>JAYESD010000012.1:14840827-19640827 GCA_036927565.1 Tuctoria greenei
CCTTAGCCAAAGAATGACGGAACACACTCAACCATGTTGAGTGCACGCCATTCCTTTGAAGCTAAGGGATATCATTACCTTAGCCAAGGAATGACAAGGTACATCCAACCTATGGAAACCTTAAGGTGTGGATGAGAATCATCGACAACACTCATCTCGACCACACTTATGGAACCTATGGAAGGCAATCCAACATCGACACTCAACCCTCCAATGCCAAAGCCATGCTGCAACAAGGTTAGGCCAACCTCATGGCCTACATCCGTCGTTAGGGTTTCAGCCCCTAGCACAGACCTTGACCAAGAAGAAGCTTGGGGGAGGACCCCCACTTAAGGTAACTTGTATCACACACTTGCATATTTATTTTCCATTCACCCATCATCCACCTTGCATATGTAAAAAACTTAAAAATAAGTAGAGTAGATTTGCTTTCAAAATAAAATAAAAGATGTGCGGTAAGAATGATTTGGAATTCACATAGATGAAATGATGAATAGTTGCTCTGTTTAATTTTCCTAAGTCCCTAGTTTACAACTTACTACTCTCCAAAATATTTCTTTCATTGGCTAGAATTACTTTTGCCTTGATTTAGAAATTGCGGGTAGGAAAAACTTAATCCAATTCTAAGTTGTTGTGAGATATGATATAGTGATAGAGCTGCTATTCCTAGTTTGAAAGAGAAACATAGATTTCCGGAGAATTTCCAAAAAGATTTAAGATACTCTCATTTGATTGGATATACCTACCAAAGTCATATGATACATTACATTAATAGACCTTATGCATATTCTATTTGTCTTCACATTGAATTTTGTCAAACTAGTATAGACCTATGTGAGACTTCATTCATTACTTTTTGAATTCAATACTTCACTTGAATATGCTATAATTTTACACTAGAAGTAAGCAAAATTATATCATACCACCATTCCACAATAAAAAGAGAAACTTCATACCATTCATGCTTAGTACTCTCTCCAAGTTTATTTCATAAAAAGGGAGTAGAAGACATGGCTACAAGAAAAAAATGCATGCTTACATCATAAGCATGAGAAAAAAAAAAAGAAAAGAGAAAAGTAGCCATGTTCCATCCCTGCAAAATAAAAGAGTCCACACAAAAATGGAGTCATCTCAAGATCCACATCCACTCCATTCCATCACACATGCACAAGTCTTGAATCAAATTGTTTTGAATTGAATTCTCCTAAGGCTTACTCTTTTGACTTAGCAATATTATGTGCTGCAAATATGCCTACTATATTCCCTACCAAGCTCCACATACAAGCCTTATGTAGAGGTAGGATGAATTTAGGCAAAATTCCTTGGTGAGGATATATTTCCACTACACACAAAGGAGAGACTTGAGAGAACCAAATTGAGATACTTAAAATCAAAATTGAAATCCGGAATTTGAGTGGAGCTTGATTTCTAAGTTATGTGTGCTCCATTTGTTGTTCTATCTTTCAACCACCCATGAATAGGAGATGGCATAAGCCCCATAGTAACTTAAGATGGATGAAGTACCATGCCAATTTTTGCTATAATAGATAGAGTATTTTGTTGTGCACACGGTACTTTTGAAAAGTAGAACATTGTAGCAACTCCTGATCATCAACCTAAAGTCTTGACTTTGCTCGGGACGAGAAAAGGATAAACTTGGGGGAGTTTGTTGACGGCTATTATATACCAATTTCACCCGTCAATATAACTCAATTATGTGAAGAAAATATCATTTCTTGCACACATCATCTTTCTATTTAACCTATTTCCACTTGTACTTGGAGAAATTTGTGCATGCAGGTATTCTATACAGAATTGAAGTGAAACAAGGGGATGAATCCTATAAAATATCATCCCATCCAATCAAGCGCCAACATGTGGCACCACATGGATCAAATGGCCTACAAACAGAAGTATCTGAGGCCATCCAATGGTGTACCACCCATATCAAGGGATGGGACCCACCTGGAAGTCACCCCAAGGAAGCACAGACCGTTTTGAGGACTTACCAGGTCGGCTGACCCCCCTAGTCGGCCAGCCTGGTCTTTCCTCCAAACTCGGTCAGCTTCCATGTGGTGGCTCCTCCTGGCTTGAAGAAGTCAGTGGTCACTGATTCGTGCGCTTTTGGTGGCAGGAACCCACCCTTCTCCAAGTTATAAATAGGACCCTCACCCCTCACTTCATCATGCACCACTTGAGCATTCACTCTCTCGTGTACATTAGTTCTCCAAGTCCTTAGTAGAGGTTAGGTTGTAAAGAGGAGCATCTAGTCTCAAGTCCAAATTGGGAAAAGTATGGATTATGTATCTTCTCTTATATTTGTGACTTTGTGTTTTATAATAATATCATTATTAGTCTCTATGTACTTATATACTTGGGCAAAACGTTCCTTGATTGGTTGTGGAGTCCATGTATGTGCTAGGTGTAGATGTTCTTATGATATATAAATAACGTTATTATCATGTTGTCATAAACATAGTCTAATTAGGTAATAATATGATTATGTTAATATGAATATGTTAGTGCTTGGTCCCAATATTGGTTCAACGATGTTTAGGTTAGTCATTACCTTAGGATGAATATTACATTGCAACTCTTAAGGTATTTACTTAGAATGCAAGCATGGTGCTTGGATGTTAAGTAGCGTTGGATTCATCATAGTCCACGGGTTGTAGAGATAGGCGGTAGGTGGTGACAGCCCTATCCGTCCATTGTAATCCTCCACGTTCGACTACAATGTAGGCTCTTGGCGGGAGTCGCCTGGCAGACCAGGGTAAGCCCGTGCCCGATATGTTGGACCACTAAGCCCTAGTATTCACCATTAGCATATTCATGTGTACTTTAATAGGCTATGTATATGAGTAATTAGAGCACAGTAGGAGTAGCTCCATCTCGTAATCTAACCCTCGCTAGGACAACCTTACCTTTAGAGTAGATTGCTTAGGTATGTGTCACACTACCCTCATTATCAACTTACCCCTGTTATGATAATTGATTAGTACCCTATACCTTGATCATAAGAGTAGTGTCTGCTTTACTCCATTACCTTCCCTTGGGATAAATACGATACCCTTGCGAATACTCTTGGGTGAAATGCTACACGATAGTTTCCGTGTGCTTGCAGACCTCATATCTTGCTAGAAATGATCTGTGACGTAAGAAATGTCAACAAGCATTTTTGGTGCCGTTGTCGGGGAAGGCAAAGGAAGTGAAGGATAGCTATCACTTTTGATTAAGCTATAGGTACTAATAGTTATTAGACAGGATAACACTTGTTTGTTTTCTCCTTTTGTGGTGAAAACAGGGTAATGTTGGCTAACCCATTTCACGGGATGGCCAACAAGGATGCTAGTGCTCAACTGCAAGATGATTCATGGCATACCTCAACAAATGTCCGCTAGGCAACACCATTGCCTCTTGCGAAAGAATTACAGCTTCCAGTAGGAGGCAAAGACATCCATTCCCAAGCTTCGAGGAGGCTCCAAGAGTTCTTCTTGGTTTGCCTCCACCATAGGTTGGATGGTTGGCTCCTCATCCAACATTTATGTCCTGGGTTGGTCCACCAATCCATGAATACATTTGTGCTGGAGCTGAAGGAGTCCTATTCTCATTCATCATGAATGAGAATATGGTCTCTACTCAAGTGGTGGATTGAAGAATGCTCTAGTTCCCTTAGCTTGGCATGCACATCACTTAGCAAGGTGGACATGCTGGCTATGGAACTACACCTCCCACTAAAGTATCATGAAGACCAAGCCAATGGAGGAGTGTTTGGATGATCCAAGCCATGGATATTCACATGATTTTTGAAAATTCATGTCATCATGGGCCACTTTGGGAATCATTTTCCTAAGACCCATGGGGATTCTTCCTCCCAAACACAACTCCAATGGCTATCACCTACAAGGAGGTCAGGGGGTGAATCAACATCACCCTTGTAATCAAGGAGGCTATGGGGATTTCAAGGGATTTAAGTTTAACAAGCCTACCTTGAAATATCTTGTCCATGGCCAAACATGAAATCAAGACAACATTTACATGAAGTTCTTGGACAAGGACAAGAAACTTAAAGAGCATTCAAGATCCAAGATATCCCACAATCACTTGTTGGGATACCTACCCTTCGACCAAGCCCATGCAACCTACGGCAAGTGACATTGTTGATGAAGCGTTTCTTATTTATTGTGGAGTGCACATATCGTTATGCCCAAGGAAGTCTTTGATCCATGATCAAAGTATGGTTAAACTCAAAGGAATATAAATAAGGTCGAAGTGACACTCCTAAAAGAAGGACAAGCCTCACCATGCTCATGAGAGAATATCTTCAAGAGGGAAAAGTCGTCACTACATCAACAAGTCATCATCAAGATGACGGAGAGGCTCGGGCCACCATGTGGCCCACATGTTCCGAATGACATGCCAAAGGATATTTGGCATTACAAGCAAGAGAAGTTGTCCACATCTTCAACTCCGGGATTGGACAACAAATCATCGCACTAAACATGACGGAGGTAAGTCCCACTCATCGGACTTTCAAAATTCAGTGAGTCCTTGCCAATAGGTTAATTGGTAGTTATCTCATATTTTATTTCCCAAATTGCATACTTGAATTTCCCATCGAATCTTGCATTTGCATTTAGCATGTTTGAATTTTCACAATTGCATGTTGGAAGGTAAAATTTCCAACCTTCCTAAAACTAAAATTTTGAATTAGGAAATAAATTTATTTGGATATGAATGTTGGGCGTAACCACTTGAATTCATCTTCCTAATTTAAACCAAAAATATTTCCCTTAAATAATCATTTAATTTGCAAGTTCTTTCAAGTTGGGCAAAACAATTTGGCAAAGGGTACAACATGCTTTTGAGCTAACGTAACCCGTTTTCGAGTTGTTTTGTTTGTTCTTGATTCTAGTGCAGCCAAGACAAAATTTGTAAATAGGTTTTAAGGCCCCATCAAGCGCATATCCCTCTATCGATCTAATTTTGAATTCATGGTGGAGGAATGCTCAAGATGGTGGCCCAATGGAGGAGCAAGATGAAGCCCATTTAACTCCAACTTCAACTTGACATTGAACATGAAGGCTACACCAAAATCCATGGTCGTGAGTTTCTCACATAACTACCTTGAACCAAGACTACTCGTCAATTGAGGTACAAGATCAATTTTTTCGTCATTTGAATTGCATTAGGATTGAATGATTTTTGCTTACATTGTTAAGGAAGGTTTACACGTTCTCATCATTCAATTCTTATGCATCCTCATGAGAGTAAGTCTGGGCATTGCTCTTTTTGATTCTTCAAAAAGTAATGTCACCTTACTTGGCAATAAATTTAAACAAGTACCTATAATTTCATAAGCATTGCTAAAATTGACTTAGACATATTCTGCCTAGGTAATGCTTATGGAATCACTTAATGGTTGAATTGGTATGTAGCAACCTAGGAATAGTTATGTCCATAATTTTGATTTGAAACTCACTCATGCATGGATCACTAAATTTCAAATTCCTAGGCAAGAAATTAAAAATGTTCAAGAGGATAAAATTGAGAATCTTGTTTGCCATGATCCAATTGATAAATATTTGCTCCTGTAAAAAAAACTATGATGGTTAGAAACTTTACAAGATGACGGGATCCATATAGTGTATTTATATCACTTGCATTGAATTGAGTAGGAGCTTTAGAACATGTGCAAATTGATTTATTCATAAAGCCCCTCTCCTATCAATGATTCATACATTGTTCATGGATACACTAGAAATTGGACCCGATGCATCTTTGGTCTTGTTCTTCCCCATGCGTACAAATGAAGATTTGGTTACCTAACCCAAAAATTCATTTGTACAAGTATCGGGAGCTAACCATCCCTCTGTATCATAGATAGGATGTTTCCAGGAGTAAAATAACTATGTAGGCAATCAAAGATTCGATTGTTGGAAACCCTAAGAGGATTTCGTTTCAATATCTCTTGGCCAAGGAGTAAATTAAGATGGTTGCTACCTATCGGAAATTAAATCCGAAGGTCAACCATAACTATACGAGGCTGAAGATTTGACATGGAAACCCTCCATGAGCAACCAATGGGCTGCTACGAATATGTGAAGAGTATAATGCTCTCAACTATTCTAAGCACTCATTCAATCTCAAGGGAATGGCCACCATCATTGGGTGTAACTTATTCCTTTGTGGATAAAAGGTATGATGCACCTTAACCAAGGAATGACATGATCACATCCAATATATATTGGGTGCAAGTTGTTCCTATGTGGCCAGAAGGTATTTCATACCTTAGCCAAGCAACAATGGATCACACTCAACCCATGTTGAGTGCACATCATCCCTTTGTTGTTATAGGTATGTTCTACCTTAGCCAATGAATAACGAATCGTACTCAACACGTGTTGGGTACATGTCACTCCTTTGTGGTAAAAGGGTTTCACTACCTTAGCCAAGGAATGACGGATCACACCCAAAGCATGTGGGGTACAAATTATTCCTTTATCGCAAGAAGGTATGATACACCTTAGCCAAAGAATGACGGAACACACTCAACCATGTTGAGTGCACGCCATTCCTTTGAAGCTAAGGGATATCATTACCTTAGCCAAGGAATGACAAGGTACATCCAACCTATGGAAACCTTAAGGTGTGGATGAGAAACATCGACAACACTCATCTCGACCACACTCATGGAACCTATGGAAGGCAATCCAACATCGACACTCAACCCTCCAATGCCAAAGCCATGCTGCAACAAGGTTAGGCCCACCTCATGGCCTACATCCGTCGTTAGGGATTTAGCCCCTAGCACAGACCTTGACCAAGAAGAAGATTGGGGGAGGACCCCCACTTAAGGTAACTTGTATCACACACTTGCATATTTATTTTCCATTCACCCATCATCCACCTTGCATATGAAAAAACTTAAAAATAAGTAGAGTAGATTTGCTTTCAAAATAAAATAAAAGGTGTGCGGTAAGAATGATTTGGAATTCACATAGATGAAATGATGAATAGTTGCTCTGTTTTAATTTTCCTAAGTTCCTAGTTTACAACTTACTACTCTCCAAAATATTTCTTTCATTGGCTAGAATTATTTTTGCCTTGATTTAGAAATTGTGGGTAGGAAAAACTTAATCCAATTCTAAGTTGTTGTGAGATATGATATAGTGATAGAGCTGCTATTCCTAGTTTGAACGAGAAACTTAGATTTCCGGAGAATTTCGAAAAAGATTTAAGATACTCTCATTTGATTGGAAATACCTACCAAAGCCATATGATACATTACATTGATAGACCTTATGCATATGCTATTTGTCTTCACATTGAGTTTTGTCAAACTAGTATAGACCTATGTGAGATTTCATTCATTACTTTTTGAATTCAATACTTCACTTGAATATGCTATACTTTTACACTAGAAGTAAGCAAAATTCTATCATACCACCATTCCACAATAAAAAGAGAAACTTCATACCATTCATGCTTAGTACTCTCTCGAGGTTTATTGCATAAAAAGGGAGTAGAATACATGGCTACAAGAAAAAAATGCATGCTTACATCATAAGCATGAGAAAAAAAAAGAAAAAAAAAGAAAAGAGAAAAGTAGCCATGTTCCATCCCTGCAAAATAAAAGAGTCCACACAAAAACGGAGTCATCTCAAGATCCACATCCACTCCATTCCATCACACATGCACAAGTCTTGAATCAAATTGTTTTGAATTGAATTCTCCTAAGGCTTACTCTTTTGACTTAGCAATATTATGTGTTGCAAATATGCCTACTATATTCCCTACCAAGCTCCACATACAAGCCTTATGTAGAGGTAGGATGAATTTAGGCAAAATGCTTTGGTGAGGATATATTTCCACTACACACAAAGGAGAGACTTGAGAGAACCAATTTGAGATACTTAAAATGAAAATTGAAATTCGGAATTTGAGTGGAACTTGATTTCTAGGATATGTGTGCTCCATTTGTTGTTCTATCTTTCAACCACCCATGAATAGGAGATGGCATAAGCCCCATAGTAACTTAAGATGGATGAAGTACCATGCCAATTTTTGCAATAATAAGTAGAGTATTTTGTTGTGCACACGGTACTTTTGAAAAGTAGAACATTGTAGCAACTCATGATCATCAACCTAAAGTCTTGACTTTGCTCGGGACGAGCAAAGGATAAACTTGGGGGAGTTTGTTGACGGCTATTATATACCAATTTCACCCGTCAATATAACTCAATTATGTGAAGTAAATATCATTTCTTGCACACATCACCTTTCTATTTAACCTATTTCCACTTGTACTTGGAGAAATTAGTGCATGCAGGCATTCTATACAGAATTGAAGTGAATCAAGGGGATGAATCCTATAAAATATCATCCCAGCCAATCAAGCGCCAACATGTGGCACCACATGGATCAAATGGCCTACAAACAGAAGTATCTGAGGCCATCCATTGGTGTAGCACCCATATCAAGGGATGGGACCCACCTGGAAGTCACCCCAAGGAAGCACAGATCGTTTGGAGAACTTATCAGGTCGGCCGACCCCCCTAGTCGGCCGGCCTGGTCTTTCCTCCAAACTCGGTCAGCTTCCACGTGGTGGCTCCTCCTGGCTTGAAGAAGTCAGTGGTCACTGATTCGTGCGCTTTTGGTTGCAGGAACCCACCCTTCTCCAAGCTATAAATAGGACCCTCACCCCTCACTTCATCACGCACCACTTGAGCATTCACTCTCTCGTGTACATTAGTTCTCCAAGTCCTTAGTAGAGGTTAGGCTGTAAAGAGGAGCATCTAGTCTCAAGTCCAAATTGGGAAAAGTATGGATTATGTATCTTCTCTTATATTTGTGACTTTGTGTTTTACAATAATATCATTATTAGTCTCTATGTACTTATATACTTGGGCAAAACGTTCCTTGATTGGTTGTGGAGTCCATGTACGTGCTAGGTGTAGATGTTCTTATGATATATAAATAATGTTATTATCATGTTGTCATAAACATAGTCTAATTAGGTAAGAATATGATTATGTTAATATGAATATGTTAGTGTTTGGTCCCAATATTGGTTCAATGATGTTTAGGTTAGTCATTACCTTAGGATGAATATTACATTGCAACTCTTAAGGTATTTACTTAGAATGCAAGCATGGTGCTTGGATGTTAAGTAGCGTTGGATTCATCATAGTCCACGGGTTGTAGAGATAGGCGGTAGGTGGTGACAGCCCTATGCGTCCATTGTAATCCTCCACGTTCGACTACAATGTAGGCTCTTGGCGGGAGTCGCCTGGCAGACCAGGGTAAGCCCGTGCCCGATATGTTGGACCACTAAGCTCTAGTATTCACCATTAGCATATTCATGTGTACTTTAATAGGCTATGTATATGAGTAATTAGAGCACAGTAGGAGTAGCTCCATCTCGTAATCTAACCCTCGCTAGGACAACCTTACCTTTAGAGTAGATTGCTTAGGTATGTGTCACACTACCCTCATTATGATGAGGACATAACTTCTATGGATACAAACAAAACTCCATTGAACATACAAGATGCAATCAATGGACTACACACACAACAATTAATTTTAGAGGTGAGCTCATTCTTATATGTTTCCTTATATATTTTTGAGCATAGATTGCTACCTAATGATTTAATTATGATTAGGATCTATGGAGAGGTCAAAGGAGTACTTGGAGGAAGTCTTAGGGACATGGAGGACCAGAGAAAACGTTCAAAGAAGATAGAAACCGAGCCCAACTCAAAATCGTGTCCAACTCGGAGTCCATAAGCAGTTCACACTAAAACGAATGTCCAGGACGCATACGATCTCCATTCTGTACGTTATACATATGCACGGAAAGGGGAGAGGATATAATTTCCAATTCCGCTGGTCCCATGTCAAAATTCCTTCTGAGTCGACGGAAATCATCGAAACAAAATCGAGTTCAGAATCTGTCAGGGTGTTGCGCCACCGTATTGGACCATTGGGCCTTGTATCAAGACTAAGTCTATTATTTTCGTGTCTTAGGGTTAGGACACGACCCCAACACCTCCTTATACGTCCTCCCACCTATATATACTCCATGGTGGCTGCCATAAATAATTGGGTTTTGCTTATATTAATAATATCGCTGTTCTACGGTTTGTGAAACCCCAACTTTGTGATTTCAGATCGTGTCTTCTACGTTCTTGATTGTGTTCTCGGTTGCACCTGCAGGGATTAGTCTTCTTGGCGAGGTCAATTGTGTGCAGCACAGTTGATAACCAACGGAGCGGTGGTGTAGTGATTGTAGGGGTTTTTCGTGTTCTACTAGAGAACCTCGGATCATCAACGTCGAGATCTCCATCAATCGACTTATCCATTACCTTTTGGAAGATCGGGACTCATCCTCTCATCAATTGGTATCATATGTCCAGGTTGCCAATTGGTAATTCATCTATCCATTAGATTAGTTTTTTTTTTCATACCTAGAGTCCACACAAGAACTTGTTGTTTAGTAGATATATTCATCATATTGTCCAAACCACCATTGAGCCTTTGTAACTTTTTTTTCAGTTTGGTTTTATCGAAGTGTGGCAACGACACTTCCCCCGGTACTACTAAAGTGTAGCCCGCGAAGGTTCTTGTTTCGGTTGGGGCACGCAGAGATCAGGATCAAGATGGTGACACCAGAGATTTACGTGGTTTGGGCCGCCTGAGCATAATACCCTACTCCACGAGGTGTGTGTTGTTGTATTGAGTATTACAAAAGTGCATAGTACTTGGCTCGGCTTGGATCTGTCTGTATCGTGCGGCTCAGTCCTTTTATAGTCCAAGGACTGATCGTTACATCATTTGCCTGGCTTGGCATGTGGCCCTGCCGTATTTAATAGCCTAATACACTGTCTATGAGTATTAAGCATGGTTAATAGTGTGATAACATGCCTTAATGGCTACATTACCTCTATTAACAATGCTCTGATCGTGTGTCATTAATACAGCATTAACGACACGTAATGAGGTCTTGTAACTGCCGGACTGTCCCTTGAATGTTCGTGCTGAAGGAGATCCGCCAATGTATTCGTTGGTGATGAAGGTTCGGAGGCTCCATACGTGGCATCTTCGGAGCTTCCCCTTGCGGGGAGGTAGCTCCAGAACTGCTATACACGTGTTGGCACCGGAGCTTCCATCTGCTGGTGGTTGGGTCCGGGGTCATTATACACGTGTAGATCGCGGAGCTTCCCTGTGTTGGGAGTTTATCTCCGGATTTACATTACACGTGTCAATCCCCGGAGCTACCCATATGAGGGATGAGGGTCCAGTGTAATATGACATGTGGGGCCTGAGGAAACCTTTAACTTTGACAGGTAGAACTCTCTTGCACTTCTTGCGGTACCGTGGGGTACCCGGTATGCAGGGTACCGACAGTGGCCCCCGGGCCCACCTCTGAGAGAAACCCTTTGGGTTAAGTTATTCTACCAGAGGTAGTGCCATCCTTGATTCCTGCGCTTTGACTTCAAAAGTCTTTGAATGTGCCATTGGGGCAATGGTCCGGGATTAAACCATCACTGCGTGGCTTGTTATGAATGCGGCAGATGAGATCTTTGAGTGCGGATCTCACACAATTGAAGGTCGCCAGTTCCCAATACAAAAACTGTATCGGTTCCGAGCGCCTTGTCAGGGTGCCACCTTTGGGTTTCCCACCACCCATCATGACAACGGTTCGCCTGGGGTAAGAACCTCGATTTCTTTGTTGATGTGGCCCAGGCCCATTCGTCACTGATGGAGTAGACTTTTGAAAAGTGACTTCACTCTAGCTGCGTTTCCATCCAAGCGTCACGGAGGCTTACTTAAGAAGGAAAGTATGCGCAGCTTGAGGACTCTTTACACTTTCGATCAAACTTGCGCTCAGAGCCTCTCAAACTCCGCCTAGCTTTCCTTTTCTTTGCTCCACTTTGTCGCGATGGAGTTGGGTCTTTCCAAGAGCCGCCTCAAGAGCAATGATGATCTGATGAAGGTTCGGACCTATATGGGGTGGTCCAGTGACTCCTTCAACCACTTGGTCCGCGCTGGCAAGCTCCCATTCAAGAAGGAGTGTAATGGCGACATGGTGTACTTCTCTGCGTACGCCATGGTGGGATTGATCCCACCTTTTTCAATCTTTCCTTTAGTGATTGGATTTTTACGGTCTCCAGCTGTATCATCTTGGCCCCCATTCTCTCCTGCTAGTGGCGACCTTCGTCCACTTCTGCGAGATGTGGGTGGGTGTTCCCCCCTGCATCGAGTTGTTTCGTACCTTCTTCACATTCCACACCACCGGCAAGGGGACTGAGCTTCTTGGCGTCTACTATTTCGTGAAGCACAAGCACTGCCCCTTCAAGTACGTTAAGTCATTCCCTTCCAGCAAATGGGATGACTGGAAGAAGGACTGGGTCATCATTGCAGTGGAGGAGCACGAGAGGTTGGAGCTGCCCTAAGGACTCCCCAACGTTGATACTGACGCTTGGAGTGTAGTTCCGGAGCTGTCAGATGCCTTTAACCCCGTCCTGACCAGGATCCCAGAATGCGTGGAGGGTGGAGTGACCCCTCAGATTGTCTTCTTCAATTTCCTGGTCAACAGATGGGTTCCACTGAGGAAGAGGGAGAAGCTCGCCTGGGATCTAAACTGCGTGATGGATGACAACCGGATTGAAACCAGTTTGAAATCCAATTTGGATGATGAAGCTCTGAAGCTTCATCTCATGAGATTTCAGCATGGGATAAACGTCGAAGGCGATGACTTGGTTCCGCCGGCTGCTTTCCTTCCTCTGAACATGAAGCCAGAGTTCAGTAGAGAGATCCGAAGGAAGATGTCGATGCTTGATGACCTTGGTGAGGTGGAGAGGCATCTGAACTCCAGGGTGGTAATCCCCGGAGATTCCGAAGGAGGGCCTTCCTCTGCCCCGAGCCAGAGGGTTGAAGACATCGGCAAGGGCAAGGGCAAGGGCAAAGTGCCAGCCGAACCCTCCATCCAGAAGAGGAAGCTGAAGCATGCTGATGGGAGGTCCGTTAGGGCTGCTCCCTCTACAACGGCTCCTTCTCCCTGGCGGAGGAGGTCTTCTGCGGCTGCACCTTCTCCGACATAGGCGTCTTCGAGAGGCGCTAGCTTTGGGCAGTCAACACTAGCTTCAGTGCCGGCTAAGAGCTCCAGGCCTGGGAGTTCTTCCTGACCAAGAGAAGCTCCGACCAAGAGGACTCCGGCTGACGCAAGTGGTCCCCAGTTGAGGTATGAAGTCGTTGTCTCACCAGACTTGGTGGGCTATGGCTCCAGGCCTCAAAAGAAGAGGTTCCGAGGCGACTGGGCGGTAGCATCCCTAGGTAAGCATCGTGTGCTTGCCTTAAAAGGCTAATCTTGTTTTTGTTATGTCTTTAATCTTCTCATCCCTTTATTTCCTGGGTGTCGAGAAAAGGGTCAGGGACTTCGGCATCTGTTGCAACTACTGTGGCTGTGCATGCCGAAGCACCGGCTTCAAGCACCGAGCCTCCTCCTCAAGAGGTGGCAGAAGTCACAGCAGCTCTGGCGCCAACTGTCGTGTATTTGGATTCAGAGTCCTCGCCGAAAGCTCCCGTGATAGCGCCGGACCACGGGGGAGAAGTTGAAGATGTACCTCTGGCAACGGTGTTGGAGGCTGATGCCCCAGTACCAGAGTCGGAGATGTCAGAAGCTCAAGCCTTTGAACTGAAAGTCGTCAAAGCCTTGGCCGCTGAGCCAAAGGCAATTGAAGTCCCGGCCATCGAGCCCGAGATGGTTGAAGCTCCGGCCCTTGGGTTAGAAGTTGTTGAAGGTCCGGCGGCTGAGCTGGAAATGCTTGAAGCTCCGGTCGCTGAATCGGAAGTGACTGACGCGTTGGCGTCTGAGCCAGCGGTGGTAGGGGCACCGGATGAAGCCCTAGCCATTGCCCTGGAGGTAGCTGCCCCGGAGGTGTCTAGACCAGAGCCGGAGTGGCATGAAGAGGTGGCGGCAAGTCCTCCACCCTCGAAGCTGGTAACTGAAGACCCAGAAGTAGGGCCTTCGACTTCTGCTCCGGCGGTGGAAGTTCCCCAGTAGGATCTTCTTCAACGGCAGCCAAGAGCTCCCAACGGGCAGAGCCAGTACCGCAGAGGCTCAGGGAACCACCTTAGTAGAGTGGGACCCACTTTTTGTAATGGAAAATCCTCTGGAACCAGCAGAGTTGATCCCAGCGGGTACAGAGACTATTCCCTTGGTGTTGTCCATATAATTCCTGCTCAAGTCTCAGGCAATTCCAGCTCGCCTTTGATCATGAGAGCAAAGCTCTAGAGGAGGAGCGTAACACCTTGAGGCGTTGGCGCAACAGACTTCACTTCGATACTAGGCTTGCACAGACAAGGCTGGCTGACCAGAAGGAGTGGATCGAGAGGGAAAAGGCACAGTTGGAATACTGGGACAAGCTGCTGGAGGAGAAGGAAGTTGCCAACAGGACGCTCGATGCTAATTCTAGGGACATCCTTGAGCAAGCCAAGGAGAGGTGTGATGCTGCTGATGAGCATCATGAAAACCTCAACAAATTGAACTAGGTTCTCCTGAAGTGCCGAGCGGACCTTGATGTTAGGGAAGAGAAGCTTCTGGAGCAGCAGGAGGATATTGTGAAGAGGGAGGCGAAGGTCACCCAGAAGTTGACTTTGGGTGAACAGAATTTGGCAGATCACAGCAAAAAGTTGAATCTATGGAGCAAAGAGGAGAAGGAGAAGTACTGGAAACTGGGGCAGGAGCTCTCGAAAAGAGAAGCTGATGTTGTCACTAGGGAAGGGAAAGTAAGAGTCAGGGAAAAGGACTTGGCAGAAAGGCAGAACCGCATCCACCTCCGGGAGATGGAGCTGACCGATCGTGAGAAGCAAGTTGCTGAGAATATGCAGCAGCAAGCCAAATTGGTCGAGCGCCTAGCTAGGGAGGGTTCGGAGCTTGCGGCCGCCCGAAAGTCACTAGAGGAGCTGCAGAGCTTGAAGGAGACTGAGTCCATCCAAGTATGGGACTTCTTGGGATGAGCCAACGATGCATTGACACCACTAGGCTTCAGTCCTGTACGTCTGAACAACCCGGAGCTGGACTTGGACCGAGCACTAGTGGCCCTCAATGCTGCTAGCGGCAAACTCGACGCGATGGGTGCCGTCATTGTGGACCAGCTGGAGATAGAGGGGAAATCTCTGGCTACAAACGTCGCAGAGTATGTGCCGACGTGTTATGTGAGCTGAGATCCCCAATTCTCTATGGACCCGGTGCTCCAAGGTCCTGTTGCTGAAGAGGAGGACGCAGCCAGGGCCAGCATCCAAGGAGTTGTCAAGGAAGTCACCTCATGCTTCTGCAAGACTTAGGTCTCCCAGTAGCTAGGACTTTTTCCTTTTGCCTTCTGGTGTAATCCCAATTTTGTAATCCAGTGTTTCAAATTAATGAAATCCACTTTGCCATGAACTTCATTTTATTGTTGTTTTATCTTCAATATAATGTGCTCTGTCTTGTTGGCCCCTGGTATATGTGCACAATTCAAGTGTGTACATGTACCAAAGGATTTGAGAGTATATTGATGACTTGAATGCTTCGAAATTGTAGTTTTTAGGTCCGAAGTCTTTATTTCCGATGTGTCGACGGCAGGCCCCCCTGGGGTTGTTGGAGCTTGGAAGCTCCGGCGGCACCTACCATCAACATATAACACGTTAACGGTGGGCCCCCTGGGATTTATCAGAGCTTGATAGGTCCAGTAGCGCCCGGTGTCATCGCAGGAATCGTTGAAAGCATGCCCTCCAGGGGTTGTCGGAGCTTAGTAGCTCCGACGTCGTCCACTATGAATTTATTTTTTTCCTGCACATTGAATACGAGAGTAAAGTTCATCCTCTTGTCTATAAATCATTTGTGACTTATCATTCTTTTTTGAGTTTTAAATCTGAAAAAACTCGATATGGTAACAAGCATATTGACGTAATTTTTCGGACCCATATGCTTTTTTAGTACTCACCTTACTGAGGCCTGCCGGGGTGTAGGTAGAGTGGCGTACTTAGGGTGCAGAACCAGGCTAAGTCGATAGCACACTCCGGACCTGTGTTGGCTTGGCGTTCAGGCAAATAGACTATGCAGCAATGTTAGGATCCGAAGAGACCATCAATAAAACTTGTGATACATACGAATTACTTGGACTAAAACTCAAAAAGAATTGCACAAATTTATTATAGACAAGAAGAAATAAAAATAATAATTTGATATATCGACCCTTGTACAAAAATAAATGCACGTGGAGTCTGTTCTCACACAACAATGTCTTTTATTATAGGTCCGGATTACAGGGGAGATAAGGACACACTTAGGGTGCGGGACCAAGCTAAGTGCGCTATACATCTTGTACTAACTCAGGGTAGGTAGTTACACTTTTAGTGCGGTGACTGTATGAAGTGTACTTGAACTTCCCGGACCCTCCTGGGGGGGGTCCAGATGTTCTCCCGAAGGACCTATCCATATCTGTTTAGTGACTCTATAACATACATCATGTGTAATTACAGACTCACCTCCATGATTCTAAGCATAAAACATACGGAGGTGCTCAATGTTCCAAGGATTAGGAGGCGGAATCCCATCCTCAGTTGCCAAGCGAATGCATCCGGGACGGGATACTTTGATCACTCAGAAAGGACCTTCCCAACTGGGGGAAAGTTTGTTCATCCCTTCACGAGTTAGTATCTTCCGAAGCACCAGATCACCTTCTTCAAGCTATCGGTTGCGCACATGCCTTTGAGGATACTGCTGGAGCGCTTGGCGATAACGTGCATTCCGAACAACTACTTGGCACCTTCCCTCGTCAACGAGGTCAAGGTCTTCATGCCGGAGCTGGTCCTGCGCGGCTTCGTTGAAGGTCCGGACCCGGAGGGACCCCAAGGTGATCTCCGGGGGAAGGATTGCTTTAGCTCTGCACACTAGGAAGAAGGGTGTTTCTCCAGTTGACCGGTTAGGTGTTGTCTGTTCGCCCACAATCTGCACGGAAGCTCTTCAATCCAGTTGACTCCGTGCTTCTTCAGGTGCTCATATGTGCGTGTCTTGAGTCATTTTAAAATTTTTGCATTTGCTCTCTCGGCTTGGACATAACTTGTTGGGTGAGCTACTGAGGCGTAACTGAGTTGTATGCCGAGGTCTTTGCAATATTCTTGGAATGCAACACTTGTGAATTGAGTTTCGTTGTCAGTTATGACTTTGTTTGGAACTCCAAATCTGCATATAATGGACTTCAAGAACTTGATTGCTGACTGCTTGTTGATTGTCACCACTGGAGTTGCTTCTGACCACTTGGTGAACTTGTCGATGGCGACATACAAGAACCTGTAACCTCCGACGGCTTTTGGGAATGGTCCCAAGATGTCCATGCCCCACACAGCGAATGGCCATGTAGGAGGTATCATTTGTAGTGATTGAGCCGGTGTGTGAATCTGTTTTGCGTGGAACTGGCACGCTTCACATTTTTTCACTAGCTCAACCACATCTTGGAGTGCTGTAGGCCAGTAAAAGCCATGCTGGAAGGCTTTACCGACCAGCGTGCGAGAAGAAGCATGGTTTCCACACTCGCCTCCATGGATTTACGCGAGGAGCTTGCAGCCTTCTTCCCTTGCAATGCACCACCTTAGGATGCCATTGGCACCGCACTGGTAGAGATCCCCTTCTACCAACGTGTATCTTTTAGCCAATCTAACAATCCGATCAGCGGATACACTGTCTTTAGGAAGGATATTGTCTTTCAAGTAGCTTCGGATCTCTGAGATCCATGCATCAGAGCTTACTTGAGCTTCTGAGTCTTGCGTGCTCGGTTGCTCAGAGCTTCCAGCAGCACCTACGACCCTTGGTGGACGCCATGGTAACAGGGCCACCGGGACTGCCAGCTTCGAGGTGCTGGTCTCACCCCCTTCGCTCAATTCGGCAGGCTGAGCTGTTGGTCTTGACAACCTCCGGACAAAGATTCAGTCAGGAGCCGGAGCTCCAGTTGAGGCCTTTGTCGAGAGTTCGTCATCTTCACCGTTATGAAGACGTTGAACATGTTGGAGATTCAGAACTTTGAAGTCCTTCTGGAGCCTCTGGACTTCAAGGAGATAGGCAGCTAGTTGGGAATTGTTACAGCAGCATTCACCTTTGACCTGTTTGATGATGAGTTGTGAATCACCCTTCACCAACAGCTGTTTGACACCATAAGATAGTGCTACCTTAAGTCCATAGATGAGAGCTTCATACTCCCCATGTTGTTGGTCACCTTGAAGTCAAGGTGAACCATGTACTTGATCTTCTCCCCAGTCAGAGCAAGGAGAAGGATTCTAGCTCTGGCCCCCCGCTTCTGCACGAAGCCGTCGAAGTAAAGAGTCCAGTGAGGCTCGGTGAATACCGGAACCTTGGGTTCCGGTTTCTGCTCACTGTGGCCCCCAGGATTTGATGGAGAGGGAGTCCATTCCACCACGAAGTCTGCCAAGGCTTGACTTTTGATTGCTTGTCGTGACACGAATTTGAGATCAAAATCGGCCAGCTCCGCTGCCCACTTTGCAATGTTCCCAGTAGAGTTAGGGTTATGCAAAATAGCATGCAGTGGAAAATAAGTTACCACTGATATTTTGTGGGCTTGGAAATAATGACGAAGCTTCCTTGAGGCAATAAGAACTACGTAAAGCAGCTTATGCACCTCAATGTATCTTGTTTTGGCATCATGGAGTACTTCACTGATGAAGTACATTGGGCGCTAGATGGTCCGGACCCTCTCAGAAGGGCCCGGAGCTTCTTCTCCATCGACTCGGACCCTCCCGGAGGGGTCCAGAACTTCTTCTTATTTGACTCGGACTTCGTTAAAAAGGTTCGGATCATCTTGGTCATCCAGGTGAACCCCCTCAGGTGAATGAGGCTGACCTCCTAGCATTTCATATTGAGGTTCCGTGTCTGGGGACTAGGACCCAGACACGCCTTCAGGTAACTCCAGACCCTCCCTGAGGGGTCTGGGCTCCTGGACTGGACATGGCTCCTGTCTTTTCGCAACCAGGACCATGCTGACAACTTCAGTGGTTGCAAAAATGTAAAGCAGTAAAGGCTCACCAGGATTCGGAGCTACCAAGATTGGTAGTGTGGTGAGGAGTTGTTTTAGCTCTTGAAATGCCTTTTCTACTTCTTTAGACTAATGAAATGGTTCGGACTTCCTCAAGAGTTTGAAGAAGGGAAGTGCTTGATCTGCCAGTCTTGAGATGAACCGGCTGAGCGCAGCTAGACATCCAGTTAACTTCTGGACATCCTTGATGCGGGCTGGGGGTCACATATATTCTATAGCCTTGATTTTAGTTGGATTTGCTTAAATTCCTCGGTGAGTCACCAAGAAACCTAGAAGCTTCCCGGAGCTAACCCCGAAGACACATTTATCCGGGTTCAGCTTGGTGCGTGTGGTGCGCAGCTTGTCGAAGACAGCTTGTAAATTGTCAAAAAGTGACTCCTTGTTGTTGATCTTCACGACGATGTCATCGATGTACACCTCCACCAAGTCTCTAATTAGCTCTCCAAATGTTTTGTACATAGCTCGCACAAATGTTGAGGCAGCATTTTTTAGACCGAAGGGCATGGAAGTATAACAATACAATCCATCTACTGTTATGAAGGTTGTATGCTCTTCATCTTCCTTAGACATTTGGATTTGATGATATCCAGAATATGCATCTAAGAGACACAATAGCTCACACCCGGAGGAGGAGTCCACTATCTGATCTATCCTAGGTAGCGGAAATGGATCCTTTGGACATGCCTTATTTAAGGTGGTGTAGTCAATACACATCTGAATCTTCCCGCCAACCTTGGGCACCACGAATGGGTTTGCCAGCCATTTAGGATGAAACACCTCCTGGATGAAACCAACTTCAAACAACTTCTTGATCTCCTGTCGGATGAAGTTTTGCCGCTCGATTGATTGCTTCCGGGGCTTCTAGTGTATAGGACGGGCGTCAGGATAAATCTGCAGATTGTGCTCAATCACCTCCATAGGGATCCTAGGCATTTGTGACGGTTGCCAGGCAAACACGTCGACATTAGCTCGGAGGAAAGTGATGAGCGCAAGTTCCTATTTGTTGTTCAGACCTCCTGATATACGAGTAGTTTGAGCAGCATCAGAACCAATTTGGATGACTTTGACGGGAACGCCGGTGTCGCCGCTTGGTTGCACACGAGGTGCAGAGGTAGAGCCTTTATGACGAATGCTCGGGGGGTTCGGAGTTGGCTCCTTACCGGATGCTTCCTCTTGTGCTGTGGTAAGCGCATATAGTTCTTCTAAAGTAGTAACTCCTGCAGTACAATCTCTGCGGATCCTGAGAACACCCGCATGTGTTGGCATCTTCAACACTAAGTAACCACAATGGGCGGCGACCATGAACTTGTACAAGGTTGGCCTGCCCAAAACGGCGTTGAACAGCAGTCTAATCTGCACAACGTTGAAAACCAACTTCTCGGTTCTATAGTTCTCCCGAGTCCTGAAGGTCACTGGGAGTGTGATGGAGCCGAGAGGAGTAATGGTCCCCGGACCTACCCCAGAGAAAGGTCGAGATGGGCAAAGGTCGAAAGGTCAGAGCTGGAGCTTAACAAAGGCTTTGAAGCTTATGAGGTTCAGCCCTAAGCCTCCGTCCACCATTACATGGTGAAGTTGGATATTGTTAATGGTAGGAGACACCATTAACGGGAGTTGTCCAGCTCCGATCATGTTGCGGGGGCAGTTCGAAGCATCAAAAATGATGGGAGTGTCCATCCACTTCCAATGAGGCTATGCCCTAGCAGTGGGAGCTGCAACGGCAATGTCCCGCCGCATTGTTTTGAGAATGCGGCGAGAGGTGATGTCCCAAGAACCACCATAAATGGTGTTCATGGTCTTCCGACGCTCGTTGTCAGAGACGTCGGAGTCGTCATCGTTGGTGTTGTAGACAGCTTTCAGGACCTTCTTGGGGTCCTGAAAACCTAGCTCCTCCTCGGCCAGAACTTCGTCGACTTTTTGTTTTCCTTCCTGCTGATGAAAAGGAGCTTCTTCCCGGTGCTTGTTATAGCGCTCGGCAAGGTTCTGGACCTCCCGACACTCTTCCAGACTGTGTATGTCTGTCTTGTGGATCGGACACCACACTTTAGAGCTGCCACCATCTTCTGACGATGGTCGAGGTCGTTTCTCGGGGCATGGCCCCCGGTCACCCGGAGCTGCAGCAGCCGCAGCGGTAGGTGCGCCGGCCGACGTCTTCTTCTTGTCGTTGGGCTTCTTTTTCTTTTTGCCACCTCCGGATGTAGTGGCTTCAGTCTTGGTGGATTTCTTGTTGGCCCCCGTAGGTGGTTTAGAATGCATTTCACGTCCCTCCGCAGCTTTGGCACATTTGTCTGCCAAGCTGAAGAGTTCCATGACACTGGTGACTTCTTTGGTCGCCAGTTTCTCCAGCATCTTCTTATCTCGAACACCCTGTCTGAATGCAACGATAACAGAAGAGCTAGAGATTGAAGGGATAGTATTTCGTACCTGAGAAAACCGTTGGATGAAGGATCGCAGCGATTCCCCCGTTGTTTGCTTTACAGCAAACACATCCAGTTAGTGCCAGGCCAAGTGTAAGAACTCCCAAAGTTTGCAGTGAATTGTTGGCATAGCTCTGCCCAACTATTAATGGAGTCGGATGGAAGACTCATGAACCAGGACCTTGCAGTCCCAGTTAGAGCCACTGGGAAGTAGTTGGCTATCACGGCCTCATCGCCCCCCGTTGCCAGTATAGCAGTGGAGTAGATTTGAAGGAACTCCGCGGGGTTGACAGTCCCATCGAATTTTTCTGGCAAGTGAGGTCGGAACTTCTGTGGCCATCTGACCATGCGTAAATGCATGGCCAGGGTTGAACAGACTCCTCCTACTCCCTGAGGAGCAGGGTTGTCTTGAGCCTATCGCCTCTCGCGAGCACGCTCGATATGGACACAGTAGTTCTGCAGCTGGTAACGGCGATCAAGTTTCGACCGCAGGTCGTGAGTCGGAATCTTGGTGATGGTGTGGGTGCGTCGTGCCCGGAGAGGCAGCGAAGTCACCTGATGGGATGCAGCACGTCTCCTAGGCCGCGAGACTTGTGGACCTACTCGGCCCGACAAGGTCCGTCGTTGTGATGGTGCTTGCCCCGAAGGGGGGAGGCCTTGATTGTTGATGCCAGCGGCTGCAGCTGCAACCAGATGGTCAACATCAGCTCTCCACTATTCCATAGCACCCTGGGGTGCCCCTGGAGGCGGGGGTGTTGTAGGAGAGCTCGCGCGGCAATGAGCGTGTGCCCAGGGTTGTTGTTCGTCAATGCAGTGATCGACGCAGATGCCCCATCTTGTTGCCCAGCATTGTTTGCCGGAACAGATGGCGGTTGTGGTGCATAGTGCCTGCCGGAACAATGGCACCTGTTGGCTGCTGTACGTTGGAGGGATTGCCTCCAGCAGGTTGTTCATCACTATTGCCGTTGGAAGATCCTGCGGCGGAATTCACCATCTTGTAGTCTCAGGAGCCCCTTCCTAGCGCGCCAAATGTCAAAGTGTGGCAATGAAAATTCCCCCGGTACTATAAAGTGTAGCTCGCGAAGTTTCTTGGTTCGGTTGGGGCACGCAAAAATCAGGATCAAGATGGTGACACTAGGTATTTACGTGGTTCGGGCCGCCTGAGCATAATACACTACTCCACGGGGTGTGTGTTGTTGTATTGAGTATTACAAAAGTGTGTAGTACTTGGCTCAGCTTGGATCTGTCTGTATCGTGCGGCTCAGTCCTTTTATAGTCCAAGGACTGGCCGTTACATCATTTGCCTGACCCGACATGTGGTCCTGGCGTATTTAATAGCCTAATACACTGTCTATGAGTATTAAGCATGGTTAATAGTGTGATAATGTGCCTTAATGGCTACGTTACCTCTATTAGTAGTGCTCTGATCGTGTGTCATTAATACATCATTAAGGACATGTAATCAGGTCTTATAACTGCCGCTATAACTGTCCATTGAATGTCCATGCTGAAGGAGATCTGCCAATGTATTCGTTGGTGATGAAGGTCCGGAGGCTCTACACATGGCAGCTTTGGAGCTTCCCCTTGTGGGGGGGTAGCTCCGGAACTGCTATACACGTGTTGGCACCGGAGCTTTCCTCCGCTGGGGGTTGGGTCCGGGGTCATTATACACGTGTAGATCGCGGAGCTTCCCTATGTTGGGATTTAGCTCCGGATTTACATTACACGTGTCAATCCTCGGAGCTATCCATATGAGGGATGCGGGTACGGTGTAATATGACATGTGGGGCCTGAGGAAACCTTCAACTTTGACAGGTAGAACTCTCTTGCACTTCTTACGGTACCGTGGGGTACCCAGTACGCAGGGTACCGACAGATTTTGTTGAGTTTTTGTCTGTTTTTGAGTCATAATGCTGGTTTATAAAGTGTTTTTGGTCTTAGTTTGGGTTTTGCATTGTGTTGATTCATGCTTTTAAATCACGTCATCACGTCCAGATTAGATTCATCTCTATCCAGTTCGGTATTTTCATCATATCTCACTTATACGAACTTAGATTTTGGAGTTCTTGTGCTTTCTGGAAAGCTTAAGAAGTTCTATACAACTTTCATATTCATAGGTTTCCCAGAAAACGTATTTATCATGGTCTAGAATCTATTCTCGACCTAGAATTTTTGAACAGTCCATGTTTCGGGGGCAATATCTCCTCCTGTTCTTGTCCAAAATAGGTCTTCCATATATTGAAATTAAAAAGGAGAGATATATTTACAATCGTGCTGTTGTAAGTTTTTATATTTGGAGCCTCTAAGTATGCCTATTTGTCCTTGGAAGATTGAGCAGAAAATTTGTGATAGTCCCACGAGATATCTTTGATTGCTTTTCATTGTGTTCTTCTTTTGCAGCACATTCTGAAAAAAGAAAGACAAAAGAAAAAGGCAAGTGCAAAACAAGATACAAAAGCTGAACAAAAAAACAGGAGAGAAAAGAACAACAAAAAACAGAAGTGCTTGCATCCTTTGTGTCATCTAGTTTTGTCTCATGTCTTGCTAGTTTGAACTACTAGAAACACATTTAGGCCAGTTCCTTTGACAAGTACATTGGACACTTATTCAACTTTACTATATGATTTCATTGTTGATAATCTTTGCTATGATATAAAGTGCCTTCCAAGCTATACTTTTCTTTTGAGTTGAATTTGTAGACCTTTGCAATCACCCTACTCTCAATTGGTTCTTCACACCGGCCACCATTTGCCACTTGCAGTGTCAGTAAGAACACTTGTAAGAGCGTGGTAAGACGCTTGAGAGTGTGTGATTCCACTTTTACCTTGCCATTGTCATATGTAGTTGTTAGGGATAACATATTTTTGTTGTCTTCTATTTGCTACTAACAATGTCAGGTAAAAGAGAGAATGGTGAATGTGCTCTACATGTTGAGTTACTTGACATGATGAAGACGATGATTGGGCTGCTCACCAAGAAACAAACACCAGTCGAGGCTGCACATGACATTCAGACCACCTTTACAACTCCTTCCACAAGAAGTAATTACATTCTTCTACCTCTTCCTTCTTATGACGGTTTTGGTTATGATGAATATATTACTTGGGAAATAGAGATGAATAAAATTTTTGGACAATGTCGTATGTGTGAAAGGAGAAAGATTAGGAATATTGCTAGTGCATTAGTTGATTGCACATTAACTTAGTGGGGCAGCTTAAGTGATTCATAAAAACCTCGAACATGGAAAGATATGAAAATTCTTATGCGAGAAACTTTTGCTAATGTATCTAATTGCAAAGATGAAGTGCATCAATTTGAGGGGAAATTTCTTGTTGTACCTCCTTTTGTGTCTAATGTTTTGCAGGACAATATAGAAAATAATGTTGATGATACAAAAGAGAACGAGGTTTCGACAACACTTGTAAAATTTTAGATGGATCAACTCATAATGCACTCGAAATCACTGCTGAAAATAAGGATAAAGGTAAGGCACAACATTCTACAGATGCGGAAGGTGAGAAGTTTTTGGATGTGCTGAATTTTTCAACCAATCACACTATTGTAGAGCACCAACTTATGAAAACTTTTATAGATTTACCTTTATCACAAGTTAATTTTCCTACTAGTCTTTGTGATAAAGAGAAGTTGGGTGTTGATAATTTTGTTATACCTATGCTAGAACAAGTGAATTGAGTTTGCCCACATATTCTGAAATTAAGCGTTTGATTACCATTACTTGTGAAAATGATGAACTAAAATTGTTGTCTTCTCTAAATACCTTGGGATATATTGAATTTGATACTCTTTGTGATCTAGATATCGTAAAGACGAGGATATTTTCCAATCTGAATTGCCTTTGTTAAGTAGAAATATTTTTCATTATATAGGCAACTATGAAGATAGTGGTGAATTTTGGTGCATAAAGTTTACATATGTTCAAATGTGCAAGCTCCTTTTGTGCTACAACAACATGGTAAAGTAAATAAATGCACTAATGATAATAATGCCTTGTCAAGTTTTTCTAGTATTTTTTCCTTGCAGCGGGGACAACAAATAAAAGAGAAGCATTGTTCACTGCGGTTGTACAATATGGACAGTGCTCATACTATCCCCAAAAGCCTCTTGCCTGGACATACGAGCAAGCCGACGACGGCTTGTCATAAAGAAGTGGAGAATGACGAGATCATGCACATTATCATTGCACCTACAAACATGGCATAATGTTTATTTGTTTGAGATCCTGGCTCAAGTGAATGTGCACTCTTATTTGATGGACAAGATCAAGATGGTGCACTATGTCGTCCACAACCTTGGCCTCCTCCTTTCATGCATACAAGAAAATTTGATGGTGTTGCACATTTGGACCAACACATGAGAGAAGATGAACTTGAGTCGAGGACAACTCCAATTCAAGAAGGGGAGGATGATGAGACATAACTTCTATGGATACAAACAACACTTCATTGAACATACAAGATGCAATCAATGGGGTTCACACACAACAATTAATTTTAGAGGTGAGCTCGTTCTTATATGTTTCCTTATATGTTTTAAGCATAGATTGCTACCTAATGATTTAATTGTGATTAGGATCCATGGAGAGATTCAAGGACTACTTGGAAGAAGTCTTAGGGACGTGGAGGACCAGAGAAAATGTTCAAAGAAGATGGAAATTGAGCCCAACTCAAAATCGTGTCCATCTCGGAGTCCAGAAGATGTTCACACTAAAATGGACGTCCAGGACGCATACGATCTCCATTTTGTACGTTATACATATGCACGGAAAGAGGAGAGGATATAATTTCCAGTGCCGCTGGTCCCATGTCAAAATACCTTCTGAGTAAATTGTATCAACCCCATGCATATTTATTTTCCACTTACCCATCATCCACCTTGCATCTAAAAAATATATAGGATAGGTTTTATTTTTCAATAAAATAAAAGATGTGCGGTAAGAATGACTTTGAATTCACATAGATGAAATGATGAATAGTTGCTCTATTTTATTTTTCCTAAGTCCCTAGTCTACAACTTACTACTCTCCAACATATTGCTCTCATTGGCTAGAATCGCTTTTGCCTTGATTTTGGTTGGGTAGCAAAAGCTTGATCCATTCTAAGTTGTTGTGAGGTATGATATAGTGATGGAGCTGCTATTCCTAGTTTGATAGTGAAACTTAGATTTCTAGAGAAATTCTAAAAAGATTTAAGTTACACTCATTTGATTGGAAATACCTACCAAAATCATATGATATATTATATTGATAGACCTTAGCATATGTCATTTGTCTTCACATTGAACTTTGTCAAACTAGTATAGACCTATGTGATATTTCTTTCATTATTTTTTAAATTCAAGACTTCACTTGCACATCCTATACTTCTACACTAGAAGTAAGCAAATTTCTATCATACCACCATTCCACAATAAAAAAAAGACACTCCATATCATTCATGCTTAGTACTCTCTCCAAAATTAATTGCATAAAAAGGGAGTAGAAGACATGGCTACAAGAAAAAGAAAAAGAAAATGCATGCTTACATCATAAGCATAAGAAAAAAAAGTAGCCATGTTTCATCCCTGCAAAATAAGAGAGTCCACTCAAAAAGGAGTCATCTCAAGATCCACATCCACTCCATTCCATCACACATGCACAAGTCTTGAATCAAATTGTTATGAATTGATTTCTCCTAAGTCTTACTCTTTTGACTTAGCAATATTATGTGTTGCTAATATGCCTACTGTATTCCCTACCAAGATCCACATACAAGCCTTATGTAGAGGTAGGATGAATTTAGGCACAATGCCTTGGTGAGGACATATTTCCACTACACACAAAGGAGAGACTTGAGAGAATCAAATTCAAAACTTAAAATCTTAATTGAACTCTCCAGAATTTGTGTGGAACTTGATTTCTAGGGTATATGTGCTCCAATTGTTGTTCTATATTTCAACCACCCATGAATAGGAGATGGCATAAGCCCCATAATAACTTATGATGGGTGAAGTACCGTGCCAATTTTAGCAATACTAGGTAGATTATTTTGTTGTGCGCATGGTACTTTTGAAAAATAGAGCATAGTAGCAACTCCTCATCATCAACCTAAAGTCTTGACTTTGCTCGGTACGAACAAAGGATAAGCTTGGGTAAGTTTGTTGACGGCTGTTATATACCAATTTCACCCGTCAATATAACTCAATTATGTGAAGGAAATATCATTTCTTGCACACAGCACCTTTCTATTTAACCTATTTCCACTTGTACTCAGAGAAATTGGTGCATGCAGGTATTCTATACAGAAATGAAGTGAAACAAGGGGATGGATCCTATAAAATACCATTCCAGCCAATCAGGCGACACCACGTGGCACCACATGGATCAAGTGACCCACAAACAGAAGTATTCGAGGCCATCCAACGGTGTAGCACCAATATCAGTCAATGAGAACCACCTGTCAGTCACCTGGAGGAATCACATCGCAAAAGGGGCCTAGACCAGGTCGGCCGACTAGGTCCTGGCGCCTTTCTCAATCGAACTCCACATGTTCGCTCCTCCTGCTTGAAGAGGTCATGGGTGACTGAGCTGCTGGAGCAGGATGCTCCGGCATCGTCCACCATAGTCAAAGATTTGTCGACGGCAGGCCCCTGGTGTACAGGCTATCACAAGAAAAACTTGTTAGCAACCAGAGTGAAGCAGGAGAGTGTACTCACTTATCCTCGCTTGCTGCTGTTGTCAACATGTTGGGACGTCGACGGCAGGCTCCTTGGGAGGTGTCGGAGCTGGATGCTCTGGCGTCGCCCACCATCGTTGTAGATTGGTCGACGGCAGCCCCCCTGGGAGGTGTCGGAGATGGATGTTCCGGCGTCGTCCACCATCGTTGAAGATTCTTCGACGGCAGGCCACCCTGGGAGGTGCCAGAGCTGGATGCTCCGACGTCGTCCACCATCGTCGAATATTTGTCGACGTCAGGCCCCTTGGGAGGTGCCAGAGCTGGACGCTCCGGCGTCGTCCACCATCATCGAAGATTCGTCGACGGCAGGGCCCCTAGGAGGTGTTGGAGTTGGATGCTCTAGCGTCGTCCACCATCATCGAAGATTTGTCGACGGCTGGCACCTTGGGAGGTGCCAGAGCTGGATGCTCTGACGTTGCCCACCATCGTCATAGATGCACCGACAGCAGGCCCGCTAGGAGTCATCGGAGCTGGATGCTCCGACGACTTATTCCATCATCGCAGATTCGTTGACAGTAGGCCCCTGGTGGATAGGCTATCACAAGAGAAACCTGTTAGCAACAAGAGTGAGACAGGAGAGTGTACTTACTTATCCGCGCTTGTTGCTATTGTCAACATGCTGGGACGTCGACGGCAGACCCCTTGGGAGGTGCCGGAGCTGTATGCTCTGGTGTCGTCCACCATCGCCGTAGATTTGTCGACGGCAGGCCCCCTGGGAGGTGTCAAAGCTGGATGCTCCGGCTTCGTCCACCACCGTCGTAGATTCGTCGACGGCAGGCCCCCTTGGAGGTGCCGAATCTGAATGCTCCAGCGTCATCCACCATCGTCGAAGATTCGTTGACGGTGAGCCCCTGGTGTACAGGCTATCCCAAGAGAAACCTGTTAGCAACAAGAGCGAGGCTGGAGAGTGTACTCACTTATTCGCGCTTTTTTTTGTTGTCAACATGCTGGGACGTTGATGGTGGGCCCCTTGGGAGATGTTGGAGCTGGATGCTCCGGCATTGCCCACCTTCATCATAGATTCGTCGACGGCAGGCCCCCTGGGAGGTGTCGGAGATGGATGCTTCGGCTTCGTCCACCATCATCGAAGATTCATCGACGGCAGGTCCCCTGGGAGGTGCAGGCTACCACAAGAGAAACCTGTTTGTAACAAGAGCGGGGCAGGAGAGTGTACTCACTTATTTGTGCTTGTTGTTGTTATCAACGTGTTGGGACATTGACGGCAGGCCCCTTGGGTGATGCTGGAGCTGGCTGTCCTACGCACGTTAAAGGATGAACTAGTTTGCTCATCCGTTTTACCTGTCTCTCTTCCTTAGCTTTGTCATGTCTTACTGCCCTGAGTTGACACACGGAGCTTGGGTAATTCAATGCCTTAGTGCTTCGGGTCTCAGCTCCCGCCGTTCTTGGGGTGCGATCCTTCCGGCCCCCAGTACTCGGCCACGGTGCTGAGAGGCAGGATGTGCGTGTTTAGGGTACAGGACCAGGCTAAACAGTTCACACGCCCTGGACCTCCAGCTTTGCATAGATCCTGGGAGGCGATCTGGCTTCACAACACTCCAAGGATGACGGCAGCAGTGAGAGCCCTTCACACATCGCAGGTACCTCAAGCAAGCCCGCCTGCAGTAGGATTGCACAACTCTAGCAAGGGTGAGAGATACAAAGTGTTCAACTATGTATATGAAAGGAATATACAATAAACGAGTCTAGCATGATTGATCATAAAATTAGCGCTTAAATGAACATTGTTTAGGGAAACATGAAGTAACACAAAGATTCTTTTATATTGGTATTCATAGGAGGAGACAAACTTTTACAAAGGAGGGCAACTGCGTGCTTCCGGATGCTGAGGGAGGCAGGGTGCACATGCTTAGGGTTCGGGACCAAGCCAAGCTGACTGTGCACTCTGGACCTGACCCTCCTGGAGCTTGGTTGTCCTAAATGCTGCTCCTAGACACTATGAACACCTTTACATTGTCCTATTAAGCTAATATATGCAGGATGCCCAAAGCTCCGATGGTAGTTGTGACGGCTGTCGGGCAACTTGTCGTCGATGGCTACCGGTGGGGCGTTGAGCAGACGTCCCTACTTTCTGCCTTGGCCACCCACCTTGTGAAGGGTCTAAGCAGAGCTAGAACTGATTTTGACAGCTTTGACGGGAGTGTTGGTGCTGTCGGAAGGCTGCAGACGGGGTGTTGCAGGCGAGCCGCGCTGGTGCGAGCTCGGAGCAGGCTGACTTGTTCCAGCACTACCCTCGGCTGATGTTGGGTCTGGTGTGAGGGATTGGAGCTTCTCCAAGGCTAATACCGCAGCAGTGCGGTGTGCACGGATCCTGAGGACGCCGGAGGGGGTCAGCATCTTCAGGACAAGGTAGCCGTAGTGGGCTACGGCCATGAATCGGTACAAGGCTGTCCTGTCGATGATGGTGTTGAAGGGGAGGTTGACGTCTATGACGTCAAACAAGATGCTCTCAGTCCTGTAGTTGTTGAGTGTCCCAAAGGCCACCTGGAGGTTGATGCTGTCGTACGGGATGATGTTCCCTGACCCCACCCCCGAGAATGGCCTCGAGGGGGTGAGCTTTGACACCGAGATCTGCAGCTGGTCGAAAGCCGCACGGCTGATGAAGTTGAGGCCGACCCCGCCATCTATGAAGATGAAATGGAGCTTGACGTTGGCAATGGTGGAGGCGACCAAGAGAGGCAGGATCCTGACTCCCGCCATGTTTTTGGGGGCAGTCGGAGGCATCGAATCTAATTGGTGTCTTCTTCCACTTGTGATGCAGCACGGGAGCGGGAGCTGGGGCTATCGAAGCCATTGCTCGGTGCAGGGTCTTGGTCGCGTTTCGGGACACGGGATCCCAAGACGCCCGAAGATGATGTGGAGAGTCTTGCGACACTTGTGGTCGCCGCTAGCGTCAGAGTCCTCATCTTGGTAGACCACCTTTATGGCTCGTTCTTGCTTCTGGTACTCCATCTCCTCATCATTGTCGACTTTGGGGTTGACCTTCTGCTTGTCCTCCTGCTGGCGGAAGGGGGCGCCGTCAGGATGTGTTGTTGTTGCGCCTGCTCTTGGTACCTTTTGGCGCATCTCTTAATCTCCAAGCACTCACTCGCAGTGTGGTCGCAAGTCTTGTGTATCGGGCAGGGCTCGACATCATCGTCAGCTACAGGTCGCTAACGTGGGTGCTTGTCGGAGCGTGGGGGTCTTTCCCTCCAATCACCGCTGCTGAGGCGACGGGAGACCCTTGCATTGGCTTGTTGTGCCCGCCGCCCCTATTCTTGTTCTTCTTTTTACCGCTACTCGGGGTAGCAGCACCTTCGCCGGTCTCCCCAACTCCGCCCACTCTTGGGGCGGCCTGGGTGTGCCAGTCACGACCCTCCGCCGCACGGGCGCACCGATCAGCGACGTAGAAGAGCTCGAAGACATATTGCACGATGTGCATGGTTAGCTTCTCGAGCATATTCTGGTCACGCACTCCCTGTCGGAAAGCTACTATGAAAGAAGCATTCGAGATGTTGGGGATGGAGTTGTGTACCTGGGAGACGCGCTGGATGAATGATTGCAGTGTCTCCTTGGGTTGCTGGCGCACGGCGTGGAGGTCGAGCTCAGTGCCGGGGCGCGTGTAGGAGTTGTCGTAGTCCGCCGTGAACTGCCCGTAGAGCTCATCCCAAGAGGTTATGGACCCCTCGGGCGGGTTAATCAGCTATTATCGGGTTGAGCCGATCAGGGCGACAGGGAAGTAGTTTGCCAGGACGGGCTCGTCCGCTCCTGAGGTGCTCCTCGGACGGAGGACTTCTCCTGCTCAGGCTCTCGAGGCCCGTACTCGGCGTCAAGGTTGCGCTGTCTCTCCCGCTGCCGCTCGATGATGACGCAGCCATCTATCTGAGCTTGACGACGGTTAATCTCAACCGTCAGGACTATGGAGATCTTGCTAGCGCTAGTAGGCCTGGTAGATCTGGAGTCGGCGGTGCAACGGTCGATGGACAGTGTGCGCGATAGCGACACGTGACATCTCCCTATATTGGGAGACTTGAGGGACGCCACGACTAAGTGGTCGATGTTGTGGACCCACTGCTGAGCCGCTCCCTAAGAAGCATTCATCATGGTGGGTGGTGAAGCAGGGCCCTGGCTGCTGCTAGAGCACTCTCTAGACTCGCAGCCGACCGCTGTGGGGGCGCAGACTGGGCCGGGACGTGCCCGGAGGCGCCACCTTGGCCAGCTGCATTTGTGCGGGGGCGTGACGGACCAGAGTGCACCACTCGGACGACAGATCTGGTCATCGGACGACGGCCTCGGGAACCGTCGTCTACGGGTTTGATGAACAGCATGGTGGTGAAAACGCAACCACTTTTTTGAGGGAAAAAGCCCCTACCTGGCGCGCCAAATGTCAAAGTGTTAATGTGACACTTCCCCCTGATCTGCTAAGGAGCACCCCGCGGAGGTTCTTTGATCAGGAGGACTTAGTTCTCAATCTAGTGGTCGCGCATATGAGAGTATGATACGGTGGTTTTTACGTGGTTCGGGCCGCAAGTGTGTAACACCCTACTCCATGGTGAGGTTGTATTGCTGGTGTGTGTGTATTGGGGTTTGGATGTTCGATGTTGGATCCCTTGTAACGGTGGCGGTTTGATACTTTTATAGACAAGGCCAAACACCTTACAAGTGGGGTTCGGGGCCCGACAGGTGGCCCCGAGATGATCTTATCCTAAAGATCTGTGGCTTCTCGCATAAGCTTCCTCTGGCCGAAGATTTGATGACTTGTCGTCTTGCCGCTTCAGTCGTAAGTGGTCCATGCGTAGTCAATGATGATGACAGAGAATGTCCCATCCATCTGTCCCTAGCGTCGTAAGCTACCCACTTGTCGGAGTGGGGTAGGCCTGTTGCGCCTTCACTGTGATGCGATTGAGCGCAGCGGTACCTGACAGCAGGCATGCGCCGCGTCACGCGCCTAGGGAAGATGCGAGCCTTCAATGCCTGATCTGGACAAGGCGCACCTCCCTCTTAACTTTCTCAACCCACCGTCCAGGTCAAGTTGCAGGGTACGTGACAGCTTGGGAGGTGACCTCTTTTGGGGAGGTCAAGTCCCGACCTGCTGATCAAGTGGCAGCTCCGGAGCCTGCTCGTGAGTAGAGCAGGGGCTCCAGGGCCGCTGGACACGTGGCAGAGTCGGAGCCCGCCTCTTTGGGAAGGTGGTCTGTCTTGTAGTATCGAGCCACGTGGCAGCTCCAGAGCCCACCCCCATGGGGGGAGCGGGATCCCATCCTGCTGGACACGTGGCCGCTTGGGAGCTCGTCCCTGAGGGGGAGCTGGACTCCTCATTGAGGTTCATGTGGTTATGCCGGACCCCGCAGCTGAGGTAGAGGGGTCAGGACCTTTTTGAACACGTGGCGCCCTCGGATCCCGCCTTGGCTGGGGACATAGCACCTAGTCGGCTTTAGCCTGTGCGCGGGGCGGTATGCCGGGTACCGATAGTACATGTTCTAGTGTAGTAGGACTGCTCGGTTCATACATGCTGACAAGCATGCTATCTGTTGTGTATATAATTGATAATCTAATGGAGTGATTTGAGTTCACATTCACTATCGCATTTATTTAACATTGTAACATATATACTCCCTCCGTCCCCATGAACTTGTCGTTTTGTAGTTTATTTTTGAACTACAAAGCGACAAGTTCATGGAAATGGAGGGAGTAGTTTGTTAGTGCATTTAAACCATAAACCTCTGTATGCAGGCTCGCAAATGGGTTAGCTGGCCGGTAGTTTATATCTGTACTCTAAGGCCCCCTTTAGCACAGCTTTCAGCTCCTGATTCTCACCAAGAATCTGTGAAGTTGTGCCAAACAGTGCTTTTTGACACCTGATTCATGTGTGAAGTGGGATGAATCGATTCTCTTTTTTATGAACGAACTGTGAAGCTGAAGGCCCCCTTTGGCACAGCTTCCAGCTTTCGATTCTCTTGGTTCACTTCTGATTCCCTGGGGAAGCTGATTCACCGAATTCTCCAGGTGAATCAGAATCTGTTTTAAAAAATCGTTTGGCAGTTGAACTGATTCTTGGTTCTGGAAGGAGAAGTGTTTGTATGAAATGACGGTTTTGCCCTCGATGTGGTTTTTTTAGAAACGCATATACAGAGATATTATAAAGTGTATGAACATACTGAGATAGCAAAAATCGCTTGTTGTAATGTTTCAAAATTTTATTTTAGTTGCAACGTATCAATATTGTTATATCTTACAGTGCATGAATAATATTTTATTTGTAAGAATGAACTAAAGATAAATGTTTCGATGAAGGTAACTTGACATGAAAAATATTCACCAATACAGAGCGTCCTAACTATATTTTAGGGAAAAAATAACACAATGATAAACTTTAATGTGAAACTGCACTCGCTAAATCATCACGGAACCTATCCATATTTCGAGAACTAGATGTTGTGGTGGATGTATCTGATGCATTATGAGGGACATGTCGCCTATATCTTGTCGGAATAATAGGCACATAATCGGGATCCCGATCACATCTGTGAAAATCTTCATCAAATGCATTGTTCTCACGAATGAAGTTGTGTAGGCACATTGTAGCTGCAACAATCATTTTTTGCTTGTCCATTGGATATGTTGGCATTTTGAGTAGAATTCTCCATTTCATCTTGCATATACCAAAAGTACGCTCGATAACATTTCGCAAACTTGCATGCAAATAGTTAAATTTTTCTTGCTGACCATGAGGTGTAGGACCACTTCTCCAACCTGGAACATGGTATCTCTGACCTTTGTATGGTGCTAAGTACCCATCTCTATTTGGATACCCAACATCGACAAGATAATATTTTCCTGTAAATGTTAAAAAATTCAACTATTATTCCAAAAACAACTTATATTTTTACTTTTATTTAAAAAAAATACTAAGACTTACCAAGTGGAGGATGTGGAAAGATATCTTCATCTGCTTCAATTGCATGGTATAAGACGATAGTATCATGCATAGAACCAAGTTGTCCAATAGATGCAATATGAAGCGCATATCAAAATCAACAACAGCCATGACGTTTTGGGTAGGCTTACCAGTTCTTCCAATGTATCTGATATACTCATCTTTTGGTGGAGTTGCATTAAGATGAGTCCAATCTATAGCACCAATGCAATCTTTAAAGTGAGCCCACATCCTTTGATCATTTGTAATCCTACTGTGCACAGTGTGAAAATTAGGATCTTTTGGTCGTATGTATTTTGAAGACATTGCCACCATACATTTTAATACTTCAGTGAACTTTCTACTTTGTCTCGCTAGAATGTTTAAAATCCTTCATGACAGATGAGTTGGACCAACAATGACTGCATATGACAAGAAATAATCCAATTGATTCCATAGAACTCATATGAACAGTTGAAGTGAGACCATATACATTCACCAACTCATCATGCAACTTATAAAACAATGTTGGTTCCATTCTGAAAGTATTGTATGACTCACCGGGCATGTTCAATGCTTCCATTACCCAAGCCAAACCAGAAAGTGATGTAGTCCTTGCCTCATTCTTATCAAGATATGTTGCATAATACCATGTTGTCGGTGGTTTTGATCCGGCAGATCTCCCGACACTACTAAAAGTGTTTGCGGAGGTTGAGGTTCGGTGTGGGTGCGCAGAGATTCAAGAATGTGATATGTAAAATGACACAGGAGACACAAAGGTTTACGTGGTTCGGGCCGCCTGAGCGTAATACCCAACTCCACGGGGTGTGTTGGTGTTGTATTGGATGTATGAGCTCAACGTGAGTTGAGAGCGTGTGTCAGCTGATCAGAATAGATCAGATCAGAGCAGGTCAGGTCCTCTATGTATCGTCGGTCTGTCCTTTTATAGTACAAGGGCAGGCTGTTACAAGTTAGCCTGGCCTGACATGTGGCCCCGGCGGTTACTAATATTGATACATATTTGATGCTCTTAATTACCCTTAATGACCGAGTTACGGGCTTTGACAGCGCCGTTACTGGTAATAAGGGTCGTCCGATCGTGTGTCATTAACATAGTATTAATGACACTTAATCGGGTCTCGAAGTCCTTGATTCCCCTTTGAAGATTCGAAGTCGTTGTGGAGTCTTCCGGAGGTTTGAGGCTGAAGATCCGACGGTTGGACATGTGGCAGCTCTGGAGCGTACTATGGGGAACAGATAGGTCCGGTGCCACCAGACACGTGTTAGTTCCGGAGCTTCCCTCGGTCTGGGGTTAGGTCCGGGGTGCCGTTATGGTACATAGCCCGGAGCTTCCCCCTTGTGGGCGATAGCTCCGATTTTGTTGGTACACGTGGCGACCCTGGGACTAACCATGCTGGGGAAGCGGGTCCGGTTATGTCTGACATATGGGCCTCCGAAGGTCTTCAAATCAAGTAGATGACATTTCCTTGAGATATTTGCAATCTCAAGGGGTATACGGTACTCAGGGTACCGACAGTGGACCCCTGGGCCCACCTCTGGGGAAGACCCCTTGGGTGATGTCATTCCGCCAGAGGTGGGTCCATCCTTCGACTTTTGAGCCGAGTCTTCAAAGGTCTTCAGAGGTGCTGTTGGCGATAGTTTTGGAGTTAAATCCTCACCGCGTGGCATATCTCGGGTGCGGCAAATGAGATCTTTGGCGTGCGGATCTCACGCAATTGAAGGTAGCCGGTTCCCAATACGAAAATCGTATCGGTTCCGCGCGCCTTGTCAGGTCACTGCCTTCGGGCTTCCCGCCTTTCATGATGACAACCGTTCACCTGGGTAAGAACCTCGACTTGATTGTCGGGGTGGTCTCGGGCCCTCTTATCATCGGCAGGGTGAAATTTTTGAATAGTATCTTCGACTTCCCTGCGGTTTCCATCCAAGCGTTGCGGGGGCTTACTTAAGAAGGAAAGCGTGCACCGTCTGGGGCTCTTTACGCCTCTCATCTGAACTCGCGCTCGAACTCCCAAACTTGCGCTTGCTTTTCCTCCCTTGCCTCGTTGTGCTGTGATGGAGTTGGGTCTCCGCAAGAGCCGCTTGAAGATCGAAGGTGACCTGAAGAAGGTCCGGGCCCTCATGGGGTGGTCCTCGGACTTCTTCAACCACCTGGTCCGCGCCGGTGGGGAGCTCCCGTTTGAGGAGTACGCCGACGAGATGGTGTACTTCTCTGCGTACGCCATGGTGGGGTTGATCCCACCTTTTTCTTACTTTTTCTTGATGCTGCCAGACTTCTATGGTCTGCAACTGTATCACCTTGGCCCCCACTCCATTCTTCTTGTGTCTGTCTTCGTCCACTTTTGTGAAATGTGGGTGGGCATCCCCCCTACATTGAGCTTTTCCAGACCTTCTTCACCGTCCATTCCACCGGGAGGGGTGATGAGTTTCTTGGCTTCTACTACTTTGTGAAGCGCAAGAAGTGCCCATTCAAGTACCTCCGGTCGTTTCCCTTTGGAAAGTGGGACGATTGGAAGAAAGACTGGATAGTCATCCGGGTGGAGGAGCACGAGAAGCTGGAGCTGCCCGAAGGCCTCCCCAACATCGACACTGCAGTTTGGAGTGAAGCTCCGGTGCTGTCGGATGCCTTCAACCCTGCTCTGACCAGGATCCGCCACTGTGTGGAGGGAGGATTGACTCCTCAGGCGGTATTTTGCAATTTCCTCGTCAACAGGTGGGCACCGCTGAAGAGGAGAGAAAAACTCGCTTGGGGCCTCAATAGTGTGATGGACGATGACCGGGTCGAGACCGGGCTGAAGTCCAACATGGAGGGGGCGACCTTGGAGTTTCATCTCAAGAAGTTCCAGCACGGCATCGGCGTCACGGGTGATGACTTGACCCCGCCACCAGCTTTCCTCCCTCTGAACATGGAAGTAGAGTTCAACAGGGAGCTCCGGCGGACGATGCCGGTGCTTGACGACCTTGGTGTCGTCGAGAGACGATCGACTTCCAGGGTGGTGATCCCTGGGGCTTCTGAAGGTGGCTCTGACCCTGCCCTGAAGCCAAGGACCGAAGTCATCGGCAAGGGTAAGGAGCCGATGGCCGAACCCTCAAGCCGGAAGAGGAAGCTGAAGCATGCCGACGGAAGGTCCGTCAGGCCTGCATCCTCTGCAGCAGCTCCTTCTCCCCGGAGGGGGAGGTCTTCTACAACTGCGGCGACTGTACCTGTAGCAGTGTCTTCTTGGGGTGCTAGCCCCGGGCATGTGACTCCAGTACCAGGGCCAGCTAAGGCCTCTGGGTTCGGAGGTCCTTCCCAGTCGAGGGGGGGGGGGCCTCGACTAAGGAAATGCCCACGGCTGCAACAAGTTCCGGGGGGCCTTCCAGAGCTACCACGCCGGCGGCGGCCATGGTCAGTCCAGAACGCCGGGGAAAGAGATTCCGTGCAAGCTGGTGCGGAAGCCTTCTGAGGTAATTTTTAATCTTTACCTCAGACAGTTGTTTTGTTGTAGTAACTGTTTTTTAAGTTTCTTCATCCATCATCTGCAGTGTCCCCAAGAAGAGGAGTGAGGCTCCACCCTCAGCCACAGCAGCTGAAGCTGTGAGGGCGGAGGCTTCTGCTCCTGTCCCGGTGCCGCCCCAAGTGGTGGCTGAAGCTGCGGCAGCTCCGGCGCCAGCTGTCGTGGTCATGGACCTCGACTCATCCCCCGAGACTTCCGTGGCAGCGCCGGACCACAGGAGAGAAGATGTGCCAGCGGCACCTGCCCCGGAGGTTGAAGCCCCAGGTCTTGATGCTGAGATGATGGAAGCTCCGGCCGCTGAGCCGGAGGATGCAGTGATTCCGGCCCTAGAGCTGGAAATTGTCGAAGCCCCAATGGTTGAGTCGGAAGTTGGGGAAGTCCCAGCGGTTGAGCTGGCTACACCCGAAGCTCCGGTCTCAGAGCCGGTTGCCACTAAAGCTCCGGCTGTAGAGCCGGTTGCAGTTGAAGAGCTTCCGGCGCCTGAGCCGGTTGAGGTTGAAACTCCGGCCTCAGGGCCGGTTGTTGCGGAGGCATCAGCACTCGAACCCGTGATGGTCGAGGCACCAACACCCGAGCCACTAGCGGAGGAGCCCAGGCCGGAGCCGGAAGTAGCCCCTGCTCCGGAAGTGATGACGACGGAAGTGCCTGCTGCGGAGCCAGGGTGCTCAGATGAAGTCGCTGGCCCCCTGCCTAAGGGGGCAAATGAAGACCTGGCGGCAGGGCCTTCGGAACCACTTCCGGAGGTCAAAACTTCCTCTGCGGGACCCTCCTCGGTGGCGACTGAGGCTATCCCAAAGGACGGCCCTAGTGCCGTGGATGCTCAGGGGACCACTCTTGTGGAGTGGGACCCAATTTTTGTAAGTGAGAACCCGTTGGAACCAGCGGAGGAGACCCCAACAGGTCCGGACCCTATTCCCCTGTCTTTGTCCATTGACAACGCTTGTTCCAGTCTGCGTCAAGTCCAGCTGGCGTTCTACCACGACAGCAAGGCTCTTGAAGAGGAGCGCCAAACCCTTAGGCGGTGGCGTAATCGGCTCTACTTCGAGAGCAAGCTGGCGTAGTCGAGGCTGGCAGACGACAAGGAGTGGATCAAACAGGAGAAGGTCCGCGGGCAAATTATTGGATGATAGGGAGAGCTTGACTCGTGCCCTCGACGCTCAATCCTGGGCCATTTATGAGCAGACCAAGGCAGCTAATAGTGCGGCTGATGATCGCCAAGAAAGGATTGAAGCCATTAACACTACTCTCATCAAGTGTCGGGAGGCACTTGAGGAGAGGGAGAAGAGGCTCGAAGACGAAGAGCAAAAACACCTAGAGTTGTGGGATGATGTCTTGAGGAGGGAGGAGGAGCTCGCCGAAAAGGTGGCTCTGGTTGACAAGGGCCTCGAGGAATGCACCAAGAAGTTGGAGGAGCGTTGCATTGAGGAGGAGGAGAAGGCATGGGTGCGAGGGCAGGAACTCTACCAGCAAGAGTGTGCCATCGCTGCCAGGGAGAAGAAAGTTAGGGGCCGGGAGAAGGACCTGGTCGACCGCCGGAACAAGATCCACCTCCGGGAGGAGGAGCTCGGAAAACTTGAGAAGCAGGTTGCTGAAAAGATTCAGCAAAATGCCAAAGAGGTTGAGCACCTTGCTCGTGAGAATTCTGAACTGGCGGCGACCAAAAGATCCTTGGAGGAACTGAAGGGCTTGAGGACTGCGGACTCCCTACAGGTTTGGGAGTTCCTAAGCAAAGTCAACGACGCGCTGACACCAATGGGCTTCAGTCCCGTGCGTCCGGATGATCCGGAGCCAGAGCCAGACCTGGCGTTGCAAGCGTTGAGCTCGGCGGGTAGCAAACTCTCCAAGGTGGGTGACGTCATCGCGGACTAGTTGGAGGTTGAGGTGCAGTCCCTGGCGAAGAACGTCGCAGAGTATGTGCTGGCGTGCTACACCAGCCGGGATCCACAATTTCCTCTGGACCCGGTGCTTGAAGGTCCCGTCGAAGGAGAAGGTGAAGCCACCCGAGCCAACGTGTCGGAGGTTGCTCAGAAAGTCGCCCAGTTCTTCCATAGGGTCTAGGACCATCTCTGTAGCTCCCACTTGTATTCTCTCTTTTTCTTCCCCAATTTTGTAATCCCTTGTCTCCAGATGAATGAAATCCAAATTTTTGTGAATTTCATTTTTTTTGTCTTCAACACTTTTGTCTTCACTTGGCCCCCTGGTAGATGTACACAATTTGATTGTGAACATGTACCAAGAGGATATTGTGTTTTGTTGAAGACTCGTTTGCTTCGAACTTGTAGAGTTTAGGTCCGAAGTCTTCGATAGTGAAGGCTCCCTGAGGTTGTCGGAGCTTAGAAACTCTGGCATTGACTACCATAAGAGCTTAGTAACTCTGGCAATAGTCCCTATCAACGCGTAGAGCATCGATAGTTAGCCCTCCGGGGTGTCGAAGCTTAGTAGCTCCGGCAGTGACCTTTGCCAACGCATAGCTTGTCGGCAGCAGACTCCGCTTGTGGGGTCTTCTCACCATCTTTTATTCTGCGTCGATGGCTGGCCCCCTAGCTTTACCGGAGCTTGGTTGCTCCGGTGATGCTCATTTTCAATGTTTAACATCGATTACAAGCCACCTAGGAGGAGTCGGAGCTTTGTTAGCTCCGGTTTTTCTCCATCAATGTGGATTCTTTATTTTTCCTGCACACTGAAGCCAAGAAAAATAGTAAAATTCGCTCCTTGCCTATATCTTCGTCGCGGCCTACGATTCCCAAGAAAGTTTTGGGTCAAACACAATTCTGAATTCAACCGAATGTGTTGCCTTCTTTCTTTCAGATTCAATTGTACTTGGACCCGCCTTACTTCGGCCTGTCGGGGTGTAGGTAGAGTGGCGTACTTAGGGTGCTTGACCAGGCTAAGTCGATAGCATACTCCGGCCCTAGATTGGCTTGGCGGTATTCAGGCGAGTGAGCCATGAACAATATTTGAATCCAAAAGAATTGACAATACAGCTCGAATTGTACATGAACTGGTCAAATTAAAATTTCTTAAGAATTGCACAACTTTGTTATAGACAAGAAAAAAGAAAAATAAAAATGTTGAGCCTGTACAAAATAAATGCATGTGGAGTCTGTTTCACATGAATATTTCTTTCATTATAGGTTTGTGGTACAGGGGAAACAAGTACACTCTTAGGGTACGGAACCAGGCTAAGCGTGTTTCATTTCTCGTTTGACCCAGGGTAGCTAGCCACACTTTTAGTTCTAAGACTGTGACAAGTGTTGCATGAACTTTGCGGACCTTCCGGGAAAGGTCCGGCTGTTCTCCCGGAGGAACTACCCGACTCTGTACAATGACTCTATAACATACACCTCAAATTACTACAGACTCACCTCCGTGATATTAAGTGTAGAACTTACGGAGGTGCTCAATATTCCAAGGATTTGAGAGAGGTGTCCCATCCTCGGTAGCCAAGCGAACACTTCTGGGACGGGATACTTCAATCACTCGGAAGGGTCCCTCCCAGATGGGCGAGAGTTTGTTTAACCCTTCTCTAGATTGTATTCTATGTAGCACCAGATTGCCTTCCTCGAGCTGTCGGTTGTGTACATGCCGCTGATGATAGCGTCGAAGGGCTTGGCGGTATCGGGCATTCCGAACAGCTGCTTGGCACCTTCCCTCCTCTAGGAGGTCTAGGTCCTTACGCCGGAGCTGGTCCTGCGTGGTTTCGTCGAAGGTCCGGACCCGGAGTGACCCCAAGGTGATTTCCGGAGGAAGGATTGCTTCAGCTCCGTACACCAGGAAGAAGGGTGTCTCTCCAGTTGACCGGTTTGGAGTTGTCCTGTTAGCCCATATAGTGGGTGGAAGCTCTTCAATCCAGTTGGCTCCATGTTTTTTCAAGCGCTCATAGGTGCGCGTTTTGAGTCCTTTCAGGATTTCAGCATTTGCTCTCTCAGCCTGGCCATTGTTTGCCGGGTGAGCTACGGAAGCGTAGCAGACTTGAATGTCGAGGTCTTCGCAATATCCTTGAAATGCAGAACTTGTGAATTGGGTCCTGTTATCAGTGATGATTTTGTTTGGGACTCCAAATCTGCATATAATGGACTGCAAAAAGTTGATAGCAGATTACTTGTTGATTGTCACAACTGGAGTTGCTTCCAGCCACTTGGTGAACTTGTAACCTCTGACGGCTCTTGGGAAAGGTCCCAAGATGTCCATCCCCCACACGGCGAAGGGCCATGTAGGAGGTATCATTTGTAGAGGCTGAGCCGGTGTGTGAATTTGCTTTGCATGAAATTGGCATGCTTCGCATTTCTTCACTAGCTCAGTTGCATCCTGGAGTGCTGTAGGCCAGTAGAAGCCATGTTGAAAGGCTTTACCGACCAGCGTGTGGGAAGACGCGTGGTTCCCACACTCGCCTCCATGGATTTCTGCGAGGAGCTCGCAGTCTTCTTCCCTTGTGATGCACCGCATTAGGATGCCGTTGGCACCGCGCCGATAGAGATCCCCTTCTACCAACGTGTATCTTTTAGCCAATCTGACTATCCGGTTAGCGGATACATCATCGTCAGGAAGGATGTTGTCTTTCAAGTAGCTCCGGATCTCCGAGATGCATGCATCGGAGCTAACTTGAGCATTTGAGTCTTGCGTGTTGGGTTGCTCGGAGCTTCCGGCAGCACCTACGACCCTTGATGGCTGCCATGGTAACAGGGCCATCGGGACCGTCAGCTTCGGGATGCTGATCTCGCCCCCTTCGCTCAGTTCGGCAGGCTGAGCTGTGGGTTTTGACAACCTCCGGACAAAAGTTCCATCAGGAGCCAGAGCTCCGGTTGATGCTTTCGTTGAGAGTTCGTCGGCTTCAGCTTGTGGACACGCTGAACGTGGTGGAGGTCTAGGACTTCAAAATCCTTCTGAAGCCTCTGGACTTCAAGGAGGTAAGCAACCAGCTGGAGATTGTTGCAGGAGCATTCACCCTTCACTTGTTTGATGATGAGTTGTGAATCTCCCTTGACCAGCAGCTGCTTGACACCGTATGACAGTGCCACCATTAGTCCGTAGATGAGTGCTTCGTACTCCGCCATGTTGTTGGTCGCCTTGAAGTCAAGGTGTACCATGTATTTTACCTTCTCCCCGGTTGGTGCGAGGAGAAGGATTCCAGCTCCGGCCCCCTACTTTTAGATGGAGCCGTCGAAGTAGAGGGTCCAGTGAGGCTCAGTGAAGACCGGAGCCTTGTGTTCTGGCTTCTGCTCACTGGGGCCCCCAGGGTTTGATGGAGAGGGAGTCCATTCCGCTACAAAATCCGCCAATGCTTGACTCTTGATTGCTTGTCTTGGAATGAATTCGAGATCGAATTCGGCCAATTCCATTGCCCACTTTGCAATATTCCCAGTTGAATTGGGATTATGCAAGATTGCTCGAAGTGGGTAAGAAGTCACCACTGAAATCTTGTGAGCTTGGAAGTAATGGCGAAGCTTCCTGGAGTCTATAAGAACTACATAGAGCAGCTTATGCACCTCTAGGTATCGAGTCTTGGCATCATGAAGTACTTCACTGATGAATTACACTGGGCGCTGGATGGTCCAAACCCTCCCGGAGGGGCCCGAAGCTTCCTCTTCATTGACCCGGATCCTCCCGGATGGATCCGGACCTTCTTCGGGGACCTCCGGGTCCTTGCTGGAGGGACCCGTAGCTTCTTCAGAAGCGACCTGGACCCTCCCGGAGGGGTCTCGGTCTTCTGAAGTAACTTCTTGTGGACTCAAGTTTGGGAACTGGGACCCAGACTCGCTTTCAGGAAACTCCGGACCCTCCCGCAGAGGTTTGGATTCCTGAGCATGGGATGGTTCTGGTCTCTCCGCAACCAGGACCATACTGACGACTTCGTCAGTTGCTGAAATGTAAAGCAGCAAAGGCTCACCAGGGTTTGGAGCTACCAGAGTTGGTAGGGTGGTGAGGAGCTGTTTTAGCTCCTGGAACGCCTTTTCTGCTTCTTCAGACCATTGGAATGGTCCGGACTTCCTCAATAACTTGAAGAAGGGAAGTGCCCGTTCCGCCAGTCTTGAAATGAACCGGCTGAGGGCTGCTAGACATCCAGTCAGCTTTTGGACATCCTTGATGCGGGCTGGTGGCCGCATGTATTCAATGGCTTTGATCTTCGCCGGATTAGCCTCTATGCCCCTGTGATTTACCAGGAAACCAAGGAGTTTTCCGGAGCTAACCCCAAAGACACACTTGTCTGGGTTTAGCTTTGTGCGGGTGACCCGCAGCTTGTCGAAGACAGCCTGTAAGGTGTCAAGGAGTGACTCCTTGTTCTTGACCTTGACCACGATGTCATCGACGTACACTTCCACTATGTCTCTAATGAGTTCTTCAAAAGTTTTGTACATAGCTCGTGCAAAGGTTGAAGCTGCATTCTTGAGACCAAATGGCATGGCTGTATAACAGTACAATCCATCTACTGTGATGAAAGAGGTATGCTCTTCATCTTCCTTAGACATTCTGATTTGATGATACCCAGAATATGCGTCTAGGAAACATAGTAATTCACACCCAGAGGTGGAATCCACTATCTGATCTATTCTAGGTAGTGGGAATGGATCTTTTGGACATGCCTTATTTAGTGTTGTGTAGTCAATACACATCCGAAGCTTCCCGCCAGCCTTGGGCACAACGACTGGGTTTGCCAGCCATTTTGGATGGAAGACTTCTCGGATGAATCCAGCCTTGGGCACAACGACTGGGTTTTTGTATGCCTCTCCGCCGGGGAGATGGTCCTCTTCTCGTCGTACGTGCCAGCATCCGCCTTCCTGGTCATGCTCCTGGAGACCTTCGGCCTCCAACTCCACCACCTCGCACTGAACTCGATCGCCATGCTGGCGGTCTTCGCTCACCTCTACAAGATGTTCGTGAGGGTGATGACGTCGGTGAAGCTCTTCTGGTACTTTTTTGTACTGAGGGCCACCAGCAGGAGTTCGAAGGAGCACCTCGGCGCCTACTATTTCCAGCGCCGGACAAAGGTCCCCACGAGGTACATTGCTTCCTTCAACTCTGCGAGGTGGGAGCTGTGGCGTGAAGATTGGATGATCGCCAAGGTCGAGGCCCACGACCGGATGTGCCTCCCCACCGGGATCCCCTACTCCGAGTGATCATTATGGGAGGAGCGCCCAGAGCTGGAGGAGGCGTTCAACCCGGTGCTGGAGAGGATCTAGATGTTGGCGGACCACGGGCTGTCGTCTGCCATGGTGCTGAGGGACTTCATGTCCCGCCGCATAGCTCCGCTTCAGCACCGCGCCCGTCCGGCGTCGATGTTCATCGGCCTGTCGGACTGCACCCGGCTCGAGACTGACCCCGACTCCAACCTGGGCGAGCAGCAGCTGCTCGACATGCTGACCCGGGTATGCCCCGATGACATCTCCAGTGAGGCGCTGGCTCTTCCGTCGGCCTGCTGCCCCTTGTGCTCGGACTCCGAGTTGAGGAGGTAGCTGCTGAAGACGATGCCGACCCTTGACGAGTCCGGGCTAGCGCGATGCCAGATCGGGGACCCATTCTGGGGGGTCAACATTGCCGACAACGCTGAGGGAGGTGATGCTCCCTTAAGCGATGTTGGTTCTTCAAGCGACGACTCCTCGAGCGGCCCCCAGCACCTTCCATGGGGTGGCGTCGTCGCCCCCGCCGACAAGGGGAAGGGGAAGGTGCCGGTTCCGGTGCTGGACCCATCCCACAAGAAGCGTGCCCGGTCGCCGCCGCCGGCCCCTTCTCCCCTCGTCAGGACTCCGGAGCCCTGCCGCGCTCGTCGCCAGGGGGCGCCGATGGCGCCACTTTGCCGCCCGAGTCCTCCACACGCAAGAGGGGAAGGCTCCTCAATGCCGACGGGACCCCAGCGTTCCCTCTCCGTTCGGAGGGGCGCCAGACCTAGGGGGTGCCGCCGACACCACCACCACAGGGGCCCCCAGCACACTCAGGGGCCCCCATCGCGGTTTCGGGGGGTCCGAACCCCCCAGCAGAAGGTGGCGGAGCACCGGGAGGCGCGCTCCACTGAGGCCCGGAAGGATTGGGAGTTCCTTGGTGGTGCCGACTCGGCTCTGGTGCCGCTCGGCTTCAGCCCGACGCGCGTGGGGGAGCCGGCACAGGAGGTGAGTCAGGTGTTCCCGGCGCTTGACTCCACCAGCTCGAGGATGCGCTCGCTGGGGACGATCCTCGACAACCAGCTGGAGGCCGAGGGACGGATGCTAGTGAAGGAGGTGGCGACGCACATCCTGTCCTGCTACCGGAGCTGGTACCCCGACGTCTCCCTGCAGCCGGTCCTCGAGGGGCCCATTGCTGAGAGGGAAGAGGCCGCCAAGTCTGAAGTTTCGGATGCGGTGGCACTCATCGCCTCAAGGTTCCAGCGGAGCGGCTGAGGGCTCCCCGGGCGTCTGTTTAAGTTTTTATCTTTCTGTTTTTGTCTTGTGGTTGGCTGTGGTGACAAACTCTTTATTTGTGTGATAAAAAATCTGTCTGTGATGCCCTTTTATACTTAGCTTGCTTTTATTTCCAGCAATGTCTTCCAGCTGCTTGTTGTTCCTTAACTTCCAGGACCTGCCGTCCCCCAAAGTATGGCCCCCAGACAGGCGTGGCCAGTTGTTGTGGGCACACCTGTCATACACTTAGGACTTAGGGCGGACGGGTGCAGGGGGAGCCTAGGATGCGTAGGTTGCATTGTCGTAGCTGAGTATGCAGGTACGTCGACAGCAGGCCCCCTGGGGATGCCGCCGGAGCTTCAGTCCCGCAGTGGCAACCATCTTTATTGAGAGGTCGACAGCGGGCCCCCCCGGGGGTGCCGCCAGAGCTCCAGTCCGGCGGTGCCTGCCATCTTCAGCAAGAGGTCGACAGCGGGCCCCCTGGGGGTGCCGCCGGAGCTCCAGTCCGGCGGTGCCCGCCATCTTCAGGGAGAGGTCGACAGCGGGCCCCCTGGGGGTGCCGCCGGAGCTCCAGTCCGGCAGTGCCCGCCATCTTCAGCGAGAGGTCGATAGCGGGCCCCCTGGGGTGCCGCCGGAGCTCCAGTCCGGCGGTGCCCACTGTAACTAGGACCACACTGACGACTTCGTCAGTTGCTGAAATGTAAAGCAGCAAAGGCTCACCAGGGTTCGGAGCTACCAGAGTTGTTAGGGTGGTGAGGAGTTGTTTTAGCTCTTGGAACGCCTTTTCTGCTTCTTCAGACCATTGGAATTGTCCGAACTTCCTCAATAACTTGAAGAAGGGAAGTGCCCGTTCCGCCAGTCTTGAAATGAACCGGCTGAGGGCTGCTAGACATCCAGTCAGCTTTTGGACATCCTTGACGCGGGCTGGTGGCCGCATGTCTTCAATGGCTTTGATCTTCGCCGGATTAGCCTCTATGCCCCTGTGATTTACCAGGAAACCAAGGAGTTTTCCAGAGCTAACCCCAAAGACACACTTGTCTGGGTTTAGTTTTGTGCGGGTGACCCGCAGCTTGTCGAGGACAACCTGTAAGGTGTCAAGGAGTGACTCCTTGTTCTTGACCTTGACCACGATGTCATCGACGTACACTTCCACTATGTCTCTAATGAGTTCTTCAAAAGTTTTGTACATAGCTCGTACAAAGGTTGAAGCTGCATTCTTGAGACCAAATAGCATGGCTGTATAACAGTACAATCCATCTACTGTGATGAAAGAGGTATGCTCTTCATCTTCCTTAGACATTCTAATTTGATGATACCCAGAATATGCGTCTAGGAAACATAGTAATTCACACCCGGAGGTGGAATCCACTATCTGATCTATTCTAGGTAGTGGGAATGGATCTTTTGGACATGCCTTATTTAGTGTTGTGTAGTCAATACACATCCGAAGCTTCCCGCCAGCCTTGGGCACAACGACTGGGTTTGCCAGCCATTTTGGATGGAAGACTTCTCGGATGAATCCAGCTTCGAGCAACTTCTTCACTTCTTGTCGAATGAAGTTCTATCGCTCCACGGATTGTTTCTGATGCTTCTGATGCACGGGCCGGGCGTCGGGGTTGATCTTCAGATTGTGCTCAATCACTTCCCTGGGGATCCCAAGCATTTGTGACGGTTGCCAGGCAAACACGTCGACATTAGCCCGGAGGAAAGCGATGAGCGCGAGTTCCTATTTTTCATTCAGTCCCCCCAATATACGGGTGGTCTGAGTGGCATCGAAACCAATTTGGACGACTTTGACGGTTATGTCGGTGTCGCCGCTTGGCTGCACACGAGGTGCAGAAGTCGAGCCTCGTTGACGAATGCTCGGGGGTTTTGGAGCTTGCTCCTACCTGGAATCCTCCTCTTGCGCCGTAGTAAGCGCATGAAGTTCTTCTAGAGCGGTTACTCCGGCAGTGCGATCTCCGCGGATCCGGAGAACGCCTACTGATGTTGGCATCTTTAACACCAGGTAGCCATAATGAGCAGCTGCCATGAATTTGTACAAGGCGGGCCTTCCCAAGATGGCGTTGAAAGGTAAGTTGATATGAGCAACGTCAAAGACCAACTTCTCAGTGCGATACTTCTTCCGGGTCCCGAAGGTAACGGGGAGAGTAATAGCACCGAGTGGGGTAATGACTCCCGGACCTACTCCGGAGAAAGGTCGGGAGGGGTGGAGATCCGAAGGTCGGAGCTGAAGCTTGGTAAAAGCTTCGAAGCTTATGAGGTTCAACCCCGAACCTCCGTCTACCATAACATGATGGAGCTGGATGTATTGATGGTAGGAGATACCATCAAAGGTAACTAGCCTGCTCCAACCATGCTTCGAGGGCAGTACGAAGCATCAAAAGTGATGGTTGTGTCCATCCACTTCCGACGAGGTTCCGCCCTGGCTGTAGGAGCTACAGCGGCCGTGTCCCGACGCATTGTCTTGAGGACGCGGCGCGAGGTGATGTCCCATGATCCACCAAAAATGGTGTTCATGGTCTTCCGACGCTCGTTGTCAGAGATGTCAGAGTCATCATCGACGGAGGTGTAGGCAGCCTTCAGGACCTTTTTAGGATCCTGAAAACCTAACTCCTCTTCATCCGGAGCTTCGTCAACTTTTTGTTTTCCTTCCCTCTGTCGGAAAGGAATTTCTTCTCGGCGCTTGTAGTAGCGCTCAGCAAGGTTTTGGACCTCCCGGCAGTCTTCCAAACTGTTGCTGTCCGTTTTGTGAATTGGACACCACACCTTGGGTTTGCCACCGTCTTCAGAAGACGGTCGAGGTCGCTTCTAGGGGCGTGGCCCCCGGCCACCCGGAGCTGCAGCAGCTGCAGCATTAGATGCGCCGACCGACGGCTTCTTCTTGCCGTTGGTCTTTTTCTTCTTTTTGCCACTCTCGGAGGTAGTGGCTTCGCCTTTGGAGGATTTCTTGCGATCCTCCGGAGGTGGTTTGGAGTGCATTTCACGGCCCTCCGCAGCTCTGACACATTTGTCAGCCAAGCTGAAGAGTTCCGTGACACTCGTGATCTCCATGATCGCCAGTTTCTCCAACATCTTCTTATCCCGTACGCCCTGTCTAAATGCCACAATGACAGAAGCGCTAGAGATAGAAGGGATAGTGTAACACCCTAAATTTTCGCGTCATGCGTTGCATACATGATCATGCAGTAAACATTAGTAGAATGAAAGAAAAATAATAAAACATAAAATATACATATACAAATATGAGTAGCAAAAGAAGAAAAAAAGAAAATAATAGTTATAGCCTAAAACATGTAATAGGGAATAAGTATAAAAATAATAATAATAAAAATATATATAAATATATATAAATAATATATATAACAATATATAAAAATAAATAAATATTAATATTAATAGTATATATTATAATAATAATAAATAATAAATAATATATATATAATATAAATAATAAATCATATAATAAAAGAAAGTATTAAAAAAAGAAGAAAAAAAAGGCCTGCCGCTGGCCAGGCCGACGGCCCAGCCAGCCGCGGCTCCCGCCGACGCGCGCGTGCCTCGGCCCCACCTCCGCCGAACGCCCCGGCTCGGCCGCCCGCCCTCGCGTCCGACCCCGCCCCGCGTGCCAACGCGACCCCGCCCCGACTCCCCTGGCCCCACGCCCGATTCCCGCGCGCGGATTTCGCCGCCCCCCCCCCTCCCCCGATCCTGATTTTCCCGCGCAGCGCGCCCGACTCGCTCGTACGCGCCCGACTCCCGCTCGCTTACGCCGCGCGATTCCCGGCCGAACCGACTCGGTTCCGAAACTCCCGTACCGCAGCTATAAAAAGGACGCAGCTCCATGGATTTTTCCCCGATACCGCAGAACAGCCGCCGCCGCCTCCCAGAGAAGAAAAACCGTCGGTAAAGAGAACCAGAGGGCTGCGCCCAGGGAAGAAAAAGGAGAAAAAGAAGGGAAGGAAGAGGAAGAAAGAGAGGAGGGCACCACCGTCCGCCGGAGATCGACGTCGCCATCGCGTCGCCGTCGTCGTGCCACCGTAGGACGCATCTACTTCGTCTACGCATTGCCCCATCCCGCGATCATCGAAGATATCGCATCTACAGTAGGCCATGTTCCCGATGCGAATTTTAGCGATCATATTGAACCTAATAGGCGTAGTTTGATCATAGTTGCGTCATCTTTTTATTTTCAGCAGCATTAATCCCCGCTAAAACCCCCGTAAACTCATATGAACACGTATGAACTAGTTGCATCTAATTATTAAACAACTATAGTAAATTAATTATTGAATTGTGCATGCATACATGTCATTGCATGTTGATTATTTTGTGTGCATTATGTTGATTGTATATGTTTTCTTGTATGTATGATCACGCGTAGAGGAACATGCTCAAGAGGCCGCATACGAGGATTTCCAAAATCAAGACTTTGAAGCGCTTGAGCAACCCCATCCGTCGGAGCAAGGCAAGTGTCCTTGAAGCATATTGATCCTGTTTTATTAAATGTTTTGTTTGCGAACTTGCATGCTTGTGTCAAATTGATGGGAATCCTATGGTAGGAAGTTTACTAGTTTTGTTTGACCACCCTTGTCACCTGGAATTTATGGTAGAGAGTCGGGAAGGGTTTTTACCTTTTTGCTTCGCTTAATTAATTGGGATGGCAACAACGCTACACATCTAAATATGCATCAATGATATTCTGGTTAATGTGAACTGATCAATACGATGGGTGATCTAAGCAAGCCTGGTTTGTGGATGGGTTGGATGTTATGGTGGTTTGCTTGCCTTAGATCTAAGGACCGGTTCATGCGAGAATATGCCAGGTCAACAGTGCCACCACAAGGCCAAGTATGGGTGCGGCGTAGCTGAATAATTAGGAGCGCTGCTAGTATTGTATGGACCATTGGATGGCGCGGGGAATGGGAGTCGAGGAGGACTGCCCTGGGATCCGCATGGCACACGAGGGGGCACGTGGGTGGGAGAATGGAGATTCAAGCCTGCCGGTGAAACCTTAGTGGGCCCGTACATACTAGTAGTCCCTTTTGAAAGGCTATTTTGTGATCTCTTGGCCACACACCTACGGAAGTGTGAGATGGCATAATGGAGGTTTCTTAGTCATCGAAAGGTGATGAAATCACAAACATGTGGGTAAAGTGGTACAACCTCTGCAGAGTGTTAAAAACTATCATGATAGTCGTGCTCCCGGTTATGAGCGCCTGGATGACCTACATGATTAGAGTTGGAATTGGGATCTGGGATGGTTATGGTTGGTTTATGGTTATGGGTTGGTAATGGTTATGGTTGGTTTATGGTTATGGGTTGGTAATGGTTATGGTTTATGGATTATGGTCATGGATATGAATTTGAGTTATGGTAATTGGACATGGACAATGATGATGTTGGCAATAATTGGATATGGTTTATATTTTGTTAATATGATGGTTATGATGGGATTGTTTCACATAGACATAGTATAATGCTTTTCAAACGTTTTACTGTACTTTTCAGCACTTAGCCATTATTACATTCGTCATTTGAATAAGCCACATGTCATACTTTCCACACTTGCTGAGTACGACATGTACTCACCCTTGCAATCCCCCCAACAGCTACTGGAGACAATTGGGAGTACCCTGAGGATCACGGGGAGTACTAGGTTGCGTACCGCCGTCAATTGCCTGTGGATTGGAGTCGTGTTGTTTAGTTTATTTTTTGCTGCATTATTTAGAGTTTTATCATTCGTGAACTATTGGATTATTGTAATAAAGTACTTATTTAATAGTTAAGACGTGGTTAAATTCTGTATATCGTTTGTGATGCAACCGTATATGTGTGATGAACTTCCTGGGCACATATATGCGTTACGCTTGGTTCATATTCGGAACCAGGTGTCACAAATTGGTATCAGAGCCAGGTTGACCGTAGGACGCAAGCCTAGGTAGAATGGACACACTAGAGCACTTAGGAACACTCTTCTAATCTGCTATTTTCGAAAAAATTTGCTGTTGTTTTATTTCCTTATTTTCAGCCGCAAAAAGTATTGATCGCTGCTGCGTTTTTGATAAAAAATTTCAGAAGTGAGCAATATTAAGTGCTGCTGTTTTGCTGCGTAAATTTTCGCGGAAAAAGTGTGTTTTGCCGCTGTTATGTGTGGGTAAAATTATTGTGTTGGCTGCTGTATGTTTTCTCTCTATTTTTTCGTTCTTTTGGAACCACTGCACCGCTCTTTTTCCGCATTTTAGCTGCTGGAAATTTTCAGATTTGTATTTCGTTATTTTTTTCTCTCTAATGTATTCTTGTTTTCTGTAGATGGCCCGCACCAAGACAACCCCCCGTAAGTCGACCGGTGGACTTGTGCCCCCGCGTAGGTTGGCCAGTCGCTCTCCGGCCATCGACCCCCGTCACCCCGTGGTGATCCGTTCTGACGGCAGGGCCGCAGGACAACTGCGACATCGTCTCTGTGCCCTACTCCGTGAGGCTGGCTACCGTCACCACAGCCTCTCGCTCTCCTACCACACCACTGGAGTGCAGCGCCCCGGCAGGAAGGAGTGGAGCTGCAAGATCTATATCTACTATGGTGATGAGTTGGTGAAGACCCACAGCAGTCCTGCTTAGAGGAGCTCCCGCCGATCTGCGGAGCAGGATGCTAGCTGGGAAGCAGCCACCTTTTGGAGTCACGCCCGCCGTTTCCGTCTGGAGGACACGGTGCATGCCTTCGTTCCGCAGCGTCCCAGTGGCACTGCGAGCTTCGTTTCCAGGCACGTGGAGGGACCACTGGACCTCCCGCAGTCTCGTCAGACTGTTGACGACGTGGCCCAACTCAGTGCCCGACTTCAGAGGGCGTAGTAGGAGATTCAGGATGGACGTGACCTCGCCCAGCGCCACGAGGCGATAATCAGGATGTATCGTCGGATCATCGACGAGGACCCGGACGACTACGCGTCCGACACCCCGACGTGGACCCCAGACTCTCCAGACCGTCGCAACGGCCAGCGTGAGTCGTATTCTGAGGAGTCCTCTGACGAGGAGCCTTCCAGTGTGGCGTCTACCGCACCACCGCCACCTGCTGCCTCACCACCACAGGACCCCGAGGACCCCGACGACGACGACGACGACGACGAGGACCCGGAGGAGTTTCCGCTTGACGACGAGTAGTCCTCGACCTATGCCACAACTCAAGGATAGGCACACCCCCATTAGTTAAATAAGAGCGACGTAGACATACTTGTGTGACCTTGAGTTGTGTTACTTCTTTTAGGATCTTTGTCAATTTTGTTTGGTGCTTGTTTGAGTGCTTGTGTGCTTAGTAGAGAGTTGTGGGATGCTTCGGCACTTGTCCACATCCTCATAATATAGGTCTATATTAATAAAGGATTATTTAGTGTCACATCCCTTGATGCATATAGTTGGGACGTTTCTTTCCAAATTCTAAATCCTTCTGTCCCACCCTTCTTTCGCCAAGAGATGGTGAGAACTCGTAACCAGAGGGATGCCAATGATGAGGAGGAGCGCAATGAAGTACCTCAGAACAACCAGGGACATGCTCATGGAGCTATCAATATTGAACAACTGTTGGCTATGCAGAACCAGCTCATGCAGACCATGATACAAACTATGGGACAGCTGCAGGCTGGCAATAACAACAATCAGCCCCACCTACCTCCACCGCCACCCCTGCCTCCTCACAACCGTTTGGGAGAGTTCATGAGGACTAGGCCGCCTACCTTTGCACAAGCTGCAGACCCAATGGAAGCTGATGATTGGCTGAAGTCCGTTGAGAAGAAACTTGCTATTGTCCAGTGCACTGATAGGGAGAAGGTTCTCTTTGCATCACATCAACTAGTTGGAGCAGCCGCCGACTGGTGGGAAGCTCCTTGCAACGCTCATGATAATCAGGAGGCAATCACTTGGGCTGAGTTTAAGCAGGGTTTCCATTCCCACTATGTACCTGAAGGAGTTATGATACTGAGAAGACAAGATTTTGAAAATCTCAGGCAAGGAAGGATGAGCGTGAGTGAGTATCTCAACAAATTCACTCAATTATCAAGATATGCTCCAGAAGACATCAAAACTGATAGTAGGAAGCAGTATTTGTTTATGAGGGGTCTCAACAATGAAATTCAAGTCCAGTTGCTCAATACTGATTATCCAAACTTCCAAAAGCTGGTTGACAAGGCTATTGTGGTTGAGAACAAGATTCGTGAGATGGAGCAGGACAATAAGAGGAAGATGCCACATCATGGACCGCAGCAAGGAAGCAATGTTCGCCCCCACTATGCACCACCAACTGCACCACACTACAACCCATTTGCTCCTGCATACCGCACTGCTTATCCGCCCCGCCCAAATCAGCCACCGCAGCAACGCCCCGCCATGCAAGCGCCTCGCTATCCTGTGCCACCTGCGCCGCATCCTAACATGGCGGCAAATGCTCAAAACCAGTTGCGCCCAAACTTCCCTAATGCTACGGGCGGTAAGACATGCTATGTGTGTGGAGAACCCGGACACTTTGCAAGTCAATGCCCCAAGAGAAACTATGGACCTATGAACAATGCACCAAGGCCAAATAACCCGCGACCAAATGGAGGAGCACCGCAAGGCAACCGTGGACAGCAGAATTTTGCTCGTGGCAATGTGAATCATGTCTCTACTGAGGAAGCCCAGCAAGCTGATGACGTCGTGATTGGTATGTTTCTCGCCAACTCCAACCCCGCGACTATTTTATTTGATTCGGGAGCATCTCGTTCATTCATCTCGTCAAAGTATGTTGCCAAGTACAATTTGCCTATATCTCATATGAAGCAAACTATGCTAGTAAGTTCTCCTGGCGGAGAGATGAGGACAAATATAGTATGTCCGAAAGTAAGCATTAAAATAAGGGGGGTAGACTTTCTCGCAAACCTCATAGTCTTGGACTCCCAAGGAATAGACATAATACTTGGAATGGACTGGCTGAGCAAGTATAATGGAGTCATTCAATGTGCCGAGAGGATCGTGCAGTTGACGAGTGAACATGGTACACGCATTGAAGTTGAGGCAGCCCAACCTGCAAGAGAGAAAGCAATGCTGAATCACGTGGGAGAAGTGACATTGGAAAACATTCTGATCGTTCGCGAGTACCCGGGCGTGTTTCCAGATGAGTTGCCAGGTATGCCACCTAATCGTGACATAGAATTCGCCATTGAGTTGATACCCGGAACTGCACCTATAGCTAAGAGGCCATATAGGATGCCTCCTAAGGAATTAGCAGAGCTCAAGAAGCAAATTCAAGAGCAGCTAGAGAAGGGTTTTATACGCCCAAGCTCATCCCCGTGGGGAGCCCCAGTGCTCTTCGTAGATAAGAAGGATGTAACCCAGAGGATGTGTGTGGACTATAGGTCTCTCAACGAAGTGACAATTAAGAACAAGTACTCACTGCCCCGTATAGAGGATTTGTTCGACCAAATGAAGGGTGTCTGTATCTTCTCCAAGATCGACTTGCGGTCAGGATACTTCCAAATGAAGACTAGACCATCAGATATACCCAAGACAGCATTTCGGACACGATATGGATCTTATGAGTACACCATCATGTCATTTGGATTGACGAACGCGCCTGCGTACTTTATGTATCTCATGAATAAGGTCTTCATGGAATATCTGGATAAGTTCGTTGTAGTGTTCATCGATGATATTATGATCTACTCGAAGGATGAGAAGGAACACGAGGAACACTTGAGGCTTACGCTGCAGAAATTGAGGGAGCATCAATTGTATGCCAAGTTCAGTAAATGTCAATTTTGGTTACGGGAAGTTTCTTTCTTAGGCCATATTATTTCCGGGGGAGGAGTATCAGTTGACCCAGGGAAGGTGAGAGATGTGCTTAAGTGGGAACCGCCACAGAATGTTAAGGAAATTCGGAGTTTCCTTGGGATGGCTGGATATTACCGCTGATTCATTAAGGATTTCTCCAAAATAGCCAAGCCTATGACCGAATTACTCATGAAGGGAAAGGCATTCCGATGGACTCAAGCTTGTCAGGATAGCTTTGAGGAGTTAAAGGAAAGGTTGACAACCGCCCCGGCGTTAGTATTACCGGACGTGAGCAAGAGTTTTGATATATATTGTGATGCATCAAGACAAGGATTAGGATGTGTGCTCATGCAAGAAGGCCAAGTGGTAGCTTATGCATCGAGGCAACTAAAGAAACATGAATCGAATCATCCTACACACGACCTTGAACTCGCAGCCGTAGTACACGCCTTGAAGATATGGAGACACTATGTTTTTTGTCACCGATGTGAGATTTATACGGATCACAAGAGTCTCAAGTACATATTTACGCAAACGGATCTGAATCTGAGGCAACGCCGATGGTTGGAGCTCATCAAGGATTATGACGTGGGAATCAACTATCACCCAGGGAAGGCCAATGTAGTGGCCGATGCTTTGATCCGAAAAGGAGTAAGTCATCAACTCACAGTTCGAGAGCTGCCATCCGAGTTATGTAAGGAGTTCGAACGGTTAAATCTTGGATTCATAAATGAGATGGGAACGATGGAAGTCAACCCAACCTTAGAGCAGGAAATACGGGAAGGACAGACAAAGGACAAGGAAATACAAGAAATCAAGGAAAGGACCCAAGAAGGAAAAGAATTCAGATTTGATGAGGACGAACAGGGTACCTTATGGCTTGGAAAGAGGATTGTGGTACCTAATGTCAGGCATATTCGGGAGACAATATTGAAGGAGGCACATGACTCGCCTTACTCAATTCATCCTGGCTGTACGAAGATGTACAAGGACTTAAAGACATGTTATTGGTGGGCCAGCATGAAAAAGGACATAGCCGAATATGTTGCACTTTGTGATGTGTGCCAACGAGTTAAAGCTGAACATCAAAAGCCAGCCGGATTGCTACAACCATTGAAGATCCCGGAATGGAAGTGAGAAGAGATTGGTATGGACTTTATAGTTGGATTACCGCGAACTCAGTCTGGCTATGATTCAATATGGGTTATTGTGGATCGGTTGACAAAATCAGCTCACTTCATCCCTGTCAAGACCACATACACCACCGCGAAGCTAGCAAAATGGTATATGGAGCATCTTGTGTGTCGACATGGAGTACCGAAGAAGATAGTCTCGGATAGAGGTTCTCAGTTTACCTCTAGGTTTTGGCAGAAATTGCATGAAGCAATGGGAACAAGGTTGAATTTCATCTCAGCGTATCACCCTCAAACAGATGGACAAACCGAGAGGACCAACCAAATTTTGGAAGACATGTTAAGAGCTTGTGCATTAAAGCATGGGAAAAGTTGGGATAAAAGTTTGCCGTACGCTGAATTCTCTTACAACAATAGCTATCAAGCAAGTCTGAAAATGTCACCCTACGAAGCATTGTACGGAAGGAAGTGTAGGACTCCCTTGTTTTGGAATGAAACCGGAGAGAATCAAGTGTTTGGTCCCGACGTGTTACAAGATGCTGAAAGGCAAGTCCAAATAATACGGGAAAACTTAAAGGCTGCCCAGTCTCGACAGAAAGGTTATGCTGATAATAGGCGAAGGAGTCTGACTTTTGAAGTTGGAGATTTTGTATACCTCAAAGTGTCACCAATCAGAGGTCAGCGACGATTTAACGTCAAAGGAAAACTGGCACCACGTTACATCGGACCATTTAAGGTTCTGGACAAGCGAGGAGAGGTAGCTTATCGACTTGAGCTGCCGACGTATCTCTCCGATGTACACGACGTGTTTCACGTCTCTCAACTCAAGAAGTGTCTCAGGGTACCGGAAGAACAAGTGCTGATGGACGAGTTAGAACTTCAAGAGGATTTGTCCTATGTCGAGCAACCTATCAAAATTTTGGACATGAAGGAAAGGGTTACGAGAAATAGGAGGATCCGTTGGTGCAAAGTGCAATGGAAACACCATACGGAAGCCGAAGCTACATGGGAACGTGAAGAAGACTTGAAGGCAGAATTCCCTCACCTTTTCTCCAAGCTATCGAATCTCGAGGGCGAGATTCACTTTAAGGGGGGTAGGTTTGTAACACCCTAAATTTTCGCATCATGCATTGCATACATGATCATGTAGTAAACATTAGTAGAATGAAAGAAAAATAATAAAACATAAAATATACATATACAAATATGAGTAGCAAAAGAAGAAAAAAAGAAAATAATAGTTATAGCCTAAAACTTGTAATAGGGAATAAGTATAAAAATAATAATAATAATATATATAAATATATATAAATAATATATATAACAATATATAAAAATAAATAAAATATTAATATTAGTAGTATATATTATAATAATAATAATAAATAATAAATAATATATATATATAATATAAATAATAATATATATATATATAAATAATAAATCATATAATAAAAGAAAGTATTAAAAAAAGAAAAAAAAGAAAAAAAAGGGCATGCCGCTGGCCACGCCGACGGCCCAGCCAGCAGCGGCTCCCACCGACGCGCGCGTGCCCCGGCCCCACCTCCGCCGAACGCCCCGACTCGGCCGCCCGCCCCCGCGTCCGACCCCGCCACGCGCGCCAACGCGACCCCGCCCCGACTCCCCTGGCCCCACGCCCGATTCCCGCGCGCGGATTTCGCCGCCCCCCCCCCCCCCCCGATCCCGATTTTCCCGCGCAGTGCGCCCGACTCGCCCGTACGCGCCCGACTCCCGCTCGCTTACGCCGCGCGATTCCCGGCCGAACCGACTCGGTTCCGAAACTCCCGTACCGCGGCTATAAAAAGGACGCAGCTTCGTGGATTTTTCCCCGATACCGCAGAACAGCCGCCGTCGCCTCCCAAAGAAGAAAAACCGCCGGTACAGAGAACCAGAGGGCTGCGCCCAGGGAAGAAAAAGGAGAAAAAGAAGGGGAAGAAGAGGAAGAAAGAGAGGAGGGCGCCACCGTCCGCCGGAGATCAACGTCGCCATCGCGTCGCCGTCGTCGTGCCACCGGAGGACGCATCTACTTCGTCTATGCATTGCCCCATCCTGCGATCATCGAAGCCATCGCATCTACGGTAGGCCATGTTCCCGATGCGAATTTTAGCGATCATATTGAACCTAATAGGCGTAGTTTGATCATAGTTGCGTCATCTTTTTATTTTCAGCAGCATTAATCCCCGCTAAAACCCCCGTAAACTCATATGAACACGTATGAACTAGTTGCATCTAATTATTAAACAACTATAGTAAATTAATTATTGAATTGTGCATGCATACATGTCATTGCATGTTGATTATTTTGTGTGCATTATGTTGATTGTATATGTTTTCTTGTATGTATGATCACGCGTAGAGGAACGTGCTCAAGAGGCCGCATACGAGGATTTCCAAAATCAAGACTTTGAAGCGCTTGAGCAACCCCATCCGTCGGAGCAAGGCAAGTGTCCTTGAAGCATATTGATCCTGTTTTATTAAATGTTTTGTTTGCGAACTTGCATGCTTGTGTCAAATTGATGGGAATCCTATGGTAGGAAGTTTACTAGTTTTGTTTGACCACCCTTGTCACCTGGAATTTATGGTAGAGAGTCGGGAAGGGTTTTTACCTTTTTGCTTCGCTTAATTAATTGGGATGGCAACAACGCTACACATCTAAATATGCATCAATGATATTCTGGTTAATGTGAACTGGTCAATACGATGGGTGATCTAAGCAAGCCTGGTTCGTGGATGGGTTGGATGTTATGGTGGTTTGCTTGCATTAGATCTAAGGACCGGTTCATGCGAGAATATGCCAGGTCAACAGTGCCACCACAAGGCCAAGTATGGGTGCGGCGTAGCTGAATAATTAGGAGTGCTGCTAGTATTGTATGGACCATTGGATGGCACGGGGAATGGGAGTCAAGGAGGACTGCCCTGGGATCCGCATGGCACACGAGGGGGCCCGTGGGTGGGAGAATGGAGATTCAAGCTTGCCGGTGAAACCTTAGTGGGCCCGCACATACTAGTAGTCCCTTTTGAAAGGCTATTTTGTGATCTCTTGGCCACACACCTACGGAAGTGTGAGATGGCATAATGGAGGTTTCTTAGTCATCGAAAGGTGATGAAATCACAAACATGTGGGTAAAGTGGTACAACCTCTGCAGAGTGTTAAAAACTATCATGATAGTTGTGCTCCCGGTTATGAGCGCCTGGATGACCTACATGATTAGAGTTGGAATTGGGATCTGGGATGGTTATGGTTGATTTATGGTTATGTGTTGGTAATGGTTATGGTTGGTTTATGGTTATGGGTTGGTAATGGTTATGGTTTATGGATTATGGTCATGGATATGAATTTGAGTTATGGTAATTGGACATGGACAATGATGATGTTGGCAATAATTGGATATGGTTTATATTTTGTTAATATGATGGTTATGATGGGATTGTTTCACATAGACATAGTATAATGCTTTTCAAATGTTTTACTGTACTTTTCAGCACTTAGCCATTATTACATTCGTCATTTGAATAAGCCACATGTCATACTTTCCACACTTGCTGAGTACGACATGTACTCACCCTTGCAATCCCCCCCAACAGCTACTGGAGACAATTGGGAGTACCCTGAGGATCACGGGGAGTACTAGGTTGCGTACCGCCGTCAATTGCCTGTGGATTGGAGTCGTGCTATTTAGTTTATTTTCCGCTGCATTATTTAGAGTTTTATCATTCGTGAACTATTGGATTATTGTAATAAAATACTTCTTTTATAGTTAAGACGTGGTTAAATTCTGTATATCGTTTGTGATGCAACCGTATATGTGTGATGAACTTCTTGGGCACACATATGCGTTACGCTTGGTTCATATTCGGAACCGGGTGTCACAGATAGTGTTTCGTACCTGAGAGAATCTCTGAACGAATGATCGCAGGGATTCTCCCCCTTTTTGCACGACTGCAAAAAGGTCCAGTTCGGTGCCTGGTCGGGTGTATGAACTCCCGAAGTTGGCGGTGAACTGTCGGCACAACTCCTCCCAACTGTTGATGGAGTTGGGTGGAAGGCTCATAAACCAGGACCGGGCGGTCCCAGTTAAAGCCACTGGAAAATAATTGGCCATTACGGCCTCATTTCCTCCAGCTGCCAGGATAGTAGTGGAGTAAATCTGAAGAAATACGACAGGATTAACGGTCCCGTCAAACTTCTCCAGCAGGTGAGGCCAGAATTTTTGTGGCCACCTGACCATACGCAGATGCATGGTCAGGGCTGAGCAGCCTCCTCCTACTCCTTCAGGAGCAGGAATGTCCTGAGCTTCTCGTCTTTCACGAGCACGCTCAATATGGACTCAGCCGTCTTGTTGACGGTATCGGCGATCAAGCTCCGCCCGGAGGTCATGAGTTGAAAGCCTTGATACCGTGTGAGTGCGTCGTGCCCCGGAGGGCAACGACGTCACCTGCTGTGACGCAGCACGTCTCCTGTTGTTGGAAACGTGCAAACCAAGTCTACCAGACAAGGTTCGTCGCTGTGACGGGGCCCGTCCTGAAGGAGGAGGACCCTGGTTGCTGATGCGGTCGGCTGCTGCTGCAACCAAGTGTTCCACATCGGCCCTCCACTGCTCCATGGCATCCCGGGATGCATCCGGAGGTGGTGGGCACTGAAGGGGAGCACGTGCTGCATGGAGCGTGTGTTCCGGGTTGTCATGATTCGCCAATGCAGTGATTGACGCCAGTGCACCATCGCGCTGCCCAGCTTGATTTGTTGGTGGAGGCGGCGGTGGTGGAAGTGTGACTCCTGCTGGAACTGAGGTTCCTGCTGGTGGCTGCATATTGGGGGGATTGCCCCCAGCAGCTTGAACAGCGGGATGACCATTGGATGATTCAGCAGCCGAGTTCACCATTCTTGAAATCTCAGGCTGCCCCTTCCTGGCGCGCCAACTGTCGGTGGTTTTGATCCGGCAAATCTCCCGACACTACTAAAAGTGTTTGCGGAGTTTGAGGTTCGGTGTGGGTGCGCGGAGATTCAAGAAGGTGATATGTAAAATGACACAGGAGACACAAAGGTTTACGTGGTTCGGGCCGCCTGAGCGTAATACCCTACTCCACGAGGTGTGTTGGTGTTGTATTGGATGTATGAGCTCAACGTGAGTTGAGAGCGTGTGTCAGCTGATCAGACTACATCAGATCAGAGCAGGTCAGGTCCTCTATGTATCGTCGGTCTGCCCTTTTATAGTACAAGGGCGGGCCGTTACAAGTTAGCCTGGCCCGACATGTGGCCCCGGTGGTTACTAATATTGATACATATTTGATGCTCTTAATTACCCTTAATGACCGAGTTACGGGCTTTGACAGCGTCGTTACTGGTAATAAGGGTCGTCCGATCGTGTGTCATTAACATAGTATTAATGACACTTAATTGGGTCTTGAAGTCCTTGATTCCCCTTTGAAGATCCGAAGCCGTTGTGGAGTCTTCCGGAGGTTTGAGGCTGAAGATCCGACTTTTGGACACGTGGCAGCTCCGGAGCATACTGTGGGGAACAGATAGGTCCGGTGCCACCAGACACGTGTCAGTTTTGGAGCTTCCCTCGGTCTGGGGTTAGGTCCGGGGGTGCCCTTATGGTACATAGCCCAGAGCTTGCCCCTTGTGGGCGGTAGCTCCGGTTTTGTTGGTACACGTGGCGACCCTGGGACTAACCATGTTGGGAAGCGGGTCCGGTTATGTCTGACATGTGGGCCTTCGAAGGTCTTCAAATCAAGTAGATGATATTTCCTTGAGATCTTTGCAATCTCAAGGGGTATACGGTACTCAGGGTACCGACACATGCCAAAAAAGATGCAGCAGTAGCAATATTGATTTGATTCTCTTTAATTATCTGCATTGATCTCATCAAGCCATCATCATCTAAGTCACTTGTATCTATATGACTATCATCTCTATCACTCTCACAAGAAGACATCTGTATATTACATATAAAATTAAGACAAACATAAGATGATGATATATTGCAGAAGTACACAGTAATACAAAAGTTATAAACCAGCAAAAGAAGTTGTGGTTAAACAGAAAAGAGTACACAAATAAATACATTAATATAAAACTTCAAACCAGCAATACATAAATATTATGGTTTAACAAAAAGGTACATGGTGACAGAATAATACAACCCAAAAGTACATAAATATGGTTTAACAGAAGAGCACACAGTAATAGAAAATGTTCAAACCAAAAGTACATAATAATAAGAAAAAAAAGATACAAGACATCATGCCACAAGCAGGTCTACTACACTACTTCAGAACATCATTTCTTGTGACCCATTGATTCTTCATTTGAAGATACTGAAATCTTTCAGCCGACGTGTCGGTACCCTGGGTACCATATACCCTTTGGGATTGCAAAGATATCAAGGAAAAGTCACCCACTTGATTTGAAGACCTTCGGAGGCACACATGTCAGACATGTCCGGACCCGCTTCTCCAACATGGTTAGCCCCAGGGTCGCCACGTGTACTATCAAAACGGAGCTACCGCCCGCAAGGGAGGAAGCTCCGAACTATGTACTGAAGTGGCATCCCTGGACCTAACCCCAGACCGAGGGAAGCTCCGGTGCTGACACGTGTCAGCTAAACCCGGAACTATCTGCTCTTCACAGCGTGCTCCTGTGCTGCCACGTGTCCAACCGTTGGATCTTCACCCTCTAACCTCCAGAAGACCCCGCAACGGCTCCGGATCTTCAAAGGGGAATCGAGGACTTCAAGACCCGATTAAGTGTCATTAATATGGTATTAATGACACTTAATCGGACGACCTTAATACCAGTAACGGTGCTGTCAAAGCCCATTACACAGTCATTAAGGGAAATTAAACGTGTTGAAGAGGTATCAACACTAGTAAACGCCGGGGCCACATGTCGGTCCAGGCTAATTTGTAACGGCCTGCCCTTATAATATAAAAGGACAGGCCAACGACGTTTACACACACGCGAGATAGACGTGGAGACACGCTTGAGAGACGTTCAGGCACACTGACACACTTGCTACATCCAACACAACATCAACACATCCCGTGGAGTAGGGTATTATGCTCAGGCGGCCCGAACCACGTAAACTCTTGTGTCTCCTGTGTCATTTACAATTCACCTTCTTGAATCTCCGCGCGTCCACACCGAACATCAAACTCCTCTAACACTTTAGTAGTGTCGAGAGATCTGCCGGTTCCAAACCACCGACAGTTGGCGCACCAGGTAGGGGCGCCTGAGATTTTGAGAATGGTGAACTCAGCTGCTGGATCATCCAACGGTCAACCTGCTGCTCAGGATGTTGGGGGCAATCCCTCCAATATGCAGCCACCAGCAGGAGCCTCAGCACCAGCAGGAGTCACACTCCCACCACCACCGCCTCCACCAGCAAATCAAGATGGGCAACGCGATGGTGCGCCGGCGTCAATCACTGCGTCGGCAAATCATGACAACCCGGAACATGTGCTCCATGCAGCGCGTGCTCTTCTCCAACGCCCACCACCTCCGGATGCATCCCGAGATGCACTGGAACAGTGGAGGGCCGATGTGGAACATTTGGTTGCAGCAGCAGCCGAACGCCTCAGCAACCAGGGTCCTCCTCCTTCAGGACGAGCCCCGTCGCAGCGGCGGACTTTGTCTGGTAGACTTGGTCCGCACATTTCCAATAGCAAGAGACGTGCTGCATCACAACAAGTGACGTCATTGCCCTCCAGGGCACGATGCACTCACACGGTATCCAGGCTCTCAACTCATGACCTCCGGGCGGAGCTTGATCGCCGATACCGCCAACAAGACGACCGAGTCCATATTGAGCGTGCTCGTGAAAGATGGGAAGCTCAGGACCTTTCTGCTCCTAAAGGAGTAGGAGGAGGCTGTTCAGCTCTGGCCATACATCTGTGTATGGTCAGGTGGCCACATTAGTTCCGGCCTCACCTGCCGGAAAAATTCGACGGGACTGTCAATCCCGCCGAATTTCTTCAGATCTACTCCACTACAATCTTGGCAGCTGGAGGAAACGAGGTCGTGATGGCCAATTATTTTCCAGTGGCCTTAACTGGGACCGCCAGGTCCTGGTTTATGAGCCTTCCACCCAACTCTATCAACAGTTGGGAGGAGTTGTGCCGGCAGTTCACCTCCAACTTCGGGAGTTCATACACCCGACCAGGCACTGAACTGGACCTTTTTGCAGTCATGCAAAAAGGGGGAGAATCCCTGCGATCATTCATCCAGAGGTTCTCTCAGGTAAGAGACACTATCCCTTCTATCTCTAGCGCCTCTGTCATTGTGGCATTCAGACAGGGTGTACGAAACAAGAAGATGCTGGAGAAACTGGCGATCAAGGAGATCACCAGTGTACGGAACTCTTCAGCTTGGCTGACAAATGCGCTAGAGCTGCGGAGGGCCGTGAGATGCACTCCAAACCAACCCCGGAGGGTCACAAGAAATCCTCAAAAGAAGAAGCCGCTACCTCCGGGAACGGCAAGAAGAAGAAAAAGACCAACGGCAAGAAGAAGCCGTCGGCCGGAACATCCAATGTTGCAGCTGCTGCAGCTCCGGGTGGCCGGGGGCCACGCCCCGAAAAGCGACCTCGACCGTCTTCTGAAGACGGTAGCAAGCCCAAGGTGTGGTGCCCAATTCACAAAACGGGCAGCCATAGTTTGGAAGACTGCCGGGAGGTCCAAAACCTTGTCGAGCGCTACAACAAGCGCCGGGAAGAATCTCCTTTCCGACAAAGGGAAGGAAAGCAAAAAGTCGACGAAGCTCCAGCTGAAGAAGAGTTAGGTTTTCAGGATCCCAAAAAAGTCCTGAAGGTCGTTTACACCTCCGTCGACGATGATTCTGACGTCTCTGACAACGAGCGTCGGAAGACCATGAACACCATTTTTGGTGGATCATGGGACATCACCTCCCGCCACGTCATCAAGACTATGCGTCGGGATATGGCTGTTGTAGCTCCTACAGTCAGGCCGGAACCTCATCGAAACTGGATGGACACAGCCATCACTTTTGATGCTTCGGACTGCCCTCGGAGCATGGTTGGAGCAGGTCAGTTACCTTTGATGGTATCTCCTACCATCAACAACATCCAGCTCCACCATGTCATGGTAGACGGAGGTTCGGGGCTTAACCTCATAAGATTCGAAGCTTTTACTAAGCTTCAACTCCGACCTTCGGATCTCCACCCCTCTCGACCTTTCTCCGGAGTAGGTCCAGGGGTCATTACCCCACTCGGAGCTATTACTCTCCCCGTTACCTTCGGGACACGGGAGAAGTACCGCACCGAGAAGTTGGTCTTTGACGTCGCTCAGATCAACTTACCCTTCAATGCCATCTTGGCTAGGCCTGCCCTGTACAAATTCATGGCAGCTGCTCATTATGGTTATCTGGTGTTGAAGATGCCAATGCTAGTAGGCAATCTCCGGATCCGCGGAGATCGTACTGCCGGAGTAACTGCTCTGGAAGAACTCCATGCACTCACCACGGCGCAAGAGGAGAACTCCAGGCAGGAGCAAGCTCCAAAACCCCCGAGCATTCGTCAACAAGGCTCGACTTCTGCACCTCGTGTGCAGCCAAGCGGCGACACCAAAATTCCCGTCAAAGTCGTCCAAATTGGTTCCGATGCAGCTCAGACCACCTGTATATCGGGGGGATTGAACGACAAATAGGAACTCGCGCTCATCACTTTCCTTCGGGCTAACGTCGACGTGTTTGCTTGGCAACCGTCACAAATGCCTGGGATCCGCAGGGAAGTGATTGAGCACAATCTGAAGATCTACCCCGACGCCCGGCCTGTGCATCAGAAGCCTCGGAAGTAATCCGTAGAACGACAGAACTTCATCCGACAAGAAGTGAAGAAGTTACTCGAAGCTGGATTCATCCGAGAAGTCTTCCATCCAAAATGGCTGGCAAACCCAGTCGTTGTGCCCAAGGTCGGCGGGAAGCTTCGGATGTGCATCGACTACAGAACACTAAATAAGGCATGTCCAAAAGATCCATTCCCACTACCTAGAATAGATCAGATAGTGGATTCCACCTCTGGGCGTGAATTACTGTGTTTCCTAGACGCATATTCCAGGTATCATCAAATCAGGATGTCTAGGGAAGATGAAGAGCATACCTCATTCATCACAGTAGATGGATTGTACTGTTATACAGCCATGCCCTTTGGTCTCAAGAATGCAGCTTCAACTTTTGTACGAGCTATGTACAAAAATTTTGAAGAACTCATTAGAGACATAGTGGAAGTGTACGTCGATGACATCGTGGTCAAGGTCAGGGACAAGGAGTCACTCCTTGACACCTTGCAGGCTGTCTTCGACAAGCTGCGGGCCACCCGCACAAAGCTAAACCTAGACAAGTGTGTCTTTGGGGTTAGCTCCGAAAAACTTCTCGGTTTCCTGGTAAGTCACCGGGGCATAGAAGCTAATCCGGCGAAGATTAAGGCCATTGAAGACATGCGGCCACTAACTCACATCAAAGACGACCAAAAGTTAATTAGATGTCTAGCAGCCCTCAGTCGGTTCATTTCAAGACTGGCGGAACAGGCACTCCCCTTCTTCAAATTATTGAGGAAGTCTGGACCATTCCAATGGTCCGAAGAAGCAGAGAAGGCATTCCAGGAGCTGAAACAGTTCCTCGCCACCCTACCAATTCTGGTAGATCCGAACCCTGGTGAGCCTTTGTTGCTTTACATTTCAGCAATTGATGAAGTCGTCAGTATGGTTCTGGTTGCGGAGAGACCAGAGCTACCTCATACTCAGGAATCCAGACCCCTTCGGGGGGGTCCGGAGGTACCTGAAAGCGAGTCTGGGTCCCAGCTCCCAGACTCGAATCCACAAGAAGTCACTTCAGGAGACCTAGACCCCTCTGGGAGGGTCCAGGTCGCTTCTGAAGAAGCCCCGGGTTCCTCCAGCCAGGACCCGGAGGTCCCCGAAGAAAATACGGATTCCTCCAAGAGGATCCGGGTCAGTGAAGAGGAAGCTTCGGACCCCTCCGGGAGGGTCCGGACCATTCAGCGCCCAGTGTACTTCATTAGTGAAGTACTACATGATGCCAAGACTCGGTACCTAGAGGTGCATAAGCTGCTCTATGCAGTTCTTATTGCCTCCAGGAAGCTTCGCCATTACTTCCAAGCTCACAAAGTCTGAGTGGTGACCTCTTACCCACTTCGAGCAATCTTGCATAATCCCAATTCAACTGAGAATATTGCAAAGTGGGCAGCGGAATTGGCTGAATTTGATCTTGAATTTATTTCAAGGCAAGCAGTCAAGAGTCAAGCATTGGCAGATTTTGTGGCAGAATGGACTCCCTCTCCATCAAACCCTGGGGGCCCCAGTGAGCAGAAGACGGAGCATCAAGCTCCAGCCTTCACCGAGCCTCACTGGACCCTCTACTTCGACAGCTCCATGCAGAAGCAGGGGGCCAGAGCTGGAATCCTTCTCCTTGCACCGACCGGGGAGAAGGTGAAATACATGGTACACCTTGACTTCAAGGCGACCAACAACATGGCAGAGTACGAAGCGCTCATCTACGGACTAAAAGTGGCACTGTCATATGGTGTCAAGCAACTGCTGGTCAAGGGAGATTCGCAGCTCATCATTAAGCAGGTGAAGGGTGAATGTTCCTGCAATAATCTCCAGCTAGCTGCTTACCTCCTTGAAGTCCAGAGGCTTCAGAAGGACTTCGAAGTCCTAGATCTCCACCATGTTCAGCGTGCCCATAACACTGAAGCTGACGAACTCTCGACGAAAGCGTCAACCGGAGCTCCGGCTCCTGACGGAATTTTTGTCCAGAGGTTGTCAAAGCCAACAACTCAGCCAGCCGAACTGAGCGAAGGGGGCGAGATCAGCATCCCGAAGCTGACAGTCCCGATGGCCCTGTTACCATGGCAGCCATCAAGGGTCGTAGGTGCTGCCGGGAGCTCCGAGCAACCCAGCACGCAAGACTCAAAAGCTCAAGCTAGTTCCGATGCATGGATCTCGGAGATCCGGAGCTACTTGAAAGACAACATCCTTCCTGACGATGATGTATCCGCTGACGGGGTAGTCAGATTGGCTAAAAGATACACGCTGGTAGAAGGGGATCTCTACCGGCGTGGTGCCAATGGCATCCTAATGCGGTGCATCACAAGGGAAGAAGGTCGCGAACTCCTCGCAGAAATCCATGGAGGCAAGTGTGGGAACCACGCGTCTTCCCGCACGCTGGTTGGTAAAGCCTTTCGGCATGGTTTCTACTGGCCTACAGCACTCCAGGATGCAACTGAGCTGGTGAAGAAATGTGAAGCATGTCAATTCCATGCAAAGCAAATTCACACATTAGCTCAGCCCCTACAAATGATACCTCCTATATGGCCCTTCGCTGTGTGGGGGATGGACATCTTGGGACCTTTCCCAAGAGTCGTCGGAGGTTACAAGTTCTTTTACATCGCCATTGATAAGTTCACCAAGTGGCCGGAAGCAACTCCAGTTGTGACAATCAACAAGCAATCTGCTATCAACTTTTTGTAGTCCATTGTATGCAGATATGGAGTCCCAAAAAAATCATCACTGATAATGGGACCCAATTCACAAGCTCTGCATTCCAAGGATATTGCGAAGACCTCGGCATACAAGTTTGATACGCCTCCGTAGCTCACCCAGCAAGCAATGGCCAAGCCGAGAGAGCAAATGTTGAAATCCTTAAAGGACTCAAGACGCGCACATATGAGCGCTTAAAAAAACATGGAGCTAACTGGATTGAAGAGCTTCCGCCCACTTTATGGGCCACATGACATCTCCAAACCGGTCAACTGGAGAGACACCCTTCTTTCTGGTGTACGGAGCTGAAGCAATCCTTCCTCCGGAAATCACCTTGGGTTCACTCCGGGTCCGGACCTTCGACGAAGCCGTGAAGGATCAGCTCCGGCGTGAAGACCTAGACCTCCTTGAGGAGGGAAGGTGCCAAGCAGCTGTTCAGAATGCCCAATATCGCCAGGCCCTACGGTGTTATCATCAGCGGCATGTACACAACCGACAGCTCGAGGAAGGCGATCTGGTGCTACGGAGAATACAATCCAGAGAAGGGTTAAACAAACTCTCGCCCGGCTGGGAGGGACCCTTCCGAGTGATTAAAGTATCCCGTCCCGGAAGTGTTCGCTTGGCTACCGAGGATGGGACACCTCTCCCAAATCCTTGGAACATCGAGCACCTCCGTAAGTTCTACACTTAATACCACAGAGGTGAGTCTTGAGTAACTTGAGGTGTATGTTATAGAGTCATTGTACAAAGTCGGGTAGTTCCTCCGGGAGAACAGCCGGACCTTCCCCGGAAGGTCCACAAAGTTCATGCAACACTTGTCACAGTCTCAGAACTAAAAGTGTGGCTAGCTACCCTGGGACAAACAAGAAATTAAACACGCTTAGCTTGGTTCCGTACCCTAAGAGTGTACTTGTTTCCCTTGTACCCCGGATCTATAATGAAAGACACCTTCAGGTGAAACAGACTCCACGTGCATTCATTTTGTACAGGCTCAACATTTTTTATTTTTTATTTTTCTCTTTCTTGTCTATAACAAAGACGTGCAATTCTTAAAAAAAATTTAGTTCGACCGATTCATATACAATTCGAGTTGTATTGTCTATTCTTTTGAATTCAAATATTGTTCATGGCTCACTCGCCTGAATGCCGCCAAGCCAATCTAGGGCCAGAGTGTGCTATCGACTTAGCCTGGTCAAGCACCCTAAGTACGCCACTCTACCTACACCCCGGAAGGCCGAAGTAAGGCGAGTCCAAATACAATTGAATCCGGAAGAAAAGGCAACACATTCGATTGTGTCTAGAATCACGTTTGACCTAAAACTTTCTCGAGAATCGTAAGCCGCGATGAAGTTATAGGCAAGAAACGAATTTTACTATTTTTCTTGACTTCAGTGTGCAGGAAAAATAAAATACACGTTGATGGAGAAAAGTCGGAGCTAACAAAGCTCCGACTCCTCTAGATGGCTTGTAATCGATGTTAACAAGCATCACCGGAGCAACCAAGCCCCGGTAAAGCTAGGGGGGCAAGCCGTCGACGTAAAAGATGGTGAGAAGACCCCACAAGTGGAGTCTGCTGCCAACAAGTTACGTGTTGGCAAAGGTCAGTGCCGGAGCTACTAAGCTCCGACACCCCGGAGGACTAACTGTCGATGCCCTATGCGATGATAATGACTATTACCGGAGCTACTAAGCTCCGACAGTAGTCGGTTTGACCTCAGGGGGCCTTCACCATCAAAGACTTTGGACCTACGCTTTACAAGTTCGAAGAAAATGAGTCTTCAACAAAACATAATATCCTCTTGGTACATGTTCACAATCAAATTGTGTACATCTACCAGGGGGCCAAGTGAAGACAAAAGTGTTGAAGACAAAAAGTGAAATTCACAAAAATTTGGGGATTTCATTCATCTGGAAACAAGGGATTACAAAATTGAGGAAGAAGAAGAGAGGATACAAGTGGTAACTACGGAGATGGTCCTAGACCCTATGGAAGAATTGAGCGACTTTCTGGGCAACCTCCGACACATTGGCTCGGGCAGCTTCCCCTTCTCCTTCGACGGGACCTTCAAGCACCGGGTCCAGAGGAAATTGGGAGTTCCGGCTGGTGTAGCACGTCAGCACGTACTCTGCGATGTTCTTCGCCAGGGATTGCCCCTCAACCTCCAATTGGTCCGCGATGAAATTGCCCACCTTGGAGAGCTTGCTACCTGCCGAGCTCAATGCCTGCAGCGCTAGGTCTGGCTCCGGCTCTGGATCATCCGGGCACACGGGACTGAAGCCCATTGGTGTCAGCGCGTCGTTGGCCTTGCCCAGGAACTCCCAAATTTGTAGGGAGTCCGCAGTCCTCAAGCCTTTCAATTCTTCCAAAGATCTTCTGGCTGCCACCAGTTCGGAATTCTCACGGGCGAGGCGCTCAACTTCTTTGGCATTTTGCTGAATCTTCTCAGCAACCCGCTTCTCGAGTTTTCCGAGCTCCTCCTCCCGGTGGTGGATCTTGTTCCGACGGTCGACCATGTCCTTGTCCCTGCCCCTCACTTTCTTTTCCCTGGCAACGTGGGCACACTCCCGTTCATGGAGCTCCTGCCCTCGCACCCAGGCCTTCTTCTCCTCCTCTACGCAGCGCTCTTCCAATTTCTTGGCGCGCTCCTCAAGGCCCTTGTCAGCCAGAGCCACCTTCTCGGAGAGCTCCTACTCCCTCCTTAGGATGTCATCCCGCAGCTCTAGGAGTTTCTGCTCTTCATCTTCGAGCCGTTTCTCCCTCTCTTCAAGTGCCTCTCGGCACTTGATGAGTGTAGTGTTAATGGCCTCAAGCCTTTCGTGGCGTTCATCGACCGCACTATTGGCTGCTTTGGCCTGATCATAGATCTACCGGGATTGAGCGTCGAGGGCGCGAGTCATACTCTCCCTGCCATCCAATAATTTACCCCAATACTCCAGGCATACTTTCTCCCGTTTGATCCACTATTTGTCATCCGCTAGCCTTGACTGCGCCAGCTTGGTCTCGAAGTAGAGCCGGTTACGCCACCTCCTAAGGGTTTGGCACTCCTCTTCAAGAGCCTTGCTGTCGTGGAAGAAGGCCAGTTAAACTTGACGAAGACTGGAACATGCGTTGTCAATGGACAGTGACAACAGGATAGGTTCCGGACCTGCTGGGGTCTCCTCCGCTGGTTCCAGCAGGTTTTCAGATACAAAAATTGGGTCCCACTCTACAAGAGTGGTCCCCTGTGTCTCCATGGTACTAAGGTCGTCCTCCGGGATGGCCTCAATCGCCATCGAGGAGGGCCCCGCCGCCAGGTCTTCATTCACCCCCTCAGACAGGGGGGCAGCGACTTCACCAGGGCACTCCGGCTCAGCCGTGGGTACCTCCGACGTCATCACTTCCGGAGTAGGGGCCGCTTCTGGCTCCGGCCTTGGCACCTCCTCCGATGGGGGCTCGAGCTCTGACACTTCTATATCAACCGGCTCGGGAGCCGGAAGATCTTCATCTTCAATCGGCCCTGCAGCCGGAGCTCCAACAACTACCGGCTCTGCGGCCGGTGCTTCTGAGGTAGTCGGCCCAACCGCCGGGACTTCCTCAACATCCGGCGCGCACGCCGGGACTTCAATCACCTCCGGCTTGACCGCCGGAGCTTCAACACTTTCCGGCTCTAGGGCCGGAATCACAGCTTCTTCCGGCTCAACGGCCGGAGCTTCCATCATCTCAGCACCAGGACCCGGAGCTTCAACCTCCGGGACAGGTGCCGCTGGCGCATCTTCACTCCCGCGGTCCGGCGCTACCACGGGAGCCTCTGGGGATGAGTCGAGGTCCATGACCACGACAGCCGGCGCCGGAGCTGTCGCAGCTTCAGCCACCACTTGGGGCGGCACCGGGACAGGAGCAGAAGCTTCCACCCTCACGGCTTCAGCCGCTGTGGCTGAGGGTGGAGCCTCACTTCCCTTCTTGGGGACGCTGCAGATGATGAACGAAGAAACTTAAAAAATAATTACTACAATTAAAACAACTATCCAAGGTAAAGATTAAAAATTACCTTGGGAGGCTTCGGCTCCAGCTTGCGCGGTATCTTTTTCCCGGGTGTTCTGGGATGGTCATAGTCGGCGTGGAAGCTCCGGAAGGCCCCCCGGAACTCGTCGCGGCCACGGGTGTTTCCCGAGTCGAGGCCCCCCTCGATCGGGAAGAACCCCCGGACCTAGAGGCCTCCACCGGCCCAGGTGCTGGAGTCGCATGCCCGGAGCTAACACCCCGGGAGGATCCCACTGCGGGAATAGTCGCGCCCCGGGAGGACCCCACTACGGGAACAGTCGCGCCCCGGGAGGACCCCATCGCAGGAACAGTCGCCGCAGTTGTAGAAGACCTTCCCCTCCGGGGAGAAGGAGCCGACGCAGAAGTAGCGGGCCTGACGGACCTTCCGTCGGCGTACTGCAACTTCCTCTTCCGGCTCACGGGTTCATCCGCCAGCTCCTTGCCCTTGCCGACGACCTCTTCCCTCGGCTTCAGAGCAGGGTCGGAGCCATCCTCGGGCACTCCGGGGATCGCTACCCTGGTGGTTGATCTTCTCTCGACGACACCAAGGTCGTCAAGCACGGGCATCTTCCGCCGGAGCTCCCTGCTGAACTCCACTTCCACGTTCAGAGGAAAAAAAGCTGATGGCAGAGTCAAGTCGTCACCATCGACGTCGATACCGTGCTGGAACTTCTTGAGGTGGAACTCCAAGGTTTTCCCCACCATGTTGGACTTCAGCCCGGTCTCGACCCGGTCGTCGTCCATCACGCTGTTGAGGGCCCATGCGAGTTTCTCTCTCCTCTTCAGCGGCGCCCACCTGTTGACCAAGAAGTTGCAAAACACCGCCTGGGGAGTCAATCCTCCCTCCACACATTGGCAGATCCTGGTCAAAGCAGGGTTGAAGGCTTCCACCAGCACCGGAGCTTCACTCCAGATTGTCGTGTCGAGGCAGGGAAGGCCTTCGGGCAGCTCCAGCCTCTCGTGCTCCTCCACTCGGACGACTATCCAGTCCTTCTTCCAGTCATCCCACTTCCCAGAGGGAAATGACCGGAGGTACTTGAATGGGCACTTCTTGCGCTTCACGAAGTAGTAGAAGCCAAGGTACTCATTGCTCCTGCCGGTGGTATGGACGGTGAAGAAGGTCCGGAAGAGTTCAATGCAGGGGGGGATGCCCACCCACATCTCACAGAAGTGGACGAAAATGGACACAAGAAGAATGGAGTGGGGGCCGAGATGATACAACTGCAGACCATAGAAGTCTAGCAGCATCAAGAAAAAGGAAGAAAAAGGTGGGATCAACCCCACCATGGCGTTCGAGGAGAAGTACACCATTTCACTGGCGTGCTCCTTCTCAAACGGGAGCTCTCCACCGGCGCGGAACGAGCGGTTGAAGAAGTCCGAGGACCATCCCATGAGGGCCCGTACCTTCTTCAGGTCGCCGTCGGTCTTCAAGCGACTCTCGCGGAGACCCAACTCCATCGCGGCACGGCTAGGCAAGAGAAGAAAAGCGAAGCACAAGTTGGGAGTTTGAGCGCAAGATCATATGGGAGGCGTAAAGAGCCCTAAACGGTGCACGCTTTCCTTATTAAGTAAACCCTCGTGACGCTTGGATGGAAACCGCAGAGAAGTCGAAGATACCACTCAAAAATTCCACCCAGCCGATGACAAGAGGGCCCGGGACTACCCCGACGATCAAGTCGAGGTTCTTACCCAGACGAACGGTTGCCATCATGAGGCGGGAAGCCCGAAGGCGGCGGCCTGACAAGGCGCGCGGAACCGATACGATTTTCGTATCGGGAACCGGCGACCTTCAATTGCGTGAGATCCGCACGCCAAAGATCTCACCTGCCGCACACGGGATATGCCACGCGGCGAAGATTTAACTTCGGACCATCGCCAACGGCACATCCGAAGACCTTTGAAGACTCAGTTCAGAAGTCGAAGGATGGACCCACCTCCGGCGGAACAACTTCATCCAAGGGGTCTTCCCCGGAGGTGGGCCCAGGGGGCCACTGTCGGTACCCTGGGTACCATATACCCTTTGGGATTGCAAAGATATCAAGGAAAAGTCACCCACTTGATTTGAAGACCTTCGGAGGCACACATTTCAGACATGTCCGGACCCGCTTCTCCAACATGGTTAGCCTCAGGGTCGCCACGTGTACTATCAAACCGGAGCTACCGCCCGCAAGGGAGGAAGCTCCGAACTATGTACCGAAGTGGCATCCCCAGACCTAACCCCAGATCGAGGGAAGCTCCAGTGCTGACACGTGTCAGCTAACCCCGGAACTATCTGCTCTCCACAGCGTGCTCCTGTGCTGCCACATGTCCAACCGTCGGATCTTCACCATCTAACCTCCAGAAGACCCCGCAACGGCTCCGGATCTTCAAAGGGGAATCAAGGACTTCAAGACCCGATTAAGTGTCATTAATACCATATTAATGACACTTAATCGAACGACCTTAATACAAGTAACGGTGCTGTCAAAGCCCATTACACGGTCATTAAGGGCAATTAAACGTGTTGAAGAGGTATCAACACTAGTAAACGCTGGGGCCACATGTCGGGCTAGGCTAATTTGTAACGGCCTGCTCTTATACTATAAATGGACAGGCCAACGACGTTTACACACACGCGAGATAGACGTGAAGACACGCTCAAGAGACGTTCAGGCACACTGACACACTTGCTACATCCAACACAACATCAACACATCCCGTGGAGTAGGGTATTACGCTCAGGCGGCTCGAACCACGTAAACTCTTGTGTCTCCTATGTCATTTACAATTCACCTTCTTGAATCTCCGCGCGCCCACACCGAACATCAAACTCCTCTAACACTTTAGTAGTGTCGGGAGATCTGCCGGTTCCAAACCACCGACACGGTGTCTCCAATGTCATAAAAATCTCCCTCTCTGCTCTCTTCACAGAAAGATTGCATGACATTGGATCCCGATTATGTGCCTATTATTCTGACAAGATATAGGCGATATGTCTCTCATAATGCATCAGATACATCCACCACAACATCTAGTTCTCGAAATAAGGATAGGTTCCGTGATGATTTAGCGAGTGCAGCTTCACATTAAAGTTTATCATTGTGTTATTTTTTTCCCTAAAATATAGTTAGGACGCTCTGTATTGGTGAAGTATTTTTTGTGTCAAGTTACCATCATCGAAACATTTATCTTTAGTTCATTCTTACAAATAAAATATTATTCATGCACTGTCAGATACAACAATATTGATACGTTGCAACTAAAATAAAATTTTGAAATATTACAACAAGCGATTTTTGCTATCTCAGTATGTTCATACACTTTATAATATCTCTATATATGCGTTCCTTAAAAAAACATCGAGGGCAGAACAGTCATTTCATACAAACACTTCTCCTTCCAGAATCAAGAATCAGTTCAACTGCCAAACGATTTTATAAAACATATTCTGCTTCACCTGGAGAATTCGGTGAATGAGCTTCCCCAGAGAATCAGAAGTGAATCAGGAGAATCGAAAGCTGGAAGCTGTGCCAAAGGGGGACTAAGGTTAGTGTTAGGTTCTTGCATGGTGGCGGTGTCTCTCAGGAACATTGTCTTTTGATCTCTCTCCCACCTCAACAACATTGTCATGCGATGAGCTCATTGAGTCAAGGTCCAACTTTTGGCATTGTTCGACATCTTCGTGATGCTCTCTATGGTCCAACTCGTCGAGATGATTCATTAGAAGTTGGATATGGTCGTCTTCTTTGTCAAGCTTCGACCAGTCGGTCCTTTCTAGTTGGGGGCGTTCCAAGCCCGTTTTAGTGTTCCTGGAATTCACCCCTTTTGGAATTTCTATTGCGGCCTGCCCTTCCAAAGCAATGTGGTGGAGATCTCTCTATGTAGATGGTCCTTCTCGCCGCTCGTTTCACGCTTCCAAGCATTATGTATTTTAATACTCAAAACATCTAAAAACACGTCATGAAAAAATAATTATAAATAATTTTTGTATACTCAAAAGAGGAGACACATTCTACTCATTTTATCATCCATACTTAAATGCCCAAGTTAAAATGAAACTTAAAATCACCACAATAAAAATGTTCAAAACTATTTTAGGCAGCCTTTTCTTTTTGTAATTTTAAGAAATGTTTTTGACTTTTCAGGGTTATTTAGATGGATATGACAATGATAGATACCACAACAACACAAACAAATCCTAGTACTCAAACATAACTATAGCTAACTGCAAAACTAGATGAAATAACATTTATATATGTACTCTATCGTTCTCGAAACTGAGTCGTTTTATAGTTTATTTTGAACTACAAAGCGATAAATTTTTGAAAACGAAGAGAGTATTTAAGAGTGTGATCACTAACAGAATAAAACTATTTGTACAATCATAACACAACTGAAAAAGGCTAATGATATTCAAAATTGATATTAGTATACTTTGTTGATTGACAATCATTTTTTATGGATCATTTTTTTTGTAGGTGCTTGAATATATTCAAATAACTATAGGTGCCCATAAGTGCGGGGCCAGATGGGCCGACTCGAGGCCCGCAAAAAACAACACAACCCAAGCATGACACGACCTGAAAAAACGGGCCCGTGCCGGCCAGCGGCTCGGTGCGGACCGTGCTCGGGCCTCGACTTCTGGCCCCGTTAGGCTTGCCGGCATGACCTGTTCAGGCCCGACACAGTCCGTCGTCGGGCTGGCTCTGGCCCAACATGACCCGTTTAGACCCAAATGATGACCTTTTGTTTTTTAATGCATTTTTAATAGAAACAGGCTGTGGACCGGGCCGACCCGGCAAGACCCGTTTATGATCAGCACGCATAAAATAAAGTTGGACCGTGTACGTGACCTAATTTTTTTCCGGACTGTATCGGACCGAGGCTTCTAAGGCTGGGGCACAACCCTTGGCCACCTATACAAATAACTATTCAATTGACATCTAAATTAAGTAGCTTACGTGATAATCTTTCACAATATAATACATCAATTTTATCATCAATGTCATTATCTTCTTCATGTAAGTGTTTTGTAAAAAGATCCCTTAAAACCACATCATTTCAGTAAATTGCCTTTCTACCACAGGTTTTTTAGGGTTTGATAAACCGCTCGCCGGCTCGCTGTCGCTGCTAACGATATGCAGTAGGTAGCCTTCAGTGCGCCGCCGCCGCCACGCCGCAACCATGGCCTCGACCGCGCCGGCTACCGACCAGCCGGACTCCTCCCCCGCTGTCGCGGCCGCTTCATCTCCTCCCAGGCCCACCCCGGAGGAGCTGGTGTCCCGCGCCGTTGCCCCCGTCAAGCCTGCCTTCCTCCGCCCGCCGCCCGTCCGCGAGGCCCCCAAGGAGGAGGGCAAAGCCGCCGGCGGCGGCGGCGTCACAGCTGAGAAGAAGTCCAAGCGCCAGCTCAAGCGCGACCGCCAGCAGGTAATGGCTATACCCACGGCGCAAGGTGCCCTCTTTAATGCCTCATTGTGCCATAGACCTTTGCTTGCTAGGTGCTTGTTGTAATGACTATGCGCAACAGTATAGTTGCCCCTGATTTCGGGTGCCGTTTCGGTGTGCAGTGTGCTTTATCTAGTTTATTTACAATTTTTTTCCAATTCTCGTAGCTTTTGGGGGTATCAAACTGCTGCCAGATTAAATTAAGCTTTCTGCTATAATTAACACATATGCAGAATATGAACCAGTGCTCTAGTTTTGTGTCAAGAGTCTTAGTGGGTGTTTGGCATGACTCCAGTGCCGAACTTCACCGAAGAGCTGAAAACTAATGCCAAACACCTCAACTCCAAAACTCCATGAGGGGATCCAACTCTACGGAGTTTGAGAAGCTCTAGTTCATTTTCCTGAAGTACCTCTTTTCTTACTCCAAAAATAGCTAATATGAACCTAGTTGTGGAGTTCTAAAGTATTTACACGCAATTGCCACCGGTTACAAAGAAAACGGTTCCATACGATCTATTCCTCTTCTTCCTCCCCGAGCTTCGGACGTCGCCGTCGTCCAGATCTTCAGCCCCTCACCCCCACCCTTCGACCCTCGCGGTCCTTCCGCTATCGCCGGGCTGCGGCCCCGCTTCGTTGCCCACCTTGGCGCGCCGCTGGTCGCCCGAAGCGTGCGAACGCCCGTCCGTCCTCTCGCCCAACGCCCGACGACGATTTTCTCAGCCCGTCCGTCCGAAGATGTGTGCAAACACGGGCAAAGCAGCATTTGAGCGGAATGAGCTCGGTTTGATAGCTCTCTGGTTTGTCAGGTGCTCAGCGCCCGGTGCTCGTGGCCTGCACAGCTGCGCGTGCCGGCAAGATTGAGCAAGATCTGAATTATCCAATCCCTGCGTTGCCCTGGAGGTCACCGCTGCCTGGCACCTTTGTCAAATTTGTTAAGATTGCTATACAAGTACAGATAATTGCTGCTTCAAGTGGATGGAACTGCTGAAAGTACAAACGTGCTGCCAAAAAATTTATTGGAAAGGAAGCGGTCGGTGATGTAACGAATGCATTTTTATTGTGTGTTCTCTCTTCAGAGCATGGTAGATCGAACCCAAAATATATAAAGTACTACTACTACAACAACAACCAAGCCTTTGTACCAAACAAGTTGGGGTCGGCTAGAAATGAAACCCAACAATTTTTGAAGAAAAGTAATAGAAAATAAGATGAGAGTAAAAAATACAAATAAAATAAGATTCTATATTTTATTTATTTTAGAAATGGATTAATACGAAAGAAGATAAGAGTAACAAAATACGAATAAACTAAGATTCTGGTACATGAATTGCTAATTTTCATGCAGTCCTGTCATGAGCCAAATCTCTAGATATGTCCCACTGCTTTAAGTCTCGTTTCACCGCCTCGTGCCACGTCAACCTTACCTCTACCTCTCCTAAAATTTTCTCTACTCTTTATAATCCCATTGTTAATTGGTGCTTCTGGAGGTCTCCGCTGGATATGCCCAAACCACCGTAGGCGATGTTGGACTAGCTTCTCCTCAATCGGTGCCACCCCTACCCTATCACGTATCCAAAATATATAAAGTAAACGAAGTAAATTAAATTAAGGGTAAAAATGACATTGCACCCCAAAACCTATGTTTTCAGAGCTGAGAGCAGTTTTTTCAACCAAACACCACTAAACTACTCCACCCCACATCAGAGTTGCTCCACCCCAGCATTTTGGAGTAGAGTTGCTCCACTGGAGAGTAGAGCCATGCCAGACACACCCTAGTTTACTTGTATTTTGTTACTCTTATCTCGCTTTCTTTCTTTTCCTTTTTTTCCTTTTTTTCAATATGTAAAGTTTTTGGGTTTCATATCTGAGCCTACCCCAACGTGCTTGAGACAAAGGCCTGGTGGTTGTATATTTCAAACTACTTGTAGCTTGAACCTCTACTACCTTTTCTAGGACAGACATGTAAATTTTGTATACCTGCTTTAATAATTGAAGAAAGAACTTTAAATTTATATGGAGATTATGTACAACAAACATGCTGGAAGGTCCACAAGCTGAAGGTATTACCTATTCCAAAGAAGCAGGCTTCTGGACTCACAATGATTTCTATCCATCGAAAAGCTACCATAGTAACTTAGATTAAAAACATGTTATCAAAGGTTTCTGCTAGTCACGTAGGTGCTATTTCTTGTATTAAATTTTGTTTTGATCACTCGGAGGACAGCAAAATATTGCCTAGTTGTTATAAAGACTTGTTTTTGACCTCTGTCACTCAGTCATGGATCCATTTATAAGCTGGATTATTTTGTTTCATCCTTGCTTCTGCTGGTGTCAACTTTTGACAGAAATTTGGGGGTCACCTGCAGTATAATGTATCTTCTAATGCTTACAACAACAACAACCAAGCCTTTGTCCCAAGCAAGTTGGTGTCGGCTAGAAATGAAACCCAACAATTTTTATTTTTTAAAAAGAGAAGTAGTAGAAAAATAAGGTGAGAGTAATAAAATACAAATAAACTAAGATTATGAGATTTATTTGTTAAAAAGAAAATGAAGTAATAAGGAAGAAGATACGAGTGACAAAATACACATAAACTACGATTCGATTCTGGCACGTGAATTGCTAATTTCCATGCAAGTCCTACCATGAGCCAAATCTCTAGATATATCCCACTCCTTCATGTCTCGCTTCACCGCCTCCTGCCATGTCAGCCTTGGTCGTCCTCTACCTCTTCTAATATTTTCCCTACTCTTTAGAATCCCACTGTTGACATGTATATCTTCTAATGCTTAATTTTAATAAAAAGAACCATGTTTCATTCCTCGTTATTTGTTGGAGTTAGTATATGTGTAGTAAACCTTGCAAGTTTACCTTATTGTAATCAAATGCAAACCACCGGTGTTCGGTGTTGTTTATCTGCACTTTGGCTCTGATCCTCCCTGCAGCATTCTTGCTTTGTGATCATGAATATCTGCACAAGAGAGGGTCGTAGGGCATCTTCATGCTCACAGCATGCAGCCTATAAATACCTATATATTACTTTCATGCTGGCAACTGCCTTATTCCTTGTAGCATGGGCAGTTGTTTCCATTACTTGTGAACTTATTTATGACACTTAAATTCACCAAACATTTAATATTGTGCAGGAAAAGAAGTCTACTTCTCATCTTTGCATCGAAGTAGGAAAAAGTGGAAATGTGGACTCATGCAAATACGGTGCTTCTTGCCGTTTCCGCCATGACATAACTGCTTACTTGGCTCAGGTATTGTTTTATTTGATTGCATAAGTAGCAACTAAACATTTTCCTTAACTTTGTAATTTGTATGAAATCTTAAATTTCATGCACAGAAACCAGCTGATCTTGAAGGGACATGCCCATTTGTTGCATCAGGGATGTTGTGTCCATATGGACTAACTTGTCGATATTTTAGTACACATAAAGATAAACTATCTCCTAAAAATTGTCCAGAAGGGAACCTTGAAATAAATTCTCTCAACAAAGATACTCAAAAACTCTTATGGAAAAACAAATACGATTTTCCCAAGGCCAGTTCCCAGATCAAACTTCTTGGGCTTAAGGTACGTGGTTAAACTTTTGTTAGTTCTATATTTTTTTTTCACTTATCTTTGTAGTTATCCTTTTTCTCATGTCTGTTTACCTTTTACATTGCACTAAACTTAAATTGTGCACACTCAATTTTCTTGATGCACTAGGTATTAACTTTTCATGCTGTTAAATTTGTGTATTAATGCTTATCATTTACTTTGGTTATAATTTGTAGTACATTGGCAGTGGTAATCCCATTTTTAGCAATGTAGAATGTATACAGCTGTACTTTCATAGTTTCATTGCATTCAAATGGTTTATTTATGTTTGAAATGTGGTGCATACATAAAGCTTATCCATCAATTGATGTATTTACAATGCAGGACATAAAAAATAATAAAGTCAATGCAGCAAGTGATGAACAGAAGGCTGATAACAATTGCCCAGATAAATCATTTGAACTAAATGGCAATGATAAATGTGGATCTCCTTGTGGTATTTCTGTTAACGTTGAACCTGACTCTACTTTGTGCAAAGAAACTGGTAGTTCAAACGGAGTTAAATCAGAGCAGCTTATCAAACCAAGGCCATTAAAGAAATCAAAAGTTGAAGCTGATGAAACCCAGAACCATGAAGCTGGTAATTTGCTTCTGAATTTCAATAGGCTCAACCGCTCAAAATAGAATGCTCTTGTTGCCTAATTCATGTTTCTTTTGATTAACAGTCATTCCTACATTTTGACTAGGTATTCATGACAATGAGGCAGAATCTGAAGATCATAAATTAAGCAATACATTTGAGGTACCCTCGAATAATCAAAGTTCTTGCCGAATTGACCTAATCACAACACCACATATACGTGAAAAGAAAATTATCGATTTTCGAGAGAAGTTGTATCTTGCTCCATTGACCACTGTTGGTAATCTTCCTTTTCGAAGACTCTGCAAAACATTGGGAGCCGATATTACCTGTGGAGAAATGGCTATGTGCTCAAATCTTTTACAGGTTAGAATTCGAAGGCAAATATCTTTACTCTTTTTCATGTTTTGTTTCCGAGTGAAGTTATACCTTTCACAAAATTTGCTAGATGCAAAGTTGATGGTATTACATGTCTTAGTTTCTTCTTGAAGTCACTCAGAATGATACTTTCATGTAGGGGCAAGCTTCAGAATGGGCTTTGCTGCGACGACATTCATCAGAAGATTTATTTGGGGTGCAAATTTGTGGACCTTATCCAGATACAATAGCACGGACAGTTGAACTTGTGGATAATGAATGTTTAGTTGACTTCGTAGACATAAATATGGGTTGCCCGATCGATATAGTTGTCAACAAAGGTGCTGGATCATCATTGCTCACAAAGCCTATGCGTATTAAGAGTATTGTAAAAGCAGCCTCTGCAGTTACTGAAAAACCTTTAACTGTTAAGGTAATGTGGTTCTGCAATTTTCTAGGATCATCTAGTTGCTGCATGAGGGCTAGGTGTTTAGAACTGGTGATGAGATGCCTTGCTCAATGAAAATTGTCACTTGTTGTTTGCTATGGCACTACATATGTAACTATAAGATATCAAGCAGAAATTACTGAGTTATTTTACGGACCTTTCTCCCCGTTTCCTGATTGCAGGTAAGAACAGCTTTCTTTGAGGGCAGGAATCGTGCTGATTCTATAGTTTCAGACATCTATGACTGGGGCGCTTCAGCCCTAACAATACATGGTCGATCACGGCAACAACGCTACAGCAAACTCGCCGATTGGGATTACATTTATCATTGTGCACAGAAGGCTCCTGACAACTTGCATGTCATTGGAAATGGTGATGTGTTCTCCTTTACTGACTGGAACAAGCATCTTTCAGACTGTTCCCAAATTTCAACTTGCATGATTGCCAGAGGTGCACTTATCAAGGTTATTGTCTATCGTTTTACATGTGTATATATATATATATATATATATATATATATATATATATATATATATATATATATATATAGTGAGAACAAGTTGACCCTTTCAATCTTTATTTCTTTCTGATGATGCAGCTTCTACTAACCTCATTACCTTATTCATTTGTGGGAACATACAAAAACTCTTGAGTCTTTGACTATCATGAAACCACACTTGAAATAATCTTGACTTAGATTACTATGGAGATACACTTGTCCAGTCTGAACGAGCAACCATTTAATTGCTCCAATCATGTTACAGTATCAAGTAGAGATTGTTTTTTTAATTATTTGAATTTGAAAAGATTCATAAGTGTTTACCCGTTTCATGTTGTTTGCTTTCAGCATTTTTTCTCTTCATAAATTTATGATGTTATCATTTTACCCTGTAATCAAGAGGTTTTTCACATATTCTTTAGTTTTCCTCTCTGTCCTGATTCACTGGTGGACTACACACTCCAGCTTCAGCTAATAAGAGGCTGCCATCCAGTAGCTTCATGCCCCTTTGAGTGGTCTACTCGTCAATGAACCATATAAGATGCTGGCAGTAAATCCTAGCATTGAAAGTAGGTGGTGACATTTTTACATGCTCCCTGACTCTGAGGAACAGTCCTACTGAGAATTTATGACGTGCCATTTTAAAGATCTCATCTGTTTCATCTCAATCCTCTAATGTTACAACTGAAACTAGGCTAGACCATGTTGGTGATCCTGGGATTTGTGGCTTGGGCCAGATGCGTGGGCTGCGGGCTGGTTGGGCCAGGGGTGCATTTGGGAGTCGTGTTGGGTTAGGACTCCTAGTTTAGGTAGGAATATAGAGTCCTAGTACACTACGATGCCACTGCCAGGGGGCGCACCCTTGCCGCGTCGGAGTAGGTCTCTAGATTAGGAACGAAATAAAAGAGTTCTAGAGATAGAATTAATTGTTGCAGATATGGACTAGGATAAGAGAGTCCTGACTGGAGTTGGGTTGGTTGTAAACCGGCTATATAATGCCGGGGAGTACAGGAATAAAATCATTCCCTTCTAGTTTATTCTCAATCTCCTGCGTCAGCAACACCCCTGTTCCTGTGCATGCTGCCTCCAGCCCAGATCTCCCAGCGCAGGAACTTTTCCACTCCCTCTATTCTTCCCTTGTGCAGGCAACAGCTTTGAAGCTGTCTGATCTGCTAGTGCAGATCCATCCCAGCAGGCTGTGCGCAATTTAGGCGGTCTCCTGACCAAAACTGCTGCTAAACTCGCTGCTGGAATAGATCTGCACTAGTAGATCAGTACACCCTGCTCCTTGTATGCGTATGTGTGAAGTACAGAAAGGACTAGGGGGACCGGCAAGGTGCGCGTTCAGTGCAGCACATGGGATTTTTGGGCATAAGGAAATAATTTGGGAGGTACGCTTTATTTCCTGAAATACTCGGCTATTTATAGCCAATGTTATTAAGGCATCACCTAGGTGGTGTTAGTAGCTGAATTTTTACTCTCATTGAAGAGAGGATGACACTAGAGAGTTGGAGCAATTTTCTTGTCTATTCCTCACACAATGCCATGCCAACCCAAGGGTTTGAGGCTACATATTTATAGCAGCCCAAGGGCAGCCAACCAGCCAAGCATATGCCTTCTTGCTAGTCCAAGATGCCATGCAAGGTGCTGTCCTAAAGATGCTAACAGCTGTCCTAAAAACAGTCAAGATGTTGCTGTCCTAACTGCTGTCCTAGCTGCTCTAAAAGCAGTCCAAGATGTTGTTGTCCTAAAAACAGTCAAGATGTTGCTGTCCTAGCTGCTGTCCTAGCTGCTCTAAAAGCAGTCCAAGATGTTGTTCTCTAGTCTAAGATGAGTACAACAAGGACCAAGGACCAAGGACTAAGGTACAACAAACTAAGGACAAGGGTACAAGGGACTAGGGGACCAAAGACCAAAGGACTACAAGACTTATTCCATCATTCTCCCCCTAAGTCTTGTACGTCGTATTCTGGGACGGTTGGACCATCCCGATCCTGGAGCAAAGTTCAATGAACTTGAGCCTCCCAAGGGGCTTGGTGAGCAGGTCCGCAAACTGGTCCTTGGTGTTGATGTAGATCACCTTGATGCTGCCTTCCTCCAAGCAGCCTCAGATGAAGTGGTACATCACCCGGATGTGCTTGCTCCGTTCATGGAAAACGGGGTTCTTTGCCAGGGCCAGAGCAGACACGTTGTCCACCTTGAGTTCCACCGCTCCAGTGTCTCTGCCGAGGAGATCACCAAGCAGTCGAACAAGCCAGAGCGCCTGAGTCGAAGCGGTGGAGGCCGCTATGTACTCGGCCTCGCAACTGAACATGGTCACCGCCTGCTGCTTGACCGACTGCCAGCTAACGAGGCACTTGCCGAATAAGAAGAGGATCCCGCTCGTGCTTTTGCTGGTGTCGATGTCGTCGGCGTGGTCGTTGTCGCTGTACCCGACAAGGTGTGCCTCTCCAGGACACCTCGGGTAGTGGAGGCCGTGATCGAGAGTCCCCGCAACATAGCGGATGATTCTCTTCACAGCCTGCTGGTGCTCCGTCGTCGGTCGCTGCAGGAACCGACTAAAGTAGCCGACGGAGAATGCCAAGTCTGGCCGTGTGTGGGCGAGGTAGCGAAGGCTACCCACAAGACGCTAGTACTGTGTAGCGTCCACCTCCTCCGCCATGCTGTCGCGGCTCAGCTTCAGCCTCTCCTCCATCGGAGTGTGGGCTGGGTTGCAGTTTGTGAGCCCAGCTAGCTCAACAATGCGCCTGGCGTGGCAGTCTGTCGAAGTGTGATCCCGGAGTCGGCCTGGTGCACCTCAATCCCTAGGTAGAAGGAGAGGGATCCCAGGTCACTCATCTAGAAGGTGGCTTTCATCTCTTCCATGAACACTGCCACCTCCGCATCCTTGGTGCCGGTAATCACCAAGTCGTCGACGTAGACACCCACCAGTAGGGTGTTTCCTCCATGACCCCGCTAGTAGATGGCTGCCTCGTGCGGGCATTGCCCGAAGCCCATCCTCTTGAGCGTGGAATCCAACTTGGCATTCCACGCCTGTGGTGCCTGCCGCAAGCCATAGAGGGCCTTGCGCAGGCGCAACACCTTGCCCTCCTTGCCGGGGAGTGCAAACCCCGACGGTTGTTGTACGTAGACCTCCTTCAAGTCGCCATTGAGAAACGCCGACTTGACGTCCATGTGCTGGACACTCCGGCCTTCTTGGGCAGCCAGCGCAAGGAGTCGCACGGATTCCATCCGTGCCACGGGGGCAAAGGCATCGTCGAAGTTGATCCCCTCCTGCTGCACGAAGCCGCGTGCCACCAAGCGAGCCTTGTGCTTGACGATGGTGCCGGCTTCATCCCTCTTCAGTTTGAACACCCACTTAAGGGTGATCGCACGGTGATCGTGAGGGAGGTCAACAAGCTCCCAAGTGCGGTTCGTCTCAATCGCGTCCATCTCCGACTGCATCGCGACACGCCATGCCGCGTGTTTCTCGATCTCCGCGAAAGACCGAGGCTCGCCGTCGTCGCACGCAAGGTGCGACTGCGCCTCCGTATCTTGATCATCCAGATCGTGAGGGGCCAGTCCCGGCGCCGGTTGGTCGCCGAGAATGTTCTCCATCTTGCGATACCACAACTGCTCGCCGTCGTAGTACCTGTCGAGGCGCTCCTCGTCGTGGGAGAGCGGAGTGACAGACTCCACTGGGTCGTGCTCGACACGAGCTGGTGACGGAGTGGACGTGCCCGGAGGGCTGGCCGTCGGTGTTGAAGTGCGTGGGGTCGCCGGCTGAGGTGGAGGTGGATGCTCGGGGGTTGGGGTAGACACGCTCGGTGGAGAAGAGCTGCCTACTCCCCCAGCTCCCTTGAAGTAGACGTAGTCGACGATGAAGTCGTCATTCATCGAGGTTGAACCGTCGTCCACCGCCTTGTCCCATGCCCATCCTCGCGCTTCGTTGAACACAACATCGCGCGTGGTGCACACACGCTGTGTCTCTGGGTTGAGAATGCGGTAGGCCTTCGAGCCCTCCTCGTAGCCGATGAACACCCCGGGGTGCTCCTGTCGTTGAGCTTGCCGATCTGGCCAAGCTCTTTGGCGAACACGAGGCAGTCGAAGACCCGTAGGTGAGAGACCGCCAGCTTGCGCCCATACCAAGCTTCGTAGGGCGTCCTGCCGTGGAGGGCCTTGGTGCGCGAACAGTTGAGAATGTAGACGGCGGTCACCACCGCCTCTCCCCAGAAGACACCCGACATTCCCCTCTGCTTGAGGAGGGCCCGAGTCATCCCCACAACCATCTGGTTGCGCCGCTCGACGACGCCGTTCTGCTGCGGGTTGTAGGGTGCGAAGTAGTGGCGCTGAACACCCTCATCCGCGCAATACGACGCGAATTCAACCGCCGTGAATTCGCCTCCGTTGTCGGTGCGCAGCACGCGCAACTTGCGGCCGCACTCCGCCTCCGCAGTGGCCTGCGCGCGCCTGATGGCGTTCGTAGCCTCTCCCTTGCTGCCAAAGACCGCCTGATGGCGTTCGTAGCCTCTCCCTTGCTGCCAAAGACCACCACCCACATGTAGCGGGAGAGGTCGTCGACAAGCAACAGGAAGTAGCGTCGTCCTCCTGGTGTAGCCGGTGTCACCGGGCCACACAAGTCCCCGTGAACGAGTTTGAGCCGCTCTTTGGCTCGAAAGCTCGACTGCTGGGGAAAAGGAAACCGCCTCTGCTTCGTCACCACGTAGACGTCGCAGAGCTGCTCCACGTGATCAAGGCATGGCATGCCTCGCACCATCTCCTTGGCACTGAGCTGCTTCAGGGCCTCGAAGTGAAGGTGCCCAAAGCGCTCGTGCCACTGCCATGCCTCGTCCTCTCAACGAGTGGCAAGACAGACAGGCTGTGCTACCTGCACGTGAAGGACATAGAGTCGATTGGTGCCTCTAGTTACCTTGGCAAGAAGGTGACAATGGCGATCCCAAATCCTCATGACTCCGTCCTTGATCTCCACGCGCGAACCACTCTCATCCAACTGTCCCAAGCTGATGATGGAGTTTCTCAACGCGGGGATGTAGTAGACTTCGACGAGCAGCTTGGGCTCACCGGACTCGGCGCTGAGGATGACGTAGCCAACACCCTTGATATCCATGCCGGAGGCATCACCAATCTTGACAGAGCCTCGGACATTAGGATCAAGCTCGGCGAAGAACTCCCGTCGACCGGTCATGTGATGGGTGGTGCCGGTGTCGAGGCACCACCCGTCAGTCTTGTCGTTGCTGGAGCCGTCGCCGAGGAAAGCTTGTGCTCTCGGCTCATCAAGATGAAAGAGAGCCGCTGCGGTCGATGCCACTGGAGGTGGCTTGATGCTTCCGTGTGCCATGAGCAAGGCTAGCTCCTCCACCTGTGCGACGTGGGCCTCCTCCTCCACTTGTGCGACGTGGGCATGGCCACGTCGTGGCTATCGACACCCCCTGACCCAATGACCAAGCTTGCCACAGTTGTGGCAGGTGTCGTCTCGTGCCGGCTTGTGGTTGCTGGCGGCACCGCCCTGGGCGCCTCCGCGGGCACGTTCTTGCGCCCCAGCTTGGGCACCTCCGCGCCCCTTGCGCGGCTTGCCGCGCTTGCGGCCGCCTGTCGAGGAAGAGGACTCCCCCTTCTTCCGGTCACCCTGGCCAGCCTCCCACTGCTCGCGAGTGAGACGAAGCTTCCCACCAATGGTGATAGGCCCCGAGAGAGGCTGTGGTTCGTCGCTGTCGACGACCTTGAGGTGACCTATCTCCTCTTCGATCGACATCGTGGAGAGGTCCAGCAGAGACTTGATCGAGCGAGCGATCTGCTTGTACTTCTCGGGGATGCAACGAAAGAGCTTCTCGACAACTCTCTCCTCGTCGTAGGTGTCGTCGCCGAACTGCACCAACTTTTGCAACAAAGTGTTGAGACGGAGTGCAAAGTCATGAACGTCCTCACCTGGCTTAAAGGCCAGGTTCTCCCACTCCTTGCGAAGCGCCTGCAGTGTAGTCTTGCGGGCGCGGTCGCTGCCGATGCGTGCCGCAGCGATGGCATCCCAAGCCTCCTTAGCAGTCCGCTTCTTGGAAAGCGAGAACTGCATCTCGGGCGGGACTGCAGCAATGAGGGCATCCAACGCCCGTCGATCCTCGTAGTAGTCGACGTCGCCGTACCGAACTGCTTTCCACATGTGTCGCACCTAGAGCCGCACCCTCATCACCGCGGCCCACTCGACGTAGTTGGTCTTGGTGAGGGTAGGCCACCCACCGCCGGGACCGACGTCCTTGACAATGGCCTGAACCTCGTGGTGTCCATGGTACCTATCTGGGGAGGGAGAACCGCGCTGCCTGTAACGGCTGCGTTCTCCGTCGACTCCGCCGCTGCCGCCGGGAGAGCCACCGGCGCGTTCGCGCCGGTCTGGGCTGCGGCTGTCACGCCCATGGGGACGCACGGCTGCTCGATGCACCTCTTGTGCTCGCGCCGCTTCCCTCGCCAGTCTGAGCTCATCGTCGACGCCGCCGTCGACAGAGCCGCTGGAGCTACTGACGCGCAGAGCCTCCAGCTCCGCTGCCGCCACACGTGCTACAGCCGCCGCCGCCGCCGCTGCCCATTTCCGCCCTCGCTGCTGCCAGTTCCGCCGCCGCCAACCTTGACGCCAGTGCCGCCGTCGCCGTAGTCTCTGCCGCCGCTCGCTCTCGCTCCTCTGCCGCGACGATCTTCGTCTGCCGCGCGCTCGAGGCGATCGAACGCTGAGACTGTCCGTCAGACATCGCGCACTAGTGGGGAGCTGGTGTGTGGGGAAGAGGGATGAGCTGGGGCAGCCGGTGTTCCTGCTACTGGTTGCGGACTGAAAGAGGCGCGGGAAGGAGATGAGCAAGAGATGTTTAGGCTACAGGATAGAACGGCTCTGATACCAAGTGTTAGTAGCTGAATTTTTACTCTCATTGAAGAGAGGATGACACTAGAGAGTTGGGGCAATTTTTTTGTCTATTCCTCACACAATGCTATGCCAACCCAAGGGGTTGAGGCTACATATTTATAGCAGCCCAAGGGCAGCCAACCAGCCAAGCATATGCCTTCTTGCTAGTCAAAGATGTCATGCAAGGTGCTGTCCTAAAGATGCTAACAGCTGTCCTAAAAACAGTCAAGATGTTGTTGTCCTAACAGCTGTCCTAGCTGCTATCCTAGCTGCTCTAAAAGCAGTCCAAGATGTTGTCCTCTAGTCTAAGATGAGTACAACAAGGACCAAAGACCAAGGACTAAGGTACAACAAACTAAGGACAAGGGTACAAGGGACTAGGGGACCAAAGACCAAAGGACTACATGACTTATTCCAGGTGTTCCAGCTTGGACGTCATGGGCGATCGACTCACCTAGCCAGGCAGCCGCCTCCGTAGCGTTGCCTTCTCTTCCACAACACAGTTGTCACTGCCGCCGCCCTTCGCAGCGCCGCCGTGACCGCCACTGGTGGAGACTAGGGGAGGGAAGAAAAGGATTAGGGTTAGGGTGATGAGTGAGGATGGGTTTTTATATACCCGATTTTGAAACGTGAACCGTCCGATGAGATCTGACAATCCAAATCAACCGGACCTACTCTCCTAGCCCAAACCCAGCCTGCCACAGTCGTCTTCGATGCCTCCAGCCCCACCTCCAGGTCGCCTCGCCTCCTCGGCTCTTCGCCGCCGCTGCTGCCACAACGCTGCCTCCCCTCTTCGATCTGTTGCCGCGGCCTCCCGTCCAACTCGATCCGCTGCCGCCTCGGCGGGACGACGACTAAGGATCTGAATCGACGCGACAGGACCCAACAACCTCCTCCCACGGTGTTTCAAACACAAGGGAGGCTTGATGCGAGAGGCTCCACACGAGGGGGGGGGGGGGGGGTGGGAGCGTCGACAAGGTGACACGCCTCGAAGAGCTAGACTAATATAGGGGGAGGGGTGCCAACACAAGCGTTACGCTGGAGGACAAGCCAAGGACGAGACAAGCGTAAGCATTAAAATTTGGGTGAGAATGTTGTGTGTGATCCTGATGTATGCTTGGTGCGGCCTGGTTCAATCGATTTGTATTAGGATAGGACTCCATAATAAGGCAAGAAATTCATAGATAAGGCATGTCCTGAAGATGGAATTGTTGTTGCCATTTAAATTAGGAATTGAGAATTCTAGAAATTGGGAAAGAAGAGTCCTAGATAGAACCAAATAAAGGTGTAACGTGCTATATAAAGCCATCCAATTATTAGGAATAAGAATACCCTCATTATTGCTGATTTTACTCATCCACGAGCAATCATAATAAAGATCAAGCTTAAGACGCGAACGCTGTAGAAGGCCGTCGAGGAGGGTGTCGTGGACGAGCAGGAGGACATGATTGCACTTGATGTCCTGGTTAGCGCCTTGTCGATAGGGATGGTGACCATGATTGACAAGAAAAGATCGAATAAAGTTTGGGAGGCGATCAAGCTCATGCAGGTCAATGCAGACCACGTGAGGAAGATGATGGCGCAGCAGCTGCGCTAGGAGTTCGACCTTGCCACCTTCAAGGATAGCGAGAGCGTGGATGACTTCTTCTTCCGCTTGAGCAGGATGGTGTTGCGCCTCGCGATGCAGGGGGAGGAGGTGGTAAAAGAGTCCAAGATCGTGCATAATATGTTCTGGAGCGTTCTGCCACACTTCGAGTAGATCATTGTGGTGATCTTGATGCTTCTGGATGTGTTGACTCTCGCTCGCAGAGGTGACTTGATGACTGAGGGCGGTGGAGAACGCCTTCAACAAGGTACAACGTGTGGGCACTCATGACGACAAGTTGTATCTCACTCGAGAGGAGTGAGAGGCACAAATGAAGGAAGAGCGGGCTAATGCAAAGCTCGCTAGTTCATCGAGGCCGATGCCCTTTAAAGGTGCCCATGACGTAGCTTGCTGGACGACAATGGCGATCACACATAGACTAGTTTGGGACGGGAGGTCGCTTGGGACCAATTACGGAGATTGCAGGAAGCAAGACAATTGGGTTAGGGAGTGCCACTCCAAACCTAAGCCTGAGATGCTCAGAGCGAGGATTCCGAGGACACCTTGCTAATGGCAAGGATGTGTCATGTTTAGGCACGTCCGACAGAGAACTAGATGCGACTGTTCACAGTGGAGCTAGTGGAAGAGCGCATCTTAGAAGTGATGACAACCCAGACGCGACACTATGACCACTTTGACACGGGTGTGACCAATCACATGTCTGGGTCATGTGACGTCTTCTCCGACGACAAGGTCATCGACACAGTGAGGCCTGACGCTGTTCCTGTTGTCTCGATGATCTTGTCGTCGAACTTGGATAAGATGACATGCGACACAATCATGAGTTTGGTTGCACTTTTATCGAGGTGCCATAGTGCATCATCGGGGTTGCCATCGTTGCTAAGATGCGTGAATTTGCGCGCTTCCACTACCTCCGCTGGTTGTGGTCGTGCCTGGTTTTTCACCGCCGGGTGCGTCTCAACAAAGAACAACCTTACCATCCACTAAGGTCTCCTCAAAGTCCTCGCTCTGAGCATTTCCCCGCTTGGGCTTAGAGCAACACTCCCTAGCCCTGCGTCCTCGCTTTTCGCTTCTTCGACACTAGTTCCGAGCAATTTTCCATCCCAAACTAGTTCTTGTGTGCACGTGGATGTTGCCTAGTATGTTGCATCGTGGGGGCCTCTCACACGCCCCTATTCTCGATGAACCAGCGAGCTTTGCCTCAACCCGCTCCCCCTTCAGTCGTGCCTCCCATCTCCCCGAGCGAGCATCAACTTGCCGTCATGGTGTCCCTCAGTCGGTGACCCGTTGAATGCGCCCTCTGACGCCTCAAGCATTCGATCACCTCCACGAGCGTGAGTGCTGACACATCTAGGAGGGTTTGAATGGCAACAACGATCTACCCTAAGCGTTGCCAAACGCTTCGTAGCAGCTTCTCCCTAGTCTCGGACTCTTCTGCCACCTCTCTGTGTGTCATCTGTCATGAAGGCATGACACCATCACACTCAGGCGGAGGTAAAAGTTTTCCATGCTCTCGCTATCCTTGAAGGTGGCGAGGTTGAACTCCCTGCACAACTGTTGTGTTGTCGACTTCCTCGTGAGCTTGCTCGCCACCCAAGCCCCCTTTGTTGATTTCTACTTGTCAATTGTGTTCACCAACTTCGCCGGCAAGGCGCTGACAAGGATGTTCAATGCCATCATGCCCTTCTACTAATCCATGATGTCCTCCTCGACGACCTTCCACAACGACCACACCTTAAGCTTGATCATCATCATGAGCTCTCACTCTGCATAATTGGTCTTGGTGAGAAACTAAGAACAGAGTAGGTAGTCCTGCTGCCCACCCCACGAACCACACAAACACCTTATGTGACGCTACCCGTGTCGTCACCCATGCGCGCGCTCTCGTCATCACTGCACATGGAGTAGTGCGTGGTTGAGGAATCCTCAGCCATATCGCCTCGTGTGGACGAAGCAGTAAACTGTAGCCTTTGGGTACACCTCAAGTGTATGTTCAGCAAAGGACAGGGGACCCCAGGTACGATTCATCATGTGTACGTAGCCAAAATCACTAAAATGGGCTCTTGATGACCAGACTCAACACATCCTGTTGTGCTCTTCACCTTTCCGCCGCGCGGTATCATGCCTACGTATCCCACAGTTGATTTCTGAGCCTGCATCAACTCGTGTTCTTCCCCTTGCTCGCTCGAGGCCCCGCGCTCAAGATCCTCTCACCACCTGCTACTGTGTCCTTTGTGCGCCTCTCCGCGTGTCGTGTCGAGCTCAACCAAGATATGTCGCTTTCAGCTTCGCCTTGAGTTGAAATCCGCGGGAGCCCCATCTTCCAGTTGTCGTAGCTGCCTTGATCCTGCTCGATCTTCGCCCAAAGCCACACTTGCTAACTTGATCTGACACACCAAGTTTCGCTGGAGTTGTGCCCACCTTGATCTCTGATGGATCCACATGAGTTGTGATTGATTTGTGCCGCCGTGATCCTCAATCTGGAGCCGCACCTTCTCCATGTGAAGCTCTGCTCCCGGCACCTTCAGTGGTGACCTTGCCATTGGTCCCTCGTCGTGCTGTTGCCCCCCTTCGCACAGTACCCTTCTTCCACGCCACATGCATGGTCGCTGGCAAATTGATGACGGGACGTGCGGGATCAACTACGCCTCACTATTCATGAAGATGATACCGGGATTGGGAAGCCACGTGATGCGGATACACGGTCCTTCGTTCCACTCCTAACGTAGAGCCAGCGAGTGTTGCCCACTCCCATGGATCCCAACCGGTTTATATACCATTATTGTTGGAAATTTTGTGTTGTGAGCGTATGCGGTGAACAGAAAAGAGGCGTGCAGGTTCTTGTTGGTGCAGGACAGAGAAATAATTTTCTGGAAGAGACAAACTAATCCAAAGACATGCTGGTATTATATAGGCGGATTACACTAGTTAGACTCTAACTGGGACTCTCCGATCCTTCACTAATTGCAATTTGCAACAGATCTAATGTACCACAATTACTCTTATTCCTCCGTAAACTGAGTCCTGTCCGACATGACTACCTGGTGCCCCCCTAAGCTTCGGCCCAGGATCATCCAATACAACTATCATGCTAGTTCAATTTTGATCCTTTGATTGCAAAACCGGGTAGCCTGAGTCCCTGGACTTACAATCCTGCGATAGGGTCATGGCCGTGCCTTCATGATGAAGTAGGTTGACGCCAAGAGTGCGCTGACTACAACACTGGCGTGCCTAGCATGTCTAAAGTGTGGTCCCATGGGCGAACCTCGTCAGAGGCTTTGAGGTCGACGGGCTGCTGTTCATCATCGGATTCGGATGTCGTTTTTGTTGATTGCTTCGTTGACCACTGCTGATTTAGCGAGCTAGCCAATATACATTGACCATCATGGTGTGCGGCTGCTTTCTTCTAGATCTGTAGAATGACAAAAGAATGCATATTGACTTGTTTGAATGGAAGCAATATCCTTGGATTGGAGGAGCTGCTGGGCATGGTTGGTGTTGTGGAGTGGGCGAAGAGGGCTCTGCCATGTTCTGAGGGTTCCAACCTATTTTATTGACAAATGTAGTACGAATGAGAGGTTGAAAGGAAAAACAAAAAGATGATGATGTGGCACCTGACAAGTGGGACCCATTATGTGACGAGACGTAGGAAATATTGATCCCAGTAAAAGACCTTCCAGTGCCGTCCTTAACACCCGGCTTGGCTGTGGTAGGATTCAGATTGTTTGGCTCAAGAAAGAATCGGAACCATTGGATATCATGCTAAAACCATCACATATAACATCAATACCTCGGGCTACGACTGCAAGACAAATGCATGCTCTCCATGTTTCTTAGGATACGCCACATCACTGTGCATTCTTTCTGTTGAGGAATTACTATTGTACCCTCAGGAATATTAATGTCTGAATTGGCATGTGTGTATGTATTGTTTTATGCACTGATTTACGATCACATGACTCTTTACAGCCTTGGATATTTACCGAGATAAAAGAACAAAAGCACTGGGATATTACATCTGTTGAGAGATTAAATATTCTTAAAGATTTTGTGCGTTTTGGTCTTGAACATTGGGGCTCTGATTCCAAAGGTGAGATCTGCATATGCTTAGACTCATATAATAATGTCTCTTTAGGAAGTGAAATGTACTAATGTAAAAAATATCAATTCATAAATCACCACACCACTTTGTACTCTCTCTGGTTTGTTAGAATGTGAAGCGAAATCGTATTACAACAATTCTTGAAGCTCAGTTCTGGCTTTGTGATATTTCAGGTGTGGAAACAACTCGGTATTTCTTGCTAGAATGGCTAAGTTACACCTGTCGCTACGTTCCAGTCGGCCTGTTGGATGTCATCCCGCAACGATTGAACTGGAGGCCTCCAAGCTACTGCGGACGTGATGACCTTGAAACCCTGATGGCCTCTGATTCAGCAGCTGACTGGGTGAGTGAGCTCCTGTTCTTTTCCTCGGAGTTGTACGAACTACTACTCGCAACATGGTTGTAAAGCTGGCATATCGATCGGTTGTATGTATGCATGCAGATACGGATTTCTGAGATGTTGCTTGGCAAAGTTCCAGAGGGATTTATCTTCGCGCCGAAGCACAAGTCGAATGCTTATGACCGAGCAGAGAACGGTTAAATGTCCAGGGTCATGTCAGGGTCTCACCAAACATGGGGTTTGCATGCATCCCTCTTTCGGAGTCACTGACGAGTAAGTGTACTTAAGATTCACGCTGCTGCCTTCACGGTGTCTCATGTAGCGTAACATGAGTTCACTTTGTCTTTATGGTAACTGTATCAACATATGTTTTAAATTTTTTACAATATTCGAATGTGATGGGTGCTAATAATTGCTAGGCATCCCAATTATCCACATTTAAATGTAATATGTGATGTATGTCCACAATGAGATTGTGATTCTTCACTTTTTTTATTCAAGAACGTGACATTTCGGCAGCTTTCAGAATGGACCTGTATCATCAACAAGAGATGATGAAAGATCACATACCAACCGCTGCTGAATCGAATAACTACTAACTGTTGATGCACTTTACTTTTAAACTATTTTCCAAGAGTACGGCAAGATGTTTGAGTTTATATGACCAATAGCATGAATATCGACCTTAGAGATGATATGGCTGATGAATTGTTTAAAATAATCATCCTCAGTTATCTTTGGTTCCGAAGAATATTTTTTTCACACGCAAGCTTTGCCAAAAAAACATGGGGCATACGTTTGAGGACCGAAACAGACATTATGGAAAAAAAAACGTAAGTTCTGGTTCTGGCAGATAGGTTATGGTCAAAATTGTCTAAAATGATACTAACATTTATTATTATACAAATTTGGTGTCTAGTCATGTTTTGCAAGTCGTGAGTGTATTTTCATAACATTTTGGTTAAATTTCATTGAAGAAACAAGAAGTGCATGGAAAGGCAAGCATAGGAAGCCTTGCTCAAGTGTCCATGATTAAGGCCTCACTGAGACGATGAAAACGGACACATGAAAAACCCAATTTGAAGTTCGGATGAGAAAGTTATGGCCTTTAAAAAATGCTCACAAGTTGTAAAACTGAAAGTTCAAGTTTTGTCAATCGAAGGTTCCAGCTTTTGCAGATTTCTATTATAACAGAACAGAACCAGGTTCATGTTTTGGAATTGTAGGTTTCAGTTTTTGCAAGTCCGAGAGGAAAATCCTCTATCGTTAACCTATCTCAAACATTTTTCATTTCTAAGAATAGTAGAGGAAACTGCATATCACCTCACACATACAGCTGAAATCAAATCCGAATCTGTATGTGTATGCAACTTTGGACTCCTAATGTGTGAGCCCACGCTTGTGCTTCACTTGAGTGCCACCAAGGCAGCTTGCCCAGGCAGTTCAATTCACACGTTAATACTTTTGCCATCTCTTCTTGCAGTTCTGAAGGCACATCGCTCATAGTGGACATTATGTACCTACAAAAGTCGCTTGAACACTCAGAAATCACCTTGATCTCCAGCTCCTCTATAATTCAAAGATGTGCAGCCCTCCTGCATACGGAGTATTTGAGAAGAGAAAAAACCGCCTTGCTGTTGAAAGAAAATAGCTAGGCACTTTAATTTATACATAAACACCATAGATAATACATGGGAAAGCAAAACTTAGCTAAGCAATTAACTGCAAAGCCTCTTTGGGAGCGACAGAAGTCAGCATCTGCGAGCATGCCATCTGAAATCCGGTCTTTTTCTCTTCGTGAAAAAATTGGAAGAACAAATAATCAGGATCATCAAAATGCATTTTCGTGGAGTACCATCAGGTGAAAACACAATTTGTTAAGGCAGTTAAGAATGCGTGGTTTTCATATATTTCTTGATAATCTAAGAATAATCATACTTTTCTTGCTCACTGCATCCCATGTAGACTTTAATTACCTCACATTCCTTCACGTTTGGACACCTAAATTGGGACAAATAAACAAGGAAATGAACACGTATTCCTTCACGTCTGAGATTTTTCTTGTTTGAGAAACAAAAACCAGAATTTGAACGGACTGAGCCGTTAATTTACACATGAACACGGTGTTATACATGCAAATTCAGGCCTAGCAACAACAGGAAAAATCGATAGTTCTACTGCAACAGTATCATCCTTCCCAAAATCTATCATCAACAAGAGATGAGAAAAGATCACACATACCGAGTTACCAACCGCCGCTGAATCGCATAACTACTAACAAAGTGGGAGTGCGAGCTAGGAGATGCAGACCCAGACGCCGATGACGATGAGAGCGGTACCGAGCACCGCGGGCCCGGGACGGACGCGCTCGCCGAGGACGGCGGCGGCGACGGCCGTGGCCGCGAACGTGACGGCGTTGGTGACGGGGACAGCGACGGAGATGGGCGCGGCGCCGAGGAGGGCGAAGAAGGACGCGGACGCGCACAGGTTGGCGGCGAACGGCGCCGAGTACTGCCAGGTCAGGAGGAGTGCCGTCCACCGCCGGATGACGCCGCCGCTGCCGCCATCGCCGCCGCCGGAGCAGGGAGGAGAGGCGCGGGCGCGGCGGTCCCAGACGAGCGCGCCCCGGCGCATCAGCGCGTTGGTGGCGCCCCAGACCAGGCCCACAGCCACCATGCTCGCCGCGTCGCTGCTGCTGCCCGCGGCCATGGACGACAAGTCACCAGATCTGGGTCTCAGGTCAGTGGCACGTGGTGTCAGCCGATGTTGCTATATATGCTCAACACTTGATGCATAAACATTAAAAAAAAAAGACGATGCATAAACCGACATGCTCTTAATATTAAAGTACTGTTAAATACAAAATGGTTCTTGACTATCATAAGGTGATGTATAAACGTAGATAACAAAATAAGAGAGAGGAAATAATAAGGTATTTTTTATTCTCCTTATTATCATTGCATACATATCTCTCCATATATATAGCTATAGAAGAAGAGAGATGGGGAGTTACACAAGAATTCAACATAGCAATGTTGCAGCGCTAGTGCTCTATTATCGTTATTCCACCTTAATAGAGCAAGGAACTCCATTGTTATTCCACCTTAGCTTAACTGCATTATTAGCACCACTGTTCGAGACTCCGGATCTTGGTTTCATTGAATACCTTCCTTTGTTCCACCGTAAGAATTTCAGCGATGCAAGTCATGTTCTTCAACGGCACCGCTCGCACTGCACTGCAACAGTCACTACGTCGGCCTGGATACCGTTCAGGACCGCCACGGATGATTATGTCTCTGCACTCGGTGAGGATGAAGGCCTTCTCGTGCTCTCTGCACCCAAGCTTGCCATCTTCTGAAGAAACCACCGCAAACAACACCAATAATGGGAGCAGGAGGACAGTTGTTACCTTGACAACCATTTTTTGAGTTTTGGGCAATAAAGCACTAGCACAATTGATAATTGTTTTATGGTTTTCTATATTACCTGAGTGAGCTCTACAATTTGTGCTTTTCCTATATATAGGCAAGTTATAATGAAACACAGATATCACTGGACTAAATATACGCTCCACAATAATGATTTTAATGCATCACAGGATTTCCAAATTCTTCAACGATGCCATATATTGAAACATAGATATGACTCAATTAATTCTTAGGGGCAAAAGATTTTGTAGGATCATTTATAAGGACGTGCATGCATGAAAGAAGTGTTATGCAGGTGGTGTTGATTCGATTGTGGAACTTACTGAAATTAAGTGCATTTATGCAGTCAAGATATAATTTTCAAATCACTATATGATATTTTAATCAGGTATAGTGAAACATATGGATATCGCTGAATTAATTGTGTGTTCAAGATAACAACTGTATATGCCATATAGTGAAATATATATACGGGATATGGCTGATTTAATTAATTCTTGGGTGCTAGATTTCTTAGGATTATTTATAGGGACGTTAATGCATGGAATAGGTCTGATGCAGGTACGGTGTTAACTAGATTGCATGTCGATCTGTATAGAATGAATTTCTTTTTCGTTGATACATTAAAAATCCTCACACACACACCCTCCTAGCATGTATGTGTTGTCCGACCCCGTCATATATAGCTATAGGATAATCCACTGCAGCAGGTTGTAGCTGGCTATGTTGAGATAGTTCCTGTATCACGGACAAATGACTAGGGCTATCACAAGCAGTTTTTCAAAACTAAAAAGTTGAAAATTTGATTGAGCTTACAATTGTCATGGTCTTCTTGATAGTACGGCGCGTTCCTCTACTTAACAAAATTAAAACAACAATAACAACCAAATTTTTGTCCCAAACAAGTTGAAGTTGGCTAGAAATGAAACCCAACAATTTTTGAAGAGAAGTAATAGAAAATAAGATGAGAGTAAAAAATACAAATAAAATAAGATTCTGCAATTTATTTATTTTAGAAATGGATTAATAAGAAAGAAGATAAAAGTAATAAAATACGAATAAACTAATGTTCTAACACATGAATTGCTAATTTTCCATGTAGTCCTATCATGAGCCAAATCTCTAGTTATGTCCCACTCCTTTAAGTCTTGTTTCACCGCCTTCTGCCATGTCAACCTTGGTCGACCTCTACCCCTCCTAAAATTTTCTCTACTCTTTATAATTTTACTGTTGTCGACTGTTGGAGTCGGCAGATCTCCTGACACTACTAAAGTGTTGAAGGAGTTTGTAGTTCGGTGTGGGCGCGCGGAGACTCAAGAAGATGAATCACGATTGGACACGAGAGACACAGTGGTTTACGTGGTTCGGGCCGCCTGAGCGTAATACCCTACTCCACGGGTGTGTGGTGTTGTATTAGTTTATGTATGAAAGCTCACGTCAATGCGTGTGTGCCTGAGAGCGTTCGAGAGCCTCCTTTCCCGTGTATCATCGGTCTGTCCTTTTATAGTACAAGGACAAACCGTTACAAGTTAGCCTGGCCCGACATGTGGCCCCGGCGGTTACTAGTATTGATACACGATTAATTGTTGTTAATAACCTTGTAACGGGCTCCGACAGTGCCGTTACTGGTGTTAAGATTGTCCGATTAAGTGTCATTAACATGGCATTAATGACAATTAATCGGGTCTTGAAGTCCGCGGCTATCCTTTGAAGATTCGGAGTCGTTACAATGTCTTCCGGAGGTTTGAGGCGGCCAGCTCTGACGTTTGGACACGTGGCAGCTCCGGAGCTTGCTTGTGGGAAGCGGGAAGCTCCGGGGTGGCCTGGCACGTGTCAGGTCCGGAGCTTCTCTCGGTCAGGGGTTAAGTCCGGAGGTGCCGTTTCGGTACCTAGCCCGGAGCTTCACCCTTGTGGGTAGTAGCTCCGGTCTGGCAGTACACGTGGCAACCTAGGGGTTAACCATGTTGGAGAAGCAGGTCCGGTTATGTCTGACAAGTGGGCCTCCGAGGGTCTTCAATTTGAGTAGACGTCCTTCCCTTGAGATCTTTGTAACCTCAGGGGGTGTATGGTTTTTAGGGTACCGACAGTGGCCCCCTGGACCTACCTCCGAGGAAAGTCACCGGGGTGAAGTCATTCCGTCGGAGGTGGGTCCATACTCGCGACTCTTGAACTGGGTCTTCAAGGGTCTTCGGAGGTGCCGTTGGCGGGGCTTTACGGTTAAATCCCGACGCGTGGCGCACCTCAGGCGACAGATAAGATCTTTGACGTGCGGATCTCTCGCAATTGAAGGTCGCCGGTTCCCGATACGAAAACTGTATCGGTTCCGCGCGCCTTGTCAGGTCGCCGCCTTTGGGTTTCCCGCCTCGTGATGACAACTGTTCGCCTGGGTAAGAGCCTCGACTTGATCGTCAGGGTGGTCCCGGGCCCTCTTGTCATCGGCAGGGTTGAATTCTTGAGTAGTATCCTTGACTCCCCCGCAGTTTCCATCCAAGCGTTGCGAGGGCTTACTTAAGAAGGAAAGCGCACCGTCGGGAGTTCTTTACGCTTCCCATCTGTTCTTGCGCTCAAACTCCCAACTCGTACTTTGCTCCTCTTCTCTTGCCTAGCTGTGCTGCGATGGAGTTGGGTCTGCGTGAGAGTCGCTTGAAGACTGACAGCGATCTGAAGAAGGTCCGAACCCTCATGGGGTGGTCTTCGGACTTCTTCAACCGCTCGGTCCGCGCCGGCGGAGAGCTCCCCTTTTCAAAGGAGCATGCTGGCGAGATGGTGTACTTTTCCTCGTACGCCATGGTGGGGCTGATCCCACCGTTTTCTTCTTTCTTCTTGATGCTGCTGGACTTCTATGGTCTGCAGCTGTACCACCTTGGCCCTCACTCCATTCTCCTTGTGTCCATCTTTGTCCACTTCTGCGAGATGTGGGTGGGCATCCCTCCCTGCATCGAGCTCTTCCGAACCTTCTTCACCGTCCACACCACCGGCCGAAGCAATGAGTATCTTGGCTTCTACTACTTCGTGAAGCGCAAGAAGTGCCCATTCATGTACCTCCGGTCATTCCCTTCCGGGAAGTGGGATGACTGGAAGAAAGATTGGATAGTCGTCCGGGTGGAGGAGCATGAGCGGTTGGAGTTGCCAGACGGTCTGCCCGGCATTGACACGTCGATATGGAGCGAAGTTCCGGTGCTGGCGGCAGCTTTCGACCCTGTCCTGACCAGGATCCGCCAATGTGTGGAGGGAGGATTGACTCCCCAGGCGGTGTTCTGCAACTTCCTGTCCAACAGGTGGGCGCCGCTGAAGAGGAGGGAGAAGCTCGCCTGGGCCCTCAACAGCGTGATGGACGAGGACCGGGTTGAGACCGGGTTGAAGTCCAGCATGGTGGGGAAGACCTTGGAGTCTCACCTCAAGAAATTCCAGCACGGCATCGACGTTGACGGAGATTACTTGACTCCGCCGCCGGCCTTCCTCCCTCTGAACGTGGAAGTTGAGTTCAGCAGGGAGCTCCGGCGGACGATGCCCGCGCTTGACGACCTTGGTGTCGTCGAGAGAAGATCAACCACTCGGTTGGCGATCCCCGGGTTGTCCGAAGACGGCTCCGCCCCTGTCCCACAGCCAAGAGCTGAGGTCATCGGCAAGGGCAAGGAGCTGGCGGAGGAGCCGGAGAGCCGGAAGAGGAAGCTGCGACATGCTGACGGAAGGTCCATCGAACCTGCCACTTCCCCCTGGTTCCCCCTCCTCAGGAAGGGAGATCCTCCGCCGCCGTGGCGACTGTCCCCGTGGTGGGGTCCTTCCGGAACGTTACTGTTCCGGCGGTGGGATCCTCCCGGAGTGCGACTGTCCCCGTGGTGGATCCCTCCTGCGGTGCTAGCTCCGGGCGCGCGACTCCGGCATCTGGAGCGGTGAGGGCCTCCAGGTCCAGGAGTTCCTCCCGATCAAGGAGAGCTCCGACCCGGGAAACGCCCGCAGCTGTGGCAAGTCCTGGGAGTCCTCCCGGAGCTCCTACGCCGACCGTGGTCAGCCCGGATCGTCCGGGAAAGAGGTTCCGCGCAAGCTGGTGCGTGAGCCTTCCAAGGTAATTTTTCTTTTTTACCTCGATTAACTTTTTAATTGTAGCATCTGTTTGCTCAATTTCTTCGTTCTTCATCTACAGCGTTCCCAAGAAGGGGAGTGAAGCTCCACCCTCAGCCACAATGTCTGAGGCTGCGAGGGCTTCTGCTCCAGTCCCGGTGCCGCCCCAAGCGGAGGCTGCGACAGCTCCGGCGCCGGCTGTCGTGGTCATGGACCTCGACTCATCTCCAGAAGTTCTCGTGGTAGCGCCGGACCACGGGAATGAAGATGCGCCAGCGGCACCCGTCCCGGAAGTGGAAGCTCCGGGTCCTGGTGCTGCAGTAGTAGAAGCTCCGGCTGTTGAGTCGGAGGAAGTAGCAGTCCCGGCTTCGGAGCCGGAAAGTGCTGAAGCCCCAGCGATTGAGCCGGAGGTGGCTGAAGCCCCGGCATGCGAGCCGGAAGTCGAAGTAGTTCCGGCAGTTGAGCCGGTTACTTCCGAAGCTCCGGCCGCAGAGCCGGTGATTGTTGGAGCGCAGGCCGCAGAGCCGGCGGCTGAAGAGGCGAGGGAGCTTGAGCCTCCCTCAGAAGAGGTGTCCCGGCCGGAGCCAGTAGCGGCTCTTGCTCCGGAGGCGACGACGTCGATGGTACCTGTGGCAGAGCCAGAGTGACTGAACGAAGTCGCCGGCCCCCAGCCTGAGGGGGCAAATGAAGACTTGGTGGCGGGACCTCCTTCGATGGCGACTGAGGCCGTCCCGGAGGAAGGCCCTAGCGCTTTGGAAGCTCGGGGTTCCACTCTCGTAGAGTGGGACCCAATTTTTGTATGTGAAGACCCGCTGGAACCAGCGGAAGAGATCCCAGCAGGTCCGGAGCCCATCTCGCTGTCGATGTCCATCGACAACGCCTGCTCCAGTCTACGTCAGGTCCAGCTGGCCTTCTTCCACGACAGTAAGGCTCTTGAAGAGGAGCGCCAAACCCTTAGGCGGTGGCGGAATCGGCTCCACTTCGAGACTAAGCTGGCGCAGTCGAGGCTTGCGGATGACAAGGATTGGATCAAGCGGGAGAAGATCCGCCTGGAGCTCTGGGATAAGCTGCTGGACGATAGGGAGAGCATGACTCACGCCCTCGATGCTCAATCCCGGGAGTTCCACGACCAAGCTAAGGCTGCTAACGACGCGGCCAATGCTCGGTTTGATCAGCTCGAGGCCATCAGTACCGCACTCATCAAGCGCCGAGAGGCACTTGAAGGGAGGGAAAGACGGCTCGAGGACGAGGAGCAAAAACTCCTAGAGCTACGGGATGACGTCTTGCGACGGGAAGAAGAGCTCGCCGAGAAAACAGCTCTGGCGGACAAGGGCCTCGAGGAGCGCACTAAGAAATTGGAAGAGCGCTGCCTCGAGGAAGAGGAGAAGACCTGGGTGCGGGGGCAGGAACTCTACGAATACGAGTGTGCCCTTATCGCCCGGGAGAAGAAAGTGGAGGCTAGGGAGAAGGACCTGGTCGACCGCCGGAACAAGATCCACCTCCGGGAGGAGGAGCTCGGAAGACTTGAGAAGCGGGTTGCTGCGAAGATCCAGCAAAACGCCAAAGAAGTTGAGCGCCTCGCCCGCGAGAATTCGGAGCTGACGGCGGCCCGGAGATCCCTGGAAGAGATGAAGAACTTGAGGAAGGTGGACTCCCTGCAGATTTGGGAGTTCCTGGGCAAGGCCGACGACGCGCTGACGCCGATGGGTTTCAGCCCCGTGCACCCGGATGATCCGGAGCCGGAGCCGGACCTTGCGTTGCAAGCGTTGAGCGCCGCAAGCAGCAAGCTCTCCAAGGTGGGCGACGTCATCGCGGACCAGCTGGAGGTCGAGGGGCAATCCCTGGCTAGGAACGTCACAAAATATGTGTTGACGTGCTACACCAGCCGGGACCCTCGATTTCCTCTGGACCTGGTGCTTGAAGGCCCCGTCGAAGGAGAAGGCGAAGCTACCCGAGCCCGCGTGTCGGAGGTCGCCCAGAAGGTCGCCGAGTTCTTCCATAGGGTCTAGGACCGTCTCTTTTAGCCTTTACTTGTATCTTCTCTTCTTCCTCAATTTTGTAATCCCTTGTCTCCAGATGTAATCTCCGGTCTTCAGATAAAATGAAATCCCCAATTTTTTGCTTGCGAATTTCATTTTTTGTCTTCAACATCTTTATCTTCACTTGGCCCCCTGGTAGATGTGCACAATTTGATTGTGGACATGTACCAAAAGGATGTTGAGTTTTGTTGAAGACGAATTTGCTTCGAACTTGTGGAATTTAGGTCCGAAGTTTTTGATAGTGAAGGTCCCCTGAAGTTGTCGGAGCTTAGAAGCTCCGGCACTGTCCATCGCTGGAGCTTAGTAGCTCCGGCAATAGCCTCTATCAACACGCTGAGCGTTGGTAGTTAATACTCCAAGGTGTCAGAGCTTAGCAGCTCCGCCAATGACCTTTGCCACACTTGGTTTATTGGCAACAGACTCCAGTGACGGGGTCTTCTCACCATCTTTTAGTCAACGCCGACGGTTGACGCCCTGGTGGGAGTCGGAGCTTGGTTAGCTCCGGTTTTTCTCCATCAACGTAGGGTTCATTTTTCCTGCACACTTAAGCCAAGAAAAATAGTAAAATTCGTTCCTTGTCTATAACTTCGTCGCGGCTTACGGTTCTCAAGAAAATTTTAAGTTGAACACGATTTTTAATACGACTGGATGAATTGTCTTTTCTTTTAGATCCAATTGTCCATGGACCCACCTTACTTTGGCCTGCCGGGATGTAGGTAGAGTGACGTACTTAGGGTGCTTGACCAGGCTAAGTCGATAGCGCACTCCGGCCCTAGAATGGCTTGGCGGCTTTCAGGCGAGTTGGCCACAGACGATATTTAAATCCAAAAAATCTGACAATTCAACTCGAATCGTATGTAAACCGGTCAAACTAGAACTTCTTAAGAATTGCACGTTTCTGTTATAGACAAGAAAGAGAAAAATAAAAATGTCGAGCCTATGCAAAAATGGATGCACGTGGAGTCTATTTCACATGAAGATGTCTTTCATTATAGGTCCGGGGTACAGGGGAAACAAGTACACTCTTAGGGTACGGAACCAGGCTAAGTGTGTTTGGTTTCTCGTTTGACCCAGGGTAGTTAGCCACACTTTTAGTCCGGAGACTGTGTCAAGTGTTGCATGAGCTTTTCAAACCTTTCGGGAAAGGTCCGGCTGCTCTCCCGGAGGAACTACCCGACTCTGTACAATGACTCTATAACATACATTTCAAGTTACTTAAGACTCACCTCCGTGGAATTAAGTGTAGAACTTACGGAGGTGCTCGATGTTCCAAGGATTTGGGAGAGGTGTCCCATCCTCGGTAGCCAAGCGAACGCTTCCGGGACGGGATACTTTGATCACTCGAAAGGGCCCTTCCCAGCCGGGGGAGAGTTTGTTTTGCCCTTCTCTGGATAGTATTCTCCGTAGCACCAGATCGCCTTCCTCGAGCTGTCGGTTGTGTACATGCCGCTGGTGATAGCGCCGTAGAGCTTGGCGGTATCGGGCATTCCGAACAGCTGCTTGGCACCTTCCCTCCTCGAGGAGGTCTAGGTCTTCGCGCCGGAGCTGGTCCTGCGCGGCTTCGTCGAAGGTCCGGACTCGGAGGGAACCCAAGGTGATTTCCGGAGGAAGGATCGCTTCAGCTCCGTACACCAGAAAGAAGGGTGTTTCTCCGGTTGCCCGACTTGGAGAAGTCCTGTTGGCCCATAGAGTGGGCGGAAGCTCTTCGATCCAATTGGCTCCGTGCTTTTTCAAGCGCTCATAAGTGCGTGTTTTGAGTCCTTTAAGGATCTCTGCATTTGCTCTCTCGGCTTGTCCATTGCTGGCAGGATGAGCTACGGAAGCGTAGCAAACTTGTATGCCGAGGTCTTCGCAATATCCTTGAAATGCGGAGCTTGTGAATTGAGTCCCATTATCAGTGATGATCTTATTAGGAACTCCGAATCTGCTCACGATGGATTGTAGAAAATTGATTGCAGATTGTTTGTTGATCGTCACAACGGGAGTTGCTTCCGGCCACTTGGTGAACTTGTCGATGGCGACGTACAGGAACTTGTAACCTCCGACGGCTCTTGGGAAGGGTCCCAAGATGTCCATCCCCCACACAGCGAAAGGCCATGTGGGAGGTATCATTTGTAAGGACTGAGCAGGTGTATGAATTTGCTTTGCATGAAATTGGCATGCTTTGCATTTCTTCACCAGCTCAGTGGCATCCTGGAGCGCTGTAGGCCAGTAGAAACCGTGCCGAAAGGCTTTTCCGACCAGCGTGCGGGAAGATGCGTGGTTCCCACACTCGCCTCCATGGATTTCTGCGAGGAGCTTGCAGCCTTCTTCCCTTGTGATGCACCGCATTAGGATGCCGTTGGCACCGCGCCGGTAGAGATCCCCTTCTACCAACGTGTATCTTTTAGCCAATCTGACTACCCGGTCAGCGGATACATCATCGTCAGGAAGGATGTTGTCTTTCAAGTAGCTCCGGATCTCCGAGATCCATGCATCGGAACTGACTTGAGCATTTGAGTCTTGCGTGCTGGGTTGCTCGGAGCTTCCGGCAGCACCTACGACCCTTGATGGCTGCCATGGTAACAGGGCCATCGGGACCGCCAGCTTCGGGATGCTGATCTCGCCCCCTTCGTTCAGTTTGGCAGGCTGAACTGTGGGTTTTGACAACCTCCGGACACAGGTTCCGTCAGGAGCCGGAGCTCCAGTTGACGCTTTGGTCGAGAGTTCGTCAGCTTCAGCATTGTGAGCACGCTGAACATGGTGAAGGTCTAGGACTTCGAAGTCCTTCTGAAGCCTCTGGACTTCAAGGAGGTAAGCAGCCAGCTGGAGATTATTGCAGGAGCATTCACCCTTCACCTGCTTGATGATGAGTTGTGAATCTCCTTTGACCAGCAATTGCTTGACACCGTATGATAGTGCCACCTTTAATCCATAGATGAGTGCTTCATACTCCGCCATGTTGTTGGTTGCCTTGAAGTCAAGGTGTACCATGTATTTCACCTTCTCCCCAGTTGGAGCGAGGAGAAGGATTCCAGCTCCGGCTCCCTGCTTCTGCATGGAGCTGTCGAAGTAAAGGGTCCAGTGAGGCTTAGTGAAGGTTGGAACTTGAGGTTCCGTCTTCTGCTCGCTGGGGCCCCCAGGGTTTAATGGAGAGGGAGTCCATTCTGCCACGAAATCTGCCAACGCTTGACTCTTGATTGCTTGTCTCGGAATGAATTCAAGATCGAATTCAGCCAATTCCGCTGCCCACTTTGCAATATTCCCAGTTGAATTGGGATTATGCAGGATCGCTCGAAGTGGATATGAGGTCACCACCGAGACTTTGTGAGCTTGGAAATAGTGTCAAAGCTTCCTTGAGGCAATAAGAACTGCATAAAGCAGTTTATGCACCTCTAGGTATCGAGTCTTGGCATCATGTAACACTTCACTGATGAAGTATACCGGACGTTGAATGGTCCGAACCCTCTCGGAGGGGTCCGAAGCTTCCTCTTCATTGATCCGGACCCTCTCGGAGGGGTCCAGACTCTCTTCGGGGACCTCCGGGTTCTGGGTGGAGGAACCCGGAGCTTCTTCAGAAATGACCTGGACCCTCTTAGAGGGGTCCGGGTCCTCTGAAGTGGCTTCTTGTGGGTTTGAGTCTGGGAGCTGGGACCCAGACCCGCTTTCAGGAACCTCCGGACCCTCCCGAAGGGGTCTGGATTCCTGAGTATTGGGTAGTTCCGGTCTCTCCGCAACCAGAACCATACTGACGACTTCGTCAGTAGCTGAAATGTAATGCAATAAAGGATCACCAGGGTTCGGAGCTACCAGGACTGGTAGGGTGGTGAGGAACTGTTTCAGCTCCTGGAATGCCTTCTCTGCTTCTTCAGACCATTGGAATGGTCCGGACTTCCTCAGTAACTTGAAGAAGGGAAGTGCTCTTTCCGCCAGTCTTGAAATGAACCGGCTGAGGGCTGCTAGACATCCAGTTAATTTTTGGACGTCTTTGATGCGGGTTGGTGGCCGCATGTCTTCAATGGCTTTTATCTTCGCCGGATTAGCCTCTATGCCCCGGTGACTTACCAGGAAACCAAGAAGCTTTCCAGAACTAACCCCGAAGACGCACTTTTCTGGGTTTAGCTTCGTGCGGGTGGCCCGCAGCTTGTCGAAGACAGCCTGCAAGGTGTCCAAGAGGGACTCCTTGTTCTTGACTTTGACCACGATGTCATCGACGTACACTTCCACTATGTCTCTAATGAGTTCTTCGAAAGTTTTGTACATAGCTCGTACAAAAGTGGAAGCTGCATTCTTGAGACCAAACGGCATGGCTGTGTAACAATACAATCCATCCACTGTGATGAAAGAAGTATGCTCTTCATCCTCCCTAGACATCCTGATTTGATGATATCCAGAATATGCGTCTAGAAAACACAGTAACTCGCACCCGGAGGTGGAATCCACTATCTGATCTATTCTAGGTAGTGGGAATGGATCTTTTGGACATGCCTTATTCAGTGTGGTGTAGTCGATGCACATCCGAAGTTTCCCGCCGGCCTTGGGCACAACGACTGGGTTCGCCAGCCATTTTGGATGGAAGACTTCTCAGATAAATCCGGCTTCGAGCAACTTCTTCACTTCTTGTCGGATGAAGTTCTGTCGCTCTACAGATTGCTTCCGAGGTTTCTGATGCACAGGCCGAGCATCGGGGTAAATCTTCAGATTGTGCTCAATCACTTCCCTGGGGATCCCAGGCATTTGTGACGGTTGCCAAGCAAATACGTCAACGTTAGCCCGGAGGAAAGTGATGAGCGCGAGTTCCTATTTGTCATTCAACCCACCCGATATGCGGGTGGTTTGAGTGACATCGGAACCAATTTGGACGACTTTGACGGGGATGTCGGTGTCGCCGCTTGGCTGCACACGGGGAGCAGAGGTTGAGCCTCGTTGCCGAATGCTCGGAGGTTTTGGAGCTTGCCCCTGTCTGGAGTCCTCCTCTTGCGCAGTGGTGAGTGCATGGAGCTCCTCCAGAGCAGTTACTCCGGCGGTGCGATCTCCACGAATCCGGAGAACGCCTGCTGGTGTTGGCATCTTCAACACCAAGTACCCATAATGAGCAGCTGCCATAAATTTGTATAGGGCAGGTCTACCCAAGATGGCGTTGAATGGTAAGTTGATCTGAGCGACGTCGAAGACCAACTTCTCGGTGCGGTACTTCTCCCGTGTCCCGAAGGTAATGGGGAGAATTATAGCTCCGAGTGGGGTAATGGCCCCCGGACCTACTCCGGAGAATGGTCGAGAGGGCTGAAGATCCGAAGGTCGAAGCTGAAGTTTGGTAAAAGCTTCAAATCTTATAAGGTTCAGCCCCGAGCCTCCATCCACCATAACATGATGGAGCTGGATGTTGTTGATGGTGGGAGATACCATCAAGGGTAATTGGCCAGCTCCGACCATGCTTTGAGGACAGTCCGAAGCATCAAAAGTGATGGGTGTGTCCATCCACTTTCGATGTGGCTCCGGTCTAGCTGTAGGAGCTACAGCAGCCATATCCCGCCGCATAGTCTTGATGACACGACGAGAAGTGATGTCCCATGATCCACCAAAGATGGTGTTCATGGTTTTCCGACGCTCGTTGTCGGAGACGTCAGAGTCATTGTCGACGGAGGTGTAGACGGCTTTCAGGACCTTTTTGGGGTCCTGAAACCCTAACTCCTCTTCAGCCAGAGCTTCGTCAACCTTCTGTTTTCCCTCCCTCTGTCGGAAAGGAGACCCTTCCCGGCGCTTGTTGTAGCGCTCGGCAAGGTTTTGGACCTCCCGACAGTCTTCCAGCCTGTGACTGCCCGTTTTGTGAATGGGGCACCACATTTTGGATTTGCCGCCGTCTTCGGAAGACGGTCGAGGTCGCTTCTCGGGGCGTGGCCCCCGGCCACCAGGACTTGCAGTGGCTGCAACGTTGGATGTGCCGGCCGACGGCTTCTTCTTGCCGTTGGTCTTCTTTTTCTTCTTGCCACTCCCGGAGGTAGCGGCTTCTTCTTTGGAGGATTTTTTGTGATCCTCCAAGGCTGGTTTGGAGTGCATTTCACGGCCCTCCGCAGCTCTGGCACATTTGTCTGCCAAGCTGAAGAGCTCCGTGACGCTGGTGATCTCTTTGATCGCCAGCTTCTCCAACATCTTCTTGTCTCGTACACCCTGTCTGAATGCCACAATGACAGAAGCGCTTGAGATAGAAGGGATTGTGTTGCGTACCTGAGAGAACCTCTGGATGAATGACCGCAAAGATTCCCCCCCTTTTTGCACGACCGCAAAAAGGTCTAGTTCAGTGCCCGGTCGGGTGTATGAACTCCCGAAGTTGGCAGTGAACTGACGGCACAGCTCCTCCCAACTGTCAATAGAGTTGGGTGGAAGGCTCATAAACCAGGACCTGGCGGTCCCAGTTAAGGCCACTGGAAAGTAGTTGGCCATTACGGCCTCGTTTCCTCCAGCTGCTAAGATTGCAGTGGAGTATATCTGCAGAAATTCTACGGGGTTGACAGTCCCGTCGAATTTTTCCGGCAAGTGTGGCCGGAACTTCTGTGGCCATCTAACCATGCGCAGGTGCATGGCTAGGGCGGAACAGCCTCCTCCTACTCCTTCCAGAGTAGAAAGGTCTTGAGCATCCCGTCTTTCTCGAGCTCGCTCGATATGGACACGGCCATCCTGTTGGCGGTATCGGCGATCAAGCTCCGCCCGGAGGTCATGTGTCGAAAGCCGAGATACCGTATGGGTGCATCGTGCCCCAGAGGGCAACGACGTCACTTGCTGTGACGCAGCTCGTCTTCGGTTGTTGGAGACATGCGGACCAAGTCTTCCAGACAACGTCCGCCGCTGCGACGGGGCTCGCCCTAAAGGAGGAGGACCCTGGTTGTTGAGGCGTTCGGCCGCTGCTGCGACCAAATGCTCAACATCAGCCCTCCATTGCTCCATGGCATCTTGAGATGCATCCGGAGGTGGTGGTCGCTGGAGAAGAGCACGCGCTGCATGGAGCGCGTGTTCTGGGTTGTCATGACTTGCCGGCGCAGTATGTGACGCCGGCGCACCATCATGTTGCCCGACACGTTTTGCCGGAGAAGATGGTGGTGGTGGGAGTGTGACTCCCGCTGGTGCTGAGGCTCCTGCTGGTGGCTGCATGTTGGAGGGATTGCCCCCGACAGCCTGAGCAGCAGGTTGCCCATTGGATGATCCAGCCGCAGAATTCACCATTCTTGAAAATCTCAGGCGCCCCTTCCTGGCGCGCCAACTGTCGACTGTTGGAGTCGGCAGATCTCCTGACACTACTAAAGTGTTGAAGGAGTTTGTAGTTCGGTGTGGGCGCGCGGAGACTCAAGAAGGTGAATCACGATTGGACACGAGAGACACAGTGGTTTACGTGGTTCGAGCCGCCTGAGCGTAATACCCTACTCCACGGGTGTGTGGTGTTGTATTAGTTTATGTATGAAAGCTCACGTCAATGCGTGTGTGCCTGAGAGCGTTCGAGAGCCTCCTTTCCCGTGTATCGTCGGTCTGTCCTTTTATAGTACAAGGACAAACCGTTACAAGTTAGCCTGGCCCGACATGTGGCCCCGGCGGTTACTAGTATTGATACACGATTAATTGTTGTTAATAACCTTGTAACGGGCTCCGACAGTGCCGTTACTGGTGTTAAGATTGTCCGATTAAGTGTCATTAACATGGCATTAATGACGATTAATCGGGTCTTGAAGTCCGCGGCTATCCTTTGAAGATCCGGAGTCGTTACAATGTCTTCCGGAGGTTTGAGGCGGCCAGCTCTGACGTTTGGACACGTGGCAGCTCCGGAGCTTGCTTGTGGGAAGCGGGAAGCTCCGGGGTGGCCTGGCACGTGTCAGGTCCGGAGCTTCTCTCGGTCAGGGGTTAAGTCCGGAGGTGCCGTTTCGGTACCTAGCCCGGAGCTTCACCCTTGTGGGTAGTAGCTCCGGTCTGGCAGTACACGTGGCAACCTAGGGGTTAACCATGTTGGAGAAGCAGGTCCGGTTATGTCTGACAAGTGGGCCTCCGAGGGTCTTCAAGTTGAGTAGACGTCCTTCCCTTGAGATCTTTGTAACCTCAGGGGGTGTATGGTTTTTAGGGTACCGACAACTGTTAACCGGTGCTTCTGGAGCTCCGCTGGATATGCCCAAACCATCGTAGGCCACTAGCTTCTCCTCAATCGGTGTCATTCCTACCCTATCACGTATCACCCCGTTCCTAATTTTGTCTCTTCTTGTATGATCGCACATCCACCGTAGCATGCGCATCTCAGCTGCACTTATTTATTGGACATGTTGTCTTTTAGTTGGTCAACATTCTGCTCCATACAACATCGCATGTCTGATCACCGTCCTATAGAATTTTCCTTCCAATTTTTGTGAGACCTTATCACATAAGATTTCCGATGCTTGCCACCACTTCATCCACCCGATCTTAATCCTATGAAAAACATCTTCGTCAATATCACTATTGCTTTGAAATATTGATCCTAAATATGGAAATGTGTCCCTCTTAGATACTACTCAACAAAATTAAAAACTATAATACTAAGACCCCGTTTGACAGATCGAATCAGTTCCGATTCCTGACTGGAACTGATGGAGGGCTACCAAAGAAAAAAAACAGTGTATCAATTCTCCTTGAATCAGCAACCGACTGATTCGAAAAAAAAAACACCACGCCAAACCGGTGAAAAGGTGTTCTGCACACCAGATCCGTACAACCCAATGTATCTCGGCTCCCCCGACCTCTGCCCTTCCGCCGGCCACCCAATCTGCTGCTGCGCTCCATGGCGTGCGCCACCCATGCATGCCATCCAGGATAGTTGCCACACCGCGCCGTGGCTCCTCTCTTCTTACCGCCAAGCCTCCACGCGCTACGGCGACATGGCATCCACCCCGGAGCTAGCTAGCTAGCTATTCGCCACGATGCCTTCGCCAAACAACCGCGACACTGTCACCTGCTTCAACTCCCTCTCTCACCGCCGCGATCTGCCTCTTCCGTCGTTGCATAGGATGCAACCATTGTTTTGTTGCATTTTTTCACTTAAATCATTCTACCTGCAGCTGATAACACAAAGTAAGAAAAAAAGTGTGAACATCGTCAATACGTTGTTTAAGTGAAAAGTGCATCAACCGTACTATGTACTAGATAATAATGTACGTAGACTTAGACCCTGTTTGGAACCTTTAGAGCTAATTGTTAGCTAGCTAATAATTTATTAACTGAACTGGGCCAGCTAATTATTAGCTGGAGGTTGTTTGGAACCACTAGAGCTAATTTTGTCTCTAAATACTAATTGACTATTTTTTCCCTAAATTGTACCTAAGACCAGAGAAACCAGTATCATACGTTTTGAAACTGTCAAACTGAAGCTGATTTGGTACAGGTACATATACATGTAACGTGAGCAAAATGGCATCAGATAGATGCTGAGTGACACATAACTAATTGTTCTGAGTTACTGTCTTTTGAAACAGATAAAGTTGACACCAAAGGGCCAAGAGCATGTACCGATGATCGCACTATGTTCTCAAAGTGGTTATGCTAGCTTGCAGGTTGTGAGACCTATGTGTGCTGAATATATTGGCTATGACGATAAAAGTTTTGAATACTACCAAAACACCTTTATCATCAAGGTCCGACTCCAGGTCCGAGCTCCAGCAAGGTCCGATGATAGGTACGACTTGTTTTGATTAGCTCCGGCAAGGTCTGACGTAAGGTCAGACTTGCTTTGACTAGGTCCAACTTCTTTGTCTAGGTCCGACTAGCTTTGGTTAGCTCCGGTGCTAGGTCCGACTAGCTTTGGTCAGCTCCAACGCTAGGTCTGACTAGTTTCGGTAAGCTCCGGCGCTAGGTCCTGCTAGCATTGGTAAGCTCCGGCTCAAGGTCCGGTTAGTTTTGGCAAGGTCTGAAGCTAGATTGCAATGGTTCTGCTTTTGCTTTAAAATATTTCGAACTTGTTTTGCATCTATGGAAAGGTTGCTTAGTATTCATTTGCTAAGTTTTTGGTGCTTTTGGTTAATATGGCTAATATCATTTTACTATAGTTTGCAACATGCTTATGTGAGGTGCTCACGTAAGATGATGTAGTTTCAGAACTAACGAGAGTCAAGTCAAGGACTTGTGCTCAAAAGTATTGGTTGTTTATTCATGTGCTGGTGTTGTTTGAGTTCAAGACATGGCTCGGGATCCATTGAACTAGTCTTAGGGAGAACATGAGTTTCAACAACTAAGTTCGGGAGGAGTTGTGGTTGAGTTGATCAGAAGGTTGCACATCATGTTTGAATCAAGAACAATGCATATGAAGGTATCGTGGACGTCGTTGGAAGATGTTTGCACGTGTGCAAGGAGTGCATGGACGTGGCTACATGGTTCCGAGGTGTGATGAAGAGATGTGGACATAAAGAATTGGTCAGAAAGGTCCAACCGACTAGGTTATGGACTCAGGTTGCGGCTGAGTTGGGTTTGACTCAAATATGGAAAGATTTGAGCTGGTTATGTTAGGATTTCGTCTGCCTCACGAATTTGGGTTGTTTTAGGAATGTGGGATACATTCCTTAGGTGTTTGGAAGTCTTAAGATTCCTTCTATCTGCATATAAAAGAGTCTTGAGCAGTTATAGAAAGTTACGATTCGTGATTTGAGTAGGATTAGAGTCCTGATTTGAGTTGAGTTGGCTTTCGAGCTGGTTATATAAGCAAGGGCGGCCAGAGCTCATGGTAGACGACTTTTGGGCTGTTCCTCTTGGGTTCTATTGAATAAAGATTGTAGTTTAAAGGAATTTTTGTACCTTGTTCGTCTGACATGTTCCAGACAAGTTTTTCTCATTGAGTTTGTGCACATCACTACCTTTCTTTGGTGGTTTTATCATAACTCAAGTTTTATAGATCCAATTGACGTGATTCTTTTTGGCTTGTCTTCACAACTTGATTATCTATCACCTGTCAAAATTTCACGGTCATTGGATTTGCGGTTTTTGATCTACACGAGTTTCTTTACAGTATTGCAGAACTGTTTTTTAGTCGGTAGAACATATTGACCTTTGTTCGATCTTTCGATCGTAACTTGAGTTTATATTGACGGATTTGAGTGATTCTTGTTGTGTCATCTTCGTGACATGATTCTCTATGACATATATCACTTTTTTCACGGTGAAACATGTTTAGATTAGTCTTACACATGATTTTTAACAGATTGATTTTCCATGGAAGGGGTTGGGTTTTAATTGTTTCTGCTGCGTAAGATTTTAATCTACCATTCACCCCCCTCTGGTAGCTTTCCACGTGCTCTTCGATCCTACAATTGATATCAGAGCCACGATGCTCTAATCTTTGTGATTTGCACGTGTTTTGACTAATCATCATGGAGAAATACTCTGCCAAACCTTGTGTGTTTAGTGATATTGATTTTTAGGTTTGGAAGGAACGTATGAAAGCTTTCATCCAGGCACAAGGCTTCACAATATGGGAGAATTTATACAAGCCTTACGAAGTGCCGTCAAACGATAAAGTACAGCTACAAATCTGAGAGATGTCGACAACAACAACAAGGCTCAAAACTTGATCATACAAGGATTAACTCAAAGCGACTTCGACCGTGTTGCACACCTCCGATCTGCATACGATGTGTGGAAAGCACTTTGTGACTACCATGAAGTACCAACACGAACAAGGAGGTAAGAAGACATGTTCAAGATAGAATACATGCGCTTCGAGATGCAACCCGATTGAGGAATTTTCATAGGAGGAGCTAGTACTTCTCTCTACTAGGTTCTCGAAAGCATTACAAAATGTGAGAATTAGAAGGAGAGAAAGCTCCGGACCTCAACGATGTTTTGAATGTGGTAAGACAGGACATTTTCGTTCAGATTGCCCTAACCTTTCAAGTCCTACTTCCCGGGATGAAAAGCAAACAAGGACGAAGCACTCCTCTGCAAACAATACAAAGAAAAAGAAGGGTTTTACAGGACGTCAATTGGTGAGCAATTTTATCTCCGCGCTTCCATAACATGGCTCAAGCGATGTGGACATTGGAAGTGACGAAGATGAAGATGATTTGGCAAACTTGTGCTTCATGGCGGACAAGTCAAGATCAAGTATGGAGGAGGCTGAACACAACAGCGACAATGAAGAGGTATGTCCTACTCGCGAAGAAATGTGTGATGCTATTTCTCGTGCCACTGTTATAGTTAAGAAAAATGACAAAAAGCATAGGGACAATGTTGTTAAAATTGAGTCATTAGAATCTGAAATTAATTGTTTGAAATCCTTGAGTCCTAGTGATGATTCTTGTTCGTCATGTGAATTAATATATGATCAATTGTCCTCATTAAGAAGTGCGCACACCTCCACACTTGATAAACTTGAGTTAGAAATTGAAAAGAACAGTGTCGGAGTTTGGTTCCGGCAATTCTCCCGATACTATTGTTGGTAGCCCGCGGAGTTTGTAGTTCGGTATTGGGCGCACAAAGATTCATGACACGATGGCAAAGTGATACGAAGATTTACGTGGTTCGGGCCTCCTAAGCGTAATACCCTACCCCACGGAGTATGTAGTTGTTGTATTGAGCGTCTAAGCACTTGTGAGTGTGTGTCAGAGCCGAGTATGGAAGAGGTCTGGAAGAACCGTCCCTGTGTATCGCTTGACCAATCCTTTTATAGTACAAGGACTGGTTGTTACACCGTTAGCCTGGCCCGACATGTGGCCCTGGCGGTTACTGATACTTAATACACAATTAATGAGGTTAATTTCTCTTAATAGTGTGGTAATGGGCCTTGACAGTGCCGTTACTGGTATTAAGGGCCCTCCGATCGTGTGTCATTAATATGGTATTAATGACACTTAATCGGGTCTTGAAGTCCTTGATTGTCCCTTGAAGGTCCAAGCCGTTGGGGTCCACCAGTCTGATCGTTGAGGCTGAAGGTCCGACGACTGGACACGTGGTAGCTTTGGAGCTTACCGTCTGGGACGGGTAGGTCCGGTGCAGTTGTACACGTGTCGGTACCAGAGCTTCCTTCTGTCGGGGGTTAGGTCCGGGGGTGCCGCGCAAGTGTTTAGCCCGGAGCTATCCTATGTGTAGGATGTAGGTCCGGTTGTTGTATACACGTGGCAGCACCGGGATTAACCATAGAAGGGAGGCAGGTCCGGTCCCGTATGACACGTGGGGCCTTTGCAGGTCTTCAACTCAGACAGGTGAAGTTCCTTTGGTCTTTTTGTGGTCCCCAGGGGTATACGGTACGCAGGGTACCGACAGTGGCCCCCTGGGCCCACCTCTGGGAGAGACCTTTTGGATGAAGTCGTTTTGCCAGAGGTGGGCCCATCCTTCGGTTTTTGAGTTGTGTCTTCAAGGGTCTTCGGATGTGCCGTTGGCTGTAGTTCGCAGTTAAACCAACGCCGCGTGGCATATCCAAGATGCGGCAGGTGAGATCTGAGCGTGCGAATCTCACGCAATTGAAGGTCGCTGGTTCCCGATACAAAAACCGTATCGGTTCTGCGCGCCTTGTCAGGCCGCTGCCCTCGGGATTCCCGCCTTTCATGATGACAACCGTTCGCCTGGGGTAAGAACCTCGACTTGATCGTCGAGGTGGCCCCGGCCCCCCTTGTCATTGGCAGGGTGAAGTTTTTGAACTGTGTCGTTGGCTCCTCTGCGGTTTCCATCCAAGCGTTGCAGGGGCTTACTTAAGAAGGAAAGAACACACCGTTTGGGGATTCTTTACGCCTTAATTTGAACTTGCGCTCAAATCCTCAAACTTTAGCCTGCTTTTCATCTCTCGCCCCGCTGTGTTACGATGAAGTTTGGACTCCCCAAGAGCCACATTGGGAGCACGAAGGAGTTGTCTAGGGTCCGGACCTACATGGGTTGGTCCAGTGACTCCTTCGACAACGACATTCGCTGCGGCAAGCTTCTCTTCGAGAAGGAGTGAGCCAGAGATATGGTGTACTTCCTTGGGTACGCCATGGCGGGTTTGATCCCGCCTTTCTCCACTTTCTTTCTGATGTTGCTGGACTTCTATGATCTGCAGCTCCACCATCTGGGCCCTCACTCAATCTTGCTAGTGGCGACTTTCATCCACTTTTGCGAGATGTGGGTGGGTGTGCCCCCTTGCGTGGAGTTGTTTTGGACTCTCTTCACTGTCCACCCGACCGGGAAGAGTGATGAGTTCATCGGCTTCTACTACTTCATGAAGCGGAAAAACTCCCCTCTCAAGTACTTGAGGTCCTTCCCTTCTAGTAAGTGGGATGACTGGAAGAAAGACTAGGTGGTCATCACCGTCGAGGGACACGAGAGGCTGGAGGTACCTGAAGGCCTTCCCCGCATCGACACCGACATTTGGAGTGACATGCCGGAGCTGTCGAGGGGGTACAAGCCCATTTTGGACAGAATCCAAGAATGTGTCGAAGGTGAGGTGACCCCGCAGATGGTCTTCAACAACTTCTTGACGAACAGGTGGGCCCCGCTGAGGGCTAGGAGCTGACCTGCCTGGGCCTTCAACAGTGAGATGGACACCGACCGCATTGAGGTCGGCTTGGACACCAACCTGACCGGTGAAGCCTTGAAGACCCATCTCAAGAAGTTACAGCCTGGGAACATCGGCCCTGGCGATGTGTCTCCACCAGCGACCTTCCTTCCCCAGAATATGATACCACAGGAGTGCAGAGAGCTCCGGAGGAAGATGCCGCTGTTGGACGACTTGGGCCTGATGGAGAAGCGATCAACCTCTGGGGTGGCGATCCCAGGTGCTTCGGAGGATGGCTCCATTCCCGCCCCGAAGCCAAGAACCGAAGTTGTAGGCAAGGGCAAGGAGTTGGCCGAGCCCTCGAGCCGTAGGAGGAAGTTGAAGCATGCTGACAGGAGGTCCATCAGACCTGCTCCTTCCACAGCAACTCCTTCTCCCCGGCGGAGGAGGTCTTCGGCGGCAGTAACCATTCCAGCATCGGCATCTCCTCAAGGCACTAGCTCCGTCCATGTGGCTCCAGTACCAGGGCCAGCTGAGGGCTCTAGGTCTGGAGGTCCTTCTCAGTCGATGGGGGCCTCAACCAAGGCGACACCGACAGCGGCATCAAGCTCCGGGGAGCCTTCCGGATCTACTACACCAATCACGTCAGGGTCCGGCCCCGAGCGTCCAGTGAAGAGGTTCCGCGCTAGCTGGAGTGGAAGCCTTTTGAGGTAAGTTTGATTTTTTACCTCTGTTGATTGTTTTTTGCTGTAATTGTATTTTGAGTGTCTTCGTCCTTCATCCACAGGGTACCCAAGAAAGGGGTTGAAGCTCCGGTTCCTGCAACAGCAGCTGAGGCTGTGCAGGCAGAGACTCGGGCTCCAATCCCAGCGCCGCCCCGGGTGGTGGCTGAGGTCGCGGCAGCCCTGGCGCCGACTATCGTGGTCCTGGACCTCGACTCATCCCGTGAAGCTCCCTTGGTAGCGCCGGACCACGTGAATGAATATGTACCAGCGGCACCAGCCCCGGAGGTTGAAGCTCCGAGTTTGGATGCTGAGATGATGGATGCTCCGGACTCAGAGCTGGAGGTAGCCACAGTCCCAGCCCTAGAGCTGGACGTTGTTGAAGCCCCGACAGTGGAGCCGGTGGTTGACAAAGCCCCGGTGGTAGAGCCGGGTGTTGATGAAGCCCCGACGCCTGTGCCGGTCTTCGAAGAAGTTCTGGCGCCTGAGCCGGTTGCTGCAGAAGTGTCAGCGCCCGAGCCCATGACGATCGAAGCGCCAGCGCCTGAGCCGGCGGTGGAGGAGGCGCCAACGTCGGAGCCGGAAGTAGCTTCAGCTCCGGCCGAACCTTCAACGCCTGCCCCGGAGGTGGTGGTCTCGGAGATGCCCGCGCCTGAGCCAGGGTGCCAAGATGAAGCTGTCGGCCCCCCGCCTGAGGGACCAGTTGTTGATGACCTGGCGGAGGGACCTTCGAAGCCAACTCTGGAGGTTGAAAATTCTATTGCAGTACCTTCCTCAGCGGCGGTTGAGGCTATCCCGGAGGGTGGCCCTAGTGCCGTGGAAGCTCAGGGGACCGCTCTTGTAGAGTGGGACCCAATTTTTGTTATGGAGAACCCGCTGGAACTAGCGGAGAGGACCCCGACAGGTCTGAAGCCGATCCCTCTGTCGTTGTCTATCGACAACGCCTGCTCCAGTCTTCATCAAGTACAACTACCCTTCTACCACGATAGCAAGGCCCTCTTGGAGGAGCACCAAACCCTTAGGAGGTGGCACAACCGGCTCCAATTCGAGACCAAGCTGGCGCAAACCAGGCTGGCTGACGACAGGGACTGGGTGAAGAAGGAGAAGGACCGGATGGAGTACTGGGGCCAGCTGCTGGACGAGAGGGAAGGCATGACGCGATCCCTTGACAACCAGTCCCGGGCCATCTACGAACAGGCCGTAGCTGCTAATAATGCAGCGAGTGATCGCCAAGAGAAACTCGACACCATCCACGACAGCCTCGTCAAGCGCTGGGAGGCTCTTGAGGAGTGGGAGAGAAAGCTCGAAGATGAAGAGCAAAAACTTCTGGAGCTGTGGGATGACCTCGTGAAGAGGGAGGAGGAGCTTACTCAAAGGTTGACTCTGGGTGACAAGAGTCTCGCGGAGCGCACCAAGAAGCTGGAGGAGCGCTGCGAGAAGGAGGAGAAGAAGGCCTAGCAGCAAGGACAGGACCTCCACAAGAGGGAGGATGAAATTTCTGCCAGGGAGAAGGTGCGGGGCCTGGAGAAGGACCTGGTCGACCGCCGGAACAAGATCCACCTTCGGGAGGAGGAGCTCAGTAAACTCGAAAGGCAAGTTGCTGAAAAGATTCGGCAGAACGCCAAAGAGGTTGAACGCCTTGCTCGGGAGAATTCGGAGCTTGCGGCGACCTGAAGATCCCAGGAAGAGATGCGAGGCTCAAGAGATGCAGAGTCCCAACAAGTTTGGGACTTCTTGGGCAAAGCCAACGACGCGCTGATGCCGATGGGTTTTAGTCCCGTGCGTCCGGATGACCCGGAGCCGAAGCTGGACCAGGCGTTGCAAGCGTTGAGCTTGGCGGGCAACAAGCTCACCAAAATGGGTGATGTCATCACGGACCAACTGGAAACCGAAGGACAATCCCTATCAAAGAACATCGCAGAGTTCATGCTGACATGCTACACAAGCCGGGACCCTCACTTCCCACTGGACCCGGTGCTTGAAGGCCCCATCGACGGAGAGGGAGAAGCCGCCAAAGCGAGCGTGTCGGAGGTTGCCCAAAAGGTCGCCTCGTTCTTCCATAGGGTCTAGGACTCTCTCTTTGTAGCTCCCGCTTGTATTCTCTCTTCTTTTTCTCCAATTTTGTAATCTCTTGTCTCCAGATGAATGAAATCCAAGTTTTTTATGAATTTCATTTTTTGTCTGCAACACCTTTGTCCCACTTGGCCCCCTGGTAGATGTACACAATTTGGTTGTGAACATGTACCAAGAGGATGTAGCACTTTTGTTGAAGACTTGTGCGCTTCAAACTTGTAGTTTGTAGGTCCGAAGTCGCCGATAGTAGGGGCCCCCTGAGGTTGTCGGAGCTTAGTACCTCTGGCAGTGACCCTTGTCAACACGTAGAGCATTGACGGTTAGTCCTCTGGGGATGTTGGAGCTTGGTAGCTCCAGCAGCGACCACTGTCAACACGCGGTGCGTCGACAGCAGACCCCACTAGGGAGTCTTCCCACCATCTTTTCTTCACGTTGACGGTTGGCCCCTGGCTTTACCAAAACTTAGTAGCTCCAGCGACACTCGCTATCAATGTTTGAAACATCGACAACAAGCCACCTTAGGGGATGTCAGAGCTTTGGTAGCTCCGGCTTCATTCACCATCATCATGAGATATTTATTTTTCCTGCACACTGAAGTCAAGAAAAACAGTAAAATCCATTTCCTATCTATAACTCTATTGCGACTTACTATTCCCGAGCAATCTTTAGGTCGAACATTGATCAAGTTGCTGAAAAGATTTGGCAGAACGCCAAAGAGGTTGAGCGCCTTGCTCAGGAGAATTCGGAGCTTGCGGCGACCAGAAGATCCCTAGAAGAGATGCGAGGCTCAAGAGCTGCAGAGTCCCAACAAGTTTGGTACTTCTTGGGCAAAGCCAACGACGCGCTGACGCTGATGGGTTTTAGTCCCGTGCGTCCGGATGACCCGGAGCCGGAGCTGGACCAGGTGTTGCAAGCGTTGAGCTCGGCGGGCAACAAGCTCACCAAGATGGGTGATGTCATCGCGGACCAACTGGAAACCGAAGGACAATCCCTAGCGAAGAATGTCGCAGAGTTCATGCTAACATGCTACAGAAGCCGGGACCCTCACTTCCCACTGGACTCGGTGCTTGAAGGCCCCATCGACGGAGAGGGAGAAGCCGCCAAAGCTAGCGTGTCGGAGGTTTCCCAAAAGGTCGCCTCGTTCTTCCATAGGGTCTAGGACTCTCTCTTTGTAGCTCCCGCTTGTATTCTCTCTTCATTTTCTCCAATTTTGTAATCTCTTGTCTCCAGATGAATGAAATCCAAGTTTTTTATGAATTTCATTTTTTGTCTGCAACACCTTTGTCCCACTTGGCCCCCTGGTAGATGTACACAATTTGGTTCTGAACATGTACCAAGAGGATGTAGCACTTTGTTGAAGACTTGTGCGCTTCGAACTTGTAGTTTGTAGGTCCGAAGTCGCCGATAGTAGGGGCCCCCTGAGGTTGTCAGAGCTTAGTAGCTCTGGCAGTGACCCTTGTCAACACATAGAGCATTGACGGTTAGTCCTTTGGGGATGTTGGAGCTTGGTAGCTCCGGCAGCGACCACTGTCAACACGCGGTGCGTCGACAGCAGACCCCACTGGGGAGTCTTCCCAGCATCTTTTCTTCACGTTGACGGTTGGCCCCTGGCTTTACCTAAACTTAGTAGCTCCAGCGACGCTCGCTATCAATGTTTGAAACATCAACAACAAGCCACCTTAGGGGATGTCAGAGCTTTGGTAGCTCCGGCTTCATTCACCATCATCACGAGATATTTTTTTCCTGCACACTGTCAAGAAAAACAGTAAAATCCATTTCCTATCTATAACTCTATTGAGACTTACTATTCCCGAGCAATCTTTAGGTCGAACGCAACTCTACATACAATCAAGTGCACTGGCTTGTTTCCTCCAAGTCCGATCGTTTCTGGACTCGCCTTACTTCGGCTTGCCGGGGTGTAGGTAGAGTAGCGTACTTAGGGTGTAGGACCAGACTAAGTCGATAGCACACTCCGGACCTAGATTGGCTTGGCGGCATTCAGACGAGTAGACCATTAACAATGTTTAGACCCAGAAGAAATGACAATGCAACTTGAATTATATATGAATTGGCCGAACTAAAGTTTCTTAAGAATTGCACAACTTTGTTATAGACAAGAAAGAAAAAATAAAAAAATTGAGCCTGTACAAAATAAATGCACGTGGAGTCTGTATTCACAATGATGTCTTTCATTATAGGTCTGGGGTACAGGGGAAACAAGTACACTCTTAGGGTATGGAACCAGGCTAAGTGTGTTTCGTTTCTCGTTTGACTCAAGGTAGCTAGCTACGCTTTTAGTTCTGAGACTGTGACAAGTGTTGCCTGAACTTTGCGGACCTTTCGGGGAAGGTCCGGCTGTTCTCTCGAAGGAGCTACCCGAATCTGTACAGTGACTCTATAACATACATCACATGTAACTATAGACTCACCTCCGTGATATTAAGCGTAGAACTTATGGAGGTGCTCAATGTTCCAAGGATTAGGGAGCGGTGTCCCATCCCCGGTTGCCAAGCGAACGCATCCGGGACGGGATACTTTGATCACTCGAAAGGGTCCTTCCCAGCTGGGGGATAGTTTGTTTAACCCTTCTCGAGTTTGTATTCTCCGTAGCACCAGATCGCCTCCTCGAGCTGTAGGCTGTGAACATGCCGTTGGTGATAGCGCTGAAGAGCTTGGCGGTATCGGGCATTCGGAACAGCTGCTCAGCACCTTCCCTCTTCAAGGAGGTCAAGGTCTTCACGCCGGAGCTGGTCCTGCGTGACATCGTCGAAGGTCTGGACCCAGAGCGACCCCAAGGTGATTTCCGAAGGAAGGACTGCTTCAGCTCCGTACACCAGAAAGAAGGGTGTCTCTCTAGTTGACCGGTTTGGAGTTGTCCTGTTGGCCCACAATGTGGGCAGAAGCTCTTCGATCCAGTTGGCTCCATGTTTTTTCAGGCGCTCATATGTGCGCGTCTTGAGTCCTTTTAGGATTTCTGCATTTTCTCTCTCAGCTTGGCCATTGCTTGCCGGGTGAGCTACTGAGGCATAGCTGACCTGAATGCCGAGGTCTTCGCAATATCCTTGGAATGCAGAGCTTGTGAACTGGGTCCTATTATCAGTTATGATCTTGTTTGGGACTCCAAATCTGCATAATATGGACTGCAAGAAGTTGATAGATGATTGCTTGTTTATTGTCACAACTGGAGTTTTTTCCGACCATTTGGTGAACTTGTCAATGGCAACATACAGGAACTTGTAACCTCTGACGGCTCTTCGGAAAGGTCCCAAGATATCCATCCCCCACACAGCGAATGACCATGTAGGAGTTATCATTTGTAGAGGTTGAGCTGGTGTGTGAATTTGCTTTGCATGGAACTGGCATGCTTCGCATTTCTTCACTAGCTCAGTTGCATCCTGGAGCGCTGTAGGCCAGTAGAAGCCATACCGGAAGGCTTTACCGACCAACGTGCGGGAAGACGCGTGGTTTCCACACTCGCCTCCATGGATTTCTCCGAGGATCTCACAACCTTCTTCCTTTGTAATGCACCACATTAGGACGTCGTTGGTACCACGCCGGTAGAGATCCCCTTCTACCAGTGTGTATCTTTTAGCCAATCTGACTATCCAGTCAGAGGATACATTATCTTCAGGAACGAAATTGTCTTTCAAGTAGCTCCGGATCTCCGAGATCCATGCATCGGAGCTAACTTGCGGATTTCAGTCTTGCGTGCTTGGTTGCTCGGAGCTTCCTACAGCACCTATGACCCTTGATAGACGCCATGGTAACAGGGCCATCGGGACCGCCAGCTTCGAGGTGATGGTCTTGCCCCCTTCGCTCAGTTCGGCAGGTTGAGCTGTTGGTCTTGACAATCTCCGGACGAAGGTTCCGTTGGGAGCCGGAGTTCCGGTTGAAGCTTTCATCGAGAGTTCGTCGGCTTCAACATTGTTGAGACGCTGGACATGGTAGAGATCCAGGACGTCGAAGTCTTTTGAAGATTCTGGACTTCAAGTAGGTATGCAGCTAGTTGAGGGTTGTTGCAGCAACATTCACCTTTGACTTGATTTACAACAAGCTGAGAATCACCCGGTTCCGAATATGAACCAAGCGTAATGCATATGTGTGCCTAGGAAGTTCATCACACATATATGGTTGCATCACAAACGATATACAGAATTTAACCACATCTTAACTATTAAATAAGTACTTTATTACAATAATCCAATAGTTCACGAATGATAAAACTCTAAATAATGCAGCAGAAAATAAACTAAACAGCACGACTCCAATCCACATGCAATTGACGGCGGTACACAACCTAGTACTCCACGTGATCCTCAGGGTACTCCCAATTGTCTCCAGTAGCTGTTGGGTGGGATTGCAAGGGTGAGTACATGTCGTACTCAGCAAGTGTGGAAAGTATGACATGTGGCTAATTCAAATGTCGAATATAATAATGGCTAAGTGCTGAAAAGTACAGTAAAACATTTGAAAAGCATTATACTATGTCTATGTGGAACAATCCCATCATAACCATCATATTAACATAATATAACCCATATCCAATTATTGCCAACATCATCATTATCCATGTCCAGTTACCATAACTCAAATTCATATCCATAACCATAATCCATAAACCATCCATAACCCTTAACAACCCATAATAATAAACCAACCATAACCATTACCAAACCATAACCAACCATAACCATCCCAAATCCCAACTTCAACTCTAATCATGTAGGTCATCCAGGCGCTCATAACCGGGAGCACGGCTATCATGATAGTTTTAAACACTCTGCAGAGGTTGTACCACTTTACCCACATGTTTGTGATTTCATCACCTTTCGATGACTAAGGAACCTCCATTATGCCATCTCACACTTCCGTAGGTGTGTGGCCAAGAGATCACAAAATAGCCTTTCAAAAGAGACTACTAGTATGTACGGGCCCACTAAAGTTTCACCGGCAGGCTTGAATCTCCATTCTCCCACCCACGGGCCCCCTCGTGTGCCATGCGGATCCCAGGGCAGTCCTCCTCGACTCCCATTCCGCGCGCCATCCAATGGTCCATACAATACTTGCAGCGCTCCTAATTATTCAGCTACGCCGCACCCATACTTGGCCTTGTGGTGGCACTGTTGACCTGGCATATTCTCGCATGAACTGGTCCTTAGATATAAGGCAAGCATACCACCATATCATCCAACCCATCCACAAAACCATGCTTGCTTAGATCACCCATCATATTGACCAGTTCACATTAACTAGAATATCATTGGTGCATAATTAAATGTGTAGTGTTGTTTGCCATCCCAATTAATTAAGCGAAGCAAAAAGGTAAAAACCCTTCCCGACTCTCTACCATAAATTTCAGGTGACAAGGGTGGTCAAACAAAACTAGTAAACTTCCTACCATAGGGTTCCCATCAATTTGACACAAGCATGCAAGTTCGCAAACAAAACATTTAATAAAACAGGATCAATATGCTTCAAGGACACTTGCCTTGCTCCGGCGGATGGGGTTGCTCAAGCGCTTCAAAGTCTTGATTTTGGAAATCCTCGTATGCGGCCTCTTGAGCACGTTCCTCTACGCGTGATCATACATACAGGAAAGTACATACAATTCAATATAATGCACACAAAATAATCAACATGCGATGATATGCATGCATGCAAAGATCAATTATTAATTTACTACGGTTGTTTATTAATTAGATGCAACTAGTTCATATGTGTTCATATGAGTTTACGGGGATTTTAGGGTGGATTAATGCTGCTGAAAATAAAATTATGGCGCAACTAAAATCAATTTACGTCTATTAGATTCAATATGGTCGCTAAAATTCGCATCGGGAACATGGCCTACCGTAGATGCGATGGCTTCGATGATCGCGGGATGGGGACAATGCGTAGATGAAGTAGATGCGCAGGGTCCTCAAGCGGCACGACGACAGCGGCGCGATGGCGACGATCTCCGGCGGACGGTGGCGCCCTCCTCCTTTTTTTTCTTCCTTTTCCTCCTCTTTTTCTTCCTTTTCTTCCCCTGGGGCGCCTCTATTCTCTAGTACTTTTTTTTCCGGTGGCTAGGTTTTTTTCTGGCGGCTTTGGCGTCGGGAACGTGAGGCCTTCGGGGCCTTTTTATAGGCGCGACGGGAGGGGCGATCGGGGGCCGAGTCGGTTCCGGGAGCCGGCGGGAATCGGGAGGCGGGGTCGGACGCGGGGGCGGGCGGCCGAGCCGGGGCGGGGTCGCGCGCTGGCGGCGCGGAAGGCCGGGGCTAGCGCTGCTGGCTGGGCCATCGGCCTGGCCAGCGGCATGCCTTTTTTTTTTCTTTTTTTAATACTTTCTTTTATTATATAATTTATTATATAATTTATTATATATATTATATATATATATATTATTTATATTATATATATTATTTATTATTATTATAATATATACTATTAATATTAATATTTTATTTATTTTTATATATTGTTATATATATTATTTATATACATTTATATATATTTTATTATTATTATTTTTATACTTATTCCCTATTACAAGTTTTAGGCTATAATTATTATTTTCTTTTTCTTCTTTTGCTACACATATTTGTATATGTATGTTTTATTATTTTTCTTTTATTCTACTAGTGTTTAATGCATGATCATGTATGCAATGCATGATGCGAAAATTTAGGGTGTTACAAACCTACCCCCTTAAAGTGAATCTCACCCTCGAGATTCGATAGCGTGGAGAAAAGGTGAGGGAATTCTGTCTTCAAATCTTCTTCACGTTCCCATGTAGCTTCGGCTTCCGTATGGTGTTTCCATTGCACTTTGCACCAACGAATCCTCTTATTTCTCGTGACCCTTTCCTTCATGTCCAAAATTTTGATAGGTTGCTCGACATAGGACAAATCCTCTTGAAGTTCTAGCTCGTCCATCGACACTTGTTCTTCCGGTACCCTGAGACACTTCTTGAGTTGAGAGACGTGAAACACGTCGTTTACATCGGAGAGATACGTCGGCAGCTCAAGTCGATAAGCTACCTCTCCTCGCTTGTCCAGAATCTTAAATGGTCTGATGTAACGTGGTGCCAGTTTTCCTTTGACGTTAAACCGTCGCTGACCTCTGATTGGTGACACTTTGAGGTATACAAAATCTCCAACTTCAAAAGTCAAACTCCTTCGCCTATTATCAGCATAACCTTTCTGTCGAGACTGGGCAGCCTTTAAGTTTTCCCGTATTATTTGGACTTGCCTTTCAGCTTCTTGTAACATGTCGGGACCAAACACTTGATTCTCTCCGGTTTCATTCCAAAACAAGGGAGTCCTACACTTCCTTCCGTACAATGCTTCGTAGGGTGACATTTTCAGACTTGCTTGGTAGCTATTGTTGTACGAGAATTCAGCGTACGGCAAACTTTTATCCCAACTTTTCCCATGCTTTAATGCACAAGCTCTTAACATGTCTTCCAAAATTTGGTTGGTCCTCTCGGTTTGTCCATCTGTTTGAGGTTGATACGCCGAACTGAAGTTCAACCTTGTTCCCATTGCTTCATGCAATTTCTGCCAAAATCTGGAGGTAAACTGAGAACCTCTATCCAAGACTATCTTCTTCGGTACTCCATGTCGACACACAATATGCTCCATATACAATTCTGCTAGCTTCGCGGTGGTATATGTGGTCTCGACAGGGATGAAGTGAGCTGATTTTGTCAATCGATCCACAATAACCCATATTGAATCATAGCCAGACTGAGTTCGCGGTAATCCAACTATAAAGTCCATACCAATCTCTTCCCACTTCCACTCCGGGATCTTCAATGGTTGTAACAATCCGGCTGGCCTTTGGTGTTCAGCTTTAACTCGTCGGCACACATCGCAAAGTGCAACATATTCGGCTATGTCCTTTTTCATGCTATCCCACCAATAACATGTCTTTAAGTCCTTGTACATCTTTGTACAGCCAGGATGAATTGAGTAAGGCGAGTCATGTGCCTCCTTCAATATTGTTTCCCGAATATGCCTAACATTAGGTACCACAATCCTCTTTCCAAGCCATAAGGTACCCTGTTCGTCCTCATCAAATCTGAATTCTTTTCCTTCTTGGGTCATTTCCTTGATTTCCTGTATTTCCTTGTCCTTTGCCTGTCCTTCCCGTATTTCCTGCTCTAATGTTGGGTTGACTTCCATCGTTCCCATCTCATTTATGAATCCAAGGTTTAACCGTTCGAACTCCTTGCATAACTCGGATGGCAGCTCTCGAACTGTGAGTTGATGACTTACTCCTTTTTGGCTCAAAGCATCGGCCACTACATTGGCCTTCCCTGGGTGATAGTCGATTCCCACGTCATAATCCTTGATGAGATCCAACCATCGGCGTTGCCTCAGATTGAGATCCGTTTGCGTAAATATGTACTTGAGACTCTTGTGATCCGTATAAATCTCACATCGGTGACCAAAAACATAGTGTCTCCATATCTTCAAGGCGTGTACCACGGCTGCGAGTTCAAGGTCGTGTGTAGGATAATTCGATTCATGTTTCTTTAGTTGCTTCGATGCATAAGCTACCACTTGGCCTTCTTGCATGAGAACACATCCTAATCCTTGTCTTGATGCATGACAATATATATCAAAACTCTTGCTCACGTCCGGTAACACTAACACCGGCGCGGTTGTCAACCTTTTCTTTAACTCCTCAAAGCTATCCTGAGAAGCTTGAGTCCATCGGAATGCCTTCCCTTTCATGAGTAATTCGGTCATAGGCTTGGCTATTTTGGAGAAATCCTTTATGAATCGGCGGTAATATCCAGCCATTCCAAGGAAACTCTGAATCTCCTTGACATTCTGTGGCGGTTCCCACTTAAGCACATCTCTCACCTTCCCTGGGTCAACAGATACTCCTCCTCCGGAAATAATATGGCCTAAGAAAGAAACTTACCGTAACCAAAATTGACATTTACTGAACTTGGCATACAATTGATGCTCCCTCAATTTCTGCAGCGTAAGCCTCAAGTGTTCCTCGTGTTCCTTCTCATCCTTCGAGTAGATCATAATATCATCGATGAACACTACAACGAACTTATCTAGATATTCCATGAAGACCTTATTCATGAGATACATAAAGTACGTAGGCGCGTTCGTCAATCCAAATGACATGACGGTGTACTCATAAGATCCATATCGTGTGCGAAATGCTGTCTTGGGTATATCTAATGGTCTAATCTTCATTTGGAAGTATCCTGACTGCAAGTCGATCTTGGAGAAGATACATGCACCCTTCATTTGGTCGAACAAATCCTCTATACGGGGCAGTGAGTACTTGTTCTTAATTTTCACTTCGTTGAGAGACCTATAGTCCACACACATCCTCTGGGTTCCATCCTTCTTATCTACGAAGAGCACTGGGGCTCCCCACGGGGATGAGCTTGGGCGTATAAAACCCTTCTCTAGCTGCTCTTGAATTTGCTTCTTGAGCTCTGCTAATTCCTTAGGAGGCATCCTATACGGCCTCTTAGCTATAGGTGCAGTTCCGGGTATCAACTCAATGGCGAATTCTATGTCACGATCAGGTGGCATACCTGGTAACTCATCTGGAAACACATCCGGGTACTCGCGAACGATCGGAATGCTTTCTAATGTCACTTCTTCCACGTGATTCAGCATCACTTTCTCTCTTGTAGGTTGGGCTGCCTCAACTTCGATGCGTGTACCATGTTCACTCGTCAACTGCACAATCCTCTCGACACATTGAATGACTCCATTATACTTGCTCAGCCAGTCCATTCCAAGTATTATGTCTATTCCTTGGGAGTCCAATACTATGAGGTTTGCGAGAAAGTCTACCCCCCTTATTTTAATGCTTACTTTCAGACATACTATATTTGTCCTCATCTCTCCGCCAGGAGAACTTACAAGCATAGTTTGCTTCATATGAGATATAGGCAAATTGTACTTGGCAACATACTTTGACGAGATGAATGAACGAGATGCTCCCGAATCAAATAAAATAGTCACGGGGTTGGAGTTGGCAAGAAACATACCAATCACGACGTCATCAGCTTGCTGGGCTTCCTCAGTAGAGACATGATTCACATTGCCACGAGCAAAATTCTGCTGTCCACGGTTGCCTTGTGGTGCTCCTCCATTTGGTCGCGGGTTATTTGGCCTTGGTGCATTGTTCATAGGTCCATAGTTTCTCTTAGGGCATTGACTTGCAAAGTGTCCGGGTTCTCCACACACATAGCATGTCTTACCACCCGTAGCATTAGGGAAGTTTGGGCGCAACTGGTTTTGAGCATTTGCCGCCATGTTAGGACGCGGCGCAGGTGGCACAGGATAGCGAGGCGCTTGCATGGCGGGGCGTTGCTACGGTGGCTGATTTGGGCGGGGCGGATAAGCAGCGCGGTATGCAGGAGCAGATGGGTTGTAGTGTGGTGCATTAGGTGGTGCATAGTGGGGGCGAACATTGCTTCCTTGCTGCGGTCCATGATGTGGCATCTTCCTCTTGTTGTCCTGCTCCATCTCACGAATCTTGTTCTCCACCACAATAGCCTTGTCAACCAGCTTTTGGAAGTTTGGATAATCAGTATTGAGCAACTGGACTTGAATTTCATTGTTGAGACCCCTCATAAATAGATACTGCCTCCTACTATCAGTTTTGATGTCTTCTGGAGCATATCTTGATAATTGAGTGAATTTGTTGAGATACTCACTCACGCTCATCCTTCCTTGCCTGAGATTTTCAAAGTCTTGTCTTCTCAGTATAATAACTCCTTCAGGTACATAGTGGGAACGGAAACTCTGCTTAAACTCAGCCCAAGTGATTGCCTCCTGATTATCATGAGCGTTGCAAAGAGCTTCCCACCAGTCAGCGACTGCTCCAACTAGTTGGTGTGATGCAAAGAGAACCTTCTCCCTATCAGTGCACTGGACAATAGCAAGTTTCTTCTCAACGGACTTCAGCCAATCATCAGCTTCCATTGGGTCTGCAGCTTGTGCAAAGGTAGGCGGTCTGGTCCTCATGAACTCTCCCAAACGGTTGTGAGGAGGCAGGGGTGGCGGTGGAGGCCGGTGGGGCTGATTGTTGTTATTGCCAGCCTGCAGCTGTCCCATTGTTTGTATCATGGTCTGCATGAGCTGGTTTTGCATGGCCAATAGCTGCTCGATGTTGATACCTCCCTGAGTAGATCCTTGCCCATTGTTGTTCTGAGGCACTCCATTGTTCTCCTCTTCATCATTGCCATCCCTCTGGTTGCGAGTCCTCACCATCTGAAGAAAAGCAGTAGGTAAGAATTAGAAAACGTCCCCAACTATATGCATCAGGGGGTATAAACTAAACAGCTAGCTACACTAGCCTAGGTGGACATGGCAATGCTAAGGCATCCCAAAATCCTCTATTAAGCACACAAGCAAACAATATATATATAGCAAACATCACACCAAGCCAAAACACATTTATTCCTGAGTGCTCCTATGTGCTCTAAAGTGTCCATTCTATCTAGGCTGCGTCCTACGGTCAACCTGTGGCTCTGATACCAATTTGTGACACCCGGTTCCGAATATGAACCAAGCGTAATGCATATGTGTGCCCAGGAAGTTCATCACACATATACGGTTGCATCACAAACGATATACAGAATTTAACCACGTCTTAACTATTAAATAAGTACTTTATTACAATAATCCAATAGTTCAAGAATGATAAAACTCTAAATAATGCAGCGGAAAATAAACTAAACAGCACGACTCCAATCCACAAGCAATTGACGGCGGTACACAACCTAGTACTCCACGTGATCCTCAAGGTACTCCCAATTGTCTCCAGTAGCTGTTGGGGGGGATTGCAAGGGTGAGTACATGTCGTACTCAGCAAGTGTGGAAAGTATGACATGTGGCTAATTCAAATGTCGAATATAATAATGGCTAAGTGCTGAAAAGTACAGTAAAACATTTGAAAAGCATTATACTATGTCTATGTGGAACAATCCCATCATAACCATCATATTAACATAATATAACCCATATCCAATTATTGCCAACATCATCATTATCCATGTCCAATTACCATAACTCAAATTCATATCCATAACCATAATCCATAAACCATCCATAACCATTACCAACCCATAATCATAAACCAACCATAACCATTACCAAACCATAACCAACCATAACCATCCCAAATCCCAACTTCAACTCTAATCATGTAGGTCATCCAGGCCCTCATAACCGGGAGCACGGCTATCATGATAGTTTTAAACACCCTGCAGAGGTTGTACCACTTTACCCACATGTTTGTGATTTCATCACCTTTTGATGACTAAGGAACCTCCATTATGCCATCTCACACTTCCGTAGGTGTGTGGCCAAGAGATCACAAAATAGCCTTTCAAAAGGGACTACTAGTATGTACGGGCCCACTAAGGTTTCATCGGCAGGCTTGAATCTCCATTCTCCCACCCACGGGCCCCCTCGTGTGCCATGCGGATCCCAGGGCAGTCCTCCTCGACTCCCATTCCCCGCGCCATCCAATGGTCCATACAATACTAGCAGCGCTCCTAATTATTCAGCTACGCCGCACCCATACTTGGCCTTGTGGTGGCACTGTTGACCTGGCATATTCTCGCATGAACCGGTCCTTAGATCTAAGGCAAGCATACCACCATATCATCCAACCCATCCACAAAACCATGCTTGCTTAGATCACCCATCATATTGACCAGTTCGCATTAACCAGAATATCATTGGTGCATAATTAAATGTGTAGTGTTGTTTGCCATCCCAATTAATTAAGCGAAGCAAAAAGGTAAAAACCCTTCCCGACTCTCTACCATAAATTTCAGGTGACAAGGGTGGTCAAACAAAACTAGTAAACTTCCTACCATAGGGTTCCCATCAATTTGACACAAGCATGCAAGTTCGCAAACAAAACATTTAATAAAACAGGATCAATATGCTTCAAGGACACTTGCCTTGCTCCGGCGGATGGGGTTGCTCAAGCGCTTCAAAGTCTTGATTTTGGAAATCCTCGTATGCGGCCTCTTGAGCACGTTCCTCTACGCGTGATCATACATACAGGAAAGTACATACAATTCAATATAATGCACACAAAATAATCAACATGCGATGATATGCATGCATGCAAAGATCAATTATTAATTTACTACGGTTGTTTATTAATTAGATGCAACTAGTTCATACGTGTTCATATGAGTTTACGGGGATTTTAGGGTGGATTAATGCTGCTGAAAATAAAATTATGGTGCAACTAAAATCAATTTACGTCTATTAGATTCAATATGGTCGCTAAAATTCGCATCGGGAACATGGCCTACCGTAGATGCGATGGCTTCGATGATCGCGGGATGGGGACAATGCATAGACGACAGCGGCGCGATGGCGACGATCTCCGGCGGACGGTGGCGCCCTCCTCCTTTTTTTTCTTCCTCTTCCTCCTCTTTTTCTTACTTTTCTTCCCCTGGGGCGCCTCTGTTCTCTAGTACTTTTTTTTTCTGGCGGCTAGGTTTTTTTCTGGCGGCTCTAGCGTCGGGAACGTGAGGCCTTCGGGGCCTTTTTATAGGCGCGGCGGGAGGGGCGATCGGGGGCCGAGTCGGTTCCGGGAGCCGGCGGGAATTGGGAGGCGGGGTCGAACGCGGGGGCGGGCGGCCGAGCCGGGGCGGGGTCGCGCGCTTGCGGCGCGGAAGGCCGGGGCTGGCACGGCTGGCTGGGCCGTCGGCCTGGCCAGCGGGAGGCCCTTTTTTTTTCTTTTTTTTAATACTCTCTTTTATTATATAATTTATTATATATTATATATATATATATATTATTATTTATATTATATATATATTTTTTGTTATTTATTATTATTATAATATATACTATTAATATTAATATTTTATTTATTTTTATATATTGTTATATATATTATTTATATATATTTTATTATTATTATTTTTATACTTATTCCCTATTACAAGTTTTAGGCTATAATTATTATTTTCTTTTTCTTCTTTTGCTACACATATTTGTATATGTATGTTTTATTATTATTCTTTTATTCTACTAGTGTTTAATGCATGATCATGTATGCAATGCATGATGCGAAAATTTGGGGTGTTACACAGGTACCGAGTCTTGGCATCCTGGAGTACTTCGCTGATGAAGTACACTGGGCGTTGGACTGTCCGGACCCTCCCGAAGGGACCTGGAGTTTCCTCCTCATCACCTCGGACCCTCCCGAAGGGGTCCGAACCTTATTTGGGGACTTCTGTGTTCTGGCTGGAGGAACCCGGAGCTTCTTCTGCAGAGACCCGGACCTTCCCGGAGGGGTCCGAATCTTGTTGCTCAGCAGTAGTGACTTCTCCACTTGAAGGAGGTGGCTCCTCTGGAATCTTGCCTTGAGGATCCGGGTCTGGGAGCTGGGACCCAAACTCGACGTCAGGTAGCTCCGGACCCTCCCGAAGGGTTCTGGATTCCTAAACTGGAGATGGTTCTGGTCTTTCCACAACCAGGACCATGCTGACAACTTCGTCAGTTGCAGAAATGTAAAGCAGTAGTGGCTCACCAGGATTCGGAGCTACCAAGGTTGGTAGAGTGGTGATGAGCTGCTTCAGCTCCTGGAATGCCTTTTTTGCTTCTTCAGACCATTGGAATGGTATGCACTTTCTCAATAACTTGGAGAAGGGTAGCGCCCATTCCGCCAGTCTTAAGATGAACCGGCTGAGGGCAGTTAGACATCCAGTCAGCTTCTAGACGTCTTTTATGCGGGTTGGTGGTTGCATGTTTTCAATAGCTTTAATCTTCGCCGGATTTGCTTCTATCCCTCGGTGGTTCACCAGGAATCCAAGAAGTTCTCCAGAGCTAACCCCGAAGACACACTTGTCCAGTTCAGCTTCGTGCGTGTGACTCGCAACTTGTCGAAGACAGCTTGCAAGGTGTCAAAGAATGACTCTTATTCTTGATCTTGATGTCATCGACGTACACTTCCACTACGTCTCTGATAAGCTCTCCAAAAGTTTTGTACATAGCTCGTACAAATGTTGAAGTAGCGTTTTTGAGACCGAACGACATGGCAGTATAACAATATAATCCATTCACTGTGATGAAGGAAGTATGCTCTTCATCTTCCCTAGACATTCTGATTTGATGATACCCAGAATATGCGTCTAGGAAACACAGTAATTCACACCCGGAGGTGGAATCCACTATCTGATCTATTCTAGGTAGTTGGAATGGATCTTTTGGACATGCCTTATTCAGTGTAGTGTAGTCGATACACATCCGAAGCTTCCCGCCGGCCTTGGGCACAATGACTGGGTTTGCCAGCCATTTTGGGTGGAATACTTCTCAGATGAATCCAGCTTCGAGCAACTTCTTCACTTCTTGACGTATGAAGTTTTGTCGCTCTACTGATTGCTTTCGAGGCTTCTGATGTACAGGCCGAGCGTCAGGATAGATCTTGAGATTGTGCTCGATAACTTCCCTAGGGATGCCAGACATTTGTGACGGTTGCCAGGCAAACATGTCGACATTAGCCCGGAGGAAAGTGACGAGCGCGAGTTCCTATTTGTCGTTCAGACCTCCCGATATACGGGTGGTCTGAGCAGCGTCGAAACTGATTTGGATGACTTTGACGGGAATGTCGGTGTCGCTGCTTGGTTGCGCGCGAGGTGCGGAAGTTGAGCCTGATGACGAATGCTCGGGGGTTTCGGAGCTTGCTCCTTTCTGGATTCCTCCTCCTACGTTGTAGCAAGTGCATGGATTTCTTCCAAAGCAGTCACTCCAGCGGTGCGATCTCCGCGGATCCGGAGAACACCTGCTGGTGTTGGCATATTCAACACCAAGTAGCCATAATGAGCGGTAGCCATGAATTTGTACAAGGCTGGCCTGCCCAAAATGGCGTTGAATGGTAAGTTGATCTGCGCCACGTTGAAGACCAACTTCTTAGTGCGGTAATTCTCCCGAGTCCCGAAGGTCACCGGGTGAGTAATGGCACCGAGTGGGGTTATGGCCCCCGGACCTACTCTGGAGAAAGGTCGGGAGGGGCGAAGATCCGAAGGTCGGAGCTGAAGCTTGAGAAAAGCTTCAAAACTTATGAGGTTCAGCCCCGAACCTCCGTCCACCATCACATGGTGGAGTTGGATGTTGTTGATGATAGGAGATACCATCAGTGGAAGTTGGCCAGCTCCGATCATGTTTTGAGGGCAGTTCAAAGCATCGAAGGTGATGGCAGTGTCCACCACTTCTGGTGCGGCTCTGCCCTGGCAGTGGGAGCTACTGAGGCCATGTCCTGCCGCATGGTCTTAAGGACACGGTGGGAGGTGATGTCCCATGAACCACGCGGGAGGTGATGTCCCACGAACCACCAAAAATGGTGTTCATGGTTTTCCGACGTTCATTGTCGGAGATGTCGGAGTCGTCGTCGACAGAGGTGTAAACAACCTTCAAGACCTTTTAAGGGTCCTGAAAGCCTAACTCCTCTTTAGCCGGAGCTTCGTCGACTTTTTGTTTTCCTTCCCTTTGACAGAAAGGAACTTCTTCCCGACGCTTGTTGTAGCGCTCGACAAGGTTCTGGACCTCACGACAGCCTTCCAAGTTGTGGCTGTTCGACTTGTGTATAGGACACCACATCTTGGAGCTGCCACCGTCTTCAGACGACAGCCGATGTCTTTTCTCGAGGCGTGACCCCCGGCCACCCGAAGCTGCGGCAGCAGCGGTAGGTGTGCCGGCCGACGACTTCTTCTTGCCGTTGGACTTTTTCTTCTTTTTGCCACTCCCGGAGGTAGTGTCTTCACCCTTGGAGGACTTTTTGTTGTCCTCCGGAGGTGGTTGGGAGTCCATTTCACGACCCTCCGCAGCTTTGGCGCACTTGTCCGCCAAGCTGAAGAGTTCCGTGACGCTGGTGACCTCCTTGGTCGCCAGCTTCTCCAGCATCTTCTTGTCTCGTACGCCCTGTCTAAATGCCACAATAATAGAAGTGCTTGAGATAGAAGGTATAGTGTTTCGTACCTGGGAGAACCTCTAGATGAAGGATTGCAGAGACTCTCCCCCCTTCTGCTTGACAGCAAAAAGGTCCAGTTCGGTGCCTGGTCGGGTGTATGAACTCCTGAAGTTGGCGATGAACTGTTGGCACATTTCCGCCCAACTGTTGATGGAGTCGGACAGAAGGCTCATAAACCAGGACCTGGCGGTCCCAGTTAAAGCCAAGGGGAATTAATTGGCCATCACGGCCTCATTGCCTCCAGCCACAAGGATTGCGGTGGAGTAGATTTGGAGAAACTCAGCGGGATTGACAGTCCCATTAAATTTCTCCGGTAGGTGAGGCCGGAATTTCTGCGGCCATCTGACCATGCGTAGGTGCATGGACAGGGCAGAACAGCCTCGTCCTACTCCCTCGGGAGCAGGACTGTCTCGAGCCTCTCGCCTTTCGCGAGCGCGATCGATATGGACACGACCATCATGTTGGTGGTAACGGGGATCAAGCTCTGCCTGGAGGTCGTGAGTTGAAAGACGGGTTACCGTATGGGTACATCGCACCCCAGAAGGTAGCGACGTCGCCTTTGAGACGTAGCTCTCCTCCTGTGTTGGAAGCGTGTGGACCAAGTCTACCTGACACGGTCTGATGCTGCGATGGGGCCTGCCCCGAAGGGGGGAAGACCTTGGTTGCTGATGCGATTGGCTGTTGCTGCAACCAGGTGTTCCACATCATCCCTCCACTGCTCCATTGCCCCTGGGATGCTCCTGGAGGCGGTGGACGTTGGAGAAGAGCACGTGCGGCATGGAGCGCATGTTCAAGGTTGTTGTTTGCCGATGCCGTGATCGACGCAGACGCCCCATCTTGCTGTCCAGCTTGATTTGCCAGCCCGGACGGTGGCGGCGGTGGCATGACTCCTGCTGGAGCCACATCACCTGCTGGCTGCTGCATGTTGGAGGGATTGCCTCCAGCAGGTTGCGCAGTAGGGTTGCCGTTGGACGATCCAGCAGCAGAGTTCACCATGTTTGAATCTCGGGTGCCCCTACCTGGCGCGCCAACTGTCGGAGTCTGGTTCTGGCAATTCTCCCAGTACTACTGTTGGTAGCCCGCGAAGTTTGTAGTTCGGTATTGGGCGCGCAGAGATCAAAACACGATGGAAAAGTGACACGAAGATTTACGTGGTTCGGGCCGCCTAAGCGTAATACCCTACTCCACGGGGTATGTAGTTGTTGTATTGAGCGTCTGAGCACTTGTGAGTGTGTGTCAGAGCCGAGTATGGAAGCGGTCTGGAAGAACCCTCCCTGTGTATCGCTCGACCAGTCCATTTATAGTACAAGGACTGGTCGTTACACCGTTAGCCTGGCCCGACATGTGGCCCTGGCGGTTACTGATGCTTAATACACAATTAATGAGGTTAATTTCTCTTAATAGTGTGGTAATGGGCCTTGACAGTGCCGTTACTGGTATTAAGGGCCCTCCGATCGTGTGTCATTAATATGGTATTAATGACACTTAATCGGGTCTTGAAGTCCTTGATTGTCCCTTGAAGGTTCGAGCCATTGGGGTCCACCAGTCTGATCGTTGAGGCTAAATGTCCGGCGACTGGACACGTGGCAGCTTTAGAGCTTACCGTCTAGGACGGGTAGGTCCGGTGCAATTGAATACCTGTCGGTACCGGAGCTTCCCTCAGTCGGGGGTTAGGTCCGGGGGTACCGCGCAGGTGTTTAGCCCGGAGCTATCCCATGTGTGGGATGTAGGTCCGGTTGCTGTATACACGTGGCAGCACCGGGATTAACCATAGAAGGGAGGCAGGTCCGGTCCCATATGACACGTGGGGCCTTCGCAAGTCTTCAACTCAGACAGGTGAAGTTCCTTTGGTCTTTTTGTGGTCCCCAGCGGTATACGGTACGCAGGGTACCGACAAACAGAGAGCTTGCTGCACTTAATGATAAAAACTTAAAAGATGCTAGCTGTTCTACAATTGATTTGCATTGATCTACTTGTAATGATCTTGATAAGAAACTACAAGATGCTATGAATGAAATTTCTATATTGGAAAATGCTTTACGTTCTCATGAAGTTAAATATTGTTCCAATTGTAAATTAAAAGGAAAAAATTCATGTGAAAATTGTCTTGATCTGTCCAATAAACTTGATGACATGCATAGGACATTAGATCGGTTTTATAATGGGAATAAGAATCTAAACTTGCTGCTGAATTCTTCCAAGTCTTGCAATGATATGGTTTAGGTTTTGATTCTCATGCTCATGCTAAGGCACATACACCTAAAATTGTAAAGTCATTAGGAAGTGCTTTGATCCAAACAGTTCCTAAACAAAAAGAAGTGGTTTTCAAATCTGCAGGAGTGATGTCTCATTCGATTTCAAATAAAAATGTTGCTTGCTCATCTATACATGAACACAAAGTTAAATTTCATTGTACCTACTGTGGTAGAGATGGTCATGTCATAGATTTTTGTTATAGACTAGCTAAACAACAGAAAAAGGAAAGAATGATTGCTAGATCTCATAACTTTCATGCAAAAATTTGTTGCACTTGCTAAACTGAATGATAGGAACATGCAATCTGCTGTAATGAGTCGAAAACATGCGAAGTTTGCTGCCAAACCTACTGTTTTTCGTGCTACACATGTAACATCTTGTAGGATAGTAGTTTGGTATAAAAATCCTCAAGCTTTGGCTCATAAACCTGTTGTTTTATCTCAGCTTTTGCGTGTTATGACGTCGTGTGACTCAGTACTGGATTTCTAAATTCCTTTTGACTAACCCCAATATTGAGTCATCGACGTATTGTGCTTCTATGAAGGTTACACGCATGAGGAAGGAGAACATTTGGATTGTGGATTCAAGTTGCTCACGGCACATGACTGGTAACAAAGAATGGTTCTCCTCCCTCTCTTTTGTGTCACGTGTAGAGAATGTTACTTTTGCCGACAATTCTTCAACTCCTATAATTGCTAAGGGTTCGGTTAGAGTAAACGATCACTACACTTTGAAGGATGTGGCACTTGTTAAAAATTTGAAACACAACTTGCTTTTTGTTTCACAACTGCAAGATGAAAATCTGGAAATTATTTTTACTAAAAATTGCTGCAAAGTTGTAAATTCAAACAGTGAGCTTATTTTTAACATGTCACGGTTTGGAAGAGTTTTTAAAGCTGATTTTGATATGTCTTCCTCTAAGCATAGGTGTCTAGTTGCTAATGATTCCAATTACTGATATTTTTGGCATCGTAGACTTGGTCACGTAGGCTTTGATCATCTAACGCATGTTAGTGCTCTTGATCGCATACGTGGGCTGCTTAAGGTTAAAGGGGACAAAGAAATTGTGTGCTCTTATTCTAGACATGCTAAGATGGTTGCAGGTTCACATACTCCTCTCACAATGATCATGACAACTGAATCGGGTCAACTTTTGCACCTTGACACCGTAGGACCTTCACTTGTTCAATCCTTCGGAGGTAAATGGTATGTTCTTGTGATTGTTGATGATTATTCTAGATACTCTTGGGTTTACTTTATAACATCTAAAAATGAAGCTTTTAGTCACTTTAGAACTTTATTTCTTCTATTATCAATTGATCACCCAGGATCTTTAAAAGCAATTAGAAGTGATAATAGAACCGAATTTAAAAATCAATCTTTTGATCACTTTTGTGCTGAAAATGGAATAGATCATCAATTTTCTTCACCATATGTAACTCAACAAAACGGTTTTGTAGAAAGAAAGAACAGAACCTTAGTTGAAATGGCTAGGACTATGCTTGATGAATATCAAACTCCTAGGAAATTTTGGGCTGATGCGATTGCAACTGCTTGTTATGTCTCAAATCGTGTTTTCTTGCGCGCTAAGCTAGGTAAAATACCATATGAGCTTCGGTTTGAACATAGGCCTAGTGTTACACACTTTTGGGTCTTTGGTTGCAAATGCTTTGTTAAGAAACATGGAAATTTTGATAAATTTGAACCTAGATCCATTGATGGCATGTTTCTTAGTTATCCATCTCATACTACAGGCTACTGTGTGCTTTTCTTGACACTAACAAAATTGTGGAGACTTGTGAGGTGTCTTTTAATGAAGCTAGCCCAGGTACTAGCTAAAACAATGCAGGTCCAGGTCCATATCCGTAGGGGGAGAGCATTTTCGTTGAAGATGAGGAAGAAGTGGTGCTGCTGCCCGAAAATTCAGCAGCTAATGACATTGTTTCAGCTCTTGATTTGGATTCACAGCAAGCACCGACGACCACCATTGCTAGTTCAGATCCTCCTCAAGTCACAAGCTCATCGATTTATGATAAACATGAGGAAGAAGAAGCTTGTGAAGTGTCCACTCCCCTCCGGGTTCTCAAAAGTCATCCCCCATGACAAATTATTGGAAGCTTGCACGAATGAGTCACACGGTCCGGGTTTTGCGATCCAAACTCTCATGCTCATTCTGCTTTTGTTGCTTCTTTTGAACCCAAAGATATATCACACGCACTCACTAATGAATCCTGGATTATTGCCATGCAAGAAGAGTTAGAAAATTTTGAAAGAAATAATGTTTGGAAACTTGTACCTCCACCTCAAGGTCACACTTTAATTGTAACTAAATGGGTGTTTAAAAATAAACAAAGTGAGGATGGGGTTGTGGTTAGGAATAAGGCTAGGTTGGTTGCTCATGGTTTCACTCAGGTTGAAGGTCTAGATTTTGATGAAACTTTTGCTCCTGTTGCTAGATTAGAAGTCATCAGAATTTTGTTAGCTTTTGCTGCATTTAAAGGTTTTAAGCTATATCAAATGGATGTTAAAAGTGATTTTCTTAATGGCTTAGATGAGGAGGTTTATGTCAAACAACCACCGGGTTTTGAATATCCATATTTTCCTAATCATGTTTACAAACCGTCCACAGCCTTGTACGGTCTCAAACAAGCCCGTAGAGCATGGTATGATAGGTTAAAAACATTCTTACTTGAAAAGATGTTTACCATGGGCAAGGTTGATAAAACTCTTTTTGTGCTTAAGCATGGCAATGACTCATTATTCGTTCATGTGTATGTGGATGATATTATCTTTGGTTGTGATTCTCATGATCTTGTGTCCAAGTTTTCAGCTATCATGAGTTCAAAATTTGAGATAAGTATGATGGGAGAACTCACGTACTTTTTGGGGCTGCAAATCAAGCAAACCAAGGAGGGTACCTTTGTGCATCAAACGAAGTATACAAAAGACATCCTAAGGCGCTTCAACATGGACAAAAGCAAGCCTCTTCGGACACTAATGGGAACAACAACAACACTTGAAGTTGATGAAGATGGTGAACCTGTGGATCAAAAAGAATATAGAAGCATGATCGGATCACTTTTGTACCTCACGACATCAAGACCGGACATACAATTCAGCGTATGTCTTTGTGCATGGTTTCAAGCCTCCCCACGTGCTTCACATCGTCAAGCCGTCAAAAGGATTCTCAGGTACTTACATGGAACTCAAGAATTTGACATTTTTCTTCCTTCTTCCTCAACCGTTACTTTGGAAGCTTTTTTAGATGCTGATTTTGGGGGTTGTAGGATTGATAGGAAAAGTACTTCCGGTGCTTGTAATTTTCTTGATAATTCACTTGTTGCTTGGTCCTCTAGAAAACAAAAATCAGTTGCACAATCCACAACTGAATCTGAATATATAGCTGCTGCTAGTGGTTGCTCACAAATTCTTTGGATTGTTCAAACACTTAAGGACTATGAGGTTGATCTAGATAGTGTTCCACTGTTTTGTGATAACACTAGTGCCATTTGCATTGCTAAAAACTCAGTGCAACATTCTAGAACTAAGCACATTGACATTATGTATCACTTTCTCTATAAAAATGTTGAAAAAGGAAACATTGTGCTTCACCATGTAGATACCGAACAACAATTGGCTGAAATTTTTATCAAACCTTTGGATTTCACTCGTTTTTGTTTCATTCGTAGTGAAATAGGGGTTATGCATCCTCATGATTTACATTGAGGGGGAGTTTTGAAATTTGAGAAGTCTATGTGTGAATCTGAAATTAAAATAATATGAGCATAGTATTTCATACATATATGACTTTATGATTCCTTTTACATGATGAAAGTTCTTACTACATTACTCGTGTTATACATTTTGTAGTTTTTGCCATGTCTAGTAATTGGAATAATTACTTACACTAAATCTGGTCATGGTCGAACTTTCTTGCTGTTTTGAACTTGTTGCATGCTCACAAGTGCTTTTAATCATAAAGAATTAATCAAGTAATCAACTCACATATTGAGTTTTTATGAACAAATATAAATTGAGAATAGATCAGAAGAATATACATGCATCACACTTCTTCTTTTGAGATGGCTTATCATTGCACTTAGATATGAACTTGGAAGAAGTTGTGTATGACTAAAATCATATCCTTAAGCTTCTGATTGTCAAATGACATAGGCTTGGTTTGGTTGGTTAGAATAAGGCAGATGCACATATAATCTATTGCAAATATCATATGATCAAAATTTGTGCTTTGAAAAATAATAAAATGCAGCAACAAGTGTCATGCTTTCAGGTCTTGAAATAGTAAAATTTGTGAGATCATGACTTGCTTAAATTGAAAATTACATTTGATCTCTAGCATGGCTTACACTACTTTATGTATTTCATTGTTGTGATAGTGTAAGTTACTTGATAGTATGACTTGAATGAGCTTTGTTTTATATGTATATGTTATAATATGCTCATAACAATTAAAATTTCTCTTTCTACCTTGCTGAATACATTGTCAAAGGGGGAGAAATTGATCACACGTTGCACATATTCACAAGTGTTTTTGGCACAATTGCACGATTCTTCTCAGGGGGAGAAGTATGCAAGGGGGAGAAATATGTATAAAGGAGAGAAATTGTTTCTATCTCATTTGGTTTTCAAAAGGGAGAAATTGTTTTCAAAACTTTTCATGTGAATAAGCCAATGTTCGAATTTTAAGTGGTGTTGCCAATGCATTCATCAAGGGGTAGATTGTGAGACCTATGTGTGATGAATACATTGGATATGGTGATAAAAGTTTTGAATACTACCAAAACACCTTTATCATCAAGGTCTGACTCTAGGTCCGAGCTCCAGCAAGGTCCGACGATAGGTACAACTTTTTTTGATTAGCTCCCGCAAGGTCCGACGTAAGGTCTGACTTGCTTTGACTAGGTCCGACTTCTTTGTCTAGGTCCGACTAGCTTTGGTTAGCTCCGGTGCTAGGTCTGACTAGTTTTGGTCAGCTCCGATGCTAGGTCTGACTAGGTTTTGTAAGCTCCGGCGCTAGGTCCTGCTAGCATTGGTAAGCTCCGGCTCAAGGTTCGGTTAGTTTTGGCAAGGTCCGAAGCTAGATTGCAATGGTTCTGCTTTTGCTTTGAAATATTTCGAACTTGTTTTGCATCTATGGAAATATTGCTTAGTATTCATTTGCTAAGTTTTTGGTGCGTATTGGTTAATATGGCTAATATCGTTTTACTATAGTTTGCAACATGCTTATGTGAGGTGCACACGTAAGATGTTGTAGTTTCAGAACTAACGAGAGTCAAGTCAAGGACTTGTGCTCGGAAGTATTGGTTGTTTATTCATGTGCAGGTGTTGCTTGAGTTCAATACATGACTGGTGATGAGATCCATTGAACTATTCGTAGGGAGAAGATGAGGTTCAACAACCAAGTTCGGGAGGGAATTGTGGTTGAGTTGATCAGAAGGTTGCGCAATATGTTTGAATGAAGAAAAATACATATGAAGGTATCGTGGACATCGTTGGAAGATGTTTGCACGTGTGCAAGGAGTGCATGGATGTGGATACAGGATTCCGAGGCGTGATGAAGAGATGTGGACATAAAGAATTGGTTGGAAAGGTCCAACCGACTAGGTTATGGACTCACGCTGCGGCTGAGTCGGGTTTGACTCAAATATGGAAAGATTTGAGCTGGTTATGTTAGGATTTCGTGTGAGTCAAGAATTTGGGTTGTTTTAGGAATGTGGGATACATTCCTAAGGTGTTTGGAAGTCTTAAGATTGCTTCTATCTGCGTATAGAAGAGTCTTGAGCAGTTATGGAAAGTTACGATTCGTGATTTGAGTAGGATTAGAGTCCTGATTTGAGTTGAGTTGACTTTCGAGCTCGTTATATAAGCAAGGGAGGCCAGAGCTCGTGGTAGACGACTTTTGGACTGTTCCTATTGTGTTCTATTGAATAAAGATTATAGTTTAAAGGAACTTTTGTGCCTTGTTCGTCTGACGTGTTCCAGATAAGTTTTTCTCGTCGAGTTTTCTGCACAACACTACCTTTCTTCGGTGGTTTTATCATAACTCGAGTTTTACAGATCCAATTGACGTGATTCTTTTTGGGTTGCCTTCACAACTTGATTATATATCATCTTTCAAAACTTCACGGTCATTGGGTTTGCGGTTTTTGATCTACACGAGTTTCTTTACAGTATTGCAGATCTATTTTTTACTCGGTAGAACAGATTGACCTTTGTTCGATCTTTTGATCGTAACTTGAGTTTCTCTCGACGGATTTGAGTGATTCTTGTTGTGTCGTCTTTGTGACTTGATTCTCTCTGATATATATCACTTTTGTCACGGTGAAACACGTTTAGATTAGTCTCACACACGATTTTTTTAACAGATTGATTTTCCACCGAAGGGGTTGTGTTTTAATTGTTTCCGTTGCGTAAGATTTTTAATCTATCATTCACCCCCCTATGTTAGCTTTTTACGTGCTCTTCGATCCTACACAGGTTACAAAAAAGTACTATGGAATATTGAAGGAACAACAAATGTCACGTTTCTAAAGAAATTGACTGGTTTCCTGACACTTCACATGGGAACATTCAAGTTGTGTATGTAATGGCCATTTCTTTAAGAATAGCTAATTTACAGTGTGAATCATAATAGTGTGTAGCCCTACGGGTTTGAGGACGAAGAGTTATATATGGGAGGAGATGGAGAGATAAGGACAGGGCTAAAATAGACTTTAGCCAAGAATTATCTGAAATTAGCTAGGTTGGAGTAGCTAATGAAATAATAGTTAGTTGAGAGGATAGCTAATAATTAGCTGCTCTATTAATGAGGGGTTTGGAACCTCTAGAGCTAATTTTTAGCATCTAACTATTAGCTCTAGAGGTTCCAAACAGAGCTAATATTTTTTTGTTTTTTGTTTTTTTCTATCCAGTTAATTGGGTAATCAAATTGATCCAATAATAGAATAAAATCTAGCTCATGTAACTCAACCAGGGCCATTTGGTCAGCCCATCGGTCCATCTCTCAACCTCAACCTCATGACATCCTAGACCCTAACGGTCCAACACATCCAACTCGCTTCCTCCCCGCCACCTCTGGCCCCACCCACGCGCCCGGCGCTGCCCGCGACGGTTGCCACGCGCCACCGCCCACAGATCGACATGGCAGAGATGTGTTGGCGTCTGTTTTTTTTGTTTAACTCAAAATCAAACCGACTTTTTTGGTTAAGGTAGGTATCTATTTTTTTATATATATAAAATACCCCGTTTTCATTTCCAAATAACTAAATCTAAAAAACCCGAATCGGTCAATTTTGATTAAGCTGAATGTCCAGCCTAACATCGTCCAACAAACCCCATTGGTAAACTCGATGAAAAGACCCGGAGCTCCTGGAGGAAGCCAAGGCGGACTATGCTGCAGGCTGCAGCCAACACCCGCACTGAAGCTTGTGCGAAGATGCGGGCAGACCTCACCCGTCGTGAGGCTGTCATCCAAAAGCGCTCCGGCTCCGTCGCCAGGGCAGCTTCGCGGCTGTCGTGGTCGTTGGCACGGGACTTCAACTCACCCCGCTCTAGCTCGAGCTTGCGGGAGGCCACCTCCTTCTGCTCCTGCAGCTCTCGCTCGCGCTTGGAAACGACAGCCTCATAGCGGGTGAGGTCTGCCCGCATCTTTGCAAAAGCTTCGGTGCGAGCGTTGGCGTAGCATGAGCCGCCTTGGATTCCTCCAGGTGATCTTAGTGTTAGTTTGACCACATTCAGGGTGTGGGGCCCACCCACACCGAACCTCTCCCTGAGCGCCTTGATCGGGATGCACTAACCGACTCTAAGTCGGAGGCCCCCTCTCACACCCGTATAAAAGAGGATTAAGTCCCTAACCACAAAACCAACTCAAAAAATACTAGATCCGATCCTAAGAATATGGGAAGTGGGGGGAAGGCCCTCCGAACCCCATGAACTCCGACGCCCCTCGCCAAGCTCCGGCCTCCCACCTCATCCTCTAGACGAACATGGCCGTCACCACCACTGCAAATCAAGGTACATCCACCTCCAATCTCTGTTCAACTTAATGGCAGAGGATTATCCTCTAGACAATTTGATTTGTGATTACCACTAAGTTAATTGTTGATTAAGGACCCGATTAGTGCACTGTCTAGTGTATTAGTGAATTAGACAATCACTAATTATAACAATGGTATCAAGAGCCGGCTAGACCATGTCTAATCGGGTTTAATTCAGATTAAGCCTAATTCCACAGAAATTTAGGAGGGGAATTCAACTAAGCCTTCGGTTTTGTTTTTGAGAATCAAGAACGAAAGAATCAAAACCGATTAAGAATCAATTAAGAAATAAGAAAGGATTAGTGGAGAGGACATACCTTAGTAAGAGCGCCGTCCTACGGCGGCGCACACCGGTGAACCGGCGACGGTGCTCCGGGGAAGGGTGGCCGCGGTCCACCAAATCCGACGGTAAGGGCAACGCACCGGGTCATTTTTGACGACGACGCGCCTAAGGTAGATCACGCACACTGGCAAAGACGACCCCGGCGGCGCCGACGGCTTAGAAACCTCCAAACCCTAACCCTAACAGGGTCTTCCACGATGGCGAGAACCACCGCGACGGTGCTCGGCTGCATCGCGCGCGTCCTTGGGGCGAGCACCAGAGCCGGCGTCCTTCGGCGGTGTTGGAGCCCACGCCTCTCTGGCGAGCCTCGGGCTCGTCCCGTGCGCCGCTCGGGCCTCGCGTGGAAAGGAGGGAGAGAGGTCAGGGCGGAATGGTTTAGGGTTTCCGGTGGGGGGCGGCTCACGGCGCCGTTTTGTGCCTCTGAAACATCAGCTCCACCGTCAGATGCAAATGAATGGCCAGGATTGAGCGTTGCTGGTCGAATGGGCCGTTTGGGCCGCTAGCGCGTGCAACAAGCCTAGCAGGCCGCACATTAGTAGGCCACCAGCCCATGGCGCATGTGGACCAAGCCGAAGCCACTTTGGGCCATGTCAGTATATGGGTCACACGCCCAATTGTCTGGGATTTTTTTCCAAGTTAAGGGTTGGGCTGAAACTAGTATAAGAGTTGGACTTTTTTTAGCCCGCGCATTTTGTTTCAGATTTAATTCAGAATTAGTTTTTGGGCCTTATCCATTTTCGGGTGGAATTTTAAGTTTTGGACCAAATGGGCCAGGTGCTTAGGCTAGTCTCTGTTAATGGGCCATCTCTGTTGTGGGCTAAAACAGTTTAAGTTAAAGATTAGTTTTGCTGTAGGGAATTTAAGTATACTTAGATAAGTTTTTTTTCCAATTCCTATGTTTTGGAATAGTGAAAATTAGACTAAGTAACCAAAATTCACATATTGTGAATATGGAGTTTTTAGTGCATTTTAGTATGGGATAAAATGCAATTTAGCTCCACAAGATTAATTAAGTGGACATAAAATTGCTAATTAATTTTGTGCTTTAATTATTGTTTTCTTGCAATTTTCAATTATTTATTGTTAAGTGCTGAATTAAGTATTTCTTTTCCACTTATTTAATTTATTCTCATTTGCTGTGGAATTATGAGTCATTAAGCATGATAATTATAAAATTAAGTATTAAGCTTCCGTTGTTAATTAAGTTATGGTGATTTCATTGAGTAACCAACGTGAAAAATGAATTTACCATTGTCATGATAATTTTATTGAGTAACCAGCGTGAAAGTTAAAATTGTCATGATTAAGTTATTTTGAGTTACCATAATTAAGTTAATTTAAGTGGTCATGCTTAAGTTGTTATGCCTAAGTTGCCTTAAGTTTTAAGTCATGAAGTTTTAAGTTATTGTTAGTGATGGTAATTTCGTTGAGTAACCAACGTGAAAAATGAAATTACCACATTTTGAGTTTATGTCTTCACTCCTCTTAAGTCATAATGTTTTGTTGAGTAACCAACGTGAAAGACAAAACACGCTGTTAATGATATATAGAATTCATTAAGTTTTTCGTTGAGTAACCAACGTGAAAGGAAAAATACGTCTAGAAGTTAAGTTTCATTTTTATTAAGTTACTTTATATGTTGTCTTTTCGTTAAGTAACCAACGTAAAAGACAAAACACATAGTTAAATATTATTTAATCTCAGTTAGTTTTCGTTCAGTAACCAACGTGAAACACGAAATCATTAAGTCTTTAGTTTTTGTAAGTTGTCAAGTAACCAACGTGAAAGACAAAATAAGATGTTTTAGTTTATAATCATGTTCATGCAATGTTGTATTATGTTTCATTATGAAGGATCTTCCATTCCAGATGTGATATTAAGATTTATCTCGTCAGAGAACTATCTAAGAAAAGACAATTACAGTACCTAGCGATGTAAGTTGGAGGCTGGTTTAGCAATCTCCGAAATAGATTTGGCACTGATGAGAGCGCGTCCTACTGAGCCTAAGATTCCCGTTATTCGTGATGGGGAAACTAAGGAGTCTTTCACCAAAAGGATGGAGGATTATGAAGAGGACTACTTTTGCTTTGATCTAGATCGTTCTAAGTGGTAAATCTCAAATAAGAAATGTTTACAAGTGATTAAGAGTTCAATTACTGAGAGTGTTCGGGAAGAAATTCCTGAATGCAACACTACTTATGAGTACCTCCTTATGATAGAAAAGTATGCAACTGGCTGCAACAAGGCTACGATGCATGCTCTTATTAAGAAACTTGTCACTCAGAAGCATAATGGAGGAAGTGTGCGTGAGAACATTCTTAGTATTTGGGACACTGCTGCTAAACTTAAGATATTAGATTCAGGGTTGAAACATGAGTTTCTTTTCAACCTCATTCTTGCTCTACTTCCAGATGATTTTGGGCATATCATCATCAGTTACAACTCTCAGTATGAGCAGTGGGATCTTAAGAAACTCATTGATTTATGTGTTCAAGAAGAAGATCACATTAAGTCTCATCGTGCTATTAAGTTTGTCAATCATGAGAATGGTAAAGGTAAGTTGAGTTTTAATTGTTATGTCAATGTTTAAGATTATTTTCAACCTATTCGATTGATTAACTAAGATGCAATCCTGCATATTCTTGAGACAGAAATTAGATAAGTGGAAGATCATAAGAAGAGTGTAATGATCATTAAAGTCACTATGGTCATGAAGCTAAAGTTGAAATCTTAGACTTATTTTTTTTCTTCTAAGTTATAGTTTTGTCTTAGGATTCATCATATACCCTCATTAATGGAATTTTAGTTTAAGTATTCATATTTGTAATTTTTTGATTTAAGTACTTCATTGAGTTCTTAGTATTATGATTAAGCACATTCATTTATAACATTTATCCTTAGATTATGATTTTAAATATTATTCAAGTTTTCACTCACAAAATAAGTATTAATTTAAGCGCATTAGAATCGATCTCGAAACAGTTTTGAAATTATGGCATTGTCAATAAAGCCATATTTCGAGGGGGAGAATTGAGTTAGTTTTCTCCATCGATTAGTTTCTCCCTCACTAAGACATTTCAGATCCAAAATAAGGCATTGAACATGTATGATTAGTATTCACTAAGTTTTACTCAAGTAAGAATACCGCGAAATTAAGTAAGCAAAATGGTGTATATTAATAAGTATGTTGAGTCATTAGTCTATCGATTTACGTGTTAAGTCGAACTTTATATTAAGTAAGCATCTAAGACACCATAGTCTATTGTGGACAGGACGTAAACCTCACTTAAACATGTCATACGAGGTAGTCCCTTTAAGTTAAAAGTAACCCAAACATTAATAAGCCTTGTTTATAAGAACCATAAATAATAAGTTATTGATTATCATCAATTTAGTTAATAAGACTTGTCATCATTAGTAGGATGACATGATCAGGGGGAGTATGGTATGATGAGAGGTCCTGTTGTCTCTCTCTACCTGCTGTAGCTGAATTTATTAATATTTTCCATTAATGATTCACTACGTGTTGTTAGTCTTTCATCGATAACAGAAAGTAATAAGAATAACTCAATATGAGTCTGTTACCATCAACGATGTGAAGCGACAATAACCTCAAATGTAAGCATAATGCACGAGTTATGTGAGTTGCATAAGGTCAAGTGTTGGGTTGATCCTCACTTGATATCATTTTTGATTCATATCGGGTCATAAGATCATTCATAAAGAAAAGTTAGTGAAGATGACTAAATCAGGGGGAGTTTTGACTTCATAAAGACACTGATCTTGAAAGGAATGGTACATGTTGCCACATTTTTTCAAGAATCACTCTTTATGATGTCTTACTTACGTTGTGTTAACAATACAAGACATTGTTGTCACAATACCTGCTATTGATTCTTCATCATTAGTGGCCAATAATGATGAAGAGCGATAGTAGCCCGATCACAATAAGACAAATAACAAAGGTGGTCATACCACATAAGAAAATGCTATAAGATGATCTTAATCATCTAAATGGTGTAAAACTATGTCAGATGAGATGCGATCTAAGTACGCCAGCAATGTCTGAGTATTAGTTATAATTCCTAAAGGAATCAAAACAGTAGACTGTAATGAGCCTACAAGAGGAGCATGATTCTGAAGGGAAATTTTCTTTTATGATCAGACTAATGGCAATTCACTCAATTGAGGATTCCTAGAGAATCATTAAGTTATTAGTAGTGCATTATGAATGATTTTACATCAGATGGATGTAAAACAAATTTCTCTACCTAAGATTTGTATAAGAATATCAGTGTGACCTGATCGAAAGGTCTTGTCATTAAGTGAATGTTGAGACATTCTTTAGTAATATCCATTCATGGATGTAAGTGAGTATTAAGAGCTATGAAACTATAAGCCATTTTGGGTTTTCAAGTAATGTGAGATGGACACTCACATGTATTCTAAGTTAAATGTACATAATATATTACTTCTAAGATAAATCAATCATAAGAAATTAAAAGATTTTGTCCATAAGAGGATCTAGGTGAAGAATCCTACAGGATAGGAATTAGAATTCACTATGATCATGATAAAGGGGTGTTAAAATTTTGCCTGTTTAGACGGTCAAGGATGATGAGTTTAAGAATCAGTTAAGTTCAGGGAACTAATGATGGTCGATCTTATATTTTCGGTTCCATAAGCTTCTGCTGTCGGAAGATTGATTAATGTATGCTCAATTTAGTATTTTCCTTGACTTAAGATCATGACCGGAATACCTGACAGACATTAGGCCATGCTAGTGGGTTACCGCTGGAAGGCATAAAAGAAACTTAGTTAAGAAGGTGCAATGCACATAAGGCCTCATGATTAAGATAAAATAAGTCGAATCTCACTTGACGAAGTGAGACTTCTTAGTTTTAATTTCGCGAATTGTGTGGATTGTAAGATTTCCACGTTAGGTTATATATCCACCTTCGCGAATGGATTTATTTTGTGGAACTACTCCAAAATGAATAGTCAATACATCGTCCACAATGTGTGACAAATCATGTTATTTAAGATGAGGCCAACGAGCAGGCGATACAAAGCTAGTCCAATTTTAAGAGTGGTCGACAGCACAAACCACTTAAGTAATACTACTATAAGTGTGTAGTATCGTATTTTCACAACCATGAGTCTTGTGAAACTGTCAAGCATATCGACATTAAGTTTAGTATTGTGAAATATAAAATCCAGGAGCACAATAGATAACGAGCATAAAAGAATCAAGCGAAAAGCTTGCGGTACCGTTTACAGAGGGTTTTCCCGCCCATATGTTCAGAGAACATGAAGCATGCATGGATCGTAAGTGGAAGCCTGTGACTATCCTGAATACTAAGGGGCCAAACTAAGTATAAGATTATTTCTAAATGTGAGATGTATCATGGTCGTTCGAGTCAGATAGCACGTAATTGACTATTCTTGATGTGACGTGCTCGATATGTCAAACATGAAGAAGTTAACACTAAGTTCAGAATTAAGCATAAGTTCTAAGATTAAGCTGTATAAGTTAATAAGTATTTAGTTCCGTGGTCAAGAGGGAGAATGTTAGTTTGACCACGTTCAGGGTGTGGGGCCCACCCACACCGAACCTCTCCCTGAGCGCCTTGATCGGGAGGCACTAACCGACTCCAAGTCGGAGGCCCTCTCTCATGCCCGTATAAAAGAGGATTAAGTCCTTAACTACAAAACCAACTCAGAAAATACTAGATCCGATCCTAAGAATACGGGAAGTGGGGGGAAGGCCCTCCGAACCCCACGAACTCCGACGCCCCTCGCCAAGCTCCGGCCTCCCACCTCATCCTCTAGACGAACATGGCCGTCACCATCACTGCAAATCAAGGTACATCCACCTCCAATCTCTATTCAACTTAATGGCAGAGGATTATCCTCTGGACAATTTGATTTGTGATTACCACTAAGTTAATTGTTGATTAAGGACTCGATTAGTGCACTGTCTAGTGTATTAGTGAATTAGTCAATCACTAATTATAACACTTAGGTCTTTTCATCGAGTTTCCTAATGGCGACCCGCTCCTCCTGGAGTACTTCCTCCATGGTGTCCAGCTGCTCCCGCTTCCACCTCGCTTGCTGCTGAGCGGCCTAGGTCTGGGAATTGAGCAAGGAGCCCCAGTCCCGGAGGCACTACTGCTCCACCCTCAGCTCCTTCCACTCCCGATCAAGCGCATGCTGTACTTGATGGAGACCGAAGTACACCGTACTCATGGCCTTCGAGAGGGAGACTGGCTGCGGCATCGGCAGACAAGAGCGCCCTATGACCGACTCTGGCTCGTCGTCTTCATCCGGCTGGGCTGTTGCTGCACCCGCCCAAGCCAGAGCCGAGGACGGCCCTGCAGAATGGCCGCTAAGGACCGCATCGCCGCCAAGGACAGCCACGTCTGCTGGCATGCCGGTCCCGGAGGTCGGGGAGTCGTCATCCAGAGCTGCCCCCGACGGTTCCTCCGACGCTGACTATGGAGCTGCAGGGTGACCGCTGGGCTCTGTGTCTGCTGGCACGCCGGTCCTGGAGACTGGGGAGTCGGCGCCCCAGGCTGGCCCTGTCGCCGCCTCCGAAGCAGAGCTTCGGGCACCACCGGCGGCGGGAGTATCCCGACCCGCGGGATGCTGCGGAGAAGGCCCCCTGCCACGATACCTTGGAGAGCAGGAGCCGGAATCGATCAAACAAAAGCAATAAAGTTATAATAACAAAAGATCCAAGTCATACCAGGGTCCATGGCAGCTCCAGCTGGCGTGGAACCGCTTGTGCGGTGGGTTGGAGTTACCCGACTCGGCCCAGCGGGCGGTCCCCTCCACCGCTGGCTCCGGGACCGAATGCGCAACACGCGTCTTCTCTGTGTTCACCGATGCAATCCCAATAGCAACTCTACCGGTGGCGCCACTCCACATGTCAAATTCCTCTTCTTGGAAGGAGAGGCGGGCTGCTTGCTCAAAGCCTTGAACCCCTTGGGCAGTGTGCGGGAGCGCGCTTGGGGGGGGGGGGGGGGGGGGGGGGGGGGGGCGGCTATCGCCTTGCCCTTGCCCAGGCACGCGTGAGTCGCAGATCCCTTCTGACTGTCAGCTTCGCCCGCCCCGGGAATCTCCATGCCCAGGATGCATCCCCGCGGGGCGGTATCGATGTCGTACAACATAGGCGTCCCCTTCAGCAGCTTTGACCTTGCCAGCTGGTCCATGAAGATTGACAAGCAAGTCTCAAGTGGACTTGTGACGTCGACGGAGAATGGGTCGTAGCTTAGCTTGGCCAGCATGCCGAGCAGCATTTGCGTATATGGGCTCGTCCCGGGGCCTCGATCCAGCTACATGGCGTCGTTCCTCCCAGAATACAACCACGCCGCACGGGTGCCTGCTGAATTGGAGAGATGCGTCGAGACAGGAAATGGGCCAGCACCGTCAGCGAGGTCAAGCCTTCCTCCGCCAAGAACTGGATCCTCGCCAGCGCGGGGTTATAGGCACTCTGAAGTTGATGGATCTTATCCCAAAAGGAGCAGTTGGTCATCAGCGCGTCGCTCGGCAGCTCCAAGCAGTCATGGACATCAGCCTGCACGATCACTTAATCCTCCCTCCAGTGCTCTCACTTGCTGGGGTTGAAAGAAGCGATGTACTTGCGAAAAGACTTACCCTGGTGCTGGAAGTAGTATGCCCTCAGATGGCTTGCGCTCCTCCCGGAGGACCGTAGGGTGAAGAAGAATCTTAACACCCATACCGACGGTCGTACGTCCATGAACATCTCGGAGAAGTAGATGAAGACCAACACCAGCGTGAGGAGTGTGGCGTCACGTGGTGGAGCTGGAGGCCGTAAGTCTCCAAGAGCATGCGGAAGAAGTAAGACACTGTTGACGGTTGTTATATACCAATTTCACCCGTGAATATAACTCAATTATGTGAAAGAATTATCATTTCTTACACACATCACCTTTCCATTTAACCTATTTCCACTTGTCCTTAGAGAATTTGTGTATGCAGATTTATGCAGAAATTAAGGTAAAAGGGAGGAAGCAATCCTATAAAATACCATCTCAGCCAATCAAGCATCAACACGTGGCACCACATGGATCAAATGACCAACAAACAGAAGTATCCGAGGCCATCTAACAGTGTACACCCTATAGCAGTCAATGAGACCCACCTGGAAGTCACCCCGAGAAAGCATAGTGGAATTCGTCTACTTTCCTGTTCGGCCGAGGTGGTGGTTCGACCAAAGTGCTTCTGGCGCCAAACTCAGTCAACTTCCACGTGTTGGCTCCTTCTGGCTTAAAGAAGTCAGTGGTGACTGAGTCGCTAATTTTTGGTGGCGGGAACCGACCCTTCTTCGCCTATAAATAGGACCCCTCACCCCTCACTTCAACACACACCACTTGAGCACTCACTCTCTTGTATACATTAGTTCTCCAAGCCCTTAGTGAAAGTTAGGCTGTAGAGAGGAGCCTCTAGTCCCAAGTCCAAATTCAGAAAGGTATGACTCATGTATCTTTTCTTGTATTTGTGACTTTATGCATTATAATTATAGTATTATTAGTCTCTCTTTATCCATATACTTGGGCAAATTGTTTATTGTTTGATTGTGGAGTCCATGTATGTGTTAGGTGTAGATGTTGTTATGATCTACATATAATGCCATTATCATGTTATCATAAACATCATACACCTTCACTATAGTCTAATTAGGTAATAATATGATTATGTTAATATGAATATGTTAGTGCTTGGATCCAACATTGGTTCAACGATGTTTAGGTTAGTCATTGCCTTATGATGAATATTACGTTGCAACTCTTAAGGTATTTACTTAGCATGCAAGCGTGGTGCTTGGATAGTTAAGTAGCGTTGGATGCATCATTGTCCACGGGTTGTAGAGGTAGGCAGTAGGTGGTGACAGCCCTACCCGTTCGTTGTAATCCTCCACGTTCATCTACGATGTAGGCTCTTGACGGGAGTCGCCTGACAGACCAGGGTAAGCCCGTGCACGATATGTTGGACCACTAAGCCCTAGTATTCACCATTAGCATAGTCATGTGTACTTTATTAGGCTATGTAAATGAGTAATTAGAGCATAGTAGGAGTAGCTCCATCTTGTAGTCTAACCCTTGCTAGGACAACCTTACCCTTAGAGTAGATTGCTTAGGTGTGTGTCACACTACCCATATATTATCAACTTACCCCTGTCTTGATAATTGATTAGTATCCGATAACTTGATCATAGGAGTAGTGTTTACTTTACTCCATTGCCTTCCTTTGGGATAAATACGATACCTTTGGGAATACTCTTGGGTGAAATGCTACACGACAATTTCCGTGCGCTTGCAGACCTCATCTCTTTTGAGAGATGATTTGTGACGTTAGTAGTCGTCAACAAACATTTCTAGCGCCGTTGCCGGGTAAGGCAAAGGAAGTGAAAGATAGCTATCACTTATGATTAAGCTATAGGTACTAATAGTTATTAGACAGGATTACCCTTGTTTGTTTTTTCCTTCTGTGTGAAAATAGGGTACTGTTGGCTAACCCATTTTATGGGATGACCAACGAGGACGCAAGTACTCAACTGCAAGACAACTCAAGGTGTACCTCAAACAATGTCCGCTGGGCAACACCATTGCTTTTCGCAGAAGAATTTCAGCTTCCAGTAGGAGCCAAAGTCATCCATCCCCAATCTTGGGGGTGGCTCCAAGAGTTCTTCTTGGTTTGCCTCCACCATAGGGTGGATAATTGGCTCCTCATCCAACATTCATGTCATGGGTTGGTCCACCAATCCATGACCACCTTTGTGCTGGAGCTGAAGGAGTTCTGTTCTCATTCATCATGGATGAGAATATGGCCTCCGCACAAGGGGTGGATTAAAGAATGCTCTAGTTCCCATAGCTTGGCATGGACACCACTTCACAAAGTGTACATGATGGATAGGGAAGTACACCTCCCATTGAAGTATCATGAAGATCAAGCCAATGGAGAATTGTTTGGAATTATCCAAGTCATGTATATTCACATGATTTGTGAAAATCCATGTCAACATGGGCCACTTGGGGAATAATTTTTCCAAGACCCATGAGGATTCTTCCTTTCAAATAAAAACTCCCATGGATATCACCCACAAGGAGGGCAAGAGTGGAATCAACATCACTCTTGTAATCAATGAGGCTATGGGAATTTCAAAAGATTTAAGTTAAACTAGCCTACCTTGAAGTATCTTGTTCATGGCCAAGTAAGAATATTTGGGTGTAACCAATGAGGCTATGGGAACTTGTTCACTCTTGTAATCAATGAACCTTGGGTGTAACCACTTGAATTCATCTTCCTAATTCAAACAAAAAATATTTCCCTTAATATTCAATGCATTTGCAAGTTCTTTCAAGCATGGCAAAACAATTTGGCAAAGGGTACAATATTCTTTTGAGCTAATGTAACCCGTTTTTGAGTTGTTTTGTTTGTTCTTGATTTTAGTGCAGCCATGCAAAAATTTGTAAAGAGGTTGGAAGGCCCCATCAAGCACATATCTCCCCATCGATCTCATTTTGAGTTCATGGTGGAGGAATGCTCAAGATGGTGGTCCAAAGGAGGAACAAGATGAAGCCCATTCAACTCCAACCTCAACTTGGCATTGATGAAGGCTACACCAAAATTCATGGTCATAAAATTCTCACACAACGACCTTCAACCTGGACTGCTCTTCAATTGAGGTACAAGTTTAAAATTTTCCGTCCTTTGAATTGCATTAGGATTGAATGACTTTTTCTTACATTGGTAAGGAAGGTTTAGACCTTCTCATCATTCAATTCTTATGCACCCTCACGAGAGTAAGTGTTGGCATTGCTATTTTGATTCTTCAAAAAGGAATGCCACCTTACTTGGGAATAAATTTAAACAAGTACCTAGAATTTCATAAGCATTGCTAAAATTGACTTAGACATTTTCTGCCTAGATAATGCTTATGGAATTACTTAATGGTTGAATTGGTATGTAGCAACCTAGGAATTGTGATGACCATAATTTTGATTTGAAACTCATTCATGCATGGATCACTAAATTTCAAATTCCTAGGTAATAAATGAAAAATGTTCAGGAGGATAAAATTGAGAGTCTTGTTTGCCATGATCTAAATGATGACATTTGCTCTTGTGTAAAAAAAAACTATGATGGTTAGAAAATTTACAAGGTGAAGGGATCCATATAGTGTATTTATATCACTTGCATTGTTATGAGTAGGAGCTTTACAAAACATGCAAATTGATTTATCTATAAAGCCCCACTCCTAGAATTCATTCATACATTGTTCATGGATACACTGGAAATTGGACCCAATGCATCGTTGGTCCTTTTCCTCCCCGTGTGTACAAATGGAGATTCGGTTACCTAACCCAAAAATTCATTTGTACAAGTATCGGGAGCTATCCATCCCTCTCCATCATAGAGAGGAAGTTTGAATGAGTAAAATAACTATGTAGGCATTCAAAGATCCAATTGTTGGAATCCCTAGAGGATTCCATTTCAATATCTCTCGGCTAAGGAGTAAATTAGGATGGTTGCTACCTATTGGAAATTAAGCCCGAAGGTCAACCATAACTATACGAGGCTGAAGATTTGACATGGAAACCCTCCATGAGCAACCAATGGGCTGTTACGAATATGTGAGAGCATTATGCTCTCAACTATTCTAAGCACTCATTCAAGCTGAAGGGGATTGCCACCATGATTGGGTGTAAGTTATTCCTTTCTGGCTAAAAGGTATGATGTACCTTAACCAAGGAATGACAAGATCACATCCAATGTATATTGGGTGCAAATTGTTCCTATGTGGCCAGAAGGTATTTCATACCTTAGCCAAGGAACAACGGATCACACTCAACCCATGTTGAGTGCACGTTATCCCTTTGTGGTTATAGGTATGTTGTACCTTAGCCAAGGAATAACAGATCGTACTCAACACATGCTGGGTACATGTCACTCCTTTGTGGCTAAAGGTTATCATTACCTTAGCCATGGAATGACAGATCACACCCAATGCATGAGAGGTACAAGTTATTCCTTTATGTCAAGAAGGTATGATACACCTTAGCCAAAGAATGACGGAACACACTCAACGCATGTTGAGTACACATCATTCCTTTGTAGCTAAAGGTTATCATTACCTTATCCATGGAATAACCAAGTACATCCAACCTATGGGAACTTGAGGTGTGGATGAGCAACATCGACAACACTCTCGTCGACCACACTCATGGAACCCATGGAAAGCAACCTAACATCAACACTCAACCCTCCAATGTCAAAGCCATGCTGCAAACAAGGTTATAACCTCATAGCCTACATCTGTGGTTAGGGTTTCAGCCCCTAGCGCGGACCTTGAACAAGAACAAGCTTGGGGGAGGACCCCCCCCCCCCCCACTTGAGGTAACTTGTATCACAACCCTTGCATATTTATTTTCCATTCACCCATTATCCACCTTGCATATAAAAAAACTTAAAAATAAGTAGAGTAGATTTGCTTTCAAAATAAAATAAAAGATGTGCAGTAAGGAATTCACATAGATGAAATGATGAATAGTTGCTCTGTTTTAATTTTCCTAGGTCCCTAGTTTACAACTTACTACCCTCCAAAATAAGCTTTCATTGGCTATAATTACTTTTGCCTTAGAAATTGTGGGTAGCAAAATCTTAATCCAATTCTAATTTGTTGTGAGATATGATATAGTGATAGGACCGCTATTCCTAGTTTGAAAGTGAAACTTAGATTTCCGGAGAAATTCTAAAAAGACTAAAGTTACTCTCATTTGATTGGAAATACCTACCAAAGCCATATGAGACATTACATTGATAGACCTTATGCATATGCTATTTGTCTTTACATTGAGCTTTGTCAAACTAGTATAGACCTATGTGAGATTTCATTCATTACTTTTTGAATTCAAGACTTCACTTGCACATGCTATACTTCTACACTAGAAGTAAGCAAATTCCCATCACAACACCATCCCACAACAAAAAGAGAAACTCCATACCATTCATTCTTAATACTCTCTCCAAATTTATTGCATAAAAAGGGAGTAGAAGACATGGCTAAAAAAAAAGAAAAAAAGAAAATGCATACTAACATCAAAGGCATGAGAACAAAAAGAGAAAAGTAGCCATGTTTCATCCTGCAAAATAAGAGAGTCCACTCAAAAAAGGAGTCATCTCAAATATCGACATCCACTTCCACTCCATCACACATGCACAAGTCTTAAACCAAATAGTTTTGAATTGATTTCTCCTAAGGCTTGTTTTTTTGACTTAGCAATATTATGTGTCGTAAATATGCCTACTATATTCCCTACCAAGCTCCACATACAACCCTTATTTAGTGGTAGGATGAATTTAGGCAAGATGCCTTGGTGAGGACATATTTCCACTACATATAAAGGAGAGATTGAGAGAATCAAATTGAGGTACTTATAATCTAAATTGAACTTCCGGAATTTGAGTAGAACTTGATTTCTAGGGTATGTGTGCTCCCATCCATGAATAGGAGATGGCATAAGCCCCATAATGACTTAACATGGGTGAAGTACCATGCCAATTTTTGCAATACTAGGTAGAGTATTTTGTTGTGCACATGGTACTTGTGAAAAATAGAACATTGTAGCAACTCCTGATCATCAATCTAGAGTCTTGACTTTGCTCGGGACGAGCAAAGGATAAGCTTGGGGGAGTTTTGTTGACGGTTGTTATATACCAATTTCACACGTCAATATAACTCAATTATGTGAAGGAATTATCATTTCTTGCACACATCACCTTTCCATTTAACCTATTTCCACTTGTCCTTGGAGAATTTGTGTATGCAGACATTTTATGCAGGAATTGAGGTAAAAGGGAGGTAACAATCCTATAAAATACCATCCCAGCAGATCAAGCGTCAACACGTGGCACCACATGGATCAAATGGCCCACAAACAGAAGCATCCGAGGCCATCCAACGGTGTACACCCTATAATGTCAATGGGACCCACCAGGAAGTCACCCCGAGAAAGCACATTAGAATTGGTCCACTTTTCTATTCGGGCGAAGTGGTGGTTCGGCCGAAGTGCTTTTGGCGCCAAACTTAGTAAACTTCCACGTGTTGGCTCCTTCTGGCTTGAATAAGTCAGTGGTGACTGAGTCGCTAACTATTGGTGGTAGGAACCGACCCTTCTCCACCTATAAATAGGACCCCTCACCCCTCACCCCTCACTTCAACAGACACCACTTGAGCACTTACTCTCTTGTATACATTAGTTCTCTCCAAGTCCTTAGTGGAAGTTAGGCTGTAGAGAGGAGCCTCTAGTCCCAAGTCCAAATTGGGAAAGGTATGGCTCATGTATGTTTTCTTGTATTTGTGACTTTATGAATTATAATAATAGTATTATTAATCTCTCTTTATCCATATACTTCGGCAAAGCGTTTCTTGTTTGATTGTGGAGTCCACATATGTGTTAGGAGTAGATGTTGTTATGATCTAGACATAATTCCATTATCATGTTATCATAAATATCATACACCTTCACAATAGTCTAATTAGGTAATAATATGATTATGTTAATATGAATATGTTAGTGCTTGGATCCAACATTGGTTCAACGATGTTTAGGTTAGTCATTGCCTTAGGATGAATATTACGTTGCAACTCTTAAGATATTTACTTAGCATGCAAGCGTGGTGCTTGGATAGTTAAGTAGCGTTGGATGCATCATAATCCACAGGTTGCAGAGGTAGGCGGTAGGTGGTGACAGCCCTATCCGTCCGTTGTAATCCTCCACGTTCGGCTATGACGTAGGCTCTTGGCGGGAGTCGCCTGGCAGACCAGGGTAAGCCCGTGCACGATATGTTGGACCACTAAGCCCTAGTATTCACCATTAGCATAGTCATGTGTACTTTATTAGGCTATTTATATGAGTAATTAGATCATTGTAGGAGGAGCTCCATCTCGTAGTCCAACCCTCGCTAGGACAACCTTACCCTTAGAGTAGATTGCTTAGGTGTGTGTCACATTACCCATATATTATCAACTTACCCGTGTCTTGATATTTGATTAGTATCTGATAGCTTGATCATAAGAGTAGTGTTTACTTTACTCCATTGCCTTCCTTTGGGATAAATACGATACCCTTGGGAATACTTTTGGGTGAAATGCTACACGACAGTTTCTGTGCGCTTGCGGACCTTATCTCTTTGGAGAGATGATTTGTGACATTAGTAGCCATCAACAGACACTAAGATTGCAAACCCGACCAACACGTATGAGGTGAAGAGGACGACCTCACCGGGCTACAGGTCGGAGAGCGGGATGGTCCCATGGCAGATCTTCCTGTCGTATGCAGCCGCCTCACCCTCTAGAGGTCCTCGTCCGTTCAAAGATGAGAGGGACGCAAGCTGGTCGCCATTGGGACAAGTGGTGAACTAGATCTAGGTGAAGGCTGAGAGCTCAAGTGCAAAAGTGGAACACGGTGAGTTTGAGCGGAAGGAAGCAAATGAGAGAGAAACCGCCTTTGGATGCAAAGGATCCCTTTACCCACTTCCATGATGCTTGGGGAGACATTGTGCCCAGCGCCTGGCCCAGTTATGCCCTGCACAACACGCATCGCCAATGGTAGGAGGGACCCAGGTCCACCTGTCAACTTGGGCCAAGCAAACGGTAATTTTAAAGGGTGACTCGAACTGTCCTCGAGAAAAGCTGCGTGGCGGAAGCGGTGCGGTCGTCTTGGGAATCATTGCAGTTACTGCCACAAATCGTGCAAAGATCATATTGCCACGATCCATCAACCAGGTACGACAACGTGTCCACAGCATCAGGGGCGCACCGCCCCTCCAACTACTGAAATACAAGCTGCGCGGGAAGACAAGATGGAGGCCCCACCTGCAGGATTGTCACCTCCCTCGAGGTTGGCACGGGGCCACTGTCGGTACCCTGCAGACCGGGTACCCCGCGTACAAGCGTGAATTGGTCCCAGACCCTGCCTCTCTGCTGATACGGGCTTTGGAACCACCACACGACCAGTGGCACTGGTCCCGGCCTCCCGCTAAGGCATGCTCCAGCGCTGCCACGTGTGTGACACCCGGTTCCGAAAAAAATGAACCAAGTGCGCATATATGTGCTCAGGACATTCAACACACATACACGAGTGCATTCACAAAAGTATAACCAGATAATTACCACAAAACAATATTAATTAAGCACTTTTATTACATAATTCATAATATCCTTGAATTACAGCTCTAATGAACATTAATGACAAGTTTGAACTAATGCAGCGGAAATAAACTAAATCTGAGCTAAACGAAATAAGCAAGCTAAGCAAAAGGGTAGCACAGCTCCAATCAAACCACAGATAAGTTGACGACAGACACGGCCTAGAACTCCGCATTATCAACGTTATACTTCCAAATCTGACCTGCAACTGTTGGTGGGGAGAATAACAAGGGTGAGTACATGTCGTACTCAGCAAGTGTGAAAAAGTATGACTTGTAGCTGATACAAATGACGAATATATTAATGGCTAAGTGCTGAAAGTACATTAAAACATTTAAAAAGAAATATATTGTACGTATGTGAAGTAACCCATCATAAACCATGTAGTTATCATACAGTCCATATTTCATTACCATCATCCATATTCCAGATTTCTCATTACCATTAACCATATCCATTGCCATAAACCATAATACCATCCCATAACCAGTACCAAACCCTCCCAATCCAAAACTCCTCTAATCATGTAGGTCATCCAGGTTGCTCGTGACCGGGAGCATGACTATCATGATAGTTTTTAACACTCTGCAGATGTTGTATCACTTTACCTACAAGTTCGTGATTTCGTCACCCGCCGACGACTAAAGGATACCTCCCTCATGCCAATTACACTTCCTTAGGTGTATGACCAAGAAATCACAAAATAGCCTTTACAAAGGGTCTACTAGCATGTACGGACCCACTGAGCTTTCACCGGTGGTGATGCCTCCAACTGAGCACATCTTTCACCAAGGGCCCCCTCTTGTGCCATTCAGATCCCAGGGAGTCCCGCCACAAATCCAAACCCGATCTGACCCCCTTTCCGGTGCGCCAAATGATCCGCCCAGACTAGCAATACCTTAATTAATCAGCTACGCCGCACCCATACTTGGCCTCGTGGTGGCACTGTAGTCCTAGACTATTCTCGCTTGAACCGGTACTTAGATCCAAGGCAAGCAGACGACCATAACATCCAACCCATCCACATACCATGCTTGCTTAGATAACCTAATACCATGTTACCATTAACCATGCTCATCAATGTACACTATCCAAGATCTCATTAATTTATAATTAAGTAACTTGGTTGTTCTCCCATCCCAAATAATTAGAGCGAAGCAAAAGTAAAAAGCCCTTTCTGACTCTCTACTATGTATCCCAGGTGACAGGATGGTTAAACATGGCTAGGAAACTTCCTATCATAGGAATCCCATCAAATTGACACAAGCATGCAGTTTTGAGAACAAAACATTTGAAAAATAGGTTCAACATGTTCAAGGTCACTTGCCTTGCTCTTGAGCTTGGTCAGGATCAAAGACTTCGAAATTCTGGTTCTGGAGGTCCTCGACAGCACCGTCTAGAGCAAAACCTTCTATTCCACGCAAAAGGTACAAACCAAACATTAAAATCAATAAATGCTCATATATTACCCAACATACCATGATATGCATGATTAATGCAATTTTGAGATAAGACTTGTTAATGAGTTGTTAATAATGTTTACTATCTAGTTCTAATAGTTTTTAACAAGTTTGGACAGATGCGGAATTGATTCGAATCAATTTAGAATTATTTCAACAGAAAACAGACAACAAGACGAGACTAGTCCGCTTGGGACCGGACTAGTCCGCCCTTCGTAGAACCAGCAAAATAGGGTTTTTCTAAGGTTTTCTTGATCTACAAGATTCATGATAAAACTCACATGGAAAAGAGAGAGTGGGTTGTACCATGTGTTTGGAGGTCCAAAGGTCGAGAACTGAAGAAGAACTTAAATCTTGATGATCTAGGGTTTGGTGATGAACAGTTGATGGGGGATTGGTGATGAAGAACGAAAAGTTGATGGAGAACTTGCTTGGTTGATCCTCCTTCGAGTTCTCCTCTTCTTCTTGCTGCTGGATCTCCTCTTGATGGCGGCTCACACGAACTAGGGTTTGGTGTTCTTTCAGTTGTGGCAAGGAGGTAAAAAGGTGGGGTGTTGGATTGTTTGTATAGGGATGGAGGTGTAGGGTTTGATGGATTCTGAGTATAAGATGGGTAGAGGCCGGTTTGAGGTCCCACATAGGCTCCAAAGAGGTTAGGCACGACGTTCTTGGGCCTACTTAAGCCAAAAACCCAATAACAAGTCCTGGAGGAAAAGATTGAATCGGAGTCGGGCATACCGGACAAGTCCGCAATAGACCGGACTAGTCCGACATTGAATAGAGACAAAAACGGACAAGTCTGGCCAAAGTCGGACAAGTCCGATGTTAGTCAGAGAGCAAAACAGACATGTCCGACGGAAACTGGACAAACCCGGACAAGCCAGGACAAGTCCGGGGACTTGGCAAAATTTTTCAAGGTTGGGATGACTGGACTAGTCTGCAATGGACCGAACAAGTCCAAAAATGGTATAGAGAGAAGAAGGACTAGTCTGCAACAAAAACGGACATGTTCGAGGGAGGTCAGAGAGAAATTGGACTAGTCCGCACGAAGAACGCACTAGTCCGCACCACAGTTTTGATTCTAATTCTTTTTAAGCTCATTCCTATTTATGTGGATTAATGTTAAACATGTATATGATCTTATCCAATGCATGATGCATGAAAATGAGGGTGTTACAAACCTACCCCCCTTAAAATGAATCTTGCCCTTGAGATTCAACGCGGAAGAGAAAAGATAGGGAAATTCCTTCTTGAGATCATCTTCCAGCTCCCAAGTTGCTTCCAATTCTGTATGATGCTTCCATTGTACTTTACACCATCGAATCACCTTGTTCCTTATGACTCTCACCTTGGTTTCCAAAATTTTGACCGGTTGCTCGACATAAGACAAATCTGCTTCTAATTCCAATTCTTCCATAGGCACTTGTTCTTCCGGTACCCTCAAGCACTTCTTGAGCTGTGAAACATGAAACACATCATGGACATCTGAAAGATGAGCTGGCGTCTCATGCTTATATGCTACTTCTCCTCTTTTGTCCAAAATCTTGAATGGATCCATGTATCGAGGTGCTAACTTGCCTCTAACATTAAACCTCTTATGACCTTGCATCGGCGATGTAACACCCTCATTTTCATGCATCATGTCCTGCATCCATCATTAAATATGTTTGACATTGAGAAACATAAAAAGTAACAAGTTTAAAATGAATTAGAAACAAAAACCGCACTTAAGAATTCTCGGAAGTGCGTACTAGTCCAATTTTGGTGCGGACTAGTCCGATTTCTCTCTGACTTCAATCGGACTTGTCCGTTTTGCTGCGAACTAGTCTGTTTTTCCCTCTGGATAGTTTCAGACTTGTCCAGTCCATTGTGGACTAGTCTGGTATTCCAGGAATGCATGAATATTTGCCAAGTCCCTGGACTTGTCTGGACTTGTCCGGTGTTCTAGCGGACTTGTCCGTTTTTTCCCTCTGACTAAAGTCGGACTTGTCTGATTTTGGCCAAACTTGACTGTTTTTCTCCTCTGGATAAGTTTGGACTTGTCCGATGTCCAGTCCAAACTTGTTCGACATCTCTCTGTCCATCTTCAGACTAGTCCGACCCTTTTCGTACTTGTCTGATAAATCGCGACTCCGAGTTGATCTTTTGTTTCACGAGTTGTTTTCGGGTTTTTACCTTAAGTGGGCCTAGGGACATCATGCCTAACTCTTTTAGCCATGTGGGACCCTAAAACTAACCCTTACTCATCTCAAACTCAAAATCCATCTAACCCTAGCCTCCACCTCTATATAAACAACCCCACCCCTTGGCTTGACATCTATTTGCCACTTTTTCACCTCACCCAAACCCTAGATCATGGGTAGCCGCCACCAAGGAGGGATAAGGAGATCTAGAGCAAGAAGAAGAAGAGGAGGAAACAAAAGAGGATTCAAGATCTCCATCAACTTCGCATTCTTCGTCAACAATTCACCATCCAGTTCTTCATCAACCCTAGATCGTCAAGATCCAAGTGTTGCCTCCAAAACCCTTGATTCTTTGGAGTCTTAGACACCCGATATACCTTCTACTTCCTCTTCCTTACGTGAAGTCAACCCAAAATCTCCAAATTCACGTTGATCTAGAAAACCCTAGTTCGCTAGTTCTGCGAAGTGCGAACTAGTCCGATTTTCCTGGTTTAATTATGTTGAACTAGTTCTAAAATTGACTCGAATCAACTCCAAACCTGTGTAGATTTGTTAATAAATATTGTAATTTATTAATAATCATTAAAAACAACTTATTAACTAGTTTTGCTTTGCATTCGCATTAATCATGCATGTCATGTCATATTGAGTAATATATGTGCATCTATTGATTGTAACTCTTGTCTTGTTTGTTTATTGCGTGGTTTAGACGGTTTGGCGCTAGAGAGTGCTGCGGAGGATCTCCAGCACCAGGAGTTTGAAGTCTTTGATCCTAATCAAGCCCAAGAGCAAGGCAAGTGTCCTTGAACATATTGATCCAATTTTAAAATAAATGTTTTGTTTGTAAAATTGCATGCGGTGTCAATTTGATGGGAATCCTATAATAGGAAGCTTACTAGCTTTGTTTGACCACCCTTGGCATCTGGAATATATGGTAGAGAGTCGGGAAGGGCTTTTTACCTTTTTGCTTCGCCTAATTACTTGGGATGGGAGAACAACTATACCATTTACTTATGCATTAATGAGATCATGGTTAATATGATATAGTAATGGGTGATCTAAGCAAGACTGGTATGTGGATGGGTTGGATGTTATGATGTTTTGATTTCCTTAGATCTAAGGAACGGTTTATGCGAGAATAAGCCAGGACTACAGTGCCACCACGAGGCCAAGTATGGGTGCGGTGTAGATGATTAATTAGGGCTTTGCCAGTGCTATTTGGACCATTAAGGATGCTCGAGAAAGGGGTAGTCGGATTAGGTTTGTTGATGATTGGTGGGACTACCCTGGGATCCAAATGGCTCAAGAGGGGGCCCTTGGCTGAAGATGTGCTCAGTTGGAGGCATCGCCACTGTTGAAACCTCAGTGGGGTCTAAATAGGCTAGTAATCCCTTTGTAAAAGCTATTTTGTGATCTCTTGGCCACACACCGACGGAAGTGTGAGACGGCATAATAGAGGTTCTAGTCATCGAAAGGTCATGAAATCACAAACACGTGGGTCAAGTGGTACAAACTCTACAGAGTATTAAAACTATCATTATAGCCATGCTCCCGGTTATGAGGACCTGGATGACCTACATGATTAGAGGGAACCTGAGATTGGTTATGGTTTGGTACTGGTTATGGTATTATGGTTTATGGCAATGGATATGGTTATTGGTAATGGTGAAATCTAGTATATGAATGATGAACATTGAAATATGGACTGGTATTATGATAATTATATGGTTTATGATCGGTTTATTAACATACATATAATATATTGCTTTTCAAATATTTTAGTGTACTTTTCAACACTTAGACATTATTATATTCGTCATTTGTATAAGCTACATGTCATACTTTTCACACTTGCTGAGTACGACATGTACTCACTCTTGCTATCCCCCCACCAACAGTTGCAGGTCAGAATTGGGAGTTTAATGATGATAATGCGGAGTTCTAGACCGTGTCTGCCGTCAGCTTTGCCTGTGGAGTGTTGGAGCTGCGCTATCCCTTTTGCTTAGTTGCTTATTAGTTTATTTCCGCTGCATTAGTTGAAACTTGTTATTAATATTCATTAGAGCTTGTATTAAAGAATATTCTGAAATTGTGTAATAAAAGTGCTTAATTAATCTTGTTCTGTGATAATTTTCTTTATATCTTTTTGTGATTGCACTCGTGTATGTGTGTTGAATGTCCTGGGCACACATATGCGTTCACTTGGTTCATTTTTGGAACCGGGAGTCACAAATTGGTATCAGAGCCATAGGTTGACCGTAGGACATAGCCTAGATAGTATGGACACTTTAGAGCACATAGGAGCACTCAGGAATTGTGTGTTTTTTTTGTGTGCTGTTTGCTATATATTGCTACTTGTGTGCTTAATAGAAGATTTTGGGATGCCCTAGCATTACCATGTCCACATAGGCTAGTATAGGTAGTTGTTTAGTTTCATACCCCCACCTCCTCATAATTGGTTGGGAGAGTTCATGAGGACTAGGCCACCGACCTTTGCTCAAGCTGCTGACCCTATGGATGCCGATGATTGGCTCAAGTCTGTGGAGAAGAAGCTCGCTATAGTCCAATGCAGTGACCGGGAGAAGGTGCTATTTGCATCTCATCAACTTGTTGGAGCAGCTGCCGATTGGTGGGGCGCTTATTGCATTGCTCATGAGAATCAAGAGAGGATCACCTGGGCGGAATTCAAGGAGAGCTTCCGTTCCCATTATGTGCCGGAAGGAGTTATGATTTTGAAGAGGCAAGAATTTGAGAACTAGAGGCAAGGAAGATCGAGTGTGGGTGAATACCTCAATAAATTTACTAAACTTTCAAGGTATGCGCCTGAGGATGTGAGCCGGGACAGCCGGAAGCAATATCTGTTTATGAGGGGCCTTAACAATGAAATCCAAGTGCAACAGTGCCCTGTCCTGCAGGCACCTAGGACTCCAATGCCTTATGCGCCTCGTGCCAACTTTCCTGGTGCAAATGTTCAAAATCAAGTCCGTCCAAATTCTGGTGCAGCAAAGAAGTGCTATACTTGTGGAGAAGCTGGACACTTTGCACATCAATGCCCTAAGTTAGACCTTGGTCAAGGAAGCAATGCTCAAAGACAAAATCCAAGGCCCAATGGAGGACAACCGCAAGGGAATCGTGGACAGCATAATTTTTCTCGTGGCAACGTGAGCCATGTCTCTACGGAGGATGCTCAACAAGCGAATGACGTGGTGATTGGTATGTTACTCGCAAACTCCGACCCGACGACTATGTTATTTGATTCTGGAGCATCACATTCATTCATTGCATCAAAATATGCTGCCAAGTATAGTTTGCCTATCTCTCATATGAAATTTACTCTATTGGTTAAGTCTCCTAGAGGAGAGATGAGGACAAATATAGTATGTCCTAAAGTAAGCCTTAGAATAAGGGTGGTAGACTTCTTCGCCAACCTCATTGTCTTGGATTCACAAGGATTGGACATTATACTTGGTATGGACTGGTTGAGGAAGCACAATGGAGTCATTGAGTGTGCCACGAATACGGTGAAGTCAACCAATGAGGAAGGGATCACTGTAGAATTTGAAGCATCTCAACACGCAGCGAAGCAATTGGAGCTGAATCATATGGACGATGCCGCAATTGAGGATATTCCAGTGGTGTGTGAATTCTTGGATGTGTTTCCGAATGAGTTGCCAGGTATGCCACCCGATCGTGATATTAAATTTGTTATTGATTTAATACCTACAACTGCACCTATAGCAAAGAGGCCCTATAGGATGCCACCTGAGGAATTAGCGGAGCTCAAGAAGCAGATTCAAGAACAACTAGAGAAGAGTTTTATTCGCCCCAGTTCTTCACCTTGGGGGAGCACCCGTTCTTTTCGTGGATAAGAAGGATGGATCACAAAGGATGTGTGTCGATTACCGAGCTCTCAATGAGGTGACCATTAAGAACAAGTACACCTTCCCACACATAGAAGACTTGTTTGATCAGATGAAGGGTGCTTGTGTCTTCTCCAAGATTGATTTGAGGTCGAGATACTTTCAAATGAAGATTAGACCATCAGACATACCCAAGACAGCTTTCAGGACACGGTATGGATCTTATGAGTACACCGTGATGTCCTTTGGATTGACCAATGCACCTGCCTACTTTATGTACCTCATGAATAGGATCTTCATGGAATACTTGGACAAGTTCGTCGTGGTGTTTATTGATGATATCATGATCTACTCGAAGGATGAGAAGGAACACGAGGAACACTTGAGGCTCACGTTGCAGAAGTTGAGAGAGCATGGATTGTATGCTAAATTCAGCAAGTGCCAGTTTTGGTTGAAAGAGGTGTCATTTTTGGGTCATATCATCTCAGGAGGAGGAGTATCGGTTGACCCAGGAAAAGTGAGGGACGTGTTGAAATGGGAACCCCGCAGAATGTTAAGGAAATAAGGTGTTTTCTTGGGATGGCTGGGTATTACCGTCGATTTATCAAGGACTGCTCCAAAATAGCGAAGCCAATGACATAACTGCTAATAAAGGGGAAAATGTTCCAATGGACTCAAGCTTGTCAAGAAAGTTTTGAGGAGTTGAAGAAAAGGTTGACTACAGCCCCAATTTTGATATTGCCGGACGTAAGCAAGAGTTTTAATATTTATTGCGACGATCGAGACAAGGACTTGGATGCGTGCTCATGCAAGAAGGTCAAGTGGTTGCATATGCATCGAGACAATTGAAGAAACATGAGCAAAATACCCCAACACATGACTTGGAACTTGCAGCCGTGGTACATGCATTGAAGATTTGGAGACATTATATCCCTTGACATAGGTGTGAAATTTATACGGATCATAAGAGCCTTAATTATATTTTCACACAAACGGACCTGAATTTGAGGCAATGAAGATGGTTCGAGCTCATCAAGGATTATGATTTGGGAATCAATTATCATCTGGGAAAAGCCAATGTCGTGGCCGATGCTTTGAGTAGGAAATGAGTAAGTAACCAACTCACAGTTTGAGAGCTGCCATCCGAGCTATGTAAGGAGTTTGAACGGTTGAACCTTGGATTTGTAAATGAGATGGGGATGATGGATTTGAATCCAACTTTGGAGTAAGAAATTCGAGAGGGTCAAACAAAAGATGAGGAAATACGAGAAATAAAAGAAAGGACCCAAGAGGGGAGAGAATTCAGATTTGATGAGGATGAACACGGTACCCTATGGCTTGGAAAGAGAATTGTCGTGCCTAATTTGAAGCATATTCGGGAGACAATACTAAAGGAGGCACATGACTAGCCATACTCGATTCACCACGGTTGTACGAAGATGCACAAGGACTTGAAGACGTGCTATTGGTGGGCTAGCATGAAAAAGGACATAGCCGAATACGTAGCCTTATGTGATGTGTGCCAATGAGTCAAGGCGGAACACCAAAGGCCAGCTGGATTATTGCAACCATTAAAGATTCCGGAGTGGAAGTGGGAAGAGATCGGTTTGGACTTTATAGTTGGTTTACCATGTACTCAGTCCGGTAATGACTCAATTTGGGTAATCGTGGATCGATTGACCAAGTCAGCTCATTTTGTTTCTGTCAAGACCACATATACCACCGTGAAGCTAGCAGAATTGTATATGGAGCACATTGTGTGCCGACATGGGGTTCCAAAGAAGATAGTATCAGGTAGAGGTTCTCAATTTACCTCCAGGTTTTGGCAGAAACTGCATGAAGCATTGGGAACACGGTTAAATTTTAGTTCAGCATATCACCCTCAAACGGATGGACAAACTGAGAGGACCAATCAGATTTTGGAGGACATGTTAAGAGCTTGCGCTTTGAAACATGGGAAAAGTTGGGACAAGAGCTTGCCATACGCGGAATTTTCATACAACAATAGATACCAAGCAAGTTTGAAAATGTTACCCTATGAAGAATTATATGGAAGGAAGTGTAAGACAACCTTGTTTTTGTGACACCCGGTTCCGAAAATGAACCAAGTGAGTGCATATGTGTGCCCAGGACGTTCAACACACATACACGAGTGCATTCCCAAAAGGATATACCGAAAATTACCACAAGACAAGATTAATTAACCAAATTTTATTACACAATTCATAATATCCTCAAATACAAGCTCTAATGAATATTAATAACAAGTTCAACTAATGCAGCGAAAATAACTAATTAAGCAACTAAGCAAAAGGGATATAGAGCAACTCCAACACTCCACAGACAAAGCTGACAGAAGACACAGCCTAGAACTCCGCATTAACAACATTATACTCCCAATCCTGACCTGCAACTGTTGGTGGCGGAATTGCAAGGGTGAGTACATGTCGTACTCAACAAGTGTGGAAAGTATGACATGTAGCTGATTCAAATGACGAATATAATAATGGCTAAGTGCTAAAAAGTACATCAAAACATTTGAAAAGCAACATGTTATATGTATGTGAAATAATCCTATCATAACCCAAGTAATCATCATAATACATGTCCATATTCATTACCATCATCCATATTCCAGATTTTTACCATCAATCATATCCAATACCAGAATTTATTCCATAACCAGCCATAACCATCACCAAACCATCACCAAAACATCCCAATCCCAATTTCCCTCTAATCATGGAAGTTGTCCAGGTGCTCTTAATCGGGAGCACGGCTATCATGATAGTTTTATTAGACTCTGCAGAGTTTGTACCACTTTACCCACGTGTTTGTGATTTCATCACCTTTTGATGACTAAGAACCTCCCTTATGCCCATGACCCGTCGTTCACATTACATACTTCCGTTGGTGTGTGACCCAAAGATCACAAAATAGCCTTTACAAAGGGATTACTAGCCTATTTAGACCCCACTGAGGTTTCACCGGTGGCGATGCCTCCAACTGAGCACATCTTCAACCAAGGGTGCCCTCTTGAGCCATTCGGATCCCAGGGTAGTCCCACCAATCGTCAACAAACCCAATCTAACTACCCCTTCCCTGAGCATCCTTAATGGTCCAAACAGCACAAGCAAAGCCCTAATTAATCAGCTACGCCGCACCCATACTTGGCCTCGTGGTGGCACTGTAGTCCTGGCTTATTCTCGCATGAACCGGTCCTTAGATCTAAAGCAAGCAAACCACCATAACATCCAACCCGTCCACATAACAGGCCTGCTTAGATCACCCATTACCATATCAAATTGACCAGTTCATATTAACCATAATCTCATTAATGCATAATTACATAGTATAGTTGTTTTCCCCTCCTAATTAATTAAGCGTAGAAAAATGGTAAAAAGCCCATCCCGACTCTCTACCATGAATTCCAGGTGATAAGGGTGGTTAAACAAAGCTAGTAAACTTCCTATCATAGGATTTCCCATCAGTTGACACAAGCATGCAGTTTTGCAATCAAAACATTTACTTTAAAAATAGGATCAATATGCTTCAAGGACACTTGCCTTGCTCTTGGGATCGGTTCGGGTCAAAGCCTTCAAACTCTTGGTGCTGTAGATCCTCCACGACACTCTCTAGCGCAAATCCGTCTAATCCGCATAATAAACATACAAGACAAGAAACACAATCAAAGAGTGCACAAACATTACTCAATATGACATGACATGCATGATTAATGCAAATGCAAAGTAAAACTAGTTAATGAGTTGTTAATGATGTTTATTAACTAGTTCTAATAGCTTTTAACAAGTTTATATAGGTTTGGACTTGATTCAAAGCAATTTAGAATTAATTCAACACAATTTAACCAGGAAAATCGGACTAGTCCGCTAGGGACCGGACAAGTCCGCACTGCGCGAGAACAGCAGATTAGGGTTTTCTAGATCGACGTGAATTTGGGGAAATGGGGTTGAATTCACATAAGGAAGAGAAAGTAGAAGGTATACCAGGTGTTTAGGACTTCAATGAATCAAGGATCTTGGAGGTAACACTTGGATCTTGACAATCTAGGGTTGATGAAAAACTTGATGGTGAATTGTTGATGAAGAACGCGAAGTTGATGGAGATCTTGATCCTCTTTTGTTTCCTCCTCTTCTTCTTCTTGCTCTAGATCTCCTTCTCGCTCCTTGGTGGCGGCTTTATGAGCTAGGGTTTGGGTGAGGTGGAAAGTGGCAAATAGATGTCAAGTCAAGGGGTGGGGTTGTTTATATAGAGGTGGAGGGCTAGGGTTGGGTGGATTTCGAGTTTGAGATGAGTAGATGTTGGTTTAGAGTCCCACGTGGGCTCTAAAAGAGTTAGGCATGACGTCCCTAGGTCCACTTAACATAAAACCCAAGAAACAAGTCGTGACACAAAAGACCAACTCAGAATCACGATTTATCTGACAAGTCCAAAAAGGGACGGACTAGCCCGAAGTTGGAAAGAGAGAAATCGGACGAATACGGACTGGACATCGGACAAGTCCGAACTTATCCAACGGGGAAAAATAGACAAGTCTGGCAAAAACTCGGACAAGACCAACTTTAGTCAGAGGAAAAAACAGACAAGTCCGCTGGAATACCGGACTAGTCCAGACAAGTCCAGGGAGTTAGCAAAGTTTTCAAGGAATTAGAACACCAGACTAGTCTGCACAGGATCGGGCAAGTCCAAAAGTGTTCAGAGGGAAAAACAGACTAGTCTGCAGCAAAATGGACAAGTCCGTTTGAAGTCAGAGAGAAATCAGACTAGTCCGCACTCCCCAGAATTCTTAAGTGTAGTTTTTCTCCAAATTCATTTTAAACTTGTTCCTTTTATGTGGATCAATGTTAAACATATGTTAGAATGTATGCAATGCATGATGAATGAAAATGAGGGTGTTACAAACCTACCCCCCTTAAAATGAATCTCGCCCTCGAGATTCGACGTGGAAGAGAAGAGATAGGGAAATTCCTACTTGAGATCATCCTCCAACTCCCATGTTGCTTCCGATTATGTGTGATGCTTCCATTGAACTTTACACCATCTGATGACCTTGTTTCTTGTGACCCTATCCTTGGTTTCCAAGATTTTGATCGGTTGCTCGGCTTAAGTCAGATCTTCCTCTAGTTCCAATTCTTCCATTGGCACTTGTTCTTCCAGTACTCTCAAGCACTTCTTGATCCGGGAAACATGAAACACATTATGAACATCTAAAAGATGAGTTGGCATCTCCAGTTTATAGGCTACTTCTCCTCTTTTGTCCAAAATCTTGAATGGCCCAATGTATCGAGGTGCTAGCTTGCCTCTTATGTTAAACCTCTTATGACCACTCATTGGTGACACTTTGAGGTAAACAAAATCTCCCACTTCAAAAGCTAATCTCCTTCTCCTGTTGTCCGCATAGCCTTTTTGCCTTGACTGGGCAGCCCTCAAGTTCTCTCGAATAATCTGAACTTGTTGTTCAGCTTCTTGCAACACGTCCATACCAAATACTTGAGTTTCCCCTGTCTCATTCTAGAACAAATGTGTCCTGCACTTCCTTCCATATAGGGCTTCATAAGGCGACATCTTCAAGCTTGCTTGATAACTATTGTTTTATGAAAATTCCGCATATGGCAAGATCTTGTCCCAACTTTTTCCATGCTTCAAAGCACAAGCACTTAACATATCCTCCAAAATCTGATTGGTCCTCTCAGTTTGTCCATCCGTTTGAGGGTGATATGCTGAACTAAAATTCAACCTTGTTCCCAAAGCTTCCTGCAACTTCTGCCAAAACCTGGAGGTAAATTGAGAACCTCTATCCGATACTATCTTCTTTGGGACTCCATGTCGGCACACAATATGCTCCATGTATATTTCAGCCAATTGTGCAGCTGTATACTTGGTCTTCACAGGGATGAAATGAGCTGATTTGGTCAACCAATCCACAATTACCCAAATTGAGTCATAACCGGACTGAGCACGCGGTAAACCAACTATAAAGTCCATACCGATTTCTTCCCACTTCCATTCCGGGACCCTCAATGGCTGCAATAATCCCACTGGCCTTTGATGTTCCACCTTGACTCGTTGGCACACATCACACAATGCTACATATTCAGCTATGTCCTTTTTCATGCTAGCCCACCAATAACATGTCTTCAAGTCTTTGTACATCTTGGTACAACCGGGGTGAATCAAGTACGGCGAGTCATGTGCTTCTTTTAATATTTTTTTTCCGAATATGCTTCACATTAGGCACGACAATCCTTTTTCCAAGCCATAAAGTACCATGATCATCCTCATCAAATCTGAATTACCTCCCCTCCTGGGTCTTTTCCTTGATCTCCTGAATTTCCTCATCATTTGTTTGACCCTCTCGAATTTCTTGTTCCAAAGTCGGATTTAGCTCCATCATTCCCATCTCATTTAAAAATCTGAGGTTCAACCATTCAAACTCATTACATAAATCAAATGGCAATCCTCGAACCGTGAGTTGATGACTTACCCCTTTTCTACTCAAGGCATCAGCCACTACATTGGCTTTTCTCGGATGATAATTGATTCCCAAATCATAATCCTTGATGAGCTCCAACCATCTCCGTTGCCTCGAATTCAGGTCCGTATGTGTGAATATGTACTTGAGACTCTTATGATCCATATAAATTTCACACCTATGTCCAAGGATATAATGTCTCCAAATCTTCAATGTGTGTACCACAGTTGCAGGTTCCAAATCATGGGTTGGATAGTTCTGCTCATGTTTCTTCAATTGTCTCGATGCATAGGCGACTACTTGACCTTCTTGTATGAGCACACATCCAAGTCCATGTCTCGATGCATCACAATAAATATCGAAACTCTTGCTCACGTCTGGCAAAACCAAAATTGGGGCTGTAGTTAACTTCTTCTTTAGCTCCTGAAAACTGTTTTGACAAGCTTCAGTCCATCGAAAAGCCTTCCCCTCCATTAGCAACTCCGTCATTGGCTTGACTATCTTGGAAAAGTCCTTGATGAATCGACGGTAATATCCAGCCATCCCAAGAAACTCTGGATCTCCTTTAAGTTTTGCGGTGGCTCCCACTTTAGCACATCCCTCACTTTTTCTAGGTCAACTGATACTCCTCCTCCCGAGATGATATTACCCAAAAAAGACACCTCTTTCAACCAAAACTGGCACTTGCTGAACTTGACATACAATTGGTGCTCCCTCAATTTATGCAACGTAAGACTCAAGTGTTCCTCATGTTCCTTCTTATCCTTTGAGTAGATCATAATGTCGTCAATGAACACCACAACAAACTTATCCAAGTACTCCATGAAGACCTCATTCATGAGGTACATAAAGTATGCAAGAGCATTTGTCAATCCAATGGACATCACGGTGTACTCATAAGATCCATACCGTGTCCTAAAACCTGTCTTGGGTATGTACGATGGTCTAATATTTATTTGGAAGTATCCCAACCTTAAATCAATCTTGGAGAAAACACAAGCACCCTTCATCTGATCAAACAAATCATCTATGCGTGGCAAGTTGTACTTGTTCTTGATGGTCACCTCATTGAGAGATCGGTAATCCACACACATCCTTTGGGACCCATCCTTCTTGTCCACAAATAGAACGAGCGCTCCCCAAGTGAAGAATTGGGGCGAATAAAACCATTCTCTAGTTGCTCTTGAATATGCTTCTTGAGCACTGCTAATTCCTTAGGAGGCATCCTATATGGCCTCTTAGATATAGGTGTAGTTCCAGGTATTAAATCAATAATGAACTCAATGTCTCGATCAGGCGGCATACCTGGCAACTCGTCCAAGAACACATCCAAGAATTCACACACCACTGGAATCTCCTCAATTGCGTCACCGTCCATGTGATTCAGCTCCAATTGCTTCGGTGCGTGTTGAGATGCTTCAAACTCTATGGTAATCCCTTCCTCATTGGTCAACTTCACCATTTTCATGGCACACTCAATGACTCCATTGTGCTTCCTCAACCAGTCCATACCAAGTATAATGTCCAGTCCTTGAGAATCCAAAACAATGAGGTTGGCAAAGAAGTCTGCCCCCCTTATTCTAAGGCTTACCTTTGTACATACTATATTTCGCCTCATCTCTCCTCCAGGAGACTTAACCAATAGAGTAAACTTCATATGAGATATAGGAAAAATATACTTGACAACATATTTCAATGCAATGAATGAATGCGATGCTCCAAAATCAAATAACATAGTCGCTGGGTTGGAGTTTGCAAGAAACATACCAATCACCATGTCATCTGCTTGTTGAGCATCCTTTGTAGAGACATGGTTCATGTTGCCGCGAGCAAAATTCTGCTGTCCACGATTTCCTTGCGGCTATCCTCCATTGGGTATTGGGTTTTGCCTCGGCGCATTGCTTCCTTGACCAATGCCTGACTTAGGACATTGATGTGCAAAGTGTCCCGCTTCTCCACAAGTATAGCACTTCCTAACTCCACCAGAATTATTGGAGCGAGCTTGGTTCTGAATATTTGCACCAGGAAAATTTGCACGAGGTGCAAAAGGCAATGGAGGCCTAGGTGCTTGCATGACAGGGCACTGCTGTACAAACTGAGTTGGGCGCGGTGCAAATCCAGGGCGATGAGCAGGTGCAAAAGAGCTGAAATAAGGCGCATTGGGGGGTGAAAAGCGAGGGCGCACATTACTTCCTTATTGCTGTCCTTGATATGGCGCCTTCCTCTTGTTGTCTTGCTCCATCTCACGAACCTTGTTCTCCACAACAATTGCTTTGTCCACAAGCTTCTGGAAGTTGGCATAGTCACAATTCAGCAATTGCACTTGGATCTCATGTTTAAGGCCCCTCATAAATAGGTATTGCTTCCTGCTATCCCGACTCATCCTCGGGCGCATACATTGAGACTTAAGTGAATTTCTTGAGATATTCACTCATGCTTGACCTTCCTTGTCTTAAGTTCTCAAATTCTTGCCTCTTCAAAATCAAAACTCCTTCCGGCACATAATGAGAACGAAAACTCTCCTTTAATTCGGCCCAAGTAATCCTCTCCTGATTCTCATGAGTATTGCATAGTGAATCCGACCAATCGGTAGCTGCTCCAACAAGTTGATGAGATGCAAATAGGACCTTCTCCCGGTCACTGCATTGGACAATAGTTAGCTTCTTCTCCACTGACTTGAGCCAATCATCGACATCCATAGGGTCAGCGGCTTGAGAAAAGGTTGGCGGCCTAGTTCTCATAAACTCTCCCTACCGATTATGAGGCGGTGGGGGTGGCGGTGGAGGCATGTGGGGCTGATTGTTGTTGTTACCAGCCTACAACTGCCCCATAGTCTGTATCATGGTCTGCATGAGCTGGTTCTGCATAGCCAAAAGCTGCTCAATATTGATAGCTCCTCGAGCAGGTCCTTGTCTATTGTTGCTCTGAGGTGCTCTATGTTCTCCTCCTCATCATTGCCATCCCTCTGGTTGTGAGTCCTCACCATCTGAAGAAAAGCAAGAGATAAGAATTTAGAAAACATCCCCAACTATATGCATCAAGGGATATGAAACAAAACAACTACCTACACTAGCCTATGTGGACATGGCAATGCTAAAGCATGTCAAAATCCTCTATTAAGCACACAAGCAAAAAATATATAGCAAACAACACACCAACAAAGACACATCGATTCCTGAGTGCTCCTATGTGCTCTAAAGTGTCCATTCTATCTAGACTGCGTCCTACGGTCAACCTGTGACTCTGATACCAATTTGTGACACCTGGTTCCAAAAATGAACCAAGTGAGCGCATATGTGTGCCCAGGACGTTCAACACACATACACTAGTGCATTCACAAAAGGATATACAAAAAATTACCACAAGATAAGATTAATTAACCAAATTTCATTACACAATTCATAATATCCTAAAATACAATCTCTAATGAATATTAATGACAAGTTCAACTAATGCAGCAAAAATAACTAATTAAGCAACTAAGCAAAAGGGATATAGCGCAGCTCCAACACTCCACAGGCAAAGCTGGTGGCAGACATGGCCTAGAACTACGCATTATCAATGTTATACTCCCAATCGTGACCTGCAACTGTTGATGGGGGAATTGCAAGGGTGAGTACATGTCGTACTCAGTAAGTGTGGAAAGTATGACATGTAGCTGATTCAAATGACAAATATAATAATGGCTAAGTGCTGAAAAGTACATTAAAACATTTGAAAAGCAACATAATATATGTATGTGAAATAATCCCATCATAACCAAAGTAATCATCATAATACTAGTCCATATTCATTACCATCATCCATATTCTAGATTTTTACTATCAATCATATGAAATACCAGAGTTTAATCCATAACCAGCCATAACCATCACCAAACCGTAACCAAACCATCCCAAATCCCACTTTCCCTCTAATCATGGAAGTTGTGCGGGTGCTCTTAACCGGGAGCACAACTATCATGATAGTTTTATTAGACTCTGCAGAGTTTGTACCACTTTACCCAAGTGTTTGTGATTTCATCACCTTTAGGTGACTAAGAACCTCCCTTATGCCCATGACCGGTCGGTCACATTACACACTTCCGTTGGTGTGTGGCCAAGAGATCACAAAATAGCCTTTACAAAGGGATTACTAGCCTATGTAGACCCCACTGAGGTTTCACTGTTGGCGATGCCTCCAACTGAGCACATCTTCAACCAAGGGCCCCCTCTTGAGCCTTTTGGATCCCAGGGTAGTCCTACCAATCATCAACAAACCCAATCTGACTACCCCTTCTCCGAGCATCCTTAATGGTCCAAACAGCACTAGCAAAGCCCTAATTAATCAGCTACGCCGCACCCATACTTGGCATCATGGTGGCACTGTAGTCGTGACTTATTCTCGCATGAACCGGTCCTTAGATCTAAAGCAAGCAAACCACCATAACATCCAACCCGTCCACATACCAGGCCTGCTTAGATCACCCATTACCATATCATATTGACCAGTTCATATTAACCATAATCTCATTAATGCATAATTAAATAGTATAGTTGTTTTCCCCTCCCAATTAATTAAGCGTAGCAAAAAGGTAAAAAGCCCAAACCCGACTCTCTACCATGAATTCCAGGTGACAAGGGTGGTTAGACAAAGCTAGTAAACTTCCTATCATAGGATTTCTCGTCAAATTAACACAAGCATGCAGTTTTGCAATCAAAACATTTACTTTAAAAACAGGATCAATATGCTTCAAGGACACTTGCCTTGCTCTTGGGATTGATTCGGGTCAAAGCACTACAGGAAAAGCGATCATTTGCGACGGCCGACTTTATTTGCGACGGCCAGCCGTCGCAAATAACTTAAATTGCGACGGCCCGCCTCTGGCCGTCGCAAATAAGGTGGCCGTCGCAAATCATAACTTATTTGCGACGGCCTTCGGGCCGGCCGTCGCAAATAAGGGCTTATTTGCGACGGCAAACCCTAGGACCGTCGCAAATAACGCAGCCGTCGCAAATAAACCCTTATTTGCGACGGCCAGTTAAAAGGCCGTCGCAAATAGGATTTAATTGCGACGGCCGTAAGTCCGAGCCGTCGCAATTAACAAGGCCGTCGCAAATTAAGTCTTATATCGGGAAGCTCCACCCCGACCCTTCATTTTCCTCAACACGCCGCCGCCGCGCCCCCGCCACCGCCGCCGCGCCCCCGCCGCCGCGCCGCGCCCCCGCCGCCGCGCCGCGCTCCCGCCGCCGCGCCCCCGGCTCCGCCGCCGGCCCGCCGCCCTCGGCCCCGCCTCCGCGCCCCCGCCACCGCCGCCGCGCCCCCGGCCCGCCGGCCCCCGCCGCCGCGCCCCCGGCCCGCCGGCCCCCGCCGTCGCGCCCGCCGGCCCCCGCCGTCGCGCCCGCCGGCCCCCGCCGCCGCGCCCCCGGCCCGCCGGCCCCCGCCGCCGCGCCCCCCGGCCCGCCGGCCCCCCCCGCCGCGCCCCCGGCCCCCCCCGACCCGGCTCCACCGCCGCCCCGCCATCGCCGCCGCGCCCCCGCCTCTGCGCCCGCCGCCCTCGGCCCCCACCGGCGTCGCCTCCGCCTCCGGCCCGCCGCGCCACCGGCGTCGCCGCTGCCGGCCCGGACCGCTGCTCCCCGACCGGACCGCCGCGCCCCGATCTTGAGGTCAGTGCTACTCCCCCCTGTTTTAGGGTTTTTTTTTTCAGATGTAGCTAGCAATTTTGTTAAGAGGTAGTAGCAATTAACTATAGTAGCTTAGAATAGCTTGTATAGTTGTTAATATGGATTGTAGCAATTAGCAATTTGAGTGATGCAAATAAGATTGTAAACTAATTAAAAAGGGCCGAATATGGTGCACAAATGGTGTGCTGGTCGTAGAGGGGATACACCAATTTGTGAAAGTGACATGGATTCGAATCTTCGAATGAGTAGAAATTGTTGCTCGATCTTGATGTTAATTATGCTTAGTTGTTAATGATGTTGGTTATGCAAATTTGTTGATAATGTTATTGATTATGTAGATGTTAAGCATGCTTATGTTTTGCTTTATTATTCTTAATGTTTATGTTCATTGCTGCTTATCGTTATTGAATTAAGTTATTAAATGTTCAAATTTTGATTAATTGTTATGTTTCTTTTAGCATGTTCAATATTCTTTATATATATAAATATATAAATATAAATATAAATATATATATATATAAGCGGGTTAAAACGATAATGTATCAGAAGAAATATCAAAAGAGAGAGGAGATATTCTACGCCATATCGCCTGCGGCGAGCATGACAGCGGAGGAGAGGCCGGCAGCGGAGGACGGCCCTGACTATGAAACTTTCAACTCTGACCCACTTTTCTCCTCACTCTCGTTCTCTTTCCTCATTCGTAAATGACCTGAAAATGAACATGAGCAAAGTAACCTATAGCAATTGATTACCCGTTTCGGATCGGCACGTCTCACATGCCATTGGCATGTGAGACGTGCAGGTTCGGAATTGTCCCTTTTTGGACAGCCTCGGAGTGACCGAGGGGGCGTGGCTTGTGACGAGACGCGGGTCCGGATTTGGACGAGATTTCGGTGGCGTAACCCTGTTGTTCTCTGCTGCACCATTTTCGGGCGTGCAGTGGAGAACAGCGGGGTTATGCTGCCGAAATTTCGTTCGAATCCGGATCACGCGTCTCGTCATGAGCACGCTCCGCTCGGTCACTCTTGGGTGGGTTTAGGATCTATCTGCCTAGGTTGTAGGGCCGTGACATAACACAACAATACATTAACGACAATTTCTTTCGCATTAAACTGCAGAGTCAAAAATGGGTGAAGACCGCAGTTGGATGTATACTGGCTGGAAGAGCAGAAATGGTGGTCACTCCGATGAGTGGTTTATCAAGTTAGATCAATTTTTGGATCGAGCATTTTCGTTGTCAACGGAAGATATGGTGCGGTGCCCATGTACAAAATGCCGAAACACTAAGTTTTTGAGAAGATTGGAGCTTTCGTTTCACTTATGTCGAAACGGTTTCACTCCACAATATGAAGTGTGGACCTTCCACGGCGAGACTAATTCTCGAGTCATAGCCGAAGTGGATGAGGATGATGATATAACAGAGGTTGATAGGATGGATGAGATGTTAGAAGCTCTTGAAGTGGAGGATCCTCTTACAAATGAGGCAGAGAAGTTCTTCGAGGAGCTGAAGAAATCACAAGAGCCGTTGCATGAACATACGGATGTGACCGTACTTGCTTTCTTGACCAGATTTATGGCAATTAAGTCCAAGTACTTTTTTTCCATCAACTGCTACAATGATCTCATGAAATTGATCTGCGATATCCTTCCACGACCTCACAAAGCGCCACCAGATATGTATCAGTCAAAGATCAAGATATCTGGTCTCGGTATGAAGTATGAGAAAATTGATGTGTGCCCAGACAACTGCATGCTATTCTGGAAAGAGCACGCCAATGAGAAGATGTGCTTGAAATGTGGTAAATCGAGGTATGTCGAAGTTGTTAATGACGATGGCGATAATGTGATGACAGATGTCGCACATAAGCAGCTTCGTTACTTGCCTGTGACACCTCGGTTGAAGCGGATGTTTCTTTCAAAAAGAACCGCAAGACACATGAGATGGCACAAAGAAGGTAAACGTGAGAACAAAGAATTCTTGACGCATCCGTCCGACGGTGATGCATGGAAGGCGCTAGACCGTTTCGATCCAGACTTTTCTCGTGATGCGAGGAATGTTCGCATCGGATTAGCGACAGACGGATTTTCACCGTTCAGTACGAATGCCGCTCCATACTCATGTTGGCCTGTCTTTGTCATTCCGTACAACCTGCCACCTGCTTTTTGTACGAGGAACGAGTTCATGTTTCTCAGCCTCATTGTACCTGGACCTGATCATCCCGGGTCACGTCTCAACGTGATGTTAAAACCGCTGATCGAAGAATTGAAAGTCTTGTGGACAGGAGTCGAAGCGTACGACAGTTACAAGAAGCAGAAATTCAACCTTCGAGCTGCTTATTTGTGGTCCGTCCATGATTTGCCGGCATACGGCATGTTTTCCGGATGGAGCACTCACGGTCGTCTGACGTGTCCGATATGTGCTTCAGACACGGATTGCTTTCGACTAACTCATGGAGGCAAAATATCTTATTTCGATTGTCACAGACGTTGGCTGCCCTCGAATCATATATTTAGGCAGCAGAGGCATGTCTTTCGAAAGAACACTGTTGTCACTAAAGGACCACCGAAGCGTCTCAACGGGTCAGAAATTTCTGATATGTTGGACAAACTGGTGCCTGATGAAGGTCGTCCTGGATATTTCGTAGGTTATGGAGAGGAACACAATTGGACTCACATATGTGGACTTTGGGAGCTACCATATGTGAAGTCGTTGATTCTAATGCACAACATTGATGTCATGCATCAGGAGCGTAATATGAGCGAAAGTATCATAAGCACTTGCATGGATATGCCTGGCAAAACGAAAGACAATTATAAAGCTAGACTAGATTTGGCAGACATTTGTCACCGTCCAACTCTTGAAATCTCTGAAAGTGGTGGAAAGCCACGTGCTTCTTTCTGTCTTCGATCGAAAGAAAAGAAAGAAGTTATGAAATGGATGAAAACTTTGAAATTCCCAGATGGTTACGCAGCTAGCCTGAAACGAGCCGTAAATGTTAACACAGGAAACCTCACTGGGTTGAAGAGTCATGATTATCACATTATAATGGAAAGACTCCTACCTGTTATGTTCCGAGGCTATCTAGATGATGCGGTGTGGAAGGTTTTAGCCGAGCTCAGCTATTTCTATAGACAGCTTTGTGCTAAAGAAATCAAGATCGGGATGATGGATAAGTTAGAGAAGGAGATACCCATACTTTTATGTAAGATGGAAAAAATTTTTCCACCGGGTTTCTTCAATCCAATGCAACATCTGCTTATCCATCTTCCATTCGAAGCTAAAGTTGGCGGTCCTGTGCAATATAGGTGGATGTATCACATTGAAAGAGCGCTACGATATCTGAAACCAATGGTTGGCAACAGGGCAAGGGTGGAAGGGTGCATCGCTGAAGCATATGCTCTTAAAGAAGTTGGATACTTTTCAAGTGTCTACTTTGCGGAAGAAAACAATATCAATACTTCGGCTATGCGGTACAATGTGGACGAAACACCCCCTCTAAGCGACCTTTCCATTTTTCAAACGAGAGGCACCACCGTTGGTAGCTACACGACCTACGTGCTATCCGAACAGGAAAGGACTGTTGCTTTACTCTACATGTACGCAAATATAGAAGGCATGCAGGAATACTTCGAGTAAGTGTTTCTCCTATGTTTATGCTAATCTACATATTTTGCTACACATGTACTCTAAAAGATGTTTTTTCATGTTCAGCGAGTTCCACAGACAATATTGGCCACATAGGCATCAACCTACGGCCAAACAAGTAGAAGCGATGCGAAAGGAAGGAATAAATGGGGGACAGAGTTTTCTATCTTGGTTTCGAGAATATGTAATATTCTCTCGTCTTCTATGTATTATAAATTACTATTATTAAAGAAGTATTATATAATATTCTCTCGTCTTTTATAACAGTGTCGGACTCACAGTGTCCATGAAGATTTGCGGCAGCTATCTTATGGATTGGTGAATGTTAGAAGCTATGGTCGATATGACGTAAATGGCTTCCGATTCCGTACAACTCATTTTGAAGCTCATCGTCCTCTTGCGGCAACATCAAATTCCGGTGTTGTGACGAGAGCAATGGACACTCAAGGGAATTTAACCGATTATTATGGTATCATTAATAAAATCCTTGAATTTACTTTTACCGGAAATAAGACCCTTCGAGTTGTCTTCTTTGACTGTGACTGGTTTGATCGTACTCATGGAACTCGAGAAAACCAATTTGGAATGGTGGAAGTGAAACATAAGGACCGACTACGGGGTTACGATACATTTGTTCTTGCGCATCAAGTTGAACAAGTGTATTATCTACCTTATCCATGCACGAAGCTCAGTGCTTGGTGGGTGGTATATAAGGTGAATCCTCGTGAGCGGCTATATACTCCTGGGGATGATGGTTACCATGATAGCGAAGACGTTGAAGAAGTGTACCAAGAAGAAGAGTTGCCAGACACTTTTATCGTCGAGCTTGGTGCAGGACTCGATTAATTAGTTGGAGATGTTGAAGACGTTGAAGATGTAGAGGCAGATGATACACGAAAACGAAAATTAGAACAGGCCACGATGGAAGATCGTTGGGCTGGTTTAAGGAGTAGGGCACAAACACATGACAATGATGTTGATGAATTTTGAAAGTGACTACAAGTAATGTTTTCTTGAAGATAGTAACATGAATTTTATATATTTTATTTGCATATTTACTAATTATCTAATTACAATAGGATGGCGTCAAAGAAGGGTAAGAAGGTGCCACCGACGAGGGGGTTCTACCCCTCTAGACCCGAGGACGCTTTCGTTGGTGCCTCGTCGACTGGCAGCAGACGCTCTCAGCTGCTGGGGCACGTTCAGACCAGCTCTAGAGCTTCGTCACAGGTAAATGTCACTCGTTTTTGACAAATTCTTTAAATTCAAATTCACATTAAACTTACTTATGAATCATTTGAATGTTGTAGTCCTCACCGGCTGACTCAGAGGCTGCGGCGCCTTCGGTGAGCCAGCCTTCGGCGAGGCAGCCCTCGGCCAGCCAGCACTCGGCGAGGCAGCCCTCGGCGAGTCAGCCCTCGGCCAGCCAGCTCCCGGCTGGCGATGACTTTGTTCCTGAGGCCTTTGACTCGGCTGGTGAGGAGCCGTCTGGGTCACCTGACGTGGCGCCCCAGCAGACGCGGAGGACGAGGAGGACTCACTTTGTCAGTCCTCCCGCGGTCCCTTCACAGAGGATCGTGATTCGTCCAGTCGGAGACAGGTAATAAAAATTATAGTTTTCAATTTTAGTTTCTTTTGATTACTTAAGTAATGAATGAATGAATAAATATCTTACAGGAGTTGGGACGACTTGTCTTTCACCGGTGAGAAACACCAGAGACCGGTGAACGGTGTCCTCGGGTCCATAGTGCGTTTGCACTATCCCGGGGTCATCGACGGAGTGCCTGCTCTTTCGTGGGAGGACTACGCACGTGTCCATCACCAGGAGCACGGCAACCTTCAGGAGGCCGTATGGGCCGATTTTATGGTAAGTATGTAAAAAAGTTTCTAAGTTACAACTATTAAACTCTTTTAGTGCACATCTCTTCAATATATTCTTTATCGCAGGCAAGATATATTTTAGAGGACCCGGACGACCATCGCATGTTTGAGGATGCGAGGCGAGTGTTTCACTTCAACGCTGCCAAGGCGCTTCGACAAGCTTTGTCGAACGCCCGTGTTCAAATTATTAATGAGCACTTGAAGGCGAACCAGCAGCACGTGTTACACTTCCGGCAGGAGAGCGAGAGGCACCTGACGGAGGAGGAGTACGCGCAGGTACGTGGAGTTTAGTAAGTATTTTTTTCTGATAATGTCCTCGATGGTACTTTTAACGACTTTCAACTATGTGCAGGGCCACGTGAGCTGGTTGCAGGGTCGGAACGATGCATTTCGGGCCCTTTGTCGCTACTGGGCTAGCGACGAGTTTAAAGCTAAGTCCGGGAAGGCTCGAGACTGCAGAGGGGTGGAGGGGAAGAGCAGACACGGGCAAGATAACCACTTGCGTTTAGCTAAACGCATGGTAAGTGTGTGTAACTTATGTTTATATATTAATAATATATTGTTCGTACTAACATGTATTGACAGGAGCGCGAGACGGGGGTGCCGCCCACCCCTGCTGAGGTTTGGAAGAGAGGTCACAGGGACCCTTCTCAGCCGACGGGGTGCAGTCAGGCTGCAGCCGAGCGGTTGGTAAGTTTAGAAACCATTCATATTACATATAACTATATAGATTGTTGAACTTACACGATTTTATTGTTTTGCAGGCTAAGTACGGGGAGGAGGCTAGGAAGATACACGGCCAGGATTTCGATTGGGAACGTCAACCGATCGATCCTCAAGCCGCGTATGCAACCGGTGGTGGAAAAGCACACGGAAGGTGAGTTTGCAAGTCATTTTATCGTTTTCAATTCAAAGTATTCAAGATATTTTAATTTCATATTACTGACTCTCTTTTTTTATAGGCTCGCCATATTCGACGGAGTTGTCGACTCGAGGGCGGGTAGACCTGCGAGAGGCAGCTCCACGCAGGCTTCGGGTACGGGAGGTCGCCGCTCGCAGAGGGACATTGAGATGCAGTCCCTCCGAGAAACTGTAGAAGAAAATGAAAGGCGACATGAGGAGGAAAGGAGGGCGATGGAGGCCACGATCCAAACCCAGGCAGCAGCGTTGGCGCAGATGCGGGAAGCAATGGAGGTAACAATCTAAAAATTAAAATTCTTATTAATTCAGCTTAAATGACTTACTAATAGGTAGCATTTAATGTTTGCAATGACAGGCCATCGCTCGGGCGCAGGGTCTGGGAATCCAGCTACCGGTACTACCACCGGTCCTCCCAGGCGATCCTTCTTCAGCGGGTCAGGTAAGTCTCTATGTAATCCTTCTTCTCCAGCGTAATAAGATTGAGATAGATGAAAGAGAGAGATAGTTAGATAGAAGAAAATGATTGAGATAGAAGAAAGAAAGAGATAGAAGAAAGGGAGACAGAAGAAAGAGTGAAAGATAGATAGAGTAGGATGGGAATGAAGAGAGAGTAAGATGTAGATGGAGATAGAGAGAGGGGAAGATAGAGGGAGGGAGATGTAGATGGAGATAGAGGGAGGAAGATAGAGGGAAAAGGATAGCAATAGAGAGATAGAGTGAGCAAGAAAGATAGAGTGAGAGACAAATAGAGAAATGAAAAGAGAGAGGAAGAGAGGGTGATCTAGATGAAGATAGAGGGAGAGGGAGGGAGAGAGATGTTGATGCATATATTCTAACTCTAAGTTTTATTAATTGCAGGGATCCGCGACGGCTGCACAAACGCCGTCGCCTTCGCTACCGCCGCCTGGATTGAGGCGCGACGACGACGACTTCGACTTCGGAGGTGGCTTCGGAGGTTAGATGGGCGAGTGAGCCCTTTTATTTACTTTGTTGATGACGATGTGAGATGTATCGGAATTTGAGTTTGTGATTGTGATGATCTTTGTGTATATATTGTGTATGCTGTGTATGCTGTGTATATTGTGTTGTGAATCTGGCCATCGAGCCGGTTAGAGTTTTCTGTTTTTAAAAAAAAATAAAAAACCTTATTTGCGACGGCTTTTTATACAGTACCGTCGCAAATAAGGTACCTAGCCGTCGCAATTAAGCCACTGCTATTTGCGACGGCCTGGCCGTCGCAAGTAAGCTTTAATTGCGACGGCCAGGCCGTCGCAAATAAAGTCGTGGGCCCGGAAGAGGACACGTGGACCCTGCCCTCTAAACTTATTTGCGACGGCCTAGCCGTCGCAAATAGCAGATATTAATTGCGACGGCCCGGCCGTCGCAAATAAGCTTTAATTGCGACGGCACGGCCGTCGCAAATAAGGCCGCGGGTCCCACCAGCCCGCAGCAACAACTTGCGACGGCCTCCCCTAGCCGTCGCAAATAAGTTTATTTGCGACGGTGGCCGTCGCAAATAAGCTTATTTGCGACGACATATTTGCGACGGCCGGAGGCCGTCGCAAATAAAGAAAGCCGTCGCAAATAGCTTATTTGCGACGGCATCTGGCTTATTTGCGACGGCTTCGGCCGTCGCAAATCATCGGGATTCCTGTAGTGAAGCCTTCAAACTCTTGGTGCTGTAGATCCTCCGCGGCACTCTCTAGTGCAAATCCGTCTAATCCGCACAATATACATACAAGACAAGAAACACAATCAAAGAGTGCACAAACATTACTCAATATGACATGACATGCATGATTAATGCAAATGCGAAGTAAAACAAGTTAATGAGTTGCTAATGATGTTTATTAACTAGTTCTAATAGCTTTTAACAAGTTTATAAAGGTTTGGAGTTGATTCGAAGCAATTTAGAATTAATTCAACACAATTTAACCAGGAAAATTGGACTAGTCCGCTAGGGACCGGACAAGTCCACACTGCACGAGAACAACAAATTTGGGTTTTCTAGATCGACGTGAATTTGGGGAAACGGGGTTGAATTCACATAAGGAAGAGGAAGTAGAAGGTATACCAGGTGTTTAGGACTTCAGTGAATCGAGGATCTTGGAGGTAACACTTGGATCTTGACGATCTAGGGTTGATGAAAAACTTGATGGTGAATTGTTGATGAAGAATGCGAAGTTGATGGAGATCTTGATCTTCTTTCGTTTCCTCCTCCTCTTCTTCTTGCTCTAGATCTCCTTCTCCCTCCTTGGTGGCGGATATTCACGAGCTAGGGTTTGGGTGAGGTGGAAAGTGGCAAATAGATTTCAAGTCAAGGGGTGGGGTTGTTTATATAGAGGTGGAGGGCTAGGGTTGGGTGGATTTCGAGTTTGAGATGAGTAGAGGTCGGTTTAGAGTCCCACATGGGCTCTAAAAGAGTTAGGAACGACGTCCCTAGGCCCACTTAACATAAAACCCAAGAAACAAGTTGTGAAACAAAATATCAACTCAGAATCGCGATTTATCAGACAAGTCCGGAAAGGGACGGACTAGTCCGAAGTTGGACAGAGAGAAATCGGACAAGTCCGGACTGGACATCGGACAAATCCGAACTTATCCAGAGGGGAAAAACAGACAAGTCTGGCCAAAAATTGGACAAGACCGACTTTAGTCAGAGGGAAAAATGGACAAGTCTGCTGGAATACCAGACTAGTCCGGACAAGTCAATGGACTTAGCGAAATTTTCAAGGAATTGGAACACCGGACTAGTCTGCATAGGACCAGACAAGTTCGAAAGTGTGCAGAGGGAAAAATAGACTAGTCCGCAGCAAAACGGACAAGCCCGTTTGAAGCCAGAGAGAAATTGGACTAGTCCGCACCAAAATCGGACTAGTCCGCACTCCCCAAAATTCTTAAGTGCGGTTTTGCTCCAAATTCATTTTAAACTTGTTCCTTTTTATGTGGCTTAATGTTAAACATATGTTGGAATGTATGAAATGCATGGTGGATGAAAATGAGGGTGTTACAGTTTTGGAGTGAGACAAGGGAGAATCAAGTATTTCGTCCAGATGTGTTGCTAGAGGCTGAAAAACAAGTCCAGATTATTCGTGAAAACATGAGGGCTGCCCAGTCAAGGCAAAAAGGCTATGCGAACAATAGGATAAGGAAACTAGCCTTTGAAGTGGGAGACTTCGTATATCTCAAAGTGTCACCAATGAGAGGTCATAAGAGGTCTAACATAAGAGGCAAGCTAGCACCTCGCTATATTGGACCATTCAAGATTTTGGACAAAAAAGAGAAGTAGCCTAAAAACTGGAGATTCCAACTCATCTTTCGAATGTCCATGATGTGTTTCATGTTTCCCAGCTTAAGAAGTGTTTAAGGGTACCGAAAGAACAAGTGCCAATAGAAGAATTGGAATTAGAGGCAGATCTGATGTATGCCGAGCAACTGGTCAAAATCTTGGAAACCAAGGAGAGAGTCACAAGGAACAAGGTTATTAGATGGTGTAAAGTTCAATGGAAGCATCACACAGAATCGGAAGCAACATGGGAGTTGGAGGATGATCTCAAGAAGGAATTTCCCTATCTCTTCTCTTCCGCATGGAATCTCGAGGGCGAGATTCATTTTAAGGGGGGTAGGTTTGTAACACCCTCATTTTCATGCATGATGCCCTGCATCCATCATTAAATATGTTTAACATTGAGCAACATAAAAAGGAACAAGTTTAAAATGAATTAGAAACAAAAACCACAGTTAAGAATTCTGGGAAGTGCGGACTAGTCTAATTTGGGTGCGGACTAGTCGATTTCTCTCTGACTTCAATCGTACTTGTCCATTTTGCTGCAGACTAGTCTGGTTTTCCCTCTGGACAGTTTCGGACTTGTCTGGTCCATTGCGGACTAGTCCGGTATTCCAGGAATCCTTGAAAATTTGCTAAGTCCATGGACTTGTCCGGACTTGTTCGGTGTTCCAACGGACTTGTCCTTTTTTTCCCTCTGACTAAAGTTGGACTTGTCTGATTTTGGCCACACTTGTCTGTTTTTCTCCTCTGGATAAGTTCATACTTGTAGGATGTCAAGTCCGGACTTGTCCGATATCTCTCTGCCCAACTTCGGACTAGTCTGACCCTTTTCAAACTTGTTCGGTAAATCGCGACTCTAAGTTGATCTTTTGTTTTACGACTTGTTTTCAGGTTTTTACCTTAAGTGGGCCTAGGGACATCGTTCCTAACTCTTTGAGAGCCCATGTGGGACCCTAAAACTGACCCTTACTCATCTCAAACTCGAAATCCATCTAACCCTAGCCTCCACCTCTATATAAACAACCGCACCACTTGGCTTGACATCTATTTGCCACTTTTTCACCTCACCCAAACCCTGGCTCGTGGATAGCCGCCACCAAGGAGAGAGAAGGAGATCTAGAGCAAGAAGAAGAAGAGGAGGAAACGAAAGAGGATCAAGATCTCCATCAACTTCGTGTTCTTCGTCAATAATTCACCATCCATTTCTTCATCAACCCTAGATCATCAAGATCCAATTGTTGCCTCCAAAACCCTTTATTCTTTGGAGTCTTAGACACCTGGTATACCTTCTACTTCCTCTTCCTTATGGGAACTCAACCCTAAATCTCCAAATTCACGTCGATCTAGAAAACCCTAGTTCGCTAGTTCTGCGAAGTGCGGAATAGTCCAGTCCCTAGCGGACAAGTCTGATTTTCCTGGTTAAATTATGTTGAATTAGTTCTAAAATTGACTCGAATCAACTCCAAACCTGTGTAGATATGTTAATAACCATTGTAATTGATTAATAAACATTAAAATCAACTTATTAACTAGTTTTGCTTTGCATTCGCATTAATCATGCATGTCATGTCTTATTGAGTAATATATGTGCATCTATTGATTGTAATTCTTGTCTTGTATGTTTATTGCGTGGTTTAGACGGTTTGGAGCTAGAGAGTGCTGCAGAGGATTTCCAGCACCAGAAGTTTGAAGTCTTTGATCCTAATCAAGCCTTAGAGCTAGGCAAGTGTCCTTGAATATATTGATCCGGTTTTAAAATAAATGTTTTGTTTGTAAAACTGCATGCTGCGTCAATTTGATGGGAATCCTATGATAGGAAGTTTACAAGCTTTGCTTGACCACCCTTGTCATCTGGAATATATGGTAGAGAGTCGGGAAGGGTTTCTAACCATTTTACTTCGCCTAATTACTTGGGATGGAAGAACAACTGTATCATTTACTTATGCATTAATGAGATCATGGTTAATATGAACTGATTAATTTGATATGGTAATGGGTTATCTAAGAAAGACTGATATGTGGATGGGTTGGATGTTATGGCGGTTTGCTTGTCTTAGATCTAAGGATTGGTTCATGCGAGAATAAGCCAGAACTACAGTGCCACCACGAAGCCAAGTATGGGTGCGGCGTAGCTGATTAATTAAGGCTTTGCCAGTGATATTTGGACCATTAAGGATGCTCAGGGAAGGGGTAGTCAAATTGGGTTTGTTGATGATTGGTGGGACTACCCTGGGATCCGAACGGCTCAAGAGGGGGCCTGTCGAAGTGTTAATGTGACACTTCCCTCGTATCTGCTAAGGAGAAACCCGCAAAGGTTCTTGTTCGGCGGGGCTTAGGCCTCAAACTAGTGTTCTAGCGAAAGAGTACGTGACACGGTGGTTTTTACATGGTTTGGGCCGCAAGGAGCATAACACCCTACTCCACGGTGGATTGTATTGCTGGTGAGTGTGTATGCATGTGTGTGTGTATCGGGGATTCTGAGTCTGGTCCTTGTAGCGATGGCGGTTCAGGCCTTTTATAGACAAGGCCAGATGCCTTACAAGTGGGGTCCCAGGGCCCGACACGTGGTCCCGAGGCAATCTTATCCTAAAGATCTATGGCTTACCGCATAAGCTTCTTCTGAGGGTGGCAGTGGAGACTCACCGTCTTGCCACCTCCCATGTCAGTAGCCCACGCGTCGTTGCTGACGGTGGCAAAAGTTGCCCCGTTAGCTTGTCTTGTTGCCACAAGCTACCCACATGGCTGAGTGGGATAGGCCTGCAGCACCCTCACTGTGATGCGATTGGTCATAGCGGTCTCTGACCATTGGCGTGCCCCGCGTCGTGCGCCGGGGGTGGTTGCGGGTCTTCAATGCTTGACTGGATTGGAGCGCACCACCTTTTAACTGCCGCACCTTACCGTCTGGGGCGAGCTGCGGGACACGTGGCAGCATTGGGGCATGTCCTCAGTGGGCAGGCTAGCCTCGGTCCTTCGTGATGCGTGACGGCTCCAGGGCTCCCCAGGGTACGTAGCAGCTCCGTGCTTTTTCCCTTCGGGGGTGCTGATCCTTGCGCTCCGTGCCATGTGGCTATTCCGAGGGCGCTCCCCCAAGGATGGGTGAGGTCCCGTTCCTACACGTGGCATCTCGGGAGCCCGTCACACCAGAGGGGCCAAGTCCCATCTTCAGGACTTACGTGGCAGCGCTGCAGCTTGATCTTGAGGGAGGCAAAGGCCTTGGCGCCTATAGAACACGTGGCACCTCTGGACGCGCCTCAATGTCTTCATCCCGTGTGCGAGGGTAACCCATGTACAGGGTACCGACAGTGGCCCCTGGGTTCACCTTGGGGCGTGGTGAAGAGCCCAAAGGTGGTGCCCTTTCCATGTCTCCCCGCACTCAGCTTTAATTTCTGTCTTGGACAGCCGAAGCAGTGGGTGCTTTTGCCAATCGTCGCCACGTGTCCTCTTCTGGTTGAGGGACTACAGCGACGAGATCTTTGCTCACTGTAATATCTGTGTCTTTTGCTGCGCCTTTAACCGTGACTGTTCCCAATGCAGCTATAGCACTTCTGTTCGCTTTGGCATTATGGGAGTTGCCTCACCAACTTCCCCGGACGGTTGACCGACTGGGCCAGTACGTAAGTGCGGGGATGTAGGATCCATTGTCATGGGTGTCAGGTGTTGATCAGTGCGGTTTGAGCCTTCGCTCGGAGTACTCAGGCTCAGCGGGAGTGATCAAAAGGAAACTTTTGTTATAGGATCTGTTCCCCCCTTACTCAATTCCCACAGCCACGTCTTTCGCCTTCTTCCTCGAGCGCCCGATCCTTCTTCACCCTTTTTGCCAAAGCTCTTACCTTAGCTTTCTCCAATGGCTTCCCTGTTGCCTCCTTCCCGATTTAAATCGGCCAAAGATCTGGTGCCGATGAGGCGGCTCCTTGGCTGGGTGGCTTCAGAGTGTGGATGGATGATCCGCTGCAGATCCCCTGATCTTTGGGATCTGCATGAGGACAAGACTTTTCTCTTCGTCGCCTACGCCACTTCTGGGCTCACACTCCCGTTGTCAAGGTTCTTCCTTGCAGTGCTGGGGGAGTATGGGCTGCAAATTCACCACCTGTCGCCGAAATCCATTGCGTTGGTAGCTGTGTTCGTCCACCTATGCGAGGCGTTCGTGGGCTGCCCACCCACGGTGGAGCTATTCCAAAATTTCTTCGTGATGAAGACAAATGGAAGGCGCGCTATGACTCAAGTGGGGGCCTACTACTTCCGCTATAGGGACAATACCTCCCGGGGCTACATTGCCTCATCCAAAGGGGGCAAACGTAATGACTGGTGGGAAGACTGGGCGATTGTGAGGACAGACCCGCATCCCTCGCTGAAGATGTCATCCGGCGGTCCAGGCTCCAACCCTACCACATGGGAGGCATCCCATTTGTTGCCAGCGGAATACAGGCCCACCCTGAGGAGGATCCGGTTCTTGGACGGCAAGGGCTTGACCTCCATGATGGTGTTGGCAGACTTCTTGCTCCACCGTACCGCCCCTCTTCAGCAGCGTCTGTATAGGGCCTGGGTGTTCAATAGCAAATATGACGAATGTCGACTAAGTCCGGTTACCCTGACTCCAAAGATGCTAGAGGAGATGCTGAAAACAGTGACCTCTGACGTTGTTGACGACGAGCACGTCTCCATTCCGGATGACTGCCAATCGCTCCATATGACCACTGACGTGAGGACTGAACTCCGGAGCTCAATGCTGAAGGTCAACTTGTTCGACCTCGCTCGCCTGCATCCCAAAGATACGGCTGGGGCCTCGGCTGTCCTGGAGCAGTGTCATAAAGCTGCACATCTAGGGTCGGGGTCTTCCTTGCGTCCTTCGACAAGGGCGGAGGCAGAGCCCTCAGCTACTTCTGACAGAGCGAGGTCAGCCAGCCGACACCAGCCCCAAAGCCGAGAAAGTGTTCCCGCACATTGGCCGCGGGCTCTGCTACTTCTATGTTGAAGAAGCAAAAGTTATTTCGGAGGTATGGTACTCCCATCTCCTGTCACCAGGGAGCTGGCGGGGCTGAAGCTTCTATCGTAGACTTAGCCTCCGATTCCAACAGTGGCCCTAGTTCTGGAGGAGATGTCGAGGGGCCTGCGCAGACTACCACACCAGTTCGGGTTGACCGGGGGTCGGTACCAGAGATGGCGGCACCAGCCTTGTCGTCAGGTCCCGACGACCTTGATCTATCGCGCGAGGTGGGAGGCTGAGGTCATTGGAGTGGCCCGACTCGCCGGTAAGTCGCAGCTTCTCCCCTATGCTATTTCTCTTCTTTTCTTTTTTGTTCTTGACGAAGCTTTATCTTGGTTTCTCAGGGCTTCGTCATCAAATTTGGCGCACTCAGTCCCTCCAGGAATGGGCTTGATAACCCCTGTCCTTCCCGGAGTTGGAATGGGGACCGCCGTGCCGCATCCTACACCCGAAGGCGCGTCGGTCTTATGTGTCGTTGAGGACTTTGCACCCCCATCCGATAAGGCAGGTGTGGCAGAAGTGACGCCAAGCGTGGAAGTGCCAGGCGAGGCAGTGCTTGGCGAGAAGGCGCCAGGTGAGGAGGTGCCCGGCGAGGAGGGGCTCCCTTGGTCGAGGCTGCCTCCCTTTGTGGGGCTGAACCGCAGGACGTTGAAGCGGCGCCAACACCCGACATTATTGGCGCACGACATGGCGACTCACCACCAGTGGGCGGCCATGTCTTTGCAGTGGAGGAGGGGGATTTTGTGCCGCGCAGTGGCACGACAGTCTTTGGGGCTCCGGCTGGGGAACCATCTGGTCCCCGAGAGCTGGTGTCTGCCACGGCATTAACAGGAGGGGTGGAGGGGCATCCTTCACTAGTGACGGTTGAGACAATCCCTCTTGCCGACGCTATTGCCGTAACCCAATCCATCTTGCGCCAGACGCAGGCTGCTTTCGCCCGAGAGTGGGATCAGCTTGCGGAGGAGCGACACTTGGTGAAGCTGGTCGACGTTAAGAACAAGGAGCTTGAGGTGAGGGCTTTGAAGGCCCATGCTATCGCTGACACCCACCTGAAGCTGTGCGAGGATCAGTGGGTGGAGTTGGTCTGCCTCGAAGTTGCCGTAGCTGACGCGGAACGGGAGTTGGCGACGAAGGAGGAGGAGGTCTACTGGGGCCTGGAGGAGAAGCACCGGTCTTTGCAGGACCTGGAGCTCGTCATCAAGCGCTGGGAGGACGATCTGGAGCGTCGTGCTCTAGAGCTCGCCGACCGGGAGGAGACTGCGCAGAGAGAGACAGAGAGCCTCCAGGCCCCCCGTACGTTCGAGGCCCAAGGGGTCTGGACTTCCTGGCCCGTGCTGGGTCGATGCTGGAACCCCTCGGCCTTGGTCCTGTGCCATGTGGGGAGCCATCTCAGAGGGTGGCCCAACTGCTTCCTGCCTTGGACTCCCTCTGTTCGTTGATGGGGTCAGTGAACACCATCCTTGCAAGGCGGCTGGAGGCCGAAGGAAAGGAGCTGGTTGAGCTGGTGGCATGCTATGTCTTGGTGTGCTTCCGAATCTTGTACCCGAAGATTCCGTTGGAGCCGGTGGAGAAAGGTCCCCTTGATGAGCGGGCGGATGAAGCTAGGGCCAAAGTCCAAGACCTTGCCAAGGAGGTGGCACCTAGGCGCAATGTTTTTGTATCTGGGGTGACCCCGTTGTGTAAATGAATTTGGATTCATGTTGTTTTGTTTATTGGCTTGACATGTGCTTTCGATTGCTGCCCCAATTCCTCTCTGTGTAAGGTCTTGAAGAGCCTTTGTTGATGCCGTTAGCCTTTCAGGGACCAATGTGTGTACCGTTGACACAACCAGTTTGCTGCTAGATGACGTCCTGCCTATGGAATCCCCCTTAGAGGCACCCTGATAGGCGTGGCCAGATTGTTGGGTACGCCTGCCATTTGAACGCGGAATGTCTTTGACTGGCCCCCATCATAGTGAAGGAGCATGAGTGTTGTCATTGCCAGCAGCCGGAGATGGGTGCTCTGGCTCCGCCTTCCGTCGCTGTGATGTTATCGCCGGCAGGCCCCCTGGGAGGTGCTAGAGCTGGGTGCTCTGGCGTTGCCTACCACCGTCGTGTAGTCGTAGAATGCGGACGCCTGGTGGACAGGATACTTCAAGCGAACTTTGTTAGCAGCATAAGCAAGGTAGGAGAGTGCACTTACTGGTCTGTGCTTATTGTTGTCGTTGACATGTCGAGACGTCGACGGCAGGCCCCCTGGGGGGTGTCAGAGCTGTATGCTCTGGCATCGCCCACCATATTTGTAGGTACGTCGGCGGCAGGCCCATTGGGAGGTGCCAGAGCTGGATGCTCCGGCATCGCCCACCATCTTAGTAGAAACATCGATGGCAGGCCCCTTGGGAGGTGCCAGAGATGGATGCTCCAACATCGCCTACCATCTTCGTAGGAACTTCGATGACAGTCCCCTTGGGTGGTGCTGGAGCTGGATGCTCTGGAGGCATCCACCATCTTCATAAAAACGTCGACGGCATGCCCCTTGGGAGGTGCTGGAGCTGGATGCTCCATCGCCGCCCACCATCGCCGTTGAGACGTCGACGGCAGGCCCCTTGGGGGGTGCTAGAGCTGGATGCTCTAGCATCGTCCACCATCATCGTAGAGTCGTCAACGGCAGGCCCCTGGTGTACAGGCTTTTGCGAGAGAACCCTGTTAGCAACAAGGGCGGGGCAGGAGAGTTTACTCACTTATTCGCGCTTGGTGCTGACATTGACGTTCTGGGACATTGACGGCAGGCCCCTTGCAAGGTGCCGGAGCTAGATGCTCTGGCATCGCCCACCATCTTCGTGGAAACATCGACGTCAGTCCCATTGGGAGGTGCCGAAGCTGGATGCTCCGGCGTCGCCCACCATCTTCGTAAAAATGTTGACGGCAGGCCCCTTGGGAGGTGCCAGAGCTGGATGCTCCAGCGTCGCCCACCATCTTTGTAAAAATGTTGACGGCAGGCCTCTTGGGAGGTGCCGAAGCTGGATGCTCCGGTGCTGTCCACCATTGCCGTTGAGACGTCGACGGCAGGCCCCTTGGGAGGTGCCGGAGCTGGATGCTCCGGCGCCATCCACCATCGCTGTTGAGACGCTGACGGCAGGCCCCTTGGCGGGTGCTAGAGCTGGATGCTCCGGCGTCGTCCACCATCATCATAAAGTCATCAACGGTAGGCCCCTGGTGTACAGGCTATCGCGAGAGAACCCTGTTAGCAACAAGTGCAGGGCAGGAGAGTTTACTCACTTATTCGCCTTGGTGCTGACGTTGACGTTCTGGGACGTCGACGACAGGCCCCTTGCGAGGTGCCGGAGCTTGATGCTCCGGCATCGCCCACCATCTTTGTGGAAACGTCGACGGCAAGCCCATTGGGAGGTGCCGGAGCTGGATGCTCTGGCGTCGCCCATCATCTTCGTAAAAACGTCGACGAGAGACCCCTTGGGAGGTGCTAGAGATGGATGCTCAGGCATCACCCACCATCTTCGTAAAAACGTTGACGGCAGGCCCCTTGCGAGGTGCTGGAGCTGGATGCTCCGGCGCTGTCCAACATCGTTGTTGAGACGTCGACGGCAGGCCCTTTGGGAGGTGCTGGAGCTGGATGCTTGTAGCGCTGTCCACCATTGCCGTTGAGATGTCGAAGGCAAGCCCCTTGGGGGGTGCCGGAGCTGGATGCTCCGGTGTCGTCCACCATCATTGTAGAGTCGTCAACAGAAGGCCCTTGGTGTACAGGCTATCACGAGAGAACCCTATTAGCAACAAGTGCGGGGCAAGAGAGTTTACTCACTTATTCGCGCTTGGTGCTGACGTTAATGTTCTGGGACGTCGACTGCAGGCTCGTTGCGAGGTGCCGGAGCCGGATGCTCCGGTGTAAAGTGTATGTCCTGCACACATAACAGAGGTGCATATTTTTTGCTCGCTGGTGATCTTTTCCTATCCTTAAGTATTGTCATGTCTTACAGTCTTGGTCTGGTACATGGGATTTGGGTAATTCTGTGCATTGGCGCTCAGGGTACGACTTCCTTTTATTTGGGGTGTGAGCATCGTGGCCCCTGGTACTTAGCCGCAGCACCGGGAGGCAAAGTGCACACGCTTAGGGTACATGACCAGGCTAAGCATGCCGCGCGCTCTGGACCTCCAACTCAGCGTTGGCCTTTTGCGGGGAACCATTTGGCACCACAGGACCCCAAGTTAGAGGGTAGCCATGAGGTTCCAAGACACCTTGCAGGTACCTCAAATACATCCGCCTGCAACAGGGTTGCATGACTCTACTAGGGGTGATATAGAGCAAATTTCATTAAGTATATGAAGACAATATACAAAAGACGAGGCTAGCTTGGTTGATCAAAAAATTAACAGGTAATTTTAAGTGAACGTAAGAGAAAGCATATGGTAAGACAGTGAATTCATCTCATTGGTGGTCTCAGGAGTGGATTGGCTTTACAATAAGGCAACAACCCACTCCAGTTGGCTAGGGAGGCATAGTGTTCATGCTTAGGGTATGGAACCAAGCTAAACGGCTGTACACTCTGGACCTCCCCCCCCCCCCCCCATAGTTTGGTTGTCCTAAGTGTAGCTCCCTGGCACCATGACACCCTAGACTATCCTATAATTTATGCTTAAGGGTAGAACTTACGGAGTGCTCTATGTTCCAAGGGTTGGGGAGGGGCTCTCCTTCTTCCGTGGCGAGGCGGACACACCCGGGGCGGGATACTTGTGTCACTCGGAAGGGGCCTTTCCCAGCTGGAGGAAAGTTTGTGCGACCCTTCTCGAGAGAGTATGTGCCGCAGCACTAGGTCACCTGTCTTGAGCTGTCTACTCTGCACAAATCGCTCTTGGTAGCGCTGCAGCGCCTGTCGGTAACGTGCGTTTCGGATGGTGGCGTGCCACCTTGCTTTGTCGATGCGATCGACATCTTCTCGTCGAAGTTGTTCCTGTGAGGCTTCATCGATTGCTTGGACTCTGAACGAGCCCACAACGATCTCTGGGGGAGGACGGCCTAGGCCCCATACACCAGAAAGAAAGGTGGTTCTCCCGTGGCGCGGCTGGGTGACGTCCGGCTTGCCCACAGTGCACAGGGGAGTTCGTCGACCCACTTGGCACAATGCTTATCCAAGCTGTCATATGTGCGTGTCTTGAGGCCCCTGAGAATCTCAGCGTTGGCCCTTTCTACTTGTCCGTTGCTCTTTGGATGAGCCACGGATGCATAACAAACTTGGACGCCAAGGTCTTCGTAGTAGTCCTGGAAAGCTGCACTGGTGAACTGAGTCCCATTGTCGGTGATGATCCTGTTCGGGACCCCGAACCTGCAGATAATTGATTTGATGAACTTGACTGCGGACTCCTTGTTGATGTTGATCACTGGGCTGCCTCCGGCCACTTGGTGCACTTATCTATGGCGATGTAGAGGAACCGATACCCTCCGACTGCCCTAGGGAAGGGTAACAGGATATCCAGCCCCCAGACCGCGAATGGCTAGTAGGGCGGGATCATCTTTAGTGACTGCGCTGGAGTATGAATTTTCATGGCGTGGAACTGGCACGCCTTGCACTTCATGACCAGTTTGACGGCATCTTGTAGTGCTGTTGGCTAGTAGAAGCCATGCTAGAAGTCTTTGCCAACCAGCCTACGGGAAGCTGCGTGATTCCCACACTCCTTCGTGGATTTCTGCGAGCAAGTCGCAGCTTTCTTGCCGAGTTAAGCACCGTGGCAGTACGCTGTTGGCACCACGTCGACAAAGATCACCTTCTAACAGCATGTAGTGTTTCGCCATCCTCACGATCCTCTTAACAGATGCTGGGTTCTCTGGGAGGAGGTTCTTCTTCAGGTAGTCCTAGACCTCCGTGATCCACGCGTCGGGACTCTCCTGGGCTTCAGGATCTTGGGCACCAGGTGATTTGGGATCCCTGGTGATGCTCAAGAACCTTGGCAGCCCCCACAGTCACAGGGATTCTGTGGTTGCCAGCTCTGTGGAGTTGGGCTCACCTTCTTCATCAGGCATTGCTGGCCTAGCGGTCTGCCGCACCAATCTCTTGCCAAAGAGCCCTTCTGGAACTGGGGCTCCTGTGGACGCCATGGTTGATAGGGCATCGACGATGGAATTGTCGGCGCGTGGCACATGGCAGATATCCAAGACCTCGAATCCAGCTTCTAGCATCTTGACATGTATCAGATATGCCGCGAGCTGCGGGTCGTTGCAGCAGCACTCACCCCGGACTTGCTTGAAGATCAGCTGGGAGTCTCCCTTGACCAGCACCTACCGAACACCGAGACACCGCACAACTTTGATTCGAAGATGAGGGCTTCCTACTCTGCCATGTTGTTGACAACCTTGAGGTCGAGGCGCACTGCGTACTTGGACTGCTCCCCAGTTGGCGAGGTGAGCAGTACACCAGCTCTGGCCCCTTGCTTCCTTGAGGATCTGTCGAAGAAGAGCGTCTAGTGAGGTTCGGTAAGCACCAGAGTCCTGGGCTCCGGGTCGCTGATATCCCGACCCCCTGGGTTGATCAGTGAGGGGGTCCACTCGGCAACGAAGTCTGCCAGAGCTTGACTCTTGATTGCATGTCGTGGCAAGAAATCAAGCTCGAACTCCGCTAATTAAGTCGCCCACTTGACGATATTGATAGTTGCGTTCGGGCTGCACAGCACTGCTCCCAGTGGGAACGAAGTCACCACTGATACTCGATGTGCCTGAAAATAATGGCGGAGCTTCCTCGACGTGATTAGCACCGCATAAAGCAGCTTGTGCACTTCGAGGTACCTTGTCTTTGCCTCATGCAGGACTTCGCTGATGAAGTAGACCAGACGTTGGATGGTCCAGGACCTTTTCGGGGAATCCGACGCATCTTCTTCCTTCTGCTCTAGATCTAGCGGCTCCATGTCTCCTGGGCGTGGCTCTTCCTTTGGGGGTTGGGACTCAAAGGCTTTTTGACCTCTAGGGCCCCCTAGGGGAACCCGGTCACCCTCTAGGGGCTGGGACCCAGAGGCTCCTTGGTCTCTAGGGCCCCCTTGGGGCACCCGAACGTCCTCTAGGGGCTGAGACCCAGAGGCTCCTTGGTGTCCGGGGTCCCCTTGCGGGACCCGGACATCCTTTGGGGGCTGGGACCAAGAGGCTCCTTGGTCTCCGGGGCCCCCTTGGGGGACCCAGACATCCTCTGGGGGCTGGGACCCAGAGGCTCCTTGGTCTCCGAGGCCCCCTTGGGGGACCCGGACATCCTCTAAGGGCTGGGACCCAGAGGCTCCTTGCTCTCCAGGGCCCCCTTGGGGGACCCGGACATCCCCTGGGGGCTGGGACCCAGAGGCTTCTCTGTCGTTGGGGCCCCCTGCAAGCTCCAAACCCTGTGGCTTAGAATCAACGGCAGGGGTCCCTTCCATTCATCGGGCCTGTTGGGGGCCGACCCATTCTGCAACCAAAACCATACTTAACACCTCAGTTGTGGCGGTGATGTAGAGGTACAGGGGATCCCCGAGCTCCGGCGCCACCATTATTGGTAGCGACATCAACTTTCGCTTCAACTCGCGAAATGCCTTCTGTGTGTCTTCGATCCAGACGAATGGTCTGGACTGGCACAAGAGCTTGAAGAACGGGAGAGACCGCTCAACCAGCCTGGAGATAAACTGGTTGAGGGCTACCAAGCACCCTGCAAGCTTCTCCTCATCCTTGATGCAGGCTGGAGGCCGCATCAGCTCCACCGCTTTGATTTTTTCTAGGTTGGCCTCGATTCCTCAGTGTGAGACCGAAAACCTGAGGAGCTTCCCAGCTTTGACTCCGAACACGCACTTGTCTGGGTTGAGCTTTGTGCGTGTGGTTCGCATTCTATCAAATACTAGGGCAAGGTTTTCTAGTATGATGTATGTGACTTGATTTTTCCTACAATATCATCAACATAAACCTCTACTAGGTCCCGAATGAGGTCCCCAAATGTTTTATGCATGGCACATACAAAGGTAGGGAGGCATTTTTAAGACCGTAAGGCATGGATACATAGCAGTAAAGGCCATCTATGGTTATGAAAGCGGTATGTTCCTCATCTTCTCTAGACATTGGGATTTTGTGAAACCCTGAATATGCATCTAGAAAGCACAGCATATCGCACCCCGAAGTTGAATCTACGATTTGATCAATTCTAGAGAGAGGGAAAGGATCTTTAGGACATGCCTTGTTGAGGTTGGTGTAGTCAATGCACATTCGAAGCTTACCGTCAGCCTTGGGGACAACAACCGGATTGGCCAGCCATCTGGGATGGTGGACCTCCCGTATGAAGCCAACATAAAGGAGCTTCTTGATCTCCTCGCGGATGAAGTTCTTCCGCTCGATGGAATACTTATGGGACCTTTGTTGTTGCGGCCGTGCGTCGGGGTAGATCTTAAGACGGTGCTCGATCACTTCCCTGGGGATGTCTGGCATCTCCGACGGTTGCCAAGCGAAGATGTCGGCGTTAGCTCGCGGGAAAGTAGTGAGCACCGATTCTTGCTCGCTGTCCAGACTCCCCACAATACGGGTGGTATGAGCCGTATCATAGCCAATCTGGATTGTCTTGATGGGTACGTCCTCGTCATCGGAGGGCTGCACTCGTGGTGCAGCAGTGCATCTGCACACGCGTGGGTCTAGCGAAGGCTTACTCGACCCAGCATCGCTCAGGACAGGTGCTGGGGCCGTTGCCAGCGCTCTGAGCTTCTCCAAAACTGTCACCATAGCAGCACTATCTCCGCAGATCTTGTGGACGCCGGAGGATGTCGACATCTTGAGAACGAGGTAGCCGTAATTGGCTACAGCCAAAAATCGGTACAGGGCTGGCCTGCCGATAATGGCGTGGTAGGGGAGGCTAACCTCCGTGACATCGAATAGGATATTCTCCGCCCTGAAGTTCTCTAGTGTCCCTAGGGTAACTCGGAGGTGGATGCACCGTACGGGATAACACTCTTCGGTCCTACCCTTGAGAATGATCTTGACAGGGCGAGCTCAGCCACAGAGATCTTCAACTTTTTGAAGGCCGCAAGGCTGATGAGGTTGAGGCCGGCTCCACCATCTACCAGGACGTGGTAAAACAATACATTGGCGATGGTGGGGCAATGAGGAGGGGTAGCTACCCGGCTCTTGCCATGTTCTCAAGGCAGTCGGACGCATTGAAGCTGATCGGCGTCTCCATCCATTTGTGATGCGGCGCCAGGGCACCCATAGAGGTTGTCGAAGCCATTGCCCGTCATAGGGTCTTGACCGCATTCCTGGATGCGGGTTCCCAAGATCCTCCACAGATGACGTGGAGCGCTTTGCTACGCTCGTGGTCGCTGTTGAGGTCGAAGTTCACAGCCTAGTGTACCGTTTCCACGGCGCGTTCTGGCCTTTGGAACTCCTTCTCCATGTCTTTGTTGACATGATAGTTTACCTTTTGCAACTTGATCTCACCGCAGCTCGCAGCCTTGATGAACACCATGTTGGTGAAAGCACTACCACTTTTTTGTGGGAAAAAACCCCTACCTGGCGCGCCAAATGTCGAAGTGTTAATGCAACACTTCCCCCGGATCTGCTAAGGAGCAGCCCGCGTAGGTTCTTGTTCGGCGGGGCTTAGGCCTCAAACTAGTGTTCTAGCGGAAGAGTATGTGACACGGTGGTTTTTACGTGGTTCGGGCCGCAAGGAGCATAACACCCTACTCCACGGTGGATTGTATTGTTGGTGAGTGTGTATGCGTGTGTGTGTGTATCGGGGATTCTGAGTCTGCTCCTTGTAGCGATGGCAGTCCGAGCCTTTTATAGACAAGGCCGGACACCTTACATGTGGGGTCTAGTGGCCCGACAGGTGGTCTCGAGGCAATCTTATCCTAAATATCTAAGGCTTCCCGCATAAGCTTCTTCTAAGGGTGGCAGTGGAGACTCGCCGTCTTGCCGCCTCCTTTGTCAGTAGCCCACGCACCGTTGCTGACGGTGGCAGAAGGTGTCATGTCAGCTTGTCTTGTTGCCGCAAGCTACCCACTTAGCTGAGTGGGATAGGCCTGCAGCGCCTTCACTGCGATGCGATTGGTCATAGCAGTCTCTGGCTGTTGGCGTGCCCCGCGTCATGCGCCGGGGGTAGTTGCAGGTCTTCAATGCTTGGCTGGAGTGTAGCGAACCACCTTTTAACTCCCGCACCTTACCGTCTGGGGCGAGCTGCGGGACACATGGCAGCGTCGGGGCAGGTCCTCGGTGTGCAGGCTAGCCCCAGTCCTTCGTGATGCGTGACGTCTCCAGGGCTCCCCAGGGTACGTGGCAGCTCTGTGCTTTTTCCCTTGGGGGGTGCTGATCCTTGTGCTCCATGCCACATGGCTGTTCTGGGGGCGCCCCCCCAAGGATGGTTGAGGTCCCGTCCCAACACGTGGCATCTCGGGAGCCCATCACACCGGAGGGGCCAGGTCCCATCTTCAACGCTTATGTGGTAGCCCCGCAACTTGATCTTGAGGTAGGCAAAGGCCTTGGAGCCTTCAGACACGCCTCAGTGTCTTCATCCTGTGTGCGAGGGTACCCCGTCTACAGGGTACCGACAGGGCCCTTGGTTGAAGATGTGCTCAGATGGAGGCATCGCCACCGGTGAAACCTCAGTGGTGTCTAAATAGGCTAGTAATCCCTTTGTAAAAGCTATTTTGTGATCTCTTGGCCACACACCGACAGAAGTGAAGGTGATGAAATCACAAACACATGGGTAAAGTGGTACAAACTATGCAGAGTATTAAAACTATCATGATAGCCGTGCTCCCGGTTATGAGCACCTAGATGACCTACATGATTAGAGGGAACCTGGGATTGGTTATGGTTTGGTTATGGTTTGGTACTGGTTATGGTATTATGGTTTATGACAATGGATATGGTTATTGGTAATAGTGAAATCTGGAATATGGATGATGGACATTCAAATATGGACTGGTATTGTGATAATTATATGGTTTATGATGGGTTTATTCACATACGTATAATATATTGGTTTTTAAATGTTTTAATGTACTTTTCAGCACTTAGCCATTATTATACTCGTCATTTGTATCAGCTACATGTCATACTTTCCGCACTTGCTGAGTACGACATGTACTCACTCTTGCTATTCCCCCACCAACAATTACATGTCAGGATTGAGAGTTTAATGATGATAATGCGGAGTTCTAGGCTCTATCTGCCATCAGCTTTGCCTGTGGAGTGTTGGAGCTGCTCTATCCCTTTTGCTTAGTTGCTTATTAGTTTATTTCCACTGCATTAGTTGAAACTTGTCATTAATATTCATTAGAGCCTGTATTCGAGGATATTCTGAAATTGTATAATAAATGTGCTTAATTAATCTTGTTCTATGGTAATTTTCTGTATATCCTTTTGTGATTGCACTCGTGTATGTGTGTTGAACGTCCTGGGCACACATATGCGTTCACTTGGTTTATTTTCAGAACCGGTGTCACAGGTGATACTATAAGGTAAATGAAGTCTCCCACTTCAAAGGCTAGGTTTCTTCGCCTATTATCCACATAACCTTTTTGTCTCGATTGAGCAGCCCTCAAATTTTCACGAACAATCTGAACTTGTTTCTCAGCTTCTTGCAGCATGTCAGGTCTAAAAACTTGATTTTCTCCCGTCTCATTCCAAAACAAAGGTGTCCTACACTTCCTCCCATACAGTGCTTCATAGGGTGACAATTTCAAGCCTGCTTAGTAACTATTGTTATATGAGAATTCCACATACGACAAGCTCTTGTCCCAAGTTCTTCCATGCTTCAAAGCACATGTCCTTAACATGTCCTCTAAAATCTTATTGGTCCTCTTAGTTTGTCCATCTGTTTGAGGGTGATATGCTAAGATAAAATTCAACCTTGTTCCCAATTCTTCATGCAATTTTTGCCAAAACCTGGAGGTAAACTAAGAACCTCTATCTGAGACTATCTTCTTCGGGACTCCATGTCGACACACAATGTGCTCCATATATAGATCTGCCAGCTTCGCGGTGGTATAGGTGGTCTTGACGGGAAAAAAATGAGTTGACTTGGTTAACGTATCCACAATAACCCAAATTAAGTCATAACCAGACTGGTTACACGGTAAACGAACTATAAAGTCCATCCCAATTTCTTCCCACTTCCATTCTGGAATCTTCAATGGCTGTAATAATCCAGCTGGTCTTTGATGTTCCGCCTTGACTCGTTGGCACACATCACACAAAGCTACATATTTGACTATGTCTTTTTCATGCTGGCCCACCAATAACATGTCTTCAAGTCTTTGTACATCTTCGTACAACCGGGATGGATTGAGTATGGCGAGTCATGTGCTTCCTTCAATACCGTTTCCCGAATATGCTTCACATTAGGCACCACAATCCTCTTTCCAAGCCATAAGGTACCATGGTCATACTCATCAAACCTAAACTCTCTTCCCTCTTGGGTTCTTTCCTTGATCTCTTGGATTTCCTCATCCTTTGTTTGATCCTCTCGAATCTCCTGCTCCAAGGTCGGATTTAACTCCATTATACCCATCTCATTCACAAATCCGGGATTCAACCGTTCAAAATCCTTACATAACTCGAATGGCAGTTCTCGAACTGTGAGTTGGTGGCTTACTCCTTTCTGACTCAAAGCATCAGCCACTACATTAGCCTTCCCGGGTGATAGTTAATTCCCTGTAACACCCTAATTTTCATGCATCATGCCCTACATGCACTCATATACATGTTTAACATTAACCCATAACAAGAGGAACAAGTTTAAAATTGATTTGGAGCAAAACCGCACTTAAAAATGTAGGAAAGTGCGGACTAGTCCGGTTTTGCTGAGGACTAGTCCGAATTCTCTCTGTCTAAAAACGGACTTGTCCGTTTTTGCGGCGGATTAGTCCGATATTTGCCTCTGGACAACTTCGGACTTGTCCGGTCTTGTGCGGACTAGTCCGGTATTCCATGAATCCTTGGAAATTTGCTAAGTCCCTGGACTTTTCCGGACTAGTCCGGTGTTTCAGCGGACTTGTCCGTTTTCCTTTCTGACTAAGATCGGACTTGTCCGATTTTAGGCCACACTTGTCCAATTTTCTCTCTGGACGACTTCGGACTCGTCCGGTCCTGTCCGGACTTGTCTTATATTTCGTGACTCCGAGATTGACCTTTTGTTTTACGACTTGTATCTTGGGTTTCACGTTAAGTGGGCCTAGGGACGTCGTGCCTAACTCTTTTAGAGCCCATGTGGGACTCTAAACCGGCCTCTACTCATCCCTAAACTCGAAATCCATCTAACCCTAGCCTCCACCTCTATATAAAAAACCCCACCCCTTGGTTTGACATCTATTTGCCACTTTTCCACCCACCCAAACCCTAGTTCGTGGAGAGCCACCATCAAGGAGGGTGGAGAAGATCCCAAGCAAGAAGAAGAAGAGGAGAAAACGAAGAGGATCAAGATCTCCACCAAGTTTCGTCCTTCACCACCAATTCATCCCCAAGTTCATCACCAACCCTAGATCACCAAGATCCAAGTGCTACCTCCAAGTTTCTTGATTCATTGGAGTCCTAAACACCTGGTATACCTTCTATTCTCTTTTCGTTACGTGAATTCAACCCCTAATCTCCAAATTCACGTCGATCTAGAAAACCCTAATCTGCTGATCTCGTCAAGTGCGAACTTGTCCGGTCCCTAGCGGACTAGTCCGACCTTCCTGGCTAAATTGTGTTGAATTAATTCTAAAATTTGATCTAATCGAATCCAAACCTGTATAAACTTGTTAAAAGCTATTAGAACTAATTAGAGATCATTAAAAGCAATCTAGTAACAAGTTCTACCTTGCATTTGCATCAATCATGCTTGTCATGTCATATTGAGTAATATTTGTGCACTCTTTGATTGTGTTTCTTGTCTTGCATGTTATTGTGTGGATTAGACGGATTTGCGCTAGAGAGTGCCGCGGAGGATCTACAGCACCAAGAGTTTGAAGGCTTTGACCTTAATCAACAGCAAGAGCAAGGCAAGTGTCCTTGAAGCATATTGATCCTATTTTAAAATAAATGCTTGGTTTGCAAAATTGCATGCTTGTGTCAAATTGATGGGAAATCCTATGGTAGGAAATTTACTAGTTTTGTTAAACCACCCTTGTCACCTGTAATTTATGGTAGAGCGTCGGGATGGACTTTTTGCCTTTTGCTTTGCTTAATTAATTGGGATGGAAAAACAACACTACACGTTTAATTAGGTATTAATGATATTCTGGTTAATGTGAACTGGTCGATATGGTATGGTAATGGGTGATCTAAGCAAGCCTGGTATGTGGATGGGTTGGATGTTATGGTGGTTTGCTTGCTTTAGATCTAAGGACCGGTTCATGCGAGAATAAGCCAGGACTAAAGTGCCACCACGAGGCCAAGTATGGGTGCGGCGTAGCTGATTAATTAGGGCTCTGCTAGTGCTGTTTGGACCTTTGTGGATGCTCGGTGAAGGGGTAGTTGGATTGGGTTTGTTGATGATTGGTGGGACTACCCTGGGATCCGAATGGCTCAAGAGGGGGCCCTTGGTTGAAGATGTGCTCAGTTGGAGGCATCGCCACCGGTGAAACCTCAGTGGGGTCTGAATAGGCTAGTAATCCCTTTGTAAAGGCTATTTTGTGATCTCTTGGCCACACACCAACGGAAGTGTGTAATATGACTGACGGGTCATGGGCATAAGGGAGATTCTTAGTCGCCGAAAGGTGATGAAATCACGAACATGTGGGTAAAGAGGTACAAACTCTGCAGAGTTAATTAAAACTATCATGATAGCCGTGCTTCCGGTTATGAGCACCTGGACAACTTCCATGATTAGAGGGTATTTGGTATTGGTAATGGTTATGGTGATGGTTATGGATGGTTATGGATTTATTTCTGGTATTGAATATGGTTATTGGAAATGGTGAAATCTGGAATTATTGATGAGGATGGTGAATTATGGACTGGTATTATGATATTATTTATGACTATGATGGGTTTACTTCACATACGTATAATATATTGCTTTTTCAAATGTTTTACTGTACTTTTCAGCACTTTGATATTATTATTGTCGTCATTTGAATCAGCCACATGTCATACTTTCCACACTTGCTGAGTACGACATGTACTCACTCTTGCAATTCCCCCCAACAGTTGCAGGTCAAGATTATGAGTTTAATGGCGATAATGCGGAGTTCTAGGCCGTGTCTACCGTCAGCTTTGCCTGTGGTGTTATTGGAGCTGCGCTATCCCTTTTGCTTAGTTGCTTAATTAGTTTATTTCCGCTGCATTAGTTGAACTTGTCATTAATATTCTTTAGAGCTTGTATTCGAGAATAATATAGTTTGTGTAATAAAATTTGGTTAATTAATCTTGTTCTGTGGTAATTTTCTGTATACTCTTTTGTGATTGCACTCGTGTATGTGTGTTGAACATCCTGGGCACACATATGCGTTAGCTTGGTTCATTTTCGAAACCGGGTGTCATAGATTGGTATCAGAGCCACAGGTTGACCGTTGGACGCAGCCTAGATAGAATGGACACTTTAGAGCACATAGGAGCACTCAGGAATCGATGTGTTTTTGCTTGGAGTGCTCTTTGCTATATATATTGTTTGCTTGTGTGCTTAATAGAGGATTTTGGGATGCCTTAGCATTGCCATGTCCACCTAGGCTAGTGTAGCTAGTTGTTTAGTTTCATATCCCTTGATGCATATAGTTGGGGACGTTTTCTAATTCTTACCTATTGCCCTTCTTCAGATGGTGAGGACTCGCAACCAGAGGGACGCTAATGATGAGGAGGAGAACAATGGAGTGCCTCAAAACAACAATGGGCAAGGATCTACTCAGGGAGGTATCAACATCGAGCAGCTATTGGCCATGCAAAACCAGCTCATGCAGACCATGATACAAACAATGGGACAGCTGCAGGCTGGCAACATCAACAATCAGCCCCACATGCCTCCACCGCCACCCCCACCTCCTCATAACCGATTGGGAGAGTTTATGAGGACTAGGCCGCCAACCTTTGCTCAAGCTGCAAACCCTATGGATGCGGATGATTGGCTCAAGTCCGTGGAGAAGAAGCTAGCTATTGTCCAATGTAGTGACCGGGAGAAGGTGCTATTTGCTTCTCATCAACTAGTTGGAGCAACTGCGGATTGGTGGGATTCTTATTGCAATGCTCATGAGAATCAAGAGAGAATCACTTGGGCCGAATTCAAGGAGAATTTTCGTTCTCATTATGTACCCGAGGGTGTTATGATCTTGAAGAGGCAAGAATTTGAGGACTTGAGACAAGGAAAATCAAGCGTGAGTGAATATCTCAATAAATTCACTCAACTCTCAAGGTACGCGCCTGAGGATGTTAGTCGGGACAGCCGAAAGCAATACTTCTTCATGAGGGGCTTGAACAATGAGATCCAAGTTCAACTACTCAACTGTGATTATGCCAATTTCCAGAAGCTGGTGGACAAAGCAATTGTGGTTGAGAATAAGATTCATGAGATGGAGCAAGACAACAAGAGGAAGGCGCCATATCAAGGACATCAACAAGGAAGTAATGTGCGCCCTCGCTTTGCGCCGTCCAATGCGCCTCATTACAACTCCTCTATTCCTGCTCAGCGCTCTGGTTATGCACCGCGCCCAACTCAGTTTGTGCAGCAGCGCCCTGTTATGCAAGCACCTAGGCCTCCAATGCCTTATGCACCTCGTGCTGATTTTCCTGGTGCTAATGTTCAAAACCAAGCTCGTACCAATAATTCTTGTGGGGTTAAGAAGTGCTATACCTGTGGAGAAGCTGGACACTTTGCGCATCAATGTCCTAAGTCAGGCCTTGGTCAAGGAAGCAATGCACCGAGGCAAAACCCAAGACCCAATGGAGGACAACCACAAGGAAGCCGTGGACAGCAGAATTTTGCTCGTGGAAACGTGAACCATGTCTCTACGGAGGATGCTCAACAAGCGGATGACGTGGTCATTGGTATGTTTCTCGCCAACTCCAAACCCGCGACTATGTTATTTGATTCTGGAGCATCGCATTCATTCATTGCATCGAAGTATGTTGCCAAGTATAGCTTGCCTATCTCTCATATGAAGTTTACTCTGTTGGTTAAATCTCCTGGAGGAGAGATGAGGACAAATATAGTATGTCCAAAAGTAAGCCTTAGAATAAGGGGGGTAGACTTCTCCGCCAACATTATAGTTTTGGATTCTCAAGGATTGGACATTATACTTGGTATGGACTGGTTGAGGAAGCACAATGGAGTTATTGAGTGTGCCACAAAGACGGTGAAGTTGACTAATGAGGAAGGGATCACCATAGAATTTGAAGCATCCCAAACCGCACCGAAGCAATTGGAGCTGAATCATATGGACGGTGCCGCAATTGAGGAGATTCCGGTAGTGTGTGAATTTTTTGTTGTGTTTCCGGAAGAGTTGCCAGGTATGCCACCCGATCGAGACATTGAGTTCGTTATTGATTTAATACCTGGAACTGCACCTATAGCTAAGAGGCCGTATAGGATGCCTCCTATGGAATTAGCGGAGCTCAAGAAGCAAATTCAAGAGCAATTAGGGAAGGGTTTTATTCGCCCTAGCTCTTCGCCTTGGGGAGCGTCTGTGCTGTTTGTGGACAAGAAGGATGGATCCCAAATGATGTGTGTGGATTACCGAGCTCTCAACAAGGTAACAATCAAGAACAAGTACACCTTGCCCCGTATAGAGGACTTGTTTGATCAGATGAAAGGTGCCTGTGTGTTTTCCAAGATTGATTTGAGGTCGGGATACTTCCAAATGAAGATTAGACCATCGGACATACCCAAGACAGCTTTTAGGACACGGTATGGATCTTATGAGTACACCGTGATGTCTTTTGGATTGACAAATGCTCCTACCTACTTTATGTACCTCATTAATAAGGTCTTCATGGAGTACTTAGATAAGTTCGTTGTGGTGTTTATTGATGATATTATGATCTACTCGAAGGATGAGAAGGAACATGAGGAACACTTGAGGCTTACGTTGCAGAAATTGAGGGAGCATCAGTTGTATGCCAAGTTCAACAAGTGCCAGTTTTGGTTGAAAGAGGTGCCATTCTTGGGTCATATAATCTCAGGAGGAGGAGTATCGGTTGACCCCGGAAAAGTAAGAGACGTGTTGAAATGGGAACCGCCGCAAAATGTCAAGGAAATAAGGAGTTTTCTTGGGATGGCTGGATATTACCGTCGGTTTATCAAGGACTTTTCCAAGATAGCCAAGCCTATGACGGAGTTGCTAATGAAGGGAAAGGCGTTCCAATGGACTGAAGCTTGTCAAAACAGTTTTGAGAAGTTGAAGAAGAGGTTAACAACATCCCCAGTTTTGGTATTGCCGGATGTAAGCAAGAGTTTTGATATTTATTGTGACGCATCAAGACAAGGGCTTGGATGTGTATTGATGCAAGAAGGTCAAGTGGTCGCCTATGCATCAAGACAATTGAAGAAACATGAGCAGAATTACCCCACGCACGATTTGGAACTCGCGGCCATGGTACATGCATTGAAAATTTGGAGACACTATATTCTCGGACATAGGTGTGAAATTTATACGGATCACAAGAGTCTTAAGTATATTTTCACACAAACGGATCTGAACTTGAGGCAACGAAGATGGTTGGAGCTCATCAAAGATTATGATTTGGGAATCAACTATCATCCGGGAAAAGCCAATGTAGTGGCCGATGCTTTGAGTAGAAAGGGAGTCAGCCATCAACTTACGGTTCAAGAGTTACCATTCGAGTTATGTAAACCTCGGATTTGTAAATGAGACGGAGATGATGGAGTTAAACCCAACCTTGGAGCAAGAAATTCGAGAGGCCCAAACCGTAGAGGAAGAGATCAATGAAATCAAGGAAAGGACTAAGGAAGGGAGAGAATTCAGATTTGATGAGGACGAACATGGTACCTTATGGCTTGGAAAGAGGATCGTTATGCCTAATGTAAAACATATTCGGGAGACAATATTAAAGGAGGCACATGACTCGCCTTACTCGATTCACCCCGGATGTACGAAGATGTACAAGGACTTGAAGGCTTGCTATTGGTGGGATAGCATGAAAAAGGACATAGCTGAATATGTGGCATTGTGTGATGTGTGTCAACGAGTCAAGGCGGAACATCAAAGGCCAGCTGGACTATTACAACCATTAAAGATTCCGGAATGGAAGTGGGAAGAAATTGGTATGGACTTCATAGTTGGGTTACCACACTCAGTCCGGGTATGACTCGATTTGGGTAATTGTGGATCGCTTAACCAAGTCAGCTCATTTTGTCCCTATGAAGACCAAGTATACAGCTGCACGATTGGCCGAAATATACATGGAGCATATTGTGTGCCGACATGGAGTACCGAAGAAGATAGTCTCGGATAGAGGTTCTCAATTTACTTCCAGGTTTTGGCAAAAATTGCATGAAGCTTTGGGAACGAGGTTGAATTTTAGTTCAGCATATCATCCTCAAACGGACGGACAAACCGAGAGGACCAATCAGATTTTAGAGGACATGTTAAGAGCTTGTGCTTTAAAGCATGGGAAAAGTTGGGACAAAAGCTTGCCATACGCGGAGTTTTCATACAACAATAGTTACCAAGCAAGTTTGAAAATGTCACCATATGAAGCGCTTTATGGGAGGAAGTGTAGGACGCCCTTATTCTGGAATGAGGCAGGAGAAGCTCAAGTATTTGGTCCGGACGTGTTGCAAGAAGCCGAAAAGCAAGTCCAGATAATTCGTGAAAACTTGAGGGCTGCCCAATCAAGACAAAAAGGCTATGCGGACAATAGGAGAAGGAAATTAGCCTTTGAAATAGGAGATTTTGTTTACCTCAAGGTGTCACCAATGAGAGGTCATAAGAGGTTTAACATAAGGGGTAAGCTCGCACCTCGCTATATTGGACCATTCAAGATTTTGGACAAAAGAGGAGAAGTAGCGTATAAGTTGGAGATGCCAGCTCATCTTTCGGATGTACATGATGTCTTTCATGTTTCCCAGCTCAAGAAGTGTTTGAGAGTACCGGAAGAACAAGTGCCAATAGAAGAATTGGAACTAGAGGAAGATTTGACGTATGCCGAGCAACCGGTGAAAATCTTGGAAACTAAGGAGAGAGTCACAAGGAACAAGGTCATTAGATGGTGTAAAGTTCAATGGAAGCACCACACCGAAAAAGAAGCGACGTGGGAATTGGAGGATGATCTCAAGAAGGAATTTCCCTATCTCTTCTCTTCCGCGTTGAATCTCGAGGGCGAGATTCATTTTAAGGGGGGTAGGTTTGTAACACCCTAATTTTCATGCATTATGCCCTACATGCACTCATATACATGTTTAACATTAACCCATAACAAGAGGAACAAGTTTAAAATTGATTTGGAGCAAAACCGCACTTAAAAATGTAGGAATGTGCGGACTAGTCCGGTTTTGCTGAGGACTAGTCCAAATTCTCTCTGTCTGAAAACGGACTTGTCCGTTTTTGCTGCGGATTAGTCCGATATTTGCCTCTGGACAACTTCGGACTTGTCCGATCTTGTGCGGACTAGTCCGGTATTCCATGAATCCTTGAAAATTTGCTAAGTCCCTGGACTTTTCCGGACTAGTCCGGTGTTTCACCGGACTTGTCCGTTTTCCTTTCTGACTAAGATTGGACTTGTCCGATTTTAGGCCACACTTGTCCAATTTTCTCTTTGGACGACTTCGGACTCGTCCGGTCCTGTCCTGACTTGTCCGATATTTCGTGACTTCGAGATTGACCTTTTGTTTTATGACTTGTATCTTGGGTTTCACGTTAAGTGGGCCTAGGGACGTCGTGCCTAACTCTTTTAGAGCCCATGTGGGACTCTAAACCGGCCTCTACTCATCCCTAAACTCGAAATCCATCTAACCCTAGCCTCCACCTCTATATAAACAACCCCACCCCTTGGTTTGACATCTATTTGCCACTTTTCCACCCACCCAAACCCTAGTTCGTGGAGAGCCACCATCAAGGAGGGAGGAGAAGATCCCAAGCAAGAAGAAGAAGAGGAGAAAACGAAGAGGATCAAGATCTCCACCAAGTTTCGTCCTTCACCACCAATTCATCCCCTAGTTCATCACCAACCCTAGATCACCAAGATCCAAGTGCTACCTCCGAGTTTCTTGATTCATTGGAGTCCTAAACACCTGGTATACCTTCTATTCTCTTTTCCTTACGTGAATTCAACCCCTAATCTCCAAATTCACGTCGATCTAGAAAACCCTAATCAACTGATCTCGTCAAGTGCGGACTTGTCCGGTCCCTAGCGGACTAGTCCGATCTTCCTGGCTAAATTGTGTTGAATTAATTCTAAAATTTGATCTAATCGAATCCAAACCTGTATAAACTTGTTAAAAGCTATTAGAACTAATTAGAGATCATTAAAAGCAATCTAGTAACAAGTTCTACCTTGCATTTGCATCAATCATGCTTGTCATGTCATATTGAGTAATATTTGTGCACTCTTTGATTGTGTTTCTTGTCTTGCATGTTATTGTGTGGATTAGACGGATTTGCGCTAGAGAGTGCCGCCGAGGATCTACAGCACCAAGATTTTGAAGGCTTTGACCTTAATCAATAGCAAGAGCAAGGCAAGTGTCCTTGAAGCATATTGATCCTGTTTTAAAATAAATGTTTGGTTTGCAAAATTGCATGCTTGTGTCAAATTGATGGGAAATCCTATGGTAGGAAGTTTACTAGTTTTGTTAAACCACCCTTGTCACCTGGAATTTATGGTAGAGCGTCGGGATGGACTTTTTGCCTTTTGCTTCGCTTAATTAATTGGGATGGAAAAACAACACTACACGTTTAATTAGGTATTAATGATATTATGGTTAATGTGAACTGGTTGATATGGTATGGTAATGGGTGATCTAAGCAAGCCTGGTATGTGGATGGGTTGGATGTTATGGTGGTTTGCTTGCTTTAGATCTAAGGACCGGTTCATGCGAGAATAAGCCAGGACTACAGTGCCACCATGAGCCAAGTATGGGTGTGGCGTAGCTGATTAATTAGGGCTTTGCTAGTGCTGTTTGGACCTTTGTGGATGCTCGGGGAAGGGGTAGTCGGATTGGGTTTGTTGATGATTGGTGGGACTACCCTGGGATCCGAATGGCTCAAGAGGGGGCCCTTGGTTGAAGATGTGCTCAGTTGGAGGCATCGCCACCGGTGAAACCTCAGTGGGGTCTGAATAGGATAGTAATCCCTTTGTAAAGGCTATTTTGTGATATCTTGGCCACACACCAACGGAAGTGTGTAATATGACTGACGGGTCATGGGCATAAGGGAGATTCTTAGTCGCCGAAAGGTGATGAAATCACGAACACGTGGGTAAAGAGGTACAAACTCTGCAGAGTTAATTAAAACTATCATGATAGCCGTGCTTCCGGTTATGAGCACCTGGACAACTTCCATGATTAGAGGGCATTTGGTATTGGTAATGGTTATGGTGATGGTTATGGATGATTATGGATTTATTTCTGGTATTGAATATGGTTATTGGAAATGGTGAAATCTGGAATTATTGATGAGGATGGTGAATTATGGACTGGTATTATGATATTATTTATGACTATGATGGGTTTACTTCACATACATATAATATATTGCTTTTTCAAATGTTTTACTGTACTTTTCAGCACTTTGCCATTATTATTGTCGTCATTTGAATCAGCCACATGTCATACTTTCCACACTTGCTGAGTACGACATGTACTAACTCTTGCGATTCCCCCCAACAGTTGCAGGTCAAGATTATGAGTTTAATGGCGATAATGCGGAGTTCTAGGCCGTGTCTACCGTCAGCTTTGCCTGTGGTGTTATTGGAGCTGCGCTATCCCTTTTGCTTAGTTGCTTAGTTGCTTAATTAGTTTATTTCCGCTGCATAGTTTAACTTGTCATTAATATTCTTTAGAGCTTGTATTCGAGAATAATATGGTTTGTGTAATAAAATTTGGTTAATTAATCTTGTTCTGTGGTAATTTTCTGTATACTCTTTTGTGATTGCACTCGTGTATGTGTGTTGAACATCCTGGGCACACATATGCGTTAGCTTGGTTCATTTTCGGAACCGGGCGTCACATTCCCACATCATAATCCTTGATAAGCTCCAACCATCTTCGCTGCCTCAAATTTAGGTCCATTTGCGTGAATATCTACCTGAGACTCTTGTGCTCCATATAAATCTCACACCTATGACCAAGAATGTAATTGTAGGATCAATGATCATGTGAGAATCTACCACAGCGGGGTGAATGGTATATTCAAAAATTTTACGCAGCGAAAACAATCAAATCCCAACCCCTTCGGTAAAAATCAAACAATATAAAAAACCGTGTGTGCAAATGATCTTAAATGTGTTCAGCCATGACAAAGATTGTAGATATTAGAGAGAATCAAGTCACGATGACAACACATTAAGAATCACTCAAATACATCAAGAAAAACTCAAGTTACGATCAAAAGATTGAACTAAGATCAATCTGTTCAACCGAGTAAAATCAGTTCTGTTTTTCGTCAAAGAAACTCATGTCGATTAGAAACCACAAATCCAATGAACGTGAAATTTTCACAGATTATAGAAAATCAAGTTGTGAAGACAACCCAAGAAAAATCACGTCAATCAGATCTGTAACACTTGAGTTATGATAAAACCACCACAACAAGGTAGTGGTTTTCAGAAATTCAACGAGAAAAACTTGTCAAAAACAAGTCGGACGAACAAGGCACAAAAGTTCCTTTCAACTACAAATTTTATTTAATAGAACACAAGTGGAACAGCAAAAAAATCTTCTACCACGAGCTCTGACCTCCCTTGCTTATATAACCAGCCCTTAGGCCAACCCAAACCTAACTAGGACTCTAATCCTACTCAGTTCACGAATCGAAACTTTCCATAACTGCTCAAGACTCTTCTATACGCATATAGAAGCAATATTAAGACTTCCAAACACCTTAGGAATGTATCCCACATTCGTGAAACAACTCAAATTTGTGACCCACACGAAATCCTATCATAACCAACTCAAAACATTCCATATTTGAGTCAAACACGACTCAGCCGTAGCCTGAGTCCATAACCAAGTCGGTTGAACCTTTCTGACAAATTCTTTACGTCCACATCTCTTCATCACGCCTCAGAACCATGTATCCATGTCCATGCACTCCTTTCATATGTGCAAACACCTTCCTTCGACGTCCAGTAACCCTCATATGCACTGCCCTTGATTCAATCATCCTGCGCGACCTCCTGACCCATTCAACCACAATTCCTCCTGAACTTGGTTGTTGGAACCTCATCTCATCCCTGAGACTAGTCCAAAGGATCTTGTCACCAGCCATGACTTGAACTCAAGCAACACCTGCACATGAACAAACAACCAATCCGTACAAGCCCAAGTCCGCGACTTGACTCACGTCAGTTCCAAAACACAACACCTTACGTGAGACTTCACATAAGCGTGTTGCAATCCATAGTAAAATGATATCGACCACATCCAACCAAAACGCACCAAAAACTTGGCAAATGAATACTAAACAATCTTTCCAAGAATATAAAGCAAGTTTGAAACATTTCACTGGAAAATTAGGAACATTGCGATCAAGCTCTGAACATTGCAAAAGCTAACTGGAGCTTGAACCGGAGCTTACCAAAGCTAGCAGGACCTAGCGCCAGAGCTAACAAAGCTAGTCAGACCTAGTGCCAAAGCTAACCAAAGCTAGTCGGACCTAGCCAACCTAAAAGCCAGAGCTAGAAAAACATGTCGGAGCTATCAAAGACATGCTGGAGCTAAGGACAAAGCTCACCGGAGCTACCCAAAAACATGTCGAAGCTAACCAACATAAGTCGAACCTAGCAAAAGCTCGGACCTAGAGTCGGACCTTGCCGGATCTACCCAACACAACTCGGACCTATCATCGGACCTTGCAAAAAGGTGTTTTAGCAGTATTTCAGAAATTTTATCATCAAATCCAATGTATTCAGCACACATAGGTCTTACAATCTCCCCCTTGATGAATGCATTGGCAACACCACTTAAGATCTGAACATTGGATTATTCACATTAAAAGTTTTGAAAACAATTTCTCCCCCTTTGTAAAACAGAAATAAAATGAGAAGAAAAACAAATTCTCCCCCCTGAGAAGAATCGTGCCAAAAAAATTGTGAATATGTGCAATGCGTAATCAATTTCTCCCCCTTGAATACTTATCTTTAAAAATGCACATATTATCTATGATCTCTCCCCCTTTGACAATGTATTCAGCAAGGTCCAAAAGAGAAATTTCAAATGTTGTGAGCATATTACAACATATACATATAAACAAAGCTCATGCAAGTCATACTATAAAGTAACTTACAGTATCACATCAATGAGATACATAAAGTAGTGTAAGCCATGCTAGAGATCAAATGTAATTTTCATTTTAAGCAAGTCATGATCTAAAAAACTTAACTATTTCAAAACCTGAAAGCATGACACTTATTGCTGCATTTTATTATTTTTCAAAGCACAAATTTAGATAATATGATATTTGCAAGAGATTATATGTGCATCTGCCTTATTCTAAGCAGCCAAGCCAAGCCTATGTCATTTGACAATCAGAAGCTTAAGGACATGGTTTTAGTCATACACAACTTCTTCCAAGTTCATATCTAAGTACAATGATAAGCCATCTTAAAATAAGAAGTGCGATGCATGCATATTCTCTTGATCTTTACTCAATTTCATCATAAAGCTCAACATGTGATTTTATTACTTGATTTAACCTTTACGACTAAAAGCACTTGTGAGAATGCAACAAGTTCAAAATAGCAAGAAAGTTCGATCATGACCAGATTTAGTGTAAGTAATTATTCCAATTTGTGAGACCTATATGTGCTGAATACATTGGCTTGTAGTGAATACACTTGGCTTTGATGATAAAAGTTTTGAATATCACCAAAACACCTTTTTATCAAGGTCCGACTCTAGCTCTGAGCTACAGCAAGGTCCGACGGTAGGTCCGGCTTGTTTTTGGGTAGCTCCGGCTACGTTAGATGCTAGGTCCGACTTCTTGGTAAGATCCGACTAGCTTTGGTTAGATTTATCTTTAGCTCCGGCATGTCTTTGTTAGATCCGGCATGTCTTTGATAGCTCCGGCATATACTTGATAGCTCCGGCATGTTTTTGCTAAGCTCCGACGTACTTTGTCTAGCTCCGGTTTTGGGTTGACTAGTTTTGACTAGTTTTTGGTAAGCTCCGGTGCTAGGATCTACTATTTTTTGGTAAGCTCCGGTGCTAGGATCTACTAGTTTTGGAAAGCTCCGACGCTAGATTCTAATAGCTTTTGTTAGCTCCGGCTCAAGCTCTGGGTTGCTCTGGCAAGGTCCGGAACTTGACCGTAGTGCTTCTGTTTTTCATTTGCAAGGTTTCGTACTTGTTTTACATAATTGGAAAGATTGCTTAGCATTTACTAAGTTTTTGGTGCGTTTTGGATGATATGGCTGATATCGTTTTGCTATGCTTTGCAACATGCTTATGTGAGGTTCTCACGTAGGGTGTTGTGTTCGGAACTAACTTGAGTCAAGTCGAGGACTTGGGCTCGTATGGATTGGTTGTTTATTCATGTGCAGGTGTTGCTTGAGTTCAAGTCATGGCTGGTGACGGGATCCATTGGACTAGTCTCAGGCAGGAGATGAGGTTCCAACAACCAAGTTCGGGAGGAAATGTGGTTGAGCTGATCAGGAGGTCGCGCAGGATGATTGAATCGAGGGCAGTGCATATGAAGGTTACTGGACATCGAAGGAAGGTGTTCGCACGTATGCATGCGGTGCACGACGTGGCAACATGGTTCCGAAGATGGGATGAGGAAGGAAAGATCTGGTCGGAAGGATCGGATCGTACCGGTTGATGACTTTGGCTGCGGCGGAGTCGGTTATGGCTCGGTATGGAAAGTATCGAGTTGGTTATATTAGGATTTCGTGTGTGTCACGAATTTGAGTTGTTTAGGAATGTGGGATACGTTCCTAAGGTGTTTGGAAGTCTTAAGATTGCTTCTATCTGTGTATAGAAGAATCTTGAGCAGTTATGGAAAGTTACGAAACGTGATCTGAGTAGGATTGGAGTCCTAGTTGTATTGGGTTGGCCTAAGGGCTAGTTATATAAGCAAGGGAGCCCAGAGCTCGTGAGAGACGACTTTGGGGCTGTTCCTCTTGTGTTCTATTGAGTAAAATTCATAATTTGAAGGAACTTTTGTGCCTTGTTCGTCCAACTTGTTCCAGACAAGTTTTACTCGTTGAGTTTCTGGACAGTACTACCTTTCGTCGGTGGTTTTATCATAACTCGAGTTTTACTGATCCAATTGACTTGATTCTTTTTGGGTTGTCTTAACAACTTGATTGTCTATCATATGTCAAAATTTCACGGTCATTGGATTTGTCGTTTCTGAGCTACACGAGTTTCTTTGCAGCATTCCAGAAACTGTTTTTCTCGGGTAGGTCAGATTGATCATAGTCTGATTTTTTGATCATAACTTGAGTTTTTCTCGACAGATTTGAGTAATTCTTTTTGTGTTGTCTTGGTGACTTGATTATCTCTGATATCTATCACTTTTTTCACGGTGAAACACGTTTAGATTAGTCTCATACACGATTTCTTTAACAGATCGTTTTTCTGCCGAAAGGGTTTGGGGTTTTAATTGTTTCCGCTGCGTAAGATTTTTAAATCTACCATTCACCCCACCCTCTGGTAGCTTTTCACGTGCTCTTCGATCCTACAATTGGTATCAGAGCCACGGTGCTCTAATCTTTGTGATTTGCACATGTTTTTGACTAATCATCATGGAGAAGTACTCCGCCAAACCTTGTGTGTTTTCTGGTATTGATTTCCAGGTTTGGAAGGCATGCATGGAGGCTTTCATCCAGGCACAAGGCTTTGCAATATGGGAGAAGGTGTATAAGCCTTATGAAGTGTCACCCAATGATCAAGTCACGGCTACAAACCTAAGGGACGTCGACAACAACAACAAAACCCAAAACTTTATCATCCAAGGACTCACTCAAAGCGACTTTGATCGTGTCGCGCACCTCCGGTCAGCATACGATGTTTGGAGAGCTCTCTGTGATTATCATGAAGGCTCCAACACAATCAAGGAGGTAAAACAAGATATGTTCAAAAAGGAATACATGCGTTTTGAGATGCAACCAGGCGAGTCTATCGATGACCTCTTTGCTCGTTTCAATAAAATTCTCAGCAACTTACGTAGTGTCAATGTTAATTTTTCTGATGTTGAGAATGCTAGGCAACTTCTTAGTGCATTAGACACATCAATTTGGGAGATGAAAGTAACATCTATTCGTGAATCAACTGTCATGAGTTCTCTTACATTAGATGTACTTTATTCCAAGTTAAAAACTCATGAAATTGATATAATATCACGTAAGAACCCCAACAAATCTATTGCTTTTATTTCTCAACGTGATATGTCTAGCTCCGGCCAATCTTTATCTTGTAGTACACTTGCTTTGTTGTCCTCACTAACCCAGGAGCAGATCGAAGAATTTCCAGAAGAGGAGTTGGCACTCATCTCTACTAGATTCTCAAAAGCATTGCAAAATGTGAGAACTAGAAGGAGAGGAAGCTCCGGACCTCAACGCTGTTTTGAATGTGGTAAAATAGGACACTTTCGTACAGAATGCCCTAACCTTTCAGGTCCGACCACCCGGGAAGAAAAACAAAGCAAGGTCCAGACCTCCTCTGGAAACTCCAACAAGAAGAAGAAGGGTACCATAGGACGCAAGATGATTAACAGCTTCATCACCACACTTCAAGAACTTAGTTCAAGTGATGTAGACTTTGAAAGTGATGAAGATGATGACGATCTGGCCAACTTATGCTTCATGGCGGGCAAATCAAGATCAAGATCAAGTCAGGAGGATGCAGAACACAACAGTGAAGACGATGAGGTATGTTCTACCTGCAATGAAATGTGTGATGCTATTTCTCGTGCAACTATTATTGTCAAGAAAAAGGACAAAAAGCTTAGGGATAATGCTGCTAAAATTGAATCACTAGAATCTGAAATTAACCGTTTAAAAACTTTGATTCCTAGTGATGATGCATGTCCCTCATGTGACTTAATCTATGAACGATTGTCCACATTAAGAAGTGCACACTCCTCCACTCTAGATAGACTTGATGAAGAAATTAAAAAGAACAAAGAGCTTGCTGCACTTAATGATAAAAACTTAAAAGATGCTAGCTGTTCTACAATTGACTTGCATTGTTCTACTTGTGATGATCTTGATAAGAAACTACAGGATGCTATGAATGAAATTTCTATATTGAACAATGCTTTACGTTCTCATGAAGTTAAATTTTGTTCCAATTGCAAATTAAAAGGAAAAACTTCATGTGAAAATTGCCTTGATCTGTCCAATAAACTTGATGAGATGCATAGGACATTAGATCGGTTTTGTAATGGGAATAAGAACCTAAACTTGCTGCTGAATTCTTCCAAGTCTTGCAATAATAAAACTGGGTTAGGTTTTGATTCTCATGCACACGCTAAGGCACATCCACCTAAAATTGTAAAGTCATTAGGAAATGTTTTGATTCAAACAGTTCCTAAACAAAAAGAAGTGGTTTTCAAATCTGCAGGAGTGCTTTCTAATTCTGTTTCTAATGTTGGGTGCTCATCTAGACATGATTACAAAATTAAGTTTCATTGTACCTACTGTGGTAGAGATGGTCATGTCATAGATTTTTGTTATAGACTAGCTAAACAACAGAAAAGGGAAAGAATGTCTGCTAGATCTCTTAACTTTCATGCTAAACTGAAAATTAGAAACATGCAACCTGCTTTAATGAGTCAGAAATTTGAAAAGGTAGCTTCTGGAACCTTTGTCAAGAAATCTACAAAGGCAGCTCCGGTAGTTCTGATAGCTCCGAGAGCTCCCGGATCTTCTGTTGTTCCCTCCGGAGCTTCAGTTTTTGCCTCCAGACCTTCTGCTTTTACCTCCGGAGCTACTAGTTTTCACTCTAAACAAGTAACAACTTCTAAATCAACTGTTAAGAACAGAAAACCTCAATCTTTGACTCATAAACCTGCTGTTTTGTCTCAGCTTTCGCGTGTTTTTCCTACTGCACGTTGTGTGACTCAGTACTGGATACCTAAATGCCTTTTGACTAACCCCAGTATTGAGTCATCGACGTATTGTGCTTCTATGTAGGTTACACGTTTGAGAAAGGAGAACATTTGGATTGTGGATAGGTTGCTCATGCCACATGACCGGTAACAAAGATTGGTTCTCCTCCCTCTCTTTTGTGTCACGTGTAGAAAATGTTACTTTTGCCGATAATTCTTCAACTCCTATAATTGCTAAGGGGTCGGTTAAAGTAAATGATCACTACACTTTGAAGGATGTGGCACTTGTCAAAAATTTGAAATACAACTTGCTTTCTGTTTCACAATTGCTAGATGAAAATCTGGAAATTATTTTCAATAAAAACTGCTGCAAAGTTGTAGGTTCAAATAGTGAGCTTATTTTTAATATGTCTCGATTTGGAAGAGTTTTTAAAGCTGATTTTGATATGTCTTCCTCTAAGCATAGGTGTCTAGTTGCTAATGATTCAAAGGACTTATATTTTTGGCATCGTAGACTTGGTCACGTAGGCTTTGATCACCTAACGCGTGTTAGTGCTCTTGATCGCATACGTGGGCTGCCTAAGCTTAAATGGGACAAAGAAATTGTGTGCTCTTCTTGTAGACATGCTAAGATGGTTGCATGTTCACATACTCCCCTCACAATGATCATGACAACTGAACCATGTCAACTTTTGCATCTTGACACCGTAGGACCTTCACGTGTTCAATCCTTCGGAGGTAAATGGTATGTTCTTGTTATTGTTGATGATTATTCTAGATACTCTTGGGTTTACTTTATGGCATCTAAGAATGAAGCTTTTAGTCACTTTAGGACTTTATTTCTTAGATTATCAATTGATCACCCAGGATCTTTAAAGGCAATTAGAAGTGATAACAGAACTGAATTTAAAAATCAATCTTTTGATCACTTTTGCGCTGAAAATAGAATAGATCATCAATTCTCTTCACCATATGTACCTCAACAAAACGGTGTTGTAGAAAGAAAGCACAGAACCTTAGTTGAGATGGCTAGGACTATGCTTGATGAATATCAAACTCCTAGGAATTTTTGGGCTGATGCATTAGCAACCGCTTGTTATGTCTCAAATCGTGTTTTCTTGCGTGCTAAGCTAGGTAAAACACCATATGAGCTCTGGTTTGGACATAGGCCGAGTGTTACACACTTTCGGGTCTTTGGTTGCAAATGCTTTGTTAAGAAACATGGTAATCTTGATAAGTTTGAACCTAGATCGATTGATGGCATGTTTCTTGGTTATCCATCTCATACTAGAGGCTACCGTGTGCTTTTACTTGACACTAACAAAATTGTGGAGACTTGTGAAGTGTCTTTTGATGAAGCTAGCCCAGGTACTAGCTCCGGTGTTGCAGGACCAGATCCGTATCCTCAGGGGGAGGGTATTTTCGAAGATGAAGAAGAGCCGGTGATACTGCCTGGTAGTTCCGAAGTTGACACGTGTCCAGCTCCAGACATTGAACAAGCTCCGGCTATCACCTATGCTGGTCCTGATCGTCCACAAGTCACAAGCTCATCAATCTACGATAAACCTAATGAAGAAGAAGCTTGTGAGACATATGTTCCCCTACGTTTTTACAAAGATCATCCACCACAACAGATGATTGGAAGCTTGCACGAACGAGTCACACGGTACAGGTTTTGCGATCCAAACTCTCATGCTCATTCTGCTTTTGTTGCTTCTTTTGAACCCAAAGATATATCACACGCACTCACTAATGAATCTTGGATTATTGCCATGCAAGAAGAGTTAGAAAATTTTGAAAGAAATAATGTTTGGAAACTTGTACCTCCACCTCAAGGTCACACTTTAATTGGAACTAAATGGGTATATAAAAATAAACAAAGTGAGGATGGGGTTGTGGTTAGGAATAAGGATAGGTTGGTTGCTCAAGGTTTCACTCAAGTTGAAGGTCTAGATTTTGATGAAACTTTTGCTCCTGTCGCTAGATTAGAAGCCATAAGAATTTTGTTAGCTTTTGCAGCATCTAAAGGTTTTAAGCTATATCAAATGGATGTTAAAAGTGCTTTTCTTAATGGCTACATAGATGAGGAGGTTTATGTCAAACAACCACCGGGTTTTGAAAATCCAGATTTTCCTAATCATGTTTACAAACTGTCAAAAGCCTTATACGGTCTCAAACAAGCCCCTAGAGCATGGTATGACAGGTTAAAAACATTCTTACTTGACAAGGGGTTTACCATGGGCAAGGTTGATAAAACTCTTTTTGTGCTTAAACATGGCAATGACTCATTATTCGTTCAAGTGTATGTGGATGGTATTATCTTTGGTTGTGCTTCTCATGATCTTGTGTCCAAGTTTTCAGAAATGATGAGTTCCGAATTTGAAATGAGTATGATGGGTGAACTCACTTTCTTTTTGGGGCTACAAATCAAGCAAACAAAGGAGGGTACCTTTGTGCATCAAACGAAGTATACCAAAGACCTCCTAAGGCGCTTCAACATGGACAAAAGCAAGCCTCTTCGGACACCGATGGGAACAGCAACAACACTTGAACTTGATGAAGATGGTGAATCCGTGGATCAAAAAGAATATAGAAGCATGATCGGATCACTTTTGTACCTCACGGCATCAAGACCGGACATACAATTCAGCGTATGTCTTTGTGCACGGTTTCAAGCTTCCCCACGTGTTTCACATCGTCAAGCCGTCAAAAGGATTCTCAGGTACTTACATGGAACTCAAGAATTTGGCATTTTTCTTCCTTCTTCCTCAACCGTTACTTTGAAAGCTTTTTCGGATGCTGATTTTGGGGGTTGTAGGATTGATAGGAAAAGTACTTCCGGTGCTTGTCATTTTCTTGGCAATTCTCTTGTTGCTTGGTCCTCTAGAAAACAAAATTCAGTTGCACAATCCACAGCCGAATCTGAATATGTAGCTGCTGCTAGTGCTTGCTCACAAATTCTTTGGATTGTTCAAACACTTAAGGACTATGGGGTTGATCTAGATAGTGTTCCACTGTTTTGTGATAACACTAGTGCTATTTGCATTGCCAAAAACCCCGTGCAACATTCTAGAACTAAGCACATTGATATTAGGTATCACTTTCTCTGAGATAACGTTGAAAAAGGAAACATTGTGCTTCACCATGTAGATACCGAACATCAATTGGCTGACATTTTTACAAAACCCTTGGATTTCACTCGTTTTTGTTACATTTGTAGTGAAATAGGGGTTATGCATCCTCATGGCTTAAATTGAGGGGGAGTTTTTGAAACTTGGGAAGTCTATGTGTGAATCTGAAATTAAAATAATATGAGCATAGTATTTCATACATATATGACTTTGTGATTCCTTTTACATGCTGAAAGTTCTTACTACATTACTCGTGTTATACATTTTGTAGTTTTTGCCATGTCTAGTAATTGGAATAAATACTTACACTAAATCTGGTCATGGTCGAACTTTCTTGCTGTTTTTGAACTTGTTGCATGCTCACAAATGCTTTTAATCATTAAGAATTAATCAAGTAATCAACTTACATGTTGAGTTTTAATGAACAAATACAAATTGATAAAAGATCAAGAGAATATGCATCCATCACACTTCTTCTTTTGAGATGGCTTGTCATTGCACTTAGATATGAACTTGGAAGAAGTTGTGTATGACTAAAACCATGTCCTTAAGCTTCCGATTGTCAAATGACATAGGCTTGGCTTGGTTGGTTAGAATAAGGCAGATGCGCATATAATCTCTTGCAAATGTCATATGATCTAAATTTGTGTTTTGAAAAATAATAAAATACAGCAACTAGTGTCATGCTTTCAGGTTTTGAAATAGTTAAGTTTGTGAGATCATGACTTGCTTAAATTGAAAAATTACATTTGATCTTTAGCATGGCTTACACTACCTTATGTATTTCATTGATGTGATAATGTAAGGTACTTGATAGTATAACTTGGATGAGCTTTGTTTATATGTATATGTTATAATATGCTCATAACAACTAAAGTTGGAGAGAGAATATGACTTGCTGAATACATTGTCAAAGGGGGAGAGATAAGCATGAAGAGAGCATAAGGGAGAGCATAAGGGAGAGATCATAAAGGGGGAGAGATAATATGGGATAATTTTTCCTTCTCATTTTACTTTTGATTTACAAAGGGGAGAAATTTTCTTTAAAACTTTTAATGAGAATAAGCCAATGTTCGGATTTTACATGGTGTTGCCAATGCATTCATCAAGGGGGAGATTGTGAGACCTATATGTGCTGAATACATTGGCTTGTAGTGAATACACTTGGCTTTGATGATAAAAGTTTTGAATATCACCAAAACACCTTTTTATCAAGGTCCGACTCTAGCTCTGAGCTACAGCAAGGTCCGACGGTAGGTCCGGCTTGTTTTTGGGTAGCTCCGGCTACGTTAGATGCTAGGTCCGGCTTCTTGGTAAGATCCGACTAGCTTTGGTTAGCTCCGGTGAGCTTTATCTTTAGCTCCGGCATGTCTTTGTTAGATCCGGCATGTCTTTGATAGCTCCGGCATATACTTGATAGCTCCAGCATGTTTTTGCTAAGCTCCGACGTACTTTGTCTAGCTCCGGTTTTGGGTTGACTAGTTTTGACTAGTTTTTGGTAAGCTCCGGTGCTAGGATCTACTAGTTTTTGGTAAGCTCCGGTGCTAGGATCTACTAGTTTTGAAAAGCTCCGACGCTAGATTCTAATAGCTTTTGTTAGCTCCGGCTCAAGCTCCGGGTTGCTCTGGCAAGGTCCGGAACTTGACCGTAGTGCTTCTGTTTTTCATTTGCAAGGTTTCGTACTTGTTTTACATAATTGGAAAGATTGCTTAGTATTCATTTACTAAGTTTTTGGTGCGTTTTGGATGATATGGCTGATATCGTTTTGCTATGCTTTGCAACATGCTTATGTGAGGTTCTCACGTAGGGTGTTGTGTTCGGAACTAACTTGAGTCAAGTCGAGGACTTGGGCTCGTATGGATTGGTTGTTTATTCATGTGCAGGTGTTGCTTGAGTTCAAGTCATGGCTGGTGACGGGATCCATTGGACTAGTCTCAGGGAGGAGATGAGGTTCAACCAACCAAGTTCGGGAGGAACTGTGGTTGAGCTGATCAGGAGGTCACGCAGGATGATTGAATCGAGGGCAGTGCATATGAAGGTTGCTGGACGTTGAAGGAAGGTGTTCGCACGTATGCATGCGGTGCACGACGTGGCAACATGGTTCCGAAGATGGGATGAGTAAGGAAAGATCTGGTCGGAAGGATCGGATCGTACCGGTTCATGACTTTGGCTGCGGCGGAGTCGGTTATGGCTCGGTATGAAAAGTATCGAGTTGGTTATATTAGGATTTCGTGTGTGTCACGAATTTGAGTTGTTTAGGAATGTGGGATACGTTCCTAAGGTGTTTGGAAGTCTTAAGATTGCTTCTATCTGTGTATAGAAGAATCTTGAGCAGTTATGGAAAGTTACGATTCGTGATCTGAGTAGGATTGGAGTCCTAGTTGTATTGGGTTGGCCTAAGGGCTGGTTATATAAGCAAGGGAGCCCAGAGCTCGTGAGAGACGACTTTGGGGGCTGTTACTCTTGTGTTCTATTGAATAAAATTCATAATTTGAAGGAACTTTTGTGCCTTGTTCGTCCAACTTGTTCCAGACAAGTTTTACTCGTTGAGTTTCTGGACAGCACTACCTTTCATCGGTGGTTTTATCATAACTCGAGTTTTACTGATCCAATTGACGTGATTCTTTTTGGGTTGTCTTCACAACTTGATTGTCTATCATCTGTAAAAATTTCACGGTCATTGAATTTGTGGTTTCTGAGCTACACGAGTTTCTTTGCAGCATTCCAGAAACTGTTTTTCTCGGGTAGGTCAGATTGATCATAGTCTGATTTTTTGATCATAACTTGAGTTTTTCTTGACGGATTTGAGTAATTCTTTTTGTGTTGTCTTCGTGACTTGATTATCTCTGATATCTATCACTTTTGTCACGGTGAAACACGTTTAGATTAGTCTCATACATGATTTCTTTAACAGATCGTTTTTCTGCCGAAAGGGTTTGGGGTTTTAATTGTTTCCGCTACGTAAGATTTTTAAATCTACCATTCACCCCCCTCTGGTAGCTTTTCACGTGCTCTTCGATCCTACACAATTACTAGTCATGGCAAAAACTACAAGATGTATAACATGATTAATGTAGTAAGAACTTTCAGCACAAAAATGAATCACAAAGTCATATATGTATGAAATATTATGCTCATATTTTCAAGTTCTGATTCTCATATCCAAATTTTAAAATCAACTCCCCCTCAATTCAACCCTTGTGGATGCATTACCCCAATTTCACTACGAATAAAGCAAAAACGTGTTAAATCCAAAGGTTTTGTAAAAATGTCAGCCAATTTATGTTCGATATCTACATGGTGAAGCACAATGTTTCCTTTTTCAACATTATCATGGAGAAAGTGATACCTAATGTCAATGTGCTTAGTTCTAGAATGTTGCACGGGGTTTTTAGCAATGCAAATGGCACTAGTGTTATCACAAAACAATGGAACACTATCTTGATTTGCCCCAAAATCCTTAAGTGTTTGAACAATCCAGAGTATTTGTGAGCAAGCACTAGTAGCAGCTATATATTCAAATTCAGCAGTGGATTGTGCAACGGAGTGTTGTTTTCTAGAGGACCAAGCAACAAGAGATTACTAAGAAAATGACAAGTACCAGAAGTACTCTTCCTATCAATCCTACAACCTCTGAAATCAGCATCGGAAAAAGCTCTCAAAGAAACGGTTGAGGACGACGAAAGAAAAATGCCAAATTCTTGAGTTCCATGTAAGTACCTCAGAAGACGTTTGACGGCTTGAAGATGTGAAGCTCGTGGGGAAGCTTGAAATCTTGCACAAAGACATATGCTGAATTGTATGTCCGATCTTCATGTCGTGAGATACAAAAGTGATCCGATCATGCTTTGATATTCTTTTTGATCAACCAGTTCATCATCTTCATCAAGCTCAAGTGTTGATGTTGTTCCCATTGGTGTCCGAAGAGGCTTGCTTTTGTCCATGTTGAAGCGCTTGAGAAGGTCCCTTGTATACTTCGTTTGATGCACAAAGGTACCTTCCTCAGTTTGCTTGATTTGCAGCCCCAAAAAGTAAGTGAGTTCACCCATCATACTCATCTCAAATTCTGAACTCATAATTGCTGAAAACTTGGACACAAGATCATGAGAAGCACAACAAAGATAGTATCATCCACATACACTTGAATGAATAATGAGTCATTGCCATGCTTAAGCACAAAAAGAGTTTTATCAACCTTGCCCATGGTAAACCCCTTTTCAAGTAAGAATGTTTTGAACCTATCATACCATGCTCTAGGAGCTTGTTTTGGACCATACAGGGCTTTAGTCGAGTTGAAAACATGATTAGGAAAATCTGGATTTTGAAAACCAGGCGGTTGCTTAACATAAACCTCCTAATCTATGTAGCCATTAAGAAAAGCACTTTTAACATCCATTTGATATAACTTGAAACTTTTAGATGCAGCAAAAGCTAACAAAATTCTTATGGCTTCTAATCTAGCAACAGGAGCAAAAGTTTCATCAAAATCTAGACCTTCAATTTGTGTGAAACCTTGAGCAACCAATATAGCCTTATTCCTAATCACAAATCCATCCTCACTTTGTTTATTTTTAAACACCCATTTAGTTCCAATCAAAGTGTGACCTTGAAGTGGATATACAAGTTTCCAAACATTATTTCTTTCAAAATTTTCTAACTCTTCTTGCATGGAAATAATCCAAGATTCATTAGTGAGTGCGTGTGATATATTTTTGGGTTCAAAAGAAGCAACAAAAGCCTAGATCTTTAAATTGTTCATGCAAGCTTCCAATTATCTGTTGCGGGGGATGATTCTTGTAAATACATAGGGGAAGAGATGTCTCAGAAGCTTCTTCTTCATTAGGTTCATCATAGATTGATGAGCTTTTGGCTTGTGGATGATCAGGACCAACAGAGGTGGTAGTCGAAGCTTGTTCAAAGTTCAGAGCTGGACACGTGTCAGCTTCGGAACTAACAGGAAATATCACAGACTCTTCTTCTTCTTCTTCTTCTTCGAAAATACCCTCCCCCTAAGGATATGGATCTGGACCTGCAATGTTTGAGCTCGTACCTAAGCTAGCTTCATCATAAGACACCTCACAAGTCTCCAAAATTTTGTTAGTGTCAAGTAAAAGCACACGGTAACCTCTAGTATGAGATGGATAACCAAGAAACATGCCATCAATGGACCTAGGTTCAAATTTATCAAGATAACCATGTTTCTTAACAAAGCATTTGCAACCAAAGACCCGAAGGTGTGTAACACTAGGCCTATGTCCAAATCAAAGCTCATATGGTGTTTTACCTAGCAAAGCGCGCAAGAAAACACGATTTGAGATATAACAAGCAGTTGCAATTGCCTCAACCCAAAATTTTCTAGGAGTTTGATATTCATCAAGCATAGTCCTAGCCATCTAAACTAAGGTTCTATTTTTTCTTTCTACAACACCGTTTTGTTGAGGAATGTGGCCTAGAGGGGTGGGGGGTGAATAGGCCTTTTTGAATTTTAGTCGAAACCTGCAACACTTAACAGACTGATCAAATCCTGAGATATCGGACTAGTCCAATAGAGTGCGGACTAGTCTGGTGCGTGTGGACTAGATCGATCATGCTTGATCGATTATCTCGATCCTAGACTCTGTGCAGTGGAAATATACTTGTAAATAAAGGTAATACTTCTATCAAACTGAGTGTTGTACAACTTAATCTTATACTCAATGTTTTAACGTAATGTGGACAAGATCAAGTGAAACCCTAGATAGCAATGAAAAGTAAGAACAATGTGAACAAAGTGAAGACACAATATTTTTATCTTGTGGTTCGGTTCCCACAAAGGCAACCTACGTCCACGTTGAGGAGCCCACGAAAGGACCGGGTCTTCACCAACCCTAACCTCGTCGAATCGCCATGAAGGCCAATTCTCTTTCACTATCACAAGGGTAAATCACCAAATTCAAGGGGCCTTCTCACAAGTTGAGGGCTCCCCAAGATTACAAAGCAAACACCACCAAGAACACACTCTTAAGATCAACAATGAAACAACAGGAGTGTGTTAGAGATCAAACCGAAGAGCTCAAACGTGTGAATCATGTCTCTCCTTTGATCCAAAGTGAATCCTCAAGTGATTGATCTTTCTTGCATTGTATTACGTGGAGATATGTGTTTTCTGAGCTCTTGGAGGGTGTGACAGCGCTGGGAGCCGAGAGAGTTAAAAGTAGGGATGTGCACATCTATTTATATGGTGTCTCCAAAAGTTACCGTTAGGGTTTTGAGGGTCCGGACTAGTCCGAGGTGGAGTCTGGACTAGTCTGGTGTGCGGCGTGTAGGAAACCCTAAGTTCTTAGGAATATCGGACTTGTCCGGCTTAGGGCGGACTAGTTCGATTTTGGCTCTAGAAAAGTTTGGACTAGTCTGATTATTTTCGGACAAGTCCGGCTGTGGTGATCTCCTTAGTGAATTTGGACAAGTCCACATTTAGAGGACTTGTCCGATTTTAGTCAGAGAGGTTATCGGTCTAATCTGTGGTAATTTTGGACTTGTCCGATTTCGTGCAAATCTGTGAGGTGTAGAGGACTAGTCCGCACTAGGAAGTACTAGTCCGATTTTAGTCAGAAAGATATCAGACTAGTCCATGTTGATATCGGACTAGTCCGATCTGTGTAGACTCAGACTGTGCAGACAAGTCCGCACTGGGAGGACTTGTTCGATTTTGAACAGAGAGGTTATCAGACTAGTCCGGATATTATCAGACTAGTCCGGACCTGTATAAATTAGTGCAGTGAGTGGGCTTTCTTTTGATTGAGCTCTTGGGGTGTGTTTCTCCAACACAGTCCATATACAATGATCTAATCTATTCAACTCTTGAGCTCTTTTTCATATAGATCCTCATTCTCCTTTCTTTTTGCGCTTCTTCATAATTTCTTTTAGGGCCTGTGATCATCTCAACAATTTAGTTAGGATCTCATTTATTTGTCATAAATCAATCAAAACCCACAAGGGATGCCTAGATGCACTTTCAGTACATATGGTGAAGAAAATTGATGATCTATTCCATTTTTAGCACAAAAGTGATCAAAAGATTGATTTTTAAATTCGGTTCCGTTATCACTTCTAATTGCTTTTGAAGATCCTGGGTGATCAATTGATAATCTAAGAAATAAAATTCTAAAGTGACTAAAAGCTTTATTCTTAGATGCCATAAAGTAAACCCAAGAGTATCTAGAATAATTATCAACAATCACAAGAATATACCATTTACCTCCGAAGGATTGAACACGTGAAGGTCCTATGGTGTCAAGGTGCAGAAGTCGACCTGGTTCAGTTGTCGTGATCATTGTGAGAGGAGTATGTGAATCTGCAACCATCTTAGCATGTCTACATGAAGAGCATATAATATCTTTGTCTCCTTTGAGTTTAGGCAAACCACGTATGCGATCAAGAGCACTAACACGAGTGAGGTGATCAAGGCCTACGTGACCAAGGCTACAATGCCAGAAGAAGAAATATTTTGAGTCATTTGCAACTAGACACCTAGCTATACAAGCCTATGTGGATATGGCAATGCTAAAGCATACCAAAATCCTCTACTAAGCACACAAGCAGCAATACATTGAAATCAGCACACCAAGCAAAAACAAAACGCTTCCTGAGTGTCCCTATGTGCTCTAAAGTGTCCATTCTATCTAGGTTGAGCCCTACGGTGTGACACCCGGTTCCAAAAATGAACCAATCGAACGCATATGTGTGCTCAGGATGTTCAACACACATACACGAGTGCATTCACAAAAGAGTATACAGAAAATTACCACAGAACAAGATTAATTAAAAAAATTTTATTAGACAATTCATAATATCCACGAATACAAGCTCTAATGAATATTAATGACAAGTTCAACTAAACAGCTAGGCAGCATAAGCGATAGGGTATAGCGCAGCTCCATGCAACACCACAGGCAAAACTGATGGTAGACACGACCTAGAACTCCGCATTATCGCCATTAAACTCCCGATCCTGACCTGCAACTGTTGGGGGGATTGCAAGAGTGAGTACATGTCGTACTCAACAAGTGTGTAAAGTATGACATGTGGCTGATTCAAATGACGAATATAATAATGGCTAAGTGCTAAAAAGTACATTAAAACATTTGAAAAGCAATATATTACATGTATATGAAATAAACCTGTCATAAACCATAAGTAATATCATAGTACCAGTCCATATTCTATATCCATCATCATGTACCAATATCCATATTCAATACCAAAAATTAATTCATAGCCATCCATAACCATAATACAGACCATAACCATAATACCATCCCAATACCGAGTTCCCTCTAATCATGTGAGGGTCCAGGTTGCTCATAACCGGGAGCACGGCTATCATGATAGTTTTAGACACACTCTGCAGAGGTTGTACCGCTTCGTGGTGGCACTGTAAATCCTGGATGGTCGCTCCATGAACCGGTCCTTAGATCTAAAGCAAGCAAAACCACCATAACATCCAACCCACCACGTACCAGGCTTGCTTAGATCACCCATTACCATATCAGATTTAACCTGTTTATGTCAACCACAATCTCATTAATGCATAATTAAATTAAGCAGTGTAGTTGTTCTTCCATCCCAATTAATTAAGCGAAGAAAAAAGGTAAAAATCCCATCCCGACTCTCTACCATATATCCCAGGTGACAAGGGTGGTTAAACAAAGCTAGTAAACTTCCTATCATAGGTTTCTCATCAAATTGACTCAAGCATGCAGTTTTGCAAACAAAACATTTATTCAAAACAGGATCAATATGATTCAAGGACACTTGCCTTGCTCTTGCGGTTGGTTCAGGTCAACTTCTTCAAACTCTTGGTGCTGGAGATCCTTCGTGGCACTCTCTAGCGCAAATCCGTCTAATCCACAAAATAAAAATACAAGACAAGAAACACAATCAAAGAGTGCACAAATATTTCTCAATATGACATGATATGCATGATTAATGCAAATGCAAGGTAGAACTTGTTAATAGATTGCTTTCAATGATCACAAACTAGTTCTAATAGCTTTTAACAAGTTTATACAGGTTTGGATTTGATTAGGTCAAATTTTAGAATTAATTCAACACAATTTAACCAGGAAAATCGGACTGGTCTGCTAGGGACGGGACAAGTCTGCACTTTGTGAGATCAGCAGATTAGGGTTTTCTTGATCGATGTGAATTTGGAGATTTGGGGTCGAATTCACGTAAGGAAAAGAGAATCGAAGGTATACCAGGTGTTTAGGACTCCAATGAATCAAGAAACTTTGAGACAACACTTGGATCTTGGTGATCTAGGATTGATGATGAACTTGGAGATGAATTGGTGATGAAGAACGAAAGCTTGGTGGAGATATTGATCCTCTTTCGTTTCCTCCTCTTCTTCTTGCTTGGGATCTCCTTCTCCCTCCTTGATGGCGTCTCTCCACGAACTAGGGTTTGGGTGGGGTGGAAAAGTGGCAAATAGATGTCAAGCCAAGGGGTGGGGTTGTTTATATAGAGGTGGAGGCTAGGGTTAGATGGATTTCGACTTTGAGAGGAGTAGAGGCCAGTTTAGAGTCCCACATGGGCTCTAACAGAGATAGGCACGGCGTCCCTAGGCCCACTTAACGTGAATCCCAAGAAACAAGTCGTAAAAAAAAGATCAATTCGGAGTCGCGAAATATCGGACAAGTCCGAAAAGGACCAGACTAGTCTGAATTTAGTCCGAAAGAAATCAGACAAGTCTGGCCAAAAGTCGGATAAGACCGACTTTAGACAGAGAGGAAAATGGACAAGTCCGCTGGGACACCGGACTAGTCTGGACAAGTCCAAGGACTTCGCATGTTTTCAAAGATTCTTGGAACACCGGACTAGTCCGCACAAAATCGGACAAGTTCAAAAGTGTCCAGAGGCAAAATCGGACTAGTCTACAGCAAAAACGGATAAGTTCGTTTGAAGTCAGAGAGAAATCGGACTAGTCCTCACCAAAATCAGACTAGTCAACACTTTTAAGCATTTTAAGTGCCGTTTTGTTCCAAATCAATTTTAAACTCGTTCCTCTTTATGTGGGTTAATGTTAAACATGTATATGAATGTATGTAGGGCATGATGCATGAAAATGAGGGTGTTACACACCTACCCCCTTAAAATGAATCTCGCCCTCGATATTCGACGCGAAAGATAAGAGATAGGGTAATTCCTTCTTGAGATCATCCTCCAATTCCCACGTTGCTTCTTTTTCTGTGTGGTGCTTCCATTGAACTTTACACCTTCTAATAACCTTGTTCCTTGTGACCCTCTCCTTAGTTTCCAAAATTTTGACCGGTTGTTCGACATAAATCAAATATGCCCCTAATTCCAATCCTTCCATTGGCACTTGTTCTTCCGGTACTCTCAAGCACTTCTTGAGCTGGGAAACATGAAAGACATCATGTACGTCTAAAAGATAAGTTGTCATCTCCAACTTATACGCTACTTCTCCTCTTTTGTCCAAAATCTTGAATGGCCAAATGTATCGAGGTGCTAGTTTGCCTCTTATGTTAAACCTCTTATGACCTCTCATTGGTGACACCTTGAGGTAAACGAAGTCTCCCACTTCAAAGGTTAATTTCCTTCTCCTATTGTCCGCATAGACTTTTTGTCTTGATTGGGCAGCCCTCAAGTTTTCACGAATTATTTGGACTTGCTTTTTAGCTTCATGCAACACATCCGGACCAGATACTTGAGTTTCTCCTGCCTCATTCCAAAATAAAGGTGTCCTACACTTCCTTCCATAAAGCGCTTCATATGGTGACATTTTCAAGCTTGCTTGGTAACTATTGTTGTATGAAAATTCTGCATATGGCAAGCTCTTGTCCCAACTTCTCCCATGCTTCAAAGCATAAGCTATTAACATGTCCTCTAGAATCTTATTGGTCCTCTCGGTTTGTCCATCCGTTTGAGGGTGGTATGCTGAACTAAAATTCAACCTCGTTCCCAAAGCTTCATGCAATTTCTGCTAAAATTTGGAAGTGAATTGTGAACCTCTATCCGAGACTATCTTCTTTGGAACTCCATGCAAACATACTATTCTTCCCATGTACAGTTCCACCAATTTCTCTCCATTATAGGTGGTCTTGACGGGAATAAAGTGGGCTGACTTAGTTAACCGATCCACAATTACCCAAATTGAGTCGTAACCGAACTGAGTACGTGGTAAAACTATGAAGTCCATACCGATTTCTTCCCACTTCCATTCCAGAATCTTTAATGGTTGTAATAGTCCAGCTGGCCTTTGATGTTCCGCCTTGACTCGTTGGCACACATCACACAATGCTACGTATTCAGCTATGTCCTTTTTCATGCTATCCCACCAATAGCAAGTCTTCAAGTCTTTGTACATCTTCGTACAACCGGGGTGAATTGAGTATGGTGAGTCATGTGCCTCTTTTATTATTGTCTCCCAAATACACTTCATATTAGGCACAACAATCCTCTTACCAAGCCATAGGGTACCATGTTCATCTTCATGAAATCTGAATTCTCTCCCTTCTTGGGTCCTTTCCTTGATTTCCTAGATTTCTTCATCCTTTGTTTGACCCTCTCGAATTTCTTGCTCCAAGGTCGGATTTAATTCCATTGTCCCCAACTCATTTACAAATCCGAGGTTCAACCGTTCAAACTCCTTACATAACTCGGATGGTAATTCTCGAACTGTGAGTTGATGACTTACTCCTTTTCTACTCAAAGCATCGGCCACTACATTGGCTTTTCCCGGATGATAGTTGATCCCCAAATAATAATCTTTTATAAGCTCCAACCATCTTCGTTGCCTCAAATTCAGATCCATTTGTGTTAAAATATACTTCAAACTCTTGTGATCTGTATAAATTTCACACCTATGTCCAAGAATATAGTGTCTCCAAATCTTCAATGCATGTACCACGGCTACGAGTTCTAAATCATGGGTTGGGTAATTCTGCTCATGTTTCTTCAATTGTCATGACGCATAGGCGATCACTTGACCTTCTTGCATCAATACACATCCAAGTCATTGTCACGATGCGACGCAATAAATGTCAAAACTCTTGCTCACATTCGGCAGTACCAAAACTGGGGTTGTAGTTAACTTCTTCTTCAACTCCTCAAAACTGTTTTGACAAGCTTGATTCCATTGGAAAGCCTTTCCCTTCATTAGCAATTCCGTCATTGGCTTGGCTATCTTGGAAAAGTCCTTGATGAATCGACGGTAATATCCAGTCATTCCAAGAAAACTCCTTATTTCCCTTACGTTTTGCGGCGGTTCCCACTTCAACACGTCTCTCACTTTTCCGGGGTCAACCGATACTCCTCCTCCTGAGACGATATGACCCAAAAATGACACCTCTTTCAACCAAAACTGACACTTGTTGAACTTGGCATACAATTGATGCTCCCTCAATTTCTGTAGCATAAGCCTCAAGTGTTCCTCATGTTCCTTCTCATCCTTCGAGTAGATCATAATGTCATCAATAAACACCACAACGAACTTATCCAAGTACTCCATGAAGAACTTATTCATGAGGTCATAAAGTAGGCAGGCGCATTTGTCAATCCAAAAGACATCACGGTGTACTTATAAGATCCATACCGTGTCCTAAAAGCTGTCTTGGGTACGTCTGATGGTCTAATCTTAATTTGAAAGTATCTCGACCTCAAATCAATCTTAGAGAAGACACAAGCACCCTTCATCTGATCAAACAAGTCCTCTATGCATGGCAATGTGTACTTGTTCTTGATTGTTACTTGGTTGAGAGCTCGGTAATCCACACACATCCTTTGGGTTCCATCCTTCTTGTCCACAAACAGCACGGGCGCTCCCCAAGGTAAAGAACTAGGGCGAATAAAACCTTTCTCTAGTTGCTCTTGAATTTGTTTCTTGAGCTCCGCTAATTCCATAGGAGGCATCCTATACGGCCTCTTAGCTATAGGTGCAGTTCCAGGTATTAAATCAATAACAAACTCAATATCTCGATCAGGTGGCATACCTGGCAACTCGTCCGAAAAAACATCCAAAAATTCACACACCACCGGAATCTCCTCAATTGCGGCACCGTCCATATGATTCAGCTCCAATTGCTTCGGTGCGGTTTGAGATGCTTCAAATTCTATGGTGATCCCTTCTTCATTGGTCAACTTCACCGTCTTCGTGTCACACTCAATAACTCCATTGTGCTTCCTCAACCAGTCCATACCAAGTATAATGTCCAATCCTTGAGAATCCAAAACAATGAGGTTGGCGGAGAAGTCTACCCCCCTTATTCTAAGGCTTACTTTTGGACAAACTATATTTGTCCTCATCTCTCCTCCAGGAGACTTAACCAATAGAGTAAACTTCATATGAGAGATAGGCAAACTATACTTGGCAACATACTTTGATGCAATGAATGAATGTGATGCTCCAGAATCAAACAACATAGTCGCATGGTTGGAGTTGGCGAGAAACATATCTATGACCACGTCATCCGCTTGTTGAGCATCCTCCGTAGAGACATGGTTCACGTTGCCACGAGCAAAATTCTGTTGTCTGCGGTTCCCTTGTGGCTGTCCTCCATTGGGTCTTAGGTTTTGCCTCGGTGCATTGCTTCCTTGACCAAGGCCTGACTTAGGACATTGATGCGCAAAGTGTCCAGCTTCTCCACAAGTATAGCACTTCTTAACTCCATCGGGATTATTGGGGTAAGCTTGGTTTTGAGAATTGGCACCAGGAAAATTAGCACGAGGTGCATATGGCATCGGAGGCTTAGGTGCTTGCATGACAGGGCACTGCTGCACAACTGAGTTGGGCGCGGTGCATAACTAGGGCGCTGTATAGGAGTATAGGAGCTGTAATATGGCGCATTAGGAGGCGCAAAGCGAGGGCGCACATTACTTCCTTGTTCTGTCCTTGATACGGCGCCTTACTCTTGTTGTCTTGCTCCATCTCACAGACCTTGCTCTCCACCACAATTGCTTTGTCCACAAGCTTCTGAAAATTTGCATAGTCACAATTGAGCAACTGCACTTGGATTTCATTGTTGAGGCCCCGCATGAACAAGTATTGTTTCCGGCTGTCCCGACTCACATCCTCAGGCGCATACCTTGAGAGTTGCGTGAATTTGTTGAGATATTCACCCACGCTCGATCTCCCTTGCCTCAAGTTCTCAAATTCTTGCCTCTTCAGAATCATAACACCTTCTGGCACATAATGAGAATGGAAGCTCTCTTTGAATTCGTCCCAAGTAATCCTCTCTTGGTTCTCATGAGCATTGCAATAAGAATCCCACCAATCCGCAGCTGCTCCAACTAGTTGATGAGAAGCAAATAAAACCTTCTCCCGGTCACTGCATTGGACAATAGCAAGCTTCTTCTCCACGGACTTGAGCCAATCATCCGCATCCATAGGGTCAGCGACTTGAGCAAAGGTTGGCGGCCTAGTCCTCATAAACTCTCCCAACCGGTTATGAGGAGGCGGGGGTGGCGGTGGAGGCACTTGGGGTTGATTGTTGATGTTACCAGCCTGCAGCGGTCCCATAGTCTGTATCATGGTCTGCATGAGCTGGTTCTACATAGCCAATAGCTGCTCAATATTAAAAGCTCCTTGGGCAGGTCCTTTTCCATTGTTGTTCTGAGGTGCTCCATGGTTCTCCTCCTCATCATTTCCATCTCTCTGGTTGCGAGTCCTCACCATCTGGAGAAAAGAAATAGGTAAGAATTAGAAAACGTCCCCAACTATATGCATCAAGGGATATGAAACTAGACAACTAACTAGCCTACGTGGACATGGCAATGCTAAAGCATCCCAAAATCCTCTATTAAGCACACAAGCAAACAATATATATCAAACAACACACCAAACAAAAACACATTGATTCCTGAGTGCTCCTATGTGCTCTAAAGTGTCCATTCTATCTAGGCTGCGTCCTACGGTCAACCTGTGGCTCTAATACCAATCTGTGACACCCGGTTCCAAAAATGAACCAAGCGAACGCATATGTGTGCCCAGGATGTTCAACACACATACACGAGTGCATTCACAAAAGAGTATACAGAAAATTACCACAGAACAAGATTAATTAACCAAATTTTATTACACAATTCATAATATCCTCGAATACAAGCTCTAATGAATATTAATGACAAGTTCAACTAATGAAGCAGAAATAAACTAATTAAGCAAACTAAAAAGCTAGGCAGCATAAGCGATAGGGCATAACGCAGCTCCATGCAACACCACAGGCAAAGCTGACGGTAGATACGGCCTAGAACTCCACATTATCGCCATAAAACTCCTGATCCTGACCTGCAACTGTTGGGGGGGGGTGATTGTAAGAGTGAGTACATGTCGTACTCAACAAGTGTGGAAAGTATGACATGTGGCTGATTCAAATGACAAATATAATAATGGCTAAGTGCTGAAAAGTACATTAAAACATTTGAAAAGCAATATATTACATGTATATGAAATAAACTCGTCATAAACCATAAGTAATATCATAGTACCAACCCATATTCTATATCCATCATCATGTACCAATATCCACATTCAATACCAAAAATTAATTCATAACCATCCATAACCATAATACCATCCCAATACCGAGTTCCCTCTAATCATGTGAGGGTCCAGGTTGCTTATAACTGGGAGCACGACTATCATGATAGTTTTAGACACACTTTGCAGAGGTTGTACCGCTTTACCCACGTGTTTGTGATTTCATCACCTTTCGATGACTATAGAATCTCAATTATGCCGTCTCACACTTCCTTAGGTGTGTGGCCAAGAGATCACAAAATAGCCTTTACAAAGGGATTACTAGCCTATTTAGACCCCACTGAGGTTTCACCGGTGGCTATGTCTCTAACTGAGCACATCTTCAACCAAGGGCCCTCACTTGAGTTATTCGGACCCCAAGGTAGTCCCACCAATCATCAACAAACCCAATCCGACAACCCCTTCCCCGAGCATCCTTAATGGTCCAAATAGAACTGGAAAAGCCCTAATTAATCAGCTACGCCGCACCCATAATTGGCCTTGTGGTGGCACTGTAAATCCTGGATGGTCGCTCCACGAACGGGTCCTTACATCTAAAGCAAGCAACACCACCATAACATCCAACCCATCCACGTATTAGGCTTGCTTAGATCACCCATTACCATATCAGATTTAACCAGTTCATGTCAACCACAATCTCATTAATGCATAACTAAATTAAGAAGTGTAGTTGTTCTTCCATCCCAATTAATTAAGCAAAGCAAAAAGGTAAAAATCCCATCCCGACTCTCTACCATATATCCCAGGTGACAAGGGTGGTTAAACAAAGCTAGTAAACTTCCTATCATAGGATTCCCATCAAATTGACACAAGCATGCAGTTTTGCAAACAAAACATTTATTTCAAAACAGGATCAATATGCTTCAAGGACACTTGCGTTGCTCTTGCGATTGGTTCGGGTCAATTTCTTCAAACTCTTGGTGCTGGAGATCCTCCACGGCACTCTCTAGCGTAAATCCGTCTAATCCACAAAATAAACATACAAGACAAGAAACACAATCAAAGAGCGCACAAATATTTCTCAATATGACATGATATGCATGATTAATGCAAATGCAAGGTAGAACTTGTTAATAGATTGCTTTCAATAATCACTAACTAGTTCTAATAGCTTTTAACAAGTTTATACAGGTTTGGATTTGATTAGGTCAAATTTTAGAATTAATTCAACACAATTTAACCAGGAAAATCGGACTAGTCCGCTTTTAGAATTAATACAACACAATTTAACCAGGAAAATCGGACTAGTCCGCTAGGGACCGGACAAGTCCGCACTTTGCGAGATCAGCAGATTAGAGTTTTCTAGATCGACGTGAATTTGGAGATTTGGGGTTGAATCATGTAAGGAAAAGAGAATAGAAGGTATAACAGGTGTTTAGGACTCCAATGAATCAAGAAACTTGGAGACAACACTTGGATCTTGGCGATCTAGGGTTGATGATGAACTTGGAGATGAATTGGTGATGAAGAACGAAAGCTTGGTGGAGATTTTGATCCTCTTTCGTTTCCTCCTCTTCTTATTGCTTGGGATCTCCTTCTCCCTCCTTGATGGCGTGTCTCCATGAACTAGGGTTTGGATGGGGTGGAAAAGTGGCAAATAGATGTCAAGCCAAGGGGTGGGGTTGTTTATATAGAGGTGGTGTGACGCCCGGTTCCGAAAAATGAACCAAGCTAACGCATATGTGTGCCCAGGACGCTCATCACACATACACGAGTGCAATCACAAAAGGATATACAGAAAATTACCACAAAACAAAATTAATTAACAAAATTTTATTACACAAACCATATTATCCTCAATTACAAACTCTAATAAATATTAATGACAAGTTCAACTAATGCAGTGGAAATAAACTAATTAGGCAACTAAGCAAACTAAGCATTAGGGATAGCGCAGATCCAATCAACACCACAGGCAAAGCTGACGGTAGACACGGCCTAGAACTATGCATTATCACCATTAAACTCCCAATCCTGACCTGCAACTGTTGGGGGGTGGGGGGATTGCAAGATTGAGTACATGTCGTACTCAGCAAGTGTGGAAAGTATGATATGTGGCTGATTCAAATGATGATAATAATAATGGCTAAGTGCTGAAAAGTACAGTAAAACCATTTGGAAAAGCAATGTATTACATGTGTGTGAAGTAATCCCATCATAAACCATAATTAATAACATAGTCCAATCCATATTCCATATCCATCATCATATACCAATATCCATATTCAATACCAGAATTCAATTCATAACCATCCATAACCATAATACCAACCATAACCATCCCAAATACCATCCCAATACCGAGTTCCCTCTAATCATGGAAGTTGTCCAGGTGCTCATAACCGGGAGCACGGCTATCATGATAGTTTTATTTAACTCTGCAGAGTTTGTACCACTTTACCCACGTGTTCGTGATTTCATCACCTTTTGATGACTAGAACCTCTATTATGTCGTCTCATACTTCCATCGGTGTGTGGCCAAGAGATCACAAAATAGCCTTTACAAAGGGATTACTAGCCTATTTAGAACCCACTGAGGTTTTACCGGTGGCGATGTCTCCTACAGAGCACATCTTCAACCAAGGGCCCCCTCTTGAGCCATTCGGATCCCAGGGTAGTCCCACCAATCATCAACAAACCCAATCCGACTACCCCTTCCCCGAGCATCCATAATGGTCCAAATAGCACTAGCAAAGCCCTAATTAATCAGCTACGCCGCACCCATACTTGGCCTCGTGGTGGCACTGTAGTCCTGGCTTATTCTCGCATGAACTGGTCCTTAGATCTAAAGCAAGCAACCACCATATCATCCAACCCATCCACATACCAAGCTTGCTTAGATCACCCATTACCATATCATATTTAACCAGTTCATGTTAACCATAATCTCATCCATGCATAATTAAATTGAGTGGTATAGTTGTTTCCCATCCCAGTTGATTATGCAAAGCAAAAGGTAAAAAGCAATTCCCGACTCTCTACCATAAATTCCAGGTGATAAGGATGGTTAAACAAAGCTAGTCAACTTTCTATCATAGGATTCCCATCAATTTGACACAAGCATGCAGTTTGCAAACAAACCATTTATTTCAAAATAGGATCAATATGCTTCAAGGACACTTGCCTAGCTCTTGCGGTTGATTAGGATCAAAGCCTTCAAACTCTTGGTGTTGTAGATCCTCCGCGGCACTCTCTAGCGCAAATCTGTCTAATCCGCACAATAAACATACAAGACAAGAAACACAATCAAAGAGTGCACAAATAATACTCAATATGACATGACATGCATGATTTATGCAAATGTAAGGTAGAACTTGTTAATGGAATGCTTTTCATGATGACTAACTAGTTCTAATAGATTTTAACAAGTTTATACAGGTTTGTAGTTGATTAGATCAAATTTTTGAATTAATTCAACACAATTTAACCAGAAAGATCGGACTAGTCCGCTAGGGACCGGACAAGTCCGCACTCTGCGAGATCAGCAGATTAGGGTTTTCTAGATCAATGTAAATTTGGAGATTAGGGGTTGAATTCACGTAAGGAAATGAGAATAGAAGGTATACCAAGTGTTTAGGACTCCAATGAATCAGGAAACTTGGAGGTAGCACTTGGATCTTGATGATCTAGGGTTGGTGATGAACTTGGAGATGAATTGGTGATGAAGAACGGAACATGGTGGAGATCTTGATGCTCTTTTGTTTCCTCCTCTTCTTCTTCTTGCTTGGGATCTTCTCCTTCCTCCTTGATGGTGGCTCTCAACGAACTAGGGTTTGGGTGAGGTGGAAAAGTGGCAAATAGATGTCAAGCCAAGGGGTGGGGTTGTTTATATAGAGGTGGAGGCTAGGGTTAGATGGATTTCGAGTTTTGGGATGAGTAGAGGCCGATTTAGAGTCCCACATGGGCTCTAAAAGAGTTGGGCACAGAGTCCCTAGGCCCACTTAACATGAAACCCAAGAAACAAGTCGTAAAACAGAAGATCAACTCGGAGTCGTGAAATATCGGACAAGTCCGGAAAGGACCGGACTAGTCCGAAGTCGTCCAGAGAGAAAATCGGACAAGTCTGGCCAAAAATCGGACAAGTCCGACTTTAAACAGAGAGGAAATCGGACAAGTCCGCTGGAACACCGGACTAGTTCGGAAAAGTCCAAGGACTTAGCAAATTTTCAAGGATTCTTGGAATATCGGACTAGTCCGCACAAAATCGGACAAGTCCAAAAGTTTCCAGAGGCAAAATCGGACTAGTCCGCAGCAAAAACAGACAAGTCCGTTTTTAGTCAGAGAGAAATCAGACTAGTCCTCATAAAAATCAGACTAGTCCGCACTTTCCCGCGTTTTAAGTGCGGTTTTGCTCCAAATCAATTTTAAATGCGTGAATCAATTTTAAACTCGTTCCTCTTGTTGTGGGTTAATGTTAAACATGTATATGAGTGTATGTAGGGCACGATGCATGAAAATAAGGGTGTTACAGGTGGAGGCTAGGGTTAGATGGATTTCGAGTTTGAGAGGAGTAGAGGCCGGTTTAGAGTCCCACACGGGCTCTAAAAGAGTTAGACACGACGTCCCTAGGCCCACTTAACGTGAAACCCAAGAAACAAGTCGTAAAACAAAATATCAATTTGGAGTCGCGAAATATCAGCAAGTCCGAAAAGGACCGGACTAGTCCGAAGTTAGTCAAAAAGAAATCAGACAAGTCTGGCCAAAAATCGGACAAGTCCGACTTTAGACAGAGAGGAAAACGGACAAGTCCGCTGGGACACCGGACTAGTCCAGACAAGTCAAGGGACTTAGCAAATTTTCAAGGATTCTTGGAACACCAGACTAGTCCGCACAAAATCGGACAAGTCCGAAAGTGTCCAGAGGAAAAATCGGACTAGTCTGCAGCAAAAACGGACAAGTCCGTTTGAATTCAGAGAGAAATTGGACTAGTCCTCACCAAAATTGGACCAGTCCACACTTTTCAGCATTTTAAGTGCGGTTTTGTTCCAAATCAATTTTAAACTCATTCCTCTTTATGTGGGTTAATGTTAAACATGTATATGAATGTATGTAGGGCATGATGCATGAAAATGAGGGTGTTACATACGGTCAACCTATGGCTCTGATACCAATTAGTGACACCCGGTTCCGAAAAAATGAACCAAGTGAACACATGTATGTGCCCAAGACGTTCAACACACATACACGAGTGCATTCACAAAAGGATAACCAAATAATTACCACAAAACAAGATTAATTAATCACTTTCATTACAGAATTCATAATATCCTTGAATTACAGCTCTAATGAGCATTAATGACAAGTTTGAATTAGTGCAGTGGAAATAAACTAAATCTGAGCTAAACGAAATAAGCTAGCTAAACAAAAGGGTAGCGTGGCTCCAATCAAACCACAGGCAAGCTGACGGCAGACACGGCCTAGAACTCCACATTATCAATGTTATACTCCCAAATCTGACGTGCAACTATTGGTGGGGGGAATAGCAATGATGAGTACATATCGTACTCAGCAAGTGTTGGAAAGCATGACATGTAGCTGATATAAATGATGAATATATTAACGGCTAAGTGCTAAAAAGTACATTAAAACATTTGAAAAGCAATATATTGTATGTATGTGAAGTAACCCATCATAAAACATGTAGTTATCATAATACCAGTGCATATTTTATTACCATCATTCATATTCCAGATTTCTCATTACCATTAACCATATCCATTGCCATAAACCATAATACCATCCCATAACCAGTACCAAACCATCCCAATCCCAAACCCCTCTAATCATGTAGGTCATACAGGTTGCTCATGACCAGGAGCACGACTATCATGATAGTTTTTAACACTCTGCAGAGGTTGTACCACTTTACCCACTAGTTCGTGATTTTGTCACCCGTCGGCGACTAAAGGAAACCTCCCTTATGCCAATTACACTTCCTTAGGTGTATGGAAAAGAGATCACAAAATAGCCTTTACAAAGGGAGTACTAGCATGTACAGACCCACTGAGGTTTCACCGGTGGCGATGCCACCAACTGAGAAAATCTTCAACCAAGGGCCCCCTCTTGTGCCATTCAGATCCCAAGGAGTCTCGCCACAAATCCAAACCCAATACGACTCCCCTTCCCTGGTGCGCCAAATGATCCGCCCAGTACTTGCAATACCCTAATTAATCAGCTATGCCACACCCATACTTGGCCTCGTGGTGGCACTATAGCCTGGCCTATTCTCGCATGAACCGGTCCTTAGATCCAAGGCAAGCAAACCACCATAACATCCAACCCATCCACATACCATGCTTGCTTATATCACCCATTACCATGTTACCATTAACCATGCTCATCAATGTACACTATCCAAAATCTCATTAATTTATAATTAAGTAATTTGGTTGTTCTCCCATCCCAAATAATTAGAGCAAAGCAAAAGTAAAAATCCCTTCTCGACTCTCTACTATGTATTCCAAGTGACAAGGATGGTTAAACAAGGCTAAGAAACTTCCTATTATAGGAATCCCATCAAATTGACAGAAGCATGCAGTTTTGAAACAAAACATTTGAAAAATAGGTTCAACATGTTCAAAATCACTTGCCTTGCTCTTGAGCTTGGTTAGGATCAAAGACTTTAAAATTTTGGTTCTGGAGGTCCTCGGCAGCACCCTCTAGAGCAAAACCTTCTATTCCGCACAAAAGACATACAAAAGAAACATTACAATCAATAAATGCTCATATATTACTCAACATGCCATAATATGCATGATTAATGAAATTGTGAGGTAATACATGTTAATGAGTTGTTAATAATGTTTACTATTTAGTTATAATAGTTTTTAACAAGTTTGGACATGTGTACAATTGATTCGAATCAATTTAGAATTAATTCAGCAGAAAACAGACAACAAGACTGGACTAGTCGCCTACGACCATACTAGTCCGCCTTCGCAGAACCAGCGAAATAGGGTTTTAGGGTTTTCTTGATATGAGAGATTTAGGATAAAGCTCACATGGAAAAGAGAGAGTGGGGGTGTACCACATGTTTAGAGGTCCAAAGGTCGAGAATTGAAGAAGAACTTGAATCTTGACGATCTAGGGTTTGGTGATGAAGAGTTGATGGGGGATTGGTTATGAAGAACGGAAAGTCGATGGAAAACTTGCTTGGTTGATCCTCCTTCGAGTTCTCCTCTTATTCTTGCTGCTGGATCTCATCTTGATAGCGGCTCCCCAGAACTAGGGTTTGGTGTTCTTTCAATTGTGGCAAAGAGGTGAAAAGGTGGGGTGTTGGGGTGTTTATATAGGGTGGAGGTGTAGGGTTTGATGGATTCCGAGTCTAAGATGGGTAGAGGCCGGTTTGGGGTCCCACATAGGCTCCAAAGAGGTTAGGCACGACGTTCTTGGGCGTAGCTAAGGCAAAAACCCAATAACAAGTCATGGAGGAAAAGATTGAATCGGAGTCGGGCATACTGGACAAGTCTGCAATAGACTGGTCTAGTCCGATATTGAACAGAGACGAAAACGGACAAGTCTGGCCAAAATTGGACATGTCTGATGTTAGACTGGTCTAGTTCGATTTGTTTTCTCGTTGTAATCTTGTGGGAGCCCTCAGCTTGTGAAGTTGCCCCATTGACTTGGTGATTACCTCGTTGATTGTTGAGATCAAGTCGGCCTTCGTGGTGACTTGACGAGGTAAAGTGTTGGTTGAGACCCGACTTTGTGTGAGATCCTCAACAAGGATGTATATCCCTTTTTTGGGATTAAACCTCGGTAAAAATTGTCGTGTCTTGTGCTATTCGTTTATTTCATTCATTGTTGCAATTAGCTAGGGCACAAATTGATAAATCTCCAACTTGGCATTAAATTTGTGATACTCGTAAAACTTAACGACCTTACATACTTGATTATCATTCTTAAGTTGATTTACACACTCCGTTGCACTACATATTCAATAAAATACCAAAAAAAGAGTAGAGTAATTGTTGGTGTTGCGTTAACACCGAACTAGTCCGCACCCAACACTGGACTAGTCCGGCCTTCCTGGTATTTGATCAGTTTGCTAAGTGTTGTAGGAAAAGTTTCAACGTCTATTTACCCCCCATCTAGGCCACATTCAATTGGCATCAGAGTAAGGCTCTCCATCAAGAGACTGACTGCTCGGAGAGACTAATGGCCGACAACAAGACTAACAAGCTCCCAGAAATGCCCATCATCGGAGATAAACAAGACACAAAGGTGTTTGATGTGCTCAAGGACTATGAGCACGATAATGAGGAAGTACACTAGCTGAAGGCACTTCTAAGAAAGAAGCTTCTGAGCCAAAAGAGCAAGAATAAAGGTGAGAAGCCAAAAGGGGGTAGTCATCAAGACTACTCTCGATATCCTTTTAATTATGAGAAGCTCAACAATAATAATCATTATCTCTCTATTCCACTGATAAATCCTCCTCACTTTGATGGAAGTGATTATACTATGTGGAAATACAACATGAAGATGCATCATATCTCACTAAATCCAAGTCTTTGGAACATAGTATGTACAAGTCTAGATATCTCGGAAAATGATGTAGAACTCACCTCGGAGTAAGAACAAGTGATTCATATCAATGCAAAAGCCATTGCGGTGATCACCTCATCCTTGAGACAAGAGGAGTTCACCAAATTGGATGGACTAGAAATTGCCAAGGACATATGGGACACTCTTAAGACCGCACATGAAGGAAACCGCTCCGTCCGCGAAGCAAAGATTGTGATGCTTGAGGGTGAATTCGGGAGATTTGCCATCGACGATGGTGAGACTACTCAAGAGATGTACAACCGAATGAAGATACTCATCAACAAGATTCGTGCCTATGGAAGCAAGAAGTGGACTGATGTAACACCCTCATTTTCATCCATCACGTATTGCATTCACTCTTAAACATGTCTAACATAATGTAACAGAAAAAAGAACAAGATTAAAATGAATTATGGCCAAAACAACAATTAATAGCCTGGCTTAGTACGGACTTGTCCGGATTGGACCCTGGACTAGTCCAACTTAGCTACTGTTGTCCCCCGAACTTTTCTGCTAATTGCTGCGTATTAGTCCAAAAATTGTTTCTCATGTTCTCCGGACTTGTCCGTTGATTTTGTGGACTAATCCGGTTTTGTTCTTGTTCCAGTCCGGAGTTGGAATCCACCCCAATCTCACCCCTCCCCTCCTATATAAACACAAGTGGGACCCCACCTAAGGCCCTACTTGTCCCCACCGACTATTACTTGGATTCCACCCCAATCTCACCCCTCCCCTCCTATATAAACACCCCATCACCCACCCTTTACCCCTTTGCAACATTAGACGAATCCCAGCGCCTGCTCTCTTCATAGCCGCTGCTCTTGAAGGGAGAAGAAGGAAGGGAAGGCAAGGAAGAAGAAGGAGAGGAAGGAATCAAGCGAGATCGTTGTCGCTGCTGCGATCTTCATCAATTCTTCGACGTCAATTTTCTTCTTCGTCAATTCTTCGTCCTCATCGGATCTAGACGTCAAGTTCTCGAGTTTTGTTGAATCCTCGACCTTTGAACCCTAGAATCGCGGAAAATTCCTTAAATCCATCTTTGTTACGTCAATTATTGTTACATATTTAACTCAAACTATGCTCTAGTTGGAATATTCGCTAAATCCTAGTCGTAGCGGACTTGTCTGGTCTACCGCGAACTAGTCTATTGAACTTTCTGGTCCAGAGCGGACATGTCTGGCCCATGGTGCAGACTAGACCGGTCTCTCAATTCTGGAATTTCTGGAACTTCTTTAGTTTTATCCGTAATGACTCTAAACTTGCTCTAACATGTAAAACTTAATTGTAACTAGTTAGTAAGCAACAATATAAACCTAGTTACATGTATTACATCATAATTGCATCATTCATGCATGCTTATGGCATAGTGAGTACTATGTGAGCATTTATTGAATGTAATGTTTGTTTCACATGTTTGTCGTGTGGAATAGAAGGTAATGATATAGAGGGTGCTTATGAGGACCTTCAGCACCAGAACTTCGAAGCTATTGATCCAAACCAGCCTCAAGAGCAAGGCAAGTGTCCTTGAATATTTTGATCCTGATTTGAAATGTTTTGTTTGCAAAACTGCATGCTTGTGTCAAATTGACAGGAAACCCATGCTAGGTGTTTACTAGACTTGTACGACCACCCTTGTCGCTTGGGATATATTGTAGAGAGTCGGGAAGGGTATTTTACAGTTTTGCTTCGCTTAACTTAATTGGGATTGAAAATACCTAAATGACTCATTATGAACTAATGGACTATGTGAATTGATGATAATGATGATTTAAGTAACATGGGACTTGGGATATCTAAGAAAGTATGGGTTGTGGACTGAGGTGGATAATATGGTGGTTTCGCTTGCCTTAGATCTAAAGACTGGTTCATGCGAGAATAAGCTAGGACAACAGTGCCACCACAAGGCCAAGTATGGGTGTGGCGTAGTTGAATAATTAGGTGTGTTGTTGGTATTGTATGGACCATTGGATGGGGCGGGGAATGGGAGCTGAGGAGGGCTACCCTGAGATCTGCATGGCACACTAGGGGGCCCGTGGGTGGGATAATGGAGATTCAAGCCTGCCGGTGAAACCTTAGTGGGTCCGTACATACTAGTAGTCCCTTTTGAAAGACTATTTTGTTATCTCTTGGCCACACACCAACGGAAGTGTGAGATGGCATAATGGAGGTTCCTTAGTCACCGAAAGGTGATGAAATCACGAACACGTGGGTGAAGTAGTACAACCTCTACAAAGTGTTAAAAACTATCATGATAGTCGTGCTCCCTGTTATGAGCACCTAGACAACTTCCATTATTAGAGTTCAAATTTGGGATTTGGGATGGTTTAGATACGGTTATGTTTTGGGTTATGATAATTGGACATGACTGGTTTTGAAGGTTAGAAATTGGCATATGGATGGTTATTGAATTGATGGATGAGGTATGATGGTAATTGAGAATGTTGGATACATGCTATAATAATTACTTGGGATATGATGGGAATTAAACTCACACAGACATTTTAGACTGCTTTTACATGTTTATGAAATGTACTTTTATGCAATTAGCCATTTGTTATAATCCTTGTTTTTAGCTACATGTCATATTTACCCAAACTTGTTGAGCACGACATGTACTCACCCTGGCAATTTCCCCACCAACAGTTTCAGGTGATGTTTGGGAGTATCATGAGAATCATGCAGAGTTCTAGGTTGTGTGCTATCGTCAATTGTCTGTGGTTTGGAGCCGCACTGCCTAGTTTAGTTATCTTTCCGCTACGATAGTAATAATTGGAGACTTGTAATACGTGAATCATAGGATTATTGTAATAAGGTACCTATTTACTCTCGTGACGTGGTTATTTTCTGTATATCGTTTGTGATGCACTCGTGTATGTGTGATGAACATTCTGGGCACACATATGCGTTGCACTTGGTTCATTTTTGGAACCGGGTGTCACAATTTGGTATCAGAGCCGTGTTGACCGTAGGACGCAGCCTAGGTAGAAGGGACACTTTAGAGCACATAAGAACACGTAGTAAGGGTCATAGTTGGTTGGTGTGCTGATTTTTATGTGATGATTGCTTGTGTGCTTAGTAGAGGATTGTGGAGTGCTTCGACACGGGACCACTTCTCTATATAGGCTTATATATATATAGTTTCTAGTTTCATATCCCTTGATGCATATCGTTGGGGATGTTTTGTCTCAAATTCTAAATCCTTCTATCTTGTACTATTTTTCCTCATATGCAGAGGGTGACCCACAACCAAAGGAATGTCGACGGTGATGAGGAGAGCAATGGGGCACCTGAGAATATCCCCCTTGGACCTGAAGCTAGCAACCTTGAGCACTTGTTGGCTATGCAAAATCAGCTCATGCAAACCATGATGCAAACCTCGAGACAACTGCAAGCCAACAACAATAACCAGCCCCATATGCCTTCACCACCGCCGCCGCCACCTTCACCACCTCATAACCGCCTGGGAGTGAGGACAAGGCCGCCTACTTTTGCTCAAGCCAATGATCCTATGGAAGCTAAGGATTGGCTGAAATCTATGGAGAAGAAACATGCTATTGTCCAATGCAACGATTGAGAGAAAGTCCTTTTCACCTCCCATCAGCTAGTTTGAGCAGCTGCGGAATGGTGGGAAGCTTTTTGCAATGCCCATGCAAATCATGATAGAATCACTTGGGCGGAATTCAAGGAGAGCTTCTGTTCTCACTATGTTCCTGAAGGTGTCATGATATTGAAGAGGCAAGAACTTCAAAACCTAAAGCAAGGAAGGTTAAGTGTGAGTGAGTACCATAATAAATTCACTCAACTCTCAAGGTATGCTCCAGATGATGTTAATACGCACAGCCGGAAGCAATATTTGTTCATGAGGGGTCTAAATAATGAGATTCAAGTTCAGCTGCTTAATGGTGATTATGCAAACTTCCAGAAGCTTGTGGACAAGGCTATTGTGGTTGAGAACAAGGTTCGTGAGACGGATCAAGATAACAAGAGAAAGATGCCATACCAGGGACAGCCGCAAGGAAGCAATATTCGCCCCCGCTATGCACTACCAAATGCACCATATTACAACCCATCCGCTTCTGTGTACCGTCCTGCTATTCCACCACCCCCAAAGCAGCCACAGAAGCAGCACCCCTCTTTGCAAGTGCCTCGCTATCCTATGCCACCTGCACCACGTCCCAATATGGCGGCTAATGCTCAAAATAAGTTGCGCCTGAGTTTCCCTGATACTACGGGCAGCAAGACGTGCTATGTTTGTGGAGAGGTAGGGCACTTCGCAAGTCAATGTCCTAAAAGAAGCCATGGACCAATGAACAATGCGCCAATGCCAACCTACCCACGGCCGAATGGAGGAGCACCACAAGCCAACCGTGGACAACAAAATTTTGCTCGTGGCAATGTGAATCACGTCTCTATTGAGGAGGCCAAACATGCTGATGATGTTGTGATTGTTATGTTCCTCACCAATTCCAACCTCACGACTGTCTTATTTGATTCTGGAGCATCTCATTCATTCATCTCATTGAAGTATGTCTCCAAGTATAATCTCCCTATATCTTACACGAAGCACACTATGTTGGTAAAATCTCATGGTGGAGAGATGAGAACAAATCTAGTGTGTTCGAGAGTGAGCATTAAAATAAGAGGGGTAGACTTTCTTGCAAAACTCATTGTCCTGGATTCACAAGGAATACATATAATTGGAATGGACTTGCTGGGAAAGTATAATGGAGTGATTCAATGCACCGAGAGGATTGTGCAGTTGACAAGCAAGCATGACACTCGCATCGAATTTGGGACAGCCCAACATACAACGGATAAAGCAACGCTGAGTCATGTTGAAGTTGTGACACTGGATAGTACCCCGATTGTTTGCGAGTATCCATATGTGTTCCCAGATGAGTTGCCATTGATTTGATCGCGACATAGAATTTACCATTGATTTGATATCTGGAACAACACCTATAGCTAAGAGGACATATAGGACGCCTCCCTAAGGAGTTAATGGAGCTCAAGAAGCAAACTTAAGAGTAGCTAGAGAAGGGTTTTATACGCCCAGGCTCGTCACCATGGGGAGCACCAGTGCTCTACGTAGACATGAAGGATGGAACCCAAAGGATGTGTGTGGATTATAGGTCTCTCAATGAGGTGACGACCAAGAACAAGTACTCGTTGCCCCATATAGAGGATTTGCTCGATCAAATGAAGGGCGCCTGTATTTTCTACAAGATTGACCTGTGGTCAAGATACTTTCAAATGAAGATTAGACCATCGAATATACCTAAAACGGCTTTTTGGAAACGATATGGATCCTAAGTACACCGTTATGTCTTTTGGATTGACAAATGCACCTGCATTGTAACAACCCCATTTTCATCGGTCATGCATTGCATAGATTCTTATGCATGTTTAACATCAAGCAACACAAAAAGGAACTAGTTTAAAATGAGTTAGAAGAAAAATAACAGTTAAAACCTGTGTCAGTGCGGACTTGTCCGGCTTTGGCCCCGGACTAGTTCGTTTTACTCTTTGTTGTTCTCCAGATGTCCGGTAGTTCCCCAATTTGGTCCGAACTTTGAATATTAGACGAACCCCCCGACTTGTCCGGCCTCCCACCAGACTTGTCCGTTTTGCTTTCTGATCCTTTTTGGACTTGTCCGGATATGCCTCGGACTTGGCCGTTCAACTTTCTGTCCAATATCGGACTTGTCCGACCCCCATACGGACTAGTCCAGTATCACAACTCGAACTCTATTTCTTTTTCCATGATATTTTATTGGGCTTTTGCCTTGAGTGGGCCCAAAAACGTCGTGTCCAACCTCTGTGGATCCCAAGGAGGGGGATCAACAAAGATCGTCATCGCCGTTGCGATCTTCATCATGAATCCATTATTGTCAACATCCTCCTTTGCCAATTCTTCATCTCCTTCGATCTTGACGTAAATTATCGAGTATTCAACCTTTTAACCCTTGAACTCGTGGTAAATACCTTAGATTCATCTTTTCCTCGTAAATTATGTTTCTATATTAACTTTTGAAAGCATCTAGGCCCCCATGAGGTATGGTTTCGGTGATTAATGACAACCATTGGATTTTACTAATGAATTTGTGAATGCAAGGTCCCCATAATCACTCAATCAAATGAAATATATATGTCATTGGAGACCCATATACAATCACTTTATGAGATCAAATCAATGATATGAAGACAAGAAGTGAAAGCTCTTATGTCAAAGTCATTCAACCATAATTGATGACACTTAATGCTTGACAACCATCAGAAGTACATTTCCAACAAGAGTCTAAGAGGTCAATCGAGCAAGACACAAAAGAATCACTTAGAAACAACTCGAAGCAAACAAAATCAACTCACCGGATCAACCGATGATTCCAGAGAACAACACATCGGTCGAGTTGGTTCAGCAGAAGAAGAAGACCTCAGAACAAAGCACTCACCGGATCATCCGATGTTAAGGGCTCAGCTACATCAGTCCATCAGTACAGTTTGCAATATCCTTGGACCAAGTGTAGCACCGGATCATCCGATGTACAAAAATATACACATCCGTCAATCACTCCAGTAAGCATCAAGGTTGAGTCAATTCTGGAGGAAGAGCCACCGGATCATCCGATGAGAAGACAGGTGCAACATCGATCTAACAACGGTCATATCTGACACAATGATGTCAGCTAAAGTAAACTTGACCGATGATTACTAAAGGGGAGACATCGGATCATCCGGTGTTCGCAGAAAAGTTCTGTCAGCCTACTTTTCCAACGGCTATTTCGTGGAGGCTGGCTATAAATACCCCCTAAACCGGTCATTTCGACAAGTCCTGATCACCAAACATTCTCAACACATCCACAAGTGTTCAAGACCAAGAGCCATCACTTCTACATCATTTTTGACCACCTACACACCAAGAGATAGGCTAGAGCTAGCTAGAGAGAGAGCTTGTGTGCCTCCATTTTGGGTGAGTGGAATCTCTAGGATAGTGAGAGCCTCAAGGGAGTGCCCCTTGGTGTTTGTAACTGCGAGAGACTTCCAGAGCTTGCCAAGGCGTTTGTGGAAGCCCGGAGGGTCGAAGTTGTACAAGGCTTGAGCTCCACCTTGCCAAGGTTGGCAAACGGAGAAGAATAGTGGAGATCCCTCGTCTCGGTGACTTGGGTGTGGCTAAACCATTTGGTGGGTGCCACAACGTGGATGTAGGAAGATCTTGACGATCTTGCCAAACCACGGGATAAATCCTCGTGTCTCCTCGGGAGTTTGCATCCTCTTCCTCTCCCCTACATTTATGCATTTTATATTCCGCGATGTTGCTATTTACTTCAATGCATAGATAGTTTGTGTAGGGAATTGGGCTCTTAGGAATTAAGTTTCATTGTTTCGATTTTTGAAAATAAGCCCAATTCACCCCCCTCTTGGGCATTCGATCCTTACAACTTTAACATTGCGCTAGTTGAAAATTCGTCAAAATCCTAGCCAAATGGACTTGTCTGGTCCTAGTGCGGACTAGTCTGATCCCCTTTCTGTTCCAGAACGGACATGTCCGGCCTTACTGCAGACTAGTCTGGTCTTCCTGTTCTGAAATTCCTGGAATTCTTTAATATCCTACAAAATGACTTAAAACGTGTTCTAACATGTAATACTTAATTAGGACTAGTTAGTAAGCAATGATAGCTACCTAATAACGTGCATTACCACATAATTGCATTATTCATGCATGTCATGACATATTGAGCAATATATGAGCATTTATTGATTGTACTATTTGTTTTGTATGTTATTGCGCGGAATAGAAGGTGTTGCTCTAAGGGGTGCTGTCAAGGATCTGCAACACCAGAATTTCTAAGCTTTTGATCCTAACCAATTTCAAGAGCAAGGCAAGTGTCCTTGATCATTTTTATTCTGATTTTAAATGTTTTGTTGGAAAAAATGCATGCTTGTGTCAAATTGACGGGAAACCCAAGATAGGTGTTTACTAGACTTGTTTGACCATCCTTGTCGCTTGGATTATATTGTAGAGAATTGGGAAGGGTAATTTACCTTTTTGCTTCGCTCTGATTAATTGGGATGGGAAAACAACCAAATGGCTTAATTATGAATTAATAAACTTATGGATGATGAGAATTGATGAACATGGTTATTTGGTAACATGGTACCTAGGAGATCTAAGCAAGCATGGTTTGTATATTGGGTTAGATGATATGGTGGTTTGCTTGCCTTGGATCTAAGGACCCGTTCATGCGAGAATAAGCCAGGACAACAGTGCCACCACAAGGCCATGTATGGGTGCGGCTTAGCCAATTAATTTGGTGTATTGCCATCATTGTTCGGATCATTTGGGGGAGCGGGGAATGGAAATCGGTTGGTTTTTCAATAGTGGAAGGACTGCTCTGGGATCAGAATGGTACAAGAGGAGGCCCTTGGTTGGATGTGCTCAGTCGAAGGTATCACCACCGGTGAAAGCTTAGTGGGTTGAATGTGCTGGTAGTCCCTTTGTAAAGGCTATTTTATGATCTCTTGGCCGTACACCTAAGGTAGTGTATTTGGCATAAGGGAGGTTTCTTTAGGCGCCGATGGGTGTTGAAATCACGAACTTGTTGGTAAAGCGGTACAACCTCTGCAGAGTGTTAAAATTTATCATGATGGTCGTGCTCTCGGTTAAGAGCACCTGGATGACCTACATGATTAGTGGGAACTTGGGAATTGGGATCATTATGGTTATGGTTATGGATTGGATGGTGACAAATGGTCATGGTTAATGATGATGGTAAGAATATGTTGTATAGATGGATAATTGATGATGGTTTCATATGATGTTAATTATTTGGGATATAATGGGATTATTTCACATAGACATTGTAGAATGCTTTTCATATGTTTCAAATGTACTTTTCAGCAAATAGCCATTATTTATTATCAATTTCTTGTTTAAGCTACATGTCATTATTTTCACACACTTCCTGAGTACGACATGTGCTCACCCTTGTAATCCCCCCACCAACAGTTTCAGGTGATGTTTGGAGTACCACGAGGATAACGCGGAGTACTAGGTTGTGTGCTGCCGTCGACTTGTCTGTGGTGTTGCTTGGAGCCGCGCTATCCCATTAGCCGAGCTTTCTTAGCTTAGATTATTTCCACTGCATTAGTTTCAGATTTATCAATAATGATCATTAGAGTTGTAATTTGAGGATTATTTGAATATTGTAATACAAGTACCTTTTTAAATAATTTGTGTTGTGGTAAATTTATGTATATCATTCGTAATGCACTTGTGTACGTGTGTTGAACATCTTGGGCACACGTATGCGTCACACTTGGTTCATTTTTAGAATCGGGTGTCACAAATTGGTATTAGAGCCACAGGTTGATCGTAGGACGCAACCTAGATAGAATGGACACTTTAGAGCACATAGGAACACTTAGGAATAGTTGTGGTTTGTTTGGTGTTATGAATTCTCTGTAATGTTGCTTGTATGCTTTTGTTCTTAGTAGAGGATTGTGGCATGCTTTAGTACTTGCCACATCCATATGGGCTAGTATAGATAGTCGCTTAGTTCCATAACCTTTGATGCATATAGTTGGGGATGTTTTCTAAATTCTTTTATCTCTTGCTCTTTCTTCAGATGCCCATGACTCGCAACCAATGGAATGGCAATAGTGAGGAAGAGGAGAGCAATGGAGCACCTTAGAACAACAATGGACTTCGACCTGGGGCTAGCAACCTTGAGCAGTTGTTGGCTATGCAAAATCAGCTTATGCCGACGGTGATGCAAACTTTGGGACACCTGTAGGCCAATAACTAGAATCAGCCCCATATGCCTCCACCGCCTCCACCCCCACCGACTCATAACAAGTTGGGAGAGTTTATGAGGACTAGGCCACCCACTTTTGCTCAAGCCAATGATCCTATGAAAGCTAATGATTGGCTGAAATCTGTGGAGAAGAAGCTTGCTTTTGTCCAGTGTAGTGACGGGGAGAAGGTTCTTTTTGCCTCCCATCAGCTAGTTGGAGCAGCTGCGGATTGGTGGGACTCACTTTGCAATGCCCATGCAAATCAAGAGAGGATCACTTGGGCTGAATTCAAGGAGAGCTTCTGTTCTCATTTTGTCCTGAGGGAGTTATGATTTTGAAGAGGCAGAAATTTGAGAACTTAAGGCAAGGAAGGTCGAGTGTGAGTGAGTATCTCAATAAATCCACTCAATTCTCTATGCTCCAGAGGATGTCAAATGGGACATCCGCAAGCAATACTTGTTTATGACGGGCCTAAACAATGAGATTCAAGTCCAATTGCTTAATTGTGACTATGCAAACCCTTTAGATTGGTATGTTTCTCACAAACTCCAACCCGACTACTATGATATTTGATTCTAGAGCATTGCATTCATTCATTGCACCAAAGTATGTTGCCATGTATAGTTTGCCCATGTCTCATGTGAAGTATACCTTGTTGGTTAAATCTCCTAGAGTGGAGATGAGGACGAATATAGTATGTCCAAAAGTAAGCCTTAGAATAAGGGGGGTAGACTTCTACACCAATCTTATTGTTTTGGATTCACAAGGATTGGACATAATACTTGGTATGGATTGATTAAGGAAGCACAATGGGATAATTCAATGTGCCACAAAGAAGGTGAAGTTGATAAATGAGGAAGGGGTAAATATAGAATTTGAAGCATCTCAACACCCACCAAAGCAGGTGGAGCTTGATCAAATGGACGGTGCAACAATTGAGAAGATTCTAGTGGTGTGTGAATTTTTTGATGTGTTTCTGGATGAGTTGCCAGGTATGCCACCTGATTGTGACGTAGAGTTTGTTATTGATTTAATACTTGGAACTATACCTATAGCTAAGAGGCCATATAGGATGCCTCCTATGGAGTTAGCAGAGCTCAAGAAGCAAATTCAAGAGCAGCTAGAGAAGGGTTTCATCCACCCAAGATCTACACCTTGGGGAGCACTAGTGCTTTCGTGGATAAGAAGGATGGGTCCCAAAGGATGTGTGTGGATTACCGGGCTCTTAACGAGGTGACGGTCAAGAACAAGTATACATTGCCCCGTATAGAGGATTTGTTTGATCAAATGAAGGGTGCCTGTGTTTTCTCCAATATCGACATGAGATCGGGTTATTTTCAAATGAAGATTAGACCACCGGATATACCCAAGATGACTATTCGGACACGGCATGGATAATTTGAGTACACCGTCATGTATTTTGGATTGACGAATGCACCTGCATACTTTATGTACCTCATGAATAAGGTTTTCATGGATATTTGCTACTAGAAACTTTTGGAGTTGTCCGGTAGTTCCCCAACTTGGTCCGGACTTTGAAATTTAGAAGAATCCCCAGACTTGTCCGTCCTCCCACTAGACTTGTCCGTTTTGCTTTTTGATCCTTTTCAGACTTGTCCGAATATGCACCGGACTTGGCCGTTCAAATTTCTGTCCCATATCGGACTTGTCCGACCTCCATACAGACTAGTCCGGTATGCCCGACTCGATCTCTATTTCTTTTTCCACGATATGTTATTGTGTTTGCCTTGAGTGGGCCCAAGAACGTCGTGTCCAACCTTTGTGGAGCCCATGTGGGACCCCTACTCGTCCTCCACCGCCTTAAACTCGAATTTCGCCCCAAACCCTACCATCTCCACCCTATATAAACACCCCAACCCCCACCCTTTCATCTCTTTGCCTCAATTGAAGAAGCCCTTAGCCCTAGTTCGTGAAGAGCCACCATCAAGGAGCCTCCACCGCAAGGAGAAGAAGGAGAATTGAAGAAGGAGGGGGATCAACCAAGATCGTCATCACCATTGCAATCTCCATCATCAATCCTTCATCGTCAACATCCTCCTTTGCCAATTCTTCGTCTCCTTCAATCTTGATGTCAATTCTTGAGTCTTCAACCTTTTAACCCTTGGATTCATGGTAAATACCTTAGATTCATCTTTTCTTGTAAATTCTGGGTCTATATTAACTTTAACATTGCTCTAGTTGAAAATTCACCAAAACCCTAGCCAGACGGACTTGTCCGATCCCAGTGCGGACTAGTCCGATCCCCTTTCTATTCCAGAACAGACATATCCGGCCTCACAATGGACTAGTCCGGTCTTCCTGTTCCAAAATTTCTGGAACTTCTTTAATATCCTCCAAAATGACTTAAAACTTGTTCTAACATGTAATACATAATTGGGACTAGTTAGTAAGCAATGATAGCAACCAAATAACATGCATTACCACATAATTGCATTATTCATGCATGTCATGACATATTGAGTAATATATGAGCATTTATTGATTGTAATGTTTGTTTTGTATGTTATTGCGCGAAATATAAGGTGTTGCTCTAATGGGTGCTGTCGATGATCTCCAACACCAAAATTCGAAGCTTTTGATCCTAACCAATCTCAAGATCAAGGTAAGTGCCCTTGCTCATTTTGATCCTGATTTTAAATGTTTTTTTAAAACTGCATGCTTGTGTCAAATTGATGGGAAACCCAAGATAGGTGTTTACTAGACTGGTACCATCCTTATCGCTTGCAATATATGGTAGAGAGTCGGGAAAGGTCTTTTACTTTTTTGCTTTGCTCTAATTAATTGGGATGGGAAACAACCAAATGACTTAATTATGAATTAATAAACTTATGGATGATGAGAATTGGTGAACATGGTTATTTGGTAACATGGGACCTAAGAGATCTAAGCAAGCATGATTTGTGGATTGGGTTGGATGATATGGTGGTTTGCTTGCCTTGGATCTAAGGACCGGTTCATGCGAGAATAAGCCAGAACAACAGTGCCACCACCAGGCCAAGTATGGGTCCGACATATCCAATTAATTGGGTGTATTGCAAGCATTGTTCGAATCATATGGGGGAGCGGGGAATGGGAGTCAGTTGTGTTTGCAATAGTGGCAGGACTGCCCTGGGATCTGAACGACACAAGAGGGGGCCCTTGGTTGGATGTGCTCAGCTAGAGGCATGACCACCGGTGAATCTTAGTGGGTCTGAATATGCTGGTAGTCCCTTTATAAAGGCTATTTTCGATCTCTTGGCCATACACCTAAGGTAGTGTATTTGGCATGAGGGAGGTTTGTTTAGTCGCCGACGGGTGACGAAATCACAATATTGTGGGTAAAGCGGTACAACCTTTGCAGAGTGTTAGAAACTATCATGATAGCTGTGCTCCCGGTTAAGAGCACCTGGATGACCTACATGTGTGAGACCTATGTGTGCTGAATACATTGGCTATGAAGATAAATGTTTTGAATACAACCAAAACACCCTTTTAACATGATCTGACTTGTTTAGGTTAGCTCCGGCAAGGCCCGACGTAAGGTCCAACTTATTTTAGTTAAGTCCGACTTACTTTGTCTAGGTACGACTTGTTTTAGTTAGGTCCGACTTGCTGTGGCTAGGTCCGACATGTTTTTGCTAGGTCCGGCGATAGGTCCGACTAGCTTTGGTAAGCTACGGCGCTAGGTCTGACTAGCTTTGGTATGCTTTGGCGCTAGGTCCTGCTATCTTTGGTAAGCTTCGGTTCAAGGTCTAGTGCTAGATTGCAATGGTTCAACTTTTAACTTGCAATGTTTTGAACTTGCTTTACACTTATGGAATGTTTGCTTAGTATTCTTTTACTAAGTTTTTGATGAGTTTGGCTGTTATCGTCTTTTTGCTACGGTTTGCAACATGCTTATGTGAGGTGCTCACGTAAGGTGTTGTGGTTTTGGAACTAACGTGAGTCAAGTCAAGGACTTGTGCTCGGAAGTATCGGTTGTTTATTAATGTGCAGGTGGTTCTTGAGTTCAAGACATGGCCGCTAACGGGATCCATTGAACTAGTCTTAGGGAGAAGTTGAGGTTCAACAACCAAGTTCGGGAGGAATTGTGGTTGAGTTGATCGGGAGGTTGCACAATATGTTTGAATCAAGAACAATGCATATGAAGGTATCGTGGACGTTGTTGGAAGATGTTTGCACGTGTGCAAGGAGTGAATGTACATGTCAACATGGTTCCAAGGTGCTATGAAGAGAAGTGGACGTAAAGAATTTGTCAGAAAGGTCCAACCGGCTGAATTATGCCTCAGGCTGCGGCTGAGGTGGTTATGGTTCGTTCACGGAAAGATTCGAGTTTGTTTTAGTTAGATTTCATGTGGGCCAAGAAGTTGAGTTGTTTTTAGGAATGTGAGATACGTTCCTAAGGTGTTTGGAAGTCTTAAGATTGCTTCTATCTGCGTATAGAAGAGTCTTGAGTAGTTATGGAAAGTTTCGATGGAAACTGAGTGGGATACGAGTCCTAGTTTACATTGGGTTGACCTCATGGCTTGTTATATAAGAAAGGAAGGACAGAGCTCGTGGTGCACAGATTTTTGGCTTTTCCTCTTGTGTTCTATTGAATAAAGATCGTAGTTTAATAGAATTTTCGTGCCTTGTTTGTCCGACTTGTTTTAGACAAGTTTTTCTCATCGAGTTTTTGCACAGAACTACCATGCTTTGGTGGTTTAATCATAACTCGAGTTTTACAGATCTAATTGACGTGATTAAATTTGGATTGTCTTCACAATTTGATTATCTATTATCTGGAAAAATTTAACGATCATTGGATTTGTGGTTTCTAATCTACATGAGTTTCTTTGCAGTCTTGTAGATCTGATTTTTCTGGGATAGAACAGATTAACTTTTGCTCGATCTTTCGATTGTAACTTGAGTTTTTCTAGACGGATTTTCGTGATTCTTGTTGTGACATATTCTTGACTTTATTATACACAATCTATACTGGTTTTGTCACAATTGATCACGTTTGAATTAGTCACACACACGATTTCTTTAACAGATCAATTTTTTACCGAGGGGTTTTCGTTGCTTCCGCTAAAAAAAGTTGTAATCTACCATTCACCCCGCCCCCTTTGGTAGCTTTTCAGGTGCTCTTCGATCCTACAATTGGTATGAGAGCCACGGTGCTCTAATCTTTAAGATTTGCACGTGTTTTGAATAATCATCATGGAGAAATACTCTGCCAAACCTTGTGTGTTTAGTGGCATTGATTTTTAGGTTTGGAAGGCACGCATGCAGGCTTTCATCCAGGCGCAAGGCTTTGCAATATGGGAAAAGGTGTACAAGCCTTACGAAGTGCCGCCAAACGATAAAGTTACAGCTACAAATCTGAGATATGTCGACAACAACAACAAGGCTCGAAACTTGATCATAGAAGGACTATCTCAAAGCGACTTCGATTGTGTTGCTCACCTCCGATCTGCGTATGATGTTTGGAAAGCTCTATGTGGTTACCATGAAGGATCCAACAAGATCAAGGAGGTAAGGAAAGACATGTTAAAAAAGGAGTACATGCGCTTTGAGATGCAACCAGGTGAGTCCATCGACTACCTCTTTGCTCGCTTTAATAAAATTCTTAGCAACTTGTGTAGCGTCAATGTTAATTTTCAGATGTTGAGAATGCTAGGATATTACTAAGTACATTAGACATGTCAATTTGGGAGATGAAAGTCACATCTATTCGTGAATCTACTGTCATGAGTGCACTTACCTTAGATGTTCTATATTCTAAATTGAAAACTTATGAAATTGACATAATCTCACATAAGAACCCCATCAAGTCTCTTGCATTTCTTTCGCAACGTGACATGCCTAGCTCCGTCCAATCTCCATGTTGTGGAATGCTTGCTTTGTTGTCCTCTCTAACCCTTGAACAAATTGAAGAGTTTCTAGAGGAAGAACTTGCACTCATCTCTACTCGGTTCTCAAAAGCATTGCAAAATGTGAGAACTATAAGGAGAGGGAGTGCCAGACCTCAACGTTGCTTTGAATGTGGTAATACAGTACATTTTTGCATGGACTGCCCTAACCTTTCAGGTACTACTTCCCGTGATGAAAAACAAACAAGAACGAAGCACTCCTCAGTTAACAACACCAAGAAAATGAAGGGTTTTACAGGATGCCAATTGGTGAATAGCTTTATCTCCGCACTTCAAGAACTTGGCTCGAGCGATGTGGACATCAGAAGTGACAAAGATGAAGATGACTTGGCAAACTTGTGCTTCATGACGGGCAAGTCAAGATCAAATATGGAGGAGGCAGAACACAACAACGATAATGAACAAGTATGTCCTACGTGCGAAGAAATGTGTGATGCTATTTCTCATGCCACTGTTATAGTTAAGAAAAAGGACAAAAAGCTTAGGGACAATGCTGTTAAAATTGAGTCACTAGAATATGGAATTAATCGTTTGAAATATTTGATTCCTAGTGATGATTCTTGTTCCTCATGTGATTTAATATATGAACAATTGTCCTCTCTAAGAAGTGCACACACCTCCACACTTCATAAACTTGAGTTAGAGATTGAAAAGAACAGAGATCTTACTACACTTAAAGATAAAAACTTGGAAAATGCTTGCTGTTCTACAATTGATTTGCATTGTTCTATTTGTGATTATCTTAATAAGAAACTACAAGATGCTATGAATGAGATTCCTATATTGAACAATGCTTTACGTTCTCATGAAGTTAAATATTGTTCTAATTGCAAACTAAAAGGAAAAACTTCATGTGAAAACTGTCTAGACTTGTCAAAGAAACTTGATGATATGAATAGAACACTAGAGCGATTTTGTAATGGGAATAAGAATCTAAACTTGATGCTGAAATCTTCCAAGTCTTGCAATGATAAAACTGGTTTAGGTTTTGACTCCCATGCGCATGCTAAATCACATCCACCTAAAATTGTAAAGTCATTAGGAAGTGGTTTGATTAAAGCAGTTTATCAACAAAAATAAGTGGTTTTCAAATCTGCAGGGGTGTCGTCTCATTCGATTGCTGATAAACATGTTGCTTGCTCATCTAGACATGAACACAAAATTAAATTTCATTGTACATACTGTGGTAGAGATGGTCATGTCATAGATTCTTGTTATAGACTAGCTAAACAACAGAAAAAAAAGAAAGAATGCAAGCTAGATCTCATAACTCTCATGCAACATTTGATGCACATGCTAAACCAAATATCAAGAACATGCAACCTGCTGATATGAGTCAAAAACATGCAAAATTTGCTACCAAACTTACTGTTTGTCATGCTACACATGTAACACCTCGTAAGTCAGTAGTTGGGTACAAAAATCCTGAAACATTGGCTCATAAACCCGCTGTTTTGTCTCAGCTATCGCGTGTTTTTCCTGCTGCACGTCGTGTGGCTCAATACTGGATTCATAAATGCCTTTTGACTAACCCCAGTATTGAGTCATTGACGTATTGTGCTTCTATGTAGGTTACACATTTGAGGAAGGAGAATATTTAGATTGTGGATTCAGGTTGCTCACGCCACATGACTGGTAAGATTGGTTCTCCTCTCTGTCTTTTGTGTCACATGTAGAGAATGTTACTTTTGCTGATAATTCTTCAACTCCTATAATTGCTAAGGGTTTGTTTAAAGTTAATAATCATTACACTTTCAAATATGTGGCACTTGTTAAAAATTTGAAATACAACTTGCTTTCTTTTTCACAATTGCTAGATGAAAATCTGGAAATTATTTTTACTAAAAATTGCTGCAAGGATGTAGATCCAAATGGTGATCTTATTTTTAACATGTCTCGGTTTGGAAGAGTTTTTAAAGCTGATTTGATATGTCATTTTCTAAGCATAGGTTTCTAGTTGCTAATGATTCAAAAGATTTATATTTTTGGCATCATAGACTTGGTCACATAGGCTTTGATCATCTCACACGTGTTAGTGCTCTTGATCACATACGTGGGCTGCCTAAGCTTAAAGGGGACAAAGAAATTATGTGCTCTTCTTGTAGACATGCTAAGATGGTTGCAGGTTCACATGCTCCTTTCACAATGACCATGACAACTGAACCGGGTCAACTTTTGCACCTTGACACCGTAGGACCTTCACGTGTTCAATCCTTCGGAGCTAAATGGTATGTTCTTGTGATTGTTGATGAGTATTCTAGATACTCTTGGGTTTACTTTATGGCATCTAAGAATGAAGCTTTTAGTCACATTAGAACTTTATTTCTTAGATTATCAATTGATCACCCAGGATCTTTAAAAGCAATTAGAAGTGATAATGGAATCGAATTTAAATATCAATTGTTTGATCACTTTTGTGCTGAAAATAGAATAGATCACCAATTTTATTCACCTTATGTACCTCAACAAAACAGTGTTGTAGAGAGAAAGAATCTTTTATCATTTTCATTCGAGCATTATATATATATTTTTTAATTTTTGTGTTTTTGTTATTGAAGTCGGCTAAGAGTTAAAAAAAGACTATTTCGAGAATTAGTTATCATGATCTGGCATGTACAGAATGAAAACTTCATTCTCGATTCTACGAGAATTTTTGTGAAAGTGTTTCATTTGCTTCTTTTATAGATATAGAATACTTTTACAGAATACTTTAGTTAGTATTATTTTTAATTTTTGTGTTTTTGTTATTTGTTAATAATTTAAGGATTAATATTTCACTAAGGAAAAGCTAGAATCATAACAAATGAAATTTCTAATTCTGATTAGAAAAAAAAGAGAATGAATATCAAGCGTTATAGTATGATTTTGAATATTCTTAAAAAAGAAGGAAGGGGGTGGGGGAGAGAAAAAAAAAAGACTAAAGGGTCAGCTACTTAGCCAACTTTCATAATTAAATACCGTCACTGTATGAATAACTCTTGTTTATTGTGAAAAGAGCGATTTACTCTATAATGGATAGGTATAGCCACAGACTGTGGATTCATTTAGCAACTGATTTTTATCTCCCGTTTGAACTCATTTCCCTAATTTTTCTAGTTTCTTTAATAGGTGCAATTAGTATGCTCGACAATGATAAATTATTAGAATTTCAAATCTAAAAAAAATAACTAAAGATGATCGATTGTGGATTTTGCTATCCACCATTTTCCATAGAAATGAAAATGTTCTCGGCTCGACATAGTCTGATCTATTTGTCCCGAACCGAATTTGCGCTGGGTCATCTCTATCTGGTGATAAATAAACCACCTGTCTCTCTTTTTTTCTTTTGCTTTCTCAGATATTTCATAAAACGGACTCTGTATAGATCCCCACCAGTGATCAATTCTTGCATGAATAGCTAAGGATCCAGTAAGTCCAACATTGATGCCTTCGGACGTGTCCAATTGCTTTAAAATCAAAAACATGATGCTACTATTTCTTTATTTTATTATGAGTCGTATGCTTGCGGTAATAACGACAAAAGTTTCTTAATTCTAATTGTTCAGGTGTATTTATTCCAATTTCTTCCCGAAACTTCCCAAGAAAAATTCCGTATTGGATCCAAAATTGATGGGTTAATGTGTAACAAAAAATACCTATTTTCCTTTCATTAAGGTACGGGGGCTTCTTATTCCACAAGAATGAAAGCACCTTTTCATTCTTTCATATACTAGGGGTTTTTACTTGGAAAAGACAGAATTGAAAGACAGGAAAATTCTCAATTCTCTACAGCGTTTAGGAGATAGATAGAATATTTTTAGAAACAAGAAAATCATAAGAATCTTTTTCTCTATTCACTACCATTCCGCGTTCTTTACCTTGGGATCAAATCGGTTACTGGGCAGTCAAAATTGTGACAGGTTTATAGAACCTTAGTTGAGATAGCTAGGACTATGCTTGATGAATATCAAACTCCTAGAAAATTTTGGGCAGATGCAATTGCAACCACTTGTTATGTCTCAAGTAGCGTTTTCTTGCGTGCTAAGCTAGGAAAAACACCATATGAACTTCGGTTTGGATGTAGGCCTAGTGTCACACACTTTTGAGTATTTGGTTGCAAATGCTTTGTTAAGAAACATGATAATCTTGATAAATTTGAACCTAAATCTGTTGATGACATGTTTCTTGGTTATCCATCTCATACTAGAGGCTACCGTGTGCTTTTAATTGATACTAACAAAATTGTGGAGACTTGTGAGGTTTCTTTTGATGAAGCTAGCATAGGTACTAGCTCTAATATTGCAGGTCCAAATCCATATCCGCAGGGAGAGAGTATTTTCATCAAAGAAGACGAAGAAGTGGTGTTGCTGCCCAAAATTCAGAAGCAAATGACGATGATCACACTACTGATTTTGCACCACAACCAGCACCAACAACTACTGCAGCTGGTACAAATCGTCCTCAAGCCACAAGTTCTTCGATCTGTGATGAACATGAAGAACAAGGAGCTTGAGAAGTGTCTACTCCCCTTCGAATCCTCAAAAGTCATCCTCCACAACAGATCATTGGGAGCTTGCACGAATGAGTCACTCGGTCCAGGTTGTGCGATCCAAACTCTCACGCTCATTCTGCTTTTGTTGCTTCTTTTGAACCCAAAGATATATCACACGCACTCACTAATGAATCTTGAATTATTGCCATGCAAGAAGAGTTAGAAAATTTTGAAAGAAATAATGTTTGGAAACATGTACCTCTACCTCAAGGTCACACTTCAACTGGAACTAAATGAGTGTTTAAAAATAAACAAAGTGAGGATGGGGTTGTGATTAGGAATAAGGCTAGGTTGGTTGCTCAAGGTTTTACACAAATTGAAGGTCTAGATTTTGATGAAACTTTTGCGCATGTTGCTAGATTAGAAGCCATAAGAATTTTATTATCTTTTGCTACAACTAAAGGTTTCAAGTTATATCAAATGGATGTTAAAAGTGCTTTTCTTAATGGCTATATAGATGAGGAGGTTTATGTCAAGCAACCACTAGGTTTTGAAAATTCAGATTTTCCTAATGATGTCTACAAACTATCCAAAGCCTTGTACGGTATCAAACAATCCCCTAGAGCATGGTATGATAAGTTAAAAACATTCTTACTTGAAAAGGGGTTTACCATGGACAAGGTTGATAAAACTCTTTTTGTGCTTAAGCATGGAAATGACTCATTATTCGTTCAAGTGTATGTGGATGATATTATCTTTGGTTGTGCTTCTCATGATCTTGTGTCCAAGTTTTCAGCTATGATGAGTTCAGAATTTGAGATGAGTATGATGGGAGAACTCACATACTCTTTGGGGCTGCAAATCAAGCAAACCAAGGAAGGTACCTTTGTGCATCAAACGAAGTATACAAGAGACCTTCTTAAGTGCTTCAACATGGACAAAAACAAGCCTCTTTGGACACCAATGGGTACAACAATGACACTTAAACTTGATGAAGATGGTGAACCCGTGGATCAAAGAGAATATAGAAGCATGTCCGGATCAATTTTGTACCTCACGACATCGGGATCGGACATACAATTCAGCGTATGCCTTTGTGCACAATTTCAAGCTTCCCCACATGCTTCACATCGTCAGGCCATCAAAAGAATTCTCAGGTACTTACATGGAACTCAAGAATTTGGCATTTTTCTTCCTTCTTCCTCAATCGTTACTTTGAAAGCTTTTTAGTGTGGTGTGCTAAAATCTTATTGGTGTGTGCTTGTGCTTGTGTGCTTCGTGTGAGTTGTGGGACGTCTATCATTTTGTCCATATCTGCACGTAGTAGAGAGTTGTGGGATGCTTGTCCACATCCTCCAATAGGATTTATAGTATTAATAAAGGAGTTGTTTAGTTACATATACCTTGATGCACATAGTTGGGGCATTTCTTTTCAAATTCTAAATTCTTCTATATCTACTATTCTTTCACCAACAGATGTCGAGGACTCGTAACCAGAGGAATGATAATGGTGAGGAGGAGAACAATGAAGCACCACAGAACAACCCGGGACCTGCACAGGGAGCTATTAACCTTGAGCAGTTGTTGGCTATGCACAACCAGCTCATGCAGACCATGATATAGACAATGGGACAACTGCAAGCTGGCAACAACAATCAACCTCACATGCCGCCACCACCACCACCCCCTCCACCCCACAATCGTTTGGGAGAGTTTATGAGAACCAGGCCACCTACTTTTGCTCAAGCCATAAATCCTATGGAAGCTGATGATTGGCTGAAGTCCGTAGGGAAGAAACTTTCTATTGTCCAATGTAGTGACAAAGAGAAGGTTCTTTTTGCCTCGCACTAGTTGAATGGAGCTGCTGCAGACTGGTGGGAATCTGTATGCAATGCCCATGAAAACCAAGAGAGAATCACCTGGGCTGAATTCAAGGAGAAGTACCATTCTCACTATGTGCCAGAGGGGGTTATGATACTGAGAAGACAAGAATTTGAAAACCTCAGACAAGGAAGGATTAGTGTGAGTGAATATCTCAATAAATTCACTCAACTGTCTCGATATGCTCTAGAAGAAATTAGCACTAATAGTAGGAAGCAGTATCTATTCATGAGAGGTCTCATGTAACACCCTCATTTTCATGCATCATACCCTGCATCCATCATTAAATATGTTTAACATTGAGCAACATAAAAAGGGAACAAGTTTAAAATGAATTGATAGCAAAACTGCACTTAAGAATTCTGGAAAGTGCGAACCAGTCCGGTCTTCGTGCGGACTAGTCTGACTTCTCGCTGACTTCAAACGAACTCGTCCGTTTTGTTGCGGACTAGTCTGTTTTTCCCTCTGGACACTTTCGGACTTGTCCGGTCCTGTGCGGACTAGTCCGGTGTTCCAATTCTTTGGAAATTTTGCTAAGACCCTGGACTTGGCTGGACTAGTATGGTATTCCAGCGGACTTGTGCGTTATCCCCTATGACTAAAGTCGAACTTGTCCGATTTTTGGCCAGACTTGTCTGTTTTCCCCCTCTGGATAAGTTTGGACTTGTCCGATATCCAGTCCGGACTTGTTCGATTTCTCTCGGTCCAACTTTGGACTAGTCTGGCCCTTTCTAGACTTGTGCGATAAATCGTGACTTCGATTGATCTTTTGTTTCACGACTTCTTTCTTGGGTTTGACTTTAAGTGGGCCTAGGGATGTCGTGCCTAACTCTTTTAGAGCCCATGTGGGACTCTAAACCGACCTCTACTCATCTCAAATTCGAAATCCATCTAACCTTAGCCTCCACCTCTATATAAACAACCCCACCCCTTGGCTTGACATCTATTTGTCAGTTTTGCTCCACACCCAAACCCTAGCTCGTGAGTAGCTGCCACCAAGGAGGGAGAAGGAGGTCCCAAGCAAGAAGAAGAAGAGGAGGAAATGGAAGAGGGTCAAGATCTCCATCAAGTTTCATTCTCCATCGCCAATTCATCCCCCAAGTTCTTCATCAACCCTAGATTGTCAATATCCAAGTGTTGCCTCCAAGATCCTTGATCCATTAGAGTCCTAAACACCTGGTATACCTTCTACTTCCTTTTCCTTACGTGAATTCAACCTCGTTTCCCCAAATTCACGTCGATCTAAAAAACCCTAGTTCGCTAGTTTTACGAAGTGCGGACTTGTCCGGTCCCTAGCGGACTAGTCCCATCTTCCTGGTTAATTTCTGTTGAATTGAATCTAAATTGTTTTGAATAAACTCCAAACCTGTATAAACTCGGTAAAAGCTATTAGAACTAGTTAGTTATTATTAAAATCAACTCATTAACAAGTTCCACCTTGCATTTGCATTGATCATGCATGTCACATCATATTGAGAAATGTATGTGCACTCTTTGATTGTGTTTCTTGTCTTGTATGTTTATTGTGCGAATTAGATGGATTTGCGCTAGAGAGTACCACGGAAGATCTCCAGCACCAAGAGTTTGAAGGCTTTGACCCGAACCAATCCCAAGAGCAAGGCAAGTGTCCTTGAAGCATATTGATCCTATTTTTAAAATAAATGTTTTGTTTGCAAACTACATGCTTGTGTCAGTTTGATGGGAATCCTATGATAGGAAGTTTACTAGATTTGTTTAACCACCCTTGTCATCTAGAATTTATGGTACAGAGTCGGGATGGGCTTTTTACCTTTTTGCTTCACCTAATTAGTTGGGACGGGAAAACAACACTACACATTTAATTATGCATTAGAGATATTATGATTAATATGAACTGGTTAATATGGTATGGTATTGGGTGATCTAAGCAAGCCTGGTATGTGAATGGGTTGGATGTTATGGTGGTTTGCTTGCTTTAGATCTAAGGACTGGTTCATGCGAGAATAAGCCAGAACTACAATGCCACCATGAGGCCAAGTATGGGTGCGGCGTAGCTGATTAATTAGGGCTTTGCTAGTGATATTTGGACCATTAAGGATGCTCAGGGAAAGAGTAGTCGGATTGGGTTTGTTGATGATTGGTGGGACTACCCTGGGATCTGAATGGCTCAAGAGGGGGCCCTTGGTTGAAGATGTGCTCAGTTGGAGGAATCGCCACCGGTGAAACCTCAGTGGGGTCTAAATAGGCTAGTAATCCCTTTGTAAAGGCTATTTTGTGATCTCTTGGTCATACACCAAAGGAAGCGTAATTTGCATGAGGGAGGTTCTTCAGTCGCCGATGGGTGATGAAATCACAAACACGTGGGTAAAGTGGTACAAACACTGCAAAGTCTAATAAAACTATCATGATAGCCGTGCCACCGGTTATGAGCACCTGGATGACCTACAAGATTAGAGGGAAATTGGGATTTGGAACGGTTGGTTGGTTGGTTATGGTTATGGTTTGGTACTGGTTATGGTTTATGATATGGCTATGGTTGGTTATGAATTAAATTCTGGTATTGATTATGGTTATTGGTAATGAGAAATCTGGAATATGGATGATGGATATTTTAACATGAACTCGTATTATGCTTTTAATTATGGATTCTGATGGGATTACTTCACATACATGTAATATATTGCTTTTCAAATTTTTTAATTTACTTTTCAACACTTAGCCTTTATTATTGTCGTCATTTGTATCAACTACATGTCATACTTTCCACACTTGCTGAGTACAACATGTACTCGCTCTTGCAATTCCCCCACCAACAGTTGCAGGTCAGGATTGGGAGTATTAAAATGATAATGCGGAGTTCTAGGTCGTGTCTACTGTCAGCTTTGCCTGTGGTGTTGATTGAAGCTGCACTATACCCTTTGCTTAGCTTCTTAGTTTGCTTATTTAGTTTATTTCCGTTGCATTAGTTGAACTTGTCATTAAAATTTCATGAGAGCTTGTATTCGAGGATATTACAAATTGTGTAATAAAAATAGTTAATTAATCTTGTTCTTGGCAATTTTTTGTATATCCTTTTGTGATTGCACTCGTGTATGTGTGTTGAACATCCTGGGCACACATATGCGTTCACTTGGTTCATTTTTGGAACCGGGTGTCACAAACTGGTATTAGAGCCACAGGTTGACCGTAGGACACAACATAGATAGAATAGACACTTTAGAGCACATAGGAGCACTCAGGAATCGATGTGCTTTTGTTTGGTGTGCTGGTTGCTATATATTGTTTGCTTGTGTTCTTAATAGAGGATTTTGGTATGCTTTAGCATTGCCATATCCACCTAGGCTAGTATAGTTAGTTGTTTAGTTTCATATCCCTTGATGCATATAGTTGGGGATGTCTTCTAAATTCTTATCCTTGCTTTTCTTCAGATGGTGAGGACTCGCAACCAGAGGGATGGCAATGATGACAAGGAGAACATGGAGCACCTCAGAATAACCATGGACAAGGACCTGCTCATGGAGCTATCAACATTGAGCAACTTTTTGGCTATGCAAAACAAGCTCATGCAGATCATGATACAAACTATGGGATAGCTACAGGCTGGTAACGTCAACAATCAGCCTGACATATCTCCACCGCCACCCCCGCCTCCTCATAACCGGTTGGGAGAGTTCATGAGGACCAGGCCACCGACCTTTGCTCAAGCCGCTGACCCTATGGATGCCGATGATTGGCTCAAGTCTGTGGAGAAGAAGCTAGCTATCATCCAATGCATTGACAGGGAGAAGGTTTTATTTGCGTCTCATCAATTAGTTAGAGCAGTTGCGGATTGGTGCGATGCTTATTGCAATGCTCATGAGAATCAAGAGAGGATTACTTGGGCAGAATTCGAGGAGAGTTTCTGTTCTCATTATGTGCCGGAAGGTGTCATGATCTTGAAGAGACAATAATTTGAGAACTTGAGGCAAAGAAGATCGAGTGTGGGCGAATATCTCAATAAATTCACTCAAGTTTCAAGGTATGCGCCTGAGGATGTGAGCCGGGACAGCCAGAAGGAATATATGTTTATGAGGGGCCTTAACAATGAAATCCAAGTGCAATTGCTGAATTGTGACAATGCCAACTTCCAGAAGCTTCTGGACAAAGCAATTGTTGTGGAGAAAAAGGTCCGTGAGATGGAGCAAGACAACAAGAGGAGGGCTCCATACCAAGGACAGCAACAAGGAAGTAATGTGCGCCCTTGCTTTGCACCACCAAATGCGCCTTATTTCAGCTCTTCTGCGCCTGGTTATCGCCCTGGTTATGCACCGCACCCAACTCAGTTTCTGCAGCAGCGCCCTGTCATGCAAGCACCTAGGCCCCCAATGCCTTATGCACCTCGTGCCAACTTTCCTGGTGCAAATGTTCAGAACCAAGTCCGTCCAAATTCTGGTGCAGCAAAGAAGTGTTGTACTGTGGAGAAGCTGGACACTTTGCGCATCAATGTCCTAAGTCAGGCCTTGGTCAAGGAAGCAATGCGCCGAGACAAAATCCAAGACCCAGTGAAGGACAGCCGCAAGGAAACCATGCACAACAGAATTTTGCTCGTGGCAACACGAACCATGTCTCTATGGAGGATGCGCAACAAGCGGATGGCGTGGTGATTGGTATGTTTCTCGCAAACTCCAACCCGACGACTATGTTATTTGATTCTGGAGCATCGCATTCATTCATTGCATCGAAATATGTTGCCACATATAGTTTGCCTATCTCTCATATGAAGGTTACTCTATTGGTTAAGTCTCCTGGAGGAGAGATGAGGACAAATATAGTATATACAAAAGTAAGGCTTAGAATAAGGGGGGTAGACTTCTTTGCCAACCTCATTGTTTTGGATTCTCAAGGATTGGACATTATACTTGGTATGGACTGGTTGAGGAAGCACAATAGAGTCATTGAATGTGCCACGAAGACGGGGAAGTTTAATAGTGAGGAAGGGATCACTGTAGAATTTGAAGCATCTCAGCACGAACCAAAGCAATTGGAGCTGAATCATATGGACGGTGCCGCAATTGAGGAGATTCCAGTGGTGTGCGAATTTTTTGATATGTTTCCGGACGAGTTGCCAGGTTGCCACCTGATCGAGAGTGAACTGTTAATGTAGGAGAAGCCTTTCAAGTGGACTCAAGCTTGTCAGGACAGTTTTGAGGAGCTAAAGAAAGGATTGACAATAGCACCTCTGTTGGTATTGCCAAATGTGAGCAAGAGCTTTGATATCTATTGTGATGCGTCAAGGCAAGGACTTGGTTGTGTATTTATGCAAGAGGGCCGAGTTGTAGCTTATGCATCTAAGCAATTGAAGAAACATGAGCAGAATTATCCCACGTGTGATCTCGAACTTGCAACCATAGTGCATGTGTTAAAGCTTTGGAGACATTACGTTCTTGGCTATAGATGTGAGATTTACACGGACCATAAGAGTCTCAAGTACATATTGGATCTGAATTTGAGGCAACGAAGATGGCTGGAACTCATTAATGATTACGATGTGGGAATCAATTATCATTCGAGAAAAGCCAACGTAGTGGCTAATGCTTTGAGCCGAAAGGGAGCAAGCCACCAGCTCACAGTTCGGGAGTTACCATCCGAACTATGCAAGGAGTTTGAATGGTTAAATCTTGGATTCATAAATGAGATGGGAGCAATGGAAGTGAATATAATACTGGAACAAGAGATAACAGGAGGTCAGACGAAGGATAAGGAAATCCATGAAATCAAAGAAAGGACCCAGAAAGGGAGGGAATTCAGATTTGACGAGGATGACCATGGTACTCTATGGCTTGGAAAATGGATTGTTGTGCCTAATGATAAAAGTCTCTGACAGTTGATAATAAAAGAGGCACATGACTCGGCTTACTCCATCCATCCTGGCTGTTTGAAGATGTACAAGGATCTAAAGACACATTAATGGTGGGATGGTATGAAAAGGGACATAGCTGAATATGTCGCATTATGCGATGTATGCCAACGAGTGAAGGCTGAACACCAAAGACCAGCTGGATTATTGCAGTCGTTGAAAATTCATGAATGGAAGTAGAAAGAGGTTGGTATGGATTTCATAGTTGGTATGCATCGCACTTCAGAAGGTTATGATTCAATATGGGTTATTGTGGATCGATTGACGAAATCAGCGCATTTAATTTCTTTCAAGACTATCTATAGTGGAGCGAAGTTGGAAGAATTTTATATGGGAAGAATAGTGTGTTTACACGAAATGCGCAAGAAGATAGTGTCCGATAGAGGTTCTCAATTTACCTCAAGATTCTGGCAGAAGCTGCACGAGTCTATGGGGACTCAATTGAATTTCAGTTATGCCTATCACCCTCAAACGGATGGACAGACTGAAAGAACAAATCAGATTTTGGAAGACATGCTAAGCGCTTGTGCGCTAATGTATGGAGGAAGTTTGGACAAGAGCTTGCCATACGCTGATTTTTCCTACAACAACAGTTATCAAGCAAGTTTGAAAATGTCACCATATGAAGCATTATATTGGAGAAGCTATAGGACACCATTGTTTTGGAATGAGACAGGGGAGACTCAAGTATTCGGACCTGATGTAATTCAGGATGATGAGAAACAAGTTCAGACGATTCGCGAAAATTTGAGAGCTGCCCAGTTAAGACAAAACGGTTATGCGGATAATAGACAAAGAAGCCTATCTTTGAAGTGGGAGACTTTGTATACCTCAAGGTGTCACCCATGCGAGGTCACAAACGGTTTAACGTCAAAGGCAAGTTGGCACCTCGCTATATTGGACCGTTCAAGACTTTGGACAGACGAGGGGAAGTAGCATATAAACTGGAAATGACTACACATCTTTCTGATGTTCATGATGTGTTTCATGTTTCTCAGATCAAGAAGTGCTTGAGGGATCCAGAAGAGCAGGTACCAATGGAAGAATTGGATCTTGAGGAATATTTGACCTATGTCGAACAACCTGTCAAAATTTTGGACACCAAGGAATGGGTCATAAGGAACAAGGTGAGTAGATGGTGCTATTGCGAACTTGTCCCGTACCTATTGCGGACTAGTCCATTGTGCTGAATCTCACGATTGGTTATTGGGTAAGTGCCTTACATGGGCCCAAGAACTTTGTGCCCAACCTTAGAGGAGCCCATGTGGACCCCACCTCAGCCCCTACTCGCCCCCCCCATAGAAATCCACTTGGAATTCACCCCAAAACCCTACCACTCCACCCCTATATAAGTAACCCAATACCCCACACCTTTCCCTCACCATTGAAAACCCTCGCTGTGGCCTTTAGCCTTGCACCAATGTCAAGTGGAAACCCAGGAGCAAGGAGGAGGAGGAGAAGAGGGAGAAGGACCAATCAAGATCGATCTTCGTCAACTTTTTGACAATTGACGTTCTTCATCACCTAATCTTCATCAACTCATCTTCATCAAGCCCTAGACATCAAGAATCAAGTGTTGCACCCAATTCTTGATCCTTGGATCGCTAAATATGTGGTACACCCTCTACATTCAAGTTTCCATGAGAATTTAACCCTAAAACCCGCTGATCATAAAACCCTAACTCTACCGTTCTGTATAGGGCAGACTAGTCCCGCCCCTATACCAGACTTGTCCGGTGCGTGAATCTGTTTAATGCTGAATTTGATCCAAGCCGACTCAAATCAATTCCAAACTTGTTCAAACTTGTGAGAAACCAGTGTAACTAGTTAGTTAATATTAATAACAACTCATTAACAAGTTTTACCTTACAACTGCATTAACCATGCATATCATGGCATATTGAGTACGAACCTCCATCGTGCACAAAGGTACCCCTTTTAATCACCTTAGTGGTGTTTCGGCGCACCGTGCAAAATTGAATGAGCTCCGAATCAACATCTCATACCACGCCGTCCATGACAAACGGGCCCAGGTCCCCCGTCAGGAAAACTGGCCAGGACAGTCCTCCGCCTAAGAAGGCAACCCAGCGGTTCCCATAAAGACGGAAGTGAAAGCAGCAGAAGTGCAGCAGGTTCCCGTCGTGATAATGTCACAGAAAGCAAATATCCCATTCCCACGACCTCTCAACCAAAGAGGGACGCATGTTCACAATAGCAAAGGAGCACACCGATTCGACTGATCAAGAGAAAATTAAAAGGACGCTTGGGAAAGCGGGATAAGGGCCCCACCCTCAGGCTCGTCGCCTCCCCCTAAGTTGGACCCAGGGGCCACTGTCGGTACCGGGCATACCGGGTACCCTCGCGCACAAGCTAGAGCCTCCTAGGTACCCCACCTCCCAGCAGAGGCGGGGTCCTAAGGCACCCCTTGTTCAAGGGACCCGGACCCATCAGTCTCAGATAGGAGGTCCAAGATATCCGCAAGAAACCTGGGGGAGAAGCCCAGAACCCCCCTTTGGAGACGAGCCCCCAGGTAACCACGTGTCCAGTAGGTAAGGATCCCTCCTCCCCATGAGACAGGGCTCCGGAGTTGCCACGTGGGCCAAGACATCAGATGGGTCACCTCCCATATGAGTGGGTTCCGGCGCTGCCATGTGTCCCACAAGGCGGGACCTAACCTCTTGTAACACCCTCATTTTCATCCATCATGCATTGCATACATTCTAATACATGTCTAACATTAAACCACATAAAAAGAAATAAGTTTAAAATGAATACAGAGTAAAACCGCCCTCAAAAGTTCTGAGGAGTGGGGACTAGTCCGATTTTTGTGCGGACTAGTACGATTTCCCTCTGACCTTCGTCGAACTTGTCCGCTTTGATGCGGACAAGTCAGTTTTTCTATGTGGACACTTTCGGACTTGTCCGGTCAGTTGCGGACTAGTCCAATATCCCAGTTCCTTGAAAATTTTGCCAAGTCCCTGGACTTGTCCGGTATTCCAGTGGACTTGTCCGTTTTTCCTCTGACTAAAATCGGACTTTTCCGGTTTTGGCCAGATTTGTCTGTTTTTCCTCTGATAAAGTTCGGACTTGTCCGATTTAGTTCGGACATTTCCGATATCTCTCTGTCTAACTTTGTACTAGTCCGGCCCTTTTTTGTACTTGTCCGGTAAATCGCGATTCTGAGTTGATCTTTCATTTCACGACTTGTTTTTGGGATTTACCTTAACTGGGCCTAAGGACGTCATGTCTAACTCTTCTTTGAGCCCATGTGGGACCCCAAACCGGCCTCTACCCATCTTAAACTCGAATTCCATCAAACCCTAGCCTCCACCTCTATATAAACAACCCCACCCCTCCACTTTACATCCTTTTGCCTTAATTGAAAGTCCACGAACCCTAGTTCGTGGAGAGTCGCCATCAAGGAGGGAGAAGGAGATCCCGAGCAAGAAGAAGAAGAGGAGGAAACGAAAGAGGATCAAGATCTCCACCAAGTTTTCGCTCTTCATCAACAATTCACCTTCAAGTTCTTCATCAACCCTAGATCATCAAGATCCAAGTGTTGCCTCCAAAACCTTTGATCCATTGGAGTTCTAAACACCTGGTATACCTTCTACTCTCTATTTCCCATGTGAATTCAACCCCAATTCTCCAAATTCACGTTGATCTAGAAAACCCTAGTTCGTCGTTCCTGCGAATCTCATCCGGCCTCCTGCGGGTTGTCCGATTTTGCGATCTATTTCCTGTTGAATTAAATATAAATTGGTCAAAATCAATTCCAAACCTGTTCAAACTTGTTAAAAGATATTAGAACTAGTTAGTAAACATCATTAACAACTTATTAACTAGTTAGTAAACATCATTAACCTCAGTGGGTCCGTACATGCTAGTAGTCCCTTTGTAAAGGCTATTTTGTGATCTCTTGGCCATACACCTATGGTAGTGTTTTGGCATAATGGAGGTTTCCTTTAGTCGCCGATGGGTGATGAAATCACAAACACGTGGGTAAAGTGGTACAAACTCTGCAAAGTGTTAAAAACTATCATGATAGCTGTGCTCCCGGTTATGAGCACTTGGACAACTTCCATGATTAGAAGGAAACTTGGTATTGGGATGGTTATAGTTTGGTTAAGGTTGATAATATGGTTATGGCTGGTTATGGATTGAATTGTGGCATTGAATATGGTTAATGGTAATGGTGATGGATATGGAATATGGATTGTACTATGTTGATCATTATGGTTTATGATGGGTTTATTGACATACATATAATATATTGCTTTTCAAATGTTTTAATGTACTGTTCAGCACTTAACCTTTATATTTGCCATCATTTGAATCATCTACATGTCATACTTTCCACACTTGCTGAGTACGACATGTACTCACCCTTGCAATTCCCCCACCAACAGTTGCAGGTCTGGATTGGGAGTATAACAATGATAATGTGGAGTTCTAGGTCGTGTTTGCCGTCAGATTTGCCAGTGGATTGATTGGAGCTGCGCTATACCCTATTTGCTTATGCTGCTTAGTTTGCTTAGTTTAGATGATTTCCGCTGCATTAATTCAAACTTGTCATTAATATTCATTAGAGCTTGTAATAAAAGTGGTTAACTAATCTTGTCTTATGGTAATTTTCTGTATATCCTTTTGTGATTGCACTCGTGTATGTGTGTTGAACGTTCAGGGCACACATATGCCTTCACTTAGCTCACTTTCGGAACCAGGTGTCACAAATTGGTATCAGAGCCACATGTTGACCGTAGGACGCAGCCTAGATAGAATGGACACTTTAGAGCACATAGAGCACTCAAGAATCGATGTGTTTTTCTTGGTGTGTTGCTTGCTTTATATTGGTTGCTTGTGTGCTTAGTAGAGGATTTTGGGATGCTTTATCATTGCCATGTACACATAGGCTAGTATATGTAGCTGTTTAGTTTCATATCCCTTGATGCACATAGTTGGGGACGTTTTCTAAATTCTGATCTCTTGCTTTTCTTCGGATGGTGAGGACTAGCAACCAGAGGGGTGGTAATGATGATGAGGAGAATAATGGAGCACCTCGGAACAACAATGGAAAATGACCTAATCATGGAGCTATCAACATTGAGCTGCTTTTGGCTATGCAAAATCAGCTCAGGCAGACCATGATACAGACTATGGGATAGCTGCAGGCTGGTAACAACAACAATCAGCCCCATATGCCTCCACCGCCACCCCCACCTCCTCATAACCGATTGGGGGAGTTTATGAGGACTAGGCTACCAACCTTTGCTCAAGCTGCCAACCCTATGGATGCCGATGATTGGCTCAAGTCCGTGGAGAAGAAGCTAGCTATTGTCCAATGCAGCGACCGGGAGAAGGTGCTATTTGCATCTCGTCAACTTGTTGGAGCAGCTGCCAATTGGTGGGATTCGCTATGCAATTCTCATGAGAACCAAGAGAGAATTACTTGTGCTGAGTTCAAGGAGAGCTTCCGTTCTCATTATGTGCCCGAGGGTGTTATGATCTTGAAGAGGCAGGAGTTTGAGAACTTGAGGCAAGGAAGGTTAAATGTGGGTGAATACCTCAATAAATTCACTCAACTTTCAAGGTATGCGCCTGAGGATGTGAGCCGAGATAGCCGAAAGCAATACTTATTCATGAGGGGCTTGAACAATGAAATCCAAGTACAATTGCTGAATTGTGATTATGCCAACTTCCAGAAGCTTGTGGATAATGCAATTGTTGTTGAGAACAAGGTCTGTGAGATGGAGCTAGATAACAAGAGGAAGCCTCCATATCAAGGACAACAACAAGGAAGCAATGTGCGCCCTCGCTTTGCACCACCAAATGCGCCATATTACAACTCTTCCACTCCTGTACAACGCCCTGGTTATGCACTGGCTGTAACACCGTCATTTTCATGCATCATGCCTTGCATACATTCATATACATGTTTAACATTAACCCATAACAAGAGGAACGAGTTTAAAATTGATTTGGAGCAAAACCGCACTTAAAAATGTAGGAAAGTGCGGACTAGTCCGGTTTTGCTGAGGACTAGTCCGATTTCTCTCTGTCTAAAAACGGACTTGTCCGTTTTTGCTGCGGATTAGTCCGATATTTGCCTCTGGACAACTTCGGACTTGTCCGATTTTGTGCGGACTAGTCCGGTATTCCATGAGTCCTTGAAAATTTGCTAAGTCCCTGAACTTTTCCGGACTAGTCCGGTGTTCCAGCGGACTTGTCCGTTTTCCTTTCTGACTAAGATCGGACTTGTCCGATTTTTGGCCAGACTTGTCCGATTTTCTCTCTGGACGACTTCGGACTAGTCCGGTCCTGTCCAGACTTGTCCGATACTTCGTGACTCCGAGATTGACCTTTTGTTGTACGACTGGTTTCTTGGGTTTCACGTCAAGTGGGCCTAGGGACGTCGTGCCTAACTCTTTTAGAGCCCATGTGGGACTCTAAACCGGCCTCTACTCATCCCAAACTCGAAATCCATCTAACCCTAGCCTCCACGTCTATATAAACAACCCCACCCCTTGGTTTGACATCTATTTGCCACTTTTCCACCCACCCAAACCCTATTTCGTGGGGAGCCACCATCAAGGAGGGAGGAGAAGATCCCAAGCAAGAGGAAGAAGAGGAGGAAACGAAGGAGGATCAAGATCTCCACCAAGTTTCGTCCTTCACCACCAATTCATCTCCAAGTTCATCACCAACCCTAGATCATCAAGATCCAAGTGTTACCTCCAAGTTTCTTGGTTCATTGGAGTTCTAAACACCTGGTATACCTCCTATTCTCTTTTCCTTACGTGAATTCAACCCCTAATCTCCGAATTTACGTCGATCTAGAAAATCCTAATCTGTTTGATCTCGTCAAGTGCGGACTTGTCCGGTCCCTAGCGGACTAGTCCGATCTTTCTGGTTAAATTGTGTTGAATTAATTCTAAAATTTGATCTAATCAACTCCAAACCTGTATAAACTTGTTAGAAGCTATTAGAACTAGTTAGTTATCATTAAAAGCAATCTAGTAACAAGTTCTACCTTGCATTTGCATCAATCATGCATGTCATGACATATTGAGTAATATTTGTGCACTCTTTGATTGTGTTTCTTGTTTTGTATGTTTATTGTGTGGATTAGACGGATTTGCGCTAGAGAGTGCCGCGGAGGATCTACAACATCATGAGTTTGAAGGCTTTGACCCTAATCAACATCAAGAGCAAGGCAAGTGTCCTTGAAGCATATTGATCCTGTTTTAAAATAAATGTTTTTGTTTGCAAAACTGCATGCTGGTGTCAGATTGAAGGGAAATCCTATGGTAGGAAGTTTACTAGATTTGCTAAACCACCCTTGTCACCTGGAATTTATGGTAGAGAGAGTCGGGAAGGGTTTTTACCTTTTTGCTTCGCTTAATCAACTGGGATGGGAAACAACTATATCACTCAATTTAATTATGCATGGATGAGATTATGGTTAACATGAACTGGTTAAACATGGTATGGTAACGGATGATCTAAGCAAGCCTGGTGTGTGGATGGGTTGGATGTTATGGTGGTTTGCTTGCTTTAGATCTAAGGACCGGTTCATGCGAGAATAAGCCAGGACTACAGTGCCACCACGAGGCCAAGTATGGGTGCGGCGTAGCTGATTAATTAGGGCTTTGCTAGTGCTGTTTGGACCATTGTGGATGCTCGGGGAAGGGGTAGTCGGATTGGGTTTGTTGATGATTGGTGGGACTACCCTGGGATCCGAATGGCTCAAGAGGGGGCCCTTGGTTGAAGATGTGCTCTGCGGGAGACATCGCCACCGGTGAAACCTCAGTGGGGTCTAAATAGGCTAGTAATCCCTTTGTAAAGGCTATTTTGTGATCTCTTGGCCACACACCAACGGAAGTGTGTAATGTGACCGACGGGTCATGGGCATAAGGGAGGTTCTTAGTCGCCGAAGGGTGATGAAATCACGAACACGTGGGTAAAGAGGTACAAACTCTGCAGAGTGTTAATTGAAACTATCATGATAGCCGTGCTCCCGGTTATGAGCACCTGGACAACTTCCATGATTAGAGGGAAATTGGAATTTGGGATGGTTATGGTTTGGTAATGGTTATGGTTGATATTATGATTATGATTATGGTTATGGATGGAATTATGGTTTATGACATTGATTATGGTTATTGGTAACGGTGATCTATGGACTGGTATTATTATGGTTACATGGTTAATGTTGGGTTACATACACATAATACATATATTGCTTTTCAAATGTTTTACTGTACTTTTCAGCACTTTACCATTATTATTGTCGTCATTTGAATCAGCCACATGTCATATTTTCCACGCTTGCTGAGTACGTTATGTACTCACTCTTGCAATCCCCCACCCCAACAGTTGCAGGTCAGGATTGGGAGTTTAATGGCGATAATGCGGAGTTCTAGGCCATGTCTACCGTCAGCTTTGCCTGTGGTGCTGATTGGAGCTGCGCATATATACCTTGTCGCTTATGTTGCATAGTTGCTTTAGTTTGCTTAATTAGTTTATTTCCGCTGCATTAGTTGAACTTGTCATTAATATTCATTAGAGCTTGTATTCGAGGATAATATGGTTTGTGTAATAAATTTGATAATTAATCTTGTCTTGTGATAATTTTATGTATACTCTTTTGTGATTGCACTCGTATATGTGTGATGAACATCCTGGGCACACATATGTGTTAGCTTGGTTCATTTTCGGAACCGGGCGCCACAGATTGGTATCAGAGCCACAGGTTGACCGTAGGATGCAGCCTAGATAGAATGGACACTTTAGAGCACATAGGAGCACTCAGGAATCGATGTGTTTTCGCTTGAAGTGTTGTTTGCTATATATATATTGTTTGCTTGTGTGCTTAATAGAGGATTTTGGGATGCCTTAGCATTGCCATGTCCACCTAGGCTAGTATAGCTAGTTGTTTAGTTTCATATCCCTTGATGCATATAGTTGGGGCGTTTTCTAATTCTTACCTACTGCTTTTCTTCAGATGGTGAGGACTCGCAACCAGAGGGATGGAAATGATGAAGAGGAGAACAATGGAGTGCCTCAGAACAACAATGGGCAAGGATCTACTCAGGGGGCTATCAACATCGAGCAGCTATTGGCCATGCAAAACCAGCTCATGCAGACCATGATACAGACTATGGGACAGCTGCAGGCTGGCAATATCAACAATCAGCCCCACATGCCTCCACAGCCACCCCCACCTCCTCATAACCGATTGGGAGAGTTTATGAGGACTAGGCCACCAACCTTTGCTCAAGCCGCAGACCCTATGGATGCGGATGATTGGCTCAAGTCCGTGGAGAAGAAGCTAGCCATTGTCCAATGCAGTGACCGGGAGAAGGTGCTATTTGCTTCTCATCAACTCGTTGGAGCAGCTGCAGATTGGTGGGATTCTTATTGCAATGCTCATGAGAACCAAGAGAGAATTACCTGGGCGAAATTCAAGGAGAGTTTCCGTTCTCATTATGTGCCGGAAGGTGTTATGATCTTGAAGAGGCAAGAATTTGAGAACTTGAGACAAGGAAAATCAAGCGTGAGTGAATATCTCAATAAGTTCACTCAAATCTCAAGATATGCGCCTGAGGATGTTAGCCGAGACAGCCGGAAGCAATACTTGTTCATGAGGGGATTGAACAATACGATCCAAGTGCAATTGCTCAACTGTGATTATGTCAATTTTCAGAAGCTTGTGGACAAAGCAATTGTGGTTGAGAACAAGATCCGTGAGATGGAGCAAGAAATCAAGAGGAAGGCGCCATATCAGGGACAGCAACAAGGAAGTAATGTGCGCCCTCGCTTTGCGCCGCCCAATGCGCCTCATTACAGCTCCTCTATTCCTGCTCAGCGCCCTGGTTATGCACCGCGCCCAACTCAGTTTGTGCAGCAGCGCCCTGTCATGCAAGCAATGCCTTATACACCTCGTGCTGATTTTCCTGGAACCAATGCTCAAAACCAAGCTCGTCCCAATAATTCTGGTGGAGTCAAGAGGTGCTATACTTGTGGAGAAGCTGTACACTTTGCGAATCAATGTCCTAAGTCAGGCCTTGGTCAAGGAAGCAATGCGCCGAGGCAAAACCCAAGACCCAATGGAGGACAGCCACAAGGAAGCCGTGGACAGCAGAACTTTGCTCGTGGTAACGTGAACCATGTCTCTACGGAGGATGCTCAACAAGCGGATGACGTGGTCATTGGTATGTTTCTCGCCAACTCCAACCCCGCGACTATGTTATTTGATTCTGGAGCATCGCATTCATTCATTGCATCAAAGTATGTTGCCAAGTATAGTTTGCCTATCTCTCATATGAAGTTTACTCTGTTGGTTAAGTCTCCTGGAGGAGAGATGAGGACAAATATAGTATGTCCAAAAGTAAGCCTTAGAATAAGGGGGGTAGACTTCTCCGCCAACCCCATTGTTTTAGATTCTCAAGGGTTGGATATTATACTTGGTATGGACTGGTTGAGGAAACACAATGGAGTTATTGAATGTGCCACAAAGACGGTGAAGTTGACCAATGAGGAAGGGATCACCGTAGAATTTGAAGCATCTCAAACCGCACCAAAGCAATTGGAATTGAATCATATGGACGGTGCCGCAATTGAGGAGATTCCGGTTGTGTGTGAATTTTTGGATGTTTTTCCAGACGAGTTGCCAGGTATGCCACCCGATCGAGACATTGAGTTTGTTATTGATTTAATACCTGGAACTGCACCTATAGCTAAGAGGCCGTATAGGATGCCTCCTATGGAATTAGCAGAGCTCAAGAAGCAAATTCAAGAGCAATTAGAGAAGGGTTTTATTCGCCCTAGCTCTTCACCTTGGGGAGCGCCCGTTCTATTTGTGGACAAGAAGGACGGATCCCAAAGGATGTGCGTGGATTACCGAGCTCTCAACGAGGTAACAATCAAGAACAAGTACACCTTGCCACGCATAGAAGACTTGTTTGATCAGATGAAGGGTGCTTGTGTCTTCTCTAAGATTGATTTGAGGTCAGGTTACTTTCAAATGAAGATTAGACCATCGGACATACCCAAGACAGCTTTTAGGACACGGTATGGATCTTATGAGTACACTATGATGTCTTTTGGATTGACAAACGCACCTGCCTACTTTATGTACCTCATGAATAAAGTCTTCATGGAGTACTTGGACAAGTTCGTTGTGGTGTTTATTGATGATATTATGATCTACTCGAAGGATGAGAAGGAACATGAGGAACACTTGAGGCTTACGCTGCAGAAATTGAGGGAGCATCAATTGTATGCCAAGTTCAACAAGCGTCAGTTTTGGTTGAAAGAGGTGCCATTTTTGGGTCATATCATCTCAGGAGGAGGAGTATCGGTTGACCCTGGTAAAGTGAGGGATTTGTTGAAGTGGGAACCGCCGCAAAATGTCAAGGAAATAAGGAGTTTTCTTGGGATGGCTGGATATTACCGTAGATTCATCAAGGATTTTTCCAAGATAGCCAAGCCTATGACGGAGTTGCTAATGAAGGGAAAGGCATTCCAATGGACTCAAGCTTGTCAAGAGAGTTTTGAGGAGTTGAAGAAGCGGTTGACAACAACCCCAGTTTTGGTATTGCCGGATGTAAGCAAGAGTTTTGACATTTATTGCGATGCATCAAGACAAGGGCTTGGATGTGTACTGATGCAAGAAGGTCAAGTGGTCGCCTATGCATCAAGACAATTGAAGAAACATGAGAAGAATTACCCCACGCACAATTTGGAACTCGCAGCCGTGGTACATGCATTGAAGATTTGGAGACACTATATTCTGGGACATAGGTGTGAAATTTACACGGATCATAAGAGTTTGAAGTATATTTTCACACAAACAGATCTGAACTTGAGGCAACGAAGATGGTTAGAGCTCATCAAAGATTATGATTTGGGGATCAACTATCATCCGGGAAAAGCCAATGTAGTGGCCGATGCTTTGAGTAGAAAAGGAGTAAGTCATCAACTCACGGTTCGAGAGTTACCATTCGAGTTGTGTAAGGAGTTTGAACGGTTGAACCTCGGGTTTGTAAATGAGATGGAGATGATGGAGTTAAACCCAACCTTGGAGCAGGAAATTCGAGAGTCCAAAACCGCAGATGAAGGGATCAATGAAATCAAGGAAAGGACCAAAGAAGGGAGAGAATTCAGATTTGATGAAGACGAATACGGTACCTTATGGCTTGGAAAGAGGATCGTTGTGCCTAATGTAAAACATATTCGGGAGACAATATTAAAGGAGGCACATGACTCGCCTTACTCGATTCACCCCGGTTGTACGAAGATGTACAAGGACTTGAAGACTTGCTATTGGTGGGATAGCATGAAAAAGGACATAGCCGAATATGTTGCATTGTGTGATGTGTGTCAACGAGTCAAGGCGGAACATAAAAGGCCAGCCGGATTATTGCAACCGTTGAAGATTCCGGAATGGAAGTGGGAAGAAATTGGTATGGACTTCATAGTTGGGTTACCACGTACTCAGTCCGGATATGACTCAATTTGGGTAATTTTGGATCGCTTAACCAAGTCAGCTCATTTTGTCCCTGTGAAGACCAAGTATACAGCTGCACGATTGGCCGAAATATACAGGGAGCATATTGTGTGTCGACATGGAGTCCCTAAGAAGGTAGTCTCGGATAGAGGTTCTCAATTTACCTCCAGATTTTGGCAAAAATTGCATGAAGCTTTGGGAACGAGGTTGAATTTTAGTTCAGCATATCATCCTCAAACGGATGGACAAACCGAGAGGACCAATCAGATTTTGGAGGACATGTTAAGAGCTTGTGCTTTAAAGCATGAGAAAAGTTGGGACAAAAGCTTGCCATACGCGGAATTTTCATACAACAATAGTTACCAAGCAAGCTTGAAGATGTCACCATATGAAGCGCTTTATGGTAGGAAGTGTAGGACACCTTTATTCTGGAATGAGGCAGGAGAAACTCAAGTATTTGGTCCGGATGTGTTGCAAGAAGCCGAAAAGCAAGTCAAAATGATTCGTGAAAACTTGAAGGCTGCCCAATCAAGGAAAAAAGGCTATGCGGATAATAGGAGAAGGAAATTAGCCTTTGAAATAGGAGATTTTGTTTACCTCAAGGTGTCACCAATGAGAGGTCATAAGAGGTTTAACATAAGAGGGAAGCTCGCACCTCGTTATATTGGACCATTCAAGATTTTGGACAAAAGAGGAGAAGTAGCATATAAGTTGGAGATGCCAGCTCATCTTTCAGACGTACATGATGTGTTTCATGTTTCCCAACTCAAGAAGTGTCTCAGGGTACCGGAAGATCAAGTGCCAATCGGAGAATTGGAACTCGAGGAGGATTTGACGTATGCCGAGCAACCGGCCAAAATCTTGGAAACCAAGGAGAGGGTCACAAGGAACAAGGTCATTAGATGGTGTAAAGTTCAATGGAAGCACCACACAGAAAAAGAAGCGACGTGGGAATTAGAGGATGATCTCAAGAAGGAATTTCCCTACCTCTTCTCTTCCGCGTCGAATCTCGAGGGCGAGATTCATTTTAAGGGGGGTAGGTTTGTAACACCCTCATTTTCATGCATCATGCCTTGCATACATTCATATACATGTTTAACATTAACCCATAACAAGAGGAACGAGTTTAAAATTGATTTGGAGCAAAACCGCACTTAAAAATGTAGGAAAGTGCGGACTAGTCCGGTTTTGCTGAGGACTAGTCCGATTTCTCTCTGTCTAAAAACGGACTTGTCCGTTTTTGCTGCGGATTAGTCCGATATTTGCCTCTGGACAACTTCGGACTTGTCCGATTTTGTGCGGACTAGTCCGGTATTCCATGAATCCTTGAAAATTTGCTATGTCCCTGGACTTTTCCGGACTAGTCCGGTGTTCCAGCGGACTTGTCCGTTTTCCTTTCTGACTAAGATCGGGCTTGTCCGATTTTTGGCCAGACTTGTCCGATTTTCTCCCTGGACGACTTCGGACTAGTCCGGTCCTGTCCGGACTTGTCCGATATTTCGTGACTCCGAGATTGACCTTTTGTTGTACGACTGGTTTCTTGGGTTTCACGTCAAGTGGGCCTAGGGACGTCGTGCCTAACTCTTTTAGAGCCCATGTGGGACTCTAAACCGGCCTCTACTCATCCCAAACTCGAAATCCATCTAACCCTAGCCTCCACGTCTATATAAACAACCCCACCCCTTGGTTTGACATCTATTTGCCACTTTTCCACCCACCCAAACCCTAGTTCGTGGGGAGCCACCATCAAGGAGGGAGGAGAAGATCCCAAGCAAGAGGAAGAAGAGGAGGAAACGAAGGAGGATCAAGATCTCCACCAAGTTTCGTCCTTCACCACCAATTCATCTCCAAGTTCATCACCAACCCTAGATCATCAAGATCCAAGTGTTACCTCCAAGTTTCTTGGTTCATTGGAGTTCTAAACACCTGGTATACCTCCTATTCTCTTTTCCTTACGTGAATTCAACCCCTAATCTCCGAATTTACGTCGATCTAGAAAACCCTAATCTGCTGATCTCGTCAAGTGCGGACTTGTCCGGTCCCTAGCGGACTAGTCCGATCTTTCTGGTTAAATTGTGTTGAATTAATTCTAAAATTTGATCTAATCAACTCCAAACCTGTATAAACTTGTTAGAAGCTATTAGAACTAGTTAGTTATCATTAAAAGCAATCTAGTAACAAGTTCTACCTTGCATTTGCATCAATCATGCATGTCATGACATATTGAGTAATATTTGTGCACTCTTTGATTGTGTTTCTTGTTTTGTATGTTTATTGTGTGGATTAGACGGATTTGCGCTAGAGAGTGCCGCGGAGGATCTACAACATCAAGAGTTTGAAGGCTTTGACCCTAATCAACATCAAGAGCAAGGCAAGTGTCCTTGAAGCATATTGATCCTGTTTTAAAATAAATGTTTTTGTTTGCAAAACTGCATGCTGGTGTCAGATTGATGGGAAATCCTATGGTAGGAAGTTTACTAGATTTGCTAAACCACCTGGAATTTATGGTAGAGAGAGTCGGGAAGGGTTTTTACCTTTTTGCTTCGCTTAATCAACTGGGATGGGAAACAACTATATCACTCAATTTAATTATGCATGGATGAGATTATGGTTAACATGAACTGGTTAAACATGGTATGGTAACGGATGATCTAAGCAAGCCTGGTGTGTGGATGGGTTGGATGTTATGGCGGTTTGCTTGCTTTAGATCTAAGGACCGGTTCATGCGAGAATAAGCCAGGACTACAGTGCCACCACGAGGCCAAGTATGGGTGCGGCGTAGCTGATTAATTAGGGCTTTGCTAGTGCTGTTTGGACCATTGTGGATGCTCGGGGAAGGGGTAGTCGGATTGGGTTTGTTGATGATTGGTGGGACTACCCTGGGATCCGAATGGCTCAAGAGGGGGCCCTTGGTTGAAGATGTGCTCTGCGGGAGACATCGCCACCGGTGAAACCTCAGTGGGGTCTAAATAGGCTAGTAATCCCTTTGTAAAGGCTATTTTGTGATCTCTTGGCCACACACCAACGGAAGTGTGTAATGTGACCGACGGGTCATAGGCATAAGGGAGGTTCTTAGTCGCCGAAGGGTGATGAAATCACGAACACGTGGGTAAAGAGGTACAAACTCTGCAGAGTGTTAATTGAAACTATCATGATAGCCGTGCTCCCGGTTATGAGCACCTGGACAACTTCCATGATTAGAGGGAAATTGGAATTTGGGATGGTTATGGTTTGGTAATGGTTATGGTTGATATTATGATTATGATTATGGTTATGGATGGAATTATGGTTTATGCCATTGATTATGGTTATTGGTAACGGTGATCTATGGACTGGTATTATTATGGTTACATGGTTAATGCTGGGTTACATACACATAATACATATATTGCTTTTCAAATGTTTTACTGTATTTTTCAGCACTTTACCATTATTATTGTCGTCATTTGAATCATCCACATGTCATATTTTCCACACTTGCTGAGTACGACATGTACTCACTCTTGCAATCCCCCACCCCAACAGTTGCAGGTCAGGATTGGGAGTTTAATGGCGATAATGCGGAGTTCTAGGCCGTGTCTACCGTCAGCTTTGCCTGTGGTGTTGATTGGAGCTGCGCGTATATACCCTGTCGCTTATGCTGCATAGTTGCTTTAGTTTGCTTAATTAGTTTATTTCCGCTGCATTAGTTGAACTTGTCATTAATATTCATTAGAGCTTGTATTCGAGGATAATATGGTTTGTGTAATAAATTTGATAATTAATCTTGTCTTGTGGTAATTTTCTGTATACTCTTTTGTGATTGCACTCGTATATGTGTGATGAACATCTTGGGCACACATATGCGTTAGCTTGGTTCATTTTCGGAACCGGGCGCCACACCGGCCCAACTCAGTTTGTCCAGTAACGCCCTATCATGCAAGCACCTAGGCCTCCAATGCCTTTTGCACCTCGTGCCAACTTTCCCGGTGCCAATGTCAAAATCAAGCTTGTCCAAATAATTCTGGTGTAGTTCGGAAGTGTTATACACGTGAAGAAGCAGGACACTTTGCACATCAATGTCCTTAGTCAGGCGTTGGTCAAGGGAGCAATGCGTCGAGACAAAACTCAAGACCGAATGGAGGACAGCCGCAAGGAAACCGTGGACAGTAGACTGTTGCTCGTGGCAACGTGAAACATGTCTCTACGGAGGATGCTCAACAAGCGGATGACGTGGTGATCGGTATGTTTCTCGCAAACTCCAACCTGACGACTATTTTATTTAATTCTGGAGCATCGCATTCATTCATTGCATCGAAATATGTTGCCAAGTATAGTTTGCCTATCTCTCATATGAAGTTTACTCTATTGGTTAAGTCTCCTGGAGGAGAGATGAGGACAAATACAGTATGTCCAAATATAAGCCTTAGAATAAGGGGGGTAGACTTCTTTGCCAACCTCATAGTTATGGATTCTCAAGGATTGGACATCATACTTGGTATGGACAGGTTGAAGAAACACAATGGAGTCATTGAATGTGCTACGAAGATGGTGAAGTTGACCAATGAGGAAGGGATCACCATAGAGTTCGAAGCATCTCAACACGCACTGAAGCAATTGGAACTGAATCATATGGACGGTGCCACAATTGAGGATATTCCGGTGTTGTGTGAATTCTAGGATGTGTTCCCGGATGAGTTGCCAGGTATTCCACCTGACCGAGACACTGAGTTTGTTATTGATTCAATACCTGGGACTGCACCTATAGCAAAGAGGCCATATAGGATGCCTCCTAAGGAGTTAGCGGAGCTTAAGAAACAAATTCAAGAGCAACTTTAGAAGGGTTTTATCTACCCCAACTCTTTACCTTGGGGAGTGCCCGTGCTGTTTGTGGATAAGAAAGATGGATCCCAAAGGATGTGTGTGGATTACCGAGCTCTCAACGAGGTGACAATAAAGAACAAGTACACCCTGCCACGTATAGAGGACTTGTTTGATCAGATGAAGGGTGCTTGTGTTTTCTCCAAGATTGATTTGAGGTACGTATACTTTCAAATGAAGATTAGACCATCGAAACACCCAAGACAGCTTTTCAGACACAGTATGGATCCTATGAGTACACAGTTATGTCCTTTGGATTAACCAATGCACCTGCGTATTTTATGTACCCCATGAATAAGGTCTTCATGGAGTACATGGATAAGTTTGTCGTGGTGTTCATTGATGACATCATGATCTACTCAAAGAATGAGAAGGAGCATGAGGAACACTTGAGGCTCACATTGCAGAAATTGAGGGAGCATCAATTGTATGCCAAGTTCAGCAAGTGCTAGTTTTGGTTGAAAGAGGTGCCGTTTTTGGGTCATATCATCTCAGGAGGAGGAGTATCGGTCGACCCCGGAAATGTGAGAGATGTGCTGAAATGGGAAACCCTGCAGAATGTCAAGGAAATAAGGAAATTTCTTGGGATGGCTAGTTTTCCAACATAGCCAAGCCCATGACGGAATTTCTAATGAAGGGAAAGCTTTCCAATGGACTCAAGCTTGTCAAGAAAGATTTGAGGAGTTGAAGAAAAGGTTAACAACAGCCCCAATTTTGGTATTGCCAGACGTGAGCAAGAGCTTTGATATATATTGCGATGCATCGAGACGAGGACTTGGACGTGTGCTTATGCAAGAAGGTCAAGTGGTTGCATATGCATCTAGGCAATTGAAGAAACATGAGCAGAATTACCCAACACACGATGTAGAACTTGCAGCCGTGGTACATGCATTGAAGATTTGGAGACATTATATCCTTGGACATAGGTGTGAAATTTATATGGATCATAAGAGTCTTAAGTATATTTTCACACAAACGGACCTGAATTTGAGGCAACAAAGATGGTCGGAGCTCATCAAGGATTATGATTTAGGAATCAATTATCACCCAGGAAAATCCAATGTAGTGGCTGATGCCTTAAGTAGAAAAGGAGTAAGTCATCAACTCGCGGTCCGAGAGCTGTCATCCGAGTTATGTAAGGAGTTTGAACGGTTGAACCTTAGATTTCTGAATGAGATGGGGATAATGGAGTTAAATCCGACCTTGGAGCAAGAAATTCGAGAAGGCCAAACCAAGGATGAGGAAATCCAAGAGATCAAAGAAAGGACCCAAGAGGGGAGAGAATTCAGATTTGATGAGGATGATCATGGTATCCTATGGCTTGGAAAAAGGATCATCGTGCCCAACGTGAATCATATTCGGGAGACAATACTAAAGGAGGCACATGACTTGCCATACTCAATCCATCCCGGCTGTACGAAGATGTACAAAGACTTGAAGACATACTATTGGTGGGCTAGCATGAAAAAGGACATAGCCGAATACGTCGTTCTGCGATGTGTGCCAATGAGTCAAGGTGGAACATCAAAGACCAGATGGACTATTGCATCCATTGAAGATTCCGGAATGGAAGTGGGAAGAAATTGGCATGGACTTTATAGTTGGATTGCCTCGTTCCCAGTCCGGTTATGACTCAATATGGGTAATTGTTGATCGGTTGACCAAATCAGCTCATTTCATCCCTGTGAAGACCAAGTATACCGCTGCACAATTAGCCAAATTATACATAGAGCATATTGTGTGCCGACATGGAGTCCCAAGGAAGATAGTGTCGGATAGAGGTTCTCAATTTACCTGCAGGTTTTGGCAAAAGTTCATGGAGCATTAGGAACAAAGTTAAATTTTAGCTCAGCTTATCACCCTCAAACGGATGGACAAACCGAGAGAACCAATCAGATTTTGGAGGACATGTTAAGAACTTGTGTCTTGAAGCATGGGAAAAGTTGGGACAAGAGCTTGCCATATGCATAATTTTCGTGCAACAATAGTTACCAAGCAAGCTTGAAAGTGTCACCGTATGAAGCACTATATGGAAGGAAGTGTAGGACGCCCTTGTTCTGGAATGAGACAGGGGAAAATCAAGTGTTTGGACCTGACATGCTGCAAGAAGCTGAGAAACAAGTTCAGATTATTCGTGAAAACTTGAGGGCTGCTCAATCAAGGCAAAAAGTCTATGATGATAATAGGAGAAGGAAACTAGCCTTCAAAGTGGGAGATTTCGTTTACCTCAAGGTGTCACCAATGAGAGGCTATAAGAGGTTTAACATAAGAGGCGAGCTAGCACCTCGATACATTGGACCATTCAAGAATTTGGACAAAAGAGGAGAAGTGGCATATAAGTTGGAGATGCCAGCACATCAATCGGATGTACATGATGTATTTCATGTTTCCCAACTCAAGAAGTGTTTAAGAGTGCCGAAAGAACAAGCGCCAATGGAAGAATTGGAGCTAGAGGCAGATTTGACTTATGTCGAGCAAACGGTCAAAATCTTGGAAACCAAGGAGAGAGACCCAAGGAACAAGGTTATTCGATGGTGCAAAGTTCAATGGAAGCATCACGCAAAATCGGAAGCAACATGGGAGTTGGAGGATGATCTCAAGAAGGAATTTCCCTATCTTATCTCTTCCGCGTCGAATCTCGAGGGCGAGATTCATTTTAAAGGGGGTAGGATTGTAACACCCTCATTTTCATCCATCATGCATAGCATACATTCTAATATATGTCTAACATTAATCCACATAAAAATAAATAAGTTTAAAATGAATTTAGAGTAAAATCACACTCAAAAGTTTTGAGGAGTGCAGAATAGTCCGGTTTTTTCTACGGACTAGTCCGATTTCTCTCTAACATTCATTGGACTTGTCCGCTTTGCTGCGGACTAGTCTGTTTTTCTCTATGGACACATTTGGACTTGTCTGGTCCATTGCGGACTAGCCTGATATCCCAGTTCCTTAAAAATTTTGCCAAGTCCCTGGACTTGTCCGGTATTCCAGCGGACTTGTCCGTTTTTCCTCTGACTAAAATCAGACTTGTCCGGTTTTGGCCAAATTTGTCTGTTTTTCCTCTGATAAAGTTCAGACTTATCCGATTTAGTTCGGACTTGTCCGATTTAGTTCAGACTTGTCCGATATCTCTCTGTCTAACTTCAGACTAGTCCGGCCCTTTTCGGACTTGTCCGGTAAATTGAGATTTTGAGTTGATCTTTTATTTCACGACTTGATTTTGGGATTTACCTGAAGTGAGCCTAAGGACGTCGTGTCTAACTCTCTTTGGAGCCCATGTGGGGCCCCAAACCGGCCTCTAACCATCTTATACTTTATGTCTATCAAACTCTAGCCTCCACCTCTATATAAACAACCCCACCCCTCCACTTTACATCCTTTTGCCTATATCGATAGTCCATGAACCCTAGTTCGTGGAGAGCCGCCATCAAGGAGGGAGAAGGAGATCTCGAGCAAGAAGAAGAAGAGAAGGAAACGAAAGAGGATCAAGATCTCCACCAAGTTTTTGTTCTTCCTCAACAATTCACTTTCAAGTTCTTCATCAACCCTAGATCATCATGATCCAAGTGTTGCCTCCAAAACCTTTGATCCATTGGAGTTCTAAACACCTGGTATAGCTTATACTCTCTATTTCTCACATGAATTAAACCCCAATTCTCCAAATTCATGTCGATCTAGAAAACCCTAGTTCGCTGTTCTTGCGAAGAGCGGATTAGTCCGGCCTCCTACGGACTTGTCCGATTTTGTGATCTATTTCCTGTTGAATTAAATCTAAATTGGTTCGAATCAATTCCAAACCTGTTCAAACTTGTTAAAAGATATTAGAACTAGTTAGTAAACTTCATTAACAACTTATTAACTAGTTTTGCTTTGCAATTGCATTAATCATGCATGTCATGTCATATTGAGTAATATATGTGCACTTATTGATTGTAATTCTTGTCTCGTATGGTTATTGTGCAGATTTGACGGATTTGCGCTAGTGTGATGCCCGGTTCCGAAAATGAACCAAGCTAACGCATATGTGTGCCCAGGATGTTCATCACACATACACGAGTGCAATCACAAAAGAGTATACAGAAAATTACCACAAGACAAGATTAGTTAACCAAATTTTATTACACAAACCATTTTATCCTCGAATACAAGCTCTAATGAATATTAATGACAAGTTCAACTAATGCAGCGGAAATAAACTAATTAAGCAAACTAAGCAACTATGCAGCATAAGCAACAGGGTATGTATGCGCAGCTCCAATCAACACCACAGGCAAAGCTGATGGTAGACACGGCCTAGAACTCCGCATTATCGCCATTAAAATCCCAGTCCTGACCTGCAACTGTTGGGGGGGGGGGATTGCAAGAGTGAGTACATGTCGTACTCAGCAAGTGTGGAAAGTATGACATGTGGCTTATTCAAATGTCGATAATAATAATGGTAAAGTGCTAAAAAGTACAGTAAAACGTTTGAAAAGCAATGTATCATATTTATGTGAAGTAAACCCATCATAAACCATGTGACCATAATAATACCAGTCCATAAATCACCATTATTAATAACCATAATCAATGTCATAAACCATAATTCCATCCATAACCATAACCATAATCATAATATCAACGATAACCATTACCAAACCATAACCATCCCAAATTTCCAATTTGCCTCTAATCATGGAAGTTGTCCAGGTGCTCATAACCGGGAGCACGGCTATCATGATAGTTTTAGTTAACTCTGCAGAGTTTGTACCTCTTTACCCACGTGTTCGTGATTTCATCACCCTTCGGCGACTAAGAACCTCCCTTATGCCCATGACCCGTCGGTCACATTACACACTTCCGTTGGTGTGTGGCCAAGAGATCACAAAATAGCCTTTACAAAGGAATTACTAGCCTATTTAGACCCCACTGAGGTTTCACCGGTGGCGATGCCTCCAACTGAGCACATCTTCAACCAAGGGCCCCCTCTTGAGCCATTCGGATCCCAGGGTAGTCCCACCAATCATCAACAAACCCAATCCGACTACCCCTTCCCCGAGCATCCACAATGGTCCAAACAGCAATAGCAAAGCCCTAATTAATCAGCTACGCCGCACCCATACTTGGCCTCATGGTGGCACTGTAGTCCTGGCTTATTCTCGCATGAACCGGTCCTTAGATCTAAAACAAGCAAACCACCATAACATCCAACCCATCCACATACCAGGCTTGCATAGATCATCCATTACCATACCATGTTTAACCAGTTCATGTTAACCATAATCTCATCCATGCATAATTAAATTGAGTGACATAGTTGTTTTCCATCCCAGTTGATTAAGCGAAGCAAAAAGGTAAAAACCCTTCCCGACTCTCTACCATAAATTCCAGGTGACAAGGGTGGTTTAGCAAATCTAGTAAACTTCCTACCATAGGATTTCCCATCAATTTGACACAAGCATGCAGTTTTGCAAACAAAACATTTATTTTAAAACAGGATCAATATGCTTCAAGGACACTTGCCTTGCTCTTGCTGTTGATTAGGGTCAAAGCCTTCAAACTCTTGATGTTCTAGATCCTCCGCGGCACTCTCTAGCGCAAATCCGTCTAATCCACACAATAAACATACAAAACAAGAAACACAATCAAAGAGTGCACAAATATTACTCAATATGTCATGACATGCATGATTGATGCAAACGCAAGGTAGAACTTGTTACTAGATTGCTTTTAATGATAACTAACTAGTTCTAATAGCTTCTAACAAGTTTATACAGGTTTGGAGTTGATTAGATCAAATTTTAGAATTAATTCAACACAATTTAACCAGAAAGATCGGACTAGTCCGCTAGGGACCGGACAAGTCCGCACTTGACGAGATCAGCGGATTAGGGTTTTCTAGATCGACGTGAATTTGGAGATTAGGGGTTGAATGCACGTAAGGAAAAGATAATAGAAGGTATACCAGGTGTTTAGAACTCCAATGAACCAAGAAACTTGGAGGTAACACTTGGATCTTGATGATCTAGGGTTGGTGATGAACTTGGAGATGAATTGGTGGTGAAGGACGAAACTTGGTGAAGATCTTGATCCTCCTTCGTTTCCTCCTCTTCTTCCTCTTGATTGGGATCTTCTCCTCCCTCCTTGATGGTGGCTCCCCACGAACTAGGGTTTGGGTGGGTGGAAAAGTGGCAAATAGATGTCAAACCAAGGGGTGGGGTTGTTTATATAGGGGTGGAGGCTAGGGTTAGATGGATTTCGAGTTTTTGGATGAGTAGAGGCCGGTTTAGAGTCCCACATGGGCTCTAAAAGAGTTGGGCACGACGTCCCTAAGCCCACTTCACGTGAAACCCAAGAAACAAGTCGTAAAACAAAAGGTCAATCTCGGAGTCACGAAATATCGGACAAGTCCGGACAGGACCGGACTAGTCCGAAGTCGTCCAGAGAGAAAATCGGACAAGTCTGGCCAAAAATCGGACAAGTCCGATCTTAGTTAGAAAGGAAAACGGACAAGTCCGCTGGAACACCGGACTAGTCCGGAAAAGTCCAGGGACTTAGCAAATTTTCAAGGATTCATGGAACATCGGACTAGTCCGCACAAGACCGGACAAGTCCGAAGTTTTCCAGGGGCAAATATCGGACTAATCCGCAGCAAAAACGGACAAGTCCGTTTTTAGACAGAGAGAAATCGGACTAGTCCTCAGCAAAACCGGACTAGTCCGCACTTTCCTACATTTTTAAGTGCGGTTTTGCTCCAAATCAATTTTAAACTTGTTCCTCTTGTTATGGGTTAATGTTAAACATGTACATGAGTTCATGTAGGGCATGATGCATGAGAATGAGGGTGTTACAAACCTACCCCCCTTAAAATGAATCTCGCCCTCGAGATTCAACGCGGAAGAGAAGAGATAGGGAAATTCCTTCTTGAGATCATCCTCTAATTCCCACGTCGCTTCTTTTTCTGTGTGGTGCTTCCATTGAACTTTACACCATCTAATGACCTTGTTCCTTGTGACCCTCTCCTTGGTTTCCAAGATTTTGGCCGGTTGCTCGGCATACGTCAAATCCTCCTCGAGTTCCAATTCTCCCATTGGCACTTGATCTTCCGGTACCGTGAGACACTTTTTGAGTTGGGAAACATGAAACACATCATGTACGTCTGAAAGATGAGCTGGCATCTCCAACTTATATGCTACTTCTCCTCTTTTGTCCAAAATCTTGAATGGTCCAATATAATGAGGTGCGAGCTTCCCTCTTATGTGAAACCTCTTATGACCTCTCATTGGTGACACCTTGAGGTAAACAAAATCTCCTATTTCAAAGGCTAATTTCCTTCTCCTATTGTCCGCATAGCCTTTTTGTCTTGATTGGGTAGCCCTCAAGTTTTCACGAATTATTTGGACTTGCTTTTCGGCTTCTTGCAACACATCCGGACCAAATACTTGAGTTTCTCCTGCCTCATTCCAGAATACAGGTGTCCTACACTTCCTCCCATAAAGCGCTTCATATGGTGACATCTTCAAGCTTGCTTGGTAACTATTGTTGTATGAAAATTCTGCGTATGGCAAGCTTTTGTCCCAACTTTTCCCATGCTTTAAAGCACAAGCTCTTAACATGTCCTCCAAAATCTGATTGGTCCTCTCGGTTTGTCCATCCGTTTGAGGATGATATGCTGAACTAAAATTCAACCTCATTCCCAAAGCTTCATGCAATTTTTGCCAAAATCTGGAGGTAAATTGAGAACCTCTATCCGAGACTATCTTCTTAGGGACTCCATGTCGACACACAATATGCTCCATGTATATTTCGGCCAATCGTGCAGCTGTATATTTGGTCTTTACAGGGACAAAATGAGCTGACTTGGTTAAGCGATCCACAATTACCCAAATTGAGTCATACCCGGACTGAGTACGTGGTAACCCAACTATGAAGTCCATACCAATTTCTTCCCACTTCCATTCCGGAATCTTCAACGGTTGCAATAGTCCGGCTGGCCTTTGATGTTCCGCCTTGACTCGTTGACACACATCACACAATGCAACATATTCGGCTATGTCCTTCTTCATGCTATCCCAGCAATAGCAAGTCCTCAAGTCTTTGTACATCTTCGTACAACCTGGGTGAATCGAGTAAGGCGAGTCATGTGCCTCCTTTAATATTGTCTCCTGAATATGCTTTACATTAGGCACAACGATTCTCTTTCCAAGCCATAAGGTACCATGTTCGTCTTTATCAAATCTGAATTCTCTCCCTTCTTCGATTCTTTCCTTGATTTCCTTGATCTCCTCATCTGTGGTTTGTGCCTCTCGAATTTCTTGCTCCAAGGCTGGGTATAACTCCATCATCTCCATCTCGTTTACAAACCCAAGGTTCAACTGTTCAAACTCCTTTCATAACTCGGACGGTAACTCTCGAACTGTATGTTGATGGCTTACTCCCTTTCTACTCAAAGCATCGGCCACTACATTGGCTTTTCCCGGATGATAGTTGATCCCCAAATCATAATATTTGATGAGCTCCAACCATCTTCGTTGCCTCAAGTTCAGATCCATTTGTGTGAAAATATACTTCAAACTCTTATGATCCGTATAAATTTCACACCTATGTCCAAGAATATAGTGTCTCCAAATCTTCAATGCATGTACCACGGCTGCTAGTTCAAGATCATGCGTGGGGTAATTCTGCTCATGTTTCTTCAATTGTCTCGACGCATAGGCGACCACTTGACCTCCTTGCATCAATACACATCCAAGCCCTTGTCTTGATGCATCACAATAGATGTCGAAACTCTTGCTTACATCCGGCAATACCAAAACTGGGGCTGTTGTCAACCGCTTCTTCAACTCCTCAAAACTCTCTTGACAAGCTTGAGTCCATTGGAATGCCTTTCCCTTCATTAGCAACTCCGTCATAGGCTTGGCTATCTTGGAAAAATCCTTGATAAACCGACGGTAATATCCAGCCATCCCAAGAAAACTCCTTATTTCCTTGACGTTTTGCGGTGGTTCCCACTTCAACACGTCTCTCACTTTTCCGGGGTCAACCGATACTCCTCCTCCTGAGATTATATGACCCAAAAATGGCACCTCTTTCAACCAAAACTGGCACTTGTTGAACTTGGCATACAATTGATGCTCCCTCAATTTCTGCAGCGTAAGCCTCAAGTGTTCCTCATGTTCCCTCTCATCCTTCGAGTAGATCATAATATCATCGATAAACACCACAACGAACTTATCTAAGTACTCCATGAAGACTTTATTCATGAGGTACATAAAGTAGGCAGGCGCATTTGTCAATCCAAAAGACATCACAGTGTACTCATAAGATCCATACCGTGTCCTAAAAGTTGTCTTGGGTATGTCCGATGGTCTAATCTTCATTTGAAAGTAACCTGACCTCAAATCAATCTTGGAAAACACACAGGCACCTTTCATCTGATCAAACAAATCCTCTATACGGGGCAAGGTATACTTGTTCTTGATTGTTACCTCGTTGAGAGCTCGGTAATCCACACACATCCTTTGGGATCCATCCTTCTTGTCCACGAATAGAACGGGCGCTCCCCAAGGTGAAGAGCTAGGGCGAATAAAACCCTTCTCTAATTGCTCTTGAATTTGTTTCTTGAGCTCCGCTAATTCCAAAGGAGGCATCCTATACGGCCTCTTAGCTATAGGTGCAGTTTCAGGTATTAAATCAATAACAAACTCAATGTCTCGATCGGGTGGCATACCTGGCAACTCGTCCGGAAAAACATCCAAAAATTCACACACCACCGGAATCTCCTCAATTGCGACACCGTCCATATGATTCAGCTCTAATTGCTTCGGTGCGTGTTGGGTTGCTTTAAATTCTACGGTGATCCCTTCTTCATTAGTCAACTTCACCGTCTTTGTGGCACATTCAATAACTCCATTGTGCTTCCTCAACCAGTCCATACCAAGTATAATATCCAACCCTTGAGAATCTAAAACAATGAGGTTGGCGGAGAAGTCTACCCCCCTTATTCTAAGGCTTACTTTTGGACATACTATATTTGTCCTCATCTCTCCTCCAGGAGACTTAACCAACAGAGTAAACTTCATATGAGAGATAGGCAAACTATACTTGGCAACATACTTCGATGCAATGAATGAATGCGATGCTCCAGAATCAAATAACATAGTCGCGGGGTTGGAGTTGGCGAGAAACATACCAATGACCACGTCATCCGCTTGTTGAGCATCCTCCGTAGAGACATGGTTCACGTTGCCACGAGCAAAATTCTGCTGTCCACGGCTTCCTTGTGGCTGTCCTCCACTGGGTCTTGGGTTTTGCCTCGGTGCATTGCTTCCTTGACCAAGACCTGGCTTAGGACATTGGTGTGCAAAGTGTCCATTGGTGCGCAAAGTGTCCAGCTTCTCCACAAGTATAACACTTCTTAACTCCACCAGAATTATTGGGACGAGCTTGGTTTTGAACATTGGCTCTAGGAAAATCAGCACGAGGTGCATAAGGCATCGGAGGCCTAGGTGCTTGCATGACAGGACGCTGCTGCACAAACTGAGTTGGGCGCGGTGCATAACCAGGGCGTTGAGCAGGAATAGAAGAGATGAAATGAGGCGCATTGGGTGGCGCAAAGCGAGGGCTCACATTACTTCCATGTTGCTATCCTTGATATGGCGCCTTCCTCTTGATTTCTTGCTCCATCTCACGGATCTTGTTCTCAACCACAATTGCTTTGTCCACAAGCTTCTGAAAATTGACATAATCACAGTTGAGCAATTGCACTTGGATCGTATTGTTCAATCCCCTCATGAACAAGTATTGCTTCCGGCTGTCCCTGCTAACATCCTCAGGCGCGTACCTTGAGAGTTGAGTGAATTTATTGAGATATTCACACACACTTGATCTTCCTTGCCTTAAATTCTCAAATTCTTGCCTCTTCAATATCATAACACCCTCGGACACGTAATGAGAACGGAAATTTTCCTTGAATTCGGCCCAAGTAATTCTCTCTTGGTTCTCATGAGCATTGCAATAAGAATCCCACCAATCCGCAGCTGCTCCAACTAGTTGATGAGAAGCAAACAAGACCTTCTCCCGGTCACTGCATTGGACAATAGCCAGCTTCTTCTCCACGGACTTGAGCCAATCGTCCGCATCCATAGGGTCAGCAGCTTGAGCAAAGGTTGGCGGCCTAGTCCTCATAAACTCTCCCAATCGGTTATGAGGAGGTGGGGGTGGCGGTGGAGGCATGTGGGGCTGATTGTTGATATTGCCAGCCTGCAGCTGTCCCATAGTTTGTATCATGGTCTGCATGAGCTGGTTTTGCATGGCCAATAGCTGCTCGATGTTGATAGCTCCCTGAGTAGATCCTTGCCCATTGTTGTTCTGAGGCACTCCATTGTTCTCCTCTTCATCATTGCCATCCCTCTGGTTGCGAGTCCTCACCATCTGAAGAAAAGCAGTAGATGAGAATTAGAAAACGTCCCCAACTATATGCATCAAGGGATATGAAACTAAACAACTGGCTACACTAGCCTAGGTGGACATGGCAATGCTAAGGCATCCCAAAATCCTCTATTAAGCACACAAGCAAGAAATATATATAGCAAACAGCACTCCAAGCAAAAACACATCAATTCCTGAGTGCTCCTATGTGCTCTAAAGTGTCCATTCTATCTAGGATGCATCCTACGGTCAACCTGTGGCTCTGATACCAATCTGTGATGCCCAGTTCCGAAAATGAACCAAGCTAACGCATATGTGTGCCCAGGATGTTCATCACACATACACGAGTGCAACCACAAAAGAGTATACAGAAAATTACCACAAGACAAGATTAGTTAACCAAATTTTATTACACAAACCATTTTATCCTCGAATACAAGCTCTAATGAATATTAATTACAAGTTCAACTAATGCAGCAAAAATAAACTAATTAAGCAAACTAAGCAACTATGCAGCATAAGCAACAGGGTATGTATGCGCAGCTCCAATCAACACCACAGGCAAAGCTGACGGTAGACACGGCCTAGAACTCCGCATTATCGCCATTAAAATCCCAGTCTTGACCTGCAACTGTTGGGGGGATTGCAAGAGTGAGTACATGTCGTACTCAGCAAGTGTGGAAAGTATGACATATGGCTTATTCAAATGTCGACAATAATAATGGTAAAGTGCTGAAAAGTACAGTAAAACGTTTGAAAAGCAATGTATCATATTTATGTGAAGTAAACCCATCATAAACCATGTGACCATAATAATACCAGTCCATAAATCACCATTATCAATAACCATAATCAATGTCATAAACCATAATTCCATCCATAACCATAACCATAATCATAATATCAACCATAACCATTACCAAACCATAACCATCCCAAATTTCCAATTTGCCTCTAATCATGGAAGTTGTCCAGGTGCTCATAACCGGGAGCACGGCTATCATGATAGTTTTAGTTAACTCTGCAGAGTTTGTACCTCTTTACCCACGTGTTCGTGATTTCATCACCCTTCGGCGACTAATAACCTCCCTTATGCCCATGACCCGTCGGTCACATTACACACTTCCGTTGGTGTGTGGCCAAGAGATCACAAAATAGCCTTTACAAAGGGATTACTATCCTATTTAGACCCCACTGAGGTTTCACCAGTGGCAATGCCTCCAACTGAGCACATCTTCAACCAAGGGCCCCCTCTTGAGCCATTCGGATCCTAGGGTAGTCCCACCAATCATCAACAAACCCAATCCGACTACCCCTTCCCCGAGCATCCACAATGGTCCAAACAGCACTAGCAAAGCCCTAATTAATCAGCTACGCCCCACCCATACTTGGCCTCGTGGTGGCACTGTAGTCCTGGCTTATTCTCGCATGAACAGGTCCTTAGATCTAAAGCAAGCAAACCACCATAACATCCAACCCATCCACATACCAGGCTTGCTTAGATCATCCATTACCATACCATGTTTAACCAGTTCATGTTAACCATAATCTCATCCATGCATAATTAAATTGAGTGACATAGTTTTTTTCCATCCCAGTTGATTAAGCGAAGCAAAAAGGTAAAAACCCTTCCCGACTCTCTACCATAAATTCCAGGTGACAAGGGTGGTTTAGCAAATCTAGTAAACTTCCTACCACAGGATTTCCCATCAATTTGACACAAGCATGCAGTTTTGCAAACAAAACATTTATTTTAAAACAGGATCAATATGCTTCAAGGACACTTGCCTTGCTCTTGCTGTTGATTAGGGTCAAAGCCTTCAAACTCTTGATGTTGTAGATCCTCCGCGGCACTCTCTAGCGCAAATCCTTCTAATCCACACAATAAACATACAAAACAAGAAACACAATCAAAGAGTTAACAAATATTACTCAATATGTCAAGACATGCATGATTGATGCAAACGCAAGGTAGAACTTGTTACTAGATTGCTTTTAATGATAACTAACTAGTTCTAATAGCTTCTAACAAGTTTATACAGGTTTGGAGTTGATTAGATAAAATTTTAGAATTAATTCAACACAATTGAACCAGAAAGATCGAACTAGTCCGCTAGGAACCGGACAAGTCCGCACTTGACGAGATCAGCAGATTAGGGTTTTCTAGATCGACGTGAATTTGGAGATTAGGGGTTGAATGCACGTAAGGAAAAGATAATAGAAGGTATACCAGGTGTTTAGAACTCCAATGAACCAAGAAACTTGGAGGTAACACTTGGATCTTGATGATCTAGGGTTGGTGATGAACTTGGAGATGAATTGGTGGTGAAGGACGAAACTTGGTGGAGATCTTGATCCTCCTTCGTTTCCTCCTCTTCTTCCTCTTGCTTGGGATCTTCTCCTCCCTCCTTGATGGTGGCTCCCCACGAACTAGGGTTTGGGTGGGTGGAAAAGTGGCAAATAGATGTCAAACCAAGGGGTGGGGTTGTTTATATAGGGGTGGAGGCTAGGGTTAGATGGATTTCGAGTTTTGGGATGAGTAGAGGCCGGTTTAGAGTCCCACATGGGCTCTAAAAGAGTTGGGCACGACGTCCCTAAGCCCACTTGACGTGAAACCCAAGAAACAAGTCGTAAAACAAAAGGTCAATCTCGGAGTCACAAAATATCGGACAAGTCCGGACAGGACCGGACTAGTCCGAAGTCATCCAGAGAGAAAATCGGACAAGTCTGGCCAAAATCGGACAAGTCCGATCTTAGTCAGAAAGGAAAACGGACAAGTCCGCTGGAACACCGGACTAGTCCGGAAAAGTCCGGGGACTTAGCAAATTTTCAAGGATTCATGGAACATCGGACTAGTCCGCACAAGACCGGACAAGTCCGAAGTTTTCCAGGGGCAAATATCGGACTAATCCGCAGCAAAAACGGACAAGTCCATTTTTAGACAGAGAGAAATCGGACTAGTCCTCCGCAAAACCGGACTAGTCCGCACTTTCCTACATTATTAAGTGCGGTTTTGCTCCAAATCAATTTTAAACTTGTTCCTCTTGTTATGGGTTAATGTTAAACATGTATATGAGTGCATGTAGGGCATGATGCATGAAAATGAGGGTGTTACAGCTAGAGAGTGCTGCGGAGGATCTTCAGCAACAAGAGTTTGAAGTCTTCGATCCTAATCAAGCCCAAGAGCAAGGCAAGTGTCCTTGAACATATTGATCCTGTTTTCGACAATAAGTGCTTTGTTTTCAAAACTGCATGCTTGTGTCAATTTGATGGGAAACCCTATGATAGGAAGTTTACTAGCTTTGTTTAACCACCCTTGTCACCTAGAATTCATGGTAGAGAGTGGGGAAAGGCTTTTTACCTTTTTTCTTTGCTTAATTAATTGGGATGGGAAAACAACTATACCATTTAATTATGCATTAGTGAGATTATGGTTAATATGAACTAGTTAATATGATATGGTAATGGGTGATCTAAGCAAGCCTGGTATGTGGATGGGTTGGATGTTATAATGGTTTGCTTGCTTTAGATCTAAGGACCGGTTCATGCGAGAATAAGCCAGGACTACAATGCCACCACGAGGCCAAGTATGGGTGCGGCATAGCTGATTAATTAGGGAATTGCTAGTATTGAATGGATCATTTGGCGCACCGGGGAAGGGGAGTCGGATTCAGTTTGATATGGTTGGCGGGACTCCCTGGGATCCAAATGGCACAAGAGGGGGCCCTTGGCTGAAGATGTGCTCAGTTGGAGACATCGCCGTCGGTGAAACTTCAGTGGGTTCGTACATGCGAGTAGTCCATTTGTAAAATCTATTTTGTGATCTCTTGGCCATACACCTATTGTAGTGTTTTGGCATAATGGAGGTTTCCTTTAGTCGCCGATGGGTGATGAAATCACAAACACGTGGGTAAAGTGGTACAAACTCTACAGAGTGTTAAAAACTATCATGATAGTCGTGCTCCCAATTATGAGCACCTGGACAACTTCCATGATTAGAAGGAAACTTGGTATTGGGATGGTTATGGTTTGGTTAAGGTTGATAATATGGTGATGGCTGGTTATGGATTGAATTGTGGCATTGAATATGGTTAATGGTAATGGTGATGGATATGGAATATGGACTTGTACTATGTTGATCATTATGGTTTATGATGGGTTTATCAACACGCATATAATATATTGCTTTTCAAATGTTTTAATGTACTTTTCAGCACATAGCTTTTATATTTGTCGTCATTTGAATCAGCTACTTGTCATACTTTCCACACTTGCTGAGTACGACATGTACACCCTTGCAATTCCCCGATCAACAGTTGCAGTTCAGGATTGGGAGTATAACGATGATAATGCGGAGTTCTAGGTCGTGTCTGCTGTCAGCTTTGCTCGTGGATTGATTGGAGCTACGCTATACCCTATGTGCTTATGCTGCTTAGTTTGCTCAGTTTGGATGATTTCCGTTGCATTAGTTCAAACTTGTCATTAATATTCATTAGAGCTTGTACTTGAGGATATTCTGAATTGTGTAATCAAAGTGGTTAACTAATATTTTTTTGTGGTAATTTTCTGTATATCCTTTTGTGATTGCACTCGTGTATGTGTGTTGAACGTCCTGGGCACACATATGTGTTCACTTGGTTCATTTTCGGAATCGGGTGTCACACCTCCTCCGCGGAGGTGAGCTCCCAGCACCGACTTGTGTCCAACAAGACGGGGCCTAGCCTTCCACCCAGAGATGAGCTCCCGAGGTCCCACGTGTCCCGCAAGGCGGGACCTAACCTCCTCAATAGAGGTGAGCTCTCGAGATGCCGCGTGGTCTGCCAGGCGGGACCTGACCTCCCCCGCAGAGGTGAGCTCCCGAGCTATCACATAGTCCAACCACTTGCCCTAGACGGAGGGACGCAGGAGTTAAGAGGACGGCGCACCTTGTCCCAGTCAAGTATTAAAGATACGCAGCTTCCCCAGATGCATGGCGCGGCGCACGCCTAATGTCAGGTACCGCTGCGACCAATCGCATCACAGTGAAGACACTGCAGGCCTATCCCACCCCGCCAAGTGGGTAGCTTACAGCACAGAGATAGTTGGACAGGACATGCCCTGCCAATGTCAGCAACGGCGCATGGACTACTGACGATGCAGGCGGCAAGACAGCGAGTCTTCAAGTCTATGGCCAGAGCAAGCTTACGGAAGAAGCCTTAGATCTTTAGGATAAGATCGCTCCAGGACCACCTGTCGGGCCCCAGGACCCCACTTGTAAGGCCTCTGACCTTGTTTATAAAAGGCCAGGACCGCCATCGTTATAGGGGATCCCCCACTTCGAACATCACACACACATACCAGCAATACCACTCACCGTGGAGTAGGGTGTTATGCTCCATGCGGCCCGAACCACGTAAAAACCACTGTCTCATACTTCCATCTGCTAGAACACTTGATTGAGGCCTAAGCCACGCTGAACAAAGAACCTTCGCGGGTTGCTCCTTAGCAGATCAGGGGGAAGTGTCGCTCTAACACTTCGACAGACACCAAGCTCCCTCAAAAGCTCCAGAAGGTCTTATCTATGAAATGAGACCCTCCATCACTTATGACCATACGGGGAGTGCCAAAGTGCGGGAAAATGATCTCATGGAACATTTTCCTAGCTTTCTTGGAATCAACATTTTTACATGGCAAAGCTTCTACCCATTTTGACACATAATCTACAGCCACCAGGATATACTCGCAATCATAAGACCTAGGGAAAGGTCCGATGAAATCAATACCCCACACATCAAATAATTCCACTTGGAGATTATATGTTAAGGTCATTACATTGCGAGCTGAGATGCCTCCATGCTTTTAGCATTTCCAACATCTGCGAATGGATTCTTTTGTATATTCATACATAGAAGGACAATAGAATCCACTCTGCCAGATGTTTGCTTGGGTAAGGTAAACACCATAATGGCCACCATAGGAGCTAGCATGGCATTTCTCAATAATCTTGGTGCCTTCGATTGATGGGACGCACCTTCTAAGAAGGCCATTGGCACAAACTCGAAAAAGGTATGGGTCATCTCAAACGTGTCTTCGACTCTCATAGATGAGTTTCTTTTTGTTTCCCCCTAGTGGTACGTATCCCGTGACCATGAAGTTCACGATGTCTGCATACCAAGGGTGAGTGTAAGTCACCTTAAGAAGCATATCATCTCGTAGGAAGTCATTGATAGGAATGTCCATGGTATGGGTGGCTTTCATACGTGAGAGATGATCTGTCACAAAATTTTCTACTCCCCTCTTATCCTTGATTTCTAAGTCAAACTCTTGGAGTAGAAGAATCCAACGGATTAGCCTTGGTTTAGCATCGTTTTTGGTGAGCAAGTACTTCAAGGCAACACGGTTTTTGTAGACTATGACTTTGGCTCCAACCAAATAGGACCTAAACTTATCGATAGCAAAAACTAAAGCCAGGAGCTCCTTTTCAGTTATGGCATAATTGAGTTGAGCTCCTCTTAGAGTTTTGCTAGCGTAGGCTATTGCATGATGCTTTTTATCTTCGGTTTGGCCTAGGACCGCACCAACGGCAAAATCACTAGCATCACACATGATTTTGAATGGCAGCATCCAATCGGGAGGTTGAATGATTGGAGTTGAGATGAGTGCCTTTTCAGTGTTTCAAATGATTTAAGGCATTCATCATCGAAATCAAAGGGAGCTTCATTAGTTAGTAGGTTAGTGAGAGGTCTAGCAACTTTTCAGAAATCTTTGATGAATCGCCGATAGAACCCTGCATGACCTAGAAAGTTGCAGATTCCCTTAACATTGATTGGAGGTGGAAGTTTTTCAATGACTTCAATCTTTGCTTTATCCACCTCTATCCCTCTCTTAGACACTAAGTGTCCAAGAACGATGCCTTCACGGACCATGAACTGGCACTTTTCCCAATCAAGTACTAGGTCCTTCTCTTGGCATCTTTGTAAGACCTTGTCTAAATTTTCCAGACAATGATCAAGAGTTTTCCCATAGATGGAGAAATCGTCCACGAAAACTTCCATGATCTCCTCAATCATGTTGGAAAATATCGACATCATGCGTCTTTGAAAAGAGGCAGGAGCATTGGATAGTCCAAAAGACATACACTGGTAGGGATAAGTTCCATAGGGACATGTGAATGTGGTCTTACTTTGATCGTCGGGGTGGATTGGGATTTGATGATAACCAAATACCCATCAAGGAAACAAAAGTAGGAGTGTTTTGCCAACCGCTCTAACATCTCACCGATGAAGGGCAGTTGAAAATGATCCTTCCTTGTAGCCTTGTTAAGTTTTCGGTAATCAATGCACATCCTCCATCCCGTGACGGTTCGTTGAGGAATTAATTCATTTTTCTCATTTTGAACGACCGTCATACCTCCCTTCTTGGGCACTACTTGAATTGGGCTTACCCATTCACTATGAGGAACAAGGTAGATAATCCCAGCATGCAGAATTTCAAGACTTCCTTCTTGAAAACTTCCCGCATTGCATATTCAATCGCCTCTGAGGTTCCCTAGAGGGGACACTCTCGGAGTAAATGGGAATACGATGGGTGCATAGCGCAGGGCTAATCCCCTTAAGATCCTCTAAGGAATAGCCGAAAACAGCTCTATGCTTTTCTAACATGGCAATGAGTTTGAGTTTCTCATCATCTGAAAGCTTGTCACTTATGATGACATGGGATTCCAGATCGCCATTTAGAAAGACATAACGTAGGCCTGGATGTAGATTTTTTTAACTCAACGGGAGGTTTTGGGAAGAACTCTTCTTTTGGTAATTCAATTGCCTGCTGAAATTCATCCTCCTCTTTGATGAAATCTTCTTCTCCTTCTATTTCGGGAGGATCTAATAATTGAAGAGTTCTAACCTCTTCTAATGGTTCATTTTTGATGGGAGATTCAGCAGTTGTGTTCTTGGAATGCAGGATCGGAATAGACAACTTTCTCCCTCCAAGGTTGACATTGAGGTTTCCTTCAAAAGGAATTTCCATGAGAAATTTCTCAATGGGAATCCCAATCATAATGTCAGAATCTTAGATTTCGAACACATGGAAATCTAGGACTGCGTCAATATCATCGTGTCTTACAGACACCTGTTGCAAAACTCTGCATCCTTCAAGGATGTTTCCAAAAGAGTCTCAGAATGATTTACATGTTGGTTCCAATGGCACATCGCCAAGAATGGCAAGAGCACAAGAATCAGAAATGATATTTGCTCCAACAGTGGTGTTGTATAGGACCTTCATTAGTTTCCCTCTAATGTAACATAGAATAGTTGCCAAAGGTGAGGTCATCTGAAGGATTTCGGGTGACAACTCAACTTCTGCAATCCATTCCCTGCTTAAAATAGAGGTTAACTCCTTGACCGTCTATTGGACAAACACTCCATCAGGTGGGTGAGGTGGAGTTAATGGCAATGATGGTTTCCTATGGCAACAACACTTCAAGGTATTTCCAAAATCTTCAAATATCTCTTCCTCGAAGTAGAAGGGAAACTCCGAAGGTAGAATTTCTTGTTCCTTCTTAGTTTTGGTTCGGGAGAGGATTCCTCCGTTAAGATGTGGGATAAGCAAGAGATGGGTTCTTCCTTGTCCATGGATTCATCCTCGGGTCTTGACACTACTTCTTCTTGAGGGGGCTCATTAAGACCCATAATGAAGGCATAATTTTCTAGGATTCGGTCTATAAGATCCTTGCCTTCTTCCAGCGTCTTATGGAGGAAAGATCCTGCAGCCGTAATGTCAAGATGTAGGGCAGATTCTTTGTTCAATCATATGTAGAAGTGTTGCAAAAGCAACGGATCAGGGATAGACAAATCTGGGCCAGAATTTCTCGAAAGAGAAAATCTATCCCAAGCTGCACCTATGGATTCCTTTTCCATCTGCTGGAAGCATAGTACTTCCTTCCGTAAGGACACAATTCGGGCAATTGGAAAGAAAGCAAGACAAAATATGTCTCGTAATTCATTCCAATTTCCATTTGTCTTCCCAATGTTATGGTCGTACCATTATTTGGCTTTCTCCTTAAGGGAGAAAGGAAACAACTTCCATTTGAGAGTTTCTTGTGTCATACCTTTTTTGGTCTAAATTCACCTGCATACAAAGAAACACCAACACTTGTGGAATTGGTTAGTTTTTAACTATACCACAACCTTGTGTTTCTCTTTTGTGCACATTATAAGGTGAATTGATGGTCTTTTTGATACTTAAAGACCGTCAACAGGTAGTTGCTTAGTTTCATATCCCTTGATGCATATTGTTGGGGACATTTTCTAAATTCTTCTATCTCTTGCTCTTACTTAATATGTCGAGGACCCACAATCAAAGGAATGCAAATGAGGATGAGGAGAAGAATGGGGCACCTGAGAACAACAACAACAACAACCTTGGACCCGTGGCTAGCAACCTGGAGCGGTTGATGGCTATGCAGAATCAGCTCATGCAAACCACGATGCAAACTTTGGGACACCTGCAGGCAAATAACCAGAATCAGCCCCACATGCCACCACCACCGCCTCCACCACCTCATAATAGACTAGGGATTTTATGAGGACTAGGACTCCTAATTTTTCTCAAGCCAATGATCCTATGAAAGTTGATGATTAGCAGAAACATGTGGAGAAGAAGCTTGCTATTGTTCAGTGCAGTGATAGGTAGAAGGTCCTTTTTGCCTCCCATCAACAAGTTGGAGTGGTACTCACTTTGTAATGCCCATGGTAATCAGGAGAGCATCACTTGGGCTGAATTGGAGGAGAGCTTCCGTTCTCACTTTGTTCCTGAAGGTGTTATAATCTTGAAGAGGGAGGAATTTGAGAACATAAGGCAAGGAAGGTCGAGTGTGTGTGAGTATCAACTCTCAAGGTATGCTCCTGAAAATGTTAACCGGAACAGCCGCATGCAATATTTGTTCATGAGGGGCCTAAACAATGAGATTCAAGTCCAATTGCTCAATTGTGACTATGCAAATTTTCAAAAGGTTGTGGACAAAGCTATTGTGGTTGAGAACAAGGTTCGCGAGATGGATTATGATAGTAAGAGGAAGGCGCCATATCCAGGACAGCCACAAGGAAGCAATGTTCGCCCCTGCTTTGTGCCACCAAATGCACCATACTACAATCCCTTTGCTCCTACATGTTGCGTCGCTATTCCACCGTGCCAACTCAGCCCATGCAGCAACGCCCCGCTATGCAAGCACCTCGCCCTCCAATGCCTCATGCACCCCGCGCCAATTTCCCCGCTAGTGCTCAAACCCAAGATTGCCCAAGCAAGTCATGCTACACCTGTTGTGAGGTGGGACACTTTGCATCTCAATGTCCTAAGTCAGGCCTTGGTCAAGAGAACAATGATCCAAGACAGAACCCAAGACCGAAAGGAGGAGTGCCACAAGGCAACCGTGGACCGCAAAATTTTGTTCATGGCAAGGTGAACCATGTCTCTACAGAGGAAGCCAAACAAGCGGATGACGTGGTGATCTGTATGTTTCTCGCAAACTCCAACCCGATGACTATGTTATTTGATTCTGGAGCATCACATTCGTTCATTGCATCAAAGTATGTTGCTAAGTATAGTTTTCCCATATCTCATATGAAGTATACCTTGTTGGTTAAGTCTCCTGGAGGGGAGATGAGGACGAATATAGTATGTCCAAAAGTAAGCCTTAGAATAAGGAGGGTAGACTTCTTTGCCAAACTTATTGTTTTGGGTTCACAAGGATTGGACATAATACTTGGAATGGACTGGTTAAGGAAGCACAATGGGATAATTCAATGTGTCACAAAGACGGTGAAGTTGACAAATGAGGAAGGGGTCAGCATAATATTTGAAGCATCTCAACACACACCAAAGCAGGTGGAGCTGAATCAAATGGACACTACAATAATTTAGGAGATTCCAGTGGTGTGTGAGTATTCAGATATGTTTCCAAATGAGTTGTCAGGTATGCCACCTGATTGTGACATAGAGTTTGTTATTGATTTAATACCCGGAACTGCACCTATAGCTAATACGCCATATAGGATGCCTCCTATGGAGTTTGCGGAGCTCAAGAAGCAAATTCAAGAGCAGCTAGATAAGGGTTTCATTCGCCCAAGCTCTTCACCTTGGGGAGCACCAGTGCTTTTTGTGGATAAGAAAAGGATGGATCCAAAAGGATGTGTGTTGATAACCGGGCTCTCAATCAGGTGATGATTAAGAACAAGTATACATTGCCCCGTATAGAGGATTTGTTTGATCAGATGAAGGGCGTCTGTGTTTTCTCCAAGATCGACTTGAATTCAGGTTATTTCCAAATGAAGATAAGACCGTCTTACATACGCAAAACGGCTTTTCGGCCACAGTATGGATCCTATGAGTATACCGTTATATATTTTGGGTTGACAAATGCACTTGTGTACTTTATGTACCTCATAAATAGGGTTTTCATGGAGTACTTGGATAAATTCGTGGTGGTGTTCATTGATGAGATTACGATCTACTCGAGAAGCGAGGAGGAACATAAGGAGCACCTGAGGCTCACTTTGTAGAAATTGAGGGAACACCAGTTCTATGCCAAATTCAGCAAGTGCCAGTTTTGGTTAAGGGAGGTGTCATTTTTGGCCCATATCATCTCTGGAGGAGGAGTATCGGTTGACCAAGGGAAGGTGAGAGATGTGCTTAAATGGGAGCCGCCCCAAAATGTGAAGGAAATTAGGAGCTTTCTTGAAATGGCTAGATATTACCGTCGGTTCATCAAGGACTTCTCCAAGATAGTGAAGCCCATGAATGAACTGGTAACGAAGGGAAAGTCATTCCAATGGACTCAAGGTTGTCAAGACAGTTTTGAGGAACAAAAGAAGAGGTTAACCACCCCACCAGTCTTGGTTTTGCCGATGTGAGTAAAAGTTTTGACATACGCATCAAGAAAAGGGCTTGGATGTGTGCTCATGTAAGAAGGTCAAGTGGTAACCTATACATCAAGGCAGTTGAATAAACATGAGAAGAATTATCCTATGCATGATCTCAAACTTGTAGCCGTGATGCATGTCTTGAAGATTTGGATACATTACATTTTTTGTCATAGGTGTGAGATTTACTCGGATCACAAGAGTCTCAAGTACATTGTTACACAAACAGACTTGAATTTGAAGCAACAAAGATGGTTGGAGTTCATAAAGGGTTATGATGTGGGAACCAAATATCATCCAGGGAAGGCTAATGTAGTTGCAGATGCTTTGAGTCAAAAAGGGGTAAGCCACAAAATCAAGGTTCTGGAATTTCCATCTGAGCTATGCATGGTGTTTGAACTGTTGAATCTTGGAATTATGAATGATATGGGAGTAATGATGTCAAATCCGACTTTGGAACAAGAAATTCGAGAAGGTCAAACAAAGGATGAGGAAATCCAAGAAATCAAGGAAAGGATCCAAGAAGGGAGAGAATGGAGGTTTGATGAAGATGATCATTGTACTCTATGGATTGGAAAAAGAATTTCCGTGCCTAATGTAAAGCAAATCCGTTAGACAATATTAAAGGAGGCACATGACTCACCTTACTCCATCCATCCCGGTTGTACAAAGATGTACATGGACTTGAAGACATGTTATTAGTGGGATGGGACGAAAAATGACATAGCCGAATATGTTGCTTTATGTGATGTGTGCTGACGAGTGAAGGTGGAACATCAAAGGCCAGCTAGATTATTGTAGCCATTGAAGATTCCAGAGTGGGAGTCGAAAGATATTGGTATGCACTTAATAGTTGGATTACGATGTACCCAGTCTGGTTATGATTCAATATGGGTTATTTTGGATCGATTGATGAAATCAGCTCATTTCGTTCTCAATTCACCTCTAGCTTCTGGGAGAAATTTCATGAAGCTATGTGTACAAGGTTAAATTTCAGCTCAGCATATCACCCGCAAATGGATGGACAAACCAAGAGGACAAATCAAATATTAGAAGACATGTTGAGAGCTTGTGCATTGAAGCATGGATGCAGCTGCGACAAAAGCTTGTCGTATGCTGAATTTTCCTACAATAACAGTTACCAAACAAGTTTGAAGATGTCGCCATATGAAGCACTATATGAAAGGAAGTGTAGGACACCCTTGTTTTGGAATGAGGCAGGAGAGAACCAAGTATTTCGACCTGATGTGTTGCAAGAAGCTGAAAAGAAAGTTCAGACAATCCGCGAGAATTTGAGGGCTGCTCAATCAAGACAAAAAGGCTATGCACATAATAGGTGAAGAAACTTAGCTTTTGAAGTGGGAGACTTCGTATATCTCAAAGTATCACCTATGCGAGGTCATAATCGGTTTAACATCGGAGGCAAGTTGGCACCTCGCTATATTGGACCATTCAAGATTTACACTGCAAAATTATTACTTTTACTGATCATGAGAGTTTGTAATTTGTGGATTATTTGAATATTGTAATAAAAGTACTTATTTATTAGTCCGTGTTGTGGTAATTCTTTGTATATCGTTTGTGATGGTGTATGTGTGTTGAACATCCTGGGCACACATATGCGTCACACTTGGTTCAATTTCGGAACCGGGTGTCACATTAGTACAGTGGGAGTCAACTCGCTCATGAACATCTCACAGCGGAGGTGCACCTTGAGGGAGCTCGCTGTTTAGGTCGATCGAACTATTTCGATATGGTTGAATCTTGGGAAAGGTGTGTAGGATCTAAGAGCACATGAAAAGCTACCAGAGGGGGGGTGAATGGTAGCTTTAAAAATCTTACGCAGCGGAAACAATTTAAACCCCAACCCCTTCGGCAGAAAATTGATCTCTTAAAGAAATCGTGTGTGAGACTAATCTAAATGTGTTTCACCATGACAAAAGTGATGTATATCAGAGAGAATCTAGTCACGAATACAACACAAAAGGAATCACTCAAATCCGTCGAGAAAAACTCAAGTTATGATCGAAAGATCAACCAATGGTCAATCTGTCCTACCCGAGAAAAAACAGTTCTGGAATGTTGCAAAGAAACTCGTGTAGATCATAGACCACAAATCCAATGACCGTGAAATTTGATATATGATAGATAATCAAGTTTTGTAGACAACCCAAAAAGAATCATATCAATTGGATCTGTAAAACTCGAGTTATGATAAAACCACCGATGAAAGGTAGTGCTGTCCAGAAACTCAACGAGTAAAACTTGTCTGGAACAAGTCGGACAAACAAGGCACAAAAGTTCCTTCAAACTACGAATTTTATTCAATAGAACACAAGAGGAACAGCCCCAAAGTCGTCAACCACGAGCTCTGGGCTCTCTTTCTTATATAACCAGCCCTTAGGCCAACCCAATATCAACTAGGACTCCAATCCTACTCAGATCACGAATCGTAACTTTCCATAACTGCTCAAGATTCTTCTATACGCAGATAGAAGCAATCTTAAGACTTCCAAACACCTTAGGAACGTATCCCACATTACTAAACAACTCAAATTCGTGACCCACACGAAATCCTATCATAACCAACTCAAATCTTTCCATATTTGAGTCAAACCCGACTCAGCCGCAGCCTGAGTCCATAACCTAGTCGGTTGGACCTTTCCGACCAATTCTTTACGTCCACATCTCTTCATCACGTCTCGGAACCATGTAGCCACGTCCATGCACTCCTTGCACACGTGCAAACATCTTCCAATGACGTCCACAATACCTTCATATGCATTGTTCTTGATTCAATCATCCTGCACGACCTCCTGATCAGCTCAACCACAGTTCCTTCCGAACTTGGTTGTTGGAACCTCATCTCCTCCTTGAGACTAGTCCAATGGATCCCGTCACCAGCCATGTCTTGAACTCAAGCATCACCTTCACATGAATAAACAACCAATCCATACCAGCCCAAGTCCTCGACTTGACTCAAGTTAGTTCCAAACACAACACCCTACGTGAGAACCTCACATAAGCATGTTGCAAAACCACAGTAACACGATATCATCCATATCAACCAAAACGCACCAAAAACTTAGCAAATGAATAATAATCAATCTTTCCAACAATGTAAAGCAAGTACGAAACATTGCAAATGAAAAGCAGAAGCACTGCGGTCAAGTTCCGGACCTTGCCAGAGCATCCCGGATCTTGAGCCGGAGCTAAAAAAAGCTAGTAGAACCTAGCGCTGGAGCTTACCAAAACTAGTACAATGAAGCACCTGCCAGAGCTTACCAAAACTAGTAGATCCTAGCACCGGAGCTTACCAAAAACTAGTCAAAACTAGTCAACCCAAAACCGGAGCTAGACAAAGTACGTCGGAGCTTAGCAAAAGCATTCTGGAGCTATCAAATATATGCCGGAACTATCAAAGACATGCCGGAGCTAAAGATAAAGCTTACGGAGCTAACCAAAGCTAGTCGGACCTTACCAAGAAGTCGGACCTAGCTTCGAACATAGCCGGAGCTACCCAAAACAAGCCGGACCAACCGTCGGACCTTGCTGTAGCTCGGAGCTAGAGTCGGACCTTGATAAAAAGGTGTTTTGGTGATATTCGAAACTTTTATCATCAAAGACAAGTATATTCACTACAATCCAGTGTATTCAGCAAATATAGGTCTCACAATCTCCCCCTTGATGAATGCATTGGCAACACCATTTAAAATCCGAACATTGGCTTATTCTCATTAAAAGTTTTGAAGAAAATTTCTCCCCCTTTGTAAATAAAAAGTAAAATGAGAAGAAAAAATTATCCCATATTATCTCTCCCCCTTTATTATCTCTCCTTATGCACATATTCTCTTTCTCTTCATGCTTATCTCTCCCCCTTTGACAATGTATTCAGCAAGTCATGAGCATGTAAACAAATTATCTCTCTCTCTTTAGTTGTTATGAGCATATTATAGCATATTCATATAAGTAGTGTAAGCCATGCTAGAGATCATATGTAATTTTCAATTTAAGCAAGTCATGATCTCACAAACTTAACTATTTCAAAACCTGAAAGCATGACACTAGTTGCTGCATTTTATTATTTTTCAAAGCATAAATTTAGATCATATGATATTTGCAAGAGATTATATGCACATCTGCCTTATTCTAACCAACCAAGCCAAGCCTATGTCATTTGACAATCAGAAGCTTAAGGACATGGTTTTAGTCATACACAACTTCTTCCAAGTTCATATCTAAGTGCAATGACAAGCCATCTCAAAAGAAGAAGTGTGATGCAAGCATATTCTCTTGATCTTTTCTCAATTTATATTTGTTCATAAAAACTCAACATGTGAGTTGATTACTTGATGAATTCTTAATGATTAAAAGCACTTGTGAACATGTAACAAGTTCAAAACAGCAAGAAAGTTCGACCATGACCAGTTTTAGTGTAACTAATTATTCCAATTACTAGACATGGCAAAAACTACAAAATGTATAACACGAGTAATGTAGTAAGAACTTTCAGCATGTAAAAGGAATCACAAAGTCATAGATGTATGAAATACTATGCTCATATTATTTTAATTTCAGATTCACACATAGACTTCCCAAGTTTCAAAAACTCCCCCTCAATTTAAGCCATGAGGATGCATAACCCCTATTTCACTACGAATGTAACAAAAACGAGTGAAATCCAAAGGTTTTGTGAAAATGTCAGCCAATTGATGTTCGGTATCTATATGGTGAAGCACAATGTTTCCTTTTTCAACGTTATCTCAGAGAAAGTGTTTCCTAATATCAATATGCTTAGTTCTAGAATGTTGCACGGGGTTTTTGGCAATGCAAATAGCACTAGTGTTATCACAAAACAGTGGAACACTATCTAGATCAACCCCATAGTCCTTAATTGTTTGAACAATCCAAAAAGTTTGTGAGCAAGCACTAGCAGCAGCTACATATTCAGATTCAGCTGCGGATTGAGCAACTGAATTTTGTTTTCTAGAGGACCAAGCAACAAGAGAATTACCAAGAAAATGACAAGCACCGGAAGTACTTTTCCTATCAATCCTACAACCCCCAAAATCAGCATCCGAAAAAGCTTTCAAAGTAACGGTTGAGGAAGAAGGAAGAAAAATGTCAAATTCTTGAGTTCCATGTAAGTACCTGAGAATCCTTTTGACGGCTTGACGATGTGAAACATGTGGGGAAGCTTGAAACCGTGCACAAAGACATACGCTGAATTGTATGTCCGGTCTTGATGCCGTGAGGTACAAAAGTGATCCGATCATGCTTCTATATTCTTTTTGATCCACGGATTCACAATCTTCATCAAGTTCAAGTGTTGTTGCTGTTCCCATTGGTGTCCGAAGAGGCTTGCTTTTGTCCATGTTGAAGCGCCTTAGGAGGTCTTTGGTATACTTCGTTTGATGCACAAAGGTACCCTCCTTGGTTTGCTTGATTTGCAGCCCCAAAAAGTAAGTGAGTTCACCCATCATACTCATCTAAAATTCTGAACTCATCATATCTAAACACTTGGACACAAGATCATGAGAAGCACAACCAAATATAATATCATCCACATACACTTGAACGAATAATGAGTCATTGCCATGTTTAAGCACAAAAAGAGTTTTATCAACCTTACCCATGGTAAACCCCTTGTCAAGTAAGAATGTTTTTAACCTATCATACCATGCTCTAGGGGCTTGTTTGAGACCGTATAAGGCTTTGGACAGTTTGTAAACATGATTAGGAAAATCTGGATTTTCAAAACCTGGTGGTTGTTTGACATAAATCTCCTCATCTATGTAGCCATTAAGAAAAGCACTTTTAACATCCATTTGATATAGCTTAAAACCTTTAGATGCTGCAAAAGCTAACAAAATTCTTATGGCTTCTAATCTAGCAACGGGAGCAAAAGTTTCATCAAAATCTAGACCTTCAACTTGAGTGAAACCTTGAGCAACCAACCTAGCCTTATTCCTAACCACAACCCCATCCTCACTTTGTTTGTTTTTATATACCCATTTAGTTCCAATTAAAGTGTGATCTTGAGATGGAGGTACAAGTTTCCAAACATTATTTCTTTCAAAATTTTCTAACTCTTCTTGCATGGCAATAATCCAAGATTCATTAGTGAGTGCGTGTGATATATCTTTGGGTTCAAAAGAAGCAACAAAAGCAGAATGAGCATAAGAGTTTGGATCGCAAAACCTGGATCGTGTGACTCGTTCGTGCAAGCTTCCAATCATCTGTTGTGGGGGATGATCTTTGTAAAAACGTAGGGGAACAGATGTCTCACAAGCTTCTTCTTCATTAGGTTCATTGTAGATTGATGATCTTGTGACTTGTGGACAATCAGGACCAGCATAGGTGATAGCCGGAGCTTGTTCAATGTCCGGAGCTGGACACATGTCAACTTCGGAACTACTAGGCAGTATCACCGGCTCTTCTTCATCTTCGAAAATACCCTCCCCCTGAGGATACGGATCTGGTCCTGCAACACCGGAGCTAGTACCTGGGCTAGCTTCATCAAAAGACACTTCACAAGTCTCCATAATTTTGTTAGTGTCAAGTAAAAGCACGCGGTAGCCTCTAGTATGAGATGGATAACCAAGAAACATGCCATCAATGGATCGAGGTTCAAATTTATCAAGATTACCATATTTCTTAACAAAGCATTTGCAACCAAAGACCCGAAAGTGTGTAACACTAGGCCTATGTCCAAACCGGAGCTCATATGGTGTTTTACCTAGCTTAGCACCCAAGAAAACACGATTTGAGACATAACAAGCGGTTGCTAACGCATCAGCCCAAAATTTCCTAGGAGTTTGATATTCATCAAGCATAGTCCTAGCCATCTCAACTAAGGTTCTATTCTTTATTTCTACAACACCGTTTTGTTGAGGTACATATGGTGAAGAAAATTGATGATCTATTCTATTTTCAGCACAAAAGTGATCAAAAGATTGATTTTTAAATTCAGTTCCGTTATCACTTCTAATTGCTTTTGAAGATCCTGGGTAATCAATTGACAATCTAAGAAATAAAGTTCTAAAGTGACTAAAAACTTCATTTTTAGACGCCATAAAGTAAACCCAAGAGTATCTAGAATAATCATCAACAATAACAAGAACATACCATTTACCTCCGAAGGATTGAACACGTGAAGGTCCTACGGTGTAAAGATGCAAAAGTTGGCATGGTTCAGTTGTCATGATCATTGTGAGAGGTGTATATGAACCTGCAACCATCTTAGCATGTCTACAAGAAGAGCACACAATTTCTTTGTCCCTTTTAAGCTTAGGCAGCCCACGTATGCGATCAAGAGCACTAACACGCGTTAGGTGATCAAAGCCTACGTGACCAAGTCTACGATGCCAAAAATATAAGTCCTTTGAATCATTAGCAACTAGACACCTATGCTTAGAGGAAGACATATCAAAATCAGCTTTAAAAACTCTTCCAAACCGAGACATATTAAAAATAAGCTCACTATTTGAACCTACAACTTTGCAGTAGTTTTTATTGAAAATAATTTCTAGATTTTCATCTAGCAATTGTGCAACAGAAAGCAAGTTGTATTTCAAATTTTTGACAAGTGCCACATCCTTCAAAGTGTAGTGATCATTTACTCTAACCGAACCCTTAGCAATTATAGGAGTTGAAGAATTATCGGCAAAAGTAACATTTTCTACACGCGACACAAAAGAGAGGGAGGAGAACCAATCTTTGTTACCGGTCATGTGGCGTGAGCAACCTGAATCCATAATCCAAATTTTCTCCTTCCTCAAACGTGTAACCTACATAAAAGCACAATACATCGATGACTTAATACTGGGGTTAGTCAAAAGGCATTTAGGAATCCAGTACTGAGTCACGCGACATGCAGCAGGAAAAACACGCGAAAGCTGAGACAAAACAGCAGGTTTATGAGTCAAAGTTTGAGATTTTTTATTCTTAACTAGTGACATATAAGGTGTTACTTGTGTATGACAAAAATCAGTAGCTCCGGAGGCAAAAACAGAAGGTCCGGAGGTAAATTTTGAATGTTTTTGACTCAAAACAGCAGGTTGTACATTTGGTTCAATGTGTGCAGCAAATTTTGCATGAAAGTTATGAGATCTAGCAACCATTCTTTCCCTTTTCTGTTGTTTAACTAGTCTATAACAAAAATTTATGACATGACCATCTCTACCACAGAAGGTACAATGAAATTTAACTTTGTGTTCATGTCTAGATGAGCAAGCAATATTTTTATTTGAAACCGAATGAGGCACCGCTCCTGCAGATTTGAAAACCACTCCTTTTTGTTTAGGAACTGTTTGAATCAAACCACTTCCTAATGACTTTACAATTTTAGGTGGATGTGCCTTAGCATGAGCATGAGAATCAAAACCTAAACCAGTTTTATCATTGCAAGACTTGGAAGAATTCAGCAGCAAGTTTAGGTTCTTATTCCCATTACAAAACCGATCTAATGTCCTATGCATGTTGTCAAGTTTATTGGACAGATCAAGGCAATTTTCACATGAAGTTTTTCCTTTTAGTTTGCAATTGGAACAAAATTTAACTTCATGAGAACGTAAAGCATTGTTCAATATAGAAATTTCATTCATAGCATCTTGCAGTTTTTTATCGAGATCATCACAACTAGAACAATGCAAATCAGTTGTACAACAAGAAGCATCTTTTAAGTTTCCAATATTAAGTGCAGCAAGCTTTTTGTTCTTTTCAATTTCTTCATCAAGTCTATCTAGAGTGGAGGAGTGTGCACTTCTTAATGTGGACAATTGTTCATAGATTAAGTCACATGAGGGACATGCATCATCACTAGGAATCAAAGTTTTTAAACGGTTAATTTCAGATTCTAGTGAATCAATTTTAGCAGCATTATCCCTAAGCTTTTTGTCCTTTTTCTTGACAATAATAGTTGCACGAGAAATAGCATCACACATTTCATTGCAGGTAGAACATACCTCATCGTCTTCATTGTTGTGTTCTGCATCCTCCTGACTTGATCTTGATCTTGTTTTGCCCACCATGAAGCATAAGTTGGCCAGATCGTCATCATCTTCATCACTTTCAAAGTCTACATCACTTGAACTAAGTTCTTGAAGTGCGGTGATGAAGCTGTTAATCATCTTGCGTCCTATGGTACCCTTCTTTTTCTTCGTATCTTTTGCAGAGGAGTGCTTCGTTCTTGTTTTCTTTTCATCCCGGGAAGTAGGACCTGAAAGGTTAGGGCAATCTGAACAAAAATGTCCTGTCTTACCACATTCGAAGCACCGTTGAGGTTCGGAGCTTCCTCTCCTTCTAGTTCTCACATTTTGCAATGCTTTTTAGAACCTCGTAGAGAGAAGTGCTAGCTCCTCCTCTAGAAACTCCTCAATCTGTTCAAGGGTTATAGAGGACAACAAAGCAAGTGTACTACAAGATGAAGATTGGCCGAAGCTAGGGATATCACGTTGAGAAACAAAAGCAATAGACTTGTTGGGGTTCTTACGTGATATTATATCAATTTCATGAGTTTTTAGCTTGGAATATAGCACATCTAAAGTAAGTGTACTCATGACAGTAGATTCACGAATAGATGTAACTTTCATCTCCCAAATTGACATGTCTAATGCACTTAATAATTGCCTAGCATTTTCAACATCTGAAAAATTAACATTGACGCTACGCAAGTTGCTGAGAATTTTATTAAAGCGAGAAAAAAGGTCATCAATGATATATGATAGATAATGAAGTTGTGTAGACAACCCAAAAATAATCACGTCAATTTGATCTGTAAAACTCGAGTTATGATAAAACCACCGACGAAAGGTAGTGCTGTCCAGAAACTCGACGAGTAAAACTTGTCTGGAACAAGTCGGACGAACAAGGCACAAAAGTTCCTTCAAACTACGAATTTTATTCAATAGAACACAAGAGGAACAGCCCAAAAGTCGTCAACCACGAGCTCTGGGCTCCCTTGCTTATATAACCAGCCCTTAGGCCAACCCAATATCAACTAGGACTCCAATCCTACTCAGATCACGAATCGTAACTTTTCATAACTGCTCAAGATTCTTCTATACGCAGATAGAAGCAATATTAAGACTTCCAAATACCTTAGGAACGTATCCCACATTCCTAAACAACTCAAATTCGTGAACCACACGAAATCCTATCATAACCAACTCAAATATTTCCATATTTGAGTCAAACCCGACTCAGCCGCAGCCTGAGTACATAACCTAGTCGGTTGGACCTTTCCGACCAATTCTTTACGTCCACATCTCTTCATCACGTCTCAGAACCATGTAGCCACGTCCATGCACTCCTTGCACACGTTCAAACATGTTCCAATGTCGTCCACGATATATTCATATGCATTGTTCTTGATTCAATCATCCTGCACGACCTCCTGATCAGCTCAACCACAGTTCCTACCGAACTTGGTTGTTGGAACCTCATCTCCTCCGTGAGACTAGTCCAATGGATCCCGTCACCAGCCATGTCTTGAACTCAAGCAGCACCTGCACATGAATAAACAACCAATCCATACGAGCCCAAGTCCTCGACTTGAATCAAGTTAGTTCCAAACACAACACCCTACGTGAGAACCTCACGTAAGCATGTTGCAAAACCACAGTAACACGATATCATCCATATCAACCAAAACGCACCAAAAACTTAGCAAATGAATACTAAGCAATATTTCCAACAATGTAAATCAAGTACGAAACATTGCAAATGAAAGCAGAAGCACTGCGGTCAAGTTTCAGACCTTGCCAGAGCATCCCGAATCTTGAGCCGGAGCGAACAAAAGCTAGTAGAACCTAGCGCCGGAGCTTACCAAAACTAGTACAATGAAGCACCTGCCGGAGCTTACCAAAACTAGTAGATCCTAGCATCGGAGATTACCAAAAACTAGTCAAAACTAGTCAACCCAAAACCAGAGCTAGACAAAGTACGTCGGAGCTTAGAAAAAGCATTCCGGAGCTATCAAATATATGCCGGAACTATCAAAGACATGCCGGAGCTAAAGATAAAGCTCACCGGAGCTAACCAAAGCTAGTCGGACCTTACCAAGAAGTCGGACCTAGCTTCAAACATAGCCGGAGCTACCCAAAACAAGCTGGACCTACCATCGGACCTTGCTGTAGCTCGGAGCTAGAGTCGGACCTTGATAAAAAGGTGTTTTGGTGATATTCGAAACTTTTATCATCAAAGCCAAGTATATTCACTACAAGCCAATGTATTCAGCACATATAGGTCTCACAAGGTGGATGCGTGCAACTTCAGTGGAGTGTGCCGTTGAAACTCCGATTATGTGCGTACGTATCGTGCAGTCCGAGGGTCTACTATAGGGACCCGACGTACCGACATTCCAGAGATCACATTGGGTGGTGTCGTACCATGCGACACCGAATAGCACAACACAGAAAAGAGCTGGGAACACAAAACATAAAAGTTCATGTTACGTTATTCATAAAATTTTCATCAAAAGTAGATACAATAGCAGAAGACTTCAAATACTCTCTCGAACCTAAACTACAGCAGTAGCGATCGTATCTAGCCCGCGAATATTGCACTCTGGCCACACAGAAGAAAACAGCGGCGTCCAGGGTTTCCATTCAGATACTTATCCCTAAAAGGGTAAAGCTTCACTAGAAACCCATCATAGATAATTACCTGCAAAACTCGTATTAATGCAACCATGAGCAAAAGGCTCAGCAACACTTAGCCGTCTCACCTAAACATGGAACTATACATGCTGGAAACTCTAAGACTACAATTTAAACTACATAATGAAGCTTGAACTATTAATATATCCTTCATTCATTTTTATATTAACATGTGAAGGCCCTGTGCATGGCAACATTGAGAAGTCCACAATCAAACAAAAAACACTTCCTCCACAATGTTACTAGCTTAAAGTTACCCGCATTTTATAGCAGCAAGTTAATTATTCTGAACATAACTCTATTAAGCACATACATACTCCCTACAAGTTCATTAATCATAAAGCACATTTAATCAAGGTTCCAATATAATTACTACATCACAGCGTAGAGAATAAGTATGCTCACTACCGCGAGCGAACTATTTCGATATGGTTGAATCTTGGGAAAGTTGGCTGCATGCAACCTCAGTGGAGTGTGCCATTGCAACTTCGAGTATGTGCATACGTGTGGTGCAGTCGGAGGGTCTACTATAGGGACCCGACATACCGGCATTCCAGAAATCGCATTGGGTGGTGTCGTATGATGCGACAACGAATAGCACAACACAGAAAAGAACTTGGAACACATAACATAAAAGTTCATGTTACATTATTCATAAAATTTTCATCAAAAGTAGATACAACAGCGGAAGACTCCAAATACTCTGTCGAACCTAAACTACAGCAGTAGCAATCGTATCCAGCCCGCGAATACTTGACTCTAGCCACACAGAAGAAAACAACGGTGTCCAGGGTTTCTATTTGGCTACTTACCCCTAAAACGCTAAAGCTTCACTAGAAAACTGTCATAGATAATTACCTACAAAACTCGTATGAATGCAACCGTGAGCAAAAGGCTCAGCAAGGCTTAGCCGTCTCACCTAAACATGGAACTGTACATGCTGGAAACTCTAAGACTGCAATTTAAACTGCATAATGAAGCTTGAACTATTAATGTATCCTTCATTCATTTTTAGATTATCATGTGAAGTCCTTGGGCACGACAACATTGAGAAGTCAACAATCAAACAAGAAACGCTTCCTCCACAATGTTACTAGACCAAAGTACCTGCATTTTATAGCAGCAAGTTAATTATTTTGAACATAATTGTATTAAGCACATCCATACTCCATACAAGTTCATTAATCATAAAGAACATTTAATCAAGGTTCCAATATAATTACTACGTCACAATGCAGCGAATAAGTATGCTCACTACCGCGAGTGACGGTGATTCGAATCAAAAACACCCGGCTTGCACCACATACATGCCCGTCTGAAAGAGGGGATCAACCAATTCTGTTTGACGTCTTGTATGGCAAGGCACCTGTCAAAGTGTGCAATCAACACTCCCCCCGATAATACTAAGAAGTAGTGAATGTAGGCCTAGAGGGGGGGTGAATAGGCCTTTTTGATTTTTCTCGGTTCCTGTAACACTCAACAACAAGGTCAATACCAGAGATATCGGACTAGTCCGGTAAAGTGCGGACTAGTCCGGTTTTCACGGGCTAAGTTGATCAAGTTCAGTCAATTTGATTGATTCGTTAATGTTTGCAGCAGAAATATAAACTTAAATGATAGTTTAATAGTTGTATGTCAAATTCTATAACAATTAAGCCTCTTGTTCAACAATTTAACTCAAATTGAACAAAGTGAATCAAACCCTAGATTAAGTTGATCAATTAAGATGAAGAACACAAAAGGACAAGACACAAGATTTATCCCGTGGTTCGGCTACCACGAAGGCAACCTACGTCCACGTTGAGGAGCCCACAAAAGGACCTGGTCTTCTCCAACCCTTCCCTCGTCGGATCGCCACGAAGGCCAATCCTCTTCCACTAATCACAAAGGGTAAATAACCAAGTTGAAGGGGCGTTCTCACACGTTGAGAGCTCCCTTGATTACAACTTACAAAGCCACCAATAACACACTCAAAAATTACAAATTGAAACGCAAGAGTGTGTTAGAGAATCAAACCAAGAGCTCAATGATGTGTGCCAAGTGTCTCTCCAATGATCTAGAAGTGATCTTCAATAGATTGATCGATTTTGCACTTAATTTCGTGGAGAGAGGTGGTTTTTGAGTCTCTTGGGAGGTGTGACGGCGTTAGGGTTCGAGAGATTGTAAAAGTGGGACGTGCACCTCTATTTATATGGGGTTTATAAAAGTGACGTTAGGGTTCAGAAAGATCGGACTAGTCCGTGGTGGTCACCGGACTAGTCCGGTGTGCTGTGTGTAGCAAACCCTAAGTGTCCAGGAATATCGGACTAGTCCGGTTGAAAACGGACTTGTCCGATTTCACTACTGGAAATCTTCGGACTAGTCCGATTTCCATCGGACTTGTCCGGACATATGAAACCCTAACTGTTTAGGATGACAAGTCCGCACTTGGAGGACTTGTCCAATTTAGATCAGTGTGAATATCGGACTAGTCCGTGTAGACACCGGACTTGTCTGAAGTGGATCAGAAAGAATATCGGACTAGTCCGGATCACAACGGACTTGTCCGATTTTGTGTGACTTGTGCATTGTGTTGAGGACTAGTCCGCATTGGGGAGGACTAGTCCGAAGTGGATAAGAAAGATATCGTACTAGTCCGGTGGATACCGGACTTGTCCGATCTAGTGCAGAATGTGATATCGGACTAGTCTGGCTGATATCGGACTAGTCCGGTCCTGTATAACTTTGTGCATTGTGTGTGTGTGCTTGAAAGTGATTGAGCTCTTGGGTGTGTTTCCTTAACACACTCCATACATAATAATCTACTATTTTCTTCTCCTTGAGCTCAAATTCACTTTGCTTCTCATTTCCCTTCTTTTTGGCATTTTGCTCATTTTTCATCATTTGCCTGCATTCATCTCAACAAAAGGATTAGGATCCCAATTGCTTGTCATAAAACATCCAAAACCCACAAGGGAGTCCTAGATGCACTTTCAATCTCCCCCTTTTTGGTGATTGATGACAACCAATTGAGATTTCACAAAATAAGGCAGAAAATGAGATTTTCATAAAGTATGCACATATGACTCAAAAATACATCAAGCAACAAGAGAATTATCCATATGTGCATTCTTTATGGTGGGATGCATACTAAGTGCATGAATACATTGAGAATGACAGAATTTACATTAATCAACCGATACAAAGTGCATATGACATTCCAGGAGCATTTCATCACATACTCGCAAATAAATTGAGCAATTCATCACAAGACCAAACTTAATAAGAAAATAGTGTTAAACTATTACAATTGCAAATAAAAGTACAGAGAAGGCTCTCTCCTCGCATCCTATTACAACTAAGCTAAGACTGGACTCCCCCTTAATCTCTCCCCCTTTGGCATCAAGACACCAAAAAGAGAGAGAGGAAGGTCCTAGAATCTTCACTCTTCGCTGTCTGTCCTCTCGTCATCGTCTTCATCTTCTTCGCTTTCCGCTTGACGAGGAGGAGAGGGGGGAGGAGCGGAGCTGCTCGAGCCCCCAATGCCAAAGTAGGCAAGCTCAGAGGGGTTCAGAGGCCCGAGCTCGGTGATGTCAAGATCAGAATCTTCAAAAATTACTGGAGATCCAATGGGGTTGATCTCTAGCTTTTCACTCAGTTGCTTAACATTGGCTTTGATATATCTCATATCCTCCTTCCTCTTCCGATTGGGTTTATGAAGCTTTACTTCAGTCTTCTTGCAGGAGGAGAATATGGCGGTCAGGTACTTGAGGATCCCACTAGCTGATCCTCTCTGAGGGGCTTCCCTAGAGGTAGGGACAGCCCTAGCACCGCTTCTTGATCTTGTCGGTGCCTCGAGACTGGAGGCCGGCGAAGGAGCAGCCTGGACACTCACTGGTTGAGGCTTCTGAGGCCTCAAAGGAGTGTGCTCCACATCCTTCACGAACTCAGTACCTGTGACTTTCTCAATCATATACATGAGGTAGGGAGCATATCCACATGACTTGTTAGGCGTGCAGGATATGTTGACCATATCATTCCAAATGTATTCCGCCACATCAAATGGGCGGTCCTTGCTTATCACTCTCATTAGGGTTCGAAGGTAACCCTGCACGCTCCCAGCATCTCCATCTTTAGGAGCAATAGTCTTCCTCAGCACTCTATTGAGGACCACAAAGAATGGTTTCATGTTCTTTGTAGAGGGAGGGACATACTTTGAGTTCAGCTCATATAGGAATTTCATCCTATCCTTCTCCATGACACCTATGTTGTGGATGATCAGCCTGTCATGTCCAGAGGTGTCCAGATGGAGCAGATTATTGAAGTCCTCTTGAGTGATACTATACTTAGATCCGTGTGTCACCCAAGTAACACTCTCTTCATCCTCACTCGAGAAGTGGCAAGTTGCAAAGAACTGTGCAATCACCTCATCATTCCAATTGTGTCTGAAGGCAAACAGATCCTTCAGACCATGCCTTTCTGCTGCAGCAATGACCTCATCAAAAGCTGAGCACTTCTTCTTCTCTAGGTGGGCCCAGTCAATCCACTGATTGCGCACCACTGGAGTCTTCATCGGCAGGTAAACCAACTTGTAGAAATCTGCATGGAAGTTTGACCAAAACCTTCCATCAGCTGTCTGCTTTGGCCTTCCATAGCAGTCAATGCTTCTTAGCTTGGCTGCTGAATCACTGCCCTTGCCGTTGAACTTCTCCTCAGTAGGGTCCCGGACCCCTTCCCTGGGAGCATGGAGCTTCAAGGGCCCGACTGGCCCCATTGCGACTCCCTTGCCCTTTCCTTTTGCTTGACGAAGGCCGCTTGTAGACGCAGCAGCCTTCGAGGAGGGCTTCTTGACACAGACCTTCCTCCGAACCTGGGGAGGGGAAGTAGCAGGCTCGGAAGGTCTTTCTTGGCGTTTCTTGCCAAGACCCGCCGAGGACCGAGGTGCCACCTCGTGGTCCAACTTGGCCTCAAAATCGGAGATCTCGTTGTCGGAGCTCGACATGATCTGAGAATGATTGAGCAAGAATAATGACAAGTTATACAAGGCATAGGTAAGACAAGATAGCAATGGATGGCATTAAGGAATTAAGAAATTAGGTTTCAGGTTCAGAAACATCGGACTTGTCCGGTGCTCAGGCACGGACTAGTCTGGGGTACCGGACTTGTCCATGCATGGACCGGACTAGTCCGGTGTTCATCCTCAAAAACCTAGCAGATTGGACAGGATACAATCCCTAATGCAAATCTAGTCTAGCATACACGTAGTACATCAAATAAGCATGTATATAGTGAAGGATGCTAGGCTATACGATCAACAATGGAGAAAAACAAGATTTCTAGGGTTTTGAAGAAATTTACTGAAGAAATCGATTGACGCTTGAAGGTTTGGGGGTTGGAGGGCGGACAAGTCCGCTAGCTTCAATCCCCAAGAGGTCAAGCTTGATCTCCGCCCAAATGTGGACTTTTTCGACGGAGGGAGGAGAAAATCGCCTTGGTGGCCCGAGCGCAAGAGAGAGGAAAGCGTGAGCAAAAGTGGGGGTGAGGAGATTAGGGTTTGGTGGCGGCTAGGGTTATGGACACGAAAAATCGGACAAGTACGGACATGACTGGACTAGTCCGAAGTCATCCAGAGACCTATATCGGACTAGTCCGTGGTCTATCGGACTAGTCCGGCCTAACCGGCACTCTGCGGACTAGTCTGCATGGGCGGACTAGTCCGGGTAACCACGGACTAGTCCATGGTCACCAGGAAAGAATTGCATAGCCCATTCATATATATTTGAAGGTTCAATAATAGAGAATAGAGAGGCAAAACAATTCAAGTAATCTTGATGAATTTGACCAGTAAGCATACAACAATCATACAATAATCAAAATTCATCAAGATCTAATAATTGACATAGTTTTTCGAGAGAAAAATGGAGAGGGATGATTTTCACAATTCAATCAACATTTTTGAAGCAATCATACAGGTATGCAACTTTTCAAGCCACACTCCGAGAATCAAGAATATTTAGCTCATTTCGAAGTTCGCAAAAACGCTTTTCATCAAGTGGCTTGGTGAATATGTCGGCCAATTGTTTTTGGGTGTTGACATGTGAGATGGTTATGTCTCCTTTCATGGAATGGTCTCTCAAGAAATGATGTATTATGTCTATGTGTTTAGTCCTAGAGTGCTCAACTGGATTGTGGGCTATTTTAATGGCACTCTCATTATCACAAAGGAGAGGAATACGGTTCATATTGTAACCGCAATCCCTTAGAGTTTGTCGCATCCAAAGGAGTTGTGCACAACAACTCCCGGCTGCAACATACTCCGCTTCGGCTGTGGATAATGCGATAGAATTTCGTTTCTTAGATGACCAAGAAACCAAAGATCTTCCTAGGAATTGGCATGTGCCAGAGGTGCTTTTTCTATCAACTTTGCACCCGGCATAATCTGCATCGGAGTAACCAATGAGATTGAATTTGGAGCCTTTTGGGTACCAAAGACCAAGGTTGGGTGTATGAACTAAATATCTCAAGATTCTTTTTATGACTGTCAAGTGACATTCCTTAGGGTTGGCTTGAAATCTTGCACACAAACATACACTCAACATAATATCTGGCCTAGATGCACATAAGTAGAGTAAAGATCCAATCATGGAGCGATATACCTTTTGGTCGACGCTTGGTCCATCTTCATTGAGATCCAAGTGGCCATTCGTAGCCATGGGAGTCTTTATGGGCTTTGCCTTGTCCATGCCAAACTTCTTCAGTATGTCCTGCGTGTACTTGGTTTGGCTTATGAACGTTCCTTCCCTTTGTTGCCGCACTTGGAATCCCAAGAAGTACTTCAATTCTCCCATCATTGACATTTCAAACCTGTCTGTCATAATTCTACTAAATTCTTCACAGAAGGATTGGTTAGTTGACCCAAAAATTATATCATCAACATAGATTTGGCAAATGAAAAGATCATTATCAAGATTCTTTGTGAATAATGTATAATCTACTTTGCCAATTTGAAAACCATTATCAATTAAGAAATCTCTAAGACAATCATACCAAGCTCTAGGAGCTTGTTTGAGGCCATAGAGAGCCTTACGCAGTTTATATACGTGGTCGGGGAACTCTTCATCTTCAAACCCGGGTGGTTGCTCCACGTACACCTCTTCCTTGATCGGTCCGTTGAGGAAGGCGCTTTTCACGTCCATTTGATACAGCTTGAAATCATGGTGAGTAGCATATGCAAGTAATATTCTAATTGATTCAAGCCTAGCTACTGGAGCAAAAGTCTCATCGAAATCCAAACCTTCGACTTGTGAGTAACCTTTGGCCACAAGTCATGCCTTGTTTCTTGTCACCACTCCGTGTTCGTCTTGCTTGTTGCGGAAGACCCACTTGTTGCCCACTATATTTGCATTGGGTCTTGCCACAAGTTCCCAAACCTCGTTTCTCTTGAAGTTGTTCAACTCTTCTTGCATTTCCACCACCCAGTCTAGATCCTTCAATGTATCCTCAGTCCTGTGTGGTTCCAAAAAGGAGACAAACGAGTAATGCTCACAAAAATTAGCTATACGAGATCTAGTGGTTACTCCCTTTTGGATGTCACCGATGATGTTGTCGATTGGGTGATCCCTTTGAATGCATTGGTGTACTCTTGGGTGTGGCACTTGGAGAGTTGTGTGTTGGTGATCATTTTCTTTTCCCCTGAGTGGTTGCCCTCGTTGATTTATTGATCATCTTCATATTCTTGTGATTGATCTTGTATCGAAGCTCCCCCTTGACTGTTGATCTCCTCTTGTGGTTCACTTTCCTCTTGTATTTGTGACGATAACTCTTATGGTCCAACTTCGCCTAGAGCCATTCTCTTCAATGCTTGATAAGGAGCTTCTTCTTTACCTAATTCACATTTATCAACTTGCTCCTTTTGGGAGCGATTAGTTTCATCGAACACTACGTCACGTGCCACTTCAACAATTCCGGAGGCCTTGTTGAAAACACGATAGGCGTAAGTGTTCGAATAATAACCAAGCAAGAAACCTTCATCGGACTTTGAAGTGAACTTTGAAGTCCTGGGCTTCTTGTTCAAGATATAACATGGAGAGCCGAAAACTCGAAAATATGAAATGTTTGGTTTGTTACCGGTGAGTAGCTCATAAGGAGTCTTCTTGAGTAGTCGATGAAGGTAGAGTCGATTTGCGGCATGGCAAGCGGTGTTAATTGCTTCCGCCCAAAATTGATCCGAAGTATTGTATTCATCGAGCATTGTTCTTTCCATCTCTATGAGCGTTCGGTTCTTCCTTTCGGCAACTCCGTTTTGTTGTGGAGAGTATGGTGCTGAAAATTCGTGCTTGATTCCCTCCTCATCAAGGTACTCCTCCACTTGTATGTTCTTGAACTCTGTGCCGTTGTCGCACCGAATACTCTTGATCAATAGTGAGAACTCGTTTTGCGCTCGCTTGAAGAATTTCTTGAGTGTCCCTTGTGTTTCTGACTTGTCATGCAAAAAGAACACCCAAGTGAAGTGGGAAAAATCATCAATAATGACTAAACCGTATTTATTACCGCCGATGCTTATGTAAGCAATTGGACCAAACAAGTCCATATGAAGTAGTTCGAGCGGTCTTGTCGTAGTCATGATGTTCTTTGCGGGATGATGTGCTCCAACTTGCTTCCCGGCTTGGCACGCACTACAAGGCCTGTCTTTCTCAAAAACAACATCTTTCAAACCTCGGATGTGATCGCCCTTGAGGAGTTTTTGAAGGTTCCTCATACCAACATGTGCTAGCCGTCTATGCCACAGCCAACCCATGTTGGTTTTTGCAATCAAGCATGTGTCGAGTTCGGCTTTATCCTTGTTGAAGTCAACAAGGTAAAGCTTTCCCTTCAACATACCCTTGAATGCAACGGAACCATCACTCCTCCTTGAGACAGTCACACACTCGTTAGTGAACAAGCAATTATAACCTTTGTCACATAATTGAGATATGGACAGCAGGTTATAATCTAAAGATTCAACATGTAAAACATGAGAAAGAGTGTGTTCAGAGGATATTGCTATTTTACCGGTACCGAGCACCCTTCCTTGCCTATTATCTCCGAAGTAGATGCCTTCGTTTGGGTCCTCGTTTTCTTCATATTCCACGTACATCCTCCTTTCTCCGGTCATGTGGTTGGTGCATCCACTGTCTAGCACCCATTTGGGTCCACCGGAGGAATAGGCCTGCAGAAACAAATTATGCCTTGGTTTTAGGTACCCAAGCTTGCTTGGGTCCTTGGAGGTTAGTTACAATACATTTGGGCACCCACACATGGGATTTTGTGTTCCCATGGCGTGGCCCAGCATAATAAACATAAACTTTACCAAGATTGTTTCTCATTAATACATAAGAGGCATCAAAGGTTTTGAACAAAAGTTGCTGTTGTTTGTTGATCGGACTAGTCTGGGTGACCGGACTTGTCCGGATGACCGGACTTGTCCGGACCACAACCGGACTAGTCCGGTGTTCATGAGAGTTCAGGTTCTTAATTTTCGTGTTACCAGGTTGTGAGGGTCCTCCCTTCACAAAGGTAATCCTTCCCTTGTTATTCTTATGACTTCCAGCATTTTTGCTTTCCATCATAAGAGTAACCAATGCCATACTTGACATTTGGAGGTCTTTGGACCAAGTATGCACTACGTGCATAGTTGATCCTCTCCTTGTCAAATATTCCACATTGGGTAGGATTTTTATCCTTTGTGGAGGTAGACTTTTCCTTCAACCTGGTGTTGATTTTACCACATTTGCACATGTGAACAAGATTAGTTGAAGTGGGTTGAGAAGGTAGACTTGAAGAGGAGGAATATTCACTTAGCTTGAGTGACTCAACTTGCACTTCAAGGATCTTGTTAACCTTGATCTGGTCATCAAGTTGATCCTTGATTGCAACGTTTGAGTTGGTTAACTCCAAGCAAGTTTTCTTGCTTGAAGCTAGCTCAAGCTCTAGTGAGCTGTTTTTCTCCTTTTCAAGAACTAGAAGATTGTCAAGTTCGACATACTTCTCCTTTTGGGAGATAATCATGTCCTCTTGACGATCAATTAGCCGTTCCTTCTCAAGAAGTTGGTCAAGTAAAAATTTCATTTTAGCAGCAGTTTTTCTGTCTAATCCAATTAACATATCTTCATCATCACTATCTAGTTCATCATTACTTGAGTAGGAATGCATGGAAGGAGTTTTGATGTTTACCTTGCGTTTACCTTCTTTTGCCATGAGGCAAGTGCCATGTCCCTTCTTTGTACCGAGCGTGGGGAAGAGTGTGGGTTTCTTGGACGTGCTTTCAATGGCTATGCTAGCCATCTCTTCTTCATCGGATGATGAGGACTCATCGTTTGAGTCCCACTCCTTTCCAATGTGTGCTTGTTCAGCTTGTTTCTTCTTCTTGAAGAATTTCTTCGGTTGAGGCTTGGCTTCTTTATTCTTCTTCTTGTTGTCCTCATTCGGGCAATCGACTATAAAGTGGTTATACTCACCACAATTATAGCACGCCCGCCTCATCTTCGGCTTTGTCCTCTCCTTGTACTTGCCTTCACTTGATTTTGTTCCTTGTCTTTTCTTCATTATTCTTTTGAACTTTTTCATGAACAAGATCATATCCTCTTCGTCCAGCTCACTGCTTTCATCATCGCTATCCTCCTCAAGCTGTGCTTCTCTTGCTTCTTTGGATAGAGGCTTGAGTGTGGACTTTAAGGCAACTCCCTTCTTCTTGGCGGATGTGAGGTCGGTTATTTCTTTGACGTGCTTGGCTTGTTTCTCCATCATTTCAAAGTTGATGATTTTGCCAAGCAATTCATCTGGAGTCATCCTCTTGTACCCTGGACTTTCTCTGATCATAGAGCATAGTGTGACATTGCGAGGCATAAAGGCTCTAAGGATGAGCTTTACAACCTCGTGGTCATTCCACTTCTTGCTCCCATATGATCGAACTTTGTTTACCAGTGTCTTCAATCGGTTGTACATGTCCTGGGGAGACTCGTCTTCCTCAATTGCGAACCTTCCTAGTTCGCCTTCGATCATTTCAATTTTCACCTCCCGCACATGCCGGTCACCTTCATGGGCTGTTTGTAGTGTGTCCCATATTTCCTTGGCAATCTCCAGTCCGTCCACCTTTGTGAATTCATCTCGACTTAGAGAGGAGGTGATTACGGCTGCGGCTTGAGCGTTTCTGTGGATGGCTTGCTCTTGACTTGGGGTGAGCTCTTCGTCATCATCTGGGATGTCTATTCCTGTGCACACAATATGCCATAAACTTTGGTTAAGGGAAATCAAGTGCATCTTCATATTTTGCCTCCACATGGAGTAATCAATCCCATCGAAGTGTGGGGCTTTTCCAAGAGGAATACATAGGTAATGGCTGTTGTTTGAATTTAAACGATCATAGTTAAAAGGATATCAGGAGTAGTCGGTGTGACTACTCCCCTTCTTTTTTTCTTCAACTTTAGCTTTCCCTTTGGAAAGTGCTTTCTTTCTGAGGAGTGCTTTCAGCTCCAGCGTCTCCTCGTCATCATCATCGAAGTCTTGAATTGCTTCGAGATACTTTTCTAGCTTTTGGTTCTTGTCGTTGTTCACTTCTTCCTGGTTGTTGATTTTCTGAACTTCCTTCATGTCCGACATGATCTCTTCGAGTGGTTGCACTCTTTCTTGAAGAACCTGCTCTGATACCAATTGAATGTAGGCCTAGAGGGGGGGTGAATAGGCCTTTTTGATTTTTCTCGGTTCCTGTAACACTCAACAACAATGTCAATACCAGAGATATCGGACTAGTTCGGTAAAGTGCGGACTAGTCCGGTTTTCACGGGCTAAGTTGATCAAGTTCAGTCAATTTGATTGATTCGTTAATGTTTGCAGCGGAAATATAAACTTAAATGACAGTTTAATAGTTGTATGTCAAATTCTATAACAATTAAGCCTCTTTTTCAACAATTTAACTCAAATTGAACAAAGTGAATCAAACCCTAGATTAAGTTGATCAATTAAGATGAAGAACACAAAAGGACAAGACACAAGATTTATCCCGTGGTTCGGCTACCACGAAGGCAACCTACGTCCATGTTGAGGAGCCCACAAAAGGAACGGGTCTTCTCCAACCCTTCCCTCGTCGGATCGCCACGAATGCCAATCCTCTTCCACTAATCACAAAGGGTAAATAACCAAGTTGAAGGGGCGTTCTCACACGTTGAGAGCTCCCTTGATTACAACTTACAAAGCCACCAATAACACACTCGAAAATTACAAATTGAAACACAAGAGTGTGTTAGAGAATCAAACCAAGAGCTCAATGATGTGTGCCAAGTGTCTCTCCAATGATCTAGAAGTGATCTTCAATAGATTGATCGATTTTGCACTTAATTTCATGGAGAGAGGTGGTTTTTGAGTCTCTTGGGAGGTGTGACGGCGCTAGGGTTCGAGAGATTGTAAAAGTGGGCCGTGCACCTCTATTTTTATGGGGTTTCTAAAAGTGACGTTAGGGTTCAGAAAGATCGGACTAGTCCGTGGTGGTCACCGGACTAGTCCGGTGTGCTGTGTGTAGCAAACCCTAAGTGTCCAGGAATATCGGACTAGTCCGGTTGAAAACGGACTTGTCCGATTTCACTACTGGAAATCTTCGGAATAGTCCGATTGCTATCGGACTTGTCCGGACATATGAAACCCGAAGTGTTTAGGATGACAAGTCCGCACTTGGAGGACTTGTCCGATTTAGATCAGTGTGCATATCGGACTAGTCCGTGTAGACACCGGACTTATCCGAAGTGGATCAGAAAGAATATCGGACTAGTCCGGATCACAACGGACTTGTCCGATTTTGTGTGACTTGTGCATTGTGTTGAGGACTAGTCCGCATTGGGGAGGACTAGTCCGAAGTGGATCAGAAAGATATCAGACTATTCCGGTGGATACCGGACTTGTCTGATCTAGTGCAGAATTTTATATCGGACTAGTCCGGCTGATATCGGACTAGTCCGGTCCTGTATAACTTTGTGCATTGTGTGTGTGTGATTGAAAGTGATTGAGCTCTTGGGTGTGTTTCCTTAACACACTCCATACATAATAATCTACTATTTTCTTCTCCTTGAGCTCAAATTTACTTTGCTTCTCATTTCCCTTCTTTTTGGCATTTTGCCCATTTTTCATTATTTTCCTGCATTCATCTCAACAAAAGGATTAGGATCCCAATTGCTTGTCATAAATCATCCAAAACCCACAAGGGAGTCCTAGATGCACTTTCAAGTAGTCCATTGAGGTTCCTTTTTAGGAGGGGCGTAACTCGAAGAACTCGAGAACAAGGTGACACAAGGATTTTTACGTAGTTCAGGCCGCCTGAGCATAATACCCTACTCCACGGAGGTTTGTATGTGATATTGAGTGTTACTAAGCCTGAGTCAGTATGCGAGCATATATCCTCAGACTTGTCTTCTACCGTGCATCACATACATTTTATATGCCAAGGTTTGGCTGTTACAGCGAGGCCGAGGCCAGACAAGTGTCCCCCGGCTATTAATCACCCTGTACACGATCTAAGGCACTTAATAGTGATTTATCGTGTATTAACGTGCCTTGATGGCGACGTTACCATGCTCCTGATCGTGTGTCATTAATACAAAATTAATGGCAGATTAACCAGGTCTTGAAATGACTTTCATTAATATGAAATTAATGACGCATTAACCAGGTCTTGAAACGACTGATTTATAGCCTTGAATGTCCACGATGTTGGAGATCCCAGAGTCCTTCCCGTTGGAGAGGTTGGGTCTGACATGTGGTAGCACTGGATCCACCCCTACAGGGAGGCAGGTCCGGAGCTGTCGGACACATGGCAACACTAGAGCCAACCTTAGTAGGTGTGGGGATTGGGTCCACACATTCCAGGAATCACAGACGGTGGTGTCGTGCGATGCGGCACCCAACAACACACACAAAAAGAATACGGCAAAATACATACTTTTATTTATAGAAATAGCTGAAGTCTTTTACAATACTTAATGTACAACGGAAGTAATACTCATATCTAAACTCTCAGAATAGCTATGCAAAAGTGCAGCCGTCCAGCCCTGGGACGCTACACACTAGCAACACACAACATCTCAAGGCGGCATGCAGGGCCCCCACTCAGCGGTGTACCCAGACGGAGGCATCGCCTCATATTCGGGCCCTTCCTCAAACGTCTCACCTACAAACAACTTAATATAGAAACCATGAGAACGAAGGCTTAGTAGGACTTAACCGTCTCACCTAAACATGGAACTCTACATGCAGGGATACTTACCATAGGAATAGACATAGCAGTAAATGACTCACCTACATGTTGATCCTTATTTTTTAAGTTATTAGCAGCAGCTTAAAGGTTCAATAAAAGTAACTTTAGTAAGCATATTCTATAGCAATCATAGTTGCAAAGCAATTATAATTCAATACATCATATTTTTCTGGCTTCTTCAGTATTTACTACGACACGGCATAACAAGCGGTGCTCAAATAACCGCGAGAGATGGTGATTGCAATCAGTAGACATCCAGATAACACGTCACATACACCTATTTCGGAAGTGGAGCGAATCACACTTCAATACTATGTTGTATGCAGCAACCCTTTAAAGGAAACCCAAATGCCGAACCGGTCCTTCCGTAACAGGCAAGAGGTCCCCGTTCGGATCATCTCTATGCCACCGGCTCGGTTTCCTTGTTTTCTTATAGTTAGTATGCATCTGGTACAGTTCAAACTTGTCCAGCAGGATCGCACACGGATCGGTCCTCAATTGACACAAGCAGGGCTACACACGTGAGACCACGTCCTGATGCATCCTATCCGCTGCTCGGTCTCAAATTCATATCATAACCCATTCTTTGGTCAAATCCACCCCGTGTGCTAAAATCTTATCTCACGAGTTGATTCCAACTACTCGACTTCTACCGGATTCCTCAAAACATTAGCATGGAATTTTCTACTCGTCAATCTATAGATCTACCCAATACTCCTTGGGATTTGTGGGTCATGCAAGTGGAGTTTCAATCACCTTAGCCCTAATGCACAAAACTCATCCTAGACATAAGTGATACAAATAGAAACTTTGAAATAGCACTTAAATGCAAACTAGGGCTTGCCAGGCTGCGAGTCAGAGGGGAAGTTAGCTTCAGTTAGTATACTCTCCAAGGGTTCCGGCTCCTCCTCGATCTCGATCACTATATGATATGCAATATATAAAGTACATGAGTGATATTGAAACTATATACAAGACTTTCTACACACAGATAAGGCATGAATATGATTTTAAATAGCTTTGGGATTTTTACAGTGGATACTAGGTTCTATGTGGAAGATCTGGACCAAAAACTGGAGATGTTCAAGGAAGCTTGTTGTCTCTAAAATTCCAAAAATTAAAAGCTTTCTCTAAAATTTGATATTCAATCTGTTGCTTTGTCATGGCTAACAGTGGATGATCATGGTAGAGGAGGTCTCACTGATTCTAGGAAAAAAATTTCATAATTTTCTGAGCTTCCTACATGGAGTAATTGATTTTATAAGTTCGGGAAAATTCTGGAAATGTTTCTGTACATTTCTCATTTTTCAGAAGGCGGAGATTTGGAACCCTAATTCGCCCATTATATGAAGTCCAATGAACTAGAAATTTCTACTAGAGATCAAGGGTATTTTTAAGGCCCCCCTTTGGCAGAGCTTCACGAAGTTGATTCTCAGGCAAAATCAGAGAAGCTGTGCGAAACACTGTTTTTCAGAAGAAGTGATTCTTGGCTAATTCTGTGAAGTGATTCTCTGAAATGAACTAAGGGGCTGAAAGGTGAAAAAAGTAGCTTCTCCTGATTTTGTGAAGTGATTCTTTGTCCTGATTCTAAGAGTTTATTCTAGAAAATCATAGAGAATCATTTTCATCCATAGAATCACTTCACCAGAGAATAAGAAGTGAGTCTAGAGAATCAGCTTTGTGGAGTTGTGCCAAAGGGGGCCTAAGAGTGTCCTGACCAAAATTGGGAATTTCACAATTAGCTTAACAGGGGTAACTAATTTCCCTAGAAGTTAGATAAAAGAAATTAATTATGAAAATTCTGGGACTTTCATGTCAAAAAAATTGCACTACTGCAAAGTTGGGATCAAGATGCGTCTACCAGAATTTATTTCGAATTATTTGAGGAAATGTACAAGGAGTAATGGATTTTGGATGTTTGCACAAAATCTGAAATTATTTGTAAATGGAAAAGTTTAAATAAATCCGGCTGGTCCCACCTATTTAAAAAGGGCCAATCGTAACTGGGCCACACCAAGGGCCACGGTTTAACCCGCGCAGCCACACCAGATCCAGCGGCCACACCAGATCCTTTTCTCTCGCAGAGCGACTGATAGGCGGGACCCACGGCGTCGTCTTCTACCTTCAGACGCACGGCACTCCTCGTCGGAACCACGGCGGCACACCACCGGGCTTGCTGCGCCGATCTCCTCTTAGCATGGCTTTGGCCGCCTGGCCCTAAAATTGGATGCGCAACGCGATGGGGAGGTCCACACGAGTCGGCGATGACCAGAGACAAGCGCACGACGACGGCAGCGGAAATAGGGTTCCGACGATGCTCGGTGCCGATTGACAATGGCACAAACACTTCAGGAAAGAGCTGGGAGGTTCCTGGGAGCATGAGGAAGGTGAACATGGGGAGTAAAAGGGATGAAATAGCTGGCAAAGTCGACTTCGATGGTGGACCGACGGAACTTCCCAAGGCGGCAGGGGAAAACTCGAATAGCTCGGCCGTCACTCGATGGATTCCACTGAGATTTTGTAGGTGTGTGCGCTATGAGGTATTGAACAATATCCATGAACGAATTAAAGGATGGTTGCAAGTAGAATGTGATTTGAACGGAGAACCTAGCTAGTTCATGTGCAACGACCGAAAGTAAAACTTGAATCATTTGCACGATACCTAAGAAAATGAAGCACAATTTTCACCGTGAGGAAGAGGTCTTGATGGTGATCCTTTTTGCTGTTGAAGTCAAGGCGTAACACAGCTTGTTGAGGGCTGGCGACAGTGGAGCAGAGGCGGCAAACGTCTCCAACTCCGACGGCACCCGCGAAACTTCAAAATACCGCCGAACTACTGAGCAAAGAGACAAGCTAATTGGTGGAGATGATAGAAGAGAGTCTTGTGTTACTTTTTGATGTTTGGAGCTCGATCAAATGATGGCTAGAACAGGCGGATGAAGCCACAATCTGGGAGGCGGCAACAATGGCGACGACGCTCTGTTTTCACTGGAGGGAGGCAAAACGCGTTGGGGAAGAGACACAAGGGGTTAAGTTGTGTGGAGAGCGGTGTCTGGCCACGCAGCTGCCTGCCTGTGCATGCCCCTGTCACGTTGGCACACTCTCCCGGCGTTGAAACGTGGGGACAGCCGTAAAACAGAGGACTCGGTCGGTTCAATCATGTTAGGGAGGCTGACCAGTGGGTCCAACCTCAATTCACCCTCATCCCTTATCTGTTCCTTCAATTCTCCCACCAATATTTGGCCAAAAATTCCTGATTTTTGTGGAGAGGCAAATTCAAAGATGGAGAATATGATTCTGAAATCAATTCACTGAATTGACCAAGTTTCATCTGAAATTCGAATTCAAATTTGAATTTGAATGGAATTCAATGTACACCTTGAATTGAATAGAAATTGTGCTCCAAATTTTATGAAAATTGACAGGGATGCTATTTGGAATATTTGGAAGGCAATGGTTAACTCAAATTTTTATTTTGTCAAGGATGGAACAGGAGCTATTTGGAATTTTTGAATTCCCTCTTATAGGGTTTAAATCACTTCATTTTCCCATTGCCAGTTTATTTCTTTTCTCATTCAAGTTTTAAATTGTCCTTTTTGAAATTTGCACTATGAAATTTTTGGGCTTTTACATTCCTCCCGCCTTAAAAGAATCTCGTCCCGAGATTATAAATGAAAGAGACGAAGGTAAAAGGATTACCGGATATGAGATGATAACAAATTCGGATAATTTGATCGGGGATAGTCCTCTCTTTCCCATGTCGCTTCCTCAGTGGTATGGTTACTCCACAATACTTTGTAGAAGGACAAAGTCCGGTTCCTGGTGGCACGAGCCTTTTCATCGATAATCCAGATAGGATACTCAGAATAAGTGAGATACGGTTGGAGAGCTTCAATTTCAATGTCTTCGGTGCGGATTTCAGCCAGGGATTTAAGGCACTTTCGCAGCTAAGAAATGTGGAATGTATTATGAACACCAGCAAGTGATGCCGGTAACTCCAAGCGATAGGCCACGGGTCCGCATTTTTTAATGATAGCGAATGGACCGATGAATCGTGGATCAAGCTTTCCATTCACTCCGAAACGATGAATCCCTTTCATCGGAGAGACACGGAGATAAACAGGGTCTCTGATGTCAAAGTTGAGAGATCGACGTCTTTTATCCGCATAGCTTTTCTGACGATATTGAGTAGCTGTAGGATCGAAGAGCACATGAAAAGCTACCAGAGGGGGGTGAATGGTAGATTTAAAAATCTTACGCAGCGGAAACAATTAAACCCCAAACCCATTCGGCAGAAAAATGATCTGTTAAAGAAATTGTGTGTGAGACTAATCTAAACATGTTTCACCGTGACAAAAAGTGATAGATATCAGAGATAATAAAGTCATGAGGACAACACAAAAAGAATCCCTCAAATCCGTCGAGAGAAACTCAAGTTATGATCGAAAGATCGAACAAAGGTCAATCTGCCCTACCCGAGAAAAAAACAGTTCTGGAATGCTGCAAAGAAACTCGTGTAGATCATAGACCACAAATCCAATGACCGTGAAATTTTGAAAGATGATAGATAATCAAGTTGTGAAGACAACCCAAAAATAATCACGCCAATTGGATCTGTAAAACTCGAGTTATGATAAAACCACCAACGAAAGGTAGTGCTGTCTAGAAACTCGATGAGTAAAACTTGTCTGGAACAAGTCGGACGAACAAGGCACAAAAGTTCCTTCAAACTACGAATTTTATTCAATAGAACACAAGAGGAACAGCCCCAAAGTCGTGCACCACGAGCTCTGGGCTCCCTTGCTTATATAACCAGCTTGAAAGCCAACTCAACTCAAATCAGGAACCTAATCCTACTCTGTTCACGAATCGTAACTTTCCATAACTGCTTAGGATTCTTCTATACGCAGATAGAAGCAATCTTAAGACTTCCAAACACTTTAGGAACGTATCCCACATTCCTAAACAACTCAAATTCGTGACCTACATGAAATCCTGTCATAACCAACTCAAATCTTTCCATATTTGAGTCAAACCCAACTCAGCCGCAGCCGGAGTTCATAACCTAGTCGGTTGGACCTTTCCGACCAACTCTTTACGTCCACATCTCTTAATCACGTCTCGGAACCATGTAGCCACGTCCATGCACTCCTTGCACACATGCAAACATCTTCCAATGACGTCCAGGATACCTTCACATGCATTGTTCTTGATTCAATCATGCTGTGCAACCTCCTGATCAGCTCAACCACAATTACTCCTGAATTTGGTTGTTGGAACCTCATCTCCTCCCTGAGACTAGTCCAATGGATCCCATCACCAGCCATGTCTTGAACTCAAGCAACACCTGCACATGAATAAACAACCAATCCATACGAGCCCAAGTCCTCGACTTGACTTAAGTTAGTTTAGAACACAACACCTTACGTAAGAACCTCACATAAGCATGTTGCAAAACCACAGTAACATGATATCATCCATGTCAACCAAAAACGCACCAAAGACTTAGCAAATGATCACTAATCAATCTTTCCAGAGATGTAAATCAAGTACGAAACATTGCAAATGAAAAACAGAAGCATTGCGGTCAAGTTCCGGACCTTGCCAGAGCAACCCGGACCTTGAGCCGGAGCTAACAAAAGCTAGTAGAACCTAGCGTCTGAGCTTACCAAAACTAGTACAACCAAGCTCCCGCTGGAGCTTACAAAACTAGTCGGACCTTGATAAAAAGGTGTTTTGGTGATATTCAAAACTTTTATCGTCAAAGCAAGTGTATTCACTACAAGCCAATGTATTCAGCACACATAGGTCTTACAATCTCCCCCTTGATGAATGCATTGGCAACACCAGTTAAAATACGAACATTGGCTTATTTCACATAAAAGTTTTGAAGGCAATTTCTCCCCCTTTGTAAATCAAAAGTAAAATGAGAAGAAAATCCAAAAATTATCCCATATTTATCTCTCCCCCTTTATTATCTCTCCTTATGCACATATTCTCTGTCTCTTCATGCTTATCTCTCCCCCTTTGACAATGTATTCAGCAAGTCATGAGCATATAAACAAATTATCTCTCCCCCTTTAGTTGTTATGAGCATATTATAACATATACATACAAACAAAGCTCATCCAAGTCATACTATCAAGTACCTTACATTATCACATCAATGAAATACATAAAGTAGTGTAAGCCATGCTAGAGATCAAATGTAATTTTCAATTTAAGTAAGTCATGATCTCACAAACTTAACTATTTCACAACCTGAAAGCATGACACTAGTTGCTGCATTTTATTATTTTTCGAAGCACAAATTTAGATCATATAATATTTGCAAGAGATTATATGCGCATCTGCCTTATTCTAACCAACCAAGCCAAGCCTATGTCATTTGACAATCAGAAGCTTAAGGACATGGTTTTAGTCATACACAACTTCTTCCAAGTTCATATCTAAGTGCAATGATAAGCCATCTCAAAAGAAGAAGTGTGATGCATGCATATTCTCTTGATCTTTTCTCAATTTATATTTGTTCATAAAAACTCAACATGTGAGTTGATTACTTGATTAATTATTAATGATTAAAAGCACTTGTGAACATGTATCAAGTTCAAAACAGCAAGAAAGTTCGACCATGACCAGTCTTAGTGTAAGTAATTATTCCAATTACTAGACATGGCAAAAACTACAAAATGTATACCACGAGTAATGTAGTAAGAACTTTCAGCGTGTAAAAGGAATCACAAAGTCATATATGTATGAAATACTATGCTCATAATATTTTAATTTCAGATTCACACATAGACTTCCCAAGTTTCAAAACTCCCCCTCAATTTAAGCCATGACGATGCATAACCCCTATTTCACTATGAATATAACAAAAACGAGTGAAATCCAAAGGTTTTGTAAAAATGTCAGCCAATTGTTGTTCGGTATCTGCATGGTGAAGCACAATGTTTCCTTTTTCAACATTATCTCGGAGAAAGTGATACCTAATGTCAATGTGCTTAGTTCTAGAATGTTGCACGGGGTTTTTAGCAATGCAAATGGCACTTGTGTTATCACAGAACAGTGGAACACTATCTAGATCAACCCCATAGTCCTTAAGTGTTTGAACAATCCAAAGAATTTGTGAGCAAGCACTAGCAGCAGCTACATGTTCAGATTCGGCTGTGGATTGTGCAACTGAATTTTGTTTTCTAGAGGACCAAACAACAAGATAATTACCAAGAAAATGACAAGCACCGGAAGTACTTTTCCTATCAATCCTACAACCCCCAAAATCAGCATCCGAAAAAGGTTTCAAAGTAACGGTTAAGGAAGAAGGAAGAAAAATTCCAAATTGTTGAGTTCCATGTAAGTACCTGAGAATCCTTTTGACGGCTTGACGATGTGAAGCATGTGGGGAGGCTTGAAACTGTGCAAAAAGACATACGCTGAATTGTATGTCTGGTCTTGATGCCGTGAGATACAAAAGTGATCCGATCATGCTTCTATATTCTTTTTGATCCACGGGTTCACCATCTTCATCAAGTCCAAGTGTTTTTGCTGTTCCCATTGGTGTCCGAAGAGGCTTGCTTTTGTCCATGTTGAAGCACCTTAGGAGATCTTTTGTATACTTCGTTTAATGCACAGATGTACCCTCCTTTGTTTGCTTGATTTGCAGCCCCCAAAAGTAAGTGAGTTCACCCATCATACTCATTTCAAATTCGGAAATCATCATTGCTGAAAACTTGGAAACAAGATCATGAGAAGCACAACCAAAGATAATATCATCCACATACACTTGAACGAATAATGAGTCATTGCCATGCTTAAGCACAAAAAGAGTTTTATCAACCTTGCCCACGGTAAACCCTTTTTCAAGTAAGAATGTTTTTAACCTATCATACCTTGCTCTAGGGGCTTGCTTGAGACCGTATAAGTCTTTGGACAGTTTGTAAACATGATTAGGAAATCTGGATTTTCAAAACCCAGTGGTTGTTTGACATAAACCTCCTCATCTATGTAGTCATTAAGAAAAGCACTTTTAACATCCATTTGATATAGCTTAAAACCAATAGATGCAGCAAAAGCTAACAAAATTCTTATGGCTTCTAACCTAGCAACAGGAGCAACAGTTTCATCAAAATCTAGACCTTCAACTTGAGTGAAACCTTGAGCAACCAACCTAGCCTTATTCCTAACCACAACCCCATCCTCACTTTGTTTATTTTTAAATACCCGTTTAGTTCCAATTAAAGTGTGACCTTGAGGTGGAGGTACAAGTTTCCAAACATTATTTCTTTCAAAATTTTCTAACTCTTCTTGCATGGCAATAATCCAAGATTCATTAGTGAGTGCGTGTGATATATATTTGAGTTCAAAAGAAGAAACAAAAGCAGAATGAGCATAAGAGTTTTGATCACAAAACTTGGACCGTGTGACTCGTTCGTGCAAGCTTCCAATCATCTGTTGTGGGGGGATGATCTTTGTAAAACTGTAAGAGAACAGATGTCTCACAAGCTTCTTCTTCTTCATGTTCATCACAAATCGATGAGCTTGTGACTTGAGGATGATTTGAATTAGCATTGATGGTTGTCGGTGCTGGTTGAGAATTAACATCTGGAGCTAAACCAAAGTCTTTAGCAGCTGAATTTTCGGGCAGCAGCTCCAATTCTTCCTCATCTTCAACAAAAATGCTCTCCCCCTGCTGATATGGATCTGGACCTGCAATGTTTGAGCTAGTACCTAGGCTAGCTTCATCAAAAGACACATCACAAGTCTCCACAATTTTGTTAGTGTCAAGTAAAAACACACGATAGCCTCTAGTATGAGATGGATAATCAAGAAACATGCCATCAATGGATCTAGGTTCAAATTTATCAAGATTACCATGTTTCTTAACAAAGCATTTGCAACCAAAGACCCGAAAGTGTGTAACACTAGGCCTATGTCTAAACCGGAGCTCATATGGTGTTTTACCTAGCTTAGCACGCAAGAAAACACGATTTGAGACATAACAAGCGGTTGCTAACGCATCAGCCCAAAATTTCCTAGGAGTTTGATATTCATCAAGGATAGTCCTAGCCATCTCAATTAAGGTTCTGTTCTTTCTTTCTACAACACCGTTTTGTTGAGGTACATATGGTGAAGAAAATTTATGATCTATTCCATTTTCAGCACAAAAGTGATCAAAAGATTGATTTTTAAATTCAATTCCGTTATCACTTCTAATTGCTTTTAATGATCCTGGGTGATCAATTGATAATCTAAGAAATAAAGTTCTAAAGTGACTAAAAACTTCATTCTTAGATGCCATAAAGTAAACCCAAGAGTATCTAGAATAATCATCAATAATCACAAGAACATACCATTTTCCTCTGAAGGAATGAACACGTGAAGGTCCTACGGTGTCAAGGTGCAATAGTTGACACGGTTCAGTTGTCATGATCATTGTGAGAGGAGTATGTGAACCTGCAACCATCTTAGCATGTCTACAAGAAGAGCACACAATTTCTTTGTCCCCTTTAAGCTTAGGCAGCCCACGTATGCGATCAAGAGGACTAACACGCGTTAAGTGATCAAAGCCTACGTGACCAAGTCTACGATGCCAAAAATATAAGTCCTTTGAATCATTAGCAACTAGACACCTATGCTTAGAGGAAGACATATCAAAATCAGCTTTAAAAACTCTTCCAAAATGAGACATGTTAAAAATAAGCTCACTATTTGAACCTACAACTTTACAGCAGTTTTTATTGAAAATAATTTCTAGATTTTCATCTAGCAATTGTGAAATAAAAAGCAAGTTGTATTTCAAATTTTTAACAAGTGCCACATCCTTCAAAGTGTAGTGATCATTTACTCTAACCGAACCCTTAGCAATTATAGGATTTGAAGAATTATCAGCAAAAGTAACATTCTCTACACATGACACAAAAGAGAGGGAGGAGAACCAATCTTTGTTACCGGTCATGTGGCGTGAGCAACCTGAATCCACAATCCAAATGTTCTCCTTCCTCAAACGTGTAATCTACATAGAAGCACAATACATCGATGACTCAATACTGGGTTTAGTCAAAAGGCATTTACGAATCCAGTACTGAGTCACGCGACGTGCAGCAGGAAAAACACGCGAAAGCTGAGACAAAACAGCAGGTTTATAAGTCAAAGTTTGAGATTTTTTATTCTTAACTACTGACCTATAAGGTGTCACTTGTGTAGCACAAAAATATGTGGCTCCGGAGGAAAAAACAGAAGGTCCGAAGGTAAACTTTGAATGTTTTTGACTCAAAACAGCAGGTTGTACATTCGGTTCAATATGTGCAGCAAATTTTGCATGAAAGTTATGAGATCTAGCAACCATTCTTTCCCTTTTATGTTGTTTATCTAGTCTATAACAAAAATCTATGACATGACCATCTCTACCACAGTAGGTACAATGAAATTTAACTTTGTGTTCATGTCTAGATGAGCAAGCAATATTTTTATTTGAAACCGAATGAGACAACACTCCTGCAGATTTGAAAACCACTCCTTTATGTTTAGGAACTGTTTGAATCAAACCACTTCCTAATGACTTTACAATTTTAGGTGGATGTGCCTTAGCATGAGCATGAGAATCAAAACCTAAACCAGTTTTATCATTCCAAGACTTGGAAGAATTCAGCAGCAAGTTTAGGTTCTTATTCCCATTACAAAACCGATCTAATGTCCTATGCATGTCATCAAGTTTATTGGACAGATCAAGGCAATTTTGACATGAAGTTTTTCCTTTTAGTTTGCAATTGGAACAAAATTTAACTTCATGAGAACGTAAAGCATTGTTCAATATAGAAATTTCATTCATAGCATCCTGTAGTTTCTTATCAAGATCATCACAAGTAGAACAATGCAAATCAATTGTAGAACAGCTAGCATCTTTCAAGTTTTTATCATTAAGTGCAGCAAGCTCTTTGTTCTTCTAAATTTCTAACTCAAGTTTATCAAGTGTGGAGGTGTGCACACTTCTTAATGAGGACAATTGTTCATATATTAAATCACATGAGGAACAAGAATCATCACTAGGAATCAAGGATTTCAAACGATTAATTTTAGATTCTAGTGACTCAATTTTAACAGCATTGTCCCTAAGCTTTTTGTCCTTTTTCTTAACAATAATAGTGGCATGAGAAATAGCATCACACATTTCTTCGCAAGTAGGACATACCTCTTCATTGTAGCTGTTGTGTTCTGCCTCCTCCATACTTGATCTTAACTTGCCCGCCATGAAGCACAAGTTTGCCAAATCATATTCATCTTCGTCACTTCCAATGTCCACGTCGCTTGAGGTGAACTCTTGAAGCGCGGTGATGAAACTATTGATCATCTTGCGTCCTATGGTACCTTTCTTCTTCTTGTTGGAATTTCCAGAGGAGGTCCGGACCTTGCTTTGTTTTTCTTCCTGGGTGGCTGGACCTGAAAGGTTAGGGCATTATGTACGAAAGTGTCTTGTTTTGCCACATTCAAAACAGCGTTGAGGTCCGGAGCTTCCTCTCCTTCTAGTTCTCACATTTTGCAATGCTTTTGAGAATCTAGTAGAGATGAGTGCTACCTCCTCTTCTGGAAATTCTTCGATCCGCTCCAGGGTTAGTGAGGACAACAAAGCAAGAGTATTGCAAGATGATGATTGGCCGGAGCTAGACATATCACGTTGTGAAACAAATGCAATAGACTTATTTGGGTTCTTAGGTGCTAGGATGTCAATTTCATGAGTTTTTAGTTTAGAATAGAGTACATCTAATGTAAGAGAACTCATGACAGTAGATTCACGAATAGATGTGACTTTCATCTCCCAAGTTGACACATCTAATGCACTTAGCAATTGCTTAGCATTTTCAGCATCTGAAAAATTAACATTGACACTACGCAAGTTGCTGAGAATTTTATTAAAGCGAGCAAAAAGGTCATCAATAGACTCACCGCGTTGCATCTCGAAGCGCATGTATTCCTTTTTGAACATGTCTTGTCTTACCTCTTTGATCGTGTTGGATCCTTCGTGATAGTCACAAAGTGCTTTCCACACATCGTATGCAGATCGGAGGTGTGCAACACGGTCGAAGTCGCTTTGAGTTAATCCTTGTATGATCAAGTTCCGAGCCTTGTTGTTGTTGTCGACATCTCTCAGGTTTGTAGCTGTAACTTGATTGTTTGATGGCACTTCGTAAGGATTGTATACCTTCTCTCATATTGCAAAGCCTTGTGCCTAGACGAAAGCCTCCATGCGTGCCTTCCAAACCTGAAAATCAATACCAGCGAACACACAAGGTTTGGCAGAGTACTTCTCCATGATGAGTAGTTAAAAACACGCACAAATCACAAAGATTAGAGCACCGTGGCTCTTATACCAATTGTAGGATCAAAGAGCACATGAAAAGCTACCAGAGGGGGGTGAATGGTAGATTTAAAAATCTTACACAGCGGAAACAATTAAACCCCAAACCCCGTCGGCAAAAAAACGATCTGTTAAAGAAATCGTGTGTGAGAGTAATCTAAACGTGTTTCACCATGACAAAAGTGACAGATATCAGAGAGAATCAAGTCACGAAGACAACACAAAAAGAATCACTCAAATCCTTCAAGAGAAACTCAAGTTATGATCGAAAGATCGAACAAAGGTCAATCTGCCCTACCCGAGAAAAAAACAGTTCTGGAACGCTGCAAAGAAACTCGTGTAGATCATAGACCACAAATCCAATAACCGTGAAATTTTGACAGATGATATATAATCAAGTTGTGAAGACAACCCAAAAATAATCACGTCAATTGGATCTGTAAAACTCGAGTTATGATAAAACCACCGACGAAAGGTAGTGCTGTCCAGAAACTCGACGACTAAAACTTGTCTGGAACAAGTCGGGCGAACAAGGCACAAAAGTTCCTTAAAACTACGAATCTTATTCAATGGAAAACAAGAGGAACAGCCCCAAAGTCGTGAACCACGATCTCTGGGCTCCCTTGCTTATATAACTAGCTCGAAAGCCAACTCAACTCAGATCAGGAATCTAATCCTACTCTGTTCACGAATCGTAACTTTCCATAACTGCTTAGGATTCTTCTACACGCAGATAGAAGCAATATTAAGACTTCCAAACACCTTAGGAACGTATCCCACATTAATAAACAACTCAAATTCATGACACACACGGAATCCTATCATAACCAATTCAAATCTTTCCATATTTGAGTCAAACCCGACTCAGCCGCAGCCTGAGTCTATAACCTAGTCGGTTGGACCTTTCCGACCAATTCTTTACGTCCACATCTCTTCATCACGCCTCGGAACCATGTAGCCACGTCCATGAACTCCTTGCACACGTGCAAACATCTTCCAATGACGTCCACAATACCTTCACATGCATTGTTCTTGATTCAATCATGTTGCGCAGCCTCCTGATCAACTCAACCACAATTCCTCCCGAACTTTGTTGTTGAACCTCATCTTCTCCCTAAGACTAGTTCAATGGATCCCGTCACCAGCCATGTCTTGAACTCAAGCAACACCTGCACATGAATAAACAATCAATCCATACGAGCCCAAGTCTTCGACTTGACTCAAGTTAGTTCTGAACACAACACCTTACGTGAGAACCTCACATAACCATGTTGCAAAACCAGTAACATGATATCATCCATATCAACCAAAAAGCACCAAAGACTTAGCAAATGAATACTAAGCAATCTTTCCAGAGATGTAAAGCAAGTTCGAAACATTGCAAATGAAAAACAGAAGCATTGCGGTCAAGTTCCGAACCTTGCCAGAGCAACCCGGACCTTGAGCCGGAGCTAACAAAAGCTAGTAGAACCTAGCGCCGGAACTTACCAGAACTAGTATAACCAAGCTCCCACTGGAGCTTACAAATCTAGCAGGACCTAGCTCCGGAGCTAACCAGAACTAGTCGGAACTAGTAAACCCAAAAGCCGGAGCTAGAAAAATCAACTCGGAGCTTAGCAAAAACACGCCGGAGCTATCAAAGACATGTCGGAGCTAAAGACAAAACTCATCGGAGCTAACCAAAACTAGTCGGACCTTGATAAAAAGGTGTTTTGGTGATATTCAAAACTTTTATCGTCAAAGCAAGTGTATTCACTACAAGCCAATGTATTCAACACACATAGGTCTTACAATATCCCCCTTGATGAATGCATTGGCAACACCATTTAAAATCCGAACATTGGCTTATTCACATAAAAGTTTTGAAGGCAATTTCTCCACCTTTGTAAATCAAAAGTAAAATGAGAAGAAAATCCAAAAATTATCTCATATTATCTCTCCCTCCACCTTTATTATCTCTCCTTCTCTTCATGCTTATATCTCCCCCTTTGACAATGTATTCAGCAAGTCATGAGCATATAAACAAATTATCTCACTCCCTTTAGTTGTTTTTTTTTTGACCGGTGAAAAACTGCAAGGGAGAACCCAGGCAGCCATAAAACATATATTAAAAGAGATGAGGTAACAGGGAGTTACAATAGCTCCGCGGAGCTTGACTAGGTGTTCCAGAGGGAGGAACGTCCTTTACATACTCTGAAGCCACAAGAGCACACTGGCCCTATCCTCCGGCTTAAAACGGCAGGCCTGAAGCCTTGTAGAAGCAATGAACGATTGTTTCCAGATGTTTACAGAGGGAGTAGAGTTTCTGAAAATGACATTGTTACGAGCAATCCAGATCTCCCAGGCCACTATGGAGAAGGTTTCCATGAAGGCGCGACGACCCCAGTTGAGCTTGGCTTTTTGAAGGGTATGAAAGAAGGGGATGTCATGGTCCCAGTAAATCCCAAGGACGTTCCAGCATGCCATGCTGAAGGAGCAGCTAAAGAAGAGATGGTACGTGAGTTCCTCCACATTGTCAGCACAGAGCACGCAGGTGTAGTCGTTCCCATCAATCGTGATGTTTTTTCTCTTCAGGAGGTTGCGTGAGTTGAGTCGGTCCCGAAACACCAGCCACATGAAGATCTTTATTTTCTTTAGCACCTTTGAGGCCCAAATCCAGCTAAAGGGTGTTGGTGGGTTGATGTGCTTGTAATAGTTGTTGTAAATAACCTTGGAGCTGAATGTTCTTGTTCCCCCGATTGGAGTCCACTCATCCTGTGCAGCTTCCCTGTGTCAAATTTCCTCCAGCATGGCCTCCAGATTGGCCAGTTCCAATAGTGCTTCCTCTGACAATGGTTGAAAAAAGTGATTGTGATGGTCTGAGCTACTGAGGTATTGGGCCATTGAGATGTTGGTTCTTTTTGCGAAGGAGTATAAACGGGGCATGTCCCTTCTGAGGAGGTGGCCTTCCCACTGATCATGCCATAGTCGAATTGTGTTCACTGCGGCAGTTTTGACTTCAAAGTTCCTGAGAAAAGAATCAGATAGGCTCACAACATCCCTCCACCAGAAGGATCCTTTTCCTTTTGTGCCGTGGGGGGGGGGGGGTTTCCATTTCTGCAATAGCGCTGATGGATGAGGTGAACCCAGGGGATGTCTGCTTTGTTATAGATTTTCTAGAGGAATTTCATGAGCAAGGTTCCATTCATTGCAGTGAGGTTTTTCAGACCCAGGCCTCCATTTTCCTTTGGTGTTGTAACTTGGTTCGAGGCCACCAGGGGCCGGCCCTTGCCAGCGATTTCCGAGCCTCTCCATAAGCATTGTTTTCTGGCTTTGTCAATAGCTTGAATGACTGACTGTCTCAATTTGATGGTACACATCGCATAAATTGGGATGGCAGATAGAACGCTGTTGATGAGTGTGCATCGACCAGCCATTGACAACCATGTTGCTGCTCCAGTTAGTGTTTTTTGCACCCTTAAGACAATCCCTTCGAAGGCATCTGCTTTGGGTCTGTCGAGGCTCATCAGCGGACCTAAGTAAGTAAATGGGAATGAACCAATAGTGCAACCCAGTGTGGCTGCTAGAATTGTGGCCTCCTCTTCATCAGTGTTTATTGGTGTTAAGCTTGATTTTGCCCAGTTCACTCTTAGCCCTGTAGCTCCCCCAAAGGATTGTAGTAAGTTTTTCAGAAAGAAGAGCTGTCTCTGGTTGGCTTTGAGGATTAGAATAGTGTCATCTGCATATTGTACTACCGGGAAGCCCTCGTTCATTTCTTGATGCAGTGGCAATGATAGAAGCCCCAGCTCCACTACTTTGTTGATTAAAATTTGTAGAAGATATGCTGCCAGTACAAATAGCAGGGGGGCTAACGGGTCCCCCTGCTGAACACCTCTTCTGCAGTGAAAAGTCTTTCCTGGCACCCCATTGAGAAGAACTGAGGATGTGGCAGTAGATAGAATATATGTTACCCATGTGATCCACTGTTCAGGAAAACCCAAAGCTCTCAGCATGTGTATGATGAAGTCATGTTCAACCCTGTCAAAGGCTTTTTTCGAAGTCTAGTTTGAGTACTATGACACCAGTGTTGGTTTTTTTGCATTGATAGAGGTACTCATAGACCCAATCCATGCAGTCCTCGATGGTTCTTTTCTTGATGAAACCATATTGATTTTTGTGGATAATGGTTGGGACGACTTCCTGCAATCTGACTAAGAGTATCTTAGTGTTCAGTTTGATAGTGGAGTTTATCAGTGATATGGGCTTGTAATCTGTAACCCTACAGGGATTATTGATCTTCGGGATGAGAGTGATTAAGGAACTATTCAGAGGCTGGATACTGATGTTGCCATTAAAGAAGTCCGAGCATAGCTGTCGGTACCCTGGGTACCATATACCCCTTGGGATTACAAATATCTCAAGGGAATGTCATCTACTTTATTTGAAGAACTTCGGAGGCCCACATGTCAGACATAACCGGACCCGCTTCCCCAACATGGCTAGTCCCAGGGTCGCCACATGTACTATCAAACCGGAGCTACCGCCCACAAGGGGGAAGCTCCGGGCTATGTACCATAGCGGCACCCCCGGACCTAACCCCAGACCGAGGGAAGCTCCAGAACTGACACGTGTTAGGTGGCACCGGATCTATCTTTTCCCCACAGTATGCTCCGGAGCTGCCACGTGTCCCACCGTCGGATCTTCAGCCTCTAACCTTCGGAAGACTCCACAACGGCTCCGGATCTTCAAAGAGAATCAAGGACTTCAAGACCCGATTAAGTGTCATTAATACTATATTAATGACACACGATCGGATGACCTTAATTACTAGTAACGGTGTTGTCAAAGCCCGTAACTCGGTCATTAAGGGCAATTAATCGCATCAAATGTGTATCAATATTAGTAACCGCCAGGGGCCACATGTCGGGCTAGGCTAACTTGTAACGGCCTGCCCTTATACTATAAAAGGATAGGCCAACGATATCTAGGGAGCTGGATGCTCACTCGACACTCTTAACTGACATTGAGCTCATACATCCAATACAACACCAACACACCCCCATGGAGTAGGGTATTACGCTCAGGCGGCCCGAACCACGTAAACCTTCGTGTCTCTTGTGTCACTTAACACTTCACCTTCTTGAATCTCCGCACGCCCACACCGAACCTCAAACTCCTCTAAAACTTTAGTAGTGTCGGGAGACCAGCCGGATCAAAACCACCGACAGTTGGCGTGCCGGGTAGGGGGCGCCTGAGATTTCAAGAATGGTGAACTCAGCCGCTGGATCATCCAATGGTCATCCCACTGTTCAAGCTGTTGGGGGCAATCCCTCCAATATGCAGCCACCAGCAAGTACCACGGTTCCAGCAGGAGTCACACTTCCACCACCGCCGCCTACACCAGCAAATCAAGCTGGGCAACGCGATGGTGCACCGGCGTCAATCACTGCGTCAGCGAATCTTGACAACCTGGAACATGCGCTTCATGCAGCACGTGCTCTCCTTCAACGCCCACCACCTCCGGATGCATCCCGAGATGCCATGGAGCAGTGGAGGGCTGATGTGGAACATTTGGTTGCAGCAGCAGCCGATCGCATCAGCAACCAGGGTCCTCCTCCTTCAGGACGGGCCCCGTTGCAGCAACGGACCTTGTCTGGCAGACTTGGTCCGCACGTTTCCAACAACAGGAGACGTGTTGTGTCACAGCAGGTGACTTCGTTGCCCTTCGGGGCACGACGCACTCACACGGTATCAAGGCTTTCAACTCATGACCTCCAGGCGGAGCTTGATCTCCGATACCGTCAACAAGACGGCCGAGTCCATATAGAGCGTGCTTGTGAAAGACGAGAAGCTCAGGACATTCCTGCTCTTGAACGAGTAGGAGGAGGCTGTTCAGCCCTGGCCATGCATCTGCGAATGGTCAAGTGGCCACAGAAGTTTCGGCCTCACCTGCCGGAGAAGTTTGACGGGACTGTTAATCCCGTCAAATTTCTTCAGATTTACTCCACTGCTATCTTGGCAGCTGGAGGAAATGAGGCCGTAATGGCCAATTATTTTCTAGTGCCTTTAACTGGGACCGCCAGGTCCTCGTTTATGAGCCTTCCACCCAACTCCATCCACAGTTAGGAGGAGTTGTGCCGGCAGTTCACCGCCAACTTCGGGAGTTCATACACCCGACCAGGCACCGAACTGGACCTTTTTGCAGTTGTGCAAAAAGGAGGAAAATCCCTGCGATCATTCATCCAGAGATTCTCTCAGGTATGAAACACTATTTGTAACACCCTCATTTTCATGCATCATGCCCTACATGCACTCATATACATGATTAACATTAACCCACAACAAGAGGAACGAGTTTAAAATTGATTTGGAACAAAACCGCACTTAAAAATGTAGGAAAGTACGGACTAGTCCGGTTTTGCTGAGGACTAGTCCGATTTCTCTCTGACTAAAAACGGACTTGTCCGTTTTTGCTGCGGACTAGTCCGATTCTTCCCCTGGAAACTTTCGGACTTGTTCGATTTTGTGCGGACTAGTCCGATATTCCATGAATCCTTGAAAATTTGCTAAGTCCCTGGACTTTTCCGGACTAGTCCAGTGTTCCAGCGGACTTGTCTGTTTTTCCTCTTTGTTCAAATTCGGACTTGTCCGATTTTTGGCCAGACTTGTCCGATTTTCTCTCTGGACGACTTCGGACTAGTCCGGTCCTGTCCGGACTTGTCCGATATTTCGCGACTCCGAGTTGATCATTTGTTTTACGACTTGTTTCTTGGGTTTCACGTTAAGTGGGCCTAGGTACGTCATGCCTAACTCTTTTGGAGCCCATGTGGGACTCTAAACCGGCCTCTACTCATTCCAAAACTCGAAATCCATCTAACCCTAGCCTCCACCTCTATATAAACAGCCCCGCCCCTTGGTTTGACATCTATTTGCCACTTTTCCACCCACCCAAACCCTAGTTCGTGGGGAGCCACCATCAAGGAGGGAGGAGAAGATCCCAAGCAAGAAGAAGAAGAGGAGGAAACGAAGAAGGATAGAGATCTCCACCAAGTTTCGTCCTTCACCACCAATTCATCTCCAAGTTCATCACCAACCCTAGATCATCAAGATCCAAGTGTTACCTCCAAGTTTCTTGGTTCATTGGAGTTCTAAACACCTGGCGGATTTGCGCTAGAAAGTGCCGCGGAGGATCTCCAGCACCAAGAGTTTGAAGGCTTTGATCCTAATCAACAGCAAGAGCAAGGCAAGTGTCCTTGAAGCATATTGATCCCGTTTTAAAATAAATGTTTTGTTTGCAAAACTGCATGCTTGTGTCAAATTGATGGGAATCCTATGGTAGGATGTTTACTAGTTTTGTTTAACCACCCTTGTCACCTGGAATTTATGGTAGAGAGTCGCGAAGGGCTTTTTACTTTTTGCTTCGCTTAATCAACTGGGATGGAAAACAACTATACCAATCAATTTATTTATGCATGGATGAGATTATGGATAACATGAACTGGTTAATATGGTATTGTAATGGGTGATCTAAGCAAGCCTGGTATGTGGATGGGTTGGATGTTATGGTAGTTTGCTTGCTTTAGATCTAAGGACCGGTTCATGCGAGAATAAGCCAGGACTACAGTGCCACCACGAGGCCAAGTATGGGTGCGGCGTAGCTGATTAATTAGGGCTTTGCTAGTGTTGTTTGGACCATTGTGGATGCTCGGGGAAGGGGTAGTCGGATTGGGTTTGTTGATGATTGGTGGGACTACCCTGGGATCCGAATGGCTCAAGAGGGGGCCCTTGGTTGAAGATGTGCTCAGTTGGAGGCATCGCAACCGGTGAAACCTCAGTGGGGTCTAAATAGGCTAGTAATCCCTTTGTAAAGGCTATTTTGTGATCTCTTGGCCACACACCAACGGAAGTGTGTAATGTGACCGACGGGTCATGGGCATAAGGGAGGTTCCTAGTCGCCGAAAGGTGATGAAATCACGAACACGTGGGTAAAGAGGTGCAAACTCTGCAGAGTTAAATAAAACTATCATGATAGTCGTGCTCCCAGTTATGAGCACCTGGACTACTTCCATGATTAGAGGGAAACTGGGATTTGGAATGATTATGGTTTGGTAATGGTTATGGTTGATATTATGATTATGGTTATGGTTATGGGATGGAATTATGGTTTGTGACATTGATTATGGTTATTGGTAATGGTGATTTATGGACTGGTATTATTATGGTTACATGGTTTATGATGGGTTTACTTCACATAATATGATATATTGCTTTTCAAATGTTTTACTGTACTTTTCAGCACTTAGCCATTATTATTGTCATCATTTGAATCAGCCACATGTCATACTTTCCACACTTGCTGAGTACGACATGTACTCACTCTTGCAATCCCCCCAACAGGTGCAGGTCAGGATTGGGAGTTTAATGTTGATAATGCGGAGTTCTAGGCCGTGTCTACCGTCAGCTTTGCCTGTGGTGTTGATTGGAGCTGCACATACATACCCTGTCGCTTATGGTGCATAGTTGCTTAGTTTGCTTAATTAGTTTATTTCCGCTGCATTAGTTGAACTTGTCATTAATATTCATTGGAGCTTGTATTCGAGGATAATCTGGTTTGTGCAATAAAATTTGGTTAATTAATATTGTTCTGTGGTAATTTTCTGTATACTCTTTGTGATTGCACTCGTGTATGTGTGATGAACATCCTGGGCACACATGTGCGTTAGCTTGGTTCATTTTCGGAACCGGGCGTCACAGATTGGTATCAGAGCCAGGTTGACCATAGGACGCAGCCTAGATAGAATGGACACTTTAGAGCACATAGGAGCACTCAGAAATCGATGTGTTTTTGCTTGGAGTGCTGTTTGCTATATATATTGTTTGCTTGTGTGCTTAATAGAGGATTTTGGGATGCCTTAGCATTGCCATGTCCACCTAGGCTAGTGTGGCTAGCTGTTTAGTTTATACCCCTTGATGCATATAGTTGGGGACGTTTTCTAATTCTTACCTACTGCTTTTCTTCAGATGGTGAGGACTCGCAACCAGAGGGATGGCAATGATGAAGAGGAGAACAATGGAGTGCCTCAGAACAACAATGGGCAAGGATCTACTCAGGGAGGTATCAACATCAAGCAACTATTGGCCATGCAAAACCAGCTCATGCAGACCATGATACAGACTATGGGACAGCTGCAGGCTGGCAATATCAACAATCAGCCCCACATGCCTCCACCGCCACCCCCGCCTCCTCATAACCGATTGGGAGAGTTCATGAGGACTAGGCCGCCAACCTTTGCTCAAGTCGCAGACCCTATGGATGCGGATGATTGGCTCAAGTCCGTGGAGAAGAAGCTAGCCATTGTCCAATGCAATGACCGGGAGAAGGTCCTGTTCGCTTCTCATCAACTCGTTGGAGCAGCTGCGGATTGGTGGGATGCTCATTGCAATGCTCATGAGAATCAAGAGAGGATCACTTGGGCGGAATTCAAGGAGAGTTTCCGTTCCCATTATGTGCCAGAAGGTGTTATGCTCTTGAAGAGGCAAGAATTTGAGAATTTAAGGCAAGGAAGATCAAGCGTGAGTGAATATCTCAATAAGTTCACTCAACTCTCAAGGTATGCGCCTGAGGATGTTAGTCGGGACAGCCGGAAGCAATACTTGTTCATGAGGGGCTTGAACAATGAGATCCAAGTGCAACTACTCAACTGCGATTATGCCAATTTTCAGAAACTTGTGGACAAAGCAATTGTGGTTGAGAACAAGATCTGTGAGATGGAGCAAGAAATCAAGAGGAAGGCGCCGTATCAAGGACAGCAACAAGGAAGTAATGTGCGCCCTCGCTTTGCGCCGCCCAATGCGCCTCATTACAGCTCCTCTATTCCTGCTCAACGCCCTAGTTATGCACCTCGTGCTGATTTTCCTGGAGCCAATGTTCAAACCCAAGCTTGTCCCAATAATTCTGGTGGAGTTAAGAAGTGTTATACTTGTGGAGAAGCTGGACACTTTGCGCATCAATGTCCTAAGTCAGGCCTTGGTCAAGGAAGCAATGCGCTGAGGCAAAACCCAAGACCTAATGGAGGACAACCACAAGGAAGCCGTGGACAGCATAATTTTGCTCGTGGCAACGTGAACCATGTCTCTACGGAGGATGCTCAACAAGCGGATGACGTGGTCATTGGTATGTTTCTCGCCAACTCCAACCCCGCGACTATGTTATTTGATTCTGGAGCATCGCATTCATTCATTGCATCGAAGTATGTTGCCAAGTATAGTTTGCCTATCTCTCATATGAAGTTTACTCTGTTGGTTAAGTCTCCTGGAAGAGAGATGAGGACAAATATAGTATGTCCAAAAGTAAGCCTTAGAATAAGGGGGGTAGACTTCTCCGCCAACCTTATAGTTTTGGATTCTCAAGGATTGGACATTATACTTGGTATGGACTGGTTGAGGAAGATTTGACGTATGCCGAGCAACCGGTCAAAGTCTTGGAAACTAAGGAGAGGGTCACAAGGAACAAGGTCATTAGATGGTGTAAAGTTCAATGGAAGCACCATACCGGAAAAGAAGCAACTTGGGAGCTAGAAGATGATCTCAAGAAGGAATTTCCCTATCTCTTCTCTTCCGCGTCAAATCTCGAGGGCGAGATTCATTTTAAGGGAGGTAGGTTTGTAACACCCTCATTTTCATGCATCATGCCCTACATGCACTCATATACATGATTAACATTAACCCACAACGAGAGGAACGAGTTTAAAATTGATTTGGAACAAAACCGCACTTAAAAATGTAGGAAAGTGCGGACTAGTCCGGTTTTGCTGAGGACTAGTCCGATTTCTCTCTGACTAAAAACAGACTTGTCCGTTTTTGCTGCGGACTAGTCCGATTCTGCCCCTGGAAACTTTCGGACTTGTCCGATTTTGTGCGGACTAGTCCGATATTCCATGAATCCTTGAAAATTTACTAAGTCCCTGGACTTTTCCGAACTAGTCCGGTGTTCCAGCGGACTTGTCCATTTTTCCTCTCTGTTCAAATTCGGACTTGTCCGATTTTTGGCCAGACCTGTCCGATTTTCTCTCTGGACGACTTCGGACTAGTCCGGTCCTGTCCGGACTTGTCCGATATTTCGCGACTCCGAGTTGATCTTTTGTTTTACGACTTGTTTCTTGGGTTTCACGTTAAGTGGGCCTAGGTACGTCATGCCTAACTCTTTTGGAGCCCATGTGGGACTCTAAACCGGCCTCTACTCATCCCAAAACTCGAAATCCATCTAACCCTAGCCTCCACCTCTATATAAACAGCCCCACCCCTTGGTTTGACATCTATTTGCCACTTTTCCACCCACCCAAACCCTAGTTCGTGGGGAGCCACCATCAAGGAGGGAGGAGAAGATCCCAAGCAAGAAGGAGAAGAGGAGGAAACGAAGAAGGATAGAGATCTCCACCAAGTTTCTTCCTTCACCACCAATTCATCTCCAAGTTCATCACCAACCCTAGATCATCAAGATCCAAGTGTTACCTCCAAGTTTCTTGGTTCATTGGAGTTCTAAACACCTGACGGATTTGCGCTAGAAAGTGTCGCGGAGGATCTCCAGCACCAAGAGTTTGAAGGCTTTGATCCTAATCAATAGCAAGAGCAAGGCAAGTTTCCTTGAAGCATATTGATCCTGTTTTAAAATAAATGTTTTGTTTGCAAAACTGCATGCTTGTGTCAAATTGATGGGAATCCTATGGTAGGAAGTTTACTAGTTTTGTTTAACCACCCTTGTCACCTGGAATTTATGGTAGAGAGTCGGGAAGGGCTTTTTACTTTTTGCTTCGCTTAATCAACTGGGATGGAAAACAACTATACCAATCAATTTATTTATGCATGGATGAGATTATGGGTAACATGAACTGGTTAATATGGTATTGTAATGGGTGATCTAAGCAAGCCTGGTATGTGGATGGGTTGGATGTTATGGTGGTTTGCTTGCTTTAGATCTAAGGACCGGTTCATGCGAGAATAAGCCAGGACTACAGTGCCACCACGAGGCCAAGTATGGGTGCGGCGTAGCTGATTAATTAGGGTTTTGCTAGTGCTGTTTGGACCATTGTGGATGCTCGGGGAAGGGGTAGTCGGATTGGGTTTGTTGATGATTGGTGGGACTACCCTGGGATCCGAATGGCTCAAGAGGGGGCCCTTGGTTGAAGATGTGCTCAGTTGGAGGCATCGCCACCGGTGAAACCTCAGTGGGGTCTAAATAGGCTAGTAATCCCTTTCTAAAGGCTATTTTGTGATCTCTTGACCACACACCAACGGAAGTGTGTAATGTGACCGACGGGTCATGGGCAAAAGGGAGGTTCCGAGTCGCCGAAAGGTGATGAAATCACGAACACGTGGGTAAAGAGGTACAAACTCTGCAGAGTTAAATAAAACTATCATGATAGCCGTGCTCCCGGTTATGAGCACCTGGACAACTTCCATGATTAGAGGGAAATTGGGATTTGGAATGATTATGGTTTGGCAATGGTTATGGTTGATATTATGATTATGGTTATGGTTATGGGATGGAATTATGGTTTGTGACATTGATTATGGTTATTGGTAATGGTGATTTATGGACTGGTATTATTATGGTTACATGGTTTATGATGGGTTTACTTCACATAATATGATATATTGCTTTTCAAATGTTTTACTGTACTTTTCAGCACTTAGCCATTATTATTGTCGTCATTTGAATCAGCCACATGTCATACTTTCCACACTTGCTGAGTACGACATGTACTCACTCTTGCAATCCCCCCAACAGTTGCAGGTCGGGATTGGGAGTTTAATGGTGATAATGCGGAGTTCTAGGCTGTGTCTACCGTCAGCTTTGCCTGTGGTGTTGATTGGAGCTGTGCATACATTCCCTGTCGCTTATGCTGCATAGTTGCTTAGTTTGCTTAATTAGTTTATTTCCGCTGCATTAGTTGAACTTGTCATTAATATTCATTGGAGCTTGTATTCGAGGATAATCTGGTTTGTGCAATAAAATTTGGTTAATTAATCTTGTTCTGTGGTAATTTTCTGTATACTCTTTGTGATTGCACTCGTGTATGTGTGATGAACATCCTGGGCACACATATGCGTTAGCTTGGTTCATTTTCGGAACCGGGCGTCACACTATCCCTTCTATCTCTAGCGCTTCTGTCATTGTGGCATTTAGATAGGGCGTACGGGATAAGAAGATGTTGGAGAAACTGGCGATCAAGGAGATCACCAGTGTAACAAAACTCTTCAGCTTGGCCGACAAATGTGCCAGAGCTGCAGAGGGCCCTGAAATGCACTCCAAACCAACTCCGGAGGATCACAAGAAATCCTCCAAAGGAGAAGCCACTATCTCCAGGAGTGGCAAGAAGAAGAAAAAGACCAACGGCAAGAAGAAGCCGTGAGCCGGTGCATCCAATGTTGCAGCTGCTGCAGCTCCGGGTGGCCGTGGGCCACGCCCCGAGAAGCAACCTCGACCGTCTTCTGAAGACGGTGGCAAACCCAAGGTGTGGTGTCCGATTCATAAGACGGACATCCATAGTTTGGAAGACTGCCGGGAGGTCCAAAACCTTGTCGAGCGCTACAACAAGCGCCGGGAAGAAGCTCCTACCCGACAAAGGGAAGGAAAGCAAAAAGTTGACAAAGCTCCGGTTGAAGAGGAGTTAGGTTTTCAGGATCCCAAAAAGGTCCTGAAGGCCGTTTACACCTCCGTCAACGACGATTCTGATGTCTCTGACAACGAGCATCAGAAGACCATGAACACCATTTTTGGTGGATCATGGGACATCACCTCCCGCCGCGTCCTCAAGACTATGCGTCGGGACATGGCCGTTGTAGCTCCTACAGCCAGGGCGGAGCCTCATCGGAAGTGGATGGACACAACCATCACTTTTGATGCTTCGGACTGCCCTTGAAGCATGGTTGGAGCAGGTCAGTTACCTTTGATGGTATCTCCTACCATCAATAACATCCAGCTCCACCATGTCATGGTAGACGGAGGTTCGGGGCTGAACCTCATAAGCTTTGAAGCTTTTACCAAGCTTCAACTCTGATCTTCAAATCTCCACCCCTCCCGGCCTTTCTCCGGAGTAGGTCCGGGAGTCATTACCCCACTCGGTGCTATTGCCCTCCCCGTTACCTTCGGTACCCGAGAGAAGTATCGCACCGAGAAGTTGGTCTTTGACGTTGCTCAGATCAACTTACCCTTCAATGCCATCTTGGGTAGGCCTGCCTTGTACAAATTCATGGCAGCTGCTCATTATGGTTACCTGGTGTTAAAGATGCCAACACCAGTAGGCATTCTCCGGATCCGCGAAGATCGCACTGCCGGAGTAACTGCTCTAGAAGAACTTCATGTGCTTACTACGGCACAAGAGGAGGACTCCAGACAGGAGCAAGCTCCAAAACCCTCGAGCCTTCGTCAGCGAGGCTTGACTTCTGCACCTCGTGTGCAGCCAAGCAGCGACACCGACATTCCCGTCAAAGTTGTCCAAATTGGTTCCGATGTCGCTCAGACCACCCGTATATCGGGGGGATTGAACGACAAATAGGAACTCGCGCTCATCGCTTTCCTCCGGGCTAATGTCGACGTGTTTGCCTGGCAACCGTCAAAATGCCTGGGATCCCCAGGGAAGTGATTGAGCACAATCTGAAGATCTACCCCGATGCACGACCCGTGCATCAGAAGCCTCGGAAGCAATGAGTGGAGCGACAGAACTTCATTCGACAAGAAGTGAAGAAGTTGCTCGAAGCTAGATTCATCCGAGAAGTCTTCCATCCAAAATGGCTGGCAAACCCAGTCGTTGTGCCCAAGGCCGGCGGGAAGCTTCGGATGTGTATTGACTACACAACACTAAATAACGCATGTCCAAAAGATCCATTCCCACTACCTAGAATAGATCAGATAGTGGATTCCACCTCCGGGTGTGAATTACTGTGTTTCCTAGACGCATATTCTGGGTATCATCAAATCAGAATGTCTAGGGAAGATGAAGAGTATACCTCTTTCATCACAGTAGATGGATTGTACTGTTATACAGCCATGCCATTTGGTCTCAAGAATGCATCTTCAACCTTTGTACGAGCTATGTACAAAACTTTTGAAGAACTCATTAGATACATAGTGGAAGTGTACGTCGATGACATCGTGGTCAAGGTCAAGAACAAGGAGTCACTCCTTGACACCTTGCAGGATGTCTTCGATAAGCTGCGGGTCACCTGCACAAAACTAAACCCAGACAAGTGTGTCTTCGGGGTTAGCTCCGGCAAACTTCTTGGTTTCCTGGTAAGTCACCGGGGCATAGAAGATAATCCGGCGAAGATCAAAGCCATTGAAGACATGCGGCCACCAGCCCGCATCAAGGATGTCCAAAAGCTAACTGGATGTCTAGCAGCCCTCAGCCGATTCATTTCAAGACTGGCGGAACGGGCACTTCCCTTCTTCAAGTTATTGAGGAAGTCCGGACCATTCCAATGGTCTGAAGAAGCAGAAAAGGCGTTCCAGGAGCTAAAAACAGCTCCTCACCATCCTACCAACTCTGGTAGCTCCGAACCCTGGTGAGCCTTTGCTACTTTACATTTCAGCTACTGACAAAGTCGTCAGCATGTCCTGGTTGCGAAGAGACCAGAACTATCCCGTACTCAGGAATCCAGACCCCATCGGGAGGGTCCGGGGGGCCACTGTCGGTACCCTGGGTACCATATACCCCTTGGGATTACAAAGATCTCAAGGGAATGTCATCTACTTGATTTGAAGAACTTCGGAGGCCCACATGACAGACATAACCGGACCCGCTTCCCCAACATGGCTAGTCCCAGGGTCGCCACGTGTACTATCAAACCGGAGCTACCGCCCACAAGGGGGAAGCTCCGGGCTATGTACCATAGCGGCACCCCCGGACCTAACCCCAGACCGAGGGAAGCTCCGGAACTGACACGTGTTAGGTGGCACCAGATCTATCTGTTCCCCACAGTATGCTCCAGAGCTACCACGTGTCCAACCGTCGGATCTTCAGCCTCTAACCTCCGGAAGACTCCACAACGGCTCCGGATCTTCAAAGGGGAATCAAGGACTTCAAGACCCGATTAAGTGTCATTAATACTATATTAATGACACACGATCGGACGACCTTAATTACTAGTAACGGTGCTGTCAAAGCCTGTAACTCGGTCATTAAGGGCAATTAATCACATCAAATGTGTATCAATATTAGTAACCGCCAGGGGCCACATGTCGGGCCAGGCTAACTTGTAACGGCCTGCCCTTATACTATAAAAGGACAGGCCGATGATACCTGTGACGCCCGGTTCCGAAAATGAACCAAGCTAACGCATATGTGTGCCCAGGATGTTCACCACACATACACAAGTGAAATCACAAAAGGATATACAGAAAATTACCACAGCTCAAATTATTAAATAAGTATTCTTATTACACAATTCATTGAATCCTCGAATACAAGCTCTAATGAATATTAATGACAAGTTCAACTAATGCAGCGGAAATAAACTAATTAAACAACTAAGCAAACTAAGCAACTTTGCAGCATAAGCGACAGGGTATGTATATGCGCAGCTCCAATCAACACCACAGGCAAAGCTGACGGTAGACACGGCCTAGAACTCCGCATTATCGCCATTAAAATCCCAGTCCTGACCTGCAACTGTTGGGGTGGGGAATTGCAAGAGTGAGTACATGTCGTACTCAGCAAGTGTGGAAAGTATGACATGTGGCTGATTCAAATGACGACAATAATAATGGTAAAGTGCTGAAAAGTACGGTAAAACATTTGAAAAGCAATATATCTTATGTATGTGAAGTAAACCCATCATAATCATAAATGATATCATAATACCAAATCTGAATTCATTACCATCATCAAAAAAAAATTCCAGATTTCACCATTGCCAATAACCATATTCATTACCAGAGATTAATCCATAACCATCCATAACCATTATCAAACCATGACCATCCCAAATTCCAATTTCCCTCTAATCATGGAAGTTGTCCAGGTGCTCATAACCGGGAGCACGGCTATCATGATAGTTTTAATTAACTCTGCAGAGTTTGTACCTCTTTACCCACGTGTTTGTGATTTCATCACCCTTCGGCGACTAAGAACCTCCCTTATGCCCATGACCCGTCAGTCATATTACACACTTCCGTTGGTGTGTGGCCAAGAGATCACAAAATAGCCTTTACAAAGGGATTACTAGCCTATTTAGACCCCACTGAGGTTTCACCGGTGGCGATGTCTCCCGCAGAGCACATCTTCAACCAAGGGCCCCCTCTTGAGCCATTCGGATCCCAGGGTAGCCCCACCAATCACCAACAAACCCAATCCGACTACCCCTTCCCCGAGCATCCACAATGGTCCAAACAGCGCTAGCAAAGCCCTAATTAATCAGCTACGCCGCACCCATAACTTGGCCTCGTGGTGGCACTGTAGTCCTGGCTTATTCTCGCATGAACCGGTCCTTAGATCTAAAGCAAGCAAACCACCATAACATCCAACCCATCCACGTACCAGGCTTGCTTAGATCATCCATTACCATACCATGTTTAACCAGTTCATGTTAACCATAATCTCATCCATGCATAGTTAAATTGAGTGATATAGTTGTTTCCCTTCCCAGTTGATTAAGCGAAGCAAAAAGTAAAAAGCCTTCCCGACTCTTTCTACCATAAATTCCAGGTGACAAGGGTGGTCAAACAAAACTAGTAAACTTCCTACCATAGGATTCCCATCAATTTGACACAAGCATGCAGTTTTGCAAACAAAACATTTATTTTAAAAACAGGATCAATATGCTTCAAGGACACTTGCCTTGCTCTTGCTGTTGATTAGGGTCAAAGCCTTCAAACTCTTGATGCTGTAGATCCTCCGTGGCACTCTCTAGCGCAAATCCGTCTAATCCACACAATAAACATACAAAACAAAAACAAAATCAAAGAGTGCACAAATATTACTCAATATGTCATGACATGCATGATTGATGCAATGCAAGGTAGAACTTGTTACTAGATTGCTTTTAATGATCACTAACTAGTTCTAATAGATTTTAACCAGTTTATACAGGTTTGGAGTTGATTAGATCAAATTTTAGAATCAATATAACACAATTTAACCAGAAAGATCGGACTAGTCCGCTTGGGATCGGACAAGTCCGCACTCTGCGAGATCAGCGGATTAGGGTTTTCTAGATCGACGTGAATTTGGAGATTAGGGGTTGAATTCTCGTAAGGAAAAGAGAATAGAAGGTATACCAGGTGTTTAGAACTCCAATGAACCAAGAAACTTGGAGGTAACACTGGGATCTTGATGATCTAGGGTTGGTGATGAACTTGGGGATGAATTGGTGGTGAAGGACGAAACTTGGTGGAGATCTTGATCCTCCTTCGTTTCCTCCTCTTCTTCTTCTTGTTTGGGATCCTCTCCTCCCTCCTTGATGGTGGCTCCCCACGAACTAGGGTTTGGGTGGGTGGAAAAGTGGCAAATAGATGTCAAACCAAGGGGTGGGGTTGTTTATATAGGGGTGGAGGCTAGGGTTAGATGGATCTCGAGTTTTGGGATGAGTAGAGGCCGGTTTAGAGTCCCACATGGGCTCTAAAAGAGTTGGGCACGACGTCCCTAGGCCCACTTGACGTGAAACCCAAGAAACAAGTCGTAAAACAAAAGGTCAATCTCGGAGTCGCGAAATATCGGACAAGTCCGGAAAGGACCGGACTAGTCCGAAGTCGTCCAGAGAGAAAATCGGACAAGTCTGGCCAAAAATCGGACAAGTCCGATCTTAGTCAGAAAGGAAAAACGGACAAGTCCGCTGGAACACCGGACTAGTCCGGAAAAGTCCAGGGACTTAGCAAATTTTCAAGGATTCATGGAATATCGGACTAGTCCGCACAAAATCGGACAAGTCCGAAAGTTTCCAGAGCCAAAATCGGACTAGTCCGCAGCAAAAACGGACAAGTCCGTTTTTAGTCAGAGAGAAATCGGACTAGTCCTCAGTAAAATCGGACTAGTCCGCACTTTCCTGCGTTTTAAGTGCGGTTTTGCTCCAAATCAATTTTAAATGCTCCGAATCGATTTTAAACTCGTTCCTCTTGTTGTGGGCTAATGTTAAACATGTATATGAGTGCATGTAGGGCATGATGCATGAAAATGAGGGTGTTACAAACCTACCCCCCTTAAAATGAATCTCGCCCTCGAGATTCGACGCGGAAGAGAAGAGATGGGGAAATTCCTTCTTGAGATCGTCTTCTAGCTCCCAAGTTGCTTCTTTTTCTGTATGGTGCTTCCATTGGACTTTACACCATCGAATCACCTTGTTCCTTGTGACTCTCTCCTTGGTTTCCAAGATCTTGACCGGTTGCTCGGCATACGTCAAATCTTCCTCTAGTTCCAATTCTTCCATTGGCACTTGATCTTCCGGTACCCTCAAGCACTTCTTGAGCTGGGAAACGTGAAACACATCATGTACGTCTGAAAGATGAGCTGGCATCTCCAACCTATACGCTACTTCTCCTCTTTTGTCCAAAATCTTGAATGGTCCAATATAACGAGGTGCGAGCTTGCCTCTTATGTTAAACCTCTTATGACCTCTCATTGGTGACACCTTGAGGTAAACAAAATCTCCTATTTCAAAGGCTAATTTCCTTCTCCTATTATCCGCATAGCCTTTTTGCCTTGATTGGGCAGCCCTCAAGTTTCCACGAATTATTTGGACTTGCTTTTTGGCTTCTTGCAACACGTCCGGACCAAATACTTGAGTTTCTCCTGCCTCATTCCAGAATAAAGGTGTCCTACACTTCCTCCCATAAAGCGCTTCATATGGCGACATTTTCAAGCTTGCTTGGTAACTATTGTTGTATGAAAATTCCGCGTATGGCAAGCTTTTGTCCCAACTTTTCCCATGCTTTAAAGCACAAGCTCTTAACATGTCCTCCAAAATCTGATTGGTCCTCTCGGTTTGTCCATCCGTTTGAGGATGATATGCTGAACTAAAATTCAACCTCGTTCCCAAAGCTTCATGCAATTTTTGCCAAAATCTGGAGGTAAATTGAGAACCTCTATCCGAGACTATCTTCTTAGGGACTCCATGTCGACACACAATATGCTCCATGTATATTTCGGCCAATCGTGCAGCTGTATACTTGGTCTTCACAGGGACAAAATGAGCTGACTTGGTTAAACGATCCACAATTACCCAAATTGAGTCATACCCGGACTGAGTACGGGGTAACCCAACTATGAAGTCCATACCAATTTCTTCCCACTTCCATTCCGGAATCTTCAACGGTTGCAATAATCCGGCTGGCCTTTGATGTTCCGCCTTGACTCGTTGGCACACATCACATAATGCTACATATTCAGCTATGTCCTTTTTCATGCTATCCCACCAATAACAAGTCTTCAAATCCTTGTACATCTTCGTACAACCAGGGTGAATTGAGTATGGCGAGTCATGTGCCTCCTTTAATATTGTCTCCCGAATATGCTTTTCATTAGGCACAACGATTCTCTTTCCAAGCCATAAGGTACCATGTTCATCCTCGTCAAATCTGAATTCTCTCCCTTCTTCGATCCTTTCCTTGATTTCCTTGATATCCTCATCCGTGGTTTGTGCTTCTCGAATTTCTTGCTCTAAGGTTGGATTTAACTCCATCATCTCCATCTCATTTACAAACCCGAGGTTCAACCTTTCAAACTCCTTACATAACTCGAACGGTAACTCTCGAACGGTAAGTTGATGACTTACTCCTTTCCTACTCAAAGCATCGGCCACTACGTTGGCTTTTCCCGGATGATAGTTGATCCCCAAATCATAATCTTTGATGAGTTCCAACCATCTTCGTTGCCTCAAGTTCAGATCCGTTTGTGTGAAAATATACTTCAAACTCTTATGATCCGTATAAATTTCACACCTATGTCCAAGAATATAGTGTCTCCAAACCTTCAATGCATGTACCACGGCTGCAAGTTCTAAATCATGCGTGGGGTAATTCTGCTCATGTTTCTTCAATTGTCTTGACGCATAGGCGACCACTTGACCTTCTTGCATCAATACACATCCAAGCCCTTGTCTTGATGCATCGCAATAAATGTCAAAACTCTTGCTTACATCCGGCAATACCAAAACTGGGGCTGTTGTCAACCGCTTCTTCAACTCCTCAAAACTCTCTTGACAAGCATGAGTCCATTGGAATGCCTTTCCCTTCGTTAGCAACTCCGTCATAGGCTTGGCTATCTTAGAAAAATCCTTGATAAACCGACGGTAATATCCAGCCATCCCAAGAAAACTCCTTATTTCTTTGACGTTTTGCGGTGGTTCCCACTTCAACACGTCTCTCACTTTTCCGGGGTCAACCGATACTCCTCCTCCTGAGATTATATGACCCAAAAATGGCACCTCTTTCAACCAAAACTGGCACTTGTTGAACTTGGCATACAATCGATGCTCCCTCAATTTCTGCAGCGTAAGCCTCAAGTGTTCCTCATGTTCCTTCTCATCCTTCGAGTAGATCATAATATCATCAATAAACACCACAAAGAACTTATCTAAGTACTCCATGAAGACCTTATTCATGAGGTACATAAAGTAGGCAGGTGCATTTGTCAATCCAAAAGACATCACGGTGTACTCATAAGATCCATACCGTGTCCTAAAAGCTGTCTTGGGTATGTCCGATGGTCTAATCTTCATTTGAAAGTATCCCGACCTCAAGTCAATCTTAGAGAAGACACAAGCACCCTTCATCTGATCAAACAAGTCTTCTATGCGTGGCAAGGTGTACTTGTTCTTGATTGTTACCTCGTTGAGAGCTCGGTAATCCACGCACATCCTTTGGGATCCGTCCTTCTTGTCCACAAATAGAACGGGCGCTCCCCAAGGTGAAGAGCTTGGGCGAATAAAACCCTTCTCTAATTGCTCTTGAATTTGTTTCTTGAGCTCCGCTAATTCCATAGGAGGCATCCTATACGGCCTCTTAGCTATAGGTGCAGTTCCAGGTATTAAATCAATAACAAACTCAATGTCTCGATCGGGTGGCATACCTGGCAACTCATCCGGAAACACATCCAAAAATTCACACACCACCGGAATCTCCTCAATTGCGACACCGTCTATATGATTCAATTCCAATTGCTTCGGTGCGGTTTGAGATGCTTCAAATTCTACAGTTATCCCTTCCTCATTGGTCAACTTCACTGTCTTTGTGGCACATTCAATAACCCCATTGTGCTTCCTCAACCAGTCCATACCAAGTATAATATCCAACCCTTGAGAATCTAAAACAATGAGGTTGGCGGAGAAGTCTACCCCCCTTATTCTAAGGCTTACTTTTGGACATACTATATTTGTCCTCATCTCTCCTCCAGGAGACTTAACCAACAGAGTAAACTTCATATGAGAGATAGGCAAACTATACTTGGCAACATACTTCGATGCAATGAATGAATGCGATGCTCCAGAATCAAATAACATAGTCGCGGGGTTGGAGTTGGCGAGAAACATACCAATGACCACATCATCCGCTTGTTGAGCATCCTCCGTAGAGACATGGTTCACGTTGCCACGAGCAAAATTCTGCTGTCCACGGCTTCCTTGGGGCTGTCCTCCATTAGGTCTTGGGTTTTGCCTCGATGCATTGCTTCCTTGACCAAGGCCCGACTTAGGACATTGATGTGCAAAGTGTCCAGCTTCTCCACAAGTATAGCACTTCTTAACTCCACCAGAATTATTGGGACGAGCTTGGTTTTGAGCATTGGCTCCAGGAAAATCAGCACGAGGTGCATAAGGCGTCGGAGGCCTAGGTGCTTGCATGACAGGGCGCTGCTGCACAAACTGAGTTGGGCGCGGTGCATATCCAGGGCGCTGAGCAGGAATAGAGGAGCTGTAATTAGGCGCATTGGGTGGCGCAAAGCGAGGGCGCACATTACTTCCTTGTTGTTGTCCTTGATATGGCGCCTTCCTCTTGATTTCTTGCTCCATCTCACGGATCTTGTTCTCAACCACAATTGCCTTGTCCACAAGCTTCTGAAAATTGACATAATCACAGTTGAGCAATTGCACTTGGATCGTATTGTTCAATCCCCTCATGAACAGGTATTGCTTCCGGCTGTCCCGGCTAACATCCTCAGGCGCATATCTTGAGAGTTGAGTGAACTTATTGAGATATTCACTCACGCTTGATTTTCCTTGTCTCAAGTTCTCAAATTCTTGCCTCTTCAAGAGCATAACACCTTCCGGCACATAATGAGAATGGAAACTCTCCTTGAATTCCGCCCAGGTAATTCTCTCTTGGTTCTCATGAGCACTGCAATAAGAATCCCACCAATCTGCAGCTGCTCCAACGAGTTGATGAGAAGCAAATAGCACCTTCTCCCGGTCACTGCATTGGACAATGGCTAGCTTCTTCTCCACGGACTTGAGCCAATCATCCGCATCCATAGGGTCTGCGGCTTGAGCAAAGGTTGGCGGCCTAGTCCTCATAAACTCTCCCAACCGGTTATGAGGAGGTGGGGGTGGCGGTGGAGGCATGTGGGGCTGATTGTTGATATTGCCAGCCTGCAGCTGTCCCATAGTCTGTATCATGGTCTGCATGAGCTGGTTTTGCATGGCCAATAGCTGCTCGATGTTGATAGCTCCCTGAGCCGGTCCTTGTCCATTGTCGTTTTGAGGCACTCCATTGTTCTCCTCTTCATCATTGCCATCCCTCTGGTTGCGAGTCCTCACCATCTGAAGAAAAGCAGTAGGTAAGAATTAGAAAACGCCCCAACTATATGCATCAAGGGATATGAAACTAAACAACTGGCTACACTAGCCTAGGTGGACATGGCAATGCTAAAGCATCCCAAAATCCTCTATTAAGCACACAAGCAAGCAATATATATAGCAAACAGCACTCCAAGCAAAAATACATCGATTCCTGAGTGCTCCTATGTGCTCTAAAGTGTCCATTCTATCTAGGCTGCATCCTACGGTCAACCTGTGGCTCTGATACCAATCTGTGACGCCCGGTTCCGAAAATGAACCAAGCTAACGCATATGTGTGCCCAGGATGTTCACCACACATACACAAGTGAAATCACAAAAGGATATACAGAAAATTACCACAGCTCAAATTATTAAATAAGTATTCTTATTACACAATTCATTGAATCCTCGAATACAAGCTCTAATGAATATTAATGACAAGTTCAACTAATGCAGCGGAAATAAACTAATTAAACAACTAAGCAAACTAAGCAACTTTGCAGCATAAGCGACAGGGTATGTATATGCGCAGCTCCAATCAACACCACAGGCAAAGCTGACGGTAGACACGGCCTAGAACTCCGCATTATCGCCATTAAAATCCCAGTCCTGACCTGCAACTGTTGGGGTGGGGAATTGCAAGAGTGAGTACATGTCGTACTCAGCAAGTGTGGAAAGTATGACATGTGGCTGATTCAAATGACGACAATAATAATGGTAAAGTGCTGAAAAGTACGGTAAAACATTTGAAAAGCAATATATCTTATGTATGTGAAGTAAACCCATCATAATCATAAATGATATCATAATACCAAATCTGAATTCATTACCATCATCAAAAAAAAATTCCAGATTTCACCATTGCCAATAACCATATTCATTACCAGAGATTAATCCATAACCATCCATAACCATTATCAAACCATGACCATCCCAAATTCCAATTTCCCTCTAATCATGGAAGTTGTCCAGGTGCTCATAACCGGGAGCAGGGCTATCATGATAGTTTTAATTAACTCTGCAGAGTTTGTACCTCTTTACCCACGTGTTTGTGATTTCATCACCCTTCGGCGACTAAGAACCTCCCTTATGCCCATGACCCGTCAGTCATATTACACACTTCCGTTGGTGTGTGGCCAAGAGATCACAAAATAGCCTTTACAAAGGGATTACTAGCCTATTTAGACCCCACTGAGGTTTCACCGGTGGCGATGTCTCCCGCAGAGCACATCTTCAACCAAGGGCCCCCTCTTGAGCCATTCGGATCCCAGGGTAGCCCCACCAATCACCAACAAACCCAATCCGACTACCCCTTCCCCGAGCATCCACAATGGTCCAAACAGCGCTAGCAAAGCCCTAATTAATCAGCTACGCCGCACCCATAACTTGGCCTCGTGGTGGCACTGTAGTCCTGGCTTATTCTCGCATGAACCGGTCCTTAGATCTAAAGCAAGCAAACCACCATAACATCCAACCCATCCACGTACCAGGCTTGCTTAGATCATCCATTACCATACCATGTTTAACCAGTTCATGTTAACCATAATCTCATCCATGCATAGTTAAATTGAGTGATATAGTTGTTTCCCTTCCCAGTTGATTAAGCGAAGCAAAAAGTAAAAAGCCTTCCCGACTCTTTCTACCATAAATTCCAGGTGACAAGGGTGGTCAAACAAAACTAGTAAACTTCCTACCATAGGATTCCCATCAATTTGACACAAGCATGCAGTTTTGCAAACAAAACATTTATTTTAAAAACAGGATCAATATGCTTCAAGGACACTTGCCTTGCTCTTGCTGTTGATTAGGGTCAAAGCCTTCAAACTCTTGATGCTGTAGATCCTCCGTGGCACTCTCTAGCGCAAATCCGTCTAATCCACACAATAAACATACAAAACAAAAACAAAATCAAAGAGTGCACAAATATTACTCAATATGTCATGACATGCATGATTGATGCAATGCAAGGTAGAACTTGTTACTAGATTGCTTTTAATGATCACTAACTAGTTCTAATAGATTTTAACCAGTTTATACAGGTTTGGAGTTGATTAGATCAAATTTTAGAATCAATATAACACAATTTAACCAGAAAGATCGGACTAGTCCGCTTGGGATCGGACAAGTCCGCACTCTGCGAGATCAGCGGATTAGGGTTTTCTAGATCGACGTGAATTTGGAGATTAGGGGTTGAATTCTCGTAAGGAAAAGAGAATAGAAGGTATACCAGGTGTTTAGAACTCCAATGAACCAAGAAACTTGGAGGTAACACTGGGATCTTGATGATCTAGGGTTGGTGATGAACTTGGGGATGAATTGGTGGTGAAGGACGAAACTTGGTGGAGATCTTGATCCTCCTTCGTTTCCTCCTCTTCTTCTTCTTGTTTGGGATCCTCTCCTCCCTCCTTGATGGTGGCTCCCCACGAACTAGGGTTTGGGTGGGTGGAAAAGTGGCAAATAGATGTCAAACCAAGGGGTGGGGTTGTTTATATAGGGGTGGAGGCTAGGGTTAGATGGATCTCGAGTTTTGGGATGAGTAGAGGCCGGTTTAGAGTCCCACATGGGCTCTAAAAGAGTTGGGCACGACGTCCCTAGGCCCACTTGACGTGAAACCCAAGAAACAAGTCGTAAAACAAAAGGTCAATCTCGGAGTCGCGAAATATCGGACAAGTCCGGAAAGGACCGGACTAGTCCGAAGTCGTCCAGAGAGAAAATCGGACAAGTCTGGCCAAAAATCGGACAAGTCCGATCTTAGTCAGAAAGGAAAAACGGACAAGTCCGCTGGAACACCGGACTAGTCCGGAAAAGTCCAGGGACTTAGCAAATTTTCAAGGATTCATGGAATATCGGACTAGTCCGCACAAAATCGGACAAGTCCGAAAGTTTCCAGAGCCAAAATCGGACTAGTCCGCAGCAAAAACGGACAAGTCCGTTTTTAGTCAGAGAGAAATCGGACTAGTCCTCAGTAAAATCGGACTAGTCCGCACTTTCCTGCGTTTTAAGTGCGGTTTTGCTCCAAATCAATTTTAAATGCTCCGAATCGATTTTAAACTCGTTCCTCTTGTTGTGGGCTAATGTTAAACATGTATATGAGTGCATGTAGGGCATGATGCATGAAAATGAGGGTGTTACAATACCTAGGGATCTGGACGCTCATTCGACACTCTTAACTGACATTGAGCTCATACATCCAATACAACACCAACACACCCCGTGGAGTAGGGTATTAAGCTCAGGCGGCCCGAACCACGTAAACCTTCGTGTCTCTTGTGTCACTTAACACTTCACCTTCTTGAATCTTCGCGTGCCCACACCGAACCTCAAACTCCTCTAACACTTTAGTAGTGTCGGGAGACCTGCCGGATCAAAACCACCGACAATAGCAGATAAATGTCTTCCTTAATGATGTGCCAGCATGCCTGAAAGAATTTTTTGTTGAACCCATCTAGACCTGGGGCTTTGTCAGTTGGCATGTTTTTGAGTGTGACATCAATTTCCTCCCTGGTGACCGAGTTGCATAATGTATGTAGATGTTGTCCAGGCAGCACCCAATGGTGGATTTGTGGCCATTGTTGAGTCAGGGCAGATTGCCCTAATCTTTCAGAAAATTCCTTCAAGAGGGCTGAGGCCTTGTGCCCATGATCCACCAGCTCCACTCCATGGTCATCTTGAATGACTGATATATTGTTTCTCCTATATCTTTCTGTTGCTGTAGCCAAGAAGAATTTGGTTGGCTCATCACCAAACATGGCCCAACGCTCTGTATAACGTTGTCTCCAGTAGTCATTCTGTTGCTTTAAGAGCTGAGTGAGTTGACGTTTGATCATGTTTCTGAAACAGCTTTCCTGTAGGTATAGTGTCCTCTGCTCTTCCATTGTGTCCATGATCAGAATAACTTCATTGCATTGTTTGATCAGTTTTTTCAGCCCACCTAGTGATCTGCTCCACTTGTGTAGCTTGTATCTTAGGCGTTTTAATTTAGCAGAAACCCTCCTTGCACTACCAACTGTTGGCAGAGGCTGGTCCCACGAGTCCTTGACAATGGTGAGAAACTATGGATGTCTGAGCCAGTAGTTTTCAAAATGAAAGCATTTTGATTTAGGTATGGTGGTGCATATCTGAGCTACTAGTGGGACACGGTCTGATGTGTCCCTGGCTAGTGGCCGAAGTGAGGAGTTGGGAAATGATAGGGACCATTGCGCTGAGGTAAAGCACCAATCCAGTTGCTCAAGTAGAGGCGATTGTTGCATGTTGCTCCAAGTGTAATTCCCACCTTGGAGAGGGATTTCAATAAGTCCCAAGTGTTGGATGATGTCATTGAACATCTGCATGTCCCCTATATTCGCTCCTGTGCGATTGCGATCACTGGCGTGGCGATAAAAGTTGAAGTCCCCCAATATCATGTAGAGCTTCTGCGGTTGCAACGAGAGATTCCAGAGCCAGTCGATGAACTCCTGCCGGCGAGGTCCCTGACAAGGTCCATAGACTAAGATCAGGTGCCAAATGACCCCATTCTGTCGGGATGTGAACCACATGAATATGGCCAAGTCCCTGATATCCAGAGCTTCCCCCTGAAGTAAGCTATCATTCCAGGTGACCAATATACCTCCTGAGGCACCCCTGGATGGTGCAAAGGCGAATTTATTGAATCTTCTGGGCGCTAGTCGTTTAAGGAATGAAATGACAATATGTTCCATTTTGGTCTCTTGTATACAAAAGATATTGCACTCCTGGACCTCCTCTATTTTGGATCTGACTGCTTGCTGCTTAGAAGTGTTATTAAGTCCACGAATGTTCCAGTTGAAGACATTCCAGTTACGGTTTATGTTGTGCGCCATAAATAATAGTCAGGGCAGGCCGAGCAGTTCGAGAAGTAATCCCGACCGAGTGAATGAGGATGTGGCCTATGAAGCTAAGGTCAGTGTGCAACGAGGGGCAACGAACAAACCAGTACACAGACAGACATATGAGCCAAGCAGCATGGAAATAAGTCACAACCAACAAACTCCAGAAAAGACTAACTGCCATAAATTGAGGTTCTGGCCACCGGCCGATCAAAATGTAGAAGTGTTCCCAACAGCGCATGTTCCCAACAGAGCATACCACAAAACAATAGCTATTACTATTTAAAACAACCACACCACAATTTGAAACAACAGCTTCCCAAAAGACGAACCCATTGGCAACATAGCAGCCCACAGTGTGCCCGGTGCCCTCCACTCCCAGCGAGTCAAGCTTGATGTACGGCATCGTCATTGAGCTCCGGGAGGGACATCATCTGGCGCGCCACCTCAGGGGGAACGCCGCACTCGTTTACCACCGTCGCCTGTAGCACATCAGTGGAGAGTTCAGGGTAGGGACGGCAGGAGTCAAGAGAGTCAAGACTTGGGAATTTGATCGGACCTGGGAAGAGATTGAGTGCTGGTGTATCCTCAGATGTACCAGCATCTCTTCATTGTAGCTGTTGTGTTCTGCCTCCTCCATACTTGATCTTGACTTGCCCGCCATGAAGCACAAGTTTGCCAAATCATATTCATCTTCGTCACTTCCAATGTCCACGTCGCTTGAGGTGAACTCTTGAAGCGCGATGATGAAATTGTTGATCATCTTGCATCCTATGGTACCTTTCTTCTTCTTGTTGGAATTTCCAGAGGAGGTTCGAACCTTGCTTTGTTTTTCTTCCCGGGTGGTCGGACCTGAGAGGTTAGGGCATTCTGTACGAAAGTGTCCTATTTTACCACATTCAAAACAGCGTTGAGGTCCGGAGCTTTCTCTCCTTCTAGTTCTCACATTTTGCAATGCTTTTAAGAATCTAGTAGAGATGAGTGCCAACTCCTCTTGTGGAAATTCTTCGATCTGCTCCAGGGTTAGTGAGGAAAACAAAGCAAGAGTATTGCAGGATGATGGTTGGCCGGAGCTAGACATATCACGTTGTGAAACAAATGCAATAGACTTATTGGGGTTCTTACGTGAGATTATGTCAATTTCATTAGTTTTTAACTTGGAATATAGCACATCTAAAGTAAGTGAACTCATGACAGTAGATTCACGAATAGATGTGCCTTTCATCTCCCAAATTGACATATCTAATGCACTTAGCAATTGCCTAGCATTTTTAGCATCTGAAAAATTAACATTAACACTACGCAAGTTGCTGAGAATCTTACTAAAGCGAGCAAAAAGGTCATCAATAGACTCACTGGGTTGCATCTCGAAGCGCATGTATTCTTTCTTGAACATGTCTTGCCTTACCTCTTTGATCGTGTTGGATCCTTCGTGGTAGTCACAAAGTGCTTTCCACACATCGTATGCAGATCGGAGGTGTGCAACACGGTCGAAGTCACTTTGTGTTAATCCTTGTATAATCAAGTTCCGAGCCTTGTTGTTGTTGTCGACATCTCTCAGATTTGTAGCTGTAACATGATCGTTTGATGGCACTTCGTAAGGCTTGTATACCTTCTCCCATATTGCAAAGCCTTGTTCCTGGATGAAAGCCTCTATGCGTGCCTTCCAAACCTGAAAATCAATACCAGCAAACACACAAGGTTTGGCGGAGTACTTCTCCATGATGATTAGTCAAAAACACGCGCAAATCACAAAGATTACAGCACCGTGGCTCTGATACCAATTGTAGGATCGAAGAGCACGTGAACAGCTACCAGAGGGGGGGTTAATGGTAGATTTTAAAATCTTACGCAGCGGAAACAATTAAACCCCAACCCCTTCGGCAGAAAAATGATCTGTTAAAGAAATCGTGTGTGAGACTAATCTAAATGTGTTTCACCATGACAAAAGTGATGGATATCAGAGAGAATCAAGTCACGAAGACAAAACAAAAGGAATCACTCAATTCTATCGAGAAAAACTCAAGCTATGATTGAAAGATCAAACAAAGGTCAATCTGCCCTACCCAAAGAAAAAAAACAGTTCTGGAATGCTGCAAAGAAACTCATGTAGATCATGGACCACAAATCCAATGACCGTTAAATTTTGATAGATGATAGATAATCAAGTTTGGAAGATAACCCAAAAAGAATCACGTCAATTGGATCTGTAAAACTCGAGTTATGATAAAACCACCGACGAAAGGTAGTGCTGTCCAGAAACTCGACGAGTAAAACTTGTCTGGAACAAGTCTGACGAACAAGACACAAAAGTTCCTTGAAACTACGAATTTTATTCAATAGAAGACAAGAGAAACAGCCCCAAAGTCATGCACCACGATCTATGGGCTCCCTTGCTTATATAACCAGCTCGAAAGCCAACTCAACTCAGATCAAGAACCAAATCCTACTCTGTTCACGAATCGTAACTTTCCATAACTACTTAGGATTCTTCTATACGCAGATAGAAGCAATCTTAAGACTTCCAAACACCTTAGGAACGTATCCCACATTCCTAAACAACTCAAATTCATGACACACACAAAATCCTCTCATAACCAACTCAAATCTTTCCATATTTGAGTCAAACCCGACTCAGCCGCAGCCTGAGTCCATAACCTAGTCGGTTGGACCTTTCCGACCAATTCTTTACGTCCACATCTCTTCATCACGCCTCGGAACTATGTAGCCACGTCCATTCACTCCTTGCACACGTGCAAACATCTTCCAATGACGTCCACGATACCTTCACATGCATTGTTCTTGATTCAATCATGCTGCGCAGCCTGCTGATCAACTCAACCACAATTCCTCCCGAACTTGGTTGTTGAACCTCATCTTCTCCCTAAGACTAGTTCAATGGATGCCGTCACCAGCCATGTCTTGAACTCAAGCAACACCTGCACATGAATGAACAACCAATCCATACGAGCCCAAGTCCTCGACTTGACTCAAGTTAGTTCCAAACACAACACCTTACGTGAGAACCTCACATAAGCATGTTGCAAAACCAGTAACACGATATCATCCATATCAACCAAAAAGCACCAAAGACTTAGCAAATGAATACTAAGCAATCTTTCCAGAGATGTAAAGCAAGTACGAAACGTTGCAAATGAAAAAACAGAAGCATTGCGGTCAAGTTTCGGACCTTGCCAAAGCAACCCGGACCTTGAGCCGGAGCTAACAAAAGCTAGTAGAACCTAGCGCCGGAACTTACCAGAACTAGTATAACCAAGCTCCCGCCGGAGCTTACAAAACTAGCAGGATCTAGCTCTGGAGCTAACCAGAACTAGTCAGAACTAGTAAACCCAAAAGCCGGAGCTAGAAAAATCGACTTGGAGCTTAGCAAAAACACGTCGAAGCTATCAAAGACATGTCGGAGCTAAAGACAAAACTCATCGGAGCTAACCAAAACTAGTCGGACCTTGATAAAAAGGTGTTTTGGTGATATTCAAAACTTTTATCGTCAAAGCAAGTGTATTCACTACAAGCCAATGTATTCAACACACATAGGTCTTACAAACCTAAAGTCTTGACTTTGCTCGGGACAAGCAAAGGATAAGCTTGGGGGAGTTTGTTGACGGCTGTTATATACCAATTTCATCCATCAATTTAACTCAATTATGTGAAGGATTTGTCATTTCTTGCACACATCACATTTCTATCTAACCCAATTCCACTTGGACTTGGAGAAATATGTGTATGCAGCATTTTATGCAGGAAATGAGTAAATGTAGAGGGACCAATCCTATAAAATATCATCCTAGCCAATCAGGCGACGACATGTGGCATCCCATGGATCAAATGGCCCACAAACAGAAGTATTCGAGGATATCCAATGGTGTATCACCCATATACATCAATGGGACCCACCTGGCAGCCACCTGGAGAAAGCACACGAGAATTGGTGTAATGACTAGGTCGGCTGAACCAGGGGGTCGGCCGACCTGGTCTCTGCACCAAACTCGGTCAGCCTCCACGTGTTGGCTCCTCCCGGCTTCCTGGAGTCAATGGTGACTGATTTGCACGCTTTTGGTAGCGGGAACCGACCTCAACACTAGTATAAATAGGACCCCCTACCCCTCACTTCAACACACACCACTTGAGCTTCATCTCTATTGTATACACTATCATCTATAGTCTTAGAGGAGTTAGGTTGTAGAGAGGAGAGTCTCTAGTCCCAAGTCCAAACTGGGAAAGGAGTAAGGAGTCTCTCTCTTCCCAATCCTACATTGGGAAAGGTAATGCTCATGTATTCTTTCTTGTATTTGTGACTTTATGCATAATAAAGATAGTATCTTTAGTCTCTACTTATACATATACTTGAGCAAAGCGTTTCTTGTTTGATTGTGGAGTCCATGTATGTGGAAGGTATAGCCTCTATGCCTATTTTATCATGAACATATCTCATAATCATAGAACCTATAGACCCCCACTATAGTCTAGTTAATTATGACATAACTAGGTTAGTATGGATAATTATGTTGTGTATCAACATTGGTTCAATGATGATTCAATTCATTGTCTTAGGATGGATTGTGCCTAGGCACTTAAGGTAATTACTTAATATGCTAGCATGGTGCTAGAATAACTAAGTAGCATTGGATGTCTCGTAGACCCACGGATTGAAGAGGTAGGCAGTAGGTGGTGACATCCCTATCTGTCCTTCGTAATCCTACACGTTCAGCTATGCCACAGGATCTTGGCGGGAGTCGCCCTAGTATTGCTAGGGATAAGCACATGCCCGATGTGTTGAACCACATAACATAAGTATTCGCTATTGATCTAGCTTATGAATAATTAGTTTAGACTATGTATATGTACAATAGAGCAAAGTAGGAGTACCTCCATAACTCCCAACCTTAACTAACCTCTACGATCCTCTTATCCCCCATAGACTTGAAAGCTTTTGTGTGTGTCACACTACCTCCACTATTATTTTATCCATCCTTACTAGATTCTTACCTAGACGTTTCTACCCTTTCTACTTGATGATTGTTATATCTCTACCCCGCCTTCCTTTGGGGTCAAATAAATGACACCCTTGGGAATACTCTTAAGGGGAAATGCTACAATGATATCTCCGTGCGCTTGCGGAATTCACTCTGTGATCCAATAGAACCATTAACAAGCATTTCTGACACATCAGTTGGATATGTTTAGTTAATGGTGCGTAAGTAATACCAACAAGCATTTCTGGCACCTTTGCCAAGGATGATTTGTTAGTATACCTTAGGAGCCGTCAACATATACTCTTTTTTGAATGCATTCGTGTATGTGTGTTGAACGTCCTGGGCACACATATGCGTTCACTTGGTTCATTCCCGGAACCGGGTGTCACAATCACTGGAATGCACGCTCTGAGGGCATGTTTGAGGCGACGGCATGCTCAGGGGACAGGGGACGCGGCGGCGTGCTCCGAGACGAGCTGGCGGAGGCGCCAGAATGGTGGTTCCTCAACTCTCTGATGACAGCAGGCCGGCTTGCTCCGGGGACACGGAGAACATACCGATTATCGAGGTCGGGGTCGAGGCGGTGGCGTGCTCCGAGGACGCGGGACGAGGCGGCGTGCTCCAGCGTGCTCAACTCTCTGATGATGAAGGTCGGGGTTGACAGCGGGGTAGGGCTCGATGTTGGCAGGGCGACAATGACAAAGAGTGAGTTGAGAATGAGGGACGGCGGCGACATGCTCCGGGGACGAGGCAACGTGCTCTGGCGTGCTCAAGTCTCAGATGACGCAAAGGTCGAGGTCGACGGCGGCGGCGTGCTCAGGATCTACGTTTTATAGGTCGAGAGAGCGCGCGAAAGCTAAATTTTTTTGCCAACTGTTGGGAGAGAGCGCGTGATGGACAAAAACTTTTGGTGTAAATCGGAGATTTGCCAGTGTAATGCGAATCTCTCATTATTTTGTGGCCCGAGACACACCACAATGTCCTATATGCGCCACGGTATGCTGAAGCCGACCAGGAACAACATCCAGGACATTCCAACGTGTCCGACTGGTAACTATGCGCAATGCCTTATACAATCATTGCAATGTGCTCAGCTTTACGAGGTGGGACAAAAATCTTCGGAACAAATCGGAGACTTGCCCGTGTAAGGCCTGTCTCCCTTTTGCCTAATATCATGTATCTAAGACGCGCCTTTATAAAGTTCGTCTATCATGCACTCTCCACATTGCCACTCGCATGAAATCGTGAACCATTGCAGGGATAAACAAACGCAATGACATTGCAATTCACGGATTAATTGTAATTCAGGGATAAACAAATGCAATGACATTGCAATTAAGAGATAAGTTGCAACTCAATGAATTTCATAAATCATACATTGTGTGCCCTCTAAACTAATTTCGAATCTAAACTTATTCCTAAAGCTCCCATCGATCAATCTAAATTGTACCGTCCAGCTTACTCCCGAACACGACTCTTATATTGCCCTGTATATTGAAAATATTGACATTCTTTAAATTGAAAAATGTCGAAGGAGGAATGAATAACCTACGTTGGTCACTACCTCAAAGTCTCTAAATTTGATATGTAGATTATAGCAATCATTTTCAACATCGAGCGCATTTGGCTGATGCAGCAAACGCTGAACTTCAAGTAGTATAGTTTTGATTGTAAAACCAGTGCAGCACCCCTATGAAATATCAATTTAAGAAACATAAGAAACCATTTCAAATAAGTTCGGCAAAAAATACTAATTATATGAGCAAAATAGGTCTATCTTACAATCTCTTGATCAAGAATCCCAATGCAAAGTTGTCGGTGATTTGGAACCGGCAGATCTCCCTACACTGCTAAAGTGATAGGGGAGTTTGATGTTCGGTATGGGTGCGCAGAGATTCAAGAAGGTGAGTAGGAATTGACACAGGAGACACAAGAGTTTACGTGGTTCGGGCCACCTGAGCGTAATACCCTACTCCACGGATGTGTTGCTGTTGTATTAGCTGTATGAGCTTGTGTTTAGCGTCAATGGCATGTGTGTCTCCCCCTAGCCCCTTGAACGTGTCGTCGGCCTGTCCTTTTATAGTACAAGGGCAGGCCGTTACAAGTTAGCCTGGCCTGACATGTGGCCCCGGCGGTTACTAGTATTGACACTTATTTAACACATTTAATTGCTCTTAATGACCCTGTAACAAGCTTTGACAGCACCGTTATTGGTGTTAAGATCGTCCGTTTAAGTGTCATTAATATGGTATTAATGACACTTAATCGGGTCTTGAAGTCCTTGATTCCCCTTTGAAGATCCGGAGCCGTTGTGGGGTCTTCCGGAGGTTAGAGGCTGAAGATCTGACGGTTGGACACGTGGCAGCTCCGGAGCATACTGTGGAAACAGGTAGCTCCGGGGCTACCCGACACGTGTCAGGTCTGGAGCTTCTCTCGGTCTGGGGCTAAGTCCGGAGGTGCCATTTCGGTACATGGCCCGGAGCTTCCCCCTTGTGGGCGGTAGCTCCGGTTTGGTAGTACACGTGGCGACCCAGGGATTAAATATGTTGGAGAAGCGGGTCCGGTTATGTCTGACATGTGGGCCTTCGAGGGTCTTCAAACCAAGTAGATGATTTTCCTTTGAGATCTTTATAACCTCAAGGGGTGTATGGTTTCTAGGGTACCGACAAGAGTGCTCCTGAGCGATGGACATTTGGGTGGACGAAACCACTTGGAAAGGCGCATCTTGGAGGCAAAATTGGATAGTCCTCTGAGAAGGAGATTGTCAGGGGGTAGTATCGGTTCTCCTGAGTGCGGATCTCACGCAATTGAAGGTCGCCGGTTCCCGATACGAAAACCGTATCGATTCCGCGCGCCTTGTCAGGCTGCCGCCTTTGGGCTTCCCACCTCTTGATGACAACCGTTCACCTGGGTAAGAACCTCGACTTGATCGTCGGGGTGGTCCAGGGCCCGCTTGTCATCGGCTGGGTGGAATTTTTGGGTGGTACCTTCGACTTCCTTGCGGTTTCCATCCAAGCGTTGCGAGGGCTTACTTAAGAAGGAAAGTGCGCACCGTCGGGAGTTCTTTACGCCTCTCATCTGTTCTTGCGATCAAACTCCCAACTTGTGCTTCGCTTTTCTTCTCTTGCCTAGCTGTGCTGCGATGGAGTTGGGTCTCCGTGAGAGTCGCTTGAAGACCGATGGCGACCTGAAGAAGGTCCGGGCCCTCATGGGATGTTCCTCGGACTTCTTCAACCGCTCGGTCCGCGCCGGTGGAGAGCTCACATTCAAGAAGGAGCACTCCGGCGAAATGGTGTACTTCTATTTGTACGCCATGGTGGGGTTGATCCCACCTTTTTCTTCCTTTTTCTTGATGCTGCTAGACTTCTATGGTCTGCAGTTGTATCACCTTGGCCCTCACTCCATTCTCCTCGTGTCTATCTTCGTCCACTTCTGTGAGATGTGGGTGGGCATCCCCCCCTGCATTGAGCTCTTCCGGACCTTCTTCACCGTCCACACCATCGGTAGGAGCAATGAGTACCTTGGCTTCTACTACTTCGTGAAGCGCAACAAGTGCCCATTCAAGTACCTCCGGTCATTTCCCTCTGGGAAGTGGGATGACTGGAAGAAAGACTGGATTGTCGTCAGGGTGGAGGAGCACGAGAGGTTGGAGCTGCCTGATGGTCTTCCCGACATCGACACGACGATCTGGAGTGAAGCTCCGGTGCTGGCAGAAGCTTTCAACCCTGCTTTGACCAGGATCCGCCAATGCGTGGAAGGAGGATTGACTCCTCAGGCGGTATTTTGCAATTTCTTGGTCAACAGGTGGGTGCCGCTGAAGAGGAGGGAGAAACTTGCTTGGGCCCTCAACAGCGTGATGGACGACGATCGGGTTGAAGTCCAACATGGTGGGGAAAACCTTGGAGTTCCACCTTAAGAAGTTCCAGCACGGCATCGACGTCGAAGGCGACGACTTGACTCCGCCATCAACTTTTCTTCCTCTGAACGTTGAAGTGGAGTTCAGCAGGGAGCTCCGGCGGAAGATGCCCATGCTTGACGACCTTGGTGTCGTCGAGAGAAGACCAACCTCCGGGGTAGCGATCCCCGGAGTACCCAAGGATAGCTCCGGCTCTGTTCCTAAGCCGAGGGGAGAAGTCGTTGGCAAGGGCAAGGAGCTGGCGGATGAACCCGCGAGCCGGAAGAGGAAGTTGGAGTACGCCGACGGAAGGTCCGTCGGGCCCGCTACTTCTGCATCGGCTCCTTCTCCCCGGAGGGGAAGGTCCTCTGCAGCTGCGGCGAATGTTCCCGTAGTGGGGTCATCCCGGAACGCGACTGTTCCCGCGGTGGGGTCCTCTTGGAGCGCGGTTGTCCCTGCAGTAGGGTCCTCCCGGGGTGTTAGCTCCGGGCGTGCAACTCCAGCTCCTGGGCCGGTGGAGGCCTCCAGGTCCGGGGGTTCTTCCCGATCGAGGGGAGCCTCGACCCGGGAAACACCCGTGGCCGCGACGAGTTCTGGGGGGCCTTCTGGAGCTTCCACACCGGCTATGGCTAGCCCGAAATGCCCGGGAAAAAGGTTCCGCGCAAGCTGGTGCGGAAGTCTCCCAAGGTAATTTTTGATTTCTACCTTGGATAGTTGTTTTAATTGTAGCAACCATTTTTTAATTTTCTCCGTTCATCATCTGCAGCGTCTCCAAGAAGGGGAGTGAGGCTCCACCCTCGGCCACAGTGGTTGAAGCCGTGAGAGCGGGAGCTTCTGCTCCTGTCCCAGTGCCGCCCCAAGTGGTGGCCGAAGCTGGGACAGCTCCGGCGCTGGTTGTCGTGGTCATGGACCTCGACTCATCCCGAGAAGTTCCCGTGGTAGCGCCGGACCGCGGGAGTGAAGATGCGCCAGCGGCACCTGTCCCGGAGGTTGAAGCTCCGGGTTCTGGTGCTGCGATGATGGAAGCTCTGGCTATTGAGCCAAAGGAAGCAGTAATCCCGGCCTCTGAGCCAGAAATTGTCGAAGCCCCGGCGGTTGAGCCGGAGGTGATTGAAGCTCCGGCGTGCGCGCCGGAAACTGAGGTAGTTTCGGCAGTTGGGTCGGCTACCTCCGAAGCACCGGCCGCTGAGCCGGTCATTGTTGGAGCTCCGGCCACAGGGTCGGTCGATGTTGAAGATCTTCCGGCTCCTGAGCCGGTTGTTGAAGAGGTGACGGAGCTTGAGCCCTCATCGGAAGAGGTGCCCAAACCGGAGCCAGTAGCGGCTCCTGCTCCGGAAGCGACGACGTCGGAGGTACCTACGGCCGAGCCGGAGTGCCCCAGCGAAGTCGCTGGCCCCCAGCCTGAGGGGGTGAACGAAGATTTGGTGGCGGGGCCTTCCTCGATGGCGACTGAGGCCATCCCGGAGGACGGCCCTAGTGCCATGGAGACCTAGGGGACCACTCTTGTAGAGTGGGACCCAATTTTTGTATCCGAAGACCCGCTGGAACCAGCGGAGGAGACCCCAGTAGGTCCGGAACCCATCCCGTTGTCACTATCCATTGACAACGCATGTTCCACTCTGTGTCAAGTCCAACTGGCCTTCTTCCACGTCAGCAAGGCTCTTGAAGAGGAGCGCCAAACCCTTAGGCGGTGGCCTAATCGGCTCTACTTCGAGACTAAGCTGGCGCAGTCGGGGCTAGCGGATGACAAGGAATGGATTAAGCGGGAGAAGATCCGCCTGGAGTACTGGGGCAAGTTACTGGATGATAGGGAGAGTATGACTCGTGCCCTCGACGCTCAATCCCGGGAGATCTACGATCAGGCCAAAGCTGCCAATAATGCGGCCGATGCACGCCACGAACAGCTTGAGGCCATTAACACTGCACTCATCAAGCGCCGAGAGGCACTTGAAGAGAGGGAGAAACGACTCGAGGATGAAGAGCAGAAACTCCTAGAGCTGCGGGATGATGTCCTGAGGAGGGAGGAGGAGCTCACCGAGAAGTTGGCTCTGGCTGACAAGGGTCTCGAGGAGCGCGCCAAGAAATTGGAAGAGCGCTGCCAAGAGGAAGAGGAGAAGACCTGGATGCGACGGCAGGAACTCTACGAACAAGAGTGTGCCCTTACTGCCAGGGAAAAGAAAGTGGGGGTAGAGAGAAGGACCTGGTTGACCGCCGGAACAAGATCCACCTCTGGGAGGAGGAGCTCGGAAAACTCGAAAGGCGGGTTGCTGAAAAGATTCAGCAAAATGCCAAAGAAGTTGAGCGCCTTGCCCGTGAGAATTCTGAACTGGTGGCGGCCAGAAGATCCCTGGAAGAGATGAAGGGCTTGAGGGCTGAGGACTCCCTACAGATTTGGGAGTTCTTGAGCAAGGCCAATGATGCACTGACACTGATGGGTTTCAGCCCCGTGCGACCGGATGATCCGGAGCCGGAGCCGGACCTAGCGCTGCAGGCGTTGAGCGCAGCAGGTAGCAAGCTCTCCAAGGTGGGCGATGTCATCGCGGACCAACTGGAGGTTGAGGGGCAATCTCTGGCGAAGAACGTCGCAGAGTACGTGCTGACGTGCTACACCAGCCGGAACTCCCAATTTCCTCTGGACCCGGTGCTTGAAGGTCCCGTCGAAGGAGAAGGCGAAGCTACCCGAGCCAGCGTATCGGAGGTTGCCCAGAAGGTCGCCCAATTCTTCCATAGGGTCTAGGACCATCTCTGTAGTTCTCACTTGTATTTTCTCTTCTTCTTCCTCAATTTTGTAATCCCTTGTCTCCAGATGTAACCCCTTGTCTCCAGATAAATGAAATCCCCAAATTTTTGTGAATTTCACTTTTTGCCTTCAACACTTTTATCTTCACTTGGCCCCCTGGTAGATGTACACAATTTGATTGTGAACATGTACCAAAAGGATATTGTGTGTTGAAGACTCTTTTGCCCCGAACTTGTAGAATTTAGGTTCGAACTCTTCGATAGTGAAGGCCCCCTGAGGTTGTCGGAGCTTAGAAGCTCCGGCATTGTCTATCGCTGGAGCTTAGTAGCTCCGGCAATAGTCTCTATCAACGCGTAGAGCATCAATAGTTATTCCTCCGGGGTGTCGGAGCTTAGTAGCTCTGGCAGTGACCTTTGCCAACACTCAGTTTGTTGGCAGCAGACTCCATTTACGGGGTCTTCTCACCACCTTTTATTCAGCGTCGACGGTTGGCCCCCTTAGGGGAGTCAGAGCTTAGTTAGCTCCAGCTTTTCTCCATCAACGTAGATTTTATTTTTCCTGCACACTTAAGCCAAGAAAAATAGTAAATTTGTTTCTTGTCAATAACTTCGTCGCGGCTTATGACTCTCAAGAAGATTTTAAGTCAAACGCGATTCTAAATACAACCGAATGAGTTGTCTTTTCTTCTAGATCCAACTGTCCATGGACCCGCCTTACTTTGGCCTGCCAGGGTGTAGGTAGAGTGGCGTACTTAGGGTGCTTGACCAGGCTAAGTCGATAGCACACTCCAGCCCTAGATTGGCTTGGCGGCTTTCAGGCGAGTTGGCCATGAACAATATTTGAATCCAAAAGAATTGACAATACAACTTGAATCGTATATAAACCGGTCGAACTAAAATTTCTTAAGAATTGCACGTCTTTGTTATAGATAAGAAAGAGAAAAATAAAAATGTTGAGCATGTACAAAATAAATGCACGTGGACTCTACTTCACATGAAAATGTCTTTCATTATAGGTCCGGGGTACAGGGGAAACAAGTACACTCTTAGGGTACGGAACCAGGCTAAGGGTGTTTCATTTCTCGTTTGACCCAGGGTAGTTAGCAACACTTTTGGTCCTGAGACTGTGACAAGCGTTGCATGAGCTTTGCAGACCTTTCGGGAAAGGTTCGGCTGCTCTCCCGGAGGAACTACCCGACTCTGTACAATGACTCTATAACATACATCTCAAGTTACTCAAGAATCACCTCCGTGGTATTAAGTGTAGAACTTACGGAGGTGCTCGATATCCAAGGATTTGGGAGAGGTGTCCCATCCTCGGTAGCCAAGCGAACGCTTCCGGGACGGGATACTTTAATCACTCGGAAGGGTCCCTCCCAGCCGGGGGAGAGTTTGTTTAACCCTTCTCTGGATTGTATTCTCCGTAGCACCAGATCGCCTTCCTCGAGCTGTCGGTTGTGTACATGCTGCTGGTGATAACGCCGTAGAGCTTGGCGATATCGGGCATTCCGAACAGCTACTTGGCACCTTCCCTCCTCAAGGAGGACTAGGCGTTCACGTCGGAGCTGGTCCTGCGCGGCTTCTCGAAGGTCCGGACTCGGAGTGAACCCAAGGTGATTTCCGGAGGAAGGATTGCTTCAGCTCCATACACCAGAAAGAAGGGTGTCTCTCCGGTTGACCGGTTTGGAGATGTCCTGTTGGCCCATAGAGTGGGCGGAAGCTCTTCGATCCAGTTGGCTCCATGTTTTTTCAAGCGCTCATAAGTGCGCGTTTTAAGTCCTTTAAGGATTTCAGCATTTGCTCTCTCGGCTTGGCCATTGCTGGCTGGATGAGCTACGGAGGCGTAGCAAACTTGTATGCCGAGGTCTTCGCAATATCCTTGGAATGCGGAGCTTGTGAATTGGGTCCCATTATCAGTGATGATTTTGTTTGGGACTCCAAATCTGCATACAATGGACTGCAAAAAGTTGATAGCAGATTGTTTGTTGATTGTCACAACTGGAGTTGCTTCCGGCCACTTGGTGAACTTGTCAATGGCGACGTACAGGAACTTGTAACCTCCGACGGCTCTTGGGAAAGGTCCCAAGATGTCCATCCCCAACACAGCGAAGGGCCATGTAGGAGGTATCATTTGTAAGGGTTGAGCTGGTGTGTGAATTTGCTTTGCATGAAATTGGCATGCTTCACATTTCTTCACCAGCTCAGTTGCATCCTGGAGTACTGTAGGCCAGTATAAGCCATGCCGAAAGGCTTTACCAACCAACGTGCGGGAAGACGCGTGGTTCCCACACTCGCCTCCATGGATTTCTGCGAGGAGCTCGCAGCCTTCTTCCCTTGTGATGCACCGCATTAGGATGCCGTTGGCACCACGCCGGTAGAGATCCCCTTCTACCAACGTGTATCTTTTAGCCAATCTGACTACCCGGTCAGCGGATACATCATCATCAGGAAGGATGTTGTCTTTCAAGTAGTTCCGGATCTCCGAGATCCATGCATCGGAACTAACTTGAGCATTTGAGTCTTGCGCGCTGGGTTGCTCGGAGCTTCCGGCAGCACCTACGACCCTTGATGGCTTCCATGGTAACAGGGCCATCGGGACCGTCAGCTTAGGGATGCTGATCTCACCCCCTTCGCTCAGTTTGGCAGGCTGAGCTGTGGGTTTCGACAATCTCCGGACAAAAGTTCCATCAGGAGCCGGAGCTCCGGTTGACGCTTTCGTCGAGAGTTAGTCGGCTTCAGCGTTGTGGGCACGCTGAACATGGTGGAGATTTAGGACTTCAAAGTCCTTATGAAGCCTCTGGACTTCAAGGAGGTAAGCAGCTAGCTGGAGATTATTGCAGGAGCATTCACCCTTCACCTGCTTAATGATGAGCTGTGAATCTCCCTTGACCAGCAATTGCTTGACACCATATGACAGTGCCACCTTTAGTCCATAGATGAGTGCTTCATACTCTGCCATGTTGTTGGTTGCCTTGAAGTCAAGGTGTACCATGTATTTCACCTTCTCCCCAGTCGATGCAAGGAGAAGGATTCCAGCTCCGGCCCCCTGCTTCTGCATGGAGCCATCGAAGTAGAGGGTCTAGTGAGGCTCGGTGAAGGTTGGAGCTTGATGCTCCGTCTTCTGCTCACTGGGGCCCCCAGGGTTTGATGGAGAGGGAGTCCATTCTGCCACAAAATCTGTCAATGCTTGACTCTTGACTGCTTGCCTTGAAATAAATTCAAGATCAAATTCAGCCAATTCCGCTGCCCATTTTGCAATATTCCCGGTTGAATTGGGATTATGCAAAATTGCTCGAAGTGGGTAAGAGGTCACCACTGAGACTTTGTGAGCTTGGAAGTAATGGCGAAGCTTCCTGGAGGCAATAAGAACTGCATAGAGCAGCTTATGCACCTCTAGGTATCGAGTCTTGGCATCATGTAGTACTTCACTAATGAAGTACACTGGGCGCTGAATGGTCCGGACCCTCCAGGAGGGGTCCGGAGCTTCCTCTTCACTGACCCGGATCCTCTCGGAGGAGTCCGGATTTTCTTCAGGGACCTCCGGGTTCTGGCTGGAGGAACCCGAAGCTTCCTCAGAAATGACATGCACCCTCCCGAAGGGGTCTAGGTCTCCTGAAGCGACTTCTTGTGGATTCGAATCTGGGAGCTGGGACCCAGACTCGCTTTCAGGAACCTCCGGACCCTCCCGAAGGGGTCTGGATTCCTGAGTATGGGGTAGTTCTGGTCTCTCCGCAACCAGAACCATATTGATGACTTCGTCAGTAGCTGAAATATAAAGCAACAAAGGCTCACTAGGGTTCGGAGCTACCAGAATTGGTAGCGTGGTGAGGAACTGTCTCAGCTCCTGGAATGCCTTTTCTGCTTCTTCGGACCATTGGAATGGTCCGGACTTCCTCAATAACTTGAAGAAGGGGAGTGCCCGTTCCGCCAGTCTTGAGATGAACCGGCTGAGGGCTGCTAGACATCCAGTTAATTTTTGGACGTCCTTGATGCGGGTTGGTGGCCGCATGTCTTCAATGGCCTTAATCTTCGCCGGATTAGCTTCTATGCCCCGGTGACTTACCAGGAAACCAAGAAGTTTTCCAGAGCTAACACCGAAGACACACTTGTCTGGGTTTAGCTTTGTGCGGGTCGCCCGCAGCTTGTCGAAGACAGCCTGCAAGGTGTCAAGGAGTGACTCCTTGTTCCTGACCTTGACCACGATGTCATCGACGTACACTTCCACTATGTCTCTAATAAGTTCTTCAAAAGTTTTGTACATAGCTCGTACAAAAGTTGAAGCTGCATTCTTGAGACCAAAGGGCATGGCTGTGTAACAATACAATCCATCTACTGTGATGAATGAAGTATGCTCTTCATCTTCCCTAGACATCTTGATTTGATGATATCCGGAATATGCATCTAGGAAACACAGTAATTCATACTCGAAGGTGGAATCCACTATCTGATCTATTCTAGGTAGTGGGAATGGATCTTTTGGACATGCCTTATTTAGTGTGGTGTAGTCGATGCACATCCGAAGCTTCCCGCCGGCCTTGGGCACAACGATTGGGTTTGCCAGCCATTTTGGATGGATGACTTCTCGGATGAATCCAGCTTCGAGCAACTTCTTTACTTCTTGTCGGATGAAGTTCTGTCGCTCTACGGATTGCTTTCGAGGCTTCTAATGCACAGGCTGAGCATCGGGGTAGATCTTCAGATTGTGCTCAATCACTTCCCTGGAGATCCCATGCATTTATGACGGTTGCCAAGCAAACACATCGACGTTAGCCCGGAGGAAAGTGATGAGCGCGAGTTCCTATTTGTCGTTCAATCCTCCCGATATACGGGTGGTCTGAGCGGAATTGGAACCAATTTGGACGACTTTGATGGGAATGTCAGTGTCGCCGCTTGGCTGCACTCGAGGTGCAGAAGCCGAGCCTCGTTGACGAATGCTCTGGGGTTTTGGAGCTTGCTGCTGCCTGGAGTCCTCCTCTTGCGCCGTAGTGAGCGCATGGAGCTCTTCCAGTGCAGTTACTCCGGCAGTGCGATCTCCGCGGATCCGGAGAACGCCTACTGGCATTGGCATCTTCAACACCAGATAGCCATAATGACCAGCCGCCATGAATTTGTACAGGGCAGGTCTACCCAAGATGGCATTGAAGGGTAAGTTGATCTGCGCGACGTCGAAAACCAACTTCTCGGTGCGGTACTTCTCCCGTGTCCTGAAGGTAATAGGGAGAGTAATAGCTCCGAGTGGGGTGATGGCCCCCGGACCTACTCCGGAGAAAGGTTGAGAGGGGTGGAGATCCGAAGGTCGGAGCTGAAGCTTAGTGAAAGCTTCGAAGCTGATGAGGTTAAGCCCCGAACCTCCGTCTACCATGACGTGGTGGAGCTGGATGTTGTTGATGGTAGGAGATACCATCAAGGGTAACTGTCCTGCTCCAACCATGCTCCAGGGACAATCCGAAGCATCAAAAATGATGGTTGTGTCCATCCACTTTCGGTGAGGTTCCGGCCTGACTGTAGGAGCTACAGCGGCCATATCCCGACGCATAGTCTTGATGACACAACGGGAGGTGATATCCCATGATCCACCAAAAATGGTGTTCATAGTCTTCCGACGCTCGTTGTCAGAGACGTCAGAATCATCGTCGACGGAGGTGTAGATGGCCTACAGGACCTTTTTGGGATCCTGGAACCCCAACTCCTCTTCTGACGGAGCTTCGTCGACTTTTTTCTTTCCTTCCCTCTGTCGGAAAGGAGATTCCTCCCGGCGCTTGTTGTAGCGCTCGGCAAGGTTTTGGACCTCCCGGCAGTCTTCCAAACTGTGGTTGCCCGTTTTGTGAATGGGACACCACACTTTGGATTTTCCACCGTCTTCAGAAGACGGTCGAGGTCGCTTCTCGGGGTGTGGCCCCCGGCCACGCGGAGCTGCAGCAGCTGCAACGTGGGATGTGCCGGCCGACGGCTTCTTCTTGCCGTTGGTCTTCTTTTTCTTCTTGCCACCCCCGAAGGTAGCGGCTTCTTCTTTGGAGGATTTCTTGTGACCCTCCGAGGTTGGTTTGGAGTGCATCTCACGACCCTCCGCAGCTCGGGCACATTTGTCAGCCAAGCTGAAGAGTTCCGTGACACTGGTGATCTCCTTGATCGCCAGTTTCTCCAACATCTTCTTGTCCCGTACGCCCTGTCTGAATGCCACAATGACAGAGGCGCTAGAGATAGAAGGGATAGTGTTTCGTACCTGAGAGAACCTCTGGATGAATGACCGCAAGGATTCTCCCCCTTTTTGCACGACCGGAAAAAGGTCTAGTTCAGTGCCTGGTCGGGTGTATGAACTCCCGAAGTTGGCAGTGAACTGATGGCACAGCTTCTCCCAACTGTTGATAGAGTTGGGTGGAAGGCTCATAAACCAGGACCTGGCAGTCCTAGTTAAGGCCACTAGAAAGTAATTGGCCATCACGGCCTCGTTTCCTCCAGCTGCCAAAATTGCAGTGGAGTATATCTGAAGAAATTCAGCGGGATTGACAGTCCCGTCGAATTTTTCTGGCAGGTGAGGCCGAAACTTCTGTGGCCATCTAACCATGCGCAGGTGCATGGCCAAGGCTGAACAGCCTCCTCCTACTCCTTCAGGAGTAGAAAGGTCCTGAGCTTCCCATCTTTCACGGGCACGCTCAATATGGACTCGGCCATCCTGCTGGTGGTATCGGCGATCAAGCTCCGCCCGAAGGTCATGAGTCGAAAGCATGGATATCGTGTGAGTACGTCGTGCCCTGGAGGGCAATGACGTCACTTGTTGTGACGCAGCACGTCTCCTGCTATTGGAGACGTGGGGGCCAAGTCTACCAGACAAAGTCCGCCGCTGCGATGGGGCTCGTCCTGAAGGGGGAGGACCCTGGTTGCTGAGGCGTTCGGCTGCTGCTGCAACCAAATGCTCCACATCGTCCCTCCACTGCTCCAGTGCATCCCGGGATGCATCCGGAGGTGGTGGGCGTTGGAGAAGAGCACGCGCTGCATGAAGCGCGTGTTCCGGGTTGTCATGATTTGCCGACGCAGTGATTGACACCGGTGTACCATCACGCTGCCCAGCACGATTTGCTGGAGGAGACGGTGGTGGTGGGAGTGTGACTCCTGCTGGTGCTGAGGCTCCTGCTGGTTGCTGCCTATTGGAGGGATTGCCTCCAACAGCCTGAATAGCAGGTTGACCGTTGGATGATCCAGCAGTTGAGTTCACCATTCTCGAAATCTCAGGCGCCCCTACCTGGCGCACCAACTGTCGGTGATTTGGAACCGGCAGATCTCCCTACACTGCTAAAGTGATAGGGGAGTTTGATGTTCGGTATGGGCGCGCGGAGATTCAAGAAGGTGAGTAGGAATTGACACAGGACACACAAGAGTTTAGGTGGTTCGGGCCGCCTGAGCGTAATACCCTACTCCACGGATGTGTTGCTGTTGTATTAGCTGTATGAGCTTGTGTTTAGCATCAATGGCGTGTGTGTCTCCCCCTAGCCCCTTGAACGTGTCGTGGCCTGTCCTTTTATAGTACAAGGGCAGACCGTTACAAGTTAGCCTGGCCCGACATGTGGCCCCGGCCGTTACTATATTGACACTTATTTAACACATTTAATTTCTCTTAATGACCCTATAACGGGCTTTGACAGCACCGTTATTGGTGTTAAGATCGTCCGTTTAAGTGTCATTAATATGGTATTAATGACACTTAATCGGGTCTTGAAGTCCTTGATTCCCCTTTGAAGATCCGGAGCCGTTGTGGGGTCTTCCGAAGGTTAGAGGCTGAAGATCCGACGGTTGGACACGTGGCAGCTTCGGAGCATACTGTGGAAACAGGTAGCTCCGGGGCTACCCGACACGTGTCAGGTCTGGAGCTTCTCTCGATCTGGGGCTAAGTCCGGAGGTGCCATTTCGGTACATGGCCCGGAGCTTCCCCCTTGTGGGCGGTAGCTCCGGTTTGGTAGTACACGTGGCGACCCAGGGATTAACCATGTTGGAGAAGCGGGTCCGGTTATGTCTGACATGTGGGCCTTCGAGGGTCTTCAAACCAAGTAGATGATTTTCCTTTGAGATCTTTATAACCTCAAGGGGTGTACGGTTTCTAGGGTACCGACAAGAGTGCTCCTGAGCGATGGACATTTGGGTGGACGAAACCACTTGGAAAGGCGCATCTTGGAGGCAAAATTGGATAGTCCTCTGAGAAGGAGATTGTCAGGGGGTAGTAACCACCTTCCCAGTCAGTCTACAAAGGAAATTCATTAATAGGAGGACGATGGTTAAACTCATATTGTGCTTGTTCTTCATGACTTACCCCTTCTTTACTGGGGATAATGCACTACCACTTCAATAAATCTCCTGAATCAGGCTTCGTAGAGAAACCCTACGCAGACAAAAAAACAAAACTAAAGTTATGTTCATCAGTCCATTGCAGATCTACATATATACAACTATGCGACCGGTGTGCCATATGTACATACATGGGGATGATTCTTGCGCCACGCCAAGCGCTCCTCCTTCAGTCAACTACGCGCCAAGCCGATACCAGCCATGAACAGTGATAACGATGAGGAGGACGATGATGGCGATGACGAGGATGACGAGGACGGCGATGGCGAATAGAGGAGGCGGTCGCACTGGAGTTGGTCGATGAGTAAAGGACCATTGGTCGATTAGTAATAAAGGAGCACCGGAGCTGAAGAAGAGACGAGAGGGATAAATGCGATATGCGCGTTAAGTTAAAGAGCGTCTTCCATTGCCAAAGAGACGAAGAGACGAGGGGGATAAATGCAAGACACACTATAACAAAGAGAGACGTGCGTTAACCTAAAGCGCCTCTTCCATAGTCAAAAGAGAGACACGCAAAACGAGGTCTGCGGGGAACTTAATTTCGGTTGCGTGGTGCAGAGACGCATGCAACGTCCGTGTGCGACCTTTCGTTTCCCTGAGGTGGTATCGATGCATCCCATCTGTCGGTGGTTTTGATCCGGCAGATCTCCTGACACTACTAAAAGTGTTTGCGGAGTTTGAAGTTCGGGTGGGCGCGCGGAAATTCAAGAAGGTGAAATGTAAAATGACACAGGAGACACAAAGATTTACGTGGTTCTGGCTGCCTGAGCGTAATACCCTACTCCACGGGGTGTGTTGGTGTTGTATTGGATGTATGAACTCAACTCAGGTGAGTTGAGAGTGCGTGTCAGTCGATTAGACCAGATCAGATCAGAGAGCCAAGAGCCCCTCTATGTATCGTCGGTCTGTCCTTTTATAGTACAAGGACAGGCCATTACAAGTTGGCCTGGCCCGACATGTGGCCCCGGCGGCTACTAATATTGATACACATTTGCTGCGCTTAATTACCCTTAATGACCGAGTTACGGGCTTTGACAGCGCCGTTACTGGTAATAAAGGTCGTCTGATCATGTGTCATTAACATAGTATTAATGACACTTAATCGGGTCTTGAAGTCCTTGATTCCCCTTTGAAGATCTGGAGCCGTTGTGGATTTTACCGAAGGTTTGAGGCAGAAGATCCGACGGTTGGACTCATGGCAACTCCGGAGCATACTGTGGGGAACAGATAGGTCCGGTGCCACCAGACACGTGTCAGTTCCTAAGCTTCCCTCAGTCTGGGGTTAGGTCCGGGGGTGCCGTTATGGTACATAGCCCGGAGCTTCCCCCTTGTGGGCGGTAGCTCCGGTTTGATGTTACACGTGGTGACCCTGGGACTAACCATGTTGGGGAAGAGGGTCCGGTTATGTCTGACATGTGGGCCTCCGAAGGTCTTCAAATCAAGTAGACGACATTTCCTTGAGATCTTTGCAATCTCAAGGGGTATACGGTACTCAGGGTACCGACAGTGGCCCCCTGGGCCCACCTCTGGGGAAGACCCCTTGGGTGAAGTCATTCCGCCGGAGGTGGGTCCATCCTTCGACTTTTGAGCCAAGTCTTCAAAGGTCTTCAGATGAATGAAATCCACAATTTGTTAGTGAATTTCATTTTTTTTGTCTTCAACACTTCTGTCTTCACTTGGCCTCGTTTGCTTCGAACTTGTAGAGTGTAGGTCCGAAGTCTTCGATAGTGAAGGCCCCCTGAGGTTGTCGGAGCTCAGAAGCTCCAGCATTGACTACCGTCGGAGCTTAGTAGCTCCGGCAGTGACCTTTGCCAACTCGTAGCTTGTCGGCAGCAGACTCCGCTTGTGGGGTCTTCTCACCATCTTTTATTCTGCGTCGACAGATGGCCCCCCTAGCTTTGTCGGAGCTTGGTTGCTCCAGTAATGCTCGTTTTCATTGTTTAACATCGATCACAAGCCACCTAGGGGGAGTCGGAGCTTTGTTAGCTCCGGCTTTTCTCCATCAACGTGGATTCTTTATTTTCCTGCACACTGAAGCCAAGAAAAATAGTAAAATTCGCTCATTGCCTATAACTTCGTCGCGGCTTACGACTCTCAAGAAAGTTTTAAGTCAAACACAATTCTGAATACAACCGAATGCGTTGCCTTCTTTCTTCCAGATCCAATTGTACTTGGACCCGCCTTACTTCGGCCTGCTGGGGTGTAGGTAGAGTGGCGTACTTAGGGTGCTTGACCAGGCTAAGTCGATAGCACACTCACGCCCTAGATTAGCTTGGCGGCATTCAGACGAGTGGGTCATGAACAATATTTGAATCCAAAAGAATTGACAATACAGCTCGAATTGTACATGAACTGGTCGAAAGTAAATTTCTTAAGAATTGCACAACTTTGTTATTGACAGGAAAGAGAAGAATAAAAAATGTTGAGCCTGTACAAAATAAATGCACGTGGAGTCTGTTTCACATGAAGATGTCCTTCATTATAGGTTCGGGGTACAGGGGAAACAAGTACAGTCTTAGGGTACGGAACCAGACTAAGCGTGTTTCATTTCTCGTTTGACCTAGGGTAGCTAGCCACACTTTTAGTCCTGAGACTGTGACAAGTGTTGCATGAACTTTGCGGACCTTCCGGGAAAGGTCCGGCTGTTCTCCCGGAGGAACTACCCGACTCTGTACAATGACTCTATAACATACACTTCAAGTTACTACAGACTCACCTCCGTGATATTAAGTGTAGAACTTATGGAGGTTCTCAATATTCCAAGGATTTGGGAGAGGTGTCCCATCCTCAATAGCCAAGTGAACGCTTCTGGGACGGGATACTTTAATCACTCGGAAGGGCCCCTCCCAGCTGGGGGGGGGGAGTTTGTTAACCCTTCTCTGGATTGTATTCTTTGTAGCACCAGATCGCCTTCCTCGAGCTGTCGGTTGTGTACATGCCACTGATGATAGCGCCGAAGGGCTTGGCGGTATCGGGCATTCCGAACAGCTGCCTGGCACCTTCCCTCCTCAAGGAGGTCTAGGTCTTCACGCCGGAGCTGGTCCTGCGTGGCTTCGTCGAAGGTCCGAACCCGGAGTGACCCCAAGGTGATTTCCGGAGGAAGGATTGCTTCAGCTCCGTACACCAGGAAGAAGGGTGTCTCTCCAGTTGACCGGTTTGGAGTTGTCCTGTTGGCCCATAGAGTGGGCGGAAGCTCTTCAATCCAGTTGGCTCCATGTTTTTTCAAGCACTCATAAGTGTGCATTTTGAGTCCTTTCAGGATTTCAGCATTTGCTCTCTCGGCCTCGCCATTGCTTGCCGGTTGAGCTATGGAGGCGTAGCAAACTTGAATGCCGAGGTCTTCGCAATATCCTTGAAATGCAGAGCTTGTGAATCGGGTCCTGTTATCAGTAATGATTTTGTTTGGGACTCCAAATCTGCATACAATGGACTGCAAAAAGTTGATAGCAGATTGCTTGTTTATTGTCACAACTGGAGTTGCTTCCGGCCACTTGGTGAACTTGTCAATGGCGACATACAGGAACTTGTAACCTCCGACGGCTCTTGGGAAAGGTCCCAAGATGTCCATCCCCCACACAACGAAGGGCCATGTAGGAGGTATCATTTGTAGAGGCTGAGCCGGTGTGTGAATTTGCTTTGCATGAAATTGGCATGCTTCGCATTTCTTCACCAGCTCAGTTGCATCCTGGAGTGCTGTAGGCCAGTAGAAACCATGCCGGAAGGCTTTACCGACCAGCGTGCAGGAAGACGCGTGGTTCCCACACTCGCCTCCATGGATTTCTACGAGGAGCTTGCAGCCTTCTTCCCTTGTGATGCACCGCATCAGGACGCCGTTGGCACCGCGCCGGTAGAGATCCCCTTCTACCAACGTGTATCTTTTAGTCAATCTGACTATCCGGTCAGCGGATACATCATCGTCAGGAAGGATGTTGTCTTTCAAGTAGCTCCGGATCTCCGAGATCCATGCATCGGAGCTAACCTGAGCATTTGAGTCTTGCGTGCTGGGTTGCTCAGAGCTTCCGGCAGCACCTATGACCCTTGATGGCTTCCATGGTAACAGGGCAATCGGGACCGTCAGCTTCGGGATGCTGATCTCGCCCCCTTCGCTTAGTTCGGCAAGCTGAGCTGTGGGTTTTGACAACCCCCGGACAAAAGTTCCGTCAGGAGCTGGAGCTTCGGTTGACGCTTTCATTGAGAGTTCGTCGGCTTCAGCGTTGTGGACACGCTGGACGTGGTGGAGGTCTAGGACTTCGAAGTCCTTCTGAAGCCTCTGGACTTCAAGGAGGTAAGCAGCTAGCTGGAGATTGTTGCAGGAGCATTCACCCTTCACTTGTTTAATGATGAGCTGTGAATCTCCCTTGACCCGCAGCTGCTTGACACCATATGACAGTGCCACCTTTAGTCTGTAGATGAGTGCTTCGTAGTCTGCCATGTTGTTGGTCGCCTTGAAGTCAAGGTGTACCATGTATTTTACCTTCTCCCCGGTTGGTGCGAGGAGAAGGATTCCAGCTCCGGCCCCCTGCTTTTGCATGGAGACATCAAAGTAGAGGGTCCAGTGAGGCTCGGTGAAGACCGGAGTCTTGTGTTCCGGCTTCTGCTCACTGGGGCCCCCAGTATTTGATGGAGAGGGAGTCCATTCCGCCACAAAATGTGCCAATGCTTGACTCTTGATTGCTTGTCTTGGAATGAACTCGAGATCGAATTCTGCCAATTCCGCTGCCCACTTTGCAATATTCCCAGTTGAATTGGGATTATGCAAGATTGCTCGAAGTGGGTAAGAAGTCACCACTGAAATCTTGTGAGCTTGGAAGTAATGGCGAAGCTTCCTGGAGGCGATAAGGACTGCATAGAGCAGCTTATGCACCTCTAGGTATCGAGTCTTGGCGCCATGAAGTACTTCACTGATGAAGTACACTGGGCGCTGGATGGTCCAGACCCTCTCGGAGGGGCCCAAAGCTTCCTCTTCATTGACCCGGTACCTCCCGGAGGGATCCGAAACTTCTTCGGGGACCTCCGGGTCCTTGCCGGAGGGACCCGGAGCTTCTTCAGAAGCGACCTGGACCCTCCCAGAGGGGTCTGGGTCTTCTGAAGTAACTTCTTGTGGACTCAAGTCTAGGAACTGGGACCCAGACTCGCTTTCAGGAACCTCCGGACCCTCCCGGAGGGGTCTGGATTCCTGAGCATGGGATAGTTCTGGTCTCTCCGCAACTAGGACCATACTGACGACTTCGTCAGTTGCTGAAATGTAAAGCAGCAAAGGCTCACCAGGGTTCGGAGCTACCAGAGTTGGTAGGGTGGTGAGGAGCTGTTTTAGCTCCTGGAACGCCTTTTCTGCTTCTTAAGACCATTGGAATGGTCCGGACTTCCTCAATAACTTTAAGAAGGGAAGTGCCCATTCCGCCAGTCTTGAAATGAACCGGCTGAGGGCTGTTAGACATCCAGTTAGCTTTTGGACATCCTTGATGCGGGCTGGTGGTCGCATGTATTCAATGGCTTTGATCTTCGCCGGATTAGCCTCTATGCCCCGGTGATTTACCAAGAAACCAAGAAGTTTTCCGGAGCTAACCCCGAAGACACACTTGTCTGGGTTCAGCTTTGTGCGGGTGACCCGCAGCTTGTCGAAGGCACCCTGTAAGGTGTCAAGGTGTGACTCCTTGTTCTTGACCTTGACCACAATGTCATCAACGTACACTTCCACTATGTCTCTAATGAGTTCTTCAAAAGTTTTGTACATAGCTCGTACAAAGGTTGAAGCTGCATTCTTGAGACCAAATGGCATGGCTGTATAACAGTACAATCCATCTACTGTGATGAAAGAGGTATGCTCTTCATCTTCCCTAGACATTCTGATTTGATGATACCCAAAATATGCGTCTAGGAAACACAGTAATTCACATCCGGAGGTGGAATCCACTATCTGATCTATTCTAGGTAGTGGGAATGGATCTTTTGGGCATGCCTTATTTAGTGTTGTGTAGTCAATACACATCCGAAGCTTCCTGCCGGCCTTGGGCACAACGACTAGGTTTGCCAGCCATTTTGGATGGAAGACTTCTCGGATGAATCCAGCTTCGAGCAACTTCTTCACTTCTTGTCGAATGAAGTTCTGTCGCTCCACGGATTGCTTCTGATGTTTCTGATGCACGGGCCGAGCATCAGGGTAGATCTTTAGATTGTGCTCAATCACTTCCCTGGGGATCCCAGGCATTTGTGACGGTTGCCAGGCAAACACGTCGACATTAGCTCGGAGGAAAGCGATGAGTGTGAGTTCCTATTTGTCATTCAGTCCCCCCGATATACGGGTGGTCTGAGCGGCATCGGAACTGATTTGTACGACTTTGACGGGAATGTCGGTGTCGCCGCTTGGCTGCACACGAGGTGCAGAAGTCGAGCCTCGTTGACAAATGCTCAGGGGTTTTGGAGCTTGCTCCTGTCTGGAGTCCTCCTCTTGCGCCGTAGTAAGCGCATGAAGTTCTTCCAGAGCAGTTACTCCGGCATTGTGATCTCCGCGGATCCGGAGAACGCCTACTGGTGTTGGCATCTTTAACACCAGGTAGCCATAATGAGCAGCTGCCATGAATTTGTACAAGGCAGGCCTACCCAAGATGGCGTTGAAAGGTAAGTTGATCTGAGCAACATCAAAGACCAACTTCTCAGTGCGATACTTCTCCTGGGTCCCGAAGGTAACGGGGAGGGTAATAGCACCGAGTTGGGTAATGGATCCCAGACCTACTCCAGAGAAAGGTCGGGAGGGGTGAAGATCCGAAGGTCGGAGCTGAAGCTTGGTAAAAGCTTCGAAGCTTATGAGGTTCAGCCCCGAACCTCCGTCTACCATAACATGGTCGAGCTGAATGTTATTGATGGTAGGAGATACCATCAAAGGTAACTGGCCTGCTCCAACCATGCTTCGAGGGCAGTCCAAAGCATCAAATGTGATGGTTGTGTCCATCCACTTCCGATGAGGCTCTGCCCTGGCTGTAGGAGCTACAGAGGCCATGTCCCGATGCATTGTCTTGAGGACGCGACGGAGGTGATGTCCCATGATCCACCAAAAATGGTGTTCATGGTCTTCTGACGCTCGTTGTCAGAGACGTCAGAATCGTCGTCGACGGAGGCGTAGACGGCCTTCATGACCTTTTTAGGATCTTGAAAACCTAACTCCTCTTCAGCCGGAGCTTCGTCAACTTTTTGTTTTCCTTCCCTCTGTCGGAAAGGAACTTCTTCCTGGCGCTTGTTGTAGCGCTCGGCAAGGTTTTGGACCTCCCGGCAGTCTTCCAAACTGTGGTTGTCCGTCTTATGAATTGGACACCACACCTTGGGTTTGCCACTGTCTACAGAAGACGGTCGAGGTCGCTTCTTGGGGCGTGGCCCTCGGCCACCCGGAGCTGCAGCATTAGATGCGCCGGCCGACGGCTTCTTCTTTCCGTTGGTCTTTTTCTTCTTTGTGCCACTCCCGGAGGTAGTGGATTCGCCTTTGGAGGATTTCTTGCGATCCTCCGGAGATGGTTTGGAGTGCATTTCACGGCCCTCCGCAGCTCTGGCACATTTGTCGGCCAAGCTGAAGAGTTCCATGACACTGGTGATCTCCTTGATCGCCAGTTTCTCCAACATCTTCTTATCCCGTACGCCCTGTCTAAATGCCATAATGACAGAAGCGCTAGAGATAGAAGGGATAGTGTTTCGTACCTGAGAGAATCTCTGAATGAATGATCGCAGGAATTCTCCCCCTTTTTGCACGACTGCAAAAAGGTCCAATTTGGTGCCTGGTCGGGTGTTTGAACTCCCGAAGTTGGCGGTGAACTGTCGGCACAACTCCTCCCAACTTTTGATGGAGTTGGGTGGAAGGCTCATAAACCAGGACCACGCAGTCCCAGTTAAAGCCACTGGAAAATAATTGGCCATTACGGTCTCATTTCCTCCAGCTGCCAGGATAGCAGTGGAGTAAATCTGAAGAAATTCGACGGGATTAATGGTCCCGTCAAACTTCTCCGGCTGGTGAGGCCGGAATTTCTGTGGCCACCTGACCATATGCAGATGCATGGTCAGGGCTGAACGGCCTCCTCCTACTCCTTTAGGAGCAGGAATGTCCTGAGCTTCTCGTCTTTCATGAGCACGCTCGATATGGACTCGGCCGTCTTGTTGACGGTATCGGCGATCAAGCTACGCCCGGAGGTCATGAGTTGAAAGCCTTGATACCGTGTGAGTGTGTCGCGCCCCGGAGGGCAACGACCTCACTTGCTGTGACGCAGCACGTCTCCTGTTGTTGGAAATCTCCTGTTGTTGGAAACGTGCGGACCAAGTCTGCCAGACAAGGTTCGTCGCTGCGACGGGGCCTGTCCTGAAGGAGGACGATCCTGGTTACTAATGCGGTCGGCTGCTGCTGCAACCAAGTGTTCCACATCGGCCCTCCACTGCTCCATTGCATCTCGGGATGCATTCGGAGGTGGTGGGCGCTGAAGGAGAGCACATGCTGCATGGAGCGCGTGTTCCGGGTTGTCCTGATTCGCCGACGCAGTGATTGACGTCGGTGCACCATCGCGCTGCCCAGCTTGATTTGCTGGTGGAGGCGGGAGTGGTGGAAGTGTGACTCCTGCTGGAACTGAGGTTCCTGCTGGTGGCTGCATATTGGAGGGATTGCCCCCAGCAGCTTGAACAGTGGGATGACCATTGGATGATTCAGCAGCTGAGTTCACCATTCTTGAAATCTCAGGCGCCCCTACCTGGCGCGCCAACTGTCGGTGGTTTTGATCCGGCAGATCTCCCGACACTACTAAAAGTGTTTGCGGAGTTTGAAGTTCGGTGTGGGCACGCGGAGATTTAAGAAGGTGAAATGTAAAATGACACAGGAGACACAAAGATTTACGTGGTTCGGGCCGCCTGAGCGTAATACCCTACTCCACGGGGTGTGTTGGTGTTGTATTGGATGTATGAACTCAACTCAGGTGAGTTGAGAGCGCGTGTCAGTCGATTAGACCAGATCAGATCAGTGAGCCGAGAGCCCCTCTAGGTATCATCGGTCTGTCCTTTTATAGTACAAGGACAGGTCGTTACAAGTTGGCCTGGCCCGACATGTGGCCCCGGCGGCTACTAATATTGATACACATTTGATGCGCTTAATTACCCTTAATGACTGAGTTACGGGATTTGACAGCGCCGTTACTGGTAATAAAGGTCGTCCGATCGTGTGTCATTAACATAGTATTAATGACACTTAATCGGGTCTTAAGGTCCTTGATTCCCCTTTGAAGATCCGGAGCCGTTGTGGATTCTACCGGAGGTTTGAGGCTGAACATCCGACGGTTGGACTCGTGGCAGCTCCGGAGCATACTGTGGGGAAAAGATAGGTCCGGTGCCACCAGACACGTGTCAGTTCTGGAGCTTCCCTTGGTCTGGGATTAGGTCCGGGGGTGCCGTTATGGTACATAGCCCGGAGCATCCCCCTTGTGGGCGGTAGCTCCGGTTTGATGGTACACGTGGCGACCCTGGGACTCACCATGTTGGGGAAGCGGGTCCAGTTATGTCTGACATGTGGGCCTTCGAAGGTCTTCAAATCAAGTAGATGACATTTCCTTGAGATCTTTGCAATCTTAAGGGGTATACGGTACTCAGGGTACCGAGACCATCATTCCATCAATGCGAGGTAAACCAACCGCTCCCTCGACAACTCCGTGCGGACCTTATTTAAGAAGTGCCATCACTAGTGAGTTCTCCGCCCCGATGACCCACCACCACCATGGCCGACCTTCCATCGCCAAGCCCGCCGAGAGAGCCACCCTGCAAGAAACAGTGTTGCAGCTCCCCCGAGTGGTTCAACATCGAACAGCGCCTCCTTATGGTGCAAGAGGCGTACAACGCCATGAGTTCCTTGGGTTTGGGTACCCTTCCCCAGTTAACTGGAATGGGTACCATCAGTCAGTACCTCTTCGCCCTCATGGGGGTGGCCGATTGTCTCGACATTCTGTTCGAGACGATGGCCCAGGTGCTTGGCCTCGAGGGCCGCAAAAACCTGGTGGAGGCGACAGAGAGCAACCTCGTTCACAGGATTGCACCACCGGTGCAGCCGGCCCAGGCTCCTGTTGCATCGGCGCCAGAAGCGCCGCCGGAGGAGGAGGAGGAGGAAGAGGAGGAGGAGGAGGAGGAGGAGGAGGAGGAGGAGGAGGAGGAGGAGGAGGAGGAGGAGTACGAGTAGGATTTAGTTTTTCTTCGTTGTTTTTAGTTGCTTGTGTTTTGTAAATATTGTTAGTGAATGAAATCTATCTTTGTTCATCTATGTGATTGAATATTATCTTGTGTGTTCTTCAATTGTGTGAATGTGTGAATGTGTAGCGTGTTCATCGTGTTCCTCAGGTATCATAAAGAAATATTTGATTATATTCGAGACAAGAGAATGATTAAGTTATCAAGTGACATGTGTGATATCAACAGTGAACCGAAGCAAAATGGAGAAAATCATGAAGCTAAAGGTGACGTATGGCATCGGAGACACGCTTTGCGTTAGAGAATGTCTCTCCTTTTGCAGAGGATAGGGAGACGTCGATCATAGGAGACGCGCTTTGCAGCGAAGCTCGTCTCCATTTTGTGTTACAGCACAGACCTTATATAAGAGGCCATCAGTCTCTCCTCTTCGCTTTGTTCTGCTTAGACAACCCACCGTGGCCAACATCTGCCGCCAAGCCCACCGAGAGAGCCACCCTGCAAAAAACAGGGTTGCCGCTCCCCCGTAAGGCTCAACAAAGAGCTGCTCGAGATGTTGTTCGACAGGTTGTTCGACCGGTTCCAGAGGCTACTCAAGACAATAGCCGAGGCGCTCGGTGTCGAGGGCTGTAGTATCCTAGTGGCAGCGATGGCGAGGAACCTCGGTTGCGAGGTTCCGTCACTAGATCTAGACCAGCCGGAGCAAGCGGCGGAGCAGCTGGAGCAATCGGAGCAGCCGCAGCAACCAGCGGAGCAAACGGAGCAGCTGGAGCATTCGGCGGAGCAGTCGGAGCAACCGGCGAAGCAGCCGGAGCAGTCGGGGGAGGAGGAGGGGTAGGAAGAGTAGGATTTAGGTTTTCTTTTGTTGTTTATTAGTTGATGTTTTTCTTTTCTTGTATCTTGTAGTTCTTTCTTGTGTTTTGTAATATATTTGTTATCTGTGATCAATTGTGTGAATGATTGAATGTGTTATCTGTGTTCATCTGTGTGATGAATATTTTCTGTGTTCAACTGTGAATGAATGTGGTCATCGTTCAGAGTCGTTTTCATGTATCTCTGTAAGCGAAGACAGAAGAGACGCACTTTCAGTAAAGATGTCTCATTTCACTCGCTTATAGGAGACGCGTTGTGCTACAAGTACGTCTCTCGTTTGTACATAGAGTAGGCCCGTCTCAGATCCATACTTAACTAAGACGGGCTGTAATGTAACGCGTCTCCTTGAATGTTATATCGAACCATATCTGATCATTGCTGAAGTGGGCACGTCTCGCTCAAGCTTATGAGAGACGACCGGATGTCGTTGAAGGCGCCGCAGTTCCATTGTGCAAGTTGGACCTTCATCTTGGGATTAAGGTCCCAGAAGAATGTGTCTTTCGTTTTGTTTTTCGTTCTAACATACTCTGGTGCGTACTACGCTAGATGGTTGAACGCGCAGGAGTATTCATGAGCGCTCCTCCTGCCTTGCTTCAGCTCCAGAAATTCCTAAAGCTTCCTCTTCATTATACCGGGAGGTATATGGTAAGCACGGAACGCATCCTGGAGCTCGGTCCACATGACCAGCCGACAGTGACGCAATGTTGTTCGCTCACCAGGCACTGGTGGATCCCTGAAGTTGTTGTGCTATGAACAGTGCCTTCTGCTGTTCGGTGCATCGTAGCAGACCGAACTTTGCCTCGAGTGTGCGGATAAAGTTGTCCGCCTCCAGAGGCTCCTCGTCCTCCGTAAAGACCGATGGATGTGTCACCAAAAAGTCCGAATACAAACTCTGTTGGGACTGGTGTTTCCCATTGTCTTGTTGTCTCACTTGACAGGATGAATTATGCGCCAACATTCTTAGTAACTTGGTTTGCTCGCCGCGCAAGCCGAGTACTGCGGCCAGAATCTCCGCGAGAGTCCTCGGAGGTTCAGGTGGTGGTGGTGGAGGATATTGTTGCTGTGGTGTCCTGGTTTGCTCCTGGGTCGGAGATTCATCCTTACGACCCCGGCCAGAGCCTCCCATCTCAGGCGTAGAACGTGTACGCACCATTCTGCATCCACATGAATTAAAATCAGCAACATGTTTGTTTGCTTCATCCAGTGCATACAATAGTAGTGCAAGCATGGACAATGTGATAATTGCATAATATTCACATATATTGGTAAAGTATAAACTTTATATAAGATATATTATCTCATGACCATGTTTACAGTAGTGAACTCCAAAATTTTGGACTCCCACCACGGAAGTGCATCTCAACTATATTTTGTCTCCATGAGTCGTCATACACACCTTATCATCTCATACACACTCACTACTATTTATAATATGACACAAACATGGCTACAAAATAAACGTGAGCAACCGTTAACTACACATTGCCCCGTGATGGCAGTAGTGCTGCCCCATCCTTATCCGATGCATCCTCATCGGCAAACTCCAGCATCTCAGGGTCTTCCTCCTCCTCAGAACATTAAGGCACCTGCTCGCCCATGTTCAGCGACATGTCATCAGCCGGTGGATATACGACAGGTGGCGGCAAGAGTGCCTCGGCCTCTCACATGTCCTCCTGATGTTGGCCTGCCTCGAATTCCCAACCTAAGCTTCTTCAATGGCTTCATCTCGTTCCTGGGTGATCAACAACAGCTGCTCTTGCTGTTGCTGCACCACCAGTTGACTCACCTGCAATTCACCACGAGCTTGCTGCAGTTCCTTGCGAGTCTGCCTCAGTTCGGCGCGAGCTTTCCTTAGTTTAGTGCGAGTGCGATGTAGCTGATTCTCGTATTGATTCAGCCGGTGATTTGTCAGAGCCAGGAACGAACGTAGGTTCTCATTGATGTAATCAAGAGTGTCACCCCGATGTTCAATCACTTGCCTCAAGGCTTCGACCTGCTGCTGAAGGATTGCACTTTGTGTAAGAACCACCATGCTGGATGCAGCGGCATACGTCACAAGTGTTGTCAATGTCGTGTCGCTGTCCGGTTGATAGGCCTCAACCATACGACGTTGCCACTCAATACCAGCCACACCACAGACCGGGAGAAAAGAAAATTGTGTCCCAGCCATGGCATCTTGATGAAGCTCGCAAAGCTTCATAAGCACTTCGCCTGCTGTGACGGCCCACATGTCCTCCAAACGAGCTCCCAGGGTAGTGACTGAAAAAGGAGCCCATCCATAAAGATGTGGACTAGCAGGGATGTCGACCAGGACGGTGCATGAATGTACTCCTCTGTCGACCATCTCTTGACCCCAATAACATGGCATTTCAATGAAGCCAAACTGTTCGAGCACTTCCCACAGCATGATCGGGAAGCCCTGGCGGTTGGCGCACGTGGAGAACACCCATCCGTCCGGCAATAATAGCACCACATCCGCCATCTATAAAGAAATATTTGAATGGTTAAAATACTCAATTTCAACATATTTTGTTGAGAAACAGATCATAATTGTGATAATTGAATTATGAAAGTGAATTCAAATTTAAATGTCAAATGAAACATCACACTGGAATTCTGTCTCAGTTTGTGTTCATTCAGACCAGTCTGGAGAATTTTGAAATTTTCATCCTGTTAGAGGCACATTCAGGACTCTAGTTCAAATACAAACTTGTAGTAAACTCAATTATCTTTCCCGAATGTCTTTATTTGCCTCTGGATCATTTCTGTATGAGGAGATATGATTTTTGCAAGTTGACAGTTCTCTGGAAAAATTTTTGACAGCATCTCCTTTGTTTAAGTCTGATTTTGTCCCCACTTTTCCAGATACCAAACATTAATATATGCAAAAATCCTAAATTACAACATTGTTTTATACATCCTCAGGATTCCATAAATGTGCTACATGAAGTCATTCGTTGATTCTGCTAAGATATATGAAGACAGTGACAGGATACAGAAACTGTCCAATCTCTGTCCAGATTTAACGGAGTTTGGAAATTTGAATTTTTCATTAGTTTACATGGGGACTCTGATCTGGAGTTGAACATAAGAGTTTTAAAGGACTCTCTACACTTTCCAACCATGTATGTTAAACCTTCACGGGTGAATTATACAGGAAGTTATGCTATTCCAAACTTAGTCAATTTTCTGTCCAGTTCACAGTTTGAACCAGGAACTGGGCAATTTAAGTTCAAATGAAATTTTGAAGTTTTAAATCTTGAAATCTTCCTTGGAGCCGAAAATGGAACTTGTGGAGGACTTCCTCAAGTTCCCAAACCATATGCCTACTTACCGTTGCGACCACATGATTAATTGTAAATCTGACCAGCATGCTCCAAAACAGAGATTACAAATTAAAACTTAGTCCTAAGTTGGAAATTTTTACTTGTTGTCGAGTCACACCTCCAGCACGGATATCGTTGTCGACGTGCCTGATGAAACTCAAATGCAATGCCAGTACTACGACCTCACCAAAGAAAATCCTAGGCCGGTATTCCGGCATACTTCTCAACGGTGGCACTGATGACATTCACTCGCAAAAGTTTTCAACTCGAGCTACTTAAAACATTGTTAGTGTATCTGCAACTACACACAAACTACTGATCAATCATATGGTGCCATACGGCACAGCCCGTACGGGAAATCATTTCATAATAATACATATGAAAGTAAAAACATTCATCCCGTATCATTCCATACAGGCCGCCCCAAGCTAAGCAACATCTCGAGGTACATGACCGGGTTTTCTACCACCCGACACGGTCCAACGTCTTTGCATAGTGCTGCACCAGTAGGGGCGCATCGGGTTATGTCCCACCCAACGGGGGCCCCCACTAATTTTGAAGCACGCTGGGGTACCGCGTGTCATATGTTCTCAGAAACATGGAGAGTTTCAGAGACTCATATTGTCTTTCCGTGCAAAGCCACGGAAACAATCACATGCTACATCTCGCATGGTGAGCTTACCGCAATTGATCCGCTTGTGGTGGTGTACCTTACCTCTTACCTGACATCGGAGCGTCATTACAGAATATAATAACACATAAGTTAGCTTGCCACCTTAAGTAACTAATATTATAATAGACCTTATGTGGGCATAGTAACTAATCCTCACGCGACTACTTCTAAGTTTTCAAAATAGGCTCTTTTCGAGCGTGCTATTCCCAATACAGCTCTAATACCAGGCTGTGGGGACCGGGTCCACACATTTCAGGAATCGCAGAGGGTGGTGCCATGTGATCCGGCACCCAACAGGACACACAAAAAGAATACGACAAAATACCAAGTTTTATTTATAGAAATAGTGGAAGTCTTTTACAATACTTATTGTACAGCGGAAGTAATACTCATAGCTAAACTCTTAGCCTAGCTATGCAAAAGTGCAGCCGTTCAGCCCGGGGACGCTACACACTAGCAACACACAACAGCTCACGGCGGCGTGCATGGCTCCCACTCGGCGGTGTACCCCGACGGGGGCATCGCCTAATCTTGGGCCCTTCCTCAAACGTCTCACCTGCAAATAGCTTAGTATCGCAACCGTGAGCACGAAGGCTCCGCAAGACTTAACCGTCTCACCTAAACATCGAACTCTACATGCAGGGATACTTAACATACGAATAGACATATCAGTAAATGACTCGCCTACATGTTGATCCTTATTTTTCAAGTTATTATCAGCAGCTTAAAGGTTCAATAAAAGTAACTTTAGTGAGCATATTCTATAGCAATCATAGTAGCAAAGCAATTATAATTCAATATATTTTTCTGGCTTCTTCAGTATTTACTACGTCACAACGCAGTAAACAAGCGGTGCTCAAATAACCACGAGGGACGATGATTGCAATCAGTAGACACCTGGATAACACATCACATACACCCATTTAGGAAGTGGAGCGAATTACACTTCAATACTTTGTTGTATGCAGCAACCTTTCAAAGGAAACCCAAATGCCGAACCGGTCCTTCGGTAACGCGCAGGAGGTCCCCACGCAGAGCATATCTATGCCTGCCAGCAGATTTACACATTGCTGCCCTCAACCCACTCCTATAAAACTGTAGGGTAAGCCTCGACACTCAGGTTAAGCAATTACATCGGTTTCCTGGTTTCCATATAGCCAGTATGCATCCGGTACAGTTCAAACTTGTACAGCAGGGTCGCACACGGATCGATCCTCAATTGACACAAGTAGGGCTATGCACGTGAGACCACGTCTTGCTGCATCCTATCCGCTGCTTGGTCTCAAATTCATATTTGTAAACCATTCTTTGGTCAAACCCATCCCGTGTGCTAAAATCCTATCTCGAGAGTAGATTCCAACTACTCGACTTCTACCGGATTCCTTAAAATATTAGCATGGCATTTTCTACTAGTCAAGTTGTAGACCTACCCAATACTCCATGGGATTTGTCGGTCATTCAAGTGGAGTTTCAATCACCTTAGCCCTAATGCACAAAACACATCCTAGACATAAGTGATACAAATAGAAACTTTGAAATAGCACTTAAATGCAAACTAGGGCTTGCTTGGCTACGAGTCAAAGGGAAAGTTAGCTTCCGGTAGTATACTCTCCAAGGGCTCCGGCTCCTCCTCGATCTCGGTCACTATATGATACGCAATATATAAAGTACTATATTAAAGACTTTCTAAACACTGATAAGGTATCAAGATGATTTAATTGGCTTTGGTATTTTTACATTGGATACTAGGTTCTATGAGGAAGATCTGGACCAAAAATTGGAGATGTTCAACGAAGCTTGTTGTCTCTAAAATTCCAACAATTAATAGACTTATCTGAAATTTGATATTAAATATGTAGCTTTGTCATGGCTAACAGTTGATGATCATGGTATAGGAGGTCTCACTGATTCTAGGAAAATTTGTTTCATAATTTTCTGAGCTCCTTACAGGGAGTAATTGATTTTATAAGTTTGGGAAAATTCTAGAAATGTTTTTGTACATTTCTCATTTTTCAATGGGCATAGAGAATTGGAACACCAATTCACCCATTATATAAAGTCCAATGAACTTGAAATTTTTTATTGGAGATCAAGGGTATTTTTAAGAGTGTCCTGACAAAAATTGGGAATTTTACAATTAGCCGAACGGGGGTAATTAGTTTCCCAAGCAGTTATCTCAAAGGAATTAATTATGAAAACGCTTGGACTTTCATGTCCAACAAATTGCACTGCTGCAAAGTTGGGATCAAGGTGAGTCTACCAGAATTTTTTTGGAATTATTTGAGCTAATTTACTAGGAGTAATGGATTTTAGAAGTTTGCTCCAAATCTGGAATTACTTATAAAAGGAAAAGTTTAAATAAATCCGGCCGGTCCCACCCATTTAAAATGGGCCAATCGTAACTAGGCCACACCAAGGGCCACGGTTTAACCCACACAGCCACACCAGATCCTTTTTCTCTCGCAGAGCGACTGACAGGTGGGACCCACGGCATCGTCTTCTACCTTCGGACACGCGGCGCTCCTCGCCGGAACCGCGGCGGCACCCCACCGGGCTTTCTGCGCCGAGCTCCTCTCGTCATGGCTTTGGCCGCCTGGCCCTGAAATTGGACGCGCAACATGATGGGGAGGTCCACACGAGTTGGCATTGACCGGAGACGAGTGCACGACGACAGCGGTAGAACTAGGGTGCCAACGATTCTCGGTACCGCTCGGCAATGGCACAAACACTTCAGGAAAGAGCTAGGAAGGTTACTGAGAGCATGAGGAAGGTGAACATGTGGAGGAAAAGGGATGGAATAGCCGGCAAAGTCGACTTCGACAGTGGTCCGATGGAACTTTTCAAGGCGGCGGGGGAAAACTCGAATAGCTCGGCCATCACTCGATGGATTCCAATGAGAATTTGTAGGCGTGTGCACTATGAGGTATTGAATAATATCCATGAACGAATTAAAGGATGGTTGCACGTAGAAAGTGAATTGGACGAAGAACCTAGCTAGTTCATGTGCAACGGCCAAGAGTAAAACTTGAATCATTTGCTCGATACCTAAGGAAATAAAGCACGGTTTCATCTTGGGGAAGAGGTCATGATGGCGATCCTTTTTTGCTGTTGAAGTCGAGGTGCAACCCAGCTTGTTGAGTGCTAGCGATAGTGGATTAGAGGCGGCGATCGTCTCCAACTCCGACAGCGCCCGCAAAACTTCAAAATACCGGCAAACCATTGAGCAAAGAGACAGGCTAATTGGTGTAGATGATAGAGGAGAGTCTTGTGTTACTTTTTGATGTTTGGAGCTCGATCAACTGATGGCTATATCGTGCACATGAAGCCACAAACTGGGATGTGGCAAAAATGGTGACGACGCTCTGTTTTCACTTGAGGGAGGCAAAACGCGTTGGGGAAGAGTCACAAGGGGTTAAGTAGAGTGGAGAGGGGTGTCTGGCCACGCAGCTGCCTGCCTGTGCATGCCCTTGTCGTGGTGGCGCGCTCTCCCGACGTTGAAATGCAGGGACAGCAGTAAAACAGAGGACTCAGTCGGTTCAATCGTGTTAGGGAGGCTAACCAGTGGGTCCCACCTCGATTCACCCTCATCCCTTCTCTGTTCCTTCAATTCTTGCACCAATATTTGTCCAAAAATTCCAGATTTTTGTGGAGAGGCCAATTCAAAGATGGAGAATATGATTCTCAAATCAATTCACTGAATTGACCAAGTTTCATCTGAAATTCAAATTCAAATTTGAATTTGAATGGAATTCAATGTACACCTTGAATTGAATAGAAATTGTGCTCCAAATTTTATGAAAATTGACAAGGATGCTATTTGGAATATTTGGAAGGCAATGGTTAACTCAAATTTTTATTTTGTCAAAGTTGGAACAAGAGCTATTTGGAATTTCTGAATTCCCTCTTATAGGGTTTAAATAACTTCATTTTCCCATTCCCTGTTTTTGTTTGTTTTTCCCATTCAAATTTTAAATTGTCCTTTCTGAACTTTGCACTATGAAATTTTTGGGATTTTATAGTAGGCAGGCAGGTCGGCGCTATGGGACAAGTGGCAGCACCGGAGCCACCCTTAGTAGGAAGGCAGGACCGGCGCCGCGGGACACGAGGCAGCACCGGAGTCACCCTTAGCAGGGAGGCAGGTCCGGCGTCGTGGGACACGTGGCAGCACTGGAGCAATCCTTAGCAGGGAGGCAGGTCCGGCGCCGTGGGATACGTGTCAGCACCGGAGCCACCCTTAGTAGGGAGGCAGGTCTGGTGTTGCGGGACATGTGGCTGCATCTGAATGTCTTCTCTCCTGGAAGGTGGGACTCAACGCTTCTTCCCTCTCGTAAGTGAGGGTTCCTGGTCCGCAATGTATCGACAGTGGCCCCTGGGTCCACCTTGGGGGAGGTTTCGATCCCGTAGGTGGGGCCACCATCTCTTCCCGCATTGTTGCTTCAACTTTTCACTTGGGCAGTTGAAACGACCCCACGTTCCTGTTCTACTGATACATGGCCTTTCCTAATCTGGCAGGTGTGATGCGCGGCGTGCGGATCCCACGTATTGAAGGATGTCGGTTCCCAATACGATTTTCATATCGGTTCCCATCACAATCTTTGTAGACCTGTAAGGTCGTCTCTCTTGGGTTGCCAACTTCTCATCATGACAATGGTTCACTTGTTGCGACTTTTTTGCCAAGTGGACCTCGGCGCCCTTGTAATCGATGAAGGTGAGTATGCGGGGCGTAACCAAGCTCTGCATGCAGTTGCCTTCCAAGGATCACAGAGGATAACAAATGGAGGAATTTGCACAACAATGGAACACTGATGCTCCGATCTATTTCTTTGCGCATAGAGCTCTCCGCTTCCTTTTCTGCATTGTGCTTGAGCTTTTCGATCTACTCCAATCACAGCCATTGAGCCCGACCTTCTCCCCTCCAAGCTTGTGAGCAAAAGGGACATCGTGAGAATCTAGAAGCTGATGGGCTAGCAAAGCCTTTCCTTCGACAACAGGATGCGCTTCGGTAGTCTTCCTTTAACAAAGAAGAGCTCCGGGGACATCATCTTCTTCATGGCGTAGGCCATGGCTGGGTTAGTCCTGCTAGTTTCCTCCTTCCTTTTGATGCTTCTAGAGGTGTACGACTTCAAATCCAACACCTAAGCCCTCACTCCATTCTTCTAGTGGTGATCTTTGTCCACTTCTCCGAGACGTGGGTGTGCGTGAGACCCTGCGTGCCTCTGTTCAAGACATTCTTCACTCTCCGGCCGATTGGGAATGGTTCAGTCCTCATCGGAGCTTACTACTTCCTAAGGAAGACGAACTCTTCGTACAAGTACATCATATCTTTCTCCTCTGGGAAGTGGGGACCTGGAAGAGCGACTGGGTGATAGTCCAGGCAGACCAACATGACTGTAACACCCTCATTTTCAGGCATAATGCATTGAATACGTCCTCATTCATGTATAAAATAAAGCACCTTAAAGGGAACAAGATTAAAATGAATTTAGGCTTAATCAGGAATTCAAGTCTGTTAAGGTACGGACTTGTCCGGCCCCAAACCCGGACTAGTTCGGTATTCCTTTTCTGTTTCAAAAATTCAGTTCTTCAGGACTACGAACTTGTTCGGCACAATGCACGGACAAGTCCGATCAAGTTTCATATATTCTCTGGACTTGTCCGATGTTCGAGCAGACTAGTTTGATCTGGTCCAGTTTCAATCCGGAAGCCTTCTATTTTGCTACTTCCGGACTTGTCCGACCAAACATACGAACTTGTCTGAAAATGTTTCTGTTCCATAACGGACTTGTCCGGTCCCTATTGCGGACTAGTCTGGCCTGCTGAATACCACTTGGATTCTATTATTTTTCCACGATTGGTTATTTGGTAATTACCTTAATTGGGCCCAAGAACTTCGTGCCCAACCTTAGAGGAGCCCAAGTGGAACCCACCTCGGCCCCTACACATCCCCCACCGAATTCCACTTGGAATTCACCCAGAACCCTACCTCTCCACCCCTATATAAACAACCCAATACCCCACACCTCCCCACACGTTGGAAAACCCCCTTGCTGCCTTCTCGATCGAGTGCTACCGTCAGGAAGGAGCCCAAGAGCAAGGAGATGGAGGGGAAGAGGGAAAAGGATCAATCAAGATTGATCTTCATCAACTCTTTGATAATTGAAAGTCTTCATCACCAAACCTTAATCAACTCATCTCCACCAACCCTAGATCGTCAAGACTCGAGCTTCACGCCCAATTCTTGATCTCTAGATCTCTAAATACATGGTACACCCTCTACATCCACTTTTCCACATGAAATTCGACCCTAAGTCTCGCTGATCAGAAAACTTTAACTCTGCAGCTCTGTATAGGGTGGACTAGTCCGGCCCCTATACCGGACTTGTCCGACGTGTGAACCTTGTAGTGCTGAATTGAGTCCAAATTGACTCAAATCAATTTCAAACTTGTTCAAACTTGTTAAATATTGTTGTCACTAGTTAATAAACATTAATTTCAACTCATTAAACAGTTTTTCTTCACAATTGCATTAATCACGCATATCATGGCATGTTGATCAATATATGAGCATTTATTGATTGTAATGTTGTTTTGCATGTTTGTCGGCCGGAATAGAAGGTCTCGATGTAGAGATGTCTTTCGAGGACCTGCAGAACCAGAACTTTGAAACTTTCGATCCAAACCAAGCCCAAGAGAAAGGCAAGTGTCCTTGAACATTTTGATCCAGTTTTTTTTTTAAGTTTTGTTTGCAAAATTACATGCTTGTGTCAATTGATGGGAAAATCTAATTGTAGGAGTTTACTAGTTTTGTATGACCACCCTTGTCGTTTGAACACTATGTAGAGAGTTGGGAAGGGTATTCTACATTTTTGCTTTGCATTACTCAATTGGGTTTGGGAAATAATTATATTGCTTAATTATGAACTGTTGAATACATGAATAATGAAAATTGATAATAATGACCCTTTGGCAACATGGTGCCTAGGGATCTAAGCAAGTCGGCTATGTAGAATGGGTTGGACTGTTTTGGTGGTTTTTCTTGCTTTAGATCCAAGGACCTGTTGCTGAAGCGACCATCCAGGACTTATAGTGCCACCACAGGGCCAAGTATGGGTGCGGCTTAGCTGACTAATTAGTGTCTTGCCAGTACTATTTGGACCATTAAGAATGCTCGGGGAAGGGGCAGTCGAATGGGTTTGTAGAGATTGGTGGGAGTACCCTGGGATCCGAATGGCTCAAGAGGGGGCCCTTGGTTGGATGTGCTTAGTTGGAGACACACTGCAAGGATTTTGGTTTATCGCAACGAAAAAATCGTCGCAATAGGTTGTTTTTCGTCGTAATAGGTCGCTGTTGCAACGAAAATGAGCATGGCGATAATTTTTACGAATCATAGTAATAATTCCCGTGGTGTAGGTTATTGCGACGCCTTGACATCCGTGGTGAATAGTATGGTATTGCAACGATTTCACATCGGTGGCAAATACGACGCTATTGCAACGATTTCACGTATTGCGACGATTTAGTGTATTGCAATGAATAGTACAGTGTTTCAACGGGTTCACGATCGTGGCAAATAGTACGGTATTGCAACGAAATCATATTCGTGGCAAATAGTATGTTGTTACAACGATTTAGCGTATTGCAACGATTTAACGTATTGCAACAAATAGCATGGTATTGCAACGATTTCACATTTGTGGTAATTGTATGTGGTTGCAACGAATTTACAGTCATGGCAATAGTACGGTATTGCAACGATATCACATTCGTGGCAAATAGTATGTTATTGCAACGATTTAGCGTATTGCGATGATTTAACGTATTACAACGAATAGCATGGTATTGTAACGATTTCACATTCGTGGTAATAGTATGTGACTGCAACGATTTCCATATTCGTGGCAAATACTACAATATTGCAACGATTTTTACAGTTGTGGCAAATAGTACCCTATTGAAACGATTTATGGTGTTGCGCTATTGCAATGAATATCACGGTATTGCAACGATTTCACATTTGTGGCAAATAGTATGGTATTGCAACAATGTCACAGCCGTGGCAAATAGTATGGTACTGTGACGGTTTAATGTCCATGGCAAATAGTATGCTATTGCAACGAGTCCACAAACGTGGTGAATAGTATCGTATTGCAATGATTTCAGATCCGTGGGAACTAGTATGGTATTGCAACGATTTTGCATCCGTGGCGAATAGTTTGGTATTGCAATGATTTATTATCTGCGGCAATATGTTAGTAATGCAACGTTTCCTGATCTGTGGCAATAGGTTTCTAGTGCAACGTTTCTTGATCTGTGACAATAGGTTCTTGCATAGTTTTCTGATTTGTGGTAGTACGGTTGTAATGCAACGTTTAATGATTTGTGGTGATAGAGGTGTCATGCAACATTTTCTCATCTGTGGCAATAGTGTTTTAATGCAACATTTTCTACGTGTTGGCAATAGCAGTCTAGTGCAATGTTTTTTTAGTCGTTGCCAAATGTTTATACTGCAACGTTTTGTAATTCTTAGCAATAGCTTTCTATTGCAACAATTTATCATTCGTGACAAGAAATTTGTAATGCCACGTTTTATAGTTAGCGGCAGTAGAACCCGAATGCACCAGGTTTGAAAATTAGTGGCAACCGAAGCACAAGTTTAACAATAAACATCCATCAATTGATATTGCAACACGCATAACAACACTCAAGGATTACTATAGCGACGTGTTTGCATGCTAAGAGTTTTCCTAAGCTGACCGGGACTAATTATTGGAGCAGGTGGCTTTTGGCGGTTCCTTTGGTGGACCTTTTGTGGAGTGGTCTCCATCACCATTTTGTGCATTTCAGCCATTGAGGCGCGCATGTCTTGCATTTCCTTAGTTGTCTGTTCATGATCAGCTGTTATCTGACCTTGTAAGTTTTGGACTTGAACATTTAACTCTTCATTCTTCTGGTTTATGCAGTCCATCTAGGTGGTTAAGCTATCATTTCTTCCTTCCAACTCCTGCACTTGGTGATTGAGGCCTGCATTTCTATCTTCTAAGTTTCGAACTTGGTCGTTGAGGTGTTCAGACATCCGGATACGCATACGTTCACGTTCAGGACCAGTTGGGTTAGCCATATAACCACACCCCCGAACCTGTGATCCTGCACAACCGATTGAGGATCTATAACAACACTTGAAGATGTGGTTTCTATCCTCATTTGGAATTGGGCCTCCCTGCTCAGCTTCCATGTCGCCCACTTGGGCCCGTGCCTGGATCTATATACGAAAAGAAAAGTCACAGTTAATTTGCAAATATTTATTTAATTGGGGATTGTTTGAAGTGTTACTCACATGTACAGCTTCTGCCAGCTTGTTTGCCCAGTTATCGCTCTCCAACAAATGGCTTGCCTCCGACAGTTGTATGTCATCGGGTTCTCCTCCAGTCTTTGGGTCTCGCTACATAAAATACAAGTAAAATTCAACATGTCGGTATACATATTGTTTTCAGCGCAATATAAAAGCGTGATTTATTTTTCATACCTTCTCGTAACTAAGTTGGGCGTAGAATTTGGAGCCAAGGAAGTGACTCTCCTTTTGTCTTCTTCAATTTTGAGAATTGGTCCTGCTTATTGACTGCAATAATTTTAAGAATTAATTCCACGAATGAAAGTAAATCAAATATTTTCTGTATGATGCGAAGCTATTAAAAAGTTAGCTGACCTTGAATCGCCCAGACCCAAAATATTCTATTAGGTGCAACCGCTCGGGCGCCGTTACGTTAGCAGGCTTGTTTCTTATACGTTCTTCATTGGTAGAATAACTCTTATAGGTGGCATGCAAAGTCGAGCGCCATCCCTGGTAGCGCTCACAAGCAATTTTCAAAAATTTTCTTGCGCTCTCCGATGTTTCCTCCATGTCCAAGGAATCATGTACATTGTATAACAAGTTGATGTAAACGTACAGGATGGATATTGCAAGAAAAAAAAATACTTGTGTGGGTGTGTGACAACACTAACCACAATGTCTCGTACTATATCTCTCTTGTTACTATGGCCAACCTCTGTCCACTTCCTTGCACCGCTGAGGGATGCATGTCTTTTTGTAAACATAACCACATCATTGACAAAGTGCTGCTGATTAATACCAATCAAGTACCCAACCTAGCAGGGAACTGAATTAGTAGCTTCACTTGCTCCGTTCTACAAAATTGGGATGCATAGCGTATTCTGGCAACCTTAAGTCCTTTAGCCACACTTCTTCCTAGCTTCCTTCCTTCTGTTACATTGATTCAAATAGTAAACAATTGAAGCAAAGTACTGTCTGAACATGTTTAGTATCATGTACAAACAGTACTGCAGAGGATTTTCAGTCCATCGGCCAAGCAGGCAAGACTGTGAGGGGGCATGCAGCTGGCAACGCTAGACTAGACAAAGATAGGGTTCGTCAGTTCGGTCTGACTGACATCAGTCAGAGCGCATCTCAAACAGAATTATTAGTTGCAGGGCAAGTAATTAACGCCAGCGGTAGCAAGTGGCGAATGCAAGACAGATAAGGAAGGCAGCTTCGGGATTGAAATCCTCCACAGTAGTGCACCTGCATTAGCTACCACTGACATGCGGGCCCATGAGACATCGAGTCCACTTGTCAGTGGCGGCTACTGCAGCTGCAGTACTGCATAGTGCCAGCATGCAACGCTCAACAAAGCAAGGATTCGGTCTCGCCGAAACTCTCGAGGAGGATTGGTGGCAGGGTGAGTAATGGCCAAGGATTTGCGGGCGGCGGGGTAATCATGGCACGCGAAGGATGGAAAGTGGCGATGGGCGAGGGAGACGTGTCGGGGAGGACACTGAAGTGACCAGTAGCAGGGCGTGGGCGCTGGTGCAGTTGGAGTTGAATGGGCTTCATCTTGCTCCTCCATTGGGCCACCATCTTGAGCATTCCTCCACCATGAATTCAAGATTAGATCGATAGAGGGATATGCGCTTGATGGGGCCTTAAAACCTATTTACAAATTTTGTCTTGGTTGCACTAGAATCAAGAACAAACAAAACAACTCGAAAACGGGTTACGTTAGCTCAAAAGCATGTTGTGCCCTTTGCCCAATTGTTTTGCCCAACTTGAATGAACTTCCAAATTAAATGATTATTTAAGGGAAATATTTTTGGTTTAAATTAGGAAGATGAATTCAAGTGGTTACGCCCAACGTTCATATCCAAATAAATTTATTTCCTAATTCAAAATTTTAGTTTTAGGAAGGTTGGAAATTTTACATTCCAACATGCAATTGTGAAAATTCAGACATGCTAAATGCAAATGCAAGATTCGATGGGAAATTCAAGTATGCAATTTGGGAAATAAAATATGAGATAACTACCAATTAACCTATTGGAAAGGACTCACTGAATTTTGAAAGTCCAATGAGTGGGACTTACCTCCGTCCTGTTTAGTACGATGATTCGTTGTCCAATCCCGGAGTTGAAGATGTGGACAACTTCTCTTGCTTGTAATGCCAAATCTCCTTTGGCATGTCATTCGGAACATGTGGGCCACATGGTGGCCCGAGCCTCTCCGTCATCTTGATGATGACTTGTTGATGTAGTGACGGCTTTTCCCTCTTGAAGATATTCTCTCATGAGCATGGTGAGGCTTGTCCTTCTTTTAGGAGTGTCACTTCGACCTTATTTATATTCCTTTGAGTTTACCCATACTTTGATCATGGATCAAAGACTTCCTTGGGCATAATGATATGTGTACTCCACAATAAAATAAGAAACGCTTCATCAACAATGTCACTTGCCGTAGGTTCCATGGGCTTGGTCGAAGGGTAGGTATCCCAACAAGTGATTGTGGGATACCTTGGATCTTGAATGCTCTTTAAGTTTCTTATCCTTGTCCAAGAACTTCATGTAAATGTTGTCTTGATTTCATGTTTGTCCATGGACAAGATATTTCAAGGTAGGCTTGTTAAACTTAAATCCCTTGAAATCCCCATAGCCTCCTTGATTACAAGGGTGATGTTGATTCACCCACTGACCTCCTTGTAGGTGATAGCCATTGGAGTTGTGTTTGGAAGGAAGAATCTCCATGGGTCTTAGGGAAATGATTCCCAAAGTGGCCCATGATGACATGAATTTTCAAAAATCATATGAATATCCATGGCTTGGATCATCCAAACACTCCTCCATTGGCTTAGTCTTCATGATACTTTAGTGGGAGGTGTAGTTCCATAGCCAGCATGTCCACCTTTCTAAGTGGTGTGCATGCCAAGCTAAGGGAACTAGAGCATTCTTCAATCCACCACTTGAGTAGAGACCATATTCTCATTCATGATGAATGAGAATAGGACTCCTTCAGCTCCAGCACAAATGTATTCATGGATTGGTAGACCAACCTAGGACATAAATGTTGGATGAGGAGCCAACCATCCAACCTGTGGTGGAGGCAAACCAAGAAGAACTCTTGGAGCCTCCTCGAAGCTTGGGAATGGATGTCTTTGGCTCCTACTGGAAGCTGAAATTCTTTCGCAAGAGGCAATGGTGTTGCCTAGCAGACATTTGTTGAGGTACGCCATGAATCATCTTGCAGTTGAGCACTAGCATCCTCGTTGGCCATCCCATGAAATGGGTTAGCCAACATTACCCTGTTTTCACCACAAAAGGAGAAAACAAACAAGGGTTATCTTGTCTAATTACTATTAGTATCTATATCTTAATCACAAGTGATAACTATCCTTCACTTCCTTTGCCTTCCCTGACAACGGCACCAGAAATGCTTGTTGACATTTCTTACATCACAGATCATTTCTAGTAAGAGATGAGGTCCGCAAGCACACGGAAACTATCGTGTAGCATTTCACCCAAGAGTATTTGCAAGGGTATCGTATTTATCCCAAGGGAAGGCAATGGAGTAAAGCAGACACTACTCTTAGGTATAGGGTACTAATCAATTATCATAACAGGGGTAAGTTGATAATGAGGGTACTATGACACACACCTAAGCAATCTACTCTAAAGGTAAGGTTGTCCTAGCGAGGGTTAGACTACGAGATGGAGCTACTCCGACTGTCCTCTAATTACTGATATACATAGCCTAATAAAGTACACATGAATATGCTAATGATGAATACTAGGGCTTAGTGGTCCAACATATCAGGCACGGGCTTACCCTGGTCTACCAGGCAACTCACGCCAAGAGCCTATGTCATAGCCGAACGTTGAGGATTACAATGGACGGATAGGGCTATCACCACCTACCGCCTACCTCTACAACTCGTGGACTACGATGCATCCAATGCTACTTAACCATCCAAGCATCATGCTTGCATGCTAAGTAAATACCTTAAGAGTTGCAACGTAATATTCATCCTAAGATAATGACTAACCTAAACATTGTTGAACCAATGTTGGGATAAATCACTAACATATTCATATTAACATAATCATATTATTACCTAATTAGACTATGTTTATGATAACATGATAATAACATTATGTATAGATCAAAAAAACATCTACACCTGGACCGTGGAAGTTGTCGGGGGCATGGCCACTCTCCTTGTACAGCTTATAGTTATCCCGCCACAGACATTACTTCTTCCGACTTCCTCGATGGGAAGTAGGTCAATGGTTAGCCTCTGGCATTTGTACACATGATAACTCGGGTTAGGTAACCGAATTTCATTGACAAAGCCGAGATAATAAAATATCAAAGAGACATCTTGATCATGCTTAAGGGTATGTCCTTGCACTAAATAATCTTCATCAATTAATTCTCTTTCATTTCCAATATACCCAAATGAAGAATATTCTAGTGTTCCTACCTTAGTAGCAATACAGGTAATCAATGAAGTACATTCAATTGGCCCTGTCCTTGGAATGTAATCTAACCATTGTGTCATCATGGCAATAACTGGAGCAACTTTTATCTTTTTAATCATGGCAACTAAAATTTTCAGCTCATCATCATGCACTATTCTTATATATCCTCTAGGTAACATAGTCATATCCACCCATCTATGCATGAAGCGTAAAGTAGGGTTGTGCAAGTGGTTATTCCTAGGTGCACTACATCTGACCTCACCAGTTAAATCTTGCCAAAAACTTTGTTTGTTAAACTTAGGCAAAGTGTCTAAATCTAGCAAACAATGTTCATGGAAGCCTAGGATTTCACTCAATTCTTTCCATAGGATGTTGTATTCTTTTTGAAATAATCTAAAAGTAAGATTTTGTATGAGAAAACTCACTATCTTGGAGGAGCTTGCGTTGATCTTCAACTTCACTTTGGATGTCGAGGTCGTCGTCATGAAGAAGTTGGTGTGGGTTGCTCCTCTCACCCATGGGAGTGTCCTCTCCTACACTCCTCCTTCGTGAACTTGGTGTAGCAACGGAAGAAGGGAGTGCACTTGAATCTCCACCATGGCTTGACCTTGCAGCCTCCTTTCTCTTTCCAAACAACCTCTTCATTCCTTTCATGACCACAACAAACAAGAACACAACAAGGCAAACACTCGAAAGAGGTGATGTTAGTGGAAACAAAACCCCGATGAATTTTCCCTTGAAGATCTTGAGAGAAAATTGCAAATGCAATCAAAAGCAACTCTTCTTGAGTTGGGAATTGATCAAGAGCACTTCAATGAAGAGCAAGAAAACAATGTGAGAAAGAATGACTTTGGGGATGTATGAAATGAGGTGAAGTGTGAAGAGAAGTGTTCCCCACGGCCACCATTTATAGTGTGCACTCCCCAACGGTCACTAGGGAACCAAATGCAGCCGTTGGAGGAGAGAGGGCCAAAGTGGCTCTTTCCCCCAGTCGGTCGAATAGGCGATCGATCGACCTGACAGGTGGGCCCCCCTGTTCTCCCTTTTGGCTGGTGGCTCCCCAACGGCTATGGAATTAGCACGTTGGTGAAATACCACCTTTGCAGCTCAGAAAAATTGTTTTCCAAATAAAAACTCCTTTTTCAAAACTCAACAGTTTTCTTTTTGTGAAAAATAAAGATATAAAAATGATAGTTGAGAATATAAGATTCTCAACTTACTAAGAAATCAAATATGCAGTGGGGAAAATCAAACTAAATGGGGGGAAATCAAATAAAGAGAAAACAAAGAAAATGATAACTACCAATATAACCTATTGGCTAGGTATCACTACTGTCCGATGAGATGGACATTCCTCCTTCTTCATTTCTTGACATCCGGGCCCAGGGGGATGGGCTCGAACGGCTTGTATTGCTTCTTCCGCCATACCTTCTTTGGCGGCATGTTGGACTTGGGCCCTTGGGGAGGCCTGGACTTCTCCGTCTTCCTTGGGTGTCGGCGTGGATGATAAGACGATTTTTCTGCATAAATTAAATTCCTCATGAATGCAATGAGCGGGTCCACCTTTGGATGTGTGATTACAACCTCTTGAATGTGTTTAACATTCGGCCCATACTTGATATAGATCATGGAGAATTGCTCCATCTTTGGGTGAAAGTTAAACTTTTCCCCCTTGCCATTGATATGGAAGTGGATTTTTCTGGCTTCCACATCTGTGTGAGCCTTCGCGGTGCTTAGGAATGGTCGCCCAAGAATGAGCAGTGTATCCTTCTCGACCTCCATGTTGAGCACCACGAAATACATGGGTATGAAGCAGTTCCGAATTTTCACTGGGACATCTTTGACAATACCCGCCGGATAACAGACTAAGGAATCAGCTAGTTGGAGTTGCATTGGTGTTGGAGTAAGCTCCATGAAGTTCAGCTGGTCGAAAACCACCTTGGGCATCACACTCACGCTTGCTCCAAGGTCACAAAGGGCCTTGTCAAAGTGGTGTGCCCCAATTGAGCATGATATTGTAGGACATCCAGGGTCCTTCTTCTTTTCCAGAAGCCTATTGAGGATGGTTGCACTGCAGTCTTCTGTAAGCTTGAGAACCTCAGAGGTGGGCAATGGCTGCATGTTATTCAATATGTCCTTGAGATAGTGAGCATAAGTGGGTACTTGCATCGCATCAATCAAAGGCACATTAATGTGGATTTTCTGGATGATCTCAACAAAGCGATTGAATTGCTCATCTATTGTTGGCTTCCTTTGTCTATGAGGGAATCGCAATAAGTTGGTGACCTCAAAGTGCTTGGCCATTCTCTCACTAAGTGGTTCACTTATGCCAACTGGGACATCCTCCTTCTCCTTTGTAGTTGTCCTCTTCTCTTGTGTGAGGTACAGTGGGTCACGAGTGGTCTTGCCACCTCTCGTATCCACCGCACTCACTTTCTCCATTGGACGAAAACTGCAGCTAGTTGAGCCAATTGAGTTTCCAACATCTTGTTGAAACACAAATGATTCTTGAAGGCTGAGGATAGTCCTTCAATCTTGGAATTTATGCTATCTAGGGTCTAGTCATTGACTGACGACTTCTCTGATATAGACTCATTGATCTTCGGCTAGCCAATGGCAAGTTCTCTCAAGTTGGGTTGATTTCCATTGTTGTTGTACCCTCCTTGAAAGAATGGGCATGGTTGTCCCCAATTTTGACCTCCTGGACGATAGCCATTGTTTCTTTGTTTGGCTACGTATAAGGCATTCATAGCCCAAATGGCCCGTGTTGCCACAGACTTCACAAGTGATGTCAGAGTCTAAGGCATAGCATTGCCACATACCTCACCATTGCTTTGTCCATCAATCTTTTTCATAAAGAGGTCCAATTTGGCAGTGATCATGTCCACCTCCTTCAAGGTGTGCATGCCTCGCTGGCGGGTATGGAGACGCTTGTCGCTCCAACCCATGTTTGACACCATCTTCCCAATCAAATCTTTGGCTTTGGGCACCGTCAATGAGAAGAAGGCACCTCCAGTAGCAGTATCAACATGGTCACGGGCAGAAGGGATCAGCCCATTGTAGAAGTTTTGGATAATTAGCCAATCATCCATCCCATGGTGGGGGCAGGCTAGGATATACTCCTGAAGCCTTTCCCAAGCCTCGAGAATAGATTCCTTGGCATCTTGCTGGAAGCTGGAAATTCTTCCACGTAGGGCATTGGTCTTGCCCAACGGGAAAAACTTGGCGAGGAATGCCGTAGAACACTTCTCCTAAGTATCTACTACACTTCGGTTCACATAGAACCACTGTTTTGCTCTGCCAAGAAGAGGGAACGGGAACAGACTAAGACAGCCAACATCAGGGGATACATCCTTAATCTTAAAAGTGTTGCAGATCTCAAGGAACTGTTGCAGGTGAGCACTTGCATCCTCATTAGCCTTCCCACAAAATGGGTTGGCTTGCACCATAGTGATAAGGCCAGTCTTGATTTTAAAGTTTACGTCCCCCGTGTTAATAGTGGGCCCAATAGACACATTGTTAGCAGAGGGAGCTGAAAACTCACGAAAGGTCTTCTGGGCCATTTGTGTTTAGGTTGTTGGTGTAGTTGTGCTGGCTTGCTTTGCCGCTTGAAGCTTCTGAGGAATAACGACACGAGGTCGATCTCTCAGAAATGATTCGGGATCTTCAACAATGCTTTTCGGCAAGCATAAACCAGACATACACTACCCTTTTTTCACATAAAATGTGAAAACAAAGACGGGTCATCCTACTAAAACCTACCAGGGTATGTCGGTACCCTGCGTACCGGGTACCCTCTGATACCGCAAGAAGTGCAAAAGAGTTTTACCCGACAAAATTGAAGGTCTCCTCAAGCCCCACATGTCATATTACACTGGACCCACATCCCTCATATGGGTAGCTTCGGGGATTGACGCGTGTAATGTAAATCCGGAGCTAAACTCTCGACGCACAGAAGCTCCACGATCAACACGTGTATAATGACCCCGGACCTAACTCCCAGCAAAGGGAAGCTATGATGTTGACACGTGTACAGCGGTGCCGGAGCTACCTCCCCACAATGGGAAGCTTTGAAGCTGCCATGTGTGGGGCCTCCGGATCTTCATCAACAAATACATTGGCAGATCTTCTCCAGCACGGACATTCAAGGGACAGTTAAAGCAGTAGTTACAAGACTTGATTACGTGTCATTAATGCAGTATTAACGACACACGATCAGAGCACTGCTAATAGAGGTAACGTAACCATTAAGGCAAGTTATCACACTATTAACCATTCTTAATACCAGTAGACAGTGTATCAGGATATTTAATACGCGAGGGCCACATGTCGGGCCAGCCTAATGATGTAAAGGTCATTCCATGGACTATAAAAGGACTGAGCCGCACGATACAAAGGACAAGTTCAAGCTGAGCCAGAGCCTAGGCTTTCTAGCGATTCATAATACAACACACACACACACTCTCTGTGGAGTAGGGTATTACGCTCAGGCGGCCCAAACCACGTGAATCTCTGGTGTCGCCATCTTGATCTCTGTGTGCCCCAACCGAAACAAGAACCTCCGTGGGCTACACTTTAGTAGTATCGGGGAAAGTGTTGAATGTGGCCTAGAGGGGGGGTGAATAGGCCTTTTTGAATATTGTCGAATCCTGCAACACTTAACAACCAGTTCAAAACCAGAGAAATCGGACTAGTCCGGTAAAGTGCGGACTAGTCCGGTGTATACGGACTAGAATGATTGTGTTTGATCGATTAACTTTATTTTCCAATATATGCAACGGAAATATACGATTAAACAAAGTGTTACAAGGTTATGAATCAGGTTATATCACAATTCAATCTTATACTTGATATTTCAACGTAAAGTAATCAAGATCAATTGTAACCCTAGACTGATATAATGTAAAAGACAATGAACTCAAAAGAGGAACACAAGAGATTTATCCCGTGGTTCGGTCCCACAGAGGCAACCTACATCCACGTTGAGGAGTCCACAAAAGGACCGGGTATTCTCCAACCCTACCCTCGTCGGATCGCCATGAAGGCCAATCCTCTTCCACTTATCTCAAAGGGGTGAATAACCGAATTCAAGGGGCTTTCTCACACGTTGAGAGCTCCCTTGGATTACAACACAATATACCACCAAGAACACACTCAAAAGATTACAATTAAATCGCAGGAGTGTGTTAGAGAATCAAACCAAGAGCTCAATGTGGTGTTGAATGTGTCTCTCCAATGAACTAGAGTTAATCCCCAAGGGATTGATCTTTGTTGCACTTAATTTCGTGGTGAGATGTGGTTTTTGAGGCTCTTGGGAGGTGTGACGGCGCTAGGGTTCGAGAGTCTGTAAAATATGGTCGTGCAGCTATATTTATATGGGTTTCTAAAAGTGACCATTAGGGTTTAGAAAGATCGGACTAGTCTGTGGTGGTCACCGGACTAGTCCGGTGTGCTGTGTGCAGCAAACGCTAAGTGTCCCGAAATATCGGACTAGTCCGGCTAGGACTTGTCTGATTTCTCTACTGGAAATCTTTGGACTAGTCCGATAGTCATCGAACTTGTCCGGACATGTGAAACCCTAAGTGTATAGGATGACAAGTCCGCACTTGAAGGACTTGTCCGATTTAGTTCAGAGGGTATTTCGGACTAGTCCGTGCAAATATCGGACTTGTCCGATATGGATTAGAGAGAATATCGGACTAGAACGGTTGTGATCAGACTTGTCTGACTTTGTGTGACTTGTGAAGTGTTTTGAGGACTTGTCCGCACTGTGGAGGACTAGTACGATTCTAGTCAGAGAGATATCGGACTAGTTCGATAGATATCGGACTTGTCCGATCTTGTGCGGAAAGGATATCGGACTAGTCCGGTGTTAGCCAGACTAGTCCGGTCCTGTGTAACTTTGTGCAATGTGTGTGTTTAATTGTGATTGAGCTCTTGGGATGTGTTTTCTTAACACACTCCATACACAATGATCTACTATACTTCTTCCTTGAGCTCATTTTCACTTTGCTCCTCATTCTTCCTTCTTTTTGGCACTTTGCTCATTTTTCTATTAAAATCCTGCACTCATCTCAACAAAGAGGTTAGGATCCCAATTGCTTGTCATAAATCATCCAAAACCCACAAGGGAGTCCTAGATGCACTTTCAATCTCCCCCTTTTTGGTGATTGATGACAACCAATTGAGATTTCACAAAATATGATAAAAATTGAGATTTTCATAAAGTATACACATATGAGTCCAGAATACATCAAGTAGTGAACGCATAGTCCATATGTGCATTCTTTATGGTGGGATGCATAACTAAGTGCACTGAAACATTGAGAATGACATAATTGACATTAATCACCCAATAGCAAGCATATATGTCATTCTAGAACAAAATCGCAGTTTTCATGAATACTACTCAAAGGATCAAATCATTGCATCACAGAACCATAATTAACATAAGATCATTGTTAAAACTTTACAAGCCACAAAAGAGTTAAAAGAAATATAGCATAGAACTCTCTCCTCGCAACCTACAGCTAAGACTAAGACTCCCCCTCAATCTCTCCCCCTTTGGCATCAAGACACCAAAAAGAAGGAGAGGAGGGTCCTAAGGTCTTCACTCTTCGCTGTCGGTCCTCTCATCGTCGTCTTCATCATCTTCATCTTCAGCTTGATGAGGAGGAGAAGGAGGAGGTGTGGAGCTGCTCGAGCCCCCAACGCCAAAGTAGGCAAGCTCGGAGGGGGTCAAGGGCCCGAGCTCGGTGAAATCAGAATTTGAGTCTTCAGAGATTGTTGGAGACCCAATTGGCTCAATCTCCAATTTCTGGCAAATTTGCTTCACATTTGCCTTGATATACTTCATGTCCTCCTTTCTTTTCTTGTTGAGCTTATGGGCCTTCACTTCGGCCTTTTTGCAGGAGGCAAAGATTGCAGCCAGGTACTTGAGAATTCCACTGGCTGAACCTTTTTGAGGGGCTGCACTAGAAGCAGGGGCAGCCCTAGCATCTTCTCTTGATCTTGCCGGTGCCTTGGGACTGGAGGCCGGTGAGGGAGCAGCCTGCACACTCGGCTTTTGAGGCATTTGAGGCCTCAAAGGGAGATGCTCCACATCTTTCACAAACTCAATCCCGGTGACTTTTTCAATCACAAACATTAGATAAGGAGCATATCCGCAAGACCTGTTGGGAGTGCAAGATATGTTCACCATGTAATTCCAAATGTATTCCGCCACATCAAACGTGCGGTCCTTGCTTATGACCCTCATCAGAGTCCTGAGGTATCCTTGCACACTCCCAGCATCTCCATCCTTAGGAGCAATCGTCTTCCTCAAAACTCTGTTCAGCACCGCAAAGAATGGCTTCATATTTTTGGTGGAGGGAGGGTTGAACTTTGAGTTTGGCTCATATAGGAACTTCATCCTATCCTTGTCAATGACACCTATGTTGTGTATGACCAAGCAATCAGATCTTGTGGTGTCAAGGTGAAGCAGGTTAGCAAACTCTTCTTGAGTAATACTGTACTTAGATCCATGGGTCATCCAAGTGACACTTTCCTCATCCTCACTAGAGAAGTGACGGTTTGCAAAGAACTGTGCAATCACTTCATTGTTTCAATTATTCCTGAAAGCAAAAAGATCTCTCAGTACATGCTTCTCAATGGCTCTCACTACTTCAGTGAACAGTGAGCAGCCCTTCTTCTCAAAATGTGCCCAGTCAATCCACTGACTGCGCACAACTGGTGTCTTCATTGGGAGATACACCGATTTGTAGAAATCAACATGGAAGTTGCACCAGAACCTTCCATCAGCCGCTTGCTTCAGTCGGCCATACCAATTGATGTTTCTGAACTTGGCCGCCGAGTCACTTCCCTTCCCGTTGAACTTCTCTTCATTGGGGTCTCGGACCCCTTCCCTTGGAGCATGAAGTTTCAACGGGCCAACCGGGCCTGTTGCTATTCCTTTACCCTTGCCTTTTGCTAGGCGGGCACTTGCCGTGCTAGGGCCACTGCAGGTTGTAGACCTAGAAGCAGGCACCTTGGAGGATGGCTTCTTAGCTAGCACTTCCCTCCGAGCCTGTAAAGGAGACTGAGCTGGCTCGGAGGGTCTTTCTTGGCGCTTCTTGCCAAGACCCGTCGAGGTCCGAGGTGCCACCTCGTGTTCCATCTCGGCCTCAAAATTGGAGACATCATTACCGGAGCTCGACATGACCTAAGAATGAGTGGCATGAATGATAATGAATGATACAAGGCATAGGTGTGAAAGGATAGCAAGGAATTGCATTGAGGAATAGAAGAATTAGGTTTTGAGTTCAGAAACATCAGACTTGTCCGGTGCACAGGCACGGACTAGTCCGTGGAAACGGACTTGTCCGTGCATGGACCGGACTAGTCCGATGTTCATCCTCAAAAACCTAAGAGATTTGACAAAAGATGATTCCTAATGCACAACAAGTGTAGCATACATGTAATACATCAAGGAGGCATGTATATAGTGAAATATGCTGGGCTATTTGATCAACAATAAAGAAATTTGGAAATTCTAGGGTTTGAGCGAAAATTACCGGAAAAATTACTTGAAACTTGGAGATGAGGGTGTTGAAGGCCGGACAAGTCCGCTAGTTTCAATCCTCACGTGGACAAGCTTGATTTCCGCACAAATGCGAAGCTTTTGGTGGAGGGAGCAAGAAATCGCCTTGGGAGCTCAAGCACGAAGAGAGAGAGCACGTGAGGCAAGAGTGGAGGTGAAGAAATTAGGGTTTGGCGGCGGCTAGGGTTATGGACACGAAAAATCGGACAAGTCCGGAGATGATCGGACTAGTCCGAACTTTTCTAGGGGCTATATCGGACTAGTCTGTTGTCTACCGGACTAGTCCGGCCTAACCGGCACTCTACGGGCTAGTCTTCATGGGCGGACTAGTCCGGGCAACCACGGACTAGTCCGTGGTCACCAGGCAAGAAATGCTTAGCCCATTCATATATATTTGAAGGTATATATGTAGATAATAGAGAGGCAAAACAAATCAAATAATCTTGATGAATATGATCAGTAAGCATACAACAATCAAGCAATGATCATAATTCACCAAGATCTAGTAATTGACATAGTTTTTCAGAGAAAAATGAGAGAGATGATTTTCACAATCCAATCAACATATTTGAAGAATTCATATAGGTATGCAACATTTCAAGCCATACTCCGAGCATCAAGGATATTTAGTTCATTTCAGAGTTCACAAAAACGCTTTTCATCAAGTGGCTTGGTGAATATGTCGGCCAATTGCTTTTGAGTGTTGACATGTGAAATGGCTATGTCTCCTTTCATGGCATGATCTCTCAAAAAGTGATGTCTTATGTCTATGTGTTTAGTTCTCGAGTGCTCAACTGGGTTATGGGCAATTTTAATGGCACTCTCATTGTCACAAAGGAGTGGAATATGGTTCATATTGTAACCATAGTCCCTTAGAGTTTGTCGCATCCAAAGGAGTTGTGCACAACAACTTCCGGATGCAACATACTCCGCTTCGGCTGTGGATAAGGCAATGTAATTTTGTTTCTTGGAGGACCAAGAAACTAAGGATCTCCCTAGGAATTGGCATGTACTGGTGGTGCTTTTTCTATCTACTTTGCACCCGGCATAATCTGCATCGGAGTAACCAATGAGATTGAATTGTGAGCCTTTTGGGTACCAAAGACCAAGGTTGGGTGTATGAACTAAATATCTCAAGATCCTTTTTACGGCTGTCAAGTGACATTCCTTAGGATTGGCTTGAAATCTTGCACATAAACATACACTCAACATAATATCTGGCCTAGATGCACATAAATAGAGTAGAGATCCAATCATGGAGTGATATACCTTTTGGTCGACGCTAGGTCCATCTTCATTGAGATCTAGGTGTCCATTCGTTGCCATGGGGGTTTTTATGGGCTTCCCCTTGTCCATGCCAAACTTCTTGAGTATGTCCTGTGTGTACTTGGTTTGGCTTAGGAACGTCCCTTCCTTCTGTTGCCGCACTTGGAATCCCAAGAAGTACTTTAACTCTCCCATCATTGACATTTCAAACCTGTCTGTCATGATTTTACTAAATTCTTCACAAAAAGATTGGTTAGTTGACCCAAATATTATATCGTCAACATATATTTGACAAATAAAAAGATCATTATCAAAAAAATTCATAAATAGTGTATAATCTACTTTGCCAATTTTAAAGCCATTTTCAATTAAGAAGTCTCTAAGACACTCATACCAAGCTCTAGGAGCTTGTTTGAGGCCGTAGAGAGCCTTACGCAATTTAAATACGTGGTCGGGGAACTCTTCGTCTTCAAACCCGGGTGGTTGCTCCACGTACACCTCTTCCTTGATTGGTCTGTTGAGGAAGGCTCTTTTCACATCCATTTGATACAGCTTGAAATCATGGTGAGTAGCATATGCAAGTAATATTCTAATAGATTCAATCCTAGCTACTGGAGCAAAGGTCTCATCGAAATCCAAACCTTCGACTTGTGAATACCCTTTGGCCACAAGTCGTGCCTTGTTCCTTATCACCACCCCGTGTTCATCTTGTTTGTTGCAGAAGACCCAATTGGTGCCGACGATGTTTGCATTGGGTCTTGCCACAAGTTCACACACCTTGTTCCGCTTGAAGTTGTTCAATTCTTCTTGCATTGCCACCACCCAGTCCGGATCTTTCAATGCATCTTCAACCCTGCGTGGTTCCAAAAAGGATACAAATGAGTAGTGCTCACAAAAATTAGCTATGCGAGATCTAGTGGTTACTCCCTTTTGGGTGTCACCGATGATATTGTCAATTGGGTGATCCCTTTGGACGCATTGGTGTACTCTTGGGTGTGGCACTTGAGGAGTTGTGTCTTCATGATCATCTGCTTCTCCCCCTAAGTGATTGCCTTCGTTGACTTGTTGATTATCTTCGTATTCTTGTGGTTGATCTTGTGTTGAAGCTCCCCCTTGATCGTTGGTCTCCTCTTGTGATTCATCTTCCTCATGTACGTGTGGAGGTGGCTCTTGTGGTCGAACCTCACCTAGAGCCATTCTTTTCAATGCTTTAAAAGGAGATTATTCTTTACCTAGTTCACATGGATCAACTTGCTCCTTTTGGGAGCCATTAGTTTTGTCGAACACTACGTCACGTGCTACTTCAACAAGTCCAGAGGTCTTATTGAACACACGATAGGCGTAAGTGTTCGAATCATAACCAAGCAAGAAACCTAATTGGACTTCGAAGCGAGCTTTGAAGTCCTAGGCTTCTTGTTCAAGATATAACATGGAGAACCGAAAACTCGAAAATATGAAATATTTGGTTTGTTACCGGTGAGTAGCTCATATGATGTCTTCTTGAGTAGTCGATGAAGATAGAGTCCATTTACGACGTGGCCAGCGGTGTTAATCGCTTCCGCCCGAAATCGATCCGATGTCTTGTACTCATCGAGCAATGTTTGTGCCATCTCTATGAGTGTTCGATTCTTTCTTTAGGCGACTCCGTTTTGTTGTGGGGAGTACGGTGCTGAAAATTCGTGCTTTATGCCTTCTTCATCAAGGTACTCCTCCACTTGCATGTTCTTGAACTCCGTGCCATTGTCGCTTCGAATATTCTTGATTGTCAATGAGAATTCGTTTTGTGCTCGCTTGAAGAACTTCTTGAGTGTTCCTTGTGTCTCTGACTTATCATGCAAAAAGAAAACCCAAGTGAAGCGAGAAAAATCATCAACGACAACTAAACCATATTTGTTACCGCCGATGCTTATGTAGGCTATTGGAACAAATAAGTCCATGTGTAGTAGCTCGAGTGGTCTTGTTGTAGTCATGACATTTTTTGGCGGGGTGAGGTGCTCCAACTTGCTTCCCGGCTTGGCACGCGCTGCAGGGCCTGTCTTTCTCAAATACAACATCCTTTAAACCTCGGATGTGATCGCCTTTGAGGAGTTTTTGAAGGTTCCTCATACCAACATGCGCTAGCCGTCTATGCCACAGCCAACCCATGTTGGTCTTTGCAATCAAGCATGTGTCAAGTTCAGCTTTATCCTTGTTGAAGTCAACAAGATAGAGCTTTCCCTTTAACATACCCTTGAATGCAACGGAACCATCACTCCTCCTAGAAACGGTCACACCCTCGTTAGTGAACAAGCAATTATAACCTTTGTCGCATAATTGAGATATCGACAGCAGGTTATAATCTAAGGATTCAACATGTAAAACATGAGAAAGTGTGTGTTTAGAGGATATTGCAATTTTATCGATTCCGAGCACCCTTCCTTGACTATTATCTCCAAAGTAGATGCCCTCGTTTGGGTCCTCATTCTCTTCATATTCCACGAACATTCTTCTTTCCCCGGTCATATGATTGGTGCAGCCACTGTCTAGCACCCATTTAGATCCACTGGAGGAATAGGCCCGCAAAAACAAATCATGCCTTGGTTTTAGGTACCCAAGCTTGCTTGGGTCCTTGGAGGTTAGTTACAATGCATTTGGGCACCCATACATGAGACTTGGTGTTCCCATTTGTGTGGCCCAACACAATGAGCATAAACCTTACCAAAATTATTTCTCATTAACACATAGGAGGCATCAAAAGTTTCAAACAATAGCTGTTGTTGTTTATGTACAGGACCAGTCTGGGGGGCCGGACTTGTCCGGAGGACCGGACTTGTCCGTACATCGACTGGACTAGTCCGGTGTTCATGTGTAGTTGCTGTCTTAATCTATGACTTTCCAATTTGAGAGGGCCTTCCTTTTACAAAGGTAATCTTCTCCTTGTTATTCTTATGGCTTCTAGCATGTTGCTTTTCACCATAAGAATAACCAATGCCATATTTGACATTTGGAGGTCTTTTGACCAAGTATGCACTACGTGCATATTTGATCTTCTCCTTGTCAAATATGCCACTTTGGGCAGGATGTTTTTCCTTTGTAGAAGTTGGCTTATCCTTCAAACTGGTGTCACTTTTCTTACATGTGCAAGCATGAGCAAAATCAGCTTTAGTTAGTTGAGAAGGTGAACTTGAAGAGGAGGAAGGTTCACTCAGCTTGAGTGACTCAACCTGCACTTCAAGGATCTTGTTAACCTTGATCAGGTCAGCAAGTTGGTCCTTGATTGTGACATTTGAGTCAATTAGCTCCAGGCAAGTTTCCTTGCTCGAAGCTAACTCAAGCTCTAGTGATTTGCTTTGTTCCTTTTCAAGTTCTAGAAGTTTGTCAAGTTCGACATATTCCTCCTTTTGGGAGATGATCATGTCCTCTTGACGATGTATTAACCTCTCCTTCTCAACAAGTTGATCAAGCAAAAATTTCATTTTAGTAGTTGTTTTCCTATCTAGTGCAATAAGCATGTCCTCATTATCACTATTGAGTTCATCATCGCTAGAATAGGAATGCACGGAAGGGGGTTTAATTGTTACCTTGCGTTTACCTTCCTTTGCCATAAGGCAAGTGCCATCTCCCTTCCACGCGCCAAGTGTGGGGAAAAGGGTAGACTTCTTGGATGTCTTCTCGATGGCTATGCTAGCCATCTCTTCTTCTTCGAACGATGAGGACTCATCATTTGAGTCCCACTCTTTCCCAATGTGCGCTTGTTCGGCTTGTTTCTTCTTATTGAAGAATTTCTTGGGTTGAGGCTTGGCTTCTTTGGTCTTCTTCTTGTTCTCCTCATATGGGCAATCAACTATAAAGTGGTTGTATTAACCACAATTATAGCATGCCCGCCTCAACTTTGGCTTCATTCTTTCCTTGTACTTTCCTTCGCTTGACTTTGTATCTTGTCTCTTTTTCATTATTCTCTTGAATTTCTTCATGAACAATATCATGTCTTCTTCATCCAATTCACTGCTCTCGTCGTCACTATATTCCTCTAGTTGTGCTTCTCTAGCTTCTTTGGATAGGGGATTAAGAGTGGATTTCAAAGCAACCCCTTTCTTCTTTGCCGAGGTGAGATCGGAAATCTCCTTGACATGTTTTGCTTTTTTTCCATCATCTCGAAGTTGATTATCTTTCCAAGCAGTTCATCCGGAGTCAACCTTTTGTATCTGGGTCTTTCTCTGATCATGGAGCATAGTGTGACGTTGCGAGGCATAAAGGCTCTAAGGATGAGCTTTACCACCTCGTGGTCATTCCACTTCTTACTTCCGTATGATCTGACCTTGTTGACGAGTGTCTTTAATCGATTGTACATGTCTTGGGGTGACTTGTCTTCTTCAATTGCAAATCTTCCTAGCTCGCCTTCAATCATCTCAATTTTTGCTTCATGCACATGTCGATCACCATCATGTGCATTTTGTAGTGTGTCCCATATCTCCTTTGCAATTTCGAGTCCATCCACCTTGGTGAACTCATCCTGACTGAGTGACGAGGTAATTACGGCCGCAGCTTGAGCATTTCGGTGAATTGCCTGCTCTTGGCTGGGGGTGAGCTCTTCGTTGTCGTCCAGGATATCTATCCCTATGCACACAATATGCCACAAACTTGGATTAAGGGAAATTAGATGCATTTTCATATTTTGCCTTCACATTGAGTAATAACTTCCATCGAAGTGTGGGGCTTTTCCAAGTGGGATAGATAAATAATGATTGCTATTGGAATTGAGACGATCATAGTTAAAAGGATATCGGGAGTAGTCGGTGTGACTACTCCTATTCTTCTTCTCTTCAACTTTTACTTTCCCTTTGGAAAGTGTCTTCTTTCTTAGGAGCGCCTTTAGCTCCAACGTCTCCTCATCGTCGTCCTCGAAGTCTTGAATGGCTTCGAGGAGCTTCTCCACCTTGAGGTTCTTTTCATCATCAACCTTCTCTTGGTTGTTGCTCTTGTGGGTGTCCTTCATGTTCGACATGATCTCCTTCGAGCGATTAGTCTCTTTCTTGAAGAACCCGCTCTGATACCAATTGAATGTGGCCTATGGGGGTGAATAGGCCTTTTTGAATATTGTCGGATCCGGCAACACTTAACAACCAGTTCAAAACCAGAGAAATCGGACTAGTCCGGTAAAGTGCGGACTAGTCCGGTGTATACGGACTAGACTGATTGGGTTTGATCAATTAACTTTATTTTTCAATATATGCAGCAGAAATATACGATTAAACAAAGTGTTACAAGGTTATGAATCAGGTTATATCACAATTCAATCTTATACTTGATATTTCAACGTAAAGTAATCAAGATCAATTGTAACCCCAGATTAATATAATGTAAAAGACAATGAACACAAAAGAGGAACACAAGAGATTTATCCCGTGGTTCGGTCCCCACAGAGGCAACCTACATCCATGTTGAGGAGTCCACAAAAAGATCGGGTCTTCTCCAACCCTACCCTCGTTGGATCGCCACGAAGGCCAATCCTCTTCCACTTATCTCAAAGGGGTGAATAACTGAATTCAAGGGGCTTTCTCACACGTTGAGAGCTCCCTTGGATTACAACACAAAATACCACCAAGAACACACTCAAAAGATTACAATTAAATCGCAGGAGTGTGTTAGAGAATCAAACCAAGAGCTCAATGTGGTGTTGAATGTGTCTCTCCAATGAACTAGAGTGAATCCCCAAGGGATTGATCTTTGTTGCACTTAATTTCGTGGGGAGATGTGGTTTTTGAGGCTCTTGGGAGGTGTGACGGCGCTAGGGTTCGAGAGTGTGTAAAATATGGTTGTGCAGCTCTATTTATATGGGTTTCTAAAAGTGATCGTTAGGATTCAAAAAGATCGGACTAGTCTGTGGTGGTCACCGAACTAGTCCGGTGTGCTATGTGTAGCAAACCCTAAGTGTCCCGAAATATCGGACTAGTCCGGCTAGGAACGGACTTGTTCGATTTTGCTACTGGAAATCTTCGGACTAGTCTGATAGTCATCGGACTTGTTCGGACATGTGAAACCCTAACTGTATAGGATGACAAGTCCGCACTTGAAGGACTTGTCCGATTTAGTTCAGAGGGTATTTCAGACTAGTCCATGCAAATATCGGACTTGTCTGATATGGATCAGAGAGAATATCAGACTAGTCCGGTTGTGATCGGACTTGTCCGACTTTGTGTGACTTGTGAAGTGTTTTGAGGACTAGTCTGCACTGGGGAGGACTAGTCCGATTCTAGTCAGAGAGATATCGGACTAGTCCGATCTTGTGCAAAAAGGATATCGGACTAGTCCGGTGTTAGTCGGACTAGTCCGGTCCTGTGTAACTTTGTGCAATGTGTGTGTTTAATTGTGATTGAGCTCTTGGGATGTGTTTTCTTAACACACTCCATACAAAATAATCTACTATACTTCTTCCTTGAGCTCATTTTCACTTTGCTCCTCATTCTTCCTTCTTTTTGGCACTTTGCTCATTTTTCTATTAAAATCCTGCACTCATCTCAACAAAGAGGTTAGGATCCCAATTGCTTGTCATAAATCATACAAAACCGACAAGGGAGTCCTAGATGCACTTTCAAGTGTCATTGCTACACTTCGACAGGGTCCTATCATATTCACTCAATCATGCAATACTTCAGCTGCCTTCCCCAGCAACGTCGCCAGAAATGCTTGTTGATATTTCCTACGCACTACTAACACTTCATCCCTAGTAGTGGTGCTAGAAATGCTTGCTGGTAGGTTTTGATTTGTAACACCCTCATTTTCATGCATCATACCCTACATACATTCATATACATGTTTAACATTAATCCACATAAAGAGGAATAAGTTTAAAATTGATTTGGAACAAAACCGCACTTAAAATTATGGAAAGTGCGGACTAGTCCGATTTTAGTGCGGACTAGTCCGATTTCTCTCTAACCTTGATCGGACTTGTCCGATTTTACTACAGACTAGTCCATTTTTGCCTCTGGACACTTTCGAACTTGTCCGATCCTATGCGGACTAGTCCGGTGTTCCAAGAATCCTTGGAAATTGCTATGTCCTTGGACTTGTGCAGACTAGTCCGGTGTTCCAGCGGACTTGTCCGTTTTCCTCTCTGACTAAAGTCGTACTTGTCCCATTTTTGGCCAGACTTGTCCGATTTCTTTCTGACTAACTTTGGACTAGTCCGGTCCTTTTCGGACTTGTCCGATATTTTGCGACTTTGAATTGATCTTTTTTATGACTTGTTTCTTGGGTTTCACATTAAGTGGGCTCAGGGACGTCGTGCCTAACTCTTTTAGAGCCCACGTGGGACTCTAAACCGGACTCTACTCATCTCAAACTCGAAATCTATCTAACCCTAGCCTCCACCTCTATATAAACAACCCCACCCCTTGGCTTGACATCTATTTGCCACTTTTTCACCCCACCCAAACCCTAGTTCGTGGAGAACCACCATCAAGGAGGGAGGAGGAGATCCCAAGCAAGAAGAAGACGAGGAGGAAACGAGAGAGGATCAAGATCTCCATCAACCTTGAGTTCTTCATCACCAATTCATCTCCAAGTTCTACATCAACCCTAGATCATCAAGATCCAAGCGTTACCTCCAAGTTTCTTGATTCATTGGTGTCCTAAACACCTAGTATACCTTCTATTCTCTTTTTCTTACGTGAATTCAACCCCAAATCTCCAAATCCACGTCGATCTAGAAAAACCCTACTCTACTAATCTCGCAAAGTGCGGACTTGTCCGGTCCCTAGCGGACTAGTCTGATTTTCCTGGTTAAATTGTGTTGAATTAATTCTAAAATTAGACCTAATCAAATACAAACCTGTATAAACTTGTTAAAAGCTATTAGAACTAGTTAGTGATCATTAAAAGCAATCTATTAACAAGTTCTACCTTGCATTTGCATTAATCATGCATGTCATGTCATATTGAGTAATATTTGTGCACTCTTTGATTGTATTCTTGTCTTGTATGTTTATTGTGTGGATTAGACGAATTTGTGCTAGAGAGTGACGCAGAGGATCTCCAGCACCAAGATTTTGAAGGCTTTGATTTAAATCAATCCCAAGAGCAAGGCAAGTGTCCTTGAAGCATATTGATCCTCTTTAAAATAAATGTTTTGTTTGCAAACTGCATGCTTGTGTCAATTTGATGGGAATCCTATGGTAGGAAATTTACTAGCTTTGTTTAACTACCCTTTTCACCTGGAATATATGGTAGAGAGTCGGGATGGGATTTTTACCTTTTTGCTTCGCTTAATTAATTGGGATGGAAGAACAACTACACTACTTAAGTTAATTATGCATTAATGAGATTGTGGTTGACATGAACTGGTTAAATATGATATGATAATGGGTGATCTAAGCAAACCTGGTACGTGGATGGGTTGGATGTTATGGTGGTTTTGCTTGCTTTAGATATAAGGACCGGTTCATGGAGCGACCATCCAGGATTTACAGTGCCACCACGAAGCCAAGTATGGGTGCGGTGTAGCTGATTAAATAGGGCTTTGCCAGTGCTATTTGGACCATTAAGGATGCTCGGAGAAGGGGTAGTCGGATTGGGTTTGTTGACTGGTGGGACTACCCTGGGATCAAAATGGCTCAAGAGGGGGCCCTTGGTTGAAGATGTGCTCAGTTGGAGACATCGCCACTGGTGAAACCTCAGTGGGGTCTAAATAGGCTAGTAATCCCTTTGTAAAGGCTATTTTGTGATCTCTTGGCCACACACCTACGGAAGTGTGAGACGGCATAATTGAGATTCTATAGTCATCGAAAGGTGATAAAATCACAAACACGTGGGTAAAGCAGTACAACCTCTGCAGAGTGTGTCTAAAACTATCATGGTAGTCGTGCTCCTGGTTATGAGCAACCTGGACCCTCACATGATTAGAGGAAAATTAGGATTTGGGATGGTTATGGTTGGTATTATGGTTATGGATGGTTATGAATTGAATTCTGGTATTGAATATGGATATTGGTATATGATGATGGATGTGGAATATGGACTGGTACTATGATATTAATTATGGTTTATGATGGGTTTATTCACATACATATAATATATTGCTTTTCAAATGTTTTATTGTACTTTTCAGCACTCAACCATTATTATATTTGTCATTTGAATCAGCCATATGTCATACTTTCCACACTTGCTGAGTACGACATGTACTCACTCTTGCAATCCCCCACAACAGTTGCAGGTCAGGATTGGGAGTTTAATGGCGATAATGCGGAGTTCTAGGCTGTGTCTACCGTCATCTTTGCCTGTGGTGTTGATTGGAGCTGCGCTATACCCTATCGCTTATGCTGCTTAGCTGTTTAGTTTGCTTATTTAGTTTATTTCCGCTGCATTAGTTGAACTTTTTATTAATATTCATTGGAACTTGTATTAGAGGATAATATGGTTTGTGTAACAAAATTTGGTTAATTAATCTTATCCTGTGGTAATTTTCTATACACTCTTTTGTGAATGCACTCGTGTATGTGTGTTGAACGTCCTGGGACACATATGTGTTCACTTGGTTCATTTTCAGAACCGGGTGTCACATGATTCTTAAATGAACATCCGCAAGCGCACATAAACTATTGATGTAGCATTTCCCTTTAAAGAGTATTCTCAAAGGGTGTCATTTATATTTTCCCAAAGAAAGGCTAGATGGAAGCAAAGCAATCATCAAATAGAGAGGCTAGGTTGGTCTAGGTAGGGTTCTAGCAAGGATGGGTTAATTGATAAGTGGAGGTAGTTCCTATCCTAAGGGGATAAATGAGGTAAACAAGGATTAGGCTAAGAACTAGGTAGATACTCCTACAGTGCTTCTAGTGTACATATACATAGCCTAAGTTAGTTACTAATGATTATGTTAATTATGAATTCTCATGCTAAGTGGATTAACAATCGGGCACGTGTTTACCCCTAGCAACACTAGGCAACTCCCGCCAAGAGCTTGTGGCATAGCCAAACGTTGAGGATTACAAAGGACAGATAGGGCTGTCACCACCTACTACTTACCTCTTCAATCTGTGGGTCTACGAGACATTCAATGCTACTCTCTATCCTAGCACCATGCTAGCATATAAAGTAATTACCTTAAGAGCCTAGGCACAAGTCATCCTAAGGCAATGAACTAAGTCATTGTTGAACCAATGTTAATTCATAGCATAAGTGATTCATGTTAACATAGTCATGTCATAGGTAGTTAGACTATAGTGGAGGTTTATAGTGTATGATAATGTAATGAGCATGGTATAGCATAATCATAAATACTATTCCTACCACATATATGGAATACACAATCAAACAAGAAATGCTTCATCCAAGTATATGAACAATGGAAGACTAAAGATAACATCTTTATTATGAATAAATTCACAAATACAAATAGGAATATGAGAGACATACCTTTCCCAATAGGAATTTGGGAAGAGAATCCTTCTACTCCTCTCCTACTTGGACTATGGACTAGAGGCTCTCCTCTCTACAACCTATACTCCTCTAAACCTATGGAGAGTAGTGCATACAATGGATGAATACTCAAGTAGTGTGTGTTGAAGTGAGGGGTCCTATTTATAGCTTGGAGAAGGGTCGATTCCCGCCACCAAAAGCGCGAAAATCAGTCACCCATGACCTCTTCAAGTCGGGAGGACCCAACACGTGGAGTTTGACCAAGAAAGGCGCCAGGACCTAGTCGGCCGACTAGGGGGGGGGCAGTCAACCTGGTCTTGGCCCCTTTTGCGGTGTGCTTCCTCCAGGTGACTGATATGTGGGTCCCATTTACTGATATTGGTGCTACACCGTTGGATGGCCTCGAATACTTCTGTTTGTGGGCCATTTGATCCATGTGGTGCCACATGGCGTTGCCTGATTGGCTGGAATGATATTTTATAGGATCCATCCCCTTGTTTCACTTCATTTCTGCATAAAATCTCTGCATGCACTACTTTATCCAAAGACAAGTGGAAATAGGTTAAATAGAAAGGTGATGTGTGTAAGAAATGACATTTTCTTCACATAATTGAGTTATATTGACGGATGAAATTGGTATATAACAGCCGTCAACACGCCCCTGGAAGGGCCACACCAAGGTCAACCACTCATGCTCCCCGCTCCGCTCGGGGCCAGTGGAAGACATCCTGTGCTCAAGTGGTAGGCGTGCCCAGCAACCTGGCCACACCTACCAAGGGGCCTCTAAGGGGGATCCATAGGCAGGACGTCAACTAACGACAAATCGACCATGTCGACTATGCAAGCGTTGGTTCCTCAAAAGCTAACGACATCAAGAAAAGCTCTTCAGGACCTTACGCAGCTAAGGACTTGGGATAACAAGTTGAGAAGCACAAGACAATCCAAACAAACACAAAGTCAAATTCATTGAAGAATATTTACAAATTGGCGAACCCCGGATACAAAGACGGGTCGCCAGCCTCAATCCCTGGCAAATTGCAGAATGACAAGTTGGAAAGTTGTACGGGAAGATGGCAAGTCTTCCCATAGACAAGTTGGAAAGGAGACATGCCGATAGGTGTCTTGTAGGCAGTACGATATGCCCACAATGCGTCGGGTAGGTTTTGCTTCCATCCCATTCCCATTTCCAAGACAGTCTTTTGTAGAATATTCTTAATTTTCTTATTAGATGTTTCTGCTGTTATGCTGGACTCCAAGTTCCCTTAAAAATTTCTGGAAGGTCTTATCTATGAAATGTGACCCTCCATCACTTATGACCATACGGGGAGTTCCAAAGCATGGGAAAATGATCTCATGGAACATTTTTCTTGCTTGCTTGGAATCAGCATTTTTGCATGGCAATGCTTCTACCCCTTTTGACACATAATCGACGGCAACCAGAATATACTCGCAATCATAAGACCTAGGAAAAGGTCCCATGAAATCAATACCCCATACGTCAAATAATTCCAATTGGAGATTGTATGTTAGGGGCATCGCATCGCGAGCAGAGATTCCTCCATGCTTCTAGCATTTCCAACATCTGCGAATGAATTCCTTGGTATCTTCATACATTGAAGGCCAATAGAGTCCACTCTGCCAGATCTTTGCCTGAGTACGGTAAACACCGTAATGATGGGCCAGCATGGTATTTCTCTATAATTTTGGTGCCTTTGATTGATGGGACGCACCTTCTAAGAAGGCCATCGGCACATACTCGATAGAGGTAAGGGTCATCGCAATGGTTCCTACGACTTTCATAAATGAGTTTCTTTTTGTTCTCCCCTGGTGGTACGTATCCCGTGACCATAAAGTTCACGATATCCGCATACCAAGGGTGAAAGGCTGTCACCTTGAGGAGCATATCATCTCGAAGGAAGTCATTGATAGGTATGTCCATGGTCTGTGTGACTTCCATACGTGAAAGATGATCTGCTACTGAATTCTCTACTCCTTTCTTATCTCTTATTTCCAGATCAAATTCTTGGAGTAGAAAAATCCATCGAATTATCCTAGGTTTAGCATCCTTTTTGGTAAGCAGATATTTCAAAGCAGCATCGTCTGTGTAGAATATGACCTTTGCTCCAACCAAATAGGATCTAAACTTGTCAATAGCAAAAACTACTGCTAGGAGCTCTTTCTCAGTTGTGGCATAATTGAGTTGGGCTCCTGTCAGAGTTTTGCTAGCGTAGGTTAATGTGTGATGCTTTTTATCTTTGGTTTGGCCTAATACCGCACCAACAGCAAAGTCACTAGCATCACACATGATTTCGAATGGCAGCTACCAATCAGGAGGTTGGATAATTGGAGCTGAGATGAGTGCCTTTTTGAGTATATCAAATGATTTAAGGCATTCATCATCGAAATCAAAGGGAGCTTCTTTAGCTAGGTTGGTGAGGGGTCTAGCAAATTTGGAGAAATCCTTGATAAATCGTCGGTAGAACCCCGCATGACCTAAAGAGCAGCGGATTCCCGTAACATTGATAGGAGGTGGAAGTTTTTCAATAACTTCAATTTTAGCTTTGTCCACCTCTATCCCTCTCTCGGACACCAAGTGTCCAAGAATGATGCCTTCCCGGACCATGAAATGGCACTTTTCCCAATTAAGCACGAGGTCCTTCTCCTGGCATCTTTGTAAGACCCTGTCTAAATTTTCTAGACAATGATCAAAAGTTTTTCCATAGACGGAGAAATCGTCCATGAAAACTTCCATGATATCCCCGATCATGTCTGAAAATATAGACATCATGCATCTCTGGAAAGAGGCAAGAGTGTTACACAGTCCAAAGGACATACGCTGGTAGGCATAGGTCCCGTAAGGACATGTGAACGTGGTATTACTTTGATCATCGGGATGGATAGGAATTTGATGATATCCCGAATACCCATCAAGGAAACAGAAGTAGGAGTGTTTTGTTGATTGCTCTAACATCTCATCGATGAAGGGCAATGGAAATGGTCTTTCCTTGTTGCCTTGTTAAGTTTTCGGTAGTCAATGCAAATCCTCCATCCCGTGACGGTCCGTTGAGGAATTAATTCATTCCTCTCATTTTGAACGATCGTCATACCTCCCTTCTTAGGCATTACTTGAACTGGACTTACCCATTCACTATGAGGAACAGGGTAAATAATCCCGGCATGCAGAAGTTTCAAGACTTCTTTCTTGACAACTTCCCGCATTGCATTATTCAATCGCCTTTGAGGTTCCCTTGAGGGGGGACACTCTTAGGGTCAATAGGAATACGATGGGTGCATAACGCTTGACTAATTCCCTTGAGATCCTGAAGTGAATATCCAAAAATAGCTCTATGCCTTTCTAACATGGCTATGAGTTTGGGCGTTTCATCATCTGAAAGTTTGTCACTTATGATGACAGGGGCTTCCAAATCGCCATTTAGAAAGGCATAACATAGGCCTGGAGGTAGAATCTTGAGCTCAACGGGAGGTTTTGGGGAGGGCTCTTCTTTTGGCGATTCAATTTCCTCCTGAAATTCATCCTCCTCTTGGACGAAGTTTTCTTCTCCTTCAATTTCAGGGTGTTCTAAAAATTGAAGAGTCCTAACCTCCTCCATTGGCTCATCTTGGATGGGAGATTCTGCAGATGTGTTCTTTGAACGCAGAATAGGCATGGAGAAGTTTCTCCCTCCAAGATTGATATTGAGGCTTCCTTCCAAAGGAACTTCCATGAGAAATTTCTCTATGGGAATCCCTATCATGATGTCGAAATCTTGGATTTAGAACACGTGAAAATCTAGGAGAGCCTCAACATCTTTGTGTCTAACAGACACTTGTTGCAGAACCCCACATCCTTCAAGAATGGTTCCGAATGAATATCGGAAGGATTTGCGTGTTGGTGCCAATGGCACATCGCCAAGAATGGCGAGAGCACAAGAATCGGAAATGAGATTTGCTCCAACAGTAGGGTTGTATAGGATTCTCATTGGTGTCCCTCTAATAGAACATAAAATGGTAGCCAAAGGTGAGGTCATCCAAAGAATTTTGGGTGAATTCTTGACTTCAGCTGTCCACTCCCTGCTTAGAATAGAGGTCAACTCCTTGACCGTCCGACGGACGAACACCCCGTCAGGTGGTTCAGGTGGAGATGGTGGCAATGAAGGTTTCCTATAGCAACAATACTTCGAGGTATTTCCATAATCTTCAAAAAGCTCTTCCTCAAAGTAAAATGGAAATTGTGAGGGTTGAATTTCTTCTACCTTCGTAGTCTCAGGTTCGGGAGAGGATTACTCTGGTAAGGCTTGGGGTAAACAAGAAATGGGTTCATCCTTGTTCATGAGTGTATCCTCCGTTCTTGACACAACTTCCTCTTGGGGAGGCTCATTAAGACCCATAATGAAGGAAGAATTCTCTAGAATTCTTTCTAGAAGATCCTTACCTTCTTCTAGAGTCTTATGGAGGAAAGATCCTCCAGCCGTAATGTCAAGATATAGGGCAGACTCTTTGTTCAGTCCCATGAAGAAATGTTGCAAGAGCATCGGATCAGGGATTAACAAATCTGGGCTAGAATTTTTCAAAAGAGAAAATTTGTCCCAAGTTGTACCTATGGATTCATTCTCCATCTGCTGGAAGCATAGTACTTCCCTTCGTAAGGAAATAGTTCTGGCAATTGGAAAGAAAGCAAGACAAAACTTGTCTTGTAATTCACTCCAATCACCGTTTGTCTTCCAAACATAGTGGTTGTACAATTGTTTGGCTTTTTCCTTGAGGGAAAAAGGAAACAACTTCCAATTGAGAGTTTCCTGTGTCATACCTTTGATTAGAAGGCATGAACACAGTTGTTCGAACTATCGTAGATGGTGGTAAGGGTTTTCACAATCCGTTCCTCAGAAGGATTGAACAAATAGGTTCCACCGAAGGCGGTGGCTCACAGAACTTGCCCTTCGGAGCAGAGTAAGAAAGAATGGTGGGTTGCTCCATTTATATGGTGGTGGTAAGGTAAGAATAGAAAGGTAAGATAATAGATAAGGGGGATATGATATGAGGGTGATCTTGGTTTGAAGATTAACAGCAACCGTTCCCTGGCAACGGCGCCAGAAATACTTGTTGGTATTTCTTAACACCATAGAGTTATCCACAAGCGCATGGAAATATTGTTGTAGCACTTCCCCTTAAAGAGTATTCTCAAGGGTATCGAATCCAAAGAACATGTGTGCTAATCTTTCGAACTAGCTCACCCAAGGACACAAAGTTGTTTGGTAGGCAAGGAACAGAGAGTTCAAAGTACTGATCCTAATTCAAGGTAGTTTGCAGTAGATGCTTGCTTCGAGCACGGGCTTACTTCTAGCAATACTAGGACGACTCCCGCCAAGAGCCTATGGCATAGCCGAACGTGGAGGATTACGAGGGACAGATAGGGCTGTCACCACCTACTGCCTACCTCTTCAATCCGTGGGTATACGAGATATCCACTGATGATTTATAACCTAAGCACCACACTTACGTTCTAAATCACTACTCTAGTTGTTTCGAACACAAAGCTACAACTAGAGCCTCTAATGAATTAAAGCAGTGAACCCACAAGTAACTACTTGTGCAAACTACTAAGAATAAAAGATCAAACTTGTATTGAATTTACAAAGGCTTACTTGATTGAGTAAAACCTTTGTAGGGGTACAAGTGTAGAAGAGGGACTTGACAAGCCCTGTGACGCCCGGTTCCGGAAATGAACCAAGCTAACGCATATGTGTGCCCAGGATGTTCAATACACATACATGAGTGCCTCACAAAATAGTACACAGAAAATTACCACAAAACAAGATTAATTAACCAAATTTTATTACACAAACCATATTATCTTCAAATACAAGCTCTAATGAATATTGATGACAAGTTCGACTAATTGAGCGGAAATAAACTAAATAAGCAAACTAAATAGCTAGGCAGCATGAGCGATAGGGTATAGCGCAGCTCCAATCAACACCATAGGCAAGCTGACGGTAGACACGGCCTAGAACTCCGCATTATCACCATTAAACTCCCAATCCTGACATGCAACTGTTGGGGGGGGGGGGGGGGATTGCAAGAGTGAGTACATGTTGTACTCAGCAAGTGTGGAAAGTATGACATGTGGCTGATTCAAATGACAAATATAATAATGGCTAAGTGCTGAAAAGTACAATAAAACATTTGAAAAGCAATATATCATATGTATGTGAAGTATTCCCATCATAAACTATAATTAATAACATAGCACCAATCCATATTCCATATCCATCATCATATACCAATATCCATATTCAATACCAGAATTCAATTCATAACCATCCATAACCATAATTCCAACCATAACCATCCCAAATACCATCCCAATACCGAGTACCCTCTAATCATGGAAGTTGTCCAGGTGCTCATAATCGGGAGCACGGCTATCATGATAGTTTTGTTAGACTCTGCAGAGTTTGTACCACTTTACCCACGTGTTTGTGATTTCATCACCCGTCAGCGACTAAAGAACCTCCCTTATGCCAATTACACTTCCTTTGGTGTATGGCCAAGAGATCACAAAATAGCATTTACAAAGGGATTACTAGCCTATTTAGACCCCACTAAGGTTTCACCGGTGGCGATGTCTCCCACAGAGCACATCTTCAACCAAGGGCCCCCTCTTGAGCCATCCGAATCTCAAGGTAGTCCCACCAATCATCAACAAACCCAATCCGACTACCCCTTCCCCGAGCATCCACAATGGTCCAAACAGTACTAGCAAAGCCCTAATTAATCAGCTATGCCGCACCCAAACTTGGTCTCATGGTGGCACTGTAGTCCTGGCTTATTCTCGCATGAACCGGTCCTTAGATCTAAAGCAAGCAAACCACCATACGTCCAACCCATCCACATACCAGGCTTGCTTAGATCACCCATTACCATATCATATTAACCAGTTCACAGTAACCAAAATATCATTAATGCATAATTAAATGTGTAGTGTTGTTTTCCCATCCCAATTAATTAAGCGAAGCAAAAAGGTAAAAAACCCTTCCCGACTCTCTACCATATATTCCAGGTGACAAGGGTGGTCAAACAAATCTAGTAAACTTCCTACCATAGGATTCCCATCAAATTGACACAAGCATGCAGTTTGCAAACAAAACATTTATTTTAAAAATAGGATCAATATGTTTCAAGGACACTTGCCTTGCTCTTGCGGTTGATTAGGGTCAAAGTCTTCAAACTCTTGGTGCTGAAGATCCTCCGCGGAACTCTCTATCACAAATCCGTCTAATCCGCACAATAAATATACAAGACAAGAAACACAATCAAAGAGTGCACAAATACTACTCAATATGACATGACATGCATAATTTATGCAAATGCAAGGTAGAACTCGTTAATAGATTGCTTTTAATGATCACTAGCTAGTTCTAATAGCTTTTAACAAGTTTATACATGTTTGGATGTGATTAGATCAAAATTTAGAATCAATCAACACAATTTAGCCAGTAAGACTGGACTAGTCCGCTAGGGACCGGACAAGTCCGCACTTTGCGAGATCAGCAGATTAGGGTTTTCTAGATCGACGTAAATTTGGAGATTAGTTGTTGAATTCACGTAAGGAAAAGGTAATAGAAGGTATACCAGGTGTTTAGGACTTCAACGAATCAAGAAACTTGGAGGTAGCACTTGGATCTTGGTGATCTAGGGTTGGTGATGAACTTGGAGATGAATTTGTGACGAAGAACGAAAGCTTAGTGGAGATCTTGATCCCCTTTCGTTTCCTCCTCTTCTTCTTCTTGCTTGGGATCTTCTCCTCCCTCCTTGATGGTGGCTCTCCACGAACTAGGGTTTGGGTGGGGTAGGAAAAGTGGCAAATAGATGTCAAGCAAAGGGGTGGGGTTGTTTATATAGAGGTGGAGGCTAGGGTTAGATGGATTTCGAGTTTGGGATGAGTAGAGGCCGGTTTAGAGTCCCACATGGGCTCTAAAAGAGTTAGGCACGACGTCCCTAGGCCCACTTAACGTGAAACCCAAGAAACAAGTCGTAAAAGAAAAGATCAACTCGGAGTCACGAAATATCGGACAAGTCCGGAAAGGACCAGACTAGTCCGAAAATGTCGAGAGAGAAAATCAGACAAGTCTGGCCTAAAATTGGACAAGTCCGACTTTATTCAGAGAGGAAATCGGACAAGTCCGCTGGAACACCGGACTATTCTGAAAAAGTCCAAGGACTTAGCAAATTTTCAAGGATTCTTGGAATATCGGACTAGTACACACAAAATCGGACAAGTCCGAAGGTTTCCAGAGGCAAAATCGGACTAGTCCGCAGCAAAAACGGACAAGTCCGTTTTTAGTCAGAGACAGTAAAATCGGACTAGTCCGCACTTTCCTGCATTTTAAGTGCGGTTTTGTTCCAAATCAATTTTAAACTCGTTCCTCTTTATGTGGGTTAATGTTAAACATGTATATGAGTGCATGCAAGGCATGATGCATGAAAATGAGGGTGTTACAAACCCAACCCCCTTAAAATGAATCTCGCCCTCGAGATTCGACGCGGAAGAGAAGAGATAGGGAAATTCCTTCTTGAGATCATCCTCCAATTCCCACGTCGCTTCTTTTTCTGTGTGGTGCTTCCATTGAACTTTACACCATCTAATAACCTTGTTCCTTGTGACCCTCTCCTTAGTTTCCAAGATCTTAACCGGTTGCTCAGCATAAGTCAAATCTTCCTCTAGTTCCAATTCTTCCATTAGCACTTGTTCTTCCGGTACTCGCAAGCACTTCTTGAGCTGGGAAACATGAAAGACATCATGGACGTCCGAAATATGAGCTGGCATCTACAACTTATACGCTACTTCTCCTCTTTTGTCCAAAATCTTGAATGGTCCAATATAACGAGCTGCAAGCTTGCCCCTTATGTTAAACCTCTTATGACCTCTCATTGGTGACACCTTGAGGTAAACAAAATCTCCTATTTCAAAGGCTAATTTCCTTCTCCTATTGTCCGCATAGCCTTTTTTTCCTTGATTGGGAACCCTCAAGTTTTCACGAATTATTTGGACTTGCTTTTCGGCTTCTTGCAACACATACGGACCAAATACTTGAGTTTCTCCTGCCTCATTCCAGAATAAAGGTGTCCTACACTTCCTCCCATAAAGCGCTTCATACGGTGACATTTTCAAGCTTGCTTGGTAACTATTGTTGTATGAAAATTATGTGTATGGCAAGCTTTTGTCCCAACTTTTCCAATGCTTCAAAGCACAAGCTCTTAACATGTCCTCCAAAATCTGATTGGTCCTCTCGGTTTGTCCATCCGTTTGAGGATGATATGCTGAAATAAAATTCAACCTCGTTCCCAAAGCTTCATGCAATTTTTGCCAAAATCTGGAGGTAAATTGAGAACCTCTATCTGAGACTATCTTCTTAGGGACTCCATGTCGACACACAATATGATCCATGTATATTTCTGCCAATCGTGCAGCTGTATATTTGGTCTTCACAGGGACAAAATAAGCTGACTTGGTTAAGCGATCCACAATTACCCAAATTGAGTCATACCCGGACTGAGTACGTGGTAACCCAACTATGAAGTCCATACCGATTTCTTCCCACTTCCATTCCAGGATCTTCAATGGTTGCAATAATCCAGCTGGCCTTTGATGTTCCGCCTTGACTCGTTGACACACATCACACAATGCCACATATTCATCTATGTCCTTCTTCATGCTATCCCACCAATAGCTAGTCTTCAAGTCTTTGTACATCTTTGTACAACCAGGGTGAATTGAGTAAGGTGAGTCATGTGCCTCTTTTAATATCGTCTCCCGAATATGCTTCACATTAGGCACCACGATTCTCTTTCCAAGCCATAAGGTACCATGTTCGTCTTCATCAAATCTGAATTTTCTCCCTTCTTCGGTCCTGTCCTTGATTTCCTTGATCTCTTCATCTGCGTTTGTGCCTCTCGAATTTCTTGCTCCAAGGTTGGGTTTAACTCCATCATCTCCATCTCATTTACAAATTCGAGGTTCAACCTTTCAAACTCCTTACATAACTTGGATGGTAACTCTCGAACTGTGAGTTGATGACTTACTCCCTTTCTACTCAAAGCATCAGCCACTACATTGGCTTTTCCCGGATGATAGTTGATCCCCAAATCATAATCTTTGATGAGCTCCAACCTCTCCATTGCCTCAAGTTCAGATCCGTTTGTGTGAAAATATACTTCAAACTCTTATGATCCGTACAAATTTCACACATATGTCCAAGAATATAGTGTCTCCAAATCTTCAATGCATGTACCACAGCTGCGAGTTCCAAATCTTGCATTGGGTAATTCTGCTCATGTTTCTTCAATTTCCACGATGCATATGAAACCACTTGACCTTCTTGCATGAGCACACATCCAAGTCCATGCCATGATGTGTCACAATAAATATCAAAACTCTTGCTCACATCCGGCAGTACCAAAATTGGGGCCGTTGTTAACCTCTTTTTCAACACCTCAAAACTATTTTGACAAGCTTGAGTCCATTGGAAAGCATTTCCCTTCATTAGCAACTCCGTCATTGGCTTGGCTATCTTAGAAAAGTCCTTGATGAATCTACGGTAATATCCAGCCATCCCAAGAAAACTCCTTATTTCCTTGACATTTTGCGGCGGTTCCCATTTCAACACGTCTCTCACTTTCCGGGGTCAACCGATACTCCTCCTCCTGAGATTATATGACCCAAAAACGACACTTCCCTTAACCAAAATTGACACTTGTTGAACTTGGCATACAATTGATGCTCTCTTAATTTCTGCAGCATAAGCCTCAAGTGTTCCTCATGTTCCTTCTCATCCCTCGAGTAGATCATAATGTCATCAATAAACACCACAACAAACTTATCCAAGTACTCCATGAAGACCTTATTCATGAGGTACATAAAGTAGGCAGGCGCATTTGTCAATCCAAAAGACATCACGGTGTACTCATAAGATCCATACCATGTCCTAAAAGCTGTTTTTGGTATGTCCGATGGTCTAGTCTTCATTTGAAAATATCCCGACCTCAAATCAATCTTAGAGAAGACACAAGCACCCTTCATCTGATCAAACAAGTCTTCTATGCGTGGCAAGGTGTACTTGTTCTTGATTGTTACCTCATTGAGAGCTCGGTAATCCACACACACATCCTTTGGGTTTCATCCTTCTTGTCCACAAACAGCACGGGCGCTCCCCAAGGTGAAGAACTAGGGCGAATAAAACATTTCTCTAGTTGCTCTTGAATTTGTTTCTTGAGCTCCGCTAATTCCATAGGAGGCATCCTATACGGCCTCTTAGCTATAGGTGCAGTTCCAGGTATTAAATCAATAACAAACTCAATGTCCCGATCAGGTGGCATACCTGGCAACTCGTCCGGAAAAACATCCAAAAATTCACACACCACTGGAATCTCCTCAATTGCAGCACCGCCCATATGATTCAGCTCCAATTGCTTTGGTGCGTTTTGAGATGCTTCAAATTCTACGGTGATCCCTTCTTCATTGGTCAACTTCACCGTCTTCGTGGCACACTCAATAACTCCATTGTGCTTCCTCAACCAGTCCATACAAAGTATAATGTCCAATCCTTGAGAATCCAAAACAATGAGGTTGGAGGAGAAGTATACCCCCCTTATTCTAAGGCTTACTTTTGGACATACTATATTTGTCCTCATCTCTCCTCTAGGAGACTTAACCAATAGAGTAAACTTCATATGAGAGATAGGCAAAATATACTTGGCAACATACTTCGATGCAATGAATGAATGAGATGCTCCAGAATCAAACAACATAGTCGCGGGGATGGAGTTGGCAAGAAACATACTAATGACCATGTCATCCGCTTGTTGAGCATCCTCCGTAGAGACATGGTTCACGTTGCCACGAGCAAAGTTCTGCTGTCCATGGTTCCCTTGTGGTTGTCCTCTATTGGGTCTTGGGTTTTACCTCGGTGCATTGCTTCCTTGACCAAGGCCTGACTTAGGACATTGATGTGCAAAGTGTCCAACTTCTCCATAAGTATAGCACTTCTTAACTCCACCAGAATTATTGGGACGAGCTTGGTTTTGAGCATTGGCACAAGGATAGTTGGCACGAGGTGCAAAAGGCATTGGAGGCCTAGGTGCTTGCATGACAGGGAGCTGCTGCACAAACTGAGTTGGGCGCAGTGCATAACCAGGGCGCTGAGCAGGCGCTGAAGTGCTGAAGTAAGGCGCATTGGGCAGCGCAAAGCGAGGGCGCACGTTACTTCCTTGTTGCTGTCCTTGATATGGCGCCTTTCTCTTATTGTCTTACTCCATCTCACGAATCTTCTTCTCAACCACAATTGCTTTGTCCACAAGGTTCTGAAAATTTGCATAATCACAATTGAGTAGTTGCACTTGGATCTCATTGTTCAAGCCCCTCATGAACAAGTATTGCTTCCGGCTGTCCCGACTCACATCATCAGGCGCATACCTTGAGATTTGAGTGAACTTGTTGAGATATTCACTCACGCTTGATCTTCCTTGCCTTAAATTCTCAAATTCTTGCCTCTTCAATATCATAACTCCTTCCGGCACATAATGAGAACGAAAGTTCTCCTTGAATTCCGCCCAAGTGATCCTCTCTTGATTCTCGTGAGCATTGCAATATGAATCCCACCAATCTGCAGCTGCTCCAACTAGTTGATGAGAAGCGAAAAGCACCTTCTCCCGGTCACTGCATTGGACAATAGCAAGTTTCTTCTCCATGGACTTGGGCCAATCATCCGTATCCATAGGGTCAGCATCTTGAGCAAAGGTTGGCGTCCTAGTCCTCATAAACTCTCCGAATCGGTTATGAGGAGGCGGGGGTGGCGGTGGAGGCATGTGGGGCAGATTGTTGATGTTGCCAGCCTGCAGCTGTCCCATAGTCTGTATCATGGTCTGCATGAGCTGGTTTTGCATGGCCAAAAGCTGCTCAATGTTGATAGCTCCATGAGCAGGTCCTTGCCCATTGTTGTTCTGAGGTACTCCATGGTTCTCCTCCTCATCATTGACATCCCTCTGGTGGCGAGTCCTCACCATCTGAAGAAAAGCAATAGGTAAGAATTAGAAAACATCCCCAACTATATGCATCAAGGGATATGAAACTAGGCAGCTAACTAGCCTACGTGGACATGACAATGCTAAAGCATCCCAAAATCCTCTATTAAGCACACAAGCAAACAATATATATAGCAACAGCACACCAAGCAAAAACACATCGATTCCTGAGTGCTCCTATGTGCTCTAAAGTGTCCATTCTATCTAGGCTGCATCCTACGGTCAACCTGGCTCTGATACCAATCTGTGACGCCCGGTTCTGGAAATGAACAAGATTAATTAACCAAGTTTTATTACACAAACCAAGTTTGACTAATGCAGCAGAAATAAACTAAATAAGCAAATTAAACAGCTAGGCAGCATGAGCGATAGGGTATAGCGCATCTCCAATCAACACCACAGGCAAGCTGACGGTAGACACGGCCTAGAACTCCACGTTATCACCATTAAACTCCCAATCCTGACCTGCAACTGTTGGGGGGGATTGCAAGATTGAGTACATGTCGTACTCAGCAAGTGTGGAAAGTATGACATGTGGCTGATTCAAATGACGAATATAATAATGGCTAAGTGCTAAAAAGTACAATAAAACATTTGAAAAGCAATATATCATATGTATGTGAAGTATTACCATCATAAACCATAATTAATAACATAGCACCAATCCATATTCCATATCCATCATCATATACCAATATCCATATTCAATACTAGAATTCAATTCATAACCATCCATAACCATAATTCCAACCATAACCATCCCAAATACCATCACAATACCGAGTACCCTCTAATCATGGAAGTTGTCCAGGTGCTCATAACCGGGAGCACGACTATCATTATAGTTTTGTTAGACTCTGCAGAGTTTGTACCACTTTACCCACGTGTTTGTGATTTCATCACCCGTCGGCGACTAAAGAACCTCCCTTATGCCAATTACACTTCCTTTGATGTATGGCCAAGAGATCACAAAATAGCCTTTACAAAGGGATTACTAGCCTATTTATACCCCACTGAGGTTTCACCGGTGGCGATGTCTCCCACAGAGCACATCTTCAACCAAGGGCCCCCTCTTGAGCCATTCGGATCCCAGGGTAGTCCCACCAATCATCAACAAACCCAATCCAACTACCCCTTCCTCGAGCATCCACAATGGTCCAAATAGCACTAGCAAAGCCCTAATTAATCAGCTATGCCGCACCCATACTTGGCCTCGTGGTGGCACTGTAGTCCTGGCTTATTCTCGCATGAACCGGTCCTTAGATCTAAAGCAAGCAAACCACCACACGTCCAACCCATCCACATACCAGGCTTGCTTAGATCACCCATTACCATATCATATTAATCAGTTCACATTAACCAAAATATCATTAATGCATAATTAAATGTGTAGTGTTGTTTTCCCATCCCAATTAATTAAGCGAAGCAAAAAGGTAAAAAGCCCTTCCCGACTCTCTACCATATATTTCAGGTGACAAGGGTGGTCAAACAAATCTAGTAAACTTCCTACCATATGATTCCCATCAAATTGACACAAGCATGCAGTTTGCAAACAAAACATTTATTTTAAAAACAGGATCAATATGCTTCAAGGACACTTGCCTTGCTCTTGCGGTTGATTAGGGTCAAAGCCTTCAAACTCTTGGTGTTGAAGATCCTCCGCGGCACTCTCTAGTGCAAATCCGTCTAATCCGCACAATAAACATACAAGACAAGAAACACAATTAAAGAGTGCACAAATATTACTCAATATGACATGACATGCATGATTTATGCAAATGCAAGGTAGAACTCATTAATAAATTGCTTCTAATGATTACTAGCTAGTTCTAATAGCTTTTAACAAGTTTATACATGTTTGGATGTGATTAGATCAAATTTTAGAATCAAATCAACACAATTTAGCTAGGAAGACCAGACTAGTCCGCTAGGGACCGGAGAAGTCCGCACTTTGCGAGATCAGCAGATTAGGGTTTTCTAGATCGACGTAAATTTGGAGATTAGTTGTTGAATTCACGTAAGGAAAAGATAATAGAAGGTATACCAGGTGTTTAGGACTCCAATGAATCAATAAACTTGGAGGTAGCACTTGGATCTTGGTGATCTAGGGTTGGTGATGAACTTGGAGATGAATTGGTGACGAAGAACGAAAGCTTGGTGGAGATCTTGATCCTCTTTCGTTTCCTCCTCCTCTTCTTCTTGCTTGGGATCTTCTCCTCCCTCCTTGATGGTGGCTCTCCACGAACTAGAGTTTGGGTGGGGTGGAAAAGTGGCAAATAGATGTCAAGCAAAGGGGTGGGGTTGTTTATATAGAGGTGGAGGCTAGGGTTAGATGGTTTTCGAGTTTGGGATGAGTAGAGGCCGGTTTAGACTCCCAGATGGGCTCTAAAAGAGTTAGGCACGACGTCCCTAGGCCCACTTAACGTGAAACCCAAGAAACAAATCGTAAAACAAAAGATCAACTCGGAGTCACAAAATATCGGACAAGTCAAAAAAGGACCGGACTACTCCGAAAATGTCCAGAGAGAAAATCGGACAAGTCTGGCCTAAAATCGGACAAGTCCGACTTTACTCAGAGAGGAAATCAGACAAGTGCGTTGGAACACCGGACTAGTCTGGAAAAGTCCAGGGACTTAGCAAATTTTCAAGGATTCTTGGAATATTGGACTAGTCCACACAAAATCGGACAAGTCTGAAGGTTTCCAGAGGCAAAATCGGACTAGTCCGCAGCAAAAATGGACAAGTCCGTTTTTAGTCAGAGAGAAATCGTACTAGTCCTCAGTAAAATCGGACTAGTCCGCACTTTCCTGCATTTTAAGTGCGGTTTTGTTCCAAATCAATTTTAAACTCGTTCCTCTTTATGTGGGTTAATTTTAAACATGTATATGAGTGCATGCAAGGCATGATGCATGAAAATGAGGGTGTTACAAGCCCAAGCCTCCTTCTCCTAGACTCTTCACCACACTCTCCTTCTACTTTGGTAGCCTCTAGGACTACTCTAAACCTTTGGAGTGTAGCACTATTCTCAACTTTTGGTGTGTGTGAGAAGTGAGGTGAGGGGGTCTATTTATAGGTGGAGAAGGGTCGGTTCCCACCACAATTAACACGTGAACCAGTCATCATTGAATCTAGGGAGTCGGGAGGATCCAACACGTGTCATTTGACCGGGTTTGGCGCCAGGAAGGGGTCGGCCAAACCCCTGGTTCGGCCGACCAGGTCAAGCCTCCCCTCGGGGAGTGCTTCCTCCAGGTGGCTTCCAAGTGGGCCCCCTTGATGTATATGGGTACAACACCATTGGATCTCCTCGTATTCTTCTGTTTGTGGGCCATTTGATCCATGTGTTGCCACATGTCATCACCTGATTCGTTGAAATCCATTTTCATGGATTCATCCCTGCATGTTTTGGTATTTTGGGTAATAATTCACCTGCATACAAATAAACACCAACACTTTTGGAATTGGGTTAGTGTATAGCCCTACCACTATGTTTTGTATTTCTTTTATGCACATTATGAGGTGAATTGACGGTCAAAATATGGTACTTAAGGATCGTCAACAACTAACATGTCCTGATGACACGTTAATGGTCTTGATGGGTCTTCTGGTGTATTAATGTGTCTTGATGACATATTAATGGTGTCTTGAAACCGCATTCTTGATGACGCACTAATGCTTTCTTGAGTGCACATATCGTCTTCATGATTCGCGGGACGCGTCGCAGCACTGGACCTTTCCTCAGGGGGGAGGTTGGGTCTAGAGCACGCGGGACGCATGGCAGCACCGGACCTCTTCTCGGCGGGGAGATTAGGTCTGGAGCCGCAGATTGCATGGCAACACCGAAGGTCCAGAGCTGCAGTGCACATGGCAGCACCGTAGCCACCCTTGGCAGGGAGGCAGGTCCGTATCTATGGAACACGTGGCAGCACCGGAGCCACCCTTAGTAGGGAGGCAGGTCCGGAGCTGCGGGGCACGTGGCACCACTGGAGCCACCCTTAGTAGGGAGGCAGGTCCAGAGTTGTAGGACACGTGGTAGCTTTTGGGTACTTCCCCTCTTGGGAGGTGGAACTCAGGGTATTGTCTTACTTGTATGCGGGGGTACCCGGTCTGCAGGGTATCGATAGTGGCCCTCAGGCCCACCTCGGGAGAGGCGACGATCCCATAGGTGGGGCCACCATCATCAACGTCGATGACAGGCTTCCTCGGAGGTGCCAAAATTTGGTGAAGGTCTGGAACGTCCACCATCAACACTAAGAATGTCAACGGCAGGCCCCCTGGGAGGTGCCGGTGTCGGAGCTTGAGGTCCGACGGCAGAGCTCAACGAAGGGTGAAGTCCTGCACAAGAGTGAAAGCAGAAAGAGTAATAATGCTCATTGGTTACAATCTTCTTGCCCTCGGTTTTGTTGTGGCTTACGGTCCTTAGCCAGGCTACGAGTCCTGAGTAATTTAGTGCGATAGTATTCGGGTACTGGTTGCCGCCTCACTCAGGAACATGTGTTGTCCGGACCCGCCTTATTGTGATGCAACACCAGAATAGGTAGAGTGGCATACTTAGGGTGCAGGACCAGCCTAAGTATTTAGCCGACTTCGGACCTATCATTGGCATTGTATTTTAGGTGAGTAGTCCATTCAGCGGGCATGAGATCCCAAATGAGAAACTACCAGAAATACCCAAAGACATCATAGGTACTTCAGGTTGCCTGTGTGCAGCAGGATAGCACAACTCCAACTGTGGGCAAACAGAAACATGTAATAGAGCAGAAAAGGGAATAATATGCATAATATTTAAGCATAATTATGTGAACATGGTGGCAGTATCAGGATTTTGGTTATTGCTTTGTCTAGGAGCATGTGCCTTTCAGTCCCCGGTACTGAACCGCAGTGCTGGGGAGGAAGAGTGCGCAGGCTTAGGGTCACAGGGCACGACTTTGGGTGCACGACCAGGCTAAGCAGTCTGCACACTCTTGACCTCCCACTGACATTAGTCTTTCGGGAGATGTTCGGCCCCCAGTACTCAGCCTCAACGTTGGAAAGGTAGAGTGTGCATACTTAGGGTGCAGGACCAGGCTAAGCAGGTAGCACACTCCGTATCTATAGTATTCACCCACAATAAAGGTAGAGTGCGCATACTTAGGGTGTATGACCAGGCTAAGCAGACAGCGCACTCCAGACCCTCTATTGGCATTAGCTTTTCGTGGGAGTGACTGTTCAGCGTCATGGGACTCCAAAGAAGAAAATAACCAAGGTCACCGGATACGTCACAGCTACATGGTGACATCATTGCTGCTGTGGTGGCAGATAGTCGTCGTGTGGTCGTGGAAGTAGCCATGAGGCAAAGTGTACAGGCTTAGGGTCACATGGCATAGACTTAGTGTGGAAGACCAGGCTAAGCAGGCTGCACACTTTGCACCTCCCATTGGTGGCGGTGGTAGTAGAAAGTCGTCGAGTGGTGACAGCAGTAGCCACCAGAACACGGAGCGTGTGTCCGCTGGGTCAACCCGCTATGAAACGGGAAGTGGCGCCGTCTTCCCTGCTCCATGGTGCGAGGGTCGAGAAGAGCCGGCGATGGACTAAAGATTCACCATCGAGGTGAGGCTCATCGATCCAAAAAAGTGCCCCCTTCCTCGCGCGCATAAATGTCGAAGTGTTTTTGCGACACTTCCCCCAGACCTGCTCAGGAGCAGCCCGCGGAGGTTCTTTTTAGGAGGGGCGAATTTTCTGGAACTACGAGCTAGATGAACACAAAGGATTTTGCGTGGTTCAAGCCGCTGGGAGGCGTAATACCTTACATCCATGGGGGTTGTGTTGTATTGTATGAGTAAGGTGTCTGAGAGCCCTCCCCTCTGTTGTGGCTGTCTGGTCCTTTTATAGGTGAAGGGACGACAGGTTACATTATGACTGGGGCTCGACAGGTGGCCCTGGGTTAATTAGTCATAAAAGTGTATTAACATGCCTTATGACAGATTAATGGCGCTTGATGGTGCACTAACATATCCTGATGACACGTTAATGGTATTGATGGGTCTTCATGGTGTACTAATGTGTCTTGATGACATATTAATAGTGTCTTGAAACCGCATTCTTGATGATGCACTAATGTTGTCTTGAGTGCACACGTCTTCTTCATGATCCGCGGGACGTCCTTTCCTCAGCGGGGAGGCTGGGTCCGGAGCCCCGGGACACGTGGCAGCACCGGACCTCTCCTCATCCCGTAGTTGGGGCCACCATCATCAACGTCGATGGCAGGCTTCCTCGGAGGTGCCAAAATTTGGTGAAGGTGTGGAACGTCCACCATCGACGCTAAGAACGTCAACGGCGGGCCCCCTGGGTGGTGTCGGTGTCAGAGCTTGAGGTCCGACGACGGAGCTCAGCGAAGGGTGAAGTCTTGCACAAGAGTGATAACAGAAAGAGTAATAATGCTCATTGGTTACAATCTTCCTGCCCTCAGTTTTGTTGTGGCTTACGGTCCTTAGCCGGGCTACGGGGCCTGAGTAATTCAGTGCGATAGAATTCGGGTACTGGTTGCCGCCTCACTCAGGAACATGTGTTGTCCGGACCCGCCTTACTATGATGCAACACCAGAATAGGTAGAGTGGCGTACTTAGGGTGCTGGACCAGGCTAAGTCTTTAGCCGACTCTGGACCTATCATTGGCATTGTATTTCAGGCGAGTAGGCCATTCAGTAGGCACAAGATCCCAAATGAGAAACTACCAGAAATACCCAAAGACATCATAGGTACTTCAGGTTGCCCTCTGCAGCAGGATAGCACAACTCCCACTGTGGGCAAATAGAAAGATGTAACAGAGCGAAAAAGGAAATAATATGCATAATATTTAAGCATAATTATGTGAACATGGTGACAGTATCTAGATTTTGGTTATTGTTTTGTCCAGGAGCATGTGCCTTTCAGTCCCCGGTACTGAACCGCAGTGTTGGGGAGGAAGAGTGTGCAGGCTTAGGGTCACAAGGCACGACTTTGGGTGCACGACGAGGCTAAGCAGTCTGCACACTCTTGACCCCTCGCTGACATTAGTCTTTCGGGAGACGTCCGACACCTAGTACTCAGCCGCAATGTTGGAAAGGTAGAGTGTGCATACTTAGGGTGCAGGACCAGGCCAAGCAGGTAGCACACTCCGGATCTTCAATATTCAGCCGCAAGAAAGGTAGAGTGCGCATACTTAGGGTGCAGGACTAGGCTAAGCAGATAGCGCACTCCAGACCCTCTATTGGCATTAGCCTTTCGTGGGAGTGATTGTTCAGCGTCATGGGACTCCAAAGAAGAAAATAACCAAGGGCACCGGATACGTCACATTTACCTGGTGACATCATTGCTGCCGCGGTGGCAGATAGTCGTCGTGTGGTCGCGGAAGTAGCCATGAGGCAAAGTGTACAGGCTTAGGGTTACATGGCACAAACCTAGAGTGGAAGACCAGGCTAAGCAGGCTGCACACTTTGGACCTCCCACTGGCGGCAGTGGCAGTAGAAAGTCGTCGAGCGGTGACAACAGTAGTCACCAGAACACGAAGCATGTGTTCGCCGGGTCAGCCTGCTATGAAATGGGAAGTGGCGTCGTCTTCCCTGCTCCCTTCATGGCACGAGGGTCGAGAAGAGATGGCGATGGACTAAAGATTCACCATCGAGGTGAGGCTCGTCAATCCAAATAAGTGCCCCCTTCCTCGCACGCATAAATGTCAAAGTGTTTTTGCGACACTTCCCCCGGACCTGCTCAGGAGCAGCCCAAAGAGGTTCTTTTTAGGAGGGGCGAATTTTCTAGAACTACGAGCTAGATGAAAACGAAGGATTTTACGTGGTTCAGGCCGTCGGGAGGCGTAATACCCTACATCCACGGGGGTTGTGTGTATTGTATGAGTGAGGTGTCCGAGAGCCCTCCCCTCTATCTTGGTTGTCTGGTCCTTTTATAGGTGAAGGGCCGACAAGTTACATTATGACCGGGGCCCGACAGGTGGCTCCGGGTTAATTAGTCATAAAAGTGTATTAACGTGCCTTATGACAGATTAATGGCACTTGATAGTGCACTAACATGTCCTGATGACACGTTAATGGTCTTGATGGGTCTTCATGGTGTATTAATGTATCTTGATGACATATTAATGGTGTCTTGAAACCGCGTTCTTGATGACACAATAATGTTGTCTTGAGTGCACACGTCGTCTTCATGATCCGCGGGACGTCCTTTCCTCAGCCGGGAGGCTGGGTCCGGAGCCGCGGGACTCGTGGAAGCACGGGACCTCTCCTCAGCGGGGAGGTTAGGTCCACAGCCGCGGGTTGCATGGCAACACCAAAGGTCCGGAGTTGCGGAGCACGTGGCAGCACCGGAGCCACCCTTGGCAGGGAGGCAGGTCCAGAGCTATGGAACACGTGGCAGCATCGAATCCACCCTTAGTAGGGACACAGGTCCAGAGATGCGGGACATGTGGCAGCACCGGAGCCACCCTTAGTAGGGAGGCAGGTCCGGAGGTGTTGTACACGTGGTTGCTTCTGGGTACTTCCCCTCTTGGAGGTGGAACTCAGCGTCCTGTCTTCCTTGTATGTGAGGGTACTCGGCCTGCAGAGTAACGACATAAGTCCTTTAGATTGCTTAAAAATCTCACCTTTGATCAAATATGTTGTCCTGACCGGACTAGTCTGCCCCAAGGCCAGACTAGTCCGCACTCTGTAATTTTATTAGCTTTTATTGAGTTAAATTTCAGGTTATCCGCCTATTCACCCCCCTTTAGCCAACTTTCAAGTAGGGTGTTACGCACTTGCGGCCTGAGCCATGTAAAAAACACTGTCTCACACTCTCATATGCGCGACCACTAGATTGAGAACTATGTCCTGCCGATTAAAGAACCTCCGCGAGCTGCTCCTTAGCAGATCCGAGGAAAGTATCGCATTAACACTTCGACATATACCATGACGTGCAAAATGTAAAGATAGTCATGCTTATTAGTTAAAACAATTGATCCGTCATATGCTTCACACGACACGCTTCACGCACATTTGTAGAGGAGTGACTGTTAAATGATGATATATGTAGACGCAAGTAAGATCATCCATAAGTGACTCCCTTGATGTCAGGATTTTAACACCGAGCATGTGGGGATTTTTATTTTTAGCATATTTAAAAATTGTTTTAATACTAATAGCGGATGTTTTATTCTTTTTGCAAGAATAGCAGCCGAATCGCAATACAGAACAACGAGTCGCAATGCCGAATCGCGACTTGCTGACGTGGCGCCCCGAGAACGGCTATTGACCGGTCAAGATTCCAGTTGGAAAGCGGAAAGGCGAGTCGCGATTCCGATATGCGAGTCGCGAAACCGATGGGTGAGTCACCATCTGGAAATGTGACGGGTCCCACAGCCCGTCACGAGGCGCTGGACCGTTGCGCCCGCTCGGTCTATCAAAGGGAGGGCATCGGTTCCACCGTGAGGAGCGCTCCGGTTAAATCAGTAGAGGAGAGGAGAGGAGAGGAGAGAAAAGAAGAGGAGAAAAGAAAAAAGAAAGGTATGAAATTTTTTATTTATTTAGTTAATATTAGATTTTTTATTTGTATTAATAGTAGAAATTATTTTTTATTTAGTTAATTAAGTTTGTATTAATTTTATAATAGATTTATTATTAGTAGTAGTAACAATAAGTATAAATAATTGTATTATTATTAGTAGTATTTTCTATTGCGTTATTAAGTAGGTGTAATTAGTAGTATGTTAGAATTATTTTTATTATGAGTAATAGTAATTTATTTAAATGTTTTATGTTAGCAACATAATAGTGTTGCATTAATATTAAAATATTATTTAAGAATTAGATATATATATATTATAAATAAATATATATAATATAGTAGTAAATTTATATAATTTTAATAGATGAATAAAAATTATTAATAAATTATATCATTGAGATAATTAACTGCATATATTGTTGAGTAGGTATGAGGATAAGATACCATTTCAAATTTATTTTGGAGACGGGGAGATACTATATGATTCAAATCGTGTCGATTTATCTAAATTTTCGTCCACCACAAAAGGAATACCAAATCCAGTTGAACGAACTTATTTGGGTATTCATAAATTGGTTAATGCGGATGTTTAGACTTAATGAAGAACAATATCAATTGAAGTATTATTCAGTGGTTAGTCGTAGATGGTTAGTTTTATGGAGAGTTACATGGGATGAATGGAATGACAGTTTGGAGGAATTATGCTGAAAGGACCGTTCAATTTGGATGGCCTTTAATTATGTTTCTTAAAGTAGAAGCAAAAGAGATAATTGATGAGACACCTAATTCAGTGGATGATAGTGATGAGGGTGGTAATGATGGAGAAGGTGAAGAATCGAAGAATGAAGGGGACGAAGATGCACCTAGTATTGTCCATATTGAGGCTACAGGTGTAGCAGATGAAGGTGAACAATTAGATCATTTAGTTGATCAGATTGAGCAGGAAGATAGAGATTATGAGAATATTCCTGAACATAACTCCTCAAATGAAGAAGAAGAAGTTCCAGTACCTGCAGAATGGAAAAATCAAAATTTTGATAATTTAAGGGTTACAGAACGTTATCATGTTCCATGGGAATATAACGAGAATGAGGTATCTGTAGGATCTTTATTTAAAGATAAAGAAGCATTGAAAGATGCTGTTAAATATTGGTATCTTTCATTAAAAAGATCATTTGTAAATTCAAGGTCCAATAAAAAAATTATGATGTCAGATGTGTTTTCCAAGTTGTCCATTTTGTGTGCACGGATATGCCCAAAAGTGGAGAAATCTCTGGAAATGTTCAATATTGACTGATCATACTTGTGAGTTGCAACAATTTGAGAAGTGCAATACTGCTCTTACATCCCAGTTTGTTGCAAATTACACGTACTCTCGAGTTGTGGATAATGTTGCTTTTGAGCCAAAATCAATTATCAACACTATTGAGCAAGATCTTAAGTACATGATAAGTTATTCGAAGGCTTGGAATGCCAAAGTAAAGGTGATAGAGAAGAGATTTGGTATCTTTGAAACATCTTATGATAATTTGTCAAGACTGTTAGACACCATAAGAATGAGAAATCATGGAACATTTGTTGACATTATGGATGTTCCGAACCAAAGAATTCTTGGGAAGTTGATTCTTCAACGAGCTTTCTTGACTTTGGTTCCATGCATAAATGCATTTAACTATTGTAGACCAATACTTTGTATTGATGGTACTTTTCTAACAGGAAAGTACAAAGGCCAAATTCTTATAGCTATAGCAGTGGATGGCAACAACCAATTGTTGCATGTTACTTTTGTATTTGTTGAGAGTGAACACACTGCTAGTTGGTATTTGTTTCTGCATCGGATGAAGTATATTGTGGTTCGTGGTCGCGAAAATGTTTGTGTCATACATGATCGTCATGCTGGACTTTTGAAAGCTATAATGGATTTGAAGTACGGAAATCCTGATCGTGATATTTCAAGTACTTGGCTGGATATAGAATCTAGATGGTGTATGAGACATCTGGGTGCCAATTTTTATAGTCACTTTAATAACAAGCAACTGATGAACATGTTTAAACGGTTATGTTGTCAGAATCAACAGAGAAAATTTGAAGCTTTGTGGCAGTGTCTAGATGAGTTAACAACCAAACAAACAGATGAACAATTAGGAAGAGCTTCAAATTCTGAACAGGTTCTAGTTTTAGTGCCTCTTTGCAGCCTTCCATTAGATGATCATAATATATCTCGTAGAGCGGGATCATCTATCCGATCCTTCCCGCATTGGATTCATATTGAGCCAAAAGAAAAGTGGGCTTTGCTCTATGATAAAGATGGGGCTCGTCACAGAATTATGACGCCAAATTTAGCTGAGGTACGAGTGTATTATCATGTGATATCAATAATAGCAGCGGATATTTATGATACTAAAATATGATTGTATCAATGTAGGTGTATAATTGGGTCATTCGTGGTTTGCGAGGATCACCACTGGTTGCAATTATAGAAGGGATTGTTAATGGATCTATAAATTACTTTCTGTCCAATTCGCTAATGCATCTCGTCTTCTTGATGACTCAAACCTGCTTTACTCGAAGTATATTTTTGATTACATGGACGAGAAGATAAAAAAAAAACTGCTTTACATCGTGCAAGACTGACTGTAACAGCGCAATATAGATTTCAAGTTTTGTGTAGAGACAGGGGCAGATGTTCTGGTAATGCAGATAGAACAATACAAGAGTGTATTCTCTATGATACATCATGTGTATGCACATGCATGAAGCCAAAATTATTACATAGGTCATGTTCTCATATGATTGCAACATGTTCTTTAACGAGGTTATCTCCAGTCATATATGTCTCAGAGTACTACTTAAAAGAGACATTGAAGACGACGTGGAATGCTGAGATCTATGGTTTTTGTATTTATGGATCTTTCACTACAGATCCAGGACTAAACTTTCTGAGAGGTCCAGATACTACAAGGTTGAAGCAAAAACGGGGACATCGTAGGAATCATCGTTTAAGAAATGATATGGATGAGTCTGAAAATAGAAGGCTTCAAGTTAGATGAAGCACATGTAATGAAATTGGTCGTAGTTACAAGAATTGCATTCAAAAAAACATTACTGGTGCAGCTGAAGCGGGACCTTCACGGAATCCTCAAGATGGTCGACGTCCTCGTTCATGTCAACCACATAGGGATGTGCAAGATGGGTTTGCTCGTTGAGGTGTTTGTAATTTAAGGATTTGTAATATGTATCATTTAAGCACGCTGCTATGTTTTGAAATATTTTGTACCATTTCAAGAACTTGTAATATGTTTCAATGGATTTTACTTTGAAGAGTTATATTCTCCTTTTTTGAAATTTTTGTAATTTTCTCGGTTCTTATGTATTTGAAATTGTTTGAAAACTGACAATGTTTTAATTTTCTAGGTATAGCTGCACCAGGGAGCAGTTGTCCAGAGTTACTGGACCCTTTGTTGGACTTCCGTCACCGCTCATACCACAGTGCGGAACGAGGTCAGGAGGTTGGTTGTGTGCGACCTAGGCCTCCTAACGAGCTTTTGGCAATAGACACTCGATGGAGTCCACAGTAAGTTGTTCTTTCAAAATTGGTTATATTTGATATTATTGTAGTTCTTTACTACTCATGACACTCTACAGGTTAGCTAGAGCTGGACTACTTCCTCTTTGTAGGATGGTGCAGGCCAGGACAACGGATGAAGCGAAGCATCTGCTTAAGTGGATGACCTTTGACCGTGCTCTTTTGTCAGCCCTACTGGATCAATAGAGACCAGAGACTCACACTTTTCACTTATCGTGTGGAGAGATGGCACTGAAACTACAGGATGTGTCGTATCTTCTAGGTCTATCGATCGTAAGTAACGCGGTATGTCAACCGGATTTCGGTCTTAACTGGCGTGAGGACCTCCTCGAGCGTTTCAATTCTATAGCTCTTCACCCTGTGTTGTCCACATTAATCATAAAGTGGTTCATATCAATGCCTTTAGTGTGTTGTCCACATCAATCATAAAGTGGTTCAGTAAGCACATCACTCATTGTCCTGTTTGTCTTAAAATATTCTTACCATCAACGTTCGCCCCCTATAAATAGAACTACCCATAAGTACTTGTGTTCTTCACCTGAGTGATAGAAAAACAATGGTCGGTAGAGGTTGTGGTAGGTGTGGAGGTGAAACAATGGCGAGTACAAGTCGTGGTAGGTGAGGAGGTGCAAACTTTAGAGCAGTGCTTGAAAATTACTTGATATGAGGTCCTACTTGGTACGAACCAATATTGGATGACTACCCGCTTTATACTAAGAGTGATTTTGGCCCGTTTCATCCTCTACGACCATACAACGCCAGCAAACAGGAGTGTCCTAAGTGTCGTTGTCACCTTGATTGTATTGTCCAAATGATGGATGGAGGAGACGACAGCGGTCGTCGTTTCTTTCGTTGTCCTTTTGGTGGAGTAAGTATTAAATATTATTTATAGATATCTTTCATATATGCAGTTTTAGAAACAATACTTTTGTTCTAGTGTTATTACGACGGCGAAAACTGTGGATATACACTCTGGGTTCATCCACCACCTATTAAGGCAATTCAAGAGTACATTCAACATCTACAATGTCACAATTGAGATATGGTGGGTGAACTAGCTGAAATGGAACTTCAGCAAACAGAGTATTATCCTGGTACAAGTCTCGCGAATGATGAGGATGATGACTTTGTTTGTAATAACATGTCTTGTAACTGCCCGCATCACAAGTAGTAATGAAGTAGTGAAATATGTTTCGCATGTATCACAATTTATGTTTCGCATCTCAAGTATGTTTTCGTTCTAAAATTGGTGAGTTTTGCCTTGTGTACCGTATAGTAGAGAGACATAGAACTTACATCTATTTTTTGAACTCTATAATTTCTATTTCAGTACTCGCCGAGTTTTTTTAATATAATTAATATTTTCATATATGTTAATGTCGCAATATTTTTGCTTCGTATAATGATGCTAACTATTTTTTTACTTATCTTCAAAACGTTTGTAAAATTTCTATTTGCAACGCGATTAAAATGATATAAAAAACATGATAAAAATGACATAAAAAACGAGAGCATTAACGAACCGAAAACATAAAGAAATAACAACTTTTTTACTGGAAAGGAAAGTCGCTATTTAGATGTGCGATTCGCTTAGCAGAAAAGCGAATCGCCAATCAGAACTGTGAATCGCCCGGCGGAAATGTGAGTCGCAATTCTGAATCGCGACTTGGCATGTCCCACTGTCAGTGCCGACGTCCAGTCCATTGTCATTTGTCCACGTGTTGAAATCGCGATTCAGCGTGGCGAGTCGCGATTCCGTATTGCGATTTGTCTACTACTTTTGCAAAAAAAATTGTCCGCTATTAATATTAAAATATTTTTTAATACGCTAAAAATAAAAAAAATCCATTTTTCAGACGCTATCAAGAAAGGTGTCATTCGATTCACATTCATAGAAAATGTTTCTTGTATTTACTATTTCTAAAGTTCTAGAACAATAACTTACTCTGTAAAAATATCAATATTATATATTTCTGGGATATTTTGCATCTGTTCTTTATCAAGTTCTAAGGCCCCCTTTGGCACAGCTCCACAAAGCTAATTCTTTGGATTCACTTCTGATTCTCTAGTGAAGTGATTCTGTGACTGAAAATGATTCTATATGATTTTCTAGAATAAACTCTTAAAATCAGGACAGAGAATCATTTTACAAAATCAGGAGAAGCTACTTTTTTCAGCTTCCAGCCCCTTAGTTCATTTCACAGAATCACTTCACACAATCATTCAAGAATCACTTCTTCTGAAAAACGGTGTTTGGCACAACTTCTCTGATTCTGCCTGAGAATCAGTTTCATGAAGCTCTGCCAAAGGGGGCCTAAAAGGGCTCGAGAGCTCTGAAATTTCGGGCAGCCGGGGCCCACGTAGCCAGGGAAACCTAACCTCGTCACCTCTTAATAGAATCCAACGGTCGTCTCCCCAGCTCCTCTCGCATGGTGCATCCATCCCAAAATGGTTCCTCCCTTGTCGCCTCCCCCCTCTCTTCTCCCCATCCAAAATCCATGGCGAACGGTGGTGGCCGCGCACCGGTGGCCCCGCGTGTCCCTTCCTTCCCCCCGGAATTGAAGTGCTTCTTCGGCTACCTGGTGATGCTGCTGCGCCAGATGGAGGCTCGGTAGAATGCGTTCGCTGCCAAGCTCGTGCAGAGCCGACACTTGGAGATCGCGCGGGACAGTATCCTGGAGGTAAGAGTTTCGTCCCTTTTTTTGGGGGGGGGGGTCTCCGTGGGATTCGAGGGGGCTACGCTCTACATGCTAGACAGGGTTTTCAGTGTCGGGGTACAGATCTGCTGGGGCAGGTCGTTTAAGGACGAGATGGCGGAGCTTCTGGAGCGCAAGGAGGCGGAGGTGTGCGACCCGCCTTTCGACGGTAATAGCAATCCCTCGATTTTTCTGTGGACGCAATGTGGGGCGGTCGTCTGGTGGGTTCAAGATCAGCCTTTTTTTGCCCCTGGGTTCAATTTGGGGCGGCCGCCTTTTGACGCTAATAAAAGACCCTCAATTTTTGTGTGGTGGCAATTTGGGGTGGCGGTCTGGTGGGGTTCAAGATCTACCTTTTTTTGCCTGGGATCCTGAAGCTCGCTTCGGTGATTCCAAGATATTATACCAGTAAGACGCCATCTTTCTGGCCTCCCGAAGCTGCCCGAGTAGATCGCCTTCTGGCTTAACTCGCTCAGTTCTTAATTTGAAAATGTCTTACCAAGTCTCATTTTGTTGGATCATGGACCTGGTAATTTGGATGTCTAACAATGTGTCACACCTGGTATTAAGAAGACAACCAGATGCTTTCCACATGTATCCCAGAATCAGTTGAACTCATACATGTTTAGACGAAAGTAAAATACCATTAAATATTGCCATGTTCAAGTACATCATCTTATTACATAAATGACCATTCAGGTCTAAAATAAAAGTACACAAGCAGTGGAAAATAAATAAAGGAGCTCCAAGCGCAGGCGTTGCACAGGGGATACGCCAGCATAGAACATCTCATCGGGATCTCCATAGAAGTCCTGGTTCTCCACCTCTTTGTCTTCGTAGACTGGGGGAGAAAATATGCAACTAACAAGTTTGAGTACCAAGGTTACTCGCAAGTTGGGAAGTTATGACATGTGATTTACAACAAGGAAGGCAAATAATAGGTAAAGCACTATAGCAATTACGACCTACTCTTAATGTTGTTAAGCACCTACATCTTGGGGAAATTCCAACTATAAATCCCAAGATAGCCAGATAAAGTACAAACCCAAGCCATCCATCATTTAATCATGTGTGTTAACTATGAACTTGGTCCCAAGCCGCTCGTGTTCGTGAGCACGGTTGTCTAGACAATTTGATAAAACTCTACAGAGTGTGTATCCGTATACTTTACCCACAATTCGTGATTTTATCCCCCGTTGCCAGGTGGACTAAGGCAAACCTCTCTGATGCCTGTGGTAGCTAACCACATTACACACTTCCGTAGGTGTGTGGCCAGGAGATCACTACGAGGTGTTTCCGATGGTTCTCCCGACTTTCAATTGGTACTCTGAGGTTTCATCGCTCCGGCACCTGAAGTCTATTTTCCCTCCACTAGGAGAAGCCCCCTCTTGAGCCATGCGGATCCCAAGGCAGTATTTTGAACCCATTCCCCACCCGTTCAACTACCTATGCTACATCAGGAGAGACCAAATTACTAAACCAAGTTGTCCCATTTACAACCCTGTGGTGATACTGTAAGGCTTAGCAACTTCCTCCATAAACTGGTCCTTAGAATCCGATAGGTGTCAAGCCCCAAACCAAGGTCTTGTGCACTCATGCACCAATCCATACAAAACCCCCTATCAGATTCCTATCCACTAAATTCATATTTGCTAACATTTCATGAATCATAACACAAATATATCATGTCGATAAGTTGACCATATTTAATTAAGCATGGCTAAGCGTGAACTAATTAATAGTAAAACACTCAAACCAAGCGACAAGGAATACTGGGGAATAACTAGGGAAACATAGCATAGGATTCATATTTTAATTTAGCATGCATCTAACTAAAACTTAACAAAAAGGGAGCAAGATGGTCAAGGAACTTGCCTCCAAAATAAGCCTGGTGGTCGACAGGAAACTATTGCTCTTGGATATTGAATGTCGTTTCTCGCCCCGACTCTAGATTACGATGATGCACAACAAAAATAATAATATACAATAAGAACAACACAAAATGCAAGCATTACAATTAAATAAACATAAATTCTTGCGCATTAGTGATTTATGGTTAATTTTAATCATAGGCATAAACCATTTATTAAGAATTTGGAGTTTAAATGAAATATTTTGAGTAAAAACATATTTTTAAAAAAATTTATACCATTTTTATATTTATTAGAAACCTATTATTATTTTCTAGGAAATTTTCTCTCTAAAAAATATGTTTAAAATAGATTCATAACATAAAGTGTGCATTTTACAATTTTTACACCATTTTTAATAATTATTTCTATGTGCAAATCAATTTTTATGAACTAAATACACTTAAAAGAATTTTATGATTAAATCAGCAATTTAAATTAACTAATAAAAATATTACAGAACTGAATATAAATTTAAAATATTTTTAAATCTGTTTTTATAATATTTTTATAGAAACTAGGGATTTTTATTTAGGTTCTGCAATTTTCAAGGGCTTTTTATGCAAAAACAGAATTATTCCAGAGGCTAAAAACAATTTTTATATGGTCCAGGGGTCATTCTACAATTTTCCAGTATTTATTTGCTATTTTCTAATATCACATGGGCTTCAAAATGATTTTTACTTCATTTTACAATTATTTCCAGAAAGTCCAAGGTTGATTTTATAAATATTTGGATCAAACTGTAATTAACTTAAAAAGTCCAGGGGATTCTCTGTAAAAGTGTCCAACGGTTATGGGGCTTTGAATGTGGGCCGTAAAATTTAAATAACATGGCTCGGATTTAAAAGGCCGAAGGGGTACGTTGGGATCTAATCTCGGCCGCTCATACAAAATGGGCGGTGGTCGAGCGGCCACGTCACCCCAGCGGCATTGGGCGACGGTGCGCGGCGGCACAGCGCGCGCGCGGCGACGTTCTCGTCGGCGGCGACCACAACACGCGTTACAAATGCTATAGGGCACACCTTAATGGCATAAAAGGAAGGGGGGAAGCGAGGGGATCTCACCAGAGGGTGTTGCGAGACCGAAAATAGGTCGGAGATAGGGCGGCGACAGCGGCGGTTCTCGTTGGTGCCCAACGAAGTCGGCGACGCACGACTTTTCTCCACCGACGAGGATGTCCAGCGAGTTCCTGGGAACACGGCGATCGAGTTAGACAAGCTCCCGAGGTGAGACAATGAGTGGAACGACAGGAACACGACCAGCATTACCAAGCTCGACGGTGCTAGGGTTTGGGGCGTCGGGGACGGTGAAATACGAGGGGAATCGACCGGTATTTATAGATGGACGGTGTAGAAACGTTCGGCGCCATCATTGAGCACTAGCCGGTGCTTGATTGAGGTGCAACAGACGACAATGAAGTGGGGGATTAGTGGGCGGCGCGAGCGGAGGCGTTACAGCGCGCGGCGTGGCAGGGAAGAAGCGCCTGATAGGTGGGACCGACTGGTCAGCGGAAGAGAGGAAGGGGAGTCACGAGCGCCGGGTGAAGTGGGCCGGCGCAGGGGAAAAGAGGAAATGGGTTGGGGCGGGGAATTCGGCCCAGGTAAGTTTTCTCTTTTTCTTTTTATTTTCTTTTTCTTTTCTGTTTTTTTTTTCTTTTCTTTTATGATTTTAATTTTAAAACAAAATTTTCTAGCGAATTTAAATTTCAAAAAAATTCACTCAATCAAATCATATGACGCAATTTGCCTTATATGGATTTTATACCAAAGAAATTATTTTATAGCTCTTGAAGAATTTAATTTACACATTTTTTTCTTTCTAAAATTTGGGTGTTACAATTCTACCCCCCTAAAAAGAAATCTCACCCTCGAGATTTAGACGGCCTAAGGGAAAAGATTAGGGAACTCCGCCTTGAGGTCTTCTTCTCTTTCCCATGTTGCCTCTTCTTCTGAGTGATGTTTCCATTAGACTTTGCACATATGAGTAACTTTATTCCTCGTAACTCGTTCTGACGTCTTGAGAATCTTAACAGGTTGTTCTGCATAGGTCAGGTCCTCTTGCACATCTACTGCTTCCAATGACAATTGTTCTTCAGGCACTCTCAAGCATTTCTTTAATTGCGACACATGGAATATGTCATGCACATCTGATAAGTGTGATGGTAACTCGAGCCGATAGACTACTTCTCCTCTTTTCTCCAATACTTTGAAAGGACCAATATAACAGGGTGACAATTTGCCTTTTTTGAATCGTCTTAATCCTCTTACTGGTGACACCTTGAGATATACAAAATTACCAATCTCAAATGACAGATCACGACGTCAAGTATCTGCATAACTCTTCTGCTTTGATTGAGCCGTCTTCAAATTCTTCCGGATTTCTTCCACTTGTCTCTCAGCTTCTCTCAATACTTTAGGCCCGAATACTTGACTCTCTCGTCTCTCCAGTTTGATTCCAAAACAGCGGTGTTCTGCACTTCCGTCCATACAATGCCTCAAACGGAGACATCTTCAAACTAGCTTGGTAACTATTGTTATAGGAAAACTCAGCATATGGTAGGTTCTTATCCTAGCTCCTACTATTTTTCAAAGCACAAGCTCTCAGCATGTCTTCAAGAATTTGATTAGTGCGCTCTATTTGGCCGTCAATCTGCAGATGATAGGCTGAACTAAAATTCAGACGAGTATCCATAGACTTGTGCAACTTCTGCCAAAATCGGGATGTGAACTGAGTACTTCTATCTGATATTATCTTCTTTGGAACTCAGTGCAAACATACGATCCTTGACATATGTAGTTCTGCCAATCTTGAACCAGAATTGCTTTCTTTAACTGGAATAAAGTGAGTCACTTTAGTCAAGCGGTCCACTATAACCCATATGGAGTCGTATCCTGACTGAGTTCTTGGCAATCCCACAATAAAGTCCATACTTATTTCTTCCCATTTCCATTCAAGAATTTTAATTGGTTGAAGTAAACCTGCTGGTCTTTGATGTTCTGCTTTGACCTTCTGACATGTATCACACAAAGCTATATACTCTGCCACATCACGTTTCATCCCATGCCACCAATACCGATCTTTGAGATATTGATACATCTTTGTTCTTCCTGGATGGATAGAATACTACGAATCGTGGGCTTATCTTAATATCAATTCTCGAATCTCCTTGATGTCAGGCACACATATTCTCTTTCCTAGCCATAGTGTTCCTTGCTCATCTTCTTTAAAGTCTGGAGCCTTTCCTTCTTTCATTTGTTCTTAATCTCTTGGATTTTCTGATCGTGCTTTTGCCCTTCTAGAATATCCTTCTCCAAAGTAGACTCTATTTCCATATACACCACCTAAGTATTAGTCACGATGCTAAGGTTTAGTTTCGCGTATTCCTCACATAGCTGCGGTTGTTGACCTTGTAATGTCAAGATGTTGCATTGTGCTGATCTACTCAAAGCATCTGCGACCACAATAGCTTTCTCAGGGTAATAATTGATTCCAACATCAAAATCATTGATAAGCTCCAACCATCTACGTTGTCTGAGGTTTAAATCTAGTTGAGGGAAAATATACTTCAGGCTTTTGTGGTCTGTATAGATTTCAGTTCTCTTTCCTATCAGATAATGTCTCCATAGTTTCAACGCATGAACCACGACTGCTAACTCCAAGTCATGAGTAGGGTAATTTCTTTCATGTTTTCTAAGTTGGCATGAAGCATAAGCCACTACATGTCCCTCTTGCATCAATACACATCCTAACCCTTGTCCGGATGCATCACCATAAACTGCAAATTCTTTTTGCATATCTAGCATAACCAACACAGGAGCAGTGGTCAACCTTTTCTTTAATTCCGCGAAACTAGCTTCACATTCTGGTGTCCACTTGAATACAGCTCCCTTCTCAAGTAACTTGGTTAATGGACGAGATATTTTTTAGAATCCTTCAATAAACTGACGATAATAGTCAGCCATTCCCAAGAAACTCCTGATTTCCCCAACATTTTCTGGCGTTTTCAAGTTCAAAACATTTTTCACTTTACCAGGGTCTACTGCTATTCCTCCTTGTGATATAACATGTCCCAAAAATGACACCTCTTTCAATCAATACTCGCATTTACTAAGCTTTGCATAAAGTTGATGTTCACAGAGCTTCTGCAAAGCCAATCTTAGGTGTTCCTCATGTTCCTCTTCACTCTTAGAGAATATCAAGCTATCATCCATGAACACCACTACAAACTTGTTCAAGTATTCCATAAACACCTTATTCATAAGGTACACGAAATATGCAGGAGCATTGGTTAAGCCGAAGGACATGACTGTATACTCATATAGTCTGCTTGAGACAAATGTTGTCTTGGGTATGTCTGAGGGTCGTATCTTCAATTGGTGATACCCCAAACACAAATCAATCTTTGAGAACACACAAGCGCCTCTCAACTGGTCAAACAAATCATCAATCCTTGGTAGATGATACTTGTTTTTGATTGTTACTGTGTTGAGAGCACGATAATCCACACACAATCTTTGAGTGCCATCCTTCTTGGGTACAAATATCACTGGAGCTCCCCAGGATGAGGAACTAGGATGAATGTATCCTTTTTCTAACAGCTCATTGATATGATTTTTCAATTCTGCCAACTGGTTAGAATCCATCCTATATGGTCGCTTATATATTGGAGTTGTTCCGAGTACTAATTCAATGACGAACTCAATTTCTCTACCAAGAGGCATACCCGGTAACTCCTCAGGAAACACATTCGCAAAGTCACAGATGACCTTAATCTCTTCTACTCCCTCAACTTGATTGAGTCGTATCTTTTGAACTGGTGCTTGATCAGGATGAAACTCAACCTTTGTGCCATTTGTATGAGTTAAGCACACGGTTTTGGTAGCACAGTGAATCACCCATTTGTACTTGGTCAACCAATCCATTCTCAGAATAATGTCTATCCCTTGTGATTCCAGCACTATAAGGTTTGTCAAGAAAGCTACCCCCTAATGCTTATGCTTACATTAGGTCATACATGCCTTGTTAACATCTCTCCTCCAGGAGAGTTGACTACCAATACTTGAGTCATCAATGTAACAATCATACCATGTCTTCTTATGAATTATTTTGCTATGAACGAATGTGTTACACCAGAGTCAAACAATACTATAGAAGGGTGAGAATCACCAGAGAACGTACTGATCACCACATCTGATGCATCTTGAGCTTCTTCCAGAACAACATGATTAACCTGACCTCTGGATTGATTCTGCTGCGATGGTTTCTTCGGACAATTGTTGGAATAATGTACCTTGTCATCACAAATGTAGCAAGCTCCTCGAGTGCTATTATATGGTGCTTTGTTTCTTTGTTGACCCTATTGTGGTTGCCCAATTGGACGAGGAGTTGAAGACATCGGACGCTGTTGATACATTTGGGGGCATTGTGGTTGCATATGTTGGTACTGTGGGTGAGCATAATGTGCTTGAGGCCTGAATGAAGAGTTGTCGGAATATCGCTGCCCGTGATTAGTACCCATGGGACGACTCATGTGTACCGACTGCTGAGGGTTAAAGCGAGGGCGGTTGTTGCTCGAGGATTGTCCCATCATCATCTTTCACTTGCGATCTTTTCCTTCATACTCCTTCTTTCTTTCCACAGTGAAAGCCTTGTCTACCAAATGTTGAAAACTTGCATAGTCACTAGAGGACATCATCAATTGTATCTCCTTGTCTAATCCCTCCTTGAAACAGAATTGTTTCTTTGCATCTGTGTCCACATCTCCGGGGACGTATCGGGACAGCTGTGTAAACTTATTCAAATATCCCCGTACGTTCATGTTCCCTTGCTTTAGTGCTAGGAACTCCAGACGTTTTGCTTGAATCTCTCCTTCAGGTACATGATGATTGCGGAAATTTTCTCTAAACTCTTCCCTGGTGATGTTTTCCGGGTTAGTGTGGGCTGCTGTGAAAGCAGTCCACCAATCAGCTGTTGGTCCATTGAGCTGGTGAGATGCCAGTAGTACCTTTCTCTTCCTTCGCATTGAACAATTCTCAGTTTATTTTCAATTGTCTTGATCCAATCGTCAGCATCCATAGGCTCTGCTGCATTGGAAAAGCGTGGAGGTTGTGTATTCATGAAGTCCCTCAAGCAAGACCTTGGAGGTGGTGGTGGTGGTGGGCGTGGAGGAGGTGGTGGTGCTTGTTGAGCCTGCTGCATGTTGTTTACAATCTGTGAAAGATTTTGCATCATTTGCAGTTGCATTGCCATCATCTAATGCATTCGGTGTCAACGACTGTTGTACAATCTGGACTTCTATGCAAGCGTGCAATCTGTGAATCTCAGCCGTTTGATAGACATCCAAGGGTGGCTGCACCTTTTACATATAAATGTGTAAAAAGTGCGCAAGCTGGTGGAGGGATCTATGTGTAAAAAGTACGGCACCCTTAGATGTACATCACACGGCTGAGATTCGCATATTGCACGCTTGCATCAAAACTCAGATTGCACAGCAGTCGCTGCCGCATTTGGTTTGTTGTTGGTGCTCCACGGGCACCTCTTCCATTCCATTTAGGTAGCGGGCCTTCATTGTTTTGATTGTTGGGTGGTGCACCATGACCACGTCCTCTTCCTCTTCCTGCCATCTGAGGTTGGGGTGTTGTTTTAGAATAAAAAAAATGAGAGAGAAAATATTCTATATGATTTTCCCACTATATGCATCAATAAGGAGTATGTGCACTGAAAATCATTTCATTAAAGCAAACTCAACATAAGTAAACAAGTTCTCAAAGAAATACATACAACTCAAGCATGCATAGATACATCACTACTCGCTCTTATTACAAAAGATGGGTAAATGCCTAATCTTGAGTTGTATGGTAGGCCAAGGTCTACTCGCGATCCTCAGGGTCCTCCTCCTCAAGGTCCTCATCTGGGTCTTCATCATCATCACCATCATAGCCAGGGTTGCTTCCATGGGACTCGTTGCCATGTGGAGGAGAGTTGGCGGGCGGCTGTTGCACAAAAGGCTCCTCTGAAGGTGGCTCCTCATCTGAAGTCTGGTCCAGTGTATGTGTATCATCTCGACCGACACGGCGGTTCGGGGAGTCCGGGATCCATGTAGAGGTGTCAGAAGCATAGCCATCTGGGTCCTCGTCGGTGATCCGACGATACCTCCTCACCATCCTCTCGTAGTGCGCGACGAGGTCACGTACATCTTGTATCTCCTGTTGTGCCTTGTGAAGTCGGATACTGAGATGCTCCACATCATCCACCACCTGGTGAGTTTGTGGGAGGTCCAGGAGTCCCTCCACAAACCTGGTGACGAAGTTGCCTGTACCACTTGGACGCTGAGGTGTGAAGGCGTGCACGGTGTTCCTCAGCTGGTACCGGTAGGAGTGACTCCAGAAAGTGATGGCCTCCCAGCTAGCATCTTGTTCAGCATATCGACGATAGCACCTCGAAGCAGGTGTACGGTGTATCTTGAGTAACTCATCTCCATAGTATATGAACAGCTTGCACAACCACTCCATCTTGTAAGGGCGTTGCATCCCGACCGAGTGATAGGACAGTGACAACCCCTCGTGCCTATAGCCAGCATCACGGAGTATAGCTCGAGTTCGAATCGTCCAGCGATACTTCCATCAGTGCGAATCACCACGGCACGTCGGAGGTCGTTGAGTGGGGTGCGGCGGGCAGCAATCCTACGGCGAAGTACGTATCCTCCAGTGGACATATGGGCGGTCCTCCTGACGTTAGCCATCTACAATTTTGAAACAGGAGAGTGTCAGTAACAAAACAAATTAAGGAGTAAATGAAACAAGTACAAGTAAAGAATACAAAGAAATTTTCATAATTAATTATCTTTGAAAATAATAAAGTCCTTAAGTCGTCCTTTTCTATCTAGGCTTGCGTCCTACGGACAACATGACTCTGATACCACTTTGTCACACCTGATATTAATAAGACAACCAGATGCTTTCCACATGTATGCCAGGATCAGTTGAACTCATACATGTGTAGACGAAAGTGAAATACCATTAAATATTGTCATCTTCGAGTACATCAATTTATTACATAAATGACCATCCAGGTCTAAAATAAAAGTACACAAGCAGCGGAAAACAAATAAAGGGGCTCCAAGCACAGGCATTGCACGGGGGATACGCCAGCCTAGAACATCACATCGGGATCTCCATAGAAGTCCTGGTTCTCCACCTCTTCATCTTCGTAGACTGGGGGAGAAAATATGCAACTAACAAGTTTGGGTACTCGCAAGTTGGAAAGTTATGACATGAGGTTCACAACAAGGAAAGCAAATAATAGGTAAAGCATTGTAGCAATTACAACCTACTCTTAATGTTGTTAAGCACCTACATCTAGGTGAAATTCCAACCATAAATCCCAAGATAGCCAGATAAAGTCCAAACCCAAGCCATCCATCATTTAACCATGTGTGCTAATTATGAACTTGGTCCCAAGCCGCTCGTGTCCGTGAGCGCGGCTGTCTAGACAGTTTGATAAAACTCTACAGAGTGTGTATCCTTCACCCACAACTCGTGATTTCATCCCCTGTTGCCAGGTGGACTAAGGTAAACCTCTCTGATGCCCGTGGTAGCTAACCACATTACACACTTCCGTAGGTGTGTGGCCAGGAGATCACTACGAGGTGTTTTCGATGGTTCCCCTGACTTGCAATTGGTACTCTGAGGTTTCATCGCCCTGGCACCTGGAGTCTATTTTCCCTCCGCCAGGAAAAGCCCCCTCTTGAGCCATGCGGATCCCAAGGTAGTATTCTGAACCCATTCCCCGCCCGTTTAATTACCTATGCTACATCGGGAGAGACCAAATTACTAAACCAAGTTGTCCCATATACAACCCTGTGGTGATACTGTAAGGCTTAACAACTTCCTCCATAAACCGGTCCTTAGAATCCGATAGGTGTCAAACCCCAAACCAAGGTCTTGTACACGCATGCACCAATCCATACAAAACCCCCTATCAGATTCCTATCCACTAAATTCATATTTGCCAACATTTCATGAATCATAGTAATACAAATATATCATGTAGATAAGTTGACCATATTTAATTAATCATGGCTAAATGTGAACTAATTAATAGTAAAACACCCAAACCAAGCGACAAGGAATACCGATGAATAACTAGGGAAACATAGCATATGATTCATATTTTAATTTAGCATGCATCTAACTAAAACTTAACAAAAAGGGTGCAACATGGTCAAGGAACTTGCCTCCAAAATAAGCCTGGTGGTCGACGGGAAACTGTTGCTCTTGGAGATTGAATGTCAGTTCTGGCCCCGACTCTAGATTACGACGATGCACAACAAAAATAATAATATACAATAAGAACAACACAAAATGCAAGCATTACAATTAAATAAACATAAATTCCTATGCATTAGTGATTTTATGGTTAATTTTAATCATAGGCATAAACCATTTATTGAGAATTTGGAGTTTAAATAAAATATTTTGAGTAAAAACATATTTTAACAATTTTTATACCATTTTTATATTTATTAGAAACCTATTATTATTTTCTAGGAAATTTTCTCTCTCAAAAATATGTTTAAAATAGATTCATAACATAAAGTGTGCATTTTACAATTTTTACACCATTTTTTATAATTATTTCTATGTGCAAATCAATTTTTATGAATTAAATACACTTAAAAAGCATTTTATGATTAAATAAGCAATTTAAATTAACTAATAAAAATATTACAGAACTGAATATAAATTTAAAATATTTTTAAATCTGTTTTTATAATATTTTTATAGAAACTAGGGATTTTTATTTAATTTCTAGAATTTTCAGGGGCTTTTCTGCAAAAACAGAATTATTCTAGAGGCTAAAACATTTTAATAAGGTCCAGGGGTCATTCTACAATTTTCCAGTATTTATTTGCTATTTTCTAATATCCCAGGGGCTTCAAAATGATTTTTACTTCATTTTACAATTATTTTCTAATTTCCAGAAAGTCCAGGGTTGATTTTATAAATATTTGGATCAAACTGTAATTAACTTAAAAAGTCCGGGGGGTTCTCTGTAAAAGTGTCCAACGGTTATGGGACTTTGAATGTGGGTCGTCGGATTTAAATAAGATGGCTCGGATTTAAAAGGTCGAAGGAGTACGGTGGGATCTAATCTCGGCCGCTCATACAAAATGGACGACGGTCGAGCGGCCACGTCACCCCGACGGCGTTGGGCGACGGCGCGCGACAACGATCTCGCCGGCGGCGACCACAACACGCACTACAAACGCTATAGGGCACACCTTAATGGCGTAAAAGGAAGGGGGAAGCAAGGGGATCTCACCAGAGGGTGTTGCGAGACCGGAAATGGGTCGGGGATATAGCGCCGACGGCAGACGGCGACGGTTCTCGTCGGCGCCCGACGAAGTCGGCCACGCACGTCTTTTATCCACCGACGAGGATGTCCGGCGAGTTCCTGGGAACACACCGATCGAGTTAGACAAGCTCCCGAAGTGAGACAATGGGTGGAACGACGGGAACACGACCGGCATTACCGAGCTCGACGGCGCTAGGGTTTGGGGCGTCGGGGACGGTGAAATCCGAGGGGCATCGACCGGTAATTGAGCACTAGCCGGTGCTTGATTGAGGTGCAACGGACGGCAATGAGGGGGGGGGGGGGGGGGGGGGGTTAGTGGGCGGCGCGAGCGGAGGCGTTACGGCGCGCGGCGCGGCGGGGAAGAAGCGCCTGACAGATCAGCGGAAGAGAGGAAGGGGAGGCGCGGGCGCGGGGTGAAGTGGGCCGGCGCAGGGGAAAAGAGGAAATGGGCCGGGGTCTGGGAATTCGGCCCAGGTAAGTTTTCTCTTTTTCGTTTTATTTTCTTTTTCTTTTCTATTTTGTTTTTTCTTTTCTTTTATGATTTGAATTTTAAAACAAAATTTTCTAGCGAATTTAAACTTCAAAAAAATTCACTCAATCAAATCATATGATGCAATTTGCCTTATATGGATTTTATACCAAAGAAATTATTTTATAGCTCTTGAGGAATTTAATTTACACATTTTTTTCTTTCCAAAATTTGGGTGTTGCACAATGCTTCATGAAGTGACCTGTGCTATATATCTCTGATAGATTTAACTCAGGAACGTGTATGTGTTTCACATGACGGTTCGTGGCAATTTTTGGAACTGACCGCAAGATTGTGCTAGAGAGGGGATTCCTGCTTTTGCGTTTGCCCTCCTTGGTGTGGCCTAGTGTGTCACTTTTACTTACCTTTTGCTTTGAAATTCTTCAGAGTATGGTGCAAAATGTGCCCTCCCTCTTTGGGGGTTTGAGTTTCTCATTGTTCTCTAATAATATTGAGATCTTTTAATGGCCTGTCATTGATTCACCTAAATTTGTGTGATTATGTCCACAACGTTTCCAGTTTCTTTGGAAAGAGAAGGTTGCATTTGTTTTGACATTGGCCACATTATGTTTTGCTTCCATCTGAAGCAGGATTTTGCTGGATATGATTTTTTTGCTTTCATAAATTTAGAGAAGTGTGCACTATCTGTAAATTTGTTTATCTACTGATAGGCTGATACTAGGGCTGTAAACTGGTGACCCTTAGGATTACCTCAAAAACTCTTTTGTTCAAACAAATGAACTAGTTTTCCTAGTACGATGGAAATTTAGGAAAACTATTTCGGTTGTTTGAACTAAAGAGGTGGCAATTTGGGGCGGTCGGGTCTGGTGGGTTCAAGACTGCCTTTTTTTTCGCCCATGAGATCCTGAAGCTCGCTTCGGTAGAAAGATGCCATCTTTCTGGCCTCGAAGGTGCCCGAGTAGATCGCCTTTTGGCTTAACTCGCCCAGTTCTTAATTTGAAAATGTCTTCCCAAGTCTCATTTGGTTGGATCAAGGACCTGGTAATTTGGATGTCTAACAATGCTTCCTGAAGTGACCTGTACTATATATCTCTGATACATTTAACTTGGGAACGTGTATGTGTTTCACATGGACGTTTTGTGGCAATTCTTGGAACTGACCGCAAGATTGTGCTAGAGAGGGGATTCCTGCTTTTGCGGTTGCCCTTCGAGGTGTGGCCTAGTGTGTCACTTTTACTTTTTGCTTTGAAATTCTTCAGAGTATGGAATGTGCTCTCCCTTTTTGAGGGTTTGAGTTTCTCATTGTTCTCTAATAATATTGAGTTCTTTTAATGACCTATCATTGATTCACCTAAATTTGTGCGATTATGTCCACAATGTTTCCATTTTTTTTTCAAAAGCGAAGGTTGCATCTGTTTTGACATTGGCCACATTATGTTTTGCTTCCATCTGAAGCAGGATTTTTTGCTGGATATGATTTTTTTTTGCTTTCATAAATTTAGAGAAGTGCGCACTATCTATAATTAGTTGTTTGAACTAAAGAGGTCTGGACCCCTAAGGGTCTCCAATTTACACTCCTAGCTGATACCATTCTGTTATGTGTTCGAAACAGAGTTTGGAGATAACTTCTTGGAGTCTTTCAGAAGTTTAATATCCACTTTAGCTGATGAAAATACGGAACTAAAGGTACTTACTGAAAGCTTAATATTGCCATGGCCTATCATTTGTGGCATTCGTAACATATCAGTTCTGGCTTGTCCATCTTACTGATCATCTTATTACTTTATGATTGTCTCTGCATGTCTCTCATAACGATAGAAAAAACTGGAGGAGGTTGAAAGTCAGGCAGAGCTTACTGAAAGCACAGTGGGTCACCAGCACAGTGCAAAAGATTCAAGGTCAGAAAAAAGGAAACTAAAAGCTTGAGAAGACTGTACATGAGTTGCGATTGGAAGTCCGAGAGAAAGATGGTGAAATCGGAAGACTGCAAGCAGAGGTGATTAGTGCCAAAGTGAATATGTTGATGATTAAAAACGAGCTGGAACAAATGCTCTCCTTGGTCAAGAGTAAAGATACTGAAACCGATCAACCTGAGACTAGCCAAAAGTGGAAGAAAGATCTTATTGAGACAAACAGAAAATCAAGGGAAAAATCAAGATTTTCCCAGGTCACACCAGCTAGGAAAGAAGTAAAGACCTCCAGAAAGTGTGAGTGTGGCTCTTACTCCTTGTCGCATGTAAGTATTCTATTTTAAGGTATACATTAGAATCATACTGCATCTTATAATTTATGTTTATTTTCCATTTAGGGATCCTGTATATTCGTTGTCCATATATGGCAAATTGAGAATTTTGGGCTTATTTGGCAAACTAATCCTCTTTACTAACTAAAGTATGTTTACAAAAGGGATAGAAGTCTTCCTGTGCATTCCATGAAAAAGAAAAAAAATGTGCTATACTTTTACAGACCTAGATTTATTTCAAACTCTTTGTATCATGTACTCTCCGTTTTTATTTTGTCGTCGGTAGGACAAGAAAGCCAGTACACATTTGATCTTGTTTCCTTGTTGTAATGACATCAAAGTGAAAACAGAGGGAGTATGCATGTGTTGCACTAAATATGGATAGAGAATAACAGAGTAATTAAGTCTTCTTTCTATTATTCCTATTTTATAGTATGTAGGGCCCTCAGATATGTTCTTGTTGGAATTGATAAAATGGACTGAGTACGCATTGCTAACCAATATATATATATCTGTTCTACAGTTATGGCGTGCATATAGTAAGATGTACCGCTTAACGCTCTTAACTTGTATTTTTCTATTTTTTGACAGGCTACATGAGTTGCATCTTTCTGTAAATATGGACAAAGAATAAAGTTGATAAAATTTATAGATGAGTAGTAATTGAGTTGTTATTATAAGTGCTCATTAAGGGACTATCACACATCTGCTCACAAAATAAAGTTTGCTTATCCCCCTCAACTATACTCTAAAGAACAATTTACCCTCTAAACTACAAAACCGTTTTTTAACACTCTAATATTTCCTAAACCATCTAATTTACTCCCTAAGGTGGTTTTGGTAGGCGGTATTGCCACGTCACTGGCTGATGTGGCGTCCCTGCAGCCCTAACCCGGTGGGGCCCACATGTCACTAAGTAAATGCAAAAATCTTATTTCGTCGAGATCAGCTGCTCAGGCTACGCCCGTTGCTCACGTGGACGCTTGCACCCTCGCCATCTCGTCGTGCACTGGCTACCAGCGCCCTCGCCGTCTTCCTCGCGCCGTGCGTCGGCCGTCTGGGCCCACGCCTGTCGCCTGCGTCCTCGCTGCTCGCCGGCTGACCGCGTCGACACCCGCGCACCGCGCGACGGGCTACTCTTGGGATTTCGGGTGGGACGCGGGAGCAGCGAGTTTTTGCGGCGCCACCCTCGATGACCCCCTTATTAGAGTATTAAGGAATGCATCTATCCATTGATCAGAGCAAATGCTCGCTTATATACACAGGTGATATGAACTGTTTAATCTACAATTGCGGGACGTGCATGATGATCCTGCATGATGTGATCTTGCATGCACGCGCAGAGATGACGTGGACTGCAGGATTGGCGCGCGTCTTGAGGAAGTGGGCCGAGCGTCCCGCTGAAGACTCGCATCGAGGTTGTTGGAGCTGTTGCGGACGTGACTCGATGCAACGGGCGCTGTTGAGTCGTACTGGTGCAGATATCCGGCTAACACCCCCCCCCCCCCCCCTCTGCAGTCTCAGTCGTGGATGCTCCAACGCAGAGACTGGACCGGAATTCTTCAAAGAGCTTTGTAGGCAATCCTTTTGTCATAATGTCCGCAAATTGGCTTGTACTAGGAACGTGATGTACCCGTAGTTCACCAATGGAGACCCGTTCTCGTACAAAATGGATGTCTATCTCGACATGTTTTGTATGACGATGATGAACGGGGTTTTTGGACATGTAGACAGCTGAAACGTTGTCGCAGTAGATGATTGTTACCTTGGTCGTGGAGCAGTGAAGTTCTTTCAGAAGTTGCTGCAACCAGGCACACTCCGAGGCAGCATTGGCTATTGTGCGGTATTCAGCTTCCGCGCTAGACCGCGAGACCGTCGGTTGACGCTTGCTGGACCAAGAAATCAATGAGTCACCGAGTTAGAAACAATATCCAGAAGTTGAACGTCTTGTGTCAGGGCAGCCGGCCTAATCGGCATCGGAATAGGCCGTAATTGTGGAGAGTGGTGAGGAGGACAGATGAAGACCAAGCTTGGTTGTACCGCGAACATATCTCAAAATTCTCTTGAGCAGGGCAAGGTGACAATCACGCGGATCATGCATATGGAGGCAAGCTTGTTGGACTGCATAAGAGATGTCCGGTCTTGTGATTGTAAGATATTGTATCGCACCAGCTAATTGACGAAATTCTGAAGGATTTGCGATCTGTTGCCCCGCATGTGCAGATAGCTTAGATTTAGTATCCACTGGTGTAGTAGCTGGCTTGCACTGGCTCATGCCCGCACGATCTAGTACCTGTTGGGAAGTATCGGACTTGTCCGGTAAAGACCGGACTAGTCCGGTTTTGTCCAGTAAGGGTGATCGGACTAGTCCGGACCCTTAGAGGACTAGTCCGATATTGTCCAGTAAGGGTGACCGGACTGGTCCGGACCCTATATGGACTAGTCCGATATTTCAGTAACTGTCAGTTTGAACTCGAAATTGACATGTGTTCTAATTGAAAGGACACAACCCACCGAATTTTGAGTCTCTGATCGGGAGACTCAATAATTCCTAAGGGTGGGAGGTCTCCTCTTGTGTCTCTTGGTCAACTATAAGAAGAGGGTCAAGTGTGTGATCAAAGAGGCTTAAGGGCATACACTCATACACACTTGAACACCCTAATCCACTCAGAATCCGATCAAGATACCAAGAGAAGAACAAGGGGAAACGCCTCTCGTCGTCGTTCTTCTTGCGGCCTCGCCTTGTTGGCTAGATGGCCGCATCGTCAAGCAACAACAAAGATGGAGGAGAAGGTATTATTGATGTTCTTGTGCTATTTGAGGGATAGCACTTGGTGTTCATGTTGTAATCAGATTTCTCCATGTAATTCGAGATGATTTAGTGGCTATTTGATCTTTGGGCTCCCTCTTGTTTTCTAACAATGGTATCAGAGTCGTTTAGACCACTAATCACTTCGAATTGAGTTTTGATCGAAGTTTTTCGCTGAAAGTTTTGAAGGTCCGGACTTGTCCGGTCTAAGGGTCGGACTAGTCCGGTGTGCCACAGTTAAGTGGTTAGGTTTTCGGATCAGGGCGTTTTGACGCGTTCTTCTGATTGAAAACCAATTAAGCACTTTGGATTGAAATTCATTGTGAAAATTAAATTGATTTGGTAAGATGGTAAGATTAAGATTCCCTTTTGGGTATTTTGATATTTTTTCCAGTTTTTTATATGAAACTTTTCCGGAATAGTACGGACCAAACTCGAAAAGTTCAATAAAGAACAGATCAAATGTTTTGATGGGACCGGACTTGTTCGGCGTATGGACCGGACTAGTCCGAAAACCATACTGTAAGAGTTCGGACTAGTCCGGCCATGTGCAGACTAGTCCGTGCTATACAATTAAGTTTGCTTATTAAATTAAGCTTCCGCTGTGAATTAAGTTTATTGTCATAGCAATTTGGTCGATTAACCAAAGCGAAAGATAAATTGCTATGTCAATTTAAGTTGCATGAAATTCTATTGAGTAACCAAAGTGAAAAATAGAATTATCATGATTTTAAGTTTTATTAATGTCATTATTGGCCGAGTAACCAAAGTGAAAGGCATTAATGACATTATCCTTTCTAAGTACATAGTAATTTGGTCGAGTAACCAAAGCGAAAGATAAATTACTATGTATTTCAGTTGTTCTTCAATATTCAGTTTCAATGTCATTATTGGCTGAGTAACCAAAGCGAAAGGCATTAATGACATTCTTTTTGTAAGAACATAGTAATTTGGTCGAGTAACCAAAGCGAAAGATAAATTACTATTTTGATTTTCAGTTATTCTCAAATGTTGAGTTTTGGTCGAGTAACCAAAGTGAAAGATAAAACTCATCATTTTTTGTGGTTAACATCTATGCATTCTTCTTGATTTTGGTTTTTTGATTAGAGAAGGTTCCTCCAATGCTAATTCAGCACTGAGTTTCATCGCTTCTATTGATCCACTCAATGGAAGCAATTATGGGAGATGGCGAGAAGTTGGAGATTGCTTTGGCAGTCTCTGAGATAGACTTGGCTCTCACTACTCCATATCCAGTTGCACCGGTTGAACCAGTAAGAAATGCTGATGAAACTCAGGAAGCCTTTGCCGTGAGGACAAAGGAATATACTACTGAGTTATTGGCTTATGACATTGATTGTTATAAGTGGAAGAAATCAAACAGGAAATGTTTGATGGTAATTAAGGGCACTATCACTTAGGCCATACGGGGAGCAATCCCTGAATGTGAAACTGCTGTTGAGTACCTCCAAAGGATAGAGAATCAGTTTACTGGTTCTTCTAAGGCCACTGCAAGCACTCTTATCAAGAGGCTTGTTACTGAAAAATATCATGGAGGTGGTGTGCGTGAGCACATCTTAAGGATGACAAATATGGCTGCAAAGCTTAAGCCTATGGATTTGGGGATTAAAGATGAGTTCATTGTGCATCTCATCATAGCCTCACTTCCTAAGGAATTTGAGACTTTTGTCATCAACTACAACTCTCAACCTGAACTATGGAACATAGAAAAACTCATGGCTATGTGTGTTCAGGAGGAAGAGAGGATTAAGTCCCTTCACAGTTATGATGCTATTAATTACGTGAAGGGAAAAGGTAAGGCTAAGAAGAATTATTCTTCTAAGCAATCTTTTAAGTATCATGGTTCATCTCACCATGATAAAGATAAGGGTAAGGTTCCACAAAGCCATCCTTACAATAAGGATGTGAAAGTGGATAAAGATCAGTGCCGTTTTTGTTTAGACAAAGGTCACCATCAGAAGGATTGCATTGGCTTCCTTAAATGGTGTTGCAAAAATGGTAATGACTTTGTGACCTTTGTTGATGAATCCCTGATTTTAGATTATACACCATCTTCTTGGTGGATTGACTCAGGTGCCACTGTGCACGTTTGCAATTCGTTGCAGGGGTTAAATATGAGGAGGATCCTAGAAAGAGGGGAAAGGGCCATTAAAGTTGCTGATGGCCATGAAGCTGAAGTGAAAGCCATTGGAGATTATCCATTAGTATTAAGAAATGGCTTTGTACTTACACTTCAGGATGTGTTATATGTACCCTCTTTAAGTAGAAATCTCATCTTTGTGTCATGCTTAGATGATGATGGTTATGTTTGCCAATTTGGCAAAGACGGATGTGTAATTAAGTATGATAATAAGATGGTTGGTGTTGCCATAAGACAAGGCATGCCATACTTATTATCTATGCATGATGATGTTAATGTTGTAAGCGACAATCAGTTTTCCTCACATCAGGGTAAGCGTAAGAGAATCGATTCCGAAATGTCTTCGAAATTATGGCATTGTCGCTTGGGCCATATTTCGAGGGGGAGAATTGAACAATTGATTTCACAATCGATTCTTCCCCATTTGGATTTTTTGGATTCAGAAGAATGCATAGACTGCATTAAGGGAAAGTTTGTTAAGAAAATTAAGAAAGGTGCCATACGCAGTGCGGGAATTTTGGAATTAATCCATACGGATATTTGTGGTCCATTCCCCGTAGTATCTGTTGATGGTTTTGATTCATTCATAACCTTCACGGATGACTATTCTCGCTATGGCTATATTTATCCAATTAAAGAACGCTCTGAAGCGTTGGATAAATTTAAGATATTTAAGGCTGAAGTTGAAAATCAGCACAATATTAAGATTAAAGTGGTAAGATCCGATCGTGGTGGTGAGTACTACGGTCGTCATACCCCGTATGGCCAAGTTCCTGGACCGTTTGCTCGGTTCCTACAGGAAAATGGCATAGTCGCCCAGTATTCCACACCGGACGAGCCTCAGCAAAATGGAGTAGCGGAACGGCACAACCGTACGCTAATGGATATGGTTAGATCCATGTTAAGTCAATCAGATTTGCCGGTTAGCTTATGGATGGAGGCATTAAAAACCGCCATTCATGTGCTAAATCGGGTTCCTACTAAGTCGGTGCCCAAAACACCGTATGAGTTGTGGACAGGACGTAAGCCCTCATTAAGTTATATGCATATATGGGGCTGTCCCGCTGAGGCAAAATTGTTTAACCCAAACATTGGTAAGTTGGATTCTAAGACAGTAAGTTGCCATTTTATTGGCTATGCAGAAAAGAGTAAGGGATATCGTTTCTATTGTCCAGAACGATATACTAAGTTTGTAGAAACAAGGCATGCCATCTTTTTAGAGGATGCCATGATCAGGGGGAGTACAGTAAGACGAGAAATTAATTTTGAAGAGAAGCGGGTTTATGTACCCACTCCTATGATTCAAGAACCATATTTCTCATTACCTACTGTTGTTGAATCATCAGTGCCTATTGGTAATGATTCAACACCTGTTGTTAGTTCTCCATTGACAACGGAATTATTAAGAGAGGTTGAGCATTTTCAGCCTGTTGTCACTAATAATGAAGAGCAACAACAACCTCAAAATGAGGATAATGTGCAATTAAGAAGATCTCAACGAGAAAGAAAATCGGCCATTCCGGACGATTATGAGATCTATTTGAGTGAGGCAATTCAAATGGAGGGTGATCCCACCACATTTGAAGAAGCTATGAGAAGTCCTCAATCATTTGAATGGCGTAAAGCCATGGAGGATGAAATGAGGTCTATGGAAACAAACAAAGTCTGGGATTTAGTTGAGATTCCTAATGGAGCCAAAACAGTAGGCTGTAAATGGGTCTACAAAATTAAACGTGACTCCAAAGGGAATATTGATAAGTTTAAGGCCAGACTTGTTGCAAAAGGCTTCACTCAAAGAGAAGGGATTGATTATAATGAGACATTTTCACCTGTCTCAAGTAAGGATTCGTTCAGAATCATTATGGCATTAGTTGCACATTATAATTTAGAATTACATCAGATGGATGTAAAGACGACGTTTCTCAATGGTGATCTATATGAGAACGTCTATATGACACAACCGAAAGGTTTTGTTATTAAGGGTAAGGAACATATGGGATGCCACTTAAGAAAGTCCATTTATGGACTTAAACAAGCATCAAGGCAGTGGTATCTTAAGTTCGATGAAACAGTAAGAAAGTTTGGGTTTAAAGAAAATGAGGAGGACAATTGCATTTATGCTAAGTTTAAGAGCGGGAAATTTATTTTCCTCGTGCTTTACGTAGATGATATACTACTTGCAAGTAGTGATGTCAATCTATTATCAGAAACTAAGAAGTTTTTGTCCTCTAATTTTGATATGAAAGATCTTGGTGAAGCATCCTATGTATTGGGCATAGAAATTCACCGAGATAGAAATAAGGGGGTATTAGGCTTATCACAAAAAGCATACTTAGAGAATGTACTGAGAAAGTACAGTATGCATAAGAGTAAGCCTTCGCCTGCTCCGATTGTCAAGGGCGATAAGTTTGGGAACTTTCAGTGTCCCAGGAACCAATATGAGATCGATCAAATGAAGTCAGTTTCATATGCTTCTGCTGTCGGAAGCCTTATGTATGCTCAAGTCTGTACTCGCCCTGACTTAGCTTATGTGACCGGAATGCTTGGCAGATATCAGGCCAATCCAGAGATTGATCACTGGAAGGCAGTTAAGAAAGCATTAAGATATGTGCAAGGCACAAAAGGCCTCATGTTAACGTATAGTAAGTCAGCCCCACTTGAAGTAGTGGGATATTCAGATTCAGATTTCGCGGGTTGTGTGGATACTAAGAAATCCACGTCAGGTTATATATTCACCCTCGCGAATGGAGCCATTTCGTGGAAAAGCTCCAAACAAACCGTCACTGCATCGTCCACAATGCATGCCGAGTTTGTTGCATGTTATGAGGCCATCGGGCAGGCTGTTTGGCTTAAGAAATTTTTACCCGGTCTTAGAGTGGTCGACAGCATTGAAAAACCACTTAAGTTATACTGCGATAATGAGCCCGCAATATTTTACTCTCACAATAATAAGTCGAGTGGTGCTGCCAAACACATCGACATTAAGTTTTATGTTGTGAAAGATCGAATCCAGGATCATAGCATAAGTCTTGAGCATATAAGTACCAAGCGTATGCTTGCGGATCCGCTAACAAAAGGTCTTCCACCCAGCGTGTTCAATGAACACGTAGTCGGCATGGGTTTAAGGGAGAGTCTATGATCACTGGATATTTAGGGGCCAAGTAAGAGTAAGGTTCATTTTCAAGTGTGAGATATATTGTGGTCTTCGAGTCCAACAATACGTAAATGGTTGTTGTGATGCGTCGTGCCCTATATGTCAAGCATGAGAAAATGGACACTAAGTTTAGTATTAAGTAAGTTGGTAAGTTTCAGATTCGAGTTCAAGGGGGAGAATGTTGGGAAGTACCGGACTTGTCCGGTAAAGACCGGACTAGTCCGGTTTTGTCCAGTAAGGGTGACCGGACTAGTCCGGACCCTTAGAGGACTAGTCCGATATTGTCCAGTAAGGGTGACCGGACTGGTCCGGACCCTATACGGACTAGTCCGATATTTCAGTAACTGTCAGTTTGAACTCGAAATTGACATGTGTTCTAATTGAAAGGACACAACCCACCGAATTTTGAGTCTCTGATCGGGAGACTCAATAATTCCTAAGGGTGGGAGGCCCCCTCTTGTGTCTCTTGGTCAACTATAAGAAGAGGGTCAAGTGTGTGATCAAAGAGGCTTAAGGGCATACACTCATACACACTTGAACACCCTAATCCACTCAGAATCCGATCAAGATACCAAGAGAAGAACAAGGGGAAACGCCTCTCGTCGTCGTTCTTCTTGCGGCCTCGCCTTGTTGGCTAGATGGCCGCATCGTCAAGCAACAACAAAGATGGAGGAGAAGGTATTATTGATGTTCTTGTGCTATTTGAGAGATAGCACTTGGTGTTCATGTTGTAATCAGATTTCTCCATGTAATTCGAGATGATTTAGTGGCTATTTGATCTTTGGGCTCCCTCTTGTTTTCTAACAGTACCTCCTTTGCATATTTGTCTTGACACAAAAAAAAATCCAGAAGAAGTCCTTTTGATATCAATACCCAGAAAGTATTTTAAACTGCCCATGTCTTTGATTGAGAATTCATACTGCAAGGATGATACGGTTGCTCGCAAGTGCTGAATAGATGATGAGGTTAAGATCATGTCATCAACATATAATAATAGATATGCGATATTTTCTCCACGGTGATAGACAAATAATGATGAATCTGATTTTGTTGGATGAAAACCAATTTGTGAGACATAATTTGCAAACCTGGTGAACCAAGCACGAGGAGCTTGTTTTAATCCATAGAGAGATTTATTCAAAAGACACACCATGTGTGATCGATTCTGTCGACTGTTGGAGTCGGCAGATCTCCTGACACTACTAAAGTGTTGAAGGAGTTTGTAGTTCGGTGTGGGCGCGCGGAGACTCAAGAAGGTGAATCACGATTCGACACGAGAGACATAGTGGTTTACGTGGTTCGGGCCGCCTGAGCATAATACCCTACTCCACGGGTGTGTGGTGTTGTATTAGTTTATGTATGAAAGCTCACGTCAATGCGTGTGTGCCTGAGAGCGTTCGAGAGCCTCCTTTCCCGTGTATCGTCGGTCTGTCCTTTTATAGTACAAGGACAAACCGTTACAAGTTAGCCTGGCCCGACATGTGGCCCCGGCGGTTACTAGTATTGATACACGATTAATTGTTGTTAATAACCTTGTAACGGGCTTCGACAGTGCCGTTACTGGTGTTAAGATTGTCCGATTAAGTGTCATTAACATGGCATTAATGACAATTAATCGGGTCTTGAAGTCCGCAGCTATCCTTTGAAGATCCGGAGTCGTTACAATGTCTTCCGGAGGTTTGAGGCGGCCAGCTCTGACGTTTGGACACGTGGCAGCTCCGGAGCTTGCTTGTGGGAAGCGGGAAGCTCCGGGGTGGCCTGGCACGTGTCAGGTCCGGAGCTTCTCTCGGTCAAGGGTTAAGTCCGGAGGTGCCGTTTCGGTACCTAGCCCGGAGCTTCACCCTTGTGGGTAGTAGCTCCGGTCTGGCAGTACACGTGGCAACCTAGGGGTTAACCATGTTCGAGAAGCAGGTCCGGTTATGTCTGACAAGTGGTCCTCCGAGGGTCTTCAATTTGAGTAGACGTCCTTCCCTTGAGATCTTTGTAACCTCAGGGGGTGTATGGTTTTTAGGGTACCGACAGTGGCCCCCTGGACCTACCTCCGAGGAAAGTCACCGGGGTGAAGTCATTCCGTCGGAGGTGGGTCCATACTCGCGACTCTTGAACTGGGTCTTCAAGGGTCTTCGGAGGTGCCGTTGGCGGGGCTTTACGGTTAAATCCCGACGCGTGGTGCACCTCAGGCGGCAGATAAGATCTTTGACGTGCGGATCTCTCGCAATTGAAGGTTGCCGGTTCCCGATACGAAAACCGTATCGGTTTCGCGCGCCTTGTCAGGTCGCTGCCTTTGGGTTTCCCGCCTCGTGATGACAACTGTTCGCCTGGGTAAGAGCCTCGACTTGATCGTCAGGGTGGTCCCGGGCCCTCTTGTCATCGGCAGGGTTGAATTCTTGAGTAGTATCCTTGACTCCCCTGCAGTTTCCATCCAAGCATTGCGAGGGCTTACTTAAGAAGGAAAGCGCACCGTCGGGAGTTCTTTACGCTTCCCATCTGTTCTTGCGCTCAAACTCCCAACTCGTACTTTGCTCCTCTTCTCTTGCCTAGTTGTGCTGCGATGGAGTTGGGTCTGCGTGAGAGTCGCTTGAAGACTGACAGCGATCTGAAGAAGGTCCGGACCCTCATGGGGTGGTCTTCGGACTTCTTCAACCGCTCGGTCCGCTCCGGCGGAGAGCTCCCCTTTTCAAAGGAGCATGCTGGCGAGATGGTGTACTTTTCCTCGTACGCCATGGTGGGGCTGATCCCACCGTTTTCTTCTTTCTTCTTGATGCTGCTGGACTTCTATGGTCTGCAGCTGTACCACCTTGGCCCTCACTCCATTCTCCTTGTGTCCATCTTTGTCCACTTCTGCGAGATGTGGGTGGGCATCCCTCCCTGCATCGAGCTCTTCCGAACCTTCTTCACCGTCCACACCACCGGCCGAAGCAATGAGTATCTTGGCTTCTACTACTTCGTGAAGCGCAAGAAGTGCCCATTCAAGTACCTCCGGTCGTTCCCTTCCGGGAAGTGGGATGACTGGAAGAAAGATTGGATAGTCGTCCGGGTGGAGGAGCATGAGCGGTTGGAGTTGCCAGACGGTCTGCCCGGCATTGACACGTCGATATGGAGCGAAGTTCCGGTGCTGGCGGCAGCTTTTGACCCTGTCCTGACCAGGATCCGCCAATGTGTGGAGGGAGGATTGACTCCCCAGGCGGTGTTCTGCAACTTCCTGACCAACAGGTGGGCGCCGCTGAAGAGGAGGGAGAAGCTCGCCTGGGCCCTCAACAGCGTGATGGATGAGGATCGGGTTGAGACCGGGTTGAAGTCCGACATGGTGGGGAAGACCCTGGAGTTCCACCTCAAGAAATTCCAGCACGGCATCAACGTCGACGGAGATTACTTGACTCCGTCACCGGCCTTCCTCCCTCTGAACGTGGAAGTTGAGTTCAGCAGGGAGCTCCGGCGGACGATGCCCGCGCTTGATGACCTTGGTGTCGTCGAGAGAAGATCAACCACTCGGTTGGCGATCCCCGGGTTGTCCGAAGACGGCTCCGCCCCTGTCCCACAGCCAAGAGCTGAGGTCATCGGCAAGGGCAAGGAGCTGGCGGAGGAGCCGGAGAGCCGGAAGAGGAAGCTGCGACATGCTGACGGAAGGTCCATCAGGCCTGCCACTTCCCCCCTGGTTCCCCCTCCTCAGGAAGGGAGATCCTCCGCCGCCGTGGCGACTGTCCCCGTGGTGGGGTCCTTCCGGAACGTTACTGTTCCGGCGGTGGGATCCTCCCGGAGTGCGACTGTCCCCGTGGTGGATCCCTCCTGCGGTGCTAGCTCCGGGCGCGCGACTCCGGCATCTGGAGCGGTGAGGGCCTCCAGGTCCAGGAGTTCCTCCCGATCAAGGAGAGCTCCGACCCGGGAAACGCCTGCGGCTGTGGCAAGTCCTGGGAGTCCTCCCGGAGCTCCTACGCCGACCGTGGCCAGCCCGGATCGTCCGGGAAAGAGGTTCCGCGCAAGCTGGTGCGGGAGCCTCCCAAGGTAATTTTTCTTTTTTACCTCGATTAACTTTTTAATTGTAGCATCTGTTTGCTCAATTTCTTCGTTCTTCATCTGCAGCGTTCCCAAGAAGGGGAGTGAAGCTCCACCCTCAGCCACAGTGTCTGAGGCTGTGAGGGCTTCTGCTCCAGTCCCGGTGCCGCCCCAAGCGGAGGCTGCGACAGCTCCGGCGCCGGCTGTCGTGGTCATGGACCTCGACTCGTCTCCAGAAGTTCTCGTGGTAGCGCCGGACCACGGGAATGAAGATGCGCCAGCGGCACCCGTCCCGGAAGTGGAAGCTCCGGGTCCTGGTGCTGCAGTAGTAGAAGCTCCGGCTGTTGAGTCGGAGGAAGTAGCAGTCCCGGCTTCGGAGCCGGAAAGTGCTGAAGCCCCGGCGATTGAGCCGGAGGTGGCTGAAGCCCTGGCATGCGAGCCGGAAGTCGAAGTAGTTCCGGCAGTTGAGCCGGTTACTTCCGAAGCTCCGGCCGCAGAGCCGGTGATTGTTGGAGCGCCGGCCGCAGAGCCGGCGGCTGAAGAGGCGAGGGAGCTTGAGCCTCCCTCAGAAGAGGTGTCCCGGCCGGAGCCAGTAGCGGCTCTTGCTCCGGAGGCGACGACGTCGATGGTACCTGTGGCAGAGCCAGAGTGCCTGAACGAAGTCGCCGGCCCCCAGCCTGAGGGGGCAAATGAAGACTTGGTGGCGGGACCTCCTTCGATGGCGACTGAGGCCGTCCCGGAGGAAGGCCCTAGCGCTTTGGAAGCTCGGGGTTCCACTCTCGTAGAGTGGGACCCAATTTTTGTATGTGAAGACCCGCTGGAACCAGCGGAAGAGATCCCAGCAGGTCCGGAGCCCATCTCGCTGTCGATGTCCATCGACAACGCCTGCTCCAGTCTACGTCAGGTCCAGCTGGCCTTCTTCCACGACAGCAAGGCTCTTGAAGAGGAGCGCCAAACCCTTAGGCGGTGGCGGAATCGGCTCCACTTCGAGACTAAGCTGGCGCAGTCGAGGCTTGCGGATGACAAGGATTGGATCAAGCGGGAGAAGATCCGCCTGGAGCTCTGGGATAAGCTGCTGGACGAGAGGGAGAGCATGACTCACGCCCTCGATGCTCAATCCCGGGAGTTCCACGACCAAGCTAAGGCTGCTAACGACGCGGCCAATGCTCGGTTTGATCAGCTCGAGGCCATCAGTACCGCACTCATCAAGCGCCGAGAGGCACTTGAAGGGAGGGAAAGACGGCTCGAGGACGAGGAGCAAAAACTCCTAGAGCTACGGGATGACGTCTTGCGACGGGAAGAAGAGCTCGCCGAGAAAACAGCTCTGGCGGACAAGGGCCTCGAGGAGCGCACTAAGAAATTGGAAGAGCGCTGCCTCGAGGAAGAGGAGAAGACCTGGGTGCGGGGGCAGGAACTCTACGAATACGAGTGTGCCCTTATCGCCCGGGAGAAGAAAGTGGAGGCTAGGGAGAAGGACCTGGTCGACCGCCGGAACAAGATCCACCTCCGGGAGGAGGAGCTCAGAAGACTTGAGAAGCGGGTTGCTGCGAAGATCCAGCAAAACGCCAAAGAAGTTGAGCGCCTCGCCCGCGAGAATTCGGAGCTGACGGCGGCCCGGAGATCCCTGGAAGAGATGAAGAACTTGAGGAAGGCGGACTCCCTGCAGATTTGGGAGTTCCTGGGCAAGGCCGACGACGCGCTGACGCCGATGGGTTTCAGCCCCGTGCACCCGGATGATCCGGAGCCGGAGCCGAACCTTGCGTTGCAAGCGTTGAGCGCCGCAGGCAGCAATCTCTCCAAGGTGGGCGACGTCATCGCGGACCAGCTAGAGGTCGAGGGGCAATCCCTGGCTAGGAACGTCACAGAATATGTGTTGACGTGCTACACCAGCCGGAACCCTCGATTTCCTCTGGACCCGGTGCTTGAAGGCCCCGTCGAAGGAGAAGGCGAAGCTACCCGAGCCCGCGTGTCGGAGGTCGCCCAGAAGGTCGCCGAGTTCTTCCATAGGGTCTAGGACCGTCTCTTTTAGCCTTTACTTGTATCTTCTCTTCTTCCTCAATTTTGTAATCCCTTGTCTCCAGATGTAATCTTCGGTCTTCAGATAAAATGAAATCCCCAATTTTTTGCTTGCGAATTTCATTTTTTGTCTTCAACATCTTTATCTTCACTTGGCCCCCTGGTAGATGTGCACAATTTGATTGTGGACATGTACCAAAAGGATGTTGAGTTTTGTTGAAGACGAATTTGCTTCGAACTTGTGGAATTTAGGTCCGAAGTTTTTGATAGTGAAGGTCCCCTGAAGTTGTCGGAGCTTAGAAGCTCCGGCACTGTCCATCGCTGGAGCTTAGTAGCTCCGGCAATAGCCTCTATCAACACGCTGAGCGTTGGTAGTTAATACTCCAAGGTGTCGGAGCTTAGCAGCTCCGGCAATGACCTTTGCCACACTTGGTTTGTTGGCAACAGACTCCAGTGACGGGGTCTTCTCACCATCTTTTAGTCAACGCCGACGGTTGACGCCCTGGTGGGAGTCGGAGCTTGGTTAGTTCCGGTTTTTCTCCATCAACGTAGGGTTCATTTTTCCTGCACACTTAAGCCAAGAAAAATAGTAAAATTCGTTCCTTGTCTTTAACTTCGTCGCGGCTTACGGTTCTCAAGAAAATTTTAAGTTGAACACGATTTTTAATACGACTGGATGAATTGTCTTTTCTTTTAGATCCAATTGTCCATGGACCCACCTTACTTTGGCCTGTCGGGATGTAGGTAGAGTGGCGTACTTAGGGTGCTTGACCAGGCTAAGTCGATAGCGCACTCCAGCCCTAGAATGGCTTGGCGGCTTTCAGGCGAGTTGGCCACAGACGATATTTAAATCCAAAAAATCTGACAATTCAACTCGAATCGTATGTAAACCGGTCAAACTAGAACTTCTTAAGAATTGCACGTTTCTGTTATAGACAAGAAAGAGAAAAATAAAAATGTCGAGCCTATGCAAAAATGGATGCACGTGGAGTCTATTTCACATGAAGATGTCTTTCATTATAGGTCCGGGGTACAGGGGAAACAAGTACACTCTTAGGGTACGGAACCAGGCTAAGTGTGTTTGGTTTCTCGTTTGACCCAGGGTAGTTAGCCACACTTTTAGTCCGGAGACTGTGTCAAGTGTTGCATGAGCTTTTCAAACCTTTCGGGAAAGGTCCGGCTGCTCTCCTAGAGGAACTACCCGACTCTGTACAATGACTCTATAACATACATTTCAAGTTACTTAAGACTCACCTCCCTGGAATTAAGTGTAGAACTTACGGAGGTGCTCGATGTTCCAAGGATTTGGGAGAGGTGTCCCATCCTCGGTAGCCAAGCGAACGCTTCCGGGACGGGATACTTTGATCACTCGAAAGGGCCCTTCCCAGCCGGGGGAGAGTTTGTTTTGCCCTTCTCTGGATAGTATTCTCCGTAGCACCAGATCGCCTTCCTCGAGCTGTCGGTTGTGTACATGCTGCTGGTGATAGCGCCGTAGAGCTTGGCGGTATCGGGCATTCCGAACAGCTGCTTGGCACCTTCCCTCCTCGAGGAGGTCTAGGTCTTCGCGCCGGAGCTGGTCCTGCGCGGCTTCGTCGAAGGTCCGGACTCGGAGGGAACCCAAGGTGATTTCCGGAGGAAGGATCGCTTCAGCTCCGTACACCAGAAAGAAGGGTGTTTCTCCGGTTGCCCGACTTGGAGAAGTCCTGTTGGCCCATAGAGTGGGCGGAAGCTCTTCGATCCAATTGGCTCCGTGCTTTTTCAAGCGCTCATAAGTGCGTGTTTTGAGTCCTTTAAGGATCTCTGCATTTGCTCTCTCGGCTTGTCCATTGCTGGTAGGATGAGCTACGGAAGCGTAGCAAACTTGTATGTCGAGGTCTTCACAATATCCTTGAAATGCGGAGCTTGTGAATTGAGTCCCATTATCAGTGATGATCTTATTAGGGACTCCGAATCTGCTCACGATGGATTGTAGAAAATTGATTGCAGATTGTTTGTTGATCGTCACAACGGGAGTTGCTTCCGGCCACTTGGTGAACTTGTCGATGGCGATGTACAGGAACTTGTAACCTCCGACGGCTCTTGGGAAGGGTCCCAAGATGTCCATCCCCCACATAGCGAAAGGCCATGTGGGAGGTATCATTTGTAAGGACTGAGCAGGTGTATGAATTTGCTTTGCATGAAATTGGCATGCTTTGCATTTCTTCACCAGCTCAGTGGCATCCTGGAGCGCTGTAGGCCAGTAGAAACCGTGCCGAAAGGCTTTTCCGACCAGCATGCGGGAAGATGTGTGGTTCCCACACTCGCCTCCATGGATTTCTGCGAGGAGCTCGCAGCCTTCTTCCCTTGTGATGCACCGTATTAGGATGCCGTTGGCACCGTGCCGGTAGAGATCCCCTTCTACCAACGTGTATCTTTTAGCCAATCTGACTACCCGGTCAGCAGATACATCATCGTCAGGAAGGATGTTGTCTTTCAAGTAGCTCCGGATCTCCGAGATCCATGCATCGGAACTGACTTGAGCATTTGAGTCTTGCGTGCTGGGTTGCTCGGAGCTTCCGGCAGCACCTACGACCCTTGATGGCTGCCATGGTAACAGGGCCATCGGGACCGTCAGCTTCGGGATGCTGATCTCGCCCCCTTCGTTCAGTTCGGTAGGCTAATCTGTGGGTTTTGACAACCTCCGGACACAGGTTCCGTCAGGAGCCGGAGCTCCAGTTGACGCCTTGGTCGAGAGTTCGTCAGCTTCAGCATTGTGAGCACGCTGAACATGGTGAAGGTCTAGGACTTCGAAGTCCTTCTGAAGCCTCTGGACTTCAAGGAGGTAAGCAGCCAGCTGGAGATTATTGCAGGAGCATTCACCCTTCACCTGCTTGATGACGAGTTGTGAATCTCCTTTGACCAGCAATTGCTTGACACCGTATGATAGTGCCACCTTTAATCCATAGATGAGTGTTTCATACTCCGCCATGTTGTTGGTTGTCTTGAAGTCAAGGTGTACCATGTATTTCACCTTCTCCCCAGTTGGAGCGAGGAGAAGGATTCCAGCTCCGGCTCCCTGCTTCTGCATGGAGCCGTCGAAGTAAAGGGTCCAGCGAGGCTTAGTGAAGGTTGGAACTTGAGGTTCCGTCTTCTGCTCGCTGGGGCCCCCAGGGTTTAATGGAGAGGGAGTCCATTCTGCCACGAAATCTGCCAACGCTTAACTCTTGATTGCTTGTCTCGGAATGAATTCAAGATCGAATTCAGCCAATTCCGCTGCCCACTTTGCAATATTCCCAGTTGAATTGGGATTATGCAGGATCGCTCGAAGTGGATATGAGGTCACCACCGAGACTTTGTGAGATTGGAAATAGTGTCGAAGCTTCCTTGAGGCAATAAGAACTGCATAAAGCAGTTTATGTACCTCTAGGTATCGAGTCTTGGCATCATGTAACACTTCACTGATGAAGTATACCGGGCGTTGAATGGTCCAGACCCTCTCGGAGGGGTCCGGAGCTTCCTCTTCATTGATCCGGACCCTCTCGGAGGGGTCCAGACTCTCTTCGGGGACCTCCGGGTTCTGGGTGGAGGAACCCGGAGCTTCTTCAGAAATGACCTGGACCCTCTTAGAGGGGTCCGGGTCCTCTGAAGTGGCTTCTTGTGGGTTTGAGTCTGGGAGCTGGGACCCAGACCCGCTTTCAGGAACCTCCGGACCCTCCCGAAGGGGTCTGGATTCCTGAGTATTGGGTAGTTCCGGTCTCTCCGCAACCAGAACCATACTGACGACTTCGTCAGTAGCTGAAATGTAAAGCAATAAAGGCTCACCAGGGTTCGGAGCTACCAGGACTGGTAGGGTGGTGAGGAACTGTTTCAGCTCCTGGAATGCCTTCTCTACTTCTTCAGACCATTGGAATGGTCCGGACTTCCTCAGTAACTTGAAGAAGGGAAGTGCTCTTTCCGCCAGTCTTGAAATGAACCGGCTGAGGGCTGCTAGACATCCAGTTAATTTTTGGACGTCTTTGATGCGGGTTGGTGGCCGCATGTCTTCAATGGCTTTTATCTTCGCCGGATTAGCCTCTATGCCCTGGTGACTTACCAGGAAACCAAGAAGCTTTCCGGAACTAACCCCGAAGACGCATTTTTCTGGGTTTAGCTTCGTGCGGGTGGCCCGCAGCTTGTCGAAGACAGCCTGCAAGGTGTCCAAGAGGGACTCCTTGTTCTTGACTTTTACCACGATGTCATCGACGTACACTTCCACTATGTCTCTGATGAGTTCTTCGAAAGTTTTGTACATAGCTCGTACAAAAGTGGAAGCTGCATTCTTGAGACCAAACAGCATGGCTGTGTAACAATACAATCCATCCACTGTGATGAATGAAGTATGCTCTTCATCCTCCCTAGACATCCTGATTTGATGATATCCAGAATATGCGTCTAGAAAACACAGTAACTCGCACCCGGAGGTGGAATCCACTATCTGATCTATTCTAGGTAGTGGGAATGGATCTTTTGGACATGCCTTATTCAGTGTGGTGTAGTCGATGCACATCCGAAGTTTCCCGCCGGCCTTGGGCACAACGATTGGGTTCGCCAGCCATTTTGGATGGAAGACTTCTCGGATAAATCCGGCTTCGAGCAACTTCTTCACTTCTTGTCGGATGAAGTTCTGTCGCTCTACAGATTGCTTCCAAGGTTTCTGATGCACAGGCCGAGCATCGGGGTAAATCTTCAGATTGTGCTCAATCACTTCCCTGGGGATCCCAGGCATTTGTGACGGTTGCCAAGCAAATACGTCAACGTTAGCCCGGAGGAAAGTGATGAGCGCGAGTTCCTATTTGTCATTCAACCCACCCGATATGCGGGTGGTTTGAGTGACATCGGAACCAATTTGGACGACTTTGACGGGGATGTCGGTGTCGCCGCTTGGCTGCACACGGGGAGCAGAGGTTGAGCCTCGTTGCCGAATGCTCGGAGGTTTTGGAGCTTGCCCCTGTCTGGAGTCCTCCTCTTGCGCAGTGGTGAGTGCATGGAGCTCCTCCAGAGCAGTTACTCCGGCGGTGCGATCTCCACGAATCCGGAGAACGCCTGCTGGTGTTGGCATCTTCAACACCAAGTATCCATAATGAGCAGCTGCCATAAATTTGTATAGGGCAGGTCTACCCAAGATGGCGTTGAATGGTAAGATGATCTGAGCGACGTCGAAGACCAACTTCTCGGTGCGGTACTTCTCCCGTGTCCCGAAGGTAACGGGGAGAATTATAGCTCCGAGTGGGGTAATGGCCCCCGGACCTACTCCGGAGAATGGTCGAGAGGGCTGAAGATCCGAAGGTCGAAGCTGAAGTTTGGTAAAAGCTTCAAAGCTTATAAGGTTCAGCCCCGAGCCTCCATCCACCATAACATGATGGAGGTGGATGTTGTTGATGGTGGGAGATACCATCAAGGGTAATTGGCCAGCTCCGACCATGCTTTGAGGACAGTCCGAAGCATCAAAAGTGATGGCTGTGTCCATCCACTTTCGATGTGGCTCCGGTCTAGCTGTAGGAGCTACAGCAACCATATCCCGCCGCATAGTCTTGATGACACGACGAGAAGTGATGTCCCATGATCCACCAAAGATGGTGTTCATGGTTTTCCGACGCTCGTTGTCGGAGACGTCAGAGTCATCGTCGACGGAGGTGTAGACGGCTTCCAGGACCTTTTTGGGGTCCTGAAACCCTAACTCCTCTTCAGCCGGAGCTTCGTCAACCTTCTGTTTTCCCTCCCTCTGTCGGAAAGGAGACCCTTCCCGGCGCTTGTTGTAGCGCTCGGCAAGGTTTTGGACCTCCCGGCAGTCTTCCAGCCTGTGGCTGCCCGTTTTGTGAATGGGGCACCACATTTTGGATTTGCCGCCGTCTTCGGAAGACGGTCGAGGTCGCTTCTCGGGGCGTGGCCCCTGGCCACCAGGAGTTGCAGTGGCTGCAACGTTGGATGTGCCGGCCGACGGCTTCTTCTTGTCGTTGGTCTTCTTTTTCTTCTTGCCACTCCCGGAGGTAGCGGCTTCTTCTTTGGAGGATTTTTTGTGATCCTCCAAGGCTGGTTTGGAGTGCATTTCACGGCCCTCCGCAGCTCTGGCACATTTGTCTGCCAAGCTGAAGAGCTCCGTGACGCTGGTGATCTCTTTGATCGCCAGCTTCTCCAACATCTTCTTGTCTCGTACACCCTGTCTGAATGCCACAATGACAGAAGCGCTTGAGATAGAAGGGATTGTGTTGCGTACCTGAGAGAACCTTTGGATGAATGACCGCAAAGATTCCCCCCCTTTTTGCACGACCGCAAAAAGGTCTAGTTCAGTGCCCGGTCGGGTGTATGAACTCCCGAAGTTGGCAGTGAACTGATGGCACAGCTCCTCCCAACTGTCAATAGAGTTGGGTGGAAGGCTCATAAACCAGGACCTGGCGGTCCCAGTTAAGGCCACTGGAAAGTAGTTGGCCATTACGGCCTCGTTTCCTCCAGCTGCTAAGATTGCAGTGGAGTATATCTGCAGAAATTCTACGGGGTTGACAGTCCCGTCGAATTTTTCCGGCAAGTGTGGCCGGAACTTCTGTGGCCATCTAACCATGCGCAGGTGCATGGCTAGGGCGGAACAGCCTCCTCCTACTCCTTCCAGAGTAGAAAGGTCTTGAGCATCCCGTCTTTCTCGAGCTCGCTCGATATGGACACGGCCATCCTGTTGGCGGTATCGGCGATCAAGCTCCGCCCGGAGGTCATGTGTCGAAAGCCGAGATACCGTATGGGTGCGTCGTGCCCAGAGGGCAACGACGTCACTTGTTGTGACGCAGCTCGTCTTCGGTTGTTGGAGACATGCGGACCAAGTCTTCCAGACAACGTCCGCCGCTGCGACGGGGCTCGCCCTGAAGGAGGAGGACCCTGGTTGTTGAGGCGTTCGGCCGCTGCTGCGACCAAATGCTCAACATCAGCCCTCCATTGCTCCATGGCATCTTGAGATGCATCCGGAGGTGGTGGTCGCTGGAGAAGAGCACGCGCTGCATGGAGCGCGTGTTCTGGGTTGTCATGACTTGCCGGCGCAGTATGTGACGCCGGCGCACCATCATGTTGCCCGGCACGTTTTGCCGGAGAAGATGGTGGTGGTGGGAGTGTGACTCCCGCTGGTGCTGAGGCTCCTGCTGGTGGCTGCATGTTGGAGGGATTGCCCCCGACAGCCTGAGCAGCAGGTTGCCCATTGGATGATCCAGCCGCAGAATTCACCATTCTTGAAAATCTCAGGCGCCCCTTCCTGGCGCGCCAACTGTCGACTGTTGGAGTCGGCAGATCTCCTGACACTACTAAAGTGTTGAAGGAGTTTGTAGTTCGGTGTGGGCGCGCGGAGACTCAAGAAGGTGAATCACGATTGGACACGAGAGACACAGTGGTTTACGTGGTTCGGGCCGCCTGAGCGTAATACCCTACTCCACGGGTGTGTGGTGTTGTATTAGTTTATGTATGAAAGCTCACATCAATGCGTGTGTGCCTGAGAGCGTTCGAGAGCCTCCTTTCCCGTGTATCGTCGGTCTGTCCTTTTATAGTACAAGGACAAACCGTTACAAGTTAGCCTGGCCCGACATTTGGCCCCGGCGGTTACTAGTATTGATACACGATTAATTGTTGTTAATAACCTTGTAACGGGCTCCGACAGTGCCGTTACTGGTGTTAAGATTGTCCGATTAAGTGTCATTAACATAGCATTAATGACAATTAATCGGGTCTTGAAGTCCGCGGCTATCCTTTGAAGATCCGGAGTCGTTACAATGTCTTCCGGAGGTTTGAGGCGGCCAGCTCTGACGTTTGGACACGTGGCAGCTCCGGAGCTTGCTTGTGGGAAGCGGGAAGCTCCGAGGTGGCCTGGCACGTGTCAGGTCCGGAGCTTCTCTCGGTCAGGGGTTAAGTCCGGAGGTGCCGTTTCGGTACCTAGCCCGGAGCTTCATCCTTGTGGGTAGTAGCTCCGGTCTGGCAGTACACGTGGCAACCTAGGGGTTAACCATGTTGGAGAAGCAGGTCCGGTTATGTCTGACAAGTGGGCCTCCGAGGGTCTTCAATTTGAGTAGACGTCCTTCCCTTAAGATCTTTGTAACCTCAGGGGTGTATGGTTTTTAGGGTACCGACAGATTCTCATCAACAAATCCTGCAGGTTGGGTACAATATACCTCCTCTTGAAGATGACCATGTAGTAATGCATTAGAGACATCAAGTTGTTGAACGTGCCAGTGGTGACTTGCAGCTAAGTGAGCACCGTCCTGACGGTTGCCGGTTTAATAACTGGTGCGAATGTCTCGCTAAAATCAATCCCAGCTTGTTGATGAAATCCACGGACAACCCATCGAGCTTTGTATTTTTCAAATGTGCCGTCGGGTCGAAATTTGTGCTTGAAGACCCATTTGCTAGAGACGATGTTTGCGTGAGGAGGTTTTGGCACAAGAGTCCACGTATCGTCAGACTGTAGGGCCTTGAATTCCTCTTGCATGGCGAGGAACCAATTCTGATCTTTCAGAGCAGAGCGGGTGGACTTTGGTATGGGCGAGAGTGTAGTCTGTGGTGTGTTAGAATTTGTGGCTGTCATTGCGTACTTGGGATTGGGTCTAAAAATGCCAGCTTTGGAGCGAGTTATCATAGGATGTGGTGGTGGTTGGTTTTGTTTAGTACTGGAATGTGGCGATGGTGGTGAGGCCGTGGGGTAGATGTTGCTGGGTGTGTGGTTCGGTGTATGTGTCAGAACAGTGGTTGATGCAGATGTACAGGAGGTCCGTATGGGAGAGGCTGTAGCAGGTACTGTGGGCGGTACTGGTGATGGTGTAAGAGCTGTAGTGTCTACCATAGGCCGAACTGGTGGGTGAGCAGCACGTCGTGGTGGGAGAGGATCGTGAGCATGGGTGTCTGCTGGTGTAATTGACTGGTTGCCTGACGACGACGTGCATGATGGTACAGCTGCAAAAGGAAATTGATACTCATCGAAAATCACATGTCGAGAAATGATTACCTTGCGCGTGGAGATGTCAAAACATCTGTAACCTTTATGGTCACTGGGATAGCCAAGAAAGACACATGGAGTCGATCGTGGGCTAAGTTTATTGGCAGCTGTGGCCGTCAAATTTGGATAGCATAAACACCCAAATACCCGAAGGTGACTGTAAGATGGAGGAACACCAAAAAGGATTTCATGGGGAGTAAGAGTACCAGTGGTGCGACAAGGTAGCCTATTAATTAAATATGTGGCCGTATTAAGAGCTTCTGCCTGAAATAGGATGGCGCATAGGAATGCATAAGCATGGTGCGAATGGAATTATTTATTGTCCGGAGGATGCGTTCGGCTTTTCCGTTTTGTGGTGATGTGTAAGGGCAAGAAAGCCTGAAATGAATTCCATTGTCGCTGAAAAATTTTCGAAGAGCGCCGTTGTCGAATTCACGACCATTGTCAGTTTGTAATGCGACTATGGGCAAGCGAAACTGAATGGCAACATATGAGTGAAAGGAGAATAAAACAGGCAGCACGTCACTCTTGTTTCTTAATGGAAATGTCCAAATATAATGAGAAAAGTCGTCGAGAAGCACAAGATAATATTGAAAACTGGAAACGCTGAGTGTGGGCGAAGTCCACACGTCAGCATGCATTAACTGGAATGGAAAATAGCTCACTGATTCTGAGGATGTGAAAGGTAATCTAACATGCTTTCCTAATTGACATGCATGACAAAGATGAGGTGCTGTTTTGTGGCAGCTAAATTGAAAATTGTTCAAAGCCTGAAGGAGAGTGGTGCGGCCTGGGTGCCCTAGACGTTGATGCCAAAGATCTGTGCAGGTGGTGGTGGCAGGCAGAGCTGTTGCAGTCTTGAACCGCAGGGGATATAGATCACCATCACTGTTACATATCACTGTTACATAGGAGAATCTCCGTGCGAGTTCGAAGATCCTTGATGGAAAAACCAAGAGGGTCAAATTTAATAGAGACAAGATTATCACGGGTTAGTTGTCATACGGAGATTAAATTATGAACGAGAGAGGGTGACAGTAAAATATTGCGAAGTGAAAGGGAATGCTGATTCCTGGGAATAGTGGAAGAGGTTGTGTGAGTAATTGGCAATTTAGCACCATTTCCAACAGTAACAGTGGAGGTATAGGGAAAAGGTTTGATTGACGGTGGTAGAGAAACAGAAGTACCAGCTAAATATGACGAAGCGCCGGAGTCCACAAACCATTCGGATGTGCTGTGTGGAGTCGTGGCTGCAGTTTGCAGAGCAGTCAACAGTGCCTGATTGTCCCACACATGTGCTGAAGAGGAACCATGTGCTGATGCAGGAACAGTGGAGTTGGAGAAATCTGGCGCCTCTGCAGGTGAGGTGAACATAGCCTGCTGGGATGGGACTACAGGGTGTGGCCCCAACACGCCATCTGAGGGAGGGTGGAACGGCATGGTCCAGGCTTGTACCATGCCGGTCCACGGATTGACGTTGGTGCGCCACGGTGCATAGCCTGCTGGTGGGCAAAACATGTTGCCGGAGGTCGCGTCGTTCGTGTGAGAGGACCCGTTTGGAGCAGGTCCGCGTCCACGCCCACGACGACCTCGGCCGCCACTGCGACCACCTCGGCCGCCTCTGGTGCCAGATCCGGAGTCACTTTGATTGATGGCAGTGTTCTTGCCATTTGATGCAGGAAATAGTGCTTGACTGGCCACCGCATTAGCTCGTTGAGTGTCGAAGAGTTCCTCCATGAGAATATGTGATCTGGCACTGAGGAAAGTGTGGGGGGTTGTCTTGACGTGATGGCGGAGACAGCGTGGCGGTACCTCGGGTTGAGTCCTCGTAGGAGGTTCAAACACTTGACTTGATTCTGAGACCGGTTGTCCCACATCTCGTAAGTTGTCGGCGAGGTTCTTCAACTTGGCACAATATGCAGATATCGTCAAATCTCCCTGGCAGAGATTCCGAAATTCCGCTTCGTAGAAGACCGCTCGCTGCATTTGGTTGTCGTGGAAGAGTTGGTCGATCGCGTTCCATAAGGAGAACGCATCTGTCTTTCGTTGACAAGTGGTGTAAATCCAATTTACGATGCATTGATCAATGCGATACCAGTCAGCCTCGCGGTTGAGCAGCAGAGTGGAGGAAGAGATGTGTCCGTCGATGCCGAATTTGCCTAGTGCGGAGTCAAAAAACATCCGCCAGTCGGAGTAGTTTGGATTGGTGAGCTCTAACGTGACGGGAACATGAGACTTGATGTTCACCGTTTGTAGAACGTCAGCAGCAGCAGTTGGAGAGGTTCGGCATCCATCGTCGGTATCACCGAGTGTAGAGGAGGAAGGTGATCTGTTTGAGGGGGAAAAGGTAGGGTTGAACGCTATTGGGGGACTACGGCGGGGGACAGAGGGTCGAGTAGTGGAACACTGATACCATATTAGAGTATTAAGGAATGCATCTATCCATTGATCAGAGCAAATGCTCGCTTATATACACAGGTGATATGAATTGTTTGATCTACAATTGCGGGACGTGCGTGATGATCCTGCATGATGTGATCCTGCATGCACGCGCAGAGATGACGTGGGCTGCAGGATTAGCGCGTGTCTTGAGGAAGTGGGCCCAGCGTCCCGCTGAAGACTCACATCGAGGTTGTTGGAGCTGTTGCGGACGTGACTCGATGCAACGGGCGCTGTTGAGTCGTACCGGTGCAGATATCCGGCTAACACCCCTGTCCCTGTCGTCCTTCTCGCGAGACATCGTCGGCAACGACCTATCGCCCGCGTCCCTGTCCAGGTAATTGCACGGCAAAGGCGGCGTGGCCCTCACGGATCAGCAGATGAGATGGCGGAGGCCAGGGTGCTCGTGCATTTTGGGAAGGTACCCGCCGTCCCGGAATGCACCGCGACCTGCTCGCCCCCACGCTGTCGTCTCGCTCGCGCTGGCCGCCGGCAGGCCGCGTGGCGGCTGCGACTACAAGATTTTGAGAAAGGGGAAAAAGCAAATGGAGCAGGTGCACTCGGTCTGGTGGCTTGCTCCGGCGAGCGGCGCACCGGGAGCCACCACGGCGGGGCACTGGAAGTGAGGCGCGTGTTCCGGCGAGCCACCCCGGCGGGGCGCTCCGTCAGCTTGTCGTTTCTCGTCGGCTTCGTCAGCTTCCCCGACCTCCCTCCGTCGCCGGTGGATCTGCAACCTCCGCTCCTCCCATCAGCGTCGTCGCGGGTACGAGTACCCTCCGCGCACATGCTGGATCTGCAAGGCTATCTTTTGCTGGTTACTCTCCGCTCACCGGTGAATGTGCAAGCTTAGCTGCTGTTGCTTGGAGATTGAGTGCGAAGTTAATCGGATCTGCAATCTTAGCTGCTGTTACTCTCTCCCCACCGTAAGCCTTTTGTCAATTTGAGCTCTCATTCCTGGCGTCCATTGCAGGTCATTTCTTGTATTTACCCAATGCCATGTGGGCCCCACTGAGCAAAGCATGCTGAAGACTCCACATCATCTACTGACGTGGCAATACCGTTCACCAAAACTATCTTAGAGAGTAAAGTAGATGGTTTAAGAAAGATTAGGGTGTTAAGAAACCAGTTTTGTAGTTTGGGGGGTAAATTGTTGTTTAGTTATAGTTGGGGTATATAGACTTTTTCCTATTATTAAAAACCTGGTAGGCCACATTTCTTCATTCTTGACTACTAGCATTAACCCTGAACTGTATATTTTACCTGCACCGACTGATAACTCGTGTTGCTGGTGCATATATTTCCGGAAACAAGCATATTTTGGTGGGTATTTTAACACTTTCTGCTCCTTAAATCAGTGTCCAAATTCTTGGCTGGCCGCATGACTTGGGTCGTCCTGCTGTAAATTTGGACGAACAATAAAGCTGATGGAATTTAGATGATGAGCATTATGCGAGCCATATATGCTCATTAAGGACCATCACACAAATCTTAAAACATTAAATTTTCTATTCTGTAACTTTCTGCTTCTTAAATTATAATGTCCTAATTCTTGGTAGGCGCATGAGTTGCGCCCTACTGTAAATATGGACAAACAATGAGGTTGATGGAATTTAGGTGATCATTATGTGAGTCATATATTCTCATAAAGGACCATCACACACATACACTTCAAGTTTGTGAGGATATAGTAGAGAGCATATCAAATTTCCTGTAGTATTTGTAACACTGCCCTGATCCTTGGTAGGCCGCGTGAGTTGCATTCTGCTGTAAATATGGAGGAACAATGAAGTTGATGGAATTTAGGTGAGCATTACGTGAGTCAAATGCCCATAAAGGTTCATCACATATACACTTCAGGTACTAGAAGAACATATGATAGAGTATGACCTGAAAGTGGTTAGGTCGGTGGCATATGTCCGTCCGTATGCGATGTGTACACAATAATGGAAAGCAGATTTTTTTACTGTTTTGTTGCGCATATTTTAATTACCTAATTCTTTGTTGGCTGCATGATCTTGCTGTAAACATGGATAGGCAATGGATTGATTGGAACTATGTGTGGTGTTCACTTTTGATTATTCACAAATGGAACTGCCAAACATTTTGTTGGTAACTTTTTTGTTAGGGTTAACAGGGGACACAAGATTTTAACGTGGAACCCCCCCCCCCCACCCCCAAAGTGGAGGAGAAAAAAACCACGGGAAAGAGATCTATTATTAGGGTTGAGGTACAAGTACAGGGGTGACCTATATTTACTGGCGTGGGCATACAAAAGAGGTAGAGTCATATCCTAAGAAATCTCTCCCTAACTGTAAATCTATAGAAAACTGTCTCCCAAACACCACTGGGGTGCTAAGCTCCACGAATGCCTACCAAGTTAAGACAATGCTTAAACTTGGTATTAGATAATGGCTTTGTAAGCATGTCTGCGGGATTTTCATCTGTATGTATCTTTTCAACAACAATTTTGCCTTCTGCGACAACATCACGAATGAAATGATACTTGATATCAATGTGTTTGGTCTTGAATTGATACATGTCATTCTTGGTCAAACAAATAGCACTATGGCTATCACAATTAACCTTTATGACATCTTGGGAAACACCGAGTTCAGAAACAAGACCACGCATCCAAATAGCTTCTTTAACCCCTTTAGTAGCAACAACATACCCCGCTTCAGTAGTAGAGAGAGTAGTTATAGATTGAAGAGAAGCCTTCCAACTCACCGCAAAACCACATAAAGAAAATACATAGCCAGAGATGGAGTGTCCTTTATCAAGATCATCAGCATAATCAGAATCAACAAATCCAATAACTTCACTGAATTTTTGTCAAATAATAATCCGAAGTTAGAAGTACCTTTCAAATAACGAAGAATACACTTCACTGCATTCCAATGTTCTTTGCCTGGATTATGCATAAATCTGCTAGCCACACTAACAGCATGAGCCAAATCGGGTCTTGTACAGATCATAGCATACATGAGATTTCCAACAGCACTAGAATATGGAATACGAGACATGTATTCTCTATCTTCTTCATTACCAGGACATTGCAAAGATGACAACTTAAAATGTGAAGCAAACGGTGTAGGAACGGATTTGCAATTATTGAGATTGTACCTTTCAAGCACTTTCTCAATGTAACTTTTATGGGATAGAAATAGAGTACCAGTACGACGGTCACGTTTAATTTCCATCCCAAGAATCTTTTTGGCTGGTCCAAGATCTTTCATATCAAATTCATCACTAAGTTGAGCCTTCAATTCATCAATTAGTGACTTTTCATGAGAAGCAATAAGCATATCATCAACATAGAGCAGTAAATACACGAAAGATCCATTGGAGAACTGCTTCAAGTAAATGCAATAATCATAATTGCTTCTAGAATAACCATGTGCAAGCATAAACGAGTCAAACCTTTTATACCACTGCCTAGGAGCTTGTTTCAAACCATAAATAGATTTCTTCAAGTGACATACTAAGTGCTCTTGTCCAGGAGCAGAAAAACTCTTAGGTTGTGTCATATAAATCTTCTCATCTAAATCTCCATGAAGAAAAGCAGTTTTGACATCAAGTTGCTCTAGCTCCAAATCAAACATAGCAACAATTGCAAGCATAACTCGAATAGAAGAGTGATGAACAACAGGAGAGAAAACCTCATTAAAATCAATACCTTCCTTTTGTTCAAAACCTCTCACAACTAGACGAGCTTTAAATCTTGATGGTTCAACTCCAGGTACATCCTCCTTCTTTTTATAAATCCACTTGCACTTTAAAGGTCTTTTACCTACAGGAAGCTCAACCAAATCCCATGTAGAATTCTTTTGAAGGCTCTCAAATTCATCATTCATAGCAACTAACCATTGGGATGAATTATCACATGAGATAGCTTCCGAATAAGAAGAAGGTTCAAATGCACCATTAGTATCTTGAGCAATAATGAAAGCATAATGAGCCATACTATCGGTGTCACGATATCATTGTGGCAAAACGATATTCCTTCTAGTCTATCAATTGCAATACTGTGATTATCAATAACAGGAGGTGCAGGAGTAGAAACTGACTGTGTAGTAGAAGAAGCAACAGAATCATCATTAACAGATACATCTACCTCAAGATTCTGAACAGTAGTTTCAGGTATATGTGTGGATGAAGAACCAATAGTAATACCTCCAACAGATTTAAATGTACTTTCATCAAAAGTAACATCACGACTGACAATCACCTTTCTAGAATCAAAACAATATAAACGATATCATTTGACAACACAACCATAGCCAACAAAAATATATTTTTGAGCTCTTGGCATAAGCTTTCCATTGTTAACATGAGCATAAGCGGTGCAACCAAAAATCTTTGGAATAATCAACAGGTTTACCTGTTCATACTTCTTTTGGAATTTTGAAATCAATCGCTGAATTAGGAGCGCGATTAATCAAATAACATGTTGTAGAGGCAGTTTCAGCCCATAAAAATTTCTTTTCCCATAAACCTGCATTAGAAAGCATACAACGGGACCTTTCCAGAATAGTACGATTCATCCTTTCTGCAACACCATTTTACTGAGGAGTACCTAGAACGGTTCTATGTCTAACAGCACAAAATGAGTCAAACTCACCACTGCAAAATTTCAATCCATTATCGATCCTTAATTTCTTGATTTTTCTGCCAGTTTGATTTTCAACTAAAGTTTTCCACAACTTGAACGTAGGAAAAACTTCATTTTTATGCTTCGAGAAATAAGCCCAAACTTTGCGGGAAAAATCATCAATAAACGTGATCATATACTCACGACCTCCAATTGAACAATGAGGAGCAGGACCCCAAAGATCAGAATGAATATAATTAAGTATTCCTTTAGTGCAATGAGTTGATAAAGAGAAACTGACCCTCTTTTATTTACCAAAAACACAATGTTCACAAAATTCCAATTTACCAATATCGTCCAAATAACCTCTCTTATGCAAGAGATGCATACTTTTTTCACTCATATGACCAAGTCGCATATGCCATAGCTTCGTGTTTAATGTGTTGGATGCAATAGAAACAACTGCAGTACCTGTAACTATGGATCCTTGCAAATAATAGAGATTATTCATACGATTTGCTTTTAAAACCACACGGTTACCTTGAGAGACCTTAAGAACACCATTATCAGCAGAAAATTTGAATCCCATTGCTTCTAAAGTGCCCAAAGAAATAAGGTTTCTCTTCATTTTTGGAACATAACGAACATTGGTAAGGGTCTTGAAAGTGTCGTCATTAACTTTAATTTGAATAGAACCAATTCCAATAATTTCAAGTGAATATTCATCACCAATAATAACATCACCATCATGAATATTAGAATAATCAGAAAACCACTCTCTATGCGAGCAAATGTGAAAGAGCAAGCCGAATCAAGAACCCAAGACATACGCTGTCGAAGGTCTTAAACGACACTTCCCCCGGACCTGCTTAGAGAGCAGCCCGCGAAGGTTCTTTGGATTCACGAGGGCTAGTCCCAGGAGATTGAGCGCAGCGAGATGGTGAACACGGAGGGTTTACGTGGTTCGGGCCGCCGAAGCGTAACACCCTACATCCACGGGAGTGTTTGTGTATTGCCTTGCTTGAGCGTGTATGAGTTTCGATCGATCCCCTGTGAAGGTCGCCTACCGAGTCCTTTTACAGTCCAAGGACTCTGCAGTCACAAGGTAGGCCCCGGGGCCCGACAGGTGGTCCCGGGGAGAGCCAAATCCTATACAAGATCTAGGATTAAATGCTATCAACTTCCCTTTGTCAGGGGCTTCAATGTGCTGCCCCGCCGTGTCGTGCGCCAGGGCTACACATAGTTGTTGATGATGGCAGGGCATGTCCCGCCCGTCTTGTTCCCGCGGCTCACTCGTCCGTCTTGCGCAGTGGGTCTGTACCGGCTACTTGGACAAGACAGGACACTGAAGCCTTGACTTTCGCATGTGTGACTCCGCTTCACCCGGGGAAGGTGCGTGTACTTAATGCATGACTGAGCGGCGCACTCTTTCCTTTATTGCAGCCACCTACCGCATTGAGTTGGTCGTCCGCCACGTGGTCGCACCGGAGCCTGCCTCTGCGGGGAGCCGAGCGCCCGGCTGTATAGGCCACGTGGCACCTCCAGAGCCCATCTCCGCGGAAGGGTGGGGGCTCAGCCCTGCGGGCCACGTGGTAGTTCTGGAGCCCTTCCCCGCGGGGAGACGGGCCTGGTCTCGGGGGTTCCAATGGCTACGTGGCAGCCCCGGAGCCCACCTCGGCGGGGAGGCGAGGGTCCGGTTCTGCCGGCCACATGGCAGCCCCGGAGCCCGCCTCGGCGGGGAGGCGAGGGACCGATCCTTCCGGCCATGTGGCAGCCCGCTCCAGCGGGGAGGTAGGATCTGGTCCTTCCCTCCGCGACGTGGCAGCCTCAGACTCTGCCTCCAAGTAGAGGTTGAGTCCTTAGCCGTTTTCTCCTTGTGCGCGGGGGTACCCGGTCAGCGGGGTACCGACAGTGGCCCCCGAGCCCACCTCGGGAGAGTCATCGATATCGCAGGTGGGGTCTTCTTCCTTATCTTCCCGCGCAACTCTTTCGATTCCAATTTGGGGCAGTTCCCGGGGTGGCACGTCCCTGTCATTGTGGCGACGCGTCTCCCTCTGGTAAGCGGAGGCGCGGGACGTGCGTCGCGCGACATGACTTCTGCTTTCAATCGTGCTTTAACTGCGGCGGTTCCCAAGCTGGCTCCTGCACTTCCGCTTCTTTTGCCTTTTCAGAAACTGCTGAGTTACCTCCTGCATAGTTGGCCACCCGGCTCGTCTTCTTTGCCGAGCGACCCGGGCCCTCATGTCATTGCTTATGCGGGTCTGTTGCTCTTCTACCGAGGCTGTGGCGATTCACACGCCGCGTCTGCTGGCTTGCAGAGGTGAATAAAAAGAGACCTTTCCCCCTAAGGGTCCTTTCTTCCACTTCTGCATCCTTGCACTCGTGCCTCTTGCCCCAAGCCCAGTTCTTGCGCTCTAGCTCCCGATCTCCCCTTCAAGAGCCTCCTCCTTCAACCTCATGGCGAGCATCCTGCCCAGGTCCCGGCTGTCCAGGTTTGCCGATCTGGCCCCCGTGCGCTGACTTCTCGGCTAGCAAGCCCCTGAACAGGAGAAGTGGCTCCATCGCGGGCAGCTCCCACTGAACCTCACCGACAGGGAAATGGTGCTGTTCTCATCGTACGTGTTGGCTGGCTTCGTTCCACAAACATCCGCCTTCCTGGTAATGCTTCTGGAGACCTTCGGCCTCCAACTCCACCACCTCACGCCGAACTCGATCGCCTTGTTGGCGGTCTTTGCTCACCATTGGGAGATGTTCGTGGGGGTGATGCCGTCGGTGAAGATCTTCAGGTACTTCTTTGTACTGAGAGCCACCGGCAAAAGCTTGAAGGATCAGCTCGGCGCCTACTACTTCCAGCGTCGAACCAAGGTCCCCTCTAGGTACATTGCTTCTTTCTGCTCTGCACGATGGGAGCAATGGCGCGAAGATTGGATGATCGTCAAGGTCGAGGCTCACGACCGGATGTGCCTCCCCACCGGGATCCCCTACTCCGAGCGGTCATTCTGGGAGGAGCGCCTAGAGGTGGAGAAGACGTTTGACCCGGTGTTGGAGAGGATCCAGATGTTGGCGGTCCACGACCTAACGTCTGCGATGGTGTTGAGGGACTTCATGTCCCGACGCATGGCTTCGCTCTAGCGCCGCGTCCGCCCGGCATGGATGTACACCGGCCCAATGGACTGCACTCGGCTCGAGACTGGCCCCAACTCCAACCCGGACGAGCAGCTGCTGCACGATATGCTGGTCCGGGTCTGTCCCGACGACGTTTCCCCTTAGGGACTGGCCCTTCCGGCGGCCTGTCGCCCCCTGTGCTCAGACTCCGAGCTGAAGAGGTGGTTGTTGAAGGCGATGCCGACGCTCGACAAGTCCGGGCTGGCGCAGCGCCAGATTGGAGACCCGTTTCGGGGGGTCGAGATTGCCGACGATGCCGAGGGGGTCGACATTGCCGACGATGCTGAGGGAGGCAGAGATCCCTCAAGCGACGAAGATCCCTCGAGTGATGACCCCTCATTTGGGCTCCAGCTCCGTCAGCGGGGAGGCGTAGGCACCTCTGCTGATATGGGGAAAGAGAAAGCACCAGTGCCGGTGTCGGACCCGATCCCCAAGAAGCGCGCTCGGTCGCCGCCGTACTCGGTGTCAGGGGGTGCCAGTGGCGCCACTTTGCCGCCCGAGTCCTCGACGCGCAAGAAGGGGAGGCTCCTCAACGCCGATGGGACCCCAGTGTTCCCTCGCCGTTTGGAGGAGCGCCAAACTTCGGGGATGCCGCCGACTCATCCATCTCAGGGGCCCCCAGCACACGCAGCGGTCCCCACCGCGGGTTTGGGGGGTCTGGACCCCCCAACCCTTTCGGGAAGCGGTGGAGCTTCAACGTTCCCCGGTAAGTCTGCATAAATTTCATCGTGGATGTTCTTTGATGTGTGCTCACCCTGTAATATCCTTATGCTTCGGGTTTGTCTGTTTTCAGCGCAACCGCGGCTACTCCTTCTCCGCCCACGCGCCCTTTTGCTGGTGGGCATGCTGCTCCAGCCGGCTCACGGGGCTCCTCTGCAGCCTCGGACCCTGCTCGGGCGCACCAGGCTGCTGCCGCCGAGATGCCCTGGGCCTTCGTGCCCGAGGCCCCTACAGCTGCTGCTGAGGGTCCGCAGCGTGCGCTGGCGACTGGTGCCGCGCCCGCCAATGACTCTGCATCCTCCGGCTACTCCGCACCGGCCGATGCTACCGCGCCGACTGACACTGCTACGTCGGCTGGTGCCACTGCCCCGGGTGGATCTCCCGGAGCCGGCTTAGGAGCCGTTGGCAACAGTGTTGGGGCCTCAGCTGGGGAGGGGGCCCCTAAAGACATCGCGCCTACTTCCAGCGGCGGTCCCCCCCCCCCCCCCCCCCCCGCCCCCCCGGGTGGTCCTCCAAATGGAGGACGATATTGAAGAGGTGGGGAGGCAGGGACCCGCGGCTACGATGGAGCCCCTCCCCCTGTCTGAAGCCATGGTCGTAGCCTACTCTGGTTTTCGGCAGGCTCGAGCGGCCCTCGACTGGGAGAGGGGGAGACTTGAGGACGAGGAGGACCAATTCCGGGGATGGGCGAGGACCCTGGAAGCCCGAACCCGGTTGGCGAAGAGCCGAGTGGCGCAGCGGGAGGCGGTCGTCCGAGAGGAGATGAAGATCCTCGACCAGGAGTGTGAGCTTAATGCTCAACTGGACGCCATCACCTAGAAGCTGAAGGCGGACGCCGCGGTGGTCCATGCTAAGGCCAGCTCCCGCCTCCAGTCCTGCGAGGAGCTCCAGCAGTTGTTATCTCGCCGGGAGGCTGCTCTTGCCGAACGGGAGCAGGAGTTGGCGGCGAAGCAGACTGAGCTGGAGGCGACCTCCCGTCGGCTCGTCCTCCAACAGGAAGGGGCGAGAATCTGCGCCGCCGAGCTAGACCGTCGGGATGTTGCCCTGGCTGAGGCGCAGCAAGCCTAGTTCACTGAGGGCCAGGCTCTCCTGGACCACGAGTTCAACATCATCCTCAAGGAGGGTGACTTGAGCCGCCGCGAGAGGGAGGTCAGCAAGCGCGAGAGGGCCCTGGCAGCCAAGGAGGAGCGGTTCCTGGACGGCGGCCCTCGGGCACTGGCGGCAGCCTAGCAGGAGGTGCAGGAGCTCCGGGCGTCGCATTCTGCTGAGGCCCGGAAGGTCTGGGAGTTCCTGGGCGGCACCGACTCAGCTCTGGTGCCACTTGGCTTCAGCCCGGTGCGCGTGGGGGAACCAGTGCAGGAGGTGAGTCATGTGTTCCCAGCCCTTGACTCCACCAGCTCGAGGATGCATTCGCTGGGGGCCATGATCGACAACCAGATGGAGGCAGAAGGGAAGATGCTGGTGAAGGAGGTGGTGACGCACATCCTGTCCTGCTACCGGAGCTGATACCCTGATGTCCCTCTTCAGCCGGTCCTCGAGGGGCCCATTGCTAAGAGGGAGGAGGCCGCCAAATCTGAAGTCTCAGATGCTGTGGCGCTCATCACCTCGAGATTCCAGCGGAGTGGCTGAGGGCTCCCCATGCGCTGCTTGTATCTTATGTTTCTTTCAGTGTTTTTTGTAGTTGTTTGTGATGACAAACCTTCATTTTGGAACGAAAAATCTACTTGGAGTGCCCCTCATACTTAGCATGTTTTACTTTTTAGCGATATCTTCTAGTTGCCTGTTGTTCCTTAGCTTCCAGGACCTGCCGTCCCCCGGAGTGTGGCCCCCTCGCAGGTGTGGACAGTTGTTATGGGCACACCTGTCAAATACCTAGAACTTAGAGCAGACGGTTGCAAGGGAGCTTAGGATGCGTAGGTAGCATTGCTGTAACTGAGTATGCAGGGACGTCGACGGCGGGCCCCCCTGGGGGTGCCGCTGAAGTTTCAGTCCGGCGGTGCCCACCATCTTCAGTGAAACATCGATGGCGGGCCCCCTGGAGGTGCCACCGGAGCTTCAGTCCGGCGGTGCCCACCATCTTTGGTGAAACGTCGACGGCGGGCCCCCTGGGGGTGTGCTGGAGCTTCAGTCCGGCGGTGCCCACCATCTTTTGTGAAACGTCGACGACGGGCCCCCTGGGGGTGCCGCTGGAGCTTCGGTCCGGCGATGCCCACCATCTTTGGTGAAATGTCGACGGCGGGCCCCCTGGGGGTGCCGCCGGAGCTTCGGTCCAGCGGTGCCCACCATCTTCGGTGAAACATTAACGGCGGGCCCCCTGGGGGTGCCGCCGGAGCTTCGGTCCGGCGGTGCCCACCATCTTTAGTAAAACGTCGACGGCGGGCCCCCTGGGGGTGCCGCCGGAGCTTCGGTCCGGCGGTGCCCACCATCTTCGGTGAAACATCGATGGCGGGCCCCCTGGGGGGGCCGCCAGAGCTTCAGTCTGGCGGTGCCCACCATCTTTGGTGAAACGTCGACGGCGGGCCCCCTGGGGGTGCCGCCGGAGCTTCGGTCCGACGGTGCCCGCCATCTTCGTGGGTACTGTGACGGTTATTGCCGGAATAACTCCTCGAAGACCTACGTATAGATCAAAAATAGGAGAAGTAATTCTGTCCGCTGGTCATTTCTCCCCTGCTCTTTTTTAGTGTCGTTTGACTTACGATCTTGGGCTGACTTATGGGGCTTGGGTAATTCGGTGCATCTGCACCTAGGGCTCGCTATCCATACTACCAAAGGGTGGTCCATCTGGCCCCCAGTACTCAGCTGCAGCGCTGGGGAGGCAGAGTGCACAGGCTTAGGGTACAGGACCAGGCTAAGCAGGATGTGCCCCTGGACCTCCCGCTCGGCGTAAGACTTTCCCGAGGGAGACCATCTGGAAACACAAGCCCCCGAGTATGGGAACATCCGAGGCCCCAGGCACATTGCAGGTACCTCAAGCAACCCCACCTGCAACCAGACAGCAAGGCTCCCACTATTGCTAAAGCAGGGAAAAAATGACAGCGCTCATGATAGATCACAAGCTACGACGAACTTACAACAATATCATAAAAAATTAAAGATAATTTTTTGAATGACAAACCCCATCCAGGGCAGGACAACATTCTTTCATTGGGTTTCCCATAATATGGAACAGACTTAACAAGGGGAACGACCTGGCCCGGGCGACAAAGGAAGTCGAGTGCACCTACTTAGGTTTTTGGACCAGGCTAAGCAAAATGTGCACTCAGAACCCCATCTCCGTAGCCTTGGTTACCCTAAGTATTGTCCCTAGGCACTATGTACCTTTTACAATGAAAGAAAATTGTCCTAACACTGGTCTAGGGATAGAACTTACGGAGGTGCTCGATGTTCCATGGGTTGGGCAGTCGCTCTCCATCCTCCGTAGCTAGGCGGACGCACCCTGGGCGGCATACCTCTGTAACCCGGAAGGGGCCCTCCCATCTGGGGGAGAGTTTGTTAGCCCCTTCCCGGGAGAGTATGCGACGCAGCACCATGTCGTCTACCTTTAGCTCCCTACTCCGCACGGTCCTCTGGTGGTAGTGCCGGAGCGCCTGCCTGTACCGTGCATTTCAGAGAGCCGCTCTCACTCGTCCCTCGTCGACGAGGTCCACGTCTTCACGCCGGAGCTGGTCCTGCGCGGCTTCGTCGTACACCCGGACACGGGGGGAGCCCCTGGTAATTTCTGGGGGGGGCGGCCTCTGCCCCGTACACCAGGAAGAAAGGTGTTTCCCCCATAGCCCGGTTGGTTGATGTCCGGCTAGCCCACAGCGCACACGGAATCTCATCTACCCAATTTGCACCATCCTTCTCAAGTTATGAGAATGTGCGAGTCTTGAGGCCCTTGAGGATCTCTGCATTGGCCCTCTCGACCTGTCCATTGCCCTCTGGATGAGCAATAGATGCATAGCAGACTTGGATCCCAAGGTCCTCGCAGTATTCCTGGAACGCTGCACTTGTGAACTGGGTCCCGTTATTAGTGATGATTCTGTTCGGGACCCCGAACCGCCAGACGGTCGACTTGATGAATTTGACTGCTGACTGCTTGTTGATGGTGACAACTAGGGCGGCTTCCGACCACTTGGTGAACTTGTCTACGGCGACGTAGAGGTACCAGAATCCTCCAACGGCTCTGGGAAATGGCAGGATATCCAACCCCCATACAGCGAATGACCATGAGGGAGGGATCATCTGCAGCGCCTGAGCTGGTGTGTGGATCTGCCTGGCATGGAACTGGCACGCCTTGCATCTCCTGACCATCTCGGCGGCATCCTGGAGTGTTGTCGGCCAGTAAAAGCCATGTCGAAAGGCTTTACCGACCAGCGTGCGGGATGACGCGTGCTTCCCACACTCGCCTCCATGGATCTCTGCGAGCAAGTCGCAGCCCTCCTCCCGGGTAATGCATCGCAGCAGGATGTCGTTGGCGCCACGCCGGTAGAGATCCTCTTCCACCAGCGTGTACCTCTTAGCCATGCGGACTATCCTTTCTGCCAGGGCATGTTCTTCGGGAAGGATGTTGTCTTTAAAGTAGTCTCGGACCCCCAAGATCCATGCATCAGGACTTGCTTGAGCCTCTGGATCTTGGGCGCCTGGTAGCTCGGAGCCCCCGGTGGCGCATACGATCCTTGACGGACTCCATGGTAGCAGGGCCGTCGGGACTGCCAGCTTCGAGGTGCTGGGCTCGCCCCCTTCGCCCGGTTCGGCTGCTCGGGCGGTTGGTCGCGGTAACGTCCTTGCAAAGACTCCTTCAGGCACGGGGGCCCCTGTGGAGGCCTTCGTTGACAGGTCGTCTGCGATTGAGTTGTCAGCTCGGGGTACATGGCACAGGTCCAAGACTTCAAAATCCTTCTCCAGCTTCCGGACATGCAGCAAGTATGCTGCCAGTTGAGGGTCGTTGCAGCTCCACTCCCCTTTGGCTTGCTTGATGATCAGCTGAGAATCACCTTTAGCCAGAAGCTGACGGACATTGAGAGTCAGGGCAGCTTTTAGCCCAAAGATTAGGGCCTCGTATTCTGCCATGTTGTTAGTCGCCTTGAAGTCGAGGCGCACCAAGTACTTAAAGTGCTCCCCAGTCGGGGTGAGGAGCAGGACCCCGGCCCCAGCCCCCTGCTTCCGCGAGGAGCCGTCGAAGTAGAGCGTCCAACGGGTTTCAGTGAAAACTGGGGCCTTGGGCTCTGTTTCTCCGTTGTCCGGGCCCCCTGGGTTGCTTGGCGATGGAGTCCATTCTGCCAAGAAGTCCGCCAATGCTTGGCTCTTGACTGCATGTCGAGGTAAGAACTCCAGCTCGAACTCCGCCAGCTCCGCTGCTCACTTGGCGACGTTGCCAGTCGAGTTGGGGCTGTGGAGTACGGTCTTTAGTGGGAAAGAGGTGACCACTGAAACCCGGTGAGCCTGGAAGTAATACTGGAGCTTCCTCGACGCCAGTTTGTGTACCTCCAGATATATTGTTTTTGCTTCATGGAGGACCTCACTGATGTAGTAGACTGGCCGTTGGGAGGTTCGAACCCTCCCTGGGGGGTCCGAGGCTCCTTGCAATGTGTCTGCATCCTAGGGAATGTGGCCCCCAGGATCTAGTCGGACCTCCGGGGACTGAGACCTGAAGGGCACTTGGTGACTGGTGCACACAGCGAGGGGGTCCTCTGCTGGGTCCAGGCCCTGAGGCTCAGCTTCCTCCTCAAGGGCTCCCTCGGGTGCTTGCTGCGGCAGTAGCTCTGGCGCTCTGCAACCAGGACCATGCTGACCACCTCTGTTGTTGCGGTGATGTACAGCAGGAGTGGTTCGCCGGGTTCTAGCGCCACCATGATGGGTAGCGTCGGCAGGTGCTTCTTGAGCTCCTGTCACGCCGCTTCCGCTTCCTCGGTCCACACAAAGGGACCCGACTTCCGTAGAATCTTGAAGAGGGGCAGCGCTCACTCAGCCAGTCTTGAGATGAACCGGCTGAGGGCGGCCAAACACCCTGCAAGCTTCTGCACATCCTTGATGCGGGCCGGCGGCCGCATCAGTTCTATTTCCTTAATCTTCTCTGGGTTAGCTTCGATTCCTCGGTGCCAGACCAAGAAACCAAGGAGCTTCCCTGAAGAAACCCAAAAGACGCACTTGTCGGGGTTCAACATTGTGCGTGTCGTGCGCAGCTTGCTGAAGACTTGGGCTAGGTTGTCTAATAAGGATGTGTGGGCTCTAATCTTTACCACGATGTCATCGACATACACCTCTACCAGATCTCTAATGAGGTCTCCAAATGTCTTATGCATTGCACGTACAAAGGTGGGGAGAGCATTCTTAAGTCCATAAGGCATGGAGACATAACAATACAGGCCATCTACTGTTATGAAAGCAGTGTGTTCCTCATCTTCCCTAGACATTGGTATTTGGTGGAAACCAGAATATGCATCTAGGAAACACAAAAGATCACAGCCTGATGTTGAGTCTACTATTTGATCTATCGTAGGAAGAGGGAATGGATCCTTTAGGCATGCCTTATTGAGGTTGGTGTAGTCGATGCACATCCGAAGTTTCCCGCTAGCCTTGGGGACGACAACAGGGTTGGCCAACCACCGTGGGTGGTGGACCTATCGGATGAAACCAGCATCGAGCAGCTTCTTGATTTCTTCACGGATGAAGTTCTGCCGCTCGATGGACTGTTTCCTGGGCTTCTGTTGCACCGGTCGGGCATCGGGGTAGATCTTGAGATGGTGCTCAATCACCTCCCTAGGGATCCCAGACATTTGTGATGGTTGCCATGCAAACACATCAACGTTGTCTCAGAGGAAGGTGACGAGCGTGTGTTCCTATTTGCTGTCCAGGTTCCCCGCGATGCGGGTTGTCTGGGCAGCCTCAGAGCCAATCCTGACGACCTTTACTGGAACATCGTCGTCGACTGGTTGCACGCGGGGTGCAGAAGTGGAGGCCCGTTGCGCTGGGCCCTGTTCTGGTCGACTCTCCTTCGCGCCCCTGGAGCCGGAGCCCTCCCCGCTGCGAGCGCCTGGAGCTGCGCCAAGGCGGATACTGCAGCTGAGTGGTCCCCTCTGACCCTGAGGACACCGGAAGGCCTCGGCATCTTCAGGACGAGGTAGCCGTAGTGGGCTACATCCATGAACATGTAGAGCGTCAGTCTTCCGATGATTGCATTGAAGGGGAGGTCGACGTCCGCCACGTCGAACAAAATGCTCTCCGTTCGGTAATTCTCCGGGGTCCCAAAGGTCACCAGGAGGTGAATGTTACCGTACGGGAGGATTTGCCCCGGTCCGACACCTGAGAACGGGCTTGAAGGTATGAGTCGAGATATCGGCAGCTCCAGCTTTCGGAAGGCCGCCGTGGAGATGAGGTTGAGGCATGCCCCACCATCAATCAGCACGTGAAAGACCTTCACGTTGGCGATGGTCGGGGACACCATCAACGGGAGTACACCTGCTCCCGCCATGTTCTTCAGGCAGTCAGAGGCGTCGAAGCTGATTTCCGTGCTCATCCACTTATGGTGGGGAGCCGGGCTCGGAGCGGGGGCCACTGCGGCCACTGCCCGTCGCAGAGTCTTCACTGCGTTTCGAGACGTGGGATCTGTGGCACCCCCGTAGATGACGTGGAGAGTCTTGCGATGCTCCTTATCGGAGTCGGAGTCGCCACCCTCGAAGACGGCCTTCACCGCCCTCTGGGGTTCCTGGAACCCCATCTCGCTGTCATCCTCCTTTTCAGGATCGACCCTCTGTTTGCCCTCCCTCTGGCGGGGAGGCGCGCCCTCCTGGCGCTGCTGCTTCTGCTTCTGCTCGCGGAAGCTCTCCGCGAACTTCTTCACTTCCCGGCACTCGCTAGCGCTATGGCTATTTGTGCGGTGTACCGGGCACTTGAAGTCAGGCTCCTCTGGTTCTGGTGACTGCTGAGGGTGCTTGTCTCGGCGTGGCAGTCGGGCTCCGCCGGGTGCCGCGGCCGCCACCGCATGGGCTCCGGGCTTTGGCTTGTTCTTTCCATTGCCCTTCTTCTTCTTCTTGCCGCTGCTCCTTGCAGAGGCTCCTTTCTCATTCGGTGTGGCCTCCCTTGCCTCTGAGGAAGGTTGGGAGTGTCAGTTGCGTCCCTCAGCTGCCCTAGCACATCTGTCTGCCAGAGCGAACAGCTCGGAGACATCACACACTTCGTGTGTGGCTAGCTTCTCGAGCATCTTCTTGTCCCTCACATCCTGCCTGAATGCAACAATAACTGATGCGCTAGCGACATGAGGGATGGTGTTTCGTACCTGAGAGAACCGCTGGATGAACGATTGCAGCGACTCTCCAGCGCGCTATCTGACGGCGTGGAGGTCAAGCTCTGTGCCGGGGCGCTTGTAGAAACTGCCGAAGTTCACCATGAACTGTCGGCACAGCTCATCCCAGGAGGTTATGGACCCCTGGGGCAGGTTCATGAGCCATGACCGAGCTGGGCCGGTCAGGACGACGGGGAAGTAGTTAGCCATGATGGCCTCGTCGCCTCCTGCAGCTAGTATCGCGGTGGAGTAGATCTGCAAGAACTCGCTCGGGTTGACGCTCCCGTCGTACTTCTCCAGCATGTGTGGCCGGAACTTTCGTGGCCAAACCACGAAACGGAGGTGAGGTGCCAGAGCTGCACACCCTTGGCTGGGGCTGGCTGGCGCCGGTCGTGGCACTGCATACCCCTGGTGAGCAGGTGGGCCTACGTACACCTGAGGCTGGGGTGGTGCAGCGTACGCCTATGGAGGTTGTCGACTGTTGGAGTCGGCAGATCTCCTGACACAGCTAAAGTGTCGAAGGAGTTCGTAGTTCGGTGTGGGTGCGCGGAGACTCAAGAAGGTGAATTGCGGTTTAACACTGGAGACACTAGGATTTACGTGGTTCGGGCCGCCTGAGCGTAACACCCTACTCCACGGGGATGTTGATGTTGTATTGGCTTATCACGTATGATCTACCGTCCGTCCCCTCTGTGTATCGTTGGCCTGTCCTTTTATAGTACAAAGACAGGCCGTTACAAGCTGCCTGGCCCGACATGTGGCCCTGGGGGTTACTAGTATTGATACACGATTAATTGTTGTTAATGAGCCTGTAATGGGCTTCGACAGTGCCGTTACAGGCGTTAAGATCGTCCGTTTAAGTGTCATTAATATGGCATTAATGACATTTAAACAGGTCTTGAAACCCTTGGCTCTCCTTTGAAGATCCGGAGCAGTTACAAGGTCTCCCGGAGGTTAGAGGCAGCTTGCTCCGATGTTTAGACATGTGGCAGCTCCGGAGCTTGCTGCGGGAAGCAGGAAGCTCCGGGGCTACTTGACACGTGTCAGGTCCGGAGCTTCTCTCGGTCAGGGGTTAGGTCCGGAGGTGTCGTTTCGGTACTCAGTCCGGTGCTTCCCCCTTGTGGGCGGTAGCTCCGGTTCGGTAGTACACGTGGCGACCTAGGGATTAACCATGTTGGAAAAGCTGGTCCGGTCATGTCTGACAAGTGGGCCTCCGAGGGTATTCAACTCGAGTAGTCGTCCTTCCCCTGAGATCTTTGTAATCTCAGGGGGTGTACGGTTTTTAGGGTACCGACAGTGGCCCCCTGGACCTACCTCCGAGGAAGGTCACCGGGGTGAAGTCGTTCCATCGGAGGTGGGTCCACCTTTGCGACTCTTGAACTGGGTCTTCAAAGGTCTTCGGAGGTGCTGTTGACAGGATTTTACAGTTAAATCCCGACGCGTGGCACACCTCAGGCGGCAGATAAGATCTTTGGCATGCGGATCTCACGCAATTGAAGGTCGCCGGTTTCCGATACGAAAACCGTATCGGTTCCGCGCGCCTTGTCAGGCCGCCGCCTTTGGGTTTCCCGCCTCGTGATGACAACCGTTCGCCTGGGTGAGAATCTCGACTTGATCGTCGGGATGGTCCCGGGCCCCCTTGTCATCGGCTGAATTGAACTCTTGAGTAGTATTTTCGACTCCCCTGCGGTTTCCATCCAAGCGTTGCGAGGGCTTACTTAAGAAGGAAAGGGCGTACCGTCGGGAGTTCTTTATGCCTCCCATCTGATCTTGCTCTCAAACTCCCGACTCGTACTTTGCTCTTCCTCTCTTGCCTAGCTGTGCTGCGATGGAGTTGGGTCTGTGCGAGAGTCGCCTGAAGACCGACAACGATTTGAAGAAGGTCCGGGCCCTTATGGGGTGGTCCTCGGACTTCTTCAGCTGCTCGGTCCGTGCCGGCGGAGAGCTCCCCTTTGAGAAGGAGCGCGCTGGCGAGATGGTGTACTTTTCTTCGTACGCCATGGTGGGACTGATCCCACCATTTTCTTCTTTCTTCTTGATGCTGCTGGACTTCTATGGTCTGCAGCTATACCACCTTGGTCCCCACTCCATTCTCCTTGTGTCCATCTTTGTCCACTTCTGCGAGATGTGGGTGGGCACCCCCCCTGCGTTGAGCTCTTCTGAACCTTCTTCACCGTTCACAACACCGGCCGGAGCAACGAGTATCTTGGCTTCTACTACTTCGTGAAGCGCAAGAAGTGCCCGTTCAAGTACCTCCGGTCGTTCCCTTCCGGGAAGTGGGATGACTGGAAGAAAGATTGGATTGTCGTCAGGGTGGAAGAGCATGAGCGGTTGGAACTGCCAGTCAGTCTGCCCGGCATCGACACGTCGATATGGAGTGAAGTCCCGGTGCTGGCGGAAGTTTTCGACCCTGTCCTGACCAGGATCCGCCGATGTGTGGAGGGAGGATTGACTCCCCAGGCGGTGTTCTGCAACTTCCTGACCAACAGGTGGGCGCCGCTGAAGAGGAGGGAGAAGCTCGCTTGGGCCCTCAACAGCGTGATGGATGAGGACCGGGTTGAAACCGGGTTGAAGTCCGACATGGTGGGGAAGACCCTGGAGTTCCACCTCAAGAAATTCCAGCACGGCATCGACGTCGACGGAGATTACTTGACTCCGCCGCCGGCCTTTCTCCCTCTGAACGTGGAAGTGGAGTTCAGCAGAGAGCTCCGGCGGAAGATGCCTGCGCTTGATGACCTTGGCGTCGTCGAGAGGAGACCAACCACCCGGGTGGCGATCCCTGGGGTGCCCGAAGATGGCTCAGTCCCTGCTCCACAGCCGAGGGTTGAAGTCATCGGCAAGGGCAAGGAGCTGGCGGAGGAGCCGGAGAGTCGGAAGAGGAAGTTGCGGCATGTCGACGGAAGGTCCGTCATGCCCGCTGCTTCTACCTTGGCTCCTTCTCCACAAGGGGGAAGATCTTCTGGTGCCGTGGCGACTGTCCCCGTGGTGGGGTCCTCCCGGAACGAGACTGTTCCTGCAGTGGAATCCTCCCGAAGCGCTTCCGTCTCCGTGGTAGAGCCCTCCGGTGGTGCTAGCTCCGGGTGTACGACTCCGGCCCCCGGGGCGGTTGGAGTCTCCAGGTCCAGTGGTTCCTCCCGATCGAGGAGAGCCTCAACTCAGGAATCTCCTGTGGCTGTGGCGAGTTTTGGGGGGCCTCCTAGAACTCCTACGCCGACTCTGGCCAGCCTGGAACGTCCGGGAAAAAGGTTCCGCGCAAGCTGGTGCGGGAGCCTTCCAAGGTAATTTTTGATGTTTACCCTGGTTAACTTTTTAGTTGTAGTGATTGTTTGTTAATTCTCTTTATCCATCCTCTGCGGCGTCCCTAAGAAAGGGGGTGAAGCTCCACCCTCGGCCACGGTTTCTGAGGCCGTGGGAGCTTCCGCTCCTGTCCCGGCTCCGCCCCAAATGGTGGTTGAGGCTGCGACAGCTCCGGCGCCGGCTGTCGTGGTCATGAACCTTGAATCGTCCCCAGAACTTCCCGTGGTAGCGCCGGACCACAGGAGTGAAGACATGCCGGCGGCACTTGTCTCGGAGATTGAAGCTCCGGGTCCTTGTGCTGCAGTAATGGAAGCTCCGGCTGTAGAGCCGGAAGAAGTGATAGTCCCGGTCTTAGAGCCGGAACTCGTTGAAGCCCCGGCGATTGAACCGGAGGTGATTGAAGTTCTGGCGTGCGAGCCGGAAGTCGAGGTAGTTCCGACAATTGAGTCGGTTACCTCCGATGCACCAGTCGCTGAGCCGGTTGTTGTTGGAGCGCCGGTCGCAGAGCCGACGGTTGAAGAGGCGAGGGAGCTCGGGTCTCCCTCAGAAGAGGTGCCCCGATCAGAGTCAACAGTAGCTCCTGCTCCGAGGGCGACGACATCGATGGTACCTGTGGCAGAGCCAGAGTGCCTAAACGAAGTCGCCGACCCCCTGCCTGAGGGGGCGAATGAAGACTTGGCGGCGGGGCCTTCTTCGATGGCGACTGAGGCCATCCCGGAGGAAGGCCCTAGCGCTTTGGAAGCTCAGGGTTCCGCTCTCGTAGAGTGGGACCCAATTTTTGTACGTGAAGACCCGCTGGAACCAGCGGAGGAGACCCCAGCAGGTCCGGAGCCCATCCCACTGTCGATGTCTATCGACAACGCCTGCTCCAGTCTACGTCAGGTCCAACTGGCCTTCTTCCACGACTGCAAGGCTCTTGAAGAGGAGCGCCAAACCCTTAGGCGGTGGCGTAATCGGCTCCACTTCGAGACTAAGCTGGCGCAGTCAAGGCATGCGGATGACAAGGAGTGGATCAAGCGGGAGAAGATCCGCCTGGAGTATTGGGAGAAGCTGCTGGATGAGAGGGAGAACATGACCCATGCCCTCGACGCTCATTCTCGGGAGTTCCATGATCAGGCCAAGGCTGCCAATGACGCGGCCAATGCTCGGTTTGAGCAGCTTGAAGCCATCAACACAGCTCTCATCAAGCGCCGAGAGGCACTCGAAGGGAGGGAGAGACGGCTCGAAGACGAAGAGCAAAAACTCCTGGAGCTGCGGGATGACATCCTGAGAAGGGAAGAGGAGCTCGCCAAGAAAACAGCTCTCGCGGACAAGGGTCTCGAGGAGCGCACTAAGAAGTTGGAAGAGCGCTGCCTCGAGGAAGAGGAGAAGACCTGGGTGCGAGGGCAGGAACTCTACGAATACGAGTGTGCCTTTGTTGCCCGGGAGAAGAAAGTGGAGGCTAGGGAGAAAGACCTGGTCGACCGTCGGAACAAGATCCACCTCCGGGAGGAGGAGCTCGGAAGACTTGAGAGGCGGGTTGCTGCAAAGATTCAGCAAAACGCCAAAGAAGTTGAGTGCCTCGCCCGTGAGAATTCCGAACTGACGGCGGCCAAGAGATCCTTGGAAGAAGTGAAGAGCCTGAGGACAGTGGACTCCCTGCAGATTTGGGAGTTCCTAGGTAACGCCAACGATGCGCTGACGCCGATGGGTTTCAGCCCCGTGCGCCCGGATGATCCGGAGCCGGAGCTGGACCTCGCGCTGCAAGCGTTGAGCGCAGCAGGCAGCAAGCTCTCCAAGGTGGGCGACGTCATCGCGGACCAACTGGAGGTCGAGGGGCAATCCCTGGTGAGGAACGTCACAGAATACGTGTTGACGTGCTACACCAGCCGGAACCCTCAATTTCCTCTGGACCCGGTGCTTGAAGGCCCCGTCGAAGGAGAAGGCGAAGCTACCCGAGCCAGCGTATCGGAGGTCGCCCAGAAGGTCGCCGAGTTCTTCCATAGGGTCTAGGATCATCTCTTTAGCTCCCGCTTGTATTTTCTCTTCTTCCTCAATTTTGTACTCCCTTGTCTCCAGATGTAATCTCCTGTCTCCAGATAAATGAAATCCCCAAATTTTTGCGAATTTCATTTTTTGTCTTCAACATCTTTATCTTCTCTTGGCCCCCTGGTAGATGTACACAATTTGATTGTGAACATGTACCAAAAGGATACTGAGTTTTGTTGAATACGAATTTGCTTCGAACTTGTAGAATTTGGTTCCGAAGTCTTTGATAGTGAAGGTCCCCTGAAGTTGTCGGAGCTTAGAAGCTCCGGTACTGTCCATCGCTGGAGGTTAGTAGCTCCGGCAATAGCTTCTATCAACACGTAGAGCGTCGATAGTTAGTACTCCAAGGTGTCGGAGCTTAGTAGCTTCGGCAATGACCTTTAGCAACACTTGGTAAGTTGGCAACGGACTCCATGTACGGGGTCTTCTCACCATCTTTTACTCAGCGCCGATGGTAGACCCCCTTGAGGGGGTCGGAGCTTGGTTAGCTCCGGCTTTTCTCCATCAACGTATATTTTGTTTTTCCTGCACACTTAAGCCAAGAAAAACGATAAAATTTGTTCCTTGTCTATAATTTCATCGCGGCTTACGATTCTCAAGTAAATATTAAGTTGAACGCGATTTTAAATACAACTGGAAGCGTTGTCTTTTCTCTTAGATCCAACTGTCCATGGACCCGCCTTACTTTGGCCTGCCGGGGTGTAGGTAGAGTGGCGTACTTAGGGTGCTTGACCAGGCTAAGTCGATAGCACACTCCGGCCATAGATTGGCTTGGCGGCTTTCAGGCGAGTTGGCCATAAACGATATTTAAATCCAAGAGTTCTGACAATTCAACTCGAGTCGTATATAAACCGGTCAAACTAAAATTTCTTAAGAATTGCACGTTTCTGTTATAGACAAGAAAGAGAAAAATAAAAATATCGAGCCTGCACAAAATGAATGCACGTGGAGTCTATTTCACATGAAGATGTCTTTCATTATAGGTCCGGGGTACAGGGGAAACAAGTACATTCTTAGGGTACGGGACCAGGCCAAGTGTGCTTGGTTTCTCGTTTGACCCAGTGTAGTTAGCCACGCTTTTAGTCCGGGGACTGTAACAAGTGCTGCTTGAGCTTTACAGACCTTTCGGAAAAGGTCCGGCTGCTCTCCCGGAGGAACTACCCGACTCTGTACAATGACTCTATAACATACATCTCAAGTTACTCAAGACTCACCTCCGTGGAATTAAGTGTAGAACTTACGGAGGTGCTCGATGTTCCAAGGATTTGGGAGAGGTGTCCCATCCTCAGTAGCCAAGCGAACGCTTCCGGGACGGGATACTTTGATCACTCGGAAGGGCCCCTCCCATCCGGGGGAAAGTTTGTTTAGCCCTTCTCTGGATAGTATTCTCCGTAGCACCAGATCGCCTTCCTCGAGCTGTCGGTTATGTACATGCCGCTGGTGATAACGCCGTAGAGCCTGGCGATATCTGGCATTCCGAACAGCTGCTTGGCACCTTCCCTCCTCGAGGAGGTCTAGGTCTTCACGCCGGAGCTGGTCCTGCGCGGCTTCGTCGAAGGTCCGGACTCGGAGCGAACCCATGGTGATTTCTGGAGGAAGGATTGCTTCAGCTCCGTACACCAGAAAGAAGGGTGTTTCTCCGGTTGACCGGTTTGGAGAAGTCCTGTTGGCCCATAGAGTGGGCGGAAGCTCTTCGATCCAATTGGCTCCGTGCTTTTTCAAACGCTCATAGGTGCGCGTTTTGAGTCCTTTAAGGATTTCTGCATTTGCTCTCTCAGCTTGGCCATTGCTGGCGGGATGAGCTATGGAAGCGTAGCAAACCTGTATGCCGAGGTCTTTGCAATACCCTTGGAATGCGGAGCTTGTGAATTGAGTCCCATTATCAGTGATGATCTTGTTTGGGACTCCGAATCTGCTTACAATGGATTGCAGAAAGTTGATAGCAGATTGCTTGTTGATCGTCACAACTGGAGTTGCTTCCGGCCACTTGGTGAACTTGTCGATGGCGATGTACAGGAACTTGTAACCTCCGACGGCTCTTGGGAAGGGTCCCAAGATGTCCATCCCCAACACAGCGAAGGGCCATGTAGGAGGTATCATTTGTAAGGGCTGAGCGGGTGTATGAATTTGCCTTGCATGAAATTGGCATGCTTCGCATTTCTTTACCATCTCAGTGGCATCCTGGAGTGCTGTAGGCCAGTAGAAGCCATGCCGGAAGGCTTTTCCGACCAGCGTGCGGGAAGATGCGTGGTTCCCACACTCGCCTCCATGGATTTCTGCGAGAAGCTCGCAGCCTTCTTCCCTTGTGATGCACCGCATTAGGATGCCGTTGGCACCGCGCCGGTAGAGATTCCCTTCTACCAGTGTGTATCTTTTAGCCAATCTGACTACCCGGTCAGCGGATACATCATCGTCAGGAAGGATGTTGTCTTTCAAGTAGTTCCGGATCTCCGAGATCCATGCATCGGAACTGACTTGAGTATTTGAGTCTTGCGTGCTGGGTTGCTCGGAGCTTCCGGTAGCACCTACGACCCTTGATGGCTGCCATGGTAACAGGGCCATCGGGACCGTCAGCTTCGGGATGCTGATCTCGCCCCCTTCGTTCAGTTCGGCAGGCTGAACTGTGGGTTTTGACAACCTCCGAACAAAGATTCCGTCAGGAGCTGGAGCTCCGGTTGACGCTTTGGTCGAGAGTTCGTCAGCTTCAGCGTTGTGGGCACGCTGAACATGGTTGAGGTCTAGGACTTCAAAGTCCTTCTGAAGCCTCTGGACTTCAAGGAGGTAAGCAACTAGCTGGAGATTATTGCAGGACATTCACCCTTCACCTCCTTGATGATGAGCTGTGAATCTCCTTTGACCAACAGTTGCTTGACACCGTATGACAGTGCCACCTTTAGCCCGCAGATGAGTGCTTCATACTCCGCCATGTTGTTGGTTGCCTTGAAGTCAAGGTGTACCATGTATTTTACCTTCTCCCCAGTCGGTGCAAGGAGAAGGATTCCAGCACCGGCCCCCTGCTTCTGCATGGAGCCATCGAAGTAAAGAGTCCAATGAGGCTTGGTGAAGGTTGGAACTTGATATTCCGTCTTCTGCTTGCTGGGGCCCCCAGGGTTTGATGGAGAGGGAGTCCATTCCGCCACGAAATCTGCCAACGCTTGACTCTTGATTGCTTGTCTTGAAATAAATTCAAGATTGAATTCAGCCAATTCCGCTGCCCACTTTGCAATATTCCCAGTTGAATTGGGATTATGCAGGATCGCTCGAAGTGGATACGAGGTCACCACCGAGACTTTCTGAGCTTGGAAGTAGTGTCGGAGCTTCCTAGAGGCAATAAGAACTGCATAAAGCAGCTTATGCACCTCTAGTTATCGAGTCTTGGCATCATGTAATACTTCACTAATGAAGTATACCGGACGTTGAATGGTCCGGACCCTCCCGGAGGGGTCCGGAGCTTCCTCTCTATTGATCCAGATCCTGTCGGAGGAGTCCAGATTCTCTTCAGGGACCTCCGGGTTCTGGCTGGAGGAACCTGGAGCTTCTTCAGAAATGACTTGGACCCTCTCGGAGGGGTCTGAGTCTTCTGAAGTGACTTCTTGTGGATTTGAGTCTGGGAGTTGGGACCCAGACTCACTTTCAGGGACCTCCGGACCCTCCCGAAGGGGTCTGGATTCCTGATTATGGGATAGTTCTGGTCTCTCCGCAACCAGAACCATACTGACAACCTCGTCAGTAGCTGAAATGTAAAGTAGCAAGGGCTCACCAGGGTTTGGAGCTACCAGAATTGGTAGGGTAGTGAGGAACTGTTTCAGCTCCTGGAATGCCTTCTCTGCTTCTTCGGACCATTGGAATGGTCCAGACTTCCTCAACAACTTGAAGAAGGGGAGCGCCCGTTCCGCCAGTCTTGATATGAACCGACTGAGGGCAGCTAGACACCCAGTTAACTTTTGGACGTCTTTGATGCGGGTTGGTGGCCGCATCTCTTCAATGGCTTTTATCTTCGCCGGATTAGCTTCTATGCCCCGGTGACTTACCAGGAACCCCAGAAGTTTTCCGGAGCTAACCCCTAAGACACACTTGTCTGGGTTTAGCTTCGTGCGGGTGGCCCGCAGCTTGTCGAAGACAGCCTGCAAGGCGTCCAATAGGGACTCCTTATTCTTGACCTTGACCACGATGTCATCGACGTACACTTCCACTATATCTCTGATGAGTTCTTCAAAAGTTTTGTACATAGCTCGTACAAAAGTTGAAGCTGCATTCTTGAGACCAAATGGCATGGCTGTGTAACAATACAATCCATCTACTATGATGAAGGAAGTATGCTCTTCATCCTCCCTAGACATCCTGATTTGATGATACCCAGAATATGCGTCTAGGAAACACAGTAACTCACACCCAGAGGTGGAATCCACTATCTGATCTATTCTAGGTAGTGGAAATGGATCTTTTGGACATGCCTTATTCAGTGTGGTGTAGTCGATGCACATCCGAAGCTTCCCGCCGGCCTTGGGCACAACGACTGGGTTTGCCAGCCATTTTGGATGGAAGACTTCTCGGATGAATCCGGCTTCGAGCAACTTCTTCACTTCTTGTCGGATGAAGTTCTGTCGCTCTACGGATTGCTTCCGAGGCTTCTGATGCACAGGCCCAGCATCGGGGTAAATCTTCAGATTGTGCTCAATCACTTCCCTAGGGATCCCAGGCATTTGTGACGGTTGCCAGGCAAACACGTCAACATTAGCCCGGAGGAAAGTGATGAGCGCGAGTTCCTATTTGTCGTTCAACCCTCCCGATATGCGGGTGGTTTGAGCAGCATCAGAACCAATTTGGACGACCTTGACGGGAATGTCGGTGTCGCCGCTTGGCTGCACACGTGGTGCAGAGGTTGAGCCCCGTTGACGAATGCTCGGGGGTTTTGGAGCTTGCTCCTGTCTGGAGTCCTCCTCTTGCGCCGTGGTTAATGCATGGAGCTCCTCCAGAGCAGTTACCCCGGCGGTGCGATCTCCGCGGATCTAGAGAACGCCTACTGGTGTTGGCATCTTCAACACCAAGTATCCATAATGAGCAGCTGCCATAAATTTGTATAAGGCAGGTCTACCCAAGATGGCGTTGAATGGTAAGTTGATCTGAGCGACGTCGAAGACCAACTTCTCGGTGCGATACTTCTCCCGTGTCCCGAAGGTAACGGGGAGAGTTATAGCTCCGAGTGGAGTAATGGCCCCCGGACCTACTCCGAAGAAAGGTCGAGAGGACTGGAGATCCGAAGGTCGGAGCTGAAGCTTGGTAAAAGCTTCAAAGCTTATGAGGTTCAGCCCTGAACCTCCGTCCACCATAACATGATGGAGCTGGATGTTATTAATGGTAGGAGATACCATCAAAGGTAACTGTCCAGCTCCGACCATGCTTCGAGGACAGTCCGAAGCATCAAAAGTGATGGATATGTCCATCCACTTTCGATGTGGCTCCGGTCTAACTGTAGGAGCTACAGCGGCCATATCCCGCCGCATAGTCTTAATGACGCGACGGGAGGTGATGTACCATGACCCACCAAAAATGGTGTTCATGGTTTTCCGACGCTCATTGTCAGAGACGTCAGAGTCATTGTCGACGGAGGTGTAGACGGCCTTCAGTACCTTTTTGGGATCCTGAAACCCTAACTCCTCTTTAGCCGGAGCTTCATCGACCTTCTGTTTTCCTTCCCTCTATCGGAAAGGAGATCCTTCCCGGCGCTTGCTGTAGCGCTCGGCAAGGTTTTGGACCTCTCGGCAGTCTTCCAAACTGTGGCTGCCCGTTTTGTGAATGGGACACCACACTTTGGGTTTGCCACCATCTTCGGGAGACGGTCGAGGTCGCTTCTCGGGGCGTGGCCCCCGGCCACCAGGAGTTACAGTAGCTGCAACGTTGGATGTGCCGGCCGACGGCTTCTTCTTGCCGTGAGTCTTCTTTTTCTTCTTGCCACCCTCGGAGGTAGCAACTTCTTCTTTAGAGGATTTCTTGTGATCCTCCGAGGCTGGTTTGGAGTGCATTTCACGGCCCTCCGCAGCTCTGGCACATTTGTCTGCCAGGCTGAAGAGTTCCGTGACGCTGGTGATCTCTTTGATCGCCAGCTTCTCCAACATCTTCTTGTCCCGTACGCCCTGTCTGAATGCCACGATGACAGAAGCGCTTGAGATAGAAGGGATTGTGTTGCGTACCTGAGAGAACCTCTGGATGAAGGACCGCAAAGATTCTCCCCCTTTTTGCACGACCGCAAAAAGATCCAGTTCAGTGCCTGGTCGGGTGTATGAACTCCCAAAGTTGGCAGTGAACTGATGGCACAACTCTTCCCAACTGTTGATAGAGTTGGGTGGAAGGCTCATAAACCAGGACCTGGCAGTCCCGGTTAAGGCCACTGGAAAGTAGTTGGCCATTACAGCCTCGTTTCCTCCAGCTGCCAAGATTGCAGTGGAGTATATCTGAAGGAATTCAGCGGGATTGACAGTCCTGTCGAATTTTTCCGGCAGGTGTGGCCGGAACTTCTGTGGCCATCTAACCATGCGCAGGTGCATGGCTAGGGCTGAACAGCCTCCTCCTACTCCTTCCAGAGTGGAAAGGTCCTGAGCTTCCCGTCTTTCACAAGCATGCTCGATGTGGACACGGCCATCCTGTTGGCGGTATCGGCGATCCAACTCCGCCCGGAGGTCATGAGTTGAAAGCCTAGATACCGTATGGGTACGTCGTGCCCCGGAGGGCAACGATGTCACCTACTGTGACGCGGAACGTCTCCTATTGTTGGAGACGTGCGGACCAAGTCTCCCAGACAAAGTCCGCCGCTGCGACGGGGCTCGTACGGAAGGAGGAGGTCCTTGGTTGTTGAGGCGTTCGGCCGCTGCTGCGACCAAATGCTCCACATCGGCCCTCCACTGCTCCATTGCATCTCGAGATGCGTCCGGAGGTGGTGGTCGTTGGAGAAGAGCACGCGCTGCATGGAGCGCATGTTCCGGGTTGTCATGACTTGCTGACGCAGTCAGTGACGCCGGAGCACCATCGCGTTGTCCAGCACGATTCACCGGAGAAGACGGTGGTGGTGGGAGAGTGGCTCCTGCTGGTGGTTGCCTGTTGGAGGGATTGCCCTCAACAGCTTGAACAGCAGGTTGGCCATTAGATGATCCAGCCGCGGAGTTCACCATTCTCGAAAATCTGAGGCGCCCCCCTTCCTGGCGCGCCAACTGTCGACTGTTGGAGTCGGCAGATCTCCTGACACAGCTAAAGTGTCGAAGGAGTTCGTAGTTCGGTGTGGGCATGCGGAGACTCAAGAAGGTGAATTGCGGTTTAACACTGGAGACACTAGGATTTACGTGGTTCGGGCCGCCTGAGCGTAACACCCTACTCCACGGGGATGTTGATGTTGTATTGGCTTATCACGTATGATCTACCGTCCGTCCCCTCTGTGTATCGTCGACCTGTCCTTTTATAGTACAAAGATAGGCCGTTACAAGCTGCCTGGCCCGACATGTGGCCCTGGGGGTTACTAGTATTGATACATGATTAATTGTTGTTAATGAGCCTGTAATGGGCTTCGACAGTGCCGTTACAGGCGTTAAGATCGTCCGTTTAAGTGTCATTAATATGGCATTAATGACATTTAAACAGGTCTTGAAACCCTTGGCTCTCCTTTGAAGATCCGGAGCAGTTACAAGGTCTCCCGGAGGTTAGAGGCGGCTTGCTCCGATGTTTAGACATGTGGCAGCTCCGGAGCTTGCTGCGGGAAGCAGGAAGCTCCGGGGCTACTTGACACGTGTCAGGTTCGGAGCTTCTCTCGGTCAGGGGTTAGGTCCGGAGGTGTCATTTCGGTACTCGGTCCGGTGCTTCCCCCTTGTGGGCGGTAGCTCCGGTTCGGTAGTACACGTGGCGACCTAGGGATTAACCATGTTGGAAAAGTTGGTCCGGTCATGTCTGACAAGTGGGCCTCCGAGGGTATTCAACTCGAGTAGTCGTCCTTCCCCTGAGATCTTTGTAATCTCAGGGGGTGTACGGTTTTTAGGGTACTGACAGAGGTGGAGGCACGACATACGCCTGGTATGGTGGAGGCACGGTGTGAGCCTGGTATGGTGGAGGCACGGCGTGAGCCTGGGGCTCAGGGCCCGGCGCACCGTAATCTGCCTCGAGGTTGCGCCGCCGCTCCCTCTGTCGCTCGATGGTGACTCGGCAGTCTTCTCCTGACCTGCGGCGCTGCAGCCCGGTTCTCAGGTCTTTTGTCGAGATCCTGGTCGAGCGCGAGTCTGCCGTCCATCGGTCAACTGTTGGAGTCTGCGACAACGAAACATGCATCGGCTGGGCATGTGTCCGCCTTGGTGGAGGTGCGTTGAGTGCAGCGGTGACGAGGTGGTCGACGTCGTTGATCCACTGCTGAGCTGCTCCCCGAGGAGCATCCCCAGCAGGTGGGTTGTGGAGTAGCGCGCGCGCTGCTGCGAGCGCACTCTCCGGGCTCGCGGTCGGCGGCGCCGTAGCTGCCGTCACGGCTGGAGTACGCTGTGGTGTGGCGTGCCGGCCTGCATCCGGCGAGGTGACAGCAGGGCGACGCGAAGGTCCCGACCTTGCTGCTGTACAGCAGGATCCGGCCCTAGAGCGAGATGAAGCCTGGTCCTCAGCTGCTGCCTGCCGCCGTGACTGCGGCCTGGATGAACCGGCGTTGGAATGGCCATTCACCATTGCTGCTGGTGGAAATCTTCACGGGGAAAAGCCCCCTACCTGGCGCGCTAAATGTCGAAGGTCTTAAACGACACTTCCCCCGAACCTGCTTAGAGAGCAGCCTGCAGAGGTTCTTTGGATTCACAAGGGCTAGTCCCAGGAGATTGAGCGCAGCGAGATGGTGAACACAGAGGGTTTACGTGGTTCGGGCCGCCGGAGCGTAACACCCTACGTCCACGGGAGTGTTTGTGTATTGCCTTGCTTGATCATGTATGAGTTTCGATCGATCTCCTGTGAAGGTCACCTACCGAGTCCTTTTATAGTCCAAGAACTCTGCAATCACAAGGTAGGCCTTGCGGCCCGACAGGTGGTCCCGGGGAGAGCCAAATCCTATACAAGATCTAGGATTAAATGCTATCTACTTCCCTTTGTCAGGGGCTTCAATGTGTTGTCCCGCCGCGTCGTGCGCCAGGGCTACACATAGTTTTTGATGATGACAGGGCATGTCCCACCCGTCTTGTCCCCGCGGCTCACTCGTCCGTCTTGCGCAGTGGGTCTGTACCGACTACTTGGACAAGACAGGACACTGGAGCCTTAACTTTCGCATGCGCGACTCCGCTTCACCTGGGGAAGGCGCGCGTACTTAATGCATGTCTGAGCAGCACACTCTTTCCTTTACTGCGGCCTCCTACCGCATTGAGTTAGCCGTCCGCCATGTGGTTGCGCCGGAGCCTGCCTCTGCGGGGAGCCGAGCGCCCGGCTGTATAGGCCACGTGGCGCCTCCGGAGCCCATCTCCGCGGAAGGGCGGAGGCTCAGCCCTGCAGGCCACGTGGTAGTTCTCGAGCCCTTCCCTGCGGGGAGACGGGCCTGGTCCCGGGGGTTCCAATGTCTACGTGGCAGCCCCGGAGCCCGCCTCGGCGGGGAGGCGAGGGTACAGTTCTGTCGGCCACGTGGCAGCCCCGGAGCCCGCCTCAGCGGGGAGGCGAGGGTCCGGTTCTGTATGCCACGTGGCTGCCCCGGAGCCCGCCTCGGCCGGGAGGCGAGGGTCCGGTCCTGCCGGCCACGTGGCAGCCCGGGAGCCCGCCCCGGCGGGGAGGTAGGATCTGGTCCTTCCCTCCGCGACGTGGCAGCCTCGGACTCCGCCTCCAAGTAGAGGCTGAGTCCTTAGACGTTTTCTCCTTGTGCGCGGGGGTACCCGATCTGCGGGGTACCGACATACGCTTTTCAACATTAGAGGTGACCATAAGTGACTCTCCACTATCCAAATTTTCAGCAATACTAGCTTCAGCAGAAGATTTATCCAACTCTTTCTTTTTCTTTCTTTTTTCCTTATTTTTCAGCTTAAAACATTGGGAGATCTCATGATTATCAGCTTTACAATATCGGCAAAATGTGTTGGATTTACGATTCCTAAACTTAGATCTTGATCTTGATTTACTAGAACTGTCTGCTTGTTGAGTTCGACCTCAAACAATAAAACCCTCACCCTTTGACTCAGAACGAGAATCAGTATCGAATTTTTCCTTAGACAACAAATTTGACTTAACATTCTCAAAACTGAGTGATGTATTATTTACATAAAGCATGATTTCTTTAAAATGCGTAAACGAAGCGGGCAAAGAAACAACCAACAAAATTGCCTTATCCTCAACATCAATTTTCACATCCAAACTTGCAAGATCAACACAAATTGAATTAAATTCAGCAAGATGTGATTGGATAGAGATACCTTCCGTCATGCGAATAGTGTACAAACGTTCTTTAAGACGAAGCTTATTTGCAATACTTTTAGTCATATAAAGCTTCTCCAATTTCTTCCACAATTCTGCGGCTGATTTTGCGTTCAAGACTTCACGCAAAACATCTGTAGACAAACTGAGCTGCAAGGCGGGCAAAGCTTTTTCATCAAGTTCCTCTCATTTATCATTTGACATATCATTAGGCTTATCATTTAAAGCCTTGAGTACGCCCAATTGAGTAAGAACGGCCTTCATCTGAACCTGCCATATGGAAAAGCTGTTTTTTCCACCAAATTTTGGAATATCCAATTTAGTAGACATGACGTACAACAAATATCAGATATAAATAAAATCTGGTAAACTTCTTGTGTGCAAACAGCAAAATAAAATTCCAAAACCAACAACCCGTGTAGATTGTTGAGTAGACATAGCAAAGATCTCAAATTTCCTCTCTCCACGTGAGGCAGCAGATCAGCACCAAGCTGATGGCGGTGCTGGTCCTTGATTTGATTAGCACGGTTCCCAAGTTGATTTGACAGGTCAGAAGCAGCAGTTGTTGCAGACGGAGGGTTGTCCTCTGGATATTTTAATCTGACAGTAGCAGGAGATGTGCACTTCACCGTAGGAGCACTGGATAATGCCAGATCCGGGCCCCGCCGAAAGCTTGATTGGAGTCTGATCAAATCTGCTCTGTGTTGGAAGCACAATCGAGGCAGCGCGCGTCAGGATGAAAACGCCGAGACGGAGGCGGAGGACGCCACGATAAACGCCGAGACGGAGGCGGAGGACGCCACGATAAACGCCGAGACGGAGGCGGAGGACGCCGCGATCGAAGCGCAGAAGAGCTCGCACGGACGCGCCGGATCAACGTCAGGAAGAGAAGCACGAGATCACGGTGATAAGCGGCCGGCGGCGTACTCGAGAGGAAAAAAATAGATCTGATCGAAGGCTATGTATACCACTTGTTAGGGTTAACAGGGGCACAAGATTTTAACATGGAAAAAACTCCCCCAAAGTGGAGTAGAAAAACTATGGGAAATAGATCTATTATTAGGGTTGAGGTACAAGTACAGGAGTGATCTATATTTATAGGCGTGTGCATACAAAAAAGGTAGAGTCATATCCCAACATTTTTTCTTTCGTAACATTTTTTTGCACTGACAAGTATTTGCTACTATGAATTTTTCTTTCATTTGTTACATTTTCATATCCTTTTGCCCCCCCCCCTCCCCCACTTTGACTCTTATAATTCAAGAAACTCTAATCAGCATTAAATTCTTCTTGAAGCGTCGAATAGCTAAGCATTTGTTTTCTCTTAAATTTTTCTCAATAGTATACTTTTGTGCTAAAAGTGTGATGATAACATATGCAGAGTCTTTGCCGTTGTTCCACAAGACTGCAAGTCAGAACTTCCGCATCACCCACGCTTTTATTCACGCCTCGCTTCAGTATTCCGAAGCTGATCGCCCCGAGTCTTCTTCGTCCCCAGAATTGACGGTACTGTAGAACAAAGATCTGCTGACGCGTGCAATTGTTCATTCATGCCCTGCTCTAACTTCATTCTGGCGAGGCTAAGCTTTATCATCGGGTTGTTGTGTTTACCGCTCACAGGCTTCGTGGTGCTGGTAGAATATGTGCCGAACCTTGGAATTGTTTGTGGATAGTTTTGTGAGCGTTTCTTGAATGCATATTTGTATCTCGCCACTGTCCACTGCCCATATGCAGCAGACAGCAGTATATAAGTTGAGAGGATTCTGTGAAGAGATGCACTGCGAGTCTTTCATGGTTGTTTGTATTGACCGGAAGTTTGTTTGAATCTGCCGTTCTGGATGAGTACAACATGGTTCAAAAGCCTGCTGTGCATTCTTTTCAGGTTCCACTTATCTGTCGGGTTGTTCATGTGGAATTTCAATGATTTTACGGGACTTGATAAACTCGTAAATCTGGACAACATCTAGATTGATGAAGGAATTTTGGAGGGAAAAATGAAGGATTCTAATTCATTTTGAAAAGTGTACTGTTCGTACCTTTTGGAATGGAGGATTGGAGTATGGGAGAAGTGAATGAAAGTTTCCTATAGTGGCCATTTTGAAGAAAATCAAAGGAAAAGAAACGTCCACCGTGATCACTATTTTTTCCTTCACTGACAGGTGGGTCCCTCTTCAGCTGCATCTCCGCCGGACCGGACCCACGCTATCAGGCTACGAAGAAGAAGCTCGTGGACGAGCCAAGCGCATATAATAAAGCTCTTGTTCCTCCTCTTCTTCTTCTTCTCCCGCAAGACGACGTTTCCTCCAAACCCTCACCGACTCACACAGATCCCTCCGCTGCCGCCATGACGTTCTCCCCGGGCCCCTACTCCGGCGTCAGCACGCTCGCCCTCGTAAGCGCCCGCTCAACCCCCGTTCCTCTCCTCCCGCAACGTCTAATTACTCGCTGCTCCTTGAAGATTCCAACGCTCCCAGATCTGATCTTATCGTTCCTTCGTTTTCCTTCCGTGGCAGGTGGCGAGGGCGTCGGTCTTCACTTACGGCGTCTTCTACGGAACCGTCAAGCTCTACGCCCTCAAGGTACGTGTCACGTCCCTTGGCCGCCGGTTCGGCGAGGCCGGGGCGTGAGCGCGCGACGGGTTCGCCGGTGAGCATGCCGACGATGACGAATAGACGAAGAAGACGCGCGGAGGCGTAAACCCGATTCTGTTTTCTGTATTTGATCGATAGTCCTACTGGGTCCCATCTGTCAGGGTATTAACCCGTTACACCTTGGGTCCACCTGCCCTTACAACTCAGCTCACTGGCCCACACCACACACGCACTCGTCTTCCATCACCGCAGAGTATGACATCTCCACCCGCTCCAAATGATCCTTGTCCCCAAGCATTCAGCTCCATGAATCATATGATTAGGATATCAGCCTTCCAACGCCGATGCTTCGGATGGTAGAGTCGAGCATGGAACCTCCACAAGAGTGAAACAACATTTTCAGTGGGCTCTGACCTATTGATCTTGAGAACACAAGGGAACATTAGGCCACTCCAGATGATGTTGAGCCATGCCATCTATGGAATTAATGAACCTCCAAGTCCTGAAGAGGTACCTGAATGCTTCCCCCTTATCTGATGGTGCACAAAAATCTGGCCAACCCAATGACCGTACTAGCACAGCTTGAAAAGGCTCCTCCTCACCTTGGCCTGCTGGTACATAGCATCTCGCTTCCATAGCAATGTATTGATGAGTAGCACCCTGAAATTCATCTAATAGACTATGTACTGTTGGATGTATTTGCTCATTGACAGAACTAGGCACTAGCATTACCCAAGACTCAACTTTATGCAAGACTCGCTGCATTTCAGATTTGATCCCTTGTAATGTAACTTCTTTGCTATTATAATAGAACTGTAAGCATCTCTCTGGCCAGTGGCTTCTATAATCAACATGCCTAGCGTTCTGTACTGCCGCCATGATACCTTGCCAGGGTAAATAACCATTTTCCTCTGGACTGTGCATAGCCAACTGGTCTGCATCTGTCGTATAAGAGTTCCACACCCCATGTATCCACCAAGGTTTTGCAATCACAAGAATTTCATTAAATTTAGACGGAATAGGCAGTGGTATAGAAATTGTGGCTTGTTGCAGCTTCTGAAACACCGACTTAGCAGCAGTGTCCCCTTCAAAGTTCTTGTTCCTAGGATCAGTAAAAGCAACCTGAATTTCCCTTAACAACAGTTTAATGACAGATTCATGAGCATACTGTTCTGAAACTGCCGGTTTCATTGGATTGTAATCGTTTAGTACAACCATGAAGCATATGCCGTTACGCAGAACCCAGGGTCCCAAAAGTTTTGCAGGGAGCTGGGGCAAAGAATTCATTGTAGTGTGGTGCACACCATGGAACTGAACTGTCTGACCAGTACACATCTCCTCCTTGTGCATTCCATAAGACCAGTCAACTGTTGATGGTTCATTGATGATCCTTGTAATATCAAGGTCAGCATCCTTTGTGGCCTGACATGGTGCATCAATGAAATAAGCTGGAAAAGAAATCACAGCCCTTGAAACAGATTTGCTACAGTGAGATTCAACAGTTTTCTTCTTCTCGGGCAAAACAAATGCACCGATCTGGCTTGGAGGGTACTTCTTTCCATCTGTTGTTTCAACCCAAGCATCATCATTTGGCGCTGTCACAATTTTGTATGGCACAATCTGTATCTCTTCCCCATTGGGTTGCTCCACCTTCATGGCCTGCAACTTTTCCTCCTCAACAACTGGAGTGGTACGTGCATACCTGACAGCACATTTCTGAATGTCCTTTAACATTTTAGTGACAAAACTGTCTTTCCCTTGTGAACCAGTAACACCTCCCATGGCCTTGCCCTGTACAGCTGGTGTGTTTGCTGCTCTCAAAAACTTAGTTAAGGCTGCACAATCTGAATGCTCACATTCCTTTCCAATCACCTCTACTGCTTCAACACCTATTTTCCCTGATCTCAAAGAACCCAGCTCCTTTTGCATCATAAGATTCTTGAAGCTCTTCACTGGTCTTAGCAGATGGAATAACCCCCTTGGCAAAATGAGTAGTCCCAAATCTCTCCTCCGTGCTAAAATTCACTGCCGTATCTTGAACAGCGAAATTGGTTGCATTAGTCATGTCTGGCTCCACCACAACTTCCTCTGATTCCTTCTCTTTGATGGATAGGATCTTCCTCTGGATCTCCATCTCCTATGTCCACCTCCACATGCATCCCTTCATTTTCTTCAGTGCCATCATATGCCACCTCTTCACTACCATGAACTTCCACTGCTATGTCCTCATCTTTAAACACCAGATGCTCATCTGTAAATCTCACCTTGGAATCATCCCCAAGCACCTTACCGTAACAATCCATGGCTTCCTTCTCTGTGCCCCTGCCACCTTCCTCCCCTTTACTATACTTCCCACCCACATGGCTACTAGTTTCCTTGAGCAGACCAACAAAGTACTCATCGATGGCTTCAGCCCTGTACAGAGCTTCGGAACCGTCCTTCACGAGACAGCGACTGAGATTGGTGACGGGCTCCCACTTCTCCTCTGCGTCTGTGTCATAGATTGGGGCATCCAAGGCTGGAGAAGCTGGCGGCAACGCGTCGAACACCTTGACAGCGTCCGCGGCGAGGTGGTAGGCGCCGAATGTGGCGACCTGGTTGTCGTGGTCGTCGATGGTGGGGAGCAGAACTAGTGCTTCGTCAATCTCCCTTTGCTGGACGAGGATGCAAGAGGCGCTGGGAAGCCACTCCATCGAGCTTCTCCAGACCATCTCCGCCGTTGAGCGTGTGGTGGTCGGCGGGCGTGGGTACCCGCTTCGCATGGTGGAGATAGGCGGAGCTCCCGCCGCGGGCAGTGACGGCGCGGATGAGTCGAGGGTTCGGAGTAGCGACGAGGTGGAGGTGTAGGTGGCCGCAGATTTCGGGGAGGTGAATGAGGACTGGTGGACGAAGAGGCTCTCGCTGTCGTCCTCGGGGAAGACGAAGTCGAAGCCCTTGGTGTAGCGCATCCTCGCCGCCGACGACGTCATCGCGGGTGTTGAGGAGGACACCGCGCGTGGTGGCGCACGGGCAAGGGGGGCCTCGTCCCACGCGGGCGCCGTCGATGAAGACCGCCGGCGTTTGGGTGAGCGGAGGAGGTCGTCTGCGGGTGGCGCGCGATGGCGACGGGCGAAGGCGACTTCATCCCACGCGGGCATCGCTGGTGAGTGCCGTCGACGTCCGGGTGCGAGGAGGGAAGGATCGGCGTCGTGGATGCTTGAGCGAAGGGATTTGGATCTCGCCGCCACCAACGACATCGAGCCAATTCGTCGTCGGGGACCGCCGAGGAATGCTGAGCTCTGATACCACTTGTCACGTCCCTTGGCCGCTGGTTCGCCGAGGCCGGGGCGTGAGCGCGCGACGGGTTCACCGGTGAGCATGCCGACGATGACGAATAGACGAAGAAGACGCGCGGAGGCGTAAACCCGATTCTGTTTTCTGTATTTGATCGATAGTCCTACTGGGTCCCATCTGTCAGGGTATTAACCCGTTACACCTTGGGCCCACCTGCCCTTACAACTCAGCTCACTGGCCCACACCACACACGCACTCGTCTTCCATCACTGCAGAGTATGACAGTACGATTCGTCGTTCGTAGCTGATAGTGTTGCCGGGTTAGGGTTTTTTAGGAGGTGTCCCTAGATGCGGTGGTTCCAGGTTTCGGTTGGATTGGATGCCGTGGTTGTATGAGTGTTTCCTACTCCTGGATGTATCTAACTAATGAAGGGTTTAGGGTTTAGTCTGTGGGACGCCGGCGTAATTTCCTGGTACGAGGGCTTAATCTGATTCTGCTGCTTTTGTGACTGATACAAGTTGATTGATTCGTGGTATTATGAACTGACATTGTGTATGTGTGAGGTTGTAAGTCGATGCCTGTTCTGATCACGACTGGGCATTCTTGTAGTGCACCAATACCCATGGTCTCCATTTGTTTTGAACAAGTGAGTGATAAGTAATTTGGGATGGAAGGAGTATGTCAACTGAATGATGGTGCGCCTTGATTTGTAGTTTGTTTGTTGGCCTGTGCTAGCTTGTATCTGGGTCATGAGTTTAGGTGGATTGATTTGGATGCAGGCTATAATGGATGTTTATTTAACTTTCCCATGTCATGTTGCACTTCTTGTATAGTGGTTTAAGACTCCCCCCCCCCCCCCCCCCCCCCCCCTCTTTAAAGCTTCCACAATGAAAGATCAGGATGCATATGAATGTGAATATATGTCTTCAGTATGTTTCTGGTTCGTCCAAAGCAGTAGTTGTTTGATATGACATATGATGCTGCTATGAAATAATGTTTGACAATTTGTGCTGCTGGTTCTTTTTATCTTTCAGATTATCTTGTATGTCCATTGAAGTGTATTTGATATTTTTGCTGTTTGGGAAAAAAAGATTTCCATGTTTGTTTACCTGATGATTCTTGAATTTTCCGAGTCGTTGAATCCTAGATGTTAACCAATGCTCTATTTCGGTCCAGGCCGTGAAACCTAAAATGGAGGATCCTCATGCCGCCACTCACCACTAAGGACCGGAATGCAAGGTGGTAGCTCCAATGGAAGGATGTCATAATCTGCTCTCCTTGATTCGAGCAGTTGGTTTATGATTTGTGTAGACGTTCTGTTTAGAACCCGCATGGGTGGTTTCTTTAGTTTTTGTTCATGATAAGTTCCAACTTGAAATCAGGAACTTTTGGCCAACCTGTGAACTTGGGAGTTTGAATATGGCCATTGATGGTTCTATGTCAAGGTTCTAATGCATGTCACTTATTTTGTTAGCCCAGTTTTGTTTTGGAGTGAATGGTTTGTTGTGAATGCTGGCATGACTGCGTATAAATATGTGATATGTCTGGCCGATTGAGGATAATTGCAGTTTATGCTAGGTGTCTGTAAACAGATTTCATACCTGTGGAATGCGTGGGCGTGGCTTCTGCTGTCGAATAAACCTTTGCGTCCGTTGGTTTCACTAATAAGTTTGGTTGCTTTAGTGTCTTTATAACCCTCTCCCATCAGCAAGACTCCTAGGAAGACATGTTGTAGCAAAGGGGGCTCTCTGTTCGACACAAACTTGAACATCTATCAAATCTTTGATGAATCACATAAGCATGACATGTCATTTGGAAGGTTAAGGTAGCAGGTAATATTCCAAGCGCATTATTGTCAGTCCTCTGTACGTATTCATCACCCTGCGTGCTGCATCATTCACATACAGTTATCATCAGATATCCCTTTGTAATTAGTATACAGAATATCAAAAAATGCTCTAAAAGATGACAAACTTCTGGAGACGAGAGAGTACATTGATAGGATAAATATTATATTTGTATGGTAACATGTGTATATTCGGTAGATTAGGTTTTAGTATCATATACTACCATATATATATCAATTCTATGTTGTAATGATATAACGGGTCTCAAGCTCGGATAGGGGTTGTAATAGGCTTGACGAGTCAACAATTATACTTAGCCATTCTCATAAAAATGAAACCTATTAAATTGTTGGATTTCATTTTTAGCCGACCTTAACTTCCTTAAGACAGACTTGGTGGTTGTTGTTGTTGTATATATATACCATCCGGGCTTAGCGTAGCTAGCGACTACACCGCCAAAACAACTATGGTGAAGGCTACAGCTCTCGCGCTCTTGGTTTGCGCTCTCCTTTGCCTTGCACGCACAGGTACTCATCGCTCCATTTTCTCAATCTCATTTATATGATCTAAAAAATATTAGCTAGTTGAATTTTGAACTACGTGTCGTCTGGTGATTTTAACGCCAAATAACAACGAAGGTGTCGTCGCGTCTCCGGACCTGGGGCCATGCGAGGACACGGACCTGCAGATCTCGACGTCTCCGACGGGAAGCCGGAGTACAGGTGACGGTGGCAAACGAGTGCTTGTGCTCGGTGGCGGGCGTCGTGGTCTACTGCCCGGACGGCGTGCCGAGCGGCACCGCCGGAGACGACATCCGCGTGGTGGACGGCAACGGCATGCTTTGCCTCGTCCACAACGGATGGCCGATCGACAAGGGCTCGCCGTTCACCTTCACCTACGCGTGGAGCAGCACACTCGACTTCACCATGTACAACTTGACGCCGCGGTGCTAGAGGAGGAAGAACCTAAATGATGTTCCTTGCATGGCTTGAAACGATGATGCTCAAGTGCAATTAGAGATAAAAACGGTCGGAAACGGACGGAAAAGTAATTAAATCATTTTTATTTTCATGTAAAATTTTCGGAAATGGAACTATCAGAAACGGTGACAGCATTGGAAATTTCAAAAATATCGTAAACAGGTATATCGAAACGAAAATATGTCGATATCATAACAGTTCTGATCTTTTTTATACTCCAAAATATTTTCTATCCATATTATCAACAAGTATATAAGATGAGAGGCAATTGTCTGTAATCAAGGGAAAAGAAATTTCCTTATATTTTCTTTCCCTTTCTTCTCTTCATTAACTTAATTTCCCTCCTATTTTATTTACTTATTCTCTCTTTATTTTGTTTTATTTTATTTCCAATTTCGTTATATTTTATCCCCCCTCTTTAATTTATTTCCTTTTCATGCTTTATCCCTCTATTTAATTTATTTCCTTTTCCCTCTATTCCCGGTTCCCGCGCAGGTAGACTTCTCCTCCTTTTTCCTTATATCTTTCTTTCTTTTTTACTATATTTTTCCTTCTATTTTTCCCTTTTATTCCTCTTTTTCCTCTCTTTTCATTTTCCCCTTTTACTCCTTTTTTCTTCTTTATTTCCTTTCATGCTTTATCTTCTTCGTCCAGACCTCCATTCTCCCGACTCCTGACCTCTTCCTCCACTTTTCTCCCGACGTGGTCCTCCCACCACCCTGCCATCGTCGCGAGACCCGTCACCGTCGGCCGTCCCCCTCGTCCACCAACTCCCCCTCGACAAGCTCCACCCCATCCACACCGACCTCTGGCGCCGCCTCGACATCGTGATGTCTCCGCCCTCCACAGCGACCGGTGGCCAGGACCACGTCAGCGGCGATTGCAGCTCCTCCACCTCGTTTGTGGACGACGACTGCTTAGACGAGGCTGCCTCATCTTCCTTTGACCCTAAACTGTCGCCCGGCGGCTGCATGAGGCGGAGCCTCGCAGCCTGCGAGCGTGGAGGCGAGCGACGGGGATGCGATAGTGAATTTTTTCCATTTTAATATCAAGTTATAATGATTTTACATCATTAGCTATCAAAAAACCTTTTTTACCATTCTAACCACCCTACCGTCTACACCGTCGTCCACCGATTGGCCACGTGTCAGCCTCTCGGACTTTTCAAAAATTCTGAATCATATTCATTTTTGGACGGCTATTTTAAAATAATTAGAGACATTTTGGAAAAGTAATTATGAAGAAACTGTAGTACGAAATGTGTACTACAGTTTATTCAATAACAAAATTACCAAAATATACCTCTAGGTATTTTAAAATATTCATTCAAAAGTGACAAACTCAGAAAAATTGGGTTATTTGTCACTGGAACGTCCAAATTCTTTGAGTTTTAGTCACTTTTGAACTGCTATTTTAAAATAGTTAGATACATATTTTATAAATATTGTTATTAGTACAAATGTAGTACACATTTTGTTCTATGTTTACTTAAATAACAATATTTCCGAAAGTTGTCTCTACATATCCCAAAATAGCCGTCTAAAAGTGACTAAGCTCAGCAAATTTTGCTCTGCAGTCAAATTTCTTGAGTTTTATTTACTTTGTACGGCTATTTTAGAATACCTAGAGACATATTTTGGGAATTTTGTTATTGAATAAAGTGTAGTACACATTTCTTACTACAGTTTCTTTAATAATTACATTTTTAAAATATTCCTCTAAGTATTTTAAAATATCTGTCCAAAAATGAATATGACTCAGAATTTTTGAGACGTCCGAGAGGCTGACACGTGGCCAATCGTCCACACCGTGGACGAGTGGACGCTAGGGTTGTTAGAATGGCAAAAAAAGTTTTTTGACAGCTAATGATGTAAATTCATTATAAATTGATATTAAAATGGAAAAATTTCTGCGATAGTTGTGACGGACTGGCCGTGTGTTGTAGCCTCCTGGGCTCGCGTTCCGATGGGCCGGGCGATGGACCGATCGACGAAAGATGGGACTGATTGGGCCTCCTGATTCGGAATACAATCAGAAATTTTCCGGATAATTTTCGAATAAATACGGTATCCTGACAATTCGATAGAAAATTGACTCAAGCATTTTCATTCCAATTTCCGAAGTGAAAATTTCAATTACCGACTCATATCGGAATAATTCCGTGAAAAACAGTAATCAGATCAAATATATTCGGAGACGGCATCGGATAATCCAGAAAAGTACCATACTGCTTTCATCCCTAACTGCAACGGAACCATGGATTGAAATTTCTATTGCCACTTTGATAATACATCCTCACCAGGAGCAATGCGCCCAGCTCCTGTCACTGATTCTAAATTTGCATTTCCAAATAAAACTGCATCCAGAACAATGGAACCGGATTTCTGGAGCTAAATTGTGCTCCTCCGTCACCTTCAAGGACACATCACATTAAGTTACGCGAGTTCCTACTACCTCTTGCTAGAACACATGACCGACATTATCTGTGACAAATTAGAGACAGCAGGCCCAGCATTATTTATGGCAGATTACATGCTGAAAGAACAAGTCGATCTAGTTTCACCAGTCCATGAATCTAGTAACATTAGTAAATACAGATTACATGTGATTCCCAAATTCCTCCGGTACAGAATTTACAACGGATCAAAAGTTACATGGTGGCCGAGGATCAAAAAAACACTACAGGGATGCTGATAACGCTATTATTATAGTCTACAGAATCACCACATCTGCTATTTTCTGCACTGATCACTATTGTGACCACCTTAATCTGAAACTAACCCTTGTCATAAATGGATCACATTTGCATATCCACCACTGCAAGAGATGGCGCTGTAGCGACCTTCTCCTGAAGATTGAACTTCCTCGCTATATAAGGCCGAACATCTTCAACACCAACCAAGGTCTCTAGAAATGGGAGCAGCTTCAGCAGCTCTCTATCGTTTGGATCATCAAACCAGCTTTCAATAGGGATGCCATTGTCTAACTGGAACCCAAAGGCCTATAAACATAAAAGCAATTTTAGATTCAAATCATCAACCACATCCCGAAATAGTGAACATGTTATGGCTGCGATTATTCAAGGATAATTCGCAAGTTAGATCCACTAACCCGCCCTCTCTGGACAGAACAATTGCAAGCTATTCAATTACTGACACGTCACAGATACACTGATATACAACTTAACAATAACCAAATGAAGATTGACGACGTACAGAGCTGCATGGCTGCTCCTAGTACTCTCTAGCACCCCATAATTCTGACAATGATTTTTCATCTATCTATAATGCTCCAAGGACTAACATCAGCATCTACCTAACTGTCCTTACCAACAAGGCCCAGAACAAAATGACTCCTTATCTGTTTATACTGGCCATTTGAATAACTCTGACAAGTTATGAAATGACCATGAAACTATATGAATCGTGGGAGAATTTCTGACAAACTCATAACTTGGTGGATAGTCTCAATCAGCTTCTAACAGCACTGTATAAGTGAATATTCAACAAATAAGCAAGCATGCTGGCGCCGACAGCAACTTACTGCAACTGGGCTGGATAAAATGAAGATCTTTACAAAGACCAAATGAAAAAAAAAATCCTCTGCAAAAAGGAAAATTATATGATAGCTGATACCTGTGGAGAATTATCAACAATCATTACACGAGTCAAGTCACGCCCAAGCACTGTTAGATCCTTTAGGTAGTTGCCCTCCACATATACGCAAGATTCCCGGTAAACACGATGACGGAACAACTTTCTTTTAGGGTCAAGAACATTGAGAAGTTGCTCCGCATAAATGCTTTGACTAGCAGTGAAAATAATTATCTCAAACATGCTGGCAACTTTCTCTAAGAACTCTTTAAGATAGGGACGGCACCGAACATATATTGTGTGCTCTTGAAAGTTAAAATGAACAGGAAATGTGAAATCAGCATCCTCACAGTGCTCAAGAGTCGAGTGCACAAGTGTTTCTGCATCATATAATAGAAAAACACAGTTAATAGCAAAATGGGCAAGGAATGATAATCTTAAATTTTCAACTGAGCATAAGTCAAGCAGAACAGAACTGATAAAAAGCTTAGACCCAAATCACCTTTTAGGCAGGTTCAAAGGAAGCAACAAATACTAAGTGCTGGATTATGGTCACAAAGCAGGCACCTCTCCGCTATAAAATCTAATAATCTAGGTCTACAGCTGTGCCCAATCTGAATTCTGAATCCATGATAGTGATACATTGATGATACGATCCATCAGTGTGCAAATAACAGCTTTAACTACCTATTATTCTGCCAAATTCAGCCGTACCGATAGATAAACATGTTGGATATCATCGCAGGAGCAGAGAAGATTCATGCAGCTACAATCATATCAGATTACTAATTTTATTCATTCACTTATCTATCTTTAAGTAAATGGACACTAGCTTGAAATGTTTTACATTCTAGAGGCAGCAGGACGTTTTGTAGTTCCGAAAAAAATAAGACAAATGACCAGCTTTCAGTTGATTATAGAAATGGAGTTATTAAATACAGTGTTTATGAAGCCAGTAGATATTACCATCCAGATCAAGTACAAGAGTAGTTGCAGGGCAACTCCGGGTTTGCTTTGGAAGGAGAACAGGGCGAAACTTCGGGACCACCATAGATAGATCAGGTAAATCCTTGATAAAAGCATACGGATCAAACTCATCAAACTCCTCAGCTTCTTCACCTTCAACATAACCTTCTGTTGAGGTCGAATCTTGACTTTGTTCATCAATGCATTCCAACTTAGATTGCTGCATAGCAAGATATATTGCTGAGACTTCTGAAGAAAGGTTTCCCAGTTCACTGAACTCATTCACTTCGAGTATTGTGTTTTGCCCAGTTGGTTGCAACTTGAGTGCACAAGAGTGGTCACTTAACCCATCATGAGTGCTAGATGCAAGGTTTGTGCATTCACCATAGGACCCAGAATTTAAGGTAGCTTCCATGCTATCATGAGTATGCGTTGTCTGTTCTTCTAATGAGCCAGCTGGGCCAAATGGAGCACATTTATGATCTAAGCCTGCATGATCAGCAGTCAAGTAATGAATCGATCGGGGCTGAAAGAAAAATGAACACAAAGGCTGCAATTTTTACCACATTCTAAATGATGCAGGAATTGTCAACTCTATCGAATGGTTATATAGTATACCTTGGCTTCATAAGCGCAGGAACCCAGTGACATAAATAATAAAACAAGACATACAGAAACAGGCAAAAATCAAGAAACAACGGCCAACAATGAATGTATAAGCATAACATATGTCATTTTAAATCGTATATCGCAACACTTTAGTGAAATAAACGAAATGTGATACTATTAATGTGGGCACCGGAGTCCACACATCCGAGGATCTCATTGGGTGGTGCCGTGCGATGCGGCACCTAACAGCACACACAAAAAGGATACCAAAACATATAAAATTTTCATTTCATAATAAGAAGAGTTTACAAAAGAGTGTACGACAGGGGTACACACGAAGCGGAAAATACATACTCATAATCTCACCTAACTAAGCAGGAGAGAAGACGTCCATGCCCTAGGACGCTTCTCACTAGCAACAAGAAGAACAATCAGCAGCGGCGTGGTTCACATGAGATTTATCTCGATACCTCGAAATCTCATGTACAACCTGAACAGCGGAAATAAACATAATATCTGCAAAAATCGTTAAAGCGCAAACGTGAGCATAAGGCTCAGCAAGACTAACCCGTCTCACTAGACATATGCAGGGGAATACTAAACATAGGTAAGGAATAGCATGAAAGACTCGCCTACAAGTGGATCCTTATAGTCATGTTTTAAGTAGCACATGACATTCTTCAGGCACGGCACATCATAGAGTCTACAATCAAACAAGAAACGCTTTGCCGATGATATAACATGCCCAAAGCACATAATGCTATTACAGGTAAAGTATGGAAAAACTGTAAACTTTTAATTGTACTATATCTAAGCCATACAAGGTTGCAAAGCAATTATAATTCAATATATCATATTCTTCTGACTTCTTTAGTATTTACTACGTCACGGCGCAGTGAACAAGTGATACTCTATTACCGCGAGGGACGGCGATTGCAATCAGGACACACCCGGACAGCACGACACATACGCACGTTCGGAAGTGTCAGCGAGTACATCAGTACCTACATAACACTTCAGTACTAGTCGTATATGGCCACCTTTCACAAGAAACTCGAATGCCGAACCCGTCTCACCTCCGCGAACAGAAGGTCTCCGCACGGAACACCTCTATGCCCGCCGACCGATTTACACCTTACTGTCCTCAACCCACCCCTATCGATGGTGAGTTAATGTCCTCGACATCCCAGTTATCGAGTTACGTCAGTTTATTGGAGCCCATATATCCAATATGTTGCCGATACAAGTCAAGCTTGTTCGAAGGGGCCGCATACAGACGGGCCTTAATCGACACAGGCAGGGCTATGCGACCGAGACTCCAATTCCCGTCGCTTCCTATCCATCCCCTGCCCGGTCTCAGATTCATTATATTAAGCCATTGTCTATCTAACCAATCTTGTGAGATATGTCCTACATCTCTCGCGAGTAGATTTCAGCTACTCAACTTCTACCGGATCACCTATAACATTAGCATAGCAGTTCTACACGTCGAGCTATCAAACTACCCGATTAACCAATGGGATTGTGGGTCATGCATCTGGAGTATTCAAGCATCCTGAACGTAATGCACAATATCAACTGAAGACGTAAATGAATAAAACTGGAAAACTTTGAAAAGCTCTTAAATGCAAACCGAGGCTTGCCTTAGTTTGCGCTAAGTCAATGTCAGTCGTTAAGTCTTGTGCTTTCCTCCAAAGAGTCTGCCACGGAACTTCAAGTGGAAACACCTTGGCCTTCTCCTCCAAGCGAAGTTTCTTGTCGATCACCTATCAGCACGTTCCTATCGACATGATATGCATATAAGTAATTAAGTAATTAAGTAATTTAATAATAGACTCCACGGGGTTGTGTAAACTTTAAGAACGAGGAGTTTGACTAGGAAGGACAGATATGCCTCTGTTGTGTGGGTAACCAGAGGATGAGTCAAGGTGGACATAGTAGTGTCAGGTATGAACTGAAAGGTACAACATAAAGCTACATTGCAACTTAGCATACCACACCTCAAGCTATGCCACGCGAGATTGACAATTCTGAATGGTGAAGAAGTGTTGGGCGGAGAAGTGTAAGGACGACCCAAAAATCAAGGTGGGACATCGAAAGCTTGAGTATGAGTGGAGTGTACAAGACGAAGGTCGCGATTTAGCAGTCGACCAACGAACTTGACTTAACTCAAAAAGAAGTAAACCTAGTTAAGTACGCAGTGCTGTCGTAGGGTCTTGACTTAGGATGAACCATGATGGAACCTAACGACACTTGGGACTGAATTGAGATCAACATGGCTTGGACTTAAGAAGTCATTACAAGCACTGTTAACCTAGCATGAGTACCAAGACAACGTTCAAACCGCTTTTAGGTAAACCAGTTGCTACGACTAACGTCGCAAGCATCGTTCAGGTGCTTACACGACGACACTAGTGTAGTGTCTCCCGCAAGCTTGTCCAGGTGAGCTCGATAAGCTCTCGGGACTTAAACATGATGTGGGACCTTGCCGTGAAGGCATGCTTTGCCATCTCGAGAAGATCGTCTTAGCGACGTTCACATCAACCCGGACTCGTCAATGGGGTGAGCGGAATCCCGAACACCACCTTGTGAGTCTTAAGGCTAGTGATGTCGACATGGTTGTTGATAAGCGACTCAACGAACCTACCGTCGATGAAGTGGTACACCAAGTTAACCAATTGTGTGATCGGTTAGGGAACATCCTCGACACAACCAAGGAACTCTTATCCAAGGTTCCCCTTGGTCTAGTTCTCCTTGTTGGTCGCAACGTTCTTGCATACCTCTACCCCAGGTCATCGAGGATCACCGACACACCTAGTTTGACCTAGAAGGCATTTCATCGAGCACCTTGGCTACACCCAGGACTCGACGAGTCTCGCCTCGACTAAACCCTAATTTGGCTAAACGACCGTCGACCGTTGTGTTGTGGTTGTGTTCCAGCATCATGTACGTTACAGGCATCCTTCATCTCGATGCCAGGACACGATGATGGCTCGGAACGTCACGACGACGTCATGTGGTCAACGACGTCGACACGGCTCAATGTGAAGCAACACAAGCATGTATGGACATGCCAACACAACACAAAGGCGAGAAAGGTCAACGTGGGGTTGCTTTTGGCTAGACCTCAAGGTAGAACGCGGACGTAGGGCTCGACGTCGCTCAAGTCAATACAACGCCCACCACGAACAACCATCGACGAAACTGTTGTCGATGGTGGCAAGCATTATGTGAGCTACTAGAGGAACAAGAGCAGTAGTAGTTTGAACACGACATGTCACTGTAGTGATAAACAAGTGGTTTGCCTACACCGTGAGGGCATGCAGGCATACGCTGCAGGTGGTGGTCACCACAGACACGGCTGCGTAGGAACGCACACATGACACAATGACCAAGGTCGGGGTTACCACGCAACCAGTAGCAAGGCACCCATGGTGCAGGGTCTGCACTCGGGAGGAGCCCACGACACGGTGATGTGTTACTGTGGCTGAATGGTGAGACGAGCGCGAGGAACCAAGTGAACAGTGTGTGTCGGTATTTCGTCGAACAGGTGTGAGCGTGACTGGAAACAGAGCATAGAGCAGTGGAAGCATGGGATATTCATGGAGCTGAGGTCGATAAAATGAAGAAGGACCCTTAGGTCGAGTAATGACACGGTTGTGCTGGCAAGGTGTGCTCGGCCGTTGACGAACATGGTGCCGACATGGAACGTGCTCACCGCGGTCTGCGCGGCGAGGAACGGCGCAACGCGGCGCACTGCTGGAGACGGCAGGCTAGTGAATAGTGGAAAAACGCACGAGGACGCAGCGCTGTGGAGGAAAACACTTGCGTGAATAAGCAAAGTGCGCAGGTGAGCGACCTACGGCGCGGCGCACGGCAACACGTGTTGCGGCGAGGAGGAGAGGCGAGCAGGGAACGCGTTAGGCAGAGAGGAAGGACGACGACGACTAGGCAACTCACCTGGAGACGTTCGGTGGCCGGCGACAGGCGCAGGAGCGCGGGACGGCGACGTCGACTCGTGCCGGCGAGCAGCAGGGCGACTGGGCGCCGTCGGCAACAGGGGACGAGCGTGGCGCGCGGCGGAGGTGACCGGCGCGGCAAAGGTGGGGCGAGCGTGACGCGCGCGGGCGTCGGCCTGGGCGATGAAGGAAGCGGGCGCGCGCGCGACGAAGGGAGGAGACGCGCGCGGCAAGGGTGCGCTGCGGCCGGAGGCAGCAACGGCGCGACCGGAGGGAAGCCAAGGGGCCATGGCGGCGAAACGCGCGCGAGCATCAGTTGCACGTGGGGGCGGCGCCGGTGAGGAGGCGGCGGCGAGGTGCTTGGCGGCTCGGCCAGCAGGGAGGCGAACCGACGTGTGGGGAGGCCAGCAGCGTGACATGGAGGCCAGGAGGAGGAGCGCAACGCGGCGCACGGGCGTTGGGCTGCGGTGAGCGCGCCGGGCGGAGCTGGGACGTGGCCAGGGCGAGCGGCGGAGCGGAGCGGCACGGCAGGGAGGGGGCACGCAGTCCGAGAGAGGAGCGCCGGCGTGGCGAGGGACGCGAGCCGGTGGCCGGCGTTGGCGAGCAGGAGGCGATGAATACGTTCGAGAACGAAGTAGCAGGAAGCTTTTATCGATCCAAAGCCTGTTGCGGTGGCAAGCAGCTGCCTGCGTGCAGCGCGGACAGCAGAGGAAAACTGCATGCCGAGTTGCCGACCTGACCTGTGGGGACCACTTGTGGGACCCACCTCCCTCATTCTTCTTTCCAATTTCAAATAGGGCTGGCAAACATGCTTCAAAAATATTCAACTTTGGCCCAATGACTAAATAAAATGTGAAGAATTTTATGGTGCAATTAGATTTCAGAACTGAGCAAGTTGAATTTTTACTCAGATTTGAATTTGAATTCAAATGGTGAGTCTTGACTCAATAAAATAAATAGTAGATTAGGTTCAAAAATCCTGAAACTTTGAAGTTACCCTTTTTAGTTACCCTTTCTGAACCATAAGGGACCTCAGGAAAAATTTGGAGTTGATTTGGACAAGGTTAAGTACAAAGTTTAAATTTGAAGTCGACTCTGATTAAACTCTCAGTACGTGTCCAATAAATGGAAAACGTGCTTCAAAAATTTTTGAAACTTTACCGAGAGTCAATTTGGAATATTAGAAGGTCATGGAAAATTTTACAGCCTTAGATTTGAATATTTGTGAATGTCCCATTTTAGGGTTGGAATAATTCCTTTTTCTTTCTCTCTATTTTGTTTTCTTTTCTCCTTTAATTTTTCATTGAAAATGTGAATACTTGGAAATTAAAGATTTTCACCTTAAGTCCCAATATACATTAGCAACCATGTTCTATATGTAAAATTTTAACAGATTCCTATTTTTAGTGAACATTGGTTAACTCATATGGTTCATGTGAGTTTGGATTTCCAAGTTCACATTCAAAATTTTTAAGTTCGCATTTTTCGTTTTTGTTCTTCCGAAAAGCGAGCTTTTACAATCCTTCCCCCTTAAAGGAATCTCGTCCCGAGATTCTAACAAGTAGAATAACAGAAACGATGAGGGGACGATCTATAAAAGAGGGTCATTGACTAAGGAAAATGACAATGCCCTTAAAGACTTGGGGTCTACGAAATAGTGATTATCTTCAAGCATCTTAAGAAATTCCAAAGTTTGCTTCAAGTGATTCTAGTCTTTAGGTTGATAACCTTGACAGGAGGCTCGACATGACAATATCACATCGTAAAACTTGGGTCTTAAAAAGTTATGTTGAGGTGTTGAGGTCTTCTTTCCGTCAAAATGAAGTAATCTTCTTCATTGAGGAGGTACTTAGAGTTCTATGATAGTTAAGCGTCCTTAACTCTGAATGTTTCTCTTATGAAGACTTTTCTGCTTTGGTCTTGTAGCCGAAGAAATGCCATCAGGAAGTCAAAGAGTTCCAAAGTTTGGTAATCAATAATAATCTCGCGAATAGAAAGATTTTAAGGTTCTAGCGAGGTCGAGAAGTCAATAAGAAACTCCTCGCAGCTAGAAACAGTCAGTTGCCAGTACTCAAAGCGATTTGAGTTTCAACAAGTTAAGGACAAGGACTCAACTTTGTTTTAGTCACAAGGTGTCCCTTGTGCTACTCAAGATAATGAAACCAATCGAAGACGTTGCGAACGATAAAATTAATCACAACTCAAAAATGTTAGGCACTACTTAAGTATCTGAACGGGGTCACATATTCTTGCTCAAAACTCATTAGTAATTACGTTTCATGATGCATCACAAACCGGATGATGTTATGCAGACACAATGCAACTTCGCGGATAACTATGCAAGGTATGGTGCATTCAGTATTATGTTATGCTTTGAGCAAAAATAGGTAAGACAACTCAAACACAAACAGAAGTACTCTAGATACAGAAGGATTAAGTGACTTGGTCCTTAAAAGTGTCGAACGACGAATGTCACTTTCACATCTTGACCAAGTTCAAGAATTTCAAGGTAAGAACATTAGCAAGGAATGATGAGGTTCATCTCAAGGCAACGGAGTGTACATAATGGAACAAAACGATTGAACTTCTTGTTGATGTGAAGTTCCCTAAAGCTTGCTAATCACAGTTTACAGGTAGTTGTGATTCCTTAACAAAGGGTCATGTTTTTCATCATGTAGGATTCCTAAGGTAGTATGTCTAACCTTTAGAACAGCGTTCAGAAAGGCGGGCCAAGGCGCTCGCCCAGGCGCGCATCCGCGCTAGGCAAGGCCCCGACGCCCAGCCTTGGGGGTCAGGCGCGCCAAAGGCGCCGAAAACGCGGAGGCGCCGCGTGAGCGCGCGCAGGCGGGCGGAGGCGGCGCTAAAGCGGTCCAAGGCGCGGTGAAGCGGACCAAAATTTTTTCGGCAGGAGGGCGCCCGACTCCCGCGCCCCGCCCGTGGGTCGTGGCTCGATAGCGACAGGTTGCATCTCACGGTCGCGACTCGTCCGTCTAGTTCCAGTCAAATTGTCCGCCCGTCCCGCTAAGTGCAGAGGCGCGTCGCCGTCGTCCGCCCCAACACTCCCCTCCCGACGCTTCCCTCCCCGATGTTGTCCTCCCCCGCGCTCTCCTTCACTGCCGGCTCCCGATGTCATGCCGTCGGCTCCCTAAAACTGATTCCGCGCCGCCGGCCGCCCGGGCACTACCCTCCCGACGCTCGCGAAGAACCTCCCCAAAGCCTGCCAACGCTTCTGGCGCTCCCATCCTCAAGTCTCTGCCACCAAGGTTATTAGTTCCTCTGTTTGATTCGGATTGTTGGCTTGTTGAGTGATTGATTCAGATGAGTCAATAGAGTTCTTCTCTGTCTGAATGTTTGATGGATTGTATTTCTCTGTTTGAATGTTTGATTCAGATAAGTCTAGTGTTCTATACTTATATTTCTCTGTATTGTGCAGTTGTTGCAGTGATTGAATGTTGCAGATTCAGATTGTTAGCAATGTTTGTTGCCTCAATAGTTCTGCTAATTCTTGTTTTGTTTATACTTTATAGTATATTTCTATCTGTTAGTTGTTTATACTTGTATATTCCTATCTGTTAGCTGTTTACAGTGATTTTAATTCTTGTATACTGCAAGAACACAAGAATTAACATATATATATTAAAAATAGTAAAAACACCTAGGCAACGCCTAGAAACGCTTAGGCGCGCCTAGGCTCTAGGCGATAGGTCACCGCCTGCCTAGCGCCTTTTGGAACCTTGCTTTAGAAGGTGCGGTAGGGTTACCTTCAGAAGTTGCAAAGAGAGTAACCTTTGAAGAGTAAGGTTCTCATCACTTTTGTAGGTTGCACTAAGTGGTTGACAAGGTACTGTGCTTGGCACGACCTTGGTTAGTGATCCACGTTTGTCGAAGGTCTTAAACGACACTTCCCCCGGTCCTGCTTAGAGAGCAGCCCGCGGAGGTTCTTTGGATTCACGAGGGCTAGTCCCAGGAGATTGAGCGCAGCGAGATGATGAACACAGAGGGTTTACGTGGTTCGGGCCGCCAGAACGTAACACCCTACATCCACGGGAGTGTTTGTGTATTGCCTTGCTTGAGCGTGTATGAGTTTTTTTTTTTTGATCCCTTGTGAAGGTCGCCTGCCGAGTCCTTTTATAGTCCAAGGACTCTGCAGTCACAAGGCAGGCCCCGGGGCCCGACAGGTGGTCCCGGGGAGAGCCAAATCCTATACAAGATCTAGGATTAAATGTTATCTACTTCCCTTTGTCAGGGGCTTCAATGTGTCGTCCCGCCGCGTCGTGCGCCAGGGCTACACATAGTTGTTGATGATGGCAGGGCATGTCCCACCCGTCTTGTCCCTGAGGCTCACTCGTCCGTCTTGCGTAGTGGGTCTGTACCGGCTACTTGGACAAGACAGGACACTGGAGCCTTGACTTTTGCATGCGCGACTCCGCTTCGCCTGGGGAAGGCGCGCATACTTAATGCCTGTCTGAGCAGTGCACTCTTTTCTTTACTACGGCCTCCTACCGCATTGAGTTGGCCGTCCGTCACGTGGTCGCACCGGAGCCTGTCTCTGCGGGGAGTCGAGCGCCCGGCTGTACAGGCCACGTGGCACCTCCGCGGAAGGGCGGAGGCTCAGCCCTGCAGGCCACGTGGTAGTTCCGGGCCCTTTCCTGCGGGGAGACAGGCCTAGTCCCGGGGGTTCCAATGGCTACGTGGCAGCCCCGGAGCCTGCCTCGGCGGGGAGGCGAGAGTCCGGTTCTGCCGGCCACGTGGCAGCCCCGGAGCCCGCCTCGGCGGGGAGGCGAGGGTCCGGTCCTGCCGGCCATGTGGCAGCCCCGGAGCCTGCCTCGGCGGGGAGGCGAGGGTCCGGTCCTGCCGGCCATGTGGCAGCCCCGGAGCCCGCCTCGGCGGGGAGGCGAGGGTCTGGTCCTGCCGGCCACGTGGCAGCCCGGGAGCCCGCCCCGGCGGGGAGGCGAGGGTCCGGTCCTGCCGGCCACGTGGTAGCCCGAGAGCCCGCCCCGACGGGGAGATAGGATCTGATCCTTCCCTCCACGACGTGGCAGCCTCGGACTCTGCCTCCAAGTAGAGGTCGAGTCCTTAGCCGTTTTCTCCTTGTGTGCGGAGGTACCCGGTCTGCGGGGTACCAACAACGTTCTTGCTAAAGAATCTCCAGCTCATACTACTCACATATGGCTCCTCGTCTCAGAGACTGAAGCAAGGGAGTGGTTTAGCGTGAAGAATCAACTGACTTCTTTAACTCGATGATCGAGTTCCCCAAGAAACGAGGTTCGAGAAGATCTGTTAATTAAGCTTCTCATTGACCCAATGAGTCAATGTTGTACTCGGTCCTACTTACTTGAGCATTGCTTCCAGCACGTTGGTTCGGTGTCGATGTACCTTGGTATGATACCTAGGTGAACGTATCACTTTGATTACTAGGTGTACTCCTTCCTCCTTAAGGTTCAAGCTAGGTAAGCGAGAAACTTACCCAAAACGATCCTTACGAGGAGGGTCGTCGACTAATGGAAGTGCAACACATGCTCAATACACCCTTAAAGTGTGAGGTGCACGGTTGCCTAATTAGAACATTAACATGAGCAACCGAGCAAAAAAGATTTGATTGAGTTTAATACTCAACTCTAATGGTAATTATTGTTGAATCGCAACACCTGTGATGTTATGAAACTCCTCGAGTTGAACTCGAGAACCAAATCTATAACCACACCAAATGGTCCTTACCCGATTAAATTCCGGTGAAGAATGAAAAGCCTGGACACAACTTTGATTTTGGCCAATTAAATGGCAATATCAGATCTTGAGGTGAACAACCAAGTTAAAGTACACTTCAAGACCTTTCCAAAAAGTATTGGTTTGCCTCTAGATCATCTATGGTTTGCAAGTTATGCGATTTTAAAGTCAGAAGATTTTTCAGCACTTTCAGCAGAACCTGCTTAAAAAGTAGCAGTTTTCATCTAAAGTTTTCAGGCTGTTCTGATGGAAATCTGAAAATATTCTTATTCACAAAGTTGTAGCCAATGTAATAAGCTTTCCAGAATGTACTTACTTGTCTTCATATCAGTCCTGGTTTAAAAGATATGAATTTTTTAAGTTGAGCAAAATTTCAGCATTCAGAATTTGAATTCAGTTCAGCTTGACCACTCTGCATTCAAACTCGATTTGGAATAGGTAGATGACCGATTCAGGTCTGGAGCCAATTGCAAAAATTGTAGCTGACTCTCTAACCTTTCCAACGGTTACTCGCGCGGCACCATTGGATCAAGGGTCTGCGAGTTATGGATTAAATTCAGAGGTGTACAGATTGCTGTCCAGTTTGGGTGTGCCTGGACAGTCTCTGCGATTATCCAAATTTCAGCCACTTAGAAAAGGATTTTGGTCTTGAGCTGAATAGAGAACTTGTAAAGTACTTCCAAAACTTTCTAAGGAGTACTTACTTGCCCTCGTGGCACTTCTGGTTGAGAAGATATGGCATTTGCAAGTTGACAGTTTTCTTGAAAATTTGGACAACACCTCCTTTGTTTAAGGCTGATTTTGTCCACAATTTTCAGATATACAAATATCAACATTTGCAAAAATAACACATAGCAAACTGGTTGCATACACTCTCAGGATTCCAGAAATGTAAAACTCAAAGCCAATCGATGAGTCTACTAGAAATTACAATCCGAACAGTAACTGAATATATAGCGGTACATATTCTGGATTGTTTCGACACCTTAAACGATACTTCGATTTAGACTTGGTTATTGCGAGTTTTAGCCTTCGAGTTGAATAGGAAATCGATAGAGGACTCTTTAAGCTTTCCAGACATGTATAAATATGCCTAGGTTGCATTTCTAGTTTAAGAGTTATGGCCGTTCAAAGTTCAGAATTTTTCTGACGGTTTCAGATAGCACCTATATACATGTACTATCTTCAACTCCAGTTTCTAATTAGTTCTAAATTGAATTTGAGGTAACATTGAATAACAAAGTTGTAGAATAGCGCTTCCCCTTTCCAGAAATGTATCATAATGGAATAGAAGAGCTTTCTACAAAGAGTTATGGAAAAAAATTCAGATGCTGTCTTACACAGTTTCAGAACAGCAGCTGAGTTAGTTAGAGAGAATTTTCACCATGTTACAATGGTTTATTGGCTTGGAGGTCAATAGAAAACTTATAAAAGACTTCAAAAGCTTTCCAAAAAGTATTCATTTGCATCCATAGCCCTCCAGGTGGAAGAGATATGGATTTTTGAAATGGAACAAGGTGTTCATGTTTCAGAAATTAATTTGACAGAACTTAGTTGGTTTATTGCTGATTTCATCACTGATTTTCAGATGGATAACCTCACAATTTGACAACAAGTTCCATTACAAACTTGTCGCACAGGTCGCAAGGTTTCCGAAAATGTATTATACGAAGTTATTCGACGACTCTACAAAGAGTTATGGTCGAAATCGTGACTGTACACAGATCTGTCCCCAGCTGGTCCAGATTGGTGAAGAGTAGGTAACTTCGAGTTTTTCATCGAGTTACTTGAAGATTCAGACTTGGAGTTCAAATGAGAAGTTGTAGATGACTTTCTACACTTTCCCACCATATAAGGTAGGCATGTAGAGATGAAATCTACAAGGAGTTATGATCAAAATGGATAAGGGCTCATTAGATCAAGGAGATGAATAATTGTTGGTCTCCAAGAATTCGGACCGGTTCAAAGTGCTTTCCGGTCCAAATTGTCAAAGAATATGTCGTAGAGGACTTGAAGACCTTCTCCATTCATATGGCATACTATTAGGTTCTATGAAGTTTAACTAGAAGCACCTCTTGACAAAATCGAGCTAGATTCCGTCAAGAGTATACAGAAGTCTTACTCTTCATCCTTCTTCGCATTGCACTATCCATGTCGAAACTTTGACCCAAAACTTACTAGCATCTGGTAGTTGGATCTTACAAGATGATGATGAAGCCATTCTTTCGTGGGGATGGTCAAAGTATCAATTGTGATACTGACGGTACTACGTTCCTTACCAAAGAAAAGTCTAACCCGGTATATCCGGATACGTCTATAGGTGGTCCTAATATCGATCACTCACAAACGTTTGCTACACGGGTCGCTACCGGAGTTAGTGTACCTGCAGAAGACAAACAATCCCCTTTCACACATTCACACCTCAAGGGCGGCACGGGGAAACACGACAGACAGTCACAATAAGATATAATCAAAAGTAAATGCATACGACTCTGGTATGAGTCGCCCTCGAGCGAAGACATGTCTCGAGGTACATAGTTGTACTACGTCTGTACAGCAAAGACTCCCGCACGAACCGGCTTATACACGCTCGGGCATACGTGTTTCGCATGCTCCCATAGAACATGAATGGTTCTAGAGATGCATACTATCGGGTTATACACCACCCGACGGGGGCTCCCACTAATTTTGTCACGCTGGGGTACCGCGTGTCATATGTTCTCAGAAACATGGAAAAGTTTCAGAGACTCATATTGACTTTCCGTGTTAAGCCACGAAAATATCACATACCACATCTCGTATGCAGAGCTTACCGAGATTGATCCGCTCTCGGTGACGTACCTTACCTCTTACTTTGAAGACGGAACGTCGTTACAAAATAATATAAAAAGTTAGTTCACCACCTTTATAACGTATACTAGTAATAGTCCTTAATGGGCATATAGCTAATCCTCACTCGACTACTTCGGAGTTTTCGAAAATAGGCTCTTTTCGAGCGTGCTATTACCAATGAAGCTCTGATATCATGTCTGTGGGGACCGGAGTCCACACATCCGAGGATCTCATTGGGTGGTGTCGTGCGATACGGCACCTAACAGCACACACAAAAAGGATACCAAAACATATAAAATTTTCATTTCATAATAAGAAGAGTTTACAAAAGAGTGTACGACGGGGGTACACACGCAGCGAAAAATACATACTCATAATCTCACCTAACTAAGCAGGAGAGAAGACGTCCATGCCCTAGGACGCTTCTTACTAGCAACAAGAAGAACAATCAGCAGCGGCATGGTTCACATGAGATTTATCTCGATACCTCGAGATCTCATGTACAACCTGAACAGCGGAAATAAATCTAATACCTGCAAAAATCGTTAAAGCGCAAACGTGAGCATAAGGCTCAGCAAGACTAACCCGTCTCACTAGACATATGCAGGGGAATACTAAGCATAGGTAAGGAATAGCATGAAAGACTCGCCTACAAGTGGATCCTTATAGTCATGTTTTAAGTAGCACATGGCATTCTTCAAGCACGGCACATCATAGACTCCACAATCAAACAAGAAACGCTTTGCCGATGATATAACATGCCCAAAGCACATAATGCTATTACAGGTAAAGTATGGGGAAACTGTAAACTTTTAATTGTACTATCTCTAAGCCATACAAGGTTGCAAAGCAATTATAATTCAATATATTATATTCTTCTGACTTCTTTAGTATTTACTACGTCACGGCGCAGTGAACAAGTGATACTCTATTACCGCAAGGGACGGTGATTGCAATCAGGACACACCCGGACAACACAACACATACGCACGTTCGGAAGTGTCAGCGAGTACATCAGTACCTACGTAACACTTCAGTACTAGTCGTATATGGCCACCTTTCACAAGAAACTCGAACGCCGAACCCGTCTCACCTCCGCGAACAGAAGGTCTTCGTACGGAACACCTTTGTGCCCGCCGACCGATTTACACCTTACTGTCCTCAACCCACCCCTATCGATGGTGAGTTAATGGCCTCGACATCCCAGTTATCGAGTTACGTCAGTTTACTGGAGCAAATATCCAGTATGTCGCCGGTACAAGTCAAGCTTGTTCGAAGGGGCCGCATACAGACGGGCCTTAATCGACACAGGCAGGGCTATGCGACCGAGATTCCAATTCTCGTTGCTTCCTATCCATCCCCTGCTCGGTCTCAGATTCATTATATTAAGCCATTGTCTATCTAACCAATCCTGTGAGATATATCATACATCTCTCGCGAGTAGATTCCAGCTACTCGACTTCTACCCAGGGTTCAGCTAGGCGGGCGGTAACCCACCGCCTAGAGCCTAGGCGTGCATATGCGTGCCTAGGCGTTTCTAAGCGTTTATATATATATATATATATATATATATATATATATATATATATATATATATATATATATACAGCACTGTAAATCAGTATAATACAAGAAACAGGGGCAACATAAGAGAGACATGATCAAAGTTTACCTAGCCATAACTGGGGCATTACAGGACCAGCCTAAAAGACATGATCAAAGTTTACAAAACAGGGACATAACAGGAGCAGAACATGAATTCATGGATTCAGACAACAAACATGGGGAAACAAAGGAGGACAACATTCATTCAAACAAACAGACTAAAAGGAGTACATAATCATTCAGACGGGAATTCATTCAAACAAACAACCTAACAATCAGTATCAGATAATGCAAACAGGCATTTCAGACAATAAATCTACAAACAGTTGAACTTGAAGATTCCCCAAGCAAAATCTGCAAGATTGAATCATCTTCAGTGCCTAATACATCAATGAATCATATTGCTATGTTAGGAAGGGAGAAACAGAGGAACCAATGAATCATATCACAATAGATTGACTGATTCAGAAAATAGAGTGAAGGAGAACACATAACAGAGAGGGAGGGGGTGGCACGGTCTGCGGAAGAGGGCGTCCGGAGGAGGGGGTGGTGAGGGACGTGAGGGCAGCCGGAGATGGAGATGAAGCGGGAGGATGGGGGGGGGGGGGGGGGGGGACCTGGTGGCGGCGGCGCAACACTGCAGGGCGGTCGGAGGAGAAGGCACGGAAGGAGCAGGGAGGGCGGCTGGGGGGGAGAGAGCTGTTGGAGGAGTCGACGGGGTGGAGAAGACGACCTGACTACCTGAGAAGGAGGCGGCGGGAGACTTACGGGAGGAGTCACGGTGTTGTGCGGGAAAAACCTAGTGGGGCGGGAGGAGTCACGGTAAAGCGCGCGAGGGATTGGACTACGGCGCGTAAGCCCGCCTCCTTCCCGCGAAAACAAAATCCGCCCGCCTCCTTCCCGTGAAATCGAAATCCGCCCACCTCCTCGCGCGTACGCCCGCCTCCGCGCCGCCTCACCCGCCTCCGCGCGATCTGCGCGTCGCCTAGGCGCCCCGACCGCCTCGCCTCCGCCTACCCCTCGAGGCGCCGCGTCGGGCCCTCGCCCAGCGCCTAACCGCGCCTGGGCGACCGCATACTCACGCCTTCCTGAACGCTGCTTCTACCGGATCACCTATAACATTAGCATAGCAGTTCTACACGTCGAGCTATCAAACTACCCGATTAACCAATGGGATTGTGGGTCATGCATCTGGAGTATTCAAGCATCCTGAACGTAATGCACAATATCAACTGAAGATGTAAATGAATAAAACTAGAAAACTTTGAAAAGCTCTTAAATGCAAACCGGGACTTGCCTTAGTTTGCGCTAAGTCAATGTCAGTCGTTAAGTCTTGTGCTTTCCTCCAAAAGAGTATGCCACGGAACTTCAAGTGGAAACACCTTGGCCTTCTCCTCCAAGCGAAGTTTCTTGTCGATCACCTATCAGCACGTTCCTATCGACATGATATGCATATAAGTAATTAAGTAATTAAGTGATTTAATAATAGACTCCACGGGGTTGTGTAAACTTTAAGAACGAGGAGTTTGACTAGGAAGGACAGATATGCCTCTGTTGTGTGGGTAACCAGAGGATGAGTCAAGGTGGACATAGTAGTGTCGGTATGAACTGAAAGGGACAACATAAAGCTACATTGCAACTTAGCATACCACACTTCAAGCTATGCCACGCGAGATTGACAATTTTGAATGGTGAAGAAGTGTTGGGCAGAGAAGTGTAAGGACGACCCAAAAATCAAGGTGGGACATCGAAAGCTTGAGTATGAGTGGAGTGTACAAGACGAAGGTCGCGATTTTGCAGTCGACCAACGAACTTGACTTAACTCAAAAAGGAGTAAACCTAGTTAAGTGAGCAGTGCTGTCGTAGGGTCCTGACTTAGGATGAACCATGATGGAACCTGACGACAATGGGGACTGATTTGAGATCAACATAGCTTGAACTTAAGAAGTCATTACAAGCACTGTTAACCTAGCATGAGTACCAAGACAACGTTCAAACCGCTTTTAGGTAAACCAGTTGCTACAACTAACGTCGCAAGCATCGTTCAGGTGCTTACACGACGACACTAATGTAGTATCTCCTGCAAGCTTGTCCAGGTGAGCTCGGTAAGCTCTCGGGACTTAAACATGATGCGAGACCTTGCCGTGAAGGCATGCTTTGCCATCTCGAGAAGATCGTCTTAGCGACGTTCACATCAACCCGGACTCGTCAATGGGGTGAGCGGAATCCCGAACACCACCTTGTGAGTCTTAAGGCTAGTGATGTCGACTCGGTTGTTGATAAGCGACTCGACGAACCTGCCGTCGATGAAGTGGTACACCAAGTTAACCAATCCTATGATCGGTTAGGGAACATCCTCGACACAACCAAGGAACTCTTATCCAAGGTTCCCCTTGGTCTAGTTCTCCTTGTTGGTCACAACGTTCTTGCATACCTCTATCCCAGGTCATCGGGGATCACCGACACACCTGGTTTGACCTAGAAGGCATTTCATCGAGCACCTTGACTACACCCAGGACTCGACGAGTCTCGCCTCGACTAAACCGTAATTTGGCTAAACGATTGTCGACCGTTGTGTCGTGGTTGTGTTCCAGCATCATGTACGTTACAGGCATCCTTCATCTCGATGCCAGGACACGATGATGGCTCGGAACGTCACGAGACTCACGACGACGTCATGTGGTCAACGACGTCGACACGTCTCAATGTGAAGCAACACAAGCATGTATGGACATGCCAACACAACACAAAGGCGAGAAAGGTCAACGTGGGGTTGCTTTTGGCTAGACCTCAAGGTAGAACGCGGACGTAGGGCTCGACGTCGCTCAAGTCAATACAACGCCCACCGCGAACAGCCATCGACGAAACTGTTGTCGATGGTGGCAAGCATTATGGGAGCTACTAGAGGAACAAGAGCAGTAGTAGTTTGAACACGACATGTCACTGTAGTGATAAACAAGTGGTTTGCCTACACCGTGAGGGCATGCAGGCATACGCTGCAAGTAGTAGTTTGAACACGACATGTCACTGTAGTGATAAACAAGTGGTTTGCCTACACCGTGAGGGCATGCAGGCATACGCTGCAGGTGGTGGTCACCACGGACACGGCTGCGTAGGAACGCACACATGACACGATGACCAAGGTCGGGGTTACCACGCAACCAGTAGCAAGGCACCCATGGTGCGGGGTCTGCACTCGGGAGGAGCCCACGACACGGTGACGTGTTACTGTGGCTGATAGGTGAAGCGAGCGCGAGGAACCAAGTGAACAGTGTGTGTCGGTATTTCGTCGAACAGGTGGTGAGCGTGACTGGAAACAGAGCATAGAGCAGTGGAAGCATGGGATATTCATGGAGCTGAGGTCGATAAAATGAAGAAGGACCCTTAGGTCGAGTAATGACGCGGTTGTTGCTGGCAAGGTGTGCTCGGCCGCTGACGAACATGGTGCCGACATGGAACGTGCTCACCGCGGTCTGCGCGGCGAGGAACGGCGCAACGCGGCGCACTGCTGGAGACGGCAGGCTAGTGAATAGTGGAAAAACGCACGAGGACGCAGCGCTGTGGAGGAAAACACTTGCGTGAATAAGCAAAGTGCGCAGGTGAGCGACCTACGGCGTGGCACACGGCAACACGTGTTGCGGCGAGGAGGAGAGGCGAGCAGGGAACGAGTTAGGCGGAGAGGAAGGACGACGACGGCTAGGCAACTCACCTGGAGACGTTCGGTGGCCGGCGACAGGCGCAGGAGCGCGGGACGGCGACGTCGACTCGTGCCGGCGAGCAGCAGGGCAACTGGGCGCCGTCGGCAACAGGGGACGAGCGTGGCGCGCGGCGGAGGTGACCGGCGCGGCAATGGTGGGGCGAGAGTGACGCGCGCGGGCGTCGGCCTGGGCGATGAAGGAAGCGGAAGCGCGCGCGGCACAGGGAGGAGACGCGCGCGGCAAGGGTGCGCTGCGGCCGGAGGCAGCAGTGGCGCGACCGGAGGGAAGCCAAGCGGCCAGGGCGGCGAAATGCGCGCGAGCATCGGTGGCGCGTGGGGGCGGCGCCGGTGAGGAGGCGGCGGCGAGGTGCTTGGCGGCTCGGCCAGCAGGGAGGCGAACCGACGTGTGGGGAGGCGAGCAGCGCGACATGGAGGCCGAGAGGAGGAGCGCAGCGCGGCGCACGGGCGCTGGGCTGCGGTGAGCGCGCCGGGCGGAGCTGGGACGCGGCTAGGGCGAGCGGCGGAGCGAAGCGGCACGGCAGGGAGGGGGGTGCGCAGGCCACGAGCCGGTGGCCGGCGTTGGCGAGCGGGAGGGGATGAATACGTTCGAGAACGAAGCAGCAGGAAGCTTTTATCGATCCAAAGCCTGTTGCGGTGACAAGCAGCTGCCTGCGTGCAGCGCGGACAACAGAGGAAAACTGCATGCCGAGTTGCCGACCTGACCTGTGGGGACCACTTGTGGGACCCACCTCCCTCATTCTTCTTTTCAATTTCAAATAGGGCTAGCAAACATGCTTCAAAAATATTCAACTTTGGCCCAATGACTAAATAAAATGTGAAGAATTTTATGGTGCAATCAGATTTCAGAACTGAGCAAGTTGAATTTTCACTTAGGTTTGAATTTGAATTCAAGTGGTGATACTTGACTCAATGAAATAAATAGTAGATTAGATTCAAAAATCCTGAAACTTTGAAGTTACCCTTTTTGAACCATAAGGGACCTCAGGAAAAATTTGGAGTTGATTTGGACAAGGTTAAGTACAAAGTTTAAATTTGAAGTCGACTCTGATTAAACTCTCAGTACGTGTCCAATAAATGGAAAATGTGCTTCAAAAATTTTTGAAACTTTACCGGGAGTCAATTTGGAATATTAGAAGGTCATGGAAAAATTTACAACCTTAGATTTGAATATTTGTGGATGTCCCATTTTAGGGTTGGAATAATTCCTTTTTCTTTCTCTCTATTTTGTTTTCTTTTCTCCTTTAATTTTTCATTGAAAATATGAATACTTGGAAATTAAAGATTTTTCACCTTAAGTCCCAATATACATTAGCAACCATGTTCTATATGTAAAATTTTAACAGGTTCCTATTTTTAGTGAACATTGGTTAACTCATATGGTTCATGTGAGTTTGGATTTCCAAGTCCGCTTTCAAAATTTTTAAGTTCGCATTTTTGCGTTTTTGTTCTTCCGAAAAGCGGGCTTCTACAATTAATCATTACAAAGCTATCTTTTTTTGACATAAAACTTCAAGACAGATTAAGATATCCAGTTGTTCACACTAACAACAACATATTTTAGTACCAAGCAAGTTGGTCTAGGCCTAGAGATGAACCCACAAGAACCATCAAGTGGTTCACATAACCATATAAAATAGCAAGTGCAACTGAAACCATTTGTAATTTTCATACCACAAGAAGTGATCATAATGATTTATACAAAAATACTCCTGACAAAAAATCAGCAACTTGTAGATCTCCCCCAACTATGCATCCAGAAGTTTTTAACACATTAGTGAAGAGAAAAGAATAACATTGTGACTCAAGAAGCATCAGTGAAGTACCCAACGTTTTCAAGTCGTTTGTCAACTAGGAAGACTAGTCGAGTCTAGTCGCCGGCGCACAGGTGGCAGCATTGGTGGCACACGGGCGGCGGCCGCGGTGCAGGGGAGGGGCGGCAGTGCAGTTGAGGGGCCGAGCGGCGGAGGCGGTGTCAGGCTGAGTCGCGAGGGGTCGGGCGGCTGGAGGCGAGCTGATGGGCTGGGCACTTATTGATCTGAACCGTCAGATCTCATCCAACGGTCCACGTTTCATATATGGGTATATAAAGACATATTCTCTTTTTCACGCTAACCCTAATTTCATTCTTCCTCACCCCTCTCCTCTCCAGTGTGGCGGCCTATGCAGCAGAGGAAAGGAGGCCCAAAACTACAGCGGTTCGGCGGCAGCGACCTGATCGAGTAGAGCTCCTAGTCGGACGACTAGTCGCCTGACCAGGACGACTAGGATTCTGATCACCCTGATCGGATCAACAACCGTGGTCAGGATTAGATGGGCGATAAGGGCGACTATTCACGATTAGTCGGATGACTTAAAAACAGTGGAAGTACAACACAACAATGAACAACATTTCGAACAATTTAGACATATATTATGAAAAGACTTTTTTATATCTTCTTCATAATTAAATTAAACCATATACAACACAAACAACTTATAAAAGAATGATTTACAATATCAACAAGATTCAAGGTTCTCAATCAGCACCTCAAAATGATCAAAATACATAGAGAACTACTGTTTAGTGAGATGAGAGTGTTAACAAAAAGAACTACCTAATCATATTTAAGTTAAAGCATTTTGTTTGCTAATAGGAACCAACATTTGAATGGATGCATCAGCAAAGAATTAAATAAATGTCTACAGAAAAAGACATAAATTTTAACAAAAAAAAATGCAAAGATCATGCAGGCATTAAATTCTTAAACGAAGTTAACAAAAAATTTAGAAGGTCACCTATTATTGTAGGAAATAAAAAGTACAACAACAAGAAGACAAAGCTAAGAATCTGACTGAGTCCATTACTTATGTACCTTTTGAGTTAAAACCACACTCCTTGTGATTATGGTATGTAGGGGAGAATATGGAATTGTTCGGACGATCATCTATGTGGCCATCAGAATGCTGGTCCAAATAAACAAAAAATGCATGAGTGTGTATGCTCATAAAAAATATAAGAGAAAAGATTCGTTTTCACTGGTTCTTACTTCTCAGTAATAACAATAACAAGAAAAGAAAACCCTAAAACCAGAACCTTGTAGATGCTAACAGTGTAACAACTCATAGCAAGGTTGTAAATCTGTGCATCATGGGCAAACTAAAATGATTGAGCCCAAATGGAGCAATTTGTATCTGGCAATACTATATCTAGTACAGAGTTATCATCTGCATAGATACAACAAGATTATCGAAACCCCATTCCCTTCTATGCTTGGCAAAAATTAACACCAGTACTCAGAAGGTGGGTAAAAAGCCGAAATATACCTGCTGATTATCATGGGGGATACAAGGGGCCACCTGCGGAGCTTCATTTTGAGTATCAGTTGTTTCACGTTCAACTGATAGCTTCCTTCCTCCTTTAGAATGCTTCTTGGAAGTGGAGGCAACTACATGGTAACCAAAAAGTGTAAAAAAATCAATCAGAAATCCAACCAATGGCTGTTCCAAATAGTGAAACAACTTGAGAGAAAATTCGCAATTAGAAAGGCTGCAGAACCCCCTTTCAAAATTTAATCATACATAAGTCAACCAACAAGTACTTGTAGTAGACTTACATTCTTCCATTTGGACACGATATATATCATATGGTTAATGATATAAAACATGACAATAAGGGAATTCCTACAAACTACATTGTATACTACAATATTATGTTTGTTTCCAGCTCATGATGAAAGAGGTAATCAATACATCTTCTTTCTAAATTCTACTTGGTGAATTGCAAAGGAAAAGAAAATAGATTTTAGCATTTACAAGGAAACAGTTTCACATGAAAGGTGGAACTTACCAGGTTTCTGTTTCTTGGAAGAAGACGTGATGAAATCAGTTACTTTCTTTTCAGTAGCTGCAAACTGAGTTGCTTTTCTGGATGGCCTGTTTGCTTTAGGACCAGCATGATCCCCAGCTGCATATCTTGCAGCACTCTTTTTTCTCGTTTGCATTGTTAACTAAGAGGTATAGCTCAAAAGCAACTGGCTCATACAACAAAAATGAGACAGGATGCTGTCAAACAAGTTTTTTTTAACAATTTCCAACTGAAAATGACAAGAGAATAAAAACATGTTAACCCTGGAATCAGTTCAAAGCAGCAATGCACTTAAAATGAATTTTAAATTTCATGAGGTCCTAGTATCTGATAGTTCAGAATGAAGTAGAAGTCTTGAGAAAGCAATACAAATTTCTTTTACAAACCAAAATTTGTCCATAAAAACTGATTGACTGAACTAAAAAGGAAATATGATGCAATCTAACTATTGAACTTGTTGGATGGGTCAGCCAAGTTAGGGTCGGCACAGCTGCTATTGATAGACACGCCTCAAATCAAGTTAACCTACACCATGTAGAAATTCTTACACACAACTCACTCCCTAAACCCTAACTGCACAACAACAGAGCGCAGAAATTAGCATTTTGCCAACAATAGCGGTAGAGTCCCACACAGACCAAGGGACGCAGCATTTGATGGAGACAGAGCAAGCCCCCCATCCTTTGGCCCAGCTTCCAAGTCCAGCACTTTGAATCTCAAAACGCTGGACTATTCATCGGCCGGGAGCAGAGGGAGGCACGCGCCGACCTCGAAAGCTCACGATTCCAAACCCCCGAGCACCCCCAGAACAGCTGCCGTCTCGTTGCTTGGGACCACGCGGCGAGTCGGGGGCGGAACGAACCTCACTGAAATGGAGGAGCGGGGGAGGGGAGGGGAGGGGAGGGAAAGCCGACTTACCCGGAGCGGGACTGAGAGGAGCCGGCGAGGTCCGGCAGTCTTGCCGGCTGGCGGAAACCCTAGCACCTGACCGCGACGAAGAGGGACGCAGCGGGAGGCGAAACCCTAATAATGGCCTCCGGTGGTGGGGAGCGACATGGGCGAGGCTGAATGAAGCGACGGCGGAGACCACTCTGCGGGATCGGCTGACGTAAGCTTGCCTGTTTCGAATTCGGGATGCAGTCGGCTCATCAAAGCAAAACTATACTCCCTCTCAGTTGATTTGTTTTTAAACTATACTTTTGGAAACGGAAGGAGCATTTAAAATTTCTCTTCGGAACAAGTTCTCTCCGTGCTTGAAAGTAAATTACGAAGCGACAAATTTTCAAGAACAAAAAAGTACAATTACTTAATAATTGAAATTAAATAATAGAATAGATATAGATAAAATATAAGATTCATGGTTTAGATTGTACGCACTGCAGGTACCCTAAATGTTACTTTAGAATAGAGTATGAATAATGATACTCTAAATTTAAAGTATTATTGTCCATACCCTAAAATATTGTGGTGTTCGTTGACGTGGATTCATGTTCCATTTGATAGTATAGAGTAAGGTATCGATTATGTAGAATCGAAGAGCACGTGAAAAGCTATCAAAGTAGGGTGAATGGTAGATTAAAAAAAATCTTCCGCGGCGGAAACAATTAAATCTCAACCCCTTCGGCAGAAAAACGATTTGTTAAAGAAATCGTGTGTGAGACTAATCGAAACGTGTTTCACTGTGACAAAAGTGATAGATATCAAAGAGAATCAAGTCACGAAGACAACACAACAAGAATCACTCAAATCCGTTGAGAGAAACTCAAGTTACGATCGAAAAATCAAACAAAGGTCAATCTGTTCTACCGAGTAAAAAGCAGATCTGTAATACTACAAAGAAACTTATGTAGATCAAAAACCGCAAATTCAATTACTGTGAAATTTTGACAGATGATAGATAATCAAGTTATGAATACAACAAAAAAAAGAATCATGTCAATTAGATCTGTAAAACTCAAGTTATGATAAAACTACCGAAGAAAGGTAGTGCTGAGCAGAAACTCGACGAGAAAAACTTGTCTGGAACAAGTCGGACGAACAAGGTACAAAAGTTTTTTTTAACTACAAATTTTATTTAATAGAACACAAGAGGAACATCCCCAAAGTCGTCTGCCACGAGTTGTGGCCTCTCTTGCTTATATAACCAGCTCTTAGGCCAACCCAAACACAACTAGGACTCTAATCCTACTAAAATCACGAGTCAAAACTTTCCTTAACTGCTTAGGATTATACGCCGATAGAAACAATCTTAAGACTTCCAAACACCTTAGAAATGTATCCCATATTTCTAAAACAACTTAAATTTGTGACCCACACGAAATCCTATCATAACCAACTCAAATTTTTCCATATTTGAGTCAAACACGACTCAGCCGCAGCTTGAGTCCATAACCTAGTCGGCTGGAACTTTCCGACCAATTCTTTACGTCCATATTTCTTCATCACGCCTCAGAACCATGTAGCCACATTCATGCACTCCTTGCATACGTGCAAACATCTTCCAACGACGTCTACGATACCTTCCTATGCATTGTTCTTGATTCAAACATGTTGCGTAACCTCCCGATCAACTCAACCACAATTCCTCCCGAACTTGGTTGTTGAACCTCATCTTCTCTCTAAGACTAGTTCAATGGATCCCGTCACCAGCTATGTCTTGAACTCAAGCAACACCTGCACATGAATAAACAACCAATACTTTCGATCACAAGTCCTCAACTTGACTCACGTCCTTCACAAGGCTTCAGGACTACCGTTTCAAGCCGGAGGATAGGGCTAGTGTGCTCGTGTGGCTTCAGGGTTTGTAAAGGACGTTCCTCCCTCTGGAACACCTAGTCAAGCTCTGCTGAGCTACTGTAAATCGTTGTTTCCTTGTCTCTTTTAATATATGTTTTATGGTTGTCGGGGTTCTCCCTTGCAGTTTTTCACCGGTCAAAAAAACTTGACTCACGTTAGTTCCAAAACTACAATATCTTACGTGAGCACCTCACATAAGCATGTTGCAAACATAGCAAAATGATATCAACCATAACCACCAAAATACACCAAAAACTTAGAAAATGAATACTAAGCAATATTTCCATCAATGTAAAGCAAGTACGAATCATTGTAAGATAAAAGCAGAACCACTGTGATCAAGCTTCGAATCTTGCCAAAGCTAACCGGAGCTTGAGCCGGAGCTTACCAAAGCTAGTACAACCTAGCGCCAGAGCTTATCAAAGCTAGTTGAACCTAGAGCCGGAGCTAACCAATGCTAGTCGAACCTAAACAAATAAGTTGGACCTAGCCAAAGAAGTTGAACGTTACGTCGGACCTTGCTGAAAAGGGTGTTTTGGCAAAATTTTAGAACTTATATCATCAAAGTCAATGTATTCAGTACAAGTCAATGTATTCAGCACACATAGGTCTTACAATCTCCCCCTTGATGAATGCATTGGCAACACCACTTAAAATTCGAACATTGGCTTATTTACATGAAAAGATTTGAAAATAATTTCTCCCTCTTTATGAAATAGAAATAAAATGAGAAGAAAAACAAATTCCCCCCTGAGAAGAATCGTGTCAAAACAATTGTGAATATGTGCAATGTGTAATCAATTTTTTCCCCTTGCATACTTATCTTTAAAAATTCACGTATTATCTCTCCCCTTTGACAATGTATTCAGCAAGGTTTATAAGACAAATTTTAACCGTTATGAGCATATTATAACATATACATATAAAACAAGGCTCATCCAAGTCATACTATCAAATAACTTACAATATCACATCAATGAAATACATAAAATAGTGTAAGCCACGCTAGAGATCAAATCTAATTTCCAATTTAGCAAGTCATGATCTCACAAACTTAACTATTTCAAAACCTGAAAGAATGACTCTTGTTGCTGCATTTTATTATTTTTTAAAGTACAAATTTAGATCATATGATATTTGCAAGAGATTATATGCGCATCTGCCTTATTCTAACCAACCAAGCCAAGCCAAACCTATGTCATTTGATAATCAAAAGCTTAAGGACATGATTTTAGTCATACACAACTTCTTCTAAGTTCATATCTAAGTGCAATGATATGCCATCTTAAAAGAAGAAGTGCGATGCATGCATATTCTCTTGATCTTTTCTTATTTCTATGTGATCATAAAAGCTCAATATGTGAATAGTTGATTGAATAATTTATCATTATTAAAAGCACTTGTGAGCATGCAACAAGTTCAAATCAGCAAGAAAGTTTGATCATGACCAGATTTAGCGTAAGTAATTATTCTAATTACTAGTCATGGCCAAAACTACAAAATGTATAACATGAGTAATGTAGTAAGAACTTTCAACATGTAAAAGAAATCACAAAGTCATATATGTATGAGATACTATGGTCATATTATTTTATTTTCAGATTCACACATAGACTTCTCAAGTTTCAAAACTCCCCCTCAATTTAAGCCATGAGGATGCATAACCCCTATTTCACTACGAATGAAACAAAAACGAGTGAAATCCAAAGGTTTTGTAAAAATGCCAGCCAATTGTTGTTTGATATCTACATAGTGAAGCACAATGTTTCCTTTTTTCAACATTATCACGGAGAAAGTGATACCTAATGTCAATGTGCTTAGTTCTAGAATGTTACACGGGGTTTTTAGCAATGCAAATGACACTACTGTTATCAAAAAACAGTGGAACACTATCTAGATCAACCTCATAGTCCTTAAGTGTTTGAACAATCCAAAGAATTTGTGAGCAAGCACTAGCAGCAGCTACATATTCAGATTCGGTTGTGGATTGTGCAACTGAACTTTTTTTTCTAAAGGATCAAACAACAAGTGAATTACCAAGAAAATGATAAGCACCAGAAGTACTTTTCCTATCAATCCTACAACCCCCAAAATCAGCAGCCGAAAAAGCTTTCAAAGTAATGGTTGAGGAAGAAGGAAGAAAAATGTCAAATTCTTGAGTTCCATGTAAGTACCTGAGAATCCTTTTGATGGCTTGACGATGTGAAGCACTTTAAGGATCGAATGCCCAAGAGGGGGGTGAATTGGGCTTCTTTTCAAAAATTAAAGCAATAAAACTTAATTACTAAAAGCCCAATTCCCTATGCAAACAACCTATACATTCAAATGAATAGTAACTTTGCGTTATATGAAATGCATAAGTGTAAGGGGAGAGGAAGAAAGCGCAAACTCCCGAGGAGACACGAAGACACGGAGATTTATCCCGTGGTTTGGCAAGATCGTTAAGATCTTCCTACATCCACGTTGTGGCACCCACCAAAGGGTATAGTCACTCCCAAGTCACCGAGACCAGGGATCTTCACTAAACTTCTTCGTCCGCCAACCTCGGCAAGGTGGATCTCAAGCCTTATACAAGTTGGATCCTCCGGGCTTCCACAACCTTCTTGGCAAGCTCTGGAAGGCTCTCTCCAATCACCGACTCTTACATGGTGAGTACAATCACCAAGAGACACTCCATTACAGCTCTCACTATACTAGAGACTCCAATCACCAAGAATGGAAGTACACAAGCACTATCTCTAGCAAGTTCTAGCCTATATCTTGGTGTACCAGTGGTGTAAATGATGTAGAAATGGTAGCTCAATGTCTTGAATGCTTGAGAATGTGTAGAGTAGCTCTGGTTGTCAAGACTTATCAAATAGACTGGTTGAAGGGGTATAAATAGCCAGCCTCCACGAAATAGCCGTTGGAACAATAGGTTGACATTACTGTTCTGCGAACACCGGATGATCCGATGTTCCCCCTTCAGTTGTCATCGGTCAAATCCAAATTAGCTGATGTCACTGTCTTAGATATGACCGTTGATAGACCGATGTTACACTTGTCTCATCATCGGATGATCCGGTGGCACTTCATCCAGAATTGGTTCAGAATTAATGCTTACTGGAGTGATTGACCGATGTGTTTATAGTTGTACATCGGACGGTCTGGTGTTACACTTGGTCAAGGGAGATTGCTTACTGTACTGATGGACCGATATAACATCCCCTTCATCATCGGATGATCCGGTGAGTACTTAGTTCTGAGGTCTTCTTCTTCTGCTAAACCAACTCGACCGATGTATTGTTTTCTGGAAAGATCGGTTGATCTGGTGAGTTGATTTTGTCTGCTTCGAGTTGTTCTAAGTGATTCTTTTGGAATTTTCTCGAGTGACCTCTTCTACATTGGTTTGAAACATTCTTCTGATGATAACCAAGTCTTGGGTGTTGTCAATTTCGGTTGAATGATTTTGACATATGAGCTTTTTCTTCTAACCTTCATAAAAATCGATTGACCTCGTGAAATAGTTTGTTTAGGGGTCTCCAATTATATCCAATGCGCAGTAGATGATATACATGTAGAGTTCATTAAGCGTGATGAGTAATATGAGAGACCTTGCATCAACAAACTCATTAGTAAAATCCAACGGTTGTCATTAATCACCGAAACCATACCTCATGGGGGCCTATATGCTTTCAATCTCCCCCTTTTTGGTGATTGATGACAACACAACAAGTAAAGCATAATAGTAATGAATTTAAGAATACGATACTCAAGAGGATATGCAATAAATACAAGATTTAGCACACTTAAACTTGAAGGCTCAAAAACGATCAATAACTCGAAAGCTCAACGATCAATAACTCAAGAGAATTAAGTGGCACGAGGATAACTCAAGAATATCAAAAGAGTAGCAAATCTCCCAAATTACAAAAGGACTTAGCAAAAAGATAAACTCCCCCTACAACTAGGACTCCCCCTGGGACTAAGCTAACCCTCCTCCTGACTCTTCTCCCCCTGTGGTATCAAGACACCAAAAAGGAAGCCGAGTGCCTAAGGATCCTGAGCGCTCGGGGCGATGACGAACTGGTCACCGTCGGGGGTGCTGTCGTCGGAGCTGCTGCCTGCTGCTGCCGAAGCTGGAGTGGAGGTGACGGGGGCTGCAGGAGCTGCTGTTGGTGCCTGCTGAGTTTAGACTGCTGGCAGCGGGGCACTGACAACAGACGCTAGAGTCTGCAGGAAGAGCGTCGTAGCTGGCAAGGGAGAGTGGATAGGAGCGCCAGGAGCAAGCAGTGGGGACATGCTGATCGTCGGAATCGGCACTGGTGCTGAGACTGGAGCCAGGACAAGCGGGCCTGGAGCTAGGCATGGAAGGTGCGATGGTAGGCCAATCCCGGTCTGTGCGTAGAGGTTGGTGATCAACCCCAGGATGCCCATCATAGCCTGATGTGTCTGCTGCTGCTGGTCAAGAGAACGCTGATGCATCTGATCAATCAGCCCAGTGAGCCTGTCAGTGTCCTCTCACCTCTCGCGGGCAATCAGCCTAGAGAGGGCGGCGGTGCGGCGTGGGGCGGTGGTAGTGGAGCGGGGGCGATGAGGCGTGGGGAGACGGCGGCGGCGCTGCGTGGAGTGGCAGCGCTGCGTGGGGTGGCGGCGCTAAGTGGCGGCGACGGCCGGAGGGCGGCGGCGGCCGGAGGGTGGCGGCAGGGTGGTGGCGGCCGGAGGGCGGAGCGACGGCGGCGGAGGTGAGGGCACGAAGCGGCGTCGGGGAGAGGAGGTGTCGGGGAGAGAGAGAAAGAAGTGAAGGGCGCGCTAAAAAGGTGGGGCCCGAACCCTAGCTCAAAATTTAACATCGGATGAACCAACGTTAGATTAGGGCTACATCGGTCGAATAGTACAGTAAGGGTATTCCAAAGGTACCATTGGCATCGGATGCTCCGACGATGAAAGGATTAGCATCGGTTGATTTTGGCACAACTCCAGAAATGTGAACATCAGATGCTCCGATGTTTCTCAGAATGAACTCATCGGTTGATTTGACTTTCTGACTGAGCTGACCCTTGGCACTTGAGCACAAACTGATCTGATGATGCTCCTGGCCTAAGCATCGGATAATCCGATGACTACAAAACAGCAACATCCCATATATTTCCTTTGACTCAAATAAACAAACAATGAGAAACACATGTCTTAGGACTTTTTGGGCAACCCCTTACCCCTCAAAAAGACTAGTTGCCAATAACTTGGCTAAGCCCTAAATCAAATAGAACACCGAAGAAATTAAGGAAGAAATCCAAATAAAATGTAAGGCCCATGCTTTGTGAGCTAGATGATGAAGACTTCTATCTTATTTAAAGCATGTTCCTTTAGGCATTAACGCACCTAACATTTTATTATTTCCACATCATATGAGTTGAGATATTGCATTTCAAACAAGTCTCTTTCTCATGAAGTGGGTTCCCCTTTGTGACAATCTAACATATGCAATGCCAAACAATTTATAATGCAAGAAATTAAACATGAGTGCAAGTCTATATGGCAGGCATCATGCAAGACATAAATTAAATCTATCTTGCCAAATTTGAACCTTTTAAAGGCTTCTTCACGGAGAGCCACTCTCCAAGCCTTGGGGAAACCCAAAATAACCTCCATCCCAAGCTAACCCTTGCTCACTCCTATCCTTTGAAAGTTAGACAAGACCTATATGAGATGCATTCTTACATGATCATGGCAACTTACATGACGTTCGATGCATCTAGCACATTTAATTTACTCCTTAGTCTAGAAAAAGTTTTCTCATCAAGTGGTTTAGTGAAGATATCCGCCAATTGTTCTTCGGACCTAACACCTTGCAAGGAGATGTCTCCCTTAGCTTCATGGTCCCGCAGGAAATGATGGCGAATATCAATGTGCTTAGTGCGGGAGTGTTGAACGGGGTTTTTAGCAATCTTAACTGCACTTTCATTGTCACAAAGTAGAGGCACACAACCAAGTTTAATACCAAAGTCCAAAAGGATTTGCTTCATATAAAGAATTTGGGCACAACATGCACCGGCCGCTATATATTCCGCTTCCGCCGTGGACAAAGCAACGGAATTTGATTCTTGCTAGACCAAGATACTAGGGAACGCCCAAGCAAGTGGCACCCACCGGAGGTACTCTTGCGATCCACACGGCATCCGGCAAAGTCCGAATCTGAGTAACCCAAGAGATGGAATTTTGCACCTTTAGGGTACCACAATCCAACACTAGGGGTATGCTTGAGATACCGAAGTATCCTAAAGACCGCCTTTTGATGCGATTCTTTAGGTGCCGCTTGAAAGCGAGCACACAAGCATACACTAAACATGATATCGGGCCTAGATGCGGTAAGATAAAGCAATGAGCCAATCATAGAACGGTAATTAGATTGGTCAATAGGTTTACCGTCCTTATCCGCGTCGAGATGACAATTTGTTGCCATTGGCGTACTTCTTGAGCTACAATCTCCCATCTCAAATTTCATCAAGAGGTACTTGGTATACTTTTCTTGATAGATGAAGGATCCCTCTCAAAGTTGCTTGATTTGAAATCCAAAGAAGAAGTTGAGCTCTCCAATCATCGACATCTCGAATTCCCTAGACATCATTTTGCCAAACTCATGGCTAAGAGCTTCGTTAGTTGAACCAAAAATAATATCATCGACATAAATTTGACAAATAAATAATTCTCCGTCGATGTCTTTGGTGAAGAGTGTAGTGTCCACCCTCCCGATCTTGAATCCTTGCATGATAAAGAAATCCCGTAGTCGTTCATACCACGCCCTAGGTGCTTGCTTGAGCCCGTAGAGCGCCTTGTGCAACCTAAAGACATGATTAGGATTCATCAGATCTTCAAACCCGGGAGGTTGTTCAACATAAACAAGCTTGTTAATATAACTATTAAGAAAGACACTTTTTACATCCATTTGATAAAGCTTTATGTTATGATGTGATGCAAAGGCAAGAAGTATACGGATGGCTTCTAGTCGAGCGATCGGAGCAAATGTCTCTCCAAAGTCTAGTCCTTCAACTTGTGAGAAACCCTTGGCCACAAGTCTTGCCTTGTTGCAGATCACAACGCTGTTCTCGTCTTGTTTGTTGCGGTACACCCACTTTGTTCCGATGATGTTCTTGTCCTTGGGTCGCTCCTCCAACACCCAAACTTCATTGCGGATGAAGTTGTTGAGTTCTTCTTGCATGGCCATCACCCAATTTGGATCTTGGAGTGCTTCCTCAATGTGAGTGGGTTCTACACATGAAACAAACGAGTAGTCCTCACAAAATGTAGCGAAATGGCGAGAACGTGTACTTACTCCCCTTGACGGACTTCCAATAATTTGATCAATCGGATGCGCCTTGGAGATGCATCCATGCCTCATAAGTGGTTGTGAAGCACTTGGCGGTGGTGATGCGTGTTGCTCTTCTTGTGGTTGGACTTGAACATGGACTTGTTGAAAGTGCATCTAGGACTCCCTTGTGGGTTTTGGATGATTTATGACAAGCAATTGGGATCCTAATCCTTTTGTTGAGATGAATGCAGGCAAATGATGAAAAATGAGCAAAATGCCAAAAAGAAGGGAAATGAGAAGCAAAGTGAATTTGAGCTCAAAGAGAAGAAAATAGTAGATTATTATGTATGGAGTGTGTTAAGGAAACACACCCAAGAGCTCAATCACTTTCAAGCACACACACACAATGCACAAAGTTATACAGGACCGGACTAGTCCGATATCAGCCGGACTAGTCTGATATCACATTCTGCACTAGATCGGACAAGTCCGGTATCCACCGGACTAGTCCGATATCTTTCTGATCCACTTCGGACTAGTCCTCCCCAATGCGGACTAGTCCTCAACACAATGCACAAGTCACACAAAATCGGACAAGTCCGTTGTGATCCGGACTAGTCCGATATTCTTTCTGATCCACTTCGGACAAGTCCGGTGTCTACACAGACTAGTCCGATATTCACACTGATCTAAATCGGACAAGTCCTCCAAGTGCGGACTTGTCATCCTAAACACTTAGGGTTTCATATGTCCGGACAAGTCTGATGGCAATCGGACTAGTCCGAAGATTTCCAGTAGTGAAATCGGACAAGTCCGTTTTCAACCGGACTAGTCCGATATTCCTGGACACTTAGGGTTTGCTACACACAGCACACCGAACTAGTCCGGTGACCACCACGGACTAGTCCGATCTTTCTGAACCCTAACGATCACTTTTATAAACCCCATATAAATAGAGGTGCACGGCCCACTTTTACAATCTCTCGAACCCTAGCGCCATCACACCTCCCAAGAGACTCAAAAACCACCTCTCTCCATGAAATTAAGTGCAAAATCGATCAATCTATTGAAGATCACTTCTAGATCATTGGAGAGACACTTGGCACACACCATTGAGCTCTTGGTTTGATTCTCTAACACACTCTTGCGTTTCAATTTGTAATTTTCGAGTGTGTTATTGGTGCCTTTGTAAGTTGTAATCAAGGGAGCTCTCAACGTGTGAGAACGCCCCTTCAACTTGGTTATTTACCCTTTGTGATTAGTGGAAGAGGATTGGCCTTCGTGGCGATCCGACGAGGGAAGGGTTGGAGAAGACCCGGTCCTTTTGTGGGCTCCTCAACATGGACGTAGGTTGCCTTCGTGGTAGCCGAACCACGGGATAAATCTTGTGTCTTGTCCTTTTGTGTTCTTCATCTTAATTGATCAACTTAATCTAGGGTTTGATTCACTTTGTTCAATTTGAGTTAAATTGTTGAACAAGAGGCTTAATTGTTATCGAATTTGATATACAACTATCAAACTGTCATTTAAGTTTATATTTCCGCTGCAAACATTAACGAATCAATCAAATTGACTGAACTTGATCAACTTAGCCCGTGAAAACCGGACTAGTCCGCACTTTACCGGACTAGTCCGATATCTCTGGTATTGACCTTGTTGTTGAGTGTTACAGGAACCGAGAAAAATCAAAAAGGCCTATTCACCCCCCTCTAGGCCTACATTCAATTGGTATCAGAGCAGGTTCTTCAAGAAAGAGTGCAACCACTCGAAGAGATCATGTCGGACATGAAGGAAGTTCAGAAAATCAACAACCAGGAAGAAGTGAACAACGACAAGAACCAAAAGCTGGAAAAGTATCTCGAAGCAATTCAAGACTTCGATGATGATGACGAGGAGACGCTGGAGCTGAAAGCACTCCTCAGAAAGAAGGCACTTTCCAAAGGGAAAGCTAAAGTTGAAGAAAAGAAGAAGGGGAGTAGTCACACCGACTACTCCCGATATCCTTTTAACTATGATCGTTTAAATTCAAACAACAACCATTACCTATCTATTCCTCTTGGAAAAGCCCCACACTTCTATGGGAGTGATTACTCCATGTGGAGGCAAAATATGAAGATGCACTTGATTTCCCTTAACCCAAGTTTATGGCATATTGTGTGCACAGGAATAGATATCCCAGATGACGACGAAGTGCTCACCCCAAGTCAAGAGCAAGCCATCCACAGAAACGCTCAAGCCGCAGCCGTAATCACCTCCTCTCTAAGTTGAGATGAATTCACAAAGGTGGACGGACTGGAGATTGCCAAGGAAATATGGGACACACTACAAACAGCCCATGAAGGTGACCGGCATGTGCGGGAGGCGAAAATTGAAATGATCGAAGGCGAACTAGGAAGGTTCGCAATTGAGGAAGACGAGTCTCCCCAGGACATGTACAACCGATTGAAGACACTTGTAAAGAAGGTTCGATCATATGGGAGCAAGAAGTGGAATGACCAAGAGGTTGTAAAGCTCATCCTTAGAGCCTTTATACCTCGCAATGTCACACTATGCTCTATGATCAGAGAAAGTACCGGGTACAAGAGGATGACTCCAGATGAATTGCTTGGCAAAATCATCAACTTTGAAATGATGGAGAAACAAACCAAGCACGTCAAAGAAATAGCCGACCTCACATCCGCCAAGAAGAAGGGAGTTGCCTTAAAGTCCACACTCAAGCCTCTATCCAAAGAAGCAAGAGAAGCACAGCTTGAGGAGGACAGCGATGATGAAAGCAGTGAGCTGGACGAAGAGGATATGATCTTGTTCATGAAAAAGTTCAAAAGAATAATGAAGAAAATACAAGGAACAAAATCAAGTGAAGGCAAGTACAAGGAGAGGACAAAGCCGAAGATGAGGCGGGCGTGCTATAATTGTGGTGAGTATAACCACTTTATAGTCGATTGCCCGTATGAGGACAACAAGAAGAAGAATAAAGAAGCCAAGCCTCAACCGAAGAAATTCTTCAAGAAGAAGAAACAAGCTGAACAAGCACACATTGGAAAGGAGTGGGACTCAAACGATGAGTCCTCATCATCCGATGAAGAAGAGATGGCTAGCATAGCCATTGAAAGCACATCCAAGAAACCCACACTCTTCCCCACGCTCGGTACAAAGAAGGGACATGGCACTTGCCTCATGGCAAAAGAAGGTAAACGCAAGGTAAACACCAAAACTCCTTCCATGCATTCCTACTCAAGTAATGATGAACTAGATAGTGATGATGAAGATATGTTAATTGGATTAGACAGAAAAACTGCTGCTAAAATGAAATTTTTACTTGACCAACTTGTTGAGAAGGAACGGCTAATTGATCGTCAAGAGGACATGATTATCTCCCAAAAGGAGAAGTATGTCGAACTTGACAATCTTCTAGTTCTTGAAAAGGAGAAAAACAGCTCACTAGAGCTTGAGCTAGCTTCAAGCAAGAAAACTTGCTTGGAGTTAACCAACTCAAACGTTGCAATCAAGGATCAACTTGATGACCTGATCAAGGTTAACAAGATCCTTGAAGTGCAAGTTGAGTCACTCAAGCTAAGTGAATCTTCCTCCTCTTCAAGTCTACCTTCTCAACCCACTTCAACTAATCTTGTTCACATGTGCAAATGTGGTAAAATCAACACCAGGTTGAAGGAAAAGTCTACCTCCACAAAGGATAAAAATCCTACCCAATGTGGAATATTTGACAAGGAGAGGATCAACTATGCACGTAGTGCATACTTGGTCCAAAGACCTCCAAATGTCAAGTATGGCATTGGTTACTCTTATGATGGAAAGCAAAATGCTGGAAGTCATAAGAATAACAAGGGAAGGATTACCTTTGTGAAGAGAGGACCCTCACAACCTGGTAACACGAAAATTACGAACCTGAACTCTCATGAACACCGGACTAGTCCGGTTGTGGTCCGGACAAGTCCGGTCATCCGGACAAGTCCGGTCACCCAGACTAGTCCGATCAACAAACAACAGCAACTTTTGTTCAAAACCTTTGATGCCTCTTATGTATTAATGAGAAACAATCTTGGTAAAGTTTATGCTTATTATGCTGGGCCACGCCATGGGAACACAAAATCCCATGTGTGGGTGCCCAAATGTATTGTAACTAACCTCCAAGGACCCAAGCAAGCTTGGGTACCTAAAACCAAGGCATAATTTGTTTATGCAGGCCTATTCCCCCGGTGGATCCAAATGGGTGCTAGACAGTGGATGCACCAACCACATGACCGAAGAAAGGAGGATGTTCGTGGAATATGAAGAAAACGAGGACCCAAACGAAGGTATCTACTTCAGAGATAATAGTCAAGGAAGGGTGCTCGGTACCGGTAAAATAGCAATATCCTCTGAACACACTCTTTCTCATGTTTTACATGTTGAATCTTTAGATTGCTGTCCATATCTCAATTATGTGACAAAGGTTATAATTGCTTGTTCACTAACGAGGGTGTGACCGTCTCAACGAGGAGTGATGGTTCCGTTGCATTCAAGGGTATGTTGAAGGGAAAGCTTTACCTTGTTGACTTCAACAAGGATAAAGCCGAACTCGACACATGCTTGATTGCAAAAACCAACATGGGTTGGATGTGGCATAGACGACTAGCACATGTTGGTATGAGGAACCTTCAAAAACTCCTCAAGGGCGATCACATCCGAGGTTTGAAAGATGTTGTTTTTGAGAAAGACAGCCTTGTAGTGCGTGCCAAGCCGGGAAGCAAGTTGGAGCACATCATCCCGCAAAGAACATCATGACTACGACAAGACTGCTCGAACTACTTCATATGGACTTGTTTGGTCCAATTGCTTACATAAGCATCGGCGGTAATAAATACGGTTTAGTCATTATTGATAATTTTTCCCGCTTCACTTGGGTGTTCTTTTTGCATGACAAGTCAGAAACACAAGGGACACTCAAGAAATTCTTCAAGCGAGCGCAAAACGAGTTCTCACTATTGATCGAGAGTATTCGGAGCGACAATGGCACGGAGTTCAAGAACATACAAGTGGAGGAGTACCTTGATGAGGAGGGAATCAAGCACGAATTTTCAGCATCATACTCTCCACAACAAAACGGAGTTGCCGAAAGGAAGAACCGAACGCTCATAGAGATGGCAAGAACAATGCTCGATGAATACAAGACTTCGGATCGATTTTGGGCGGAAGCAATTAACACCGCTTGCCACGCCGCAAATCGACTCTACCTTCATCGACTACTCAAGAAGACTCCTTATGAGCTACTCACCGGTAACAAACCAAACATTTCATATTTTCGAGTTTTCGGCTCTCCATGTTATATCTTGAACAAGAAGCCCAGGACTTCAAAGTTCGCTTCGAAGTCCGATGAAGGTTTCTTGCTTGGTTATGATTCGAACACTTACGCCTATCGTGTTTTCAACAAGGGCTCCGGACTTGTTGAAGTGGCACGTGACGTAGTGTTCGATGAAACTAATGGCTCCCAAAAGGAGCAAGTTGATCAATGTGAATTAGGTAAAGAAGAAGCTCCTTATCAAGCATTGAAGAGAATGGCTCTAGGCGAAGTTCGACCACAAGAGTCATCGTCACAAATACAAGAGGAAAGTGAACCACAAGAGGAGATCAACAGTCAAGGGGGAGCTTCGATACAAGATCAATCACAAGAATATGAAGATGATCAACAAATCAACGAGGGCAACCACTCAGGGGGAGAAGAAAATGATCACCAACACACAACTCTCCAAGTGCCACACCCAAGAGTACACCAATGCATTCAAAGGGATCACCCAATCGACAACATCATCGGTGACATCCAAAAGGGAGTAACCACTAGATCTCGTATAGCTAATTTTTGTGAGCATTACTCGTTTGTCTCCTTTTTGGAACCACACAGGACTGAGGATGCATTGAAGGATCCGGACTGGGTGGTGGCAATGCAAGAAGAGTTGAACAACTTCAAGAGAAACGAGGTTTGGGAACTTGTGGCAAGACCCAATGCAAATATAGTGGGCACCAAGTGGGTCTTCTGCAACAAGCAAGACGAACACGGAGTGGTGACAAGAAACAAGGCACGACTTGTGGCCAAAGGTTACTCACAAGTCGAAGGTTTGGATTTCGATGGGACTTTTGCTCCAGTAGCTAGGCTTGAATCAATTAGAATATTACTTGCATATGCTACTCACCATGATTTCAAGCTGTATCAAATGGACGTGAAAAGCGCCTTCCTCAACGGACCGATCAAGGAAGAGGTGTACGTGGAGCAACCACCCGGGTTTGAAGATGAAGAGTTCCCCGACCACGTATATAAACTGCGTAAGGCTCTCTATGGCCTCAAACAAGCTCCTAGAGCTTGGTATGAGTGTCTTAGAGATTTCTTAATTGATAATGGTTTTCAAATTGGCAAAGTAGATTATACATTATTCACAAAGAATCTAGATAATGATCTTTTCATTTGCCAAATCTATGTTGATGATATAATTTTTGGGTCAACTAACCAATCCTTCTGTGAAGAATTTAGTAGAATTATGACAAACAGGTTTGAAATGTCAATGATGGGAGAATTGAAGTACTTCTTGGGATTCCAAGTGCGGCAACAAAGTGAAGGAACGTTCATAAGCCAAACCAAGTACACGCAGGACATACTCAAGAAGTTTGGCATGGACAAGGCAAAGCCCATAAAGACTCCCATGGCTACGAATGGCCACTTGGATCTCAATGAAGATGGACCAAGCGTCGACCAAAAGGTATATCGCTCCATGATTGGATCTTTACTCTACTTATGTGCATCTAGGCCAGATATTATGTTGAGTGTATGTTTGTGTGCAAGATTTCAAGCCAACCCTAAGGAATGTCACTTGACAGCCGTAAAAAGAATCTTGAGATATTTAGTTCATACACCCAACCTTGGTCTTTGGTACCCAAAAGGCTCCAAATTCAATCTCATTGGTTACTCCGATGCAGATTATGCCAGGTGCAAAGTTGATAGAAAAAGCACCTCTAGCACATGCCAATTCCTAGGAAGATCTTTGGTTTCTTGGTCATCTAAGAAACAAAATTCCATCGCATTATCCACAGCCGAAGCGGAGTATGTTGCAGCCGGGAGTTGTTGTGCACAACTCCCTTGGATGCGACAAACTCTAAGGGATTACGGTTACAATATGAACTGTATTCCTCTTCTTTGTGATAATGAGAGTGCCATTAAAATAGCCCACAATCCAGTTGAGCACTCTAGGACTAAACACATAGACATAAGACATCATTTCTTGAGAGACCATTCCATGAAAGGAGACATAACCATCTCACATGTCAACACCCAAAAACAATTGGCCAACATATTCACCAAGCCACTTGATGAAAAGCGTTTTTGCGAACTCTGAAATGAGCTAAATATTCTTGATTCTCGGAGTGTGGCTTGAAAAGTTGCATACCTGTATGATTGCTTCAAAAATGTTGATTGAATTGTGAAAATCATCCCTCTCCATTTTTCTCTCGAAAAACTATGTCCATTATTAGATCTTGATGAATTTTGATCATTGTATGATTGTTGTATGCTTACTGGTCAAATTCATCAAGATTACTTGAATTGTTTTGCCTCTCTATTCTCTATTATTGAACCTTCAAATATATATGAATGGGCTATGCAATTCTTTCCTGGTGACCACGGACTAGTCCGTGGTTACCCGGACTAGTCCGCCCATGCAGACTAGTCCGCAGAGTGCCGGTTAGGCCGGACTAGTCCGATAGACCACGGACTAGTCCGATATAGGTCTCTGGATGACTTCGGACTAGTCCGGTCATATCCGGACTTGTCCGATTTTTCGTGTCCATAACCCTAGCCGCCACCAAACCCTAATCTCCTCACCCCCACTTTTGCTCATGCTTTCCTCTCTCTTGCGCTCGAGCCACCAAGGCGATTTTCTCCTCCCTCTGTCGAAAAAGTCCACATTTGGGCGAAGATCAAGCTTGACCTCTTGGGGATTGAAGCTAGCGGACTTGTCCGCCCTCCAACCCCCAAACCTTCAAGCGTCAATCGATTTCTTCGGTAAATTTCTTCAAAACCCTAGAAATCTTGTTTTTCTCCATTGTTGATCGTATAGCCTAGCATCCTTCACTAGATACATGCTTATTTGATGTACTACGTGTATGCTAGACTAGATTTGCATTAGGGATTGTATCCTGTCCAATCTGCTAGGTTTTTGAGGATGAACACCGGACTAGTCCGGTCCATGCACGGACAAGTCCGGTACCCCGGACTAGTCCGTGCCTGAGCACCGGACAAGTCCGATGTTTCTGAACCTGAAACCTAATTTCTTAATTCCTTAATGCCATCCATTGCTATCTTGTCTTACCTATGTCTTGTATAACTTGTCATTATTCTTGCTCAATCATTCTCAGATCATGTCGAGCTCTGACAACGAGATCTCCGATTTTGAGGCCGAGTTGGACCACGAGGTGGCACCTCGGTCCTCGGCGGGTCTTGGCAAGAAACGCCAAGAAAGACCTTTCGAGCCTGCTACTTCCCCTCCCCAGGTTCGGAGGAAGGTCTGTGTCAAGAAGCCCGCCTCGAAGGCTGCTGCGTCTACAAGCGGCCTTCGTCAAGCAAAAGGAAAGGGCAAGGGAGTCGCAACGGGGCCAGTCGGGCCCTTGAAGCTCCATGCTCCCAGGGAAGGGGTCCGGGACCCTACCGAGGAGAAGTTCAACGGCAAGGGCAGTGATTCAGCAGCCAAGCTAAGAAGCATTGACTACTATGGAAGGCCAAAGCAGGCAGCTGATGGAAGGTTTTGGTCAAACTTCCATGCAGATTTCTACAAGCTGGTTTACCTGCCGATGAAGACTCCGGTGGTGCGCAGTCAGTGGATTGACTGGGCCCACCTAGAGAAGAAGAAGTGCTCAGCTTTTGATGAGGTCATTGCTGCAGCAGAAAGGCATGGTCTGAAGGATCTGTTGGCCTTCAGACACAATTGGAATGATGAGGTGATTGCACAGTTCTTTGCAACTTGCCACTTCTCGAGTGAGGATGAAGAGAGTGTTACTTGGATGACACACGGATCTAAGTATAGTATCACTCAAGAGGACTTCAATAATCTGCTCCATCTGGACACCTCTGGACATGACAGGCTGATCATCCACAACATAGGTGTCATGGAGAAGGATAGGATGAAATTCCTATATGAGCCGAACTCAAAGTATGTCCCTCCCTCTACAAAGAACATGAAACCATTCTTTGTGATCCTCAACAGAGTGCTGAGGAAGACTATTGCTCCTAAAGATGGAGATGCTGGGAGCGTGCAGGGTTACCTCCGAACCCTAATGAGAGTGATAAGCAAGGACTGCCCATTTGATGTGGCGGAATACATTTGGAATGATATGGTCAACATATCCTGCACGCCTAACAGGTCATGTGGCTATGCTTCCTACCTCATGTATATGATTGAGAAAGTCACAGGTATTGAGTTCGTGAAGGATGTGGAGCACACTCCTTTGAGGCCTCAGAAGCCTCAACCAGTGAGTGTCCAGGCTGCTCCTTCGCCGGCCTCCAGTCCCGAGGCACCGACAAGATCAAGAAGCGGTGCTAGGGCTGTCCCTACCTCTAGGGAAGCCCCTCAGAGAGGATCAGCTAGTGGGATCCTCAAGTACCTGACCGCCGTATTCTCCTCCTGCAAGAAGACTGAAGTAAAGCTTCATAAACTCAATCAGAAGAGGAAGGAGGATATGAGATATATCAAAGCCAATGTGAAGCAACTGAGTGAAAAGCTAGAGATCAACCCCATTGGATCTCCAGTAATTTCTGAAGATTCCGATCTTGACATCACCGAGCTCGGGCCTCTGAACCCCTCCGAGCTTGCCTACTTTGGCATTGGGGGCTCGAGCAGCTCCGCTCCTCCCCCCTCTCCTCCTCGTCAAGCGGAAAGCGAAGAAGATGAAGACGATGACGAGAGGACCGACAGTGAAGAGTGAAGACCCTAGGACCCTCCTCTCCTTCTTTTTGGTGTCTTGATGCCAAAGGGGGAGAGATTGAGGGGGCGTCTTAGCTTTAGCTGTGGTAGGGTGCGAGGAGAGAGTTCTCTTTATCTTTTATTTGTGATTGTAATAGTTTAACTCTGTTTTCCTATTAAGTTTGGTCTTGTGATGAATTGCTCAATTTATTCTCAATGTGATGAAAACTGCATTTTTGCTCCTGGAATGTCATATGCACTTGGTATCGGTTGATTAATGTAAATTCTGTCATTCTCAATGTATTCATGCACTTAGTATGCGTCCCACCATAAAGAATGCACATATGGATAATTCTCTTGTTGCTTGATGTATTTTTGAGTCATATGTGCATACTTTATGAAAATCTCATTTTTTGCCTTATTTTGTGAAATCTCAATTGGTTGTCATCAATCACCAAAAAGGGGGAGATTGAAAGTGCATCTAGGACTCCCTTGTGGGTTTTGGATGATTTATGACAAGCAATTGGGATCCTAATCCTTTTGTTGAGATGAATGCAGGCAAATGATGAAAAATGAGCAAAATGCCAAAAAGAAGGGAAATGAGAAGCAAAGTGAATTTGAGCTCAAGGAGAAGAAAATAGTAGATTATTATGTATGGAGTGTGTTAAGGAAACACACCCAAGAGCTCAATCACTTTCAAGCACACACACACAATGCACAAAGTTATACAGGACCGGACTAGTCCGATATCAGCCAGACTAGTCCGATATCACATTCTGCACTAGATCGGACAAGTCCGGTATCCACCGGACTAGTCCGATATCTTTCTTATCCACTCCGGACTAGTCCTCTCCAATGCGGACTAGTCCTCAACACAATGCACAAGTCACACAAAATCGGACAAGTCCGTTGTGATCCGGACTAGTCCGATATTCTTTCTGATCCACTTCGGACAAGTCCGGTGTCTACACGGACTAGTCCGATATTCACACTGATCTAAATCGGACAAGTCCTCCAAGTGCGGACTTGTCATCCTAAACACTTAGGGTTTCATATGTCCGGACAAGTCCGATGGAAATCGGACTAGTCCGAAGATTTCCAGTAGTGAAATCGGACAAGTCCGTTTTCAACCGGACTAGTCCGATATTCCTGGACACTTAGGGTTTGCTACACACAGCACACCGGACTAGTCCGGTGACCACCACGGACTAGTCCGATCTTTCTGAACCCTAACGGTCACTTTTAGAAACCCCATATAAATAGAGGTACACGGCCCACTTTTACAATCTCTCGAACCCTAGCATCGTCACACCTCCCAAGAGACTCAAAAACCACCTCTCTCCACGAAATTAAGTGCAAAATCGATCAATCTATTGAAGATCACTTCTAGATCATTGGAGAGACACTTGGCACACATCATTTAGCTCTTGGTTTGATTCTCTAACACACTCTTGCGTTTCAATTTGTAATTTTCGAGTGTGTTATTGGTGGCTTTGTAAGTTGTAATCAAGGGAGCTCTCAACGTGTGAGAACGCCCCTTCAACTTGGTTATTTACCCTTTGTGATTAGTGGAAGAGGATTGGCCTTCGTGGCGATCCGACGAGGGAAGGGTTGGAGAAGACCCGGTCCTTTTGTGGGCTCCTCAACGTGGACGTAGGTTGCCTTCGTGGTAGCCGAACCACGGGATAAATCTTGTGTCTTGTCCTTTTGTGTTCTTCATCTTAATTGATCAACTTAATCTAGGGTTTGATTCACTTTGTTCAATTTGAGTTAAATTGTTGAACAAGAGGCTTAATTGTTATAGAATTTGACATACAACTATCAAACTATCATTTAAGTTTATATTTCCGCTGCAAACATTAATGAATCATTCAAATTGACTGAACTTGATCAACTTAGCCCGTGAAAACCGGACTAGTCCGCACTTTACCGGACTAGTCTGATATCTCTGGTATTGACCTTGTTGTTGAGTGTTACAGGAACCGAGAAAAATCAAAAAGGCCTATTCACCCCCCTCTAGGCCTACATTCACTTGTTCTTCTTCTTGATGTTGTGTGACTTGTGAATCTTGTGTCAGCAATGGATCATCTTTCTCTTCTTTGTCAACTTGAGGTTCCATAGATGTGTTGATGTTAGAAGTTGAAGCTCCCCCTTGATCATGGCTCTCCTCAACTTTAGGCTTGATGTCTCCAATGGTCATGTTCTTCATAGCTTCTCGTAGAGGCTCATCATCTATTTCATCATGACCAAAACTCTCCTCTTGGGAGTCATTAGTTTCATCAAACTCGACATCACAACTTTCCTCAACTAAACCGAAGGTTTGGTTGAATACTCGATATGCTTTTGAGTTTGATGCATAACCAAGAAATATACCAACATCACATCTTCTTTCAAACTTACCGAGCCTTTTCTTGCGGTAGATGTAGCACTTGCACCCGAAGACTCGGAAATAGGAGATGTAGGGCCTTCTCCCAATGAGAATTTCGTACGGGGTCTTTTGAAGTAGTCGATGTAGGTAGACCCGATTTGTGGCATGGCACGCTGTGTTGATTGCTTCGGTCCAAAACTTCTCGGACGTGCCATAGTCATCAAGCATTGCTCGCGCAAGAGTGATGAGAGTCTTGTTATTTCTTTCAACGACACCATTTTGTTGAGGAGTGTATGTGGCCGAAAACTCATGCTTCACGCCGTCATGATCACACCACTTCCCAATGTTGTAGTTCTTGAATTCGGTGTCGTTGTCACTCCGGACCTTGATGATGGGAAGTTGATATTCCCTTTGAGCACGGTTAGCAAATGTCTTGAACACTTCCGGAGTTTCACTCTTGTCACCTAGAAACAAAGTCCAAGCATAGCGAGAGTAGTCATCAACTATAACAAGACAATAGAGGTTACTGCCAAGACTTTGATATGTGGACGGTCCGAAGAGGTCCATGTGTAGCAACTCAAGTGGCTTGGAGGTTGACACCATTATCTTCATCGGGTGGTGTGAGGCAACTTGTTTCCTGGCTTGACAAGCGCTACAAAGCTTGTTCTTCTCAAATGTGACATCCTTCACGTTGGTCACCATCTCGAGCTTGAATGACTTCTTGAGCTTGCTCATTCCTATGTGAGCTATGTGTCGATGCCATAGCCAACCCAAACTCGTCTTGGTGAAAAGACAAGTGGTCAAGCTAGCATACTTGTTGGAGAAGTCTACTAGGTAGAGATGTCCATGCCAAAATCCTTTGAAGATTAGTTCTTGGCTTGTTTCACTAGTCACAACAACATCATTCTTGCTAAAGGTGGACGTTAGTCCAAGATCACATAATTGTGCAATAGAAAGCAAATTGAAACTAAGTGACTTAACATACAATACATTAGAAATAGATAAATCATTTGAAATTGCAATCTTACCCAACCCAATTACCTTCCCCTTAGAGTTATCACCAAAGGTGACTTGTTCATGATTGCCGGGGTTCTCTATGGTGGTGAACATACCATCGTTGCCGGTCATATGTTGAGTGCACCCGCTATCGAGTACCCAATGCTTTCCTTTGACTTTGTAGTTCACCTACACACATGAATTCAATTTTTGACTTTAGAAACCCAAGCCAACTTAGGTCCTTGTATGTGTGATACAAGTGTTTTTGGGACCCAAAGTTGCTTGGGGAGCTTCCCCTTCATGCCCTTCATGTTCTTGCCAATGAACCTTGCCTTCACCTTGCCATCTATTTTACTCAAGAGATAATAATGATCATTGAAAGTAGACTTGTAGTTAGTAGGCAATTTTGGAGAAGGCCGGTTAGGAAGAGGACACTCCCTTGTATGGTGACCGGTGACCTCACAATGTTGGCAATAGGAACCAACTTCCTTGATGAAGCTTGTTCTAAGCTCCGGTGAGGGCACCTTTCCTTTGTTAGGCACCGGGAAGGATCCAAGTCCTCTCTTGTTGAAGGCCTTTGCTTGTTGGAAGAGGATTTCTTTGTGCTTGACTTCTCCCTTAGACAGTCTTGCCACACTAGTGCAGAGACTTTCAATTTCTTCCAACAAGTCCTTCTCCCTAGCATTCTCTTTCAAAGGCAAAGACTTATGCAAGACATTAGTGGCATGAGAATTAATAGATACCTTATCATTAAGGGTTTCTTTCTTTATATTTTTCAATTCTTGATCAAGAACTTCATAAGCAAGGTTAAGTACTTGATGTTCTTGGATTAACTCATTGTGCTTTCCCAAGAGTGCTTGGTGTGCTACATCAAGCTCATGATAATCTAGCTTGATTTGAGCCTTATCCTCCTCAACTTGCTTGACATGAGACTTGAGCGTGTCATGCTCCCTAAGTATGATTTCATACTTGTCAAACAAATCGAGGTTAGCACTCTCAAGCTTAGCACAAGCTTCTTCAAGAGCCTTAACCTTACTCTTTTCCCTTTTAATGATAGTGTGGTATTCATTTATCAATGAAGTTAAATCATCGGGGGAAAGCTCATCATCGCTAGAGTCATCACATACCTTGGTGTTACCTTTAGCCATGAGGCACATGGGAGGTGGATGAAGAGATGGACCATCATTGTTGGCAATGGCAAGGCCGGTCAAGCTTTCTTCTTCCGCTTCACTCTCTTCATCACTTGATTCTTCGTCGGTAATCCATTCATTTGCCTCACACATGAACACCTTTTATGGACCTTTCCTCTTCTTTGGGAAGAGTTTTGCCTTTTTGCCTTTGTCATGCTTCTTCTTCCCAAATAATCTTGGTTTGGGCTTGTCCTCTTCATCATCCTCACTATCTTCAAGCTTGCGATGCTTGCCCTTGTGGTTCTCTATTCTTTTGTCCGGTTTTGAACAATCATAGGAGATGTGGCATTGATCACCACAATTATAGCAAGTCTTGTTGTCATCTCTCTTTGATAGAAATGCTTTCTTTTTGGGATCAAAGGTGTATCCCTTCTTGGCAATCTTGGAGTTCAAGCGAGAGAACTTTCTCATCATTGATGCAAGCTCATCATCGTCATCTTCACTTGATGCTTGCTCTTCTTCACTTGGGCTAGGCTCAACCACTTTCTTTTTGTTGAGATTTGTTCTCTTGGTGGAATCCTTTAGAGCAATTGTCTTTGAAGATGATTCCTCCACCATCCCAAGTACACTCATCTCATGAGTGTGAATCTCTCCAATAAGTTCCGAAACTTCAATGTGATCAAGAGATTCTTTTTGAAGCATGGAGTTGATGATGTTGTACTTTGGCTTAGGAAGGAGCATAAGAATCTTGCGGTTGATGAGTACCTTGCCAAGAGAAGCAATATCAAGAGCATTAATTTCCTCAATAAGCACATTTAAGCGAGAAAACATTTCATTGACATTTTCATGAGGTTGCATTTTGAACTCATCATATTTGACCTTAAGCATATGGTATTTTAGTTCTTTAACACGAGAAGAACCCTCATGAATTTCAATAAAGCAAGCCCAAATTTCACAAGCTTTTTCTTTGCTAGCAATCCTAGCAAACACATCTTGACTAATGCATTCATAAATAGCATTTCTAGCTTTAGCATCCCACTTGACTTGATCACCAACATAATTATGCTCACCAAACCCCGCATGGGTCGCTTCCCATACCTCGGGAGCAATAGCCTCTAGATAAGCACGCATGTGTGCTTTCCAATAAGCAAAGTTCTTGCCCTCGAAGATAGGAACTGAACCCCCATTCTTGGCCATTTTAGCTCTCTAGCGGTGAAGCTAGAATGATCCAATGAGCAACATTGCTCTGATACCAATTGTAAGGATCGAATGCCCAAGAGGGGGGTGAATTGGGCTTCTTTTCAAAAATTAAAGCAATAAAACTTAATTACTAAAGCCCAATTCCCTATGCAAACAACCTATGCATTCAAGTGAATAGTAACTTTGTGTTATATGAAATGCATAAGTGTAAGGGGAGAGGAAGAAAGCGCAAACTCCCGAAGAGACACGAAGACACGGAGATTTATCCCGTGGTTCGTCAAGATCGTCAAGATCTTCCTACATCCACGTTGTGGCACCCACCAAACGGTATAACCACTCCCAAGTCACCGAGACCAGAGATCTTCACTAAACTTCTCCGTTCGCCAACCTCGGCAAGGTGGAGCTCAAGCCTTGTACAAGTTGGATCCTCCGGGCTTCCACAACCTTCTTGGCAAGCTCCGGAAGGCTCTCTCCAATCAGTGACTCTTACACGGTGAGTACAATCACCAAGAGACACTCCCTTATAGCTCTCACTATACTAGAGACTCCAATCACCAAGAATGGAAGCACACAAGCACTATCTCTAGCAAGTTCTAGCCTATCTCTTGGTGTACAAGTGGTGTAAATGATGTAGAAGTGATAGCTCAATGCCTTGAATGCTTGATAATGTGTATAGTAGCTCTGGTTGTCAAGACTTATCGAATAGACTGGTTGAAGGGGTATAAATAGCCAGCCTCCACGAAATAGCCGTTGGAAAAGTAGGCTGACATCACTGTTCTGCGAACACCGGATGATCCGATGTTCCCTCTTCAGTTGTCATCGGTCAAATCCAAATTAGCTGATGTCACTGTCTTAGATATGACCGTTGATAGACCGATGTTACACTTGTCTCATCATCGGATGATCCGGTGGCACTTCATCCAGAATTGGTTTAGAATTAATGCTTACTGGAGTGATTGACCGATGTATTTATAGTTGTACATCGGATGGTCCGGTGTTACACTTGGTCCAGGGAGATTGCTTACTGTACTGATGGACCGATGTAACATCCCCTTCATCATCGGATGATCCGATGAGTACTTAGTTCTGAGGTCTTCTTCTTCTGCTAAACCAACTCGACCGATGTACTATTTTCTGGAAACATCGGTTGATTCGGTGAGTTGATTTTGTCTGCTTCGAGTTGTTCTAAGTAATTCTTTTGGAATTTTCTCGAGTGACCTCTTCTACATTGGTTTGAAACATTCTTCTGATGATAACCAAGTCTTGGGTGTTGTCAATTTCGGTTGAATGATTTTGACATATGAGCTTTTTCTTCTCATTTTCATAAAAACCGATTGACCTCGTGAAATAGTTTGTTTAGGGGTCTCTAATTATATCCAATGCGCAGTAGATGATATACATGTAGAGTTCATTAAGTGTGATGAGTAATATGAGAGACCTTGCATCCACAAACTCATTAGTAAAATCCAACGGTTGTCATTAATCACCGAAACCATACCTCATGGGGGCCTAGATGCTTTCAAGCACGTGGGGAAGCTTGAAACCGTGCACAAAGATATACACTGAATTGTATGTCTGGTCTTGATGCCATGAGGTACAAAAGTGATCTGATCATGCTTCTATATTCTTTTTGATCCACGAGTTCACCATCTTCATCAAGTTCAAGTGTTGTTGCTGTTCCCATTGGTGTCCGAAGAGGCTTGCTTTTGTCCATACTGAAGCGCCTTATGAGGTCTTTTGTATACTTCGTTTGACGCAAAAAGGTACCCTCCTTGGTTTGCTTGATTTGCAGTCCCAAAAAGTATGTGATTTCTCGCCATCATACTCATCTCAAATTCTGAACTCATCATAGCTGAAAACTTGGACACAAGATCATGAGAAGCACAACCAAAGATAATATCATCCACATACACTTGAACAAATAATGAGTCATTGCCATGCTTAAGCAAAAAATAGTTTTATCAACCTTGCCCGTGGTAAACCCCTTTTCAAGTAAGAATGTTTTTAACCTATCATATCATGCACTAAGGGCTTGTTCGAGACCGTACAAGGCTTTGGACAGTTTGTAAACATGATTAGGAAATTTTGAATTTTCAAAACCCAGTGGTTGTTTGACATAAACCTCCTCATCTATGTAGCTATTAAGAAAAGCACTTTTAACATCCATTCGATAAATCTTAAAACCCTTAGATGCAACAAAAGCTAACAAAACTCTTATGGCTTCTAATCTAGCAACAGGAGCAAAAGTTTCATCAAAATCTAGACCTTCAACTTGAGAGAAACCTTGAGCTATCAACCTAGCCTTATTCCTAACCACAACCCCATACTCACTTTGTTTATTTTTAAACACCCATTTAGTTCTAATTAAAGTGTGACCTTGAGGTGGAGGTACAAGTTTCCAAACATTATTTCTTTCAAAATTTTCTAACTCTTCTTGCATGGCAATAATCCAAGATTCATTAGTGAGTGCGTGTGATATATCTTTGGGTCCAAAAGAAGCAACAAAAGCAGAATGAGCATGAGAGTTTGGATCACAAAACCTGGACCGTGTGACTCGTTCGTGCAAGCTTCCAATAATTTGTTGTGGAGGATGACTTTTGAGAACCCGGAGGGGAGTGGACACTTCACAAGCTTCTTCTTCTTCTTCATATTCATCACAAATTTATGACCTTGTGACTTCAGGAGGATCTGGACCAGCAATGGTGGTCGTCAGTGCTGGCCGTGAATCAAAATCAGGAGCTGGAACAATGTCATTAACTGCTGAATTTTCGGGCAGGAGCACCACTTCTTCCTAATCTTCAACGAAAATGCCCCCCCCCCGCGGATATGGATCCGGACCTGCAATGTTTGAGCTAGTACTTGTGCTAGCTTCATCAAAATACACCTCACAAGTCTCCACAATTTTGTTAGTGTCAAGTAAAAGCACATGGTAGCCTCTAGTATGAGATGGATAACCAAGAAAACATGCCATCAATGGATCTAGGTTCAAATTTATCAAGATTACCATGTTTCTTAACAAAGCATTTGCAACCAAAGACCCGAAAGTGTGTAACACTAGACCTATGTCCAAATCGGACCTCATATGGTGTTTTACCTAGCTTAGTGCGCAAGAAAACACGATTTGTGACATAACAAGCAGTTGCAATCGCATCAGCCCAAAATTTCCTAGGAGTTTGATATTCATCAAGCATAGTCCTAGCCATCTCAACTAAGGTTATGTTCTTTCTTTATACAACACCATTTTGTTGAGGTACATATGGTGAAGAAAATTGATGATCTATTCCATTTTCAGCACAAAAGTGATCAAAAGATTGATTTTTAAATTTGGTTCCATTATCACTTCTAATCGCTTTTAAAGATCTTGGGTGATCAATTGATAATCTAAGAAATAAAGTTCTAAAGTGACTAAAAGCTTCATTCTTAGATACCATAAAGTAAACCCAAGAGTGTCTAGAATAATCATCAACAATCACAAGAACATACCATTTACCTCCGAAGGATTGAACGCGTGAAGGTCCTACGGTGTCAAGGTGCAAAAGTTGATCCGATTCAGTTGTCATGATCATTGTGAGAGGAGTATATGAACCTGCAACCATCTTAGCATGTCTATAAGAAGAGCACACAATTTCTTTATCCACTTTAAGCTTAGGCAACCCACGTATGCGATCAAGAGCACTAACACGCGTTAGATGATCAAAGCCTACGTGACCAAGTCTACGATGCCAAAAATATAAGTCCTTGAATCATTAGCAACTAGACACCTATACTTAGAGGAAGACATATCAAAATCAGCTTTAAAAACTCTTACAAACCGAGACATGTCAAAATAAGATCACTATTTGAATTTACAACTTTGTAGCAATTTTTAGTGAAAATTATTTCCAAATTTTCATCTAGCAGTTGTGAAACAAAAAGAAAGTTGTATTTCAAAATTTTAACAAGTGCCACATCCTTCAAAGTGTACTGATTATTTACTCTAACCGAACCCTTAGCAATTATAGGAGTTGAAGAATTATCGGCAAAAGTAACATTCTCTACACGTGACACAAAAGAGAGGGAGGAGAACCATTTTTTGTTATCGGTCATGTGGCTTGAGCAACTTGAATCCACAATCCAAATGTTCTCCTTTCTCAAGCGTGTAACCTACATAGAAACACAATACATCGATGACTCAATACTGGGGTTAGTCAAAAGGCATTTAGGAATCCAGTACTGAGCCACACAACATCCAACAGGAATAATACGCGAAATCTGAGATAAAACAACAGGTTTATGAGTCAAAGCTTGAGGATTTTTGTACCTAACTACTGTCCTACGAGATGTTACATGTGTAGCACAAAAAACAGTAGGTTTGGAAGCAACCTTTGCATGTTTTCAACTCATTACAACAGATTGCATGTTCCTATCATTCGGTTTAGCAAGTGCAGCAAATTTTGCATGAAAGTTATGAGATCTAGCAATCATTCTTTCCTTTTTCTGTTGTTGATCTAGTCTATAACAAAAATCTATGACATGACCATCTCTACCACAGTAGGTACAATGAAATTTAACTTTGTGTTCATGTCTAGATGAGCAAGCAATATTTTTATTTGAAATCGAATGAGACAGCACTCCTGCAGATTTGAAAACCACTTCTTTTTGTTTAGGAACTGTTTGAATCAAACCACTTCCTAATGAATTTACAATTTTAGGTGGATGTGCCTTAGCATGAGCATGAGAATCAAAACCTAAACCAGTTTTATCATTGCAGGACTTGGAAGAATTCAACAGCAAGTTTAGGTTCTTATTCCCATTACAAAACTGATCTAATGTCCTATGCATGTTACCAAGTTTATTGGACAGATCAAGACAATTTTCACATGAAGTTTTTCCTTTTAATTTGCAATTGGAACAAAATTTAACTTCATGAGAACGTAAAGCATTGTTCAATATAGAAATTTCATTCATAGCATCTTGTAGTTTCTTATCAAGATCATCACAAGTAGAACAATGCAAATCAAATGTAGAACAGCTAGCATCTTTTAAGTTTTTATCATTAAGTGCAGCAAGCTCTCTATTCTTTTCAATTTCTAACTCAAGTTTATCAAGTGTGGAGGTGTGCACACTTCTTAATGAGGACAATTGTTCATATATTAAATCACATGAGGGATATGCATCATCACTAGGAATCAAAGTTTTTAAACGGTTGATTTCAGATTCTAGTGATTCAATTTTAGCAGCACCATCTCTAAGCTTTTTGTCCTTTTTCTTAACTATAATAGTGGAACGAGAAATAGCATCACACATTTCTTCGCAAGTAGGACATACCTCTTCATTGTCGCTGTTGTGTTCTGCATCCTCCATGCTTGATCTTGATTTGCCCACTATGAAGCACAAGTTTGCCAAATCATCTTCGTCACTTCCAATGTCCACATCGCTTGAGCCAAGTTCTTGAAGTGCGGAGATAAAATTGCTCACCAATTGACATCCTGTGAAACCCTTCTTTTTCTTCTTATCGTTTGTAGAGGAGTGCTTCATCCTTGTTTGATTTTCATCCCGGGAAGTAGGACCTGAAAAGTTAGGGCAATCTGAACAAAAATGTTTTGTCTTACCACATTCGAAACATCGTTGCGGTCTGGAACTTCCTCTCCTTCTAATTCTAATATTTTGCAATGCTTTTGAGAACCTAGTAGAGAGAAGTACTAGCTCCTACTCTGGAAATTCCTCAATCTGTTCAAGGGTTAGAGAGGACAACAAAGCAAGTGTACCACAAGATGAAGATTGACCGGAGCTAGGCATGCCACATTGATAAACAAAATCAATAGACTTGTTGGGGTTCTTACCTGATATTATATCAATTTCATGAGTTTTAACTTAGAATATAGCACATCTAAAGTAAGTGTACTCATGACAGTAGATTCACGAATAGATGTAACCTCCATCTCCCAAATTGACATGTCTAATGCACTTAGTAATTGCCTAGCATTTTCAGCATTTGAAAAATTAACATTGACGCTATGCAAGTTGCTGAGAATTTTATTAAAGCGAGCAAAAAGATCATCAATGGACTCACCGGGTTGCATATCGAAGCGCATGTATTATTTCTTGAACATGTCTTGCCTTACCTCCTTGATCGTGTTGGATCCTTCGTGGTAGTCACAAAGTGCTTTCCACACATCGATGCAGATCAGAGGTGTGCAACACGGTTAAAGTCGCTTTGAGTTAATCCTTGTATGATCAAGTTTCGAGCCTTGTTGTTGTTGTCGACATCTCTCAGATTTGCAGCTGTAACTTGATCGTTTGACGGCACTTCGTAAGGCTTGTATACCTTCTCTCATATTGTGAAGCCTTGAGCCTGGATGAAGGCTTCCATACGTGCCTTCCAAACCTAAAAATCAATACCACTAAAGACACAAGGTTTTGCGGAGTATTTCTCCATGATGATTAGTCAAAATACATGCAAATCACAAAGGTTAGAGCACCGTGGCTCTGATACCAACTGTAGGATCGAAGAGCACGTAAAAAGCTACCAGAGGGGGGGGGGTGAATGGTAGATTAAAAAAATCTTCCGCAACAAAAACAATTAAATCCCAACCCCTTCGGCAGACAAATGATCTGTTAAAGAAATCGTGTGTGAGACTAACCTAAACGTGTTTCACCGTGACAAAAGTGATATATATCAAAGGTAATCAAGTCACGAAGACAACACAACAAGAATCACTCAAATCCGTTGAGAGAAACTCAAGTTACGATCGAAAGATCGAACAAAGGTCAATCTGTTCTACCGAGTAAAAAACAGATCTGTAATACTACAAATAACCTCGTGTAGATCAAAAACCACAAATCCAATGACCGTGAAATTTTGACAGATGATATATAATCAAGTTATGAATACAACAACAAAAAATCACGTCAATTGGATTTGTAAAACTCGAGTTATGATAAAACCACTGAAGAAAGGTAGTGCTGAGCACAAACTCGACGAGAAAAACTTGTCTGGAACAAGTCGGACGAACAAGGCACAAAAGTTCCTTTCAACTATGAATTTTATTCAATTGAACACAAGAGGAACAGCTCCAAAGTCGTCTACCACGAGCTCGGACCTCCCTTGCTTATATAACCAGCCCTTAGGCCAACCCAAACTCAACTAGGACCCTAATCCTACTCAAATCACGAATCAAAACTTTCCATAACTGCTTAAGAATCTTCTATATGCAGATATAAGCAATCTTAAGACTTCCAAACACCTTAGAAACGTATCCCACATTCCTAAAACAACTCAAATTCGTGACTCACACAAAATCCTATCATAACCAACTCAAATCTTTCCATATTTGAGTCAAACACGACTCAACCGCAGCTTGAGTCCGTAACCTAGTCAGTTGGACCTTTCCAATCAATTCTTTACGTCCACATCTCTTCATCGCGCCTCGGAACCATGTAGCCACGTCCATGCACTCCTTGCACACGTGCAAACATCTTCCAATGACGTCCACGATACCTTCATATGCATTGTTCTTGATTCAAACATGCTGCGCGACCTCCTAATCAACTCAACCACAATTCCTCCTGAACTTGGTTGTTGAACCTCATCTTCTCCCTAAGACTAGTTCAATAGATCCCATCACCAGCCATGTCTTGAACTCAAGCAACACCTGCACATGAACAAACAACCAATACTTCCGAGCACAAGTCCTCGACTTGACTCTCGTTAGTTCCGAAACCGCAACACCTTGCGTGAGCACCTAACATAAGCATGTTGCAAACCTTAGCAAAAATATATCAACCATAACCACAAAACACACCAAAAACTTAGTAAAAGAATACTAAGCAAACTTTCCATAGATGTAAAGCAAATTCGAATCATTTCAAAGTAAAAGCGGAACCATTGCAATCTAGCTCTTGACGTTGCCAAAACTAACCGGACCTTGAGCTGGAGCTTACCAAAGCTAGCAGTACCAAGCACCGGAGCTTACCAAAGCTAGTAGGACCTTGCGCCGGGCCTAGCAAAAACATGTTGGACCTAGCCACAACAAGTCGGACCTAGCCAAAACATGTCGGACCTAGCCAAAGCAAGTCGGACCTAACCAAAACAAGTCGAACCTAGACAAAGTAAATTGGGCCTTACGTCGGACCTAGACAAAGAAAGTCGAACCTTACATCAGACCTTGCCGGAGCTACCCAAAACAAGTTAGACCTATCGTCGGATCTTGCTGGAGCTCGAACCTAGAGCCAGAACTTGTTGAAAAAGGTGTTTTGGTAGTATTCAAAACTTTATCATCATAGCCAATCTATTCAACACACATAGGTATCACAATCTTTCTCTTGATGAATACACTGGCAACACCACTTAAAATCTGAACATTGACTTATTCATATGAAAAGTTTTGAAAACAATTTTCTCCCTGAAATATTTCTCCCACTTTGTAAATCAGAAATAAAATGAGAAGAAAAACAAAAAATTCTCCCCCTGAGAAGGATTGTCCCAAAAACACTTGTGAATATGTGCAATGTGTGATCAATTTCTCTCCCTTTGACAATGTATTAAGCAAATTTCAAAAGAGAAATTTTAATTTGTTATGTGCATATTATAATATATACATATAAACAAAGTTCATCCAAGTCATACTATCAAGTAACTTACACTATCACATCAATGAGATACATAAAGTAGTGCAAGCCATGCTAGAGATCAAGTGTAATTTTCAATTTAAGCAAGTCATGATCTCACAAACTTAACTATTTCAAGACTCGAAAGCATGACACTTGTTGCTGCAATTTTATTTTCCTTTAAGCACAAATTTTGAAAATATGACATTTGCAAGAGATTATATGCCGCATCTGCCTTATTCTAACCAACCAAGCCAAACCTATGTTATTTGACAATCAGAAGCTTAAGGATATGATTTTAGTCATACGCAACTTCTTCCAAGTTCTTACCTAAGTGCAATGATAAGTCATCTCAAAAGAAGAAGTGCGATGCATGCATATTCTCTTGATCTTTTCTCAATTTATATTTGTTCATAAAAACTCATCAAGTGAGTTGATTACTTGATTAATTATTTATGATTAAAAGCACTTGTGAGCATGCAACAAGTTCAAAACTGCAACAAAGTTCAATCATGACTAAATTTAGTGTAAGTAATTATTCCAATTACTAGTCATGGCAAAAACTACAAAATGTATAACATGAGTAATGTAGTAAGAACTTTCAGCATGTAAAAGGAATCACAAAGTCATATATGTATGAAATACTATACTCATATTATTTTAAATCCCGATTCACACATAGACTTATCAAGTTTCAAAACTCCTCAATTTAAGCCATGAGGATGCATAACCCCTATTTAACTACGAACGAAACAAAAACGAGTGAAATCCAAAGGTTTGTGAAAATATCAGCCAATTGTTGTTCGGTATCTACATGGTGAAGCACAATATTTCCTTTTTCAACATTATCATAAAGAAAGTGATACCTAATGTCAATGTGTTTTGTTCTCGAATGGTGCATTGGATATTTAGCAATGCAAATGGCACTAGTGTTATCACAAAACAGCGGAACATTATCTAGATCAACCCCATAGTCCTTAAGTGTTTGAACAATCCAAAGAATTTGTGAGCAATCGCTAGCAGTAGCTACATATTCAGATTCGACTATGGATTGTGCAACTGAGTTTTGTTTTCTAGAGGACCAAGCAACAAGAGAATTACAAAGAAAATGACAAGCACCCGAAGTACTTTTCCTATCAATCCTACAACCCCCAAAATTAGCATCCGAAAAATCTTTCAAAGTAACGATTGAGGAAGAAGGAAGAAAAATGCCAAATTCTTGAGTTCCATGTAAGTACCTGAAAATTCTTTTGATGGCTTGATGATGTGAAGCACGTGGGAAAGCTTGAAATCGTGCACAAAGACATACACTGAATTGAATGCTCGATCTTGATGCCGTGAGGTACAAAAGGGATCTGATCATGCTTCTATAATCTTTCTGATCCACCGGTTCACCATCTTCATCAAGTTCAAGTGTCGTTGCTGTACCCATTGGTGTTTGAAGAGGCCTGTTTTTGTCCATGTTGAAGCGCTTAAGAAGGTCTCTTACGGCGATTTGAAGAAGGTCCGGACCTACATGGGGTGGTCCAATGACTCCTTCAACCACCTGGTGCGTGCCGGCAAGCTCCTGTTCAAGAAGGAGCGTGCCGACGACATGGTGTACTTTTCCGCTTACGCCATAGTGGGGCTGATCCCACCTTTCTCCACTTTTCTCTTGATACTGCTAGACTTCTATGGTCTGCAGCTGTACCACCTTGGCCCCCACTCCATTCTCCTCGTGTCCACATTCGTCCACTTCTGCGAGATGTGGGTGGGTATTCCCCCCTGCGCCGAGCTTTTCCGTACCTTCTTCACCATCCACACCACTGGCAAGGGTGACAAGTACCTTGGCTTCTACTATTTTGTGAAGCGCAAGGAATGCCCATACTAGTACTTGAGGTCATTCCCTTACGGCAACTGGGACGACTGGAAGAAGGACTGGAGTTTTGTCACGGCAGAGGAGCACGAGAAGCTGGAGCTGCCCGAAGGCCTTCCCAACATTGATACTGAAGCCTGGATTGAAGTTCCGGTGCTCTCGGGGGCCTTCAACCCTGCTTTGACAAGGATCCGCCAATGTGTGGAAGGAGGAGTGACCACCCAGGCAGTCTTCTGCAACTTCCTGGACAACAGGTGGGCTCCGCTGAAGAAGAGGGAGAAGCTCGCCTAGGCCCTCAACAGCGTCCCTCTGTCGGGGGTTAGGTTCGGGAGTACCACACAGGTATCTAGTCCAGAGCTTTCCCATGTATGGAATGTAGCTCTGGTTTTATGATACATGTGGCGGCACTGGGACTAACCCTAGAAGGGAGGCAGGTCCGGTTCCGTATGACACGTGGGGCATTTGCAGATCTTCAACTCAAATAGATGGAGTTCCTTTGCGCTCTTTGCAGTCCCAAAGGATATCCGGTACTCAGGGTACCGACAGCGGTGAACTGTTGACACTCTGCCCAACTGTTTTCCAGGTTGTGCCTGTATAGGATCGAAGAACACGTGAAAAGCTACCAGAGGGGGGTGAATGGTAGATTTAAAAATCTTACGCGGCGGAAACAATTAAATCCCAACCCCTTCGGCAGAAAAATGATCTGTTAAAGAAATCGTGTTTGAGACTAACCTAAACATGTTTCACCGTGACAAAAGTGATATATATCAGAGAGAATAATGTCAAGAAGAAAACACAATGAGAATCACTCAAATCCATCGAGAAAAACTCAAGTTATGATCGAAAGATCAAACAAAGGTCAATCTGTCCTACCTTGGAAAAATAGTTCTGGAACGCTGCAAAGAAACTCGTGTAGATCAGAAACCACGAATCCAATGACCGTGAAATTTTTACAGATGATAGATAATCAAGTTTTAAAGACAACACAAAAAGAATCTCGTCAATTGGATCTGTAAAACTCGAGTTATGATAAAACCACTGACAAAAGGTAGTGCTGTCCAGGAACTCGACGAGTAAAACTTGTCTGGAACAAGTCGGATGAACAAGGCACAAACGTTCCTTCAAACTAAGAATTTTATTCAATAGAACACAAGAGGAACAGCCCCAAAGTCGTACACCATGAGCTCTGGCCTCCCTTGTTTATATAACCAGCTTGAAAACCAACTCTACTCAAATGAGGACCCTAATCCTACTCCGTCCACGAATCAAAACTTTCCATAACTGCTTAGGACTCTTCTATACGCAGATAGAAGAAATCTTAAGACTTACAAACACCTTAGGAACATATCCCACATTCCTAAAACAACTCAAATTCGTGACCCACACGAAATCCTATCATAACCAACTCGATACTTTCCATACCGAGCCATAACCGACTCCGCCGCAGCCAAAGTCATCAACCGATACAATCCGATCCTTCCAACCAGATATTTCCATCCATAAACCATCTTCGGAACCATGTTGCCACATCATGCACCGCATGCATACGTGCAAACACTTTCCTTCGACGTCCAGTAACCTTCATATGCACTGCCCTTGATTCAATCATCCTGCGCGACCTCCTGACCCGCTCAACCATAATTCCTCCTGAATTTGGTTGTTGGAACCTCATCTCCTCTCTGAGACTAGACCAAAGGATCCTATCACCAGCCACGACTTGAAATCAAGCAACACCTGCACATGAACAAACAACCAATCCGTACGAGCCCAAGTCCGCGACTTGACTCAAGTCAGTTCCGAACACAACACCATATGTGAGCACCTCACATAAGCATGTTGCAAAGCATATCAAAACGATATCAGCCATATCAACCAAAATGCACCAAAAACTTAGAAAATGAATACTAATGATTCTTTCTAAGAATATAAAGCAAGTTCAAAATATTTCACATGAGAATTTGGAACATTATAATCAAGCTCCGAACCTTGCCAAAGCTAACCGGAGCTTGAGCCGGAGCTTACCAAAGCTAGTACAACCTAGCGCTGGAGCTTACCAAAACTAGTCGGACCTAGCACCGGAGCTAACCAAAGCTAGTCGGACCTAGCGCCGGAGCTGACCAAAACTAGTCGGAACTAGTCAACCCAAAAGCCAGAGCTAGAGAAACATGTCGGAGCTAACCAACATAAGTCGGACCTAGCAGAACATATCAGAGCTTAACAAAGACATACCAGAGCTATCAAAGACATGCTAGAGCTAAAGACAAAGCTCACCGGAGCTACCCAAAAACAAGTCCGACCTAGACAAAGAAAGTCGGACCTATTGTCGGACCTTGCAGAAGCTTGGAGCTAGAGTCGGACCTTGCCAAAAAGATGTTATGGCAGCATTCAAAACTTTTATTGTCAAAGCCAATGTATTCAGCACACATAGATCTAACAATCTCCCCCTTGATGAATGCATTGGCAACACCATTTAAATTCCGAACATTGGCATGAAACCCACTTTCTGAAAATGAAATGAGATAGAAATAAATTTCTCTCCCTATACATCTTTCTCCCCCTTGCATAATTCACCATATTATCTCTCCCCCTTTGACAATGTATTCAGCAAGGTTCAAAAGAGAAATTTGAATTGTTATGAGCATATTATAACATATACATATAAAACAAAGCTCATCCAAGTCATACTATAAAGTAACTTACACTATCACAACAATGAGATACATAAAGTAGTGTAAGCCATGCTAGAGATCAAATGTAATTTTCAATTTAAGCAAGTCATGATCTCACAAACTTAACTATTTCAATACCTGAAAGCATGACACTTGTTGCTGCATTTTTTATTACTTTTCAAAGAACAAATTTAGATCATATGATATTTGCAAGAGATTATATGCGCATCTGCCTTATTCTAACCAACCAAGCCAAGCCTATGTCATTTGACAATCAGAAGCTTAAGGACATGGTTTTAGTCATACGCAACTTCTTCCAAGTTCATATCTAAGTGCAATGATAAGCCATCTCAAAATAAGAAATGTGATGCATGCATATTCTCTTGATCTTTTCTCATTTTTATTTGATCATAAAAGCTCAACATGTGAATAGTTGATTGATTAATTTTTCATTATTAAAAGCACTTGTGAGTATGCAACAAGTTCAAATCAGCAAGAAAGTTCGACCATGACCAGATTTAGTGTAAGTAATTATTCCAATTACTAGACATGGCAAAAACTACAAAATGTATAACACGAGTAATGTAGTAAGAATTTTCAGCATGTAAAAGGAATCACAAAGTCATATATGTATGAAATACTATGCTCATATTATTTTAATTTCAGATTCACACATAGACTTCTCATGTTTAAAAACTCCCCCTCAATGTAAGCCATGAGGATGCATAACCCCTATTTCACTACGAATGAAATAAAAACGAGTGAAATCCAAAGGTTTTATAAAGATGTCAGCCAATTGTTGTTCAGTATCTACATGGTGAAGCACAATGTTTCCTTTTTCAACATTATCACGGAGAAAGTGATACCTAATATCAATGTGCTTAGTTCTAGAATGTTGCATAGGGTTTTTAGCAATGTAAATGGCACTAGTGTTATCACAAAACAGTGGAATACTATCTAGATCAACCCCATAGTCCTTAAGTGTTTGAACAATCCAAAGAATTTGTGAGCAAGCACTAGCAGTAGCTACATATTCAGATTCGGCTGTGGATTGTGCAACTTAATTTTGTTTTCTAGAGGACCAAGCAACAAGTGAATTACCAAGAAAATTACAAGCAACGAAAGTACTTTTCCTATCAATCCTACAACCTCCAAAATCAGCATCGGAAAAAGCTTTCAAAGTAACGGTTGAGGAAGAAGGAAGAAAAATGCCAAATTCTTGAGTTCCATGTAAGTACCTGAGAATCCTTTTGACGGCTTGACGATGTGAAGCACGTGGGGAGGCTTGAAAACGTGCACAAAGACATACGCTGAATTGTATGTTCGGTCTGGATGTCGTGAGGTACAAAAGTGATCTGATCATGCTTCTATATTCTTTTTGATCCACGGGTTCACCATCTTCATCAAGTTCAAGTGTTGTTGTTGTTCCCATTGGTGTCCGAAGAGCCTTGCTTTTGTCCATGTTGAAGCGCCTTAGGAGGTCTTTTGTATACTTCGTTTGATGCACAAAGGTACCCTCTTGGTTTGCTTGATTTGCAGCCCCAAAAAGTACGTGAGTTCTCCCATCATACTCATCTCAAATTCTGAACTCATCATAGCTGAAAACTTGGACACAAGATCATGAGAAGCACAACCAAAGATAATATCATCCACATACACTTGAACGCATAATGAGTCATTGCCATGCTTAAGCACAAAAAGAGTTTTATCAACCTTGCCCATGATAAACCCCTTTTCAAGTAAGAATGTTTTTAACCTATCATACCATGCTCTAGGGGCTTGTTTGAGATTGTACAAGGCTTTGGACAGTTTGTAAACATGATTAGGAAAATCTGAATTTTCAAAGCCCGGTGGTTGTTTGACATAAACCTCCTCATCTATGTAGCCATTAAGAAAAGCACTTTTAACATCCATTTGATATAGCTTAAAACCTTTAGGTGCAGAAAAAGCTAACAAAATTCTTATGGCTTCTAATCTAGCAACAGGAGCAAAAGTTTCATCAAAATCTATACCTTCAACTTGAGTGAAACCTTGAGCAACCAACCTAGCCTTATTCCTAACCACAACCCCATCCTCACTTTGTTTATTTTTAAACACCCATTTAGTTCCAATCAAAGTGTGACCTTGAGGAGGAGGTACAAGTTTCCAAACATTATTTCTTTCAAAATTTTCTAACTCTTCTTGCATGGCAATAATCCAAGATTCATTAGTGAGTGCGTGTGATATATCTTTGGGTTCAAAAGAAGCAACAAAAGCATAATGAGCATGAGAGTTTGGATCGCAAAACCTGGACCGTATAACTCGTTCGTGCAAGCTTCCAATAATCTGTTGTGGAGGATGAATTTTGAGAACCCGGAGGAGAGTGGACACTTCAAAAGCTTCTTCTTCTTCATGTTCATCACAAATCGATGAGCTTGTGACTTGAGGAGGATCTGGACCAGCAATGGTGGTCGTCGGTGCTGGCCGTGAATTAAAATCAGGAGCTCGAACAATGTGTAAGACCTATATGTGCTGAATACATTGGCTTGTAGTGAATACACTTGGCTTTGATGATAAAAGTTTTAAATATCACCAAAACACCTTTTTATCAAGGTCCGACTCTAGCTCTGAGCTACAGCAAGGTCCGACGGTAGGTCCGGCTTGGTTTGGGTAGCTCCGGTTACGTTCGATGCTAGGTCCGACTAGCTTTGGTCAGCTCCGGTGAAGTTTTTACAAAGATCATCCCCCACAACAGATGATTGGAAGCTTGCACAAACGAGTCACACGGTCCAGGTTTTGCGATCCAAACTCTTATGCTCATTCTGCTTTTGTTGCTTCTTTTGAACCCAAAGATATATCACACGCACTCACTAATGAATCTTGGATTATTGCCATGCAAGAAGAGTTAGAAAATTTTGAAAGAAATAATGTTTGGAAACTTGTACCTCCACCTCAAGGTCACACTTTAATTGGAACTAAATGGGTATTCAAAAATAAACAAAGTGAGGATGGGGTTGTGGTTAGGAATAATGCTAGGTTGGTTGCTCAAGGTTTCACTCAAGTTGAAGGTCTAGATTTTGATGAAATGTTTGCTCCTGTCGCTAGATTAGAAGCCATAAGAATTTTGTTAGCTTTTGCAGCATCTAAAGGTTTTAAGCTATATCAAATGGATGTTAAAAGTGATTTTCTTAATGGCTACATAGATGAGGAGGTTTATGTCAAACAACCATCAGATTTTGAAAATCTAGATTTTCCTAATCATGTTTACAAACTGTCCAAAGCTTTATACAGTCTCAAACAAGCCCCTAGAGCATGGTATGATAGGTTAAAAACATTCTTACTTGAAAAGGGGTTTACCATGGGCAAGGTTGATAAAACTCTTTTTGTGCTTAAGCATGGCAATGACTCATTATTCGTTCAAGTGTATGTGGATGATATTATCTTTGGTTGTGCTTCTCACAGTCTTGTGTCCAAGTTTTCAGCAATGATGAGTTCCGAATTTGAAATGAGTATGATGGGTGAACTCACTTACTTTTTGGGGCTGCAAATCAAGCAAACCAAGGAGGGTACCTTTGTGCATCAAACGAAGTATACCAAAGACCTCCTAAGGCGCTTCAACATGGACAAAAGCAAGCCTCTTCGGACACCAATGGGAACAGCAACAACACTTGAACTTGATGAAGATGGTGAACCCGTGGATCAAAAAGAATATAGAAGCATGATCGGATCACTTTTGTACCTCACGGCATCAAGACCGGACATACAATTCAGCGTATGTCTTTGTGCACGGTTTCAAGCTTCCCCACGTGCTTCACATCGTCAAGCCGTCAAAAGGATTCTCAGGTACTTACATGGAACCCAAGAATTTGGCATTTTTCTTCCTCAACTGTTACTTTGAAAGCTTTTTCGGATGCTGATTTTGCGGGTTGTAGGATTGATAGGAAAAGTACTTCCGGTGCTTGTCATTTTCTTGGTAATTCTCTTGTTGCTTGGTCCTCTAGAAAACAAAATTCAGTTGCACAATCCACAGCCGAATCTGAATATGTAGCTGCTGCTAGTGCTTGCTCACAAACTCTTTGGATTGTTCAAACACTTAAGGACTATGGGGTTGATCTAGATAGTGTTCCACTGTTTTGTTATAACACTAGTGCTATTTGCATTGCCAAAAACCCCGTGCAACATTCTAGAACTAAGCACATTGATATTAGGTATCACTTTCTCCGAGATAACGTTGAAAAGGGAAACATTGTGCTTCACCATGTAGATACTGAACATCAATTGGCTGACATTTTTACAAAACCTTTGGATTTCACTCGTTTTTGTTTCATTCGTAGTGAAATAGGGGTTATGCATCCTCATGGCTTAAATTGAGGGGGATTTTTTGAAACTTGGGAAGTCTATGTGTGAATCTGAAAATAAAATAATATGAGCATAGTATTTCATACATATATGACTTTGTGATTCCTTGTACATGCTGAAAGTTCTTACTACATTACTCGTGTTATACATTTTGTAGTTTTTGCCATGTCTAGTAATTGGAATAATTACTTACACTAAAACTGGTCATGGTCGAACTTTCTTGCTATTTTGAACTTGTTACATGTTCACAAGTGCTTTTAATCATAAAGAATTAATCAAGTAATCAACTCACATGTTGAGTTTTTATGAACAAATATAAATTGAGAAAAGATCAAGAGAATATGCATGCATCGCACTTCTTCTTTTGAGATAGCTTATCATTGCACTTAGATATGAACTTGGAAGAAGTTGTGTATGACTAAAACCATGTCCTTAAGCTTCTGATTGTCAAATGACATAGGCTTGGCTTGGTTGGTTAGAATAAGGCAGATGCGCATATAATCTCTTGCAAATATCATATGATCTAAATTTATGCTTTGAAAAATAATAAAATGCAGCAACAAGTGTCATGCTTTCAGGTATTGAAATAGTTAAGTTTGTGATATCATGACTTGCTTAAATTGAAAATTACATTTGATCTCTAGCATGGCTTACACTACTTTATGTATTTCATTGATGTGATAATGTAAGGTACTTGATAGTATGACTTGGATGAACTTTGTTTATATGTATATGTTATAATATGCTCATAACAACTAAAGAGGGAGACATAATTTTTTTATATGCTCATGACTTGCTGAATACATTGTCAAAGGGGGAGAGATAAGCATGAAGAGAAAGAGAATATGTACATAAGGAGAGATAATAAAGGGGGAGAGATAATATGGGAATTTTCTCATTTTATTTCTGATTTACAAAATGGGGAGAAATTGCTTTCAAAACTTTTATTTGAATAAGCCAATGTTCGGATTTTAAATGGTGTTGCTAATGCATTCATCAAGGGGGAGATTGTAAGACCTATATGTGCTGAATACATTGGCTTGTAGTGAATACACTTGGCTTTGATGATAAAAGTTTTAAATATCACCAAAACACCTTTTTATCAAGATCCGACTCTAGCTCTGAGCTACAACAAGGTCCGACGGTAGGTCCGGCTTGGTTTGGGTAGCTCCGGTTACGTTCGATGCTAGGTCCGACTAGCTTTGGTCAGCTCCGGTGAAGTTTTGTCTTTAGCTCCGACACGTCTTTGATAGATCCGACATGTCTTTAGCTCCAACATGTCTTTGATAGCTCCGACATGTTTTTGATAGCTCCGACATGTTTTTGCTAAGCTCCGAGTTGATTTTTCTAGCTCCGGCTTTTGGGTTTACTAGTTCCGACTAGTTCTGATTAGGTTCGGCGCTAGGTCCTTCTAGTTTTGTAAGCTCTGGCGGGAGCTTGGTTGTACTAGTTTTGGTAAGCTCTGGCGCTAGATTCTACTAGCTTTTGTTAGCTTCGGCTCAAGGTCCGGGTTGCTCTGGCAATGTCCGGAACTTGACTGCAGTGCTTCTGTTTTTCATTTGCAATGTTTCGTACTTGCTTTACATTGTTGGAAAGATTGCTTAGTATTCATTTGCTAAGTTTTTGGTGCGTTTTGGTTGATATGGATGATATCGTGTTACTGTGGTTTTGCAACATGCTTATGTGAGGTTCTCACGTAGGGTGTTGTGTTCGAAACTAACTTGAGTCAAGTCAAGGACTTGGGCTCGTATGGATTGGTTGTTTATTCATGTGCAGGTGTTGCTTGAGTTCAAGTCATGGCTGGTGACGAGATCCATTGGACTAGTCTCAGGGAGGAGATGAGGTTCCAACAACCAAGTTCAGAAGGAACTGTGGTTGAGCTTATCAGGAGGTCGCGTAGGATGATTGAATCAAGGGCGGTGCATATGAAGGTTACTGGACATCGAAGGAAGATGTTTGCACGTGTGCAAGGAGTGCATGGACGTGGATGCATGGTTCCGAGACGTGATGAAGAGATGTGGACGTAAAGAATCGGTCAGAAAGGTCCAACCGACTAGGTTATGGACTCAGGCTGCAGCTGAGTCGGGTTTGACTCAAATATGGAAAGATTTGAGTTGGTTATGATAGGATTTCATGTGGGTCACGAATTTGAGTTGTTTAGGAATGTGGGATACGTTCCTAAGGTGTTTGGAAGTCTTAAGATTGCTTCTATCTGCGTATAGAAGAATCTTGAGCAGTTATGGAAAGTTACAATTCGTGATCTGAGTAGGATTGGAGTCCTAGTTGATATTGGGTTGGCCTAAGGGCTGGTTATATAAGCAAGGGAGCCCAGAGCTCGTGGAGTACGACTTTGGGGCTGTTCCTCTTTTGTTCTATTGAATAAAATCTGTAGTTTGAAGGAACTTTTTGTGCCTTGTTCGTCCGACTTGTTCCAGACAAGTTTTACTCGTCGAGTTTCTGGACAGCACTACCTTTCGTCGGAGGTTTTATCACAACTCGAGTTTTACAGATCCAATTGACGTGATTCTTTTTGGGTTGTCTTCAAAACTTGATTATCTATCATCTGTAAAAATTACAGGTCATTGGATTTGTGGTTTCTGATCTACACGAGCTTCTTTGCAGCATTCCAGAACTGTTTTTTTTCTCGGGTAGGACAGATTGACCATTGTTTGATCTTTCGATCATAACTTGAGTTTTTCTCGTTGGATTTGAGTGATTCTTTTTGTGTTGTCTTCGGGACTTGATTCTCTCTGATATCTATCACTTTTGTCACGGTGAAACACGTTTAGATTAGTCTCACACATGATTTCTTTAACAGATCGTTTTTCTGCCAAAAGGGTTTGGGGTTTAATTGTTTCCGTTGCGTAAGATTTTTAAATCTACCATTTACCCCCCCTCTGGTAGCTTTTCATGTGCTCTTCAATCCTACACAATGTCATTAGCTGCTGAATTTTCGGGCAGCAGCTCCACCTCTTCCTCATCTTCAACGAAAATGCTCCCCCCCTGCAGATATGTACCTGGACCTGCAATGTTTGAGCTAGTACCTGGGCTAGATTCATCAAAAAACACTTCACAAGTCTCCACAATTTTGTTAGTGTCAAGTAAAAACACACGGTAGCCTCTAGTATGAGATGGATAACCAAGAAACATGCCATCAATGGATCTAGGTTCAAATTTATCAAGATTATCATGTTTCTTAACAAAGCATTTGCATCCAAAGACCCAAAAGTGCGTAACACTAGGCCAATGTCCAAACCGGAGCTCATATGGTGTTTTACCTAGCTTAGCGTGCAAGAAAACACGATTTGAGACATAACAAGCGGTTGCAATCGCATCAGCCCAAAATTTCCTAGGAGTTTGATATTCATAAAGCATAGTCCTAGCTATCTCAACTAAGGTTCTGTTCTTTCTTTCTACAACACCGTTTTGTTGAGGTACATATGGTGAAGAAAATAGATGATCTATTCCATTTTCAGCACAAAAGTGATCAAAAGATTGATTTTTAAATTCAGTTCCATTATCACTTCTAATTGCTTTTAAATATCCTGGGTGATCAATTTATAATCTAAGAAATAAAGTTCTAAAGTGACTAAAAGCTTCATTCTTATATGCCATAAAGTAAACCCATTTACCTCCGAAGGATTGAACACGTGAAGGTCCTATGGCGTCAAGGTGCAAAAGTTGACCCGGTTCAGTTGTCATGATCATTGTGAGAGGAGTATGTGAACCTGCAACCATCTTAGCATGTCTACAAGAAGAGCACACAATTTCCTTGTCCCCTTTAAGCTTAGGCAGCCCACGTATGCGATCAAAAGCACTAACACGCGTTAGGTGATCAAAGCCTACGTGACCAAGTCTACGATGCATAAAATATAAGTCCTTTGAATCATTAGCAACTAGACACCTATGCTTAGAGGAAGACATATCAAAATTAGCTTTAAAAACTCTTCCAAACCGAGACATGTTAAAAATAAGCTCACTATTTGAACCTACAACTTTTCAGCAGTTTTATTGAAAATAATTTCTAGATTTTCATCTAGCAATTGTGAAACAGAAAGCAAGTTGTATTTCAAATTTTTGACAAGTGCCACATCCTTCAAAGTGTAGTGATCATTTACTCTAACCGAACCCTTAGCAATTATAGGAGTTGAAGAATTATCGGCAAAAGTAACATTCTCTACACGTGACACAAAAGAGAGGGAGGAGAACCAATCTTTGTTGCCGGTCATGTGGCGTGAGCAACCTGAATCCACAATCCAAATGTTCTCCTTCCTCAAACGTGTAACCTACATAGAAGCAAAATACGTCGATGACTCAATACTGGGGTTAGTCAAAAGGCATTTAGGAATCCAGTACTGAGTCACACCACGTGCAACAGGAAAAACACGCAAAAGCTGAGATAAAACAGCAGGTTTACGAGTCAAAGTTTGAGGTTTTTTACTCTTAACTACTGACCCATAAGATGTTACTTGAGTAGCAAAAAAATCAGTAGCTCCGGAGGCAAAAACAGAAGGTTTGGAGGTAAACTTTGAATGTTTTTGACTCATAACAGCAGGTTGCATGTTCCTAGCATTCGGTTTAATATGTGCAGAAAATTTTGCATGAAAGTTATGAGATCTAGCAATCATTCTTTTCTTTTTTCTGTTGTTTAGCTAGTCTATAACAAAAATCTATGACATGACCATCTCTACCACAGTAGGTACAATGAAATCTAACTTTGTGTTCATGTCTAGATGAGCAAACAACATTTTTATTTGAAACTGAATGAGACAACACCCCTGTAGATTTGAAAACCACTTCTTTTTGTTTAGGAACTGTTTGAATCAAACCACTTCCTAATGACTTTACAATTTTAGGTGGATGTGCCTTAGCATGAGCATGAGAATCAAAACCTAAACCAATTTTATCATTGCAAGACTTGGAAGAATTTAGCAGCAAGTTTATGTTCTTATTCCCATTACAAAACCGTTCTAATGTCCTATGCATGTTATCAAGTTTATTGGACAGATCAAGGCAATTTTCACATGAAGTATTTTCCTTTTAATTTGCAATTGGAACAATATTTAACTTCATGAGAACGTAAAGCATTATTCAATATTGAAATTTCATTCATAGCATCTTTTAGTTTCTTTTCAAGATCATCACAACTAGAACAATGCAAATCAATTGTAGAACAAGAAGCATCTTTTAAGTTTCCAATGTCAAGTGCAGCAAGCTTTTTGTTCTTTTCAATTTCAAGTTCAAGTCTATCTAGAGTAGAGGAATGTGCAGTTCTTAATATGGACAATTGTTCATAGATTAAATCACACGAGGGACAAGAATCATCACTAGGAATCAAGGTTTTCAAATGGTTGATTTCAGATTCTAGTGATTCAATTTTAGCAGCATTATCCCTAACCTTTTTGTCCTTTTTCTTAACAATAATAGTTGCACGAGAAATTGCATCACACATTTCATTACAGGTAGAACATACCTTATCGTCGTCACTGTTGTGTTCCGCATCCTCCTGACTTGATCTTGATCTTGTTTTGCCCGCCATGAAGCATAAGTTGGCCAAATCATCTTCATCTTTGTCCCTTCTAATGTCCACATCGCTTGAGCCAAGTTCCTGGAGTGCGAAGATAAAACTGTTCACCAGTTGGCTGTGACACCCGGTTCCGAATATGAACCAAGCGTAACGCATATGTGTGCCCATGATGTTCATCACACATATACGGTTGCATCACAAATGATATACAGAATTTAACCACGTCTTAACTATTAAATAAGTACTTTATTAAAATAATCCAATAGTTCACGAATGATAAAACTCTAAATAATTGTAGCGGAAAATAAACTAAGAAGTACGACTCCAATCCACAGGCAATTGACGGCGGTACGCAACCTAGTACTCCACGTGATCCTCAGGGTACTCCCAATTGTCTCCAGTAGCTGTTGGGGGGGATTGCAAGGGTGAGTACATGTCGTACTCAACAAGTGTGGAAAGTATGACATGTGGCTTATTCAAATGACGAATGTAATAATGGCTAAGTGCTGAAAAGTACAGTAAAACATTTGAAAAGCATTATACTATGTCTATGTGAAACAATCCCATCATAACCATCATATTAACAAAATATAAACCATATCCAATTATTGCCAACATCACCATTATCCATGTCCAATTACCATAACTCAAGTTCATATCCATGACCATAATCCATAAACAATAACCATTAACCATAAACCAACCATAACCATAAACCAACCATAACCATTACCAGACCATAACCATCCCAAATCCCAATTCCAACTCTAATCATGTAGGTCATCCAGACGCTCATAACCGGGAGCACGGCTATCATGATAGTTTTAAACACTCTGCAAAGGTTGTACCACTTTACCCACATGTTTGTGATTTCATCACCTTTCGATGACTAAGAAACCTCCATTATGCCATCTCACACTTCCGTAGGTGTGTGGCCAAGAGATCACAAAATAGCCTTTCAAAAGGGACTACTAGTATGTACGGGCCCACTAAGGTTTCACCGGCAGGCTTGAATCTCTATTCTCCCACCCACAGGCCCCCTCGTGTGCCATGCGGATCCCAGGGCAGTCCTCCTCGACTCCCATTCCCCGCGCCATCCAATGGTCCATACAATACTAGCAGCGCTCCTAATTATTCAGCTACGCCGCACCCATACTTGGCCTTGTGGTGGCACTGTTGACCTGGCATATTCTCGCATGAACCGGTCCTTAGATCTAAAGCAAGCAAACCACCATAACATCCAACCCATCCACATAACCATGCTTGCTTAGATCACCCATCATATTGACCAGTTCACATTAACCAGAATATCATTGATGCATAATTAAATGTGTAGTGTTGTTTGCCATCCCAATTAATTAAGTGAAGCGAAAAGGTAAAAACCCTTCCCGACTCTCTACCATAATTTCCAGGTGACAAGGGTGGTCAAACAAAACTAGTAAACTTCCTACCATAGGATTCCCATCAATTTGACACAAGCATGCAAGTTCGCAAACAAAACATTTAATAAAACAGGATCAATATGATTCAAGGACACTTGCCTTGCTCCGACGGATGGGGTTGCTCAAGCGCTTCAAAGTCTTGATTTTGAAAATCCTCGTATGCGGCCTCTTGAGCACGTCCCTCTATGCGTGATCATACATACAAGAAAACATATACAATTCAACATGATGCACGCAAAATAATCAACATGCAATGATATGTATGCATGCACAATTTAATAATTAATTTACTACGGTCGTTTATTAATTAGATGCGAGTAGTTCATACGTGTTCATATGAGTTTACGGGGGTTTTAGGGTGGATTAATGCTGCTAAAAATAAAATTATGACACAACTACGATCAAGTTACGCCTATTAGGTTCAATATGATCGCTAAAATTCGCATCGGGAACATGGCGTACCGTAGATGCGATGGCTTCGATGATCGCGGGATGGGGACAATGCGTAGACGAAGTAGATGCGTTCTCCGGCGGCACGACGACGACGGCGCGATGTCGACGACGATCTCCGGCGGACGGTGGGGCCCTCCTCTTTTTCTTCCTCTTCTTCCCCTTCTTTTCCTCCTTTTTCTTCCCTGGGCGCAGCCCTCTGGTCCCTGGTGTTTCTTCCCGGCGGCTAGGTTTTTTTCCTGGGGGCTCTGGCGTCGGGATCGTGAGGCCTACGGGGCTTCTTTTATAGGCGCGGCGGGAGCGATCGGGAGTCCGGCTCGGTACCGAGAGCGCGGTCGCGGCGGGAATATCGGGATCGGGCGTCGGGCGAGCGGGGCGTTCGGCGGGGCCGTTACTGCGGGCGGGGCGCGTACGCGGGAGGGAGTTGGGATCGGGGGGCGTTACGGCGGCGAGGCGCGTACGCGGGAGGGGCGCGTGGCCAGCGGGGGTGGGGATCGAGGCGGGAGCCGAGGCGCGGTCGCGGCCTTGGCGCGGGGCCCAGGCGGGAGCTGCGCACTGCGGCGTCAGCTGGCTGGGCCGGCTTTGGCCGCCTGGCCAGCGGTTCCCCTTTTTCTTTTTTTTTCTTTTTTTTTCTTTTTTTACTTTCTTTTATTATATAATTTATTATATATTTTTTTATATATTATTATTTATATTATATATATGTTATCTGTTATTAATTATTTTTATAACATATATTATTAATATTAATATTTTATCTATTTTTATATATTGTTATATATATTATTTATATTTATATTTATATATATTATTATTATTATTATTTTTATACTTATTCCTTATTACAAGTTTTAGGTTATTTTTATTTCTTTTCCTCTATTAATGTTTAATGAAAGAATATATATGCAATGCGATGCATGATGCAAAAATTTAGGGTGTTACATTGGCGACCTGTAAAGCCCTTCTTCTTATTCTTATCATTTGTTGAGGAGTGCTTCGTCCTTGATTGTTTTTCTTCTCGGGAAGTAGAACCTGAAAGGTTAGGGCATTCTGTACGAAAGTGTCCTGTCTTACCACATTCGAAGCATCGTTAAGGTCCGGAGCTTCCTCTCCTTCTAGTTCTCACATTTTGCAATGCTTTTTAGAACCTAGTAGAGAGAAGTGCTAGCTCCTCCTCAGGAAATTCTTCGATCTGCTCCAGGGTTAGTGAGGACAACAAAGCAAGAGTATTGCAAGATGATGATTGGCCGGAGCTAGGCATATCACGTTGTGAGAGAAATGCAATAGACTTATTTGGGTTCTTACGTGATAAGATGTCAATTTCATGAGTTTTGAGTTTAGAGTAAAGCACATCTAAAGTAAGTGTACTTATGACAGTAGATTCACGAATAGATGTAACTTTCATCTCCCAGATTGACATGTCTAATGCACTAAGAAGTTGCCTAGCATTTTCAGCATCAGAAAAATTAACATTGACACTACGCAAGTTACTGAGAATTTTGTTAAAGCGAGCAAAGAGATCATCGATGGACTCACCGGGTTGCATCTCGAAGTGCATGTATTCTTTATTGAACATGTCTTTCCTTACTTCCTTGATCGTGTTGGATCCTCCGTGATAGTCACAAAGTGCTCTCCATACATAGTATGCCGATCGGAGATGTGCAACGCGGTCGAAGTCGCTCTGAGTGAGTTCTTGGAAGATCAAGTTTCGGGTTTTGTTGTTGTTGTCGATGTCCCGTAGGTTTGTAGCCGTAACTTTATCATTTGGTGGCACTTCTTAAGGCTTGTACACCTTCTCCCATCTTGCGAAGCCTTGCGCCTGGATGAAAGACTCTATGCGTGCCTTCCAAACCTGAAAATCAATACCAGCAAACACACAAGGTTTGGCGGAGTATTTCTCCATGATGATTAGTCAAAAACACATGAAAATCACAATTATTAGAGCACTGTGGCTCTGATACCAATTGTAGGATCGAAGATCATGTGAAAATCTACCAGAGGGGGGTGAATGGTAGATTTAAAAATCTTACGCAGCGGAAACAATTAAATCCCAACCCCTTCGGCAGAAAATGATCTGTTAAAGAAATCATGTGTGAGACTAACCTAAACGTTTTTCACCGTGACAAAAGTGATATATATCAGAGAGAATAATGTCAAGAATAAAACACAAGAAGAATCACTCAAATCCGTTGAGAGAAACTCAAGTTATGATCGAAAGATCGAACAAAGGTCAATCTGTCCTACCCGAGAAAAACAGTTCTGGAATGCTGCAAAGAAACTCGTTTAGGTCAGAAACCACAAATCCAATGACCGTGAATTTTTTACAGATGATAGATAATCAAGCTTCAAAGACAACCCAAAAAGAATCACGTCAATTGGATCAGTAAAACTCGAGTTATGATAAAACCACCGACGAAAGGTAGTGCTGTCCAGAAACTCGACGAGTAAAACTTGTCTGGAACAAGTCGGACGAACAAGGCACAAACGTTCCTTCAAACTACGAATTTTATTCAATAGAACACAAGAGGAACAGCCCCAAAGTCGTACACCATGAGCTCCGGCCTCCCTTGCTTATATAACCAGCTCGAAAGCCAACTCTACTCAAATAAGGACCCTAATCCTACTCCGTTCACGAATCGAAACTTTCCATAACTGCTTAGGACTCTTCTATACGCAGATAGAAGAAATCTTAAGACTTACAAACACCTTAGGAACATATCCCACATTCCTAAAACAACTCAAATTCGTGACCCACACGAAATCCAATAATAACCAACTCGATACTTTCCATACCGAGCCATAACCGACTCCGCCGCTACAAAAGTCATCAACCGATACAATCCGATCCTTCCAACCAGATCTTTTCATCCATAAACCATCTTCGGAACCATGTTGCCACGTCATGCACTGCATGCATACGTGCAAACACTTTCCTTCGACGTCCAGTAACCTTCATATGCACTGCCCTTGATTCAATCATCCTGCGCGACCTCCTGACCCGCTCAACCACAATTCCTCCTGAATTTGGTTGTTGGAACCTCATCTCCTCTCTGAGACTAGTCCAAAGGATCCTGTCACCAGCCATGAATTGAACTCAAGAAACACCTGCACATGAACAAACAACCAATCCGTACAAGCCCAAGTTCGCGACTTGACTCAAGTCAGTTCCGAACACAACACCTTACGTGAGCACCTCACATAAGCATGTTGCAAAGCATATCAAAACAATATCAGCCATATCAACCAAAACGTACCAAAAACTTAGCAAATGAATACTAAGCAATCTTTCTAAGAATATAAAGCAAGTTTGAAACATTTCACATGAGAATTTGGAACATTACGATCAAGCTCTGAACCTTGCCAAAGCTAATCGGAGCTTGAGTTAGAGCTTACCAAAGCTAGTACAACCTAGCACCGGAGCTTACCAAAACTAGTCGGACCTAGCACCGGAGCTAACCAAAGCTAGTTGGACCTAGTGCCAGAGCTGACCAAAACTAGTCAGAACTAGTCAACCCAAAAGCCGGAGGTAGAGAAACATGTCGAAGCTAACCAACATAAGTCGGACCTAGCAGAACATATCAGAGCTTAACAAAGACATAATAGAGCTATCAAAGACATGTTGGAGCTAAAGAAAAAGCTCACCGGAGCTACCCAAAAACATGTTGGACCTAGACAAAGAAAGTCGGACCTATTGTCGGACCTTGTAGAAGCTCAGAGCTAGAGTTAGACCTTGCCAAAAAGATGTTATGGCAGCATTCAAAACTTTTATTGTCAAAGCCAATGTATTCAGCACACATAGGTCTCACAGGTAGACTCATGAACAAGGACCTGGTGGTCCCAGTCAGAGCCACTGGAAAATAGTTGGACATCACAGCCTCATTGCCCCCTGCCGCAAAAATAGCGGTGGAGTAGATTTGGAGAAACTCGATAGGGTTGAAAATCCCATCGAACTTCTCTGGCAGATGAGGCTGAAACTTCTGTGGCCATCGGACCATGTGAAGGTGCATGGCCAGGGCCGAATAGCCGCCCCCTACTCCCAAAGGAGAAGGGTTGTCCCAAGCTTCTCGCCTCTCACGAGCGCGCTCGATATGGACGCGACCGTCTTGTTGTCTGTATCATCAGTCGAGCTCTGACCGAAGATCATGGTTTGAAAGTCCTGACGTGGTGTGGGTGCGACACGCTCTAGAAGGCAGTGATGTCACCCACTGAGACACAGAACGTCTCCGGTGCTGTGGACCAAGTCTCCCAGACAAGATCCGATGCTGAGATGGTGCCTGCCCCGAAGGGGGAGGACCTTGGTTGCTGAGGCCATCGGTTGCAGCTACAACCATATGTTCCACATCATCAGGCTAGTGCTCCATGGCACCCTGAGGTGCTCCTGGCGGCAGTGGGCGTTGGAGAAGAGTACGTGCATCAACTAGCGCGTTCTCAGAATTGTTGTGCATTGATGCAGTGACCGATGCTGAGACCCCATCCCGCGGTCTGGCATTGTTAGCCAGAGCAGATGGTGGTGGTGGTGGTACGACACCCACCGGGACAACAACACCCGCTGCTATTGCACGTTGGAGGGATTCCCACCAGCAGGTTGCTCAGCGTTGCAGTTGGATGATCTTGTGGTGGAGTTCACCATCTTGAAATCTCAAAGCTCCCCCTTTCCTGGCACGCCAAATGTCGAAGTGTGCGATCGACACTTCCCCCGATACTACTTGATCGTAACCCGCAAAGGTTCTTGATTGATTGGGGCACGTGAGATTTGGAAAAGACAATGACACGAGAAATTTTATGTGGTTCGGGCCGCCTGAGCGTAACACCCTACTCCACGGGTTGTGTTGTTGTATGTATGTGTATGGCGCTTGTGAGCGTGTGAGCTTCCCGTCATGTATCATGCAGCACATCCCTTTTACTGTCGAAGGACAGGCTGTTACATCAGCCTGGCCCAACATGTGGCCCTGGCGGTAGTTAATTGTCTAATACACAATCTTTGAATATTAAGTACAATTAACAACGTGATACGTGCTTTAATGGTGGTGTTACCGCTGTTAAGAGACCTCCGACCATGTGTCATTAATATGGCATTAATGACACGCAATCTGAAAGTGCATCTAGGACTCCCTTGTGGGTTTTGGATGATTTATGACAAGCAATTGGGATCCTAATCCTTTTGTTGAGATGAATGCAGGAAAATGATGAAAAATGAGCAAAGTACCAAAAAGTGGGAAATTGAGAAGGAAAATGAATTTGAGCTCAAGGAGAAGAAATTAGTAGTTTAGTATGCATGGAGTGTGTTAAGGAAACACACCCAAGAGCTCAATCTCATTTAATCACACACACACAATGCACAAAGCTATACAGGACCGGACTAGTCCGATATCAACCGGACTAGTCCGATATCACATTCTGCACCAGATCGGACAAGTCCGGTCACCACCGGACTAGTCCGATATTCTTTCTGTTCCACTTCGGACTAGTCCTCCCCAATGCGGACTAGTCCTTATCAATGCACAAGTCACACAAAATCGGACCAGTCCGTTGTGACCCGGACTAGTCCGATATTCATTCTGATCCACTTCGGACAAGTCCGGTGTCCACACGGACTAGTCCGATATACACCCTGATCTAAATCGGACAAGTCCTCCAAGTGTGGACTTGTCATCCTAAACACTTAGGGTTTCATATGTACGGACAAGTCCGATGACAATCGGACTAGTCCGAAGCTTTCCAGTAGCGAAATCGGACAAGTCCGTTTTGAACCGGACTAATCCGAGATTCCTGGACACTTAGGGTTTGCTTCACACAGCACACCGGACTAGTCCGGTCACCACCACGGACTAGTCCGATCTTTCTGAAACCTAACGGTAACTTCTAGAAACCCCATATAAATAGAGGTGCACGGCCCACTTTCACCCTCTCTGGAACCCTAGCGCCGTCACACCTCCCAAGAGACTCAAAAACCATCTCTCTCCACGAAATTAAGTGCAAAATCAATCAATCCATTGAAGATCACTTGTAGATCATTAGAGAGGCACTTGGCACACGATTGAGCTCTTGGTTTGAATCTCTAACACACTCTTGCATCTCAATTTGTATATTTCGAAGTGTGTTATTGGTGGTCTTGAAACTTGTAATCAAGGGAGCTCTCAACTTGTGAGATCGCCCCTTCAACTTGGTGATTTACCCCTGTGTGGTTAGTGGAAGAGGATTGGCCTTCGTGGCGATCCGACGAGGGAAGGGTTGGTGAAGACCCGGTCCTTTTGTGGGCTCCTCAACGTGGACGTAGGTTGCCTTCGTGGTAACCGAACCACGGGATAAATCTTGTGTCTTGTTCGTTTGTGTTCATCATTCTAGTTGATCAACATTATCTAGGGTTTGATTCATCTTGTTGAATTTAAGTTAAATAGTTAAACAAGAATCATACTTGCAATAGAACTTGACATACAATCATTGTACTGTTATTGAAGTTTATATTTCCGCTGCAAACGTCAACGAAACAATCAAATTGACCTAACTTGATCAAACTAGTCCGTGAAATCCGGACTAGTCCGCACTTTACCGGACTAGTTCGATATATCTGGTTTTGACCTTGTTGTTGAAGTGCTACAGGAACCGAGAAAATTCAAGAAGGCCTATTCACCCCCCCTCTAGGCCTACATTCAATTGGTATCAGAGCCAGTTCTTCAAGAAAGAGTGCAACCACTCGAAGAGATCATGTCGGACATGAAGGAAGTTCAGAAAATCAACAACCAGGAAGAAATGAACAATGACAAGCACCAAAAGCTTGAAAAGTATCTCGAAGCCATTCAAGACTTCGATGATGATGATGAGGAGACATTGGAGCTGAAAGCACTGCTCCGAAAGAAAGCACTTTCCAAAGGGAAAGCTAAAGTTGAAGAAAAGAAGAAGGGGAGTAGTCACACCGACTACTCCCGATATCCTTTTAACTATGACCGTTTAAACTCTAACATCAATCATTATCTATCTATTCCTCTCGGAAAAGCCCCACACTTCAATGGGAGTGATTACTCCATGTGGAGGCAAAATATGAAGATGCACTTGATTTCCCTTAACCCAAGTTTATGGCATATTGTGTGCACAGGAATAAACATCCCTGATGACGATGAAGAGCTCACGCCAAGTCAAGAGCAAGCCATTCACAGGAATGCCCAAGCTGCAGCCGTTATCACCTCATCTCTAAGTCGAGATGAATTCACAAAGGTGGACGGATTGGAAATTGCCAAAGAAATCTGGGACACACTACAGACAGCACATGAAGGTGACCGGCATGTGCGGGAAGCAAAGATTGAAATGATTGAAGGCGAACTAGGAAGGTTCGCGATTGAGGAAGATGAGTCTCCCCAGGACATGTACAACAGACTGAAGACTCTTGTGAACAAGGTTCGATCATATGGGAGCAAAAAGTGGAACGACCACGAGGTTGTAAAGCTCATCCTTAGAGCCTTTATGCCTCGCAACGTCACACTTTGTTCTATGATCCAAGAAAGTCCCGGGTACAAGAAAATGACTCCGGATGAACTGCTTGCCAAAATCATCAACTTTGAGATGATGGAGAAGCAAGCCAAGCACGTAAAAGAAATAGCCGATCTCACATCAGCTAAGAAGAAGGGAGTTGCCCTAAAGTCCTCACTCAAGCCTCTGTCCAAAGAAGCAAGAGAAGCACAGCTTGAGGAGGACAACGATGATGAAAGCAGCGAGCTGGACGAAGAAGATATGATTTTGTTCATGAAGAAGTTCAAAAGAATTATGAAGAAAAGACAAGGAGCAAAATCGAGTGAAGGAAAATACAAGGAGAAGACAAAGCCGAAGATGAGGCGGGCATGCTATAATTGTGGTGAATACAATCACTTTATAGTCGATTGCCCGTATGAGGACAACAAGAAGAAGAGTAAAGAGTCCAAGCCTCAACCGAAGAAATTCTTCAAGAAGAAGAAACAAGTTGAACAAGCACACATCGGAAAGGAATGGGACTCAAACGATGAGTCCTCATCGTCCGATGAAGAAGAAATGGCTAGCATAGCCATTGAAAGCATGTCCAAGAAACCCACACTCTTCCCCACGCTCGGTGCAAAGAAGGCAAATGGAACTTGCCTCATGGCTAAGGAAGGTAAACGCAAGGTAAACATCAAAAATCCTTCCTTGCATTCTTACTCAAGTGATGATGATCTAGATAGTGATGATGAAGATATGCTAATTGGCTTAGATAGAAAAACTGCTGCTAAAATGAAATTCTTGCTTAACCAACTTGTTGAGAAGGAAGAGCTAATTGATCGTCAAGAAGACATGATTATTTCCCAAAAGGAGAAGCATGTCGAACTTGACAATCTTCTAGTTCTTGAAAAGGAGAGAAATCACTCACTAGAGCTTGAGCTAGCTTCAAGCAAGAAAACTTGCTTGGAGTTAACCAACTCAAACGTTGCAATCAAGGATCAACTTGATGACCTAATCAAGGTCAACAAGATCATTGAAGTGCAGGTTGAGTCACTCAAGCTTAGTGAACCTTCCTCCTCTTCAAGCCTACCTTCTCAACCCACTTCAACTAATATCGCTCATATTTGCAAATGTGATAAAATTAACACCAGGTTGAAGGAAATTTCTACCTCCACAAAGGACAAAAATCCTACCTAATGTGTAATGTTTGACAAGGAGAGGATCAACTATGCACGTAGTGCATATTTGGTTCAAAGACCTCCAAATGTCAAGTATGGCATTGGTTACTCTTATGATGGAAAGCAAAGAGCTGGAAATCATAAGAATAACAAGGGAAGGATTACCTTTGTGAAGGGAGGACCCTCACAACCTGGTAACTCGAAAACTAAAAACCTGAACTCTCATGAAAACTGGACTAGTCCGGTTGTGGACCGGACAAGTTCGGACATCCGGACAAGTCCGGTCACACAGACTAGTCCGACCCATAATCAACAACAACTCTTGTTTAAAACCTTTGATGCTTCTTATGTATTAATGAAAAATAATGTTGGTAAAGTGTATGCTTATTATGCTGGGCCACGCCATGGGAACACAAAATCCCATGTGTGGGTGCCCAAATGTATTGTTACTAACCTCCAAGGACCCAAGCAAGCTTGGGTACCTAAAACCAAGGCGTAATTTGTTTTTGCAGGCCTACTCCTCCGGTGGATCCAAATGGGTGCTAGACAGTGGATGCACCAACCACATGACCGGAGAAAGGAGGATGTTTGTGGAGTATGAAGTGAACCAGGACCCAAACGAAGGCATCTACTTTGGGGATAACAGTCAAGGAAGGGTCCTCGGTACCGGTAAAATAGCAATATCCTCTGAACATACTCTTTCGCATGTTTTACACGTTGAATCTTTAGATTATAACCCGCTGTCCATATCTCAGTTATGTGACAAAGGTTATAATTGCTTGTTTACTAACGAGGGTGTGACTGTCTCAAGGAGAAGTGATGGTTCTGTTGCATTCAAGGGTATGTTAAAGGGAAAACTTTACCTTGTTGACTTAAACAAGGATAAAGCCGAACTCGACACATGCTTGATTGCAAAAACCAACATGGGTTGGCTGTGGCATAGACGGCTAGCACATGTTGGTATGAGGAACCTTCAAAAACTCCTCAAGAGCGATCACATCCGAGGTTTGAAAGATGTTGTGTTTGAGAAAGACAGGCCTTGTAGCGCGTGCCAAGCAGGAAAGCAAGTTGGAGCACAACATCCTGCGAAGAACATCATGACCACGACAAGACCGCTCGAACTACTTCATATGGACTTGTTTGGTCCAATTGCTTACATAAGCATCGGCGATAACAAATACGGTTTAGTTATTATTGATGATTTTTCCCGGTTCACTTGGGTGTTCTTTTTGCATGACAAGTCAGAAACACAAGGAACACTCAAGAAATTCTTCAAGCGAGCGCAAAACGAGTTCTCACTATCAATCAAGAGTATTCGGAGCGACAACGGCACGGAGTTCAAGAACATACAAGTGGAGGAATACCTTGATGAGGAAGGAATCAAGCACGAATTCTCAGCACCATACTCACCACAACAAAACGGAGTTGCCGAAAGGAAGAACCGAATGCTCATAGAGATGGCAAGAACAATGCTCGATGAATACAAGACTTCAGAACGATTTTGGGCGGAAGCAATCAACACCGCTTGCCATGCCACAAATCGACTCTACCTTCATCGACTACTAAAGAAGACTCCCTATGAGCTACTCACCGGTAACAAACCGAACGTTTCATATTTTCGAGTTTTCGGTTCTCGTTGCTACATTTTGAACAAGAAGCCCAGGACTTCAAAGTTCGCTTCGAAGTCCGATGAAGGTTTCTTGCTTGGTTATGATTCGAACACTTACGCCTATCATTTTTTCAACAAGGCCTCCGGACTTGTTGAAGTGGCACGTGACGTAGTGTTCGATGAAACTAATGGCTCCCAAAAGGAGCAAGTTGATCAATGTGAATTAGGTAAAGAGGAAGCCCCCTATCAAGCATTGAAGAGGATGGCTCTAGGCGAAGTACGACCACAAGAGTCATCGTCACAAATACAAGAGGAAAGTGAACCACAAGAGGAGATCAACAATTCAGGGGGAGCCTCGATACAAGACAAATCACAGGAATATGAACATGATCAACAAATCAACGAGGACAACAACTCAGGGGGAGAAGAAGATGATCACCAACATACGACCCCCCAAGTGCCACACCCAAGAGTACACCAATGCATTCAAAGGGATCATCCAATCGACAACATCATCGGCGACATCCAAAAGGGAGTAACCACTAGATCTCGTATAGCAAATTTTTGTGAACATTACTCGTTTGTCTCCTTTTTGGAACCCCGCAGGACTGAGGATGCATTGAAGGATCCGGACTGGGTGGTGGCAATGCAAGAAGAGTTGAACAATTTCAAGAGAAACGAGGTTTGGGAACTTGTGGAAAGACCCAATGCAAATATTGTGGGCACCAAGTGGGTCTTCCGCAACAAGCAAGACGAACACGGAGTGGTGACAAGAAACAAGGCACGACTTGTGGCCAAAGGTTACTCACAAGTCGAAGGTTTGGATTTCGATGAAACCTTTGCTCCAGTAGCTAGGCTTGAATCAATTAGAATATTACTTGCATATGCTACTCACCATGATTTCAAGCTGTATCAAATGGACGTGAAAAGCGCCTTCCTCAACGGACCGATCAAGGAAGAGGTGTACGTGGAGCAACCACCCGGATTTGAAGACGAAGAGTTCCCCGACCACGTGTATAAACTGCGTAAGGCTCTCTATGGCCTCAAACAAGCTCCTAGAGCTTGGTATGAGTGTCTTAGAGATTTTTTAATTGATAATGGCTTTCAAATTGGCAAAGTAGATTATACACTATTCACGAACAATCTGGATAATGATCTTTTTTTTTGCCAGATCTATGTTGATGATATAATTTTTGGATCAACTAACCAATCTTTCTGTGAAGAGTTTAGTAAAATTATGACAGACAGATTTGAAATGTCAATGATGGGAGAATTGAAGTACTTCTTGGGATTCCAAGTGCGGCAACAAAGGGAAGGAACATTCATAAGCCAAACCAAGTACACACAGGACATCCTCAAGAAGTTTGGCATGGACAAGGCAAAGCCCATAAAGACTCCCATGGCAACGAATGGTCACTTGGATCTCAATGAAGATGGACCGAGCGTCGACCAAAAGGTATATCGCTCCATGATTGGATCTTTACTTTACTTATGTGCATCTAGGCCAGATATTATGTTGAGTGTATGTTTGTGTGCAAGATTTCAAGCCAACCCTAAGGAATGTCATTTGACAGCCGTAAAGAGAATCCTAAGATATTTAGTTCATACACCCAATCTTGGTCTTTGGTACCCAAAAGGCTCAAAATTCAATCTCATTGGATATTCCGATGCAGATTATGCCGGGTGCAAAGTTGATAGAAAAAGCACTTCCGGCACTTGCCAATTCCTAGGAAGATCCTTAGTTTCTTGGTCATCCAAGAAACAGAATTCCATTGCATTATCCACAGCCGAAGCGGAGTATGTTGCAGCCGGGAGTTGTTGTGCACAACTCCTTTGGATGCGACAAACTCTAAGGGATTACGGTTACAATATGAACCGTATTCCTCTTCTTTGTGATAATGAGAGTGCCATTAAAATAGCCCACAATCCAGTTGAGCACTCTAGAACTAAACACATTGACATAAGACACCATTTCTTGAGAGACCATTCCATGAAAGGAGACATATCCATCTCTCATGTAAACACCCAAAAACAATTGGCCGACATATTCACCAAGCCACTTGATGAAAAACATTTTTGCGAACTCCGAAATGAGTTAAACATTCTTGATTCTCGGAGTGTGGCTTGAAAAGTTGCATACCTGTATGATTGCTTCAAAATATTGATTGAATTGTGAAAATTATCCCTCCCCATTTTTTCTCTCGAAAAACTATGTCAATTATTAGATCTTGATGAATTTTTGATCATAGTATGATTGTTGTTTGCTTACTGGTCAAATTCATCAAGATTATTTGAATTGTTTTGCCTCTCTACTCTCAATTATTGGACCTTCAAATATATATGAAGGGCTATGCAATTCTTTCTTGGTGACCACAGACAAGTCCGTGGTTACCCGGACTAGTCCGCCCTTGCAGACTAGTCCGCAGAGTGCCGGGTAGGCCGGACTAGTCCGACAGACCACGGACTAGTCCGATATAGGTCCCTGGATGACTTCGGACTAGTCCGGTCATGTCCGGACTTGTCCGATTTTTCGTGTCCATAACCCTAGCCGCCACTAAACCCTAATCCCTTCACCCCACACTCACCCCCAAGCTTTCTCTCTCTTGCGCTCGAGCTCCCAAGGCGAATCCTTGATTCCTCCGTCGAAAAGCCTCAATCTTGGGCGGAGATCAAGCTTGAAGACTCGGGGATTGAAGTTAGCGGACAAGTCCGGCCTCCAACCCCCAAAATCTCAAGCTTCCTTTGATTTCTTGGTAAATTTTCCTCAAAACCCTAAGAAATCACAAATTTCTCTATTGCTTATCGTTTGGCCTAGCATTCTTCACTAGTTACATGTCTAGTTGATGTACTATGTGTATGCTAGACTAGTTTTACCTTAGGGATCAATTTTTGTCCAGACTGTTAGGTTTTTGCGGATGAACACCGGACTAGTCCGGTCCAGGTACGGACAAGTCCGGTCCCCCGGACTAGTCCGTGCCTGTACACCGGACAAGTCCGTTGTTTCTGAACCAAACCTAATTCTTTAATTCCCTAATGCCTTCCATTGCCATCTTACCTTACCAATACCTTGTATAACTTGTCCTTTCTCTTGATCACTCATTCTCAGATCATGTCGAGCTCCGACAACGAAATCTCCGATTTCGAGGCCGAGTTGGACCACGAGGTGGCACCTCGGTCCTCGGCGGGTCTTGGCAAGAAACGCCAAGAGAGACCCTCCGAGCCTGCTCCCTCACCTCCCCAGGTTCGGAGGAAAGTGTGTGCCAAGAAGCCCGCCTCGAAGGCTGCTACTCCTTCAAGTGGCCTTCGCCAAGCTAAAGGGAAGGGCAAGGGGGTTGCCACAGGGCCTGTTGGGCCCCTGAAGCTGCATACTCCCAGAGAAGGGGTCCGAGACCCCAATGAAGAAAGATTCAATGGCAAGGGCAGCGATGTGGCTATGAAGTTGAGAAGTGTTGATTGCTTTGCAAGGCCCAAGCAAGCAGCGGATGGCAGGTTTTGGTCAAATTTCCATGCTGATTTCTACAAGCTGGTCTATTTGCCGATGAAGACCCCGGTGGTGCGCAGTCAATGGATTGACTGGGCCCACCTTGAGAAGAGGAAATGTGCAGCTTTTGATGAAGTGATAGCAGCTGCAGAAAGACATGGGCTGAAGGATCTGTTTGCCTTCAGATATAATTGGAATGATGAAGTGATTGCACAATTCTATGCAACGTGCCACTTCTCAAGCGAAGACGAAGAAAGTGTGACTTGGATGACTCATGGATCCAAGTATTCTATTACTCAGGAAGAGTTTGCCCGCCTGCTGCACCTTGACTCTGAAGGACATGACCACCTCATTATCCACAACATTGGGGTCATTGAGAGGGATTGAATGAAGTTCATGTATGAGCCCACCTCCAAGTATGTCCCTCCCTCCACAAAGAATATGAAGCCTTTCTTTGTGGTCCTCAACAGAGTCCTCAGGAAGACGATTGCCCCCAAGGATGGGGATGCAGGGAGTGTGCAAGGCTACCTCCGGACCCTGATGAGGGTCATTAGCAAGAAAAGGCAATTCGATGTTGCAGACTATATTTGGAATGATATGGTCAATATCTCAAGTACCCCCAACCGATCCTGTGGCTATGCCCCTTACTTGATGTTCATGATTGAGAAGGTCACAGGAATCGAGTTTGTGAAGGATGTGGAGCACACTCCACTGAGGCCTCAGAAGCCTCAGTCAGTGAGTGTCCAGGCTGCTCCATCGCCGGCCTCAAGCCCCGAGGCACCGGCAAGGCAAGAAGAAGCTGCTAGGGCTACTCCTCCCTCCAGGGAAGCCCCTCAGAAAGGATCCGCCAGTGGGATCCTCAAGTACTTGGCTGCAATTTTCTCCTCATGCAAGAAAACTGAAGTGAAGCTTCACAAGCTAAATCAGAAGAGGAAGGAGAACATGAGATACATAAAAGCCAATGTGAAGCAGCTGAGTGAGAAGCTGGAGATCAACCCAATTGGATCTCCAATACTTTCTGAAGATTCTGATCCGGACATCACCGAGCTCAGCCCCTTGACTCCCTCCGAGCTTGCCTATTTTGGCATTGGGGGCTCGAGCAGCTCCGCTCCTCCTCCTACCTCTCAACCTTGTCAAGCGGAAAGCGATGAAGACGACGAGAGGACTGACAGCGAAGAGTGAAGCCCTAGGACCTTCCTCTCTCTCTTTTTGGTGTCTTGATGCCAAAGGGGGAGAGATTGAGGGGGAGTCTCTAGTCTTAGCTTTAGCTGCATAGGATGCGAGGAGAGAGCTCTCTCTATTTTTTCTTAATTGTGATTGCATTTGCTTAACTCTATTTTCATATCATGTTTGGTCCTGTTATGAATTGCTCTATTAATTTGCAAGTGTGTGATGAAATCTGAGTTTTTGCCCTTGAAGTGCCATATTCACTTGATATTAGTTGATAAATGCAAATTCGATCATTCTTAATGCACTCATGCTCTTAGTATGCATCCCACCATAAAGAATGTACATATGAATAATTATCTTGTTGCTTGATGTATTTTTGAGTCATATGTGCATACTTTATGAAAATCTCATTTTATACCTCATTTTGTGAAATCTCAATTGGTTGTCATCAATCACAAAAAAGGGGGAGATTGAAAGTGCATCTAGGACTCCCTTGTGGGTTTTGGATGATTTATGACAAGCAATTGGGATCCTAATCCTTTTGTTGAGATGAATGCAGGAAAATGATGAAAAATGAGCAAAGTACCAAAAAGAGGGAAATTGAGAAGGAAAATGAATTTGAGCTCAAGGAGAAGAAATTAGTAGTTTAGTATGCATGGAGTGTGTTAAGGAAACACACCAAAGAGCTCAATCTCATTTAATCACACACACACACACAATGCACAAAGCTATACAGGACCGGACTAGTCCGATATCAGCCGGACTAGTCCGATATCACATTCTGCACTAGATCGGACAAGTCCGGTCACCACCGGACTAGTCCGATATTCTTTCTGTTCCACTTCGGACTAGTCCTCCCCAATGCGGACTAGTCCTTATCAATGCACAAGTCACACAAAATCGGACCAGTCCGTTGTGACCCGGACTAGTCCGATATTCATTCTGATCCACTTCGGACAAGTCCGGTGTCCACATGGACTAGTCCGATATACACCCTGATCTAAATCGGACAAGTCCTCCAAGTGCGGACTTGTCATCCTAAACACTTAGGGTTTCATATGTCCGGACAAGTCCGATAACAATCGGACTAGTCCGAAGCTTTCCAGTAGCGAAATCGGACAAGTCCGTTTTGAACCGGACTAATCCGAGATTCCTGGACACTTAGGGTTTGCTTCACACAGCACACCGGACTAGTCCGGTCACCACCACGGACTAGTCCGATCTTTCTGAACCCTAACGGTAACTTCTAGAAACCCCATATAAATAGAGGTGCACGGCCCACTTTCACCCTCTCTGGAACCCTAGCGCCGTCACACCTCCCAAGAGACTCAAAAACCATCTCTCTCCACGAAATTAAGTGCAAAATCAATCAATCCATTGAAGATCACTTGTAGATCATTGGAGAGGCACTTGGCACACGATTGAGATCTTGGTTTGAATCTCTAACACACTCTTGCATCTCAATTTGTATATTTCGAAGTGTGTTATTGGTGGTCTTGAAACTTGTAATCAAGGGAGCTCTCAACTTGTGAGATCGCCCCTTCAACTTGGTGATTTACCCCTTTGTGGTTAGTGGAAGAGGATTGGCCTTCGTGGCGATCCGACGAGGGAAGGGTTGGTGAAGACCCGGTCCTTTTGTGGGCTCCTCAATGTGGACGTAGGTTGCCTTCGTGGTAACCGAACCACGGGATAAATCTTGTGTCTTGTTCGTTTGTGTTCATCATTCTAGTTGATCAACATTATCTAGGGTTTGATTCATCTTGTTGAATTTAAGTTAAATAGTTAAACAAGAATCATACTTGCAATAGAACTTGACATACAATCATTGTACTGTTATTGAAGTTTATATTTCCGCTGCAAACGTCAATGAAACAATCAAATTGACCTAACTTGATCAACCTAGTCCGTGAAATCCGGACTAGTCCGCACTTTACCGGACTAGTCCGATATATCTGGTTTTGACCTTGTTGTTGAAGTGCTACAGGAACCGAGAAAATTCAAGAAGGCCTATTCACCCCCCTCTAGGCCTACATTCACAATCAGATCTTGTAACTGTAGGTTTAACTGTCCCTTGAATGTCCGCACCGTTGGAGATCTTCCAGTCTCTTCGTTGCCGTCTTAGGTCCAGAGGTTTGACACGTGGCATCTCCGGAGCTTCCCGCCGTGGGAAAGCAGATCCGGAGCCACTATACACGTGGCAGCACTGGAGCTTCGCTCTACTGTGGGTTAGGTCCAGGGTCATTGGACACGTGGTCAGACCGGAGCTTCCCTACAGGTGGAGTTAGCTCCGGCCTCGCGTTACACGTGGTAGTGCCGGAGCTACCCAAACGAGGGAGGCTGGTCCAGTGCTGTATAGCACGTGTATCCTTCGGAGGTCATTAACTCGGACGGGTGGAACTCCTTGGTGTTTCTTGCGGTATTATGGGGTACTCGGTACGCAGGATACCGATAGGTGCTTACTAGACTTGTTTGACCATGCTTGTCACTTGGATTATATTGCAGAGAGCCAAGAAGATTATGGATTGGATGGAGATAAATGGATATGGTTAATGATGATAGTAAGAGAATGGCATATGGATGAATAATGAATGATGAATATGAATTATTATGTTTATTTGAGACATGATGGGATTAATTTCACATAGACATTGTAAGATGCTTTTCATACGTTTTAAATGTACTTTTCAGCAAATAGCCATTATTTATTATCATTCCTTATTTAAGCTACATGTCATTATTTCCCACTGTAACACCCTCATTTTCATGCATCATGCCCTACATCCATCCTTATACGTGTCTAACATTAATCAAAATAAAAAGAATAAGTTTAAAATGAATTAGAAACAAAACCGCACTTAAGAATTCTGGGAAGTGCGGACTAGTCTGATTTTCGAGCGGACTTGTCCAATTTCTTTCTGACCACGCCCGGACTTTTCCATCTTGCTGTGGACTAGTCTGTTTTTCTCTATGGACACTTTCGGACTTGTCCGGTCCTATGCGGACTAGTCCGATGTTCCAAATCCTTGAAAAATTCGCTAAGTCCCTCGACTTGTCCGGACTAGTTCGGTGTTCCAGCGGACTTGTCCGTTTTCCCCTCTGACTAAAGTCGGACTTGTTTGATTTTTCCTAGACTTGTATATTTTTCCCCTCTGGATAAGTTCACAATTGTTCGATGTCCAGTCCGGACTTGTCCGATATCTCTCTGTTCAACTTCGGACTAGTCCAACCCTTTTCGGACTTGTCCAATAAATCGTGACTCCGGGTTGATCTTTTGTTTCACGACTTCTTTCTTTGATTTTACGTTAAGTGGGTCTAGGGACGTCGTGCCTAATTCTTTTAGAGCCCATGTGGGACTCTAAACCGACCCCTACTCATCTCAAAACTCGAAATCCATCTAACCCTAGCCTCCACCTCTATATAAACAACCCCACCCCTTGGCTTGACATCTATTTGCCACTTTTCCACCCCACCCAAACCCTAGCTCGTGAGTAGCCGCCGCCAAGGAGGGACAAGGAGGTCCCAAGCAAGAAGAAGAAGAGGAGGAAAATAAAGAGGATTAAGATCTCTATCAAATTCGCGTTCTTCGTCAACAATTCACCATCAAGTTCTTCATCAACCCTAGATCGTCAAGATCCAAGTGTTGCCTCCAAGATCCATGATTCATTGGAGTTCTAAACACCCAGTATACCTTATATTCTCTTTTTATTATGTGAATTCAACCCCAAATCTCCAAATTCACGTTGATCTAAGAAACCCTAATATGCTGATCTCGCGCAGTGCGGATTTGTCCGGTCCCTAGCGGACTAGTCCGATTTTCCTGGTTAATTTCTGTTGAATTAATTCTAAATTTGATCGATTGAAATCCAAACCTTTATAAACTTGTTAAAAGCTATTAGAACTAGTTAGTAATGATTAAAAATAACTCATTCACAAGTTCCACCTTTCATTTGCATTAATCATGCATGTCATGTCATATTGAGTAATATATGTGCACTCTTTGATTGTATTCTTGTCTTGTATGTTTAATATGCGGATTAGACGGATTTGCGCTAGAGAGTGCCGCGGAGTATCTCCAGCACCAAGAGTTTGAAGGCTTTAACCCGAACCAATCCCAAGAGCAAGGCAAGTGTCCTTGAAGCATATTGATCCTGTTTTAAAGTAAATGTTTTGTTTGCAAAATTGCATGCTTGTGTCAATTTGATGGGAACCCTATGATAGGAAGTTTACTAGATTTGTTAACCACCCTTGTCACCTGGAATATATGGTAGAGAGTTGGGAAGGTCTTTTTACCTTTTTGCTTCGCTTAATTAATTGGGATGAGAAAACAACCTTACCACTCAACTTAATGTTGCATTTATGAGATTATGATTAACATGAAATGATTAATATGATATGGTAATGGGTGATCTAAGCAAGCCCAGTATGTGGATGGGTTGGATGTTATGATGGTTTGCTTGCTTTAGATCTAAGGACCGGTTCATGCGAGAATAAGACAGGACTACAGTGCCACCACGAGGCCAAGTATGGGTGCGGTGTAGCTGGTTAATTAGGATTTTGCCAGTGCTATTTTGACTATTAAGGATACTCAGGGAAGGGGTAGTCCCATTGGGTTTGTTGATGATTTGTGGGACTATACTGGCACCCGAATGGCTCAAGAGGGGGCCCTTGGTTGAAGATGTGTTCAGTTGGAGGCATCGCCACCGGTGAAACCTCAATGGGGTCTAAATAGGCTAGTAATACCTTTGTAAAGGCTATTTTGTGATCTCTTGGACATACACCTATGGTAGTGTTTTGGCATAATGGAGGTTTTCTTTAGGCGCCGATGGGTGATGAAATCACAAACACGTGGGTAAAGTGGTACAAACTCTGCAGAGTCTAATGAAATTATCATGATAGTCGTTCTCCCAGTTAAGAGCGCCTGGATGACCTACATGATTAGAGGGTTTGGGTATTGGGATGGTTTGGTATTGGTTATGGGATGGTATTATGGTTTATGGCAATGGATATGGTCAAATGGTAATGGTGAAATCTGGTATAATGATGATGGATATGGAATAATGGACTTGTACTATGTTAATAATTGTGGTTTATGGTGGGTTTATTCACATACATACAATATATTGCTTTTCAAATGTTTTAACGTACTTTTCAGCACTTAGGCATTATTATATTCGTCATTTGTATCGGCTACATGTCATACTTTCCACACTTGCTGAGTACGACATGTACTCAACCTTGCAATTCCCCCACCAACAGTTGCAGGTCAGGATTGGGAGTATAACGATGATAATGCAAAGTTCTAGGCCGTGTCTACTATCAGCTTTGCCTGTGGTGTTGATTGGAGCTGCGCTATACCCTATTTGCTTATGCTGCTTATTTGCTTAGCTTGCTCAGTTTAGTTTATTTCCGCTGCATTAGTTGAACTTGTCATTAATATTCATTAGACACTACCAGGATTCCGGGTTATTGCGACGAAAAAAATCATTGCAATAGGTTGAAATTCGTCGCGATAGGTTGTTGTCGCAACGAAATAGAACGTCGCAATAGTTTTTCTGACTCGTGGCGATAACAGTCGTGGCAATAGGTTATTGCGACGACTTGACATCCGTGGCAAATAGTATGGTATTACGACGACTCCACGTTGGTGGCAAATAGTATGGTATTGCAACGGTTTAACGTATTGCAACGATTTAACGTATTGCAACGAAAATATAGGTGTTGCAACGATGTCACATTCGTGGCAAAAAGTATGGTACTGTAACGACTCCACGTTCGTTGCAAATAGTATGGTATTGCAACGGTTTAACGTATTGCGACAATTTAACGTATTGCAACGAAAATAACGGTGTTGCAACGATGCCACATTTGTGGCAAAAAGTATGGTATTGCAACGACTCCACGTTCGTGGCAAATAGTATGGTATTGCAACGTTTTAACGTATTGCGATGATTTAACATATTGTAACAAAAATAACGGTGTTGCAACGTGGCAAAAAGTATGGTATTGCGATGACTCCACGTTCGTGGCAAATAGTATGGTATTGCAACGGTTTAACATATTGTGATGATTTAACGTATTGCAACAAAAATAATGGTGTTGCAACGACGCCACATTCGTGGCAAAAAGTATGGTATTGCAATGACTCCACGTTCATGGCAAATAGTATGGTATTGTAACGGTTTAACGTATTGCGACGATTTAACGTATTGCAATGAATAGTACATTATTTGCGATGATTTCACATCTGTGGCGATAAGTACGGTATCGCGACGATTTCATACTCGTGGTGAATAGTATGGTATCGCGACATTTTCACATTCACGGCGAATAGTACAGTGTTGCAATGATTTCACATCCGTAGCGAATGGTACAGTATGGCAACGTTTTTACATTTGTGGCGAATAGTATGGTGTTGCAACGATTTCACATCCGTGGCGAATAGTACGGTATCGCAACTATTTCACACGCGTGGTGAATAATATGGTATCGCGACGTTTTCACATCCGTGGCGAATAGTACGGTACTGCGACGATTTCACACTCGTGGCGAATAATATCGTATCGCGACGTTTTCACATTCGTGGCGAATACTACGGTGTTGCAACGATTTCACTTCCATGGCGAATAGTACGATATCGCGACGATTTCACACTCGTGGCGAATAATATGGTATCGCGACGATTACACAGCCGTGGCCAATAATACGGTAATGCAACGATTTCACGTTCATGGCGAATAGTACGGTATTGCAACGATTTCAAAACCGTGACAACAGTATTGTATTGCAACGATTTCTGATGTGTGGCAATAGGTTCGTAATGCAACATATTCAAATCTGTTGCAACAGGGTCGTAATGCGACGTTCTCTGGGTGGTGGCAATAGCAGTCTAGTGCAACGCTTTTTTGGTCGTAGCCAAATGTTTGTAGTGCAACGTTTTATAGTTTGTGGCAATAGCTAGCTTCCTATTGCAATAGTTTATTTTTGTCGCAATAATCTGTTAATGCCACGTTTTATAATTAGCGGCACTAGAATCCTAATGCACCAGGTTTGAAAATTAGTGGCAACAGAATCAATTTATTCGCACACGATACGTCTATCGACTTAACAACAAACATCCAGCAATTGATGCAACGCTCAAGGACCCTTGCGTCGTTGCGAGACGATGTTATTTACAGTTTTTCAGGTTGCAACATTGTACCCATTAAAAGAGCACCACGACGAGTTGTAGTATTAGGAATAGTTTCTCAAACATCCAGCTTCGACTTGGTGCGAGCAGAAGCCTTTTGTGGAGTTGCTGCTAGCCGTTGTTGATTTTGCAAGCTCTCCATCATTTTGCGCATGTCTGCTAGCTCCCTTTCTTGTCGTGCAGAATTGGCTGCCATCTGATCATATAAAGCCTGGACTTCCTGGTTGAGCTGTTCATTTGCCTGGACGAAGCCATCCATCTGGGAGGTCATATAATCATTTCTTCCTTCCAACTCTTGCACCTGAGAGTTGAGGTCTTCATTTCTATTTTGCAAGGATCGAACTTGCTGGTCGAGCTGGTTAGACATCTGGATACGCAGTCTTTCAGAAACATTAGGTTTAGCCATATAACCACGCCCCCGAAACTGTGATCCTCCAGAACCGGTTGTGGATATATAAGTAAGCTGGAAGATGTTGTTTCTTTCCATATCTGGGATTGGGACTCCCAGCTCAGCTTCCTTGACGTTGATTTGGGCACGTGCCTGGGTCTATATACAAAAATAAAAGTCACATGTACATTGCAAATATTTATTTAAATGGGGATTGTTTGAAGTGTTTCACACATGTACAACTTTTGCCTACTCGTTTGCCCATTGACCGTTCTTCACATGGCTTGCCTCCCACAGTTCTATGTCATAGGGTTCTTTTCTGGTCTCTGGGTCTCGCTACATCAAATACAAGTAAAATTTGATTGAATAATTGCAGTGCAAAGTAAAAGCATAATTTAGTTTTCATACCTTCTCGTAACTAAGTTGGGAGTAGGATTTCGAGCCAAGCAAGTGTTTTTTCTTTTGAGTACTTCGATTTCGTGAATTGGTTCTACTTATTGACTGAAATTTCAGGAATTAACTTCACGAATGGGTGTTATCAAATATTTTTTGTAGGATATGAAGGTATTAGAAAGCTAGCTGACCTTGAATCGCTCGGACCAAAAATAGTCCATAAGCGCCAACCAATCGGAATCTGCTACGTCAACAAGCTTGTTTTGTATACGTTCCTCATCGATCGAATACTTCTTATAGGTGGCATGCAATGTTGATCGCCACCCCTTGTAGCGCTCACCAGCTATCTTCAATATTTTTCTTCTGGTATCATATGTGTCCTCCAAGTCCCAGGATTCTGTACATTGTATATCACACTATTATAAACGTACAAGATGGAGGTCGCTAGAAAAAAATACTTATGTGGGGTGTCACAACACTAACCAGCATGTCTCTCACTATATCGGTCTTCGAAGTATCGCCAACCTCTGCCCACTTCCTTACACCAGCGAGGGGTGCATTTTTTGTTGTTGTAATAACCACATCATCGAGAAAGTGCCGCTGATTAGGACCAACCGCAGCACCCAACCTATCGGACCACTGAATTTGTAGCTTCTGATTCTGATCATTCGTTCTATTTGCAGATGCTAGATAGCGCAATTTAGCAACCTTAAGTCCTTTAGCAACCCCTCTTCCAAACTTCTTTCCTTCTGTTAGTGTCATTTAAACGGTAGACGTTTAAAGCAAATTAGCAACTAACCAGGTCTAGTATCATGTACAAATAGTGTGAAAGAAGAAGAAGTTTGATGTTTTACCATCTTCAGGATGAGTGCGGCAAATACGAGCGTGGGAACACCGCGTCGCAACAGCATTTTGCTCCATATTGGGCGATACATCGACTTGTTGACTTCTTTGTTGCTGTTCATACCCTACAATCAAGCATCAGGCAGTAGTCAGTGGCGCTACAGCACCCGTAGTACTGCAGGGGATTTTCAGTCCAGCTGCGAAGCAAGCAAGACAGTAGCTGGCGATGCTAGAGAAAGAGAGGGTTCACCGGGTGCTCATCCTCTGCAGTACTGCCGGTTCGGTCGGACCGACATCAGTAGGAGCGCGTCTCGAGGCGAATTGGTGGTAGGGCGAGTCATGGACGTCAGCGGTATTAGCAGTTAGAGGATGCAAGACAGATGAGGCGGGCATCTTGCGACGTTTAACAAAGCTAGGGTTCGGTCTGGCAGTGCAGTGATCACATTTAAGTCAGAGGATCGACGTCCAGATCACACTGGTGATCTCACATGACTTACATTTTTACTGCAGGCGATGCAGTAAAGATCCAACGGTGTGTTTCTGTTGGATCTTTACTGCATCGCGTGCAGTAAAAACGTATAAGTCAGGTGATCTGCTTCCATTGATATCACCCCGAAGCAAGTCTCGAGGCTAGGAGGACAGTGTGGCGGATCTAGGAATTAAATTTAGGTGGATTGCATACTGATATGTTGCTATGCATGTTAGCATCTCGCCCTAAAGTGCTACTAGAACGGATACATGAATATAATCTTGCGTTAATTACCAGACATCAGCAACACATTTTGCAGTGTAAAAAACAGAATTGATATCATATAAGCAGCAATGAGCCCTCATGTACATGCATCTCTAAACTATATGATGCTAACATTTCTTAGTGGACAAGGGTTAATGATATTGGACTATTTTTTCCAGGGTATGCCATGTCATATGGGGCATAGCATGTAGGTACGCCGTAATGGCCAGGGGTTTGTGGGCGGCGGGGTCCTCATGGCACGCGAACGATGGGACGTGGAGATGGAGGGAGACGCGTCGGGGAGGACAGTGAGGTGACCACCAACAGGGCATGGGCGCCGGCCGGTGCCGGAGTGACCGGCGGCGACATGGGTTTGCGGGCGGTGGGGTCATCATGACACGCGAAGGATGGGACGTGGCGATGGTCGAGGGAGAAGCGTTTCTGAGGACACTGAAGTGAGCTGCAGCAGGGCGTGGTCGCCGGTGCCGGAGTGGCGGCGGCGAGAGAGCCCAGCGTGCGCATGTAGGCATCAATAAATCACGCCATCACATATACTCACCAGCAGGGCGTGGGCGCCGGCCGGTGCTGGAGTGACCGACGGCGACAGGGGTTTGCGGGCGGCGGGGTCATAATGACACGTGAAGGATGGGACGTGGCGATGGTGGAGGGAGACGCGTCGGGGAGGACACTGAAGTGAGCAGCAGCAGGGTGTGGTCGCCGGTGCCGGAGTGGCCGGCGGCGAGAGAGCCCATCGTGCGTGTGTAGGCATCAATAAATCACACCATCACATATACTGATTAACTGTTAACTAGGACTAGGAAACTACAATCGCAATGCTAAAATATTTAGTAGAGCCCGATACATATTTATACTCGTAGTACCAGCATGGGATGACGAATCTCGGGGTTCCTGAGCATCAGGTGCTGCAATATTCTCTGCATACGATGCAAAGGAATTTACATATTATAAATATGTGTATTTTTATAGTAAACACATTTATAGTTATACCAGGTGCTTGTTGCCCATCACGATTACTTGTAGACGACATGACGGTTTGGTGTCTTGTTCCTAAAGTAAAGAGTATATATAGTAAGTAACAGTGATAACGTCAGATTACATGAGGATGTGTATTTTAGATCGGGCGGTGTGGTTGCTATGAACTGAAAATGTTTGTTTTGAATGAAGGAATTAGAAATGAAGGAGTAGGAAAAAAACCGTACAAACCGAGAAAGAAAAACAAGAAAACCGTGTATAAACCGTTGGAGCTGAAAATCTTAGGAATACAAGTTTGGAACACAGGAATGAGAGTACAACATTGGGAGTGGTTGATAAGATAACCCTGGCGTCATTTACTTCTAAATCAAGAAATTACATAGTACACGCGGTTTTTAATAGTTATCTTTCCTGACATGGAAATGTACTAGAAATACACTACCATAAACTGTCGGAGCGACATTTATTTTGGGGAAAAGGTGTAGTGTATTTTATATATGGAAAAAGTAGAATGCAATCAGATGCTAGGGTAAAATAAAAAGATGAGTCGATTGTAGGATGCAGATCTAAGGATTGAGGATAGTTGATTGCACGATTGCACCATTAATCAGATTTTATACTAGACATTCATGAAACAAAAGAGCATATAAGGAGAAGGAGTTGGGACGACAACTAGGAATGAACTGGCTGCAGCTGTTGGGACGACAACTAAAGCGATAAGGAGGGAGTAGCTCTAAAAAAGACGGCATGGATCGTGTAGAACTTACGTAGCACAAAACTGGAGTCTGGGATGTCGCAGGACGGGGTCGGCGACGAAGAGGTTTGGTAGAGCCCGTCAAACTTGGTCGTTCGACGTTGTACCCATAGTCACCACCACCACTCACACGGGAATTTCTTAGGAATGCAAGTTTGGAACACAACACTAAGAGGAGAACATGTGTGCCGGGAACGGAAGCCACTGCGAGATTAGAGGGAGATGCACATTTATATTCGTCGTGGCTAGCTACAAATGGGCGGGACTGGAATTTTGGGAGCACGGAGTGAAGTTTCAATTGTGAAAATCTCAATTGTGCGCGCCAAGAAGAACGAAAAATTTTTCGAGGGACCGCTACCTGCCGTTCATCTTTGTTTTCATGGAGATGTAAAAGCAGTCATGTGGTTGTGGGACATTCCAAAAAAAATACGAACAAAAATATGAATCGCCAAATGTATCATTGTGCTAATGCAAACGACATGCAAATACAGAGAACACCCAAGTCCACGAAAGGAGGACGGCAAATCCATGGTCTAGTAAAAGGTAAACAATCAGCATTTTATATATAACATTCATCGCAATGAAATGATAACATATACAAAGTATATACTACTACTACAAAAAAAACATTTTCCCCTCGATCCAAAGCCGCCTGTGATACGAGTATCACAAGTACATACGATATATATATCAACAATGTCATCGGATATTAGTGACAACGGATAAAGTACTTTTCATGCACCTATTGCATCAGGCGACGAACTAGTTAGCAATTTAGATGACGTAATTTCCTAAACATATATGAGATGTTTTCGATAAAAGAAGTTTTTCGATACTGCATATATAGAACACATTGTTCATGAACATAAAGACATATTTCATTAACAAACAAATAATAGGAAAACACGTAGTAGACAGCAAGAACAAGATAAACTACACCTAATACTACTCTACTGAGAGATCACGAAATAGATAAACTACTCCTAATACTACTCCACAGGGAGAAAACCACATCCTCCTCCTCCGCCGCTGCCGCCTCCTCCGCCTCCGCCGCCGGTGCCGCCTCCTCCTCCTCTGCCGCTGCCGCCGCCTCCATAGCCGCGTCCACCTCCGTCTCAAGAGACGCCTCCTGCTCCGCCTCCTCTGCTGCCGCCGCTGCCCAAGCCGCCTCATACTCCTCAACCTCCGTCACAGTCCGAAGCTTCCCGGCGACACGACGCTTAATCTTCAGGAGGCCCTGTACCCCAGCAACCTTCGCGATCGTCTCGTGGAGGGCATCGAGACGACCGGCCACAATCATCAACCCGTAGCAGTAGTGGCCCGCGGTGTCCATGCTTGTGTGGTGGGGAAGGGTCCCAAGACCCAGACGGCGACACGAGTGATCTGTGTCAGAAAAAGACCTTCCGCGCCACTGCGTTGAGCGCTAGTGCGCTATGAGCGGCGGTGGACTTGGCGTCGGTGGCCACCTTAAGGCGCCGATCAACTTTGTCGATGCGGTCGGTGAGGAGTCTGAGAGTCTGCTCAACCCAACCGGGATGAGGAAGTGCAGGCGCCGCGGGCGGAGATGCGGGCGCCGCCATCAGTTCCACCGGCATTGCCGGCGGCGATAGAAACGAAGAAGGAGGTTCGGAGGATGTCGATGGCCTAGAGCGCTTCAGCGTGGGGCTACCCATTTGTGTGGCGACGGAGGTGCAGAGAAAGAGCGAGAGGTGGTCGACGGTGGCGGGGGAGAAGTTTAGAGGCTAGGATCTAAGGAGTGGTGCGGCGGAGAAGCAAGAGGACGGTGAGCCTTTATGGTGGGTCGTCGTCTAAGTGGGCGTGTCGAGATGATCGGACGCTAGAGGAAACCGCGCTTAATTATGAACCGGTCGGTGGCCCCGGTTTCCTCGAAACCACGGTTTGCATCCTCTCGGTCCCAACGGCTCGACGCGTCCCATTAGGAGTAAATTTACATGCGGGAAAAAACAATTTTTCGTTATATAAAAAAAATCTGTCCGTACACGCCTAAGCCAACTTCGTGACCGCGCGTCCGTGCCAGGGGACAGCTTGCAGCGAACATGAGCCTAGTCCTGCACGCATTACCGAGGTTTGAGGTATATATATATATATATATATATATATATATATATATATATATATATATATATATATATATATGCATGCATGTTAGTGTTGTTAAACATGACCGAGGTGTTTTAATTCTAGCTATGTCTAACATGCACGGACCGCAAACATGATCAACCAATTACACTACGTAAGAAACCCAAATAGGAGACAACGATGGGCGACAGATCGGATGTCCATCGATCACAAAGTGATGCGAGACGTGCTTAAAGTCATTGTTTGTCTCCTTTAGCTTTGCAATTACAAATCGAGACGAGCTTCAAACCCTAAGATCTTTTGTTTTTGTCCAATTTGCTCGGTTCACTTCTGACAGATTAACACATCACTAAACTTAGAGCACATTCACTTGATTGAAATCCAAAAATTCTAACACACCAGCATTCATTGACATGAATGAACACATATATATTACAAAACACAAGAAATATGTACAAGAACATAATCGAAGCTAATTATGTACAAGAACTCCTAAAACTATAAAAGAAATATGTACAAGAACTCCTAAAACTACTATGCCGGCCCCACCTCCTCCGTCCTCTCCCCCAACTTCTCAAACCATGACAAGCGGTCCTCCTCATCCTCGTCGTCGTCATCGTCGTCGTCGTAGTGGTGGTGGTGGTCATCGTCGTTGCCGTCGTCATCGTCGTCGTCATCGTCATCATCGTCGTTGTCGTCGTCATCATCATCATCGTCATCGTCGTTGTCCTCCTCCTCCTCCTCGTCCTCCTCCTCCTCCTCCGGCGACGATGCAACAGGAGAGTGGGCCGGCTGCTCCGGCTGAGCCGATTGCTCCGGCTGCACCGGCGGTGGAACCTCGCCGCGACGGAAGTTTCTCTCCGTCGCTGCCACCAGGGCACTACGGCCCTCGGCACCGAGCTCCTGGGCCATCGTCCCGGACAAGATGTCCAGGCGATCGGCCACACCCGTGAGGGCTAGAGGTAGCGGCCGGTGGTATCCATTCCCGGAAACTCGGGAATGGTACCAAGACCCAAGGCGTCCAAGGCCCGAGACGTACTGTTGTACGCCTCTTGCGCCATAATGAGGCGCTGGTCGTCGTTCACCCTCTCGGGGGAGCTGCAGCATATTCGCTTGTAGGGTGGCTGCCTCGGCGGGCTAGGAGGCGAAAGGTTGTCCATGGCTGTGGTGGTTCATCGGCGCCGGGCTAGGAGGTGGAACGATGGAAGAAGAAGAAAGGAGTGCAAAAGTTCTGTGCTTGTACATAACCGACGACGCGCCTATATGGTCCGTGCGGAGTAGACGAGGGAGCGGTTCGTTTCCCACGCATTGAACTCTTTGCAGACCTCGTGCGATGCAATTAAACCACTGTGGAAGACGATCTTCAGAGATCCTTCTGTCTCTCTTGTGGAACTGAATCCCCTGTAGTACTGCAGGTGCATTAGAGGTCACTGACATGTGGGCCCTATGCTCTGTGGGACCCACATGTCAGTGACTTCTAATGCACCTGCAGTACTGCAGGGGATTTCAGTATCCATGTGGAACGTCGCGCACGCGTCCCTGCATCACGACTTCTTAACTTCTCTGCAGACCTCGTGCGGCGCGTCAGTTACTTGGCGCACTGGAAAGGCTAGCGGTGAGATCTCCGGGCCTGGCGAGCCCCGCCATGGCGGCGCCGTGCGCGCGCCCTCGGCGCGAGGAAGAAAGGGTATGTGATGTTGGTTTTCTTGTTTCGTGATGTTGTTTTTATTGTTTTGTAGTAGTATTGTTTTATGTTAATGAACTCAATGTCATTGTTCCTCTGTGATGACCTTTTACCATAGCCGGTTTCTACCATAACAGTAACCGCCTGAGATAATTAGGTTATCACAGATGGTTCTTTACTTGTATCTAGCCGTCTTTGATAATTGTTTTTCACAGACATGCCTAGCCGTTGGTTAATAACCGCCTATAATAAGGTATAACCTATGCAGTACTACTGCTGTTATTTCTAATTTCCAGGTCAATTCAATATAATCACAGAACAAAAATCAATAATATTATCACATAACAAAAGTCAACAATATTATCATCACATAAGTCAATTTCACTAAAACAATATACATATGTATAAGTTACAGATACAATTCATCTTAAAGTTTACAAGTTTTCACTAAAAACTGTTTCTATTGGCATAGTCGCAAAGTTCTGGCACATCAGCTGCTGCACCATCCTCATCAAAGAACTCCCCTCTTTTGTGCAAAATTTTGTGACGAATGAATTGACAGAGTTCAGCAGCAATCCTGTCGGCTCCTCCACTAGGAATACTTCTACAAACTGGCCATTCTTCGTTTAGATTCTTCGTGTGCTGCAATATAACACATAACAAGGTTTAGAATGTATTGGTTTCAACAATCTCAAAGTATAGATCAAAGTGAGAGTATACATGAATTTATTTGGTATTTTTGGAGCAGTTGTACTATGAGCAATTGAATTTTGAAGTTGGAATCAAAATATTAAAATAATGTTTCTGGTAATATTGAACAACAGAGAATATAAGTATTAAACTGTGCTAGTTACAATGAAAATGAAACACAAAAGTAAGTGTAACACCCTCATTTTCATGCATCATGCCCTACATGCACTCATATACATGATTAACATTAACCCACAACAAGAGGAACAAGTTTAAAATTGATTTGGAACAAAATCGCACTTAAAAATGTAGGAAAGTGCGGACTAGTCCGGTTTTGCTGAGGACTAGTCCGATTTCTCTCTGACTAAAAACGGACTTGTCCGATTTTGTGCGGACTAGTCCGATATTCCATGAATCCTTGAAAACTTGCTAAGTCCCTGGACTTTTCCGGACTAGTCCGGTGTTCCAGCGGACTTGTCCGTTTTTCCTCTCTGTTCAAATTTGGACTTGTCCGATTTTTTGCCAGACTTGTCCGATTTTCTCTCTGGACGACTTCGGACTAGTCCGGTCCTGTCCGGACTTGTCCGATATTTCGTGACTCCGAGTTGATCTTTTGTTTTACGACTTGTTTCTTGGGTTTCACGTTAAGTGGGCCTAGGTGCGTCGTTCCTAACTCTTTTGGAGCCCATGTGGGACTCTAAACCGGCCTCTACTCATCCCAAAACTCGAAATCCATCTAACCCTAGCCTCCGCCTCTATACAAACAGCCCCACCCCTTGGTTTGACATCTATTTGCCACTTTTCCACCCACCCAAACCCTAGTTCATTGGGAGCCACCATCAAGGAGGGAGGAGAAGATCCCAAGCAAGAAGAAGAAGAGGAGGAAACGAAGAAGGATAGAGATCTCCACCAAGTTTCGTCCTTCACCACCAATTCATCTCCAAGTTCATCACCAACCCTAGATCATCAAGATCCAAGTGTTACCTCCAAGTTTCTTGGTTCATTGGAGTTCTAAACACCTGGTATACCTCCTATTCTCTTTTCCTTACGTAAATTCAACCCCTAATCTCCAAATTCACGTCGATCTAGAAAACCCTAATCTGCTGATCTCGTCAAGTGCGGACTTGTCCGGTCCCTAGCGGACTAGTTCGATCTTCCTGGTTAAATTGTATTGAATTGACTCTAAAATTTGATCTAATCAACTCCAAACCTGTATAAACTTGTTAAAAGCTATTAGAACTAGTTAGTTATCATTAAAAGCAATCTAGTAACAAGTTCTACCTTGCATTTGCATCAATCATGCATGTCATGTCATATTGAGTAATATTTGTGCACTCTTTTATTGTGTTTCTTGTCTTGTATGTTTATTGTGTGGATTAGACGGATTTGCGCTAGAAAGTGCCGCGGAGGATCTCCAGCACCAAGAGTTTGAAGGCTTTGATCCTAATCAACAGCAAGAGCAAGGCAAGTGTCCTTGAAGCATATTGATCCTGCTTTAAAATAAATGTTTTGTTTGCAAAACTGCATGCTTGTGTCAAATTGATGGGAATTCTATGGTAGGAAGTTTACTAGTTTGTTTAACCACCCTTGTCACCAGGAATTTATGGTAGAGAGTCGGGAAGGGCTTTTTACTTTTTGCTTCACTTAATCAACTGGGATGGAAAACAACTATACCAATCAATTTATTTATGCATGGATGAGATTATGGATAACATGAACTGGTTAATATGGTATTGTAATGGGTGATCTAAGCAAGCCTGGTATGTGGATGGGTTGGATGTTATGGTGGTTTGCTTGCTTTAGATCTAAGGACCGGTTCATGCGAGAATAAGCCAGGACTACAGTGCCACCACGAGGCCAAGTATGGGTGCGGCGTAGCTGATTAATTAGGGCTTTGCTAGTGCTGTTTGGACCATTGTGGATGCTCGGGGAAGGGGTAGTCAGATTGGGTTTGTTGATGATTGGTGGGACTACCTTGGGATCCGAATGGCTCAAGAGGGGGCCCTTGGTTGAAGATGTGCTCAGTTGGAGGCATCGCCACCGGTGAAACCTCAGTGGGGTCTAAATAGGCTAGTAATCCCTTTGTAAAGGCTATTTCGTGATCTCTTGGCCACACACCAACGGAAGTGTGTAATGTGACCGACGGGTCATGGGCATAAGGGAGGTTCCTAGTCGCCGAAAGGTGATGAAATCACGAACACGTGGGTAAAGAGGTACAAACTCTGCAGAGTTAAATAAAACTATCATGATAGTGCTCCCGGTTATGAGCACCTGGACAAATTCCATGATTAGAGGGAAATTGGGATTTGGAATGATTATGGTTTGGTAATGGTTATGGTTGATATTATGATTATGGTTATGGTTATGGGAAGGAATTATGGTTTGTGACATTGATTATGGTTATTGGTAATGGTGATTTATGGACTGGTATTATTATGGTTACATGGTTTATGATGGGTTTACTTCACATAATATGATATATTGCTTTTCGAATGTTTTACTGTACTTTTCAGCACTTAGCCATTATTATTGTCATCATTTGAATCAGCCACATGTCATACTTTCCACACTTGCTGAGTACGACATGTACTCACTCTTGCAATCCCCCCAACAGTTGCAGGTCAGGATTGGGAGTTTAATGGTGATAATGCGGAGTTCTAGGCCGTGTCTATCGTCAGCTTTGCCTGTGGTGTTGATCGGAGCTGCGCATACATACCCTGTCGCTTATGCTGCATAGTTGCTTAGTTTGCTTAATTAGTTTATTTCCGCTGCATTAGTTGAACTTGTCATTAATATTCATTGGAGCTTGTATTCGAGGATAATCTGGTTTGTGCAATAAATTTGGTTAATTAATCTTGTTCTATGGTAATTTTCTGTATACTCTTTGTGATTGCACTCGTGTATGTGTGATGAACATCCTGGGCACACATATGCGTTAGCTTGGTTCATTTTCGGAACCGAGCGTCACAGATTGGTATCAGAGCGAGGTTGACCGTAGGACACAGCCTAGATAGAATGGACACTTTAGAGCACATAGGAGCACTCAGGAATTGATGTGTTTTTGCTTGGAGTGCTGTTTGCTATATATATTGTTTGCTTGTGTGCTTAATAGAGGATTTTGGGATGCCTTAGCATTGCCATGTCCACCTAGGCTAGTGTGGCTAGCTGTTTAGTTTATACCCCTTGATGCACATAGTTGGGGACGTTTTCTAATTCTTACCTACTGCTTTTCTTCAGATGGTGAGGACTCGCAACCAGAGGGATGGCAATGATGAAGAGGAGAACAATGGAGTGCCTCAGAACAACAATGGGCAAGGATCTACTCAGGGATGTATCAACATCGAGCAACTATTGTCCATGCAAAACCAGCTCATGCAGACCATGATACAGACTATGGGACAGCTGCAGGCTGGCAATATCAACAATCAGCCCCACATGCCTCCACCGCCACCCCCGCCTCCTCATAACCGATTGGGAGAGTTCATGAGGACTAGGCCACCAACCTTTGCTCAAGCCGCAGACCCTATGGATGCGGATGATTGGCTCAAGTCCGTGGAGAAGAAGCTAGCCATTGTCCAATGCAGTGACCGGGAGAAGGTCCTGTTCGCTTCTCATCAACTCGTTGGAGCAGCTGCGGATTGGTGGGATGCTCATGAGAATCAAGAGAGGATCACTTGGGCGGAATTCAAGGAGAGTTTCCGTTCTCATTATGTGCCAGAAGGTGTTATGCTCTTGAAGAGGCAAGAATTTGAGAATTTAAGGCAAGGAAGATCAAGAGTGAGTGAATATCTCAATAAGTTCACTCAACTCTCAAGGTATGCGCCTGAGGATGTTAGTCGGGATAGCCGGAAGCAATACTTGTTCATGAGGGGCTTGAACAATGAGATCCAAGTGCAACTACTCAACTGCGATTATGCCAATTTTCAGAAACTTGTGGACAAAGCAATTGTGGTTGAGAACAAGATCCGTGAGATGGAGCAAGAAATCAAGAGGAAGGTGTCGTATCAAGGACAGCAACAAGGAAGTAATGTGCGCCCTCACTTTGCGCCGCCCAATGCGCCTCATTACAGCTCCTCTATTCCTGCTCAGCGCCCTAGTTATGCACCTCGTGCTGATTTTCCTGGAGCCAATGTTCAAACCCAAGCTCGTCCCAATAATTCTGGTGGAGTTAAGAAGTGTTATACTTGTGGAGAAGCTGGACACTTTGCGCATCAATGTCCTAAGTCAGGCCTTGGTCATGGAAGCAATGCGACGAGGCAAAACCGAAGACCTAATGGAGGACAACCACAAGGAAGCCGTGGACAGCAGAATTTTGCTCGTGGCAACGTGAACCATGTCTCTACGGAGGATGCTCAACAAGCGGATGACGTGGTCATTGGTATGTTTCTCGCCAACTCCAACCCCGCGACTATGTTATTTGATTCTGGAGCATCGCATTCATTCATTGCATCGAAGTATGTTGCCAAGTATAGTTTGCCTATCTCTCATATGAAGTTTACTCTGTTGGTTAAGTCTCCTGGAAGAGAGATGAGGACAAATATAGTATGTCCAAAAGTAAGCCTTAGAATAAGGGGGGTAGACTTCTCCGCCAACCTTATAGTTTTGGATTCTCAAGGATTGGACATTATACTTGGTATGGACTGGTTGAGGAAGATTTGACGTATGCCGAGCAACCGGTCAAAGTCTTGGAAACTAAGGAGAGGGTCACAAGGAACAAGGTCATTAGATGGTGTAAAGTTCAATGGAAGCACCATACCAGAAAAGAAGCAACTTGGGAGCTAGAAGATGATCTCAAGAAGGAATTTCCCTATCTCTTCTCTTTCGCGTCGAATCTCGAGGGCGAGATTCATTTTAAGGGGGGTAGGTTTGTAACACCCTCATTTTCATGCATCATGCCCTACATGCACTCATATACATGATTAACATTAAGCCACAACAAGAGGAACGAGTTTAAAATTGATTTGGAACAAAACCACACTTAAAAATGTAGGAAAGTGCGGACTAGTCCGGTTTTGCTGAGGACTAGTCCGATTTCTCTCTGACTAAAAATGGACTTGTCCGATTTTGTGCGGACTAGTCCGATATTCCATGAATCCTTGAAAATTTGCTAAGTCCCTGGACTTTTCTGGACTAGTCCGGTGTTCCAGCGGACTTGTCCGTTTTTCCTCTCTGTTCAAATTCGGACTTGTCCGATTTTTGGCCAGACTTGTCCGATTTTCTCTCTGGACGACTTCGGACTAGTCCGGTCCTGTCCGGACTTGTCCGATATTTCGCGACTCCGAGTTGATCTTTTGTTTTACGACTTGTTTCTTGGGTTTCACGTTAAGTGGGACTAGGTAAGTCGTGCCTAACTCTTTTGGAGCCCATGTGGGACTCTAAACCGGCCTCTACTCATCCCAAAACTTGAAATCCATCTAACCCTAGCTTCCACCTCTATATAAACAGCCCCACCCCTTGGTTTGACATCTATTTGCCACTTTTCCACCCACCCAAACCCTAGTTCGTGGGGAGCCACCATCAAGGAGGGAGGAGAAGATCCCAAGCAAGAAGAAGAAGAGGAGGAAACGAAGAAGGATAGAGATCTCCACCAAGTTTCGTCCTTCACCACTAATTCATCTCCAAGTTCATCACCAACCCTAGATCATCAAGATCCAAGTGTTACCTCCAAGTTTCTTGGTTCATTGGAGTTCTAAACACCTGGTATACCTCCTATTCTCTTTTCCTTACGTGAATTCAACCCCTAATCTCCAAATTCACGTCGATCTAGAAAACCCTAATCTGCTGATCTCGTCAAGTGCGGACTTGTCCGGTCCCTAGCGGACTAGTCCGATCTTCCTGGTTAAATTGTGTTGAATTGACTCTAAAATTTGATCTAATCAACTCCAAACCTGTATAAACTTGTTAAAAGCTATTAGAACTAGTTAGTCATCATTAAAAGCAATCTAGTAACAAGTTCTACCTTGCATTTGCATCAATCATGCATGTCATGTCATATTGAGTAATATTTGTGCACTCTTTGATTGTGTTTCTTGTCTTGTATGTTTATTGTGTGGATTAGACGGATTTGCGCTAGAAAGTGCCGCGGAGGATCTCCAGCACCAAGAGTTTGAAGGCTTTGATCCTAATCAACAGCAAGAGCAAGGCAAGTGCCCTTGAAGCATATTGATCCTGTTTTAAAATAAATGTTTTGTTTGCAAAACTGCATGCTTGTGTCAAATTGATGGGAATCCTATGGTAGGAAGTTTACTAGTTTTGTTTAACCACCCTTGTCACCTGGAATCTATGGTAGAGAGTCGGGAAGGGCTTTTTACTTTTTGCTTCGCTTAATCAACTGGGATGGAAAACAACTATACCAATCAATTTATTTATGCATGGATGAGATTATGGATAACATGAACTGGTTAATATGGTATTGTAATGGGTGATCTAAGCAAGCCTGGTATGTGGATGGGTTGGATGTTATGGTGGTTTGCTTGCTTTAGATCTAAGGACCGGTTCATGCGAGAATAAGCCAGGACTACAGTGCCACCACGAGGCCAAGTATGGGTGCGGCGTAGCTGATTAATTAGGGCTTTGCTAGTGCTGTTTGGACCATTGTGGATGCTCGGGGAAGGGGTAGTCGGATTGGGTTTGTTGATGATTGGTGGGACTACCCTGGGATCCGAATGGCTCAAGAGGGGGCCCTTGGTTGAAGATGTGCTCAGTTGGAGGCATCGCCACCGGTGAAACCTCAGTGGGGTCTAAATAGGCTAGTAATCCCTTTGTAAAGGCTATTTTTTGATCTCTTGGTCACACACCAACGGAAGTGTGTAATGTGACCGACGGGTCATGGGCATAAGGGAGGTTCCTAGTCGCCGAAAGGTGATGAAATCACGAACACGTGGGTAAAGAGGTACAAACTCTGCAGAGGTAAATAAAACTATCATGATAGCCGTGCTCCCGGTTATGAGCACCTGGACAACTTCCATGATTAGAGGGAAATTGGGATTTGGAATGATTATGGTTTGGTAATGGTTATGGTTGATATTATGATTATGGTTATGGTTATGGGATGGAATTATGGTTTGTGACATTGATTATGGTTATTGGTAATGGTGATTTATGGACTGGTATTATTATGGTTACATGGTTTATGATGGGTTTACTTCACATAATATGATATATTGCTTTTCAAATGTTTTACTGTACTTTTCAGCACTTAGCCATTATTATTGTCGTCATTTGAATCAGTCACATGTCATACTTTCCACACTTGCTGAGTACGACATGTACTCACTCTTGCAATCCCCCCCAACAGTTGCAGGTCAGGATTGGGAGTTTAATGGTGATAATGCGGAGTTCTAGGCCGTGTCTACCGTCAGCTTTGCCTGTGTTGTTGATTGGAGCTGTGCATACATACCCTGTCGCTTATGCTGCATAGTTGCTTAGTTTGCTTAATTAGTTTATTTCCGCTGCATTAGTTGAACTGTCATTAATATTCATTGGAGCTTGTATTCGAGGATAATCTGGTTTGTGCAATAAAATTTGGTTAATTAATCTTGTTCTGTGGTAATTTTCTGTATACTCTTTGTGATTGCACTCGTGTATGTGTGATGAACATCCTGGGCACACATATGCGTTAGCTTGGTTCATTTTCAGAACCGGGCGTCACAAAATAAGGTATCGACATTAAGGATAACTTACATCCTCACGATTCACTCTATATACGCCGGCGGTCTGAAGATGCTCGCATACATAATACCCGCATAAGACACTCCCAGCAGGCTGCTTCGGACAAGCATAATACGTTTTAATGTCCAATGCATTCGTATTGGAAGGTCTCTCACCACCAAGCCGTTCCGCGTAAAACCACCAAGCGCTGTAATACAAGAAATGTCATATAAAACTTGTCAACACATTCTAAATGTGCGTAAATTAAAATTATTGAATAAACGTACAATTTCAAAATGGAAAGGAAATCTTTGTAACGATCTAGTGAGAAATCGGCCGAGTCCAAGACTGTTGCCATTCCCTGCGTTGGCTTGATGAAGATCATTATGTAGTGATTACTGCAAACATACAAACACACATGTTAACAATTACCAATAATTGCTATTTCAATGTCATGTGTCGAACTTACTCGAAGTGGTACGGAGCCTTTACAAGGTCCTTGCCATCTTTGACAAAGTTAAACATTGCATGTCCTATGTAAGCTGCAACTTCTGTCCTTTTATCCTTCTTAAGTTTTGCGATTGCTTTTTCAAAATCTTTTCTTTTCATGTGTTTGAACTGTGCTGAGTCTTGATCCGCCTGGACGTCGAATAGCACCTTTGCAATCCTAGTAGGGTCAAGGATACCTGTCTTGCGCTCCAACTTTTCATTATCCATGTATTGCATCCTATTGAAGAAGTCCAGAATTGTTATAATCTCATGAAATGCGTATGCGTGTAGTAAGAAAAGCAAATGCAAAATATTAGAGCACTTACAAGCACCAGACGAGCAACAGGTTGATTTCGAGCATGCCCCGATGGAAAAGGGCATGTAACTCTTCAAATAAAATGACGCGTCTATCCACTCCAGTGCTCCAGAATGCTTCTTTTGGAATACGAAATGTGACGCAATTAAGACCATATTTTGTGCTGGCAAGGATGTACCACTCATGCATTCTTCTGAGCTGGACGGGTTGTTTGCTAAGTTGTACGGATGTCATGAACAGCTTCCCATTCTTAATTCAGGAGGAACATCCTCAAGCTTGTATATTGGAACTCCTGGTTTAACTAAAGCCGTCCGCCGATTATACATGACACCGTCTTATTCCCACTCCTCGATATCTCCTAATGATGGCTCATGAGAAGAACGAGATGCACTCGATTTTATAATATTTTCCTTCATAGTTTCCAAATATTTTGACACTTCTAATGAAGGTTTCTTATTTTCGTATGAGGTAACTTTGATAAGCACTGATGATCAAGGAGTAGTCGTCGGAAGTTGGACACTGGCTTGTTGTCGAACCTGTTGATCAACTGATTGCTCTTTACTCCCAGCAGTTGGCTCTTGGACTACTTCAAGCTATTGCTCAACTGGTTGGTCTTTACTAGCAACAGCTTGCTCTGGTACTGCTTGAAGCTGTTGTCCAACTTGTTGCTCTTGGATATCATCCTTGCTGAGACATAGGGGGAGTGGACCTTCCTGGACTCGGAGTGGATCTTCATGCACTTTCGCCTTAGAAGATGGGGTTGCAGTATTTGGAGATGCGACAGGGCTAGAAATTGGCTCATCGTCCAACATGATATCGCGTCAGTGCCAAAGGATTAATTGGTTGACAGCCTGCCCCAGAGTTGTGATCCCCTCAGGTGTGACGTGGTCTATTTTATAATCTTCATAATCATTATCAATGATCTAAAGAACTTGCACCACAACATAATACAACGGAAGTGGATTCCCGTTGAAGTCACGATCAGGCTTTACCATAGCAGTGGCAACCTGTTTGGTTTTGTTCCCTGCTCTGCCTATCGGGACAAGAAGACGACAAGATTTGTCGTTAGCAATATCATCAACAGGGAACTTATGGGTTGACCCTGAGCCTGGCACGGAACCAACGCTGCTAGGGTAGGCAGTTGGAGATACTAATTGCTCCTTTTGCACCGGAACCATCACTGTACTCAGTGCCACTAATTGTCCCGATTGTCTAAGTTGTTCCATTAATTCTTGCATATTTTCTTTGACCTTTTGAGCAATCGTTTCATCAAGTGTTTTCTTAAACTTCTCACTTCTTCTATATGTGTCTTTATCTTTAGGGAAACCATCTAGCCAAGACATTTGAGAAGAGACCGCTCGAACCCATCCGCTGTGTTCAGGGTTTCCTAAGATAGCGGTAAGTTGGTCATTCTCCCTCTTCAGCTTGAAGAGACCCTTCTGTTGCTTTTCAATTACTTCTTTCATTTTATCCTCTACTTCATTCAGAGAGTCGGGCATTTCAAGTTTGCCCTCGCTGGTCAAACCTGACCGAGCAAAGACCCATCATTGAGTTCGCTCATCGCACCCTTCTAATGGGTGAGGATTGCCCTTACTGGTAATTTCGTCTAATATCTTATTCTATTTCTGGGCTTTGGGGGCATATCCGGCAGACCCCAAGCGATGATGGTATTTGTTCTTTTTTGCAAGCTCTGACCTAGTTGCACATAGAGCTTTAGCAGCAGGTGTGCTCTTTTGACGAACAAACTCTTGCCACTGAGCTTGTGTGATTTTTCCCATCTTCCTCGGGCTAGGGACCTTATTGGCCTTAACATAAGCATTCATTTCACTCTTCCAGCATCGAAACTTCTTGCCGCAAGAGACCAATGTTGCTTTCTTTACAGCTTCTTCTGTGCCTTTCGGGAACTTGAATTGTTTCTTTATCCTTTCCCACAACTCATTCTTGGTCTGCTAGGGTAATTTCCTTCAATTCTCGGTTGTGATCGGCACAACCTCCCTAACAAGAAAACTGCATGCGTTACGGTACTTGGTAACTGAATCCAGTGGTTCTTGGGGAAGCCCACCTGGACCGACCCTTGTTATGTACATGATGCGGTCCAATGGACCCTTATTGGGACCTCGTTGCCCTCGTTTCCTCTTGAGTGAAGTTGAGGATTCATCCATTGGAGAACCTTCTGCGGTTTTAGGAGCCGATGTCACCTCATTGTCTTCGCGATTAATCTAGGTAGAAAAAAATTATAAGACTTCGTATACTTGACAACCAACATTAACTTGAACTGCTGAAGTTAAGATTCGTGATCCATACCTCGTCGGCAGGATCATATCCCGGGTCTAGATCCACTGAAGTCTTTTTAATTTTTATATTCGGAAAAGGATCCGATGGACTGTGATAGGAGCCTGAACTACTGGAGTCAGTAAACTCCATATTGTCTTCTTTATTGTTACTACAAGGACCATTCTTCTTAGGGCTTTCCATGCTAGAACTAATAAGACAAAAAATCTAATAAATGGCATATTAACTCTACATGAAGTGTTGCATGAAGAAAAAGATGGAAGGAAGCTAGGATTTGATAAGGCATTCTAGGGTTTAAGGCGACTGACCAAAAGGTTCCTATACATTGCGAGGGTGACAAGCATGTTAAAGTTGCTCACCAGCAATGGCAATTTTATCTTCTTATTCTAAATAGGCTAGCTTCGTTCAGAGTGGCGACCACGTTCTTGAGGTTTACTAGGCGGCGCCTAGCTCCGGACCTATAATTGATCAAGCAAGGGACAAAAAGCTAATCCCCCAGCCTTTTTCTAGTATCAAGAATCGCAAAGTGTGGCACTTGGATTTGGATGGTGAGGTGAGGCGAGGCGAGGTAGCTGCAGGCGAGAAGAGACACTCTTTTTCAGCGATGAGGACGTACCTGGAAGTGACTAGGGCAAAGCTCGGCGGCGATGGCGAAGCTCGGCGGCCTACCTGGAAGTGACGAGGGCGAACACTTGGCTGCCGAGGGTATATATAAACTCCAATTTTCTCAGCCGGATTTTAAGTACCGACCGTCTGAGAAGATGGTTACCTCAGGTGGGTTTTACTTACCAACCGCCTGAGAAGATAAAATTATCTTAGGAGGTTGGTTAGTAACATCCGAGATAAACATCTTCTCAGGCGGTTATTAAGTACCAACCGTCTATGAAGATATTTACTTCTTCTTAATGAATATTCTTGATTAAATGTGGGTCCTTTAAAAAGGCAAAATTCCACTTTCTTGTAATATTATTGATATGTAAAGGTTACCATTAAATTTCACTTCATAAATCATTTGAAATTGGTCAGAACATAAAAAACATACAACAAATGCTATTTTTCATTTTTCTACCTTGATGAATATAATGCATTTTTCATTTATTTTTTCAATTGAAATTTTTACTCATCATACCAACCTCTATTAATTTTTCAGATTTTTTTAATTTTTTTTGAATCAATGTGTGTTCATAATTTGATGAACGCCTACATAAAGACCCCTCACCAACCTCCTGTGAAGACGTGTTGATGACCGTGCGCGACCTTTCTTTTCCCCGAGGCACAACCTTTCAATGCGCGACAAACCAACTGGTCCATCTTCCACTCCGCGCGGCCTTAAAGACGCGCTATCACCCGTTAGTTCTCCACAAGCGCGTCGCTCACTTTGAATCCTCTTCTTTTCTTCGTCTTCCTCCGCTCCAATGACCCAACACCACTATGGCAGACCTTTCGCCGCCAAGCCCTCCGAAGGAGCCACCTTGCAAGAAACTATATTGCAGCTCCCCCTAGAGGTTCAACACCCAGCAGCGCCTCCTCATGGCGCGAGAGGCGTACAACAATACGTCTTGCGCCATGAGTGCCTTGGGGCTGTGTACCTTTCCAGAGTATACTGGAATGGGTACCATCGGCCACTACCTCTACGCTCTCACGGGGGTGGCTGATCGTCTCGACATTCTATTCGCGACGATGGCCTAGGTTCTTGGCCCCGAGGGCCGCAGAACGCTGGTGGAGGCGACGACTAGCAACCTCGGGGTTGCACCGCCGGTGCAGCTGGTGCAACCGGCCCCTATTGCACTGGCGTCGGAGGACGAGGAGGAGGAAGAGGAGTAGGATTTAATTAGTTTTTCTTTGTTGTTTTTAGTTGCTTCTGTTTTGTAAATATTGTTAATGAATGAAATCTATCTTTGTTCATCTATGTGACTGAATATTACTTGTGTATCTTGTGTTCTTTTGTGAGATGCATGATTGAATATTGTTAATGAATGAGTATCTTGTGTGTTCTTCAACTGTGTGAATGAATGAATGTGTAGTGTGTTCATCGTGTTCCTCAGACTCGGGTATCATAAGGTAATTATCTTAGGCGGTTGGTAATTCAAACTCGCCTGAGAAGAAGATTATCTCAGGCGGTTGGTAAGTAATACCCAACTGAGATAAACATCTCAGAAGGTTATTAAGTACCAACCGCCTGTGAAGATATTTACTTCTTCTTAATTAATATTCTTGATTAAATGTGGGTCCTTTAAAAAGGCAAAATTCCACTTTCTTGTAATATTATTGATAAGTAAAGGTTAACATTAAATTTCACTTCATAAATCTTTTGAAATCGGTCAGAACATAAAAAACATACAACAAATGATATTTTTCATTTTTCTATCTTGATGAATATAATGCCTTTTTCATTTATTTTTTCAGTGGACATTTTTACTCATCATACCAACCTCTATGAATTTTTTTCTGATTTTTTTAAATTTTTTTGAATCAATGTGTGTTCATAATTTGATGAATGCCTCATATGTATATGAGCATTTAGTTAGAATGATGGATAATTTGAAGTTTGACATGTTGGAATGCTTTTAAAAAAAATTAACAAAATTCATACATGTAAAAATGATACAAATATGTTCATACAAACAAATTTGAGTGAAGGATCTTTTTTTTTACGAGATAAACAAATGTGAATAATATGTGAGTAGAAATTAATTTGTTATTTACCAAAACATTACAATGTCAATTATACAAGTTTTAAAATTTTTTGTTCAGGTGGTAGATGTTAATTTTATACAAATGTAGAAGAAAGAATCATATAATTTGGACACAATTTGCAGAATCTAAACATGTTTGAGTATTTATATTGGAATCTAAATAAAAAAGAAGCAAGGGATAAGGAAACTGAAGAACAGTATCGGGCATTATCTAAGACAGTTGGTAAGTAATAACTGACTGAGATAAAAGTCTTCCTTGATGATTATTAAGTACCAACCGCCTGTGAAGATATTTACTTCTTCTTAATTAATATTTTTGATTAAATGTGGGTCCTTTAAAAAGGCAAAATTCCACTTTCTTGTAATATTATTGATAAGTAAAGGTTACCATTAAATTTCACTTCATAAATCTTTTGAAATCGGTCAGAACATAAAAAATATACAACAAATGATATTTTTCATTTTTCTATCTTGATGAATATAATGCCTTTTTCATTTATTTTTCCAGTGGATTTTCAGATTTTTTAAATTTTTTTTGAATCAATGTGTGTTCATAATTTGATGAATGCCTCGTATGTATATGAGCATTTAGTTAGAATGATGGATAATTTGAAGTTTGACATGTTGGAATGCTTTTAAAAAAATTAACAAAATTCATACATGTATAAATGGTACAAATATGTTCATACAAACAAATTTGAGTGAAGGATCCTTTTTTTTACGAGATACACAAATGTGAATAATATGTGAGTAGAAATTAGTTTGATATTTACCAAAACATTACAATGTCAGCTATACAAGTTTTAAATTTTTTTGTTCAGGTGGTAGATGTTAATTTTATACAAATGTAGAAGAAAGAATCATATAATTTGGACACAATTTGTAGAATCTAAACATGTTTGAGTATTTATATTGGAATCTAAATAAAAAAGAAGCAAGGGATAAGGAAACTGAAGAACAGTATCGGGCATTATCTTAGACGGTTTCTAAGTAATACCCGCCTGAGATAAAAATCTTCTCAGAAGGTTATTAAGTGTCAACCGCCTGTATAGATATTTACTTGGGACGGAGGGAGTATAAGATGGTCACCCACGCCATCATCTTTTCCGCACAACCGTTCCAACATCCTCTCTTCTCTCCACAAAACCTAGCCGCAGCTAGTATACATCAAATGCTTTCAAGCTCGAGTAACCCTCCGCCACCGAGCCCGCCGAGGGACCCGACCACCGGTAAGCAGCCGCGGCTGGACCCCCCCCCCCTCGCCGCCGCGCGTGAAGGATACCCTCCTCTTCAACATGGCCCGAAATTTATTTACGGATACATCTCACTCCATGGAATGCCTTGGGCTCGGTACCCTTCCACAAAGTACTGAAATGGACACCACGGGCCACTATGTCTTCGACCTCTCGCATGTGGCCTCTCGTCTCGACTCCCTCTGGGAGACGATGGCGGCCGAGCTCGGCGTCGCAGGTCATCGCAACCTCGTCATGGCGGCAGCCTTGAGACTGGGTCACCTTCCGCCGCCAGAGCCTGAGGCGCTAGAGGAGGGTCAGGAGCCCGAGACCCACCCGAGGAGGAGGAGGTGGAGGATGAGTAGTGTAGTATTTAGGTGTTTTCTTTTCATGTTTTAGTTGTAGTTTTTTGTTTCATGTTTTTAGTTGTAGTTTTTCATTTCATGGTTTTAGTTGTAGTTTATCTTTTCTTCTGTTTGTAATATACTCCCTCCATCCAAAGCGACAAGTATTTTGGGACAGAGATACTCCCTCCATTGAAAGGGACAAGCAGTATTTTGGGATGGAGGGAGTAATGTTTTTAAGTTAAATGTACTTGGTGTTCTTGTTCATGGATGTACTACCTGTGCGAAATAAGTTTGAATTTTCCGATCGCCAAACCCTCCTTGTCCCAAAACCGGTGGAGTTGCCAGGAGATCGCCCGCAGTGGGGCCCGTAAAGCGGTCTGTAAAGTAGTAGTAACAGGAAAATGCAACAGGCCGGTAGCTAGGACTGGAAAGAAAAAAGTGACGGTTATTAAGTACAAACCGCCTGTGAAGATATTTACTTCTTCTAAATTAATATTCTTGATTAAATGTGGGTCCTTTGAAAAGTCAAAATTCCACTTTCTTGTAATATTGTTGATAAGTAAAGGTTACCATTAAATTTCACTTCATAAATCTTTTGAAATTGGTCAGAACATAAAAAACATACAACAAATGTTATTTTTCATTTTCCTATCTTGATGAATATAATGCCTTTATCATTTATTTTTTCAGTGGACATTTTTACTCATCATACAAACCTCTATGAATTTTTTCAGTTTTTTAGATTTTTTTGAATCAATGTGTATTCATAATTTGATGAATGCCTCATATGTATATGAGCATTTAGTTAGAATGATGGATAATTTGAAGTTTGACATGTTGGAATGCTTTAAAAAAATTAACAAAATTCATACATGTATAAATGATACAAATATGTTCATACAAACAAATTTGAGTGAAGGATCTTTTTTTTTATGCGATACACAAATGTGAATAATATGTGAGTAGCAATTAATTTGATATTTACCAAAACATTACAATGTCATCTATACAAGTTTTAAAACTATTTGTTCATGCGGTAGATGTTGATTTTATACAAATGTAGAAGAAAGAATCATCGAATTTGGACACAATTTGCAGAATCTAAACATGTTTGAGTATTTATATGTGAATCTAAATAAAAAAAAAAGCAAGGGATAAGGAAACTCAAGAACAATATTGTGCATTATCTCAAGCGGTTGGTAAGTAATACACGTATGAGATAAAAATCTTCCTTGACGGTTATTAAGTACCAACCGTCTTTGAAGATATATACTTCTTCTTAATTAATATTCTTGATTGAATATCTTATTAGGCGGTTGGTAAGTAAAACCCGCCTGAGATAAACTTAAAAACCGCCTGTGAAAAACCGACGCCGAGACGGGGACCCCTCACCACACACCCTCTATTAGACGACGACCCGCTATAAAGGCTCACCGTTCTCTTGCTTCTCCGCCGCACCGCTCCTTAGATCCTAGCCTCCAAACTTCTCCCCCCACCACTGTCGACCACCTCTCGCTCTTTCTCTGCACCTCCGTTGAAGCGCTCTAGGCCATTGACGTCCTCCAAACCTCCTTCTCCGTTTCCATCGCCGCCGGCAATGCCGGTGGAACTGATGGCGGCGCCCGTATCTCCTCAGCCCGACTGGTTACAGGAGACTGTTCGCCTCTTTACCGCCCGCATCGACGAATTAACACGCCGAATTAAAGATGTTGAAGACGACGTGTCCTCCGCCGTCGAACATGCAAGAGCGCTGGACACAATGTCGCGGGATGTATTTAACAATACATCTCTCACCTGTCGCCGTCTGGGTCTTGGGAGGCTTCCCCAGCTCCCCAGCATGGACTCCGCCGGCTACTACTTGTTCGGGTTAAGCTTTGTGGCCTCTCGTCTCGATGCCCTCCACGAGACGATCACGGAGGTTGCTGGGGTACAGGGCCGCTAGAAGATTCTGCACAGCGTCGCCTGTAAGCTCAGTGTGGAGACGGAAGAGGAGTCGCCGCTGCCGTCGGAGGCGGAGGCGGAGCCGCCGGAGGATGCGTCAGCCGTGGCGCGCGCGGCGGCGGAGGTGGATGAGGCCACCGAGTAGAATAGGATTAGGAGTAGTTTTGTTCTTGTTTCTACGTGTTTTTCGTCCATGTTTTCTTTACTCTTGTTTGTAATATATGTGTTGGTAGTATGTTAATGTAATATGTATTTTATGTTCATGAACAATGTGTCTGATGTATTATCGAAAAATTCTCCTTTTATCGAAAAACATCTCCTTTAACGACGCCAAGTTTTAACCTTTAACCCACTTCGTGCGTGGATCGAAAAACATCTCCAGTCGTGATGTTGTGTTTCTATTGTTTTTTTTGATATTTTTTCTTTTCACGTTTTGTCATGTTGTTTTCTTTGATGCAAACGGGCTAAACAAAAGACGAGCACGCATAGGGGAAACACAACAAGTGCAACATTCATTAGAGACGAGCATGCATATATAGGAGAAACACATCAACATGCCTTATACAAGTCTATTGTATATACAGTACTCCCTTTGTTCACTTTTAAGCATTGGGAGAACTAGGGGTAGCGCATCCAAAAGGTAATGGAGGGAATATAACCCATAGAGTACAACACATTATGGCAGAACGGATCATACTCGCGCTCAATCCTACAGCTCTCAGTACAGAAGACGGTCCACTCGTACCACCCTCGCCGGCCGCAGTGGGCAGGCCCCTGGTTCCCCCCTCTTGGGCAGCGGCAAAAGTAATCGTCAATTTCGGGCAGCGCCACCGGCGGCGGTCCTGGAGGAGGCCTACGCAGAAACCTCCAGCTCACAAAAACGTCGAGCCTCTGCATGGCTTGATTCCGACACCGGCAGAACTTCGTGTTGGTCCTCTTCATCGCGACGGACCCGACCGCGTTGTCACTGACGTGGGCCTCGCCTTCGACCTGCCGGATATACTTGAGGGCGTCGCGGTCCCCGCGGTCGGCGTCATAGCGGAGCATGGCGAGGATGTAGGCCGCCACCTTGTGGCCATTCGCGGCCGGCCGGGCAAGGAACTGGGTGCCCCGCTGCGCCTGCGCGCGGCTGTAGTTGAAGACGAGGTCGAACCCGGTGATGTAGCATGCATGAGGGTTACCCACATTGGCCAGGCGCTCCATGAGGGCGTCGTAGCTCCCGTTCCCGTGCCGTTGGAACCACTCCCAGCTGCTTTCCCGCTCCAGCGCCACGCGCCTACCCACTGCGGGATCACGGCATGCCGCGTGCATGGCCTTGCAGGTGGCGCGCAGACTGCAGAGGTCGTCCATGGGCTGGGTGGACGTTGCGGCGACCCACCCCGCGATCAGGACCGCAATATTGTGCGGCAAGGGGAACTCCATGGGCTTTGAAGGGAACCAATGAGGGCGCGCGCGACAGAGAGGAAGAGTACACGCGGAGAAGAGGATGGTGTGTGTGGCGGAGTAGAGGATGGTGTGTCGTCTTACTACTCTTTATTAGTACGCGCGGAGAAGACGATGAGACACCCGGTAATTTTTAGTACGCGCGGAGAAGAGGGATGGTGGTGTGTGGGCAGTTATTTGCAGCCAATTTTTTTTGTCCCAGCTCAACTTTACTTTCACTGTATGGTCATGTCAGCTGTGTGCTCTGCACATTTTCAGCTACTGTCCTTTGTTGCCGTAGCAACTTGCTGGCATTGAATGGAAAGTGGGAGGATATGTATTGATGAAGGGTGTTAGGGTAAGTTTATGTGTTGACTAATGTGTGGTTTGAATCCTAAAAATTAGTTTTTCTTTGTTGTTTTTAGTTGCTTCTGTTTTGTAAATATTGTTAATGAATGAAATCTATCTTTGTTCATCTATGTGACTGAATATTACTTGTGTATCTTGTGTTCTTTTGTGAGATGCTTGATTGAATATAGTTATAGAATGAGTATAGGAATCTAAATAAAAAAGATACAGTTTTTTATATTGGAATCTAAATAAAAAATAAGTAAGGGATAAGAAAACTGAAGAACAGTATCGGGCATTATCTCAGACGGTTGGTAAGTAATACCCGACTGAGATAAAAATCTTCCTTGACGGTTATTAAGTACCAACCGCCTGTGAATATATTTACTTCTTCTTAATTAATATTCTTGATTAAATGTGGGTCCTTTAAAAAGGCAAAATTCCACTTTCTTGTAATATTATTGATAAGTAAAGGTTACCATTAAATTTCACTTCATAAATCTTTTGAAATCGGTCAGAACATAAAAAACATACAACAAATGATATTTTTCATTTTTCTATCTTGATGAATATAATGCCTTTTTCATTTATTTTTCCAGTGGACATTTTTACTCATCATACCAACCTCTATGAATTTTTACAGATTTTTTTAAATTTTTTTGAATCAATGTGTGTTCATAATTTGGTGAATGCCTCATATGTATATGAGCATTTAGTTAGAATGATGGATAATTTGAAGTTTGACATGTTGGAATGCTTTTAAAAAAAATTAACAAAATTCATACATGTATAAATGATACAAATATGTTCATACAAACAAATTTGAGTGAAGGATCTTTTTTTTACGAGATACACAAATGTGAATAATATGTGAGTATAAATTAATTTGATATTTACCAAAACATTACAATGTCAGCTATACAAGTTTTAAAATTTTTTGTTCAGGTGGTAGATGTTAATTTTATACAAATATAGAAGAAAGCATCATATAATTTGGACACAATTTGCAGAATCTAAACATGTTTGAGTATTTATATTGGAATCTAAATAAAAAAGAAGCAAGGGATAAGGAAACTGAAGAACAGTATCGGGCATTATCTAAGACAGTTGGTAAGTAATAACTGACTGAGATAAAAGTCTTCTTTGATGATTATTAAGTACCAACCGCCTGTGAAGATATTTACTTCTTCTTAATTAATATTCTTGATTAAATGTGGGTCCTTTAAAAAGGCAAAATTCCACTTTCTTGTAATATTATTGATAAGTAAATGTTACCATTAAATTTCACTTCATAAATCTTTTGAAATCGGTCAGAACATAAAAAATATACAACAAATGATATTTTTCATTTTTCTATCTTGATGAATATAATGCCTTTTTCATTTATTTTTTTAGTGGAATTCTTACTCATCATACCAACCTCTATGAATTTTTTCAGATTTTTTAAATTTTTTTGAATCAATATGTGTTCATAATTTGATGAATGCCTTGTATGTATATGAGCATTTAGTTAGAATGATGGATAATTTGAAGTTTGACATGTTGGAATGCTTTTAAAAAAATTAACAAAATTCATACATGTATAAATGGTACAAATATGTTCATACAAACAAATTTGAGTGAAGGATCCTTTTTTTTACGAGATACACAAATGTGAATAATATGTGAGTAGAAATTAGTTTGATATTTACCAAAACATTACAATGTCAGCTATACAAGTTTTAAATTTTTTTGTTCAGGTGGTAGATGTTAATTTTATACAAATGTAGAAGAAAGAATCATATAATTTGGACACAATTTGCAGAATCTAAACATGTTTGAGTATTTATATTGGAATCTAAATAAAAAAGAAGCAAGGGATAAGGAAACTGAAGAACAGTATCGGGCATTATCTTAGACGGTTTCTAAGTAATACCCGCCTGAGATAAAAATCTTCTCAGAAGGTTATTAAGTGTCAACCGCCTGTATAGATATTTACTTGGGACGGAGGGAGTATAAGATGGTCACCCACGCCATCATCTTTTCCGCACAACCGTTCCAACATCCTCTCTTCTCTCCACAAAACCTAGCCGCAGCTAGTATACATCAAATGCTTTCAAGCTCGAGTAACCCTCCGCCACCGAGCCCGCCGAGGGACCCGACCACCGGTAAGCAGCCGCGGCTGGACCCCCCCCCCCTCGCCGCCGCGCGTGAAGGATACCCTCCTCTTCAACATGGCCCGAAATTTATTTACGGATACATCTCACTCCATGGAATGCCTTGGGCTCGGTACCCTTCCACAAAGTACTGAAATGGACACCACGGCCCACTATGTCTTCGACCTCTCGCATGTGGCCTCTCGTCTCGACTCCCTCTGGGAGACGATGGCGGCCGAGCTCGGCGTCGCAGGTCATCGCAACCTCGTCATGGCGGCAGCCTTGAGACTGGGTCACCTTCCGCCGCCAGAGCCTGAGGCGCTAGAGGAGGGTCAGGAGCCCGAGACCCACCCGAGGAGGAGGAGGTGGAGGATGAGTAGTGTAGTATTTAGGTGTTTTCTTTTCATGTTTTAGTTGTAGTTTTTTGTTTCATGTTTTTAGTTGTAGTTTTTCATTTCATGGTTTTAGTTGTAGTTTATCTTTTCTTGTGTTTGTAATATACTCCCTCCATCCAAAGCGACAAGTATTTTGGGACAGAGATACTCCCTCCATTGAAAGGGACAAGCAGTATTTTGGGATGGAGGGAGTAATGTTTTTAAGTTAAATGTACTTGGTGTTCTTGTTCATGGATGTACTACCTGCGCGAAATAAGTTTGAATTTTCCGATCGCCAAACCCTCCTTGTCCCAAAACCGGTGGAGTTGCCAGGAGATCGCCCGCAGTGGGGCCCGTAAAGCGGTCTGTAAAGTAGTAGTAACATGAAAATGCAACAGGCCGGTAGCTAGGACTGGAAAGAAAAAAGTGACGGTTATTAAGTACAAACCGCCTGTGAAGATATTTACTTCTTCTAAATTAATATTCTTGATTAAATGTGGGTCCTTTGAAAAGTCAAAATTCCACTTTCTTGTAATATTGTTGATAAGTTAAGGTTACCATTAAATTTCACTTCATAAATCTTTTGAAATTGGTCAGAACATAAAAAACATACAACAAATGTTATTTTTCATTTTTCTATCTTGATGAATATAATGCCTTTATCATTTATTTTTTCAGTGGACATTTTTACTCATCATACAAACCTCTATGAATTTTTTCAGTTTTTTAGATTTTTTTGAATCAATGTGTATTCATAATTTGATGAATGCCTCATATGTATATGAGCATTTAGTTAGAATGATGGATAATTTGAAGTTTGACATGTTGGAATGCTTTAAAAAAATTAACAAAATTCATACATGTATAAATGATACAAATATGTTCATACAAACAAATTTGAGTGAAGGATCTTTTTTTTATGCGATACACAAATGTGAATAATATGTGAGTAGCAATTAATTTGATATTTACCAAAACATTACAATGTCAGCTATACAAGTTTTAAAATTATTTGTTCATGCGGTAGATGTTGATTTTATACAAATGTAGAAGAAAGAATCATCGAATTTGGACACAATTTGCAGAATCTAAACATGTTTGAGTATTTATATTGGAATCTAAATAAAAAAAAGCAAGGGATAAGGAAACTGAAGAACAGTATTGTGCATTATCTCAAGCAGTTGGTAAGTAATACACGTATGAGATAAAAATCTTCCTTGACGGTTATTAAGTACCAACCGTCTTTGAAGATATTTACTTCTTCTTAATTAATATTCTTGATTGAATATCTTATTAGGCGGTTGGTAAGTAAAACCCGCCTGAGATAAACTTAAAAACCGCCTGTGAAAAACCGACGCCGAGACGGGGACCCCTCACCACACACCCTCTATTAGATGACCCGCTATAAAGGCTCACCGTTCTCTTGCTTCTCCGCCGCACCGCTCCTTAGATCCTAGCCTCCAAACTTCTCCCCCCACCACTGTCGACCACCTCTCGCTCTTTCTCTGCACCTCCGTCGAAGCGCTCTAGGCCATTGGCGTCCTCCGAACCTCCTTCTCCGTTTCCATCGCCGCCGGCAATGCCGGTGGAACTGATGGCGGCGCCCGCATCTCCTCCGCCCGACTGGTTACAGGAGACTGTCCGCCTCTTTACCGCCCGCATCGACGAATTAACACGCCGAATTAAAGATGTTGAAGACGACGTGTCCTCCGCCGTCGAACATGCAAGAGCGCTGGACACAATGTCGCGGGATGTATTTAACAATACATCTCTCACCTGTCGCTGTCTGGGTCTTGGGAGGCTTCCCCAGCGCCCCAGCATGGACTCCGCCGGCTACTACTTGTTCGGGTTAAGCTTTGTGGCCTCTCTTCTCGATGCCCTCCACGAGACGATCGCGGAGGTTGCTGGGGTACAGGGCCGCTAGAAGATTCTGCACAGCGTCGCCTGTAAGCTCAGTGTGGAGACGGAAGAGGAGTCGCTGCTGCCGTCGGAGGCGGAGGCGGAGCCGCTGGAGGATGCGTCAGCCGCGGCTCGCGCGGCGGCGGAGGTGGATGAGGCCACCGAGTAGAATAGGATTAGGAGTAGTTTTGTTCTTGTTTCTACGTGTTTTTCGTCCTTGTTTTCTTTACTCTTGTTTGTAATATATGTGTTGGTAGTATGTTAATGTAATATGTATTTTATGTTCATGAACAATGTGTCTGATGTATTATCGAAAAATTCTCCTTTTATCGAAAAACATCTCCTTTAACGACGCCAAGTTTTAACCTTTAACCCACTTCGTGCGTGAATCGAAAAACATCTCCAGTCGTGATGTTGTGTTTCTATTGTTTTTTTTGATATTTTTTCTTTTCACGTTTTGTCATGTTGTTTTCTTTGATGCAAACGGGCTAAACAAAAGACGAGCACGCATAGGGGAAACACAACAAGTGCAACATTCATTAGAGACGAGCATGCATATATAGGAGAAACACATCAACATGCCTTATACAAGTCTATTGTATATACAGTACTCCCTTTGTTCACTTTTAATTGGCATTGGGAGAACTAGGGGTAGCGCATCCAAAATGTAATGGAGGGAATATAACCCATAGAGTACAACACATTATGGCAGAACGGATCATACTCGCGCTCAATCCTACAGCTCTCAGTACAGAAGACGGTCCACTCATACCACCCTCGTCGGCCGCAGTGGGCAGGCCCCTGGTTCCTCCCTCTTGGGCAGCGGCAAAAGTAATCGTCAATTTCGGGCAGCGCCACCGGCGGCGGTCCCGGAAGAGGCCTACGCAGAAACCTCCAGCTCACAAAAACATCGAGCCTCTGCATGGCTTGATTCCGACACCGGCAGAACTTCGTGTTGGTCCTCTTCATCGCGACGGACCCGACCACGTTGTCACTGACGTGGGCCTCGCCTTCGACCTGCCGGATATACTCGAGGGCGTCGCGGTCCCCGCGGTCGGCGTCGTAGCGGAGCATGGCAAGGATGTAGGCCGCCACCTTGTGGCCATTCGCGGCCGGCCGGGCAAGGAACTGGGTGCCCCGCTGCGCCTACGCGCGGCTGTAGTTGAAGACGAGGTCGAACCCGGTGATGTAGCATGCATGAGGGTTACCCACATTGGCCAGGCGCTCCATGAGGGCGTCGTAGCTCCCGTTCCCGTGCCGTTGGAACCACTCCCAGCTGCTTTCCCGCTCCAGCGCCACGCGCCTACCCACGGCGGGATCACGACATGCCGCGTGCATGGCCTTGCAGGTGGCGCGCAGACTGCAGAGGTCGTCCATGGGCTGGGTGGACGTTGCGGCGACCCACCCCGCGATCAGGACCGCAATATTGTGCGGCAAGGGGAACTCCATGGGCTTTGAAGGGAACCAATGAGGGCGCGCGCGACAGAGAGAAAGAGTACACGCGGAGAAGAGGATGGTGTGTGTGGCGGAGTAGAGGATGGTGTGTCGTCTTACTACTCTTTATTAGTACGCGCGGAGAAGACGATGAGACACCCGGTAATTTTTAGTACGCGCGGAGAAGAGGGATGGTGGTGTGTGGGCAGTTATTTGCAGCAAATTTTTTTTGTCCCAGCTCAACTTTACTTTCACTGTATGGTCATGTCAGCTGTGTGCTCTGCACATTTTCAGCTACTGTCCTTTGTTGCCGTAGCAACTTGCTGGCATTGAATGGAAAGTGGGAGGATATGTATTGATGAAGGGTGTTAGGGTAAGTTTATGTGTTGACTAATGTGTGGTTTGAATCCTAAAAATTAGTTTTTCTTTGTTGTTTTTAGTTGCTTCTATTTTGTAAATATTGTTAATGAATGAAATCTATCTTTGTTCATCTATGTGACTGAATATTACTTGTGTATCTTGTGTTCTTTTGTGAGATGCTTGATTGAATATTGTTAATGAATGAGTATAGGAATCTAAATAAAAAAGATACAGTTTTTTATATTGGAATCTAAATAAAAAATAAGCAAGGGATAAGAAAACTGAAGAACAGTATCGGGCATTATATCAGACGGTTGGTAAGTAATACCCGACTGAGATAAAAATCTTCCTTGACGGTTATTAAGAACCAACCGCCTGTGAAGATATTTACTTCTTCTTAATTATTATTCTTGATTAAATGTGGGTCCTTTAAAAAGGCAAAATTCCACTTTCTTGTAATATTATTGATAAGTAAAGGGTACCATTAAATTTCACTTCATAAATCTTTTCAAATCGGTCAGAACATAAAAAACATACAACAAATGATATTTTTCATTTTTCTATCTTGATGAATATAATGCCTTTTTCATTTATTTTTCCAGTGGACATTTTTACTCATCATACCAACCTCTATGAATTTTTACAGATTTTTTTAAATTTTTTTGAATCAATGTGTGTTCATAATTTGCTGAATGCCTCATATGTATATGAGCATTTAGTTAGAATGATGGATAATTTGAAGTTTGACATGTTGAAATGCTTTTAAAAAAAATTAACAAAATTCATACATGTATAAATGATACAAATATGTTCATACAAACAAATTTGAGTGAAGGATCTTTTTTTTACGAGATACACAAATGTGAATAATATGTGAGTATAAATTAATTTGATATTTACCAAAACATTACAATGTCAGCTTTACAAGTTTTAAAATTTTTTGTTCAGGTGGTAGATGTTAATTTTATACAAATATAGAAGAAAGAATCATATAATTTGGAGACAATTTGCAGAATCTAAACATGTTTGAGTATTTATATTGGAATCTAAATAAAAAGAAGCAAGGGATAAGGAAACTGAAGAACAGTATCGGGCATTATCTCAGACGGTTGGTAAGTAATACCCGACTGAGATAAAAATCTTCCTTGACGGTTATTAAGTACCAACCGCCTGTGAAGATATTTACTTCTTCTTAATTAATATTCTTGATTAAATGTGGGTCCTTTAAAAAGACAAAATTCCTCCTTGTCCCCAAACCGGTGGAGTTGCCAGGAGATCGCCTGCAGCGGGGCCCGCAAAGCGGTCTGTAAAGTAGTAGTAACAGGAAAATGCAACAGGCCGGTAGCTTGGACTAGAAAGAAAAAAGTGAAGACAATACGAGGAAGAAAATGTTTGAAAAATGGAAGGACAACCGAAATGTTAAACAGGAAATCTTTTCACGGAAATTAATCTAGTCATAATCCTCTCAAACATAGGCTCCCTTTGAAGGATAGGATTTGTAAAGGATTTTTAGTTTCCATAGGAAACGTAACACATGAGCTAGGACACTTTGGTAGCCATACTAAAAGAGCTGCTTATTCGCCTCATCCACTTCCCCACGCCGCCAGTAGAATCTCTTCGGCCGCGGGAAGGTGTCCCCCGAAGTGTTCGAGGGCACCGAGGAGTGTCCGTCAGAAGAGTTGCCTGATGACGAGGAGGCCGGGGAGTCGGGGTGGACCGGCGGCGTATAGTCGAGGTAGTTATCCAGGTGGATGATGAGCTCCGTCGTGAGGCCGCCAGGCCGGACCACTGCAGCATGGTTGAAAGGTTCCGCCGGCGGCCCGCCGTCACTCCCAGTCCGACCATCACTTCCTGCAAAGAAGGTGGCCATTTTGGCCCGAGGCAGGAGGCTTGGGTCTTTCATCCACCCAATGACCGTGCACAGGTCAGCATGCTCCAGGTGGTAAGTGGAAGCATCAAAGTGATCAAAGAGGAAGACGTCACCCAGAACCTGTCTGATGCCCTCTGCAGACCAGACATGCAGAGGGAGGTTCTCGATGACAACCTGCACGTGGAAGAACCACCCGACGATTGGCACACCGACGCCAAAGATCCATGGCCGGAAGTAGTGGTTATCATCCGGCATGGAGATGATTGCCGTCTCGATGGCGAGCTCCCGATAGTCATCACGGGTGAACCGCACCAGGAACTCACCATCCCCAAACATGGACACGGTGAAAGCCCAATGCGGGATTTCAAGTTGGTGATGGATGGCCAGGGTGATCTCCATGGGCGTCGCCTCGCTGCGACCTCCTCTGGGTCCCAGAACAGCTTCTTGGTGGCGCAAACGGAGAGGCAGTTGTTGACCACCGTGCATTGCCCCTCACGAGAACACAGGGACGGTGAGCCTGCAGGTACCTGCTCGCGTCTAACATGGTTGCGAGGCATGGCGCTGCGACAACAGAGGCAAAGGACTTCTCAGGCAACATACGGGAGCATGGATGGGAATCAGTCGGGAACTTAAGCCTAAAAGCAATAGGGGGGTGGTTTAAGAAGGCGAGGATGAAGAGGCCAAACATCGGAAGCAGCATCCCTTGAGGATCTCACGAAAATACGGTGATAGGACCGGACCTTTAGAGGCCTTCGGCTCTGTGCAAGCGTCATGAATGCGTGAAGGCCCAGCTTGAATATAAAGTGAATCAGCGCAGTTTCAGCCCACAAATAACAAGCGGCCCAACTTTTTTGTCCTGCCTGCCTGCCTGCCCGCGGCGGGAAATCTTTGTCACGCCGAATGAAGAAGGAAAATAAGAAATGAAAATAATATTTTATTACGGTACCCTTTGACCCGCAACGCCGGCCCCCTCTCCGCAACGCGCTTGTAGGAGCATCCGCCGGCCGCCACGATTGTAGGAGCATCTGCTGGCCGCCACGCTTGCAGGAGCATCCGCGGGCCGCCATGCTTGGAGGAGCATTCGCTGGCCGCCACGCTTGGAGGAGCATCCGCCGACCGCGACGCTTGGAGGAGCATCCGCCGGCCGCTACGCTTGGAGGAGCATCCGCTGGCCCCCACGCTTGTAGGAGCATCCGCCGGCCGCCACTCTTGTAGGAGCATCCACCGGCCGCCAAGCTTGGAGGACCAACCGCCGGCCGCCACGCTTGGAGGAGCATCCGCCGGCCGCCACGCTTGTAGGAGAATCCGCCAGCCGCAGCGCGTGGAGTAGCAACAACTAGGTACAATTGCTCACAAAATGTGTTCTTGTACGTCTATACTCTTACGGATAGGCTGTTGGCTGATTGAATTGTAGGAAGCGATGTCAGAAGATAAGACATGGATGGGAAAAGACAGGCATACGAGGGAGTGGCAGGATGGAATGAAGTCATTTTTAAATTTTGCATTTCAGGGCACTCATGAAGGAGGAACTATGCCTTGTCCTTGCACGAGATTTCGTAATATTTGCCACAAGACACGCAAGGGAGTTCATTTACACCTGCTCAGAAATGGGATGTTATTGGATTATACTTGTTGGATACACCATGGAGAAATACGAGTTCAGGAAAATATTGCTGAGGAATCAGCAAATAATGAGGAGATAATTTCTGATGATGGTGCTATGCAAAATATGTTGTCCAGTCTACTTAGAGGCACTGATCATTGTGGTACTTCAGCAGATGTTGATGATCAAGAAAATGCTATAAACCAACAGGAGCCAACTGGGGATGCAAAGAAATTCTATGACTTATTAACTGATGCCAAAAAGGAGTTGTATCCAGGTTGTTCGCAGCTGACCCAATTATCCTACATTGTGAGGTTCTACCAGATAAAGTGTTTAACTGGTATGAGCAAAGTAGCTTGTAAGATGTTTCTTGAACTATTCTCATTTGCGCTTCCAAAGGGCCACTGCATTCCTAATACACTTGATAAACTTCAGAAGGTTGTTCGTGACCTCGGGCTGGACTACTAAAAGATCGATGCATGTGTCAGTGACTGTGTGTTATTCCGGAAGGACTATTCTCTGCTAAATAGTTGCCCAAAATGTGGTGAACTAAGATGGAAAAATAGTACTGCTGGGGATGCAAGAGAGGCTTTACCTTGTGGAAAATCCAAGAAGCTTGTAGCACGCAAGGTTCTACGTTACTTCCCTCTTATTCCCCGTCTACAAAGGTTTTATATGGGAGAATCAACGGCATCAAACATGCGCTGGCACAAAGAAGGTCGTACTGATGATGGAATATTACGCCATCCTACCAATTCGAAAGCATGGAAGCATTTTGATAGCATTCACCCAAATTTCTCATCTGATCCTCGCAACATAAGACTTGGGCTAGCATCTGATGGTTTCAATCCTTTTGGAGTAATGAATGTTTCTTACAGTACATGGCCTGTGATTCTAATCCCTTATAATCTACCACCTTGGTTGTGTATGAAGCAGTCTTATTGGGTGATGTCAATGATAATTCCTGGGCCAAAGTCACCTGGAAACAACATTGACGTGTATCTGCAACGTTTGATTGATGAGCTACTGAAATTATGGTCTGATGGTGTTGAAACATATGACAGTTTAAAGAAAGAGACATTTGTCATGCGAGCTTCTTTATTGTGGACAATAAATGATTTTCCAGCATATGCAATGCTATGTGGATGGAGCACAAAAGGGAAGCTAGCATGTCCATACTGCCATATAAACACCGACGCCTTCTGGTTGAAATATGGACGAAAGCATTGTTACATGGGTCATCGTCGTTTCCTACCTCAGGATCACAGATGGCGTCGAAACAAAGGTTCTTTCAACAACAAGGCAGAGAATAGAGAGGCTCCAACATCACTCTGTGGTGACAAAGTACTCCAACAATATGAGTGTTTTGATCAAGTGAGTTTTGGACTGACGAATAATAAGAGAAAGCACACCGAGGAAAATAGATGGCATAATTCGAAGAAGAAAAGTATACTTTTCGACCTCCCTTATTGGAAGACATTGCTAATAAGGCATAACTTGGATGTCATGCACATTGAGAAAAACATTTGTTATAGCATATTGGGGACATTGCTTGCTATGGATGGTAAAACAAAAGATAGTCTACAAGCTCGTCTTGATATGAAGGATATGGGTATACGGCCAGATCAACATCCGAAGTTCATAAAGAGCAAGTACACATTCCCACCAGCATTATATACTTTGGGCAAAGATGAGAAGCCAACCTTGTGCAAGTTTTTGGGGAATGTGAAGGTGCCTGATGGTTATGCCTCAAACATCAAGAGATGTGTGGACATAAAAGCATGTAAGGTATCGGGTCTAAAAACTCATGACTGCCATATTATATTTCAGAAGCTCCTTCCTATTGCAATACGTAACATATTGTCTAAAAAGGTTGTTGCACCTTTAATTGAGTTTAGCACATTCTTTTCTGGAATTTGTTCTAAAGAATTGGCGGAACCAGATTTGGACAAGATGAGCAAACAAATTCCTGAAACAATTTGTAAGCTTGAGATGTTGTTTCCTCCTGCTTTCTTTGATATCATGGTACATCTTCCAACCCAAATTGCCGAAGAAGCACGGTTGGGTGGACCTGTTTCTTACAGATGGATGTATCCAATTGAGAGGTACCTTGGTACATTGAAGAGGTATGTACGTAACAAAGCTCACCCGGAGGGTTCTATAGCTGAGGGATATATTGCCGAAGAGTGTATGACTTTTTGTAGTCAGTTTTTGGATAACATCAGCACCAAGCGTAATAGGCCAGAACGTCATGAAGCTGCAACTACAAATGAACCTTCTGTTGATAATTTTAACATATTTACAGAAGTTGATAATTCTAAAAAAGGGTATAAATGGGACCAACTTACTATGGTGGAACTACATAACATCAGGCATTATCTTATTACTAACGTTGAAGAGGCCGCTCCATGGATCAAGTAATAACGTATAACTCAGATGTTGTATACTATATATATGGCTTATTGTAGATGGCTAATTTAGTTTTGTACGCTTTTCACTGAGCATATTGAAGAGCTGAAAAAGATTCATTCTCGTGATGTTGATAAATGCCATAGAGATGAGTTTGTTGATTGGTTTCAGAAACGAGTAAGTACATGCAAGTTTGCACTTTGATGAAATATTGAACAAATATGTGTTCTGAAATTGGTTTGTCGTCGATAACCCCTGTTATACTAATGTGTACAGATTACAACATTACACAAAGAAGGCAAAGCAACCGATTATATGTATGCATTATCTAGAGGACCTGATCGTCGGGCACGTTTTTTTAGTCGGTTATTCATCAATGGCTTCTTCTTTCGAACTACAGATGTGGAAAAAGATTTACGGACCCAAAACAGTGGTATTGTTGTTCGGGGCACTGTTCATGATTGGTTTGGAGTAATCAAGAAAATCATTGCTGTTGATTTTGAAAAAAATCAAGAGGTTCTGGTATTTTAGTGTGAATGGTTTGATCGGCCTTTTGGAAGCAGTAAGAACCAAAGCAGAGGCTACAAAAGGGTCAATACGGAATGATAGATGTTGACACTACTCTGTTTCGATTCCAGTATGAGCCTTACATTCTAGCCACCCAAGCAGAACAAGTTTTTTATGTTCCAAGTGTGAAGCATCCTAAATGGGCTACAGTTGTTAAAATGAAGCCACGAAACCTTTTTGCCATGCCCCCTGGAGACAGTGAAAATAATGTGACTGAGACGATGGAGGCTGAGACATTTAATGATGATCTGCTTAATGATGATATCAATGATGAGGATACGACCGCATGGGCTAGGAATGACATTGAGGGAGCCAGCGACGGTGCTTCCACTCTTATAATGACAACGTCTGGTGATCGGTTTGAGGTAGATGGAGTTGCATCAGAAAATGAAGACGACGACGACGATGATACATATACCAATGATGGTCATGTAGCTCCATTGTGGGGGGACGACAGCGAAGATGATGATTTTTAGTATAATTAAGTACATGACATGTAGCTCCACAATGAATTCATCCGTCCGAACCCGACATTTATTTTTCAATTATTTATACTTGATACCCGAAAAGTACCCGATACACGATATTTTGGTCTTTTCAGTTCCGGTCTCGGTTTTATCGGTTTCGGTTTTTCGGTCTCGGTTTATTTGCCCACCCCTAATTTACGTAGTAGTAGCATATATACGGGATATACAGTATAAAACTTTTTCAAAGGGAAGTCTTAGGGTTCGTCAAATCTATCTTTCAGATTTACGCAATTTTGATCTGTTTTAACAATACAAGAATTGTACTTTTGAATTCACCATGAAAAATATTTCCATAATATACAATCTAGTACTACATGTTATTGAAGTTAATAAATTCCATATAAATCATTTGTCAAAGGTAATTAGTTTGACCAAAACAGAAATAGAGTTGAGCTGGGGTGGAGGAAGTATTATACGTTGCTGTTTGCCGCATAAGGTTTCGTCCTTCGTTCAAGCCGTAGCCATTTGTACGGGCGGCTGATGCGACCGGGCGCACCGAGCTTACGTGCGCGCCAGTCACCGAGGCGCCTTAGACGCGTGCAGCGCATGCATTGAAATCACCTGTGGTACTTTTAAATATGCGCATTGGTATTCTCCCATTCATATTTGTTGATGCGTTAATACATGATGTTTTACATCGTTGAGTATGTTACGGATCATCAGCGTCGTTAGTCCAGCACTGAGTCGTCAGGAGGCAAAAAGTAATGAACATCATTGATCAGCACTGCGCCGAGGAGAACGCGAAAATTGTTTACTGTTTCGTGGCAATAGATCCTAATGCAACGACTGTGTTCCGTGGCAATAAAGATGTAACACCACGAACCAGTATTTCGTGGCAACACATCCTAATGCAACGATTCTGTTTTGTTGTATTACGGTCCAAATGCAACTGTTTGCTGATTCGTGGCAACAGATCCTAATGCAACGACTGTGTTCTGTGGCAATAAAGTTGTAAAGCCACGAACCAGTAATTCGTGGCAACAGATCCTAATGCAATGACTGTGTTCCGTGGCAATAAAGCTGTAACGCCATGAACCAGTATTTCGTGGCAACAGATCCTAATGCAACGACTGTGTTTCGTGGCAATAAAGCTGTAACGCCACGAACCAGTAATTCGTGGCAACAGATGCTAATGCAACGACTGTGTTTCGTGGCAATAAAGCTGTAACGCCAAGAACCAGTAATTCGTGGCAATAGATCCTAATGCAACTATTGAGTTCCGTGGCAATAAAGCTGTAACGCCACGAACCAGAGTATCGTGGCAACACATCCTAATGCAACGATTCTATTTTGTTGCATTACGATCCAAATGCAACTGTTTGCTGATTCGTGACAATAGATCCTAATGCAACGACTGTGTTCCATGGCAATAAAGGTGTAACGCCACTAACCTGTAATTCATGGCAACAGATCCTAATGCAACGACTGTGTTCTGTGGCAATAAAGCTGTAACGCCACGAACCAGTATTTCGTGGCAACACATCCTAATGCAACGATTCTGTTTCATTGCATTATGGTCCAAATGCAACTGTTTGCTAATTCGTGGCAACAGATCCTAATGCAACGACTGTGTTCCGTGGCAATAAAGCCGTAACGCCACGAACCAGCATTTTGTGGCAACAGATCCTAATGCAACGACTAAGTTCCGTGGCAATTAAGCTGTAACGCCACGAAAAAGTAATTCGTGGCAACATATCCTAATGCAACGATTGTGTTCCGTGGCAATAAAGCTGTAACGCCACGAACCAGTATTTCGTGGCAACACATCCTAATGCAACGATTCTGTTTCGTTGCATTACGGTCCATATGCAACTGTTTGCTGACTCGTGGCAACAGATCCTAATGCAACGACTGTGTTCCGTGGCAATAAAGCTACAACGCCATGAACCAGTATTTCGTGGCAACAGATCCTAATGCAACGACTGTGTTCCGTGGAAATAAAGCTGTAACACCACGAACCAGTAATTCGTGGCAACAGATCCTAATGCAACGATTGTGTTCCGTGCCAATAAAGCTGTAACACAACGAACCAGAGTATCGTGGCAACACATCCTAAGGCAACGATTCTGTTTCGCTACATTACGGTCCAAATGCAACTGTTTGCTGATTCGTGGCAACAGATCCTAATGCAACGACTGTGTTCTGTGGAAATAAAGCTGTAACGACACTAACCAGTAATTCGTGGCAATAGATCCTAATGCAATGACTGTGTTCTGTGGCAATAAAGTTGTAACACCACGAACCAGTATTTCGTGGCAACAGATCCTAATGCAACGACTGTGTTCTGTGGAAATAAAGCTATAACGCCACGAACCAGTAATTCATGGCAACAGATCCTAATGCAACGACTGTTTTCCGTGGCAATAAAGCTGTAACGTCACAAAGTAGTATTTCGTGGCAACAGATCCTAATGTAACGATTGTGATCCGCTGCATTAGCATCTAGATGCCACGAACTAGTGAATCGTGGCAACAGATCCTAATGCAATGATTGTGTTCCATGGCGATAGATCCTAGTGCCACGAACTAGTGAATCATGGCAAAAATCCAAGCTTACTGCAACGATTTAGTATTCGTTGCAGTACAATCGTTGCAACAGGTCGGAATCCTTGTAGTGAGAGCTTGTATTCGAGGATATTATGAGTTGTGTAATAAAATATGGTTAATTAATATTGTATTGTGGTAATTTTCTGTATACTCTTTTGTGATTGCACTCGTGTATGTGTGTTGAACATCCTGGGCACACATATGCGCTCACTTGGTTCATTTTCAGAACCGGGTGTCATACCCACACTTGCTGAGTACGGCATGTGCTCACCCTTGCAATTCCCCAACAGTATCAGGTGATGTTTGGGAGTACCCTGAGGATAATGCAGAGTACTAGGTTGCGTGCTGCCGTTGACTAGCCTGTGGTGTTGCTTGGAGCCGCACTATATCCCTTACTTATTTTCTTAGTTGCTTAATTAGATTATTTCCGCTGCAGTTGTAGTTCAATAATGTTCGTTAGAGTTGTAATTTAAGAATTTTTTTATTATTGTACTAAAAGTACTTATTTAATAATTTGCGCTATGGTAATTTTCTGTATATCGTTTGTGAAGCACTGGTGTATGTGTGATCAACGTCCTGGGCACACATATGCATCGCACTTGGTTCTTTTTTGGAACCGAGTGTCACAAATTGGTAGCAGAGCCACAAATTGATCGTAGGATGCAGCCTAAATAGAATGGACACTTTAGAGCACATAGGAACACTCGGGGATCGTTTTTGTTTCTTGGTGTGCTGATTGCTATGTGATGTTTGCTTGTTTTCTTAGTAGAGGATTTTGGGATGCTTTACTGTTTGCCACATCTATAAAGGCTAGTATAGGTAGTTGCTCAGTTTCATATCCCCTGATGCATATAATTGGGGATGTTTTCTAAATTCTTCTATGTCTTGCTCTTTCTTCAGATGTTGAGGACTCGCAACCGAAGGGATGCCAATGGTGAGTGTTGGATATGTGTCAAATATTATGTACGAGTTGGTTACGGTTAGGACTTTGAGTTGTCTTAGCGGTGGGGTGTAGAGTTTGTGTTGGACTCTATACCAGCCTCCTTATAAATATGAGGGAAGGAGACAAATATCAGGGAGGACTGTTGTACCACGACGAAGACAACATATTGGGGAGGAGCGCCAATAGTCATGCCTCAGGGATTTAGGCTTCAGCTAAATCTCGTTAACAAATATCGTGCCTCGCGTGTTGTCCGTGATCTTGCATCAATGCCTCTGGAGATCTTTCGTCGCTTCTGTGTGTCTATTTTCTAACAGTGAGGAGGAGAACAATGGAGCACCTCAGAACAACAATGGACCTGGACCTGAGGCTACCAACCTTGAGCAGTTATTGGTCATGCAGAATCAGCTCATGCGGACCGTGATGCTGTAGGATCGAAGATCACATGAAAAGCTACTAGAGGGGGGGGGGGTGAATGGTAGATTTAAAAATCTTACGCAGCGGAAACAATTAAACCCCAAACCCTTTTGGCAGAAAAATGATCTGTTAGAGAAATCGTGTGTGAGACTAATCTAAACGTGTTTCACCGTGACAAAAGTGATAGATATCAGAGAGAATCAAGTCACGAATACAACACAAAAAGAATCACTCAAATCCGTCAAGAAAAACTCAAGTTATGATCGAAAGATCAAACAATGGTCAATCTGCCCTACCCGAGAAAAAAACAGTTCTGGAACACTTCAAAGAAACTCGTGTAGATCGTAGACCACAAATCCAATGACCGTGAAATTTTGAGAGATGATAGACAATCAAGTTTTGAAGACAAACCAAAAAGAATCACGTCAATTGGATCTGTAAAACTCGAGTTATGATAAAACCACCGACGAAAGGTAGTGATGTCCAGAAACTCGACGAGTAAAACTTGTCTGGAACAAGTCAGATGAACAAGGCACAAAAGTTCCTTCAAACTACGAATTTTATTCAATAGAACACAAGAGGAACAGCCCCAAAGTCGTCCACCACGAGCTCTGGCCTTCCTTTGCTTATATAACCATCCCTTAGGCCAACCCTATATCAACTAGGACTCCAATCCTACTCAGATCACGAATCGTAACTTTCTATAACTGCTCAAGATTCTTCTATACGCAGATAGAAGCAATCTTAAGACTTCCAAATACCTTAGGAATGTATCCCACATTCCTAAACAACTCAAATTCGTGACCCACACGAAATCCTATCATAACCAACTCAAATCTTTCCATATTTGAGTCAAACCCGACTTAGCCGCAGCCTGAGTCCGTAACCTAGTCGGTTGGACCTTTCCGACCAACTCTTTACGTCCACATTTCTTCATCATGCCTCGGAACAATGTAGCCACGTCCATGCACTCCTTGCACACGTGCAAACATCTTCCAATGATGTCCACGATACCTTCATATGCATTGTTCTTGATTTAATCATGTTGCGCAACCTCCTGATCAGCTCAACCACAATTCCTCCTGAATTTGGTTGTTGGAACCTCATCTCCTCCCTGAGACTAGTCCAATGGATCCCATCACCAGCCATGTCTTGAACTCAAGCAACACCTGCACATGAATAAACAACCAATCCATATGACCCCAAGTCCACGACTTGACTCAAGTTAGTTCCGAACACAACACCCTACGTGAGAACCTCACATAAGCATGTTGCAAAACCACAGTAACACGATATCATCCATATCAACCAAAACGCACAAAAAACTTAGTAAAAGAATACTAAGCAATCTTTCCAACAATGTAAAGCAAGTACGAAACATTGCAAATAAAAAGCAGAAGCACTACGGTCAAGTTCCGGACCTTGCCAAAGCAACCCGGACCTTGAGCTGGAGCTAACAAAAGCTAGTAGAACCTAGCGCCAGACCTTACCAGAACTAGTATAACCAAGCTCCCGCCGGAGCTTACAAAACTAGCAGGACCTAGCGCTGGAGCTAACCAGAACTAGTCGGAACTAGTAATCCCAAAAGTCGGAGCTAGAAAAATCAACTCGGAGCTTAGCAAAAACACGGCGGAGCTATCAAAATCATGTCGGAGCTCAAGACAAAACTTCACCGGAGGTGATCAAAGCTAGTCGGACCTAGCATCGAACGTAACCGGAGCTACCCAAAACAAGCCGGACCTACCGTCGGACCTTGCTGTAGCTCAGAGCTACAGTCGGACCTTGATAAAAAGGTGTTTTGGTGATATTCAAAGCTTTTATCATCAAAGCCAAGTGTATTCACTACAAGCCAATGTATTCAGCACATATAGGTCTTACAATCTCCCCCTTGATGAATGCATTGACAACACCATTTAAAATCCGAACATTGGCTTATTCACAAAAAAGTTTTGAAAGCAATGTCTCTCCTCCTTTATTATATATCCCCCTTTATTATCTTTCCTTATGCACATATTCTCTCTCTCTTCATGCTTATCTCTCCCCCTTTGACAATGTATTCAGCAAGTCATATTCTCTCTCCAACTTTAGTTGTTATGAGCATATTATAACATATACATATAAACAAAGCTCATCCAAGTCATACTATCAAGTAACTTACATTATCACATCAATGAGATACATAAAGTAGTGTAAGCCATGCTAGAAATCAAATGTAATTTTCAATTTAAGCAAGTCATGATCTCATAAACTTAACTATTTCAAAACTTGAAAGCATGACACTAGTTGCTGCATTTTATTATTTTTCAAAGCATGAATTTAGAACATATGATATTTGCAAGAGATTATATGCGCATCTGCCTTATTCTAACCAACCAAACCAAGCCTATGTCATTTGACAATCAGAAGCTTAAGGACATGGTTTTAGTCATACAAAACTTCTTCCAAGTTCATTTCTGAGTGCAATGATAAGCCATCTCAAAAGAAGAAGTGCGATGCATGCATATTCTCTTGATCTTTTCTCAATTTATATTTGTTCATAAAAACTCAACATGTGAGTTGATTACTTGATGAATTCTTAATGATTAAAAGCATTTGTGAGCATGCAACAAGTTCAAAACAACAAGAAAGTTTGACCATGACCAGATTTAGTGTAAGTAATTATTCCAATTACTAGACATGGCAAAAACTACAAAATGTATAACACGAGTAATGTAGTAAGAAGTTTCAGCATGTAAAAGGAATCACAGAGTCATATATGTATGAAATACTATGCTCATATTATTTTAATTTCAGATTCACACATAGACTTCCCAAGTTTCAAAACTCCTCAATTTTAAGCCATGAGGATTCATAACCCCTATTTCACTACGAATGTAACAAAAACGAGTGACATCCAAAGGTTTTGTAAAAATGTCAGCCAATTGTTGTTCGGTATCTACATGGTGAAGCACAATGTTTCCTTTTTCAACATTATCTCTGAGAAAGTGATACCTAATGTCAATGTGCTTAGTTCTAGAATGTTGCACGGGGTTTTTAGCAATGCAAATGGCACTAGTGTTATCACAAAACAGTGGAACACTATCTAGATCAACCCCATAGTCCTTAAGTGTTTGAACAATCCAAAGAATTTGTGAGCAAGCACTAGCAGCAACTACATATTCAGATTCGGCTGTGGATTGTGCAACTGAGTTTTGTTTTCTAGAGGACCAAGCAACAAGAGAATTACCAAGAAAATGACAAGCACTGTAAGTACTTTTCCTATCAATCCTACAACCCCCAAAATCATCATCCAAAAAAGCTTTCAAAGTAACGGTTGAGGAAGAAGGAAGAAAAATGCCAAATTCTTGAGTTCCATGTAAGTACCTGAGAATCCTTTTGACGGCTTGACGATGTGAAGCACGTGGGGAAGCTTGAAACCGTGCACAAAGACATACGCTGAATTGTATGTCCAGTCTTGATGCCGTGAGGTACAAAAGTGATCTGATTATGCTTCTATATTCTTTTTGATTCATAGGTTCACCATCTTCATCAAGTTCAAGTGTTGTTGCTGTTCCCATTGGTGTCCGAAGAGGCTTGCTTTTGTCCATGTTGAAGCGCCTTAGGAGGTCTTTGGTATACTTTGTTTGATGCACAAAGGTACCCTCCTTGGTTTGCTTGATTTGCAGCCCCAAAAAGTAAGTGAGTTCAACCATCATACTCATTTAAAATTCGGAACTCATCATTGCTGAAAACTTGGACACAAGATCATGAGAAGCACAACCAAAGATAATATCATCCACATACACTTGAACGAATAATGAGTCATTGCCATGTTTAAGCACAAAAAGAGTTTTATCAACCTTGCCCATGGTAAACCCCTTTTCAAGTAAGAATGTTTTTAACCTATCATACCATGCTCTAGGGGCTTGTTTGAGACCGTATAAGGCTTTGGACAGTTTGTAAACATAATTAGGAAATTCTGGATTTTCAAAACCTGGTGGTTGTTTGACATAAACCTCCTCATCTATGTATCCATTAAGAAAAGCACTTTTAACATCCATTTGAAATAGCTTAAAACCTTTAGATGCTGCAAAAGCTAACAAAATTCTTATGGCTTCTAATCTAGCGACATGATGAGTAGGTTTAGGCCCGATCTTCCGAAAGGTATGTCGATTGGGATGGAGAACTCGACGTTGATGATCCGCGGCACTCGAGCGGTTCGAGTACCCCTGCAATCACTACACCACGGCTCCGTTGGTTATCAACCGTGCTGCACACGCTTGACCTCGCCAAGAAGGCTAATCCCTGCAAGTGCAATCGAGAACACGAGCAAGAACGTAGGAGACACGATCGGAAATCGCGAAATTGGGGTCTCACAAACCGTAGAACGGCGATTTTATTGATCTAAGCAAAACCCACCGAATATGACCGGAGGCTGCAGTATTTATAGGCTAGGGTTCGACCAAAACATGATTAGACGCGTCCCTAATGGACTCTTACAGGATACAAGGCCCAAAGGCCCGATTCGGTGGCGCAGCACCGGACAGAAATCTGGACTCGACTTGTTTCGACGATTCCCAATGACTCCGGAGGAATTTTGAGGTGGGACCAAAACCATTGGAAAGTTTATCTTCTCCTCTTTCCGTGCATATGTAGAACGTCGAAAACGGAGTCCGTATGCCTCCTGGGCGTCTGTTTTAAGGTGGACTGCTCCTGGACTCTGAGGTGAACTCGAGTCCGAGTTGTAAACTGTTTCCATCTACTTGTGGACGTCCCAGGTGGTTCTCCACGCTCCCAAGGCCTCCTTCCTTCACTTGTTGATCTTTTCCATTATTCCTAATAACAATTAAATCATCACATAGCAATTTATTCTCAAACTCACATGCAAAAGAAGTTAAGAACGAATTCACCTGCTGATTTAATAACCGTGCCCGTGCTCTTGTGATTGGTCCTTGCAGTTCAATGCGCGTCTTTGCTGTTGTGATGTCCTCATCATCCTCCCCCTCTTGAATTGGAGTCGTCCTCGACTCAAGTTCATCTTCTTCTCCCATGTACGGTCGCAAATCTGAAATGTTAAATGTAGGACTAACCCCAAAATCGGGAGGCAATTCAAGCTTATATGCATTATTATTAATCTTTTCAACGATCTTAAAAGGACCAGCAGCTCGTGGCATAAGTTTAGATTTTTTCAAGTCGGGAAATCGCTCTTTTCTCAAATGTAACCACACCAAATCGCCCGGTTCAAGTTTTACTTCTTTTCTACCTTTACTACCTGCAATCCTATACTTCTCATTCATCATTTCAATATTTTTTTTGTAGTTTCATGCATCTTAAGAATGAATTCAGATCGTTGTGTAGCATCCAAATTTATAGTTTCAGAAGGAGGCAAAGGTAGTAAATCAATAGGAGCACGGGGATTGAAACCATACACTACCTGGAATGGACTTACCTTTGTCGTGGAGTGAACGGATCTGTTGTAAGCAAATTCTATATGTGGTAAACACTCCTCCTACAACTTCAAATTTGTTTTCAAGACAGCCCGTAACATAGTGGATAAAGTACGATTAACTACCTCGGTCTGTCCATCCGTTTGTGGGTGACATGTAGTTGAAAACAGCAACTTGGTTCCCAATTTATACCACAAAGTTCTCCAAAAATGACTTAAAAATTTTGCATCACGATCAGAAACAATGGTATTTGGCACACCATGTAAACGAACAATTTCCGTCATAAATAAATCAGCAATGTGTGAGGCATTATCATTCTTATGACAAGGTATAAAGTGTGCCATTTTGGAAAAACGATCAACAACTACAAAAATACTATCCCTCCCCCTCTTAGTCCTAGGCAATCCCAAAACAAAGTCCATAGAAATATCCTCCCAAGGTACACTAGGAACAGGAAGAGGCATATAAAGACCATGTGGGTTAAGGCGAGACTTAGCTTTGTTGCAAGTAGTGCATCGTGACACGTAGCGCTCGACATCACGCCTCATCTTTGGCCAAAAGAAGTGTGTGGACAGCACGTCTTCAGTTTTCTTCACTCCAAAATGTCCCATCAAACCTCCTCCATGTGCTTCCTGCAAAAGCAATAGACGAACGGAGCTAGCTGGAACGCATAGCTTGTTAGCACGATAGAGGAGACCCTCTCGCAGCACATATTTATTCCAAGTTCTTCCTTCTCTACAATTTTCAAAAGCATCTTTGAAGTCCAAATCAGTAGGATATAATGCTTTAATTGTTTCCAAACCAAAGATTTTATGATCAAGTTGGGACAGCATGGTATAACGCCTAGATAATGCATCGGCAATGATATTTTCCTTCCCTTTCTTATGCTTAATGATGTATGGAAACGACTCTATGAACTCAATCCATTTAGCATGTCGTTTATTCAGATTGGTTTGACACTTAAGATACTTCAATGATTCATGATCGGAATGTATGACAAACTCCTTAGACCAAAGATAATGTTGCCAAGTTTGTAATACACGGACTAAGGCATACAATTCCTTATCATAAGTGGAATAATTCAGAGAAGGACCATGAAGTTTTTCACTAAAGAAAGCAATGGGTTTACCTCCTTGTATGAGAACGCCTCCAATACCAATGCCGCTTGCATCGCATTCTAGCTCAAAGGTCTTGTCAAAATCAGGAAGTTGTAGTAATGGTGCTTGTGTAAGCTTCGATTTGAGAGCATCAAAAGCTTGTTGCTGCTGTTCACCCCATCGAAATGGAACTCCCTTCTTCGTTAGCTCATGTAGAGGTGCTGCAATGGTGCTGAAATCCCGCACAAAGCGCCGATAAAATCCTGCAAGACCAAGAAAACTACGAACCTGTGTGACGGTAGTTGGGGCTGGCCAGCTGGTGATTGCTTCAATTTTTGCCTCATCCATCTCAATTCCCTGCGAGGAAACGACATAGCCAAGAAACGAGACTCGATTGGTGCAAAAAACGCACTTTTCGAGGTTACCAAACAAACGTGCATCTCTCAAAACAGTAAAAACAGCACGTAAATGATCAAGATGTTCATCATATGACTTGCTGTAAATGAGGATATCATCGAAGTAAACCACCACAAATTGTCCAATGAAAGCACGTAAAACCTCGTTCATTAATCGCATAAAGGTGCTGGGTGCATTAGTTAAACCAAAAGGCATGACTAACCACTCATAAAGTCCAAACTTGGTTTTAAATGCAGTTTTCCATTCATCTCCTAGTGCCATTCTAATTTGGTGGTAACCACTACGCAAGTCAATTTTTGTGAAGATGATAGCACCACTCAATTCATCAAGCATGTCATCTAATCGAGGAATAGGATAACGATATCGAATGGTGATGTTATTAATCGCTCGACAATCAACACACATGCGCCAACTACCATCTTTCTTAGGAACCAAAAGAACAGGAACAGAACAAGGGCTAAGGCTTTCACGAATGTACCCGCGGTCCAAAAGATCTTGGACTTGTCGCTGAATTTCCTTAGTTTCTTGTGGATTCGCCCTGTATGCTGCACGATTTGGCAAACTTGCTCCTGGAATCAAATCGATCTTGTGTTCAATGCCTCTCATCGGTGGTAAACCAGGGGGTATCTCGGAGGGAAACACATCCTCAAACTCCTGCAAATGGTTAGCAACAGCAGGGGGCAATGCAATAGACAATTCATGAAGTGAAAACATGGCTTCTTTGCAAACTAAAGCATAGCACATCCCCTTAGCATCGAATAAATCAGCAAGTTCAGATTTAGTTGCGAGCAATGATGGTGATTTTAACTTAATAACTTGCTGTTTTTCAGATTCTAATTTAGTTGCTTTGCCCTCACGAATTTTACTCTTCTCAAAAAGCACAATTTCAGCAGGAGTCATGGGGAGCAAAGTGATTTTCTTTCCCTTATGCATGAGAGTATATTTATTGGTTCTACCATGATGAATAGCATCTGTATCAAATTCCCAAGGACGACCCAATAAAAGAGAACAAGCATCCATAGGAACAACATCAAAATCAGCAAAATCATGGTATGAACCAATTGAAAAATGGATTCTCGCTGTTTGTGTTACCCGAACCTTACCGCTGTTGTTGAACCATTGAATGTGGTACGGATGAGGGTGTGCTCTTGTTGTCAAACTGAGTTTCTTGACGACGTCCGTGTTTACCAAGTTATTGCAGCTACCTCCATCAATTATAGTGTGTACACGGCAGTCCTTGATGACGAGAAACATGTGGAAGAGGTTGTGTCGTTGTAGCTTGTCGTCGGTCTCCACTTTGGAGCTCAAGGCACGCTGCACAATGATGCTCCTATAGTTCTCCGTCGCCGCTGTACCAAGTACCTCTTCTTCGGTGTGTTCGTCATTTGGATCTGTAAAGTCAGTAGCAAGAGAATATTCATCTTCAACATCCGAAGTACTATCATACCCGCCATCGTCGCGTGCTATGTATGCTCGTTTGCTCGGGCAATCTCTCATCATATGACCAAGTCCCTGGCAGCGGTGACACTTAATATCGGAAGTACGACCCGTAGAAGGAGTGGACGACGAAGGCTTGAATGATGTCGCCTTGCTGCCTTCCGACACGCGAGAAGGTGGAGTAGCAGGTATAGTTCGTTGGCCGCCATTGGGTGGTGTAGTCGCTGCACGGGGGGCCGAAGATGGTGCTGTTTTGGATGGTGTAGTTGCTGCACGCGGCGTGAAGTTGCTCCTCATGCGTTGTTGCTGTTGTTGTCGGCCCTGCAATTCTTTTTCTGCCAACATAGCAAGCTGAAACAATCTGTTAACAGTATCATATTCTTTGTAATCAACAATGTCCTGAATTTCACGCCTCAACCCCCCATAAAAACGAGCTATTTTATCATCCATGTCCTCTACTACCCCACAACGCAGCATACCCTTTTGTAACTCTTGATAATACTCCTCTACGGACATGTTACCTTGGTCTAAACGCTGCAATTTTTTGCGAAGGTCCCGCTGAAAAGATGGAGGAACAAATCGAACACGCATAGCTTCCTTTAATCTATGCCATGTTGGAGGATCAGTTCTAGTTTTAACAAGTTCATTCCACCATATGATAGCAAAGTCCTTAAACTCACTAGTGGCTTGACGAACTCTATGTTGTTCAGGAACAAGATGGGAATTAAATTTTTGCTCTACTGTCATCTCCCAATCAAGATAAGCCTCAGCATCATAAGCACCAGAAAAAGAGGGTATAGTAAATTTCACTTTAGCAAAAGGATCATCAGGAGGGCGGTTATAATTGTTATGATTATTACCTCCTATACCTCGACGATAAAGTGGCAGTCTTGGCTGATTACTGTGATCTTCCAGTTCATCATAAGCATTGTCTTCTTGTCTTCCAGCGAGAGGCAACCGAGCCTCAAAAGTATTCATCCGAAGAGCAAGGTCATCCAGTTTGCGAGTCAAGTTCGCCAATGACTCCTCCGTTGATGCGTTGAATTTGGCGAACATATCACGTAACTCAACATGTTGAACACATTCATCATTATTTTCTTCTCCTGCCATTGTTAGTAGGAAACAAAAGACAACAAAAAAAATGTTATCCCTATCAACTACAGTGACAATGTGGAAGGTGGAAGAAAACAATCTCTCTCGCTCAAGCGTCTTACCACGCTCTTACAAGTGTTCTTACCGACACAGCAGGTGGTGTGGACGGTGAGATGAACCAATGAAGCGTGGGGTGATTGCAAAGGTACCTGTTATGCTCAAGAGAAAGGTGGAGCTTGGATGGCACAATATGGTGGCTAATAAGCAGAAAATCGTTAACAGCTAAACAAAGTTGAATAAGTATTCAATGTAGGAAACTGTTGCTGGTCAACTGAGTGCCCTAGAGCCTAGCACAACACAAGGAAGTATCAAGGCAAAAGAAAGACAGAATGATATAACCAAACAAACAGCACCAAGTGGTATAGGCCAATTGCTTTAATATGCGTGCTCTTCACTATTTTTTCTTTTTGTAATATTTTTTTGATATTTTTTCTTTACTCAGTAGCACAAATATAGGAAGCACACAAATTTGCAGCTCAATTGGATGTAATATGCGGCCTATAGAAAATCAAGAAGGTTCTTTAAAATTCGTGATGAAACTTCGGAGGCCGGATAGCCTATCTTCCGAGGGGAATTTGGGCAATCTAATTTCGCCGAACGCGGCTACGCGGCGGAAAATCGGATGCGAAATTTTGCGTAGATGAATTTGAAAAAAAATTCGCCCGATTTCGAGTTCGTATGCGAAAGTTATGGCCGTTTTAAGGTAGGATGTCCGAGTTACGATTTTTTAGATATTGATTCCAACTCAGTTTGAGAACAGAACTCGCAATCAGATACAAAAACGATCAGAAATTTGCACATCAACTAATGGGGTGGTGTGTGATGATTCAAGGATGAATGGCACAAAGGTTTGTCACCTAATCTAGGGCTGGCGATGCGGGAGTTCACGCAAGGCGGCTAGCTAGGGCAAACCGATGAACGTGGCGGATCGGTTTGTTATTTAGGGATTGTGGAATAGGTGTCGAATAGCAAGAAAACAAGGACGAAACACGATAACTAGGATCAAAAAACACAAAGCTAAACCAGCAACCAGACTCAACCACACGAATGCAAACTCAACAATGCAAACTGAAAAACGAAACTGCAGGCACTATAGTCTGGGAAGCGGTAAAAACGATCTAATATTTTTTTTGTGGCTTTTTTGTGGACTCTAGGTACGAAACAAAATCGATCTAATGGAAGGAAGGAAAACAAAAATACCTCACGGGCAACCTGGAAATCTGATACCAATTGATGAGTAGGTTTAGGCCCGATCTTCCGAAAGGTATGTCGATTGGGATGGAGAACTCGACGTTGATGATCCGCGGCACTCGAGCGGTTCGAGTACCCCTGCAATCACTACACCACGGCTCCGTTGGTTATCAACCGTGCTGCACACGCTTGACCTCGCCAAGAAGGCTAATCCCTGCAAGTGCAATCGAGAACACGAGCAAGAACGTAGGAGACACGATCGGAAATCGCGAAATTGGGGTCTCACAAACCGTAGAACGGCGATTTTATTGATCTAAGCAAAACCCACCGAATATGACCGGCGGCTGCAGTATTTATAGGCTAGGGTTCGACCAAAACATGATTAGACGCGTCCCTAATGGACTCTTACAGGATACAAGGCCCAAAGGCCCGATTCGGTGGCGCAGCACCGGACAGAAATCTGGACTCGACTTGTTTCGACGATTCCCAATGACTCCGGAAGAATTTTGAGGTGGGACCAAAACCATTGGAAAGTTTATCTTCTCCTCTTTCCGTGCGTATGTAGAACGTCGAAAACGGAGTCCGTATGCCTCCTGGGCGTCTGTTTTAAGGTGGACTGCTCCTGGACTCTGAGGTGAACTCGAGTCCGAGTTGTAAACTGTTTCCATCTACTTGTGGACGTCCCAGGTGGTTCTCCACGCTCCCAAGGCCTCCTTCCTTCACTTGTTGATCTTTTCCATTATTCCTAATAACAATTAAATCATCACATAGCAATCTATTCTCAAACTCACATGCAAAAGAAGTTAAGAACGAATTCACCTGCTGATTTAATAACCGTGCCCGTGCTCTTGTGATTGGTCCTTGCAGTTCAATGCGCGTCTTTGCTGTTGTGATGTCCTCATCCCGACAGGAGCAAAAATTTCATCAAAATCTAGACCTTCAACTTGAGTGAAACCTTGAGCAACCAACCTAGCCTTATTCCTAACCACAACCCCATCCTCACTTTGTTTATTTTTATATACCCATTTAGTTCCAATTAATGTGTGACCTTGAGGTGGAGGTACAAGTTTCCAAACATTATTTCTTTCAAAATTTTCTAACTCTTCTTGCATGGCAATAATCCAAGATTCATTAGTGAGTGCGTGTGATATATCTTTTGGTTCAAAAGAAGCAACAAAAGCAGAATGAGCATAAGAGTTTGGATCGTAAAACCTGGACCGTGTGACTCGTTCGTGCAAGCTTCCAATCATCTGTTGTGGGGGATGATCTTTGTAAAACCATAGGGGAATAGATGTCTCACAATCTTTCTCTTCTTCATGTTCATCACAAATGTATGAGCTTGTGGCTTGAGGATGATTTGAATCAGCATTGATGGTTGTCGGTGCTGGTTGAGAATTAACATCCGGAGCTAAACCAAAGTCTTTAGCTGCTGAATTTTCTGGCAGCAACTCCAATTCTTCCTCATCTTCAATGAAAATGCTCTCCCCCTGCGGATATGGATCTGGACCTGCAATGTTTGAGCTAGTACCTGGGCTAGATTCATCAAAAGACACTTCACAAGTCGCCACAATTTTGTTAGTGTCAAGTAAAAGCACACGGTAGCCTCTAGTATGAGATGGATAACCAAGAAACATGCCATCAATGGATCGAGGTTCAAATTTATCAAGATTACCATGTTTCTTAACAAAGCATTTGCAACCAAAGACCCGAAAGTGTGTAACACTAGGCCTATGTCCAAACCGAAGCTCATATGGTGTTTTACCTAGCTTAGCATGCAAGAAAACACGATTTGAGACATAACAAGTGGTTGCTAACGCATCAACCCAAAATTTCCTAGGAGTTTGATATTCATGAAGCATAGTCCTAGCCATCTCAACTAAGGTTTTGTTCTTTCTTTCTACAACACCATTTTGTTGAGGTACATATGGGGAAGAAAGTTGATGATCTATTCCATTTTCAGCACAAAAGTGATCAAAAGATTGATTTTTAAAATCAGTTCCGTTATCACTTCTAATTGCCTTTAAAGATCCTGGGTGATCAATTGATAATCTAAGAAATAAAGTCCTAAAGTGACTAAAAGCTTCAATCTTAGACACTATAAAGTAAACCCAAGAGTATATAGAATAATCATCAACAATAACAAGAACATACCATTTACCTCCGAAGGATTGAACACGTGAAGGTCCGGTCATGTGGCGTGAGCAACCTGTATCCACAATCCAAATGTTCTCCTTCCTCGAACGTGTAACCTACATAGAAGCACAATACGTCGATGACTCAATACTGGGGTTAGTCAAAAGGCATTTAGGAATCCAGTACTGAGTCACGCGACGTGCAGTAGAAAAAACAAGCAAAAGCTGAGGCAAAACAGCAGGTTTATGAGTCAAAGTTTGAGATTTTTTATTCTTAACTACGGACCTATAAGGTGTTACTTGTGTAGCACAAAAATCAGTAGCTCCGGAGGCAAAAACAGAAGGTCCGGAGGTAAACTTTGAATGTTTATGACTCAAAACAGCAGGTTGTACATTCGGTTCAATGCGTGCAGCAAATTTTGCATGAAAGTTATGAGATCTAGCAACCATTCTTTCCTTTTTCTGTTGTTAGCTAGTCTATAACAAAAATCTATGACATGACCATCTCTACTACAGAAGGTACAATGAAATTTAACTTTGTGTTCATCTCTACATGAGCAAGCAATGTTTTTATTTGAAACCGAATGAGACAACACTCCTGCAGATTTGAAAACCACTCCTTTTTGTTTAGGAACTGTTTGAATCAAACCACTTCCTAATGACTTTACAATTTTAGGTGGATGTGCCTTAGCATGAGCATGAGAATCAAAACCTAAACCAGTTTTATCATTGCAAGACTTTGAAGAATTTAGCAGTAAGTTTAGGTTCTTATTCCCATTACAAAACCGATCTAATGTCCTATGCATGTCATCAAGTTTATTGGACAGATCAAGGCAATTTTCACATGAAGTTTTTCCTTTTAGTTTGCAATTGGAACAAAATTTAACTTCATGAGAACGTAAAGCATTGTTCAATATAGAAATTTCATTCATAGCATCCTGTAGTTTCTTACCAAGATCATCACAAGTAGAACAATACAAATCAATTGTAGAACAGCTAGCATCTTTCAAGTTTTTATCATTAAGTGAGCAAGCTCTTTGTTCTTTTCAATTTCTAACTCAAGTTTATCAAGTGTGGAGGTGTGCACACTTCTTAATGAGGACAATTGTTCATATATTAAATCACATGAGGAACATGTGTCATCACTAGGAATCAAAGTTTTTAAACGGTTGATTTCATATTCTAGTGATTCAATTTTAGCAGCACTATCCCTAATCTTTTTGTCCCTTTTCTTAACAATAACAGTGGCACGAGAAATGGCATCACACATTTCTTCGCAAGTAGGACATACCTCTTCATTGTCGCTGTTGTGTTCTGCCTCCTCCATACTTGATCTTGACTTGCCCGCCATAAAGCACAAGTTTGCCAAATCATCTTCATCTTCATCACTTCCAATGTCCACGTCACTTGAACTGAACTCTTGAAACGCGGTGATGAAACTGTTGATCATCTTGCGTCCTAAGGTACCTTTCTTCTTCTTGTTGGAATTTCCAGAGGAGGTCCGGACCTTGCTTTGTTTTTCTTCCCGGGTGGTCGGACCTAAAAGGTTAGGGCATTCTGTACGAAAGTGTCCTGTTTTACCACATTCAAAACAGCGTTGAGGTCCAAAGCTTCCTCTCCTTCTAGTTCTCACATTTTGCAATGCTTTTGAGAATCTAGAAGAGATGAGTGCCAACTCCTCTTCTGGAAATTCTTCGATCTTCTCCAAGGTTAGTGAGGACAACAAAGCAAGAGTATTGCAAGATGATGATTGGACAGAGCTAGACATATCACGTTGTGAAAAGAATGCAATAGATTTATTTGGGTTCTTACGTGCTAGGATGTCAATTTCATGAGTTTTTAGTTTAGAATAGAGTACATCTAATGTAAGAGAACTCATGACAGTAGATTCACGAATAGATGTGACTTTCATCTCCCAAATTGACATATCTAATGCACTTAGCAATTGCCTAGCATTTTCAGCATCTGAAAAATTAAAGCGAGCAAAAAGGTCATCAATAGACTCACCGGGTTGCATCTCGAAGTGCATGTATTCCTTTTTGAACATGTCTTGACTTACCTCTTTGATTGTGTTGGATCCTTCATGGTAGTCACAATGTGCTTTCCACACATCGTATGAAGATCGGAGGTGTGCAACACGGTCAAAGTCGCTTTGAGTTAATCCTTGTATGATCAAGTTCCGAGCATTGTTGTTGTTGTCGACATCTCTTAGATTTGTAGCTGTAACTTGATCGTTTGATGGCACTTTGTAAGGCTTGTATACCTTCTCCCATATTGCAAAGCCTTGTGCCTGGATGAAAGCCTCCATGCGTGCCTTCCAAACCTGAAAATCAATACCAGCAAACACACAAGGTTTGACGGAGTACTTCTCCATGATGATTAGTCAAAAACACGTGCAAATCACAAAGATTAGAGCACCGTGGCTCTGATACCAATTGTAGGATCGAGGAGCACGTGAAAATCTACCAGAGGGGGTGAATGGTAGATTTAAAAATCTTACGTAGCGGAAACAATTAAACCCCAAACCCTTTTGGCAGAAAAACGATCAGCTAAAGAAATCATGTGTGAGACTAATCTAAACTTGTTTCACCGTGACAAAAGTGATAGATATCAGAGAGAATCAAGTCACGAAGACAACACAAAAACAATCACTCAAATCCGTCGAGAAAAACTCAAGTTATGATCGAAAGATCAAACAATGGTCAATCTGCCCTACCCGAGAAAAAACAGTTCTGGAACACTGCAAAGAAACTCGTGTAGATCATAGACCACAAATCCAATGACCGTGAAATTTTGACAGATGATAGACAATCAAGTTGTGAAGACAACCCAAAAATAATGACGTCAATTGGATCTGTAAAACTCGAGTTATGATAAAACCACCGACGAAAGGTAGTGCTGTCCAGAAACTCGACGAGTAAAACTTGTCTGGAACAAGTCAGACGAACAAGGCACAAAAGTTCCTTCAAACTACGAATTTTATTCAATATAACACAAGAGGAACAGCCCCAAAGTCCTCCACCACGAGCTCTGGCCTTCCCTTGCTTATATAACCAGCCCTTAGGCCAACCCAATATCAACTAGGACTCCAATCCTACTCAGATCACGTTTCGTAACTTTCCATAACTGCTCAAGATTCTTCTATACGCAGATAGAAGCAATCTTAAGACTTCCAAACACCTTAGGAACGTATCCCACATTCCTAAACAACTAAAATTCGTGACCCACACGAAATCCTATCATAACCAACTCAAATCTTTCCATATTTGAGTCAAACCCGACTCAGCCGCAGCCTGAGTCCATAACCTAGTCGGTTGGACCTTTCCGACCAACTCTTTACGTCCACATTTCTTCATCACGCCTCGGAACAATGTAGCCACGTCCATGCACTCTTTGCACACGTGCAAACATCTTCCAATGACATCCACGATACTTTCATATGCATTGTTCTTGATTCAATCATGTTGGGCAACCTCCTGATCAGCTCAACAACAATTCCTCCTGAATTTGGTTGTTGGAACCTCATCTCCTCCCTGAGACTAGTCCAATAGATCCCATCACCAACCATGTCTTGAACTCAAGCAACACCTGCACATGAATAAACAACCAATCCATACGAGCCCAAGTCCTCGACTTGACTCAAGTTAGTTCCGAACACAACACCCTACGTGAGAACCTCACATAAGCATGTTGCAAAACCACAATAACATGATATCATCCATATCAACCAAAACGCACAAAAAACTTAGTAAAAGAATACTAAGCAATCTTTCCAACAATGTAAAGCAAGTACGAAACATTGCGAATGAAAAGCAGAAGCACTACGGTCAAGTTCCGGACCTTGCCAGAGCAACCCGGACCTTGAGCCGGAGCTAACAAAAGCTAGTAGAACCTAGCGCCGGACCTTACCAGAACTAGTATAATCAAGCTCCTGCTGGAGCTTACAAAACTAGCAGGACCTAGCACCGGAGCTAACCAGAACTAGTCGGAACTAGTAATCCCAAAAGCCGGAGCTAGAAAAATCAACTCGGAGCTTAGCAAAAACATGGCGGAGCTATCAAAATCATGTTGGAGCTAAAGACAAAACTTCACCGGAGCTGATCAAAGCTAGTCGGACCTAGCATCGAACGTAACCGGAGCTACCCAAAACAAGTCGTACCTACCTTCGGACCTTGCTATAGCTCAGAGCTAGAGTCGGACCTTGATAAAAAGGTGTTTTGGTGATATTCAAAGCTTTTATCATCAAAGCCAAGTGTATTCACTACAAGCCAATGTATTCAGCACACATAGGTCTTACAGATGCAGACATTGGGACAGCTGTAGGCCAACAATAAAAATCAGCCCCACATGCCTCCACCACCACCCCCACCGCCTCACAACAGGTTGGGAGAGTTTAAGAGGACTAGGCCACCTACCTTTGCTCAAGCTAATGATCCTATGGAAGCTGATGATTGGCTGAAATATGTGGAGAAGAAGCTTGCTAGCGTCCAATGCAATGACAAGGAGAAGGTCCTTTTTGCTTCCCATCAGCTAGTTGGAGCAGCTGCGGATTGGTGGGACTCGCTATGCAATGCCCATGCAAATCAGGAGATGACCACTTGTGCTAAATTCAAGAAGAGCTTTTGTTCTCATTTTGTGCCTGAAGGTGTCATGATCTTAAATAGGCAAGGATTGAGAACCTAAGGCAAGGAAGGTTGAGAGTGAGTGAATACCTAAACAAATTTACTCAACTCTCAAGGTATGCACCAGAGGATGAAAACCGGGACAGCCACAAGAAATACTTGTTTATGAGGGGTCTAAACAATGAAATTAAAGTCCAATCGCTTAATTGTGACTATGCCCATTTTCAAAAGCTTGTGGACAAAGCAATTGTGGTTGAGAACAAGGTTCACGAGATGGAGCAAGATAATAAAAGGAAGGCGCCATATCAAGTACAGCCAAAAGGAAGCAATGTTCGCCCCCGCTTTGCACCACCAAATGCACCATACTACAACCCCTCCACTCATGTATATCGTGCTGCTATTCCACCCGCCAATGCAGCAACGCCCCGCTATGCAAGCGCCTCGCCCTCCAATGCCTCATGTGCCCCGTGCCAATTTTCCTTCTAATGCCCAAAACCAAGCCCACCCTAACAATTATAGTGCAGCAAGGTCGTGTTATACTTGTGGTGAGGTGGGAAACTTTGCATCTCAATGTCCTAAGTCAGACTTTGGTCCAGGGAACAATGATTCAAGAAAAAATCCAAGACCAAATGGAGGAGCGCCACAAGGCAACCATGGACCGTAGAATCTTGTTCGTGGCTAGGTGAACCATGTCTCTATGGAGGAAGCCCAACAGTCGGATGACATGGTGATTGGTATGTTTCTCGCAAACTCCAACCCGACGACTATGTTATTTGATTCTGGAGCATCGCATTCATTCATTGCATCAAAGTATGTTGCCAAGTATAGTTTTCCCATATCTCATATGAAGTATACCTTGTTGGTTAAGTCTCCTGGAGGGCGCATGAGGACGAATATAGTATGTCCAAAAGTAAGCCTTAGAATAAGGGGGTATACTCTTTCGCCAACCTTATTTTTTTGGATTCACAAGGATTGGACATAAAACTTGGAATGGATTGGTTCAGGAAGCACAATGGGATAATTCAATGTGCCACAAAGACGGTGAAGTTGACGAATGAGGAAAGAGTCAGCATAGAATTTTAAGCATCTCAACACACGCCAAAGCAGGTGGAGACGAATCAAATGGATGGTGCAGTGATAGAGGAGATCCCAGTGATGTGCGAATTTATGGATGAGTTGCCAGGTATGCCACATGATCGTGACATAGAGTTTGTTATTGATTCAATACCTGGAACTGCACCTATAGCTAAGAGGCCATATAGGATGCCTCCTATGGAGTTAGCGGAGCTCAAGAAGCAGATTAAAGAGCATCTAGAGAAGGGTTTCATTCGCCCAAGCTCTTCACCTTAAGGAGCACCAGTGCTTTTCATACATAAGAAAGCTAGACCCCAAATGATGTGTGTGGACTACTGAGCTCTCAATGAGGTGACAATCAAGAACAAGTACACGTTACCCCGTATAGAGGATTTGTTCGATCAAATGAAAGGTGCTTGTGTTTTCTCCAAGATTGACTTGAGGTCAGGTTACTTCCAAATAAATATTAGACCATCGGACATACCCAAAACAGCTTTCCGGACACGGTATGGATCCTATGAGTACACCATTATGTCTTTTGGTTTGACGAATGCACTGGCATATTTTATGTACCTCATGAATGAGGTTTTCATGGAGTACTTGGATAAATTCGTGGTGGTGTTCATTGATGACATTATGATCAACTCAAGAAGCGAGGAAAAGCATGAGGAGCATTTAAGGCTCACATTGCAGAAAATGAAGGAACATCAGCAAGTGTCAATTTTGGTTAAGGGAGGTGTCATTTTTGGGACATATAATCTCCGGAGGAGGAGTTTCGGTTGACCCAGGAAAGGTGAGGGATGTTCTAAAATGGGAGCTGCCGCAGAATGTGAAGGAAATTAGGTGCTTTCTTGGAATGGCTGGATATTACCACCGGATCATCAAGGATTTCTCCAAAATAGCCAAGCCCATGACTGAGTCGTTGATGAAGGGGAAAGCTTTCCAATGGACTCAAGCGTGTCAATGCAGCTTTGAGGAGTTAAAGAAGAGGTTAACAACATCACTTGTGTTGGTACAGTCGGATGTGAGCAAAAGTTTTGACATTTATTGTGATGCATCAAGACAAGGAATTGGATTTGTTCTCATGCAAGAAGCTCAAGTTGTAGCCCATGCATCGAGGCAATTGAAGAAACATGAGTAGAATTATTCTACGCATGATCTCGAACTTGCAGTCGTAGTGCATACCTTGAAGATCTGGAGGCACTACATTCTTGGTCATAGGTGTGATATCTACACGGATCACAATAGCATACATTTTCACACAAACGGACTTGAATTTGAGGCAAAGAAGATGGTTGGAGCTCATCAAGGATTATGATATGGGAATCAACTATCACCCGAGGAAGGCTAATGTAGTGGCCGATGCTTTGAGTCAGAAAGGAGTAAGCCACCAACTCACGGTTTGAGAGTTGCCATCCGAGCCATGTAAGGAGTTTGAACGGATGAATCTTGGATTTGTGAATGAGATGGAAATAATGGAGTTAAATCCAACATTGTAACAAGAAATTCGAGAAGGTCAAACAAAGGATGAGGAAATTCAGGAAATCAAGGAAAGGATCCAAGAAGGGAGAGAATGGAGGTTTGATGAAGACAATCATGGTACTCTATGGCTTGGGAAAAGAATTGTTGTGCCAAATGTAAAGCATATTCAGGAAACGATATTAAAGGAGTCACATGACTCGCCTTACTCAATTCATCCTGGTTGTACAAAGATGTACAAGGACTTGAAGACTTGCTACTGGTGGGATAGGATGAAGAAGGACATAGCTGAATATGTCGCTTTGTGTGATGTGTGCCAACGGGTGAAGTCCTAGCATCAAAGGCCAACTGGATTATAGAAGCCATTGAAGATTCCAAAATGGATGTGGGAAGAAATCAGTATGGACTTCATAGTTAGATTACCCTAAAGCCAGTCTGGGTATGACTCAATATGGGTTATTGTGGATCGGTTGACCAAATATGCTCATTTCATTCCTGTCAAGACCAAGTATACCGCTGCACAGTTAGCTGAGTTGTACATGGAGAAAATTGTATGCCTACACGGAGTACCCAAGAAAATATTGTCTGACCGAGGTTCTCAATTCACCTCTAGTTTCTGGTAGAAACTACATGAAGCTATGGGTACAAGGTTAAATTTCAGCTCAGCGTATCACCCACAAACCAATGGAAAACCGAGAGGACGAATCAAATATTGGAAGATATGTTGAGAGCTTGTGCCTTGAAGCATGGACGCAGCTGGGACAAGAGCTTGCCGTATGCTGAGTTTTCCTACAATAACAGTTACCAAACCAGCTTGAAGATGTCGCCATATGAAGCACTATACGGAAGAAAGTCTAGGACACACTTGTTTTGGAATGAGACAAGAGAGAACCAAGTATTTGGACCTGATGTGTTGCAAGATGCTGAAAAGTAAGTTCAGACATTACGCGAGAATCTGAGGGCTGCTCAGTCAAGACAAAAGGGCTATGTGGATAATAGGCGAAGAAACATAACCTTCGAAGTGAGAGACTTCGTATATCTCAAGGTGTCACCCATGTGGGGTCATAAGCGATTTAACGTTAGAGGCAAGTTGGCACCTCGCTATATTGAACATTCAAGATTTTGGGCAAACGTGGAGAAGTGGCATATAAGTTGGAGATGCCAGCACATCTTTTGATGTTCATGATGCGTTTCACGTTTCACATCTCAAGAAGTGCTTAAGGGTACCAGAAGAACAAGTGCCAATGGAGTAACTGGAATCAGAGGCAGATTTGACTTATGCTGAGCAACCGGTCAAAATTTTGGAAACCAAGGAGAGAGTCACAAGAAACAAGGTGATTCGATGGTTCAAAGTACAATGGAAGCATCATGCAGAATCGGAAGCGACTTAGGAGCTGGAAGAAGAGCTCAAGAAAGAATTTTCCTATCTCTTTCCTTCTACGAATCTCGAGGGTGAGATTCATTTTAAGGGGGGTAGGTTTGTAACACCCTCATTTTCATTCAACACTCATGGCATCCATTCTTATACATGTTTAACATTAAGCAACATAAAAACAAACAAGTTTAAAATGAATTAGAAGCAAAACATCGTATAAAAACCTGTATAGTTGTGGACTTGTCCGGTTTGGACCCCGGACTAGTCCGATTTCGCCCTCTGTTGACTCTCTGTACTTGTCCGCTCTTGCTGCAAATTAGTACAATTGAGTTTCTGTTGATGGTTCGGACTTGTCCGTTCTTAAGTACAGACTAGTTCGTTCTTCGCTACTGGAACTCTTCGGAGTTGTCCGGTAATCCTTCTTTTGGTCCGGTTTTTGGAAAATTGAAGAATCCCCCGGACTTGTCTGACCCATACCGGACTTGTTCGTTTTCCCCTCTGGGCAAGATCGGACATGTACGGACATCCCATCATACTTGTCTGTTCAAGTCTCTGGTTCCGATCAAACTTGTCTGACCCCTAGAGGACTAGTCCCGTATGCCCGACTCGGATTCAATCTTTTCCTCCACGACATGTTATTGGGTATTTACCTTAATTGGGCCCAAGAACGTCGTATCCAACCCCTGTGGAGCCCATGTGGGACACCACCCCGGCCTCCACCGCCTTAAACTTGGGATCCATCAAACTCTACCACCTCCACCTCTATATAAACACCCCACCACCCCAACCTTTCATCCCTTTGTCACAATTGAGGAAACCCCTAACCCTAGTTCATGAGAGCGCAAACAAGGAGCCTCCACCGCTGGGAGAAGAAGGAGAAGGAAGGAAGGAGGAGGATCAACCAAAGTCATCGTCGCCGCCGCGATCTTCATCGCCAATCATTAATTTTCAACGTCCCTCTTCGTCCATTCTTCGTCTCCTTCGATCTCGACGCTAATTCTCGAATCCTCGACCCTTGAACCCTTGGATTCATGGTAATTATCTTAGATATATATTTTCTAAGTAAATTATGGTTCCATATTAACTAAAATCACGCTCTAATTGAAATTTTTCCAAAACCCCTAGCCAACGGACTTGTCGAGTCCCAGTGCGGACTAGTCCAATTTTCTTTCTGTACTAGAACAGACTTGTCCAGTCCCTGTGCAGACTAGTCTGGTCTTCCTGTTCTTAATATTCCTTGAACTTCTTCAACAATCTCCGAAATGACTTGAAACCTGTTCTAATATGTAATACTTAATTACAACTAGTTATTAAGCAATGATAACAATTTGATAACATGCATTACTCCACAATTGCATTAATCATGCATGTCATGACATATTGAGTAATATATGATCATTTATTGATTGTAATATTTATTTTGTATGTTTGTTACGTAGAATAGAAGATGTTGCTCTAGAGGGTGTTGCCGAGGACCTCCAGTAGCAGAACTTCGAAGCTTTCGATCCTAATCAATCTCAGGAGCAAGGCAAGTGTCCTTGAACATTTTGAACAGAGACTTGAACGGACTAGTCCGGTCCAAGATCGGACTAGTCCGGTGCATTGTGAAAAGTAGTTCCTGAAAGTTTATCAGACTAGTCCAGTAAGTGATCGTACTAGTCCGGTGTACAGTGCATTTGGACAACAGAGAGTTGAACGGACTAGTCCGGTCCATGAATGGACTAGTCCGATGCTCAGTGAATTTTAGGTGTTTTAAGCCCTTACCCCTACGCAAAGACTTGAGCTCTTGGGATATGTCTCTCACACACATCCTATACATTTAAATCTACTTTGCGCTTCAGTCGTCAGTTTGGCTTTTATCTTTTTCTACACCACTTCATTTTTGACCTTTTTGAGTGCATCAAACTATCTCTTTTAAATGGACCTGCAGTCATCTCAACAAGTTCATTAGGATCTCATTTGTTTGTCATCAATCGTCCAAAACCCACAAGGGATTGCCTAGATGCACTTCCGATCTCCCCCTTTTTTTGATTGATGGCAACCAATTGAGATTTCACAATTAAGAGTAAAAAATTGATTTTCATAAAGTGTGCATATATGAGAACAATAAATGAGTAACAAAAACTTCTCACATATATGCAATGCTTATGGTAGGGTGCCTAACAAGTGTGCGATCAAAAGATGTGATGAGCAATACATAAGCACTTGACAGTTATAGCAACAATCATCACATTACCATTAACTAAGCATCACTCATTAAGTAAATTAAGTACTTCCAAACTAAATTACAATATTTTGAAATTGAGTACATGTCCTTGATCACAAGTTCTTAATGGCTTAATAGCTACAAAATAGACAATTAGTCTCAATCTCTCCCCCTTTGGCATCAAGGCACCAAAAAAGGGAAAAATTGAGTGGAATCACTCATCGCCACAGCCTCCCTCACTCTTAGTCCTCTATGTATCTTATTCTTCATCTTCAGGTGTTCGAGGAGGAGGAGGAGGAGCAGAGGCACCAGCGAGTCCAAATGAGGCCATTTCTTGCTCAGTTAGAGGTGCCATCTTTGTGATGACATCTTCAGAGTCTTCTAAGATCTGAGGTGACCCCACTGGCTCCATTTCAATCTTCCCATAGATGGCTTTGATATTTGCCTTCACATATCCTTGATGCTTCTTTCTGGCCAGACTCTCCTTATGCTGCTTGATTTCCACTTTGCAACATGAAGCAAAGATGGATGAGAGCATCCTCAGTATTCCACTGAAGGATCCTCTAGAAGGTGGAGGAGCAGGAGTAGCAGTCTTAGATCTTGTGCCTTCTTGAGCCCTCTTAGATCTTCTTTCCTCTGCAGGTGAGGTAGGAGCAGAGGGAACAGTGTAGATAGTAGGCATCAGGGGCCAAAGTCTAGTATGAGGCACATCCTTGACAAATTCAAGTCATGTCACCTTCTGAAACATATACATGATGTAGGGTGCATAGACACATGACCTGTTAGGAGTGATAGAGATGTTTACAATGTCATTGTACATGTACTCAAAGACATTGAATCTTCTTTTCTTGCTGATGACCTTCATCAATGTCCTGAGGGTCCCCTGGATGGTCCCTGCACCCCCTCCTATGGAGCTATGGTCTTCCTCAGGATTCTGTTTAAAACAGCAAAGAAGGGCTTCAGGTACTTTGTGGTTGGAGACTTGAATGGCATCTTAGTACCATAGAGGAAGTCAAGCTGATCTTTCTCCAGAGGCTTTAGGTTGTGGATAATGATGTCACTTTCCAAAGAGTCCTCCAGGTGAAGAATTCTAGCAAACTCTTAATAGGTGACACTGTACTTTGCTCCATGTGTCATCCATATCATCCTGTCACCATCATCATGAGAAAAGTAAAGAATGAAATAGAATTGAGTGATGACCTCAATGTTCTAGTCCCACTGGAAAGAGACAAGATCCTTCAACCCATGAAACTCCAAAGCTTCCAACACCTCTTGATAGGCTTGGCATCTCTTGGACTGGAGGTAAGTGATGTTGACCCATTGACTCTTGATATGTGGGTTCCTCATCTCCAAGTACACATGCTCATAGTAGTCAGCATGGAAATTGCTCCAGAATTTGGGATCGGCTGACTATTTAGGCTGATTATAGACCTCTACTATCAGTACCCTACGTACCTGGTACCCCACGATACCGCAACAAGTGCAAGCAAGTTCCACCAGTCAGAATCAAAGGCTCTCGCGGGTCCCACATGGCACGTTGCACCGGACCCGCTCCCCTCACATGGCCTACTCTCGGGTTAACACGTGTAAAATAAGCCCGGAACAAAACTCCCAACCAAGGGAAGCTCCGGTTACTACACGTGTACAATAGCCCCGGACCTAGCCCCCGTCAGAGAGGAGCTCTGGTACTGACACGTGTATAGAAACCCCAGACCTACCCTCCCGCAAGGGAAAGCTCCAGATCTACCACGTGTGGAGCCTCCGGACCTTCGTCACCAATGGAAATACAAATCGATCATGACCATTACAGACATTCAAGGAATGGTTAAAGTGGTAGTTATAAGGTCTGATAATGTGTCATTAATACCATATTAATGACACACGATCAGTGCACCGTTAATAGGGGTAACGCTGCCATGAAGGCACGTTACCACACTATTAATTGTACTTAATACTCTTTAGACTGTGTATTAGGCCATTAAGCACGCCAGGGCCACATGTCGGGCCAGGCCAGCTTTGTAACAGTCAGTCCTTAGAACTATAAAAGGGTTGCACCGCGCGACATGCAGATCCAAGCTGAGGCAGATCTAGGCTATTGCGACCTGACCATAGCAAACTCACTCGCTCAATACAATTACACAAACCCCGTCGAGTAGGGTGTTACGCTCAGGCGGCCCGAACCACGCAAATCTCTGAGGTCACCATATTGATATTGATCTCTGCGTGCCCCAACCACAAAAGAACCTCCGCGGGCTGCTTCTCAGCGGGTTCGGGGGAAGTGTCGTATCAAACACTTCGACATTTGGTGCACCAAGTATGGGGGCAATCCCAAGATCACAAGATGGTGAATTCAGCTGCTGGATCATCCAATGGCAATCATGCTGAAATCCCTGCTAGAGGCAACCCCTCCAACGTTCAGCAACCAGCAGGTGCCAACGCTCTGGCAGGCACTGTAGCACCATCTGTTCTAGCAAACAATGTCGGACAACGAGATGGGGCATATGCGTCGATCACCGCATCGGCAAACAATAAACCCGAGCACGCGCTCATTGTTGCGCGAGCTCTTCTGCAACATCCACCACCTCCAGGCGCACCCCAGGGTGTTATGGAGCAGTGGAGGGCTGATGTCGACCATCTGGTCGCAACTGCAGCTGCAGGCATCAGTAACCAAGGTTCCCCCCCCTTCGGAGCGAGCACCTTCACAACGATGGACCCTATCCGGCCGGCTTGGTCCACAAGCCTCCCAACAAAGGAGGCGTGCTGCCTCCCAGCAGGTGACCTCGTTTGGGGCGCGACGCACCCATAACATGACTAGGATTCCGACTCATGATCTGCGGTCAGAACTGGATCGCCGTTACCTGCAATAGGATGGTCGTGTCCATATCGAGCGTGCTCGCGAGAGGCAAGAGGCTCGAGACAACCCTTGTCCTCAAGGATTAGGAGGAGTTTTTTCTGCCCTAGCCATTCATTTACGCATTATCAGATGGCCACAGAAGTTTCTGCCTCACTTGCCAGAAAAATTCGACGGGAGAGTTAACCCCGCCAAATTTCTTCAAATCTACTCAACTGCAATATTGGCAGCGGGAGGTGACGAGGTTATGATGGCCAATTACTTCCCGGTGGCTTTAACCGGGACTGCAAGGTCCTGGTTTATGAGTCTTCCACCCAACTCCATTAATAGTTGGGCGGAACTTTGCCAGCAATTCATTGCCAACTTCGGGAGCTCCTATACCCTGCCTGGCACTAAATTGAACTTGTTTGTTGTAAATCAAATGGCGGGGGAATCGCAACGGTCCTTCATCCAGCGATTCTCTCAGGTACGCAATACCATTCATTCTATCTCGAGCTCTTCTGTTATCATTGCATTAAGACAGGGAGTTCAACATAAGAAGATGCTAGAGAAGCTGGCTATTAAAGAAGTTACCAGCGTCACGGAACTCTTCAGCCTAGCTGATAAATGCGCTAGAGCTGCGGAGGGCCGTGAAATGCACTCCAAACCAGCTCCGGAGGCCAATCAGAAGTCCTCCAAAACTTAAGCTGCTACCTCCGGTAGTGGCAAGAAGAAGAAGAAGCCCAACGGCAAAAATAAGCCGTCGGCCGGCGCTCCAGCTGCTGCTGCTGCTGCAGCTCCTAGAAGTCGGGGGCCACACCCTGAGAAGCGACCTCGTCCTTCATTAGAAGACGACAACAGTTCCAAAGCATGGTGTCCGATTCACAAGACGAATCCACATAGCTTGGAAGAGTGTCGGGAGGTCCAAAACCTTGCTGAGCGCTATAACAAGCGCCGGGAAGAAGTTCCTTTCCGTCAAAGGGAAGGAAAACAAAAAGTGAACGAAGCTCCGACTGAAGAGGAGCTAGGTTTCCAGGACCCTAAAAAGGTCTTGAAAGCCATCTACAACACTTTCGACGATGACTCCGACGCCTCCAACAACGAACGTTGAAAAACCCTGAACACCATCTATGGTGGTTCTTGGGACATCACCTCTCGCCACATCCTCAAGACAATGCGGCGGGACATGGCCATGGTAGCTCCTGCTGCTAAGGCAGAACCACATCGAAAGTGGATGGACACACCATCATTTTCGATGCTTCGAACTGCCCCCGAAACACGATCGGGGCTGGTCAACTCCCATTCATGGTGTCACCCACCATTAACCATATCCAAATCCACCATGTAATGGTGGACAGAGGTTTCGGGCTAAACCTCATAAGCTTCGAAGCTTTCGTTAAGCTTCAGCTCCGGCCTTCGGACCTTCGCCCATCCCGACCTTTCTCCAGAGTAGGTCCGGGAACCATTACTCCTCTTGGTTCCATTACACTCCCAGTGACCTTTGGGACCCGAGAGAACTACAGAACCGAGAAACTGGTTTTCGATGTTGCGTAGATCAGTCTGCCCTTCAATGCCATTTTGGGCAGGCCAGCTTTATACAAGTTTATGGCTGCTGCCCATTATGGTTATTTGGTGTTGAGATGCCAAAACCTACGGGCGTTCTCCAGATCCGTGGAGATCGTACCGCAGGAGTCACTGCACTGGAGGAACTCAATGCGCTTACCACAACGCAAGAGGAAGCATCCGATAAGGAGCCAGCTGCGAATCCTCCAAGCATTCGTCATAAAGGCTCTACCTCCGCACCTCGAGTGCAACCAAGCGGAGACACCGACATTCCTGTCAAAGTGGTCCAAATTGGTTCCGATGCTGCTCAGACTACCCGGATATCGGGGGGTCTGAAAAATAAATAGGAACCCGCACTCATCACTTTCCTCCGAGCTAACTTCGACGTGTTTGCCTTGCAACCGTCACAAATGCCTGGGATCCCTAGGGAAGTGATTGAGCACAATCTGAAGATTTACCCAGACGCCCGACCTGTACACCAGAAGACACGGAAGCAATCAATCGAGCGACAAAACATCATCCGACAAGAAATCAAGAAGTTGCTCGAAGCTGGATTCATCTGGGAATTCTTCCATCCAAAATGGCTGGCAAACCCAGTTGTTGTACCCAAGGCCGGTGGGAAGCTTCAGATGTGTATCGACTACACCAACTTAAATAAGGCATGTCCAAAAGATCCATTTCAACTACCTAGAATAAATCAAATAGTGGATTCCACCTCCGGGTGTGAACTACTGTGTTTCTTAGATGCATATTTTGGATATCATCAAATCCAAATGTCTAAGGAAGATGAAGAGCATATTGCCTTCATAACAGTAGATGGATTGTATTGTTATACTGCCATGCCATTTGGTCTTAAAAATGTTGCTTCAACATTTGTGTGAGCCATGTACAAAACATTTGGAGAGCTAACTAGGGACTTGGTGGAGGTTTATGTTGACAACATCGTCGTGAAGATCAAAAACAAGGAGTCACTCCTTGACAACTTACAAGCCGTCTTCGACAAGCTGCGCACTATGTGCACCAAGCTGAACTCGAACAAATGTGTCTTTGGGGTTAGCTCCAAAAAGATTCTGGCGTTCTTAGTGACTCATCAAGGAATCGAGGCAAATCCAGCGAAGATCAAGGCTATAGAAGAAATGCGGCCCCCAGCCCGAATTAAAGATGTCCAAAAGTTGACTGGATGTCTAACTGCGCTCAGCCGGTTTATATCAAGACTGGCACAGCGGGCGCTACCCTTCTTCAAACTCTTGAGGAAGTCCGGACCATTTCATTGGTCTGAAGAAGCAAAAAAGGTGTTTCAAGAGCTGAAACAGCTCCTCACCACACTACCAATGCTGGTAGCTCCGAACCCTGGTGAGCCTTTACTGCTTTACATTTCGGCAACTACAGAGGTTGTCGGTATGGTCCTGGTCGCGGAAAGACCGGAGCCATCCCCAATCAGGAGTCTATACCCTTCCGGGAGGGTCCAGAACTACCTGAAGACGAGTCTGGGTACCAACCCTCAGGAACGAATCCTCAAGGTGAGATGCTAGAGGATCAACCTCTTTCAAACGAAGGAGTAACTACTACTGGGCAAGAAGATCCAGACCCCTCAGAGAGGGTCCGGGTCATTCCAGAAGAAGCTCCGGGTTCCTTCGGAGGGACCAAGAAATTTCATAAGAAGGTCTGGACCCCTTCGGGAAGGTCCGGGTTGATGTGGAGGAAGCTTCGGGCCCCTCTGGGCCCCTCCGGGCCCCTCCGGGAGGGTCCGAACAGTCCAACGCCCAGTGTACTTCGTTAGTGAAGTACTCCACGACACCAAGACAAGGTACATTGAGGTGCATAAACTGCTTTACGCAGTTCTTATCGCCTCAAGAAAGCTTCGTCATTACTTTCAAGCCCACAAAATATCAGTGGTAACTTCTTTTCCACTACGTGCAATTTTGCAAAACCCTAATTCTTCTGGGAATATTGCAAAGTGGGCAGTGGAGCTGGCAGAATTCGATCTAGGATTTGTGTCAAGACAAGCAATTAAAAGTCAAGCCTTGGTTGACTTTGTGGCGGAATGAACTCACTCTCCATCAAACCCTAGGGGCCACAGTGAGCAGAAACCAGAGCTTAAAGTTTTGGTATTCACTGAGCCTCACTGGACCCTCTACTTTGATGGCTCCATGCAGAAGCAGGGGGCCGAAGCTGGAATCCTTCTCCTAGCTCCGACCGGAGAGAAGGCCAAGTACATGGTACACCTTGATTTCAAGGCAACCAACAATATGGCGGTGTATGAAGCCCTCATCTATGGACTCAAGGTGGCACTATCTTATAGTGTAAAATAGCTATTGGTGAAAGGAGACTCACAACTCATCATCAAACAAGTGAAAGGTGAATGCTCCTGCAACAATTCTCAATTAGCTGCTTATCTCCTTGAAGTCCAGAGGCTTCAGAAGGACTTTGAAGTCCTGGATCTCCATCATGTTCAACACCTTCATAACTCTGAAGGTGATGAACTTTCGATGAAAGCCACAACCGGAGCTCTGGCTCCTAATGGAATATTCGTCCAGAGGTTGTCAAAACCAACAGCTCAGCCTGCCGAACTAAGCGAAGGGGGCGAGACCAGCACCTCGAAGCTGGCGGTCCCGGTGGCCCCGTTACTGTCGGTGGTTTGGAACCGGCAGATCTCCCTACACTGCTAAAGTGATAGGGGAGTTTGATGTTCGGTATGGGCGCGTGGAGATTCAAGAAGGTGAGTAGGAAATGACACAGGAGACACAAGATTTTACGTGGTTCAGGCCGCCTGAGCGTAATACCCTACTCCACGGGTGTGTTGGTGTTGTATTAGTTGTATGAGCTTGTGTTGAGCGTCAATGGCGTGTGTCTCTAGCCCCCTGAACGTGTCGTCGGCCTGTCCTTTTATAGTACAAGGGCAGGCCGTTACAGATTAGCCTGGCCCGACATGTGGCCCCGGCGGTTACTGGTATTGATACACGTTTAATTGCTCTTAATGACCCTGTAACGGGCTTTGACAGCACCGTTACTGGTGTTAAGATCGTCCGTTTAAGTGTCATTAATATGGTATTAATGACACTTAATCGGGTCTTGAAGTCCATGATTCCCCTTTGAAGATCCGGAGCCGTTGCGGGGTCTTCCGGAGGTTAGAGGCTGAAGATCCGACGGTTGGACACATGGCAGCTCCGGAGCATACTGTGGAAACAGGTAGCTCCGGGGCTACCCGACACGTGTCAGGTACGGAGCTTCTCTCGGTCTGGGGTTAAGTACGGAGGTGCCATTTCGGTACATGGCCCGGAGCTTCCCCCTTGTGGGCGGTAGCTCCGGTTCGATAGTACACGTGTCGACCCTGGGATTAACCATGTTGGAGAAGCGGGTCCGGTTATATCTGACATGCGGGCCTCCGAAGGTCTTCAAATCAAGTAGATGACTTTTCCTTAGTATCTTTGTATCCTCGAGGGGTGTACGGTTTCTAGGGTACCGACAGTGGCCCCCTGGACCTACCTCCGGGGAAGACCACTGGGGTGAAGTCATTCCGCCGAAGGTGGGTCCACCCTCGCGACTTTTGAACTGAGTCTTCAAGGGTCTTTGAAGGTGCTATTGGCGAGGACTTAGAGTTAAGTCCTCGCCGCGTGGCGCGTCCCGCGTGCAGCAGATGAGATCTTTGGCGTGCGGATCTCATGCAATTGAAGGTCGCCAGTTCCCGGTACGAAAACTGTATCGGTTCCGCGCGCCTTGTCAGGCCGCCGCCTTTGGGCTTCCCGCCTCTTGATGACAACCGTTCACCTGGGTAAGAACCTCGACTTGATCGTCGGGGTGGTCCCGGGCCCGCTTGTCATCGGCTGGGTGGAATTTTTGGGTGGTACCTTCGACTTCCTTGCGGTTTCCATCCTAGCATTGCGAGGGCTTACTTAAGAAGGAAAGTGCGCACCGTCGGGAGTTCTTTACGCCTCTCATCTGTTCTTGCGATGAAACTCCCAACTTGTGCTTCGCTTTTCTTCTCTTGCCTAGCTGTGCCGCAATGGAGTTGGGTCTCCGCGAGAGTCACTTGAAGACCGACGGCGACCTGAAGAAGGTCCGGGCCCTCATGGGGTGGTCCTCGGACTTCTTCAACCGTTTGGTCCGCGCCGGTGGAGAGCTCCCATTCGAGAAGGAGCACTCTGGCGAAATGGTGTACTTCTCCTCGTACGCCATGGTGGGGTTGATCCCACCTTTTTCTTCCTTTTTCTTGATGCTGCTAGACTTCTATGGTCTGCAGTTATACCACCTTGGCCCTCACTCCATTCTCCTCGTGTCTATCTTCGTCCACTTCTGTGAGATGTTGGTGGGCATCCCCCCTGCATTGAACTCTTCCGGACCTTCTTCACCGTCCACACCACTGGCCGGAGCAATGAGTACCTTTGCTTCTACTACTTCGTGAAGCGCAAGAAGTGCCCATTCAATTACCTCCGGTCATTTCCCTTTGGGAAGTGGGATGAGTGGAAGAAAGACTGGATAGTCGTCAGGGTGGAGGAGCACGAGAGGTTGGAGCTGCCTGATGGTCTTCCCGGCATCGACACGACGATCTGGAGTGAAGCTCCTGTGCTGGCGGAAGCTTTCAACCCTGCTTTGACCAGGATCCGCCAATGCGTGGAGGGAGGATTGACTCCTCAAGCGGTATTTTGCAATTTCTTGGTCAACAGGTGGGCGCCACTGAAGAGGAGGGAGAAACTTGCTTGGGCCCTCAACATCATGATGGACGACGACCGGGTTGAGACCGGGTTGAAGTCCAACATGGTGGGGAAAACCTTGGAGTTCCACCTCAAGAAGATACTGCATGGCATCGACGTCGAAGGCGACGACTTGACTCCGCCACCAGCTTTTCTTCCTCTGAACGTGGAAGTGGAGTCCAGCAGGGAGCTCCGGCGGAAGATGCCCATGCTTGACGACCTTGGTGTCGTCGAGAGAAGACCAACCTCCGGGGTAGCGATCCCCGGAGTACCCAAGGATAGCTCCGGCTCTGCTCCTAAGCCGAGGGGAGAAGTCGTCGGCAAGGGCAAGGAACTGGCGGATGAACCAGTGAGCCGGAAGAGGAAGTTGCAGTACGCCGACGGAAGGTCCGTCGGGCCCGCTACTTTTGCGTCAGCTCCTTCTCCCCGGAGGGGAAGGTCCTCTGTAGCTGCGGCGACTGTTCCCGTAGTGGGGTCCTCCCGGACCGCGACTGTTCCCGCGGTGGGGTCCTCTCGGAGCGCGACTGTTCCCGCGGTGGGCTCCTCTCGGAGCGTTAGCTCTGGGCGTGCGACTCCAGCGCCTGGGCTAGTGGAGACCTCCAGGTCCGGGGGTTCTTCCCGATCGAGGGGGGCCTCGACTCGGGAAACACCCGTGGCCGCGACGAGTTCCGGGGGACCTTCCGGAGCTTCCACTCCGGCTATGGCTAGCCCCGAAAGCCCGGGAAAAAGGTTCCGCGCAAGCTGGTGCGGAAGCCTCCCAAGGTAATTTTTGATTTCTACCTTGGATAGTTGTTTTAATTGTAGCAACTATTTTTTTAATTTTCTTCGTTCATCATCTGCAGCGTCTCCAAGAAGGGGAGTGAGGCTCCACCCTCAGCCACAGTGGCTGAAGCTGTGAGGGTGGGAGCTTCAGCTCCTGTCCCGGTGCCGCCCCAAGTGGTGGCTGAAGCTGCGACAACTCCGGCGCCGGCTGTCGTGGTCATGGACCTCGACTCATCCCCAGAAGTTCTCGTGGTAGCGCAGGACCACGGGAGTGAAGATGCGCCAGCGGCACCTGTCCCGGAGGTTGAAGCTCCGGGTTCTGGTGCTGCGATGATGGAAGCTCCGGCTATTGAGCCGGAGGAAGCAGTAATCTCGACCTCTGAGCCGGAAATTGTCGAAGCCTCAGCGGTTGAACCGGAAGTGACTGAAGCTCCGGCGTGCGCGCTGGAAACTGAGGTAGTTCCGGCAGTTGGGCCGGCTACCTCCGAAGCACCGGCCGCTGAGCCGGTCATCGTTGAAGCTCCGGCCACAGGGTCGGTTGATGTTGAAGATCTTCCGGCTCCTGAGCCGGGGGTTGAAGAGGTGACGGAGCTTGAGCCCCCATCAGAAGAGGTGCCCAGACAGAAGTCAGCAGTGGCTCCGGCTCCGGAAACGACGACGTTGGAGGTACCTGCGGCCGAGTCGGAGTGCCGAGGCGAAGTCGCTGGCCCCCTGTCTGAGGGGGTGAACGAAGACCTGGCGGTAGGGCCTTCCTCGATGGCGACTGAGGTCATTCTGGAGGACGGCCCTAGTGCCATGGAGACTCAGGGGACCACTCTTGTAGAGTGGGACCCAATTTTTGTATCCGAAGACCCGCTGGAACCAGCGGAGGAGACCCCAGCAGGTTCGGGACCCATCCCGTTGTCACTGTCCATTGACAACGCATGTTCCAGTCTGCGTCAAGTCCAACTGGCCTTCTTCCACGACAGCAAGGATCTTGAAGAAGAGCGCCAAACCCTTAGGCGGTGGCGTAACCGGCTCTACTTCGAGACCAAGCTGGCGCAGTCGAGGCTAGCGGATGACAAATAATGGATCAAGCGGGAGAATATCCGCCTGGAGTACTGGGGCAAGTTACTAGATGACAAGGAGAGTATGACTCGTGCCCTTGACGCTCAATCCCGGGAGATCTACGATCAGGCCAAAGCAGCCAATAGTGCGGCCGATGCTCACCATGAACAGCTTGAGGCCATTAATACTGCACTCGTCAAGCGCTGAGAGGCACTTGAAGAGAGGGAGAAACGGCTCGAAGATGAAGAGCAGAAACTCCTAGAGCTGCGGGATGACGTCCTGCGGAGGGATGAGGAGCTCGCCGAGAAGGTAGCTCTGGCTGACAAGGGTCTCGAGGAGCACACCAAGAAATTGGAAGAGCGCTGCCAAGAGGAAGAGGAGAAGGTCTGGGTGCGAGGGCAGGAACTCTATGAACAAGAGTGTGCCCTTATTGCCAGAGAGAAGAAAGTGAGGGGTAGAGAGAAGGACCTGGTTGACCGCCGGAACAAGATCCACCTCCGAGAGGAGGAGCTCGGAAAACTCGAAAGGCGGGTTGCTGAAAAGATTCAGCAAAACGCCAAAGAAGTTGAGCGCCTTGCCCGCAAGAATTCTGAACTGGTGGCGGCCAGAAGATCCCTGGAAGAGATGAAGGGCTTGAGAGCTGAGGACTCCCTACAGGTTTGGGATTTCTTGAGCAAGGCCAATGATGCACTGACACCGATGGGTTTCAGCCCCGTGCGCCCGGATGATCCGGAGCCGGAGCCGGACCTAGCGCTGCAGGCGTTGAGCGCAGCAGGTAGCAAGCTCTCCAAGGTGGGCGATGTCATCGCGGACCAACTGGAGGTTGAGGGGCAATCCCTGGCGAAGAACGTCGCAGAGTATGTGCTGACGTGCTACACCAGCCAGAACTCCCAATTTCCTCTGGACCCGGTGCTTGAAGGCCCCGTCGAAGGAGAAGGCGAAGCTACCCGAGCCAGCGTATCGGAGGTTGCCCAGAAGGTCGCCCAATTCTTCCATAGGGTCTAGGACCATCTCTATAGTTCTCACTTGTATTTTCTCTTCTTCTTCCTCAATTTTGTAATACCTTGTCTCTAGATGTAATCCCTTGTCTCCAGATAAATGAAATCCCAAAATTTTTGTGAATTTCACTTTTTGTCTTCAACACTTTTATCTTCACTTGGCCCCCTGGTAGATGTACACAATTTGATTGTGAACATGTACCAAGAGGATATTGCGTTTTGTTGAAGACCCTTTTGCTCCGAACTTGTAGAATTTAGGTTCGAAGTCTTCGATAGTGAAGCCCCCCTGAGGTTGTTGGAGCTTAGAAGCTCCGGCATTGTCTATCACTGGAGCTTAGTAGCTCCGGCAATAGTCTCTATCAACGCGTAGAGCATCGATAGTTAATCCTCCGCGGTGTCAGAGCTTAGTAGCTCCGGCAGTGACCTTTGCCAACACTCAGTTTGTTGGCAGCAGACTCCATTTACGGGGTCTTCTCACTATCTTTTATTCAGCGTCGACGGCTGGCCCCCCTAGGGGAGTCGGAAATTAGTTAGCTCCGACTTTTCTCCATCAACGTAGATTTTATTTTTCCTGCACACTTAAGCCAAGAAAAATAGTAAAATTCGTTTCTTGTCTATAATTTCGTCGCGGCTTACAATTCTTAAGAAGACTTTAAGTTAAACATGATTTTAAATACAACCGAATGTGTTGTCTTTTCTTCTAGATCCAACTGTCCATGGACCCGCCTTACTTCGACCTGCCGGGGTGTAGGTAGAGTGGCGTACATAGGGTGCTTGACCAGGCTAAGTCGATAGCACACTCCAGCCCTAGATTGGCTTGGCGGCTTTCAGGCGAGTTGGCCATGAACAATATTTGAATCCAAAAGAATTGACAATAAAACTCGAATCGTATATAAACTGGTCGAACTAAAATTTCTTAAGAATTGCACGTCTTTGTTATAGACAATAAAGAGAAAAATAAAAATGTTGAGCCTGTACAAAATAAATGCACGTGGAGTCTATTTCACATGAAAATGTCTTTCATTATAGGTCCGGGTACAGGGGAAACAAGTACACTCTTAGGGTACAGAACCAGGCTAAGAGTGTTTCATTTCTCGTTTGACCCAGGGTAGTTAGTGACACTTTTAGTCCTGAGACTGTGACAAGCGTTGCATGAGCTTTGCGGACCTTTCGGGAAAGGTTCGGCTGCTCTCCTAGAGGAACTACCCGACTTTGTACAATGACTCTATAACATACATCTCAAGTTACTCAAGACTCACCTCCGTGGTATTAAGTGTAGAACTTATGGAGGTGCTCAATGTTCCAAGGATTTGGGAGAGGTGTCCCATCCTCGGTAGCCAAGCGAACGCTTCCGGGACGGGATACTTTAATCACTCGGAAGGGCCCCTCCCAGCCGGGGGAGAGTTTGTTTAACCCTTCTCTGGATTGTATTCTCTGTAGCACCAGGTCGCCTTCCTCGAGCTGTTGGTTGTCTACATGCCGCTGGTGATAACATCGTAGGTCTTGGCGATATCGGGCATTCCGAACAGCTGCTTGGCACCTTCCCTCCTCAAGGAGGTCTAGGTCTTCACACCGGAGCTGGTACTGCGCGGCTTCGTCGAAGGTCCGGACCTGGAGTGAACCCAAGGTGATTTCCGGAGGAAGGATTGCTTCAGCTCCGTACACCAGAAAGAAGGGTGTCTCTCCAGTTGACCAGTTTTGGGATGTCCTGTTGGCCGATAAAGTGGGCAGAAGCTCTTCGATCCAGTTAGCTCCATGTTTTTTCAAGCGCTCATAGGTGCGCGTTTTAAGTCCTTTAAGGATTTCAGCATTTGCTCTCTCAGCTTGGCCATTGCTGGCTGGGTGAGCTACGGAGGCGTAGCAAACCTGTATGCCGAGGTCTTCGCAATATCCTTGGAATGCAGAGCTTGTGAATTGGGTCCCATTATTAGTGATGATTTTGTTCGGGACTCCAAATCTGCATACAATGGACTGTAAAAAAATGATAGCAGATTGTTTGTTGATTGTCACAACTGGAGTTGCTTCCGGCCACTTGGTGAACTTGTCAATGGCGATGTACAGGAACTTGTAACCTCCGACGGCTCTTGGGAAAGGTCCCAAGATGTCCATCCCCCACACAGCGAAAGGCCATGTAGGAGGTATCATTTGTAAGGGCTGAGCCGGAGTGTGAATTTGCTTTGCATGAAATTGACATGCTTTGCATTTTTTCACCAGCTCAGTAGCATCCTGGAGTGCTGTAGGCCAGTAGAAGCCATGCCGAAAGGCTTTACCAACCAACATGCGGGAAGACGCGTGGTTCCCACACTCGCCTCCATGGATTTCTGCGAGGAGCTCGCATCCTTCTTCCCTTGTGATGCACCGCATTAGGATGCCGTTAGCACCGCGCCGGTAGAGATCCCCTTCTACCAATGTGTATCTTTTAGCCAATCTGACTACCCGGTCAGCGGATGCATCATCATCAGGAAGGATGCTGTCTTTCAAGTAGTTCCGGATCTCCGAGATCCATGCATCGGAACTAACTTGAGCATTTGAGTCTTGCGTGCTGGTTTGCTCGGAGCTTCCGGCAGCACCTACGACCCTTGATGGCTGCCATGGTAACAGGGCCATCGGGACCGTCAGCTTCGGGATGCTGATCTCGCCCCCTTCGCTCAGTTCGGCAGGCTGAGCTGTGGGTTTCGACAATCTCCGAGCAAAAGTTCCGTCAGGAGCCGGAGCTCCGGTTGACGCTTTCGTCGAGAGTTCGTCGGCTTCAGCATTGTGGGCACGCTGAACATGGTGGAGATCTAGGACTTCAAAGTCCTTCTGAAGCCTCTGGACTTCAAGGAGGTAAGCAGCTAGCTGGAGATTATTGAAGGAGCATTCACCCTTCACCTGCTTAATGATGAGCTGTGAATCTCCCTTGACCAGCAATTGCTTGACACCATATGATAGTGCCACCTTTAGTCCGTAGATGAGTGCTTCATACTCTGTCATGTTGTTGGTTGCCTTGAAGTCAAGGTGTACCATGTATTTCACCTTCTCCCCAGTCGGTGCAAGGAGAAGGATTCCAGCTCCGGCCCCTTGCTTTTGCATGGAGCCGTCGAAGTAGAGGGTCCAGTGAGTCTCGGTGAAGGTTGGAGCTTGATGCTCCGTCTTCTGCTCACTGGGGCCCCCAGGGTTTGATGGATAGGGAGTCCATTCTGCCACAAAATCTGCCAATGCTTGATTCTTGACTGCTTGCCTTGAAATAAATTGAAGATCAAATTCAGCCAATTCCGCTGCCCATTTTGCAATATTCCCAGTTGAATTGGGATTATGCAAAATTGCTCGAAGTGGGTAAGAGGTCACCACTGAGACTTTGTGAGCTTGGAAGTAATGGCGAAGCTTCCTGGAGGCAATAAGAACTGCATAGAGCAGCTTATGCACCTCTAGGTATTGAGTCTTGGCATCATGTAATACTTCACTAATGAAGTACACCGGGCGTTGAATGGTCCGGACCTTCCCAGAGGGGTCCGGAGCTTCCTCTTCACTGACCCGGATCCTCTCGGAGGAATCCGGATTTTCTTCGGGGACCTCCGGGTTCTGGCTGGGGGAACCCGGAGCTTCTTCAGAAGTGACCTGGATCCTCCCGGAGGGGTCTGGGTCTTCTGAAGTAACTTCTTGTGGATTCGAATCTGGGAGCTGGGACCCACACTCGCTTTCAGGAACCTCCGGACCCTCCCGAAGGGATCTGGATTCCTCAGTGTGGGGTAGTTCTGGTCTCTCCGCAACTAGAACCATACTGACGACTTCGTCAGTAGCTGAAATATAAAGTAACAAAGGCTCACCAGGGTTCAGAGCTACCAGAATTGGTAGGGTGGTGAGGAACTGTTTCAGTTCCTGGAATGCCTTCTGTGCTTCTTCGGACCATTGAAATGGCCCGGACTTACTCAATAGCTTGAAGAAGGGGAGTGCCCATTCCGCCAGTCTTGAAATGAACTGGCTGAGGGCTGCTAGACATCCAGTCAACTTTTGGACGTTTTTGATGCGGGTTGGTGGCCGCATGTCTTCAATGGATTTAATCTTCGCCGGATTAGCTTCTATGCCCCGGTGACTTACCAGGAAGCCAAGAAGTTTTCCGGAGCTAACCCTGAAGACACACTTGTCTGGGTTTAGCTTTGTGCGAGTGGCCCGCAGCTTGTCGAAGACAGCCTGCAAGGTGTCTAGGAGTGACTCCTTGTTCCTGACCTTGACCACGATGTCATCGACGTACACTTCCACTATGTCTCTAATAAGTTCTTCAAAAGTTTTGTACATGGCTCGTACAAAAGTTGAAGCTGCATTCTTGAGACCAAAGGGCACGGCTGTGTAACAATACAATCCATCTACAATGAAGTATGCTCTTCATCTTCCCTAGACATCCTGATTTGATGATATCCGGAATATGCATCAAGGAAACACAGTAATTCACACCCGGAGGTGGAATCCACTATCTGATCTATTCTAGGTAGTGGGAATGGATTTTTTGACATGCCTTATTTAGTGTGGTGTAGTCGATGCACATCCGAAGCTTCCCGCCGGCCTTGGGCACAACGACTGGGTTTGCCAGCCATTTTGGATGGAAGACTTCTCGGATGAACCCGGCTTCGAGTAACTTCTTCACTTCTTGTCGGATGAAGTTCTGTCGCTCTACGGATTACTTCCGAGGCTTCTGGTGCACAGGCCGAGCATCGGGGTAGATCTTCAGCTTGTGCTCAATCACTTCCCTGGGGATCCCAGGCATTTGTGACGGTTGCAAAGCAAACACGTCGACGTTAGCCCGGAGGAAAGTGATGAGCGCGAGTTCCTATTTGTCGTTCAATCCTCCCGATATACGGGTGGTCTGAGCGGCATCGGAACCAATTTGGACGACTTTGACGGGAATGTCGGTGTCGCCGCTTGGCTGCACTCGAGGTGCAGAAGTCGAGCCTCGTTGACGAATGCTCAGAGGTTTTGGAGCTTGCTCCTGTCTGGAGTCCTCCTCTTGCGCCGTGGTGAGCGCATGGAGTTCTTCCAGTGCAGTTACTACGGCAGTGCGATCTCCGCGGATCTGGAGAATGCCTACTGGCGTTGGCATCTTCAACACCAGATAGCCATAATGAGCAGCTGCCATGAATTTATACAGGGCAGGTCTACCCAAGATGGCATTGAAGGGAAAGTTGATCTGAGCGACGTCGAAGACCAACTTCTCGGTGCGGTACTTCTCCCGTGTCTCGAAGGTAACAGGGAGAGTAATAGCTCCGAGTGGGGTGATGGCCCCCGGACCTACTCCGGAGAAAGGTCGAGAGGGGTGGAGATCCGAAGGTCGGAGCTGAAGCTTAGTGAAAGCTTCGAAGCTGATGAGGTTAAGCCCCGAACCTCCGTCTACCATGACGTGGCGTGGTGGAGCTGGATGTTGTCGATGGTAGGAGATACCATCAAGGGTAACTGTCCTGCTCCAACCATGCTCCGGGGACAATCCGAAGCATCAAAAGTGATGGCTGTGTCCATCCAATTTCGATGAGGTTCCAGCCTGACTGTAGGAGCTACAGCGGCCATATCCCGACGCATAGTCTTGATGACGCGACGGCAGGTGATATCCCATGATCCACCAAAAATGGTGTTCATGGTCTTCCGACGCTCGTTGTCAGAGACGTCAGAATCATCGTCGACGGAGGTGTAGACGGCCTTCAGGACCTTTTTGGGATCCTGGAACCCCAACTCCTCTTCTGCCGGAGCTTCGTCAACCTTTTGCTTTCCTTCCCTCTGTCGGAAAGGAGATTCTTCCCAGCGTTTGTTGTAGCGCTCGGCAAGGTTTTGGACCTCTCGGTAGTCTTCCAAACTGTGGCTGCCCGTTTTGTGAATGGGACACCACACTTTGGGTTTGCCACCGTCTTCAGAAGACGGTCGAGGTCGCTTCTCGGGGCGTGGCCCCCGGCCACCCGGAGTTGCAGCAGCTGCAACATTGGATGTGCCAGCCGACGGCTTCTTCTTGCCGTTGGTCTTCTTTTTCTTTTTGCCACTTTCGGAGGTAGCGGCTTCTTCTTTGGAGGATTTCTTGTAACCCTCCGAGGTTGGTTTGGAGTGCATCTCACGGCCCTCCGCAGCTCTGGCACATTTGTCAGCCACGATGAAGAGTTCCGTGACACTGGTGATCTCCTTGATCGCCAGTTTCTCCAACATCTTCTTATCCCGTACACCCTGTCTGAATGCCACAATGACAGAGGCTAGAGATAGAAGGGATGGTATTTCGTACCTGAGAGAACCTCTGGATGAACGATCGCAGGGATTCTCCCCCTTTTTGCACGACTGCAAAAAGGTCCAGTTCAGTGCCTGGTCGGGTGTATGAACACCCGAAGTTGGCGGTGAACTGCCGGCACAGCTCCTCCCAACTGTTGATAGAGTTGGGTGGAAGGCTCATAAACTAGGACCTTGCGGTCCCAGTTTAGGCCACTGGAAAATAATTGGCCATCAGGGCCTCGTTTCCTCCGGCTGCTAAGATTGCAGTGGAGTAGATTTGAAGAAATTCGGCGGGATTAACAGTCCCGTCGAATTTTTCCGGTAGTTGAGGCCGAAACTTCTGTGGCCATCTAACCATGCGCAGGTGCATGGCCAGGGCTGAACAGCCTCCTCCTACTCCTTCAGGAGTAGAAAGGTCCTGAGCTTCCCGTCTTTCACGGGCACGCTCAATATGGACTCGGCCGTCCTGCTGGCGGTATCGGTGATCAAGCTCCGCCTGGAGGTCATGAGTCGAAAGCCCGGATACCGTGTGAGTGCGTCGTGCCCCGGAGGGCAATGACGTCACTTGTTGTGACGCAGCACGTCTCCTGCTATTGGAAATGTGCGGACCAAGTCTTCCAGACAAAGTCCACCGCTGTGACGATGCTCTCCTGAAGGAGGAGGACCCTGGTTGCTGAGGCGTTCAGCTGCTGCTGCAACCAAATGCTCCACATTGGCCCTCCACTGCTCCAGTGCATCCCGGGATGCATCGGGAGGTGGTGGGCGTTGGAGAAGAGCACGCGCTGCATGGAGCGCGTGTTCAGGGTTGTCATGATTTGCCGACGCAGTAATTGTTGCCGGCGCGCCATCACGTTGCCCAGCACGATTTGCTGGAGGAGACGGTGGTGGTGGGAGTGTGACTCCTGCTGGTGCTGAGGCTCCTGCTGGTGGCTGCCTATTGGAGGGATTGTCCCCAACAGCCTGAGCAGCAGGTTGACCGTTGGATGATCCAGCAACTGAGTTCACCATTCTCAGAATCTCAGGCACCCCCTACCTGGCGCGCCAACTATCGGTGGTTTGGAACCGGCAGATCTCCCTACACTGCTAAAGTGATAGGGGAGTTTGATGTTCGGTATGGGCGCGCGGAGATTCAAGGTGAGTAGGAAATGACACAGGAGACACAAGAGTTTACGTGGTCCGGGCCGCCTGAGCGTAATACCCTACTCCACGGGTGTGTTGGTGTTGTATTAGTTGTATGAGCTTGTGTTGAGCGTCAATGGCGTGTTTCTCTAGCCCCCTGAACGTGTCGTCGGCCTGTCCTTTTATAGTACAAGGGCAGGCCGTTACAGATTAGCTTGGCCCGACATGTGGCCCCGGCGGTTACTGGTATTGATACACGTTTAATTGCTCTTAATGACCCTGTAACGAGCTTTGACAGCACCGTTACTGGTGTTAAGATCGTCCGTTTAAGTGTCATTAATATGGTATTAATGACACTTAATCGGGTCTTGAAGTCCTTGATTCCCCTTTGAAGATCCGGAGCCGTTGCGGGGTCTTCCGGAGGTTAGAGGCTGAAGATCCGACGGTTGGACACGTGGCAGCTCCGGAGCATACTGTGGAAACAGGTAGCTCCGGGGCTACCCAACACGTGTCAGGTACGGAGCTTCTCTCGGTCTGGGGTTAAATCCGGAGGTGCCATTTCGGTACATGGCCCGGAGCTTGCCCCTTGTGGGCGGTAGCTCCGGTTCGATAGTACACGTGTCGACCCTGGGATTAACCATGTTGGAGAAGCGGGTCCGGTTATATCTGACATGCGGGCCTCCGAAGGTCTTCAAATCAAGTAGATGACTTTTCCTTAGTATCTTTGTATCCTCAAGGGGTGTACGGTTTCTAGGGTACCGACAGTTACCATGGTGTTCACCAAGGGTCATAGGTCCTGTCAGAAGCTCCGAGCAACCCAACACGCAAGACTTAGAAGCTCAAGTTAGCTCCGATGCATGGATCTCGGAGATCCGGAGCTACTTGAAAGACAATATCCTTCCTAAAGACAGTGTATCCGCTGACCGGATTGTCAGATTGGCTAAAAGATACACGTTGGTAGAAGGAGATCTCTACCGATGCGGTGCCAACGGCATCCTAATGTGGTGCATTGCAAGGGAAGAAGGCCGCAATCTCCTCGCGGAAATCCATGGAGGCAAGTGCGGGAACCATGCATCTTCTTGCACGCTGGTCGGTAAAGCCTTCCGGCATGGCTTTACTGGCCTACAACACTTCAGGATGCGGTTGAGCTAGTGAAGAAATGTGAAGCATGTCAGTTCCATTGCAAAAAATATTCACACACCGGCTCAATCACTACAAATGATACCACCTACATGGTCATTCGCTGTGTAGGGCATGGATATCTTGGGACCTTTCCCAAAAGCCGTCGGAGGTTACAGGTTCCTATATGTCGCTATCGACAAGTTCACCAAGTGGCCGGAAGCAACTCCAGTAGTAACAATCAACAAACAATCAGCAATCAAGTTCTTGAAGTCCATTATATGCAGATTTAGAGTTCTAAACAAAGTCATAACTAACAACGGAACTCAATTTACAGGCACTGCATTCCAAGAATATTGCGAAGACCTCAGCATTCAACTTAGCTACGCTTCAGTAGCCCATCCAGCAAGCAATGGCCAAGCAGAGAGAGCAAATGCAGAAATCTTGAAAGGACTCAAGACGCGCACATATGAGCGCTTGAAAAAGCACATGGCTAACTGGATTGAAGAGCTTTCGTCCACATTATGGGCGAATAGGACAAAAGCTAATCGGTCAACTGGGGAGACCCCATTCTTCTTGGTGTACGGAGCTGAAGCGGTCCTTCCTCCGGAGATCACCTTGGGGTCCCTCCGGGTCCAAACCTTTGACGAAGCCACGCAGGACCAGCTCCGGTGTGAAGACCTTGACCTCGTCGACGAGGGAAGGTGTCGAGCAGCTGTTCGGAATGCACGTTATCACCAAGCGCTCCGGCGCTACCATCAAAGGTATGTGCGTGACCGACAGCTTGAAGAAGGCGACCTAGTACTCCGGAAGATACTAACTCATGAAGGGATGAACAAACTTTCCCCCAGCTGGGAGGGTCCCTTCCGAGTCATTAAAGTATCCTGACCAGGGTGCGTTCGCTTGGCAACTGAGGATGGGATCCCACTTCCCAATCCTTGGAACATCGAGCACCTCCGTAAGTTTTATTCTTAGAATCTTGGAGGTGAGTCTGTAATTACACACAATGCATGTTGTAGAGTCATTACACAGAGTCGATGAAGTCCTTCCGGAGGACATACGGACCCCTCCGGGAGGGTCCGGGAAATTCAAGTAACACTTGACACAGTCACAGCACTAAAAGTGTAACTACTTGCTCTGGGCTAGCACAAGATGTATAGCACATTTAGCAGGGTCCAGCACCCCAAGTGTGTCCTTGTCTCCCTTGTAATCCGTACCTATAATGAAAAGCATTGTTGTGTGAAAACAGACTCAACGTGCATTTACTTTTTGTACAAGGCTCAATATGTCAAATTATTTTTACCCCCCTTGTCTGTAATGAAGTTGTGCAAATCTTTTTGAGTTTTGTTCCAAGTAATTCACATGCATTACAAGCCTTATTGACAGTCTTTTTGGATCTTAACACCGCCACATAGTCTACTTGCCTGAATGCCAAGCCAACATAGGTCCGGAGTGTGCTATCAACTTAGCCTGGTCCTGCACCCTAAGTACGCCACTCTACCTACACCCCAGCAGGCCACAGTAGGGTGAGTACTAAAAAGGCATGTGGATCTAGGAAGATTCTATCAAAACGCTTGTTATCATGTTGAGTTTCTTTGGATCTAAAGTTCAAATAAGAACAATAAGCCACAACCAATTTATAGACAAGAGGACGAATTTTACTTTCTCTCTTGCCTTTAATGTGCAGAAAAAGCAAAAATTCATAGCGATGATGGACGACGCTGGAGCTACTAAGCTACAACATCTCCCAAGATAGGTCCGCCATCAATATCTAATATGTTGACGCCAGAGCTACCAAGCCCCGACCATTCCAGGGGGCCTTTCTTCGACGCTTCAAAATTGAAGACTTCAACATACTGTCATAACATTTGGTACATGTACACACCTCAACCGTACACATGTACCAGGGGGGCAACAAGACACGACATAGTATATTGAAGACAAAGTGAAATTTAAGGCAAAAAGGAGGATTTTCATTAATCAGAAGAACTGGATTACAAAATTGAGATTACAAGGTACAAAGGGAGAAAAGTCCTAGCTACTGGAGGATCTAGGACCTATGGAAAAATGAAGCAACCTTCTCAGCAGCTTCTTGAACACTAGCCCTGGCGACATCTTCCTCCTCCGCGATGATTCCTTCAAAAACCGGATCAAGGGAGAACTGGGGGTCTCGGTTCCGGTAACATGCCAAGACATACTCAACGATGTTCTTGGACAAGGATTGACCCTCCATCTCCAATTGATCGGCGATGACATCACCCATCGCGTCAAGTTTGCTTTCCGCAGAGCTAAGTGCCGCCAGCGTCTGGTCAAGCTCTTGCGCCGGGTTCTTTGGGCATACTGGAATGAAACCAAGGGGCACGATGTGGGGACCAGAGTCCACACATCCGAGGATCTCATTGGGTGGTGCCGTGCGATGCGGCACCTAACAGCACACACAAAAAGGATACCAAAACATACAAAGTTTTCATTTCATAATAAGAAGAGTTTACAAAAGAGTGTACAACGGAAGTACACACGCAGCAGAAAATACATACTCATAATCTCACCTAACTAAGCAGGAGAGAAGACGCCCATGCCCTAGGACACTTCTCACTAGCAACAAGAAGAACATTCAGCAGCGGCGTGGTTCACATGAGATTTATCTCGACACCTCGAGTCTCATGTACAACCTGAACAGGAGAAATAAAACTAATACCTGCAAAAATCGTTACAGCACAAACGTGAGCATAAGGCTCAGCAAGACTAACCCGTCTCACTAGACATATGCAGGGTGAATACTAAGCATAGGTAAGGAATAGCATAAATATACTCGCCTACAAGTGGATCCTTATAATCATGTTTTAAGTAGCAAATGACATCTTTCAGGCATGGCACATAATAGACTCCACAATCAAACAAGAAACGCTTTGCCGATGATATGACATGCCCAAAGCACATAATGCTATTACAGGTAAAGTATGGGGAAACTGTAAACTTTTAATGTACTATCTCTAAGCCATACAAGGTTGCAAAGCAATTATAATTCAATATATCATATTCTTCTGACTTCTTTAGTATGTACTACGTCACAACTCAGTGAACAAGTGGTACTCTAAACCGCGAGGGACGGTGATTGCAATCAGGACACACCCAGAATACACGACACATACACCCGCTCGGAGGTACCTTTCACTGTACTCCTCTCCCACGTCGTATGTGGCCACCTTTCACCCGTCATCCCGATGTCAAACCAGTTCTACCGTCCCAAAAGTAAGGTCCCTAACCGAGCACGTCGAAGTTGCTCCTTAGAGGTTCCCACCTTACGATCATCTTCCCCCGAAGGATGGCGGTATAAGTTTCGACACGAGGGTGCCCGAGCTACATCAGTTTAATGGACCCCATTAATCCATTATGTAATCGGTACTGTTCAAACTTGCTCAACAAGGCCGCACACGAGACGGTCCTTAACCGACATAGACGGGGCTACAAACCAAGCTACACATTTGCCTTACCCATACCGGCCCAGGCACAAATGTGGTCGCAAACATTGTCCCCCTCATTCGGGTTCAGACAACCTTGCGCGTCCCGACAGGAACATCCCCGTCCACATCTCCAATTATTAAGAGTGAACATTTTGGTAACATCTCGTGAGTAGATTCCCCTACTCGACTCCTCTCGCAAGTAGAATAAACTACTTGACTTGTGGTCAATAAAATGTGACCCTCTCGCGAGTAGATTCCAACTACTCGACTTCTACCGGATTTCCTATGCATTAGCAAAGCAGTTACTAGAGGTCAAACTGTAACCCGTTCCATCCAACCCCTGAGATTTGTGGTCATGCAAGTGGAGTATCAATCACCCTATATGTAATGCACATATGAAACTTAAGACGTAATGTGAGAAATACTGCAAAACTCTGCAAAGCTTTTAAATGCAAACTGGGGCTTGCCTTAGTTTGCGCTAAGTAAATGTCAGTCGTTAAGTCTTGTGCTTTCCTCCAAAGAGTCTGCCACAGAACATCAAGTGGAAACACCTTGGCCTTCTCCTCCAAGCGAAGTTTCTTGTCGATCACCTATAAGCATGTTCCTATCGACATGATATGCATATAAGTAATTAAATAATTAAGTAATTTAATAATAGACTCCACGGGGTTGTGTAAACTTTAAGAACCAAGAGTTTGACTAGGCAGGACAAATATGCCTCTGTTGTGTGGGTAACCAGAGGATGAGTCAAGGTGGACATCGTAGTGTCGGTATGAACTGAAAGGTACAACATAAAGCTACATCGCAACTTAGCATACCACACTTCAAGCTATGCCACGCAAGATTGACAATTCTGAATGGTGAAGAAGTGTTGGGTGGAGAAGTGTAAGGACGACCCAAAAATCAAGGTGGGACATCGAAAGCTTGAGTATGAGTGGAGTGTACAAGACGAAGGTCGCGATTTAGCAGTCGACCAATGAACTTGACTTAACTCATAAAGGAGTAAACCTAGTTAAGTGAGCAGTGCTGTCGTAGGGTCCTGAATGAACCATGATGGAACCTAACGACACTTGAGACTGAATTGGATCAACATGGCTTGGACTTAAGAAGTCATTACAAGCACTGTTAACCTAGCATGAGTACCAAGACAATGTTCAAACCACTTTTAGGTAAACCAGTTGCTACGACTAACGTCACAAGCATCGTTTAGGTGCTTACACGATGACACTAATGTAGTGTCTACCGTAAGCTTGTCCAGGTGAGCTCGGTAAGCTCTCGGGACTTAAACATGATGCAAGACCTTGCAATGAAGGCATGCTTTGCCATTTCGAGAAGATCGTCTTAGCGACGTCCACATCAACCTGGACTCGTCAATGGGGTGAGCGGAATCCCGAACACCACCTTGTGAGTCTTAAGGCTAGTGATGTCGACTCGCTTGTTGATAAGCGACTCAACGAACCTGCCATCGATGAAGTGGTACACCAAGTTAACCAATCCTGTAATTGGTGAGGGAACATCCTCGACACAACCAAGGAACTCTTATCCAAGGTTACCCTTGGTCTAGTTTTCCTCGTCGGTCGCAACGTTCTCGTTGTACTTAACCATAGGTCATCGGTGATCACCAACATCCGTGGTTTGACCTAGAAGGCATGTTCTCAAGCACCTTGGCTACACCTAGGACTCGATCACCCTCACATCGACTAAAACCTAATTTGGCTTGACAACTATTGTCCGACGAGTCATGCTTGTTTTTCAGCACCACACTCATCACAGGCATACTCCATCTCGATTCCAGGACACGATGACGGCTCGGGGCGTCACGACAACGTCATGTGGTCAACGACGTCGACGCGGCTCATGGTGGAGCATCACGAGCACACACGGACAAGTTAACGCGATTCAAAAGACAAAGAAGGTCAACTTGGGGATTTCTAAAGGAATGATATCATGGCGAAAAATGGACGTACGGCTTGACGACACATGAGTACCATTAGCGGTCACCACGAACGGACTTCGATGACGTCAAGCAAGGCATTTCAGGGAAAGGCTCACCTTGTAGGCATTTCACCGAATATCTTGGGGGTGTACTTGATTCCATCACTTCATCACAATTCGAAGAGCATCATGGCACATATCTTGGTCGATTGCCAACCCACAGTAAACCTGCATCCATAGACCAGCATTGAACAACAACACACTTAGTTTCGCCTTGTAACCATTTCGTTGAACACCTTGGCTGCAACACTGTTCAACTAATCTTTGCACAAATCAGAGCTAACCTTGGACCAGTTGTCGATACCATTGTGTCAAAGGCATGTTCCCAAATTTCATCCATCACACCAAACATTCACCTTGCTTCCAGGACATAGCCACGACGCGGAACGTCGCAACGATGTTGAGGGGGAGCAGACAGGCACGACCATGGCACACAGGCGAGCAGTAAAGCGCAGCAATGAGCTCGACCATGGTGGCAATGGCGCGCGGTAAAGTGCGGCCAAGGCGCGGACAATGGCCGGTGTGCAGCAGAGCTGGGCGTGGCGACGAGTGGCACACAGGGAGTGAGCCTGTGCCGGCGTGGGGCGCAGGAGCAGAGGCAGTCGTCGGTGCGACTGATGTGAAAACAGCTATGGCGTGAGGGTGGCACGGCAGGGGTGCCGGCGAGGCGCGACACAAGCAGCCGGTGAGACGGTGGCAAGGAGCATGACCAGCAAGATGCAGGGGCCGGTCGCAGGTGCGGCCAAGACACGTCAAGCTGGGCTAGGGCGCGCAGGAGCGAAAATCAGCAGAGGCCCAGGCACGTGGTGGAGCTGGAGGAAGGGAAAAGGATACTGCGAGCAGCAAGCTTGGCTCTGGCGCACGGGAGCGTGAGGAAATCGAGCCTGCGCCGGAGGGAGTCAGACGCTGTGGGGGCGGCGCCGGTGAGGAAGCACGACCATCACCATGGGTCGGGTCGGGAGCAGGTGAGGTGTTGTCTTCTTGCTGCTATCGATAGGAATGAGCACAAGAGGAGTCGGGGCGGCTATAAGGAGTAGAGCAGGAAGAAACGAACTTGAGTTCTGCCTCTAAAGAAATACATGACATGTGAGACCCACTTCACTCTCCTCCCTTCTCCTTTCCAATTTCAAATAGAGCTAGCAAACATGCTTCAAAAATATTCAACTTTGGCCCAATGACTAAATAAAATGTGAAGAATTTTATGGTGCAATCAGATTTCAAAACTGAGCAAATTAATTTTTTACTCAGGTTTGAATTTGAATTCAAGTGGTGATACTTGACTCAATGAAATAAATAGTATATTAGGTTCAAAAATCCTAAACCTTGAAGTTAACCTTTTTGAACAATAAGGGACCTCGGGAAAAATTTGGAGTTGATTTGGACAGGGTTAAGTACAAAGTTTAAATTTGAAGTTGACTTTGATTAAACTCTCAGTACGTGTCCAATAAATGGAAAACGTGCTTCGAAAATTTTTGAAACTTTACCGGGAGTCAATTTGGAATATTAGAAGGTCATGGAAAAATTTACAGCCTTAGATTTGAATTTTTTTGAATGTCCCATTTTAGGGTTGGAATAATTCCTTTTTCTTTCTCTTTATTTTGTTTTCTTTCGTCCGTTAATTTTCATTAAAAATGTGAATACTTGGAAATTAAGGATTTTACACCTTAAGTCCCAATATACATTAGCAACCATGTTCTATATGAAAATTTTTAACAAGTTCCTATTTTTAGCGAACATTGGTTAACTCATATGGTTCATGTGAGTTTGGATTTCCAAGTCCACTTTCAAAATTTTTAAGTTCGTATTTTGCGTTTTTGTTCTTCCAAAAAGTGGGCTTTTACAATCCTTCCCCCTTAAAGGAATCTCGTCCCGAGATTCTATCAAGTAGAATAACAGAAACGATGAGGGGACGATCCGTAAAATAGGGTCATTGACTAAGGAAAATGGCAATTCCCTTAAAGACTTGGGTTCTATGAAATAGTGATTATCTTCAGGCATCTTAAGAAATTCTAAGTCTGCTACAAGTGATTCCACTCTTTAAGTTGATAACCTTGACAGAATGCTCGACATGACCATATCACGTCGTAAAACTTTCACGTCTGTTACTGACCCTTTATTGCTGTACTCTTACACTGGCATGACATCTTGTTCTGTCCTAGTCTTGACTTGAAGAATTTGCACTTGTTCTTTGCTTCTCTAGGTCACCTTGATAGTTTGAAACTATCTTTGCATTGATTCTTGGTTACTTGCTTGGTTTTTGCATAGGTCCTTATAACTTAATGTGGTATTTCCCTTGACATGAGTTAAGATGGTTTACGAGGTTAAACAACAATCATTAACCTCGTTTGATGTTTAGTCAACTATAGGATCCCTTAGCTATAGCATAATAGTAGCAAAGCACTCAACACTCTTATGTGGGCAAAACACCAGTAATACTGAAGATATGGCGACTACAAGGTTTTTGGGTATATCAACATCATCAAACAATAGAAATAAAAGATGAAGACTCTTTGCGGTGGCACACGAGGATTTAAGGATTCAACATCCTCATATGTTCCCAACACAGCAAAGAACTCAATCATATGGTAACTACAAGGTAATTTGTGTAGCAAGGTTACCATATAACAATGCAAGGACTTAGATGGACCCAAAGAGTTTCACAAGGTTGACAATCGAATGGTATCCTCGCGAGTAAGGAGATTTCATGGATTTTACAAGGTTGATCATCGAACTGATGACCACTCGATGACGAACGGTATAGTTGCAACAATCAAAGCACTTGAACCTAAACAAGTCAAGGACGGGTTGTTCAAGTGTTTGTTTAGTTGGAAGGGAGGTTGAGTAATTGGTTTCCCAAGTATTACTCAATGGAAAGGTGACCAACAATGTAAGAAGTCGAATGAAGATGGTGAAATGACCGTAGTCATTAGACACCTTAGAATAGTTTGGATGGGGTACACAATCTTGCTCTAAATTTTAGTATTACTATGCATCCTATCATTGGTGTTTCATTGGTAATGATGCTTCATGATGCATCGCATGGGTTATGGTGCAATGCCTATGCACATGGTATGGTGCAAATGGTGCATATGTATGGTGCAAATGGTGCATATGTATGATGCAAATGGTGCACATGCATGGTGCAATAGCTTTTATAGTTTGAGCAAGACTGTGACGCCCGGTTCCGAAAAATGAACCAAGCTAACGTATATGTGTGCCCAGGATGTTCATCACACATACACGAGTGCAATCACAAAAGAGTATACAGAAAATTACCACAGAACAAGATTAATTAACCAAATTTTATTACACAAACCAGATTATCCTCGAATACAAGCTCCAATGAATATTAATGACAAGTTCAACTAATGCAACGGAAATAAACTAATTAAGCAAACTAAGCAACTATGCAGCATAAGCGACAGGGTATGTATGCGCAGCTCCAATCAACACCACAGGCAAAGCTGACGGTAGACACAGCCTAGAACTCCGCATTATCGCCATTAAACTCCCAATCCTGACCTGCAACTGTTGGGGGGGGGATTGCAAGAGTGAGTACATGTCGTACTCAGCAAGTGTGGAAAGTATGACATGTGGCTGATTCAAATGACGACAATAATAATGGCAAAGTGCTGAAAAGTACAGTAAAACATTTGAAAAGCAACATATTATATGTATGTGAAGTAAACCCATCATAATCATAAATAATATCATAATAGCAGTCCATAATTCACCATCCTTATCAATAATTCCAGATTTCACCATTGCCAATAACCATATTCAATACCAGAAATAAATCCATAACCATCCATAACCATCACCAATACCAAATACCCTCTAATCATGGAAGTTGTCCAGGTGCTCATAACCGGGAGCACGGCTATCAAGATAGTTTTATTTGACTCTGCAGAGTTTGTACCTATTTACCCACGTGTTCGTGATTTCATCACCTTTTGGCGACTAAGAATCTCCCTTATGCCCATGACCCGTCAGTCATATTACACACTTCCGTTGGTGTGTGGCCAAGAGATCACAAAATAGCCTTTACAAAGGGATTACTAGCCTATTTAGACCCCACTGAGGTTTCACCGGTGGCGATGCCTCCAACTGAGCACATCTTCAACCAAGGGCCCCCTCTTGAGCCATTTGGATCCCAGGGTAGTCCCACCAATCATCAACAAACCCAATCTGACTACCCCTTCCCCGAGCATCCACAATGGTCCAAGCAGCACTAGCAAAGCCCTAATTAATCAGCTACGCCGCATCCATACTTGGCCTCGTGGTGGCACTGTTGTCCTAGCTTATTCTCGCATGAACCGGTCCTTAGATCTAAAGCAAGCAAACCACCATAACATCCAACCCATCCACATACCAGGCTTGCTTAGATCACCCATTACAATACCATATTAACCAGTTCATGTTATCCATAATCTCATCCATGCATAAATAAATTGATTGGTATAGTTGTTTTCCATCCCAGTTGATTAAGCGAAGCAAAAAGTAAAAAGCCTTCCCGACTTTCTACCATAAATTCTAGGTGACAAGGGTGGTCAAACAAAACTAGTAAACTTCCTACCATAGGATTTCCCATCAAATTGACACAAGCATGCAATTTTACAAACAAAACATTTATTTTAAAAACAGGATTAATATGCTTCAAGGACACTTGCCTTGCTCTTGCTGTTGATTAGGGTCAAAGCCTTCAAACTCCTGGTGCTGTAGATCCTCCGCGGCACTTTCTAGCGCAAATCCGTCTAATCCACACAATAAACATACAAGACAAGAAACACAATCAAAGAGTGCACAAATATTACTCAATATGACATGACATGCATGATCGATACAAATGCAAGGTAGAACTTGTTACTAGATTGCTTTTAATGATAACTAACTAGTTCTAATAGCTTTTAACAAGTTTATACAGGTTTGGATTCGATTAGATCAAATTTTAGAATTAATTCAACACAATTTAACCAGAAAGATCGGACTAGTCCGCTAGGGACCGGACAAGTCCGTACTTTGCGAGATCAGCGGATTAGGGTTTTCTGGATCGACGTGAATTTGGAGATTAGGGGTTGAATTCACGTAAGGAAAAGAGAATAGAAGGTATACCAGGTGTTTAGAACTCCAATGAACCAAGAAACTTGGAGGTAACACTTGGATCTTGATGATCTAGGGTTGGTGATGAACTTGGAGATGAATTGGTGGTGAAGGACGAAACTTGGTGGAGATATCTATCCTTCTTCGTTTCCTCCTCTTCTTCTTCTTGCTTGGGGTCTTCTCCTCCCTCCTTGATGGTGGCTCCCCACGAACTAGGGTTTGGGTGGGTGGAAAAGTGGTAAATAGATGTCAAACCAAGGGGTGGGGCTGTTTATATAGAGGTGGAGGCTAGGGTTAGATGGATTTCGAGTTTTGGGATGAGTAGAGGCCGGTTTAGAGTCCCACATGGGCTCTAAAAGCGTTAGGCACGACGTACCTAGGCCCACTTAACGTGAAACCCAAGAAACAAGTCGTAAAACAAAAGATCAACTCGGAGTCGCGAAATATCGGACAAGTCCAGAAAGGACCGGACTAGTCCGAAGTCGTCCAGAGAGAAAATTGGACAAGTCTGGCCAAAAATCGGACAAGTACGAATTTGAACAGAGAGGAAAACGGACAATTCCGCTGGAACACCGGACTAGTCCGGAAAAGTCCAGGGACTTAGCAAATTTTCATGGATTCATGGAATATCGGACTAGTCCGCACAAAATCGGACAAGTCCGAATTTTTCCAGAGCCAAAATCGGACTAGTCCGCAGCAAAAATGGACAAGTCCGTTTTTAGTCAGAGAGAAATCGGACTAGTCCTCAGTAAAATCGGACTAGTCCGCACTTTCCTGCGTTTTAAGTGCGGTTTTGCTCCAAATCAATTTTAAATGCTCCGAAATAAAGTTAAACTTGTTCCTCTTTATGTGGGTTAATGTTAAACATGTATATGAGTGTATGTAGGGCATGATGCATGAAAATGAGGGTGTTACAAACCTACCCCCCTTAAAATGAATCTCGCCCTCGAGATTCGACACGGAAGAGAAGAGATAGGGAAATTCCTTCTTGAGATCATCTTCTAGCTCCCAAGTTGCTTCTTTTCCGGTATGGTGCTTCCATTGAACTTTACACCGTCTAATGACCTTGTTCCTTGTGACCCTCTCCTTAGTTTCCAAGACTTTGACCGGTTGCTCGACATACGTCAAATCTTCCTCTAGTTCCAATTCTTCCATTGGCACTTGTTCTTCCGGTACTCTCAAACACTTCTTGAGCTGGGAAACATGAAAGACATCATGCACGTCTGAAAGATGAGGTGGCATCTCCAACTTATACGCTACTTCTCCTCTTTTGTCCAAAATCTTGAATGGTCCAATATAGCGAGGTGCAAGCTTCCCTCTTATGTGAAACCTCTTATGACCTCTCATTGGTGACACCTTGAGGTAAACAAAATCTTCTATTTCAAAGGCTAATTTCCTTCTCCTATTATCCGCATAGACTTTTTGCCTTGATTGGGCTGCCCTCAAGTTTTCACGAATCATTTGGACTTGCTTTTCGGCTTCTTGCAACACATCTGGACCAAATACTTGAGTTTCTCCTGCCTCATTCCAGAATAAAGGTGTCCTACACTTCCTTCCATAAAGTGCTTCATATGGTGACATCTTCAAACTTGCTTGGTAACTATTGTTGTATGAAAATTCCGCGTATGGCAAGCTTTTGTCCCAACTTTTCCCATGCTTTAAAGCACAAGCTCTTAACATGTCCTCCAAAATCTGATTGGTCCTCTCGGTTTGTCCATCCGTTTGAGGATGATATGCTGAACTAAAATTCAACCTCGTTCCCAAAGCTTCATTCAATTTTTGCCAAAATCTGGAGGTAAATTGAGAACCTCTATCCGAGACTATCTTCTTAGGGACTCCATGTCGACACACAATATGCTCCATGTATATTTCGGCCAATCGTGCAGCTGTATATATGGTCTTCACAGGGACAAAATGAGCCGACTTGGTTAAGCTATCCACAATTACCCAAATTGAGTCATACCCGGACTGAGTACGTGGTAACCCAACTATGAAGTCCATAACAATTTCTTCCCACTTCCATTCCAGAATCTTTAATGGTTGTAATAGTCCAGCTGGCCTTTGATGTTCCGCCTTGACTCGTTGACACACATCACACAATGCCACATATTCAGCTATGTCCTTTTTCATGCTATCCCACCAATAGAAAGCCTTCAAGTCCTTGTACATCTTCGTACATCCGGGGTGAATCGAGTAAGGCGAGTCATGTGCCTCCTTTAGTATTGTCTCCCGAATATGTTTTACATTAGGCACAACGATTCTCTTTCCAAGCCATAAGGTACCATATTCGTCTTCATCAAATCTGAATTCTCTCCCTTCCTCAGTCCTTTCCTTGATTTCCTTGATCTCTTCATCTGCGGTTTGGGCCTCTCGAATTTCTTGCTCCAAGGTTGGGTTTAACTCCATCATCTTCATCTCATTTGCAAATCCGAGGTTCAACCATTCAAACTCCTTACATAACTCGAATGGTAACTCTCGAACTAAGAGTCGATGACTTACTCCCTTTCTACTCAAAGCATCGGCCACTACATTGGCCTTTCCCGGATGATAGTTGATCCCCAAATCATAATCTTTGATGAGCTCCAACCATCTTCGTTGCCTCAAGTTCAGATCCGTTTGTGTGAAAATATACTTCAAACTCTTATGATCCGTGTAAATTTCACACCTATGTCCAAGAATATAGTGTCTCCAAATATTCAATGCATGTACCACGGCTGCAAGTTCTAAATCATGTGTTGGGTAATTCTGCTCATGTTTCTTCAATTGTCTTGACGCATAGGCAACCACTTGACCTTCTTGCATAAGCACGCATCCGAGTCCTTGTCTTGATGCGTCACAATAAATATCAAAACCCTTGCTTACATCCGGCAATACCAAAACTGGGGCTGTTGTTAACCTCTTCTTCAACTCCTCAAAACTGTTTTGACAAGCTTCAATCCATTGGAACGCCTTTCCCTTCATTAGCAACTCCGTCATAGGCTTGGCTATCTTGGAAAAATCCTTGATAAACCGACGGTAGTATCCAGCCATCCCAAGAAAACTCCTTATTTCCTTGACATTTTGCGGCGGCTCCCACTTCAACACGTCTCTCACTTTTCCGGGGTCAACCGATACTCCTCCTCCTAAGATTATATGACCCAAAATGGCACCTCTTTCAACCAAAACTGGCACTTGTTGAACTTGGCATACAATTGATGCTCCCTCAATTTCTGCAGCGTAAGCCTCAAGTGTTCCTCATGTTTCTTCTCATCCTTCGAGTAGATCATAATATCATCAATAAACACCACAACAAATCTATCCAAGTACTCCATGAAGACTTTATTCATGAGGTACATAAAGTAGGCAGGCGCATTGGTCAATCCAAATGACATCACGGTGTACTCATAAGATCCATACCGTGTTCTAAAAGCTGTTTTGGGTATGTCCGATGGTCTGATCTTCATTTGAAAGTATCCCGACCTCAAATCAGTCTTGGAAAACACATAGGCGCCTTTCATCCGATCAAACAAATCCTCTATACGGGGCAAGGTGTACTTGTTCTTGATTGTTACCTTGTTGAGAGCTCGGTAATCCACGCACATCCTTTGCGTTCCATCCTTCTTGTCCACAAATAGAACGGGCGCTCCCCAAGGTGAAGAGCTTGGGCGAATAAAACCCTTCTCTAATTGCTCTTGAATTTGCTTCTTGAGCTCCGCTAATTCCACAGGAGGCATCCTATACGGCCTCTTAGCTATAGGTGCAGTTCCAGGTATTAAATCAATAACAAACTCAATGTCTCGATCAGGTGGCATACCTGGCAACTCATCTGGAAACACATCCAAAAATTCACACACTACCGGAATCTCCTCAATTGCGGCACCGTCCATATGATTCAGCTCCAATTGCTTCGGTGCAGTTTGAGATGCTTCAAATTCTACGGTGATCCCTTCCTCATTAGTCAACTTCACCATCTTTGTGGAACACTCAATAACTCCATTGTGCTTCCTCAACCAGTCCATACCAAGTATAATGTCCAATCCTTAAGAATCCAAAACTATGAGGTTGGCGGAGAAGTCTACCCCCCTTATTTTAAGGCTTACTTTTGGACATACTATATTTGTCCTCATCTCTCCTCCAGGAGACTTAACCAACAGAGTAATCTTCATATGAGAGACAGGCAAACTATACTTGGCAACATACTTCGATGCAATGAATGAATGCGATGCTCCAGAATCAAATAACATAGTCGCGGGGTTGGAGTTGGCGAGAAAGATACCAATGACCACGTCATCTGCTTGTTGAGCATCCTCCGTAGAGACATGGTTCATGTTGCCACGAGCAAAATTCTGCTGTCCACGGCTTCCTTGTGGCTGTCCTCCATTGGGTCTTGGGTTTTGCCTCGGCGCATTGCTTCCTTGACCAAGGCCTGACTTAGGACATTGATGCGCAAAGTGTCCAGCTTCTCCACAAGTATAACACTTCTTAACCCCACCAGAATTGTTGGGACGAGCTTGGTTTTGAGCATTTGCAGCAGGAAAATTAGCACGAGGCTCATAAGGCATTGGAGGCCTAGGTGCTTGCATAACAGGGCACTGCTGCACAAACTGAGTTGGGCGCGGTGCATAACCAGGGCGCTGAGCAGGAATAGAGGAGCTGTAATGAGGCGCATTGGACGGCGCAAAGCGAGGGCGCACATTACTTCCTTGTTGCTGTCCTTGATACGGCGCCTTCCTCTTGATTTCTTGCTCCATCTCACGGATCTTGTTCTCAACCACAATTGCTTTGTCCACAAGTTTCTGAAAATTGGCATAATCGCAGTTGAGTAGTTGCACTTGGATCTCATTGTTCAAGCCCCTCATGAACAAGTATTTCTTCCGTCTGTCCCGACTAACATCCTCAGGCGCATACCTTGAGAGTTGAGTGAATTTATTGAGATATTCACTCACGCTTGATCTTCCTTGCCTTAAATTCTCAAATTCTTGCCTCTTCAAGATCATAACACCCTCGGGCACATAATCAGAACGAAAATTCTCCTTGAATTTGGCCCAAGTAATTCTTTCTTGGTTCTCATGAGCATTGCAATAATCATCCCACCAATCCGCAGCTGCTCCAACTAGTTGATGAGAAGCAAATAGCACCTTCTCCCAGTCACTACATTGGACAATAGCTAGCTTCTTCTCCACGGACTTGAGCCAATCATCCGCATCCATAGGGTTTGCGGCATGAGCAAAGGTTGGCGGCCTAGTCCTCATAAACTCTCCCAACCGGTTATGAGGAGGCGGGGGTGGCGGTGGAGGCATGTGGGGCTAATTGTTGATATTGCCAGCCTGCAGCTGTCCCATAGTCTGTATCATGGTCTGCATGAGCTGGTTTTGCATGGCCAATAGCTGCTCGATGTTGATACCTCCCTGAGTAGATCCTTGCCCATTGTTGTTCTGAGGCACTCCATTGTTCTCCTCTTCATCATTGCCATCCCTCTGGTTGCGAGTCCTCACCATCCGAAGAAAAGCAGTAGGTAAGAATTAGAAAACGTCCCCAACTATATGCATCAAGGGATATGAAACTAAACAGGTAGCTACACTAGCCTAGGTGGACATGGCAATGCTAAGGCATCCCAAAATCCTCTATTAAGCACACAAGCAAACAATATATATAGCAAACATCACTGCAAGCAAAAACACATCGATTCATGAGTGCTCTTATGTGCTCTAAAGTGTCCATTCTATCTAGGCTGCGTCCTACGGTCAACCTGTGGCTCTGATACCAATCTGTGACGCTCAGTTCCGAAAAATGAACCAAGCTAACGTATATGTGTGCCCAGGATGTTCATCACACATACACGAGTGCAATCACAAAAGAGTATACAGAAAATTACCACAGAACAAGATTAATTAACCAAATTTTATTACACAAACACGATTATCATCGAATACAAGCTCCAATGAATATTAATGACAAGTTCAACTAATGCAGCGGAAATAAACTAATTAAGCAAACTAAGCAACTATGCAGCATAAGCGACAGGGTTTGTATGCGCAGCTCCAATCAACACCGCAGGCAAAGCTGACGGTAGACACGGCCTAGAACTCCGCATTATCGCCATTAAACTCCCAATCCTGACCTGCAACTGTTGGGGGGGGGGGATTGCAAGAGTGAGTACATGTCGTACTTAGCAAGTGTGGAAAGTATGACATGTGGCTGATTCAAATGACGACAATAATAATGGCAAAGTGCTGAAAAGTACAGTAAAACATTTGAAAAGCAACATATTATATGTATGTGAAGTAAACCCATCATAATCATAAATAATATTATAATACCAGTCCATAATTCACCATCCTTATCAATAATTCCATATTTCACCATTGCCAATAACCATATTCAATACCAGAAATAAATCCATAACCATCCATAACCATCACAATAACAAATACCCTCTAATCATGGAAGTTGTCCAGGTGCTCATAACCGGGAGCACGACTATCAAGATAGTTTTATTTGACTCTGCAGAGTATGTACCTCTTTACCCACGTGTTCGTGATTTCATCACCTTTTGGCGACTAAGAATCTCCCTTATGCCCATGACCCGTCAGTCATATTACACACTTCAGTTGGTGTGTGGCCAAGAGATCACAAAATAGCCTTTACAAAGGGATTACTAGCCTATTTAGACCCCACTGAGGTTTCACCGGTGGCGATGCCTCCAACTGAGCACATCTTCAACCAAGGGCCCCCCTCTTGAGCCATTCGGATCCCAGGGTAGTCCCACCAATCATCAACAAACCCAATCCGACTACCCCTTCCCCGAGCATCAACAATGGTCCAAACAGCACTAGCAAAGCCCTAATTAATCAGCTACGCCGCACCCATACTTGGCCTCGTGTTGGCACTGTAGTCCTGGCTTATTCTCGCATGAACCGGTCCTTAGATCTAAAGCAAGCAAACCACCATAACATCCAACCCATCCACATACCAGGCTTGCTTAGATCACCCATTACAATACCATATTAACCAGTTCATGTTATCCATAATCTCATCCATGCATAAATAAATTGATTGGTATAGTTGTTTTCCATCCCAGTTGATTAAGCAAAGCAAAAAGTAAAAAGCCTTCCCGACTCTCTACCATAAATTCCAGGTGACAAGGGTGGTCAAACAAAACTAGTAAACTTCCTACCATAGGATTTCCCATCAAATTGACACAAGCATGCAGTTTTAAAAACAAAACATTTATTTTAAAATAGGATTAATATGCTTCAAGGACACTTGCCTTGCTCTTGCTGTTGATTAGGGTCAAAGCCTTCAAACTCCTGGTGCTGTAGATCCTCCGCGGCACTTTCTAGCGCAAATTCGTCTAATCCACACAATAAACATACAAGACAAGAAACATAATCAAAAAGTGCACAAATATTACTCAATATGACATGACATGCATGATCGATGCAAATGCAAGGTAGAACTTGTTACTAGATTGCTTTTAATGATAACTAACTAGTTCTAATAGCTTTTAACAAGTTTATACAGGTTTGGATTCAATTAGATCAAATTTTAGAATTAATTCAACACAATTTAACCAGAAAGATCGGACTAGTCCGCTAGGGACCGGACAAGTCCGCACTCTGCGAGATCAGCGAATTAGGGTTTTCTAGATCGACGTGAATTTGGAGATTAGGGGTTGAATTCACGTAAGGAAAAGAGAATAGAAGGTATACCAGGTGTTTAGAACTCCAATGAACCAAGAAACTTGGAGGTAACACTTGGATCTTGATGATCTAGGGTTGGTGATGAACTTGGAGATGAATTGGTGGTGAAGGACGAAACTTGGTCGAGATCTCTATCCTTCTTCGTTTCCTCCTCTTCTTCTTCTTGCTTGGTCAACGCAGGAAAGTGCGGACTAGTCCGAAGTCGTCCAGAGAGAAAATCGGGCAAGTCTGACCAAAAATCGGACAAGTCCGAATTTGAACAAAGAGGAAAACGGACAAGTCCGCTGGAACACCGGACTAGTTCGGAAAAGTCCAGGGACTTAGCAAATTTTCAATGATTCATGGAATATCGGACTAGTCCGCACAAAATCGGACAAGTCCGAATTTTTCCAGAGCCAAAATCGGACTAGTCCGCAGCAAAAACGGACAAGTCCGTTTTTAGTCAGAGAGAAATCGGACTAGTCCTCAGTAAAATCGGACTAGTCCGCACTTTCCTGCGTTTTAAGTGCGGTTTTGCTCCAAATCAATTTTAAATGCTCCGAAATAAAGTTAAACTCGTTCCTCTTTATGTGGGTTAATTTTAAACATGTATATGAGTGTATGTAGGGCATGATGCATGAAAATGAGGGTGTTACAAAGACTAAATGAACCACGCACACACAACTCAAGAACTAACTCATGATGTGCAAACCTTGGATACCGTGGTCGTGAAAGACACTCAAAGAGTAACGTTACTTTCATGACTCGACCACAGTTAAGGAATTCATAACAGAACAATTGACAAGGAAGGTGGGAAACATACCATGTTACCGCGAACTTTCAAAAGCTTGTTCATGTACTACTCCACTTGATTGTATCTTCAACTAGGTCTTAGAGTTACCAGTTGACTTGAGGAGTATCTTCATCAGAAGAAAAACAACTAACTATATGTCGAAGGTTATCCCTAGACACCTGGTCGAGATCACTAGACACATTTCTAGTGATACTTCACTTAATCTTTGCTTCATTTAGTCAGAAGGAACGGATATCCTTCTCAATCACTTTAGTGGAGTTGAAGTCACACTTCTTCTTAGAGTAACTCAATCTGGTGGTGGATGTTAGATACTCTTGAAGATGTAATCTTAATTGATCGCCTTCTTGTTGACACGACTCGTTGTAACCAAGGTTGATGGTTGAACACCACCATTACTTGAGTGCTCGCCTTCCCCCTTAAAGTTTCAAACCAGGATGTCGAAGCGTACTTCAAACAATCCTCATGGAAAGATGAGATGCAACTCGAGTAATTGCGACTTGTGCTCGAAAGCACAAGAAGTGATGTGACAAGTCACATAAATTAAACACTAGTATGTCAATCCAAGGGAAAAGACTTCAAATGAGTTAAACACTCTATTCAACTTGGTATTTAGTTGAGTCCTAACTCTTGGTTGGTTACGACACTCCTCTAATTGAAATCAAGAGCCGAATGCCTAATGAAAACCAAAAGGTTCAAACTAGCCGGGCTATGTTGACAACTGGCCAGTCCGAACGCAAACTCGATTTTGATCCAGTTAATGGCAAAATAAGATCTTGACGTGAATAAAAAAGTTAAATTACACTTCAGGACCTTTCTAAAAAGTATTGGTTTTCCTCTATATCATCTCTGGTTTGCAGGTTATGCTATTTTAAAGTCAGCAGAATTTTCTGCACTTTCAGCAGAACCTGCTTAAAAAGTGGCAGTTTTGATCTAAAGTTTTCAGGCTGTTCTGATAGAAATCTGGAAATATTCTTATTTACAAAGTTTTAGCCAATGTAATCAGCTTTCCAGAATGTACTTACTTGTCTTCGTATCAGTCATGTTTTAAAAGATATGAATTTTTGTAGTTGGGTAAAATTTCAGCATTCAGAATTTGAATTCAGTTCAGATTGACCACTCTGCATTCAAACTCGATTTGGAATAGGTAGATGACCGATTTAGGTCTGAGCCAAGTGATAAAATTGTAGCTGACTCACTATAATTTCCAACGGTTACTCGCGCGACACCATTGGATGCAAAATCTGCTAGTTATGGGTCACATTCAGAAAATTCAGAGTGCTGTCCAGTTTCTGTAGTCCCAGACAGTTTCTGCGATTTCCAAAATTTCACCCAATTAAGAAAAGATTTTGGTCTTGAGCTGAATAGAGAATTTGTAGAGGACTTCGAAAGCTTTCCAAAAAGTCTTCATTTGCTCTCATAGAACTTCTGGTTGAGGAGATATGGATTTTTAAAGTTCAGTTATGTCACCAGATTTTTAATAAAATTTTGACAGAACTTCCTTTGTTTGTTGTTCATTTTGTCCACAATTTTCAGATAGTTAAACATTGATATATGCAGAAACAATGTATTACAAAATTGTTACATACATCCTCAGGATTCCATAAATGCATCACATGAAGTCATTCGACAATTCTACAGCGAGTTATGCGAGAAACAGTAACTGTATACAGGACTGTCCACTCGCTGTCCAGATTTGATCAAGTTTAGAAATTTGAAATTTTGAGTATGTTAGAGATGGATTATGCTCTGGAGTTCTATAGAAACGTTGTAGAGGACTCTCTACACTTTCCAACCACATAAAGTAGGCCTGCAGAGGTGAAGTCTGCAAAAAGTTATGATTCAATTGGTGAAGAGTTCAGATTCTGTCCCCTCTTCCGGGCTGCCAGAACCTCTTAAACGACCCTTCAATTTAGACTTTGTTAATGTGAGTTTTAGACTCAGAGTCGAATAGAAACTCGTTAGAGGATTCCTTAAGCTTTCCATGCATGTATATATATGCCTATGTTGCTGTTCTAATTTAAAAGTTATGGATCTTCAAAGTTCAACAATTTTCCAAGTTGGTTCAGGTAGTACATATAGTCTTGTTCCAGTTTTTAACTCAAGTGTTTAAATACTTCTTATCTGAATTTGGGGCAATATTGAATTACAAAGTTGTATTCTAGCTCCTCACCTTTCCGAAAATGTATCAAAAAGGCATGGAAGAGCTTTCTACGAAGAGATAGGGAAAAACACTAAAGTTGGTCCAATGTTTCAAAGAAATGGGATTAGTGTTGATTTTTGGTGATGGCAATCGATTCAAAAGGCTTTCATGCCCAAACTGTTCAAAGAACAGTCGTAGAGGATGTGAAGATCTTCTTAACCATATAGCACACTACTAGGTTCTACGAAGTTTCACTAAAATCACCTCTTGACATAATCGAGCTAGATTCCATCAAGAGTGAACAACAACCTTAATCTTCATCCTTCTTCCCATTGCACTCTCTAAGTCGAAACTTTGACCCAAAACTTTCCAGCAACTCGGAGTTGGATCTTACAAGATGATAATGAAGCCATTCTTTCGTGGTGGATGTTCAAAGTATTAATTTTGATACTGACGGTACTACGTGTCTTACCAAAAGAAAAGTCTAACCCGGTATATCCGAATACGTCTATAGGTGGTTCTAATATCGATCACTCGCAAACGTATTCTACACGGGTCACTACCGGAGTTAGTGTACCTGCAGAAGACAAACAATCCCCTTTCACACCTTCACACCTCAAGGGTGGCACGGGGTAACACGATAGGCAGTCAAAATAATACATATGAATATAAATGCATATGACTCCAGTGTGAGTCGTCCTCGAGCGAGGTCATGTCTCGAGGTACATGTCTGTAAATACGTCTGTACAGCAAAGACTCCCATACGAACCGGCTTATACACGCTCGGGCATACGTGTTTCGCATGCTCCCATAGAACATGAATGGTTCTAGAGATGCATACTATCGGGTTATACACCACCCGACGGGGGCTCCCACTAATTTTGTTTCACGCTGGGGTACCGCGTATCATATGTTCTCAGAAATATGGAAAGTTTCAAAGACTCATATTGACTTTCCGTGCAAAGCCACAAAAATATCACATACCACATCTCGTATGCAGAGCTTACCGAGATTGATCCTCTCTCGGTGGCATACCTTACCTCTTACCTTGAAGATGGAACGTCGTTACAGAATAATATAACAAGTTAGTTCACCACCTTTATAACTTATACTAGTAATAGTCCTTAACGGGCATATAGCTAATCCTCACTCGACTACTTCGGAGTTTCCGAAAATAGGCTCTTTTCGAGCGTGCTATTCCCAATGAAGCTCTGATACCATGTGTGTGGGGACCGGAGTCCACACATCCGAGGATCTCATTGGGTGGTGCCATGGGATGCGGCACCTAACAGTACACACAAAAAGGATACCAAAACATATAAAGTTTTCATTTCATAATAAGAAGAGTTTACGAGTGTACAACAGAGGTACACACGCAGCGGAAAATACATACTCATAATCTCACCTAACTAAGCAGGAGAGAAGACGTCCATGCCCTAGGACGCTTCTCACTAGCAACAAGAAGAACATTCAGCAGTGGCGTGGTTCACATGAGTTTATCTCGACGCCTCGAGTCTCATGTACAACCTGAACAGGAGAAATAAAACTAATACCTGCAAAAATCGTTAAAGCGCAAACGTGAGCATAAGGCTCAGCAAGACTAACCCGTCTCACTAGACATATGCAAGGTGAATACTAAGCATAGGTAAGGAATAGCATAAATAGACTCGCCTACAAGTGGATCCTTATAATCATGTTTTAAGTAGAAAATGACATTCTTCAGGCACGGCACATCATAGACTCCACAATCAAACAAGAAATGCTTTGCCGATGATATGACATGCCCAAAGCACATAATGCTATTACAGGTAAAGTATGGGGAAACTGTAAACTTTTAATTGTACTATCTCTAAGCCATACAAGGGTGCAAAGAAATTATAATTCAATATATCATATTCTTCTGACTTCTTTAGTATTTACTACGTCACAACTCCGTGAAGAAGTGGTACTCTAAACCGCGAGGGACGGTGATTGCAATAAGGACACACCCGGAATACACGACACATACGCCCGCTCGGAAGTACCTGTCACTGTACTCCTCTCCCACGTCGTATGTGGCCACCTTTCACCCGTCATCCCAATGTCAAACCAGTTTTACTATCCCAAAAGTAAGGTCCCTAACCGAGCACGTCGAAGTTGCTCCCTAGAGGTTCCCACCTTACGATCATCTTCCCCCGAAGGACAACGGTATAAGTTTCGACACGAGGGTGCCCGAGCTACATCAGTTTAATTGACCCCATTAATCCATTATGTAACCGGTACTGTTCAAACTTGCTCAATAGGGCCGCACACGAGACGGTCCTTAACTGACACAGACGGGGCTACAAACCAACCTCCACATTTGCCTTACCCTTACCGGCCCAGGCCCAAATGTGGTTGCAAGCATTGTCCCCTCATTCGGGTTCAGACAACCTTGCGCGTCCCATCCTACAGGAACATCCCCGTCCACATCTCGAATTATTAAGAGTGAACATTTTGGTAACATCTCGCGAGTAGATTCCCCTACTCGACTCCTCTCGCAAGTAGAATAAACTACTTGACTTGTGGTCAATAAAATGTGACCCTCTCGCGAGTAGATTCCAACTACTCGACTTCTACCAGATTTCCTATACATTAGCTAAGCAGTTACTAGAGGTCAAACTGTAACCCGTTCCATCCAACCCCTGGGATTTGTGGTCATGCAAGTGGAGTATCAATCACCCTATACGTAATGCACATATGAAACTTAAGACGTAATGTGAGAAATATTTCAAAACTATGTAAAGCTTTTAAATGCAAACCGGGGCTTGCCTTAGTTTGCGCTAAGTCAATGTCAGTCGTTAAGTCTTGTGCTTTCCTCCAAAGAGTCTGCCACAGAACTTCAAGTGGAAACACCTTGGCCTTCTCCTCCAGACGAAGTTTCTTGTCGATCACCTATCAGCACGTTCCTATCGACATGATATGCATATAAGTAATTAAGTAATTTAATAATAGACTCCACGGGGTTGTGTAAACTTTAAGAACGAGGAGTTTGACTAGGAAGGACAGATATGCCTCTGTTGTGTGGGTAACCAGAGGATGAGTCAAGGTGGACATCGTAGTGTCGGTATGAACTGAAAGGTACAACATAAAGCTACATCACAACTTAGCATACCACACTTCAAGCTATGCCACGCAAGATTGACAATTCTGAATGGTGAAGAAGTGTTGGGCAGAGAAGTGTAAGGACGACCCAAAAATCAAGGTGGGACATTGAAAGCTTGAGTATGAGTGGAGTGTACAAGACGAAGGTCACGATTTAGCAGTCGACCAATGAACTTGACTTAACTCATAAAGGAGTAAACCTAGTTAAGTGAGCAGTGCCGTCATAGGGTCCTGACTCAGGATGAACCATGATGGAACCTAACGACACTTGAGACTGAATTGAGATCAACATGGCTTGGACTTAAGAAGTCATTACAAGCACTGTTAACCTAGCATGAGTACCAAGACAACGTTCAAACCGCTTTTAGGTAAACCAGTTGCTACAACTAACGTCGCAAGCATCGTTCAGGTGCTTACACAATGACACTAATGTAGTGTCTCCAGTAAGCTTGTCCAGGTGAGCTCGGTAAGCTCTCGGGACTTAAACATGATGTGACACCTTGCCGTGAAGGCATGCTTTGCCACCTCGAGAGGATCGTCTTAGCGACGTCCACATCAACCTGGACTCGTCAATGGGGTGAGCGGAATCCTGAACACCACCTTGTGAGTCTTAAGGCTACTGATGTCGACTCGGTTGTTGATAAGCGACTCGACGAACCTGCCATCGATGAAGTGGTACACAAGTTAACTAATCCTGTGATCGGTTAGGGAACATCATCGACACAACCAAGGAACTCTTATCCAAGGTTCCCCTTGGTCTAGTTTTCCTCGTCGGTCGCAACTTTCTCGCTTTACTTAACCATAGGTCAAAGGTGATCACCAACATCCGTGGTTTGACCTAGAAGGCATGTTCTCAAGCACCTTGGCTACACCTAGGACTCAATCACCCTCACATCGACTAAAACCTAATTTGGCTTGACAACTATTGTCCGACGAGTCATGCTTGTGTTTTAGCACCACACTCATCATAGGCATACTCCATCTCGATGCCAGGGCACGATGACGGCTCGGAGCGTCACGACAATGTCATGTAGTCAACGACGTCGACGCGGCTCATGGTGGAGCATCACGAGCACGCACGAACAAGTTAACACGATTCAAAAGACCAAGAAGGTCAACTTGGGGATTTCTAAATGAATGATATCATGGCGGAAAATGGACGTACGGCTTGACGACACATGAGTACCATTAGCGGTAACCACGAACGGACTTCGATGACGTCAATCAAGGCATTTTAGGGCAAGGCTCACCTTGTAGGCATTTCACCGAATATCTTGGGGTTGTACTTGATTCCGTCACTTCATCACAATTCGAAGAGCATCTTGGCACATATCTTGGTCGATTGCCAGGCCACAGTAAACCTCCATCCATAGACCAGCATTGAACAACAACACACTTAGTTTTGCCCTGTAACCATTTCGTCAAACACCTTGGCTGCTGCACTGTTCAACTAATCTTTGCACAAATCAGAGCTAACCTTGGACCAGTTGTCGATACCATTGTGTCAAAGGCATGTTCTCGAAATTCATCCATCACACCAAAAATTCGCCTTGCTTCCAGGACATAGCCACGACGCGGAACGTCGTAACGATGTCGAGGGAGAGCAGACAGGCACGGCCATGGCACACAGGCGAGCAGTAAAGCGCAGCAAGGTGCTCGACCACGGTGGCAATGGCGCGCAGTAAAGTGCGGCCAAGGCACGGACAGCGGCCGGCGTGCAGTAGAGCTGGGCATCGCGACGAGTGGCACGCAAGGAGTGAGCCTGCGCCGGCATGGGGCGCAGGAGCAGAGGAGGCCGTCGATGCGACTGATGCGGAAACAACTATGGCACGAGTGTGGCACGACAGCGGTGCCGGTGAGGCGCAACACAAGCAGCCGGTGAGGCGACGGCAAGGAGCACGGCCAGCAAGCTGCAGGGGTCAGGCGCAGGTGCGGCCAAGGCGTCAAGCTGGGCTAGGGCGCGCCGGAGCGGAAATCAGCAGAGGCCCAGGCACGTGGTGGAGCTGGAGGAAGGGAAAAGCAGACCGCCAGCAGCAAGCTTGTCTCTGGCGCACGGGAGCGTGAAGAAATCGAGCCTGCACCGGAGGGAGTCGGGCGCTGTGGGGGCGGCGCCGGTGAGGAAGCACGACCAGCGCCATGGGTCGGGTCGGGAGCAGGTGAGGTGTGGTCTTGTTGCTGCTATCGATAGGAATGAGCACGGGAGGAGTCGGGCGACTATAAGGAGCAAAGCAAGAAGAAACGAACTTGAGTTCTGCCTCTGAAGATATACATGACATGTGGGACCCACTTCACTCTCCTCCCTTCTCCTTTCCAGTTTCAAATAGAGCTAGCAAACATGCTTCAAAAATATTCAACTTTGGCCTAATGACTTAATAGAATGTGAAGAATTTTATGGTGCAATCAGATTTCAAAACTGAGCAAGTTAATTTTTTACTCAGGTTTGAATTTGAATTCAAGTAGTGATACTTGACTCAATGAAATAAATTGTAGATTAGGTTCAAAAATCCTGAAACCTTGAAGTTAACCTTTTTGAACCATAAGGGACCTCAGGAAAAATTTGGAGTTGATTTGGACAGGGTTAAGTACAAAGTTTAAATTTTAGTTGACTTTTATTAAACTCTCAGTACGTGTCCAATAAATGGAAAACGTGCTTCAAAATTTTTTTAAACTTTATCGAGAGTCAATTCGGAATATTAGAAGGTCATGGAAAAATTTACAGCCTTAGATTTGAATTTTTTTGAATGTCCCATTTTAGGGTTCGAATAATTCCTTTTTCTTTCTCTTTATTTTGTTTTCTTTTGTCCTTTAATTTTCATTAAAAATGTGAATACTTGGAAATTAAGGATTTTACACCTTAAGTCCCAATATACATTAACAGCCATGTTCTATATGAAATTTTTTAACAAGTTCCTATTTTTAGCGAACATTGGTTAACTCATATGGTTCATGTGAGTTAGGATTTCCAAGTCCACTTTAAAAATTTTTAAGTTCGTATTTTGTGTTTTTGTTCTTCTGAAAAGCAGGCTTTTACACACGAGGGCCCTATCTGCACGCCCCAGGAAGTCCCATACCATAAGGGACTCAGTCGCCTTCGAGCTCCGCAGCTCCTCCAGTGACCTCCAGGCGGCCGAAAGCTCTGAACCTTCACGGGCAAGCCGCTCGGCCAACTTAGCATGCTGCTGCATGATCTCAGCAACTTGCTTCTCCTGGTCGGCCAGCTCTGTCTCACGGAGGTGGATGCGGTTCCGCCTCTCAGCTAGGTCCTTTTCCCTGCACTTGACTCTCTCCTCCCTAGCGGCACCATTAGACTCTCTTTTTGAGAGCTCTTGCCCCACCTTCCAGTTCTTCTTCCTCTCTTCCTCCTTCCATAGATCCAGCTTTTTGCTGCTATCGGAGTCTTGATCCGGCAATTCTCCCGGTACTACCATTGGTAGCTCACAGAGTTTGTAGTTCGGTATTGGGCGCGCAAAGATTCAAAAGACGATGGCAAATAGACACAAGGATTTACGTGGTTCGGGCCGCCTGAGCGTAATACCCTACTCCACGGGGTGTGTAGTTGTTGTATTGGGTATCAAAGATGTGTATGGGACAGGTCTCAGTGTTCAAAAGAGTCGTCCCCTGTGTATCGTCGACCAGTCCTTTTATAGTACAAGGAATTGACGTTACACCGTTAGCCTGGCCCGACATTTGGCCTTGGCGGTTACTAATGCTTAATACATAATTAATGAGGTTAGTTACCATTAATAGCATGGTAACGGGCCTTTACAGTGACGTTACTGGTATTAAGAGCCTTCCAATAGTGTGTCATTAATATGGTATTAATGACACTTAATCGGGTCTTGAAGTCTTTGATTGCCCCTTGAAGATCCGAGCCGTTGGGGGTCCACCAGTCTGATTGTTGAGGCTGAAAGTCCGGCAGTTGGACATGTGGCAGCATCGGAGCTTTCTGTCTGGGACGGGTAGGTCCGGTGTAGATGTACACGTGCTGGTACCGGAGCTTCCCTCTGTCGGGGGTTAGGTCCGGGGGTGCCGCACAAGTGTTTAGCCCGGAGTAATCCCATGCGTGGGATGTAGGTCCGGTTGCTGTATACACATGGCAGCACCACGACTAACCATAGATGGGAGGCAGGTCCGGTCCCGTATGACACATGGGGCCTTCGCAGGTCTTCAACTCAGACAGGTGAAGTTCCTTTGGTCTTTTTGTAGTCCCAAGGGGTATACGGTACGCAGGGTACCGACAGTGGCCCCCTCGGACCACCTCTGGGAGAGACCTTTTGGATGAAGTCGTTCTGCCGGAGGTTGGTCCATCCTTCGGTTTTCGAGCCATGTCTTCAAGGGTCTTTGGATGTGCTGTTGGCGGTAGTTCACAGTTAAACCAACGCCGTGTGGCATATCCAGTATGCAGCAGGTGAGATCTGAGCGTGCGGATCTCACACAATTGAAGGTCGCCGGTTCCCGATACGAAAACCGTATCGATTCCGCGCGCCCTGTCAGGCTGCCGCCCTCGGGCTTCCCACCTTTCATGATGACAACCGTTCGCCTGGGGTAAGGACCTCGACTTGATCATCAGGGTGGCCCCAGGCCCCCTTGTCATTGGCAGGGTGAAGTTTTTGAATTGTATCGTTGGCTCCTCTGCGGTTTCCATCCATGCGTTGCGGGGGCTTACTTAAGAAGGAAAACATGCACCGTTTGGGGATTATTTATGCCTTCATCTGAACTTGCGCTCAAATCCTCCAAACTTACGCTTGCTTTTCCTCTCTTGCCACGCTATGCCGCGATGAAGTTGGGACTCCCCACGAGTCGCATTGGGAGCACGAAGGAGTTGTCCAGGGTCCGGACCTACATGGGATGGCCCAGTGACTCCTTCGACAATGACATTCGCTGCGGCGAGCTTCCCTTCGAGAAGAAGCGAGCCGGAGATATGGTGTACTTCCTTGGGTACGCCATGGCGGGTTTGATCCTGCCTTTCTCCACCTTCTTTCTGACGCTGCTAGATTTCTATGGTCTGCAGCTCCACCATCTGGGCCCCCACTCAATCTTGCAGGTGGTGACTTTTGTCCACTTTTGCGAGATGTGGGTGGGCGTGCCCCCTTGCGTGGAGTTGTTCTGGACCTTCTTCACTGTCCACCCGGCCGGGAAGAGTGATGAGTTCATCGGCTTCTACTACTTCGTGAAGCGGAAAAACTCTCCCGTCAAGTACATGAGGTCCTTCCCTTCTGGCAAGTGGGACGACTGGAAGAAAGACTGGGTGGTCATCACCGTCGAGGGACACGAGAGGCTGGAGCTGCCTGAAGGCCTTCCTCGCGTCGACACCGACAGTTGGAGTGACATGTCGGCGCTGTCAAGGGAGTACGGGCCCATCATGGACAGAATCCAGGAATGTGTCGGAGGTGGGGTGACCCCGCAGATGGTTTTCGGCAACTTCTTGACGAACAGGTGGGCCCCGTTGAGGGATAGGAGCCGGCCTGCCTGGGCCTTCAACAGTGAGATGGATACCAACTGCATTGAAGTCGGCTTGGACACTAACTTGGCCGGTGAAGCCTTCAAGATCCATCTCAAGAAGTTTCAGCCTAGGAACATCGGTCCTGGCGACGTGTCTCCACCGGCGGCCTTCCTGCCTCTGAATATGATTCCAGAGGAGTGCAGAGAGCTCCAGAGGAAGATGCCGCTGTTGGACGACTTGGGCCTGGTGGAGAGGCGATCAACCTCTGGGGTGGCAATCCCCGGACCTTCTGAAGGTGGCTATGCTCCCACCCCAAAGACAAGAACCAAAGTCGTAGGCAAGGGCAAGGAGTTGGCCGAGCCCTCGAGCCGCAAGAGGAAGTTGAAGCAAGCTGACGGGAGGTCCGTCAGACCTGCTCCTTCCACCACGGCTCCTTCTCCCCGGAGGGGAAGGTCTTCAACGGCGGCAACCACTCCAGCATCGGCATCTCCCTGGGGTGCTAACTCCGGCCATGCAGCAACAGTACTAGGGCCAGCTGAGGGCTCTGGGTTCGGAGGTCCTTCCCGGTCGAGGGGGACCTCAACCAAGATGATGCTGACAGCAGCAACAAGCTCTAGGGAGCCTTCCGGAGCTACCACGCTAGTGGCGGCAGGGTCCGGCCCCGAGCGTCCTGGGAAGAGGTTCCGCGCTAGCTAGAGCGGAAGCCTTCCAAGGTAAGTTTGATTTTTTACCTCAATTGATTGTTTTTTGTTGTAACTGTGTTTTGAGTTTCTTCGTCCTTCATCCACAGAGTGCCCAAGAAAGGGGCTGAAGCTCCGGTTCCTACAGTAGCAGTTGAGGTTGTGCAGGCAGAAGCTCTGGCTCCAATTCCAACGCCGCCCCAAGAGGTGGCTGAGGCTACGGCAGCTCCGATGTCGGCTGTCGTGGTCTTGGACCTTGACTCATCCCCAGAAGCTCCCGTGGTAGTGCCGGACCACGGGAATGAGGATGTACCAGTGGCACCAGCCTCGGAGGTTGAAGCTCCGGTTTTGGATGCTGAAATGGTGGATGCTCCGACCTTAGAGCCGGAGGTAGCTACAAATTCGGCCCTAGAACCGGATGTCGTTGAAGCCTTGGCAGTTGAGCTGGTGGTTGGTAAGTCCCGGCGTAGAGCCGGTGGCTGATGAAATTCTAGCGATAGAGCCGGTCATCGAAGATGTTACGGCGCGTGAGCCGATTGCTGTAGAGGTGCCAGCGCCCGAGCTCCTGATGGTCGAAGCGCCAGCGCCTGAGCCGGCAGCAGAGGAGGCACCAGCGTCAGAGCCGGAAGTGGTTTCAGCTCCAGCCAAACCTTTAGCTCCTGCTCCGGAGGTGGTGGTCCCGGAGGTGCCTGCGCCTGAGCCAGGGTGCCTAGATGAAGTGGTGGCCCCTCGCTTGAGGGACCAATTGTTGATGACCTTGCGGCGGGACCTTCGGAGCCAACACTGGAGGTCAAAACTTTTGTAGCAGGACCTTCCTCGGCGGTGGCCGAGGCTATCCCGGAGGGTGGCCCTAGTGCCGTGGAAGCTCAGGGGACCGCTCTTGTAGAGTGGGACCCGATTTTTGTTACAGAGAACCCGCTGGAACCAGCGGAGATGACCCCGGCAGGTCCGGAGCCGATCCCTCTGTCGTTGTCTATTGATAACGCTTGCTCCAGCCTTCGTCAAGTCCAGTTGGCTTTTTACCACGATAGCAAGGCCCTCGAGGAGGAGCGCCAAACTCTTAGGAGGTGGCGCAACCGGCTCCAATTCGAGACCAAGCTGGCGCAGTTGAGGCTGGCTGATGACAAGGAGTAGGTGAAGAGGGAGAAGGTCCAGTTGGAGTACTGGGGTAAGCTGCTGGACGAGAGGGAAAGCATGGTGCAATCCCTCGACAACCAGTCCCGGGCCATCCACGAACAGGCCACGAACAGGCCATAACTTCTAATAACCAGTGGGGAGAAGCTCAGTGCTATCTACAACAGCCTCGTCAAGCGTCGGGAGGCTCTTGAGGAGCGGGAGAAAAAGCTCGAGGATGAAGAGCAAAAACTCCTGGAGCTGCGGGATGACCTCGTGAAGAGGGAGGAAGAGCTTACTCAGAGGCTAACTCTGGGTGAAAAGAGTCTCACGGAGCACACCAGGAAGTAGGATGAAACCGAGGGACAATCCATGGCAAAGAACGTCACAAAATTTGTGCTGACGTGCTACACAAGCTGGGACCCTCAATTACCACTGGACCCGGTGCTTGAAGGCCCCATCGACGAAGAGGGAGAAGCTGCCCAAGCCAGCGTATCAGAGGTTGCCCAGAAGATCGCCTCGTTCTTCCATAGGGTCTAGGACCATCTCTTTGTAGCTCTCGCTTGTATCCTCTCTTCCTTTTCTCCAATTTTGTAACCTCTTGTCTCCATATGAATGGAATCCAAGTTTTTTGTGGTTTTTTGTGAATTTAATTTTTTGTCTTCAACATCTTTGTCCCACTTGGCCCCCTGGTAGATGTACACAATTTGATTGTGAACATGTACCAAGAGGATGTAATAGTTGTTGAAGACTTGTGCGCTTCGAACTTGTAGAACGTAGGTCTGAAGTCTTCCATAGAGGAGGCCCCCTGAGGTTGTCAGAGCTTAGTGGCTCTGGCATTGACCATCGTCGGAGCTTAGTAGCTCTGGCGGTGACCTCTGTTAACACGCGGTGTGTCGACAGCAGAATCCACTGTAGAGTCTTCCCACCATCTTTTGTTCACGTCGACGGATGGCCCCCTGGCTTTACTAGAGCCGAGTAGCTCCAAAGACGCTCGTTATCAATGTTTGGAACATCGACACAAACCACCTTAGGGGATGTCAGAGCTTTGGTAGGTCCGGTCATTCACCATCATTATGTGGTCTTTATTTTTCCTGCACACTGAAGTCAAGGAAAACAATAAAATCCATTTCCTATTTATAACTCAACTACGACTTACTATTCCCGAGAAAGTTTTAGGTCGAACACAATTCTAAATACAATCAAGTGCACTGCCTTGTTTCCTTCAGGTCTGATCGTTTATGGACTCGCCTTACTTCGGCCTGTAGGGGTGTAGGTAGAGTGGCGTACTTAGGGTGCATGACCAGGCTAAGTCGATAGCACACTCTGGCCCTAGATTGGCTTGGCAGCATTCAGACGAGTAGACCATTAACAATGTTTGGACCCAGAAGAATAGACGATGCAACTCGAATTGTACATGAACTGGTCGAGCTAAAGTTTCTTAAGAATTGCACAACTTTGTTATAGACAAGAAAGAGAAAAATAAAAAATATTGTGCCTGTAAAAAATAAATGCACGTGGAGTCTGTTTTCTTACAATGATGTCTTTCATTATAGGTCCGGGGTACAGGGGAAACAAGTACACTCTTAGGGTACAGAACTAGGCTAAGTGTGTTTTGTTTCTCGTTTGACCCAAGGTAGCTAGCTACACTTTTAGTTCTGAGACTGTGACAAGTGTTGTCTGAACTTTGCAGACCTTTTGGGAAGGGTCCGACTGTTCTCCCGGAGGAGCTACCCGACTCTGTACAATGACTCTATAACATACATCACATGTAACTACAGACTCACCACCGTGATATTAAGCGTAGAACTTGCAGAGGTGCTCAATGTTCCAAGGATTTGGGAGAGGTGTCCCATCCTCGGTTGCCAAGCGAACGCATCCGGGACGGGATACTTTGATCACTCGGAAAAGTCCTTCCCAGCTGGGGGAAAGTTTGTTTAACCCTTCTCTGGATTGTATTCTCCGTAGCACCAGATCGCCTTCCTCGAGCTGTCGGCTGTGAACATGCCGTTGGTGATAGCGCCGAAGAGCTTGGCGGTATCAGGCATTCTGAATAGCTGCTCGACACCTTCCCTCTTCAAGGAGGTCAAGGTCTTCACGCCGAAGCTGGTCCTGTGTGGCATCATCGAAGGTCCAGACCCGGAGCGATCCCAAGGTGATTTCCGGAGGAAGGACTGCTTTAGCTCCGTACACCAGGAAGAAGGGTGTCTCTCCAGTTGACGGGTTTGTAGTTATCCTGTTGGCCCACAGTGTGGGCAGAAGCTCTTCGATCCAGTTGGCTCCATGTTTTTTCAGGTGCTCATATGTGCGCGTCTTGAGTCCTTTTAGGTTTTATGCATTTGCTCTCTCGGCCTGGCCATTGCTTGCCGGGTGAGCTACGGAAGCGTAGCTGACTTGGATGCCGAGGCCTTTGCAATATTCTTGGAATGTAGAGCTTGTGAACTGGGTCCCATTATCAGTTATGATTTTTTTTGGGACTCCAAATCTGCATACGATGGACTGCAAGAAGTTGATGGCTAATTGCTTGTTTATTGTCACAACTGGAGTTTCTTCCGTCCATTTAGTGAATTTTTCAATGGCAACGTACATGAACTTGTAACCTCCGACGGCTCTTGGGAAAGGTCCCAAGATATCCATCCCCCACACAGCGAAAGGCCATGTAGGAGGTATCATTTGTAGAGGTTGAGCCGGTGTGTGAATTTGCTTTGCATGGAACTGGCATGCTTCGCATTTCTTCACTAGCTCAGTTGCATCCTGGAGCGCTGTAGGCCAGTAGAAGCCATGCCAGAAGGCTTTACCAACTAGCGTGCGGGAAGACGCGTGGTTCCCACACTCACCTCCATGGATTTCAGCGAGGAGCTCGCAACCTTCTTCCCTTGTAATGCACCGCATTAGGACGCCATTGGCACCACGCCGGTAGAGATCCCCTTCTACTAGTGTGTATCTTTTAGCCAATCTGACTATCCGGTCAGCGGATACATTATCTTCAGGAAGGAAATTGTCTTTCAAGTAGCTCCGGATCTCCAAGATCCATGCATCGGAACTAGCTTGAGGATTTGAGTCTTGCGTGCTAGGTTGCTCGGAGCTTCCTGCAGCACCTACGACCCTTGATGGACGCCATGGTAACAGGGCCATCAGGACCGCCAGCTTCGAGGTGCTGGTCTCGCCCCCTTCGCTCAGTTCGGCAGGCAGAGCTGTAGGTTTAGACAACTTATATACGAAGGTTCCGTTGGGAGCCGGAGCCCCGGTTGAAACTTTTGTCGAGAGTTCCTCAGCTTCAGCGTTGTTGAGACGTTGGACATGGCAGAGATCCAGGACGTCGAAGTCCTTCTGAAGCTTTTGGACCTCAAGTAGGTATGCAACTACTTGAGGGTTGTTGCAGCAACATTCACCTTTGACTTGTTTTACAACAAGTTGTGAATCACCCTTTACCAACAGCTGCTTGACACCATACGATAGTGCCACCTTGAGCCCATAAATTAGTGATTCATACTCTGCCATGTTGTTGGTCGCCTTGAAGTCAAGGTGCACCATGTATTTAACCTTCTCCCCGGTCGGAGTGAGGAGAAGGACACCAGCTCCGGCCCCCTGCTTCTGCATGGAGCCGTCAAAGTAGAGAGTCCAGTGAGGCTCAGTGAAGACCGGAACCTTGGGTTCTGACTTCTGCTCACTGGGGCCCCCAGGATTTGATGGAGAGGGGGTCCATTCTGCCACGAAGTCTGCCAGTGCTTGACTCTTGATTGCTTGTCTTGGAATGAATTCAAGGTTGAACTCGGCTAATTCTGCTGCCCACTTTGCAATGTTCCTAGTGGAATTGGGGTTATGCAAGATCGCACGCAGTGGATAAGAAGATACCACTGAAATCTTGTGAGCTTGGAAGTAGTGTTGGAGTTTCCTAGAGGCAATAAGAACTGCGTAGAGCAGCTTATGCACCTCCAGATATCGAGTCTTGGCGTCATAGAGTACTTCGCTGATGAAGTACACTGGGCGCTGGACCGTTCGGACCCTCCCGAAGGGGCCCGAAGCTTCCTCCTCATCTACCCGGACCCTCCCGGAGGGGTCCGGACCTTGTTCGGGGACCTCCGGGTGCCGGTTGGAGGTACCCGGAGCTTCTTCTTGTTGCTCAGCATCAGTGACTCCTTCATTTGAAGGAGAGGGATCCGCTGGAGTCTCTCCTTGAGGATCCGGGTCTGGGAGCTTGGACCCAGACTCGACTTCATGTAGCTCCAGACCCTCCCGAAGGGGTCTGAATTCCTGAACTGGAGATGGTTCTGGCCTTTTTGCAACCAGGACCATGCTGACAAGTTTGTCAGTTGCCGAAACGTAAAGCAGGAGTGGCTCACCAGGGTTTGGAGCTACCAAGGTTGGTAGGGTGGTGAGGAGCTGCTTCAGCTCCTGGAACACCTTTTCTGCTTCTTCGGACAATTGGAATGGTTCGAACTTCTTAAATAGCTTGAATAAAGGTAGCGCCCGTTCTGCCAGTCTTGAGATGAACCGGCTAAGGGCAGCTAGACATCCAGTTAGCTTCTGGACGTCCTTGATGCGGGCGGGTGGTCGCATATCTTCAATAGCTTTTTTCTTCGCCGGATTTGCTTCTATTCCTCAGTGATTCACCAAGAATCCAAAAAGTTTTGCAGAGCTAACACCGAAGACACACTTGTTCGAGTTCAGCTTCGTGCGAGTGACTCGCAACTTGTCGAAGACAGCTTGCAAGGTGTGAAGGAACAACTCCTTGTTCTTAATCTTGACAACGATGTCATCGACATACACTTCCACTACGTCTCTGATGAGCTCTCCAAAAGTTTTGTATATAGCTCGTACAAATGTTGAAGCAGCATTTTTGAGACCAAATGGCATGGCAGTATAACAATATAATCCATCTACTGTGATGAAGGAGGTATGCTCTTCATCTTCCCTAGACATTCTGATTTGATGGTACCCAGAATATGCGTCTAGGAAACACAGTAATTCGCACCCGGAGGTGGAATCCACTATCTGATCTATTCTAGGTAGTGGGAATGGATCTTTTGGACATGCCGTCTTCAGTGTAGTGTAGTCGATACACATTTGAAGCTTCCCATCGGCCTTGGTGAAAGTGCATCTAGGACTCCCTTGTGGGTTTTGGATGATTTATGACAAGCAATTGGGATCCTAACCTTTTTGTTGAGATGAATGCAGGCCAATAATGAAAAATGAGCAAAATACCAAAAAGAAGGGATAATGAGGAGCAAAGCGAACTTGAGCTCAAGGAAAAGAAATAGTAGATTATTGTGTATGGAGTGTGTTAAGGAAACACACCCAAGAGCTCAATCATATTTAAGCACACAAACATATTGCACAAAGTTACACAGGACCGGACTAGTCTGATATCAACCAGACTAGTCCGATATCCTTTCTGCACCAGATCGGACAAGTCCGATATCTGTCGGACTGGTCCGATATCTTTTTGACTTGAGTCGGACTAGTCCTCCCCAGGGCGGACTAGTCCTCAACACACTTCACAAGTCACACAAAATCGGACAAGTCCGTTGTTAACCGGACTAGTCCGATATTCCTTCTGATCCACTTCGGACAAGTCCGATGTTTACACGGACTGGTCCGAAATACCCACTGATCTAAATCGGACAAGTCCTCCAAGTGCGGACTTGTCATCCAACACACTTAGGGTTTCACATGGCCGGACAAGTACGATGGCTATCGGACTAGTCCGAAGATTTCCAGTAGTGAAATCGGACAAGTCCTTTTTTGACCGGACTAGTCCGATATTTCGGGACACTTAGGGTTTGCTACACACAGCACACCGGACTAGTCCGGTGACCACCACGGACTAGTCCGATCTTTCTGAACCCTAACGGTCACTTTTAGAAACCCCATATAAATAGAGGTGCTTGGCCCACTTTTACAATCTCTCGAACCCTAGCGCCGTCACACCTCCCAAGAGACTCAGAACCCACCTCTCTCCACAAAATTAAGTGCAAAATTGATCAATCCTTTGAGGATCACTTCTAGATCATTGGAGAGACACTTGGCACACATCATTGAGCTCTTGGTTTGAATCTCTAACACACTCCTGCGTTTCAATTGTAATTCTGAGTGTGTTTTTGGTGGCATTGTGATTTGTAATCTAAGGGGGCTCTCAACGTGTGAGAACGCCCCTTGAATTTGGTTATTCATCCCTTTGTGATTAGTGGAAGAGGATTGGCCTTCGTGGCGATCCGACGAGGGTAGGGTTGGAGAAGACCCGATCCTTTTGTGGACTCCTCAACGTGGACGTAGGTTGCCCTTGTGGTAGCCGAACCACGGGATAAATCGTGTGTCTTGTCCTTTTTGTGTTCATCACTCAAATTGATCAATTTACTCTAGGGTTTGATACACATTGTTCAATTTACAATAAATTTTAGAACACAAGCCTTAATTGTGATACAATCCAATATACAACTAATAAACTGTTGTTTGATTCTATATTTCTGCTGCACGCATTGAAGAATCAACCTAATCGATTAATCTTGATCAACATAGTCCGTGAACACCAAACTAGTCCGCACTTTACCGGACTAGTCCAATTTCTCTGGTATTGAACTTGTTGTTGAGTGTTGCAGGATCCGACAAAAATTCAAAAGGCCTATTCACCCCCCCTCTAGGCCTACATTCAATTGGTATCAGAGCAAGGTTCTTCAAGAAAGAGCTTAACCACTCGAAGAGATCATGTCGGACATGAAGGACGTCCACAAAATCAACAACCAAGAGGAAGTCAACAAAGACAAGACCCAAAAACTAGAGAAGTACCTCGAAGCCATTCAAGACTTCGAGGACGACGATGTGGATACGCTGGAGCTAAAGGCGCTTCTTAGAAAGAAGGCACTTTCTAGAGGGAAAGCGAAAGTTGAAGAGAAGAAGAAGGGGAGTAGTCACACCGACTACTCCCGATATCCTTTTAATTATGATCGTCTAAATTCCAATAACAATCACTACTTATCTATCCCACTTGGAAAAGCCCCACACTTCGATGGGAGTGATTACTCCATGTGGAGGAAGAATATGAAGATGCATTTGATTTCCCTCAACCCAAGTTTATGGCATGTGATGAGATCATGCACATTATTATTGCACCTACAAACATGACAAAATATTTATTTGTTTGGGATCCTGGCTCAAGTGAATGTGCACTCTTATATGATGGACATGATCAAGATGGCGCACTATGTCGTCCACCGCCTTGGCCTCCTCCATTCATGCATACAAAAAGATTTGATGGCATTGCACATTTGGACCAACACATAAGAGAAGATGAACTTGAGTCGAGGATGACTCCAATTCAAGAAGGGGAGGATGATGAGGACATCACTTCTATGGACACAAACAACACTCCATTGAACATACAAGATGCAATCAATAGGGTTCATACACAACAATTAATTTCAGAGGTGAACTCGTTCTTATATATTTTCTTATATGTTTTTAAGCATAGATTGCTACTTAATGACTTATTTGTGATTAGGATCCATGGAGAGGTTCAAAGAGTACTTGGAGGGAGTATTAGGGACGTGGAAGACCAGAGAATTCGTTCAAAGAAGATGGAAACCGAACCAAACTCCAAATCGTAACCAACTCGGAGTCCAGGAGCAGTACGCACTAAAACGGACGTCCAGGACGCATACGAACTCCGTTTTGGACGTTCTACATATGCACGGAAAGGGGAGAGGATAACCTTTCCAATGGCGCCGGTCCCATGTCAAAATACATTCGGAGTCGACGGGAATCGTCGAAACAGAATCAAGTACAGAATCTGTTAGGGTGCTGCGCCACCGTATTGGGCCATTGGGCCTTGTATCAAGTCTAAGTCCATTATTTTCGTGTCTTAGGGTTAGGTCACGACCCTAACAACCCCTTGGACGTCCTCCCACCTATATATACTTCATGGTAGCCGCTATAGACAATTGAGTTTTGCTTAGATCAATAATATCGCCGTTCTTCGGTTTGTGAAATCCCAACTTCGCGATTTCAGATCGTGTCTTCTACGTTCTTGCTTGTGTTCTCGGTTGCACTTGCAGGGATTAGCCTTCTTGGCGAGGTCAATCGTGTGCAGCACGGTTGATAACCAACAGAGCGGTGGTGTAGTGATTGCAGGGGTTGTTCGTGTTCTACTCGAGAGCCTCGGATCATCAACGTCGAGATCTCCATCAATCGACTTACCCATTACCTTTCGAAAGATCTGGACAAATTCTCCTATCAATTGGTATCAGATTTCCAGGTTGCCCGTTAGGTAATTCATCTATCCATTACATTAGTTTTGTTTTTCATACCTAGAGTCCACAAAAAAAGCCACAAAAAAACTTGCAGTTTAGTAGATCTGTTCATTACTTTGTCCAAACCACATTGAGCCTTTGCAACTTTGTTATTCAGTTTGATTTTGTTGAGTTTGTGTCCGTGGTTGAGTCATATTGCTGGTTTAGAAAGTGTTTTTGGTATTAGTTTGAGTTTTGCATTGTGTGATTCATCCTTTTGAATCACGTCATCACGTCCAGATTAGATTCACCTCTGTCCAGTTTGGTATTTTCATCATATCTCGCTCATACGCACTCGGATTTTGATGTTCTTGTACTTTATGGAAAGCTTAAGAAGTGCTCTATAACTTTCATATTCATAATTTTCCCAGAAAATATAGTTATTGATGTCTAAATTGCATTAGATCCGAATCTGTTATTGACCTAAAAATTCTGAACAGTCTGTATTTCGGGGTCAGTATCTCCTATTGTTCTTTTCCAAAATAGGTCTTCCATATATTGAAATTAAAGAGGAGAGATATATCTACAATCTTGCTGTTCTAAGTTTTCCAATTTAGGGCCTATAAGTGTGCCTATTTGTCCTTGGAAGATTGAGCAGAAAATCTGCGACAGACACACGAGATATCTTGGGTTGATTTTCATTGTGTTCTTCCCTTGCAGCACATTCTGAAAAAAAAAGAAGAAAAAAGAAAAAGGCAAGTGCAAAACAAGAAACAAAAGCCGCACAAAAAAAGAGGAAAAAAACAACAAAAAAAACAGAAGTGCTTGCATTCTTTGTGTCATCTAGTTTTGTCTCATGTCTTGCTAGCTTGAACTACTAGGAACACATTTAGACCAGCAACTTTGACAAATACTTTGGACACTTATTCAACTTTACTATCTGATTTCATTGTTACTAATCCTTGCTACATAGAAAGTGCCATCCAAGATACACCTTACTCTTGAGTAGAATCGATACACCTTTGCAATCATCCCACGCTTCATTGGTTTCTTCATACCGTCCACCGTTTGCCACCTGCAGAGTCGGTAAGAACACTTGTAAGAACGTGGTAAGACGCTTGAGAGTGTGTGATTCCACTTCCACTATGCCATTACCCTTTGTAGTTGATAGGGATAACATATTTTTTGTGTTGTCTTCTGTTTGCTACTAACAATGTTAGGTAAAAGCAAGAATCATGCATTATATGCTGAGATGATGGACATGATGAAGACGACGATGGAGTTGCTCACTAAAAATCAAACATTAACCAAGGATTCACATGACATTCAGACCACCTTTACAACACCTTCCACAAGAAGTAATTACATTCTCCCATCTCTTCCTTCTTATGATGGTTTTGGTTACGATGAATATATTGCTTGGGAAATAGAGTTGGATAAAATTTTTGGACAATGTCATATGTGTGAGAAAAGAAAGATTAGAAATGTTGCAAGTGCATTAGTAGGTTGTGCATTGACTTGGTGGAACAACATAAGTGATTTAGAAAGACCTCGAACATGGAAAGATATGAAAATTCTTATGCGAGAAACTTTTGCTAATGTATTTAATTGTAAAGATGAAATACATGAACTTGAGAAGAATTTTCTTGTTGTACCTCCTCCTTTGCCTAACCTTTTGCAGGAACATGAACAAATAAATGGAGATGCAAATGAGAGTGAGGTGTTGAACAACTCTTCTGAATTTTTTGATGATCAACTCATAATGCTTTGAATTTCTTGCTGAAAATGAGAGTAGTGTTAATGGACAATGCTCTACAGTTAACCACGGTATGACATTTTCATATGTGCTGAATTTTGCTACCAATCATACTATCGATGAGCAGCAACAAGATGAACCTTTTCATAATACAACTTTACCATTAGTTGATTTTCCCACTGATTCTTATAACAAAAATGAGTTGTGTGCTGATAATTATATTATACCTATGCTAGAACAACCAAATGAATTTGATACTTTATCACTCACTTGTGCTGAAATTAAGCATTTGATCCCAACTACATGTGAAAGGGATGAGCTGAAATTGTTATCTTCTCTAAATACTTTGGGCTATATTGAATTTGACACTCTTTGTGATCTAGATATCGTAGAGAAGATAATATTTTCTCAATCTGAATTGCCTTTGTTAAGTAGAAATATTTTTCATGCTATAGGCAAATATGAACATAGTGGTATGTTTATGGTGCATAAAGTTTACATATGTTCAAATGAGGAAGCTCCTTTTGTGCTGCAACAACATGGTCAAGTAAATGAATGTACTAACGCTAATAATGTCTTGTCAAGTTTTTCTAGTATGTTTTCCTTGCAGCAGGGACAACAAAAAGAATTATTCACTGTGGTTGTGCATTATGGACAGCACTTACTCTACCTCCAATGCAAGTCTCTTTGCTGGACATACGAGCAAGCCGAGGACGGCTTGTCATAAAGAAGGGGAGAACGATGAGATCATGCACATTATTATTGCACCTACAAACATGACACAATATTTATTTGTTTGGGATCCTGGCTCAAGTGAATGTGCACTCTTATATGATGGACAAGATCAAGATGGCGCACTATGTCGTCCACCGCCTTGGCCTCCTCCATTCATGCATACAAAAAGATTTGATGGCATTGCACATTTGGACCAACACATAAGAGAAGATGAACTTGAGTCGAGGATGACTCCAATTCAAGAAGGGGAGGATGATGAGGACATCACTTCTATGGACACAAACAACACTCCATTGAACATACAAGATGCAATCAATAGAGTTCATACACAACAATTAATTTCAGAGGTGAACTCGTTCTTATATATTTTCTTATATGTTTTTAAGCATAGATTGCTACTTAATGACTTATTTGTGATTAGGATCCATGGAGAGGTTCAAGGAGTACTTGGAGGGAGTATTAGGGACGTGGAAGACCAGAGAATTCGTTCAAAGAAGATGGAAACCGAACCAAACTCCAAATCGTAACCAACTCGGAGTCCAGGAGCAGTACGCACTAAAACGACGTCCAGGACGCATACGAACTCCGTTTTGGACGTTCTACATATGCAAGGAAAGGGGAGAGGATAACCTTTCCAATGGCGCCATTCCCATGTCAAAATACCTTCGGAGTCGACGGGAATCATCGAAACAAAATCAAGTACAGAATCTGTCAGGGTGCTGCGCCACCGTATTGGGCCATTGGGCCTTGTATCAAGTCTAAGTCCATTATTTTCGTGTCTTAGGGTTAGGTCACGACCCTAACAACCCCTTGGACGTCCTCCCACCTATATATACTCCATAGTAGCTGCTATAGACAATTGGGTTTTGCTTAGATCAATAATATCGCCGTTCTTCGGTTTGTGAAATCCCAACTTCGCGATTTCAGATCGTGTCTTCTACGTTCTTACTTGTGTTCTCGGTTGCACTTGCAGGGATTAGCCTTCTTGGCGAGGTCAATCGTGTGTAGCACGGTTAATAACCAACGGAGCGGTGGTGTAGTGATTGCAGGGGTTGTTCGTGTTCTACTCGAGAGCCTTAGATCATCAACGTCGAGATCTCCATCAATCGACTTACCCATTACCTTTCGGAAGATCGGGACAAATTCTCCTATCAATTGGTATCAGATTTCCAGGTTTCCCGTTAGGTAATTCATCTATCCATTACATTAGTTTTGTTTTTCATACCTAGAGTCCACAAAAAAAGCCACAAAAAAACTTGCAGTTTAGTAGATCTGTTCATTACTTTGTCCAAACCACATTGATCCTTTGCAACTTTGTTATTCAGTTTGATTTTGTTGAGTTTGTGTTCGTGGTTGAGTCATATTGCTGGTTTAGAAAGTGTTTTTGGTATTAGTTTGAGTTTTGCATTGTGTGATTCATCCTTTTGAATCACATCATCACGTCCAGATTAGATTCACCTCTGTCCAGTTTGGTATTTTCGTCATATCTCGCTCATACGAACTCGGATTTTGATGTTCTTGTACTTTATGGAAAGCTTAAGAAGTTCTCTATAACTTTCGTATTCATCATTTTCCTAGAAAATATAGTTATTGATGTCTAAATTGCATCAGATCCGAATCTGTTATTGACTTAAAAATTCTGAACAGTCTGTATTTCGGGGTCAGTATCTCCTATTGTTCTTTTCCAAAATAGGTCTTCCATATATTGAAATTAAAGAGGAGAGATATATCTACAATCTTGTTGTTCTAAGTTTTCCAATTTAGAGCCTATAAGTGTGCCTATTTGTCCTTGGAAAATTGAGCAGAAAATCTGCAACAGACACACGAGATATCTTGGGTTGATTTTCATTGTGTTCTTCCCTTGCAGCACATTCTGAAAAAAAAGGAAGAAAAAAGAAAAAGACAAGTGCAAAACAAGAAACAAAAGCCGCACAAAAAAAGAGGAAAAAACAACAAAAAAACAGAAGTGCTTGCATTCTTTGTGTCATCTAGTTTTGTCTCATGTCTTGCTAGCTTGAACTACTAGGAACACATTTAGACCAGCAACTTTGACAAATACTTTGGACACTTATTCAACTTTACTATCTGATTTCATTGTTACTAATCCTTGCTATATAGAAAGTGCCATCCAAGCTACACCTTACTCTTGAGCAGAATCGATACACCTTTGCAATCATCCCACGCTTCATTGGTTTCTTCATACCGTCCACCGTTTGCCACCTGCAGAGTCGGTAAGAACACTTGTAAGAACGTGGTAAGACGCTTGAGAGTGTGTGATTCCACTTCCACTTTGCCATTATCCTTTGTAGTTGATAGGGATAACATATTTTTTGTGTTGTCTTCTGTTTGCTACTAACAATGTCAGGTAAAAGCAAGAATCATGCATTATATGCTGAGATGATGGACATGATGAAAACGACGATGGAGTTGCTAACTAAAAATCAAACATCAACCAAGGATTCACATGACATTCAGACCACCTTTACAACACCTTCCACAAGAAGTAATTACATTCTCCCATCTCTTCCTTCTTATGATGGTTTTGGTTACGATGAATATATTGCTTGGGAAATAGAGTTGGATAAAATTTTTGGACAATGTCATATGTGTGAGAAAAGAAAGATTAGAAATGTTGCAAGTGCATTAGTAGGTTGTGCATTGACTTGGTGGAACAACATAAGTGATTTAGAAAGACCTCGAACATGGAAAGATATGAAAATTCTTATGCGAGAAACTTTTGCTAATGTATCTAATTGTAAAGATGAAATACATGAACTTGAGAAGAATTTTCTTGTTGTACCTCCTCCTTTGCCTAACCTTTTGCAGGAACATGAACAAATAAATGGAGATGCAAATGAGAGTGAGGTGTTGAACAACTCTTCTGAATTTTTTGATGAATCAACTCATAATGCATTTGAATTTCTTGCTGAAAATGAGAGTAGTGTTAATGGACAATGCTCTACAGTTAACCACGGTATGACATTTTCATATGTGCTGAATTTTGCTACCAATCATACTATCAATGAGCAGCAACAAGATGAACCTTTTCATAATACAACTTTACCATTAGTTGATTTTCCCACTGATTCTTATAACAAAAATGAGTTGTGTGCTGATAATTATATTATACCTATGCTAGAACAACTAAATGAATTTGATACTTTATCACTCACTTGTGCTGAAATTAAGCATTTGATCCCAACTACATGTGAAAGGGATGAGCTGAAATTGTTATCTTCTCTAAATACTTTGGGCTATATTGAATTTGACACTCTTTGTGATCTAGATATCGTAGAGAAGATAATATTTTCTCAATCTGAATTGCCTTTGTTAAGTAGAAATATTTTTCATGCTATAGGCAAATATGAACATAGTGGTATGTTTATGGTGCATAAAGTTTACATATGTTCAAATGAGGAAGCTCCTTTTGTGCTGCAACAACATGGTCAAGTAAATGAATGTACTAACGCTAATAATGTCTTGTCAAGTTTTTCTAGTATGTTTTCCTTGCAGCAGGGACAACAAAAGAATTATTCACTGTGGTTGTGCATTATGGACAGCACTTACTCTACCTCCAATGCAAGTCTCTTTGCTGGACATACGAGCAAGCCGAGGACGGCTTGTCATAAAGAAGGGGAGAATGATGAGATCATGCACATTATTATTGCACCTACAAACATGACACAATATTTATTTGTTTGGGATCCTGGCTCAAGTGAATGTGCACTCTTATATGATGGACAAGATCAAGATGGCGCACTATGTCGTCCACCGCCTTGGCCTCCTCCATTCATGCATACAAAAAGATTTGATGGCATTGCACATTTGGACCAACACATAAGAGAAGATGAACTTGAGTCGAGGATGACTCCAATTCAAGAAGGGGAGGATGATGAGGACATCACTTCTATGGACACAAACAACACTCCATTGAACATACAAGATGCAATCAATAGGATTCATACACAACAATTAATTTCAGAGGTGAACTCGTTCTTATATATTTTCTTATATGTTTTTAAGCATAGATTGCTACTTAATGACTTATTTGTGATTAGGATCCATGGAGAGGTTCAAGGAGTACTTGGAGGGAGTATTAGGGACGTGGAAGACCAGAGAATTCGTTCAAAGAAGATGGAAACCGAACCAAACTCCAAATCGTAACCAACTCAGAGTCCAGGAGCAGTACGCACTAAAATGGACGTCCAGGACGCATACGAACTCCGTTTTGGACGTTCTACATATGCACGGAAAGGGGAGAGGATAACCTTTCCAATGGCGCCGGTCCCATGTCAAAATTCCATCGGAGTGAGCGGGAATTGTCGAAACAAAATCAAGTACAGAATCTGTCAGGGTGCTGCACCACCGTATTGGGCCATTGGGCCTTGTATCAAGTCTAAGTCCATTATTTTCGTGTCTTAGGGTTAGGTCACGACCCTAACAACCCCTTGGAAGTCCTCCCACCTATATATACTCCATGGTAGCCGCTATAGACAATTGGGTTTTGCTTAGATCAATAATATCGCCGTTCTTCGGTTTGTGAAACCCCAACTTCGCGATTTCAGATCGTGTCTTCTACGTTCTTGCTTGTGTTCTCGGTTGCACTTGCAGGGATTAGCCTTCTTGGCGAGGTCAATCGTGTGCAGCACAGTTGATAACCAACGGAGCGGTGGTGTAGTGATTGCAGGGGTTGTTCATGTTCTACTCGAGAGCCTCAGATCATCAACGTCGAGATCTCCATCAATCGACTTACCCATTACCTTTCGGAAGATCGGGACAAATTCTCCTATCAGCATATTGTATGTACAGGGATAGATATTCTAGATGACGACGAAGAGCTCACCCCAAGTCAAGAGCAGGCCATCCATAGAAACGCTCAAGCCGCAGCCGTAATCACCTCCTCTCTCAGTCGAGACGAGTTCACCAAGGTGGATGGACTCGAAATTGCTAGGAGATATGGGATACACTACAAACAGCACATGAAGGTGACCGGCATGTGCGTGAGGCAAAAATTGAAATGATCGAAGGCGAACTAGGAAGATTCGCAATTGAGGAAGATGAGCCACCCCAGGATATGTACAATCGATTGAAGACACTTGTCAACAAGGTTCGATCATATGGGAGCAAGAAGTGGAATGACCACGAGGTGGTAAAGCTCATCCTTAGAGCTTTTATACCTTGCAATGTCACACTATGCTCAATGATCAGAGAAAGCCCCGGTTACAAAAGGATGACTCCAGATGAATTGCTTGGTAAAATTATCAACTTTGAAATGATGGAGAAACAAGCCAAGCACGTCAAAGAAATTGCCGACCTCACCTCGGCCAAGAAGAAAGGAGTTGCCCTAAAATATACTCTCAAGCCTCTATCCAAAGAAGCAAGAGAAGCACAACTAGAGGAGGACAGTGATGACGAGAGTAGTGAGCTAGATGAAGAGGATATGATTTTGTTCATGAAAAAGTTCAAGAGAATAATGAAGAAGAGACAAGGAACAAAATCAAGTGAAGGAAAGTACAAGGAAAGGACGAAGTCAAAGATGAGGCGGGCGTGCTATAATTGTGGTGAGTATAACCACTTTATAGTCGATTGCCCGTATGAGGATAACAAGAAGAAAACTAAAGAAACCAAGCCTCAACCTAAGAAATTCTTCAAGAAGAAGAAACAAGCCGAACAAGCACACATTGGGAAGGAGTGGGACTCAAACGATGAGTCCTCATCATCCGATGAAGAAGAGATGGCTAGCATAGCCATAGGAAGCACATCCAAGAAATCCACACTTTTCCCCACACTCGATGCAAAGAAGGGAAATGGCACTTGTCTCATGGCAAAGGAAGGTAAACGCAAGGTAAACATCAAAACCCCTTCCATGCATTCCTACTCTAGTGATGATGAACTAGATAGTGATGATGAGGATATGCTAAATGGACTAGATAGGAAAACTGCTACTAAAATGAAATTTTTACTTGACCAACTTGTTGAGAAGGAGAGGTTAATTGATCCTCAAGAGGACATGATTATCTCCCAAAAGGAGAAGTATGTCAAACTTGACAAACTCCTAGAGCTTGAAACGGAGAAAAACAGTTCACTAGAGCTTGAGCTAGCTTCAAGCAAGAAAACTTGCTTGGAGTTAACCGACTCAAATGTTGCAATCAAGGACCAACTTGCTGACCTGATCAAGGTTAACAAAATCCTTGAAGTGCAAGTTGAGTCACTCAATCTAAGTGAACCTTCCTCCTCTTCAAGTTCACCTTCTCAACCCACTAAAACTGATCTTGTTCATATGTGCACATGTAGTAAAATCAACACCAGTTTGAAGGAGAAGTCAACCTCCACAAAGGATAAAAATCCTACCCAGTATGGAATATTTGACAAGGAGAAGATCAACTATGCACGTAGTGCATACTTGGTCCAAAGACCTCCAAATGTCAAATATGGCATTGGTTACTCTTATGATGAAAAGCAACATGCTGGAAGTCATAAGAATAACAGGGGAAGGATCTCCTTTGTGAAGGGAAGATCCTCTCAAACTGATAATTTGAAGAATAAGAAATTGAACTCGCATGAATACCGGACTAGTCCGGTCGGTGTCCGGACAAGTCCGGTCATCCGGACAAGTCCTGCCACCCAGACTAGTCCGATTCATAAACAACAGCAGCTTCTATTTAAAACTTTTGATGCCTCTTATGTATTAATGAGAAACAATCTTGGTAAGGTTTATGCTTATTATGTTGGGCCACGCCATGGGAACACAAAATCCCATGTGTGGGTGCCCAAATGTATTGTAACTAACCTCCAAGGACCCAAGCAAGCTTGGGTACCTAAAACCAAAGCATAATTTGTTTTTGCAGGCCTATTCCTCCGGTGGATCCAAATGGGTGCAAGACAGTGGATGCACCAACCACATGACCGGAGAAAGGAGGATGTTCGTGGAATATGAAGAAAACGAGGACCCAAACGAAGGCATCTACTTCGGAGATAATAGTCAAGGAAAGGTGCTCGGTACCGGTAAATTGCAATATCCTCTAAACACACGGTTTCTCATGTTTTACATGTTGAATCTTTAGATTATAACCTGCTGTCCATATCTCAGCTATGTGACAAAGGTTATAATTGCTTGTTCACTAACGAGGGTGTGACCGTCTCAAGGAGGAGTGATGGTTCCGCTGCATTCAAGGGTATGTTGAAGGGAAAGCTTTACCTTGTTGACTTCAACAAGGATAAAGCCGAACTCAACACATGCTTGATTGCAAAAACCAACATGGGTTGGCTGTAGCATAGACGGCTAGCGCATGTTGGTATGAGGAATCTTCAAAAACTCCTCAAGGGCGATCACATCCGAGGTTTGAAAGATGTCATTTTTGAGAAAGAAAGGCCTTGTAGCGCGTGCCAAGCCGAGAAGCAAGTTGGATCACATCATCCCGCAAAGAACATCATGACTACAACAAGACCGCTCGAACTACTTCACATGGACTTGTTTGGTCCAGTTGCTTACATAAGCATCGACGGTAACAAATACGGTTTGGTTATCATTGATGATTTTTATCGCTTCACTTGGGTTTTCTTTTTGCATGATAAGTCAGAAACACAAGGAACACTCAAGAAATTCTTCAAGCGAGCTCAAAACGAGTTTTCATTGTCAATCAAGAGTATTCAAAGCAACAATGGCACGGAGTTCAAGAACATACAAGTGGAGGAGTACCTTGATGAAGAGGGCATCAAGCACGAATTTTCAGCGCCATACTCACCACAACAAAATGGAGTTGCCAAAAGGAAGAACCGAACACTCATAGAGATGGCAAGAACAATGCTCGATGAATACAAGACTTCGGATCAATTTTGGGCGGAAGCGATTAACACCGCTTGCCACGCCGCAAATCTGCTTTATCTTCATTGACTACTCAAGAAAACTCCCTATGAGCTACTCACCAGTAACAAACCAAACATTTCATACTTTCGAGTTTTCGGTTCTCCATGTTATATCCTGAACAAGAAGCCCAGGACTTCAAAGTTCGCTTCGAAGTCCGATGAAGGTTTCTTGCTCGGTTACAATTCGAACACCTACGCCTATCATGTTTTCAACAAGGCCTCCGGACTTGTTGAAGTAGCACGTGACATAGTGTTCGATGAGACTAACGGCTCCCAAAAGGAGCAAGTTGATCCATGTGAATTAGGTAAAGAAGAAGCTCCTTGTCTAGCATTGAAAAGAATGGCTCTAGGTGAAGTTCGACCACAAGAGTCACCTTCACACATAAATGAGGAAAATGAACCACAAGAGGAGACCAACAATCAAGGGGGAGCTTCAACACAAGCACGAGAGTATGAAGATGATCAACAAGTCAACGAGGGAAACCACTCAGGGGGAGAAGAAAACGATCATGAAGACACAACTCCGCAAGTGCACCACCCAAGAGTACACCAGTGCATTCAAAGGGATCACCCAATCGACAACATCATCGTTGACATCCAAAAGGGAGTAACCACTAGATCTCGCATAGCTATATTTTATGAGCATTACTCGTTTGTCTCCTTTTTGGAACCACGCAGGATTGAGGATGCATTGAAGGATCCGGATTGGGTGGTGGCAATGCAAGAAGAATTGAACAACTTCAAGAGGAACGAGGTGTGGGAACTTGTGGCAAGACCCAATGCAAACATAGTGGGCACCAAGTGGGTCTTCCGCAACAAACAAGACGAACACGGAGTGGTAACAAGAAACAAGGCGTGACTTGTGGCCAAAGGGTACTCACAAGTCAAAGGTTTGGATTTCGATGATACTTTTGCTCCAGTAGCTAGGCTTGAATCTATTAGAATATTACTTGCATATGCTACTCACCATGATTTCAAGCTGTATCAAATGGACGTGAAAAGCGCCTTCCTCAACGGACCGATCAAGGAAGAAGTGTACGTGGAGCAACCACCCGGGTTTGAAGACGAAGAATTCCGCAACCACGTATATAAATTGCGTAAGGCTCTCTAAGGCCTCAAACAAACACCTAGAGCTTGGTATGAGTGTCTTAGAGATTTCTTAATTGAAAATGGTTTTCAAATTGGCAAAGTAGACTATACATTATTCACAAAGAACTTAGATAATGATCTTTTTATCTGTCAAATCTATGTTGATGACATAATATTTGGTTCAACTAACCAATCCTTCTGTGAAGAATTTAGTAGAATCATGACAGACAGGTTTGAAATGTCAATGATGGGAGAATTGAAGTACTTCTTGGGATTCCAAGTGCGGCAACAAAGGGAAGGAACGTTCACAAGCCAAACCAAGTACACGCAGGACATACTCAAGAAGTTTGGCATGGACAAGGCAAAGCCCATAAAGACCCCCATGGCAACAAATGGCCACTTGGATCTCAATGAAGATGGACCTAGCGTCGATCAAAAGGTATATCGCTCCATGATTGGATCTCTACTTTACTTATGTGCATCTAGGCCAGATATTATGTTGAGTGTATGTTTGTGTGCACGATTTCAAGCCAACCCTAAGGATTGTCACTTGACAGCCGTAAAAAGAATCTTGAGATATTTAGTTCATACACCCAACCTTGGTCTTTGGTACCCAAAAGGCTCAAAATTCAATCTCATTGGTTACTCCGATGTAGATTATGCCGGGTGCAAAGTAGATAGAAAAAGCACCTCCGACACATGCCAATTCCTAGGGAGATCTTTAGTTTCTTGGTCATCCAAGAAACAAAATTCCATTGCTTTATCCACAGCCGAAGCGGAGTATGTTGCAGCCGGGAGTTGTTGTGCACAACTCCTTTGGATGCGACAAACTCTAAGAGATTACGGTTACAATATGAACCGTATTCCTCTCCTTTGTGACAATGAGAGTGCCATTAAAATAGCCCACAATCCAGTTGAGCACTCTAGAACTAAACACATAGACATAATACATCATTTCTTGACAGACCATTCCATGAAAGGAGACATTACCATCTCACATGTCAACACCCAAAAACAATTGGCCGACATATTCACCAAGCCACTTGATGAAAAGCGTTTTTGCGAACTCCGAAATGAACTAAATATCCTTGATTCTCGGAGTGTGGCTTGAAAAGTTGCATACCTGTATGACCTCTTCAAAATATTGACTGAATTGTGAAAATCATCCCTCTTCATTTTTTCTCAAAAAAAAAACTATGTCAATTATTAGATCTTGATGAATTATGATCATTGTGTGATTGTTGTATGCTTACTGGTCAAATTCATCAAGATTAAATGATTTGTTTTGTCCCACCTATTCTCTATTAATGAACCTTCAAATATATATGAATGGGCTATGCAATTTCTCCTGGTGATCACGGACTAGTCCGTGGTTACCTAGACTAGTCCGCTCTTGCAGACTAGCCCGCAGAGTGCCGATTAGACCGGACTAGTCTGATAGACCACGGACTAGTCCGATATAGCTCTCTGGATGACTTCGGACTATTCCGGTCATGTCCGGACTTGTCCGATATAGCTCTCTGGATGACTTCGGACTAGTCCGGTCATGTCCGGACTTGTCTGATTTTTCGTGTCCATAACCCTAGCCGCCACCAAACCCTAATCTTCTCATCCCCACATTTGCTCACGCCTTCCTCTCTCTTGCGCTCGAGCTACCAAGGCGATTCTCTGCTCCCTCCGTCGAAAAAGTCCACATTTGGGCGGAGATCAAGCTTGACCTCTTGGGGATTGAAGCTAGCGGACTTGTCCGGCCTCCAACCCCCAAACCTTCAAGCCTCAATCGATTTCTTCGGTAACTGTCGACTGTTGGAGTCGGCAGATCCCCTGACACTACGAAAGTGTGGAAGGAGTTTGTGGTTCGGTTTGGGCGCGCGGAGACTCAAGAAGGTGAATTGCGATTGGACTCGAGTGACACAGTAGTTTACGTGGTTCGGGCCGCCTGAGCGTAATACCCTACTCCACGGGAGTGTATGTGTGTTGTATTAACTTGTGAGCTTGAGTGTGTTCGAGTGTCCTCCTTCGTGTATCGTCGGTTTGTCCTTTTATAGTACAAGGACAAACCGTTACAAGTCAGCCTGGCCCGACATGTGGCCCTGGCGGTTATTGGCCTTGATACACAAGATTAATTGTTGTTAATAACCCTGTAACGGCTCCGACAGTGCCGTTACAGGTGTTAAGATCATCCGATTAAATATCATTAATGTGGAATTAATGATATTTAATCGGGTCTTGAAGTCCGCGGCTGTCCTTTGGAGATCAGGAGCTGTTACAACGTCTCCCGGGGGTTTAAAGCGGCCAGCTCCGACGTATGGACACGTGGCAGCTCCGGAGCTTGCTTGTGGGAAGCGGGAAGCTCCGGGGCGGCTTGCTACGTGTCAGGTCCGGAGCTTCTCTCGGTCAGGGGCTACCTCCGGAGGTGCCATTTCAGTACTTGGCCCGGAGCTTCACCCTTGCGGGTAATAGCTCTGGTCTGACAATACACGTGGCAACCTGGAGGTTAACCATGTTGGAGAAGCGGGTCCGGTCACGTCTGGCGAGTGGGCCCCTGAGGGTCTTCAATTTGAGTAGATGTCCTTCCCTTGAGATCTTTGTAACCTCAGGGGGTGTATGGTTTTTAGGGTACCGACAGTGGCCCCCTGGACCTACCTCTGGGGAAGGCTAACGGGATGAAGTCATTCCGCCGGAGGTGGGTCCACACTTGCGACTCTTGAACTGGGTCTTCAAGGGTCTTCGGAGGTGCCTTTGGCGGGGCTTTACGGTTAAGTCCTGACGCGTGGCGCACCTCAGGCGGCAGATAAGATCTTTGACGTGCGGATCTCTCGCAATTGAAGGTCGTCGGTTCCCGATACGAAAACCGTATCGGTTCCGCGCGCCTTGTCAGTCCACCGCCTTTGGGTTTCCCGCCTCGTGATGACAACTGTTCGCCTGGGTAAGAGCCTCGACTTGATCGTCGGGGTGGTCCCGGGCCCTCTTGTCATCGGCTGGGTTGAATTCTTGAGTAGTATGCTTGACTCTCCTGCAGTTTCCATCCAAGCGTTGCGAGGGCTTACTTAAGAAGGAAAGCGCACCGTCGGGAGTTCTTTACGCTTTCCATCTGTTCTTGCGCTCAAACTCCCAACTCGTGCTTTGCTTCTCTTCTCTCGCCTAGCTGTGCTGCGATGGAGTTGGGTCTGCGTGAGAGTCGTTTGAAGACGGAGAGCGATCTGAAGAAGGTCCGAGCCCTCATGGGGTGGTCGTCGGACTTCTTCAACCGTTCAGTCCGCGCCGGCGGGGAGCTTCCCTTTAAAAAGGAGCACTCCGGCGAAATGGTGTACTTTTCATCGTACGCCATGGTGGGGCTGATCCCACCGTTTTCTTCCTTCTTCTTGATGCTGCTGGACTTCTATGGTCTGCAGCTATACCACCTTGGCCCTCACTCCCTCCTCCTTGTGTCCATCTTTGTCCACTTCTGCGAGATGTGGGTGGGCATCCCTCCCTGCATCGAGCTCTTCCGCACCTTCTTCACCGTTCAAACCACCGGCCGAAGTGACGAGTACCTTGGCTTCTACTACTTTGTGAAGCGCAAGAAGTGCCCGTTCAAGTACCTCCGGTCGTTCCCTTCCGGGAAGTGGGATGACTGGAAGAAAGATTGGGTAGTCGTCCGGGTGGAGGAGCACGAGCGGTTGGAGCTGCCAGACGGTCTGCCCGGCATTGACACGTCGGTGTGGAGCGAAGTTCCGGTGTTGGCGGCAGCTTTCGACCCCGTCCTGTCCAGGATCCGCCAATGTGTGGAGGGAGGATTGACTCCCCAGGCGGTGTTCTGCAACTTCCTGTCCAACAGGTGGGCGCCGCTGAAGAGGAGGGAGAAGCTCGCCTGGGCCCTCAACAGCGTGATGGACGAAGACCGGGTTGAGACCGGGTTGAAGTCCAACATGGTGGGGAAGTCCTTGGAGTTTCACCTCAAGAAATTCCAGCACGGCATCGATGTAGACGGAGAGTACTTGACTCCGCCATCGGCTTTCCACCCCCTGAACGTGGAAGTTGAGTTCAGCAGGGAGCTCCGGCGGAAGATGCCCGCGCTTGACGACCTTGGCGTCGTCGAGAGAAGATCGACCGCTCGGTTGGCGATCCCCGGGTTGTCGGAAGGCGGCTCCGCCCCTGTCTCTCAGCCAAGAGCTGAAGTCACCGGCAAGGGCAAGGAGCTGGCGGAGGAGCCGGAGAGCCGGAAGAGGAAGTTGCGACATGCTGACGGAAGGTCCGTTGGGCTCGCTACTTCCCCGCCAGTTCCCCGTCCTCAGGAGGGAAGATCCTCCGCCGCTGTAGCGTCTGTCCCCGTGGTGGGGTCCTTTCGGAGTGCTACTGTTCCGGCGGTGGGATCCTCCCGGAGTGCGGCTGTTCCCTTGATGGGTCCCTCCGGAGGTGCCAGCTCCGGACAGGCGACTCCGGTTCGAGAAGCGGTGAGGGCCTCCAGGTCAAGGAGTTCCTCCCGGTCTAGGAGAGCTCCGACCCGGGAAACGCCCGCGGCTACGGCAAGTCCTGGGAGTCCTCCCGGAGCTCCTACGCCGACCGTGGCCAGCCCGGAACGTCCGGGAAAGAGGTTCCGCGCAAGCTGGTGCGTGAGCCTCCCAAGGTAATTTTTCTTGCTTACCTCAATTAACTTTTAATTATAGTATCTGTTTGCTCAATTTCTTCATTCTTCATCTGCAGCATTCTCAAGAAGGGGAGTGAAGCTCCGCCCTCAGCCACAGTGTCTGAGGCTGCGAGGGCTTCTGCTCCAACTCCAGTGCCGCCCCAGGCGGAGGCTGCGACAGCTCCGGCGCCGGCTGTCGTGGTCATGGACCTCGACTCGTCTCCAGAAGTTCCCGTGGTAGCGCCGGACCACGGGATTGAAGATGCGCCAGCGGCACCCGCTCCGGAGGTTGAAGCTCCGGGCCCTGGTGCTGCAGAAGTAGATGCTCCGGCTGTTGAGTCGGAGGAAGTAGAGGTCCCGGCTTTGGAGCCGGAAAGTGCTGAAGCCCCGGCGGTTGAGCCGGAGGTAGCTGAAGCCCCGGCGTGCGAGCCGGAAGTTGAAGTGGTTTCGGCGATTGAGCCGGTTACTTCCGAAGCTCCGGTCGCAGAGCCGGTAATTATTGGAGCGCCGGCTGCAGAGCCGGTGATTGTGGAGGTGCCGGCTGCAGAGCCGGTGGTCGAAGAGACGAGGGAGCTTGAGCCTCCCTCAGAAGAAGCGTCCCGGCCGGAGCCAGTGGAGGCGACGACGTCGATGGTACCCGTGGCGGAGCCAGAGTGCCTGAACGAAGTTGCCGGCCCCCAGCCTGAGGGGGCGAATGAAGGTTTGGTGGCGGGACCTTCTTCGGTGGCGACTGAGGCCATCCCGGAGGAGTGCCCTAGTGCCTTGGAAGCTCGGGGTTCCGCTCTCGTAGAGTGGGACCCAATTTTTGTAAATGAAGACCCGCTGGAACTGGCGGAGGAGGCCCCAGAAGGTCCGGAGCCTATCTCGCTGTCGATGTCCATCGACAACGCTTGCTCCAGTCTACGCCAAGTCCAACTAGCCTTCTTCCACGACAGCAAGGTTCTTGAAGAGGAGCGCCAAACCCTTAGGAGGTGGCGTAATCGACTCCAATTCGAGACCAAGCTGGCGCAGTCGAGGATTGCTGAGGACAAGGAATGGATCATGCGGGAGAAGGTCCGCCTGGAGCTCTGGGGTGAGATGCTGGACGAGAGGGAGAGCATGACTCACAACCTCGATGCCCAATCCCGGGAGTACCATGAACAAGCTAAGGCTGCTAATGATGCAGCCAACGCTCGGTTCGATCAACTCGAGGCCATCAGTACCGCACTCATCAAGCGCCGAGAGGCACTTGAGGGAAGGGAAAAACGGCTCGAGGATGAGGAGCAAAAACTCCTGGAGCTACGGGACGACGTCTTGCGACGTGAAGAAGAGCTCGCCGAGAAGACAGCTCTGGCGGACAAGGGCCTCGAGGAGCGCGCTAAAAAATTGGAAGAGCGCTGCCTCGAGGAGGAGGAGAAGACCTGGGTGCGAGGGCAGGAGCTCTACGAGTATGAGTGCGCCCTCGTCGCCCGGGAGAAGAAAATAGAGGCTAGGGAGAAAGACCTGGTCGACCGCCGGAACAAGATCCACCTCCGGGAGGAGGAGCTCGGAAGACTCGAAAAGCGGGTTGCTGCGAAGATTCAACAAAACGCCAAAGAAGTTGAGCGCCTCTCCCGCGAGAATTCGGAGCTGGCGGCGGCCCGGAGGTCCTTGGAAGAGATGAAGGGCCTGAGGAAGACGGACTCCCTGCAAATTTGGGAGTTCCTGAGCAAGGCCGACGATGCGCTAGCGCCGATGGGTTTCAGCCCCGTGCTTCCGGATGATCCGGAGCCGGAGCCGGACCTTGCGCTGCAAGCGTTGGGCGCTGCGGGCAGCAAGCTCTCCAAGGTGGGCGACGTCATCGCGGACCAGTTGGAGGTCGAGGGGCAATCCCTGGCTAGGAATGTCACAGAATATGTGTTGACGTGCTACACTAGCCGGAACCCTTGATTCCCTCTAGACCCGGTGCTTGAAGGCCCCGTTGAAGGAGAAGGCGAAGCTACCCGAGCCAGCGTGTCGGAGGTCGCCCAGAAGGTCGCTGAGTTCTTCCATAGGGTCTAGGACTATCTTTCTTAGCCTTTATTTGTATCTTCTCTTCTTCCTCAATTTTGTAATCCTTTGTCCCCAGATGTAATCTCTGGTCTTCAAATGAAATGAAATCCCCAATTTTTCGTGAATTTCATTTTTTGTCTTCAACATCTTTGTCTTCACTTGGCCCCCTGGTAGATGTGCACAATTTGATTGTGGACATGTACCAAAAGGATGTTGAGTTTTGTTGAAGACAAATTTGCTTCGAACTCGTGTAGTTTAGGTCCGAAATTTTCGATAGTGAAGGTCCCTTGAAGTCGTCGGAGCTTAGAAGCTCCGGCACTGTCCATCATCGGAGCTTAGTAGCTCCGGCAGGAGCCTCTACCAACACGTTGAGTGTCGATAGTTAATACTTCAAGGTGTCGGAGCTTAGTAGCTCCGGCAATGACCCTTGCCACGCCTGGCTTGCTGGCAACAGACTCTAGTGATAGAGTCTTCTCACCATCTTTAAGTTAACGCCGGTGGGAGTCGGAGCTTGGTTAACTCCGGTTTTTCTCCATCAATATCGGGTTTATTTTTCCTGCACACTTAAGCCAAGAAAAACAGTAAAATTCGTTCCTTATCTATAACTTCGTCGCGGCTTACGGTTCTCAAGAGAATTTCAAGTTGAACACGATTTTTAGTATAATTGGATGAATTGTCTTTTCTTTTAGATCCAATTGTCCATGGACCCACCTTACTTTGGCCTGCCGGGATGTAGGTAGAGTGGCGTACTTAGGGTGCTTGACCAGGCTAAGTCGATAGCGCACTCCGGCCCTAGAATGGCTTGGCGGCTTTCAGGCGAGTTGACCACAGACGATATTTAAATCTAAAAAATCTGACAATTCAACTCAAATTGTACATAAACCGGTTAAACTAGAACTTCTTAAGAATTGCACGTTTCTGTTATAGACAAGAAAGAGAAAAATAAAAATGTCGAGCCTTATGCAAAAATGAATGCACGTGGAGTCTATTTCACATGAAGATGTCTTTCATTATAGGTCCGGGGTACAGGGGAAACAAGTACACTCTTAGGGTACGGAACCAGGCTAAGCGTGTTCGGTTTCTCGTTTAACCCAGGGTAATTAGCTACACTTCTAGTCCGGAGACTGTATCAAGTGTTGCATGAGCTTTCCAAACCTTTCGGGAAAGGTCCGGCTGCTCTCCCGGAGGAACTACCCGACTCTGTACAATGACTCTATAACATACACTTCAAGTTACTTAAGACTCACCTCCGTGGAATTAAGTGTAGAACTTACGGAGGTGCTCGATGTTCCAAGGATTTGGGAGAGGTGTCCCATCCTCGGCAGCCAAGCGAACGCTTCCGGGACGGGATACTTTGATCACTCGGAAGGGCCCTTCCCAGCCGGGGGAGAGTTTGTTTTGCCCTTCTCTGGATAGTATTCTCCGTAGCACCAGATCGCCTTCCTCGAGCTGTCGGTTGTGTACATGCCGCTGATGATAGCGCCGTAGAGCTTGGCGATATCGGGCATTCCGAACAGCTGCTTGGCACCTTCCCTCCTCAAGGAGGTCTAGGTCTTCACGCCGGAGCTGGTCCTGCGCGGCTTCGTCGAAGGTCCGGACTCGGAGGGAACCCAAGGTGATTTCCGGAGGAAGGATCGCTTCAGCTCCGTACACCAGGAAGAAGGGTGTTTCTCCAGTTGCCCGACTTGGAGAAGTCCTGTTAGCCCATAGAGTGGGCGGAAGCTCTTCGATCCAATTAGCTCCGTGCTTTTTCAAACGCTCATAAGTGCGCGTTTTGAGTCCTTTAAGGATCTCTGCGTTTGCTCTCTCGGCTTGTCCATTGCTGGCAGGATGAGCTACGGAAGCGTAGCAAACTTGTATACCGAGGTCTTCGCAATATCCTTGAAATGCGGAGCTTGTGAACTGAGTCCCATTATCAGTGATGATCTTGTTTGGGACTCCGAATCTGCTCACGATAGATTGTAGAAAATTGATTGCAGATGTTTGTTGATCGTCACAACAGGAGTAGCTTCCGGCCACTTGGTGAACTTGTCGATGGCGACGTACAGGAACTTATAACCTCCGACGGCTCTTGGGAAGGGTCCCAAGATGTCCATCCCCCACACAGCGAAAGGCCACGTAGGAGGTATCATTTGTAAGGGCTGAGCAGGTGTATGAATTTGCTTTGCATGAAATTGGCATGCTTTGCATTTCTTCACTAGCTCAGTAGCATCCTGGAGCGCTGTAGGCCAGTAGAAGCCATGCCGAAAGGCTTTTCCGACCAGCGTGCGGGAAGACGCGTGGTTCCCACACTCACCTCCATGGATTTCTGCGAGGAGCTCGCAGCCTTCTTCCCTTGTGATGCACCGCATTAGGATGCCGTTGGCACCGCGCCGGTAGAGATCCCCTTCTACCAACGTGTATCTTTTAGCCAATCTGACTACCCGGTCAGCGGATACATCATCATCAGGAAGGATGTTGTCTTTCAAGTAGTTCCGGATCTCCGAGATCCATGCATCGGAACTGACTTGAGCATTTGAGTCTTGCGTGCTGGGTTGCTCGGAGCTTCCGGCAGCACCTACGACCCTTGATGGCTGCCATGGTAACAGGGCCATCGGGACCGTCAGCTTTGGGATGCTGATCTCGCCCCCTTCGTTCAGCTCGGCAGGCTGAACTGTGGGTTTTGACAACCTCCGGACAAAGGTTCCGTCTGGAGCCGGAGCTCCGGTTGACGCCTTGGTCGATAGTTCGTCAGCTTCAGCGTTGTGAGCACGCTGAACATGGTGAAGGTCTAGGACTTCGAAGTCCTTCTGAAGCCTCTGGACTTCAAGGAGATAAGCAGCCAGTTGGAGATTATTGCAGGAGCATTCACCCTTCACCTGTTTGATGACAAGTTGTGAATCTCCTTTGACCAGCAACTGCTTGACACCATATGATAGTGCCACCTTCAATCCATATATGAGTGCTTCGTACTCCGCCATGTTGTTGGTTGCCTTGAAGTCAAGGTGCACCATGTATTTTACCTTCTCCCCGGTTGGTGCGAGGAGAAGGATTCCAGCTCCGGCTCCCTGCTTCTGCATGGAGCCGTCGAAGTAAAGGGTCCAGTGAGGCTTAGTGAAAGCCGGAACTTGTAGTTCCTTCTTCTGCTCGCTGGGGCCCCCAGGGTTTAATGGAGAGGGAGTCCATTCTGCCACGAAATCTGCCAACGCTTGACTCTTGATTGCTTGTCTTGGAATGAATTCGAGGTCGAATTCAGCCAGTTCCGCTGCCCACTTTGCTATATTCCCAGTTGAATTGGGATTATGCAGGATCGCTCGAAGTGGATATGAGGTTACCACCGAGACTTTGTGAGCTTGGAAATAATGTCGAAGCTTCCTTGAGGCAATAAGAACCGCGTAGAGCAGCTTATGAACCTCTAGGTATCGAGTCTTGGCATCATGTAACACTTCACTGATGAAGTATACTGGGCGTTGAATGGTCCGGACCCTCCCGGAGGGGTCCGGAACTTCCTCTTCATTGATCCGGACCCTGTCAGAGGGGTCCAGACTATCTTCGGGGACCTCCGGGTTCTGGGTGGAGGAACCCGGAGCTTCTTCAGGAATGACTTGGATCCTATCGGAAGGATCCAGGTCCTCTGAAGTGGCTTCTTGTGGGCCCAAGTCTGGGAGCTGGGACCCAGACCCGCTTTCAGGAACCTCCGGATCCTCCCGAAGGGATCTAGATTCCTGGGTATTGGGTAGTTCCGGTCTCTTCGCAACCAGAACCATACTGACGACTTCGTCAGCTGCTGAAATGTAAAGCAATAAAGGCTCACCAGGGTTCGGAGCTACCAAGACTGGTAGGGTGGTGAGGAACTGTTTCAGCTCCTGGAATGCCTTCTCTGCTTCTTCAGACCATTGGAATGGTCCGGACTTCCTCAGCAACTTGAAGAAGGGAAGTGCCCTTTCCGCCAGTCTTGAAATGAACCGACTGAGGGCTGCTAGACATCCAGTCAATTTTTGGACGTCTTTGATGCGGGTTGGTGGCCGCATGTCTTCGATGGCTTTTATCTTCGCCGGATTAGCCTCTATACCCCGGTGACTTACCAGGAAACCAAGAAGCTTTCCGGAACTAACCCCGAAGACGCACTTGTCTGGGTTTAGCTTCGTGCGGGTGGCCCGCAGCTTGTCGAAGATAGCCTGCAAGGTGTCCAAGAGGGACTCCTTGTTTTTGACTTTGACCACGATGTCATCAACGTACACTTCCACTATGTCTCTGATGAGTTCTTCGAAAGTTTTGTACATTGCTCGTACAAAAGTTGAAGCTGCATTCTTGAGACCAAAAGGCATGGCTGTGTAACAATACAATCCATCCACTGTGATGAATGAAGTATGTTCTTCATCTTCCCTAGACATCCGGATTTGATGATATCCTGAATATGCGTCTAGAAAACACAGTAACTCACACCCGGAGGTGGAATCCACTATCTGGTCTATTCTAGGTAGAGGGAATGGATCTTTTGGACATGCCTTATTCAGTGTGGTGTAGTCGATGCACATCCGAAGTTTCCCGCCGGCCTTAGGCACAACGACTGGGTTTGCCAGCCATTTTGGATGGTAGACTTCTCGGATGAATCCGGCTTCGAGCAACTTCTTCACTTCTTGTCGGATGAAGTTCTGTCGCTCTACAGATTGCTTCCGAGGTTTCTGGTGTACAGGCCGAGCGTCGGGGTAAATCTTCAGATTGTGCTCAATCACTTCCCTGGGGATCCCAGGCATTTGTGACGGTTGCCAGGCAAACACGTCAACGTTAGCCCGGAGGAAAGTGATGAGCGCGAGTTCCTATTTGTCGTTCAAGCCACCCGATATGCGGGTAGTTTGGGTGACATCGGAACCAATTTGGACGACTTTGACGGGAATGTCGGTGTCGCCGCTTGGCTGCACACGGGGTGCAGAGGTCGAGCCCCGTTGACGAATGCTCGGAGGTTGTGGAGCTTGCTTCTGTCTGGAGTCCTCCTCTTGCGCTGTGGTGAGTGCATGGAGTTCCTCCAGAGCAGTTACTCCGGCAGTGCGATCTCCACGGATCCGGAGAACGCCTACTGGTGTTGGCATCTTCAACACCAGGTATCCATAATGAGCAGCTGCCATGAATTTGTACAAGGCAGGTCTACCCAAAATGGCATTGAATGGTAAGTTGATCTGAGCGATGTCGAAGATCAACTTTTCGGTGCGATACTTCTCCCGGGTCCCGAAGGTAACAGGGAGAGTAATAGCTCCGAGTGGGGTTATGGCCCCCGGACCTACTCCGGAGAAAGGTCGAGAGGGCTGGAGGTCCGAAGGTCGAAGCTGAAGCTTAGTGAAAGCTTCGAAGCTGATAAGATTAAGCCCCGAACCTCCGTCTACCAGGACATGATGGAGCTGGATGTTGTTGATGGTGGGAGATACCATCAAGGGTAGCTGGCCAGCTCCGACCATGCTTTGAGGACAGTCCGAAGCATCAAAAGTGATGGGTGTGTCCATCCACTTTCGATGTGGCTCCGGTCTAGCTGTAGGAGCTACAGCAGCCATATCCCGTCGCATAGTCTTAATGACGCGACGAGAGGTGATGTCCCATGATCCACCAAAGATGGTGTTCATGGTTTTTCGACGCTCGTTATCGGAGACGTCGGAATCATCGTCGACGGAGGTGTAGACGGCTTTCAAGACCTTTTTGGGGTCTTGAAACCCTAACTCCTCTTCAGCCGGAGCTTCATCGACCTTTTGTTTTCCCTCCCTCTGACGGAAGGGAGACCCTTCCCGGCGCTTGTGGTAGCGCTCGGCAAGGTTTTGGACCTCCCGGCAGTCCTCCAGTTTGTGGCTGCTCGTTTTGTGAATGGGGCACCACATCTTGGATTTGCCACCGTCTTCAGAAGACGGTCGAGATCGCTTCTCGGGGCGTGGCCCCCGGCCACCAGGAGTTGCAGCGGCTGCAACGTTGGATGTGCCGGCCGACGGCTTCTTCTTGCCGTTGGTCTTCTTTTTCTTCTTGCCACTCCCGGAGGTAGCGGCTTCTTCTTTGGAGGATTTTTTATGATCCTCCAGGGCTGGTTTGGAGTGCATTTCACGGCCCTCCGCAGCTCTGGCACATTTGTCAGCCAGGCTGAAGAGCTCCGTGACGCTGGTGATCTCTTTGATCGCCAGCTTCTCCAACATCTTCTTGTCTCGTACACCCTGTCTGAATGCCACAATGACAGAAGCGCTTGAGATAGAAGGGATTGTGTTACGTACCTGAGAGAATCTCTGGATGAATGACCGCAAAGATTCTCCTCCTTTTTGCACGACCGCAAAAAGGTCCAGTTCGGTGCCCGGACGGGTGTATGAACTCCCGAAATTGGCGGTGAACTGGCGGCATAGCTCCTCCCAACTGTCGATAGAGTTGGGTGGAAGGCTCATAAACCAGGACCTGGCGGTCCCAGTTAAAGCCACTGGAAAGTAATTGGCCATTACGGCCTCGTTTCCTCCAGCTGCTAAGATCGCAGTGGAGTATATCTGTAGGAATTCTACGGGATTGACAGTCCCGTCGAATTTTTCCGGCAAGTGTGGCCGGAACTTCTGTGGCCATCTAACCATGCGCAGGTGCATGGCTAGGGCGGAACAGCCTCCTCCTACTCCTTCCAGAGTAGAAAGGTCTTGAGCATCTCGTCTTTCTCGAGCTCGCTCGATGTGGACACGGCCATCCTGTTGGCGGTATCGGCGATCAAGCTCCGCCCGGAGGTCGTGTGTCGAAAGCCGAGATGCAGTATGGGCACGTCGTGCCCCAGAGGGCAACGACGTCACTTGCTGTGACGCAGCTCTTCTCCGGTTGTTGGAGACATGTGGACCAAGTCTTCCAGACAACGTTCGTCGCTGCGACGGGGCCCGCCCTGAAGGAGGTGGACCCTGATTGTTGAGGCGTTCGGCCGCTGCTACGACCAAATGCTCAATATCAGCTCTCCATTGCTCCATGGCACCTTGAGATGCATCCGGAGGTGGTGGTCGCTGAAGGAGAGCACGCGCTGCATGGAGTGCGTGTTCTGGGTTGTCACGACTTGCCGGCGCAGAATGTGACGCCGGTGCACCATCGTGTCGTTCGACATGTCTTGCCGGAGAAGATGGCGGTGGTGGGAGCGTGACTCCCGCTGGAACTGAGGCTCCTGCCGGTGGTTGCATGTTGGAGGGATTGCCTCCGACAGCCTGAGCAGCAGGTTGCCCGTTGGATGATCCAGCCGCAGAATTCACCATTCTTGAAGATCTCAGGCTCCCCTACCTGGCGCGCCAACTGTCGACTGTTGGAGTCGGCAGATCCCCTGACACTACGAAAGTGTGGAAGGAGTTTGTGGTTCGGTTTGGGCGCGCGGAGACTCAAGAAGGTGAATTGCGATTGGACTCGAGTGACACAGTAGTTTACGTGGTTCGGGCCGCCTGAGCGTAATACCCTACTCCACGGGAGTGTATGTGTGTTGTATTAACTTGTGAGCTTGAGTGTGTTCGAGTGTCCTCCTTCGTGTATCGTCGGTTTGTCCTTTTATAGTACAAGGACAAACCGTTACAAGTCAGCCTGGCCCGACATGTGGCCCTGGCGGTTATTGGCCTTGATACACAAGATTAATTGTTGTTAATAACCCTGTAACGGCTCCGACAGTGCCGTTACAGGTGTTAAGATCATCCGATTAAATATCATTAATGTGGAATTAATGATATTTAATCGGGTCTTGAAGTCCGCGGCTGTCCTTTGGAGATCAGGAGCTGTTACAACGTCTCCCGGGGGTTTAAAGCGGCCAGCTCCGACGTATGGACACGTGGCAGCTCCGGAGCTTGCTTGTGGGAAGCGGGAAGCTCCGGGGCGGCTTGCTACGTGTCAGGTCCGGAGCTTCTCTCGGTCAGGGGCTACCTCCGGAGGTGCCGTTTCAGTACTTGGCCCGGAGCTTCACCCTTGCGGGTAATAGCTCTGGTCTGACAATACACGTGGCAACCTGGAGGTTAACCATGTTGGAGAAGCGGGTCCGGTCACGTCTGGCGAGTGGGCCCCCGAGGGTCTTCAATTTGAGTAGATGTCCTTCCCTTGAGATCTTTGTAACCTCAGGGGGTGTATGGTTTTTAGGGTACCGACAGTAACTTTCTTCAAAACCCTAGAAATCTTGTTTTTCTCCATTGTTAATCGTATAGCCTAGCATCCTTCACTAGATACATGCTTATTTGATGTACTACGTGTATGCTAGACTAGATTTGCATTAGGAATCATCCCTTGACCAATCTGTTAGGTTTTTGATGATGAACACCGGACTAGTCTGGTCCATGCACGGACAAGTCCGGTCTTCCGGACTAGTCCGTGCCTGTGCACCAGACAAGTCCGATGTTTCTGAACTGAAAACCTAATTTTTCAATTCCTCAATGCAATTCATTGCTATTTTTTCATACCTATGCCTTGTATCACTTACCATCATTCTTGCAATATCATTCTCAGATCATGTCGAGCTCAAACAACGAAATCTCCGACTTTGAGGCCGAGTTGGACCACGAGGTGGCACCTCGGTCCTCGACGGGTCTTGGCAAGAAACGCCAAGAAAGACACTCGGAGCCAGCTCCTTCACCTCCTCAGGTTCGGAGGAAGGTGCTGGCAAAGAAGCCAGTGTCAAAGGCAGCAGCATCCTCAGGTTCCTCTCGCCAAGCCAAGGGCAAGGGCAAGGGGATAGCAACGGGGCCAGTCGGGCCCTTGAAGCTCCATGCTCCCAGGGAAGGGGTCCGGGACCCTACTGAGGAGAAGTTCAACGGCAAGGGCAGTGATTCTGCAGCCAAGTTCAGAAGCATTGACTGGTATGGCAAGCCGAAGCAAGCTATCGATGGAAGGTTCTGGTGCAACTTCCATGCTGATTTCTACAAATCGGTGTATCTCCCAATGAAGACACCGGTGGTGCGCAATCAGTGGATTGACTGGGCACACCTTGAGAAGAAGAAGTGCTCAGCTTTTGATGAAGTCATTGCAGCAGTTGAGAGGCATGGCCTGAAGGATCTCTTTGCCTTCAGGCATAACTGGAATGATGAAGTGATTGCACAGTTCTTTGCAACTTGCCACTTCTCAAGTGAGGATGAAGAGAGTGTTACTTGGATGACACACGGATCTAAGTATAGTATCACTCAAGAGGACTTTACTAATCTGCTCGATCTGGACACCTCTGGACATGACAGGATGATCATCCACAACATAGGTGTCATGGAGAAGGATAGGATGAAATTCCTATATGAGCCGAACTCAAAGTATGTCCCTCCCTCTACAAAGAACATGAAACCATTCTTTGTGGTCCTCAACAGAGTGCTGAGGAAGACTATTGCTCCTAAAGATGGAGATGCTGGGAGCGTGCAGGGTTACCTCCGGACCCTAATGAGAGTCATAAGCAAGGACTGCCCATTTGATGTGGCGGAATACATTTGGAATGATATGGTCAACATATCCTGCACGCCTAACAGGTCATGTGGCTATGCTCCCTACCTCATGTATATGATTGAGAAAGTCACAGGTATTGAGTTCGTGAAGGATGTGGAGCACACTCCTTTGAGGCCTCAGAAGCCTCAACCAGTGAGTGTCCAGGCTGCTCCCTCGCCAGCCTCCAGTCCCGAGGCACCGGCAAGATCAACAAGTGGTGCTAGGGCTGTCCCTACCTCTAGGGAAGCCCCTCAGAGAGAATCAGCTAGTGGGATCCTCAAGTACATGGCCGCCATATTCTCCTCCTGCAAAAAGACCGAAGTGAAGGTCCACAAGCTCAACAAGAGAAGAAAGGAGGACATGAAGTATATAAAGGCCAATATGAAGCAAATCTGCCAGAAGCTGGAGATCGACCCCATTGGATCTCCAGTGATATCTGAGGAGTCTGACCCGAACTTCACTGAGCTCGGGCCTCTGAACCCCTCCGATCTTTCCTACTTTGGCATTGGGGGCTCGAGCGACTCCGTCCCTCCTCCTTCCCCTCCTCGTCAAGCTGATGATGATGAAGACGAAGACGATGACGAGAGGACCGACAGTGAAGAGTGAAGACCCTAGGACCCTCCTCTCCTTCTTTTTGGTGTCTTGATGCTAAAGGGCGAGAGATTGAGGGGGAGTCTTAGCTTTAGCTGTGGTAGGGTGCGAGGAGAGAGTTCTCTTTATCTTTCTTTGTGATTGTAATGCTTTAACGCTGTTTTCATGTTAACTATGGTTCTGTGTTGAAATGCTTAATTAATTTGCAAGTATGTGTTGAAATATGCAACTTTGCTCCTGAAATGACATATGTACTTTGTATTGATTCATCAATGTAAATTATGTCATTCTAAATGTTTCAATGCACTTAGTTATGCATCCCACCATAAAGAATGCACATATGGATATTTCTCTTACTGCTTTATGTATTTTTGAGTCATATGTGCATACTTTATGAAAATCTCATCTCTTTTTGTCATATTTTGTGAAATCTCAATTGGTTGTCATCAATCACCAAAAGGGGGAGATTGAAAGTGCATCTAGGACTCCCTTGTGGGTTTTGGATGATTTATGACAAGCAATTGGGATCCTAACCTTTTTGTTGAGATGAATGCAGGCCAATAATGAAAAATGAGCAAAATACCAAAAAGAAGGGATAATGAGGAGCAAAGTGAACTTGAGCTCAATGAAAAGAAATAGTAGATTATTGTGTATGGAGTGTGTTAAGGAAACACAACCAAGAGCTCAATAATATTTAAGCACACACACATATTGCACAAAGTTACACAAGACCGGACTAGTCCGATATCAAACGGACTAGTCCGATATCCTTCCTGCACCAGATCGGACAAGTCCGATATCTGTCGGACTAGTCCGATATCTTTCTGACTTGAGTCGGACTAGTCCTCCCCAGGGCGGACTAGTCCTCAACACACTTCACAAGTCGCACAAAATCGGACAAGTCCAATGTTAACCGGACTAGTCCGATATTCCTTCTGATCCACTTCGGACAAGTCCGATGTTTACACGGACTGGTCCGAAATACCCACTGATCTAAATCGGACAAGTCCTCCAAGTGCGGACTTGTCATCCAACACACTTAGTGTTTCACATGGCCAGACAAGTCCGATGGCTATCGGACTAGTCCGAAGATTTCCAGTAGTGAAATCGGACAAGTCCGTTTTCGACCGGACTAGTCCGATATTTCGGGACACTTAGGGTTTGCTAGACACAGCACACCGAACTAGTCCGGTGACCACCACGGACTAGTCCGATCTTTCTGAACCCTAACGGTCACTTTTAGAAACCCCATATAAATAGAGGTGCACAACCCACTTTTACAATCTCTCGAACCCTAGCGCCGTCACACCTCCCAAGAGACTCAGAAACCACCTCTCTCCACGAAATTAAGTGCAAAATCGATCAATCCTTTGAGGATCACTTCTAGATCATTGGAGAGACACTTGGCACACATCATTGAGCTCTTGGTTTGAATCTCTAACACACTCCTGCGTTTCAATTGTAATTTCTGAGTGTGTTTTTGGTGGCACTGTGATTTGTAATCTAAGGGAGCTCTCAACGTGTGAGAACGCCCCTTGAATTTGGTTATTCACCCCTTTGTGATTAGTGGAAGAGGATTGGCCTTTGTGGCGATCCGACGAGGGTAGGGTTAAAGAAGACCCAGTCCTTTTGTGGACTCCTCAACGTGGACATAGGTTGCCTTCGTGGTAGCCGAACCACGGGATAAATCGTGTGTCTTGTCCTTTTTGTGTTCATTACTCAAATTGATCAATTTACTCTAGGGTTTGATACACATTGTTCAATTTACAATAAATTGTAGAACACAAGCCTTAATTGTGATACAATCCAATATACAACTGTTAAACTGTTGTTTGATTCTATATTTCCGCTGCACACATTGAAGAATCAACCTAATCAATTAATCTTGATCAACTTAGTCCATGAACACCAGACTAGTCCGCACTTTACTGGACTAGTCCGATTTCTCTGGTATTGAACTTGTTGTTGAGTGTTGCAGGATCCGACAAAAATTCAAAAGGCCTATTTACACTCCTCTAGGCCTACATTCACTTGGGTACAACGACTGAGTTTGCCAGCCATTTTGGGTGGAAGACTTCTTGGATGAATCTAGCTTCGAGCAACTTCTTCACTTCTTGTCGTATGAAGTTCTATCGCTCTACTGATTGCTTCCGAGGCTTTTGATGTACACGCCGAGCGTCAGGATAGATCTTCAGATTATGCTCGATCACTTCCCTAGGGATCCCAGGCATTTGTGACGGTTTCCAGGCAAACATGTCGACGTTAGCCCGGAGGAAAGTGATAAGCGCGAGTTCCTATTTGTCATTCAGACCTCCCGATATACGGGTGGTCTGAGCGGCGTCGGAACCAATTTGGACGACTTTGACGGGAATGTCCATGTCGCCGCTTGGTTGCACGTGAGGTGCCGAGGTTGAGCCTCGATGACAAATGCTCAGGGGTTTCGGAGCTTGCTCCTTTCCGGATTCTTCTTCTTGCGCTGTAGCAAGCGCGTGGAGTTCTTCCAGAGTTGTCACTCTAGCCGGTGCGATCTCCACGGATTCAGAGAACACCAGCTGGTGTTGGCATCTTCAACACCAAGTAGCCATAATTAGCAGCAGCCATGAACTTGTATAGTGTTGGTCTGCCCAGAATGGCGTTGAAGGGTAAGTTGATCCGCGCCACATCGAAGACAAACTTCTCAGTGCGGTAGTTCTCTCGGGTCCCGAAGGTCACCGGGAGAGTAATTGCACCGAGTGGGGTTATGGTCCCCGGACCTACTCTGGAGAAAAGTCGGGGGGGGGGGGGGGGCAAAGGTCCGAAGGTCGGAGCGGAAGCTTGACGAAAGCTTCAAAGATTATGAGGTTCAGCCCAGAACCTCTGTCCACCATTACATGGTGATGTTGGATGTTGTTGATGGTCAGAGATACCATCAATGGGAGTTGGCCAGCTCCGATCATATTCCGAGGGCATCCTGATGCATTGAAAGTGATGGCAATATCCATCCACTTCCGGTGCGGCTCCGCCATGGCTGTGGGAGCTACTGAGGCCATGTCCAGCCGCATGGTCTTGAGGACCTGACGGGAGGTCATGTCCCATGAACCACCAAAGATGGTGTTCATGGTTTTCCGACGTTCGTTGTCAGAGATGTCGGAGTCATCGTCGACGGAGGTGTAAACAGCCTTCAAGACCTTTTTAGGGTCCTGAAAGCCTAACTCCTCATCATCCGGAGCTTCGTCGACTTTCTGTTTCCCTTCCCTTTGACGGAAAGGAACTTCTTCCCAGCACTTGTTGTAGCGCTCGGCAAGATTCTGGACCTCACGGCAGCCTTCCAAGTTGTGGTTGTTCATCTTGTGTATGGGACACCACATCTGGGAGCTACCACCATCTTCAGACGACGGTCGAGGTCATTTGTCGGGGCGTGGCCCCCGGCCACCCAGAGTTGCGGCAATAGCGGCTGTAGGTATGCCGGCTGACGGCTTCTTCTTGCCGTTGGACTTTTTCTTCTTTTTACCACTCCCGGAGGTAGTGGCTTCACCCCTGGAGGATTTTTTGTTGTCCTTCGGAGGTGGTTGGGAGTGCATTTCACGGCCCTCCGCAGCTTTGGCGCATTTCTCTGCCAAGATGAAGAGTTCCGTGACGCTGGTGATCTCCTTGGTCGCTAGCTTCTCCAGCATCTTCTTGTCTCGTATGCCCTGTCTAAATGCCATAATAACAGAGGCACTAGAGATAGAAGGAATAGTGTTTCGTACCTAGGAGAACCTCTGGATGAAGGATCGCATGGACTCTCCCCCCTTCTGCTTGACAGCAAAAAGGTCCAGTTCGGTGCGTGGTCGGGTGTATGAACTCCCGAAATTGGCGGTGAACTATTGGCAAAGTTCCACCCAACTGTTGATGGAGTCGGGCGGAAGGCTCATGAACCAGGACCTGGCGGTCCCAGTCAAATCCATAGGGAAATAGTTGGCCATTACAGCCTTGTTACCTCCGGCCGCAAGGATTGCGGTGGAGTAGATTTGGAGAAACTAAGCTGGATTGACAGTCCCGTCAAATTTCTCAGGAAGGTGAGGCTGAAACTTTTGTGGCCATCTGACCATGCATAGGTGCATGGCCAGGGCAGAACAGCCCCCTCCTACTCCCTCAGGAACAGGACTGTCCCGAGTTTCTCACCTTTCGCGAGCGCGCTCGATATGGACGCGGCCATCCTGTTGACGGTAACGGCGATCAAGCTCCGCCCGGAGGTCGTGAGTTCAAAGCCTAGTTACCGTATGGGTGTGTCGCGCCCCGGCAGGCAGCGACGTCGCTTGTTGAGACGAAGCACGCCTCCTATGCTGGGAAGCGTGCAGACCAAGTCTGCCCGACACGGTCTGATGCTGTGATGGGGCCCGCCCCGAGGGGGGAGGACCTTGGTTGCTGATGTGATCGGCTGCTGCTGCAACCAAATGTTCCACATCAGCCCTCCACTACTCCATTGCACCCTAGGATGCACCTGGAGGTGGTGGGCATTGGAGAAGAGCACGCGTTGCATGGAGCGCGTGTTCAGGGTTGTTATTAGCCGATGTCGTGACCGACACAGATGCCCCGTCCCGCTGTCCAGCTTGATTTGCTGGTGCGGACGGTGGCGGTGGAGGCATGACTCCTGCTGGAGCCGCGGCACCTGCTGGCTGCTGCACATTTGAGGGATTGCCTCCAGCAGGTTGCACTGCAGGGTTGCCGTTCGACGATCTAGCAACAGCGTTCACCATCTTCAAATCTCGGGCGCCCCTACCTGGTGCGCCAACTATCGGAGTTTTGATCCGGCAATTCTCCCGGTACTACCGTTGGTAGCCCACGGAGTTTGTAGTTCGGTATTGGGCACGCAGAGATTCAAAAGACAATGGCAAATAGACACAAGGATTTACGTGGTTCGGGCCGCCTGAGCGTAATACCCTACTCCACGGGGTGTGTAGTTGTTGTATTGGGTATCAATGTTGTGTATGGGAGAGGTCTCAGAATTCAAAAGAGACATCCCCTGTGTATCATCGACCAATCATTTTATAGTACAAGTACTGGTCGTTACACCGTTAGCTTGGCCCAACATGTGACCTTGGCGGTTACTGATGCTTAATACATAATTAATGAGGTTAATTACCCTTAATAGTGTGGTAACGGGCCTTGACAGTGCTGTTACTGGTATTAAGAGCCTTCCGATAGTGTGTCATTAATACGGTATTAATGACACTTAATCGGGTCTTGAAGTCTTTGATTGCCCCTTGAAGATCTGAGCCATTGGGGGTCCACCAGTCTGATTGTTGAGGCTGAAGGTCCGGCGGTTGGACATGTGGCAGCATCGGAGCTTTCCGTATGGGACGGGTAGGTCCGGTGTAGATGTACACGTGTCGGTACCGGAGCTTCCCTCTGTCGGGGGTTAGGTCCGGGGGTACCGCACAATTGTTTAGCCCGGAGTTATCCTACGTGTGGGATGTAGGTCCGGTTGCTGTATACACGTGGCAGCACCAGGACTAACCATAGATGGGAGGCAGGTCCGGTCCCGTATGACATGTGGGGCCTTCGTAGGTCTTCAACTCAGACAGGTGAAATTCCTTTGGTCTTTTTGTAGTCCCAAGGGGTATATAGTACGCAGGGTACCGACAGCTGCGATCTGCCAAAGTTTTCTCACCCAGAGTCAACTTCTGGGTGACCTCCGCCTCTCTTCTCACCACATCCTCCTATTGCCCCAGGAGTTTTTCCTCCCTCGCCTCCAGGTCCACTCGGCGCTTTAGGAGAGTCTCATCAACTCTGCAAGCTTTTCGTAATGCTCGTCAGCAGCGTCACGTCTCTCCTTGGCTTGCTCCAGGATTTCCCTAGAGTTAGCATCGAGGGCCCGGAAGGCGGCCTCCTTCTCTTCCATCAACTTGTCCCAATACTCTAACCGGGCCTTCTCCCCTTTGGTCCATTCCTTCTGGTCAGCTAGCCTTGTCTGAGCAAGCTTGGTTTCAAAATGGAGTCTGTTGCGCCAATGCCTCAAGGTGTTGCGCTCCTCCTCCAATGCCTTGCTCTCATGATCGAAGGCTAGCTAGACCTGCCGAAGACTTGAGCAAGCGTTGTCTATGGACAACGCCAAAGGGATAGGTTCTGGGCCTGCCGAGATTATTTCCATCGGCTCAAATGGGTTCCCCGTCACAAAAATTGGGTCCCACTCTACAATAGTGGTCCCCTGTACTCCTGCAGTGCTGGGGCCGCTCTCCTGGAGCCCTTCAATGGCAGCAGAAGAACTCACGGGGGAACTTCTGCCTCCGGAGCAGGTGAAGGCGCCGCATCCGGGTCTTCAGTCGATGGCTCCGACGTTGAAGGACCTGTTGCCAGCTGCTCTGGCTCTGGCCCAGGTACCTCCGGGACCACCACTTCTGGAGCGGCAGCTGGAGCTTCAAATGGGGCTTCGACCGCTGCTGGCTCGGGCTCCGGTGCGGCGACCACCTCCGTCACAGTCGCTGGACCTTCAACCACCTCCGGCACAGCTGCCGAACCTCCAACCTCCGGCTCACCAGATGGACAATATACCAATTCCATCTCTGCCGCTGGATCTTCAACCATTTTCGGCACAAGGGCCGGAGCCTGGGTGATCTTTGGCTCAATGGCCCAGGCTTCATCTACCTCTGGCTCAGCAGCCAGGGCTTCGACAATTTCTGGCTCAGAAGCTAGAACTGCCGCCAAGGACACATCTTCAACTTCCCTCCTGCGGTCCCACGCTACCACAGAAGCTTCGAGTAAGGACTCCGAGTCCAAGCTCACGACAGCTGGCGCCAGACCTGCCGCGGCTTCTGCCTCCGCATGATGAGGAGGCTTAGCGGTCGAAGATGGAGCTTTGACAGGTGCAGCCCCAACCGTTGCAATAGGCGTTGAAGCTCCGGATCCTTTCTTCGACACCCTGGAAGCAAAGGGAAAAGAAGATTAAGAACACATCAAAAACAAGACTAGCATTTTAGGGTGAGCAATCAATGCTTACCTCGGGATGCTAGCACCCCAGTCACCTAGAAACCTCTTCTTCTGAGGCCCGGAGCTAGAGCCCACCAAATCTGGTGAGACAACTACTTCGGACCTCGGGTGAGGAACACTCGCGGCCGCCAGAGTTCTTTCGGCCGGAGCTTCCCTTCATCGGGAAGAACTCCCGGACTTGGAGCTTCTAGCCGGCACTGAAGCCGGGGTCGACTGCCCGGAGCTTACGCCTCTTGAAGACGTTGGCACTGGAGTAGGGGTAGCCATAGAAGACATCCCACTTCGGGGAGAAGCAGCCGTCGTGGAAGGAGCAGGCCTGACATACCTCCCGTCAGCATGCTTCACCTTCCTCTTCCGACTGGAAGGCTCAGCTGGCTCTTTGCCCTTGCCTTTGCCAATGTCTTCACTCCTATGGCTCGGGGCGGGGGAAGTACCACCCTCGGAAGCTCCGGGGATCGCCAATCTGGTGGTCGGAAGCCTTTCCACCTCACCAAGATCATCAAGCACCATCATATTCCTCTGGAGCTCCCTGCTGAACTGCGGCTCCATGTTCAAAGGGAGGAAAGCCGCCGGCGGAGTTAAGTCGTCGCCTTCGACATCAATTCCATGCTAGAACTTCTTGAGATGAAGTTCCAAAGATGTGCCACCCAAGTCGGACCTCAGACTGGTTTCAATCCGGTCGTCATCCATCACGCTGTTTAGGGCCCATGCGAGCTTCTCCCTCTTCTTCATCGGAGCCCACCTGTTGACCAGGAAGATGCAGTAGACCATCTGGGGGGTCATTCCACCTTCCACGCATTCGCGGATCCTTGTCAAGGTAGGGTTGAAGGCCTCTGACAACACCGGAACCACACTCCATGCGTCAGTGTCAACATTGGGGAGACCTTCGTGCAGCTCCAATTTCTCGTGCTCCTCTGCTGTGACGATGATCCAATCCTTCTTCCAGTCGTCCCACTTGCCAGAAGGAAACGACCTCAAGTATTTGTAGGGGCATTTCTTGCGCTTCACAAAATAGTAGAAGCCAAGAAACTCGGACCCCTTGCCGGTGGTGTGGATGGTGAAGAAGGTGCGAAAAAGCTTGACGCAGGGGGGAATACCCACCCACATCTCGCAAAAGTGGACGAATGTCGACACAAGAAGAAGAGAATGGGGGCCAAGGTGGTACAACTGCAGACCATAGAAGTCCAGCAGCATCAAAAGGAAATTCGAGAAAGGTGGGATTAGCCCCACCATGTCGTATGCAGAGAAGTACACCATGTCGCCGCCGCGCTCCTTCTAAAATGGGATTTTGCCGGTGCGGACAAGATGGTTGAAGGAGACACTAGAGCACCTCATGTAGGTCTGGACCTTCTTCAGATCATCATCGCTCTTGAGGCGGCTCTTGGGGAAACCCAACTCCATCGTGGCAAAGTGGAGCAAAGGATGGAAGTTAGGAGGAGTTTGGGACGCTCTGAGCGCAAAGATGATCGAAGGCGTAAAGAGTCATCAACCCATGCGCACTTTCCTTCTTAAGTAAGCCTCTGCGACGCTTGGATGGAAACCGCAATGAGATTAAAAGTACTTTTCAAAAAATCTACCCTGTCTATGACGAGTGGGCCTGGGGCCACCTCGACGGAGAGATAGGTCCTTACCCAAGGCCAACCGTTTCCATGATGAGTGGCGGGAAACCCAAAGTCGGCGCTCTGATAGGGTGCGCGGAACCGATATAGTTTTCATATCGGGAACCGACGACCTTCAATTGCGTGAGATCCGCACTCAAAGATCTCGTCTGCCGCATTCATAACAAGCCACGCATCGAAGGTTCACTCCCGGACCGTCACTTTATCGGCGCATCAAAAGATTTTTGAAAATTGAAGCGCGGGAATCGAGAATGGCCCCACCTCTGGCAGAACAACTTAACCCAAAGGGTTTCTCCCAGAGGTGGGCCCGGGGGCCACTGTCGGTACCCTACGTACCGGGTATCCCACGATACCGCAACAAGTGCAAGAAAGTTCCACCCGTCAGAATTAAAGGCTCTCGCAGGTCCCACATGGCACGTTGCATTGGACTCGCTCCCCTCGCATGGCTGACTCCCGGGTTAACACGTGTAAAATAAGCCTGGAACAAAACTCCCTACCAAGGGAAGCTTCGGCGACTACACGTGTACAACAGCCCCAGACCTAGCCCCCGTCAGAGAGGAGCTCCGATACTGACACTGTACAGCAACCCCGAACCTACCCTCCCGCAAGGGAAAGCTCCAGATCTGCCACGTGTGGAGCCTCCATACCTTCGTCACCAATGGAAATACAAGCCGATCATGACCATTACATACATTCAAGGAATGGTTAAAGCGGCAGTTACAAGGTTTGATAATGTGTCATTAATACCATATTAATGACACACGATCAGTGCACGATTAATCGGGGTAACGCTACCATGAAGGCACGTTACCACACTATTAACTGTACTTAATACTCTTTAGATAGTGTATTAAGTCATTAAGCACGCCAGGACCACATGTCGGGCCAGGCCAGCTTTGTAACAGTCAGTCCTTAGAACTATAAAAGGGTTGCACCGCGCGACATGCAGATCCAAGCTGAGGCAGATCTAGGCTATTGCGACCTGACGATAGCGAACTCACTCACTCAATACAATTACACAAACCCTATGGAGTAGGGTGTTACGCTCAGGCGGCCTGAACCACATAAATCTCTGAGGTCACCATCTTGATATTGATCTCTGCGTGCCCCAACCACAAAAGAACCTCCGCGGGCTCCTTCTCAGCGAGTCCGAGGGAAGTGTCGTATCAAACACTTCGACATCTACCTTTCTAAATTTATCAGCCAGCTCACTCCCTTTGCCTGTGAAATCGGCACTAGATGGTTGTCTGTTGCGGTGCGTTGGTGCTTTCATCTTCAAGGGGCCAACAGGACCACTTGCAATCCCTTTGCCCTTGTTGAGAGTTCTCTTTGGCCCCGATAAACTCCCAGCAGCATCCTTGCCCTGTGCTTTATGTAGGATCGAAGAGCACGTGTAAAACTACCAGAGGGGGGGTGAATGGTAGATTATAACTTTTAAGCAGAAGCAAAAAAAAAACCCTTAGCAGAAAAATGATCTGTTAAAGAAATCGTGTGTGTGACTAATCTAAAGGTGATCAATTGTAACTAAACAAGTATAGATTGTGTAGAATTAAGTCACGAAGACATCACAATAAGAATCACAACCGTCTAGAAAAACTCAAGTTAGGATCGAAATATCAAACAAAGGTCAATCTGTTTTCTCCAAGAAAAACAGTTCTGGAATACTGCAAAGAAACTCATGTAGATCCAAAACCACAAATCCAATGACCGTGAAATTTTTACAAATGATAGAAAATCAAGTTGTGAAGACAATCCAATAGGAATAACGTCAATCAGATCTTTAAAACTCGAGTTATGACAAAACCACCAAAGAAAGGTAGTGCTGTGTAGAAACTCGACGAGAAAGATTTGACGAAAACAAGTCGGACGAACAAGGCACAAAATTTCCTTCAAACTATGAATTTTATTAATCAAAACACAAGAGAAACAACCCCAAAGTTGTGCCCCACAAGATCTGGCCTCCCTTGCTTATATAACCAGCCCTTAGGCCAACCGAAACCTAACTAGGACTCTAATCCTACTCAATTCACAAATCAAAACTTGGTTGTTTAACCTCATCTTCTCCCTAAGACTAGTTCAATGGATCCCGTCATGAGCCATGTCTTGAACTCAAGCAACACCTGCTTATGAATAAGAAACCAATACTTCCAAGCACAAGTCCTCGACTTGACCCTCGGTAGTTCGATAACCACAACACCTTACGTGAGAACCTCACGTAAGCATGTTGCAAACCAAAGAAAAATGATATCAGTCATAACCACCAAAACACAATAAAAAATTAGTAAAAGAATACTAAGCAAACTTTCCATAATCCAAAAGAAAGTTCGAAACATTGCAAGTTAAAAGCAGAGCCACTGTGATCAAGCTCTGAACCTTACCAAAGCTAACCGACCTTGAACCGGAGCTTACCAAAGCTAGTCGGACCTAGCACCGGTGCTTACCAAAGCTAGTCGGACCTAGAGCTGGAGCTAACTAAAGCTAGTCGGACCTAGACAAAGAAGTCAAACCTGGCGTCAGACCTTGCCGGAGCTACCCGAAACAAGCCGAACCTATCGTCGGACCTTGCTGGAGATCGGACCTAGATGATAAAGGTGTTTTGGTGGTATTCAAAAATTTTATCGCCATAGCCAATGTATTCAGCACACATAGGTCTCACAATCTCCCCCTTGATGAATGCATTGGCAACACCACTTAAAATCCGAACATTGGCTTATTCACATGAAATGTTTTGAAAACAATTTCTTCCCCTTTTTGAAAATCAAATGAGATAGAAATAAATTTCTCCCCCTACGCTTATTTCTCCCCCTTGCGTACTTCTCCCCCTTTAACAATGTATTCAGCAAAGTACAAAAGAGATTTTATTTTGTTATGAGCACATTATAACATATACATATAAAACAAAGCTCATCCAAGTCATACTTATCAAGTAACTTACACTATCACAACAATGAGATACATAAAGTAGTGTAAGCCATGCTAGAGATCAAATGTAATTTTCAATTTAAGCAAGTCATGATCTCACAAACTTAACTATTTCAAAACCTGAAAGCATGATACTTGTTGCTGCGATATTTTTAAGCACAAATTTTGATCATATGAAATTTGCAAGAGATTATATGCGCATCTGCCTTATTCTAACCAACCAAGCCAAGTCGATGTCATTTGACAATTAGAAGCTTAAGGACATAGTTTTAGTCATACACAACTTCTTCCAAGTTCATATCTAAGTGCAATGATAAGCCATCTTAAAAGAAGAAGTGTGATGCATGCATATTCTCTTGATATTTTCTCATTTTTTTATTTGAACATAAAAGCTCAACATGTGGATAGTAGATTGATTAAATTTTCATTATTAAAAGCACTTATGAGCATGCAACAAATTCAAAACAGCAAGAATGTTTGATCATGACCAGATTTAGTATAAGTAATTATTCCAATTACTAGTCATGGCAAAAACTACAAAATGTATAACATGAGTAATGTAGTAAGAACTTTCAGCATGTAAAAGGAATCACAAAGTCATATATGTATGAAATACTATGCTCATATTATTTTAAATTCAGATTCACACATAAAGTTCCGAAATTTCAAAACTCCCCCTCAATTTAAGCCATGAGGATGCATAACTCCTATTTCACTATAAATGTAACAAAAACAAGTGAAATCCAATGGTTTTATAAAAATGTCAGCCAACTGTTGTTCGATATCTACATGGTGAAGCACAATGTTTCCTTTTTCAACATTATCACGGAGAAAGTGATACCTAATGTCAATGTGCTTAGTTCTAGAATGTTGCACGGGGGTTTTAGCAATGCAAATGGCACTAGTGTTATCACAAAATAATGGAACACTATCTAGATCGACCCCATAGTCCTTAAGTGTTTGAAAAATCCAAAGAATTTATGAGAAAGCACTAGCAGCAGCTACATATTCAGATTCAGCTGTGGATTGTGCAACTGAACTTTGTTTTCTTGAGGACCAAGCAACAAGAGAGTTACCAAGAAAATGACAAGCACCGGAAGTACTTTTCCTATCAATCCTACAACCCCCAAAGTTATCATCCGAAATAGCTTTCAAAGTAACGGTTGAGGAAGAAGGAATGAAAATGCAAAATTCTTAAGTTCCATGTAAGCACTTGATAATTCTTTTGATGGCTTGACGATGTGAAGCACGTGAGGAAGATTGAAACTGTGCATAAAGACATACGCTAAATTGTATGTCCGGTCTTAATGCCGTGAGATATAAAAGTGATCCGATTATGCTTCTATATTCTTTTTGATCCATGGGTTCACCCTCTTCATCAAGTTCAAGTGTCGTTGTTGTTACCATTGGTGTCCGAAGAGGCTTGCTTTTGTCCATGTTGAAGCGCTTAAGAATGTCTCTTGTATACTTTGTTTGATGCAAAAAGGTTCCCTCCTTAGTTTGCTTGATTTGCAGCCCCAAAAAGTACGTGAGTTCTCCCATCATACTCATCTCAAATTCTGAACTCATCATAGCTGAAAACTTGGACACAAGATCATGAGAAGCACAACCAAAGATAACATCATCCACATACACTTGAACGAATAATGAGTCATTGCCATACTTAAGCACAAGAGATTTTTATCAACCTTGCCCATGGTAAACCCCTTTTCAAGTAAGAATGTTTTTAACCTATCATACCATGCTCTAGGAGCTTGTTTGAGACCGTACAAGGCTTTGGACAATTTGTAAACATGATTAGGAAAATCTGGATTTTCAAAACCTGGTGGTTGCATGATATAAACCTCCTCATCTATATAGCCATTAAGAAAAGCACTTTTAACATCCATTTGATATAATTTGAAACCTTTAGATGCAGCAAAAGCTAACAAAATTCTTATGGCTTCTAATCTAGCAACAGGAGCAAAAGTTTCATCAAAATCTTGACCATCAATTTGTGTGAAACCTTGAGCAACCAAACTAGCCTTATTCCTAACCACAACCCCATCCTCACTTTGTTTATTTTTAAAAACCCATTTAGTTCCAATTAAAGTGTGACCTTGAGGTGGAGGTACAAGTTTCCAAACTTATTTCTTTCAAATTTTCTAACTCTTTGTGAAAGCCCAAATTTCTATAATACAAAAATTCAGTTAGGACTCAAAATTTTGAGTGACAAAAAGCAATAAGAAGGAAACGAGAAAACAAATTAATTCAAACTCCAAAAGAGGGAATTCAAAAAAATAAAATTTTCTACTGTTTAAATGAAATTAACATGAATATTTGAGTTGACCAATGGATTCCAAATATTCCAAATACTCTCTCTGCAAAGTTTCAAGTTTTTTTAATTCCATTTGCTATTTTATTTGAGACGCTTAGCAAATTCAAGTCAAATTCAAATCTGAATTTTTAAATTTGTTCAAACTTGTTTGAACATAATATCTGAGAACATCATTGTGTTCAGCATATTTCATTTGCCGTACCCACAAAGTTTCACATATTTTATAGCTCATCTACTATTTTAAATTGAATATACAAATGAACTGTACAATGAGGTGGCTGGTGGGACCCACTAGTCAGCGTCTACCCACGTGCAGCCGCAAAACAGAGGGTGCTGCTCGCGCCAGCGCGCATGGAGCGCGAGCAGTGCCCTCCAGCTGCCTACAACTCACCCCAGAGACCTCCTTATCCCCTCCTCTCTGTTTCCCTGCCACAACCAAGTAGTTTCTTTCTCCCCCGTCGAAGCCCTGCTCCAGTTTGCTCCCGTGCGCGATTTTCCAACCGCCGGTGCTGTGCGGCCATTGCCGGCCAACTGGAAGCTCATCTCGCGAGCTCTCAACAGAGAAGTTGTTCCCCACTCCCTCCTCTATCCTCTGGTTCAATCCCTTCATCATTTCGTTGATGTTTTGGCCGGTATTTTGAAGCCGAACTGGAGCTCGCCGCCGAAGTCGCCGTGCGCCGTCTCTGTTCCACGGTGCCAGGCTGTTGCGAGCCGTTTCGGTCTTAGACACCAACAGCAAGAAGGTGCACCCAGGCACTCTCTATCTAACCGTGAAAACCGTTTCCCTTTTTGTTAAGTCTCTAGCAAGTAATTGGAGTTTTGTTCTCGGCCGAATCAAATGAACTCGCTAGATTGTCGATTAAATTTGGTTTCCACAAGTATCTAATCTTCACGATTGCTAGGAGATAGTTTCCTCACATCCTAGTGCTCCCTCTCGACCACTTAGTACCAAAAGTTATCGAGTGGGGGTGATGAATGTTGAGTTTTCGTCACCGCCAATAGAAATGCCGCGGTTCACCGGCAAAACCGTGATGGCCGGCTGCGTCATGCCATTTGCACACTCCTAGCAGCTTCCTCAAACCCCCAGGAGTGTTCCCGATCATTTAACGATGATTTTGAGCTATGAAAGTCAGGTTTCCGACATCACCAGAACCCTAGCTCCGCCATCGCCGACGAGCCACGTTTCCGGCCATCCATCACTGTCGGGAGGATCCCCATCATGTTCTACGCCCAATTCTAGGTGGGGGCGGCGAGTTTAGAGGGCCGGCTTGCCCTGGAATGGTTGCCGGCGAGCCACCGTCGTCGGACGCTGCCGCACGCCGCGCCCGAGCATCACCGGCGCGAGAGAGAAGAAGGGTCCGCGGGCCCCAACCGCCAGCCTATGTGGCATGCGGCTTGGATCCGTTGCGGCCGCGGATCCGGTGCGACCACAGTGCGCACTTTGTGACCCCCGTTTTGCTTAATTCCCATTGCTGCACTTTAGATTCCGTGGGCCCCCTTCCTTATTCAAATTTCCCACTGAAATTAAATTCCAGATTTAGTTCAAATTTAGATAATCCATAACACTCTGTAGAATTATCCAAAAATATTCAAACAAATTTTGTTTGAAAGCCCTTGAGATCTAGTTTCTGTTAGTGCCAATTAATGTCAATGAAAATTCCTTTTTATTTATGGACAATTATTTTTCTCCAAAAATTCCTGGAATTTTCACAGAATATCCTTGCACCGTAAAAATCCCCATAATTCACGTAAAATAAGTTGTCATGTTCTTGTTTACCAGAAAAAGGTTGGGAGCCATTGAACCTGTCTAACTTATCCAAATTTCAAATTTCAATCTACTGTTCACTTATAAAACAGAAACTGTAACCAGCAATTAATTCAAATTGCTAAATTCAATTTCTCCTAGTAGCCTTACTCTAAAAATCTCAGGTAAAATCCTGTAGAACCCTTATGCTCTGAAATTTCAAGTTATACAAGTGGTTTGGTATACAACCGTGTATAATTTTCTGGATAATTCAATTTCCTTTTTCAATCAATGAATTATTGCAGATGTTTAGTTTCCTTGTTATGTCCCAAATTTGACCTAAACATTCTTTTAGATATTTACCAACTCCAGTAAAAGTTTAGGATTTAATTGACACAATATTCTAATCTAAATTCAGTTACAAACCTAGATAATAACTGAAAGTCTAATTTCAGTTATAAAATACTTCCAGGAATTCTTAGCAACTTTGAAATTCAATATCTCACTCATATATACTTAGAAAATTATGAAACCAATTTTGATAGATCCAGGGCAAACCCCTCTCTCTTGATAGTCAACTGGTGGCTATGTTAAAGCTACATTTTCTCCTCTAAAATTCTGGGAATGTTATTGCTTGCCATAATTTTAGAGACAACACACTTCCTTGATCATCATCCCGTTCTTTGCAAGAGTCTCCATTATAGTCCCTGGTATCTACCATAAAGAATCCCAAAGACAAATAAGATCATTCACTCACTATAACCATAGTTAGATGCTATGAGCTATATATGCATTATAATTTCACTAGAATTCATATATGTTCTATATGCATGTCTTGTAGTGTTCGATATTGACGAGGAGTTTTGCTTGGAGGAGAAAGCTAGGGTGTCCACTTGAAGTCCTTGGCAGAGTCTTCAGAGGAGGACCACTAAATATTGACATTTAATCGAGTCGCAAACTAAGGCAAGCCCCGGTTTGCATTTAAGAGCTTTTCAAAGTTTTCCAGTTTTATTCACTTACGTCTTCAGTTGATATTGTGCATTACATATAAGGTGTTTGATACTCCACTTTCATATCCACAAATCCTATGGGAGGGTTGGAAAGGTTTACAGCTTGACATGTAGGACTGCCAATGCTAATGAGATTATATACCGGTAGAAGTCAAGTAATTGGAATCTACTCGCGAGATAGGAATGACAATTCATATGGGGATGAAAGCAGAAAGAATGGCTTATGAGATGAATACAAGACCAGGCAGGGGTTGAATAGGGTGTGACGAGACATGGTCTCGGGTGCATAGCCCTACCTGAGTTGCTTGACGACCGATCCTTGTGCGGTCCCGCTGGGCAAGTTTGAACAGTACCGGTTGCATAATGGGTTAATGGGCTGAATAAACTGATGTAACTCCAAAATGTAGTGTTGAGACTCCTCGGTTGTCCTTGAATGGAGATGCGAAGGCACAAAGGTGTAAATCCTCTAGCGGGCAACTTCGACGTGTCCGTGTAGGGGACCTTTTGCTCGGGATGAAGAGGTTTGTCGACATTGGGTTCTTGGGAGAAAGGAAGCCGTGTATGACGCAGGGAGGAGAGCACGTAGGTGTCTCCCACGCGGGTGTGCGTGTCGTCTAGCCGGGTGTGTCCTGATTGCAATCACCGTCCCTCACGGTAATAGAGTACCACTTGTTCATTGTGTCGTGACGTAGCAAATACTGAAGAAGCCAGAAGAATATGATGTATTGAATTATAATTTCTTTGCAACCTTGTGTGGCTTAGAGATAGCACAATTAAAAGTTTACAGTTTCCAAATACTTATCCTGTAATAGCATTATGTGCTTTGGGCATGTCTTATCATCGGCAACGTGTTTCTTGTTTGATTGTGGAGTCTATGATGTGCCGTGCCTGAAGAATGTCATTTGCTACTTAAAACATGATTATAAGGAGCCACTTGTAGGCGAGTCTATTTATTCTATTCCTTACCTATGGTTAGACTTTACCTTGCATATGTCTAGTGGGACGTGTCAGTATTGGTGAGCCTTATGCTCACGTTTGCAGTTAATGTGTTTTTGCAGGTTATACCGTTGATGAAGGACTAACGACGACGCCTTACCCCTTTAGGGTTCACGGCTGAGTTGAAGCCCTGCACGCCGCCGATATATGTGAGTGCTGCTAGTGTAAAACATCCGAGGGCGCGGACAGCTTTACTCATGCATAGCTAGTGCGTAGAGTGTAGTATGATGCATATACTTCTTTCCTACGTTATAAATTCTAAAACTTCTGTTGTGTTTATAAATAAAAGACTTCGTATCGTATTTCATTCTCGTTTTTTTCTTGTATACTGTTGGGTGTCGCATCGCACGACACCACCCAATGAGATCCTTGGATGTCGGGACTCCGGTCCCCACACTCTTCTTGCATGGCAATAACCAAGATTCATTAGTGAGTGCGTGTGATATATCTTTGGGTTCAAAAGAAGCAACAAAAGCCTTTGAGATCTAGTTTCTGTTAGTAACAATTAATGTCCATGAAAACCATTTTTTATTTATGGACAATTATTTTTCTCCAAACATTCCTGGAATTTTCACAAAAAATCCTTCCACTGGAAAATCCCCAAAATTCACATAAAATACTTTTTCATGTTCTTGGTTACCAGAAAAAGTTTGGGAGCCATTGAACCTGTCTAACTTATCCAAATTTCAAATTTCAATCTGCTGTTCCCTTATAAAACAGAAACTGTAACGAGCAATTAATTCAATTTGCTAAATTCAATTTCTCCTAGTAGACTTACTCTAAAAATCTCAGGTAAAATATTGTATAACCTTTATGCTCTGAACTTTCAAGTTATACAAGTGGCTTGGTATAAAACCCTGTATAATTTTCTGGATAATTCAATATCATTTTCAATCAATGAATTATTGCAGATATTCAGTTTCCTTGTTATGTCCCGAATTTGACCTAAACATTCTTTTAGACATTTACCAACTCCAATAAAATTTTCAGATTTAATTGACATAATATTCTATTCTAAATTCAGTTACAAACCTAGATAATAACTGAAAGTCTAATTTCAATTATAAAATACTTCCAGGAATTCTTAGCGACTTTGAAATTCAATATCTCACTCATATATGCTTATAAAATTATGAAACCAATTTTGCTAGATCCAGGACAACCCCCTCTCTCTTGATAGTCAACTGGTGGCTATGTTAAAGCCATAGTTTCTCCTCTAAAATTCTTGGAAGGTTATTGCTTGCCATAATTTAGAGACAACACACTTCCTTGATCATCTCCTGTTCTTTACAAGAGTCTCCATTATTGTCCCTAGTATCTACAATAAAAAATCCAAAAGCCAAATAAGATCATTCACTCACTATAACCATAGTCAGAAGCTATTAACTATATATGCATTATAATTTCACTAGCATTCATATATGTTCTATATGCATGTCTTGTAGTGATCGATATTGACGAGGAGCGTCGCTTGGAGGAGAAAGCCAGGGTGTCCACTTGATGTCCTTGGCGGATTCTTCAGAGGAGGACCACTAACAATTGACATTTAATCGAGTCGCAAACTAAGGCAAGCCCCGGTTTGCATTTAAGAGCTTTTCAAAGTTTTCCAGTTTTATTCACTTACGTCTTCAGTTGATATTGTGCATTACGTATAAGGTGTTTGATACTCAACTTGCATATCCAAAAATCCTATGGGAGGGTTGGAAAGGTTTATAGCTTGACGTGTAGGACTGCCAATGCTAATGATATAGATATAGCGGTAGAAGTCGAGTAGTTGGAATCTACTCGCCAGATATGAATGACAGTTCATATGGGGGTGAAAGCTGAAAGAATGGCTTATGAGATGAATACGAGACCAGGCAGGGGTTGGATAGGGAGTGACGAGACGTGGTCTCAGGTGCATAGCCCTGCCTGAGTCGCTTGAGGACCGATCCATGTGCGGCCCGCTAGGCAAGTTTGAACAGTACCGGTTGCATAATGGGTTAATGGGGCCCAATAAACTGATGTAACTCCATACTATAGTGTGGAGACTCCTCGGTTGTCCTTGAATGGAGATGCGAAGGCACAAAGGTGTAAATCATCTAGCGGGCAACTTCGACGTGTCCGTGTAGGGGACCTTTTGCTCGGAATGAATAGGTTTGTCGACATTGGGGTCTTGGGTGAAAGGTGGCCGCGTATGATGCGGGGAGGAGAGCACGTAGGTGTCTCCCACGCGGGTGTGCGTGTCGTGTAGCCGGGTGTGTCCTGATTGCAATCACCGTCCCTCGCGGTAATAGAGTACCACTTGTTCACTGTGTCGTGACATAGTAAATACTGAAGAAGCTAGAAGAATATGATGTATTGAATTATAATTGCACAATTAAGAGTTTACAGTTTCCAAATACTTATCCTGTAATAGCAGTATGTGCTTTGGGCATGTCATATCATCGAAAAAGCGTTTCTTGTTTGATTGTGGAGTCTATGATGTGTCGTGCCTGAAGAATGTCATTTGCTACTTAAAACATGATTATAAGTATCCACTTGTAGGCAAGTATATTTATGCTATTCCTTACCTATGGTTAGACTTTACCTTTCATATGTCTAGTGGGACAGTGAAAGTCGCCTGGGGGGGGGGGGGGTGAATAGGCAATAATAACTGAAATCACTTAATCAAACAAGATTAAATTCCTATGGCCGGACTAGTCTGCACAGGGCCGGACTAGTCCGCTCAACACAGGGTGGAAACCCTAAAACTTGATTTCTACAAGTTATTTGCGGAATTAAAGTTCAAAAAAGATATGAGCAATATGTAGTAAACTTGTGAAGCTCAAATTGTGAAGTTTAAACACTTAGATTGCAAGTTCACAATTATGATCAAAGTGTAAGTCAATAAGATCAAAGTGAACCCTAATAGAAATACTAGTGATCACAAAAAGCGAAAGACAAGTGAAACGAGATTTATCCCATAGTTCAGCTCCACGAAGAAGCCTACCTCCACGTTGAGAAGTCTACGCAAGGACCGGGTCTCACTTGACCCTTCTCTTACCAAGCCACCATGATGGCCGGCTTGGTTTTCACTATATCAATGGGTAATCACCAAGTTTGATGGGGCTGCTGACAACTTGAGGCTCCCACAAATCAATACAAGAGGAGCACACGAAACTTAACTCACACAAGCCACACAACATAACACAATGTGCAAGAGATCAAACTGAGAGCCAAAGCGCGATGATCTTCCTTTACTCTCCTCCCCAAAACCTAATCTCTTCAAGATTTGCACTTAGAGGATTAGTAGGACGAGTACAAGGCTTTGAAAGGCTCTAGGATGCTTGTGGCGGCGCTAGGGTTCAAAACTTGTTCAAATGAGCTCGGGGGTCCCCTTTTTATAGAGGTCTCGAGCCCCTTTTGCTTACAACAGCAAAGGGGCAGACTAGTCCGGCATCAGACCACAGACTAGTTTGGCCCTATGGGACCACTGACCCCTGGTCAGTTCCCGAAAACTGCCACACTGAGCAACGATCGTCACACTACCCGCCAAATTTCCAAATTCAAACGGTCACTAGACAACGGACTAGTCCGGTCAACAACGGACTAGTCCGAAGTGGAACAGAACCACTTGGTCCGTTCCAAAATGGACTTTTCTGAGTTGGCCCAGACTGGTCCGACCATAGGGGCGGACTAGTCCGAACCCCTTAGGGTTTCTCTCGGTCTGTCACACTAAGTCTCAAATGGACAAGTCCGTACCCAAACGGACAAGTCCGAACTACTCCAGAGAGCTTTAGTCCGTCCTAAAATGGACAAGTCCGGACTTCTCGGACTTAGCTCCAAAATCACTCAAATACACACCAGAGACGTTTGGTCCGTATCAAAACGGACTTGTCTCCCACAGCCGGACTAGTTTGGCCCTGAGGCCCGGACTAGTCCAGCCTCCTAGGATTTTTCTCATTTTAGGCTTCTCACTTAGGTTTTTCTCTAAACCACCCCTTTGAGCCCCTTGGTATGATCTCAATGCACATGATACAACCACCCTCTCACATGATACGGCTCATATAAGCTCAATACCATAGAAACCCTAATTTCTATGCTTGAGTCTTTGATGCCCGTTTTAGCCTTTTCCTTTTTGAGGGTTTTCATCTCATTTCAATCCTTGTACATGTGCTTAAGATCAACTGAGCTCATTAGCCTCTTAATTGTCATCATCAATCATCCAAAACCAACGAGGATGCCTAGATGCACTTTCAATCTCCCCCTTTTTGGTGAATTGATGACAACACATTAAGACTTCAACAATAAGGTTAATAATTTGTTTTCATAGCATGTATTTGTATGAGTGACTCCCCCTCAATGTATGCATCATGAGTAAGAGAGATTGATAGAGTTCTCATACATGTACATGTTATGGTGGGGTGCCTAAGTGATGTGTTCATAAAGTATGATATGGCAATGATTATGTAAAATAGACAATTAAACGAGGCAACAGATCACAAATTTAGGCAAGAAACATGAATACATAGATTAAGTCTTACAATACAACTTGAAATGAGGTTTAAAACATAAGTCCAACATAGATCAATACTCTCACAAAATAGTCTATCTATCTTATCTCTCCCCCTACATCTCACTCCCTATATCTCCCCCTAGATCTAAGTGCCCATCCAAGCTATCATCGCCAAGCTATCTCTCCCCCTTTGGCATCAAGACACCAAAAAGGAAAAGAAGAGAGGAAGGGCCCTTAGGTCTACTCCGTGGCCTCCGGGTCAAGATGTGCCTCATCATCATTGGTCGGGGCCGCGGTGGAAGTCCCAGCTTATCCAAATTCAGCAAGCTCCTCGGCAGTGAACTCGGGAAAGGAAGTGAGCTCACCATCGCTCTCCTCGGCGGGCGACATTGGAATGTCCAGCTTGTCACACATTGCCTTGAGATACTTCTCATTGTGACGCTCCATGCGACATTGACGAATTTCCATCTTCCGACACGAGGAGAAGAGAGCCTTGAAGCATTTGAAGAAGCCACTTCCGCATTGTGTCGAAGGCGGAGGTGGTGGAGGAGATGGCATGAAGCGAGAGGAAGAAGCGAGAGGATCCGCAATCTTCCTCCTAGGAGCAGCCGACTCCGGAGGAGGGAGTTGTGGTCGAAGCCTCCAGTGAATGATGTCTTTCTTGAATGTGAGCCCGAAGATCTTCTCGATCATGTACATAATGTATGGAGCATATCCACATGATTGGTTGGGGGTGTGAGAGATGTTGAAGATGTCATCAAAGATGTAGTCCACCACATTGAAGCGGACATCTCCATCGATTAGCACCAACAAGTGCCTCAAGTTGCCTTGTATTATCCCCGCATCTCCATCCTTGGGGGCAATGGTCTTTCTAAGGACCCGGTTGAGCACACTATAGAAGGGTTTGATGTTTCTGATGTGCCCGGCCTCATACTGTGCATGACTTGGGCACATATACTCCAAGGTATCTCGATCAATTGGCTTTAGATTTGAAATGATGATCTCATTAACCAGCTGTTCCTCCAAGTCAAGCAGCTGAGCAAACTCCCAATATGTGGTAGAAGACTGCTCTCCATGGGTCATCCAGGTAATCTTCCTGTAGAACGGAGTTATGACTTCCACATTCCAGTCCTACCGGAAGGCCATGAACTTCTTCAGGCCATGCCTCTCGACAGCCTCAATCACAGCATTAAAGTCTTGATGATCTTTCTGGGCCATGTAGTCCCAGTCGATCCACTGAGCATCTATGACAAGAGTCTGCTTGGTCATATAGACCGTCCTATAGTAGTCACAGTGGAAGTCACACCAGAACCGGGGATCCACTGTGCTCTTGTCAAGTTGATAAACATTGATCTTCCTCAGCTTGCATGCCTTCTCAGCCCCCTTGCCCTTGAAGATGTTGGCGTCGAAGGCAGCTGCACGGTTGGGGTTCCGTGCAGGGGAAGACATCCTCAACGGGCCAATCGGTTGAGGGGCACCCTTCATGACTTTGCTAGCAACCTTCTTGGCCACAATCACCCTCTTCTTTGGTGCAGCATCAACAGGGGCCCTGCCCTTATCTTTGGAGGTCCTCGCCCCCAGAGACTTGGCCTACTCACCCTAGGTCACAAGCTGCTTCCGTTTTGGGGCTGCCTTGGCGGCTGTAGAGTTGTGCTCCTCACGCTGCGTCTTCTTTGCCCTCTGAGAGGCAACGTACGCAACCGCCATATCTTGATCCTCTCTTTGCTTTTGGCAAAAGAGAGCCTGCTTCTCTGCTTTGGTCTCAGAGTTAGAAGGAGGAATGTATTCATTGTCTGACATGGTTGCTGACAAGAGAAGCAAGGGAATGTGTATGAGTCCAAGGAGTCAAAATAAATTGGTAGAATTCACAAAATCAACCTAGGTTAGGTTTTCACTGTGTAACCCGGACTTGTCTGCCAAAGGGCCGGACTAGTCCGCATTAGGTCGGACTTGTCCGCCCTATGGTCGGACTAGTCCGGTTCACACAGCAAGAACTCTAATCTAAGAAAATTTTGCAAAAACTACAGATCCTACCACAAAAATGTAGCTACATGATCACATTGATGTGTACAACAACATTTGTGAAGAAGTTTCTATCAATGGACCCAAAAGAATTGAATTTCAAGGATTTTGGAGTTAGGTCAAGAATACCTCTTCAAATCTTTGATTTGATGAAATGTTAGTGAAGAATCGGCCTCCGATTCTTGGGAGAAGGTTCCTAAGCACCTTAGGGCTTCAATCCAATGATTGGATTCAAGATTTTGTGGATGGAATAAAAAATCGCCGTCTGGGAGACGGTTTTCGAGCGTTTTGGAGAGAGAGAGTGTTTGAATGGAAGTGGAGAGGTCGAGGGCTCCATGGGGAGGTTGAGTCCCCAAGGGCCAGACTAGTCCAGTCAGAGTCCCAGACTTGTCCGGCCTCCGGACTGGGTCCGGACAACCTGAACCACCGGACTAGTCCGGTCCTAAGACCTAAAACTCCTATATATTGAGTTTTAGTGGAGACTTGATCCTTTTGGACTATATTCACAAAATATCTTTGTAAATATGGTCAGTAAGCAATCAACAATTAAATTATGACCATGATTCACAATGATTCAATAATTTCAAAATAATTTTTAGAAAATTGAAGAGGTAGAGTTTTTCGCAAGCATGTGTGAATTTTGAATGTAACAATCAGATGTGCAAGACTTAAGCCACATTTAGAAGATTTGGATATTTAGCTCACTCCTAAGTTCACAAAATCTTTTCTCATCTAGGGGCTTGGTAAAGATGTCAGCCAATTGTTTATCGGTTCTCACATGGGAAATTGCAATGTCTCCTTTGATGGAGTGATCTCTCAAGAAATGGTGACGAATATCGATGTGCTTGGTCCTTGAGTGTTCAACTGGATTGTGGGCTATTTTGAGGGCACTCTCATTATCACATAGGAGAGGGATATGGCGCAAGTTTATACCATAGTCCCTAAGGGTTTGTCACATCCAAAGAAGTTGTGCACAACAACTTCCGGCAGCGACATACTCCGCTTCGGCTGTGGAAAGTGCAATGGAGTATTGTTTCTTTGAGGACCAAGACACTAGAGATATACCAAGGAATTGGCAAGTTCCCGATGTACTCTTTCTATCAACTTTGCACCCCGCATAGTCTGCATCGGAATATCCAATCAGGTTAAACTTAGAGCCTTTGGGGTACCAAAGTCCTAGGCTTGGTGTGTGAACCAAATATCTAAGAATTCTCTTAACGGCGGTCAAATGACACACCTTAGGAGCGGCTTGAAATCTAGCACACATACACACACTAAGCATGATATCAGGCCTAGATGCACATAAGTATAGCAATGAACCTATCATGGAATGATATACCTTTTGGTCCACACTTGGACCATCTTCATTAAGATCGAGATGCCCGTTTGTTGCCATAGGAATCTTGATGGGTTTGGCCTTGTCTATGTCAAAAATCTTGAGTATATCTTGTGTGTACTTGGTTTGACTAATGAAAGTGCCTTCCTTGAGTTGCTTCACTTGAAAACCTAGGAAGAACTTCAACTCCCCCATCATGTACATATCAAATCTTTCCGTCATTATCTTGGAAAACTCATCACAAAAAAATATTTGTTAGTAGAACCAAATATAATGTCATCGACATATATTTGGCAAACAAACAAATCATCATTAAAGTGCTTAGTGAATAGAGTATAGTCCGCTTTCCAAATTTTAAAACCATTTTGAGTTAGGAAGTCTCTAAGGCACTCATACCAAGCTCTAGGAGCTTGTTTGAGTCCATAGAGAGCCTTACACAATTTGTACACATGGTTTGGGAATTCTTCATCTTCAAATTCGGGGGTTGCTCCACATACACTTCTTCCTTGATTGGACCATTGAGGAATGCGCTCTTGACGTCCATTTGATATAGCTTAAAATCATGGTGAGTAGCAAAGGCAAGTAATACACGAATTGATTCAAGCCTAGCTACGGGAGCAAAGGTTTCTTCGAAATCCAAACCTTCAACTTGTGAGTACCCTTTGGCCACAAGTCGTGCATTGTTCCTTGTAACCACCCCGTGTTCATCTTGTTTGTTGCGGAACACCCATTTGGTGCCTACAACATTTGCATTAGGCCTCTTCACAAGCTCCCATACTTGATTTCTCTCGAAGTTGTTGAGCTCTTCTTGCATGGCTATCACCCAATACGGATCTCGTAGTGTTTCTTCAAACATGTGGGGTTCCAAGGAAGAAACAAAAGAGTAATGTTCACAAAAGTTTGCAACACGAGATCGAGTAATTTTCCCCTTGGAGATGTCTCCAAGTATGTTGTCAATGGAATGGTCCCGTTGGATGCTTTGATGCACTCTTGGGTGTGGCGCTTGAGGTCTTAATTCATCATCTTGGTCTTCCTCATCCTCATTGTCTCCACCTTGATTGATGCCTCCATTTTCATCTTCTTGGAGCGCATCTTGGGTAACTTGATCTTGATTGTTTGAGGAAGCGCTTGCTTGATGTGTAGGATGGTCACTTGCATCTTGAGGTTGTTCTTATGGTCGAATTTCTCCATGTGCCATCCATCCCATCACCACTTGTGGAGCTTCTTCTTGATCTAGCACATGACGGTCATGTAACACCCTCAATTTTCGCATCATGCATTGCATACATGTTCATGCAATAAATATTAATAGAATAAAAGAAAGATGATAAAACATACATATATGCTGTAGCAAAAAGAAGAAAAAGAAAATAATAATTATAGCTTAAAACTTGTAATAGGGAATAAGTATAAAAATAATAATAATAATATATATATATAAAGTATATATAAATAATATATATAATAATATATAAAATAATAATAAAATAAAATATAAATAATAAAATATATTATAATAATAATATAAAGGAAAAAATAAAATAAAAAGAAAAAAAAGAAAAAGTAAAAAAAAAGACTGCTGGCCAGGCGGCCGAGCCGGCCCAGCCAGCAACCCCACGCCGCCCCGGGCCCCACGCCCCGCCGCCCTCCCGCAGCCCGCGCCCCGCCCGAGCCAGCGCGCGCCGCACTGGCCCCACCCCGCACCACGCGCAACCCGCGTTGACCAGCCGTCGACTGCAGCGCCCGCCCTCGATCGCGCGTCCCGCGCGCCCGCGCCCCCGCAGCGCACGCCTGGCGCAAACCTCGCCAACCCCGACGTGACTCGCCCGACTCGGACGCGCGCGCCCAGCGCGAGTCCCGCGCCCGCCTGACGCGCCCACGCGCGGTGCCGCCCGGCCGACCGACTCCGCCCCTGGATCGATGCCGCCTATATATACGTACGTAAGTTATCGTAGGTTTTCCAAGCCGCAGAAAACGCCGCCTCCATCCACGATAAAAAAACCCTAGCGACGTAGAAGAAAATGCACCAGAGGAGCTGCGCCGCCAGGGAAGAGAAAAGAGGAGGAAGAGGAAGAAAAAAAAAAGAGGAGGGTGCCGCCGTCCGCCGGAGATCGTCGCTATCGCGTCGCCGTCGTCGTGCCACCGGAGGATCTTGCGCCATCTACTTCGTCTACGCATCGTCCCCATCCCGCGATCATCGAAGCCATCGCATCTACGGTAGGCCATGTTTCCGATGCGAATTTTAGCGACCATATTGAATCTAATAGACGTAAATTGATCGTAGTTGCGTCGTCTTTTTATTTTCAGCAGCATTAATTCTCGCTAAAACCCCCGTAAACTCATATGAACACATATGAACTAGTTGCATCTAATTAATAAACAACCGTAGTAAATTAATTATTGAATTGTGCATGCATACATGTCATTGGATGTTGATTATTTTGTGTGCATCATATTGAATTGTATGTACTTTCTTGTATGTATGATCACGCGTAGAGGAACGTGCTCAAGAGGCCGCATACGAGGATTTCCAAAATCAAGACTTTGAAGCGCTTGAGCAACCCCATCCGTCGGAACAATGCAAGTGTCCTTGATCATATTGATCCCATTTTAAAATAATTGTTTTGTTTGCAAACTGCATGCTTGTGTCAATTTGATGGGAATCCTATAGTAGGAAGTTTACTAGATTTGTTTAACCACCTTGTCACCTTGAATATATGGTAGTGAGTTGGGAAGGGTTTTTTACCTTTTTGCTTCGCTTAATTAATTGGGATGGAAAACAACACCACACATTTAATTATGCATCAATGATATTATAGTTAATGTGAACTGGTCAATACGATGGATGATCTAAGCAAGCCTGGAATGTGGATGGGTTGGATGTTATGTGGTTTGCTTGCTTTAGATCTAAGGACCGGTTCATGCGAGAATATGCCAGGTCAATAGTGCCACCACAAGGCCAAGTATGGGTGCGGCGTAGCTGAATAATTAGGAGCGCTGCTAGTATTGTATAGACCATTGGATGGCGCGGGGAATGGGAGTCGAGGAGGACTGCCCTGGGATCCGCATGGCACACGAGGGGGCCCGTGGGTGGGAGAATGGAGATTCAAGCCTGCCAGTGAAACCTTAGTGGGCCCGTACATACTAGTAGTCCCTTTTGAAAGGCTATTTTGTGATCTCTTGGCCACACACCTACGGAAGCGTGAGATGGCATAATGGAGGTTTCTTAGTCATTGAAAGGTGATGAAATCACGAACGTGTGGGTAAAGTGGTACAAACTCTGCAGAGTATTAAAACTATCATGATAGCCGTGCTCCCGGTTATGAGCGTCTGGATGACCTAAATGATTAGAATTGGACTTGGTTTATGGTTATGGGTTGGTAATGGTTATGGATGGTTTTTGGCTTATGGTTACGGATATGAATTTGAGTTACGGTAACTGGACATGGATAATGATGATGTTGGCAATAATTGGATATGGTTTATATTATGTTAATATGATGGTTATGATGGGGTTGTTTCACATAGACATAGTATAATGCTTTTCAAATGTTTTACTGTACTCTTCAGCACTTAGCCATTATTATTGTCGTCATTTGAGTCAACCACATGTCATACTTTCCACACTTGCTGAGTACGACATGTACTCACCCTTACAATCCCGCCCCCAACAGTTGCAGGTCAGGATTGTGAGTTTAATGGCGATAATGCGGAGTCCTAGGCCGTGTCTACCGTCAGCTTTGCCTGTGGTGTTGCATGGAGCTGCGCTATTCCCTTATGCTTAGTTTGCTTAGTTGCTTAATTAGTTTATTTCTGCTCATTAGTTGAACTTGTCATTAATATTCATTAGAGCTTGTATTCGAGGATAATATGGTTTGTGTAATAAAATTTGATAATTAATCTTGTTCTGTGGAAATTTTCTGTATACTCTTTTGTGATTGCACTCATGTATGTGTGTTGAACATCCTGGGCACACATATGCGTTAGCTTGGTTCAGTTTTCGGAACCGGGCGTCAAAGATTGGTATGAGAGCCAGGTTGACCGTAGGACGCAGCCTAGATAGAATGGACACTTTAGAGCACATAGGAGCATTCAAGAATCGATGTGTTTTTGCTTGAAGTGCCGTTTGCTATATATATTGTTTGCTTGTGTGCTTAATAGAGGATTTTGGGATGCTTTAGCATTGCCATGTCCACCTAGGCTAGTATAGCTAGTTGGTTAGCTTCATATCCCTTGATGCATATAGTTGGGGATGTTTCTAAATTCTTACCTATTGCTCTCCTTCAGATGGTGAGGACTCGCAACCAGAGGGATGTCAATAATGAGGAGGAGAACAATGGAGTGTCTCAGAACAACATTGGACAAGGATCTACTCAGGGAGCTATCAACATTGAGCAGCTACTGGCCATGCAAAACCAGCTCATGCAGACCATGATACAAACTATGGGACAGCTGCAGGCTGGCAATAACATTAACAATCAGCCCCACATGCCTCCACCGCCACCCCTGCTTCCTCATAATCGATTGGGAGAGTTCATGAGGACTAGGCCGCCAACCTTTGCTCAAGCTGCTGACCCTATGGATGCGGATGATTGGCTCAAGTCCGTGGAGAAGAAGCTAGCCATTGTCCAATGCAGTGACCGGGAGAAGGACCTGTTCGCTTCTCATCAACTCGTTGGAGCAGCTGCAGATTGGTGGGATGCTTATTGTAGTGCTCATGAGAACCAAGAAACAATCACTTGGGCCGAATTCAAGGAGAATTTTTGTTCTCATTATGTGCCCGAGGGTGCTATGATCTTGAAGAGGCAAGAATTTGAGAATTTGAGGCAAGGAAGATCAAGCGTGAGGGAATATCTCAATAAGTTCACTCAACTCTCAAGATATGCGCCTGAGGATGTTAGTCGGGACAGCCGGAAGCAATATTTATTCATGAGAGGCTTGAACAATGAAATCCAAGTGCAACTACTCAACTGCGATTATGCCAATTTTCAGAAGCTTGTGGACAAAGCTATTGTGGTTGAGAACAAAATTCGTGAGATGGAGCAGGACAACAAGAGGAAGATGCCACATCATGGACCGCAACAAGGAAGCAATGTTCGCCCCCGCTATGCACCACCTACTGCACCACACTACAACCCATCTGCTCCTGCATACCGTGCTGCTTATCCGTCCCGCCCAAATTAGCCACCGCAGCAACGCCTCGCCCTGCAAGCGCCTCGCTATCCTGTGCCATCTGCGCCGCGTCCTAACATGGCGGCAAATGCTCAAAACAAGCTGCGCCCAAACTTCCCTAATGCTACGGGCGGTAAGACATGCTATGTGTTTGGAGAGCCCGGGCACTTTGCAAGTCAATGCCCCAGAAGAAACTATGGACCTAGGAACAATGCACTAAGGCCAAATTACCCGTGACCAAATGGAGGAGCACCACAAGGCAACCGTGGACAGCAGAATTTTGCTCGTGGCAATGTGAATCATGTCTCTACTGAGGAAGCCCAGCAAGATGATGACGTCGTGATTGGTATGTTGCTTGCCAACTCCAACCCCGCGACTGTTTTATTTGATTCGGGAGCATCTCATTCATTCATCTCGTCAAAGTATGTTGCCAAGTACAATTTGCCTATATCTCATATGAAGCAAACTATGCTAGTTAGTTCTCCTGGCAGAGAGATGAGGATAAATATAGTATGTCCGAAAGTAAGCATTAAAATAAGGGGGGTAGACTTTCTCGCAAACCTCATAGTCTTGGACTCCCAAGGAATAGACATAATACATGGAATGGACTGGCTGAGCAAGTATAATGGAGTCATTCAATGTGCCAAAAGGATTGTGCAGTTGACAAGTGAACATGGTACACGCATCGAAGTTGAGGCAGCCCAACCTACAAGAGAGAAGGCAATGCTCAATCAAGTGGAAGGAGTGACATTGGAAAGCATTCCGATCGTTCACGAGTACCCGGATGTGTTTCCAGATGAGTTGCCAGGTATGCCACCTGATCATGACATATAATTTGCCATTGAGTTGATACCCGAAACTGCACCTATACCTAAGAGGCCGTATAGGATGCCTCCTAAGGAATTAGCAGAGCTCAAGAAGAAAATTCAAGAGCGGCTAGAGAAGGGTTTCATACGCCCAAGCTCATCCCCGTGGGGAGCCCCAATGCTCTTCGTAGATAAGAAGGATGGAACCCAGAGGATGTGTGTGGACTATAGGTCTCTCAATGAAGTGACAATTAAGAACAAGTACTCACTGCCCCGTGTAGAGGATTTGTTCGACCAAATGAAGGGTGCCTGTATCTTCTCCAAGATCGACTTGCGGTCGGGATACTTCCAAATGAAGATTAGACCATCAGATATACCCAAGACAGCATTTCGGACACGATATGGATCTTATGAGTACACCGTCATGTCATTTGGATTGACAAACGCGCCTGCGTACTTTATGTATCTCGTGAATAAGGTCTTCATGGAATATCTGGATAAGTTCGTTGTAGTGTTCATCGATGACATTATGATATACTCGAGAAGCAAGGAAGAACATGAAGAACACTTGAAGCTTACATTGCAGAAGCTACGGGAACACCAATTGTATGCCAAGTTCAGTAAATGTCAATTCTGGTTACGGGAAGTTTCTTTCTTAGGCCATATTATTTCCAGAGGAGGAGTATCAGTTGACCCAGGGAAGGTGAGAGATGTGCTTAAGTGGGAACCGCCACAGAATGTCAAGGAAATTCGGAGTTTCCTTGGAATGGCTGGATATTACCGCCGATTCATCAAGGATTTCTCCAAAATAGCCAAGCCTATGACCGAATTACTCATGAAAGGGAAGGCATTCCGATGGACTCAAGCTTGTCAGGATAGCTTTGAGGAGTTAAAGAAAAGGTTGACAACCGCGCCGTTGTTAGTATTACCGGACGTGAGCAAGAGTTTTGATATATATTGTGATGCATCAAGACAAGGATTAGGATGTGTGCTCATGCAAGAAGGCCAAGTGGTAGCTTATGCATCGAGGCAACTAAAGAAACATGAGTTGAATTATCCTACACACAACCTTTAACTTGCAGCCGTGGTACACGCCTTGAAGATATGGAGACACTATGTTTTTGGTCACCGATGTGAGATTTATATGGATCACAAGAGTCTCAAGAACATATTTAAGCAAAAGGATCTGAATCTGAGGCAACACCGATGGTTGGAGCTCATCAAGGATTATGACGTGGGAATCAACTATCACCCTGGGAAGGCCAATGTAGTGGCCGATGCTTTGAGCCGAAAAGGAGTAAGTCATCAACTCATAGTTCGAGAGCTGCCATCCGAGTTATGCAAGGAGTTTGAACGGTTGAACCTTGGATTCATAAATGAGATGGGAACGATGGAAGTCAACCCAACATTAGAGCAGGAAATACGGGAAGGACAGACAAAGGACAAGGAAATACAAGAAATCAAGGAAAGGACCCAAGAAGGAACAGAATTCAGATTTGATGAGGACGAACAGGGTACCTTATGGCTTGGAAAGAGGATTGTGGTACCTAATGTCAGGCATATTCGGGAAACAATATTGAAGGAGGCACATGACTCACCTTACTCAATTCATCCTGGCTGTACGAAGATGTACAAGGACTTAGAGACATGCTACTGGTGGGCCAGCATGAAAAAGGACATAGCTGAATATGTTGCACTTTGCGATGTGTGCCGATGAGTGAAATCTGAACATCAAAGGCCAGCCGGATTGTTACAACCATTGAAGATCCCAGAGTGGAAGTGGGGAGAGATTGGTATGGACTTTATAGTTGGATTACCGCGAACTCAGTCTGGCTATGATTCAATATGGGTTATTGTGGATCGGTTAACAAAATCAGCTCACTTCATCCCTGTCAGGACCACATATACCACTGCGAAGCTAGCAGAATTGTATATGGAGCATATTGTGTGTCGACACGGAGTACCGAAGAAGATAGTCTCGGATAGAGGTTCTCAGTTTACCTCCAGATTTTGGCAGAAATTGCATGAAGCAATGGGAACAAGGTTGAACTTCAGTTCGGCGTATCACCCTCAAACAGATGGACAAATCGAGAGGACCAACCAAATTTTGGAAGACATGTTAAGAGCTTGTGCTTTAAAGCATGGGAAAAGTTGGGATAAAAGTTTGTCGTATGCTGAATTCTCGTACAACAATAGCTACCAAGCAAGTCTGAAAATGTCACCCTACGAAGCATTGTACGGAAGGAAGTGTAGGACTCCCTTGTTTTGGAATGAAACCGGAGAGAATCAAGTGTTTGGTCCCGACGTGTTACAAGATGCTGAAAGGCAAGTCCAAATAACACGGGAGAATTTAGAGGCTGCCCAGTCTCGACAGAAAGGTTATGCGGATAATAGGCGAAGGACTCTGACTTTTGAGGTTGGAGATTTTGTATACCTCAAAGTGTCACCTATCCGAGGTCAGCGACAGTTTAACGTCAAAGGAAAACTGGCACCACATTACATCGGACCATTCAAGATTTTGGACAAACGAGGAGAAGTGGCATATCGACTTGAGCTGCCGACGTATCTCTCCGATGCACACGACGTATTTCACGTCTCTCAACTCAAGAAGTGTCTCAGGGTACCAGAAGAACAAGTACCGATGGACGAGTTAGAACTTCAGGAGGATTTGTCCTATGTCGAGCAACCTATCAAGATCTTGGACGTGAATAAAAGGGTCACGAGGAATAAGAAAGTCCGTTGGTGCAAGGTGCAATGGAAACACCATACAGAAGCCGAAGCTACGTGGGAACGTGAAGAAGACCTGAAGGCAGAATTCCCGCACCTTTTCTCCACGCTGTCGAATCTCGAGGGCGAGATTCACTTTAAGGGGGGTAGGTTTGTAACACCCTTAATTTTCGCATCATGCATTGCATACATGTTCATGCATTGAATATTAATAGAATAAAAGAAAAATGATAAAACATACATATATGTTGTAGCAAAAAGAAGAAAAAGAAAATAATAATTATAGCTTAAAACTTGTAATAGGGAATAAGTATAAAAATAATAATAATAATAAATATATATATAAAAAGTATATATAAATAATATATATAAAAATATATAAAAATAATAAAATAAAATATAAATAATAAAATATATTATAATAATAATATAAAGGAAAAAAATAAAAGAAAAAGAAAATAAAAGAAAAAGTAAAAAAAGACTGCTGGCCAGGCGGCCGAGCCGGCCCAACCAGCAACCCCGCGCCGCCTCGGGCCCCACGCTCCGCCGCCCTCCCGCAGCGCGCGCCCCGCCCGAGCCAGCGCGCACCGCACTGGCCCCACCCCGCACCACGCGCCACCCGCGTTGACCAGCCGCCGACTGCAGCGCCTGCCCTCGATCGCGCGTCCCGCGCGCCCGCGCCCCCGCAGCGCGCGCCTGGCGCGAACCTCGCCGACCACGACGCGACTCGCCCGACTCGGACGCGCGCGCCCAGCGCGACTCCCGCGCCCGCCCGACGCGCCCACGCGCGGTGCCGCCCGGCCGACCGACTCGGCCCCTGGATCGATGCCGCCTATATATACGTACGTAAGTTATCGTAGGTTTTCCAAGCCGCAGAAAACGCCGCCGCCATCCACGATAAAAAACCCTAGCGACGTAGAAGAAAATGCACCAGAGGAGCTGCGCCGCCAGGGAAGAGAAAAGAGGAGGAAGAGGAAGAAAAAAAAAAAAGAGGAGGGTGCCGCCGTCCGCCGGAGATCGTCGCCATCGCGTCGCCGTCGTCGTGCCACCGGAGGATCTTGCGCCATCTACTTCGTCTACGCATCGTCCCCATCCCGTGATCATAGAAGCCATCGCATCTACGGTAGGCCATGTTTTCGATGCGAATTTTAGCGACCTTATTGAATCTAATAGACGTAAATTGATCGTCTTTTTATTTTCAGCAGCATTAATTCTCGCTAAAACCTCCGTAAACTCATATGAACACGTATGAACTAGTTGCATCTAATTAATAAACAACCGTAGTAAATTAATTATTGAATTGTGCATACATACATGTCATTGCATGTTGATTATTTTGTGTGCATCATATTGAATTGTATGTACTTTCTTGTATGTATGATCACGCGTAGAGGAACGTGCTCAAGAGGCCGCATACGAGGATTTCCAAAATCAAGACTTTGAAGCGCTTGAGCAACCCCATCCGTCGGAACAAGGCAAGTGTCCTTGATCATATTGATCCCATTTTAAAATAAATGTTTTGTTTGCAAACTGCATGCTTGTGTCAATTAGATGGGAATCCAATAGTAGGAAGTTTACTAGATTTGTTTAACCACCCTTGTCACCTGGAATATATGGTAGAGAGTCGGGAAGGGCGTTTTACCTTTTTGCTTCGCTTAATTAATTGGGGTTGCAAACAACACTACACATTTAATTATGCATCAATGATATTATGGTTAATGTGAACTGGTCAATACGATGGGTGATCTAAGCAAGCCTGGTATGTGGATGGGTTGGATGTTATGGTGGTTTGCTTGCTTTAGATCTAAGGACCGTTCATGCGAGAATATGCCAGGTCAACAGTGCCACCACAAGGCCAAGTATGGGTGCAGCGTAGCTGAATAATTAGGAGCGCTGCTAGTATTGTATGGACCATTGGATGGCGCGGGGAATGGGAGTCGAGGAGGACTGCCCTGGGATCCGCATGGCACACGAGGGGGCCCATGGGTGGGAGAATGGAGATTCAAGCCTGCCGGTGAAACCTTAGTGGGCCCGTACATACTAGTAGTCCCTTTTGAAAGGCTATTTTGTGATCTCTTGGCCACACACCTACGAATGTGTGAGATGGCATAATGGAGGTTTCTTAGTCATCGAAAGGTGATGAAATCACGAACGTGTGGGTAAAGTGGTTCAAACTTTGCAGAGTATTAAAACTATCATGATAGCCGTGCTCCCGGTTATGAGCGCCTGGATGACCTACATGATTAGAATTGGACTTTGTTTATGGTTATGGGTTGGTAATGGTTATGGATGGTTTTTGGCTTATGGTTACAGATATGAATTTGAGTTACGGTAACTGGACATGGATAATGATGATGTTGGCAATAATTAGATATGGTTTATATTATGTTAATGTGATGGTTATGAAGGGGTTGTTTCACATAGACATAGTATAATGCTTTTCAAATGTTTTACTGTACTCTTCAGCACTTAGCCATTATTATTGTCGTCATTTGAATCAACCACATGTCATACTTTCCACACTTGCTGAGTACGACATGTACTCACCCTTGCAATCCCCCCCCCCAACAGTTGCAGGTCAGGATTGTGAGTTTAATGGCGATAATGCGGAGTCCTAGGCCGTGTCTACCGTCAGCTTTGCCTGTGGTGTTGCATGGAGCTGCGCTATTCCCTTATGCTTAGTTTGCTTAGTTGCTTAATTAGTTTATTTCCGCTGCATTAGTTGAACCTGTCATTAATATTCATTAGAGCTTGTACTCGAGGATAATATGGTTTGTGTAATAAAATTTGATAATTAATCTTGTTCTGTGGAAATTTTCTGTATACTCTTTTGTGATTGCACTCGTGTATGTGTGTTGAACATCCTGGGCACACATATGCGTTAGCTTGGTTCAATTTTCGGAACCGGGCGTCACAGATCAACTTGCTCCACTTGGGAGCCATTAGTCTCATCAAACACTACGTCATGTGCTACTTCAACAATTCCAGAGGATTTGTTAAAGACACGATAGGCGTAAGTGTTTGAGTCATAACCAAGCAAGAAACCCTCATCGGACTTAGAAGCAAACTTCGAAGTCCTAGGCTTCTTGTTAAGAATGTAGAATTTACTCCCAAAAACACGAAAGTAAGAGATGTTGGGCTTGTTCCCGGTTAGGAGCTCATATGACATCTTCTTAAGTATGCGGTGAAGATACAACCGGTTTATGGCATGGCAAGCGGTGTTGACCGCTTCCGCCCAAAATCAATCCGACGTCTTGTACTCATCAAGCATGGTTCTTGACATCTCAATTAAAGTCCTATTCTTCCTCTTGGCCACCCCATTTTCTTGAGGGGAGTAGGGGGCCGAGAACTCATGCTTGATGCCTTCTTCATCCAAAAATTTTTCAACTTGAGTATTCTTGAATTCGGTGCCATTGTCACTCCTTATGGTCTTGATACTCAAGGAAAATTCATTTTGAGCTCTCTTCAAGTATCTCTTGAGGACACCTTGAGTCTCGCTCTTGTCATGCAAAAAGAATACCCAAGTGAAACGTGAAAAGTCATCAACAATAACAAGACCATATTTGTTACCACAAATACTAATGTAGGCGATTGGACCGAAGAGATCCATGTGTAGAAGCTCCAATGGTCTTGATGTTGTCGTAATGTTCTTGGATGGATGTGGTGCTCCAACTTGCTTTCCGGCTTGGCATGCGCTACATGGCCTATCCTTTTCAAACACAACATTCTTTAAACCATGGATGTGCTCGCCCTTAAGGAGTTTTTGCAAATTTCTCATCCCAACATGGGCTAGCCTTCTATCCCAAATCCATCCCATGTTAGTTTTTGCAATTAAGCATGTATCAAGTTGGGCTTTATCCGCAGAGAAATCCACACGATAGAGCTTTCTCTTGAGTACACCCTTAAAGGCAATTGAGCCATTGCTTCTCCTTGTGATGGTAACACCCTCATTAGTGAATAAACAATTATAACCTTTGTCACATAGTTGTAATATGGACAAGAGGTTATAATCAAGTGAATCAACATGCAAAACATTTGAAAGAGTATGATTGGGGGATATAGCAATTTTACCGGTGCCAAGGATTTTTCCTTGGCTATTGTCCCCAAAATAGATTCCTTCACTTGGATCTTCATTTATATCATACTCCACAAACATCTTACTCTCTCCGGTCATATGATTTGTGCATCCACTATCAAGAACCCACTTGGTTCCACCGGAGGAGTATGCCTACAAGAAAGAGTTAAGCCTTGGCTTTAGGTACCCAAGCGGTGTTGGGTCCTTTGATGTTAGTCAAGAGGCACTTGGGCACCCACACACAAGGTTTGGGACTTTTAAGGTGTGGCCCAACATACCTAGCATATGCCATTCCAAACTTGTTCCTTAATAAAACATATGAAGCATCAAAATCATGGAACAATGGATGAGGCTCTTTCTTAGGAATTTTAGGTGTAGTAGTAATGTTCTTTCCTTTATTGTTGTATGAGCCTCCTTTGACAAAAACAATCAAGTCTTTGCCAATCTTGGGAGTTTTGGTGTTTTGCCTCATCCCCCTAGAATAACCAAGACCATCCTTGACAAGGGGATGTCTTGTGTTGGTATATGCACTACGTGCATATGCCATCTTCTCCTTGTCAAAGATGCCACCCTTGGGTGCTTGATTGGTTTGTGCCAACTTTAGCTCACCTTTAAGCTTTATGATTAAGTTTGAGCATTTACAAGGTTGAGATGCTTCGGATTTAATATTTGTGGAAGGTGAGCTTGTAGAGGAAGAAGGTGCATTGACCTTGAGAGACTTCATTTGCGTCTCAAGGATCTTGTTAGCTTGTGTCAAACTAACAAGTTCATCCTTGAGCACAATTGTAGTGTTCTCAAGGTTTGAGCAAGTTTCCTTGCTCAAAGCGAGTTCACGCTCAAGTGCCATGATTCTTTCTCTTTCAAGCTCCAAGAGCTCCTCAACCTCTTGACATCTCTCCTTTTTGTTGGATGAGCATGTCCTCTTGACGGTTGATGAGTTCTTCCTTCTCAAATATCTCTTCCGTTAACAATCTCAATCTCTTCAAGGTGCTTTTGCTCATGTATTTAAGCATGTGTTCAGTTTCACTACTACTATCAAAGTCATCATGAGAAGAAATTGAAGAAGAGGATTTGGATTTAACCTTCTTTCTTCCCTCCTTGGCCATGAGACATGTTGGCCTTGAGGTCTCCAAGTTGGGGAAGAGATTGTTCTCCGTTGTTGTCTTCTTCATAGCAATAGTTGCTACCTTCTCATCTTCATCAGAGGAGGATTCCTCATTTGAATCCCACTCCTTTCCAAGGTGGGCACGTCCGGATTGCTTCTTCTTATTGAAGCACTTCTTTTCTTTGGACTTGCCCTCCTTCTTCTTCTTGTTTTCTCCATGTGGACAATCAACAATGAAGTGGCCGTATTCTCCGCAATTGTAGCAAGACCTTTTTGATCTTGTCTTGGGCTTGTCTTTGCTTCTTCTCTCATTTTGGTAGCTCTCCCTCCTACATCTAAACATCCCCTTAAAGTTGTTGATGAAGAGAGCTTCTTCCTCATCGGTGTCGGGACTCTGTTCATCACTCTCTTCCTTTTCTTGAGATTTTGAGGATGTTGCTTTGAATGCAACATCCCTTTTATTGGAGGAGGAAAGCTTTTATAGATCATTGTAGAACATCGCTTCTTGCTCCATCATCTCATGGTTGATGATTCTCCCTAGCACTTCTTCTGGAGTCATCTTGTGGAAGCCCGGACATTCACGAATTAGTGAGCAAGTGACATTTCGAGGCATGAATGCTCGAATCATCCTCTTTACCAGTTCGTGGTCGGTCCACCGGGTGCTTCCATATGACCGACTCTTGTTGATGAGAGTCTTGAGGCGGTCATACATATCTTGGGGAGATTCACCCTCCATGATGGTGAATCTTCCAAGCTCTCCTTCGATCATCTCAATCTTGGCTTCCCTTATGACGTGGCTGCCTTCGTGCGCCGTCTTGAGGGTATCCCAAATCTCCTTGGCAACCTCCAACCCTTCAATGCGGTTGAACTCCTCACGAGTCAATGAGGAGGTAATCACTCCAACGGCTTGAGCAGTGCGATGTAGAAGGACGGCTTGCTCTGGAGTGATGTCTTCCTCATTCTTCGGAAGATGAACACCTGTCATCACAATTTGCCACAAGCTAGGGTTTATGGAAATGAGGTGCATCTTCATATTATGCTTCCACATAGAACAATCATTTCAGTCAAATTGAGGAGGTTTGCCAATTGGAATAGACAAATAATGGTTGCTAGCGGTAAGTTACTCATAATTGTAAGGTTACCGGGAGTAGTCTTGTGAACTACTCCTGTTGTCGATGTTGACCAGAGAAATTGGCTTGATCTCCTTCTTCGACACGTTGAACTTCTCACGAAGCCGTGCTTTGAGCATCCAAACTTCTTTGTTGACATTTGGATCATCTTGAAGAACATCGACGTTCTTCGTCGTGGTGTCATCGACGACCACCGGAACCTCGTTGTCACCCCTTCCGGCCATTACTTCTCCGAGTTGTTAGACTCTTGGGGAGAAGCCTACTCTGATGCCAATTGAAAGTTGCCTAGAGGGGGGTGAATAGGCAATAATACCTGAAATCACTTAAACAAACAAGATTAAATTCTTGTGGCCGGACTAGTCTGCACAGGGCCAGACTAGTCCGCTCAGCACAGGGTGGAAACCCTAAAACTTGTTTTCTACAAGTTATTTGCAGAATTAAAGTTCACAAAAGATATGAGCAATATGTAGTAAACTTGTGAAGCTCAGATTGTGAAGTTTAAACACTTAGATTGCAAGTTCACAATTTTGATCAAAGTGTAAGTCAATAAGAGCAAAGTGAACCCTAATAGCAATACTAGTGCTCACAGAAAGAGAAAGACAAGTGAAACGAGATTTATCCCGTGGTTCAGCTCCACGAAGAAACCTACCTCCACGTTGAAAAGTCCACACAAGGACCGGGTATCACTTGACCCTTCTCTCACCAAGCCACCACGATGGCCGGCTTGGTTTCCACTATATCAATGGGTAATCACCAAGTTTGATGGGGATGCTCAGAACTTGAGGCTTCCACAAATCAATACAAGAGGAGCACACGAAGCTCAACTCACACAAGCCACACAACACAACACAATGTGCAAGAGATCAAACCGAGAGCTAAAGCATGATGATCTTCCTTTACTCTGCTCCCCAAAACCTAATCTCTTCAATATTTGCGCTTAGAGGGTTAGTAGGACGAGTAGAAGGCTTTGAAAGGCTCTAGGATGCTTGTGGCGGCGCTAGAGTTCAAGACTTGTTCAAATGAGCCTGAGGGTCCCCCTTTTATAGAGGTCCCGAGCCCCTTTTGCTTACATCAGCAAAGGGGCGGACTAGTCCGGTCTCAGACCCCGGACTAGTCCGGCCCTATTGGACCAATGACCTCTGGTCAGTTTCCCACAACTGCCACACTGAGCAATGATCGTCACGCTACCCGCCAAATTTCAAAATTCAAACGGTCACTATACAACGGACTAGTCCGGTCAACAACAGACTAGTCCGAAGTGGAACATAACCACTTGGTCCATTCCAAAACGTACTTTTCTAAGTTGGCTCGGAATAGTCCGACCACAGGGGTGGACTAGTCCAGCCCCCTTAGGGTTTCTCTCGGTTTGTCACACTAAGTCTCAAACGGACAAGTCCGTACCCAAACGGACAAGTCCGAACTACTCCAGAGAGCTTTAGTCCGTCCTAAAATGGACAAGTCCGGACTTCTCGGACTTAGCTCCAAAATCACTCAGATACACTGCAGAGACGTTTGGTCCGTCTCAAAACGGACTTGTCTGCCACGACCGGACTAGTCCGACCTCCTAGGGTTTTTCTTGTTTTAGGCTTCTCACTTAGGTTTTTCTCTGAACCACCACTTTGAGCCCCTTGGTATGATCTCAATGCACATGATACAACCACCCTCTCACATGATACGGCTCATATAATCTCAATACCATAGAAACCCTAATTTCTACGCTTGAGTCTCTAACGCCCGTTTTAGCCTTTTCCTTTTTGAGGGTTTTCATCTCATTTCAATCCTTGTACCTGTGCTTAAGATCAACTAAGCTCATTAGCCTCTTAATTGTCATCATCAATCATCCAAAACCCACGGGGATGCCTAGATGCACTTTCAGACGGGTCAGTCTTGCTGAGCCTTATGCTCATGTTTGCAGTTAACGAGTTTTTGCAGGTTATATCATTGATGAAGGGCCTAACGACGATGCCGTACTCCTTTAGGGTTCACGGCTGAGTGGAAGCCCTGCACGCCGCCGATATCTGTGAGTTCTACTAGTGTAAAGCGTACGAGGGCATGGACAGCTTTACTCATGCATAGCTAGTGCTGAGAGCGTATTATGATGTATAGACTTCTTTCCTACGTTATAAATTGTAAAACTTCTGCTGTGTTTATAAATAAAAGACTTGGTATTGTATTTCATTCCCATTCTTTTCATGTATAATGTTGGGTGTCGCATCGCACGACACCACCCAATGAGATCCTTGGATGCCGGGACTCCGGTCCCCACAGCTTCGTATTAGAGCATCATTGGGAACAGTGTGCTTGAAAAGAGCATATTTTGAAAAGTTTAGGGTTATATGAGTGAGGAATTAGCTATATGCCCTTTAAGGAATATTATTAGTATAAGATATAAAGGTGGTAAATTAAGTATGTGTTATTAATTCTGTAACGATGCTCTGACGTCAGGTAAAAGGTAAGGTACTCCACCGCAAGCGGATCAATTGCGGTAAGCTCACCATGCGAGAGGTAGCATGGAAATCTTTCCGTGGTTTTGCACAGAAGAGTCAATATGAGTCTCAGAAGCTGTTCATGTTTCTGAGAACATATGACACGCGGTACCCCAACGTGAGACAAAGTTAGTGGGAGCCCCCGTCGGGTGGTGAATAACCCGATAGTATGCGTCTCTAGAACTATTCATGTTCTATGGGAGCATGCGAAACAAGTATGCCTGAGCGTGCATAAGTCAGTTCATGCGGGAGTCTTTGCTGTACAGACGTAGTACAACCATGTACCTCGAGACATGACATCACTCGAGGGCGACTCACACCAGAGTCGTATGTATTTACTTTTATATATATTATTGTGACTGCCTGTCGTGTTTCCCCATGCCGCCCTTGAGGTGTGAAGGAGTGAAAGGGGATCGTGTGTTTTCTGCAGCTACACTAACTACGGTAGCAACCCGTGTAGAACACGTTTGCGAGTGAACGATACTAGGGCCACCTATAGACATACCCGGATATACCGGTTAAATTTTTCATTGGTGAGGCACGTAGTACCGTCGTATCACATTTGATACATTGACCATCCCCCACGACAGAATGGATGCATTGTGTTTTAGTGTCCAACTACCAGATGCTGGTAGGTTTTGGACATTGCAGAGTGAATTTCCATCATAACTAGAGAAGAATCAAGGTTCTTTATTTCTGGCAGAAGTTTGCCCAACTTCGCCAGGTTGAAACCTTGATTGGAATACAGAAAACACAGGTTTATGCTATATGGATGGAAATATCATCCAGTCCACTACAATGTTTATTTTGGTCATTAGGCTGAAAATGATCCTATCTTGGGTAAACTGAACTCCACAAAAACTACTACAAATGTCTTACCCAATTACACAGTCTCTGTATTTTCACCATAACTTCTTGTAGAAAAATCTTCTGCCCTATTGTGATACATATCTGGAGATGGTGGAAGAATAACTACAACTTTGTTATTTGAAATGTTTTCTAATTCGACATTCAACCAATCCAAATTCCAGACGGAAACTGGTACACTGCAGAGCTGCTGGCAGAAAACCAGTCAGCTCATCTGTCAACTTTAGACAGTCATATCTCCTAATCTTAAAACTTGACATAGTCATATATATACATTTATGGAAATCTTAGTAAGTCCTCTATCAACTTTATATTCAACTCCTGGACTGAATCTATCATTAGCAGTGCCTAATTCCATTTGTCGCAAACGCTATTCTGGCAGTCCAGAACCAGAAAACATTTGTGCATAGTTGGAATTTGCACGCTTTGACCTGAATAACAACTTCATAAGTCTTAACCAGTTTATTTATGGAATTTTAACATTATAAGGTACCTTGTTTATTTTGTCATTACCTCAAGATATTGTTTTGATATACCTGTATAAACTGTGGACAAAAACCCACATATACAGGGGAGGTTCTGTCAAAATTTCCAGGAAATTTTACTCAACTTCAAACCTGTATAACTTTTAATCCAGAGCTCACCTGGAAGTGTCCAAGTACAATATGGAAAGTTTATGAAGTTATATAAAACTTTTGTATCGAACTCAAATCCTATTCCTGCCATCTACAGGGAGAAAATTTTTAATTTATACAGGATGTTCAGCTGGAACAGAACTGAAGTTCATATTCCAGATTTGAACTGTCTTGTAACCGCTAATAAAACTTCTATATCTTTCATTCAAGAATTTCTATGGGGACAAATGAATACATTATGGAAATTTTTTTGAGTTTACTACAAATTTTTAGTTGAACTCCAGACCAAATTTTGCATTTAACTGTGAGAAATAATTACATTTCTACAGACTGGTCTGATGGACCAGAAACTGGACAGCATAACAGTGTGCGATGTTATACACTCAAATCATTTTAGTTTCACCTTCTTGTGTCACTCATCATGTCTAGAGGAGATTACTTGACATGATAGATTAAAGTAAATTTGAAATACCATGTTAAGTATTTGGTGAGCAGTATCACATTTTTGAGTCTAGTTCAAATGTCCTAATCTTTATTTACACCTAGCCTACTGCATTGTTATGTGATGTGTACTATGGTCTTTATCATGATTCCAGTTGGTATTGCAACTTTGGATCTTAACCGTAATGCTCACTCTTGCAGCATAGATCACACTCATTTTGAGGGTGAACCGGGTATTTCTGCTCATGGTGGAGATGACTCAACTCTACCACAAGTGCCATCATCAACCGGATTGCCAGAAGTCTTATCGAGGATGGCTGAGTCTCTGCATACGTTGGTACAGCGGAGGGTACAACCTGAGGCTCGATTACTTGATCAACCTCGAGTCACATATCTGGATTTCTTGGCGACTCAACCACCGGTTTTCATGGAAGCCTTGGAACCATTGGAGTCGGGTCATTGGCTCCGGTTGATTGAAGCCAAGTTTGAGTTACTCCAGTGTGACGAATATCAGAAGGCTTTATTTGCCGCTCAACAACTTCACGGATCTGCAGGAGCTTGGTGGTCTGAATATCTCACCACTATCCCTGATGGTCATCGTGTGACCTGGCCAGAGTTTCGTGATGCTTTCTTTGCACGTCACATATCTTATGGGATGATTAAAACCATGTTGGAGGAGTTTGTGGAGTTGAAGCAAGGAGAAATGAGTGCTTATGAATACTCAAAGGCATTCAATCGTTTGGCTCAATATGCGCCTGAGTATGTGAATACAGAGGCGTTGAAGTGTGGTTGTTTCTTTCGAGGACTGAACGTTAAGATTTGAGCTCAACTGGCGTCATTCAATAACGGCAACTACAATGACTTGGTTGATGCCGCTATTGTTCAGGAGGATGCAACTCTTCGCTATCAGTCGGAGAAGAGGAAGACATCACAGGAGGTTATTAGTGATGTTACATAGGATAATCGATCGGTGTATTGCTTACCATCCGGTCAAGAGCTATGGTCGAGTGAGCAACCACAACAGATTCGGTATCATTCCTATCCAGTGGAGACTTTAACTGCACCTCAGCAAAGCGTGCAAGTGTGTCCTGGTCCTCTGCCGTAGCAGTATGATCTCACTCCTGCAGCCCCATCTCTGCAAGCTGTGCAGGGCATCGGTCCACCCAAATTCAGTGGAAATCAGAGGATGCATTTAGCACGGTGAACGTCGCAAGGCGGGACATGATTGTTTCAAAATGTCCTTTTCCAAAAATTCGGATCAACACCATAAACTTAAAAAGAAATCTTCATCGAAGTCTGCCAGTGTTAATTATGTTGCGATTGAGGACATCCCAGAATGACAACCTATTTTAGCAGACATGTTTACTTTACATGGTCAACCAGTAGTCGTTCTGTTTGACTCTAGAGATACTCATAACTTTGTGAGCAAGTCTTTTGTGCTAAAACATCAAGTGCCAATTGTGACTGTCTCACATCCTTTACGTATCAGTTCACCTGGAGGCAATATTTCCGCTAATGAGGTTGTTTCTCGAGCACCTCTGTGCATGGGTGGAAGTATCTATCCGGTGAACCACATCATTTTGGAAGGTCAGCAGATTGACCTCATCTTGGGGATGTCATGGTTGACATATTATGGAGATATCTTTGATATCAGCTCGCGGACTGTCCAACTAAATTCTCAATCCCATGGTAACAACACATTAAATCTTTTGGATACTGCACCAAGAGTCTCAGCGGTGCATCACACAAGTGCCACGAAACTTGAGGATATCCCAGTGGTGTGTGAATATCCAGACATGTTTCCTGACGATCTTCCCGGCATGCCACCAGAACGTGACGTTGAGTTCAAGATTGAACTTGCGCCGGGAACCATGCCAATCTCGAGGAAGCTGTATAGGATGGCACCGAAGGAACTTGCGGAATTGAAAGAGCAGCTGAATGACTTATTGAGCAAGGGTTTTATTCGCCCAAGTTCATCACCTTGGGGCTGTTCCACGTTATTTGTGAAGAAGAAGGATGAGACTTTGAGGTTATGTGTAGACTATCGTCCACTCAATGCTGTCACCATCAAGAATAAATATCCACTACCACGCATTGATATTTTATTTGATCAACTAGTGGATGCTAAGGTATTCTCGAAGATGGACCTTCGTTCAAGTTATCATCAGATTAAGATTCGACCTGAGGACATTCCAAAAACCGCATTCTCGACGAGGTATGGGCTGTATGAGTATCTCGTCATGTCCTTTGGATTGACTAATGCACCAGCTCACTTCATGTATCTCATGAATTCGGTGTTTATGCCGGAGTTGGACAAGTTTGTCGTGGTGTACATTGACAACATCTTGGTGTATTCTAAATCTGAAGAAGAACACGCTAAACACTTGCATATTGTGCCGCAATGGTTAAGCGATCACAAACTGTATGCAATGTTCAGCAAGTGTGAGTTTTGGATCAACCAAGTGCCATTTCTGGGGCACATCATCTCGGCTGATGGTATTGCAGTTGATCCAAGCAAAATTGTACAAGTCCTGAAGTGGAAATCTCCCAAGTCCGTACATGAAGTTTGCAGTTTCCTTGGCTTGGCTGGCTATTATCGGAGGTTCATTTCAAGTTTCTCAAAGATAGCTAAACCAATGATGGAACTACTGAAGAAGGGAACGAAGTATGTATGGACTAAAGAATGTGAAGAAGAATTTCAAGCCTTGGTGAAACACCTCACAACAGCACCGGTGTTGGCTCAACCGGACACAACCAAACCATTTGACGTTTATTGTGATGCATCTCGGAGTGGTTTGGGTTGTGTATTGATGCAAGATAGGAGGGTGATCACTTATGGATCACGGCAGCTTCGGAACCATGAGAAACATTATCCGACTCATGATCTTGAGCTCGCTGCCGTGGTGCTCGCATTAATGTTGTGGAGGCACTATCTATTGGGCAATCTAGTGCATCTCTACACTGATCACAAGAGTGTGAAGTACATCTTCATCCAGAAGGACTTGAATATGCGACAACGAAGATGGTTAGAGTTGATCAAAGATTATGAAATTGAGATTCACTACCACCCTGGCAAGGCGAATGTGGTTGCAGATGCGCTGAGGCGCAAGTCCCATGTAAATCATTTATCCATCACTTCAGTGGAAGAGAACGAGCCGAGTTTATACTTGGTTCCACATGGAGCGCTCTATAATCTTACTCTCATTCCCACCATCCAGGAAGAGATTGTAGATGCTCAGAAGAAAGACATAGGGATGTCACACATCCAAAGAAGAATGAAGGAGGGTGAGATGAAATGCTTTCGATGTGATGTTCATGGTACTATTTGGTTTAAAGACCGTATAGTCGTACCCCGTGACATGGAACTTCGAAAGAAGATCTTGGATGAAGCTCACTTATCCAAGTACTCTATTCATTCGGGTAGCAACAAGATGTACCAAGATCTGAAGAAGAAATTCTGGTGGTACCGGATGAAGCGAGAGATAGTGAAGTATGTATCCGAATGTGATACATGTCGGCGAGTGAAAGACGACCATTTGAGGACAGCCGGACAGCTACAACCTTTAAGCATACCGGCCTGGAAATGGGAGCACATCAGCATGGATTTCATCGTTGGATTGCCTCTCACATTCCGTAAGCATGATTCCATTCGGGTGATAATTGATCGATTAACCAAGTCAGCTCATTTCATACCCGTCAATATCAACTACCATGCACCAAAGTACGCAGAGTTGTATATTGCTAGAATCATGTGCTTACATGGAATACCCGTACTATCATTTCAGATCATGGAGCCTTATTTGTTGCTCGATTTTGAGAGCAGCTCCACACATCATTGGGTACCAAGTTGATTCGAAGCTATGCTTATCATCCGCAGACTGATGGTCAGACTGAGCAGGTAAATCAAGTTCTTAAGGACATGCTGCGAGCTTGTGCCATCCACCATGGTAATAACAGGGATGATCACTTACCATTAGCAGAGTTCTCATACAACAATGGCTATATGCTAGTATCCATATGGCGCCATATGAAGTCCTCTATGGCAGGAAGTGCCACACACCACTGAATTGGTGCAAGTCAGGTGAAAGAGTGATATATGGTATTGATCTTGTCAACGAAGCTGAAGAATGAGTGCGAGTGATCCAAGCCAACCTCAAGGCTGCTCAATCTCGTCAGAAAAGTTATGCGGATAAACAACGTCGACCTCTTCACTTCAACATCGGAGATAACTTTTACCTTCGGCTATCTCCGATGAAAGGGATTCATCGCTTCGGAGTAAAAGGGAAGTTAGCTCCACGTTTCATTGGGCCGTTCGCGGTGATTGAAAAATGCGGATCTGTGGCCTATCGATTGGAGTTACCGGCGTCTCTCTCTGGAATTCACAATGTATTCCACATATCTCAGTTGCGGAAGTGTCTCAAACCCTCAGCTAAAGTCCGCACGGAAGATCTTGAAGCTCTACAACCTGATCTCACTTATCCTGAACATCCGGTCAAGATCATTGATGAGAAGACTCGCACCACAAGAAGCCGGACGTTAAACTTTTACAAAGTCTTGTGGAATAACCATACCGCTGATGAAGCGACTTGGGAAAACGAGGATTTCATAGATCGAACTATCCGGACTTGTTAGCGGTATATGTTCATTAGATCTTCTTCCTTAGTCTTTTTTTTTGTAATCTCGGGGTGAGATTTATTTTAAGGGGGGAGGAATGTAAAAGCCCAAAATTTCTATAATGCAAAAATTCAGTTAGGACTAAAAATTTTGCGTGATAAAAAGAAATAAGAAGGAAATGAGAAAAACAAATTAATTCAAACTCCAAAAGATGAAATTAAAAAAATTGCTACAGTTCAAATGAAATTAACTTGAAGATTTGAGTTGACCAATGGATTCCAAATATTACAAATACTCTCTCTGCAAAGTTTCAAGATTTTTGAATTCCATTTGCTAATTTATTTGAGACGCCTAGCAAATTCAAGTCAAATTCAAATCTGAATTTTTAAATTTGGTGAAACTTATTTGAACATGAGATCTGAGCACATAATTGTGTTCAGCATATTTCATTTGCCATACCCACAATTTTTCACAATTTTTAAAGCTCATCTACTATTTTAAATTAAATTTACAAATGAGCTGTACAATGACGTGGCTGGTGGGACCCACTAGTCAGCGTCTACCCACGTGCAGCAGCAAAACAGAGGCCGCTGCTCGTGCCAGCACGCGCGCTGCATGCTCCAGCGCGACGGCGCGTGAGTGGCGCCCTCCAGCTGCCTACAACTCACCCCAGAGGCCTCCTTATCCCCTCCTCTCTGTTTCCCTGCCACAACGGATTAGTTTCTTTCTCCCCTGTCGAAGCCCTGCTCCAGTTTGCTCCCGTGCTCGAATTTCCGACCGCCGGCGCTGCGCGGCCGTTGCTGGCCAACCGTAAGCTCCTGTCGTTGAGCTCTCAACAGCGAAGTTATTCCCCACTCCCTCCTCTATCATATGGTTCAATCCCTTCGTCATTTCGTTGATGTTTTGGCCGGTATTTTGAAGCCAAACCGGAGCTCGCCGCCGAAGTCGCCGTGCGCCGTCTCTGTTCCATGGTGCCAGGCTGCTGCGAGCCGTTTCGGTCTTTGACTCCAAAAGCAAGAAGGTGCGCCCAGGCACCCTCTATCTAACTGTGAAAACCATTTCCCTTTTCGTTAAGTCTCTAGCAAGTTATTCGATTTTTGTTCTCGTCCGAATCAAATGAACTCGTAGATTGTCTATCGAAGTGTTTGATACGACACTTCCCCCGGACCCGCTGAGAAGTAGCCCGCGGAGGTTCTTTTGTGGTTGGGGCATGCAGAGATCGATATCAAGATGATGACCTTAGAGATTTACGTGGTTCGGGCCACCTGAGCGTAACACCCAACTCCATGAGGATTGTGTAATTGTATTGAGCGAGTGCGTTCGCTAGGGTCAGGTCGGGATAGCTTCGCCTCATATTCATGCGGTGCAGCCCTTTTATAGTTCTAAAGACTGACTGTTACAAAGCTGGCCTGGCCCAACATGTGGCCCTGGTGTGCTTAATGACCTAATACACTGTCTAAAGGGTATTAAGTACAATTAGTAGTGCGGTAACGTGCCTTCATGGCAGCATTACCCCTATTAACGGTGCACTAATCGTGTGTCATTAATATGGCATTAATGACATGTTATCACACCGTGTAATAGCCGCTTTAACCATCCTTGAATGTCGGTAATGGTCATGATTGGCTTGTATTTCTGTTGGTGACGAAGATCCGGAGGCTCCACACGTGGCAGATCCGGAGCTTTCCCTTGCAGGAGGGTAGGTCCGGGGTTTCTGTACACGTGTTGGTACCGGAGCTCCTCTCTGACGGGGGCTAGGTCCGGGGCTGTTGTACACGTGTAGTCGCCGGAGCTTCCCTTGGTTGGGAGTTTTGTTCCGGTCTTATTTTACATGTGTTAACCCGCGAGCCAGGTATATGAGGAGAGCGGGTCCGTTGCAACGTGACATGTGGGACCTACAAGGGCCTTGGACTCTGACGGGTGGAACTTACTTGCACTTCTTGCGGTATCGTGGGGTACTAGGTACGCAGGGTACCAATAGTGGCCCTCGGGACCACCTCTGGGAGAAACCCCTTGGGTTAAGTTGTTCTGCTGGAGGTGGGGCCATTCTCGATTCCCGTGCTTCTATTTTCAAAAGTCTTCTGATGCGCCGATAGAGTGACGGTGCAGGAGTGAACCTTCGGCGCGTGGCTTGTTATGAATACGGCAGATGAGATCTTTGAGTGCTGATCTCACGCAATTGATGGTCGCCGGTTCCCAATACGAAAATTGTATCGGTTCCGCACGCCCTGTCAGAGCGCCGACTTTGGGTTTCCCGCCGCTCATCATGGCAACGGTTGGCCTTGGGTAAGGACCTCGATCTCTTCGTCGGGGTGGCCCCAGTCGCACTCGTCATTGACGGGGCAGATTTTTGAAAAGTGCCTTTGATCTCATTGCGATTCCCATCCAAGCATCGCAGAGGCTTACTTAAGATGGAAAGTGCGCACGGTTTGAGGACTCTTTACGCCTTCATTCATCTTTGTGCTCAGAGCCTCCCGAACTCCGCCTAATTTTCCATCCTTTGCTCCACTTCGCTGCGATGGAGTTGGGTCTCCCAAAAGCCTCAAGAGCGATGATGATCTGAAGAAGGTCCGGACCTACATGGGGTGGTCCAGCGACTCCTTCAACCATCTGGTCCACACCGGCAAGCTCCCGTTCAAGAAGGAGCGTGACGGCGACATGGTGTACTTCACAGCGTACGCCATGGTGGGATTCATTCCACCTTTCTCGACTTTCCTTTTGATGCTGCTAGACTTCTATGTTCTGCAGCTATACCACCTTGGCCTCCATTCTCTTCTTCTTGTGGCGACATTCGTCCACTTCGGCGAGATGTGGGTGGTTATTCCCCCCTGCGTCGAGTTTTTCCGCACCTTCTTCACCATCCACACCACCGGCAAGATGATGAGGACATCACAACAGCGGAGACGCACATTAAACTGCAAGGACCAATCACAAGAGCACGAGCACGGTTAATAAATCAGCAGGTGAATTTGTTCCTAACTTCTTTTGCATGTGAGTTTGCGAATAGATTGCTATGTGATGATTTAATTGTTATTAGGAATAATGGAGAAGATCAAACAGTGAAGGAAAGAGGCCTTGGGAGCCTGGAGAACTAGCTGGGACGTCCACAAGTTGATGGAAACAGTTTACAACTCGGACTCGATTTCAACTAGGAGTCCAGGAGCAGTCCACCTTAAAATGGACGCCCAGAAGGCATACGGACTCCGTTTTCGACGTTCTACATATGCACGGAAAGAGGATAAGATAAACTTCCAATTGTTCTGGTACCACCTCAAAATTCCTCCAGAGTCATTGGGAATTGTCGAAACAAGTCGAGTCCAGATTTCTGTCCAGTGCTGCGCCACCGAATTGGGCCTTTGGGCCTTGTATCCCGTAAGAGTCCATTAGGGACGCGTCTAATCGTGTTTTGGTCGAACCCTAGCCTATAAATACTGCAGCTGCCGGTCATATTCAGTGGGTTTTTCCTTAGATCAATAATATCGCCGTTCTACGGTTTGTAAGACCCCAACTTCGCGATTTCAGATCGTTTCTTCGACGTTCTTGCTCGTGTTCTCAGTTGCACTTGCAGGGATTAGCCTTCTTGGCGAGGTAAAGCGTGTGCAGCATGGTTGATAACCAACGGAGCCGTGGTGTAGTGATTGCAGGGGTACTCGAACCGCTCGAGTGCCGCGGATCATCAACGTCGAGTTCTCCACCTCAATCGACATACCTTTCGGAAGATCGGGCCTAAACCTACTCATCAATTGGTACCAGATTTCCAGGTTGCCCGTGAGGTATCTTTGTTTCCTTCCATTAGATCGATTTTATTTCGTACCTAGAGTCCACAGAAAAGCCACAAAAAATTAGATCGTTTTTACCGCTTCCCAGGCTATAGTGCCTGTAGTTTCATTTTTCAGTTTGCATTGTTGAGTTTGCATTCGTGTGCTCGAGTCTTGTTGCTGGTTTAGCTTTGTGTTTTGGGTCCTAGTTATCGTGTTTCTTCCTTGTTTTCTTGCTGTTCGACACCTATTCCACAATCTCTAAATAACAAACTGATCCACCACGTTCATTGGTTTGCCCTAGCTAGCCGCCTTGCGTGAACTCCCGCATCGCCAGCCCTAGATTACGTGACAAACCTTTGTGCCACTCATCCTTGAATCATCACACACCACCTCATTAGTTGCTGTGCAAATTCCCGATCGTTTTCATATCTGATTGCGAGTTCTGTTCTCAAACCGAGTTGGAATCAACATCCAAAAAAACGTAACTCGGACAGCCTACCTTAAAATGGCCATAACTTTCGCATACGAACTCGAAATCGAGCGATTTTTTTTTCAAATTCATCTACGCGAAATTTTGTATCTAATTTTCTGCCACGTAGCCAAGTTAGGCTAAATTAGATTGCCCAAATTCCCCTCGGAAGATAGGCTATCCGGCCTCTGAAGTTTCAGCACAAATTTTAAATAACCTTCTTGATTTTCTATAGGCCGCATATTACATCCAATTGAGCTGCAAATTTGTGTGCTTCATATATTTGTGCTCCTGAGTAAAGAAAAAATATCAAAAAAATATACAAAAAAAAGAAAAAATAGTGAAGAGCATGCATATTAAAGCAATTGGCCTATACCACTTGGTGCTGTTTTGTTGGCTATATCATTCTGTCTTTCTTTTGCCTTGATACTTCCTTGTGTTGTGCTAGGCCCTAGGGCACTTGGTTGACCAGCAATAGTTTCCTACATTGAATACTTATTCAAATTTGTTTAGCTGTTAACGATTTTCTGCTTATTAGCCACCATATTGTGCCATCCAAGCTCCACCTTTCTCTTGAGCATAACAGGTACCTTTGCAATCACCCTATGCTTCATTGGTTCATCTCACCGTCCACACCACCTGTTGTGTCGGTAAGAACACTTGTAAGAACGTTGTAAGATGCTTGAGCGAGAGAGATTGTTTTCTTCCACCTTTCATATTGTCACTGTAGTTGATAGGGATAACATATTTTTTGTTGTCTTTTCTTTCCTACTAACAATGCCAGGAGAAGACAATGATTACGAATGTGTTCAACATGCTGAGTTACGTGATATGATGAAGACCATGACAGATATGTTCGCCAAATACAACGCAACAACGGAGGAGTCATTGGCAAACTTGACTCGCCAACTTGATGACCTTGCTCTTCGGATGAATACTTTTGAGGCTCGGTTGCCTCTCACTGGAAGACAAGAAGACAATGCTTATGATGAACTGGAGATCAAAATAATCAGCCAAGACTGCCACTTTATTGTCGAGGTATGGGAGGTAATAATCATAACAATTATAATCGTCCTCCAGATGATCCTTTTGCTAAAGTGAAATTTACTATACCCTCTTTTCTTGGTGCTTATGATGCTGAGGCTTATCTTGATTGGGAGATGACAGTAGAGCAAAATTTAATTCCCATCTTGTTCATGAACAACATAGAGTTCGTCAAGCCACTAGTGAGTTTAGGGACTTTGCTATCATATGGTGGAATGAACTTGTTAAAACTAGAACTGATCCTCCAACATGGGATACATTAAAGGAAGCTATGCATGCTCAATTTGTTTCTCCATCTTTTTAGTGGGACCTTCACAAAACATTGCAGCGTTTAGACCAAGGTAACATGTCCATAGAGGAGTATTATCAAGAGTTACAAAAGGGTATGCTACGTTGTGGGGTAGTAGAGGACATGGATGATAAAATAGCTCGTTTTTATGGGGGGTTGAGGCGTGAAATTTAGGACATTGTTGATTACAAGGAATATGGTACTATTAACATATTGTTTCAGCTTGCTATGTTGGCAGAATAAGAATTGCAGGGCCGACAACAACAGCAACAATGCACGAGGAGCAACTTCACGCTTCGTGCAGCGACTACACCATCCAAAACAGCACCATCTTGGACCCCCCCCCCCCCCCCCCCCCCCCGACTACACTACCCAATAGCGGCCAACGAACTATACCTGCTGCTCCACCTTCTCGTGTGCCGGAAGGCAGCAAGGCGACATCATTCAAGCCTTCGTCGTCCACTCCTTCTACGGGTCGTACTTCCGACATTAAGTGTCACTGCTGCCAGGGACTTGATCATATGATGAGAGATTGCCCGAGAAAACGAGCATACATAGCACGCAACGATGGCGGGTATGATAGTACTTCGGATGTTGAAGATGAATATTCTATTGCTACTGACTTTACAGATCCAAATGATGAACACACCAAAGAAGAGGTACTTGGTACAGCGGCGACGGAGAACTATAGGAGCATCATTGTGCAGCGTGCCTTGAGCTCCAAAGTGGAGACCGACGACAAGCTACAACGACACAACCTCTTCTACATGTTTCTCGTCGCCAAGGACTACCGTGTACACACTATAATTGATGGAGGTAGCTGCAATAACTTGGTGAACATGGACATCGTCAAGAAACTTGGTTTGACAACAAGAGCACACCCTCATCCGTACCACATTCAATGGTTCAACAACAGCGGTAAGGTTCGGGTAACACAAACAGCGAGAATACATTTTTCAATTGGTTCATACCATGATTTTGCTGATTTTGATGTTGTTCCTATGGATGCTTGTTCTCTTTTATTGGGTCGTCCTTGGGAATTTGATACAGATGCTATTCATCGTGGTAGAACCAATAAATATACTCTCTTGCATAAGGGAAAGAAAATCACTTTGCTGCCCATGACTCATGCTGAAATTGTGCATTTTGAGAAGAGTAAAATTTGTGATGGCAAAGCAACAAAAGTAGAATCTGAAAAACAGCAAGTTATTAAGTTAAAATCACCATCGTTGCTCGCAACTAAATCTGACCTTGCTGATTTATTTGATGCTAAGGGGATGTTCTATGCTTTAGTTTGCAAAGAAGTCATGTTTTCACTTCATGAATTGTCTATTGCATTGCCCCCTGCTGTTGCTAACCTTTTGCAGGAGTTTGAGGATGTGTTTCCATCCGAGATACCCCCCGGTTTACCACCGATGAGAGGCATTGAACACAAGATCGATTTGATTCTAGGAGCAAGTTTGCCAAATCGTGCAGCATACAGGGCGAATCCACAAGAAACTAAGGAAATTCAGCGTCAAGTCCAAGATCTTTTGGACCGCGGGTACATTCGTGAAAGCCTTAGCCCTTGTTCCGGTCCTGTTCTTTTGGTTCCTAAGAAAGATGGTTGTTGGCGCATGTGTGTTGATTGTCGAGCGATTAATAACATCACCATTCGATATCGTTATCCTATTCCTCGATTAGATGACATGCTTGATGAATTGAGTGGTGCTATCATCTTCACAAAAATTGACTTGCATAGTGGTTACCACCAAATTAGAATGGCACTAGGAGATGAATGGAAAACTGCATTTAAAACCAAGTTTGGACTTTATGAGTGGTTAGTCATGCCTTTTGGTTTAACTAATGCACCCAACACCTTTATGCGATTAATGAACGAGGTTTTACGTGCTTTCATTGGACAATTTGTTGTGGTTTACTTCGATGATATCCTCATTTACAGCAAGTCATATGATGAACATCTTGATCATTTACGTGCTGTTTTCACTGTTTTGAGAGATGCACGTTTGTTTGGTAACCTCGAAATGTGCGTCTTTTGCACCAATCAAGTCTCGTTTCTTGGCTATGTCATTTCCTCACAGGGAATTGAGATGGATGAGGCAAAAAATGAAGCAATCACCAGCTGACCAGCCACAACAACCGTCACACAGGTTCGTAGTTTTCTTGGTCTTGCAGGTTTTTATCGGCGCTTTGTGCGGGATTTCAGCACCATTGCAGCACCTCTACGTGAGCTAACGAAGAAGGGAGTGCCATTTCGATGGGGCGAACAGCAGCAACACGCTTTTGATGCTCTCAAATCGAAGCTTACACAAGCACCATTGCTACAACTTCCTGATTTTTACAAGACCTTTGAGCTAGAATTCGATGCAAGCGGCATTGGTATTGGAGGCGTTCTCATACAAGGAGGTAAACCCGTTGCTTTATTTAGTGAAAAACTTCATTGTACTTCTCTGAATTATTCTACTTATGATAAGGAATTGTATGCCTTAGTGCGTGTATTACAAACTTGGCAACATTATCTTTGGTCTAAGGAGTTTGTCATACATTCCGATCATGAATCATTGAAGTATCTTAAGTGTCAAACCAATCTGAATAAACGACACGCTAAATGCATTGAGTTCATAGAGTCGTTTCCATACATCATTAAGCATAAGAAAGGGAAGGAAAATATCATTGCTGATGCATTATCTAGGTGTTATACCATGTGTGTCCTGACTTGATCATAAAATCTTTGGTTTAGAAACAATAAAAGCATTATATCCTACTGATTTGGACTTCAAATATGCTTTTGAAAATTGTAGAGAAGTAATAACTTGGAATAAATATGTTCTGCGAGAGGGTATCCTCTATCGTGCTAACAAGCTATGCGTTCCAGCTAGCTCTATTCATCTATTGCTTTTGCAAGAAGCACATGGAGGAGGTTTGATGGGACATTTTGGAGTGAAGAAAACTGAAGACGTGCTGTCCACACACTTCTTTTGTCCAAAGATGAGGCGTGATGTCGAGCGCTACGTGTCACAATGCACTACTTGCAACAAAGCTAAGTCTCGCCTTAACCCACATGGTCTTTATATGCCTCTTCCTGTTCCTAGTGTACCTTGGAAGGATATTTCAATGGACTTTGTTTTGGGATTGCCTAGGACTAAGAGGGGGAGGGATAGTATTTTTGTAGTTGTTGCTTGTTTTTCCAAAATGGCACACTTTATACCTTGTCATAAGAATGATAATGCCTCACACATTGCTGATTTATTTATGACGGAAATTGTTCGTTTACATGGTGTGCCAAATACCATTGTTTCTGATCATGATGCAAAATTTTTAAGTCATTTTTGGAAAACTTTGTGGTATAAATTGGGAACCAAGTTGCTGTTTTCAACTACATGTCACCCACAAACGGATGGACAAACCGTGGTAGTTAATCGTACTTTATCCACTATGTTGCGGGCTGTCTTGAAAACAAATTTGAAGTTGTGGGAGGAGTGTTTACCACATATAGAATTTGCTTACAACAGATCCGTTCACTCCACGACAAAGGTAACTCTATTCCAGGTAGTGTATGGTTTCAATCCCCCTGCTCCTATTGATTTACTACCTTTGCCTCCTTCTGAAACTATAAATTTGGATGCTACACAATGATCTGAATCCATTCTTAAGATGCATGAAACTACAAAGAAAAATATTGAAATGGTGAATGAGAAGTATAGGATTGTAGATAGTAAAGGTAGAAAAGAAGTAAAACTTGAACCGGGTGATTTGGTGTGGTTACATTTGAGAAAAGAGCGATTTCTCGACTTGAGAAAATCTAAACTTATGCCACGAGCTGCTGGTCCTTTTAATATCGTTGAAAAGATTAATGATAATGCATATAAGCTTGAATTGCCTCCCGATTTTGGGGTTAGTCCTACATTTTACATTTCAGATTTGCGACCGTACTTGGGAGAAGAAGATGAACTTGAGTCGAGGACGACTCCAATTCAAGAGGGGGAGGATGATGAGGACATCACAACAGCGGAGATGCAAATTGAACAGCAAGGACCAATCACAAGAGCACGAGCACGGTTAATAAATCAACAGGTGAATTCGTTCCTAACTTCTTTTGCATGTGAGTTTGAGAATAGATTGCTATGTGATGATTTAATCGTTATTAGGAATAATGGAGAAGATCAACCAGCGAAAGAAAGAGGCCTTGGGAGCCTGGAGAACCAGCTGGGACGTCCACAAGTTGATGGAAACAGTTTACAACTCGGACTCGAGTTCAACTCGGAGTCCAGGAGCAGTACACCTTAAAACGGACGCTCAGGAGGCATAAGGACTCCGTTTTTGACGTTCTACATATGGACGGAAAGAGGAGAAGATAAACTTACCAATGGTTCTGGTCCCACCTCAAAATTCCTCGGGAGTCATTGGGAATAGTCGAAACAAGTCGAGTCTAGATTTCTGTCCGGTGCTGCGCCACCGAATCGGGCCTTTGGGCCTTGTATCCCGTAAGAGTCCATTAGGGACGCATCTAATCGTGTTTTGGTCGAACCCTAGCCTATAAATACTGCAGACGCCGGTCATATTCGGTGGGTTTTTGCTAATATCAATAATATCGCCGTTCTACGGTTTGTGAGACCCCAACTTCACGATTTCAGATCGTGTCTTCGACGTTCTTGCTCGTGTTCTCGGTTGCACTTGCAAGGATTAGCCTTCTCGGCGAGGTCAAGCGTGTGTAGCACGGTTGATAACCAAAGGAGCCGTGGTGTAGTGATTGCAGGGGTACTCGAACTGCTCGAGTGCCACGGATCATCAACGTCGAGTTCTCCACCTCAATCGACATAGCTTTTGGAAGATCGGGCCTAAACCTACTTATCACCGAGTTTCTTGGCTTCTACTATTTTGTGAAGCGCAAGAACTGCCCCTACAAATACTTGAAGTCGTTTCCTTCTGGCAAGTGGGACGACTGGAAGAAAGATTGGATCATCATCACAGCAGAGGAGCACGAGAAATTGGAGCTGCCCGAAGGTCTCCCCAATGTTGACACTGACGCATGGAGTGTGGTTTCGGTGCTGTTAGATGCCTTAAACCCTATCTTGACCAGGATCCACGAATGCGTGGAAGGTGGAGTGACCCCCCAGATGGTCTTCTGCAACTTCCTGGTCAACAAGTAGGCTCCGCTGAAGAAGAGGGAGAAACTTGCATGGGCCCTCAACAGCGTGATGGATGAAGACCGGATTGAAATCGGTTTGAAATCCAACTTGGATGATGAATCCTTGGAGTTTCATTTGAAGAAATTCCAGCATGGGATTAATGTCAACTGCGATGACTTGGCTCCGCCAGTAGCCTTCCTCCCCCTGAACATGGAGGCTCAGTTCAGTAGGGAGCTCCGGAGGAGCATGCCGGTGCTTGATGACCTTGGAAAGGTAGAAAGGTGTCCGACCACCGGATTGGTGATTCCCGGAGCTTTCGAAGGTGGTCCTGCCTCCGCCCCGAGCCGAAGAACTAAAGATGTTAGCAATGGCAAGGTCAAAGAGCCAGCTGAGCCTTCCAGCCGGAAGAGGAAGTTGAAGCACGCTGACAGGAGGTCCGTCAGGCCTGCTCCTCCCATGACGGTTGCCTATCCCCGAAGGGGGAGGTCTTTTGTAGCTACTCATGCTCCGGCGCTAACGTATTCAAGAGGCGTAAGCTCCTGGCAGTCGACCCCGGCCTCAGTGTCGGCTAGAAGCTCCAGGTCCAGGGGTTCTTCCCGGCGAAGGGAAGCTCCGGCCGAAGGAACTCCGGCGGCTGCGAATGTTCCTCAATTGAGGTACGAAGCAGTTGTCTCACCAGATTTGGTGGGCTCTAGCTCTGGGCCTCAGAAGAAGAGGTTTCGAGGTGATTGGGGTGGTAGCATCCCGAGGTAAGCTTCGACTGCTCACCCTAAAATTCTAGTCTTGTTTTTGATGTGTTCTTAAGCTTCTCTTCCATTTGTTTCCAGGGTGTCAAAGAAAGGACCCGGAGCTTCAATGCCTGTTGCAACGGCTGGGGCTGCACCTGTCGAAGCTTCGGCTTCGATCGTTGAGCCTCCTCGTCAAGCGGAGGCGGAAGTAGCGGCAGCTCCAGCGCCAGCTATCATGAGCATGGACTCGGAGTCCTCACCCGAAGCTCCTGTGGTAGCACCAGACCGCAGGAGGGAAGTTGAAGATGTGCCCCTGGTGGCAGAGGCTGATGCTCCAGCACCGGCGATGCCAAAAGTTCCAGCTTCCGAGCCGGAAGTTGCCGAAGCCCTGACTGTTGAGCCATAGGTAGCTGAAGCGCTGGCTATTGAGCCGGAGATCACCCAAGCTCCAGCCCTTGTGCCGGAAATGGTTGAAGATACGGCAGCTGAGCCGAAGGGGGTATAGGGTCTGACGGCTGAGCCGGAGGTGGTTGGTGGTCCAACGGCTGTGCTGGAGGTGGCTGAAGGTCCGACGACTGTGCCGGAGGTGGTCGCTGCGCCGGAGACCGAGCTGGCGGCGGTTGAAGCCCCAGTTGAAGCTCCAGCTATTGCTCCAGAGGTGGTGGTCCCAGAGGTACCTGGGCCAGAGCCAGAGCAGCATGAAAAGAGGGCGACGGGTCTCTCGACTTCAGAGCCGTCGACTGAAGACCTGGAAGTGACTCTTTCAACTGCTCTGGAGGTGGATGTTCCCCCAGCGGGTTCTTTTGCTGTCGCTGAAGGGTTGCAGGAGAGCGGCCCTAGCGCTGCGGGAGTATAGGAGACCAATATTGTAGAGTGGGACCCAATTTTTGTGACAGAGAACCCGTTTGAGCCTGCAAAAATGATCCTGACAGGCCCAGGACCTATCCCTCTGGCGTTGTCCATAGATAATGCCCGTTCAAGCCTCTGGCAGTTCCAGCTTGCCTTCGATCATGAGAACAAAGCCTTGGAGGAGGAGAGCAACACCTTGAGGTGTTGGCGCAACAGACTCCATTTTGAGACCAAGCTTGCTTAGACGAGGCTGGCTGACCAGAAAGAGTGGATAAAGGGGGAGAAGGCCCGGTTAGAATACTGGGATAAGTTGATGGAGGAGAAGGAGGCCGCCATTCGGGTGCTCAATGCTAACTCCAGCGAAATCCCGGAGCAAGCCAAGGAAAGACGTGATGCTGCTGACAAGCATAACGAAAAGCTCGCAGAGTTGAATGAGACTCTCCAAAAGCGTCAGCGGACCTGAAGGCGAGGGAGGAAAAACTCATGGGGCAGCAGAAGGATGTGGTGAGAAGAGAAGCGGAGGTCACCCATAAGTTGACTCTGGGTGAGAAAAATTTGGCGGATCGCAGCAAAAAGCTGGATCTATGGAAGGAGGAAGAGAGGAAGATGAACTGGAAGGTGGGGCAAGAGCTCTCGAAAAGAGAGTCTAACGTTACCGCTAGAGAGGAGAGAGTCAAGGGCAGAGAAAAGGACCTAGCTGAGAGGCGGAACCGCATCCACCTCCGGGAGACGGAGCTGACTGACCGGGAGAAGCAGGCTGCTGAGAGGATGCAGCAGCATGGTAAGTTGGCCGAGCGGCTTGCCTGTGAAGTTTTGGAGCTTGCGGCCACCCGGAGGTCACTGGAGGAGCTACGGAGCTCGAAGGCGACTGAGTCCTTGATGGTATGGGACTTCCTGGGGCGTACGGACAGGGCCCTTGTGCCTCTTGGTTTCAGTCTAGTATGCCATAGGACCCAGCGCAGGTGCTGGACCAGACGTTGGCGGCACATGGCTCTACTGGCAGCAAACTCGACGCAATGGGTAATGTCATCGCCGATCAACTGGAGACGGAGGGTAAATCCTTGGCCAAGAACGTCGCTGAGTATGTCTTGGCATGTTACCAGAGACGAGACCCCTAGTGCTCCCTTGATCTGGTCTTTGAAGGAATCATCACGGAGGAGGAGGATGTCGCCAGGGCTAGTGTCCAAGAAGCTGCTGAGAAGGTTGCTTCGTTTTCCCACAGGACCTAGATCCTCTAGTAGCTAGGATTTTTCTCCCTTTGTCCATTGTAATCTCAATTTTGTAATCAAGTTCTTTTGATTAATGAAATCCTCCTTTTTGCCTTGAATTTTACTTTGTCTTTAATATACTGTGCCGTGTCTTGTTGGCCCCCTGGTACATGTGTACAGTTGAGGTGTGTACATGTACCAAAGGTTATAACAGTATGTTGATGACTTGGTTACTTTGCACTTGTAGATTTTAAGTCCGAAGTCTTCAATTTTGAAGCGTCGAAGACAGGCCCCCTGGAATGGTCGGAGCTTGGTAGCTCCGGCGTCAACATATTAGATGTTGACGGTGGACCTATCTTGGGAGATGTCGGAGCTTAGTAGCTCCGGCATTTTCCACCATCGCTATGAATTTTCGCTTTTCCGGTACATTAAAGGCAAGAGAGAAAGTAAAATTCGTCCTCTTGTCTATAAATAGGTTGTGACTTATTATTCTTATTTGGACATTAGATCCGAAGAAACTCAACATGATAACAAGCGTTTTGATAGAATCTTCCAAGACCCACATGCCTTTTTAGTATCCTACTGAGGCCTGCCGGGGTGTAGGTAGAGTGGCGTACTCAGGGTGCAGGACCAGGCTAAGTCGATAGAACACTCCGGACCTATGTTGGCTTGGCGTTCAGGCAAGTAGACTATGTAGCAGTGTTAAGATCCAAAAAAACTATCAATAAGGCTTGTAATGCATGTGAATTACTTTGAACAATGCCCAAAAAGATTTGCACAACTTCATTATAGACAAGCGGGGTAAGAAATAATTTGATATATTGAGCCTTGGACAAAAAGTAAGTGCACGTGGAGTCTGTTTTCACACAACAATGGCTTTCATTATAGGTCCAAATTACAGGGGAGATAGGAGCACACTTATGGTGCTGGACCCTGCTAAATGTGCTATACATCTTGTACTAGCCCAGAGCAAGTAGTTACACTTTTAGTGCTGTGACTTTGTCAAGTGTTGCTTGAACTTCCCGGACCCTACCGGAGGGGTCCAGATGTTCTCCCGGAGGACTTGCTCGTCTCTGTATAATGACTCTACAACATCCATTGTGTGTAATTACAGACTCACCTTCGTGATTCTAAGCATAAAACTTACGGAGGTGCTCGATGTTCCAAGGATTGGGAAGTGGGATCCCATCCTCAGTTGCCAAGCGAACGCACCCTGGTCGAGATACTTTAATGACTCAGAAGGGACCTTTCCAGCTGGGGAAAGATTATTCATCCCTTCATGGCTTAATATATTCCGAAGCACCAGGTTGCCTTCTTCAAGCTGTCGGTCACGCACATGCCTTTGATGTTAGGGCCAGAGCGCTTGGCGATAACGTGCATTACGAACAGTTGCTTGGCCCCTTCCCTCGTCGATGAGGTCAAGGTCTTCACGCTGGAGCTGGTCCTTCGTGGCTTCGTTGAAGGCCTGGACCCGGAGGGACCCCAAGGTGATCTCCGGAGGAAGGACTGCTTCAGCTCCGTACACCAGGAAGAATGGACTCTCCCCAGTTGACCGGTTAGGTGTTGAACTATTCACCCATAATGTGGATGGAAGCTTTTCAATCCAGTTAGCTCCATGCTTTTTCAAGTGTTCATATGTGCGCGTCTTGAGTCCTTTTAAGATTTCTGCATTTGCTCTCTTGGCTTGGTCATTGCTTGCTAGATGAGGTACTGAAGCGTAGCTAAGATGAATACTGAGGTCTTCGCAATATTCTTGGAATGCAGCACTTGTAAATTGAGTTCCATTGTCAGTTATGACTTTGTTTGGAACTCCAAATCTGCATATAATGGACTTCAAGAACTTGATTGCTGATTGTTTGTTGATTGTTACTACTGGAGTTGCTTCCGACCACTTGGTGAACTTGTTGATGGCGACATATAGGAACCTGTAACCTCCGACGGCTTTTGGGAATGGTCCCAATATATACATGCCCCACACAACGAATGGCCATGTAGGAGGTATCATTTGTAGTGATTGACCCAGTGTGTGAATCTCTTTTGCATGGAACTGACATGCTTCACATTTCTTCACTAGCTCAACCGCATCTTGGAGTGCTGTAGGCCAGTAAAAGCCATGTTGTAAGGCTTTACCGACCAGCGTGCGAGAAGATGCGTGGTTCCCGCACTCGCCTCCATGGATTTCCGCGAGGAGATCGCGACCTTCTTCCCTTGCAATGCACCGCATTAGGATGCCATTGGCACCGCGTTGGTATAGATCCCCTTCTACCAACGTGTATCTTTTAGCCAATCTGACAATCCGGTCAGTGGATACATTGTCTTCAGGAAGGATATTGTCTTTCAAGTAGCTCCGTATCTCCGAGATCCATGCATTTGAGTTAACTTGAGCTTCTGAGTCTTGCGTGCTGGGTTGCTCAGAGCTTTAGACAGCACCTACGACCCTTGGTGAACGCCATGGTAACAGGGCCACCGGGACCGCCAGCTTTGAGGTGCTTGTCTTGCCCCCTTCGCTCTGTTCGATAGGCTGAGCTGTTGGTTTTGACAACCTCCAGACGAAGATTCTGTCAGGAGCCGGAGCTCTGGTTGAGGCTTTCATCGAGAGTTCATTGGCTTCGGAGTTATGAAGGCGTTGAATATGATGGAGATCCAGGACTTTGAAGTCCTTCAGAAGCCTCTGGACTTCAAGGAGATAAGCAGCTAATTGAGAATTGTTGCAGGAGCATTCACCTTTCACTTGTTTGATGATGAGTGGTGAATCTCCCTTCACCAACAGCTATTTTACACCATAAGATAGTGCCACTTTGAGTCCATAGATGAGGGCTTCATAGTCTGCCATATTATTGGTTGCCTTGAAATCAAGGTGTACAATGTATTTGACCTTCTCTCCAGTTGGAGCTAGGAGAAGGATTCCAGCTCCCGCCCCCTGCTTCTGCACGGAGCCATCAAAGTAGAGGGTCCAGTGAGGCTCAGTGAATACCGGAACTTTGAGCTCTGGTTTCTGCTCACTGTGGCCCCAAGGATTTAATGGAGAGGGAGTCCACTCTGCCACAAAGTCAGCCAATGCTTGTTTTTTAATTGCTTGTCTCGACACAAATTCTAGATCGAATTCTACTAGCTCCGCTGCCCACTTTGCAATATTCCTAGTAGAATTAGGGTTTAGCAAAATTGCACGCAGTGGAAAAGAGGTTACTACTGATATTTTGTGGGCTTGGAAGTAATGACAAAGCTTTCTTGAGGCGATCAGAACTACATAAAGAAGTTTATGCACCTCAATGTATCTTGTCTTGGCGTCGTGGAGTACTTTACTGAGGAAGTACATAGGGCGTTGGACTGTCCGTACCCTCCCGGAGGGGCCTGGAGCTTCCTCCTCATCTACCCGGACCCTCCTGGAGGGGTCCGGACCTTCTTCTGGAATTTTCCGGTCCCTATCGCAGGAACCCAGAGCTTCTTCTAGAGTGACCCGGACCCTCCCAGAGGGGTTTGGATCTTCTTGTTCAGTAGCAGTTACTCCTTAGTTTGAAGGAGGTTGATCCTCTTGCATCCCGCCTTGAGGATTTGTGCCTGAGGGTTTATACCCAGACTCGCCTTCAAGTAGCTCCGGATCCTCCCGGAGGGGTCTAGACTCCTTAATTGGAGATGGCTACGGTATTTTCGCGACCAGAACCATACTGACAACCTCTGTAGTTGCCAAAATGTAAAGCAGTAAAGGCTAACCAGGATTCGGAGCTACCAGGATTGGTAGTGTGGTGAGGAGCTGCTTCAGCTCTTGAAACGCCTTTTCTTCTTCTTCAGACCAATGAAATGGTTCAGACTTCCTCAAGAGTTTGAAGAAGGGTAGCGCCCATTCTGCCAATCTTGATATAAACCGGCTGAGTGCAGCTAGACATCCAGTCAACTTTTGGACATCTTTAATGCGGGCTGGGGGCAGCATTTCTTCTATAGCCTTGATCTTCGCCGGATTTTCTTCGATTCCTCGACGAGTCACCAAGAACCCCAGAAGATTTCCAGAGCTAACCCCGAAGACACACTTGTCCGGGTTCAGCTTGGTGAGCGTAGTGCGCAGCTTGTCAAAGACGGCTTGTAAGTTGTCAAGGAGTGACTCCTTATTTTTGATCTTCATGACGATGTCATCAACATACACCTCCACCAAGTCTCTAATTAGCTCTACAAATGTTTTGTACATGGCTCGCACAAATGTTGAAGCATCATTTTTAAGACCAAATGGCAAGGCAGTATAACAATACAATCCATCTACTGTTATGAAGGCAGTATGCTCTTCATCTTCCTTAGACATTTGGATTTGATGATATCCAAAATATGCATCTAAGAAACACAGTAGTTCACACCCGGAGGTGGAGTCCACTATCTGATCTATTCTAGGTAGTGGAAATGGATCTTTTGGACACGCCTTATTTAAGGTGGTGTAGTCGATACACATCCGAAGCTTCCCACCGGCCTTGGGTACAACAACTGGGTTTGCCAGCAATTTTGGATGGAAGACTTCGCGGATGAATCCAGCTTCAAGCAGCTTCTTGATTTCCTGTCGGATGAAGTTTTGTCGCTCGATTGATTGCTTTTGAGGCTTCTGGTGTACAGTCTGTGCATCTAGGTAAATCTTCAGATTGTGCTCAATCACCTCCCTAGGGATCCCAGACATTTGTGACGGTTTCCAAGCAAACACGTCGACATTAGCCCGGAGAAAAGTGAGGAGCGCGAGTACCTATTTGTTGTTCAGACCCCCCGATATACGGGTAGTCTGAGCAGCATCAGAACCAATTTGGACGAATTTGACGGGAATGTCAGCGTCGCCGCTTTGTTGCACACGAGGTGCAGAGGTAGATCCTTTGTGATGAATGCTTGGAGGATTCGCAGCTGGCTCCTTACCGTATGCTTCCTCTTGCGCTGTGGTAAGCGCATAAAGTTCTTCCAACACAGTAACTCATGCGGTACGATCTCCGCGGATCCGGAGAACGCCCGTGGGTGTTGGAATTTTCAACAACAAATAACCATAATGGGCAGCAGCCGTAATGTGACGCCCGGTTCCGAAAAACGAACCAAGCTAACACATATGTGTGCCCAGGATGTTCATCACACATACACGAGTGCAATCACAAAAGAGTATACAGAAAATTACCACGGAACAAGATTTATTATCAAATTTATTACACAAACCATATTATCATCGAATACAAGCTCTAATGAATATTAATGACGAGTTCAACTAATGCAGCGGAAATAAACTAATTAAGCAAACTAAGCAACTATGCAGCATAAGCGATAGGGTATGTATGCGCAGCTCCAATCAACACCACAGGCAAAGCTGACGGTAGACACGGCCTAGAACTCCGCATTATCGCCATTAAACTCATAATTCTGACCGGCAACTGTTGGGGGGGATTGCAAGAGTGAGTACATGTCGTACTTAGCAAGTGTGGAAAGTATGACATGTGGCTGATTCAAATGACGACAATAATAATGGCAAAGTGCTGAAAAGTACAGTAAAACATTTGAAAAGCAATATATATATTATATGTATGTGAATTAAACCCATCATAATCATAAGTAATACCATAATACCAGTCCACAATTCACCATCCTCATCCATAATTCCAGATTTCACCATTGCCAATAACCATATTCAATACCAAAAATAAATCCAAAACCATTACCAAACCATAACCATCCCAATTACCAATTTCCCTCTAATCATGTAGGTCATCCAGGCGCTCATAACCGGGAGCACGGCTATCATGATAGTTTTAATTAACTCTGCAGAGTTTGTACCTCTTTACCCACGTGTTTGTGATTTCATCACCTGTCGGCGACTAAAGAACCTCCCTTATGCCAATTACACTTCCTTTGGTGTATGGCCAAAAGATCACAAAATAGCCTTTACAAAGGGATTACTAGCCTATTCAGACCCCACTGAGGTTTCACCGTTGGTGATGCCTCCAACTGAGCACATCTTCAACCAAGGGCCCCCTCTTGAGCCATTCGGATCCCAGGGTAGTCCCACCAATCATCAACAAACCCAATCTGACTACCCCTTCCCCGAGCATCCACAATGGTCCAAACAGCACTAGCAAAGACCTAATTAATCAGCTATGCCGCACCCATACTTGGCCTCGTGGTGGCACTGTAGTCCTGGCTTATTCTCGCATGAACCGGTCCTTAGATCTAAAGCAAGCAAACCACCATAACATCCAACCCATCCACATACCAGGCTTGCTTAGATCACCCATTACAATACCATATTAACCAGTTCATGTTATCCAGAATCTCATCCATGCATAAATAAATTGATTGGTATAGTTGTTTTCCATCCCAGTTGATTAACAGAAGCAAAAAGTAAAAAGCCTTTCCGACTCTCTACCATAAATTCCAGGTGACAAGGGTGGTCAAACAAAACTAGTAAACTTCCTACCATAGGATTTCCCATCAAATTGACACAAGCATGCAGTTTTGCAACCAAAACATTTATTTTAAAAACAGGATCAATATGCTTCAAGGACACTTGCCTTGCTCTTGCTGTTGATTAGGGTCAAAGCCTTCAAACTCTTGGTGCTGTAGATCCTTCGCGGAACTTTCTAGCGCAAATCCGTCTAATCCACACAATAAACATACAAGACAAGAAACACAATCAAAGAGTGCACAAATATTTCTCAATATGACATGACATGCATGATTGATGAAAATGCAAGGTAGAACTTGTTACTAGATTGCTTTTAATGATCTCTAACTAGTTCTAATAGCTTTTAACAAGTTTATACAGGTGTGGAGTTGATTAGATCAAATTTTAGAGTCAATTCAACACAATTTAACCAGGAAGATCGGACTAGTCCGCTAGGGACCGGACAAGTCCGCACTTGACGAGATCGGCAGATTACGGTTTTCTAGATCGACGTAATTTCGGAGATTAGGGGTTGAATTCACGTAAGAAAAAGAGAATAGAAGGTATACCAGGTGTTTAGAACTCCAATGAACCAAGAAACTTGGAGGTAACACTTGGATCTTGATGATCTAGGGTTGGTGATGAACTTGGAGATGAATTGGTGGTGAAGGACGAAACTTGGTGGAGATCTTGATCCTCTTTCGTTTCCTCCTCTTCTTCTTCTTGCTTGGGATCTTCTCCTCCCTCCTTGATGGTGGCTCCCCACGAACTAGGGTTTGGGTGGGTGGAAAAGTGGCAAATAGATGTCAAACCAAGGGGTGAGGCTGTTTATATAGAGGTGGAGGCTAGGGTTAGATGGATTTCGAGTTTTGGGATGAGTAGAGGCCGGTTTAGAGTCCCACATGGGCTCTAAAAGAGTTAGGCACGATGTCCCTAGGCCCACTTAACGTGAAACCCAAGAAACAAGTCGTAAAACAAAAGATTAACTCGGAGTCGCGAAATATCGGACAAGTCCGGACAGGACCGGACTAGTCTGAAGTCGTCCAGAGAGAAAATCGGACAAGTCTGGCCAAAAATCGGACAAGTCCGAATTTGAACAGAGAGGAAAACGGACAAGTCCGCTGGAACACCGGACTAGTCCAGAAAAGTCCAGGGACTTAACAAATTTTCAAGGATTCATGGAATACCGGACTAGTCCGCACAAGATCGGACAAGTACGAAGTTGTCCAGAGGCAAATATCGGACTAATCCGTAGCAAAAACGGACAAGTCCGCATTTAGACAGAGAGGAATCGGACTAGTACTCAGCAAAACCGGACTAGTCCGCACTTTCCTACATTTTTAAGTGCAGTTTTGTTCCAAATCAATTTTAAATGCTCCGAATCAATTTTAAACTCGTTCCTCTTGTTGTGGGTTAATGTTAAACATGTATATGAATGTATGCAAGGCATGATGCATGAAAATGAGGGTGTTTCAAACCTACCCCCCTTAGAATGAATCTCGCCCTCGAGATTCGACGCGGAAGAGAAGAGATAGGGAAATTTCTTCTTGAGATCATCTTGTAGCTCCCAAGTTGCTTCTTTTTCGGTGTGGTGCTTCCATTGAACTTTACACCATCTAATGACCTTGTTCCTTGTGACCCTCTCCTTAGTTTCCAAGATTATGACCGGTTGCTCGGCATACATCAAATCTTCCTCTAGTTCCTATTCTTCCATTGGCACTTGTTCTTCCGGTACTCTTAAACACTTCTTGAGCTGGGAAACATGAAAGACATCATGTACATCCGAAAGATGAGCTGGCATCTCCAACTTATACACTACTTCTCCTCTTTTGTCCAAAATCTTGAATGGTCCAATATAGCGAGGTGCGAGCTTACCCCTTATGTTAAACCTCTTATGACCTCTCATTGGTGACACCTTGAGGTAAACAAAATCTCCTATTTCAAAGGCTAATTTCCTTCTCCTATTGTCCGCATAGCCTTTTTGTCTTGATTGGGCAGCCCTCAAGTTTTCACGAATTATTTGGACTTGCTTTTCGGCTTCTTGCAACACATCCAGACCAAATACTTGAGTTTCCCCTGCTTCATTCCAGAATAAAGGTGTCCTACACTTCCTCCCATAAAGCGCTTCGTATGGTGACATCTTCAAACTTGCTTGGTAACTATTGTTGTATGAAAACTCCGCGTATGGCAAGCTTTTGTCCCAACTTTTCCCATGCTTTAAAGCACAAGCTCTTAACATGTCCTCCAAAATCTGATTGGTCCTCTCGGTTTGTCCATCCGTTTGAGGATGATATGCTGAACTAAAATTCAACCTCGTTCCCAAAGCTTCATGCAACTTTTGCCAAAACCTAGAAGTAAATTGAGAACCTCTATCCGAGACTATCTTCTTCGGTACTCCATGTCAGCACACAATATGCTCCATATACAATTCTGCTAGCTTTGCGGTGGTATATGTGGTCTTGACAGGAATAAAGTGAGCTGATTTTGTCAACCGATCTACAATGACCCATATTGAATCATAGCCATATTGGGTTCGCGGTAATCCAACTATAAAGTCCTTACCAATCTCTTCCCACTTCCACTCTGGAATCTTCAAAGGCTGCAATAACCTTGCTGGCCTTTGATGTCCCGCCTTGACTCGTTGGCACACGTCACACAATGCAACATATTCGGCTATGTCCTTCTTAATGCTATCCCACCAATAGCAAGTCTTCAAGTCTTTGTACATCTTCGTACAACCTGGGTGAATCGAGTAAGGCGAGTCATGTGCCTCCTTTAATATTGTCTCCCGAATATGCTTTATATTAGGCACAACGATCATCTTTCCAAGCAATAAGGTACCATGTTCATCCTCATCAAATCTGAATTCTCTTCCTTCTTCGGTTCTTCCCTTGATTTCCTTGATCTCCTCATCTGTGGTTTGTCCGTCTCGAATTTCTTGCTCCAAGGTTGGGTTTAACTCCATCATCTCCATCTCGTTTACAAACCCAAGTTTCAACCGTTCAAACTCCTTACATAACTCAAATGGTAACTCTCGAACCGTGAGTTGATGACTTACTCCTTTTCTACTCAAAGCATCGGCCACTACATTGGCCTTTCCCGGATGATAGTTGATCCCCAAATCATAATCTTTGATGAGCTCCAACCATCTTCGTTGCCTCAAGTTCAGATCCATTTGTGTGAAAATATACTTCAAACTCTTATGATCCAGGTAAATTTCACACCTATGTCCAAGAATATAGTGTCTCCAAATCTTCAATGCATGTACCACAGCTGCAAGTTCTAAATCATGTGTTGGGTAATTCTGCTCATGTTTCTTCAATTGTCTTGACACATAGGCGACCACTTGACCTTCTTGCATCAATACACACCCAAGTCCTTGTCTCGATGCATCACAATAGATGTCGAAACTCTTGCTTACATCCGGCAATACCAAAACTGGGGCTGTTGTTAACCTTTTCTTCAACTCCTCAAAACTATTCTGACAAGCTTGAGTCCATCGGAATGCCTTCCCCTTCATTAGCAATTCCGTCATAGGCTTGGCTATTTTGGAGAAGTCCTTGATGAATCGACGGTAATATCCAGCCATTCCAAGAAAACTCCTTATTTCCTTGACGTTCTGTGGCGGTTCCCACTTAAGCACATCTCTCACCTTCCCTGGGTCAACCGATACTCCTCCTCCGGAAATAATGTGGCCTAGGAAAGAAACTTCCCGTGACCAGAATTGACATTTACTGAACTTGGCATACAATTGGTGTTCTTGTAGCTTCTGCAATGTGAGCCCCAAGTGTTCCTTATGTTCCTTCTCATCCTTCGAGTAGATCATAATATCATCAATAAACACCACAACGAACTTATCCAAGTACTCCATGAAGACCTTATTCATGAGGTACATAAAGTAGGCAGGCGCATTTGTCAATCCAAAAGACATCACGGTGTACTCATAAGATCCATACCGTGTCCTGAAAGCTGTTTTTTCATTTGGAAGTAACCTGACCTCAGATCAATCTTAGAGAAGACACAAGCACCCTTCATCTGATCAAACAAGTCTTCTATACGGGGCAAGGTGTACTTGTTCTTGATGGTCACCTCGTTGAGAGCTCGGTAATCCACGCACATCCTTTGCGTTCCATCCTTCTTGTCCACAAATAGAACGGGCGCTCCCCAAGGTGAAGAGCTTGGGCGAATAAAACCCTTCTCTAATTGCTCTTGAATTTGCTTCTTGAGCTCCGCTAATTCCATAGGAGGCATCCTATACGGCCTCTTAGCTATAGGTGCAGTTCCAGGTATTAAATCAATAACAAACTCAATGTCTCGATCAGGCGGCATACCTGGCAACTCATCCGGAAACACATCCAAAAATTCACACACTACCAGAATCTCCTCAATTGCGGCACCGTCCATATGATTCAGATCCAATTGCTTCGGTGCGGTTTGAGATGCTTCAAATTCTACGGTGATCCCTTCCTCATTGGTCAACTTCACCGTCTTTGTGGCACACTCAATAACTCCATTGTGCTTCCTCAACCAGTCCATACCAAGTATAATGTCCAATCCTTGAGAATCCAAAACTATAAGGTTGGCGGAGAAGTCTACCCCCCTTATTCTAAGGCTTACTTTTGGACATACTATATTTGTCCTCATCTCTCCTCCAGGAGACTTAACCAACAGAGTAAACTTCATATGAGAGATAGGCAAACTATACATGGCAACATACTTCGATGCAATGAATGAATTCGATGCTCCAGAATCAAATAACATAGTCGCGGGGTTGGAGTTGGCGAGAAACATACCAATGACCACATCATCCGCTTGGTGAGCATCCTCCGTAGAGACATGGTTCACGTTGCCACGAGCAAAACTCTGCTGTCCACGGCTTCCTTGTGGTTGTCCTCCATTAGGTCTCGGCTTTTGCCTCGGTGCATTGCTTCCTTGACCAAGGCCCGACTTAGGACATTGATGCGCAAAGTGTCCAACTTCTCCACAAGTATAACACTTCTTAACCCCACCAGAATTGTTGGGACGAGCTTGGTTTTGAGCATTTGCAGCAGGAAAATTAGCACGAGGCTCATAAGGCATTGGAGGCCTAGGTGCCTGCATAACAGGGCGCTGCTGCACAAACTGAGTTGGGCACGGTGCATAACCAGGGCGCTGAGCAGGAATAGAGGAGCTGTAATGAGGTGCATTGGGTGGTGCAAGGCGAGGGCGCACATTACTTCCTTGTTGCTGTCCTTGATACGGCGCCTTCCTCTTGATTTCTTGCTCCATCTCATGGATCTTGTTCTCAACCACAATTGTTTTGTCCACAAGTTTCTGAAAATTGGCATAATCGCAGTTGAGTAGTTGCACTTGGATCTCATTGTTCAAGCCCCTCATGAACAAGTATTGTTTCCGGCTGTCCCGACTCACATCCTCAGGCGCATACCTTGAGAGTTGAGTGAATTTATTGAGATATTCACTCACGCTTGATCTTCCTGGCCTTAAATTCTCAAATTCTTGCCTCTTCAAGATCATAACTCCCTCGGGCACATAATGAGAACGAAAATTCTCCTTGAATTCGGCCCAAGTGATTCTTTCTTGGTTCTCATGAGCATTGCAATAAGCATCCCACCAATCCGCAGCTGCTCCAACGAGTTGATGAGAAGCGAACAGGACCTTCTCCCGGTCACTGCATTGGACAATGGCTAGCTTCTTCTCCACGGACTTGAGCCAATCATCCACATCCATAGGGTTTGCGGCTTGAGCAAAGGTTGGCGGCCTAGTCCTCATAAACTCTCCCAATCAGTTATGAGGAGGCGGGGGTGGTGGTGGAGTCATGTGTGGCTGATTGTTGATATTGCCAGCCTGCAACTGTCCCATTGTTTGTATCATGGTCTGCATGAGCTAGTTTTGCATGGCCAATAGCTGCTCGATGTTGATACCTCCCTGAGTAGATCCTTGTCGAACGTTGTTCTGAGGTACTCCATTGTTCTCCTCTTCATCATTGCCATTCCTCTGGTTGCGAGTCCTCACCATCTGAAGAAAAGCAGTAGGTAAGGATTAGAAAACGTCCCCAACTATATGCATCAAGGGATATGAAACTAAACAGCTAGCTACACTAGCCTAGGTGGACATGGAAATGCTAAGGCATCCCAAAATCCTCTATTAAGCACACAAGCAAACAATATATATAGCAAACAGCACTCCAAGCAAAAACACATCGATTCCTGAGTGCTCCTATGTGCTCTAAAGTGTCCATTCTATCTGGGCTGCATCCTACGGTCAACCTGTGGCTCTGATACCAATCTGTGATGCCCGGTTCCGAAAAACGAACCAAGCTAACGCATATGTGTGCCCAGGATGTTCATCACACATACACGAGTGCAATCACAAAAGAGTATACAGAAAATTACCACAGAACAAGATTTATTATCAAATTTATTACACAAACCATATTATCCTCGAATACAAGCTCTAATGAATATTAATGACGAGTTCAACTAATGTAGCGGAAATAAACTAATTAAGCAAACTAAGCAACTATGCAACATAAGCGACAGGGTATGTATGCGCAGCTCCAATCAACACCACAGGCAAAGCTGACGGTAGACACGGCCTAGAACTCCGCATTATCGCCATTAAACTCATAATTCTGACCTGCAACTGTTGGGGGGGATTGCAAGAGTGAGTACATGTCGTACTCAGCAAGTGTGGAAAGTATGACATGTGGCTGATTCAAATGACGACAATAATAATGGCAAAGTGCTGAAAAGTACAGTAAAACATTTGAAAAGCAATATATATATTATACGTATGTGAATTAAACCCATCATAATCATAAGTAATACCATAATACCAGTCCACAATTCACCATCCTCATCCATAATTCTAGATTTCACCATTGCCAATAACCATATTCAATACCAAAAATAAATCCACAACCATTACCAAACCATAACCATCCCAATTACCAATTTCCCTCTAATCATGTAGGTCATCCAGGCGCTCATAACCGGGAGCACGGCTATCATGATAGTTTTAATTAACTCTGCAGAGTTTGTACCTCTTTACCCACGTGTGTGTGATTTCATCACCCGTCGGTGACTAAAGAACCTCCCTTATGCCAATTACACTTCCTTTGGTGTATGGCCAAGAGATCACAAAATAGCCTTTACAAAGGGATTACTAGTCTATTCAGACCCCACTGAGGTTTCACCGGTGGCGATGCCTCCAACTGAGCACATCTTCAACCAAGGGCCCCCTCTTGAGCCATTCGGATCCCAGGGTAGTCTCACCAATCATCAACAAACCCAATCCGACTACGCCTTCCCCGAGCATCCACAATGGTCCAAACAGCACTAGCAAAGCCCTAATTAATCAGCTACGCGGCACCCATACTTGGCCTCGTGGTGGCACTGTAGTCCTGGCTTATTCTCGCATGAACCGGTCCTTAGATCTAAAGCAAGCAAACCACCATAACATCCAACCCATCCACATACCAGGCTTGCTTAGATCACCCATTACAATACCATATTAACCAGTTCATGTTATCCAGAATCTCATCCATGCATAATAAATTGATTGGTATAGTTGTTTTCCATCTCAGTTGATTAAGCGAAGCAAAAAGTAAAAAGCCTTTCCGACTCTCTACCATAAATTCCAGGTGACAAGGGTGGTCAAACAAAACTAGTAAACTTCCTACCATAGGATTTCCCTTCAAATTGACACAAGCATGCAGTTTTGCAACCAAAACATTTATTTTAAAAACAGGATCAATATGCTTCAAGGACACTTGCCTTGCTCTTGCTGTTTATTAGGGTCAAAGCCTTCAAACTCTAGGTGTTGTAGATCCTCCGCGGTACATTCTAGCGCAAATCCGTCTAATCCACACAATAAACATACAAGACAAGAAACACAATCAAAGAGTGCACAAATATTACTCAATATGACATGACATGCATGATTGATGCAAATGCAAGGTAGAACATGTTACTAGATTGCTTTTAATGATCTCTAACTAGTTCTAATAGCTTTTAACAAGTTTATACAGGTGTGGAGTTGATTAGATCAAATTTTAGAGTCAATTCAACACAATTTAACCAGGAAGATCGGACTAGTCCGCTAGGGACCGGACAAGTCCGCACTTGACGAGATCGGCAGATTAGGGTTTTCTAGATCGACGTAATTTCAGAGAATAGGGGTTGAATTCACGTAAGGAAAAGAGAATAGAAGGTATACCAGGTGTTTAGAACTCCAATGAACCAAGAAACTTGGAGGTAACACTTGGATCTTGATGATCTAGGGTTGGTGATGAACTTGGGGATGAATTGGTGGTGAAGGACGAAACTTGGTGGAGATCTTGATCCTTTTTCGTTTCCTCCTCTTCTTCTTCTTGCTTGGGATCTTGTCCTCCCTCCTCGATGGTGGCTCCCCACGAACTAGGGTTTGGGTGGGTGGAAAAGTGGCAAATAGATGTCAAACCAAGGGGTGGGGCTGTTTATATAGAGGTGATGGCTAGGGTTAGATGGATTTCGAGTTTTGGGATGAGTAGAGGCCGGTTTAGAGTCCCACATGGGCTCTAAAAGAGTTAGGCACGATGTCCCTAGGCCCACTTAACGTGAAACCCAAGAAACAAGTCGTAAAACAAAAGATTAACTCGGAGTCGCGAAATATCGGACAAGTCCGGACAGGACCGGACTAGTACGAAGTCGTCCAGAGAGAAAATCGGACAAGTCTGGCCAAAAATCGAACAAGTCTGAATTTGAACAGAGAGGAAAACGGACAAGTCCGCTGGAACACTGGACTAGTCCGGAAAAGTCCAGGGACTTAACAAATTTTCAAGGATTCATGGAATACCGGACTAGTCCGCACAAGATCGGACAAGTCCGAAGTTGTCCAGAGGCAAATATCGGACTAATCCGCAGCAAAAACGGACAAGTCCGTTTTTAGACAGAGAGGAATCGGATTAGTCCTCAGCAAAACCGGACTAGTCCGCACTTTCCTACATTTTTAAGTGCGGTTTTGTTCCAAATCAATTTTAAATGCTCCGAATCAATTTTAAACTCGTTCCTCTTGTTGTGGGTTAATGTTAAACATGTATATGAATATATGCAAGACATGATGCATGAAAATGAGGGTGTTACACATAAACTTGTATAAAGCTGGCCTGCCCAAAATAGCATTGAAGGGCAGACTGATCTGCGCAACGTCAAAAACCAGTTTCTCGGTTCTGTAGGTCTCCCGGGTCCCGAAGGTCATTGGGAGTGTAATGGAACCAAGAGGAGTAATGGTTCCTAGACCTACTTTTGTGAAAGGTCGGGATGGGCGAAGGTCCAAAGGCCAGAGCAGAAGCTTAACGAAAGCTTTGAAGCTTATGAGGTTTAGCCCAGAACATCCATCCACCATGACATGGTGGATTTGAATATTGTTAATGGTGGGTGAAAACATCAATGGGAGTTGACCAGCCCCTATTATGTTTCATGGGCAGTCTGAAGCATAAAAAATGATGGCTGTATCCATTCTCTTCCGATGTGGTTCTGCCTTAGTAGCAGGAGCTACCATGGCTATGTCCTGCCGCATTGTCTTGAGAATGCGACGAGAGGTGATGTCCCAAGAACCACCATAAATGGTGTTCAGGGTTTTCCGGCACTCGTTGTCAGAGACATCGGAGTCGTCGTCGACAGTTTTGTAGATGGATTTCAAGACCTTTTTAGGGTCCTGGAAACCTAGCTCCCCTTCAGTCGGAGCTTCGTTGAGTTTTTGTTTTCCTTCCCTTTGACAGAAAGGAGCTTCTTCCCGGCGCTTGTTGTAGCGCTCAGCAAGGTTCTAGACCTCCCGACACTCTTCTAAGCTGTGTCAATTTGTCTTGTGAATCAGAAACCATGCTTTGGAATTGTTGCCGTCCTTTGATGAAGGGCGAGGTCGCTTCTCGGGGCGTGGCCCCCGGCTTCCATGAGCTGCAGCAGCTGGAGCGCTGGTCGACGGTTTCTTTTTGCTGTTGGGCTTCTTCTTCTTACCACTATCGGAGGTAGCGACTTCAGTTTTGGAGGACTTCTGATTGGCCTCCGGAGCTAGCTTGGAGTGCATTTCATGGCCCTCCGCAGCTCTAGCGCATTTGTCAGCTAGGCTGAAGAGTTCTGTGACGCTAATAACTTCTTTAATAGTCAGCTTCTCTAGCATCTTCTTATCTCGAGCACCCTGTCTGAATGCAATGATAACATAAGAGCTCGAGATAGAAGGAATGGTATTTTGTACCTGAGAGAATCGCCGGATGAAGGATCGTAGCGATTCCCCTGACGTTTGCTTTACAACAAATAGGTCCAGTTTAGTGCCGTGTCGGGTGTAGGAGCTCCCGAAGTTGGTAGTGAATTGTTGGCATAGTTCCGCCCAACTATTAATGGAGTCCGGTGGAATACTCATGAACTAGGACCTTGCAGTCTAGGTTAAAGCCATCGAGGAGTAATTAGCCATCACAGCCTCATCACCTGCCGCTGCCAATATGGCAGTTGAGTAGATTTGATTAAATTCGGTGGGGTTGACTGTCCCGTCGAATTTTTCCGGCAAGTGAAGCCGGAACTTCTGTGGCCACATGACCATACGTAAGTGCATGGCCAGGGAAGAACAACCTCCTCCTACTCCTTGAGGAGCAGGGTTGTCCCGAGCCTCTCGCCTTTCGTGAGCACGCTCGATATGGACTCGGTCGTCCTGTTGCTGGTAACGGCGATCCAGTTCCGACCGCAGGTCATGAGTTGGGATCCTGGTGATGGTATGGGTGCGCCGCGCCCCGGGGGGCAATGAAGTCACCTGCTGGGAGGCAACATGTCTCCTTTGTTGAGAGGCTTGTGGACCAAGTCGGTCGGACAAGGTCTGTCGTTGTGAAGGTGCTCGCCCTGAAGGGGGAGGACCTTGGTTACTGATGCCTGCAACCGCAGCTGCAACCAGATGGTCGACATCAGCCCTCCACTGCTCCATAGCACGCTGGGGTGCACTTGGAGGTGGTGGATGTTGCAGAAGATTCCGCGCAGCAATGAGCGTGTGCTCAAGGTTATTATTTGGCGATGTGGTGATCGACGCAGATGCCCCATCTCATTGATCGGCATTGTTTGCCGGAACAGATGGTGCTACAATGCCTGCTGGAGCGTTGGCACCTGCTGGCTGCTGAATGTTGGAGGGGTTGCCTCCAGCAGGTTGTTCAGCAAGATTGCCGTTGGATGATCTAGTAGCTGAATTCACCATCTTGTGATCTTGGGATTGCCTCCCCCTTCCTGGCATGCCGAATGTCAAAGTTTTTGATACGACACTTCCCCTGAACCCGCTGAGAAGCAGCCCGCGGAGGTTCTTTTTTGGTTGGGGCAGGCAGAGATCAATATCAAGATGATGACCTCAGAGATTTACGTGGTTCGGGCCGCCTGAGCGTAACACCCTGCTCCACGGGGTTTGTGTAATTGTGTTGAGCGAGTGCGTTCGCTAGGGTCAGGTCGCAATAGCTTTGCCTCATATTCGTGCGGTGCAGCCCTTTTATAGTTCTAAGGGCTGACCGTTACAAACCTAGCCTGGCCCGACATGTGGCCCTGGTGTGCTTAATGACCTAATACACTATCTAAAGGGTATTAAGTACAATTAATAGTGCGGTAACGTGCCTTCATGGCAGCGTTACCCCTATTAACGGTGCACTGAACGTGTGTCATTAATATGGCATTAATGACACGTTATCATACCGTGTAACAGCTGCTTTAACCATCCTTGAATGTCTCTAATGGTCATGATTGGCTTGTATTTCTGTTGGTGATGAAGGTCCGGAGGCTTCACACGTGGCACATCCGGAGCTTTCCCTTGCGGGAGGGTAGGTCCGGGGTTGCTGTACACGTGTTGATACCGGAGCTCCTCTCTGACGGGGGCTAGGTCCGGGGCTGTTGTACACGTGTAGTCGTCGTAGCTTCCCTTGGTTCGGAGTTTTGTTCCTGTCTTATTTTACATGTGTTAACCCGGGAGCCAGCCATATGAGGGGAGCAGGTCCGGTGCAACATGACATGTGGGACCTGCAAGGGCCTTCAACTCTGACGGTTGGAACTTACTTGCACTTCTTGTGGTATCGTGGGGTACCAGGTACGCAGGGTACCGACATTGTTGATTAAATTCGGCTTCCACAAGTATCTAATCTTCACAATTGCTAGGAGATAGTTTCCTCACATCCTAGCGCTCCCTCTCAACCACTTAGTTCCAAAAGTTATCGAGTAGGGGTGATGAATGTTGAGTTTTCGTTGCCGCCAATAGAAATGTCGCGGTTCACCGGCGAAACCGTGATGGCCGGCCGTGTCATGCCATTTGCACACACCTAGCAGCTTCCTCAAACCCCCAGAAGTGTTCCCGGTCATTTGACGATGATTTTGAGCTATGAAAGTCAGGTTTCCGACATCACCGGAACCCTAGCTCCACCGCCGCCGTCGAGACCACTTTTCTGGCCATCCATCACCGTCGGGAGGATCCCCATCATGTTCTACGGCCAATTCTAGGTGGGGGCAGCGAGTTTAGAGGGCCGGTGTGCCCTGGAACAGTTGCCGGCGAGCCACTGCCGTCGGACGCCGCAGCGCGCCACGCCCGAGGTTCACCTGCGCGAGGTAGAAGAAGGGTCTGCGGGCCCCAGCCGTCAGCCTCTGTGGCATGCGGCCTGGATCCGTTGCGGCCGCGGATCCGATGCGACCACAGTGCGCACTTTGTGACCCCCGATTTGCTTAATTCCCGTTGGTGCACTTTAAATCCCGTGGGCCCGCTTCCTTATTCAAAATTTCCCATTGAAATTAAATTCCAGATTTAGTTCAAACTTAGAAAATCGATAACTCTCTGTAGAATTATCCAAAAATCTTCAAACAAATTTTGTTTGAAATCCCTTGAGCTCTAGTTTCTGTTATCACCAACTAATGTCCAGGAAAACTCTATTTTAGTTATGGACAATTATTTTTCTCCAAAAATTCATGGAATTTCCACTGAAAATACTTGCACTGTAAAAATAACCAAAATTCACATAAAATACTTTGTCATGTTCTTGGTTACCAGAAAAAGTTTGGGAGCCATTGAACCTGTCTAACTTATCCAAATTTCAAATTTCAATCTGCTGTTCACTTATAAAACATAAACTGTAACCAGCAATTAATTCAAATTGCTAAATTCAATTTCTCCTAGTAGCCTTACTCTAAAAATCTCAGGTAAAATCCTGTGTATCTCTTATTCTCTGAACTTTCAAGTTATACAAGTGGTTTGGTATATAACCCTGTATAAGTTTCTGGATAATTCAATTTTAGTTTTTCAATCAATGAATAATTGCAGATGTTGAGTTTCCTTGTTATGTCCCAAATTTGACCTAAACATTCTTTTAGACATTTACCAACTCCAGTAAAGTTTTCAGATTTAATTGACATAATAGTCTAATCTAAATTCAGTTACAAACCTAGATAATAACTGAAAGTCTAATTTCAATTATAAAATACTTCCAGGAATTCTTAGCAACTTTGAAATTCTATATCTCACTTATATATGCTTAGAAAATTATGAAACCAATTTTGCTAGATGCAGGGAAACCCCCTCTCTCTTGATTGTCAACCGGTGTCTATGTTAAAGCTACAATTTCTCCTCTAAAATTCTGGGAAGGTTATTGCTTGCCATAATTTTAGAGACAACACACTTCGTTGATCATCTCCTGTTCTTTGCAAGAGTCTCCATTATAGTCCCTAGTCCATACCATAAAAAATCCCAAAGCCAAATAAAATCATTCACTCACTATGACCATAGTCAGAAGCTATGAACTATATATGCATTATAATTTCACTAGCGTTCATATATGTTCTATATGCATGTCTTGTAGTGATCGATATTGACGAGGAGTGTCACTTGGAGGAGAAAGTCAGGGTGTCCACTTGAAGTCCTTGGTGGAGTCTTCAGAGGAGGACCATTAACAATTGACATTTAATCGAGTCGCAAACTAAGGCAAGCCCCGGTCTGCATTTAAGAGCTTTTCAAAGTTTTCTAGTTTTATTCACTTACGTCTTCAGTTGATATTGTGCATTACGTATAAGGTGTTTGATACTCCACTTGCCTATACACAAATCCTATGGGAGGGTTGGAAAGGCTTACAGCTTGACGTGTAGGACTACCAATGCTAATGATATAGATATACCAGTAGAAGCCAAGTAATTGGAATCTACTCGCGAGATAGGAATGACAGTTTGTATGGGGATGAAAGCTGAAAGAATGGCTTATGAGATGAATATGAGACCGGGCAGGGGTTGGATAGGGAGCGATGAGACATGGTCTCGGGTGCATATCCCTACTTGAGTCGCTTGAGGACCGATCCGTGTGCGGCTCCACTGGGCAAGTTTGAACAGTACCTGTTGCATAATGGGTTAATGGGGCCCAATAAACTGATGTAACTCCAGACTGTAGTGTGGAGACTCCTCGTTTGTCCTTGAGTGGAGATGCAAAAGGTGTAAATCTTCTAGCGGGCAACTTCGACGTGTTCGTGTAGGGGACCTTTTGCTTGGGATGAAGAGGTTTGTTGACATTGGGGTCTTGGCTGAAAGGTGGCCGCGTATGACGCGGGGTGGAGAGAACGTAGGTGTCTCCCATGCAGGTGTGCGTGTCGTGTAGCCAGGTGTGTCCTGATTGCAATCACCGTCCCTCACAGTAAGAGAGTACCACTTGTTCACTGTGTCGTGACGTAGTAAATACTAAAGAAGACAGAAGAATATGATGTACTGATTTATAATTGCTTTGCAACCTTGTGTGGCTTAGAGATAGCACAATTAAAAGTTTACAGTTTCCAAACACTTATCCTGTAATAGCAGTATGTGCTTTGGGCATGTCATATCATCGGCATAGCGTTTCTTGTTTGATTGTGGAGTCTATGATGTGCCGTGCCTGAAGAATGTCATTTGCTACTTAAAACATGATTATAAGGATCCACTTGTAGGCGAGTCTATTTATGCTATTCCTTACCTATGGTTAGACTTTACCTTGCATATGTCTAGTGGGATGGGTCAGTTTTGCTGAGTCTTATGCTCACTTTTGCAGTTAATGAGTTATTGCAGGTTATACCGTTGATGAAGGGACTAACGACGACGCCTTACCCGTTTAGGGTTCACGGCTAAGTGGAAGCTCTGCACGCCGCCGATATATGTGAGTGATCCTAGTGTAAAGAGTCCGAGGGCATGGACAGCTTTACTCATACTTAGCTAGTGCTGAGAGCGTAGTATGATGTATAGACTTCTTTCCTACGTTATAAATTGTAAAACTTCTGTCGTGTTTATAAATAAAAGACTTGGTATTGTATTTCATTCTCGTTCTTTTCTTGTATACTGTTGGATGTCGCATCGCACGGCACCACCCAATGAGATCCTTGGATGTCGGGATTCTGGTCCTCACACTCTTCTTGCATGGCAATAATCCAAGATTCATTAGTGAGTACATGTGATATATATTTGGGTTCAAAAGAAGCAACAAAAGCAGAATGAGCGTGAGAGTTTGGATCGCAAAACCTTGACCGTATGACTCGTTCGTTCAAGCTTCCAATCATTTGTTGTGGAGGATGACTTTGGAGAATCCAGGAGGGAGTAGACACTTCACAAGCTTCTTATTATTCATGTTCATCACAAATCGATGAGGTTGTGACTTGAGGACGATCTGAATCAGCAATGATGGTTGTCGGTGCTGGTTGAGAATCAACATCCGGAGCTGACCCAAAGTCATTAGCTGCTGCATTTTCGGGCTGCAGCTCCACTTCTTCCTCATCTTCAACGAAAAGGCTCTCCCTCTGCGGATATAGATCCGGACCTTCAATGTTTGAGCTAGTACCTTGGCTAGCTTCATCAAAAGACACCTCACAAAGTCTCCACAATTTTGTTAGTGTCAAGTAAAAGCACACGGTAGCCTCTAGTATGTGATGGATAACCAAGAAACATGCCATCAATGGACCTAGGTTCAAATTTATCAAGATTACCATGTTTCTTAACAAAGCATTTGCAACCAAAGACCCGAAAGTGTGTAACACTAGGCCTATGTCCAAACCGAAGCTCATATGGTGTTTTACCTAGCTTAGCACGCAAGAAAACACGATTTGAGACATAACAATCGTTTGCAATTGCCCCAGCCCAAAATTTTCTAGGAGTTTCATATCCATCAAGAATAGTCCTAGCCATCTCAACTAAGGTTCCGTTCTTTCTTTCTACAAAACCATTTTGTTTAGGTACATATGGTGAAGAAAATTGATGATCTATTCCATTTTCAGCGAAAAGTGATCAAAAGATTGATTTTTAAATTAAGTTCCGTTATCACTTCTAATTGCTTTTAAAGATCCTGGGTGATCAATTGATAATCTATGAAATAAAGTTCTAAAGTGACTAAAAGCTTCGTTCTTAGATGCCATAAAGTAAACCCAAGAGTATCTAGAATAATCATTAACAATCACAAGAACATACCATTTACCTCGGAAGGATTGAACATGTGAAGGTCCTACGGTGTCAAGGTGCAAAAGTTGACCCGGTTCAGTTGTCATCATCACTGTGAGAGGAGTATGTGAACCTGCAACCATCTTAGCATGTATACAAGAAGAGCACACAATTCCTTTGTCCCTTTTCAGCTTAGGCAACCCACGTATGCGATCAAGAGCACTAACACGCGTGAGATGATCAAAGCCTACGTGACCAAGTCTATGATGCCAAAAATATAAGTCTTAGAAGACATATCAAAATTAGCTTTAAAATATAAATCATTAGCAACTAGACACCTATGCTTAGAAGAAGACATATCAAAATCAGCTTTAAAAACTCTTCCAAATCGAGACATGTTAAAAATAAGGTCACTATTTGAATCTACAACTTTGCAGCAATTTTTATTGAAAATAATTTCTAAATTTTCATCTGGCAATTGTGAACCAGGAAGCAAGTTGTATTTCAAATTTTTGACAAGTGTCGCATCTTTCAAAGTGTAGTGATCATTTACCCTAACCGAACCCTTAGCAATTATAGGAGTTGAAGAATTATTGGCAAAAGTAACATTCTCTACACGAGACACAAAAGAGAGGGAGGAGAACCATTCTTTGTTACCGGTCATGTGTCGTGAGCAAACTGAATCCACAATCCAATTGTTCTCCTTCCTCAAGCGTGTAACCTACATAGAAGCACAATATGTCGATGACTCAATACTGGGGTTAGTCAATAGGCATTTAGGAATCCAGTACTGAGTAACATGATGTCCAGTAGGAACAACACGCGACATCTGAGATAAAACAACAGATTTATGAGTCAAAGTTTGAGATTTTTTGTTCTTAACTACTGACCTATAAGGTACTACTTGTGTAGCACGAAAATCAGTAGCTCCGGAGTTAAGAGCAGTAGATCTAAAGGAAAAAGCTGGCTCCAGATACAAAGATTGAAGTTCTGAAGGGAACAACAGAATGTCCAGGAGCTCTCAGAGCTATCGGAGCTACCGGAGCTGCCTTTGCAGATTTCTTACCAGAAGGTTCGGAAGCTACTTTTTCAAATTTCTGACTTATTAAAACAGGATGCAAGTTTTTAATTTTATGTTTAACATGCATAGCAGATTTAGCATGAAAGTTATGAGATCTAGCAGACACTTTATCCTTTTAATTTGTTTAGCTAGTCTATAACAAAAATCTACGACGTGACCATCTTTATCACAATAGATGAACATCTAGTATTAGAAATAGAGTTACAAAGCACTCCCCCAGATTTAAAAATCACATCCATTTGTTTAGGGAATGTTTTGATTAAACCTCTTCCAAATGATTTTACAACGTGAGGTGGATGTGTTTTAGAATAAGCATGGGAATCCAAACCTAAACTAGTTTTATCATTGCAAGGTTTAGAAGAATTTAACAACAAGTTTAGATTCCTGTTCCCATTGTAAAACTGCTCTAGTATCTTATTTTATTGTCAAGTTCTTTAGATAAGTCTAGGCAGTTTTGACATGAAGTTTTTCCTTTTAGTTTGCAATTGGAACAATATTTAACTTCATGAGGACGTAAAGCATTGTTCAAAATGGAAATTTCATTCATTGCATCTTTTAGTTTCTTGTCAAGATTGTCACATGCAGAACAATGCAAATCATATGTAGAAAAAGAAGCATCTTTTAAGTTTTAACATTAAAATCAGACACCTTTTTGTTCTTTTCAACTTCTTCATCAAGTCTATCTAGAGTGGAGGAGTGTGAACTTCTTAACGTGGACAATTGTTCATAGATTAAGTCACATGAGGGACATGCATCATCACTAGGAATCAAAGTTTTTAAACAGTTGATTTCAGATTCTAGTGATTCAATTTTAGCAGCATTATCCCTAAACATTTTGTCCTTTTTATTGACAATAATAGTTGCACGAGAAATTGCATCACACATTTCATTACAGGTAGAACATACCTCATTGTCGTCACTGTTGTGTTCTACATCCTCCTGACTTGATCTTGATCTTGTTTTGCCCGCCATGAAGCATAAGTTGGCCAGATCATCATCATCTTCATCACTTCCAATGTCTACATCATTTGAACTGAGCTCTTGAAGTGCGGCGATGAAGTTGTTTATCATCTTGCGTCCTATGGAACCCTTCTTTTTCTTGTTGGAGTTTCTAGAGGTGGTCTTGACCTTGTTCTGCTTCTCTTCACAGGTAGTAGGACCTGAGAGGGTAGATCATTCTATACAAAAGTGTCCTGTCTTACCACATTCAAAGCATCGTTGAGGTCTGGAGCTTCCTCTCCTTCTAGTTCTCACATTTTTCAATGCTTTTGAGAACCGAGTAGAGATGGGTGCTAGCTCCTCTTCTGGAAATTCTTTAATCTGTTCCAGGGTTAGTGAAGACAGCAAAGCAAGAGTTTTGCAAGATGATGATTGGCTGGAGCTAGGCATATCACGTTGTGAAACTAATGCAATAGGCTTATTTGGATTCTTTCGTGAGAAAATGTCAATTTCATGAGTTTTTAGTTTAGAGTAGAGCATATCTAAAGTAAGAGTACTCATGACAGTTGATTCACGAATGGATGTTACTTTCATTTCCCACATTGTCATGTCTAATGCACTAAGGAGTTGTCTAGCATTCTCAGCATCAGAAAAATTAACATTGACACTACGCAAGTTGCTGGAAATTTTATTAAATCAAGCAAAAAGGTCATCAATGGACTCATCGGGTTGCATCTCGAAGCGCATGTATTCTTTCTTGAACATATCCAGCTTTACCTCCTTGATCGTGTTGGATCCTTCGTGGTAGTCATAAAGTGCTCTCCACACATCGTACGCCGATCGGAGGTGTGCAACACGGTCGAAGTCGCTCTGAGTTAGTCCTTGGATTATCAAGTTGCGGGCTTTGTTGTTGTTCTCAACATCTCTTAAGTTTGTAGCTGTGACTTGATCATTCGGCGGCATGTCGTAAGGCTTGTACACTTTTTCCCATATCGCGAAGCCCTGCACCTGGATAAAAACTTCCATACGTGCCTTCCAAACCTGAAAATCAATACCAACAAACACACAAGATTTTGCCGTGTATTTCTCCATGAGGATTAGTCAAAAGCACGTGCAAATCACAAAGATTAGAGCACCCTGGCTCTGATACCAATTGTAGGATCGAAGAGCACTTGTAAAGCTATCAGGGGGGTTGAATGGTACATTAAAACTTTTCAGCAGAAGCAACGAAAAACCCCTCGGCAGAAAAATGATCTATTAAAGAAATCGTGTGTGCAACTAATCTAAAGGTTATCAATTATAACTTAACAAACATATATTGTGTAGAATCAAGTCATGAAGACATCACAACAAGAATCACAAAAATCCGTCAAGAAAAACTCAAGTTACGACCGAAAGATCAAACAAAGGTCAATCTATTTTACCCAAGAAAAACAGTTCTAGAATACTGCAAAGAAACTCATGTAGATCCAAACCACAAATCCAATGACCGCGAAATTTTCACAGATGATAGAAAATCAAGTTGTGAAGACAACTCAAAAGGAATCATGTCAATCGGATCTGTAAAACTCGAGTTATGATAAAATCACCAAAGAAAGGTAGTGTTGTGCAGAAACTGGACGTGAAAGACTTGACCAAAACAAGTCGGACGAACAAGACACAAAAGTTCCTTCAAACTACGAATTTTATTAATCAAAACATAGAAGAAACAGCCCCAAAGTCGTGCCCCACGAGGTCTGGCCTTCCTTGCTTATATAACCAGCCCTTAGGCCAACCCAAACCTAACTAGGACTCTAATCCTACTCAATTCACAAATCAAAACTTTCCATAACTGCTCAAGACTCTTCTATACACAGATAGAAGATATCGTAATACTTCCAAACACCTTAGAAATGTATCCCACATTCCTAAAACAACTCAAATTCGTGACCCATACGAAATCCTATCATAACCAACTCAAAACTTTCCATATTTGAGTCAAACACGACTCAGCCGCAGCCAGAGTCCATAACCTAGTCGGTTGGACCTTTCCGACCAATTTTTTTATGTCCACATCTCTTCATCACGCCTTGGATCCATGTAGCCACGTCCATGCACTCATTGCACATGTGCAAACATCTTCCAACAACGTCCACGATACCTTCATATGCATTATTCTTGATTCAATCATGTTGTACAACCTCCCGATCAACTCAACCACAATTCCTCCCGAACCTGGTTGTTGAACCTCATCTTCTCCCTAAGACTAGTTCAATGGATCCCGTCACCAGCCATGTATTGAACTCAAGCAACACCTGCACATTAATAAACAACTAATACTTCTGAGCACAAGTACTCGACTTGACTCTCGTTAGTTCGATAATCACAACTCCTTATGTGAGCACCTCACGCAAGCATGTTGCAAACCACAGCAAAATGATATCAGTCATAACCACAAAAACACACCAAAACTTAGTAAAAGAATACTAAGCAAACTTTCCATAATCCAAGAAGCAAGTTCGAAACATTGCAAGTTAAAAGAAGAACCATTGTGATCAAGCTCCGAACCTTGCCAAAGCTAACCGGACCTTGAACTGGAGCGTACCAAATATAGTCGGACCTTGCGCCAAAGCTTACGAAAGCTAGTCGGTCCTAGAGTAGGAGCTAACCAAAGCTAGTCGGACCTAGACAAACAAGTCAGACCTAACGTTAGACCTTGCCGGAGCTACCCAAAACAAGCCAGACCTATCGTCGGGCCTTGCTGGAGTTAAGACCTAGATGATAAATGTGTTTTGGTAGTATTCAAAACTTTTATCGCCATAGCCAATGTAGGCAACACACATAGGTCTCACACTTTCTTCACTACCACTCTTCTTCTCTTAGGAAGGGTGTCATCAGAAGGAGGGGAGTGAACATTGATATCATGCCTTTTCTTCATCACCCTATCCTTGGCTCTTTGCACTCGAGCACGCTCTACCTCTTCATCATAGTGAAAGGAACTGTCCTCTGAAACTGAAGACATCTCGAACCTGTCTGTCATAATCTTGCTAAATTCTTCACAAAACGACTTATTAGTAGAAACAAAGATGGTATCATCAACATAGATTTGACATACAAATAGATGATCATCAAAGTGTTTTGTGAACAGAGTATAATCAACTTTTCCAATTTTAAAACCATTTCGAGTCAGAAAAATCTCTAAGGCACTCATACCAAGCTCGAGGAGCTTGTTTGAGGCCATAGAGAGCCTTACTCAGTTTATAGACATGGTCGGGGTACTCTTGATCTTCAAATCCTTGTGGCTGCTCCATGTACACTTCGTCCTTAATTGGCCCGTTGAGGAAGGCACTTTGACGTCCATTTGATACAACTTGAAATTATGGTGAGTAGCATATGCCAATAAAATGTGAATGGACTCAAGGCTAGCTGAGGGAGCAAAACTTTCATCGAAGTCCAAACCATTGACTTGTGAATAACCTTTAGCCACAAGTCGTGCTTTATTTTTTGTTACCAGTCCATGTTCATCTTGTTTGTTCCGAAAGACCCATTTGGTTCTAATGATGTTCGCCTTTGGTCTTTCCACCAGTTCCCATACTTCATTTCTCTTTAAATTGTTTAGCTCCTCTTGCATTGCAATCACCCAATCTGGATCCTTGAGTGCTTCTTCTACCCTGTATGGTTCCAGAAAAGAGACAAAAGAGTAATATTCACAAAAATTTGCTATGTGAGATCTAGTAGTTACTCCCTTAGCAATATCTCCAATGATATTGTTGACGGGATGTTCTCTTTGTACACTCTGATGTACTCTTGGGCGAGGGACTTGTGAATTTGCTTGCTCTTCATTGTCTTCATGTTCATTGTCTCCCCCTAGATCATTGCTTCCATGGTTGTATTGATATCCTTGATCTTCCTCATTTTGATCTTGTGCATGAGCTCCTCCTTGATCACTGCTTTCCTGTTGAGGTTCACCTTGTGCCCCTTGAGTCTTGTGGTTGCTCTTGAGGTCGAATATCACCAAGTGCCATCCTCCTAAACACTTGACATGGGGCTTCTTCTTGTTCTAGCACACACTTATCAACTTGCTCCACTTGGGAGCCGTTAGTTCTATCGAACACTACATCAAGTGCTACTATGTCCTTTATGTCAGTGGTCATTTAGTCCATGGTTTTGTGCTATTACCATATCTCTAGAGTCAATAATTTTCTATGAGGAACTACTGAACTCAATCAGTCGCTGCCGTTACTCAATAGTTTTCTGTTGAGGTCTATCCTATAGAGGTAGTCAAATTGGATCAGTGATTGATTTCTAGGTTTCGCCGTAAACCTAATTGGTTACTTTCAATTACGTAAATCAATAGTTCAAACCCCACTCAAAGGTAGGGCATTTCCCATATCATGACTACTCTTCCCAGGCTGGTCCAAACTATAGGATTCCCATTCACTTAGTCAACTTATTGGACAGACGGCTCAACCACTTGACCGAGGAGAAGTAAGGTTCGTCACCACAGTCCCGAGAGAAGGTCGAGTTGAAAAACAAACCAAAGACAAAGCAACGAGGAAGGACGGCCGTTGGACGATCGGTGCAAGGCCAGAAATTGGAACACATTGATTTCGCACGTTCCTGTCCTTCGCTTCAAGGCCTGTCCCTCGGTGTGGTCAGTACTCCATACTGTCGGGCAGCAAAGCTTAGACTTGTTCACTTATTATGACGGTTCATCAGGGTGCCTTTTCATAATAGGGTTTCAAGTTTATCTTTTATAAGCTAGAGTTGTGTAGTAAGGTTAAATCATCTCATCTTTCTTTGGCTATACTTGTAGCCTGCCATATTAGCTCCACATTCCACCCTTCTAATTTAATGGAATTCCATTTTTTTCTTTAGATTAGTGAATCTTTTTTGAAAGGTTAAAATAGGTGGAGTAAACCCGGTTTTATTTTGTTCGAATCTAGCGCCTTCTTCCTCTACGTGTAGAAAAGGAAGAAATAAATCAATCAAATTATGAGAGGCTTCATAAAGCGCTTCTTTAGGGGTTAAACTTCCATTCGCCCATATTTTGAGAAAAATTATCTCGTGTTTTTCATTTCCATTCCCACAAGAAAAAATACTATAATTCACATTTCGAACAGGCATGGATACAACATCTATAGGATAACTTCCATCTTTAGAGTTCTTTCTGAGTTCTGTATGATATCCGTGATCTCTCTTGATCTGCAACTCAATACAGAAAAGACTGGGTTGCTTTTAGTTGTAAGCTTGTTATTTGTACAGATCATGGTCAGTACTTTGTACAGCCCATCATGGTATGATATTTGTAGAAAAGAAAAGAATGGCATGCTGTCACAATCAATAATAGGAATATGACAACTCCGAGACACCATATCGTATCGACCTTTTCAAGAAAACCGGTCTTCACGTATCTAGGTGTAGGATCGAAGAGCACGTGAAAAGCTACCAGAGGGGGGGTGAATGGTAGATTAAAAAATCTTACGCAGCGGAAACACTTAAATCCAAACCTTTTCGGCAGAAAAACAATCCGTTAAAGAAATTGTGTGTGAGACTAATCTAAATTTGTTTCATAGTGACAAAATTGATAGATATCATAGAGAATCAAGTCACGAAGACGACACAACATAAATCACTCAAATCCGTCGAGAGAAACTCAAGTTACGATTGAAAGATCGAACAAAGGTCAATATGTCCTACACAAGAAAAACAGTTCTGGAACGCTGCAAAGAAACTCGTTTAGATCATAAACCACAAATCCAATGACCTTGAAATTTTCACAAATTATAGAAAATCAAGTTTTGAAGACAACCCAAAAAGAATCACGTCAATTGGATCAGTAAAATTCGAGTTATGATAAAACGACCGAAGAAAGGTAGTGCTGTGCAGAAAACTCGACGAGAAAAAACATGTCTAGAACAAGTCGGACGAACAAGGCACAAAAGTTCGTTTCAACTATGAATTTTATTCAATAGAACACAAGAGGAACAACCCAAAAGTCGTCTACCATGAGCTCTGGCCTCCCTTGCTTATATAACAAGCACTTAGGCCAACCCAATCTCAACTACGACTCTAATCCTACTCAAAACACGAATCAAAACTTTCCATAACTGCTTAGGACTCTTCTATACATAGATAGAAGCAATCTTAAGACTTCCAAATACATTAGGAACGTATACCACATTCCTAAAACAACCCAAATTCGTGACCCACATGAAATCCTATCATAACCAACTCAAAACTTTCCATATTGAGTCAAACCCGACTCAACCGCAGCCTGAGTCCATAACCTAGTCGGTTGGGGACCTTTCCGACCAATTTTTACGTCCACATCTCTTCATCACGCCTTGGAACCATGCAGCCACATCTATGCACTCCTTGTACACATGCAAACATCTTCCAACGACGTCCACAATACCTTCATATGCAATTTTCTTGATTCAAACATGCTGCGCGACCTCCCGATCAACTCAACCACAATTCCTCTCGAACATGGTTGTTGAACCTCATCTTCTCCCTAAGACTAGTTCAATGGATACCGTCACCAGCCATACCTTGAACTCAAGCAACACCTGCACATGAACAAACAACCAATACTTTGGAGCACAAGTCCTTGACTTGACTCTCGTTAGTTCTGAAACTACAACATCTTACGTGAGCACTTCACATAAGCATGTTGCAAACCATAGCAAAATGATATCAACCATATCAACCAAAACACACCAAAAACTTAGAAAATGAATACTAAGCAATATTTCCAACAATGTAAAGCAAGTTCGAAACATTTCACAAAAAAGCAGGAACATTGCGATCAAGCTCCGAATCTTGCCTAAACTAACCGGAGCTTGAGCCGGAGCTTACCAAAGCTAGTACAACCTAGCAAAAACATATCGGAGCTTAACAAAGACATGCCTGAGCTATCAAAGACATGTCGGAGCTAAAGTCAGACCTTGCTTAAAAGATGTTATGGCAGCATTCAAAACTTTTATTGTCAAAGCTAATGTATTCAGCACACATAGGTCTCACACTATGCATGGTTTATGCCATGATAATTATAGGTGTTCTTGGATTTCTAGTTTGGGCCTTTTTATCAATACCGAAATCTTAACATTTCTCTATCTATGATAATTTGAGATGGCTCTACCGGACCTGAGTAGTAAGTGTTCACTCCTTCGGAGCTTTTACTTCGGCGCCTACTTCCTTACTTCTCCTTAAGTACTCTGACGAGAGGATCAACCACTGCCATAGAAAGAGCAGCGACTAACTAAAACTAAAGAATCTCGTGAATCTTGAAAAATCATCAAAAATAACAAAACCATATTTGTTACTGTCGATGCTTATATAAGCAATTGGACCAAAAAAGGTCAATGTGAAGAAGTTCCAACAGTCTTGTGGTAGTCATCACGTTCTTTGCGGGGTGCCGTGCTCCAACTTGTTTTCCCGCCTGGCAAGCGCTGCACGACCTGTCTCTCTCAAAGACAAATCCTTTAAACCTCAGTTGTGACCACCTTTTAGAAGTCTTTGCAGATTTCCCATGCCAACATGGGCCAGCCGTCTATACCACAGCCATCCCATGTTAGTTTTAGCAACCAAGCAAGTGTTGAGTTCAGCTTTATCTTTGTTGAAGTTATAAACAGTTATAACATTTGTCGCATAACTGAGATATGGACAAAAGGTTATAATCTAAGGAACCTACATGTAAAACATTTGAGAGAGTATGTTAAGAAGAGATTTCAATTTTACCGCTACCAAGGACCTTTCCTTGACTGTTGTCTCCAAAGTATATCCCTTCACTTGGATCTGCGTTGCACTCATACTCCACGAACATAATCCTCTCTCCAGTCATGTGATTGGTGCAGCCACTGTTTAGCACCCATTTTGATCCACCGGAGGAGTAGGCCTACAAAACAGAATCATTCCTTGGTTTTAAGTACCCAAGCTTGCTTTGGTCCTCTAAGGTTAGTCACAAGTGTCTTTGGCACCCACACACAAGTTTTTCATTTTTTGTGGTGTGGCCCTGCATATTTAGCAAATACATGTCTAAACTTGTCTTTCATAAGTACATAGGAATCATTGAAAGTGTAAAATAGTATTTGCAAGTCAGATTCACGTGATGTTTCCTTAACAAAATTGATTTTCTTCTTAGCATGACATTGGTGGACATGTATTTGTTCTTGTTAAACCCAAGACCATCTTTGATGTTAGAAGGTCTAGTGACCATATATGCACTACGTGCATATTTGATCTTCTCCTTGTCAAAGATGCCACTTTGGGAAGCATGAGAAATTGAAGAATCAGGTTTGACAACATTGTTTTACTGGAACATGTGCAAGTTGCAATTGTTGTCGGACTTGCACCTTTGGAAGGTGAGCTTTTGGAGGAGGAGAAGTCACTTTGCTTGAGCGACTCAACTTGCACTTCAAGAATCTTGTTAACTTTTGACAAGTTAGCAAGTTCATCCTTGATTGCAATGTGTGAGTCTTCTAGCTTTGAGTATGTTTCCTTACTCAAGTCTAGCTCATGCTCAAGTGACTTGCTCTTCTCTCTTTCAAGCTCAAGGAGTTTTTCAACCTATTGATACCTCTTCCTTTCACGGATGAGCATATCTTCTTGTCGGTTTACAAGCTCCTCCTTGTCAAAGATTTCATCCGATAATATTTTCATTTTCTTCAATGCAGTTTTACTTAATCCCCTAAACATCTCCTCATTTTCACTAGAGCTGTCAAAATCATCAATAGAGGAATTTAGCAAGGGGGGAGTAAGTCGAACCTTTTGCATTACCCCTTTAGCCATAAGGCAAGTGTGATTGTTAGTCTCCCGTCCTCCCATGTTCCGGAAGAGCGTAGACCTCTTGGTAGGCTTCTTGATGGCAATGGTGGCCATCTCCTCTTCTTCATCGGAGGAGGACTCGTCGTTTGAGTCCCACTCCTTGCCAATATGCGCTTGATGAGCTTGCCTCCCTTTTCTGAAGATCTTCTTTTCTTGAGGCATTGTTTCCTTCTTCCTCTTATTCTCTTCATAAGTGCAGTCAACCATGAAGTGATCGTACTCGCCATAGTTATAACAGGTACACCGAGCCTTGGATTTTCTTTTTTCTTTGCTCTTCCCTTCATTTGAGTTGCTATGTTTCTTCTTTTCATCACGCGCTTGAATTTATTGATAAAGATTACCATCTCTTCATCATCCAAGTCTGTGCTCACATCACTTGTATCTCCCTCATCTTGAGCTTCACGGGCTTCCTTTCCTTTAGGCTTGCAAGATGCTTTGAGAGAAACTTCCTTCTTTTTCAAGGAGGTGAGCTCAGCTAGGTCTTTGGCATATTGGGCTTCCTTCTCCACCATCTCATGATTTATGATTTTGCCCAATAGTCCATCCGGGGTCATTTTGTGGAACCCCAGGCTTTCTCGCATCATTGAGCATAAGTTAACATTTCTTGGCATGAAGGCTCTAATCATCCTTTTGACTACCTCATGGTCAGTCCACTTCTTGCTTCCATAGATGCGGATCTTGTTGATAAGCGCCTTCATCCGGTTGTACATGTCTTGAGGTGATTCGCCTTCTTCAATGGCAAATCTCCCCAATTCACCATCAGGCATCTCAATTTTGGCTTCTCGGACTGACCTATTTCCCTCATGAGCTGTTTTGAGTGTGTCCCATATTTCTTTTTCACTTTCTAATCCATCAATCTTAGTGAACTCCTCCCGGCTTAGTGATGAGGTGATCACTGCAACGGCTTGTGCGTTGCGGTGAATTTCTTGTTCTTGCTCCGAAGTGAGTTCTTCATTCGTATCTGGGATATCTACAACTGTACAAACAATATGCCAAGGACTGGCATTCAAAGAGATTAAATGCATTTTCATGTTGTATTTTCACATGGTGTAGTCGTTTCTGTCGAATTGTGGAGTCTTTCCCATGGGAATAGAAAGATATGATTATTTGTATTAAGACGATTGTAGTTGTAAGGATATCGGGAGTAGTCTTGAAGACCACTCCCCGTCGTCTTCTGGTCTTCTTTTCCCTTTTGGCTCAGAAGTTTCTTCCTTAGAAGTGCCTTGTGTTGGTGCACTTCTTCACCATCATGTGGATTTTCCCTCAGTACATTGAAGGCTTTGGTATCTTGCTCTTCTTCGGTGTTGAGCACCTTCGGGATCTCATTGTTCTTCTCAGAGGCCATTGATCTCTTTGAGCGGTGAGTCTCATCGATGGAGAACCTGGCTCTGATACCAATTGAATGTGGCCTAGAGGGGTAGTGATTCAGCATTGAAAATTTTCTGAACACTTAATCAAACAGTCAAATTCTTGATAGACTGGACTTGTCTGGTTGGTGGTGCGGACTAGTCCGGTGTGCAGAATATGTGTTGAGTTGATTAAGTGTTGATTCAGGGAATAAACTTTATAGCAGCATAAATGTGAATAACTGATGAGATCACTTGGATTATTAATCAATATTGTGAAGTTACACATGAAAAGAAATTTACAACCAAGTTATAATATTGATCAACTATGTGCCCTAATCAATGAAGATGTAAAAACAGAAGCACGCTGGACACCGATTTTTACCGAGGTTCGATCTCACCAAAGAGATCTACTCCTCATTGAGGAAGCCCACACAGAGCCGAGTCTCTTCAAACCCTTTCCCTCATCAAGTCACCGCACAAGGCCGACTTGATTCCACTATCATGGGTAATCACCGAGTTTATGGGGCAACCTCACACGTTGAGGGCTCCCACAAGAATTACAACGAAAAGATGATCAAATACACTCGAAAAGATTACAAAGAGAAGCACGAGTGTGAAGAGATCAAACCCCAAGAGCTCAATGACGTGTAGACAACAATCTCCTGACTTCAAATCTAAATACTTAATTGATTTTCACCTTTGAGAGCTTTAGATGTGTGGGGAGATGTGTTTTTTGTGCTCTTGGGACAAGTGGTAGCGCTAGGGTTTCTGAGTTTGCCAGCAGGAATCGAAAGTTATGATTGTGGGGTTGTGGATCTCCTATTTATAGGGTTTCCAAAGAAGTTACCGTTGGGGATCCCGACGACTGGACTAGTCCGTACTGGGGACCGGACTTGCCTGATGTGCTATGTAAAAGTCGGCGTGAAATGTGCAGCGCACTAGAAACCCTAATTGTTCGGACTTGTCCGGTTCCAAGTGATATTGAACTCTAGAGAGTTGAACGGACTAGTTCGATCCATGAACGGACCTGTCCGGTGCTATGTGTTATTGAACATAAGAGAGTTCAATGGACTAGTCCGGTCCTATGGACAGACTTGTCCGGTGTGTAGTGAAAAGGGTTTATAGAGACTTGAACGGACTAGTACGGTCCAAGATCGGACTAGACCGTTGCACTGTGAAAAGTGGTTCCAGAAAGTTTATCAGACTAGTCCGGTAAGTGATTGGACTAGTCCGGTGCACAGTGTATTTGGACAACAAAGAGTTGAACGGACTAGTCTGGTCCATGAATGGACTCATCCGGTGCTTAGTGAATTTTTAGGTGTTTTCGTGCCCTTACCCCTACGCACAGACTTGAGCTCTTGGGATGTGTCTCTCACACACATCCTATACATTTAAATTTACTTTGCGCTTCAGTCGTCAGTTGGGCTTTTCTCTTTTTCTACACCACTTCATTTTTCACCTTTTATAGTGCACCAAACTATCTCTTTTAAATTGACCTGCACTCATGTCAAAAAGTTCATTAGGATCTCATTTGTTTGTCATCGATCGTCCAGAACCCACAAGGGATTGCCTAGATGCACTTTCACTTATAGATGATGAGAATTGACGAACATGATTAATTGGTAACATGGGACTTGGGAGATCTAAGCAAGCATGGTTCATGGATTGGGTTGGATGATATGGTAGTTTGATTGCCTTGGATCTAAGGACCAGTTCATGCGAGAATAAGCCAGGACAACAGTGCCATCACAAGGCCAAGTATGGGTGCGGCTTAGCCGATTAATTAGGTGTATTGCCAGCATTGTTCGAATCAGTTGGGGGAGCGTGGAATGGCAGTCGTTTGGGTTTGCAATTGTGGTGGGACTACCCTTGGATACTAGTGGCACAAGAGAGGGCCCTTGGTTGGATGTGCTCAGTTGAAGGCATCACCACCGGTGAAACCTCAGTGGGTCTGAATATGCTGGTAGTCCCTTTGTAAAGGCTATTTTGTGATCTCTTGGACATACACCTAAGGAAGTGTAATTGACATAAGGGAGGTTTCCTTTAGTCACCGACGGGTGACAAAATCACAAAATTGTGGGAAAAGTAGTACAACCTCTATAGAGTGTTAAAAACTATCATGATAGTCGTGCTCACGGTTAAGAGCACTAGACAACTTCCATGATTAGAGTGAAACTTGGTATTTGGGATGGTTATGGTTTGATTTTGGTTATGGTTATGGATTGTATGGAGATAAATGGATATGGTTAAGATGATGGTAAGAGAATGGCATATGGATGAATAATGAATGATGAACATGAATTATTAGGTTTATTTGGGACATGATGGGATTAATTTCACATAGACATTGTAAGATGCTTTTCATATGTTATAAATGTACTTTTCAGCAAATAGCCATTATTTATTATCATTCCTCGTTTAAGCTACATGTCATTATTTCCCACACTTGCTGAGCACAACATGTGCTCACCCTTGCAATTCCCCCACCAACAGTTTCAGGTGATGTTTGGGAGTACTCTTAGAATAATGTGGAGTACTAGGTTGTGTGATGCCGTCGACTAGCATGTGATGTTGCTTGGAGTTCACTATATCCCTTGCTTATTTGCTTATTTGCTTAGTTGCTTAATTAAATTATTTCTGCTGCAGTTATAGTTCAATAATGTTCATTAGAGTTGTAATTTGAGGATTTTTTTAATATTGTAATAAAGTATTTATTTAATAATTTGCTCTATGGTTATTTTTTTTATATCATTTGTGAAGCACTCGTGTATGTGTGATCAATGTCCTGGGCAAACATATGCATCGCACTTGGGTCTTTTTCAAAATCGGGTGTCGCAGTTGTGGTGTCCATGTATGTGCCAAGTGTAGATGTTGTTATGATCTAGACATAATGCCATTATAATGTTATCATAAACATCATACACCACCACTATAGTCTAATTCGGTAATAATATGATTACGTTAATATGAATATGTTAGTGCTTGGATCCAACATTGGTTCAATGATGTTTAGGTTAATCATTGCCTTAAGATGAATCTTATATTGCAACTCTTATGGTATTTACTTAGCATGCAAGCATGGTGCTTGGATAGTTAAATAGCGTTGGATGCATCGTAGTCCATGGGTTGTAGAGGTAGGCGATAGGTAGTAACAGCCCTATCCGTCCGTTGTAATCCTCCATGTTCAACTACGACGTAGGCTCTTGGTGGGAGTCGCTTGGCAGACCAGGGTAAGCTCGTGCCCGACTGTAACACCCTCATTTTCATCATCATGCATTGCATACATTCTTATACATGTCTAACATGATGCAACACAAAAGGAGCAATATTAAAATGAATTATAACCAAAACCGCAATTAAAAACCATATTCAGTACGAACTTGTCCGGATTGGACCCGGGACTAGTCCGACCTAGCTACTGTTGTCCCCCGGACTCTCCCGCTAATTGCTACGGATTAGTCCGGAATTCGTCTCTGATGTTCTCCAAACTTGTCTGTTGATTTTGCGGACTAATCCGATTTCGTTTTTGTACCTTCCCGGACTTGTCTGTTGCCATATACGGAATAGTCCGATGATCTCTATTGAAAACTCCAAAGTCTGGTCAAGTTTCAATACTGGACAATCTCGGACTTGTCCGCCGTTGTACCGGACTTGTCCATTTGACTCTGAATTTCGAGACGGACTTGTCCGGTTTGACACCAAACTTCTGAGTTCAACTTTCTGAATCTCCTAATGGACTTGTCCGGCCTCCTACGGACTAGTCTGGTCTTGAGGGTTTCGACTCGAATTATATTTTCCTCCACGACGAGTGCTTGGGTAATTACCTTAATTGGGCCCAAGAACGTCGTGCCCCGCCTCTAAGGAGCCCAAAAGGGACTCTGCCACAACCTCTACTTGTTTCATACCCTACCCTACCACCTCTATCCTATATAAACACCCTACCGTCCACCTTCCACCCTTTTGCCCACGATAACGACCTTTAGCCCCTGCCGCATCTTGTGCCGCTGCTCTTTGAGAAGGAAGGAGTCCTCACCACCAGGAGAGAAGGAAGATAAGGAGGGATGAGAATCAAGCGAGATCGTCATCGCTGCTGCGATCTTCTTTGACAAATTTTTCGACGTCAACATCTTTCTTGCCAATTCTTCGTTTTCCTTGGATCTAAACGTCAAGTTCTCGAGTTCCACCGAATCATCAACCCTTGAACCCTAGGATTCATGGTAAATACCTTAGATCCATCTTTTCTACGTAAATTGTTGTTCTATATTAACTCAAACTATGCACTAAATGGAAATTTGCCAAAATCCTAGCCATAGCGGACTTGTCCGATCCAGTGCGGACTAGTCCGATCAACCTTTTGTTCTAGAGTAGAATGTCGGGCCAAGATGCGGACTAGTCCGGTCACCCATATCAGGAAATTTCTGGAACTTTTTTAATTTTCACTTGAAGGACTTAAAACTTGCTCTAATGTATAAAACTTAATTGTAACTAGTTACCAAGCAATGATAGAAACTTGATAACATGCATTACCACATAATTGCATCAATCATGCATGTCATGGCATATTGAGTAATATATGAGCCTTTATTGATTGTAATATTTGTTTTGTATGTTTGTTGCGCAAATTAGAAGGTAACGCTCTAGAGGGTGCTTTCGAGGACCTCCAACACCAGAACTCTGAAGCTTTTGACCCTAACCAATCTCAAGAGCAAGACAAGTGTCCTTGACCAGTTTGATACTATTTTTAAATGTTTTGTTTGCAAAATTGCATGCTTGTGTGAAATTGAAGGGAAACCCATGATAGGTATTTACTAGTCTTGTTTGACCATCCTTGTCGCTTGGAATATATTGTAGAGAGTCGGGAAGGGCATTTTTACTTTTTTGCTTTGCTCTAATTATTTGGGATGGGAAAGCAACCTAATGGCTCAACTATGAATTAATGCACTTATGGATGATGTGAATTGATTAATATGGTTAATTGCTAACATGGGATTGTGAGATCTAAGCAAGCATGGTTTGTGGATTGAGTTGGAAGATATGGTGGTTTTGCTTGCTTTAGATCTAAGGATCGATTCATGGAGAGACAACCCAGGTTTTACAGTGCCACCACAGGGCCAAGTATGGGTGCGGCTTAGCTGAATAATTAGGTGTATTTCCAGCATTGTCGGATCATTTGGGGGAGCGCGAAATGGGAGTTGGTGAGGTTTGCAATAGTGGCGAGACTGCCCTAGGATCAGAATGGCACAAGAGGGGGACCTTGGTTGGATGTGCTCAGTGATGAGGCTTTACCACCGGTGAAACCCTTGTGGGTCCGAATATGCTGGTGGTCCCTTGGTAAAGGCTATTTTGTGATATCTTGGCCACACACCATTGGAGGATCGTGGAGCGACTCAAGAGATGGAAACTGAGTTGGAGGCAAGTTTATTTGATGTACACCAGTTGGGTACTCAGTTGAGCACGATGACTGAAGATCGGGATCAGTCCAGGGCTGAGGCTCAGGACTGGAAAGCCAGTTGTGAACAGGCCCAGCAGGAACTCGACGGCTTTAGGATGTTTATGGTGCAGGCCAATGTACAAGCATTGGCTGTCACAAAAGCATCGATAATGGGCAAGGCAGCAGCTTCTACTTCAGCACTCGTATCGGTGGTGCCCAATCCTGAGAATGACGAGGAAGAAGAAGATCCTGAGGAAGTCGAGTTCTATACTTAGGTGATAGTGGTTGTGTTATTAACCACTGTAGACAGGGAGTAGTGCGGTGTAATAAACACTACCAGTATTTTGTGACTTTATGAGTCTTGTTGTGAATAGTAGTAGGGTGTGTGTATGACAACGTAGACATAACGTCTTGTGGTGACCAAGCATAGACGAGACAACTTCTATAGATGAAGTTTGTCTATTTTGGAGTTCTATTGTAAACTTGGACCCGAGATAATATAGATTGTATAAAGCTTGTACTTTATCAATTTATGTGAATGTTGTGTATTATCTATTGTTGTCTACAACATTACTATTTGTATGGAGGGATGAACTTGAGGCAATGAGACTTATGGTGTAAATCGTTGTATTGCAGCATGGTGCGTACACGTACAGCCCAGGAAGTGGGAGGCTCAAGTGGGGTACAGGGGGATGACACACCACCCCTGGGGCAGAACACGCCCCAGACGCAGCCACCTCCACCACCTCCACCTACACTTCCCAGAAGTCTCGCGGAGGTTCTCGCAGCAGTGCTCGGCTTGCGCAATGAGCAAACCGAGTTATTGCGGACCCTTGTACAGCATTCGTCCCGTCAAGGGGGACGACAAGCTGATGGGCCACGTCAGCCATATCCGAGTTCCTACTCGGATTTCACATCGACGCATCCGCCTATCTTCAGGGAGGTCGGCGAACCTTTGGAGGCGGACAAATGGCTCCGCTCCATTGAAGGGAAGTTTGGTTTACTCAAGATAACCGAACAACAGAAGACTTTGTTTGTAGCTCAACAACTGCAGGGGTCTGCTAGTGCGTGGTGGGCAAACTACCTCACCGCACGCCCCGCAGACTATGTCGTTAGCTGGGCAGAATTCCGGGAGGCGTTCCGGGACTACCATATCCCCCCTGGGATTTTGAGGAGGAAGCTTCAAGAGTTCTTGGAGCTGAAGCAGGGAGGAAGGAGTGCTTACGAGTACTCTAAGACCTTCAACCACTTGGCCCAGTATGCACAGGACCAAGTGAACACGGAAGAAAGGAAGCGAGAGTGCTTCTACCGGGGTTTGAACCCCAAGATGAAGGACAAGCTTGCCTTGTTCAACCGCAACAGCTTCAACGACATTGTCAATGCCGCGATCGTACAAGAGGACGCTACTCGAGAGCTGTCCTCAGACAAGAAGAAGAGGAGTGCTCCACAGGGCAGCGGAGGTGGTGCTCCTCATAAGTACCGAATGGTGTATCGATCACCATCCGACCAGAGGTGGCAACCGCCATCGCGACCACCGATGTCCAGTGGTCGCCAGTTTGGTAACGCCAGTTTCCGACCGCAGCAGCAGCAGGGGATGATCCCACGTGCACTTCCACCTCCACCGCGTGCACCAGGATTCCGTCCTCCCATTCGTACCAGCCAAACCCCATACACGTGTTTCACGTGTGGACGCACGGGGCACTTCGCCAAGGACTGCCCGCAAAATAGGCAGGGCGGAGGATAGTCATCATACCAGGGTGCCAACCAACCCCGCAACTAGCCCAAGAAGCCAGTCCCCAGACTCGGCAACGTCCACCACCTCGCCATTGAGGATGTTCCGGAAGGTGCACCCGTACTCACGGGTACGTTCTCTATCTTTGATCATCCCGTAGTCATACTCTTTCACTTCGGAGCTTCCCACAATGTCATTAGCAAGTCTTTTGTCATTAAAAGTCAGTTGCCTATTATCTCCACAAAAACTCCGTATGTGATTTGCACTCCGGCAGGGAAGACAGTAACAAATGAGATGGTTCCTGGAATACCACCTAACCTAGAGGGTACTATATATCTTACTTCGCTTCTGATACTAGAGAATCAGAGGCTAGATTTCATCTTGGGAATGGTGTGGTTACAATACCATGGTGCTATTCTAGATCTCGTTCCTCAAAAAATATATCTAAATTCTCCACTTCATCCTTCCCAAGTCCTCAATCTTGAGAGAACCGTTCTAGTGAATCCATCTACTCACAATATCGAGGTTATTGAACTTAAGGATATTATGGTAGTATGTGAGTATCCGGACGTGTTTCCCAAAGATCTTCCTAGTATGCCACCAGAAAGAGATGAGTTCAAGATTGAGCTTGTACCGAGAACAGTGCCGATCTCAAGGCAGCCCTACAAGATGGCACCCAAGGAACTTGCAAAACTGAAGGAGCAGCTGACGGAGCTTGAGAACAAGGGTTTCATTCATTCAAGTTCATCACCATGGGGTTGTTCTGCATTGTTCGTGGAGAAGAAAGATAAGACCTTGAGACTACGTGTGGAATATCGTCCACTCAATGCTGTCACTATCAAAAACAAGTATCCACTACCACACATTGATATCCTTTTCGATCAACTAGTGGGTGCTAAAGTATTTTCGAAGATGGATCTTCGATCCGGTTATCATCAGATTAGAATCCGGCCAGAAGATATACCTAAGACAGCATTCTCGACGAGGTATGGACTGTATGAATACCTTGTTATGTCCTTCGGATTGACCAACGCACCGGCTCATTTCATGTATCTCATGAACTCGGTGTTCATGCCAGAACTGGACAAGTTTGTCGTGGTCTTCATTGATGACATCCTTGTGTATTTGAAATCTAAAGAAGAACATGCTCAACACTTGCATATCGTGCTTCAACGATTACAGGACCACCATCTATATGCTAAGTTTAGAAAGTGTGAATTCTAGATCAGCCAAGTGCCATTTTTAGGGTACATCATATTCGCAGAAGGGATTGCAGTTGATCCAAGCAAGATAAAGCAAGTACTCAAATGGGAGTCTCCAAAGTCTGTACATGAAGTTCGAAGTTTCCTGGATTTAGCTGGGTATTACCGGAGGTTCATTCCCAGTTTCTCCAAAATAGCTAAACCAATGACAGAACTTTGAAAAAAGGGAAGAAGTTTGTATGGACAGAGGCATGTGAGGAAGGTTTCCAGGCATTGGTAAAACACCTCACAACGGCACAGGTATTAGCTCAACCAGACACAACCAAATCATTTGACGTGTATTGTGATGCATTAGGAATTGGTTTGGGTTTTGTGTTGATGCAGGACAGACGAGTGATCGCTTATGGATCACGGCAGCTTCAGAACGATGAATAGCACTATCCGACTCATGATCTAGAGCTTGCTGCTGTGGTACTAGCATTGAAGATGTGGAGACATTATCTACTGGGTAATCTAGTACATCTCTACACCGATCACAAGAGTCTGAAGTACATCTTCACCCAAAAGGACTTAAATATGCGACAATGTAGATGGTTGGAATTAATCAAGGATTATGAGATTGAGATCCACTACCATCCAAGCAAGGCGAACGTAGTCGCAGATGCACTGAGCCGCAAGTCCCATGTCAACAGCCTTTCCATCACCTCAATGGAAGAAGAAGAACCAAGTCTCTACTTGGTTCCATATGGGGCACTCTACAACCTAGCTCTCATTCCTACTACCAGGGAGGATATTATGGACGCTCAGAAGGAGGACAAAGGGATGTCGCACATTCGGCAAAGAATCGAAAAGGGGGACATGAAATGTTTCCGATGTGACAATGAAGGTATCCTCTGGTTTAAAAACCGCATAGTGGTACCCCGGAACATGGAACTTCAGAAGAAGATACTGGATAAATCTCATTTATCCAAGTATTCCATTCATCCGGGAAGTAAGAAAATGTACCAAGACTTAAGGAAGAAGTTCTGGTGGACTCGGATGAAGAGAGAAGTAGCAAAATATGTATCCGAATGTGATACATGTCGACGAGTGAAGGCCGACCATATGAAGGCAGCTGGACAACTTCAACCTTTAAGCATATCAGCATGGAAATGGGAGGATATCAACATGGATTTCATTGTTGGGTTGCCTTCCACTTTCCATAAGCACGACTCAATTTGGGTGATCGTTGACCGGTTGACCAAATCAGCTCATTTTATACCGGTCAGTGTCGAGTATGATGCAAAGCGGTATGCAAAGCTTTATATCTCCAGAATCTTGTGTTTACATGGAGTACCCCGCACTATCATTTCAGATCGTGGATCTATTTTCGTTGCTCGATTTTGGGAGCATCTCCATGATGCATTGGGTACCAAACTGATTCGAAGCTCGGCTTATCATCCTCAGACTGATGGGAAAATCAAACGGATGAATCAAGTGCTAGAGGATATGCTTCATTCCTGTGCCATCTGCCATGGTAGGAACTGGGATGATTATCTACCATTGGCGGAAGTGTCACACACCCTTGAACTGGTGCGAATCCGGTGAACGAGTGGTATATGGAATTGACTTGGTAAATTAAGCTGAAGAGAAAGTACACTTTATTCAAGCAAATCTCAAAGCTACTCAGTCTCGTCAGAAGAACTATGCGGACAAACGACGTCGACCTCTTCACTTTAAGGTTGGGGATCAAGTTTATCTCCGGGTATCCCCAATGAAAGAAATTCATCGATTCGGAGTGAAAGGGAAGCTAGCTCCACGTTTCATTGGGCCGTTCACAATAATCGAAAGATGTGGACCTGTGGCATATCAATTGGAGTTACCTCCGTCGCTAGCAGGGGTCCACAATGTGTTTCACATTTCTCAATTGCGGAAATGTCTCAAAGCCCCAACGAATGTACGTATTGAGGATTTGGAGGCTCTCCAACCAGATCTTACTTATTCCGAGCATCCAAGCCAGATCATTGATGAGAAAACTCGCACCACAAGGAACCGCACCTTGCGTTTCTACAAGGTCTTGTGGAGCAACCACAGTGCTGAGGAAGCCACGTGAGAAAGCGAGGAGTATCTTAAGATGAACTATCCGAACTTGTTAGCGGCACTTGTTCAGTAGATCTTTACCTTTTGCCTTTCCTTTGTAATCTCGGGACGAGATTCTTTTAAGCGGGGAGGAATGTAAAATCCCACTTTTTCCTTTCATGTGAAGTTCAGCTACAAGTGTTTATCAAAAATAGTTGAGGTCAATATAGTTGTGCACATGAAATTGACCTCACTAAAAAGATCTCTTTCTACTCATGTTTAATTTTATTAACATGAGGATTGGACTTCACCCCTAATCCTAGAACATTTTAATTTAACCTTTCTGCAAAGTTGGGAATTTAATTGAATGAAATGGCTAGGGAAAATTATATTGCAGCAATATAAAATCAAAACAAATGTAATTTGATTATGTTTCTATGTATATCTGGCCCTGACAAAAAGATTCAAATCCAAGGCTCCAAATTTTTCCTTGGCCTCTTAAATATTTTAAATAGCTTCTCGGTAAATTTTCAAGATTTTTGAAGTACGTCTTCCACTTAGTTGGACATGTACAAAGGGTTTTTTTCGCGTCGATCTCAAAATTTAGCTTTGCACTTGACCTTGTCCAAATCAACCCACAATTTTTCCTAAGACCCTTTATGGTTCAGTGAGCTTTGTTTCAAAGTTTGGGGATTTATGGACCTAAGTTACTATTTATTTCAATAGGGTTTATAAACTAGTTTGGATTCAAATTTGATTTTGAATTTGAAACAAACTATGTCCAAATTGAAATCTGATTGCAGATTTGGGTTCCTCATATTTTTCTTAGCCTGTCTGTAAATTTTGGGAATTTTTGGGCAATGTTTGAGGTGGAATTTACAGGAACAGAGAAGAGGGAGTAGTGGGGCCCACATGTTAGACAGGGAAAACGTTTCACCGCCTCTGTTTTCCTTCTCCGTGCGACACCGCGACGGCTGTATGCCGCCAGCACCCGGTTTGGCCGTGGGTCGCCTCCAGCTACCCCAGCCTCCTTATCTACTGCGGTGAAGGCTTTTTATTCACTCCACCGTCGACCGCAGTCACTCCTCGGATCACCTCTCGCTCGCGCTGCTTCGTTTCCACCTCGGTTCCGCCTAATGCCGCTCAGCCTCGCTGCCGCTACAAGCTTCCTCGTCCTCTACAGTCTTTTGGAAAAAGGTGCGCCATGATCTCGTGTAGCTTTTGGTAAAGTTTGAACTCGTATCGTGCATCCTAGCGTCCGTATTTCGTGAAAAACCGAAGCACTTTTATAGCTTTGGAGCTAGTTCGTCGATTTAATTCCGATTGTATGAACAATGATTCTTTGATCCATTTAGACAACATGATCAATGTCTCCTAGCGCACCTTCCCTCCAAAAATCAGAAGGAACCATCGAGTAATTCTCGAGTTATCCCATTTTCCCCTTCCGCCATTGAAGGAGCTCAGTTCACCGTCGACCTTAGTGTTGCCGGCTATGGCACGAGTTCTAGACCCTCCTAACCTCTTTCCCATGCTCCCAAGGTGCTTCCCGAGCTTTCGTATGAGAGTTTTCCCTAGGAAATTAAGGGTCCCGACATGACCGGAACCCTAGCACCCGCCGCCGCCATCGAGAGTGGATTTCCAGTCACCCATCGCCGTTGGGAGGTACTCCAACGTGTTTCCCGCGCGAAGCTAGGGTGGGGCAGCGAGTTTCGAGGCTCCCCATGGGCCGGAAACCGTTGCCGGCGAGAGCGCCACCGCGTGCTGGCGTGGACGCCTGCCGCCCGAGCCCGTGGCCAGAGGAAGAAGAAAGATGGGGCACGGGTCCCACCTGCCAGTGAGTGCAGCGCGGCCTGGATCAGCCTGTGGCCAAGGGATCTAGTGTGGCCACGTGGAAATGTTTATGGCCTCCAGTGTGACTGCCTCCTGGTTGGCTAATTTAAATCCGGTGGGCCCATGCGCCAAATTTAAAAGCTGAATATTCCAAATATATGCAGAACCATTTCCAAACTTGAAAAATCAATATCTCTCTGTAGACTGCTCCAAAAATCTTCAAGCAAATTTTGTTTGAAAGCCCTCGAGCTCTAGTTCTTTTAGTACCAATTAGGTTCTGTGAAACTTACTTTTAAATTCTGTAGGAAACAATCTTTCCATATGCACATACAATTTTTCCAGGTGAACTTTCCAATGGAAAAATCCCCAAAATTCACATAAAATGTATGGCCCTATTCTTGATTTCCAGGAAAGTTTTGGGAGCCATTGCACCTGTACAACCCTCTGTATAATTCAATAACCTTTTTCAGTCATTGAATTATTACAGATGTTCAGTTGCTTTATTATGTCCCAAATTTGGACTGAGCCTTCATTTAGTCATACACTAGTTCCCGTAATAATCTAGGATTTAATTGACTTAGTCTCCTAGTCCTAATTTAGTTGCCAACTGAATGTTAATTGAAAAGCTAAAATTCAATTATAAAATAATTCCAGAAATTCTTGCCAACTTTGAAATTCAATAACTCCTTCACCAAGGCTTAGAAATTTATGAAACCAATTTTGCTAGGACCAGGACAACCTCCTCTATCATGATCATCAACTGGCAGCTATGTTCAAGCTACAGTTTCTTCTCTAAAATTCTTGGGAGTTTATTGCTTACCATGATTTTAGAGACAACAAACTACTTTGATCATATCCTGTTCTTTGCCAGAGCTTCTATCATATTCCTTCGTATCTATCATCAAAGTCCCAAAGCCAATTAAGATCATTATCGTATAATGATCACCATAGATTAGATTATGGTATTAGTAGGAATCATTTTACAAAGTCATTCATATACATATTATATGCATATCGTGTAGTGACCGAAGTCGAGGAGGAACCGGAGGCCTTGGTGGTACACCTGCCAGATACTAACACAGACTCCGACCTGCATCTAGGCAAGCCCCGGTTTGCATTTAAGTCGTTTATAAAGTTTTGCTTTATCACTATGTTGATTAGCATATGAATTGAGCATTACGTTCAGGATGCTTGAACACTCCAGATGCATGACCCACAATCCCTTTGCTTGTGTGCTTATGTGCTTAGTAGAGGATCGTGGGATGCTCCGACATTTGCCATATCCATATAGGCTTATATAGGTAGTTGCTTATTTTCATATCCCTCGATGCATATAGTTGGGGATGTTTTCTATGTTCTTCTATCTCTTGATCTTTCTTCAGATGTCGAGAACTCACAACCAAAGGAATGTCAATGAGAGGAGGAAAACGATGGGGCACCTGAGAACAACAACAATGGACTTGGACCTGAGGCTAGCAACCTTGACCAGTTGATGGCTATGCAAAATCCACTACAAAAATTCGTCAATAGGGCGTCGGCCATATGAGCATCAGTTGTGTATAGAAACCGACATCCATACCCTAAAGGCATCGGTTGACCGACGCTATTAGCCAACGAAATATTTCGGACGCCTTAAACAACTACGTGCGTTGGGGCCGACGCATTTACCGTCTATGGGCGTCAGTTTTGGAAACCTGACGCCCTTACACATAAATGTGTCGACCGCGTGGACCGACGCTTCTAATGCACTTAAGGGCATCAGTTCCTCTGAGACCGACACACATATATTGTCACGTGGGCAGCATACCGAGCGCGTCTATGAGCGTCGGTTTCGTACAAACCGACACATTTATATTGCCACGTGGGTAGTGTACTGATCGCGTCTATGAGCGTTGATTTCACAAAAACCGACGCATTTATATTGCCACGTGGGCAGCGTACTGATCGCGTCTATGAGCGTTGATTTCACACACTCTTAACATAATTTTTTTTTATACAACCTATTTCCTCTCCCTCCTCGGCTGAGGAGCCTCTATTTTGCATAGCACAACACAGATATAACGACATTCAACAACAACATTGACAAGTTTTCAAACACAACAACATAGACAAGTTTTCAAATTTCAAGCACAAGCACAGTAGTACGAAAATTAGTAAACAAAATTCAAATGTCGTTGTGGGAGCCTCCACTCGCACGTCCTGCACTCGAATCGCCTCCACTCGCACCTACGTCATTGATGTTAAGGAAAACATCGCAACCTCTGGGTGTTCCATGACGAGGCCCCTATGATAAACAAATAAAAGAGAAACTTAATAACATTTTTCCTCATAGGTATTAATAATACGAAGTCAACTAAAACTCACAAAAGCCCTCTCATTTCCTCTCACTATCAATCTCCCTATCTCTCTCCCTCGCCCTCGCTCGCTCTCACACTCCCTCTTTATCTCTCCACCTCTCCCTCTATCTCTTCCTCTCAAGCTCCCTCTCTATCTATATCTTCTTTTCTCCGACTATCTCTCTGTCTCTCCCTCTCTATGTCTTCCTCTCCCTCTCTATCTATCTCCTCCTCTCTCCCTCTCTCACTTGTTCCCTCTTTCACATCATCTCTCCACTCACTCTTTCCCTTCCCTTTTTAATATTGTGCGAATTAATATGTGTTTTTATAATGAAAGTGTTGTAACAAGTATACAAGTCATGCATACCACCGTGTCTCCAACTTGTGATGGGTGAGTCTGCACCGGAGGGAAAGGCATCGGTGGGAAAACTGCATCAAGGTTTGAGATCCTAATTAGAAACATTTTGAAATTGAAAAATTGGTCAAATACAAAAATTTCAATTTACTTGAATAATTTTGCTGCAATACAGAAGCCAACAGCGACACGAATCCGTAAGGTTGTGGAACACATGGTTGACCACTCTCGAAATCCTGCAACGCAAATGGTTACGATATTGCATGATATAATCTGAATCTATAAGGTAAGTAAATGTACCTGTGAGGAAGAGCCGACGTGTTGTGCTGGCTGCATTGGAGGAGGCATCATGTCGAGGTAAGATTGCAGAGGTGGACCAAACTGAGAACTGGAGTTACCTTGACCCATGAACTGCATCAAGTAAATTAGTTGCAATATCTTGAGTAGAAACATTTTTAAATTGAATGAAATTTTCAAATGAGAAAATTACATGTTACCTGAGACATATACAAATAATGCATATGTTGCTGCAGCATCTGTGTCTGTTGCTGTTGTTGTTGCAGCTGCATCTGCATCTGCATATCCTGCTTGGTGCATCTGAATTATTCTCGTAATTCATCAGCCTCTGCAGTAGATTGAAATCGACTACCACTAACATTGGACGACCGTCGTCTAGCATAAGACTCATGCTCTACATACCCGTCGCCCAATCCAAGTCTACAAAAATACAAGTGTGATGAATCGACATTCATTAACATAGAAATCATCATTATCTTTACACGTACCTCCCATGCGGTAGACCTCTGCCGGCATCGTACGCCGCACCCACATCCAACGGCTCTCTCAGATAGCCTGAATCAAGTCCATGGTTCTTCTTAAAACACTCAACATACTTTTGTTGTGATACATTTAGTTGACGGATTAATGTAGTACAAGATAAATTGAGTTGATGGATAGATGCAAGAAACAATCAACATACATACCAATTTCTGCGTTGATGCCTCGTCACACAACACCTGCGAGCGATTTGGTTCTGGACCTTTGTGTCCCTTAAGATAAACCTCAAAAAACGTAGGAGGCATTCCAGTTTTAGCTATCTGCAATACCAAAATTCAACAATTTAATCAATACAATTAATTGAAGCAATCTAAGTATGAATGTAAGAATTCAGACCTTCCTTTGTTCCATTCGCAATATCCATCTGGCCTGAAGAAGTTATTTCCTAGCTTGCTCTTCTGGTTTTTCCGGTGTCTATCAGAAATATATCTGAACTCAGCTGAGCCCCAATACCCTCATAACCACTCCCAAGCCTCCATATTCGCACAAATCCAGTCGACATGGCTCCACAAGTACTCCTCCCTAGTTAGGTGAATTTTGGATGCTTCCTTGTTTGTCATGGGCTGGAACATCACCGTCTTGTAGTATAAGGTCACAACTTTGATCCATGCCATAGAGAAGGAGTCCTTGGCACGTCTATTCGCTACGTTATGAAAAACCGAGCAAGCATATGCTTGACTCACACCCTCCGCCAAATGAAACATACCCTGCATACAAGTAATAATTAATGTCAACCTGTAACACCCTCATTTTCATGCATCATGCCCTACACACACTCATATACATGTTTAACATTAACCCACAACAAGAGAAATGGGTTTAAAATTGATTTGCAGCATTTAAAATTGATTTGGAACAAAACCGCACTTAAGATGCAAGAAAGTGCGGACTAGTCCGATTCTACTGAGGACTAGTCCGATTTCTTTCTGGCTAAAAATGTACTTGTCCGTTTTTGGTATGGATTAGTCCGATTTTGGCTCTGGAAACTTTCAGACTTGTCCGATTTTGTGCGGACTAGTCTGATATTCCAAGGATCCTTGAAAAATTGCTAACTCCTTGGACTTTTACAGACTAGTCCGGAGTTCCAGCGGACTTGTTCGATTTCCTCTCTGTTTAAAGTCGGACTTGTCCATTTTTTGGCCAGACTTGTCCGATTTTCTCTCTGGACGACTTCGGACTAGTCCGGTCCTTTCCGGACTTGTCTGATATTTCGCGACTCCGAATTGATCTTTCGTTTTACGACTTGTTTCTTGGGTTTCACGTTATGTGGGCCTAGGGACGTCATGCCTAACTCTTTTAGAGGCCATGTGGGACTCTAAACCGACCTCTACTCATCCCAACTCGAAATCCATCTAACCCTTGCCTCCACCTCTATATAAACAACCTCACGCCTTGGATTGACATCTATTTGCCACTTTTCCACCCCACCCAAACCCTAGTTCGTGGAGAGCCACCACCAAGGAGGGAGGAGAAGATCCCAAGCATGAAGAAGAAGAGGAGGAGACGAAAGAGGATCAAGATCTCCACCAAGTTTTGTTCCTCATCACCAATTCATCTCCAAGTTCATCACCAACCCTAGATCACCAAGATCCAAGTGCTACCTCCAAGTTTCTTGATTCATTGGAGTCCTAAACACCTGGTATACCTTCTATTCTCTTTTCCTTATGAGAATTCAACCCCTAATATCCAAATTTACGTTGATCTAGAAAACCCTAATCTGCTGATCTCGTAGAGTGCGGACTTGTCCGATCCCTAGCGGACTAGTCCGGTCTTCCTGGTTAAATTGCATCAAATTGATTCTAAAATTTGATCTAATCAACTCCAAACCTGTATAAACTTGTTAAAAGCTATTAGAAATAGTTAGTTACCATTAAAGCAATCTAGTAACGAGTTCTACCTTGTATTTGCATCAATGATGCATGTCATGTCATATTGAGTAATATTTGTGCACTCTTTGATTGTTTTTCTTGTCTTGTATGTTTATTGTGAGGATTAGACGGATTTGCGCTAGAGAGTGCCGCGGAGGATCTACAGCACCAAGAGTTTGAAGGCTTTGACCCTAATCAACAGCAAGAGCAAGGCAATGTCCTTGAAGCATATTGATCCTGTTTTTAAAATAAATGTTTTGTTTGCAAAATTGCATGCTTGTGTAAATTTGATGGGAATGCTATGATAGGAAGTTGACTAGCTTTGTTTAACCACCCTTGTCACCTGGAACGGTAGAGAGTCGGGAAGGGTTTTTACCTTTTTGCTTCGCTTAATTAATTGGGATGGGAAAACAACACTACACATTTAATTAAGCATTAATGATATTTTGGTTAATGTGAACTGGTCAATATGATATGGTAATGGGTGATCTAAGCAAGCCTGGTATGTGGATGGGTTGGATGTCATGGTGGTTTGCTTGCTTTAGATCTAAGGACCGGTTCATGCGAGAATAAGCCAGGACTACAGTGCCACCATGAGGCCAAGTATGGGTGCGGCGTAGCTGATTAATTAGGGCTTTGCTAGTGCTGTTTGGACCATTGTGGATGCTCGGGTAAGGGGTAGTCGGATTGGGTTTGTTGATGATTGGTGGGACTACCCTAGGATCCAAATGGCTCAAGAGGGGGCCCTTGGTTGAAGATGTGCTCTGAGGGAGACATCGCCACCGGTGAAACCTCAGTGGGGTCTAAATAGGCTAGTAATCCCTTTGTAAAGGCTATTTTGTGATCTCTTGGCCATACACCAAAGGAAGTGTAATTGGCATAAGAGAGGTTTCTTTAGTCGCCAACAGGTGATGAAATCACAAACACGTGGGTAAAGTGGAACAAACTCTGCAGAGTGTGTCTAAAACTATCATGATAGCCGTGCTCCCGGTTATGAGCACCTGGACAACTTCCATGATTAGAGGGTACTCGGTATTGGGATGGTATTTGGGATGGTTATGGACTAATTTTTGGTATTGAATATGGTTATTGGGAAATGGTGGAATCTGGAATTATTGATGAGGATGGTGAACTATGGATTGGTATCGTGATATTACTTATGATTATGATGGGTTTACTTCATATACATATAATATATTGCTTTTCAAATGTTTTAATGTACTTTTCAGCACTTTGCCATTATTATTGTCATCATTTGAATTAGCCACATGTCATACTTTCCACACTTGCTGAGTACGACATGTACTCACTCTTGCAATCCCCCCCCCCCCCAACAGTTGCAGGTCAGGATTGGGAGTTTAATGTTGATAATGCAGAGTTCTAGGCCGTGTCTATTGTCAGCTTTGCATGTGGTGTTAATTGGAGCTGCGCTATACCCTATTGCTTATGCTGCCTAGCTGTTTAGTTTGCTTAATTAGTTTATTTCTGCTGTCGGTGGTTTTGATCCGGTAGATCTCCCAACACTACTAAATGTGTTTGTGGAGTTTGAAGTTCGGTGTGGGCGCGCGGAGATTCAAGAAGGTGAAATGTAAAATGACACAGGAGACACAAAGATTTACGTGGTTCGGGCCGCCTGAGCGTAATACCCTACTCCACGGGGTGTGTTGGTGTTGTATTGGATGTATGAACTCAACTCAGGTTACGTGAGTTGAGAGCGCGTGTCAGCCGATTAGACCAACCTAGATCAGATCAGATCAGAGCCGAGAGCAGACCAGATCAGAGCAGAGAGCAGACCAGATCAGAGCAGAGAGCAGACCAGATCAAAGCGGAGCAAAGAGAGCCCTCTATGTATCGTCGGCCTGTCCTTTTATAGTACAAGGACAAACCGTTACAAGTTGTCCTTGCCCGACATGTGGCCCCTGCGGCTACTAATATTGATACACATTTGATGCGCTTAATTACCCTTAATGACCGAGTTACGGGCTTTGATAGCGCCGTTACTGGTAATAAGGGTCGTCCGATCGTGTGTCATTAACATAGTATTAATGACACTTAATCGGGTCTTGAAGTCCTTGATTCCCCTTTGAAGATCCAGAGCCGTTGTGGATTTTACCAGAGGTTTGAGGCTGAAGATCTGACGATTGGACTCGTGGCAGCCCCGGAGCATACTGTGGGGAACAGATAGGTCCGGTCCCACCTGACACATGTCAGTTCTGGAGCTTCCCTCGGTCTGGGGTTACGTCCGGGGGTGCTGTTATGGTATATAGCCTGAAGCTTCCCCCTTGTGGGCGGTAGCTCCGGTTTGATGGTACATGTGGTGACCCTGGGACTAACCATGTTGGGGAAGCCGGTCCGGTTATGTCTGACATGTGGGCCTTCGAAGGTCTTCAAATCAAGTAGATGACATTTCCTTGAGATCTTTGCAATGTCAAGGGGTCTACGGTACTCAGGGTACCGACAGTGGCCCCTGGGCCGACCACTGGGGAAGACCCCTTGGGTGAAGTCATTCCGCCGGAGGTGGGTCCATCCTTCGACTTTTGAGCCGAGTCTTCAAAGGTCTTCAGATGTGCCATTGGCGATTGTTTTGGAGTTAAATACTCGCCGCGTGGCATATCCCGGGTGAGGCAAATGAGATCTTTGGCGTGCGGATCTCACGCAATTGAAGGTCGCCGGTTCCCGATACGAAAATCATATCGGTTCCGCGCGCCTTGTCAGGCTGCCGCCTTCGGGCTTCCCTCCTTTCATGATGACAGCCGTTCGCCTGGGTAAGAACCTCGACATGGTCGTCGGGGTGGTCCCGGGCCCTCTTGTCATTGGCAGGGTGAAATTTTTGAATAGTATCTTCGGCTTCCCTGCGGTTTCCATCCAAGCGTTGCGGGGGCTTACTTAGGAAGGAAAGCGCGCACCGTCTGGAGTTCTTTACGCCTCTCATCTGAACTTGCACTCGAACTCCCAAACTTGTGCTTGCTTTTCCTCCCTTGCCTCGCTGTGCTGCGATGGAGTTGGGTCTCCGCAAGAGCCGCTTGAAGATCGAAAGTGACCTGAAGAAGGTTCGGGCCCTCATGTGGTGGTCCCCGGACTTCTTCAACCACCTAGTCCGCACCGGGGGAGAGCTCCCATTCGAGAAGGAGCACGCCTGCGAGATGGTGTACTTTTCTGCGTACGCCATGGTGGGGTTGATCCCACCTTTTTCCTCCTTTTTCTTGATGCTGCTAGACTTCTATGGTCTGCAGCTGTACCACCTTGGCCCCCACTCCATTATTCTATTGTATGTCTTCGTCCACTTCTATGAAATGTGTGTGGGCATTCCCCCCTGCATTGAGCTTTTCCAGACCTTCTTCACCGTCCATACCATCGGAAGGGGTGATGAGTATCTTGGCTTCTATTACTTTGTGAAGCGTAAGAAATGCCCATTCAAGTACCTCCGGTCGTTTCCCTCTGGAAAGTGGGACGATTGGAAGAAAGACTGGATAGTCATCTAGGTGGAGGAGCACGAGAAGCTGGAGCTGCCCGAAGGCCTCCCCAACATCGACACTGCAGTCCGGAGTGAAGCTCCGGTGCTGTCGGATGCCTTCAACCCTGCTCTGACCAGGATCCGCCAATGTGTGGAGGGAGGATTAACTCCTCAGGCGGTATTTAGCAATTTCCTGGTCAACAGGTGGGCACCGCTGAAGAGGAGAGAAAAACTTGCTTGGAGCCTCAACAGTGTGATGGACGATGATCGGGTCGAGACCGGGCTGAAGTCCAACATGGAGGGGGCAACCTTGGAGTTTCATCTCAAGAAGTTCCAACACAGCATCGACGTCACGGGTGATGACTTGACCCCGCCACCAGCTTTCCTCCCTCTGAACATGGAAGTACAATTCAGCAGGGAGCTCTGGCAGACGATGCCGGCGCTTGATGACCTCGGTGTCGTCGAGAGACGATCGACTTCCAGGGTTGTGATCCCTGGGGCTTCTGAAGGTGACTCTGCCCCTGCCCCGAAGCTAAGGACCGAAGTCGTCAGCAAGGGCAAGGAGTCGGCGGCCGAACCCTCGAGCCGGAAGAGGAAGCTGAAGCATGCCGATGCAAGGTCCGTCAGGCCTGCACCCTCTGCAGCAGCTCCTTCTCCCCGGAGGGGGAGGTCTTCTACAACTACGGCGACTACACCTGCAACATTCTCTTCCCGGGGTGCTAGCCCCGGGCATGTGACTCCAGTACCAGGGCCAGCTGAGGTCTCTGGGTCCAGAGGTCCTTCTCGGTTGAGGGGGGCCTCGACTAAGGAAATGATCGCGACTGCAACAAGTTCCGGGGGGCCTTCCGGAGCTACCACGCCGGCAGCGGCCATGGTCAGTCCAGAACGCCCGGGAACGAGATTCCGTGCAAGCTGGTGCGGAAGCCTTCCGAGGTAATTTTTAATATTTACCTCAGACAGTTGTTTTGTTGTAGTAACTGTTTTTTAAGTTTCTTCATCCATCATCTGCAGCGTCCCCAAGAAGAGGAGTGAGGCTCTGCCCTCAGCCACAGCAGCTGAAGCTGTGAGGGCGGAGGCTTCTGCTCCTGTCCCGGTGCCGCCCCAAGTGGTGGCTGAAGCTGCGGTAGCTCCGGCGCCAGCTATCGTGGTCATGGACCTCGACTCATCCCCCGAGACTCCCGTGGTAGCGCCGGACCACGGGAGAGAAGATGCTCCAGCGGCACCTGCCCCGGCGGTTGAAGCCCCGGGTCTTGATGCTGAGATGTTGGAAGCTTCGGCCGCTGAGCCGGAGGAAGCAGTAATTCCGACCCCAGAGCTGGAAATTGTCGAAGCCCCGGCAGTTGAGCTAGAGGTTATTGAAGTCCCAGCGAGCGAGCCGGATGTTGAGGATGTCCCGGCGGTTGAGCCGGCTACCTCCAAAGCTCCGGCCTCAGAGCCGGTTGCCACTGAAGCTCCGCCTGCAGAGCCGGTTGCAGTTGAAGACCTTCCGGCGCCTGAGCTAGTTGAGGTTGAAGCTCCGGCCTCAGGGCTGGTTGTTGTTGACCTTCCGGCGCCCGAGCCGATCGTTGTGGAGGCATCAGCACTCGAACCCATGATGGTCGAGGCGCCAACACCCGAGCCACGAACGGAGGATGAACCTAGGCCGGAGCCGGAAGTAGCCCCTAATCCGGAAGTGATGACGGTGGAGGTGCCTGCTGCTGAGCCAGGGTGTCCTAATGAAGTCGCTGGCCCCCTGCCTGAGGGGGCAAATGAAGACCTGGCAGCAGGGCCTTCGGAAGCACTTCCGGAGGTCGGAACTTCTTTTGCGAGACCCTCCTCGGTGGCGACTGAGGCTATCCCAGAGGACGGCCCTAGTGCCGTGGAGGCTCAGGGGACCACTCTTGTGGAGTGGGCCCAATTTTTGTAAACGAGAACCTGCTGGAACCAGCAGAGGAGACCCCAGCAGGTCCGGACCCTATTCCCCTGTCGTTGTCCATTGACAACGCTTGCTCCAGTCTGCGTCAATTCCAGCTGGTGTTCTACCACGACAGCAAGGCTCTTGAAGAGGAGCGCCAAACCCTTAGGCGATGGCGTAATCAGCTCTACTTCGAGACCAAGCTGGCGCAGTCGAGGCTGGCAGACGACAAGGAGTGGATCAAACAGGAGAAGGTCCGCCTGGAATACTGGGGCAAATTATTGGATGATAGGAAGAGCTTGACTCGTACCCTCGACACTCAATCCCGGGCCATTTATGAGCAGGCCAAGGCAACTAATAGTGCGGTTGATGATCGCCAAGAAAGGCTTGAAGCCATTAACACTATCCTCATCAAGCACCGGGAGGCACTTGAGGAGAGGGAGAAGAAGCTCGAAGATGAAGAGCAAAAACTCCTATAGCTGCGGGATGATGTCATGAAGAGGGAGGAGGAGCTCGCCGAAAAGGTGGCTCTGGTTGACAAGGGCCTCGAGGAACGCACCAAGAAATTGGAGGAGCATTGCGTTGAGGAGGAGGAGAAGGCCTGGGTGCGAGGGTAGGAACTCTACAAGCAAGAGTGTGCCATGGCTGCTAGGGAGAAGAAAGTTAGGGGCCGGGAGAAGGACCTGGTCGACCACCGGAACAAGATCCACCTCCGGGAGGAGGAGCTCGGAAAACTCGAGAAGCAGGTTGCTGAAAAGATTCAGCAAAATGCCAAAGAGGTTGAGCGCCTTGCTCGTGAGAATTCTGAACTGGCGGCGGCCAAAAGATCCTTGGAGGAACTGAAGGGCTTGAGGACTGCAGACTCCCTACAGGTTTGGGAGTTCCTGAGGAAGGCCAACGACGCGCTGACACAAATGGGCTTCAGTCCCGTGCATCTGGATGATCCGGAGCCGGAGCCGAACCTGGCGTTGCAAGCGTCGAGCTCGGCGGGTGACAAACTCTTCAAGGTAGGCGATGCCATCGCGGACCAGTTGGAGGCTGAGGGGCAGTCCCTGGCGAAGAACGTCGCAGAGTGTGTGCTGACGTGCTACACCAGCCGGGATCCCCAATTTCCTCTGGACCCGGTGCTTGAAGGTCCCATCGAAGGAGAAGGTGAAGCCACCCGAGCCAACGTGTCGGAGGTTGGTCAGAAGGTCGCCCAGTTCTTCCATAGGGTCTAGGACCATCTCTGTAGCTCCCACTTGTATTCTCTCTTTTTCTTCCCCAATTATGAAATCCACAATTTGTTAATGAATTTCATTTTTTGTCTTCAACACTTCTGTCTTCACATGGCCCCCTGGTAGATGTACACAATTTGATTGTGAACATGTACCAAGAGGATATTGTATTTTGTTGAAGACTCGTTTGCTTCGAACTTGTAGAGTGTAGGTCCGAAGTCTTCGATAGTGAAGGCCCCCTGAGGTTGTTGGAGCTCAAAAGCTCCGGCATTGACTACCGTTGGAGCTTAGTAGCTCCGTCAATAGTCCCTATCAACGCGTAGAGCATCGATAGTTAGCCCTCTGGAGTGTCGGAGCTTAGTAGCTCCAGTAGTGACCTTTGCCAACGCGTAGCTTGTCGGCAGCAGACTCTGCTTGTGGGGTCTTCTCACCACCTTTTATTCTGTGTCGACGGCTGGCCCCCTAGCTTTGCCGGAGCTTGGTTGCTCCGGTAATGCTCGTTTTCAATGTTTAACATCGATCACAAGCCACCTAGGGGGAGTCAGAGCTTTGTTAGCTCCGGCTTTTCTCAATCAACGTGGATTCTTTTATTTTTGCTGCACACTGAAGCCAAGAAAAATAGTAAAATTCGCTCCTTGCCTATAACTTCATCGCGGCTTACGATTCCTAAGAAAGTTTTAGGTCAAACACAATTTTGAATACAACCGAATGTGTTGCCTTCTTTCTTCCAGATCCAATTGTACTTGGACTCGCCTTACTTCGGCCTGCCGGGGTGTAGGTAGAGTGGCGTACTTAGGGTGCTTGACCAGGCTAAGTCGATAGCACACTCCGGCCCTAGATTGGCTTGGCGGCATTCAGGCGAGTGGGCCATGAACAATATTTGAATCCAAAAGAATTGACAATACAACTCAAATTGTACATGAACTGGTCGAACTAAAATTTCTTAAGAATTGCACAACTTTTTTATAGAGAAGAATGAGAAAAATAAAAAATGTGGAGCCTGTACAAAATAAATGCACATGGAGTCTGTTTCACATGAAGATGTCTTTCATTATAGGTCCGGGGTACAGGGGAAACATGTACACTCTTAGGGTACGGAACCAAGCTAAGCGTGTTTCATTTTTTGTTTGACCCGGGGTAGCTAGCCACACTTTTAGTCCTGAGGCTGTGACAAGTGTTGCATGAACTTTGCGGACCTTCTGGGAAAGGTCCGGCTGTTCTCCCGGAGGAACTACCCGACTCTGTACAGTGACTCTATAACATACACCTCAAGTTACTATAGACTCACCTCCATGATATTAAGTGTAGAACTTACGGAGGTGCTCAATATTCCAAGGATTTGGGAGAGGTGTCCCATCCTCGGTAGCCAAGCGAACGCTTCCGGGACGGGATACTTTAATCACTCGGAAGGGTCCCTCCCAGCTGGGGGAGAGTTTGTTTAACCCTTCTCTGGATTGTATTCTCCGTAGCACCAGATCGGCTTCCTCGAGCTGTCAGTTGTGTACATGATGTTGATGATAGCGCCAAAGGGCTTGGCGGTATCGGGCATTCCGAAGAGCTGCTTGGCACCTTCCCTCCTCAAGAAGGTCTAGGTCTTCACACCGGAGCTGGTCCTGCGTGGCTTCATCGAAGGTCTGGACCCGGAGTGACCCCAAGGTGATTTCTGGAGGAAGGATTGCTTCAGCTCCGTACACCAGGAAGAAGGGTGTCTCTCCAGTTGACCGGTTTGGAGTTGTCCTGTGGGCCCATAGAGTGGGCGGAAGCTCTTCAATCTAGTTGGCTCCATGTTTCCTAAGCAGGCCAGTCCGGAATTTCTGTGGCCACCTTACCATACGCAGATGCATGGCCAGGGCTGAACAGCCTCCTCCTACTCCTTCAGGAGCAGGAATGTCCTGAGCTTCTCGTCTTTCTCGAGCACGCTCGATATGGACTCAGCCATCTTGTTGACCGTATCGGCGATCAAGCTCCGCCCGGAGGTCATGAGTTGAAAGTCTTGATACCGTGCGAGTGCGTCGTGCCCCGGAGGGCAACAACGTCACTTGCTGTGACGCAGCATGTCTCCTGTTGTTGGAAACGTGCGGACCAAGTCTGCCAGACCAGGTCCGTCACTGCGACGGGGCCCGTCCTGACGGAGGAGGACCCTGGTTACTGATGCGGTCGGCTGATGCTGCAACCAAGTGTTTCACATCGGCCCTCCACTGCTCCATTGCATCCCGGGATGCATCCGGAGGTGGTGGGCGCTGAAGGAGAGCATGTGCTGCATGGAGCGTGTGTTCCGGGTTGTCTTGATTCGCCGACGCATTGATTGACGCCGATGCACCATCGCGCTGCCCAGCTTGATTTGCTGGTGGAGGCGGCGGTAGTGGAAGTGGGACTCCTGCTGGAACTGAGGTTCCTGCTGGTGGCTGCATATTGGAGGGATTGCCCCTAGCAGCTTGAACAGCGGGATGACCATTGGATGATTCAGCAGCTGAGTTTGCCATTCTTGAAATCTCAGGCGCCCCCCTACCTGGCGCGCCAACTGTCGGTGGTTTTGATCCGGCAGATCTCCCAACACTACTAAAAGTGTTTGTGGAGTTTGAAGTTCGGTGTGGGCGCGTGAAGATTCAAGAAGGTGAAATGTAAAATGACACAGGAGACACAAAGATTTACGTGGTTCGGGCCGCCTGAGCGTAATACCCTACTCCACCGGGTGTGTTGGTGTTGTATTGGATGTATGTACTCGACTCAGGTGATGTGAGTTGAGAGCACATGTCAGCCGATTAGACCAGCCTAGATCAAATCAGATCAGAGCCGAGAGCAGACCAGATCAGAGCAGAGAACAGACCAGATCAGAGCAGAGAGCAGACCAGATCAGAGCAGAGCAGAGAGGGCCCTCTATGTATCGTCGGCATGTCCTTTTATAATACAAGGACAGACCGTTACAAGTTGGCCTGACCCGACATGTGGCCCCTGCGGCTACTAATATTGATACACATTTGATGCGCTTAATTACCCTTAATGACCGAGTTACGGGCTTTGACAGCGCCGTTACTAGTAATAATGGTCGTCCGATCATGTGTCATTAACATAGTATTAATGAAACTTAATCGGGCCTTGAAGTCCTTGATTCCCCTTTGAAGATCCGGAGCCGTTGTGGATTCTACCGGAGGTTTGAGGCTGAAGATCCGACGGTTGGACTCGTGGCAGCTCCGGAGCATACTGTGGGGAACAGATAGGTCCGGTGCCACCAGACACGTGTCAGTTCCGGAGCTTCCCTCGGTCTGGGGTTAGGTCCGGGGGTGCCGATATGGTATATAGCCCGAAGCTTCCCCCTTGTGGGTTGTAGCTCCGGTTTGATGGTACACTTGGCGACCCTGGGACTAACCATGTTGGGGAAGCGGGTCCGGTTATGTCTGACATGTGGGCCTCTGAAGGTCTTCAAATCAAGTAGATGACATTTCCTTGAGATCTTTGCAATCTCAAGGGGTATACGGTACTCAGGGTACCGACACCACTGCATTAGTTGAACTTTTCATCAATATTCATTAGAGGTTGTAATCGAGGATAATATGGTTTGTGTAATAAAACTTGGTTAATTAATCTTGTCTTGTGGTAATTTTCTGTATACTCTTTTGTGAATGCACTCGTGTATGTGTGATGAACATCCTGTGCACACATATGCGTTAGCTTGGTTTTTTTTTGAACCGGGCATCACACAACCAAAATAAGATGCAATGTAATTGAAACAATCAAAACAAACTTACCTAGAAGATCTCCCAAACTCTATACTGACATGTACCCGAATCTCCATACTCTTGAAGCGCATAGTGATCCCAATTATGCACTGCAATCCTTTGACCATCCACTAAAACCATCCCGGGATAGCAAAACGGGACAGCGTTTCCGAACTCGGTGTTAACAACTCGTCGATGCCCCTTGCCACTCCCACCAAGCTCGACCCAGTACCTAGTACCCTTCGGCTTTATAATCGTCCGCTCATCCATGATTTTACTTACACCACATAAAAGGTGCCTCCACAGCCTATACATAAAAGATACATAAAATTAGTTAATTGAAAAGGTATAATTAACTTATTAATTAATAAGAAATATTACCTAAAGGGGCATCAATTGGGTTGTCCTAACTCTTCTAGCTCTACCCTTCTTGCAATCCTAGCATCTCGCTTGGGATCCTCAGCCTCTTCACCGTCATCCTCATCATCCCCTCATTACCACCATCAGAAGAGGTTCACCGCCCAATAGTATTTGAGCCTCCTCCTGAGCCTCCTTTTGATCCACATTCCTGCTTCGGCGTCTGGCTGACAGTCTCTGGTTCCTCCCAATACAACTCCTAGTACGTTGGGAAATGATCTGCCACCTATGTCGGACTCAAACCTCGTGCAGGCTTGCTCGACGTCGGCTGTGCCACACAACTCATAAACTGCCTCTTTCTCCGCCCATTGTATGTAGTGCTCTAAAAATATGAAAAAAGAAGTATGTAAAGAAGTAAGAAAAAATAGACAGTTAATTTTGATATTGAAATGTATGTAAAAACAAGTACCTAAAACAGGTCCACCTGGCCCGAACTAGAATTGGGAGTGGAGGACGAAGATCCACTACCTATCTTGCCCTTCTTCCTCCCCAAACTTAGTAAAATATTAAAGATCTGCACACATTTTTATAGAACTGATTAGTATACAACATTAGATAATAAATAAGGAATGTGTACAATAATAATAATAATAATCCAAAAAATGCGTCCAATATAAATAAAAAATCATCAGCATTAGAATCCGCTTTTGTCACGCGTGCATTAAGATATTCACGTATCTCTTCTTCCATCTCTTCCTCTTCACTCTCTTCCATATCTTCTTCTTCTTCATCAAATATCTCCTCTTATTCCATAATCCTTTTCTTCTTTTCCATAATCCTTTGTGATTGTCGAACACATTTTCTTGAAGGGCCAGCTTGTTCTTTAGACATCAACTCTAGCGTATCACTAGCTATTTCTGCGAGTCCTATCCCACAAGATATCATAAAATCTTCTGTTTCCTCGACTTCATCTTGATAGACACTATCGTCATCTTTCTGAATCTCTATATACTCATCATAACGATGAGGGTGCACTTCACAGTTAACTGTATACACAACCCACCAAATTTTCAAACTTCGATGAGGATAACTTAAATAGTACACTTGTACCACTTGATTCGCAAGTACAACATTGTTGTTATGGGCTAGGTATCGTGACTTGTGGTTTACCTCCACCATTCCAAAATCATCAACTCGTGTGCCCGATGTTGGATCAAACCATTCACAGTCGAAAATCAAAAGTTAAAGTGTTTTTGGACCGCCAAATCTGTACTCTATTATTTTTTTAAGAACATCATAGTATTCTGTCACTTTTGCACTACCCTCTGCAGCAATTATCATTACTCCACTGTTTGTAGTGGCAGCAAGTGTACGACTTGCTTCTAAACTCTCCGTCCAAAAACGATATCTGTTGATATCGTATCTGTTAAATTCTGTTGCTCTCAATTGACCATGCAACATCTATCGCAAGTCATCAGAGATGTTGACATCTTTCATACACTACATAAATAAACAAAGTTAGTATCTTATGATAAACATGTGAACTATGATTGAAGGAAAAATGGATAGAAATTACATGTTCACAGAACCAATCCACAAAGCTTTTTCCACCGTTTATGCCATGCTGATGTAGCTTATCAATTGACTTTGCGTAGGTCTTCATGAAGGTTTCCAATACAACCTGTAAAACATTTCAAAATATGGTAACACCTCCTCCACGTTGAAAAATATGTAAAGCATGGTGTAGTTCCTCTGTTGCGCCGAAATATAACGAGAAGTAGCAGCCCCAACACCTTTACCCTTCCATTGAAAAATCTTAAGCTCACTCGTAGATTGCTCTTCTACATTATGATATCATGTGACAGATGCATTCACATTGTTGGAACGTGAAAACCATTTTCTAGTGAAGTTAGTAAGCTCTTTAGCTGCAAATGCTTCTGCAATAGAGCCCTCAACTTCTGCCTTGTTGCGCACTGTAGCTCTAAGTTTCTTCAATTCTCTCTCTTGGCTATACATCAACCTGAATTGTGCAGGACCTGCTACCAATGGTTCATAAGGTAAATGCAGTAGCTAATGTTCCATAACATTCATAAATCCAGACGAGAACACTTTTTTTATCTTAGATACAAGCATAACAATTTCTTTCTCCCACCGCTGCATCATCCTTTTCGACACTTCCTTAGCACAAAAATGTCTATAAAAGTAGCTAAGTTCAGCAAACATCTTCTACAAATCAGGTTTGAAGTAGCCACTGAACATTACTGGTGCAAGTCTCTCCATCATAATATGGTAATCATGGCTCTTTAACCCATTCAGTTTATCGGTGTTTAGATTAACACATCGTTTTATATTTGCTGCATAGAGGTCTAGGAACATCAGTGTTTTCAACCAACTAAGTATTTTCTTTCTTTCTTCTGTCCTAACACAATATGGAGCTCGTGGCCTACTTTCATTTCTGCTTGCATTTCCGATAACCTCAAGCCCAAGATGATAGCAAATATCATCTAAGTCTTTTCTCGCACACAAATTATCTTTAGTTTGACTGGTAAAATCAAAACACATGCTTATGATGCTTTCAGTGACATTACGCTCCTGGTGCATCAAATCTATGTTGTGTGGTAAAAGCAGTGCTTTTGCGTATGGTAGCTCCCAAAGAAAATAAATACGAGTCCAATTGTGTTCTTTACCGTATCCTTTGAAAACACCTTCTGCGGACTCTTTTAATTTTGCATGCCATGTCATTTTTTTCGCTTGTCAATCAACGAGGGGTTCCTTCTGTAACACTTTTGCCTTTTCGAAATGATCGTTTATCACTCCTGAAAGGGTGGTTTGAAGGAAGGAATCATCAATGTAAATCAAAGAAGCTGACTTTTCTTCCATACTTCAACCTGAAGGCATCCGTGTCAGCCATACATATGGGGCAACACAATTTTCCATGGACACACAAACCAGCCCAAATGCCATATGCCAACAAATCATGTGTAGACCGTAGATATGCAACACGTAAAGTAAATTCACAGTTCAGATGACTGTTGTCAGTGCCTGGCGAACCGGGTATCCGTGGGTACAGGGATAAAAGAACACTGGACCCACCGCCCACTGGGCGAGGCCTGAGATGGGCCCACAGCGCTACGTGGCAAGTAGTACAGTGGCTCCCTCCATCGAGGGAAAGTCCAGTGCCTCCCTGCCGACCGCGGCCCTGGGCCCACCACCTCGCCGGGGAGTGATCCAATGAGGTCGCTAGAATGGCGGCTCTGGACCCCCCGTGGGAAGAGGGTCCGATACTGCGACCATCCCCACAGCTCCGGGTCCACCCCACTGGACCCGGACGTCCCTCTGAGGGTCCTACGTTGCTAGTTTCTAGCAGCTCCGGACCCAACCTCCGGGAACTGAGCATCCCGCGGAGGTAAGGGCTGGGAGGTGCCACGTGACAGGCGGCGCCAAGCTTGAGCATACCCACAGAAGGCTCAGAGAAGGGAGGTGTGCCCAGGATGCCAAAGCTAGGACGCGCATGTTGCCTAGGCGAGTGGGGGTTCGCACTCATAAGTCAAGTGGACTGTGGTCGGTCTTGTCATAACTGGTCAAAGCCAAACTACTACGTACGACGGACCAATGAGAAGCCCTGACGGGACAGACAAGACATGGCCAACCATGATGAGGGGACTATTTGTAGCCCTGCAGCAGGGCGTGGGCAGGCGGCACATTGAAGTCTTTATCAGGGGATAACATTTACTCCCAGATCTAAGGTAGGATTCGGTATGCCCGGGGCCATCTGTCGGGCCTCGGGCCCCACTTGTAAGCTGCTCGGCCTTGGACTGTAAAAGGACCGAGCAGCCACCAAAGTAGACAACAGGACGAAGACTAAGATACAAACTCAAGGAATACAACACACACAAATCACCGTGGAGTAGGGTATTATGCTCAGGCGGCCCGAACCATGTAAATCCGTCGTGTTCATCGTCCACTACGTTTGATCTTGCTAGGACTAGCCCCTCGATAACACATCGAACCTCTGCGGACCACTCCCGAGTAGGTCCGAGGGAGGTGTCAGTTAGACACCTCGACATTTGGCGCGCCAGGAAGGGGGCTTCCTCCTGCAAGAATCTTCACCAGGAGTATGGTGGACACTCGCTCCAATGCCAGCTCCTCCCGGACACAGCCTCATCAGCAAGTGACGCGAGAGGACCAAGCTTCATCTCACCCCAGAGACGGGTCGCACTCCAGGGTGAGAAAATCTGGGCCGTCGTGTCGCCGAACGGCCACCCCATCGACTGTAGGCCAGCACGATGGGGCTCGGCAGACCCCAGCAGCGACAGCCATCACGACACTACCGGCGGCAAGCCCAAAGAGCGCGTTTCTAGCTGCGCGGGAGTTGCTCCGCAACGCACCAACTGCAGGGGCCCCACAGGGGGCAACCCAGCAGTTGGTAAATGACGTCGACCATCTGGTCGTCGCCGCACTCCAGGCAACTCCATAGGGCATAAGGCGAGCGGCAACGACATTTTTTTCGTTGTCACGCACGCCTACGGTCGACAGGCGGACCGCCAACAGTCGTTCAACTAGGTTTTCATTGGCAGACCTGCGGACTAGGTTGCAGCATCGCCACAGAGCCGACGACGACTGCCGGGTCGTTATCGAGCGACAACGGGAGCGACACCGCAACCTCGAAGCTGATTATAGCCTGCCGGGTGCCGGGGCCTAGGTGCACGACGCTCGTCCACCGCGTCAGGCGAATGCAGCGCCTCCCGAGCAGCACCAGGCATACATGATGCCCCCCCCCCCCCGCACCAAGCGTATGCTGCTCCTCCTCCACCGCAAGCATATGGTGTGCCCCCGTCGCACCAAGTGCCAGCCAGAATACCCTAGCAACCGATATACGCGGCGCAGCCAACTCATTATGGCCATGCAGCACCAAACTTGCCACCCGCAAGCACAGGAGGTGGTTGCACAGCCTTAGCTCCCCAGCTGCAAAGGGTGGTTTGGCCCCACAAGTTCTAGCCACACACGCCGGAGAAGTATGATGGGAGCATCAACCCGATTGAGTTCCTACAGATCTACTCCACCTCAATACTGGTCGCATGAGGTGATGAGCTCATCATGGCCAACTACTTCCCCGTGGTCCTGACTGGCCCGGCTTGGTCATGGCTCATGAACCTGCCTCCAGGATCTATAACCTCCTAGGAGGAGCTATGCCGGCAGTTCGTGGTGAACTTTGGAAGTTCGTACGAGCGTGCCGGCACGGAGCTCGACCTTCATGCTATTAGACAGCGATCGGGAGAACCACTACGGGCCTTCATCCAGCGGTTCTCCCTGGTACAAAATACCTGTCCCGACATCTCGAATGCATCTGTCATAGTTGCATTTAGGCAGGGTCTGAGGGACAAGAAGATGCTCGAAAAGCTTGCCACGCATGACGTGCGTGATGTCTCCGAGCTGTTTGCCCTGGCAGACAGATGTGCCAAGGCTGCAGAAGGGCGTAACTGGCACTCCTGAGCCTCCTCGGAAAGCGGGGAGCCCGTTCAGCTTGAAGCGGAGGCTGCTGTCAGAGGAGGAGGCAAGAGGAAGAATGGGGGTCGCGGCAGGAGTAAGCCGGGGCCAGGAGTTCCCATGGTGGCAGCCGCGGCACCTGGCAGAGCCCGGAGCTCACGTTAGGATAAGAGCCCGCGCTCATCCCCCGAAAGGGATGATGCTGACTTCAGATGCCCGGTGCACCGGACCAATGGTCACAGTGTGAGCGAGTGCCAAGAAGTCAATAAACTGTTAGAGTGTTTTCGCGAACAACGGCAGAAACTGCGGAGTCGGGAGAGCAACCTCTCCCCCCCCCCCCGCCAGAGGGAGGGAAAGTAGAAGGTTGACCCTGTGGAAGAGAAGGATGATGATATGGGGTACCAGGAGCCGCATAGAGGAGTGAAAGCAGTGTTCACGGGTGCTATCTCGGACACTAGCAGTGATCAGGAGCACCGGAAACTCCTCTATGTCATCTACGGGGGCGCCTCGGACCCCGTGTATCTGAATGCAGTGAAAGTCCTGCGACGCGCCGTGGCGGCAGTGGCTCCGGTACCAAGCCCGGCTCCCCAGACCAAGTGGATGAACACGACTATCAGCTTCGATGCTTCGGACTGCCCGAAGAACATGGCAGGAGCTGGGGTGCTCCCGATGCTCGTGGCCCCAACTATCGCCAACGTAAAGCTTCACTACGTGCTGATCGACGGTGGGGCCGACCTCAACCTTGTCTCCACTGTGGCTTTCTAGAAGCTGTAGATACCCATGTCTCGACTCGCTCCATCAAGCCCGTTCTCAGGCGTGGGCCCGGGGCAGATTGTTCCTAGTGGAAGTATCCACCTCCCGGTTACCTTTGGTACCCCGGAGAACTACCGCACGAAGAATATCTTATTCGATGTGGCAGATGTTGAGCTCCCCTTCAATGCCATCATTGGTAGGCCAGCGCTCTACTAGTTCATGGCCATAGCCCACTACGGCTATCTGGTCCTAAAGATGCCAACGCCATCTGGAGTTCTCAGGGTCCGGGGGGATCGCACCATAGCGGTATCAGCCTTGGAGCAACTCCAAGCACTCGCTGCGGGTCAGACCCCGAACCCGGACGATGCAAGGGAGAGCCAACCAAGTCAGGGGGCGCCTCAATGAACCCCCACCGCAGCCCTACGCGTGCTGCCTGCCGAAGACGACATCCCAGTGAAAGTCGTCAAGATCGGCCCTGGGGCGGCCCAGATGACCCACATAGCGGGAAACCTGGACAGCAAATAGGAATTCGCGCTCATCACCTTCCTTCGGGACAATATCAATGTGTTTGCCTGGCCACCATTGCAGATGCCCGGGATCGCTAGGGAGGTGATTGAGCACCATTTGAAGATCTACCCTGATGCCCACCCGATACAACAGAAGCCCCAGAAGCAATCCGTTGAGCGCTAGAACTTCATCCGGGAGGAGATCAAGAAGTTGCTCGACGCTGGCTTCATCCGAGAAGTTCACCACCCTCGGTGGTTGGCCAATCCTGTTGTGGTCCCCAAGGCTGGCGGGAAACTTCGAATGTGCATCGACTACACGAACTTAAACAAGGCATGTCCGAAGGATCCTTTTCCACTCCCCAGGATAGACCAAATTGTAGACTCTACGTCAGGCTGTGATCTACTGTGTTTCCTCGACGCGTATTCCGGTTTTCATCAAATACATATGTCTAGAGATGATGAGGAACACACTGCTTTTGTAACAGTAGATGGCCTGTATTGTTATGTCTCCATGCCTTACGGTCTTAAGAATGCTCTCCCCACCTCTGTACGTGCAATGCATAAAACATTTGGGGACCTCATTAGAGAACTGGTTGAGGTGTATGTTGATGACATTGCGGTCAAATCAAAGACCGCATGTTCTTCCTAGACAGCTTAGCACAAGTCTTCAGCAGGCTGTGCCTTACACGCACGACGCTGAACCCTGAAAAGTGTGTCTTTGGGGTCTCTTCTGGGAAGTTACTGGGATTCCTGGTTTCTCACCGGGGGATCGAAGCCAATCCAGAGAAGATCAAGGCAATAGAACTGATGCGACCCCCAGCGCATATCAAGGACGTACAGAAGCTTGCCAGTTGCCTCGCGACCCTTAGCCGCTTCATCTCGAGGTTGGCAGAACGAGCCCTTCTACAAGATTCTGTGCAAGACCGGTCCCTTTGCTTGGACGGAAGAAGAGGAAGCAGCGTTCCAGGAGCTCAAGAGGCACCTAACGTCCCTCCCGGTTATGGTGGCACCAGAGCCCGGAGAGCCCCTGCTACTATATGTTGCTGCAACAGCTGAAGTGGTCAGTATGGTCTTAGTCGCAGAGTGGTCCGAACCACAATAGAAACATGCGCAAGGAGGAGCCCGCAGCGCCAAGCCTCCGGTCCCAGACCAAGTCGTGCACCTCTCTCAGGTAGGCTCCGGGAGCCAGGAAGTCGCTGGCTCCCAGACCCTGGGATGTGATGCAGACCCCGAGAGCCAAGAACCCCCGAACCTAGATCCAATGCAGGTGCTACTAGACCTCTCGGGCAGAGTCCGAACAACGCAGAGGCCAGTTTACTACATCAGCGAATTCCTCCATGAAGCAAAGACAAGATACCAGGAGATACATAAGCTGCTGTATGCTGTGTTGATAGCATCGAGGAAGCTCCAACACTACTTCCAGGGACATAAGGTCTCAGTGGTCACCTCCTTCCCACTGAGGATAGGCCTCCACAGCCCTAATGCTACTGGCAACGTTGCCAAATGGGCAGCCGAGCTAGCAGAGATCGAAATCGAGTTCCTTCCTCGGCATGCGGTCAAAAGCCAGACTCTGGCAGCCTTTCTGGCTGAGTGGACTCCGTCGCCTGACAACCCTGGAAGCACAGTCAGTGGGGATACACTTTCTAGGGCATCGACTTTCACTGAAACCCTGTGGTTACTTTACTTCGATTGTTCTGCCCGGAAGCAGGGGGTCGGGGCTGGTGCGGTGCTCATAGCCCCAACGGAGGAACAATTTAGATATATGGTGCGTCTTGGCTTCAAAGACAACAACAACATGGCAGAGTACGAGGCCCTTATCTCCTAGCCGAAGATGGCACTGGCCCTCAACGTCCGCCAGCTCCTTGAAAAGGGTGACTCCCAGTTAGTCATCAAGCGGGTCAAAGGGGAGTGCAGTTGCAATGACCCCCAGCTGGCAGCGTACCTCCTGCACGTCAGGAAGCTGGAAAAAGATTTCCAGGTCCTAGACCTAAGCCATGTGCCTCGAGCTGAGAACTCAGTTGCGGACGACCTGTCAACAAAGGCTTCTACAGAGGCACCAGTGCCTGTAGGAGTCTTTGCAAGGACGTTATCGCGACCAACCGCCCGAGTTGCCAAACCGGGCGAAGGGGGTGAAGTTAGCACCTCAAAGCTAGCAACCCCGACGGCGCTACAGCCGTGGTGCCCGCCAATGTTCCTATGCGCCTCCAGCAGCTTCGAGCAGCTGGGCGCCCAAGAACCAAAAGCTCAAGAAGGTCCCGATGCATGGATCTCAGAGGTTCAGGACTACTTGAAGGACAACTACCTTCCTGAAGAGCATGCCCTGGCAGAATGGATTGTGCGGATGGCTAAAAGATACACGCTGGTAGAAGGGGATCTCTACCGGCGTGGCGCCAATGGCATCCTACTGCGCTGCATTACCCGGGAGGAGGGCTGTGACTTGCTCGCAGAAATCCATGGAGGTGAGTGCGGGAACCACGCATTGGCACGTACGCTGGTCGGTAAAGCCTTTCAGCATGGCTTCTACTGGCCCACAGCACTCCAGGATGCCACTGACATGGTTAGGAGATGCAAGGCGTGCCAGTTCCATACCAAGCAGATCCACACACCAGCTCAAGCGTTGCAGATGATCCCTCCCTCCTAGCCATTCGCCGTGTGGGGACTGGACATCCTGGGACCCTTCTCGAAAGCCGTCGGAGGATTCTGGCACCTCTACGTCGCCATAGATAAGTTCACCAAATGGCCAGAAGCCACCTGTGGGGACCGGAATCCCGACATCTGAGGATCTCATTGGGTGGTGTCGTGCGATGCGATACCCAACAGTATACAAGAACAGAACGAGAATAAAATACAAGACGAAGTCTTTTATTTATCTTACAGCGGAAGTTTTTACAATACTAGCAGAAGGAAAGAAATATATATATATATATATATATATATATATATATATATATATATATATATATCATAGCTACGCTCTCAGCACTAGCTATGCAAAAGAAAAGTTATCCATGCCCTGGATACTTCGCACTAGCAACACGCAACTCACGGCGGCGTGCAGGGTTCCCATTCCGCTGTATACCCTGGAGGGGGTGCAGCCTCATCATCAAACCCTTCATCAATTGTATAACCTGCAAAAACTCGTTAACTGCAAACATGAGCATAAGGCTCAGCAAGACTAACCCGTCTCACTAGACATATGCAAGGGTGGACACTAAACATAAGTAAGGTGAAGCATAAACGACTCCCCTATAAGTGGATCCTTATGATCAGGTTTTAAGTAGCAAATGACATTCTCCAAGCATGGCACATCATGGACTCCACAATCAAACAAGAAACGCTTTGCCGATGATATGACATGCCTAGAGCACATAATGCTATTACAGCTAAAGTATGGGGAAACTAAACTTTAATGTGACTATCTCTAAATCATACAAGGTTGCAAAGTAATTATAATTCAATACAATATTTGTTTCTTACTTCTTTAGTATTTACTACGTCACGGCGCAGTGAACAAGTGGTACTCTATTACCGCGAGGGACGGTGATTGCAATCAGGACACACCCAGACAACACGTCACATACATCATTCGGAAGTGTCAGCGAGTACACCTGTACCTACATAACACTTCAGTACTAGGCGTATATGGCCACCTTTCACAAGAAACCCGAACGTCGAGCCCGTCCCACCTCCGCAAAAAGAAGGTCTCCGCACGGAACACCTCATGTGTCCGCCGACCGATTTACACCTTACTGTCCTCAACCCACCCCTATCGATGGTGAGTTAATGGGCCTCGACACCCCAGTTATCGAGTTACATCAGTTTACTGGATTCCATATGTCAATTATGTCGCTGGTACAATTCAAGCTTGTCCGAAGGGGGCGCATACAGACGGGCCTTAACTAACCAGTTAGAGCTACGCGACCAAGACCACGTCTTGTCGCTTCATATCCATCTCCGACCGTTCTCGAGTTTTAGATGTAACAGTTATTTTCTATAAATGTTATCCCAGTGTAGATGCGTGTAAATTTCTATCTCGCGAGTAGATTCCAACTACTCGACTTCTACCGGTTTACCTACTACATTAGCATAGCAATTCTACATGTTGAGTGATTAACCTACCCAGTTAACCAATGGGATTTTTGGGTCATGCATCTGGAGTTTTAAATCATCCTAAACGTAATGCATAATTCATATACTACTCATCATAGTGATAAAGCAAAATTTATAAACGACTTAAATGCAAACCGGGTCTTGCCTGGTTGCAGGTCAAAGTCGGGGTTAATATCTGGAAGGTGCTCTTCCAAGGCTTCTGGTTCCTCCTCGACTTCGGTCACTATACGATATGCATAAAACATGTATATGAACGACTTTGAAAAATAATTATTGCCAAGACCATAATTTAATCTATGGTGATCATTATATGATAGGGACCTTAATTGGCTTTGGAACTTTGATGGTAGATACTAGGGAATATTATAGAAGCTCTTGCAAAGAACAGGAGATGATCAAAGTATATTGTCGTCTCTAAAATTATGGCAAGTGTTAAACTTCCAAAAATTTTTGAGAAGAAACTGTAGATTTAACATAGCTGCCAGTTGATAATCATGATAGAGGAAGTTGTCCTGGATCTAGAAAAATTTGTTTCATAAATTTCTAAGCTTTGGTGAAGGGGTTATTGAATTTCTAAGTTGGCAAGAATTTCTGGAATTATCTTATAATTGAATTTTTAGCTTTTTAATCAATATTCAGTTTGTAACTGAATTATTACTAGGATAGTAGGTCAATTAAATCCAAGATTTTTATAGGAACTAGTGTATTACTAATGGAAGCTTCAATCCAAATTTGGGACATAACAAATCAACTGAACATCTGTAAAAATTCAATAACTAGAAAACGGTAATTGAACTATACAGAGGGTTATACAGGAGCAATGGCTCCCAAACTTTTTCTGGTAGTCAAGAATAGGACATTGCATCTTATTTGAATTTTGGGGATTATTCCAGAGGCAAGTTCATCCGCAAAAATTGCATTTGCATTTGGGAGGATTGTTTTATACAGAATTTAACTTTGAGTTTCACAGAACCTAATTGGCACTGATAGAAACTAGAGCTCAAGGGCTTTCAAACAAAATTTGTTTGAATATTTTTGGAGCATTCTACAGAGAGATATTGATTTTTAAACATTGGGAATGATTCTGCACCAAAGGGGAAATTTCAACTTTAAATTTGGCACCAGGGCCCACTGGATTTAAAATCATCGAATCAGGGGCTATCCACACCGGGGGTTATAAAGATACCCACGTGGCCGCACTAAATCCCTAGCCACAGACTGATCCAGCGCCTTTTTCACTCGCTGGCAAGTGGGACCCGCGAACCCGGTCGTCTTCAACCTCGGTCCACGGCTCGGGCGGCGGCGTTCTCACCGGCGCGCGGCGGCGCTTTCGCCGGTGATGACAACCGGCCCACGGGAGGCCTCATTACTCGCCGCTCCACCATATTTTCGCACGGAAAACACGATGGACCAACTCCCAACGGTGAGGGGTGACCGGAAAACCATTCCCGACAGTGGCAGCGGGTGTTAGGGTTTCGGTGAAGTGGAGACCCTCGATTCCCTAAATAATCTCTCGTTTGAAAGCTCGGGAAGCATCATGGATGCATGGGAAAGGTCTTAGGAGGGTCTAGAGCTCGTGCCATAGCCGGCAATACCGAAGTCGACGGTGAACCGAGCTCTAACAATGGTAGAAAGGGAAAACTCGAAGAACTTGCTAATTAGTCGATGGTTCCTTCTGATTTTTGGAGGGAAGGTGCGCTAGGCTACATAGATCATGTCATCTAACTGGAGCAAAGAGATTTTGTGCATACAATCGGAATTAAACCGACGACCTAGGCTTAACGTTATAAAAGCGCTTCAAGATTTTAAGGAATACAGGAGCTAGGATGCACGATAGGAATTCAAGCTTAACTAGAAGCTGCACGAGGTCGTTGCGCACCTTTTTGCTATAGACCGTAGAGGATGATGATGCTTGTATCGACGGCGAGGCTGCGCGGCGTCGAGCGGCACGGGGGTGATCGCGGCGGCGATGAAACGGAGCGGCGCAGTGAAAAGTGAATGGGTGATGGACTTCGGCCGACGGGGGGTGGCTTTATAGCCTTCACCGCGGTAGATAAGGATGCAGGGGGGCAGCTGGAGGTGACCGATGGCCGGCGGTGCGCTAGCGGCATGCAGCGTCGCGGTGTCGCCCGGGGAAAGAAAACAAAGGCGGTGAAACGGTTTCACCGACTGACTTGTGGGCCCCACCTCTCTCCCTTATCCCTTCCTCTAAATTCTAGCTTAAACATTGTCCAAAAATTCCCAAAATTTACAGGTAGTCTAAGAAAAATATGGGGAATCCAATTCTGCAATCAGATTTCAACCTGGACATAGTTTGCATCAAATTCAAATTCAAATTTGAATTCAAATATGGGTATAAACCTTATTGAAATAAATAGTATCTGAGGTCCATAAATCTCCAAACTCTGAAACGAAGTCCCCTGAACCATAAAAGGCCTTAGGAAAAATTGGGTGTTGATTCGGGCAAAGTTTAGTGTAAAGCTAAATTTGATGTCGACGCGAAATGAACCCTTTGTACGTGTCCAAACAAATGGAAGATGTACTTCAAAAATCTTGAAAATTTTCTGAGAAGCTATTTAGATATTTAAGAGTCTAAGGAAAAATTTGGACCCTTGGATTTGAATCTTTTTGGCAGGGCCTAATATGCATAGCAACATAATCAAATTACATTTGTTTTGATTTTTATATTGCTGCCATATAATTTGCCCTAGCCATTGCAATCAATAACTTCCCAACTTTGTAGAAAGGTTTATTTAAAATGTTCTAGGGTTAGGGTGAAGTCCAGTCCTCATGTTGATAAGATTAAAACATGAGTAGAAAGAAAACTTTTTAGTGAGGTCAAGTTTATGTGCACAATTATATTGACCTCCATTATGTTTGATAAACCACTTGTAGTTGAACTTCACATAAAAGGAAAAAGTGGGATTTTACATTCCTCCCCCCTTAAAAAAATCTCGTCCCGAGATTACAAAGGAAGGACAAAAGATAAAGATCTACTGAACATGTGCCGCTAACAAGTCTGGATAGTTCGTTTTAAGATATTCCTCGCTTTCCCACGTGGCTTCTTCAGCACTATGGTTGCTCCACAAGACTTTGTAGAAACACAAAGTGCGCCTTCTTGTGGTGTGAGTTTTCTCATCAACGATCTGGATTGGATGCTCGGAATACGTAAGATCTGGTTGGAGAGTTTCCATATCCTCAATACGTATATTCGCTGGGGCTTTGAGACATTTCCGCAACTGAGAAATGTGAAACACATTGTGGACCCCTGCCATCGACGGCAGTAACTCCAATTGATATGCCACAGGTCCGCATCTTTTGATTATTGCGAAAGGCCCAATAAAACATGGAGCTAGCTTCCCTCTTACTCCGAATCGATGAATTCCTTTCATCGGGGATACCCGGAGATAAACTTGATCCCCAACCTCAAAGTGAAGAGGTCGACGTCGTTTGTCCGCATAGCTCTTCTGACGAGACTGAGCGGCTTTGAGATTGGCTTGAATAAGACGTACTTGCTCTTCGGCTTCATTTATCATGTCGATGCCATATACCACTCATTCACCAGATTCGCACCAGTTCAAGGGTGTGCGACACTTCCTGCCATAAAGAGCTTTATATGGCGCCATCTGAATGCTAGCCTGGTAACCGTTGTTGTACGAGAATTCCGCCAATGGTAGATGATCATCCAAATTTTTACCATGGTGGATGGCACAGGCACGAAGCATATCCTCTAGCACTTGATTCACCCGTTCAGTTTGTCCATCAGTCTGAGGATGATAAGCCAAGCTTCGAATCAGTTTGGTACCCAATGCATCGTGGAGATGCTCCCAAAAGCAAGCAACGAAAATAGATCCACGATTTGAAGTGATAGTGCAGGGTACTCCATGTAGACACAATATTCTGGAGATATAAAGTTCTGCATACCGCTTTAAATCATATTTGACACTCACTGGTATGAAATGAGCTGATTTGGTCAACCGGTCAATGACCACCCAAATTGAGTCGTGCTTATGGAAAGTGGGAGGCAACCCAACAATGAAATCCATGCTGATATCCTCCCATTTCCAAGCCGGTATGCTTAAAGGTTGAAGCTGCCCAGCTGCCTTCATATGGTCGGCCTTAACTCGCCGACATGTATCACATTCGGATACATATTTTGCTACTTCTCTCTTCATACGAGTCCACCAGAACTTCATCCTCAAGTCTTTGTACATTTTGTTACTCCCCGGATTAATGGAATACTTGGATAAATGAGCATCATCCAGTATCTTCTTCCAAAGTTCCATGTTTCGGGGTACCATTATGCGGTTTTTAAACCTGAGGGTACCTTCATCGTCACATCGGAAACATTTCATTTCCCCCTTCTCCATTCTTTGCCGAATGTGCAACATCCCCTTGTCCTCCTTCTGAGCTACTATAATATCCCCCCTGATAGTGGGAATGAGAGCTAGGTTGTAGAGTGCCCCATATGGAACCAAGTAGAGACTCGGTTCTTCTTCACCCATTGAGGTAATGGAAAGATTGTTGACATGGGACTTGCGGCTCAGAGCATCTGCAACTACGTTTGCCTTGCCTGGATGGTAGTGGATCTCAATCTCATAATCCTTGATTAATTCCAACCATCTACGCTGTCGCATATTCAAGTCTTTTTGGGTGAAGATGTACTTCAGGCTCTTGTGATCAGTGTAGAGATGTGCTAGATTACCCAGTAGATATGTCTCCACATCTTCAATGCTAGTACCACAGCAGCGAGTTCTAGATCATGAGTCGGATAGTGCTGCTCATGATTCCGAAGCTGCCGTGATCCGTAAGCGACCACTCGTCTGTCCTGCATCAACACACAACCCAAACAGATTCCTAATGCATCACAATACACGTCAAAAGATTTGGTTATGTCCGGTTGAGCCAATACTGGTGCCGTTGTGAGGTGTTTTACCAATGCCTGAAAACCTCCCTCACATGCCTCAGTGCATACATACTTCATCCCCTTCTTCAGAAGTTCCGTCATTGGTTTAGCTATTTTGGAGAAACTGGGAATGAACCTCTGGTAATACCCAGCTAAACCTAGGAAACTTCGAACTTCATGTACGGATTTTGGAGACTCCCATTTGAGTACTTGCTTTATCTTGCTTGGATCAACTGCAATCCCTTTTCTGATATGATGTGCCCTAAAAATGGCACTTGGCTGATTCAGAATTCACACTTGCTGAACTTAGCATAAAGCTGGTGGTCCCGTAATCGTTGAAGCACGATACACAAGTGTTGAGCATGTTCTTCTTCGGATTTTGAAAACACAAGGATGTCGTCAATGAAGACCAAGACAAACTTGTCCAGTTCCGACATGAACACCGAGTTCATGAGATAAATGAAATGAGCCGGTGCGTTGGTCAATCCGAAGGACATAAAAAGGTATTCATACAGTCCATACCTTGTCGAGAATGTTGTCTTTGGTATGTCTTCTGGTCGGATTCTAATATGATGATAACCAGAACGAAGATCCATCTTCAAAAATACTTTAGCACCCACCAGTTGATCAAAAAGAATATCAATGCGTGGTAGTTACTTGTTCTTGATAGTGACAGCATTGAGTGGACGATAGTACACACAAAATCTCAAGGTCTTATCTTTCTTCTCTACGAACAATGCAGAACAACCCCATGGTGATGAACTTGGACGAATGAAACCTTTGTTCTCAAGTTCCGTTAACTGCAACTTCAGTTCTGCAAGTTCCTTGGGTGCCATCTTGTAGGGTTGCCTTGAGATCGGCACTGTTCCCGGTACAAGCTCGATCTTGAACTCTATATCTCTTTCTGGGGGCATACCAGGAAGATCTTTGGGAAACACGTCCGAGTATTCACATACTACTGGAATATCCTTAAGTTCCATAACCTCGGTATTGTGAGTAGATAGATTCACTAGAATGGCTCTCTCAAGATTGATGACTTGAGAAGGATGAAGTGGAGAATTTAGATATATTTTTTGAGGAACGAGATCTAGAATAGCACCATGGTATTGTAACCATGCCATTCCCAAGATGACATCTAACTTCTGATTCTCTAATATCAGAAGTGAAGTAAGATATATGTTTCCATCTAGGTTAAGTGGTATCCAAGGAACCAACTCATTTGTTATTGTCTTTCCTGCCGGAGTGCAGATCATATACGGAGTTTTTGTGGAGATAATAGGCAATTGATTTTGAATGACAAAAGACTTGCTAATGACATTGTGTGAAGCTCCGGAGTCAAAGAGTATGACTACGGAATGATCATAAGTCGAGAACATACCCGTGAGTACGGGTGCGCCTTCGAGAACGTCCTCAATGGCGAGGTGCTGGATGTTGCCGAGTCTGGGGACTGGCTTCTTGGGCTGGTTGCAGGGTTGGTTGGTGCCCTGGTATGATGACTGTCCTCCGCCCTGCCTAATCTACGGGCAGCCCTTGGCGAAGTGCCCATGTGTCCACACGTGCAACACGTGTACGGGGTTTGGCCGGTACGAATGGTAGGGCGGAATCCCGATGCACGCGGTGGAGGTGGAAGTGCACATGGGATCATCCCCTGCTGTTGTTGCGGTCGGAAACCGGAGTTGCTGAACTGGCGACCACTGAACATTGGTGGTCGTGATGGCGGTTGCCACCTCTGGCCAGATGGTGATCGATACACCATTCGGTACTTCTGAGGAGCACCACCTCCGCTGCCCTACGGAGCACTCCTCTTCTTCTTGTCTGAGGACAGCTCTCGAGTAGAGTCCTCTAGCATGATCGCGACATTGACAAGGTCGTTGAAACTTCCACGGTTGAACAAGACAAGCTTGTCCTTCATCTTGGTGTTCAGCCTCCGGTAGAAGCACTCTCACATCCTGTCTTCCGTGTTCACCTCGTCCTGTGCATACTAGGCCAAGTGGTTGAAGGTCTTGGAGTACTCGTAAGCACTCCTTCCTCCATGCTTCGGCTCCAAGAACTCTTGAAGCTTCCTCCTCGTAATCCCAGGAGGGATATGGTAGGCGCGGAACGCCTCCCAGAATTCTGCCCAGCTCACGACATAGCCTGCGGGGCGTGCGGCGAGGTAGTTTGCCCACCACGCACCCGCAGAACCCTGGATTTGCTGAGCTGCAAATAGTGTCTTCTGTTGTTCTGTTATTTCGAGTAAACCGAACTTTCCTTCAATGGTGCGGAGCCAGTTGTCCGCCTCCAAAGGTTCGTCGACATCTCTGAAGATCGGCGGATGCATCGATGCGAAATCCGAGTAGGAACTCGGATGTGACTGACGTGGCCCATCAGCATGTCGCCCCACTTGACGGGACGAGTGCTGTACAAGGGTCTGCAACAACTTGGTTTGCTCGTCGCGCAAGCCGAGTACTGGGGCGAGAACCTCCACGAGACTTCTGGGAAGTGTAGGTGGAGGTGGTGGAGGTGGTTGCGTCGGAGGCCTGTTTTGCCCCGGGGGTGGTGTGTCATCCCCTGCCCTCCACTTGAGCCTCCCACTTTCGTGGCTGTTCGTGTACGCACCATGCTGCAATACAATGATTTACCCCATAAGTCTCATTGCCCCAAGTTCACCCTTCCATATAAATAGTAATGTGGTAGACCACGATAGATAATATACAACATCAACATATATTGATAAAGTACAAGCTTTATACAACATATAGTATCTCTGACCAAGTTTACAGTAGTAAACTCCAAAATGATGGACTCCCACTATGTAAATACACCTCTACTATACTTGGTCCCCATGAGATGTCGTACACATCTTGTCATCTTAGACATAAACACCACTACTCTTAATATGACACAAACATGGTCACAAAAGAAAAACACGAGCAACTATTAAACTATATGTTGACCCATGTCGGCAGAAGTGCTGCCACATCCAACTTCAATATGTTCTACTTGACGTATTCAAGTTCCTCGGGATCCTCTTCTTCTTCTTCTTCTTCTTCGTCCTTCGAAGGCAATTGTTCACCCATAATTAGTGGTATGTTATGGGCCGGTGGATACACCACTGGTTGTAATTGTGCCTCGGCCTCAATTACATTATCCTTCAGTTCTCCTGCCTCATACTCCCAATTTTGAGCTGTCTCAATGGCGGTGTCCCGCTCTTCAGTGACTACTAACAGCTGCTCTTGCTGTTGTTGCACCTCCAACTGACTTGCTTGCAGCTCACCACGAGCTTGCTGCAGTTCAGTGCGAGTCTGTCGTTGTGCGGCACGAGCTTTCCGTAGCCTAATGCGAGCATAATGCAATTGACTCTCGCACTTATATAGCCAGTGATTTGCTTGGGCTATGAGCGAACGTAGACCCTCGTTGATATAATCAAGGGTATCACCCCAATCTGTCGCTTCCCGCAAGGCTTTGACTAGTTCCAAAATAATGGTGCCTTGCGTAGCAACTACTATATTGGAAGCAGCCGCATATGTCTCAAGTGTCGTCGAGGTTGTGTTGCCATGCGGTGTGTAGGCAGCAATCATACGACGTTGCCACTCAAATCCGGCCATATCACGGACTGGAATAAGGGCAAATTGAGTCCCTGCCATAGCATCCTGATGAAGCTCACAAAGCTTCATAAGTGCTTCGCCTGCAGCGATTGCCCAAGTGTCCTCTAACTGAGCCCCCTCGATTGTAACCGAGAAAGGAGCCCATCCATATTGACGTGGACTAGCTGGGATGTCTACCAAGATGGTGCACGACCGAGCACCTCTGTCGATCGTTTCTCTACCCCAATAGCATGGCATCTCGATGAAGCCAAACTGCTGGAGCACTTCCCATAGCATACTTGGGAAACCCGGATGGTTAGCGCAATAGGAAAATACCCATCCATCCGGTAGCAGCATCCTCACTTCTTTCATCTATAAAAAGAATACTGGAACAATGAGAAGGTTCCCAACTCTCAACAGTTTTAAGAAAATTTAAAACTGGAGCTGTAATCACTGTCTGTTCCAGCTGACCTCCCTGTATAAATCCCACAGTTTCATACAGGAAACCTCAGACCCAATTGTTGGGCTGAATACAAAAATTGTAGTATACTTCTCGAACATTCCAGATTGTACTCATACAGCTACAAGTGAGCTAGGAAATAGAATCTATACAGGTTTTAAGTTGACCCATATTTTCTGGAAATTTTGACAGAACCTCCCCTGTATATGTAGTGATGTCCACAATTTATACAGGGATATCATGACAGTATTTTGAGGTAACGACAAAATAAACTTTGTATAACATCAAGTTAAAAATCCAGAAGTAAAAGAGCTATCCACTGAAAAGTTTGTTATACAGGTATTACGTGCGAATTCACAATAGGGGCAAACTGTTCCAAGTTCTGGACTGCCAGAACCAAGTTTGCGACAAATGGAATTAGACACCGCTATACCCAGAATCAGATCATGAATGCAAAATAAAGTTGATAGAGGACTTCCTAAGCTTTCCATAAATGTATATATGTGACTATGTCACTATTCTGAATTAAAAGTTATAACTATCCAAACTAAGCAGTTGAACTGACTGGTTTGCACCAGCAGTCCTGCAGTCCACTGTATTGACTTCCAAATTTGATTTGACTCAAACTCGAATTAGGAAAAACTCTAAACATAAAACCTGTAGATCTGCCTCTGAAATTTCCATATATGTGTCACAATAAGGAAGAAGATGTTTCTGCAGCGAGTTATGGCAATATTTCTGGAACTGGTACAATGGTTGGGTCGTCTGGAGCAGTTTTAGTATACTCCAAATTTCAGCAGATTATCAAACTCTTCTGCCCTGATGGTCAACATAAAAGATGTAGAGGTCTTCACGATCTTTCTACCCATATAAGATACCCTTATGTTATCTATACGATAACCAAGATTACAAACCGGCGAAGTCGAGCCACTTCTGCCAGAAATCAAGAATCTTGATTCTATCTACCTTATCGAGTCGGAGTCCCTTTTTACGGAGTCCAAACCTACCAGCATCTGATATTTGGACTTTCCAAAACATTATGCATCCATTTGGTTGTTGGGGATGGTCTAGAATCATGTTTGATACTGACGGTACTACATATCTCACCAAAGAAAATTCTATCCGGTATATCCGGTTACGTCTATAGGTGGTTCCTATATCGTTCTCTCGCAAACGGTTTCTACACGGTCTTCTACCGTAGTTAATGCTGCAAAAGACAAAAAATCCCCTTTCACACTTTCACACCTCAAGGGTGGTACGGGGAAACACGACAGGCAGTCACAATAATACATATGAAAATAAATGCATACGACTCTGGTGTGAGTCTCCCTCGAGCGAGGTCATGTCTCGAGGTACATGACTGTAAATACGTCTGTACAGCAAAGACTCCCGTACGATCTGTCTTATACACACTCGGGCATACGTGTTTCGCATGCTCCCATAGAACATGAAAGGTTCTAGAGAGGCATACTATCGGGTTATACACCACCCGACGGGGGCTCCCACTAATTTTGTGTCACGCTGGAGTACCGCGTGTCATAGGTTCTCAGAAACATTGAAAGCTTCAGAGACTCCTATTAACTTCCCGTGCCAAGCCACGGAAATTTTACATACTGTAAAATCCCACTTTTTCCTTTTATGTGAAGTTCAACTACAAGTGGTTTATCAAACATAATGGGGGTCAACATAATTGTGCACATAAACTTGACCTCACTAAAAAGGCCCTGCCAAAAAGATTCAAATCCAAGGCTCAGAATTTTTCCTTGGACTGTTAAATATCTAATTAGCTTCTCAGAAAATTTTCAAGATTTTTGAAGTACATCTTCCATTTGTTTGGACACGTACAAAGGATTCTTTTCGTGTCGACATCAAATTTAGCTTTACACTAAACTTTGCCCAAATCAATCCCTAATTTTTCCTAAGACGTTTTATGGTTTAGAGAACTTGGTTTCAAAGTTTTGAGATTTTTGGACCTCAGATACTATTTAATTCAATAAGGTTTATACCCATATTTGAATTCAAATTTGAATTTGCATTTGATGCAAACTACGTCCAAATTGAAATCTGATTGCAGAATTGAATTCGCCATATTTTTCTTAGCCTACTTGTAAATTTTGGGAATTTTTGGACAATGTTTTAGCTGGAATTTAGAGGAGGGGATAAGGGAGAGAGGTGGGGCCCACAAGTCAGACAGTGAAACCGATTCACCGCTCTTGTTTTCTCTCCTCGGGCGACACCACGACGCTGCATGACGCCAGCGCGCTGTCGGCCGTCGGTCACCTCCAGCTACCCCCCCCCTGCGTCCTTATCTACCGCTGTGGAGGCTATAAAACCACCCCCCGTAGGCCGAAGTCCCTCACCCGTCTACTTTTCACCGCGCCGCTCCGTTTCGTCGCCGCCGCAATCACCCCGTGCCCCTCGACACCGCGCGCCCGTTGCCGGCCAGCCGAAGGCCTCTCGCGCCAAGCTCTCAACGGCAATGTTGTTCCACACTCTCTCGTCTACCCTCTAGTTCACTTCTGTCGACTGTTCGTTGAGGTTTTAGCCGGTATTTCGAAGAGACACTGAAGCTCGCCGTAGTGTTCACCACACGCCGTCTCTGCTCCACGGTGCCAGGCCGCTACACGCAGTTTCGCGCTTCGATTCCTATAGCAAACTGGTGCACCAAGACACGCTCTACACATCGGTGAAAGCTGCTCCTTGTTTACGTGAGTATCGAGCAAGTTAGCTAGGTTTTACTTTCGGCCGAAGCTTATGAACTCGCTCGGTTATTCTTTCAATTCGAGTTCCACACTTGATCACTCTCCACAATTGCTAGAAAATAGCTTCTACACTTCTTTGCGCACCGTCTCGAATTGGAATCACCAAAAATAATCAACCGTAGCTCGAGAATCACGAGTTCTCCCCTTCGCCGTTAAGAAGTTGCTTCGGTCACCGTCGATGATGGTTTTGCCGACCGTTGCACGACCATTTCACCTTCCCAACACCTTCCTAGTGGCTCCAGGAGTCTTTCCCCAGCATTTTTTTGAAGAGTTTAGCCACGGAGCAAAGGTTCCGACATGGCCGGAACCCTAGCTGTTGCCGCCGCTGATGCGCCACTGTTTCCGATCGTCGGCAGGCCTCCCCGGCCCTACCATCGTGCTCAGCGCGTGAAATTAAGGTTGAGCGCCAAAATTTAGATGTTGTGGTGGCCGGGAACGCAGATCCGGCGAGACTCGCCGGAGTGCGCCGCCGCGGGAGCCCCGCGCGCCGCCCGCTTTGGGAGGAGGAAGACAACACTGCGGGCCCCGCGTGTCAGTGACTTTAACCTGTCGGATCATGTGTGGCCCCAGGATCTATTGTGGCTACGCGCTGTATCTCTGTGGTCCCCGTGTGGTTTAACTGCCATTGGTCCATTTTAAAATAGTGGGACCCACGGTTTAATTCAAATTAGAAATTAATTCCAGATTTGGCTCCAACTTAGAAAATCCATAACTTTCTGTGGAATGATCCAACAATATTCAAACAAATTTTTTTTGAAATCCCTTGAGCTCTAGTTTCTATCAGTACCAATTAGGTTCTGTGAAACTCACAGATAAATTTTGTATAAAACAATCTTCTCAAAAGCAAATGCAATTTTTCCAGATGAACTTGCCACTGGAAAAATCCCCAAAATCCACATAAAATGCATTAGCCTATTCTTGAGTACCAGAAAAAGTTTGGGAGCCATTGCACCTGTTTAACCCTTTGTATAGTTCAATTACATTTTCAGTTATTGAATTTTTACAGATGTTCAGTTGCTTTATTATGTCCCAAATTTGGACTGAACCTTCCATTTGTCATATACTAGTTCCTGTAAAAATCTAGGATTTAATTGACCTAATGCCATAGTCCTAAATCAGTTACAAACTGAATATTTATTTAAAAGCTAAAATTCAAATATAAATAATTCCAGAAATTCTTGCCAACTTAGAAATTCAATAACTCCTTCACAAAAGCTTAGAAAATTATGAAACAAATTTTGAACCAGGACAACTTCCTCTATCATGATTATCAACTGGCAGCTATGTTCAAGCTACAGTATCTTCTTTAAAATTGTTGGAAGTTTAATACTTGCCATAATTTTAGAGACAACAATATACTTTGATCATCTCCTGTTCTTTGCAAGAGCTTTGATCATATTCCCTAGTATCTACCATCAATGTACCAAAGCCAATTAAGGTCCCTATCATATAATAATCACCATGGGTTAAATTATGGTCTTGGTAATAATTATTTTTCAAAGTCATTTATATACATGTTATATGCATATAGTATAGTGACGAAAGTCGAGGAGGAACCAGAAGCCTGGGAAGAGCACCTTCCAGAGATTAACCCCGACTCTAACCTGCAACTAGGTAAGCCCTGGTTTGCATTTAAGTCGTTTATAAAATTTTACTTTATCACTATGATGAATAGCATATGAAATGTGCATTACATTTAGGATGATTGATACTCCACTTGCATGACCAAAAATCCCAGGGATTGGTTGGAATGAGTTACAGTTTGACCTGTAGTAACTGCTTTGCTAATGTATAGGAAATCCGGTAGAAGTCGAGTAGTTGGAATCTACTCGCGAGAAATGTAAGACATATCTCACAGGATTGGTTAATGGCTTAATATAATAAAATTTAGACCGGGCGGGGGATGGATAGGAAGCGGCGAGAATTGAGTCTCGGTCGCATAGCCCTGCCTATGTCGATTAAGGCCCGTCCGTATGCAGCCCCTTCGGATAAGCTTGAATTGTACTGGCGTTATAATGGACATATGGAATCCAATAAACTGACATAAATCGATAACTGGGGTGTCGAGGCCCATTAACTCACCATCGATAGGGGTGGGTTGAGGACAGTAAGGTGTAAATCGGTCGGCAGACACATGAGGTGTTCCGTGCAGAGACCTTCTGTTTGCGGAGGTGAGACGGGCTCGGCATTCGGGTTTCTTGTGAAAGGTGGCCATATACTCCTAGTATTGAAGTGTTATGTAGGTACATGTGTGCTCGCTGACACTTCCGAACGACGTATGTGTCGTGTTGTCCGGTTGTGTCCTGATTGCAATCACCGTCCCTCGCGGTAATAGAGTACCACTTGTTCACTGAGCGGCAACGTAGTAAATACTAAAGAAGTCAGAAAAATATGTTGTATTGAATTATAATTGCTTGCAACCTTGTATGATTTAGAGATAGTCACATTAAAGTTTACAGTTTCCCCATACTTTAGCTGTAATAGCATTATGTGCTCTGGGCATGTCATATCATGGGAAAAGCGTTTCTTGTTTGATTGTGGAACCCATGATGTGTCGTGCTTGGAGAATGTCATTTGCTACTTAAAACCTGATCATAAGGATCCAATTGTAGGCGAGTCATATGCTTCACCTTACCTATGTTTAGTGTCCCCCTTGCATTTGTCTAGTGAGATGGGTTAGTCTTGCTGAGCCTTATGCTCACGTTTGCAGTTAACGAGTTTTTGCAGGTTATACAATTGGTGAAAGGTTTGATGATGAGGCTGCACCCCCTCCAGGGTGTACAGCCGAGTGGGAACCCTGCACGCCGCTGTGACTTGCATCTTGCTAGTGCGAAGCATCCAGGGCATGGATGACTTTGCTTTTGCATAGCTAGTGCTGAGAGCGTAGCTATGATATATACACATTTTTCCTTCCGCTAGTATTGTAAAACTTCTGTTTTAAGATAAATAAAAGACTTCGTCTTGTGTTTTATTCTCGTTCTGTTCTTGTATACTGTTGGGTGTCGCATCGCACGACACCACCCAATGAGATCCTCGGATGTCGGGATTCCGGTCCCCACAGACATGGTATCAGAGCATCATTGGGAACAGTGTACTTGAAAAGAACATATTTTCAAAAAAAAATTAGGATCTGAGTGAGGAATTAGCTATATGGCCTTATAAGGAGTATTATTAGTATAAGATATAAAGGTGGTAAACTAACTATGTCTTATTATATTCTGTAACGACGCCCCGACGTCAGGTAAGAGGTAAGGTACGCCACGGAGAGCGGATCAATCTCGGTAAGCTCAGCATACGAGGAGTGGTATGTAAAATTTCCGTGGCTTGGCACAGGAAGTTAATAGGAGTCTATGAAGCTTTCAATGTTTCTGAGAACCTATGACATGTGGTACCCCAGCGTGCTTCAAAGTTAGTGGGAGCCCCCGTAGGGTGGTGTATAACCCGATAGTATGCCTCTCTAGAACCATTCATGTTCTAGGGAGGATGTGAAACACGTATGCTCGAGCGTGTATAAGCTGGATTGTACGGGAGTCTTTGCTGTACAAGACGTATTTACAGTCATGTACCTCGAGACATGACCTCACTCGAGGGCGAATCACACCAGAGTTGTATGCAATTACTTTCATATGTATTATTGTGACTGCCTGTCGTGCTCCCCCGTACCACCCTTGAGGTGTGAAAGTGTTAAAGGGGATTGTTTGTCTTTTGCAGAATTAACTACGGTAGAAGACCGTGTAGCAGCCGTTTGTGAGAGAACGATATAGGAACCACCTATAGACGTAAATGGATATACCGGATAGAATTTTCTTTGGTGAGATACGTAGTACCGTCAGTATCAAACATGATACTAGACCATCCCCAACGACATAATGGATGAATAATGTTTTGTAAAGTCCAAATATCAGATGCTGGTAGGTTTGGACTCCGTAAAAAGGGACTCCGACTTGATAGGGTAGATAGAATCAAGATTCTTGATTTCTGGCTGAAGTTGGCTCGACTTCACCGGATTGTAATCTTGGTTATCGTATAGATTACATGAGGGTATCATATATGGATGAAAGTTCGTGAAGACCTCTACAACTTTTCTGTTGACCATCAGGGCAGAAAAGTTTGATAATCCGTTGAAATTTGGAGTATACAAAAACTACTCCAGATGACCCAACCATTCTACCAGTTCCAGAAATATTGCCCTAACTCACTGTAGAAACATCTTTTGCCTTATTGTGACACATGTCTGAAAAGGGAAGAGGCAGATATACAGGTTTGATGTTTAGAGTTTTTCCTAATTCGAATTTAAGTTAAATCAAATTTGGAAGTCAAAACAGTGGACTGCAGGAGTGCTGGTGCAAACCAGTCAGTTCAACTGTTTTGTTTGGATAGTTAAAACTTTTAATCCAGAATAGTGACATAGTCACATATATACATTTTGGGAAAGCTTAGGAAGTCCTATATAAACTTTATTTGTCATTCATGATCTGAATCTGGGTATAGCGGTGTCTAATTCCATTTGTCGCAAACTTGGTTCTGGCAGTCCAGAACTTAAAACAGTTTGCACCTATTTGTGAATTCATGCGCAATACCTGTATAACAAACTTTTCAGGGGGTAACCCTTTTACTTCTGGATTTTTAACTTGATGTTGTACAAAGTTTCTGTTATCATTACCTCAAAATTTTGTCATGATATCCCTGTATAACTTGTGGACATCACTACATATACAGGGGAGGTTCTGTCAAAATTTCCAGAAAATATGGGTCAACTTAAAACCTGTATAGATTCTATTCCCTAGCTCACATGTAGCTGTATGAGTACAATCTGGAAAGCTTGGAAAGTATACTACAAATTTGGTATTCAACACCACCTTTGATTCTGAAGTTTTCTGTATGAAACTGTGGGATTGATACAGGGAAGTCAGCTGGAACAGACTGCGATTACAGCTCCAGTTTTAAATTTTCTTAAAACTGTGGAGAGTTGGGAACCTTCTCATTGTTCCAGTATTCTTTTTATAGATGACGGAAGTGAGGATGCTGCTACCGGACGGATGGCTATTTTACACTTGCGCTAACCATCCGGGTTTCCCAAGTATGCTACGGGAAGTGCTCCAGCAGTTTGGCTTCATCGAGATGCCATGCTATTGGGGTAGAGAAACGATCGACAGAGGTGTTTGGTCGTGCACCATCTTGGTAGACATCCCGGCTAGTCCACGTCAATATGGATGGGCTCCTTTCTCGGTTACCATCGAGGGAGCGCAGTTAGAGGACACTTGGGCAACCGCTGCAGGCGAAGCACTTATGAAGCTTTGTGAGCTTCATCAGGATGCTATGGCAGGGACTCAATTTGCCCTTATTCCAGTCCGTGGTATGGCCGGATTTGAGTGGCAACGTTGTATGATTGATGCCTATACACCGCATGGCGACACAACCGCGACGACAATTGTGACATATGTGGCTGCTTCCAATATGGTAGTTGCTACGCAAGGCACCATTATTTTGGAACAAGTTGAAGCCTTGCGGGAAGCAACAGAGCGGGGTGATACCCTTGATTATATCAATGAGGGTCTACGTTCTCTCGTAGCCCCAGCAAATCAACGGCTAGATAAGTGCGAGAGTCAATTGCATTATGCTCGCATTAGGCTACCGAAAGCTCGTGCCGCACAATGACAGACTCGCACTGAACTGCAGCAAGCTCGTGGTGAGCTGCAAGCAAGTCAGTTGGAGGTGCAACAACAGCAAGAGCAGCTGTTAGTAGTCACTGAAGAGTGGGACACCGCCATTGAGACAGCTCAAAATTGGGAGTATGAGGCAGGAGAACTGCAGGATAATGTAATTGAGGCTGAGGCACAATTACAACCAGTGGTGTATCCACCGGCCCATAACATACCACTAATTATGGGTGAACAATTGCCTTCGGAGGACGAGGAAGAAGAAGATGCCGAGGAACTTGAATACGTCGAGTAGGACGTATTGAAGTGGGATGTGGCAGCACTTCTGCCGACACGGGGCAACATATAGTTTAATAGTTGCTCGTGTTTTTCTTTTGTGACCATGTTTGTGTCATATTAAGAGTAGTAGTGTTTATGTCTACAATGACAAGATATGTACGACATCTCATGGGGACCAAGTATAGTAGAGATGTATTTCCATAGTGGGAATCCATCATTTTTGAGTTTACTACTGTAAACTTGGTCAGAGATAATATATCTTGTATAAAGCTTATACTTTATCAATATATGTTGATGTTGTATATTATCTATCGTGGTCTACCGCATTACTACTTATATGGAAGGATGAACTTGAGGCATTGAGACTTATGGTGTAAATCATTGTATTGTAGCATGGTGCGTACACGTACAACCTCAGAAGTGGGAGGCTCAAGTGGAGGGCAGGGGGATGACACACCACCCCCGGGGCAGAATACGCCCCAGACGCAGCCACCTCCACCACCTCCACCTACACTTCCCAGAAGTCTCGCGGAGGTTCTCGCAGCAGTACTCGGCTCACGCGAGGAGCAAACCGAGTTGTTGCGGACCCTTGTACAACACTCGTCCCGTCAAGGGGGGCGACATGCTGAGGGGCCACATCAGTCATATCCGAGTTCCTCCTCGGATTTCGCATCGACACATCCGCCGGTCTTCAGAGAGGCCGACGAACCTTTGGAGGCGGACAACTAGCTCCGCACCATTGAAGGGAAGTTCAGTTTACTCGAGATAACCGAACAACAGAAGGCTCAATTTGCTGCTCAACAACTACAGGGTTCTGTTGGTGCGTGGTGGGCAAACTACCTCGCCGCACGCCGCGCAGGCTATGTCGTGAGCTGGGCAGAATTCCGGGAGGCGTTCCGCGCCTACCATATCCCTCCCGGGATTATGAGAAGGAAGCTTCAAGAGTTCTTGGAGCTGAAGCAAGGAGGAAGGAGCGCTTGCGAGTACTCCAGGACCTTCAACCACTTGGCCCAGTATGCACAGGACCAAGTGAACACGAAAGACAGGAAGCGAGAGTGCTTCTACCGGGGGTTGAACCCCAAGATGAAGGACAAGCTTGTCTTGTTCAATCGCAGCAGCTTCAACGACATTGTCAACGCCACGATCATGCAAGAGGATGCTACTCGAGAGCTGTCCCCAGACAAGAAAAATAGGAGTGCTCCGCAGGGTAGCGGAGGTGGTGCTTCTCAAAATTACCGAATGGTGTATCCATCACCATCCGTCCAGAGGTGGCAACCGCCATCACGACCACCAATGTTCAATGGTCGCCAGTTCGGCAACTCCAGTTTCCAGCCGCAACAACAGCATGGGATGATCCCACGTGCACTTCCACCTCCACCACGTGCACCAGGATTCCGTCCTCCCATTCATACCGGTCAAACCCCGTACACGTGTTTCACGTGTGGGCACACGGGGCACTTTGCCAAGGACTGCCCGCACAGTAGGCAGGGCGGAGGACAATCATCATACCAGGGCACCAACCAACCCCGCAACCAGCCCAAGAGGCCAGTTCCCAGACCCGGCAACGTCCACCACCTCGCCATTGAGGACGTTCCGGAAGGCGCACCCGTACTCACGGGTACGTTCTCTATCTTTGAGCATCCCGTAGTCATACTCTTTGACTCTGGAGCTTCACACAATGTCATTAGCAAGTCTTTTGTCATTAAAAATCAATTGCCTATAATCTCCACAAAAACTCCGTATGTGATCAGCACTCCGGCAGGGAAAACAATAACAAATGAGTTGGATCCTGGGATACTACTTAACCTAGATGGAACCATATATCTTACTTCACTTCTGATATTAGAGAATCAGAAGTTAGATGTCATCTTGAAAATGGCATGGTTACAATACCATGGTGCTATTCTAGATCTCGTTCCTCGAAAAATATATCTAAATTCTCCACTTCATCCCTCTCAAGTCCTCAATCTTGAGAGAGCCACTCTAGTGAATTCATCTACTCACAATACCGAGGTTATGGAACTTAAGGATATTTCGGTAGTATGTGAATAACCGGATGTATTTCCCGAAGATCTTCCTAGTATGCCCCCAGAAAGTGATATAGAGTTCAAGATTGAATTTGTACTAGGAACAGTGTCAATCTCAAGACCACCCTACAAGATGGCACCCAAGGAACTTGCAGAACTTAAGGAGAAGTTAACAAAACTTGAGAAGAAGGGTTTGATTCGTCCAAGTTCATCACCATGGGGTTGTTCTACATTGTTCGTATAGAAGAAAGATAAGACCTTGAGACTGTGTGTGGACTATCGTCCACTCAATGCTATCACTATCAATAACAAGTATCCACTACCACGAATTGATATTCTTTTTGATCAACTAGTGGGTGCTAAAGTATTTTTGAAGATGGATCTTCGTTCTGGTTATCATCAGATTAGAATCCGACAAGAAGACATACCAAAGACAGCATTCTCGACGAGGTATGGACTGTACGAATACCTTGTTATGTCCTTCGGATTGACCAACACACCGGCTCATTTCATGTATCTCATGAACTCGGTGTTCATGCCGGAATTGGACAAGTTTGTCGTGGTCTTTATTGACGACATCCTTGTGTACTCAAAATCCGAAGAAGAACATGCTCAACACTTGCGTATCGTGCTTCAACGATTACGGGACCACCAGCTATATGCTAAGTTCAGCAAGTGTGAATTCTGGATCAGCCAAGTGCCATTTTTAGGGCACATCATATCAGCAGAAGGGATTGCAGTTGATCCAAGCAAGATAAAGCAAGTACTCAAATGGGAGTCTCCAAAGTCTGTACATGAAGTTCGAAGTTTCCTAGGTTTGGCTGGGTATTACCAGAGGTTCATCCCCAATTTCTCCAAGATAGCTAAACCAACGACAGAACTTCTGAAGAAAGGAACGAAGTATGTATGGACTGAGGCATGTGAGGGAGGTTTCCAGGCATTGGTAAAACACCTCACAATGGCACCAGTATTGGCTCAACCGGACACAACCAAATCTTTTGATGTATATTGTGATGCATCAGGAATTGGTTTGGGTTGTGTGTTGATGCAAGACAAATGAGTGATCGCTTATAGATCACGGCAGCTTCGGAATCATGAGCAGCACTATCCGACTCATGATCTAGAACTCACTGCTGTGGTACTAGCATTGAAGGTGTGGAGACATTATCTACTGGGTAATCTAGTACATCTCTACACCGATCACAAGAGCCTGAAGTACATCTTCACCCAAAAGGACCTAAATATGCGACAGCGTAGATGGCTGGAATTAATCAAGGATTATGAGATTGAAATCCACTACCACCCCGGTAAGGCGAATGTAGTCGCAGATGCTCTGAGCCGCAAGTCCCATGTCAACAATCTTTCCATTACCCCAATGGGAGAAGAAGAACCAAGTCTCTACTTGGTTCCCTATGGGGCACTCTACAACCTAGCTCTCATTCCCACTATTAGGGAGGATATTATGGCAGCTCAGAAGGAGGACAAAGGGATGTCACACATTCAACAAAGAATGGAGAAGGGGGAGATGAAGTGTTTCCGATGTGACGATGAAGGTACCCTCTGGTTTAAAAACCGCATAGTGGTACCCCGAAACATGGAACTTTGGAAGAAGATACTAAATGAAGCTCATTTATCCAAATATTCCTTTCATCCGAGAAGTAACAAAATGTACCAAGACTTGAGAAAGAAGTTCTGGTGGACTCGGATGAAGAGAGAAGTAGCAAAATACGTATCCGAATGTGATACGTGTCGACGAGTTAAGGCCGACCATATGAAGGCAGCTGGACAGCTTCAACCTTTAAGCATACCGACTTGGAAATGGGAGGATATCAGCTTGGATTTCATTGTTGGGTTGCCCCCCACTCTCCATAAGCACGACTCAATTTGGGTGATCGTTGACTGATTGACAAAATCAGCTCATTTCATACCAGTCAGTGTGGATTATGATGCAAAGTGGTATGCAGAACTTTATATCTCCAGAATTTTGTGCCTACATGGAGTACCCCACACTATCATTTCAGATCGTGGATCTATTTTCGTTGCTCGCTTTTGGGAGCATCTCCACGATGCATTGGGTACCAAACTGATTCAAAGCTCGGCTTATCATCCTCAGACTGATGGACAAACCGAACGGGTAAACCAAGTGCTTGGGGATATGCTTCGTGCTTGTGCCATCCACCATGGTAGGAATTGGGATGATCATCTACCATTGGCGGAATTTTCGTACACCAACGGCTACCAGGCTAGCATCCAGATGGCGCCATATGAAGCTCTTTATGGCCGGAAGTGTCGCACACCCTTGAACTGGTGCGGATCTGGTGAACGAGTGGTATATGGCATCGACAAATGAAGCCGAAGAACAAGTACGTCTTATTCAAGCCAATCTCAAAGCCGCTCAGTCGCGTCAGAAGAACTATGCGGACAAACGATGTCGACCTCTTCACTTCGAGGTTGGAGATCAAGTTTATCTCCGGGTATCCCCGATGAAAGGAATTCATCGATTCGGAGTAAGAGGAAAGCTAGCTCCACGTTTTATTGGGCCGTTCGCAATAATCAACAGATGCGGACCTATGGCATATCAATTGGAGTTACCGCCGTCGTTGGCTGGGGTCTACAATGTGTTTCACATTTCTCAGTTGCGGAAATGTCTCAAAGCCCCAGCGAATATACGTATTGAGGATTTGGAAACTCTCCAACCAGATCTTACGTATTTTGAACATCCAATCCAGATCATTGATGAGAAAACTCGCACCACAAGGAGGCGCACTTTGCATTTCTACAAAGTATTTTGGAGCAACCACTGTGCTGAAGAAGCCACGTGGGAAAGCGAGGAATATCTTAAAATGAACTATCCGAACTTGTTAGCGGCACATGTTCAGTAGATCTTTATCTTTTGTCCTTCCTTTGTAATCTCGGGACGAGATTCTTTTAAGGGGGGAGGAATGAAAAATCCCACTTTTTCCTTTTATGTGAAGTTCCACTACAAGTGGTTTATCAAACATAATGGGGGTCAACATAATTGTGCACATAAACTTGACCTCACTAAAAAGGCCCTGCCAAAAAGATTCAAATCCAAGGCTCCAAATTTTTCCTTGGACTCTTAAATATCTAACTAGCTTCTCAGAAAATTTTCAATATTTTTGAAGTACATCTTCCATTTGTTTGGACACGTACAAAGGATTCTTTTCGCGTCGACATCAAATTTAGCTTTACACTAAACTTTGCCCAAATCAATCCCTAATTTTTCCTAAGACCTTTTATGGTTTAGGGAACTTGGTTTCAAAGTTTGTAGATTTTTGGACCTCAGATACTATTTAATTCAATAAGGTTTATACCCATATTTGAATTCAAATTTGAATTTGCATTTGATGCAAACTATGTCCAAATTGAAATCTGATTGCAGAATTGAATTTCCCATATTTTTCTTAGCCTACCTGTAAATTTTGGGAATTTTTGGACAATGTTTTAGCTGGAATTTAGAGGAGGGGATAAGGGAGAGAGGTGGGGCCCACAAGTCAGACAGTGAAACCGATTCACCACTCCTGTTTTCTCTCCCCGGGCGACACCGCGATGCTGCATGCTGCCAGCACGCTGTCGGACGTCGGTCGCCTCCAGCTACCCCCCTGCGTCCTTATCTACCGCTGTGGAGGCTATAAAACCACCCCCCTTCGGCCGAAGTCCCTCACCAGTTCACTTTTCACCGCGTCGCTCCGTTTCATCGCTGCCGCAATCACCCCGTGCTGCTCGATGCTGTGTGCCCGTTGCCGGCCAGCCGAAGGCCTCTCGCGCCAAGCTCTCAACGACAAGGTTGTTCCACACTCTCTCGTCTACCCTATGGTTCACTTCTGTCGACCGTTCGTTGAGGTTTTAGCCGGTATTTCGATGCAACACTGAAGCTTGCCGTCGTGTTCACCACACGCCGTTTCTGCTCCACGGTGCCAGGCCGCTACACGTAGTTTCGCGCTTCGATTCCTATAGCAAACTGGTGCACCAAGACACGCTCTACACGTCGGTGAAAGCCGCTCCTTGTTTATGCGAGTATCGAGCAAGTTAGCTAGGTTTTTCTTTCGGTCGAAGCTTATGAACTTGCTCGGTTATTCTTTCAATTCGAGTTCCACACTTGATCACTCTCCACAATTGCTAGAAAATAGCTTCTACACTTCTTTGCGCACCCTCTCAAACTGGAATCACCAAAAATAATCAACCGTAGCTCGAGAATCACGAGTTCTCCCCTTCGCCGTTAAGAAGTTGCTTCGGTCACCGTTAATGATGGTTTTGCCGACCGTTGCACGACCATTTCACCTTCCCAACACCTTCCTAGTGGCTCCAGGAGTCTTTCCCCAGCATTTTTAGAAGTGTTTAGAAACGGAGCGAAGGTTCCGACATGGTCGGAACCCTAGCTGTCGCCGCCGCTGATGCGCCACTGTTTCCGATCGTCGGCAGGCCTCCCCGACCCTACCATCGTGCTCAGCGTGTGAAATTAAGGTTGAGCGCCAAAATTTAGATGCTGCAGTTGCCGGGAACGCAGATCCGGCGAGACTCGCCGGAGCGCGCCACCGCGGAAGCCCCGCGCGCCGCCCGCGTCGGGAGGAGGAAGACGACACTGCAAGCCCCGCGTGTCAGTTACTTTTAACTCATCGGATCAGGTGTGGCCCCGGTATCTATTGTGACTACGCGCTGTATCTCTGTGGTCCCCGTGTGTTTTAAATGCCATTGGTCCATTTTAAAATAGTGGGACCCACGGTTTAATTCAAATTAGAAATTAATTCCAGATTTGGCTCCAAATTAGAAAATCAATAACTTTCTATAGAATGCTCCAAAAATATTCAAACAAATTTTGTTTGAAAGCCCTTGAGCTCTAGTTTCTATCAGTACCAATTAGGTTCTGTGAAACTCAAATATTAATTCTGTATAAAACAATCATCTCAAAACCAAATGCAATTTTTCCGGATGAACTTGCCACTGGAAAAATCCCCAAAATTTCCATAAAATGCACTAGCATATTATGGACTACCAGAAAATGTTTGGGAGCCATTTCATCTGTTTAACCCTCTGTATAGTTCAATTACCTTTTTCAGTTATTGAATTTTTACAGATGTTCATTTGCTTTATTGTGTCCCAAATTTGGACTGAACCTTCCTTTGGTCATATACTAGTTACTGTAAAAATCTTGGATTTAATTGACCTAATGTCATAGTCCTAATTCAGTTACAAACTGAATATTTATTCAAAAGCTAAAATTCAAATATAAATAATTCCAGAAATTCTTGCCAACTTAGAAATTCAATAACCCCTTCACCAAAGCTTAGAAAATTATGAAACAAATTTTGATAGAACCAGGACAACTTCCTCTATCATGATTATCAACTGGAAGCTATGCTCAAGCTACAATTTCTTCTTTAAAATTGTTGGAAGTTTAATACTTGCCATAATTTTAGAGACAATGATATACTTTGATCATTTCCTGTTCTTTGCAAGAGCTTTGATCATATTCCCTAGTATCTACCATCAAAGTTCCAAAGCCAATTAAGGTCCCTATCATATAATAATCACCATGGGTTAAATATGGTCTTGGTAATAATTATTTTTCAAAGTCATTTATATACATGTTATATGCATATCGTATAGTGACTGAAGTCGAGGAGGTACCAGAAGCCTGGGAAGAGCACCTTCCAGATATTAACCCCAACTCTGACCTGCAACTAGGCAAGCCCCGGTTTGCATTTAAGTCGTTTATAAAATTTTACTTTATCACTATGATGAATAGCATATGAAATGTGCATTACGTTTAGGATGACTGATACTCCACTTGCATGACCAAAAATCCCAGGGATTGGTTGGAACGAGTTACAGTTTGACCTGTAGTAACTGCTTTGCTAATGTATAGGAAATTCGGTATAAGTCGAGTAGTTGGAATCTACACGTGAGAAATGTAGGACATATCTCACAGGATTGGTTAATGGCTTAATATAATAAAATTTAGACCGGGCAGGGGATGGATCGGAAGCGGCGAGAATTGAGTCTCGGTCGCATAGCCCTGCCTATGTTGATTAAGGCCTGTCCGTATGCAGCCCCTTCGGACAAGCTTGAATTGTACCAGCGACATAATGGACATATGGAATCCAATAAACTGACGTAACTCGATAACTGGGGTGTCGAGGCCCATTAACTCACCATCGATAGGGGTGGGTTGAGGACAGTAAGGTGTAAATCGGTCGGCCGACACATGAGGTGTTCTGTGCGGAGACCTTCTGTTTGCGGAGGTGAGACGTGCTCGGAATTCTGTTTCTTGTGAAAGGTGGCCATATACGCCTAGTACTGAAGTGTTATGTAGGTACAGGTGTGCTCGCTGACACTTCCGAACGACGTATGTGTCATGTTGTCCGGGTGTGTCCTGATTGCAATCACCGTCCCTTGCGGTAATAGAGTACCAATTGTTCACTGAGCGGCAACGTAGTAAATACTAAAGAAGTCAGAAAAATATGTTGTATTGAATTATAATTGCTTGCAACCTTGTATGATTTAGAGATATTCACATTAAAGTTTACAGTTTCCCCGTACTTTAGCTGTAATAGCATTATGTCTCTAGGCATGTCATATCATCGGCAAAGCGTTTCTTGTTTGATTGTGGAACCCATGATGTGCCGTGCTTCGAGAATGTCATTTGCTACTTAAAACCTGATCATAAGGATCCAATTGTAGGTGAGTCATATATGCTTCAACTTACCTATGTTTAGTGTCCCCCTTGCATATGTCTAGTGAGACGGGTTAGTCTTGCTGAGCCTTATGCTCACGTTTGCAGTTAATGAGTTTTTGCAGGTTATACAATTGATGAAGGGTTTGATGATGAGGCTGCACCCCCTTCAGGGTGTACAGCCGAGTGGGAACCCTGCACGCCGTCGTGACTTGCGTGTTGCTAGTGCGAAGCATCCAGGACATGGATGACTTTGTTTTTGCATAGCTAGTGCTGAGAGCGTTGCTATGATATATACATATTTTTTTCCTTCCGCTAGTATTGTAAAACTTCCGCTGTAAGATAAATAAAAGACTTCGTCTTGTGTTTTATTCTTGTTCTGTTCTTGTATTGTTGGGTGTCGCATCGCACGACACCACCCAATGAGATCCTCGGATGTCGGGATTCTGGTCCCCACACATATCATTTCTCGTATGCTGAATTTACCGAGATTGATCCGCTCTCGGTGGCGTACCTTAGTCTTACCTGACGTCGGAGCGTCATTATAGAATATAATAACACATATTTAGTTTACCACCTTTATATCTTATACTAATAATACTACTTGTAAGGGCATATAGCTAATTCCTCACTCAGATCCTAATTTTTTTGAAAATATGTTTTTTTCAAGTACACTGTTCCCAATGATGCTCTGATACCATGTCTGTGGGGACTAGAATCCCGACATCCGTGCATCTCATTGGGTGGTGTCATGCGATGCGACACCCAACAATATACAAGAACAGAACGAGAATAAAATACAAGACGAAGTCTTTTATTTATCTTACAGCGGAAGTTTTTACAATACTAGCGGAAGCAAATATATATATATATATATATATATATATATATATATATATATATATATATATATATATATATATATCATAGCTATGCTCTCAGCACTAGCTATGCAAAAGCAAAGTTATCCATGCCCTGGATACTTCGCACTAGCAACACGCAACTCACGGTGGCGTGGAGGGTTCCCATTCGGCTGTATACCCTGGAGGGGGTGCAACCTCATCATCAAACCCTTCATCAATTGTATAACCTGCAAAAACTCGTTAACTGCAAACGTGAGCATAAGGCTCAGCAAGACTAACCCGTCCTAGACATATGCAAGGGTAGACACTAAGCATAAGTAAGGTGAAGAAAAAACGACTCGCCTACAAGTGGATCCTTATGATCAGGTTTTAAGTAGCAAATGACATTCTCCAAGCACGGCACATCATGGACTCCACAATCAAACAAGAAACGCTTTGCCGATGATATGACATGCCCAGAGCACATAATGCTATTACAGCTAAAGTATGGGGAAACTGTAAACTTTAATGTGACTATCTCTAAATCATACAAGGTTGCAAAGAAATTATAATTCAATACAATATATTTTTCTTACTTCTTTAGTATTTACTACGTCACGACGCAGTAAACAAGTGGTACTCTATTACCGCGAGGGACGGTGATTGCAATCAGGACACACCCGGACAACACGACACATACGTCGTTCGGAAGTGTCAGTGAGTACACCTGTACCTACATAACACTTCAGTACTAGGCGTATATGGCCACCTTTCACAAGAAACCCGAACGCCGAGCCCGTCTCACCTCCGCAAACAGAAGGTCTCCGCATGGAACACCACATTTGTCCGCCGACCGATTTACACCTTACTGTCCTCAACCACCCCTATCGATGGTGAGTTAATGGGCCTCGACACCCCAGTTATCGAGTTACATCAGTTTACCGGATTCCATATGTCCATTATGTCGCCGGTACAATTCAAGCTCGTCCGAAGGGGCCGCATACAGACGGGCCTTAACTGACCAGTCAGAGCTATGCGACCAAGACCACGTCTTGTTGCTTCCTATCCATCTCTGACCGATCTCGAGTTTTAGATGTAACAGTTATTTTCTATAAATGTTATCCCAGTGTAGATTCGTGTAAATTTCTATCTCATGAGTAGATTCCAACTACTCGACTTCTACCGATTTACCTACTACATTAGCATAGCAATTCTACATGTTGAGTGATTAACCTACCCAGTTAACCAATGGGATTTTTGGGTCATGCATCTGGAGTTTTCAATCATCCTAAACGTAATGCATAATTGATATACTACTCATCATAGTGATAAAGCAAAATTTTATAAACGACTTAAATGCAAACCGGGGCTTGCCTGGTTGCAGGTCAGAGTCTGGGTTAATATCTGGAAGGTGCTCTTCCAAGGCTTCTGGTTCCTCCTCGACTTCGGTCACTATACGATATGCATATAACATGTATATGAATGACTTTGAACAATAATTATTACCAAGACCATAATTTAATCTATGGTGATCATTATATGATAGGGTCCTTAATTGGCTTTGGAACTTTGATGGTAGATACTAGGGAATATGATAGAAGCTCTTGCAAAGAACAGGAGATGATCAAACTATATTGTCATCTCTAAAATTATGGCAAGTATTAAACTTCCAAAAAATTTTGAGAAGAAACTGTAGCTTGAACATAGCTGCCACTTGATAATCATGATAGAGGAAGTTGTCCGGTTCTAGAAAAATTTGTTTCATAAATTTCTAAGCTTTGTTGGTGGAGTTATTGAATTTCTAATTTGGCAAGAATTTCTGGAAGTATCTTATAATTGAATTTTTAGCTTTTTAATCAATATTCAGTTTGTAACTGAATTAGGACTAGGATAGTAGGTCAATTAAATCCTAGATTTTTACAGGGACTAGTGTATGACTAAGGGAAGGTTCAGTCCTAATTTGGGACATAACAAAGCAACTGAACATCTGTAAAAATTCAATAATTAAAAAGGGTAATTGAACTATACAGAGGGTTATATAGGTGCAATGGCTCCCAAACTTTTTCTGGTATTCAAGAATGGGGCAATGCATCTTATGTGAATTTTGGGGATTTTTCCAGAGGCAAGTTCATATGTAAAAATTGCATTTGCATTTGGGAGGATTGTTTTATATAGAATTTAACTGTGAGTTTCACAAAACCTAATTGGTACTGGTAGAAACTAGAGCTCAAGGGCTTTCAAAAAAAATTTGTTTGAATATCTTTGGAGCATTCTATAGAGAGATATTGATTTTTAAACATTGGAAATGGTAATGCACCAAAGGGGAAATTTCAACTTTTAAATTTGGCGCCAGGGTCCACTGGATTTAAAATCATCCAATCAGGGGCTAGCCACACCGGGGGTTATAAAGATTCCCACATGGCCGCACTAAATCCCTAGCCACAGACTGATCCGACGCCTTTTTCACTCGCTGGCAAGTGGGACCCGCGAACCCGGTCGTCTTCAACCTTGGTCCACGGCTCGAGCGGCGGCGTTCTCACCGGCGAGCGTCGGCACATTCACCGGCGATGACTTCCGGCCCACGGGAGGCCTCGGGACTCGCTGTCCACCATATTTTCACACGGGAAACACGATGGACCAACTCCCGACGGCGAGGGGTTTCGGTGAAGTGGAGACCCTCGATTCCCTAGCTAAATCTCTCGTTTGAAAGCTCGGGAAGCATCATGGATGCATGGGAATGGTCTTGGGAGGGTCTAGTGCTCGTTCCATAGCCGACAATACCAAAGTCGACAGTGAACCGAGCTGATCTCTAACAATGGCGGAAGGGGAAAACTCGAAGAACTTGCTAATTAGTCGATGGTTCCTTCTGATTTTTAGAGGGAAGGTGTGCTAGGCTACATAGATCATGTCATCTAACTGGATCAAAGAGATTTTGTGCATAGAATCGGAATTAAACCGACGACCTAGCCTCAACGTTGTAAAAGCGCTTTGGGATTTTAAGGAATACAGGAGCTAGGATGCGCGATAGGAATTCAAGCTTAACCAGAAGCTGCACGAGGTCGTTGCGCACCTTTTTGCTATAGACCATAGAGGATGATGATGCTTGTATCGACGACGAGGTTGCGCGGCGTCGAGCGGCACGGGGGTGATCGCGGCGGCGATGAAACGGAGCGGTGCGGTGAAAAGTGAATGGGTGATGGACTTCGGCCGACGGGGGGGTGGGGGGGGGGGGGGGGGGGGGAGGGGGTGGCTTTATAGCCTTCACCGCGGTAGATAAGGACGCAGGGGGTGGGGGGGCAGCTGGAGGCGACCGACGGCGCGCTGGCGGCATGAAACATCGCGGTGTCGCCTGGGGAAAGAAAACAGAGGCGGTGAAACAGTTTCACCGACTGACTTGTGGGCCCCACCTCTCTCCCTTATCCCTTCCTCTAAATTCTAGCTTAAACATTGTCCAAAAATTCCCAAAATTTACAGGTAGGCTAAGAAAAATATGGGGAATCCAATTCTGCAATCAGATTTCAATTTGGACATAGTTTGCATCAAATTCAAATTCAAATTTGAATTCAAATATGGGTATAAACCTTATTGAAATAAATAGTATCTGAGGTCCATAAATCTCCAAACTTTGAAACGAAGTCCCCTTAACCATAAAAGTCCTTAGGAAAAATTGGGGGTTGATTTGGGCAAAGTTTAGTGTAAAGCTAAATTTGATGTCGACGCGAAATGAATCCTTTGTACGTGTCCAAACAAATGGAAGATGTACTTCAAAAATCTTGTAAATTTTCTGAGAAGCTATTTAGATATTTAGGAGTCCAAGGAAAAATTTGGAGCCTTGGATTTGAATCTTTTTAGCGGGGCCTAATATGCATAGCAACATAATCAAATTACATTTGTTTGGATTTTTATATTGCTGCCATATAATTTGCCCTAGCCATCGCAATCAATAACTTCCCAACTTTGTAGAAAGGTTTATTTAAAATGTTCTAGGGTTAGGGTGAAGTCCAGTCCTCATGTTGATAAGATTAAAACATGAGTAGAAAGAAAACTTTTTAGTGAGGTCAAGTTTATGTGCACAATTATATTGACCTCCATTATGTTTGATAAACCACTTGTAGTTGAACTTCACATATAAGGAAAAAGTGGGATTTTACACCACCCCAGTCGTCACCATCAACAAACAGTCTGCAGTGATGTTCATCAAGTCAATTGTCTGCAGGTTTGGAGTCCCAAACAGAATCATCATTGATAACGGGACCCAATTCACGAGTGCGGCATTTCAAGAATACTGTGAGGACCTTGGGATCCAAGTTTGTTACGCCTCTGTCGCCCATCCCAAGAGCAATACGCAGGTAGAGAGAGCGAACACTGAAATTCTTAAGGGCCTCCGGACTCGAACATACTCAAGCCTCGAGAAGCATGGTGCGAACTGGGTGGATGAGCTGCCATACGCGCTGTGGGCTAGTCGGACATCAACAAGCCAGTCTACGGGAGAAACGCCCTACTTCCTGGTTTATGGGGCGGAGGCCGTCCTTCCCCCAGAGATCACCATGGGCTACCCCCGTGTCCAGATGTACGACGAAGTCGCGCAGGACCAGTTCCAGCATGAAGATATCGACCTCGTCGACGAGGGACGCATACGGGCTACCGTTCGGAACGCACGGTACAGGTAAGCGCTCCGGCGCTACCACCAGCGGACCGTGCGCAGTAGGGAGCTCAAGGTGAATGACCTGGTTCTGCGATGTCTGCTTTCCCATGAAGGGACAAACAAATTCTCCCCCAAGTGGAAGGGTCCCTTCCGGGTTACAGAGGTTTGTCGCCCAGGGTGTGTTTGCCTATCTACGGAAGATGGACAACCGGTACCCAACCCATGGAACATCAAACACCTCTGTAAGTTCTATCCATAACCAGGGTCGTTCCTCATGTAAAGCGCGTTCTTAACCATGAGAAGTTACAATTAAAAAGTTGTTAGCCATACTTGGAATGCCTTTTTCATTTGAAATTATATTTAGTTCTTATGAATGATGTGACGCAATTACCATTAGCTCTACACCTAGCGTGGGTGTAGTAAATCTTTCCTTTGTCTCTGCAATAGTGGGAGCTTCACATTCCGTTTGCTGGCAGGCCGATTTGGGTACTTGCTCAAGCCTCCACAATGGCAGCGGAACGTGAGACAAGCAACACTAATAGAGCGTAGGTAAAAGATTGACTCGAGAGCGGAATTACCTTTTTGTCTATCATATGTGCAGGTCCCTACGGTACAACCCCTAAGCTCCTGGGCTCCACCAGTTGTCAGGGACATAGCATCGACGTCCTACCGATATCATGGGTGTTGCCAGAGCCCCTAAAAGCTCTGACAACCCCAGGGGGCCAGGCGGTATGCCACGTCTCCTACGAAGGTCCGGCTAGGTCCGTCCCGGCAGGGGGCCCGAGAGTTCAGGCGGTGTGCCACGTCTCCTACGAAGGTCCGGCCCTGCCGGAGCTCCTATGCTCCGATGCCACGTCTCCTACAAAGGTCCAGCCCGGCAGGGGGCCCGGCGGTTCAGGCGGTGTGCCACGTCTCCTACGAAGGTCCAGCCCTGCCGGAGCTCCTAAGCTCCAACAACCCCAGGGGGCCTGGCGGTGGCACCCCCATTGAGATCGTGAATGTTGCCCCAGCTCCTAAACTTCGGCAACCCAGGGGGGCCGATGTTCTTGAAGCAAGTCCTAGTTCCCCTTGGTACAAGTACATGATCAGAGTTGCGTGCATATATCAGGGAGTACGACACAAAAATATTGCAACCAAAGATCAAGAGGACTCCATTCAATTAAAAGATTTTCTTACAAAAGTTGGAAGCATACATGAGGGAGCGAGAGAGGAGAGACCTAAGTTCTGCGGATGGCTCAGGCTACAGCCTCTGCGGCCTCCTGAACACCTTCTCGAGCAGTGTCCAGCTCTGCCGCGATTAGCCCTTCGACTGCTGGACTTAGGGGGGGAAGTGGGGGTCCTGGCTCCGGTAGCATGCCAGCACGTTCTTAGCGACAGTCTTGGTCAGGGACCCCCCCTCTGTCTCTAGCTAGTCGGCAACGACGTCAATCACTACATCAAGCTTGCGGCCAACAGAGCCAAGAGTTAACAACGCATCGTGTAGATCTGGCGCCAGGTGGGCTGGACGTACAGGGCTGAGACCAAACTGTGCCAGCGCTCCGTCCGCACGCTCCAGGAAGTCCCACAATTGCTGGGACTCGGACGCCCTTGAGCCCTGCAACTCTTCCAGAGCCCTCTTGGTGGCTGCCAGCTCTGCACCCTCCTTTGCGAGGCGCTCGGCCTCCTTGCCATGTTGCTGGATGCTCTTGGCGAGTTGCCTCTCGCGATCAGTGAGCTCCGATTCCCTGGCAAGGATGCGGTTCTGGCGCTCCGCCAAGTCTTCCTCCTGGCCCCGGACAGTGGCTTCCTTGGCAGAGACGTCGGTCTCCCGTGCATTGATGCCTTGCTCCAGCTCCTAGAGCCTGTTAGCCTCGATCTTGTACCGCGCATCAAGTTGTTCGCGGTGGTCCGCCAAGCTCTGCTCGCCTGCCGACAACTTCTGGGAGAGCTCCTCTTCTCTCTTAGTCAGGTCCTCCAGCTCCTCGGCGAGCTTGGACTCACCCAATTCGAGCTCCTACTGGCGCTTCTGGAGGGTCTAGTGCCAAGCGGTTAGACCACTTTGGCGCTGGTCCGCAGCCCCGTGGCATTCCACAGCTTCCTCGTAAATCTTCTAGGCCTTCTGATCGAGAGCCTCGAGGGTAGCCTCCCTCACGTTGAGAAGACCTCTTTGTTCAGCCAGTCGGGTTTCCTCACCCTTGACCAGTTCTTCACTATCATGAAGCCCCTTACGCTCCTCCTCTAGATCCTTGAGGTGGTGCTCGAAAGACGCGATGACTTGACGAAAGTTGGAGCGAGCGTTGTCAATGGCCAGCTCCAGAGGAATGGGCGCTGGACCGGATAGGGGCACTCCATCCCCCGTCTCCACCAAGTCGCCCATCGTCAGCCGGGAGGGGCTACCTTGTGAAGGTGGCGGCACTTGTGGGCTCAAGACGCCTGTGTCCTCTACCGGACCCTCCGGTACAACTGCGGACGCTTCTGGCTCCACCCTTGATGCCTGAAAAGCGAGGCGTGTGCCCGGAGCTTCCATGGCTGGAAACACATCCACGTGCACGATGGGTGCCGCTGTTTGAGGCACTGGGGTGGGAGCCGATACTCCGACTACCGCTGGGACAGCCTCCCCAGTTGCTGCAGCAGTAGGCAGGGGGGCCAGCTCCTCTACGGCCCCCGACTCGCTGGCCGGAACCTCCTCAGTGCCTAACAAGGGGGCCGGCCCCTCAGCTACGTCCGACTGAGACGTCGGGACCCCCTTGGAAGACGGCGTGGGAGCTGACTCCTCAATGGAACCTGGCACCAAGGTTTGGGATACCGACGACTCCCGGTCTAGATGGAGCTCCGGAACCCCCTCGGAGGATGGCGCGGGAACCATCTCCTCGGTGGCCCTCGGCGCCGAGAGCAGAGTTTCTGCCAACTCTTGAGCAGGGCCGACGTTTAGCATCTCCACCTCTACAGGAGCCTCGGGGGCCACTGGCTCCGCCGCTGGAGCATCGTTCGCCAACATATAACCAGCTAGAACCTCCGGATCGGCCGCAGTCGCGCTTAGGGTTGGAACTGCCCTTGTCTCGGCCGCGGCCACCGCCGTCGCCTGGGCAGGTGCAGGAGTAGGAGCTGAAGTACCTTCCTGCTCAACCCCCTGTGACGCCGGGGGTACGGCGGTTGCCTCGCCATCCTTGGAAGCACTGCACAACCAAGAGAGAAACGTTTAATGGAAGACCTTGACCTGAAGAGGGTCCGAAGCGGGGAGCCCGGTTGCTTACCTCGGGAAACCCCAGGTGCCGCGGAGACGGAGCCATTTTGGGGCAGGGCCGGAGCCTATGCCTGGAGGACCCGACGTGGCCGGAGCCTCAGGCCTCTCAGGAGTTGGACCTGGAGCCGGAGCTGGGACCTCCCTGGCCGGAGCAGACCCTGTTTGAAGGGAGCCTCCGGAGCTTGGTCTTGTACTTGGCACCGTGGCGGGAGGTGCCCCCCCCCCCCCCCCCCCCCCCCCCCCGCGGAGCCGGAGCTTGCAGGAGGCCCCAGAGCCGGATGGGGTAGCTCGCCGGAGGTACCGACGTGACTCCCGTCACCCCGCACCAGTTTCCTCTTGCGCCTGGAAAGCTCCACCGAAGCCTCGCCCTTGCCGGAGCTGACGACCCTGCCCCCCCTGGGCAGAGGGAACTGGGGCCGGACCCCCGGAGGTCCTCGGGGCACTGGTTGTTGGAGTGGCTCTCCTAGCCGCGATCCCTATGTCATCCAGCCTTGGCAGCAGTTTCCGGAGCCCCCGGTAGAAATCAGGAACCGTGTTCAGAGGTGGATAGGATGTTTGAGGCTCAAGAGACTCGAGTGAGATACTGGGCCTGCTCTGGAACTTCTTCAGCAAGTCCTTCAGTGATTCGTCTTTTACCTGGGCGCTCGCATCCCGCGGTGTGAATGTCCACCCCATCTGTTGCCTGAACTTCAGGGGTGCCCACCTGTTCCTCAGGAAGTTCACAAAGACCATCTGGGGGGTTACTCCACTACCTACACAGCCCTCAATCCTAGCCACAACAGGCTTGTATGCCTACAGCAGCTCTGGGACCTCGTTCTAGAGGTCCATGTCCACGTTCAGAAGGCCCTCAGGCAGCTCCAGCTTCTCGTACCAGTCCACGGTGATGATCACCCACTCCTTCTTCCACTCATCCCATTTATCGGTGGAAAAGGTCTCCAAGTACTTGAAAGGGGTCCGCTTCTGCTTCACGAAGTAGTACATCCCGATGAACTTGTTCACCTTCCCGGTAGTCTGCAGAGTGAAGATATTTCGGAAGAGCTCCAAACTGGGCCGTACCCCCACCCACATTTCACAGAAGTGGGTAAAGATAGCGACCAACAGGATGGAGCGGGGCCCGAGGAAGTGTAGCTGGATGCCGTAGAACTCTAGCAAGGTCATCAAGAAAGATGAAAAGGGGGGAAGCAGGCTGACCATGGCGTACCCCTGGAAGAAGACCATGTCGCCGGCATTCTTCTTCTCGAAAGGGAGTTCACCGGTGCGGATCCTTCCGTCAAAGGACTCATGGGACCATCCCATGTAGGACCAGAACTTATTCAGCCCCTTCTCGGTCTTCATCTTGCTAGCGGGAAGACCCAACTCCATATCGGCAAGTTGGAGGTCGGAAAGGTTGGATGAGCAAAGATAGGGTTCAAAGTTGTAAGATGTGAGAAGGCAACAAGGGCTCAAAGTGCGGGCGCATATGGAGGGGTGAAGAGTATGTGACTTGTGCTAGTCTTTTCTTAAGTATGGGCCCGTGGTGTTGGGAAGGAAACCGCTGGCACCAAGATGTTGGGGCTACCCGTCTTATGACTGGTGGACCAAGAGTTTGAACCGGCGAGGAGGCCAAGTGGTCGTCTCAAGGTAGCTGTTTTCGTAGGGGAGAATTCAAAACTGTAGCACAAAGATGTGATGGGCACGTGGAACCGAAACGAATTTTGTATCAGGAACCGACACCTGTCAGTGGAGCAATATCCACGGACAAAGATTTTGTCTGCCGCATTGAAGGAAGTCCTTAAAGCCGCAGCACAGGATTCAGAATGGCCCTACCACGGGTACAATTGCCTCTCCAAGGAAGTTCCTCCGCGAGGTGGGCCCGAGGGCCACTGTCGGTGCCTGGCGAACCGGGTAAGTAGCAAGTAGTACAGTGGACCCACCGCCCACCTGGGTGAGGCCTGACATGGGCCCAGAGCACTACGTAGCAAGTAGTACAGTGGCTCCCTCCGTCGATGGAAAGTCCAGTGCCTCCCCGCCGACCGTGGCCCTGGGCCCACCACCTTGCCGGGGAGTGATCCAACGAGGTCGCTAGAACGGCGGCTCCGGATCCCCCCCCCTTGGAAGAGGGTCCGATACTGCGACAATCCCCATAGCTCCGGGTCCACCCCACTGGACCCGGACGTCCCTCTGAGGGTCCTATGCTGCTAGTTTCCAGTAGCTCTGGACCCAACCTCTGGGAACTGAGCATCCCGCGGAGGTAAGGGCCAATAAGTGCCACGTGACAAGCGGCGCCGAGCTTGAGCATACCCACGGAAGGCTCAGAGAAGGGAGGCGTGACTAGGACGCCAAAGCTAGGACACGCATGTTCCCTAGGTGAGTGGGGGTTCGCACTGATATGTCAAGTGGACTGTGGCTGGTCTTGTCATAACTGGTCAGAGCCGAACTACTATGTACGGCGGACCAATGAGAAGCCCCGATGGGACAGAAAAGACATGGCCAACCATGATGAGGGGACTTTTCGTAGCCCTGCAGCAGGGCGTGGGCAGGCGGCACATTGAAGCCGTTTTCAGGGGATAACATTTACTCCCAGATCTGAGGGAGGATTCGGTACGCCCGGGGCCATCTGTCGGGCCTCGGGCCCCACTTGTAAGCTGCTCGGCCTTGGACTATAAAAGGACCGAGCAGCCACCGACTTAGACAACGGGACGGAGACTAAGATACAGACTCAAGGAATACAACACACACAAATCACCGTGGACTAGGGTATTACGCTCAGGCAGCCCGAGCCACATAAATCCCTCGTGTTCATCGTCCACTACGTTTGATCTTGCTAGGACTAGCCCCCCGATAACACATGGAACCTACGCGGACCACTCCCAAGTAGGTCCGGGCTTTTACACCTTGCCATAACTCTTTCAACTCATTAATCAACGGTTGCATAAACACATCGATTTTCGTCCCAGGATGTTTAGGACCAGAAATGATGGCCGCGAGGAATATGTATCCTTCCTTCATGCACATATTGAGAGGGAGATTGTAAGGCATGATAAAAACAGGCCAACAAGAGTCTGGACTGTTACTTGTGCTGAAAGGAGTGAAACTATCTGTTGACAACCCCAGACGAACATTTCTTGGGTCTCTACAAAACTTTGGATCGAAACGGTCTAGAGCTTGCCATGCCGCGCCATCCGAATGATGCACCATAATATCTTTGTCATCGCTCTCACATATCCCTTCTGAATGCCACCTCATCTACTTCGCTGTTTCTTGGGAAAGAAACAACCGTTTAAGCCTGGACGTGATAGGCATGTACCGAAGCTGTTCGACTGATACCTTTGCACTTATTTCCTCTCCATCATGATTCAAAACCTTCACATGTCTAGATGCTTTTCAATGCATACAATGAGTACCGTTCTCGTGTTCTTTCCAAAACAACATGCAATTATTCTCGCACGCATCAATTTTCTCATAACTCATGCCCAGACCTTCCAAAATCATCTTTGAGTGATATATGTCTTCCGGCATCTTATGTTTTGACAAAAGGAGATCAATGATCAACCTTAGAATACCATTGTAGCAATTTCTTGCAAAATTGTACTTACACTTCAACCCCATAAGTCGTGTGACCGCCTGCAGAACGGTCACAATTGTGCCTTCATACACTTTTTCATACGCGGCGGCAAGAAGCCTATAAAACTACTTCACCTCCTCTGGCAGTGACTGCTCTACGTACTCTCAACCAACATCCGCCATCATATCATCCATCCGATCTTCATTCTTGTTTTCGTCCGACTCACTAGTATAGTCCATGTGACGCCCGGTTCCGAAAATTGAACCAAGCTAACGCATATGTGTGCCCAGGATGTTCAACACACATACACGAGTGATTCACAAATGATAAACAGATAATTACCACAGCTCAAATTATTAAATAAGTACTCTTATTACATAATTCATTAAATCCTCGAATACAAGCTCTAATGAATATTAATGATGAGTTCAACTAATGCAGCGGATATAAATTAATTAGGCAAACTAAGCAACTAAGCAGCATAAGCGATAGGGTATATATGCGCAGCTCCAATAACACCACAGGCAAAGCTGACGGTAGACACGGCCTAGATCTCCACATTATCGCCATTAAACTCACAATTCTGACCTGCAACTGTTGGGTGGGGGATTGCAAGAGTGAGTACATGTCGTACTCAACAAGTGTGGAAAGTATGACATGTGGCTTATTCAAATGACGACAATAATAATGGTTAAGTGATGAAAAGTACAGTAAAACATTTGAAAAGCATTACACTAGGTCTATGTGAAACAATCCCATCATAACCATCATATTAACATAATATAAACCATATCCAATTATTGCCAACATCACCATTATCCATGTCCAATTACCATAACTCAAATTCATATCCATGACCATAATCCGTAAACCATAACCATGAACCAACCATAACCATAAACCAACCATAACCATTACCAGACCATAACCATCCCAAATCCCAATTTCCAACTCTAATCATGTAGGTCATCCAGGCGCTCATAACCGGGAGCACGGCTATCATGATAGTTTTAGTTAACTCTGCAGAGTTTGTACCACTTTACCCACGTGTTTGTGATTTCATCACCCGTCGGCGACTAAAGAACCTCCCTTATGCCAATTACACTTCCTTTGGTGTATGGCCAAGAGATCACAAAATAGCCTTTACAAAGGGATTACTAGCCTATTTAGACCCCACTGAGGTTTCACCGGTGGTGATGCCTCCAACTGAGCACATCTTCAACCAAGGGCCCCCTCTTGAGCCATTCGGATCCCAGGGTAGTCCCACCAATCATCAACAAACCCAATCCGACTACCCCTTCCCCGAGCATCCACAATGGTCCAAACAGCACTAGCAAAGCCCTAATTAATCAGCTACGCCTCACCCATACTTGGCCTCGTGGTGGCACTGTAGTCCTGGCGTATTCTCGCATGAACCGGTCCTTAGATCTAAAGCAAGCAAACCACCATAACATCCAACCCATCCACATACCAAGCTTGCTTAGATCACCCATCACCATACCGTATCGACCAGTTCACATTAACCAGAATATCATTAATACATAATTAAATGTGTAGTGTTGGTTTTTCCATCCCAATTAATTAAGCGAAGCAAAAAGGTGAAAACCCTTCCCGACTCTCTACCATAAATTCCAGGTGACAAGGGTGGTTTAGCAAATCTAGTAAACTTCCTACCATAGGATTCCCATCAAATTGACACAGCATGCAGTTTTGCAAACAAAACATTTATTTTAAAACAGGATCAATATGCTTCAAGGACACTTGCCTTGCTCCGGTGGATGGGGTTGCACAAGCGCTTCGAAATCTTGATTCTGGAAATCCTCGTACACGACCTCTTGAGCACTTCCCTCTACTCGTGATCATACATACAAGAATATACATACAAATCAACATAATGCACACATATTAATCAACATGCGATGATATGCATGCATGCAAGGTACAATAATTAATTAACTACGGTTGTCTATTAATTAGATGCAACTAGTTCATACGTGTTCATATGAGTTTACGGTGATTTTAACGTGGATTAATGCTGCTGAAAATAAAATTATAGTGCAACTAAAATCAATTTATGTCTATTAGATCTAATGCGTCGCTAAAATTCGCATCGGGAACAAATCCTACCGTAGATCTGACGGCTTGACAGTCGCGGAACGAATGCGACGCGTAGACGAAGTAGATGGTGCAGCAGTTCCTCGGCGGCACGACGACGGCGACGATCTCCGATGGACGGTCGTACCCTCCTCTTTTTCTTCCTCTTCTTCCCCTTCTTTTTCCCTGGCGGCGCAGCCTTCTGGACCTTTTTTTGCTTCTGTACCAGCGGCTGCTTCTGGCGGCGGCAGCATCGTGGCTTTGGTTCCTTTTATAGGGGCGGCGGGAGCAAGAAAATCGGACCGAGTCGGTTGGGAGGCGGGGCGGGATAGGACTCGTCTCCGGGAAAATCGGGCGGCTCGGTCGTTACGGCGCGGGAGGCGTGTCCCAGGGGATTCGGCGGGCGGGAAAACTGGGGCAGGGCGTTACCGCGCGGGAGGCGGGACGGTGCGGAGGCCACGGAGCGGGGCCGCGTCGCGTCAGGGGGGCATGCGGCGGGTGGGGCCCCCGGGGCGGGCGCGCCGTGCGTGAGCGCGCGTGGGAGGCGGGGCCCAGGGGCGCTGCGCGGGACGGGGAATCGGGGCGGGGCGGGATTCGCGGGAGGCGTGGGGCCCAGGCGTGCGGCGCGGTCGCAGCCGGAGTCAACGCGCGGGGCGCGTTCGGCGGGGTGGGCCAGGCGGGGCCGGGTGGGGGCAAGCGGCGGGGTGGGAGGCGCTCGGCGCGTGGCCGGCTGGCTGGGCTGGCTCGGCCTGGCCGCCGGGTTGGCCCCCCCTTTTTTTTTCTTTTTTTTCTTTTTTTTTTATTTAGTATTATTATTATTTTATAATTTATATTTATTTATTTTACTTTTCTTATTCATTTTATTTATTACTTTATATATATATTTATTATTATATAATTTATTTATATATTTCTTTTTTATATATTATTATTATTATTATATTTATTATTTATATTATATTTTTTTGTATATATATAATTGCTATAGATATATTTATATATATTTTTATTATTATTATTTTTATACTTATTCCCTATTATAGGTTTTAGGCTATAATTATTATTTTCTATTTCTTCTTTTGCTACATACACTTGTATATATATGCTCCATCTTTTATGTTTTATTATTTTTCTTTTATCCTACTAATGTTTAATGCATGATCATGTATGCAATGCAGGATGGGAAAATTTAGGGTGTTACAATTCTACCCCCCTTAAAGTGAATCTCGCCCTCGAGATTCGATAGCGTGGAGAAAAGGTGAGAGAATTCTGCCTTCAGGTCTTCTTCACAATCTTATGTAGCTTCGGTTTCCGTATGGTGTTTCTTTTGCACTTTGCACCAACGGATCCTCTTATTCCTTGTGAATCCAAAACAATGAGGTTGGCGGAGAAGTCTACCCCCCTTATTTTAAGGCTTACTTTTGGACATACTATATTTGTCCTCATCTCTCCTCCAGGAGACTTAACCAATAGAGTAGACTTCATATGAGAGATAGGCAAACTATACTTGGTAACATACTTCGATGCAATGAATGAATGCAATGCTCCAGAATCAAATAACATAGTCGCGGGGTTGGAGTTGGCGAGAAACATACCATTGACCACGTCATCCGCTTGTTGAGCATCCCCCGTAGAGACATGATTCACTTTGCCACGAGCAAAATTCTGCTGTCCACGGTTTCCTTGTGGTTGTCCTCCATTAGGTCTTGGGTTTTGCCTCGGCGCATTGCTTCTTTGACCAAGGCCTGACTTAGGACATTGATTCGCAAAGTGTCCAGCTTCTCCACAAGTATAGCACCTCTTGACTCCACCAGAATTATTAGGACGAGCTTGGTTTTGAGCATTGGTTCCAGGAAAATCAGCACGAGGCGCATAAGACATTGCTTGCATATCAGGGCGCTGCTGCACAAACTGAGTTGGGCGCGGTGCATAATCAGGGCGCTGAGCAGGATTAGGGGAGCTGTAATGAGGCGCATTGGGTGGTGCAAGGCGAGGGCGCACATTACTTCCTTGTTGCTGTCCTTGATACGACGCCTTCCTCTTGATTTCTTGCTCCATCTCACGGATCTTGTTCTCAACTACAATTGCTTTGTCCACAAGCTTCTGAAAATTGGCATAGTCACAGTTGAGTAGTTGTACTTGGATCTCATTGTTCAAGCCTCTCATGAACAAGTATTGCTTCCGGCTGTCCCGACTAACATCCTCGGGCGCATATCTTGAGAGTTGAGTGAACTTATTGAGATATTCACTCACGCTCATCCTTCCTTGCCTGAGATTTTCGAAATCTTGTCTTCTCAGTATCATAACACCTTCCGGCACATAATGAGAACGGAAGTTCTCCTTGAATTCCGCCCAGGTGATCCTCTCTTGATTCTCATGAGCATTGCATAGTGAATCCCACCAATCGGCGGCTTCTCCAACGAGTTGATAAGAAGCAAATAGGACCTTCTCCCGGTCACTGCATTGGACAATAGCAAGTTTCTTCTCCACGGACTTGAGCCAATCATCAATGTCCATAGGGTCAGCAGCTTGAGCAAAGGTTGGCGGTCTAGTCCTCATGAACTCTCCCAATCGGTTATGAGGAGGCGGGGGTGGCGGTGGAGGCATGTGTGGCTGATTGTTGATATTACCAGCCTGCAGCTGTCCCATTGTTTGTATCATGGTCTGCATGAGCTGGTTTTGCATAGCTAGTAGCTGCTCGATATTGATGGCTCCATGAGCAGGTCCTTGTCCGTTGTTGTTCTGAGGTACTCCATTGTTCTCCTCCTCATCATTAGCATCCCTCTGGTTGCGAGTCCTCACCATCTAGAGAAAAGCAATAGATAAGAATTTAGAAACGTCCCCAACTATATGCATCAAGGGATACGAAGCTAACCAACTAGCTATACTAGCCTGAGTGGACATGGCAATGCTAAGCATCCCAAACTCCTCTATTAAGCACACAAGCAACCAATATATATATATAGCAAACAGCACTCCAAGCAAAAACACATCGATTCCTAAGTGCTCCTATGTGCTCTAAAGTGTCCATTCTATCGAGGCTGCGTCCTACGGTCAACCTGTGGCTCTGATACCAATTTGTGACGCCCGGTTCCGAAAATTGAACCAAGCTAACGCATATGTGTGCCCAGGATGTTCAACACACATACACGAGTGATTCACAAATGATAAACAGATAATTACCACAGCTCAAATTATTAAATAAGTACTCTTATTACATAATTCATTAAATCCTCGAATACAAGCTCTAATGAATATTAATGATAAGTTCAACTAATGCAGCGGATATAAATTAATTAGGCAAACTAAGCAACTAAGCAGCATAAGCGATAGGGTATATATGCGCAGCTCCAATAACACCACAGGCAAAGCTGACGGTAGACACGGCCTAGATCTCCACATTATCGCCATTAAACTCACAATTCTGACCTGCAACTGTTGGGTGGGGGATTGCAAGAGTGAGTACATGTCGTACTCAGCAAGTGTGGAAAGTATGACATGTGGCTTATTCAAATGACGACAATAATAATGGCTAAGTGCTGAAAAGTATAGTAAAACATTTGAAAAGCATTACACTAGGTCTATGTGAAACAATCCCATCATAACCATCATATTAACATAATATAAACCGTATCCAATTATTGCTAACATCACCATTATCCATGTCCAATTACCATAACTCAAATTCATATCCATGACCATAATCCGTAAACCATAACCATGAACCAACCATAACTATAAACCAACCATAACCATTACCAGACCATAACCATCCCAAATCCCAATTTCCAACTCTAATCATGTAGGTCATCCAGGCGCTCATAACCGGGAGCACGGCTATCATGATAGTTTTAGTTAACTCTGCAGAGTTTGTACCACTTTACCCACGTGTTTGTGATTTCATCACCCGTCGGCAACTAAAGAACCTCCCTTATGCCAATTACACTTCCTTTGGTGTATGGCCAAGAGATCACAAAATAGCCTTTACAAAGGGATTACTAGCCTATTCAGACACCACTGAGGTTTCACCGGTGGCGATGCCTCCAACTGAGCACATCTTCAACCAAGGGCCCCCTCTTGAGCCATTCGGATCCCAGGGTAGTCCCACCAATCATCAACAAACCCAATCCGACTACCACTTCCCCGAGCATCCACAATGGTCCAAACAGCACTAGCAAAGCCCTAATTAATCAGTTACGCCGCACCCATACTTGGCCTCGTGGTGGCACTGTAGTCCTGGCGTATTCTCGCATGAACCGGTCCTTAGATCTAAAGCAAGCAAACCACCATAACATCCAACCCATCCACATACCAAGATTGCTTAGATCACCCATCACCATACCGTATCGACCAGTTCACATTAACCAGAATATCATTAATACATAATTAAATGTGTAGTGTTGGTTTTTCCATCCTAATTAATTAAGCGAAGCAAAAAGGTGAAAACCCTTCCCGACTCTCTACCATAAATTCCAGGTGACAAGGGTGGTTTAGCAAATCTAGTAAACTTCCTACCATAGGATTCCCATCAAATTGACACAGCATGCAGTTTTGCAAACAAAACATTTATTTTAAAACAGGATCAATATGCTTTAAGGACACTTGCCTTGCTCCGGCGGATGGGGTTGCACAAGCGCTTCGAAATCTTGATTCTGGAAATCCTCGTACACGACCTCTTGAGCACTTCCCTCTACTCGTGATCATACATACAAGAATATACATACAAATCAACATAATGCACACACATTAATCAACATGCGATGATATGCATGCATGCAAGGTACAATAATTAATTAACTACGGTTGTCTATTAATTAGATGCAACTAGTTCATACGTGTTCATATGTGTTTACTGGGATTTTAACGTGGATTAATGCTGCTGAAAATAAAATTATAGTGCAACTAAAATCAATTTATGTCTATTAGATCTAATGCGTCGCTAAAATTCGCATCGGGAACAAATCCTACCGTAGATCTGACGGCTTGACAGTCGCGGAACGAATGCGACGCGTATACGAAGTAGATGGTGCAGCAGTTCCTCGGCGCCACGACGACGGCGACGATCTCCGATGGACGGTGGTACCCTCCTCTTTTTCTTCCTCTTCTTCCCCTTCTTTTTCCCTGGCGGCGCAGCCTTCTGGACCTTTTTTTGCTTCTGTACCAGCGGCTGCTTCTGGCGGCGGCAGCATCGTGGCTTCGGTTCCTTTTATAGGGGCGGCGGGAGCAAGAAAATCGGACCGAGTCGGTTGGGAGGCGGGGCGGGATGGGACTCGTATCCGGGAAAATCGGGCGGCTCGGTCGTTACGGCGCGGGAGGCGGGTCCCAGGGGATTCGGCGGGCGGGAAAACCGGGGCGGGGCGTTACCGCGCGGGAGGCGGGACGGCGCGGAGGCCACGGAGCGGGGCCGCGTCGCGTCAGGGGGGCAGGCGGCGGGTGGGGCCCCCGGGGCGGGCGCGCCGCGCGTGAGCGCGCGTGGGAGGCGGGGCCCAGGGGCGCTGCGCGGGACGGGGAATCGGGGCGGGGCGGGATTCGCGGTAGGCGTGGGGCCCGGGCGTGCGGCGCGGTCGCAGCCGGAGTCAACGCGCGGGGCGCGTTCGGCGGGGTGGGAGGCGCTCGGCGCGTGGCCGGCTGGCTGGGCTGGCTCGGCCTGGCCGCCGGGTTGGCCCCCCCTTTTTTTTCTTTTTTTTCTTTTTTTTATTTAGTATTATTATTATTTTATAATTTATATTTATTTATTTTACTTTTCTTATTCATTTTATTTATTACTTTTATATATATATATATATTTATTATTATATAATTTATTTATATAATTTATTTTTTATATATTATTATTATTATTATATATTTATTATTTATATTATATTTTTTGTATATATATAATTGCTATAGATATATTTATATATATTTTTATTATTATTATTTTTATAATTATTCCCTATTATAGGTTTTAGGCTATAATTATTATTTTCTATTTCTTCTTTTGCTACATACACTTGTATATATATGCTCCATCTTTTATGTTTTATTATTTTTCTTTTATCCTACTAATGTTTAATGCATGATCATGTATGCAATGCAGGATGGGAAAATTTAGGGTGTTACAATTCTACCCCCCTTAAAGTGAATCTCGCCCTCGAGATTCGATAGCGTGGAGAAAAGGTGAGGGAATTCTGCCTTCAGGTCTTCTTCACGTTCTTATGTAGCTTCGGTTTCCGTATGGTGTTTCTTTTGCACTTTGCACCAACGGATCCTCTTATTCCTTGTGAATCCAAAACAATGAGATTGGCGGAGAAGTCTACCCCTCTTATTTTAAGGCTTACTTTTGGACATACTATATTTGTCCTCATCTCTCCTCCAGGAGACTTAACCAATAGAGTAGACTTCATATGAGAGATAGGCAAACTATACTTGGTAACATACTTCGATGCAATGAATGAATGCAATGCTCCAGAATCAAATAACATAGTCGCGGGGTTGGAGTTGGCGAGAAACATACCATTGACCACGTCATCCGCTTGTTGAGCATCCCCCGTAGAGACATGATTCACGTTGCCACGAGCAAAATTCTGCTGTCCACGGTTTCCTTGTGGTTGTCCTCCATTAGGTCGTGGGTTTTGCCTCAGCGCATTGCTTCTTTGACCAAGGCCTGACTTAGGACATTGATTCGCAAAGTGTCCAGCTTCTCCACAAGTATAGCACCTCTTGACTCCACCAGAATTATTAGGACGAGCTTGGTTTTGAGCATTGGTTCCAGGAAAATCAGCACGAGGCGCATAAGACATTGCTTACATATCAGGGCGCTGCTGCACAAACTGAGTTGGGCGCGGTGCATAATCAGGGCGCTGAGCAGGATTAGGGGAGCTGTAATGAGGCGCATTGTGTGGTGCAAGGCGAGGGCGCACATTACTTCCTTGTTGCTGTCCTTGATACGGCGCCTTCCTCTTGATTTCTTGCTCCATCTCACGGATCTTGTTCTCAACTACAATTGCTTTGTCCACAAGCTTCTGAAAATTGGCATGGTCACAGTTGAGTAGTTGTACTTGGATCTCATTGTTCAAGCCTCTCATGAACAAGTATTGCTTCCGGCTGTCCCGACTAACATCCTCGGGCGCATATCTTGAGAGTTGAGTGAACTTATTGAGATATTCACTCACGCTCATCCTTCCTTGCCTGAGATTTTCGAAATCTTGTCTTCTCAGTATCATAACACCTTCCGGCACATAATGAGAACGGAAGTTCTCCTTGAATTCCGCCCAGGTGATCCTCTCTTGATTCTCATGAGCATTGCATAGTGAATCCCACCAATCGGCGGCTGCTCCAACGAGTTGATGAGAAGCAAATAGGACCTTCTCCCGGTCACTGCATTGGACAATAGCAAGTTTCTTCTCCACGGACTTGAGCCAATCATCAACGTCCATAGGGTCAGCAGCTTGATAAAAGGTTGGCGGTCTAGTCCTCATGAACTCTCCCAATCGGTTATGAGGAGGCGGGGGTGGCGGTGGAGGCATGTGTGGCTGATTGTTGATATTACCAGCCTGCAGCTGTCCCATTGTTTGTATCATGGTATGCATGAGCTGGTTTTGCATAGCTAGTAGATGCTCGATATTGATGGCTCCATGAGCAGGTCCTTGTCCGTTGTTGTTCTGAGGTACTCCATTGTTCTCCTCCTCATCATTAGCATCCCTCTGGTTGCTAGTCCTCACCATCTAGAGAAAAGCAATAGATAAGAATTTAGAAACGTCCCCAACTATATGCATCAAGGGATACGAAGCTAACCAACTAGCTATACTAGCCTGAGTGGACATGGCAATGCTAAGCATCCCAAACTCCTCTATTAAGCACACAAGCAACCAATATATATATAGCAAACAGCACTCCAAGCAAAAACACATCGATTCCTAAGTGCTCCTATGTGCTCTAAAGTGTCCATTCTATCTAGGCTGCGTCCTACGGTCAACCTGTGGCTCTGATACCAATTTGTGACGCCCGGTTCCGAAAATTGAACCAAGCTAACACATATGTGTGCCCAGGATGTTCAACACACATACACGAGTGATTCACAAATGATAAACAGATAATTACCACAGCTCAAATTATTAAATAAGTACTCTTATTACATAATTCATTAAATCCTCGAATACAAGCTCTAATGAATATTAATGATAAGTTCAACTAATGCAGCGGATATAAATTAATTAGGCAAACTAAGCAACTAAGCAGCATAAGCGATAGGGTATATATGCGCAGCTCCAATAACACCACAGGCAAAGCTGACGGTAGACACGGCCTAGATCTCCACATTATCGCCATTAAACTCACAATTCTGACCTGCAACTGTTGGGTGGGGGATTGCAAGAGTGAGTACATGTCGTACTCAGCAAGTGTGGAAAGTATGACATGTGGCTTATTCAAATGACGACAATAATAATGGATAAGTGCTGAAAAGTATAGTAAAACATTTGAAAAGCATTACACTAGGTCTATGTGAAACAATCCCATCATAACCATCATATTAACATAATATAAACCATATCCAATTATTGCCAACATCACCATTATCCATGTCCAATTACCATAACTCAAATTCATATCCATGACCATAATCCGTAAACCATAACCATGAACCAACCATAACCATAAACCAACCATAACCATTACCAGACCATAACCATCCCAAATCCCAATTTCCAACTCTAATCATGTAGGTCATCCAGGCACTCATAACTGGGAGCACGGCTATCATGATAGTTTTAGTTAACTCTGCAGAGTTTGTACCACTTTACCCACGTGTTTGTGATTTCATCACCCGTCGGCGACTAAAGAACCTCCCTTATGCCAATTACACTTCCTTTGGTGTATGGCCAAGAGATCACAAAATAGCCTTTACAAAGGGATTGCTAGCCTATTCAGACCCCAATGAGGTTTCACCGGTGGCGATGCCTCCAACTGAGCACATCTTCAACCAAGGGCCCCCTCTTGAGCCATTCGGATCCCAGGGTAGTCCCACCAATCATCAACAAACCCAATCCGACTACGCCTTCCCCGAGCATCCACAATGGTCCAAACAGCACTAGCAAAGCCCTAATTAATCAGCTACACCGCACCCATACTTGGCCTCGTGGTGGCACTGTAGTCCTAGCGTATTCTCGCATGAACCGGTCCTTAGATCTAAAGCAAGCAAACCACCATAACATCCAACCCATCCACATACCAAGCTTGCTTAGATCACCCATCACCATACCGTATCGACCAGTTCACATTAACCAGAATATCATTAATACATAATTAAATGTGTAGTGTTGGTTTTTCCATCCCAATTAATTAAGCGAAGCAAAAAGGTGAAAACCCTTCCCGACTCTCTACCATAAATTCCAGGTGACAAGGGTGGTTTAGCAAATCTAGTAAACTTCCTACCATAGGATTCCCATCAAATTGACACAGCATGCAGTTTTGCAAACAAAACATTTATTTTAAAACAGGATCAATATGCTTCAAGGACACTTGCCTTGCTCCGGTGGATGGGGTTGCACAAGCGCTTCGAAATCTTGATTCTGGAAATCCTCGTACACGACCTCTTGAGCACTTCCCTCTACTCGTGATCATACATACAAGAATATACATACAAATCAACATAATGCACACACAATAATCAACATGCGATGATATGCATGCATGCAAGGTACAATAATTAATTAACTACGGTTGTCTATTAATTAGATGCAACTAGTTCATACGTGTTCATATGAGTTTACGGGGATTTTTACGTGGATTAATGCTGCTGAAAATAAAATTATAGTGCAACTAAAATCAATTTATGTCTATTAGATCTAATGCGTCGCTAAAATTCGCATCGGGAACAAATCCTACCGTAGATCTGACGGCTTGACAGTCGCGGAACGAATGCGACGCGTAGACGAAGTAGATGGTGCAGCAGTTCCTCGGCGGCACGACGACGGCGACGATCTCCGATGGACGGTGGTACCCTCATCTTTTTCTTCCTCTTCTTCCCCTTCTTTTTCCCTGGCGGCGCAGCCTTCTGGACCTTTTTTTGCTTCTGTACCAGCGGCTGCTTCTGGCGGCGGCAGCATCGTGGCTTCGGTTCCTTTTATAGGGGCGGCGGGAGCAAGAAAATCGGACCGAGTCGGTTGGGAGGCGGGGCGGGATGGGACTCGTATCCGGGAAAATCGGGCGGATCGGTCGTTACGGCGCGGGAGGCGGGTCCCAAGGGATTCAGCGGGCGGGAAAACCGGGGCGGGGCGTTACCGCGCGGGAGGCGGGACGGTGCGGAGGCCACGGAGCGGGGCCGCGTCGCGTCAGGGGGGCAGGCGGCGGGTGGGGCCCCCGGGGCGGGCGCGCCGCGCGTGAGCGCGCGTGGGAGGCGGGGCCCAGGGGCGCTGCGCGGGACGGGGAATCGGGGCGGGGCGGGATTCGCGGGAGGCGTGGGGCCCGGGCGTGCGGCGCGGTCGCAGCCGGAGTCAACGCGCGGGGCGCGTTCGGCGGGGTGGGCCAGGCGGGGCCGGGTGGGGGCAAGCGGCGGGGTGGGAGGCGCTCGGCGCGTGGCCGGCTGGCTGGGCTGGCTCGGCCTGGCCGCCGGGTTGGCCCCCCCTTTTTTTTTCTTTTTTTTTCTTTTTTTTATTTAGTATTATTATTATTTTATAATTTATATTTATTGATTTTACTTTTCTTATTCATTTTATTTATTACTTTTTATATATATATATTTATTATTATATAATTTATTTATATATTTCTGTTTTATATATTATTATTATTATATATTTATTATTTATATTATATTTTTTTTGTATATATATAATTGCTATAGATATATTTATATATATTTTTATTATTATTATTTTTATACTTATTCCCTATTATAGGTTTTAGGCTATAATTATTATTTTCTATTTTTTCTTTTGCTACATACACTTGTATATATATGCTCCATCTTTTATGTTTTATTATTTTTCTTTTATCCTACTAATGTTTAATGCATGATCATGTATGCAATGCAGGATGGGAAAATTTAGGGTGTTACAGTCCATCTCTCCATGCTCACGCCACACTAAATAGGTTGGCATAAATCCGTGCTTTCAAAGGTGCAACATCATTTCAAACCTCTCCAAACGTCGATGATTCTGGCACCTGCTATACGAACACTTCACAAAATGAGCACCACTAGGAAATGCTTGGTTCACGAACACATTTGCGATTCGTGCCCAATTCAAAGTGTACACACCATCTGAACTCCATCCATCATACATCACCTTACGATCGTCACCCATTTTTTAGCTTATACCTTCAAAGAAGAAAAATCATTATTAGTTTATTTTTATATTATGTGATGGCCACTACAACTTGGCAAATAGGTCCTAAACCCACCCAAGAGTAATCGAGTGGGGTGTGCTTATGACAACACGCGTAGTCTGGATCCAGACGAAATTTTGGCACCAGAACCCTGCTGTTCTCCACTGCACGCACAAAAATGGTGCAATAGAGAACATCAGGATTATACCATCGAAATCTCGTCCAGATCCAGACCCGCGTCTCATCACAAGCCCCCTCCCCCCCGCCACCAATCCACTCCTAGGCTGTCCAAAAAGGGACAATTCCGAACCTTCACGTCTCACATGCCAATAGCATGTGAAACGTGCTGATTCGAAACGGGTAATCAAATTCTATACGTTATGATGCTCATTTTCATTTTTCAATTATTTACGAGAGAGGAAGGAACAAGAAAGAGGGGGAAAGTTGATCAGAGTTAAAAGTTCTAAGTCCGGGTCCACCATCCACGCGCGGTTAATTGATCATACTCATTGTCGCCGTACGTCTCTGTGCTCGTCTTGACGCATACTTCACAACTAGAATCATCTTTCACTACATGCCTCTAAAGCTACCAAAATTATAACAATGTTTAATATATTACAAACATATAATTTGTCATCATGTCGCAAATGCCAAAAGGAGCAATCACATGCATGATACAGACTTTTAATTCATTTATATGAAAAACTATACAGGCCTTTTTTATTCATATCTAAAAGAAGTAATCACAGATATGAACATGAACATTCAACTCTAACATTTATTGTCTTAAAATTCAATTTATATGGCTTAATGGATATGAATCACATGATATGACAAGATATGAATCACATTCAATTTATATGGGGATATGAATCACATTCAACTCTAATCACATGATATGAATTTGCATAATTATAAACATTACGTTCATGAGTTAGCAACTACTCACAAATTACACATATTTGCAATGCACATACAAATGAACAAACATTTTACCTTGACTTCAATCGTATGAAGCGCGTCGGGCTACTGCGCGAATGGAGACTGCCAGACGGGAGCGCCTACGGGAGGCCGGATGGGGGCGCCGACGGGGGACCGGACGGGTGCGCTGATGGGGCGTGTGGGGTGGTGGGCGCCAACAGGGGGGTAGGAGGGGGCGCAATGACTGACGGGGGCACCGACAGGGGGGGAACAAGGGCGTCGGATGGGGCGCCGACAGGGGGGTAGGACGGGGGCGCAACGACTGACGGGGGTACCGATAGGGGGGGGGGGTGGATGAGGGCGCCGAACGGGAGGCCGGACAGGGGCGCCGGAGGGGATGTCGACGGGAGGCGGACAAGGGTGCGGACTGGACGAGGGCGCTGACGTGGGGGGGGGGGGGGGTGGACGATGGCCCCGCCTAGGCAGCGGGCTGCGGCGGCTAGCGGCGGGCGGGCGGGCGGGCAGGCGAAGGCGGACGGGTAGAAGGGCACGTGCGGGAGAAAACTGTCGAGCCGGGCGGTCGCGCGACAGAGAAGTGTCGAGGGTGTAGGGTTCTCGAGTGGGGCCCGCTTAAGACCATCGGTTGGGATAGCACGAACACACTTAGGGCCTGAGCTGGGCGGGCCCACCTTAGAAGCGTCAGTTGAACCGACGCCTTTAATAAAAGCGTCGGTATAACTGATGCATTTAGTATGTGCTTCGGTTCCGCAACTGAAGCCGACGCATTTAACTTATGGGTGTCGGTTCCATTAAACCGATACTCTTAGTCGCTTTAAATGCATCGGGGCCAACGCCTTTAACTAAACTGACACCTTATTCATTATTTCCTGTAGTGATCAGCTTATGCAGACCGTGATGCAAAAGTTAGGACAGCTACAAGCCAATAACTAGAATCAGCCCCACATGCCACCACCACCACCCCCACCACCTTATAATAGATTGGGAGAGTTTATGAGGACTAGGCCATCTACTTTTGCTCAAGCCAATGATCCTATGTGTGACACCCGGTTCCAAAAATGAACCAAGTGAACGCATATGTGTGCCCAGAATGTTCAACACACATACACGAGTGCAATCACAAACGATATACAGATAATTACCATAGAACAAGATTAATTAACCAAATCTTATTAAACAAACCATATTATCCTTGAATACAAGCTCTAATGAATATTGATGACAATTTTTGAACTAATGCAGCGGGCAGCATAAGCGATATGGTATAGCGCAGCTCCAATCAACACCACAGGCAAGCTGACGGTAGACACGGCCTAGAACTCCGCATTATCACCATTAAACTCCCAATCCTGACCTGCAACTGTTGGGGGGATTGCAAGAGTGAGTACATGTCGTACTCAGCAAGTGTGGAAAGTATGACATGTGGCTGATTCAAATGATGAATATAATAATGGATAAGTGTTGAAAAGTACATTAAATTTTTTGAAAAAGCAATATATTACATGTATGTGAAGTAAACTCATCATAATCATAGGTAATATCATAATACCAATCTGAATTCACTACCATCATCAATAATTCCAGATTTCACCATTTGCCAATAACCATATTTGTCGAAGGTCTTAAACGACACTTCCCCCGGACCTGCTTAGAGAGCAGCCCGCGGAGGTTCTTTGGATTCACGAGGGCTAGTCTCCGGAGATTGAGCGCAGTGAGATGGTGGACACAGAGGGCTTACGTGGTTCGGGCTGCCGGAGCGTAACACCCTACGTCCACGGGAGTGTTTGTGTATTCCTTTGCTTGAGCGTGTATGAGCCTTGGTCTGATTTTTCGATCTCTGTGAAGGTCGTCTGCAGAGTACTTTTATAGTACAAGGACTCTGCAGTCACTAGGTGGGCCCCAGGCACCGACAGGTGGTCCCGGGGAGACCCAAATCCTATACAAGATCTAAGATTAAATGCTATGTACTTCCCCTTGTCAGGAGCGTTAATGCGCCGTCCCGCCGCGTCGTGCACCAGGGCTACACAAAGTTGGTCATGATGGCGGTGCACGTCCCGCTCGTCTTGTCCTTGCGGCCCATTCGTCCGTCTTGCGGCGTGGGTCTGTACCGGCTACTTGGACAAGACAGGACACTGGAGCCTTGACTTACGCATGCGTGACTCTGCTTCGCCTGGGGAAGGCGCGCGTACTTTAATGCCTGTTCGAGCAGCACACGCCTTCCTTTACTGCGGTGTCCTACCGTAATGAGTTGGCCGTCTGCCACATGGTGGCGCCGGAGCCTGCCTCCGTGGGGAGTCGAGCACTCGATGGTACAGGCCACGTGGCGCATCCGGAGCCCACCCCTGTGGAGGGGTGGAGGCTCAGACCTGCGGGCCACGTGGTAGTTCTAGTGGCTTTCCCTGCGAGGAAACGGGCCTGGCCCCGAGGTTCCGATTGGCCACGTGGCAGCCTTGGAGCCCGCCTTAGCGGGGAGGCGAGGGTGCAGTTCTGCCAGCCATGCGGCAGCCCGGGAGCCCTCCCCGACGGAGAGGTAGGATCTGGTCCTTCCCTCCACGACGTGGCAGCCTCGGATTCGGCCTCTTAAGTAGAGGTTGGGTCCATTTTCTCCTTATGCGCGGGGGTACCAGGTCTGCGGGGTACCAAAAGTGGCCCTCGAGCCCACCTCGGGAGAGTCGTCGATACTGCAGGTGGGGTCTTCTTTCTTATCTTCCCGCGCAACTCTTTCGATTCCAATTCGGGGAAGTTCCCGGGGTGACACATCCCTGCCATTGTGGCGACGCGTCTCCTCTTGGTAAGTGGAGGTACTGGACAGGCACCGCGCGACATGACTTCCGCCTTTAACCGTGCTTTAACTGCGGTGGTTCCCAAGATGGCTCCTGCACTATTGCTGCTTTTGCCTTTTCAGAAACTGCCGAGTTACCCCCCGCACAGTTAGCCACTCGGTTCGCCTTCCTTGTCGAGCGGTCCAGGCCCCCATGTCATTGCCTATGCGGCTATGTTGCTCTTCTACTGAGGTTGTGGCGATTCACACGATGCTTCTGTTGGCCTGCAGAGGTGAATAAAAAAAGACCTTTCCACCTAAGGGTCCTTTCTTCCGCTTCTGCATCCTTGTTCTCGTGCATTCTTGCCCCAAGCCCAGTTCTTGCGCTCTAGCTCCCGATCTCCCCTTCCAGAGCCTCCCCCTTCGATCCTCATGGCGAGCAATCTGCCCAAGTCCCAGCTGTCCAGGTCCGCCGACCTGGCCCCCATGCGTCGGCTTCTCGGCTGGCACGCTCCTGAGCAGGAGAAGTGGCTCCATCCCGGGAGGCTACCGCTGAGCCTCTCCGCCGGGGAGATGGTGCTTTTCTCATCGTACGTGATGGCCGGCTTCGTCCCGCCTGCATCCGACTTCTTGGTCATGCTCCTGGAGACCTTCGGCCTCCAACTCCACCACCTCGCGCCGAACTCGATCGCAATGCTGGCGGTCTTCGCTCACCTCTGCGAGATGTTCGTGGGGGTGATGCCGTCGGTGAAGCTCTTTAGGTACATTTTTGTACTGAGGGCCACCAGCAGAAGCTCGAAGGAGCACCTCGGTGCCTACTACTTCCAGCGCCGCACCAAGGTCCCCACGAGGTACATTGCTTCCTTTAACTCTGCACGATGGGAGCAGTGGCGCGAAGATTGGATGATCGCCAAGATTGAAGCCCACGACCAGATGTGCCTCCCCACCGGGATCCCCTACTCCGAGCGGTCATTTTGGGAGGAGCGCCCAGAGCTAGAGGACGCGTTCAACCCGGTGTTGTAGAGGATCCAGATGCTGGCGGACCATGGGCTGTCGTCTGCCATGATGCTGTGGGACTTCATGTCCCGCCGCATAGCTCCACTCTAGCGCCACACCCGCCCGGCGTGGATGTTTACCGGCCTATCGGACTGCACCCAGCTCGAGACCGGCCCCGAATCCAACCTGGACAAGCAGCAGCTGCACTGCATGCTGACCCGGGTCTGTCCTGATGACATTTCCCCCGAGGAGCTGGCTCTTCCGATGGCCTGCCGCCCCTTGTGCTCAGACTCCGAGCTAAGGAGGCAGCTGCTGAAGACGATGCCAACACTCAACGAGTCTGGGCTGGCGCAGCGCCAGATCAGGGACCCGTTCTGGGGGGTCAACATCGTTGACGACGCTGAGGGAGGCGGGGATCCACCAAGCGGCGAAGATTCCTCAAGCGACGACGCCTCAAGCGGGCCCCAGCACCGTCAATGGGGAGGCGGCGACGCCTCTGTTGACAAGGGGAAAGGGAAAGCACCAGTTTCGGTGTTGGACCCGACCCCCAAGAAGCACGCCCGGTCACCGCCGCCGGCCCCCTCCGCACCTCGTCAGGACGCCGGAGCCCTACCGCATTCGTTGTAAGGGGGCGCCGATGGCGCCACTCTGCCGCCCGAGTCCTCGACGCGCAAGAGGGGGAGGCTCCTCAACGCTGGCGGGACCCCAGCATTCCCTCGCCATTCAGAGGAGCGCCAGACTTTGGAGGTGCCGCCGAATCCTCCACCGCAGGGGCCCCCAGCACACTCAGCGGCCCCCGCCGCGGGTTGGGGGGGTCCGAACCCCCCCAACCCTTTCGGGAAGCGGTGGAACTTCAGCGTCCCCAGGTAAGCCTGCATAGATTTTATCTTGGGTGCTCTTTGCTGTGTGCTTTCCCTGTCATTTCCTTATGATCTGGGTTTGCTTGATTTCAGCACCACTACTGCAACTCCATTGCCCGCTGGCCCTTCTGCTGGGCGGTATGCCGCTCCAGCCGGCTCGAGGTGCTCTTCTGCAGCCTCGGGCCCCGCTACGACGCACTGGGCTGCTGCCGCCGGGGTTCCCTGGACCTTCGTGCCCGAGGCCCCTACAGCGGCTGTTGAAGCCCAGCCGCACGCGGCCGTGCCGTTCGACACCGCTACGTCAACTGGCGCCGCCGCCCCGGGTGCCGTCACCGGGGAGGAGGCCCTTGGGGGCGACGCGCCTGCTTCTGGCGGTGATCCCCCCCCCCCCCCCCGCATTCTCCGATTGGGGGATCTCTGGTCCCCGTCTCCCCAGTGGTCCTCCAAATGGAGGATGATCTTGAAGAAGTGGGGAGGCAGGGACCCGCTGCTACGGTGGAGCCCCTCTCCATGTCTGAGGCCATGGCCGTGGCCTACTCCGACTTCCGGCAGGCTCAGGCGGCCCTCGCCCGGGAGAAAGGGTGGCTTGAAGACGAGGATGACTGGCTCCGAGAATGGGCGAGGACCCTGGAGGCCCGGACCCGGCTGGTGAAGAGCCGTGCGGCTCAGTGGGAGGCGGTTGTTCGGGAGGAGATGAAGATCCTCGAGCAGGAGCGCGAGCTCATCGCTCAACTGGACGCCGTCACCGAGAAGCTGAAGGCGGACGCCACGGCTATCCACGCTGAGGCCAGCTCCTGCCTCCAGTCCTGCGAGGACCTTTAGCAACTGTTGTCTCGCTGGGAAGCTGCTCTTGCTGAACGGGAGTAGGAGCTGGCGGCGAAGCAGGCTGAGGTGGAGGCGACCTCCTGCTGGCTCGTCCTCCAGCAGGAAGGGGCGAGGGTCCACGCCGCCGAGCTACACCGCCGGGATACCGCTTTGGCTGAAGCGGAGCAAGCCCAGCTCGCCGAGCGCCAGGCCCTCCTGGACCGCGAGTTCAACTTTGCCCTCAAGGAGGGCGACTTGAGCCGCCGCGAGCGGGAGGTCAGCAAGCGCGAGAGGGCCCTGGCGGCCAAGGAGAAGCGGTTCCTGGACGGTGGCCCCTGGGCATTGGCGGCGGCCCAGCAGGAGGTGCAGGAGCTCCGGGCGTCACGCTCTACTGAGGCCCGGAAGGTCTGGGAGTTCCCTGGCGGCGCCGACTCGACTCTGGTGCCGCTCGGCTTCAGCCCGGTGCGTGTGGGGGAACCGGCGCAGGAGGTGAGCCTGGTGTTCCTGGCACTGGACTCCACCAGCTCGAGGATGCGTTTGCTGGGGGCCATCATCGACAACCAGCTGGAGGTGGAGGGAAGGATGCTGGTGAAGGAGGTGGCGACGCACATCCTGTCCTGCTACCGGAGCTGGTACCCCGACATCTCTCTGTAGCCGGTCCTCGAGGGGCCCATCGTCGAGAGGGAAGAGGCCGCCAAGTCTGAAGTCTCGGATGCGGTGGCGCTCATCACCTCAAGGTTCCAGCGGAGCAGCTGAGGGCTCCCCGTGCGCTGTTTATGTTTTGTGTTTCTTTTAGCTTTTGTTTTTGGTTGGTTGTGGTGGCAAACTTTTTATTTTGGAACAAAAAATCTGCCTGTGGTGCCTCTTATACTCAGCATGCTTTTATTTCCAGCAATATATTCTGGTTGCTTGTTGTTCCTTAGCTTCCAGGACCTGCCGTCCCCCGGAGTGTGGCCCCCTGAAAGGTGTGGCCAGTTGTTGTGGACACACCAGTCAACACTTGGGACTTAGGGCGGTCGGTTGCAGGGGAGCCTAGGATGCGTAGGTAGCATTGCCGTAGCCGAGTATGCAGGGACGTTGACGGCGGTCCCCCTGGGGGTGTCGCCGGAGCTTCGGTCTGGCGGTGCCCACCATCCTTTGTGAAACGTCTACGGCGGGCCCCTGGGGGTACCACCGGAGCTTCGGTCTGGCGGTGCCCACCATCTCTGGTGAAAGGTCGACGGTGGGCCCCCTAGGGTGCCACCGCAGCCTTGGTCCAATGGTGCCCACCATCTTCATGGGTACTTTGATGGTTATCGCCGGGATAACTCTTGAAGACTTGTGTATAGATCAAAAAACAGGAGAAGTAATTTTGTCCGCTGGTCATTTTTTCCCTGCTCCTTTTTAGTGTCGCTTGACTTACGATCTTGGGCTGACTCATGGGGCTTGTGTAATTTAGTGCGTCTGCACCTAGGGCTCGCTATAAATACTACTTAAGGGTGGTCCATCTGGCCCCCAGTTACTCAGCTGTAGCGCTGGGGAGGCAGGGCGCACAGGCTTAGGGTACAGGACCAGGCTAAGCGGGTTGTGCCCCTGGACTTCCCGCTCGGCGTAAGCTTTTCCCGGGGAAGACCATCTGGAGACACAGACCCCCGAGTATGGGAACATCCGAGGCCCCAGGCACATTGCAGGTACCTCAAGCAACCCCACCTACAACCAGACAGCAAGGCTCCCACTGTTGCTAGAGCAGGGAAAAATGACAGCGCCCATGATAGATCACGAGCTACAGCGAACGCATAGCAATATCATAAAAAATTAAAGATAATTTTTTGAATGAGGGACCCTATACAGGGTAGGACAACAATCTTTCATTGCGGTCTCCCATAAGATGGGGCAGGTTTTACAAGTGAACGACCCGGCTCGGGCGGCAAAGGAAGTCCAGTGCACCTACTTAGGGTTCCGGACCAGGCTAAGCGAAATGTGCACTCAGAGCCTCGCGCGCGGAGCCTTAGTTGCCCTAATACCGTTCCTAGGTACCATGTACCTTTTACAATGAAAGAAAACTGTCCTAACGCTGGTCTAGGGGTAGAACTTACGGAGGTGCTCGATGTTCCAGGGGTTGGGCAGTCGCTCTCCATCCTCCGTGGCTAGGCGGACGCACCCAGGGCGGCATACCTCCACAACCCGGAAAGGGCCCTCCCATCTGGGGGAGAGTTTGTTAGCCTCTTCCCGGGAGAGTATGCGACGCAGCACCATGTCGTCTACCTTTAGCTCCCTACTCCGCACGGTCCTCTGGTGGTAGCGCTGGAGCGTCTGCCTGTACCGTGCATTTCGGAGAGCCGCTCTTACTCGTCCATCGTCGACGAGGTCCACGTCTTCACACCGGAGCTGGTCCTGCGCGGCTTCGTCGTACACCTGGACACGGGGGGAGCCCCTGGTAATTTCGGGGGGGGGGGGGGGGGGGGGTCGGCCTCTGCCCCGTACACCAGGAAGAAAGGCGTTTCCCCAGTGGCCCGGTTGGTTGATGTCCGGCTAGCCCACAGTGCACACGGAAGCTCGTCTACCCAGTTTGCACCATGCTTCTCAAGGTGTGAGAATGTGCGAGTCTTGAGGCCCTTGAGGATCTCTGCATTGGCCCTCTTAACCTGTCCATTGCTTTCTGGATGAGCGAAAGATGCATAAAATACTTGGATCCCAAGGTCCTCGCAGTATTCCTGGAACGCTGCACTTGTGAACTGGGTCCCGTTATCAGTGATGATTCTGTTCGGGACCCCAAACCAGTAGACGATCGACTTGATGAATTTGACTGCTGACTGCTTGTTGATGGTGACGACTGGGGCGGCTTCTGGCCACTTGGTTAACTTGTCTACGGCGACGTAGAGGTGCCGGAATCCTTCGACGGCTCTGGGAAAGGGTCCCAGGATGTCCAACCTCCATACAGCGAATGGCCATGAGGGTGGGATCATCTGCAGCGCCTGGGTTGGTGTGTGGATCTGCTTGGCATGGAACTGACATGCCTTGCATCTCCTGACCATCTCGGCGGCATCCTGGAGTGCTGTTTGCCAGTAAAAGCCGTGCCGAAAGGCTTTTCTGACCAGCGTGCGGGATGACGCGTGGTTCCCACACCCATGGATCTCTGCGAGCAAGTCGCAGCCCTCCTCCCAGGTAATGCAATGCAGCAGGATGTCGTTGGCGCCACGTCGGTAGAGATCCCCTTCCACCAGCGTGTACCTCTTAGCCATGCGTACTATCCTTTCTGCCAAGGCATGTTCTCCGGGAAGGATGTTGTCTTTCAAGTAGTCCCGGACCTCCGAGATCCATGCATCGGGACTTACTTGAGCCTCTGGATCTTGGGCGCCCGGTAGCTCGGAGCTCCCGGTGGCGCATACGATCCTTGGCGGGCTCCATGGTAGCAGGGCCGCTGGGACTACCAGCTTCGAGGTGCTGGGCTCGCCCCCTTCGCCCGGTTCGGCTGCTCGGGCGGTTGGTCGCGGTAACGTCCTTGCAAAGACTCCTTCAGGCACTGGGGCCCCTGTGGAGGCCTTCGTTGACAGGTCATCTGCGACTGAGTTGTCGGCTCAATGTACATCGCACAAGTCCAAGACTTCAAAGTCCTTTTTGAGCTTCCGGACGTGCAGCAAGTATGCTGCCAGTTGTGTGTCGTTGCAGCTGCACTCCCCTTTGGCTTGCTTGATGATCAGCTGGGAATCACCTTTAGCCAGAAGCTGATGGACATTGAGAGTCAGGGCAGTCTTTAGCCCGAAGATAAGGGCTTCGTATTCTGCCATGTTGTTTGTCGCCTTGAAGTTGAGGCGCACCATGTACTTGAACTGCTCCCCAATCGGGGTGAGGAGCAGGACCCCGGCCCTGTCCCCCTGCTTCTGCGAGGAGCCGTCGAAGTAGAGCGTCCAGGGGGGCTCGGTGAAAACCGGAGCCTTGGGCACCGTTTCTTCGTTGTCCGGGGCCCCTGGGCTGCTTGGTGATGGAGTCCATTCTGCCAAGAAGTCCGCCAGTGCTTGGCTCTTGACTGCATGTCGAGGTAGGAACTCCAGCTCAAACTCCGCCGGCTCCGCTGCCCACTTGGCAATGTTGCCAGTCGAGTTGGAGTTGTGGAGCACGGTTTTTAGTGGGAAGGAGGTTACCAGTGAAACCCGGTGAGCCTGGAAGTAATGCCGGAGCTTCCTCGGCGCTATGAGCACTGCATACAACAGCTTGCGTACCTCCAAGTATCTTGTTTTGCTTCATGGAGGACCTCACTGATGTAGTAGACATGCCGTTGGGAGGTCTGAACCCTCCCTGGGGGGTTCTGAGCTCCTTGTGATGTGTCTGCATCCTGGGGAATGTGGCCCCCAGGATCTGGTCGGACCTCCGGGGGCTGGGGCCTGAAGGGCTCTTGGTCACTAGAGCACACAACAGGGGGATCCTCAGCTGGATGCAGGCCCTAAGGCTCAGCTTCCTCCCCAGGGGCTCACTCGGGCGCTTGCTGCGGCAGCAGCTCCGGCCGCTCTGCAACCAAGACCATGCTGACTACCTCCGTTGTTGCGGTGATGTAGAGCAGGAGTGGTTCGCCGGGCTCCAGCACCACCATGATGGGGAGCGTCGTCAGGTGCTTCCTGAGTTCCTAGAACGCCGCTTCCGCTTCCTCAGTCCACACAAAGGGACCTGACTTCCGTAGAATCTTGAAGAAGGGGAGCGCTCGCTCAGCCAGTCTTGAGATGAACCGGCTGAGGGCCGCCAAACACCCTGCAAGCTTCTACACATCCTTTATGCGGGCCGGCGGCCACATAAGCTCTATCGCCTTGATATTCTCTGGGTTAGCTTCAATTCCTCGGTGTGAGACCAAGAAACCAAGGAGCTTCCCTGCTGAAACCCCAAAGACGCATTTGTCTGGGTTCAGCATCGTGCGCGTCGTGCGCAGCTTGATGAAGACCTGGGCTAGGCTGTCTAATAAGGATGTGCGGGTTCTAATTTTTACCACGATGTCATCTACATACACTTCTACCAAATCTCTAATGAGGTCCCCAAATTTCTTATGCATTGCACGTATAAAGGTGAGGAGAGCATTCTTGAGTCCATAAGGCATGGAGACATAACAATACAGGCCATCTACTGTTATGAAAGCAGTGTGTTCCCCATCTTCCCTAGACATTGGTATTTGGTGGAAACCGGAATACGCATCTAGGAAACACAGAAGATCACAACCTGATGTTAAGTCTACTATTTGATCTATCCTAGGAAGAGGGAATGGATCCTTTGGGCATGCCTTATTCAGGTTGGTGTAGTCGATGCACATCCGGAGTTTCCCGCCAGCCTTGGGGAAAACAACAGGATTGGCCAACCATCGTGGGTGGTGGACCTCCCGGATGAAACCAGCATTGAGCAGCTTCTTGATTTCTTCACGGATGAAGTTCTGCCGCTCGATGGAATGTTTCCTGGGCTTCTCTTGCACCGGTCGGGCGTCAGGGTAGATCTTCAGATGGTTCTCAATCACCTCCCTATGGATCCCGAGCATTTGTGATGGTTGCCATGCAAACACATTGACATTGTCCCGGAGGAAGGTGACGAGCGCGAGTTCCTATTTGCTGTCCAGGTTCCCTGCGATGCGGGTTGTCTGGGCAGCCTCGAAACCAATCCTGATGACCTTTACTGGTACGTCATCGCCGACTGGTTGCACACAGGGTGCAGAAGTGGAGGCCCGCTGCGCCGGACCCTGTTCTGGTCGACTCTCCTTGGAGCCTCCGAGAGCCGGAGCCCTTCATGCTACAAGTGCCTGGAGCTACTCCAAGGCCGACACTGCAGCAGAGCGGTCCCTTCTGATTCTGAGGACGCCGAAAGGCGTCGGTATCTTTAGGACGAGGTAGCCGTAGTGGGCTACGACCATGAACCTGTAGAGCGCCTATCTTCCGATGATTGCGTTGAAGGGGAGATCGACGTCTGCTACGTCGAACAAAACGCTCTCCGTACGGTAGTTTTCCGTGGTCCCGAAGGTCACCGGGAGGTGTATGTTACCGTACGGGAGGATTTGCCCAGGTCCGACACCCGAGGACGGGCTTGAAGTTGTGAGACGGGACATCGGCAGCTGCAGCTTCCGAATGGCGGCCGTGGAGATGAGGTTGAGGCCTGCCCCGCCATCAATCAGCACGTGGAAGACCTTCATGTTGGCGATGGTTGGGGACACCAGCAGTGGGAGTACCCCTGCTTCCACCATGTTCTTCAGGCAGTCAGAGGCATCAAAGCTGATTGCCGTTCTCATCCACTTGTGGTGGGGAGCCGGGCTCGGAGCGGGGGCCACCGCGGCCACTGCCTGTCGCAGAGTCTTCACTGCGTTTCGGGACGTGGGATCTGTGGCTCCCCCGTAGATGATGTGAAGAGTCTTGCGGCGCTCCTTATCGCTGCTGGAGTCGGAGTCGCCGCCCTCGAAGACGGCCTTCACCGCCCTCTGGTGTTCCTGGAACCCCATCTCGCTGTCATCCTCCTTTTCGGGATCGACCTTCTGCTTACCCTCCCTCTGGCGGGAAGGTGCGCCCTCCTAGCGCTGCTGCTTCTGCTTCTGTTCACGGAAGCGCTCCGTGAACTTCTTCACTTCCCGGCACTCGCTAGCGCTATGGCTATTTGTGCGGTGCACCGGGCACTTGAAGTCAGGCTCCTCAGGCTCAGGTGACTGCCGAGGGCGCTTGTCTCGGTGCGGCGGCCGGGCTCCGCTGGGAGTTGCGGCTGCCACTGCATGTGCTCCGGGCTTTGGCTTGTTCTTGACATTGCCCTTCTTCTTCTTCTTTCTGCTGCTTTTTGCAGAGGCTCCTTCCTCGGTCGGCGTGGCTTCCCTTGCCTCTGAAGAAGGTTGGGAGTGTCAGTTGCGTCCCTCAGCTGCCCTAGCATATCTGTCTGCTAGGACAAACAGCTCGAAGACATCACGCACTTCATGTGTGGCTAGCTTCTCAAGCATTTTCTTGTCCCTCACACCCTGCCTGAACGCTACAATAACTGATGCGCTAGTGATATGAGGGATTGTGTTTCGTACCTGAGAGAACCGCTGGATGAATGATCGCAGCGTCTCTCCAGCGCGCTGTCTGACGGCGTGGAGGTCAAGCTCTGTGTCGGGGGGCTTGTAGGAACTGCCGAAGTTTGCCACGAACTGTTGGCATAGTTCATCCCAGGAGGTTATGGACCCTGGGGCAGGTTCATGAGCCATGACCGGGTTGGGCCAGTCAGGACGACGGGGAAGTAGTTGGCCATGATGGCCTCGTCGCCTCCTGCAGCTAGTATTGTGGTGGAGTAGATTTGCAGGAACTCACTCGGGTTGACACTCCTGTCGTACTTCTCCGGCATGTGTGGCCGAAACTTTCATGGCCAGACCACGAAACGGAGGTGAGGTGCCAGAGCCGCACACCCTTGGGTGGGGCTGGCTGGCGCCGGTTGTGGCGCTACATACCCATGGTGTACAGGCGGACCTGCATACACCTGAGGCTGGGGTGGTGCAGCATACGCCTGTGGAGGTGGGGGCGCGACATACGCCGGATTCGGCGGTGGCACGGCGTGAGCCTGGGGAATAGGGCCTGACACACTGTAGTCCGCCTCAAGGTTACGCTGCCACTCCCTCTGTCGCTCGATGGTAACTCGACAGTCTTCTCCCGACCTACGGCGCTGCAGCCCAGTTCTCAAGTCTATTGCCGAGACCCTGGTCGAGTGCGAGTCTGCTGTCCATTGGTCGATGGTTGGAGTCCGCGACAACGACACATGCATCGGGCGGGCATGTGTCTCCCTTGGTGGAGGTGCGTTGAGCGCAACGGCGACGAAGTGGTCGACGTCGTTGATCCACTGCTGAGCTGCTCCTTGAGGAGCATCTCCAGCAGGTGGGTTGTGGAGTAGTGCACGCGCTGCTGCGAGCGCACTCTCCAGGCTTGCTGCCAGCGGCGCTGTAGCTGCCGTCACGACTGGAGTACGCGATGGTGTGGCGTGCCGACCTGCAACCGGCAAGGTGACAGCAGGGCGACGTGAAGGTCCTGGCCTCGCCGCTCTACAGCGGGATCCCGCTTTAGAGCGAGATGATGCCTGGTCCTCAGCTGCTGCCTGTCGCCGTTACTGCGGTCTGGATGTACCGGCGGTTGAATGGTCGTTCACCATTGCTGCTGGTGGAAATCTTCACGGGAAAAAAGCCCCCTTCCTGGCGCGCCAAATGTCGAAGGTCTTAAACGACACTTCCACCTGACCTGCTTAGAGAGCAGCCCGCAGAGGTTCTTTGGATTCACGAGGGCTAGTCCCCGGAGATTGAGCGCAGCGAGATGGTGGACACAAGGGGTTTATGTGGTTTGGGCCCCCGCAGCGTAACACCCTACGTCCACAGGAGTGTTTGTGTATTCCTTTGCTTGAGCGTGTATGAGCCTTGGTCTGATTTTTCGATCTCTTTGTGAAGGTCGTCTGTAGAGTCCTTTTATAGTCCAAGGACTCTGCAGTCACTAGGTGGGCCCCAGGCCCCGACAGGTGGTCCCGGGGAGACCCAAATTCTATACAAGATCTAACATTAAATGCTATCTACTTCCCCTTGTCAGGAGCGTTAATGCGCCGTCCCGCCGCGTCGTGCGCCAGGGCTACACATAGTTGGTCATGATGGCGGTGCACGTCCCGCCCGTCTTGTCCTTGCGGCCCATTCGTCCGTCTTGCGGCGTGGGTCTGTATCGGCTACTTGGACAAGACAGGACACTGGAGCCTTGACTTACGCATGCGCGACTCCGCTTCGCCTGTGGAAGGCACGCGTACTTTAATGCCCGTTCGAGCAGCAGAAGCCTTCCTTTACTGCGGCGTCTTACCGTACTAAGTTAGCCGTCTGCCATGTGGTGGCGCCGGAGCCTGCCTCCGTGATGAGTCGAGCACTCGATGGTACAGACCACGTGGCACATCCGGAGCCCACCCCTGTGGAGGGGTGGAGGCTCAGCCCTGCGGGCCACGTGGTAGTTCTGGTGCCTTTCCCTGCGAGGAAGCGGGCCTGGCCCCGAGGTTCTGATTGGCCACGTGGCAGCCTCGGAGCAAACCTCAGTGGGGAGGCGAGGGTGCGGTTCTGCCAGCCACGCGGCAGCCCGGGAGCCCTCCCCGGCGGAGAGGTAGGATCTGGTCCTTCCCTCCACGACGTGGCAGCCTCGGATTCGGCCTCTTAAGTAGAGGTCGGGTCCTTAGCCGTTTTCTCCTTATGCACGGGGGTACCCGGTCTGCGGGGTACCGACAATATTCAATACCAAAAATTAATCCATAACAAGAAATAACCATTATTACAACCATAACCATCCCAAATACCATCCCAATACCGAGTTCCCTCTAATCATGGAAGTTGTCCAGGTGCTCATAACTGGGAGCATGGCTATCATGATAGTTTTATTCGACTCTGCAGAGTTTGTACCACTTTACCCACGTGTTTGTGATTTCATCACCTTTCGGTGACTAAGAACCTCCCTTATGCCCATGACCCGTCGGTCACATTACACACTTCCATTAGTGGGTGGCCAAGAGATCACAAAACAGCCTTTACAAAGGGATTACTAGCCTATTTAGACCCCACTGAGGTTTCATCGGTGGCGATGTCTCCTAAAGAGCACATCTTCAACCAAGGGCTCCCTCTTGAGCCACTCGGATCCCAGGGTAGTCCCACCAATCATCAACAAACCCAATCCGACTACCCCTTCCCCGAGCATCCTTAATGGTCCAAATAGCACTGGCAAATCCCTAATTAATCAGCTACGCCGCACCCATACTTGGCCTCGTGGTGGCACCGTAGTGCTGGCTTATTCTCGCATGAACCGGTCCTCAGATCTAAAGCAAGCAAACCACCATAACATCCAACCATCCACATACCAGGCTTGCTTAAATCACCCATCATTTTAACCAGTTCATGTTAACCATAGTATCATTAATGCATAATTAAATGTGTAGTGTTGTTTTCCCATCCCAATTAATTAAGCGATGCAAAAGGTAAAAAGCCCTTCCCGACTCTCTACCATAAATTCCAGGTGACAAGGGTGGTTTAACAAATCTAGTAAACTTCCTACCATAGGATTCCCATCAAATTGACACAAGCATGCAGTTTGCAAACAAAACATTTTTTTTAAAACAGGATCAATATGCCTCAAGGACACTTGCCTTGCTCTTGCAGTTGATTAGGGTCAAAGCCTTCAATCTCTTGGTGCTGGAGATCCTCTACTGCACTCTCTAGCGCAAATCCGTATAATCCACACAATAAACATACAGGACAAGAAACACAATCAAAGAGTGCACAAATATTACTCAATATGACATGACATGCATGATTAATGCAAATGCAAGGTAGAACTAGTTAATTGATTGCTTTTAAGGATAACTTACTATTTCTAATATCTTTTAACAAGTTTATAAATGTTTGGAGTTGATTAGGTCAAATTTTAGAATTAATTTGATGAAATGTAACCAGTAAAATCGGACTAGTATGCAGAAGGTCGGACTAGTCCGCACTTCGTAGAACTAGCGAACTAGGGTTTTCTAGATCGACATAAATTTGGAGATTAGGGGTTGAATTCACGTAAGGAAAAGAGAATAGAAGGTATACCATGTGTTTGGGACTCCAATGAATCAAGAAACTTGGAGGTAACACTTGGATCTTGAGGATCTAGGGTTGGTGGTAAACTTGGAGATGAATTGGTGATAAAAAACGAAAGCTTGATGGAGATCTTGATCCTCTTTCGTTTCCTCCTCTTCTTCTTCTTGCTTGGGATCTTCTCCTCGCTCCTTGGTGGTGGCTCTCCACGAACTAGGGTTTGGGTGGGGTGGAAAAGTGGCAAATAGATGTCAAGCCAAGGGGTGGGGTTGTTTATATAGAGGTGGAGGCTAGGGTTAGATGGATTTCGAGTTTGAGAGGAGTAGAGGCCGGTTTAGAGTCCCACATGGGCTCTAAAAGAGTTAGGCACGACGTCCCTAGGCCCACTTAACGAGAAATCCAAGAAACAAGTTGTAAAACAAAAGATCAACTCGAAGTCGCGAAATATCGGACAAGTCCGGAAAGGACCGGACTAGTCCGAAAATTTCCAGAGAGAAAATCGGACAAGTCTGGCCAAAAATCGGACAAGTCCGACTTTAATCAGAGAGGAAATTGGACAAGTCCGCTGGAACACCGGACTAGTCCAGAAAAGTCCAGGGACTTAACAAATTTTCAAGGATTCTTGGAATATCGGACTAGTCCGCACAAATCGGACAAGTCCGGAGGTTTCCAGAGGCAAAATCAGACTAGTCCGCAGCAAAAACGGACAAGTCCGTTTTTAGTCAGAGAGAAATCGGACTAGTCCTCAGTAAAATCGGACTAGTCCGCACTTTCCTGCATTTTAAGTGAGGTTTTGTTCCAAATCAATTTTAAATGTTCCAAATCAATTTTAAACTCGTTCCTCTTGATGTGGATCAATGTTAAACATGTATATGAGTGTATGTAGGGCATGATGCATGAAAATGAGGGTGTTACACTATGGAAGCTGATGATTGGCTGAAATCTGTGGAGAAGAAGCTTGACATTGTCTAATGCAATGACCGAGAGAAGGTTCTCTTTGTCTCCCATAAACTAGTTGGAGCAGCTGCAGATTGGTGGGAATCTTTTTGCAATGCCCATGCTAATCTAGAGAGGATCACTTGGGCTGAATTCAAGGAGAGCTTCCGTTCTCATTTTGTTCCTGAAGGTGTCATGATCTTGAAGAGGCGGGAATTTGAGAACCTAAGGCAAGGGAAGACGAGTGTCAGTATGTATCTCAATAAATTCACTCAACTCTCTAGGAATCCTCCAGAGGATGTTAACAGGGATAGCCGCAAGCAATATTTATTCATGAGGGGCCTAAACAATGAGATTCAAGTCCAGATGCACAATTGTGACTATGCAGATTTCCAGAAGATTGTGGACAAAGCTATTGTGGTTGAGAATAAGGTTCGTGAGACGGAGCAAGAAAATAAGAGGAAGATGTCATATCGAGGACACCAACAAGGAAGCAATGTTCGCCCCCGCTTTGCACCACCAAATGCACCATACTACAACCCCTCTGCTTTTGCATATCACGCAGCTATTCCACCGCGTCCAGCATAACCTGCAGCAACACCCCGCCATGCAAGCTCCTCGCCCTTCAATGCCTCATGCGCCCCGTGCACATTTACCTGCTAATGCTCAAAACCAAGCTCGCCTTAAAAATTTTGGTGCAGCAAGATCATGCTATACTTGTGGTGAGGTGGGACACTTTGCATCCCAATGTCCTAAGTCTGTCTTTGGTCAAGTGAACAATGCTCTGAGGCAGAACCGAAGACCAAATGGAGGAGCACCATAAGGCAACAGTGGACCGCAGAATTTTTTTCGTGGCAAGGTGAACCATGTCTCTAGGGAGGAGGCCCAACAAGCGGATGACGTGGTCATTGGTATGTTTCTCGCAAACTCCAACCCAACAACTATGTTATTTGATTCTGGAGCGTCATATTCATTCATTGCATTAAAGTATGATGCAAAGTATAGTTTGTCCATATTTCACATGATGTACACCTTGTTGGTTAAGTCACCTGGAGGGGAGATGTGGACAAATATAGTATGTCCAAAAGTAAGCTTTAGAATAAGGGGGGTAGACTACTTCCTCGCCAACCTCATTGTTCTGGATTCACAAGGGTTGGACATAATACTTGGTATGGATTGGTTAAGGAAGTACAATGGGATAATTCAATTTGCCACAAAGATGGTGAAGTTGAAAAATGAGGAAGGAGTGAGCATAGAATTTGAAGCATCTCAACACACACCAAAGCAGGTGGAGCTGAATCAAATGGACACTGCAGCAATAGAGGAGATTCCAGTGGTGTGTGAATTTTCGGATGTGTTTCCGAATGAGTTGCCAGGTATGCCACCTGATCGTGACATAGAGTTCATTATTGAATTAATAACTGGAATTGCACCTATATCTAAGAGGCCACATAGGATGCCTCCTATGGAGTTAGCGGAGCTCAAGAAGAAAATTCAAGAGCAGCTAGAGAAGGGTTTTTTCACCCAAGATCTTCACCTTGGGGAGCGCCAGTGCTTTTCGTGCATAAGAAGAATGGATCCCAAAGGATGTGTGCGGATTACCAAGCTCTCAACGAGGTGACTATTAAGAACAAGTATACATTACCTCCTATAGAGGATTAGTTTCACCAGATGAAGGGCACCTGTGTTTTCTCTACGATTGATTTGAGGTTAGACTACTTCTAAATGAAGATTATACCGCTGGATATAACCAAAACAGCTTTTTGGACACGGTATGGATCATATGAGTACACCTTCATGTCCTTTGGATTGACCAATGCACCCACATACTTTATGCACCTCATGAATAAGGTCTTCATGAAGTACTTGGACAAATTCGTCGTGGTGTTCATTGTTGATATTATGATCCACTCGAGATGTGAGGAGGAGCATGAGGATCATTTGAGACTCACATTGCAGAAATTGAGGGAACACCATTTGTATGCCAAATTCAGCAAGTGTCAGTTTTGGTTGAGGGAAGTGTCATTTTTGGGCCATATCATTTCTGGAGGAGGAGTGTCAACTGACCCAAGAAAAGTGTGGGACGTGCTAAAATGGGAGCTGAATGTGAAGGAAATTAGGAGTTTTCGTGGGATGGCTGGATATTACCGTCGGTTCATCAAGGATTTCTCCAAAATAGCCAAGCCCATGACATAATTGTTAATGAAGGGAAAAGCTTTCCAATGGACTCAAGCTTGTCAAGACAAGGTTAACCACCGCACCAGTCTTTGTTTTGCGTGATGTGAGTAAGAGTTTCGATATTTATTGCGATGCATCAAGACAAGGGCTTGGATGTGTGCCCATGCAAGAAGGCTAAGTGGTATCCTATGCATTGAGGCAATTGAAGAAACATGAGCAGAATTATCCTACAAATGATCTTAAACTTGCAGACGTAGTCCATGCCTTGAAGATTTGGAGACATTACATTCTTGGCCATAGGTATGAGATTTACACGGATCATAAGAGCCTCGAGTGCATATTCAAGCAAATAGATCTGAATTTGAGGCAACGAAGATGGCTGGAACTCATTAAGGATTATGATGTGGGAATCAACTATCACCCCGAAAAAGCCAATGCAGTGGTCGATGCCTTGAGTAGAAAGGGAGTAAGCCACCAACTCTCGGTTTGGAAATTGCCACCTGAGTTATGCAAGGAGTTTGAACGGTTGCATCTTGGATTCGTGAATGAGATGGGAATGATGGAGTTAAATCCAACCTTGGAACAAGAAATCTGAGAAGGACAATTAAAAGATGGGGAAATATAAGAAATCAAGGAAAGGATCGAAGAAGGGAGAGAATTTAGATTTGATGAGGATGACCATGGCACTCTATGGCTTGGAAAGAGGATTGTTGTACCTAATGTTAAGCATATTCATGAGACAATATTAAAGGAGTCACATGACTCGCTTTACTCCATCCATCCATGTTGTACAAAGATATACAAGGATTTGAAAACTTGCTATTGGTGGGATGGCATGAAAAAGGACATGGCGTAGTATGTTGCATTATGTGACACGTGCCAATGAGTGAAGGCTGAACGTCAAAGGCCACCTGGACTATTACAGCCATTGAAGATTGCAGAATGGAAGTGAGAAGAAGTTGGTATTTATTTCATAGTGTTGTTTTACCCCACACTTCGGTAGGTTATGATTTAATATGGGTTATTGTGGATCGGTTGACCAAATCCGCGCGTTTATTCCTGTCAAGACTACCTATAGTGGAGCAAAGTTGGCAGAATTGTATATGGGAAGGATAGTGTGTTTACACGGAGTACCCAAAAAAATAGTGTCCGATAGAGGTTCTCAGTTTACCTCAAGGTTCTGGCAAAAGTTGCACGAGTCTAAGGGAATCCAATTGAATTTCAGTTCTGCATATCACACCCAAATGGATGTACAAACTGAGTGGACGATTCTGATATTGGAAGACATGCTAAGAGCTTGTGCGCTAAAATATGGGGGAAGTTGGGACAAGAGTCTGCCATATGCTGAATTCTTCTACAACAACACTTATCAAGCAAGTTTGAAGATGTCACCATATGAATGTAGAACACCCTTGTTTTGGAATGAAACAGGAGTAACTCAAATATTTGGACCCGATGTGATACAGGATGCTGAAAGGTATGTTCACACAATCCAAGAGAATTTAAGGGCTACTCAGTCAATACAAAACAGCTATGCGGATAATAGGTGAAGAAACTTAGCTTTCGAAGTGGGACACTTTGTTGACCTCAAAGTGTCACCTATGCGAGGTCATAAGCAATTTAACGTCAAAGGCAAGTTGGCACCTCGCTATATTGGAGCATTCAAGATCGTATAACTTGGAGATGCCAACACATCTTTATGATGTTAATAATGTGTTTCACGTTTCTTAGCTCAAAAAGTGCTTAAGAGTACCGAAAGAACAAGTGCCAATGGAATAATTAGAATTAGAGGCAGATTTGACTTATGCCTAGCAACTTTCCAAGTTTTTGGAAACAAAAGAGAGTCACAAGGAACAAGGTGATTCGATGGTGCAAAGTACAATGGAAGCACCATACTGAATCTGAAGCAACTTGGGAGATGGAAGATGACCTCAAGACAGAATTTCCCTATCTCTTTCCTTCTATGTCGAATCTCAAGGGCGAGATTCATTTTAAGGGGAGTAGGTTTGTAACACCCTCATCTTCATCCATCATGCATTGCATACATTCTTATACATGTCTAACATAATGCTACACAAAAGGAACAAGAATAAAATGAATTAGAACCAAAACCGCAATTAAAAACCTGATTCAGTACGGACTTGTCCGGACTGGACCCTAGACTAGTCCGACCTAGCTACTGTTGTCCCCTAGACTCTTCCCCTAATTGCTACGGATTAGTCTGGAATTCGTCTCTAATATTCTCCGGACTTGTCTGTTGATTTTGCGGACTAATCCAGTTTTATTTCTGTACCTGTCTAGACTTGTCCGTGGCCATATACGGACTAGTCTGATGATCTCTGTTGAAAACTCCAAAATCTGGTCTGGTTTCGATATTGGACAGTCCCGAACTTGTCTGGCCTTGTACCAGACTTGTCCGTTTGACTCTCTGTTTCGGGTCGAACTCTCCGTTCAACTTTTTGAAACTCCCAATGGACTAGTCCGGCCTCCTACGGACTAGTCCGATCTTGAGGATTTTGAATCGGATTCTATTTTCCCCCACAACGAGTTTTTTGGTAATTACCTTAATTGGGCCCAAGAACGTCGTGCCCCACCCCTAAGGAGCCCAAAAGGGACTCTACCACAACCTCTACTTGTTTTCATCGCCTTATACTTGTATTCTACCCTAAGCCTACCACCTCTATCCTATATAAACACCCTACTGTCCACCTTTCACCCTTTTGCCCATGATAGCGACCTTTAGCCCCTGTCGTGTCCTATGCCACCGTTCTTTGAGAAGGAAAGAGTCCTCACCGCCAGGAGAGATGGAAGAGAAGGAGGTAGGAGAATCAAGCGAGATTGTCATCGCTCTTGCGATCTTCTTTGACAAATTATTTGACGTCAATATCTTTCTTCACTAATTCTTCATTTTTCTTGGATCTAGACGTCAAGTTCTCAAGTTCCACCGAATCCTCAACCCTTGAACCCTGGGATTCATGGTAAATACCTTAGATCCGTCTTATCTACGTAAATTATGGTTCTATGTTAACACAAACTATGCTCTTGTTGGAAATTCGCCAAAACCCTAGCCATAGCGGACTTGTTCAGTCCAGTGCAGACTAGTTCGATCAACTTTCTGGTCCAAAGCGGACATGTCCGGCCAAGGTGTGCACTAGTCCGGTCACCCAAATCTGGAAATTTCTGGAACTTCTTTAATTTGCTCCAGAATGACTTAAAACTTGCTCTAACATATAAAACTTAATTATAACTAGTTAGTAAGCAATGATAGCAACTTGATAACATGCATCACCATATAATTGCATCAATCATGCATGTCAAGGCATATTGAGTAATATATGAGCACTTATTGATTGTAATGTTTGTTTTGTATGTTTGTTGCGTGAATTAGAAGGTAACGCTCTAGAGGATGCTTTTAAGGACCTCCAGCACAAGAACTTCGAAGATTTTGATCCTAACCAATCTCAAGAGCAAGGCAAGTGTCCTTGACCATTTTGATCATGTTTTTAAATGTTTTGTTTGCAAAATTGCATGCTTGTGTCAAATTGAAGGGAAACCCATGATAGTTGTTTACTAGTCTTGTTTGACCATCCTTGTCGCTTGGAATATATCGTAGAGAGTCGGGAAGGGCATTTTTGTCTTTTTGCTTCACTCTAATTAATTGGGATGGGAAAACAACCAAATGGCTTAACTATGAATTAATGCACTTATGTATGTTGTGAATTGATGAATATGGTTAATTGGTAACATGGGATTTTGAGATCTAAGCAAGCATGGTTTGTGGATTGGGTTGGAAAATATGGTGGTTTCGCTTGCTTTTGATCTAAGGACTGGTTCGTGGAGCGATAACCCAGGTTTTACAGTGCCACCACAGGGCTAAGTATGGGTGCGGGTTAGCTGAATAATGAGGTGTATTGTCAGCATTGTTCGGATCATTTGGGTGAGCAAGAAATGGGAGTCGGTAGGGTTTGCAATAGTGGCGGGACTGCCCTGGGATCCGAAAGGCACAAGAGGGGGCCCTTGGTTGAATGTGCTCAGTGGTGAGGCATCACCACCGGTGAAACCTTAGTGGGTCTGAATATGCTGGTAGTCCCTTTGTAAAGGCTATTTTGTGATCTATTGGCCACACACTATTGGAAGTGTGTAATGTGACCGACGGGTCATGGGCATGATGGAGTTTCCTTAGTCATCGAAAGCTGATGAAATCACAAACTTGTGGGTAAAGTGGTACAACCTCTGCGGAGTGTTAAAAACTATCATGATAGTCGTGCTCCCGGTTATGAGCGACATGGACCCTCACATGATTAGAGTGGAAATTGGGTTATGGTTTGGGTTGTGATAAAAGGGCATGATTGATGATGATTGTAGGAATGTGGTATATGGATGGATAAATATTGATGGATGTGATATGACGGTAAATGATGGTGTTGGACTTATAATTGGTAATTATTTTGGAGATATAATGGGATTAATTCACATAAACACTTTAGAATGCTTTTCATATGTTTTAAATGTACTTGTCAGTAAATAGCCAATATTTATTATTGTTCCTTGCTTAAGCTACATGTCATTATTTTCCCACACTTGCTGAGTATGACATGTGCTCACCCTTGCAATTCCCCCACCAACAATTTTAGGTGATGTTTGGGAGTACCCTGAGGATAATGCGAAGTTCTAGGTTGTGTGCTGCCGTCGACTTGCCTTTGGTTCTTGGAGCCGCGCTATCCCATTTGCTTAGTTTGTTTGGTATAGATTATTTCCGCTGCAGTATTATTAGTATTAATGATTTTTAGAGTTTGTAATAAAAGTACTTATTTACTAGTTCGTGAAGTGGTAATTTTCTATATATCGTCTGTGGTTTTGTCGTGTATGCGTGATCAACGTCTTGGTCACAGATATGCGTTCACATGGTTCATTTTTGGAACCGGGTGTCACACCGACATGTGGGACCACTAAGCCTTAGTTTTCACCATCAACATATTCATATGTACTTTTTAGGCTATTTATATGAGTAATTAGAGCACAATAGGAGTAGCTCTGTCTCGTAGTCCGACCCTCGCTAGGATAACCTTACCCTTACAGTAGATTTCTTAGGTGTGTGTCACACTACCTATATTATCATCTTACCCTATTCTGATAACACTTAGTACCCTATACCCTGATAATAAGAATAGCGTTTACTTTACTTCATCGCCTTCCTTTGGGATAAATATGATACCCATGGGAATACTCTTGGGTGAAATGCTACAATGATATCTTCCGCGCGCCTGCGGATCGCATCTCCTACCAGAGATGATCTATTATGTTAAGAAATACAAACAAGCATTTATGACGCCGTTGCCGGGGAAGGCAAAGGAAGTGAAGGATAGCTATCACTAGTGATTAAGCTATAGGCACGAATAGTTATTAGACAAGATTACCCTTGCTTGTTTTCTCCTTTTGTGTGAAAACAGGGTAGTGTTGGCTAACCCATTTTATGGGATGGCCAACGAGGACGCAAGTGCTCAACTGCAAGATAATTTAAGGCGTAGCTCAACAAATGTATACTAGGAAACACCATTGCCCTTCGCGGAAGAATTTCATCTTCTAGCAGGAGCCAAAGACATCCATTCCCAAGCTTTGGGAAGGCTCCAAGTGTTCTTTTTGGTTTGCCTCCATCATGGGGTGGATAGTTGGTTCTTCATCCAACACTCATGTCATGGGTTGGCTCTACCAATCCATGACTAGATTCATGCTGAAGCTGAAGGAGCCCTATTCTCATTCATTATGGATGAGAAGATGGCCTCCACTCAAGGGGTGGATTGAAGAATGCTCTAGTTCCATTAGCTTTGCATGCACACCATCTAACAAGATGCACATGCTAGCTATGGAACTACACCTCCCATTGAAATATCATGAAGATCAAGCCACTGGAGAAGTGTTTGGATGATCCAAGACACGGATATTAACATGATTTGTGAAAATCCATGTCAACATGGGCCACTTGGGGAATCATTTCCCTAAGACCCATGGGGATTCCTCCTTTCAAACAACAACTCCAATGTCTACCATTCACAAGGGGGTCAAGGGTGGAATAAACATCACCCTGTAATCAAGGAGGCTATGGGAATTTCAAGGGATTTAAGTTCAACTAGCCTACCTTGAAGTATTTTGTCCATGGCCAAGCATAAATCAAGACAACATTCAAATGAAGCTCTTAGCCAAGGACAAGAAATTGAACGGGCATTCAAGATCAAAGATGTCCCACAATCACTTGTTGGGATCCTACACTTCGACCACACCTGTACAACCTTGGGAAAGTAACATTATGGATGAAGTGTTTCTTGTTTGATTATGGAGTCCACATGTCATCATGCCCAAGGAAGCCTTTGATCTATGATCAAGGTATGGGTTAACTCTACGGAATATCAAGAAGGTTGAAGTGGCTTCTCTAAAAAAGGAAAAGTCTTACCATGCTCATAAGAAAATATCTCAAGAGGGAAAAGCCGTCGCAACATCAACAAGTCTTCATCAAGGCGACGAAGAGGCTAGGGCCACCATGTGGCCCACATGTTTGAATGACATCCAAAGTAACTTTGGCATGTCAAGCAGGAGAAGTTGTCCACATCTTCAACTCCGAGATTGAACAACAAATCATCGCACTAAACAAGACGGAGGTAAGTCCCAATCATCGGACTTCAAAAAGTTGGTGAGTCCTTGCCAATAGGTTAATTGGTAGTTATCTTGTATATGTTTCCCAATCCCATATTTGAATTTCTCATCATTTGCATTCATCATGTTTGAATTTCCACAGTTGCATGTTGGAAGGTAAAATTTCCAACCATCATAAAACTAAAACTTTGACTTAGGAAAGAAATTTAATTGGATATGATCCCTGGCCATGATCACTTAAATTTATTTTTCTAATTCAACCAAAAAAGGTTTGCTTTATGCCTCATTGCATTCACAAGTTGTTTCAAGTCGGGCAAGACAATTTGACAATAGGGTTCGATTTGCTTTTGGCTAACATAAACCGTTTTTGAGTTTTTTTTTCTTGATTTAATTGTAGCAAGACAAAAATTGTAAAGAGGTGGTTTGGCTAGAAAAGGAGGCCACATCAAGATCAAGCCATCGTTGGGAGGATTTCAGAACACATCTCTCCTTCAAACTCATTTTGAGTTTGAGATAGAGAAAGGTTCAAGATGATGACCCAATGGAGGAGCAAGAAGAGGCCTCAATCAAATTCATCACCAAATCCAACCTCAACTTGGCCTGACATCAAACATCAAGTCTACACCAATCTCCAAGAGTGAGAGTTTCTCGCACAAAGGCCTTCATCCTCAACTACTCTTCAAATGAGGTATGAGTTTATGATTTTTCATTGTTTGGTGTGCCTTAAAAAATTGAATTCCCTTGCTTGCAATTATGAGGAATGTTGCCACTTCCTCATCATTCAATTCCCATCAATCCTCACAAGAGTAAGTGTTAGTATTATCTTTTGGATCTCCAAAAGGAAATACCACCTTACTTGGAAAAATTAAAACAAGTACCTAGAATCCCTTAAGCGTTGTTTTATAGACTTACTCATTTTTGTCTAGGTCTAGAAAACAAAACTTTTTGGCAAAATTTAATGGGTGAATTGGAATGTAGCAACTGAATAGTAATGATCATGATTTTGATTTGAGCTTCATGCATATATGGTGTCACTAGATTTCCAACTCCTAGGAATAAGTGATATCCTTGATATTAATTTGAATTGCATGTTTATATGGAATCACTAAATTTGAAATTCCCAGAAAAGTTCGGAAGGATAAAATTGAGAATCTTGTTTGACATGATCCAAATGATAACATTTGCTCATTTGTAAAAAGCTATCATGGTTAGAAACTTTACAAGATGAAGGGATCCATATAGTTTATTTATATCACTTGCATTGCTATGAGTAGGATCTTTATAAAATGTGCCAGTTGATAAAGCTCCACTCTTATCAATGACTAATACATTTTTCATGGATACACTTGAAATTTGACCCAATGCAACTTTGATTTTGTTCTTCCCCGTGTGTACAAATGAAAATTCAGTTACCTAACCAGAAAATTCATTTGTACAAGTATCGGGAGCTAACCATCCCTCTCTATCAAAGAGAGGAAGTTTGCAGGAGTAATATTACTATGCAGACATTCAATGAGCCAATTGTTGGAATCCCTAGAGGATCCCATTTCAACATCTCATGGACAAGGAGTAAATGAGGATGGTTTCTACCTATCGGAATTTAAGCCCCAAGGTCAATCATAACTATACGAGGCCAGAGATGTGAAATCATAAGCCTCCATAAGCAATAAATATGCTACTATGACTAGTTGAGAGCATTATGCTCTCAACTATTCTAGGCACTCATTCAAGCTCATGGGAATTGCCACCATCATTGGGTGTAAGTTATTCCTTTGTGGCTAAAAGGTGTGATGTGCCTTAACCAAGGAATGACAAGATCACAACCGATGTATATTGGGTGCAAGTTGTTCCTATGTGGCTAGAAGGTGTGTTATACATTAGCCAAGGAACAACGGATCACATTCAACCCATGTTGAGTGCACGTCATCCCTTTGTTGCTTTAGGTATGTTGTACCTTAGCAAAGGAACAACGATCGTACCCAACACATGTTGGGTACATGTCACTCCTTTGTGGCTAAAGGTTATCATTACCTTAGCCAAGGAATGACGGATCACACCTAATGCATGAAAGGTACAAGTTATTCCTTTATGGCAAGAACCCATGGAATAACAAAGTACACTCAACAAATGGGAGACCAAGGTGCGGATATGCGACATCAACAACACTTTCTTCAACCACACTCATGGTACCTGAGGGAGGCAACACAACATCGACACTCAACCCTCCATTATTAAAGCCTTGCTGCAACAAGAATAGGTCAACCTTATGGCCTACCTCCATTGTTAGGGATTCAACCCCTATTGCGGACTTTGATCAAGAATAAGCTTGGGGGAGGACCCCCACTTGAGGTAACTTGTATCACACCCATTGCATTTTAATTTACATCCATTCATCCACCTTGCATCGAAAAATTTAAAAATAAGAAAATAGTAATGTAGATTTGCTTTCCATCAAATAAAGTTGTGCGTTAAGAATGATTTAGAATTCACATAGATGAAATGATGAATAGTCACTCTGTTTTATTCTTCCTAAATCCCTAGTGTACAACTTGCTACTCTCCAAATATTGCTTTCATTGTCTTAAATTAACTTTGCCTTAATTTAAAAATTGTGAGTAGCAAAAGCTTAATCTAATTCTAAGTTGTTGTGAGATTTAAAACATTAATAGAGCTGCTATTCCTAGTTTGAAAGTTAAACTTAGACTTCCGGAGAAAATTCTAAAAAGATTTAAGTTTCCCTCATTTGATTGGAAATACCTACCAAAGCCATATGATGTTTTACATTGATCAACATTATGCATATGCTATTTGCTTTCACATCGAGCCTTGTCAAACTAGTATAGTCCTATGTGAGAATTCATTCATTTTTTTTTTTGAATTCACGACTTCATTTGCACATGCTATACTCATACACTAGAAGTTAGTAAAATTCCATCATATCATCATTCCACAATAAAAAGAGAAACTCTATGTCTTTCATGCTTAATACTCTCCAAATATATTTCATAAAAAGTGTAACACCCTCATTTTCATACATCATGCATTGCATTTATTCCCATACATGTTTAACATAATTCCACACAAAAAAGTACGAGATTAAAAATGAATTATTGGCAAATACAATAATTATAATCTTCTTTGGTACGGGCTTGTCCAGACAAAGCCCGGATTAGTACAATGTACCCTTCTGATTCAGTCAATTCAATTCTCTTCAGAGCAACGGACTTGTCCGACCCACTGTACGGACTAGTCTGGTTTTGCCACTAATGTCGCCCGGACCTGTTCAATCAATTTACGGACTATTCCAATTTTGTTTCTGTTGTCCCACAAACTTGTCCATTACAGCTACAGACTAGTGCGATGTTGGTTACTGGAACCCATCAGAGTTGTTCGGTAATTCTCGAAACTTAGTCCAGATCAAGTTTCTATACAAACCCCGGACTTGTCCGGCCCGACATCAGACTTGTTCGATCGACTCTCTGTACCCCGAACGGACTTGTTTACCCTCCTACGGACTAGTCCGGTTTCTAGGGTTTCAACACGGATGCCACTTTTACTCCACGACGAGTTGTTGGGTATTTGCCTTAATTGGGCCTAAGAACGTTGTGCCTCACCCCTAAGGAGCTCAGTTGGGACCCCACCAAGGCCCCCTACTTGTCCCCACCACTTCCTAATTTGATTCCACCCCAAAACCCACCACCTCTCCTCCTATATAAACATCCCAATACCCTCTCTCACCCTACCACGTTGATAGAAGCCCTCATTGTTGTGATCTCTTATGAGCCGCCATCAAGAGGAGTTAACTGCAAGGAAAGGAAGGGAGGAGAAGCGATGAGAAGGAGGAGAAGAGGAAGGATCAAGCAAGAACATTGTCGCTGCTGCGATTTTTATCAACTGTTCAACATCAACATTCCTCATTGTCAATTCATCACCCACAATCCCAGACGTCAAGTTTCTCAAGTGTTGCACCCAATCCTTGACCCTTCAACCATTGAATCACGATAATTGCCCTCGATCTAACTTTCCACGTCAAATATGATCCCAATCTCGCTTGAAACCAAGCCCTAGTTGACAAGTTCGCAAAACCCTGGACATAGCATACTTGTCGGGTACGGTGCGGACTAGTTCGGTCCAGAGCGGACATGTCCGACCCAATGCACGGACTAGTCCGGCCTCTAAATTCTGAAATTCCTGAAACTATTCAAGTGTTCTCCAAAATGACTCGAAACTTGTTCAACCATGTAAAACTCAAATGGAACTAGTTAGTAAGCAACAATAGCAATCTAATAACATGTGTTACCACATAATTGCATCATCCATGCACATCATGACATATTGAGTACTATATGAGCATTTATTGATTGTAATGCTTGTTTTGTTTTTTTCTCGCGCGGAATAGAAGGTAACGCTCTAGAAGGTGCTTTCGAGGATCATCGACATCAGAACTTTGAAGATTTCGATCCAAACCGGCCACCGGAGCAAGGCAGGTGTCCTTGAACATTTTGACCCTATTTGAAATGTTTTGTTTGCAAAACTGCATGCTTGTGTCAAATTGATGGGAATCCCATGAATAGATGTTTACTAGACTTGTATGACTATCCTTATCCCTTGGGATATATTGTAGAGAGTCCGGAAGGGTATTTTCCAGTTTTTCTTCGCTTTACTTAATTGGGATTAGAATAACCAAAAGACTTAATTATGAACTATTGAACATATGAACTATGTGAATTGATGATAATGACCCTTTGGCAACATGGAGCCTAGGGATCTAAGCAAGCTGGTTATGTGGAATGGGTTGGTGTGTTTTGGTGGTTTTGCTTGCTTTAGATCTAAGGACCGGTTCGTGGAGCGACGACCCAGGATTTATAGTGCCACCACAGGGTCAAGTATGGGTGCGGCTTAGCTGACTAATTAGTGTATTGTCAGTATCCTTTGGATCATATGGAATGCTCGGGGAATGGGATTTGGTTGGGTTTGCAATAGTGGCGAGACTACCCTGGGGTCCGAATGGCACAAGAGGGGGCCCTTGGATGGATGTGCTCAGTTGGAGATATCACCTCCGGTGAGACCTCAATGGGTCCGCACATGCTGGTAATCACTTTGTAAAGGCTATTTTGTGATCTATTAACCACACACCAACGAAAGTGTGAGACGACATAATTGAGATTCCTTAGTCATCTAGAGTTTATGAAATCACAGACTTGTGGGTAAAGTGATACAACCTATGCAGAGTGTAAAACTATCATGATAGCCATGCTCCCAGTTATGAGCAACCTGGACCCTCACATGATTAGAGTTATGGACCTGAATATGGAATAATGGTTGGAATTGAATGGGAATTGGAATTGGGATATGAGTTTGGTGATAATGATCCGGTTGAATAGTTATGAGCTGAATATGAATGGTTATGGAACATTATGGATGTTTATGGTTATTTATGCTGAAATAATGGTGTTGGACATGATGGTATTGGTATTTGGGTTATGATGGTATTTTACCTCACTTAATGATCATAATATCACATTTCAACTGTTTTGAATGTACTTTTATGCAATTAGCCATTTATTACCATCCTTTTTTAAGCTACATGCCATACTTTCCCACACTTGTTGAGTACGACATGTGCTCACCCTTGCTAAATGTGGAGTATCCGGAGGACTATGAGGAGTACTGGGCGTGCGTGTTACCGTCAAACTGCCTGTGGAGAAGCAGTCTATTGGTATTAGTTTCCCACTGCAATAATGTTATTATAGCTTGTATTGAAGACTATTTGGATATTGCAATAAGGTACTATTATTACTATTATTATTTGAAATATAGTTAGTATCTAAATATCATTTGTGATGCACTCGTGTATGTGTGATGAACATCCTGGGCACACATATGCATCACACTTGGTTCATTCTCGGAACCGGGTGTCACAAAAGGGGGTACAATATGAAAAGCGTAAGCCCCATAATGACTTAAAAAAGTGTAGATACCATAGCCAATTTTTGCAATACTAGGTAGAGTATTTTGTTGTACACTTGGTACTTTTGGAAGGTAGAAAATTGTAGCAACTCCTGATCATCAACCTAAAGTTCTGACTTTGCATCGGGATGAGCAAAGGATAAGCTTGGGGGAGTTTGTTGATGGCTGTTATATATCAATTTCACCCATCAATATGACTCAATTATGTGAAGGAGATATCATTTCTTGCACACATCACCTTTCTACTTAACCTATTTCAACTTGTTCTTGGAAAAATAGTGCATGTAGACTTTCTATACAGGAATTGAGGTAAAAGAGGGAGAGTAATCCTAAAAAGTATCATCCCAGCCAATCAAGCATCGACAAAAGGCAATACATGGATCTAATGGCCCACAAACAGACATATTTGAGGAGATCCAACGGTGTATCATCCATATCAATCAATAGGGCCCACCTGGAAGTGACCTGGAGAAAGCACACTCGATTTAGGGCGAGGACCAGTTCGATCGAACACCTTGTTTGGCCGAACCCTTCCAGGCGCGAAACTCGGTCAACTTCCACGCGTCGGTTCCCTGTGGTGCCCTGATAACGATGAAGACTGATTCGCGCGCGTTTGGTGGCAGGAACCAACCCTTCTCCAGCTATAAATAGGACCCCTACCCCTCAATTCAACACACACCACTTGAGCATCATTCTATTGTATACACTATTTTTCTTAGTCGGTTAGTGGAGGTTAGGTTGTAGAGAGGAGCCTCTAGTCCCAAATCCAAATTGGGAAAGGTATGTCTCATGTATCTTTTCTTGTAATTGTGACTTTATGCTTTATATTAATATTATCAGTCTTTATTTATTAAAATACTTGGATAAAGCGTTCCTTTGGTTGTGGAGTCTATGTATGTGCTAGGTTTAGATGTTGTTATGATCTAGACATAATGCTATTATCATGTTATCATAAACATCATACACCCCCACTAGTCCAATTAGGTAATAATATGATTATGCTGAAAGCATCTAGGCCCCCATGAGGTATGGTTTCGGTGGTTAAGGACAACTATTGGATTTTACTAATTAATTTGTGAATGCAAGGTCCCCATAATCACTCAGTCAAATGAAATCTATATGTCATTGGAGACCCATATACAATCACTTTATGAGATCAAATCAATGATATGAAGACAAGAAGTGAAAGCTCTTATGTCAAAGTCATTCAACCACAATTGATGACACTTAATGCTTGACAACCATCAGAAGTACATTTCCAACAAAAGTCTATGAGGTCAATCGAGCAAGACACAAAAGAATCACTTAGAAACAACTCGAAGCAAACAAAATCAACTCACCGGATTAACCGATGATTTCTGAGAACAACACATCGGTCGAGTTTGTTCAGCAGAAGAAGAAGACCTCAAAACAAAGCACTCACCAGATCATCCGATGTTAAGGGTTCAGCTACATCGGTCCATCAGTACAGTTTGCAATATCCTTGGACCAAGTGTAGCACCGGATCATCCGATGTACAGAAATATACACATCGGTTAATCACTCCAGTAAGCATCAAGTTTGAGTCAATTCTGGAGGAAGAGCCACCGGATCATTCGATGAGAAGACAAGTGCAACATCGGTCTAACAACGGTCATATCTGACACAATGACATCAACTAAAGTGAACTTGACCGATGATAACTAAAGGGGAGACATCGGATCATCTGGTGTTCGCAGAAAAGTTCTGTCAGCCTACTTTTCCAACTGCTATTTCGTGGAGGCTGGCTATAAATACCCACTAAACCGGTCATTTCGAAAAGTCTTGAGCACCAAACATTCTCAACACATCCATAAGCGTTCAAGACCAAGAGTCAACACTTCTACATCATTTTCGACCACCTACACACCAAGAGATAGGCTAGAGCTAGCTAGAGAGAGAGCTTGTGTGCCTCCATTCTGGGTGAGTGGAATCTCTAGGATAGTGAGAGCCTCAAGGGAGTGCCCCTTGGTGTTTGTAACTGTAAGAGACTTCTGGAGCTTGCCTAGGCGTTTGTGGAAGCCAGGAGGGTCGAAGTTGTACAAGGCTTGAGCTCCACCTTGCCAAGGTTGGCAAACAGAGAAGAATAGTGGAGATCCCTTGTCTCGGTGACTTGGGTGTGGCTAAACCCTTTGGTGGGTGCCACAACGTGGATGTAGGAAGATCTTGACGATCTTGCCGAACCACGGGATAAATCCTCGTGTCTCCTCGGGAGTTTGCATCCTCTTCCTCTCCCCTACATTTATGCATTTTATATTCCATGATGTTGCTATTTACTTCAATGCATAGATAGTTTGCGTAGGGAATTGGGCTTTTAGGAATTAAGTTTTATTGTTTAGATTTTGAAAAAGAAGCCCAATTCACCCCCCCCCTCTTGGGCATTCGATCCTTACAATTGGTATCAGAGCAAGGTTGCTCATAGGATCATTCTAGCTTCACCGCTAGAGAGCTAAAATGGCCAACGTTGGGGGTTCGGTTCCTATCTTCGAGGTCAAGAACTTTGCCTATTGGAAAGCACGCATGCGCGCTTATCTAGAGGCTATTGCTCCCGAAGTATGGGAAGCGACCCACGCGGGGTTTGGAGAACACAACTATGTTTGTGATCAAATTAAATGGGATGCTAAGGCTAGGAATGCAATCTATGAGTGCATTAGTCAAGATGTTTTTTGTAGGATTGCTAGCAAAGAAAAGGCATGTGAAATTTGGGCTTGCTTGATAGAAATTCATGAGGGTTCTTCTCGTGTGAAGGAACTTAAATATCACATGCTTAAAGCAAAATATGATGAATTTAAGATGCTACCACATGAAAATGTTAATGAGATGTTCTCTCGCTTGAATGTACTTATTGAAGAAATTAATGCTCTTGACATTGATTCTCTTGGCAAGGGACTCATCAACCGCAAGATCCTCATGCTCCTTCCCAAGCCAAAGTACAACATCATCAACTCCATGCTCCAAAAAGAGTCTCTTGACCACATTGAAGTTTCAGAGCTTATTGGAGAAATTCAGGCTCATGAGATGATTGTACTTGGGATGATGGAGCAATCATCTTCAAAAACAATTGCTCGAAAGGCCTCCACCAAGAAAACAAGCCTCAAGAAGAAGAAGGTGGTTAAGCCTAGCTCAAGTGAAGAGGAGCAAGCATCAAGTGAAGAAGAAGATGATGAGCTTGCATTGATGATGAGGAAGTTCTCACGCTTGAACTCCAAGATTACCAAGAAGGGATACACCTTTGATCCCAAGAAGAAAGCATTTCTACCAAGGAGAGATGATCACAAGACTTGCTACAATTGTGGTGATCAAGGCCACATCTCCTATGATTGTCCAAAACCGGACAAAAGAAGAGAGAACTACAAGAGCAAGCATCGCAAGCTTGAAGAAAGTGATGATGATTAAGAAGAGGCCAAACCCAAACCAAGAGCCTTTGGGAAGAAGAAACATGACAAGGGAAAGAAGGCAAGACTCTTCCCAAAGAAGAGAAATGGCCCACAAAAGGTGTTCATGTGTGAGGCAAATGAATGGGTCACCGACGAAGAAACAAGTGATGAAGAGAGTGAAGTGGAAGAAGAGAGTTTGGTCGGCCTCTCCATTGCCAACAATGATGACTCACCTCTTCATCCACCGCCCATGTGCCTCATGGCGAAAGGTAACACCAAGGTATGTGACGACTCTAGCGATGATGAGTTTCCCCCCGATTATTTAACTTCTTTGATAAATGAATATCACACTATCATTAAGAGGGAAAAGAGTAAGGTTAAGGCTCTTGAAGGAACTCGTGCTAAGCTTGAGAGTGCTAACCTTGATTTGCTTGACAAGTATGAAAGCATACTCAAAGAGCATGACACGCTCAAATCTCATGTCAAGCAAATTGAGGAAGAAAAGGCTAAAATCAAGTTAGATAATCATGAGCTTAACTTAGCACACCTAACAATCTTGGAAGAGCACAACAAGTTAGTACAAGAACATCAAACACTTAACCTTGCTCATGACGTGCTTGATCAAGAGTTGAAAAATATAAAGAAGCAAACTCTTAATGATAAGATATCCATTACTTCTCATGCCACTAATGTCTTGCACAAGTCTTTGCCTTTTCATTAGGGCTTTTAGCCCCGAGTCGCTCGAGGGCATTTCACTCCTAGCCCAGAAGAGAAGGTTATATATAAAGGGCTTGTTTGCGACTAGCAGTAGCTGGCAACGGTCTTTGACACATCTATTAGCTGAAGAGGCCTTACGAACCAGGCTCTAAGAAGGAAATCGGCATTAGCCAATCCCATGAAAGGTAGAAAACAAGGGCTTGGGGTCGGGGATAAAGGCCTCAAATTAAAAGGCGAAAGAAAATGCTAGGGAGAAGGACTTGTTGGAAGAAATTGAGAGTCTCCGCACTAGTGTGGCTAGACTTTCAAAAGGAGAAGTCAAGCACAAGGAAATCCTCTTCCAACAAGCAAAGGCCTTCAACAAGAGAGGACTTGGATCCTTCCCGGTGCCCAACAAAGGAAAGGTGCCCTCACCGGAGCTTAGAACAAGCTTCATCAAGGAAGTTGGTTCTTATTGCCAACATTGTGACGTCACTGGTCACCACACAAGGGAGTGTCCTCTTCCTAACCGACCTTCTCCAAAATTGCCTACTAATTACAAATCTACTTTCAATGATCGTTATTATCTCTTAAGTAAAGTAGATGGCAAGGTGAAGGCTAGGTTCATAGGCAAAGACATGAAGGACATGAAGGGGAAGCTCCCCAAGCAACTTTGGGTCCCAAAGACACTTGTATCACACATACAAGGACCTAAGTTGGCTTGGGTGCCTAAAGTTAAAAATTGAATTCATGTGTGTAGGTGAACTACAAAGCCGGAGGAAAGCATTGGGTACTCGATAGCGGGTGCACCCAACATATGACCGGCAATGATGGTATGTTCACCACCATAGAAAACCCCGGCAATCATGAACAAGTCACCTTTGGTGATAACTTTCAGGGAAAGGTAATTGGGTTAGGTAAAATTGCTATTTCAAATGATTTATCCATTTCCAATATTTTGTATGTCAAGTCACTTAGTTTTAATTTACTTTCCATTGCACAACTATGTGATCTTGGACTAACATGCACATTTAGCAAAAATGATGTTGTTGTGAGTAGTGAAACAAGCCAAGACATAGTCTTCAAAGGATTCCGGCATGGACATCTCTACCTAGTAGATTTCTCCAACAAGAATGCTAGCTTGACCACTTGTCTTTTCACTAAGACAAGCTTGGGTTGGCTATGGCACTGACGCATAGTGCACATAGGGATGAGCAAACTCAAGAAGTCATTCAAGCTTGGGATGGTGACCGGCGTGAAGGATGTTACATTTGAGAAGAACAAGCTTTGTAGCGCTTGTGAAGCTAGGAAGCAAGTTGCTTCACACCACCCGATGAAGATAATGGTGTCAACCTCCAAGCCACTTGAGCTACTCCACATGGACCTCTTCAGACCGTCCACATATCAAAGCCTTGGCGGTAACCTCTATTGTCTTGTTATAGTTGATGACTACTCTCGCTATGCTTGGACTCTATTTCTAGGTGACAAGAGTGAAACTCCAGAAGTGTTCAAGACCTTCGCCAACCACGCTCAAAGGGAATTTCAACTTCCCATCATCAAGGTCTGGAGTGACAACGGCACCGAATTCAAAAACTACAAGAAGCCATGAAGAACATGACCATTGGAGACATCAAGCCTGAAGTTGAGGAGAGCCATGATCAAGGGGGAGCCTCAAGTTCCAACAACAACACCTCCATGGCGCCTCAAGTTGACGAAGAAGAGAAGGATGATCCATTGCTGACTCAAGACTCATAAGCACAACAACATCAAGAAGAAGAAGAAGTCCATGATCAAGTCCAACCACAGGAGGAGCAACACGCATCACCTTCGCCAAGTGCTTCACAACCACTTATGAGGCATGGACGCATCTCCAAGGCGCATCCGATGGACCAAATCATTGGAAGTCCGTCAAGGGGTGTAAGTACATGTTCTCGCCATTTTGCTTCATTTTGTGAGCACTACTCGTTTGTTTCATGTGTAGAACCCACTCATATTGAGGAAGCACTCCAAGACCCAAATTGGGTGATGGCCATGCAAGAAGAACTCAACAACTTCATTCGCAGTGAAGTTTGGGTGTTGGAGGAGCGACCCAAGGACAAGAACGTCATCAGAACAAAGTGGGTGTACCGCAACAAACAAGACGAGAATGGTGTTGTGGTCCGCAACAAGGCAAGACTTGTGGCCAAAGGGTTCTCGCAAGTTGAAAGACTAGACTTTGGGGAGACATTTGCCCCGGTCGCCCGGCTAGAAGCCATCTGTATACTCCTTGCTTTTGCTTCACATCATAATATTAGACTTTATAAAATGGATGTGAAAAGTGCCTTTCTTAATGGTTACATTAACGAGCTTGTTTATGTTGAACAACCTCCCGGGTTTGAAGATCCGAGGAATCCTAATCATGTGTATAGGTTGCACAAGGCGCTCTACGGGCTCAAGCAAGCACCTAGGGCGTGGTATGAACGACTACGGGATTTCTTGATCATGCAAGGATTCAAGATCGGGAGGGTGGACACCACACTCTTCACCAAAGACATCAACAGAGATTTGTTTATTTGTCAAATTTATGTTGATGATATTATTTTTGGTTCAACTAACGAAGCTCTTAGCCATGAGTTTGGCAAAATGATGTCTAGGGAATTCGAGATGTCAATGATTGGAGAGCTCAACTTCTTCCTTGGATTTCAAATCAAGCAACTTCAAGAGGGGACCTTCGTCTATCAAGAGAAGTACACCAAGGACCTCTTGATGAAATTTGAGATGGGAGATTGCAGCTCAAGAAGCACTCCAATGGCAACAAATTGTCATCTCGACGCGGATAAGGACGGTAAACCTATTGACCAATCTAACTACTATTCTATGATTGGTTCATTGCTTTATATTACCGCATCTAGGCCCGATATCATGTTTAGTGTATGCGTGTGTGCTCGCTTTCAAGCGGCACCTAAAGAATCGCATAGGAAGGCGGTCTTTAGGATACTTAGGTATCTTAAGCATACCCCTAGTGTGGGCTTGTGGTACCCTAAAGGTGCAAAATTCCACCTCTTGGGATACTCGGATTCGGACTTTGCCGGATGCCGCGTGTATCACAAGAGTACCTCCGGTGGGTGCCACTTGCTTGGGCGTTCCCTAGTATCTTGGTCTAGCAAGAAGCAAAATTTTGTCGCCCTGTCCACGGCGGAAGCGGAATATATAGCGGTCGGTGCATGTTGTGCCCAAATTCTTTATATGAAGCAAACCCTTTTGGACTTTTGTATTAAACTTGGTTGTGTGCCTCTCCTTTGTGACAATGAAAGTGCAGTTAAGATAGCTAAAAACCCCGTTAAACACTCCCGCACTAAGCACATTGATATTCGCCATCATTTCTTGAGGGACCATGAAGCTAAGGGGACATCTCATTGCGAGGTGTTAGGTCCGAAGAACAATTGGCGGATATCTTCACTAAACCACTTGATGAGAAAACTTTTTCTAGGCTAAGAAGTGAGTTAAATGTGCTAGATGCAACAAACGTCATGTAAGAATGCACTTCATATAGGTCTTGCCTAACTGTCAAAGGATAGGGGTGAGCAAGGGTTAGCTTGGGATGGAGGTTCTTTTGGGTTTTCCCAAGGCTTGGAGAGTGGCTCTCCCTGAAGAAGCCTTCAAAAGGTTCAAATTTGGCAAGATAGATTTATTTTATGCCTTGCATGATGCCTGCCATATAGACTTGTAATTTCTTGCATTATAAAATGTTTGGCATTGCATACGGTAGATTGTCACAAAGGGGAACCCACCACATGAGAAAGAGACTTGTTTGAAATGCAATATCTCAACTCAAATAAGGTGGAAAGAACAAAATGTTAGGTGCGTTAATGCCTAGAGGAACATGCTTTAAAGAGATAGAAGTCTTCATACTCTAGCTCACAAAGCATGGGCCTTACATTTTATTTGGATGATTTCCTTCCTATGTTCCTTGGTGTTCTATATACTTTAAGGATTAGCCAAGTTATTGGCATATTAGCATTTTTGAGGGGTAAGGGATTACCCAAAAAGAACTAAGACATGTGTTTCTCATTGTTTGTTTGCTTGGTCAAAGGACATATATGGATGTTGCTGTTTAGTAGTCATCGGATTATCCGATGCTTAGGTTAGACCATCATCGGATCAGTTGGTGTTCAAAAGCCAAGAGTTAGACCAGTCAGCAACACAAATCAACCGACGCGTTCATTTGGAAAAATATCGGTCCATCCGGTGTTCACAATTCTGGAACTTTGATGAATTCAACCGATGATATTTCCTTCCACGTCGGACCATCCGGTGTCAACGGCACTTTTTTGAATACTCTTACTGTGACATTCGACCGATGCTATCTCTTTGCACGTCGGTCCATCCGATGTCAACGGCACCTTTTTGAATACCCTTACTGTGCCATTCGACTGATGCTTCTAACGTTCAACGTCGGTCCATCCGGTGTTAAATTTACGGCTAGGGTTTGGGACCCACTATTTAAACGGCGCTTCGCCTCCATCGTTTCTCTCTCCCCGATCCCGACTCATCCGCCGCCGATTCTCTCGCCCGAGCGCCGCCACCGCCGACTCCGGTCGCCACCGCAGCCCTCCGGCCGCCGCCTCCGGCCGCCCGCTGCCGCTCCACCCAAGTGCCGTCGCCGCCTCTCTCCACCACCTCAGCCGCCGCCGCACCACCTCAGCCGCCACCGCACCACCTCCGCCGACCGCCATCCATGCACCACCACCGCCGACGCCCTCCCCAGCAGCCACACCACCACCTTCTCCGCGTCGCCGTGGTGCCTCCCCCAAACGGTCGCGTCTCTTCGCCGTTAGGGTTTCCGACCGCATCAACCTTCGTGTCATCGTTCCGTGCATCGTCGACTTCGTTCACGCGCTTTGCCTCGTCGCAATGGCTCGTGACAAGAAGAACAAGGGCAAGGCCATTACGAAGCCGGCCGGAAAGAAGCAGAAGCTCTCAAAGGAGAAGAAGGCGTTGATGGCCGCTCGCGCCGCCGAGGAGCGAGAGCATGGCCGAGGAGGATCACTGAGGATCCGCGAGGCTCGTTCGAGGCAGCCTCCCGTGATCGATGAGTTTGAGGCCGAAGAAGAGCCGGAAGAGCCACTCGTCTGCTGGCGCTCAGCCTGAACCCGTGGGGGGCATCCCCCGGCAGCACCACGTCCGAGACCGACGGCTGCCGATTGTCATGAGGACAGGGAGGCCTAGAGAGCCATCTATGAGATGGACACCACCGTCCGTGTCAGTGAAGGTGTCCGATTGACTGATTACCGGAAGATGAAGGCCAAGCAGCTCCAAAGACTCAGATGGAGTGTGCTGCTTGAGGAGTGGTACCCGCAGCCCAGAGAGGCTCTTGTGGACAATCGTTTCTGGACCGTGACACAGGCGTCACTCTACGAGACCTACAGACACCGAGGCCACAAGTTATTCCAGCACAACTTTCTGGACTAGGATCAGCTCGCCCTGGCTGCAGAGACAGATACGCCCTTACTTTGAGGGGTACAGAGGGCTGGTTCAGTTGATGTCCTATGAGAGGAGTGCTTATGTGGAGGATTGGGTACGCGTGTTCTACGCTACCCTATACGTCTCTGAGGGCCACAGATTGATAGACTTCATGTTCATGGGCCAGCACTATCACTTGACGAGGCAGACGCTGGCACAGCTGCTGGGAGTGGACCTGCACGACACCTGCGTGCATGAGAGGGTATACGGTCAGGCAGACCCGCCGAGGAGGCCGCTCACTGGAGGAGTGGCACCACCACTGGAGGAGATACGTTCTCTGTTTGGACCGACCTTCTCTCCAGACCAGCCGAGGGTACCGGCACTACTGACTCCTACTGCACGCACAGTGCACCTTGCCTTGCGCCGCACTCTCGTGCCGAGGTCCGGTTGCTTAGAGGGGTTCACCAGCCTGCAGCAGACCCTCCTATTCTACATAATGAACAGGATGGAGTTTGATATAGTGGACGTCCTCATATGCGAGATGGAGGATGTGATCACTGACGGAGTAGGCATGATGAGGCAGCTCGTGTATGGACACTGGATCAGCTACCTGCTCTCCGTGATGGTCCCTGAGGAGTTCGCCGTGCATGACCATCTCACTGACGAGAATGTCACACGGTTCGGTCACTACCATGCCCCAGCTCCTGGAGACCGCCGCCTTGGCTGTCCAGTCAAGCGACAGGTTCGTGCTCGTCTATCTGAGGAGGACTGGTCGGATCTGGGGAAGGAGGATTTCGGTACCCTGGGAACAGTACACCCCTTGAGATTACAAAGATCTCAAGGGAAAGTCATCTATTCAATTTGAAGACCTTCGGAGGCCCACATGTCAGAAATAACCGGATCTGCTTCTCCAACATGGTTAATCCTAGGGTCGCCACGTGTACTGTCAAACCGGAGCTACCGCCTACAAGGGGGAAGCTCCGGGCTACGTACCAAAATGGCACCCCCGGACCTAACCCCAGACCGAGAGAAGCTACGGAACTGACACATGTCAGGTAGCTCCGGAGCTACCTGTTTCCCACAGTATGCTCCAGAGCTGCCACATGTCCAACCGTCAGATCTTCAGCCTCTAACCTCTGGAAGACTCCACAACGGCTCCGGATCTTCAAAAAGGAATCAAGAACTTCAAGACCCGATTAAGTGTCATTAATACCATATTAATGACACACGATCGGACGACCTTAATTACCAGTAACGGTGCTGTCAAAGCCCATTACCCAGTCATTAAGGGCAATTAAAGGTGTTGAATGAGTATCAATACTAGTAACTGCTGGGGCCACATGTCAGGCCAGGCTAACTTGTAACGGCCTGTCCTTGTACTATAAAAGGACAGGCCGACGACGGACTCTACACGTTCAGATACGCTATACACATTCCATAGACGCTCGACACAAGCTCCTACAGCTAATACAACACCAACACACTCGTGGAGTAGGGTATTACGCTCAGGCGGCCCGAACCACGTAAATCTCTGTGTCTCCTGTGCCATTTACAATTCACCTTCTTGAATCTCCGCGCGCCCACACCGAACATCAAACTCCTCTAACACTTTAGAAGTGTCGGGAGATCTGCCGGATCCAAACCACCGACAGTTGGCGCGCCAGGTAGGGGCGCCTGAGATTTCGAGAATGGTGAACTCAGCTGCTGGATCGTCCAACGGTCATCTTGCTGTTCAAGCTGTTGGGGGCAATCCCTCCAATATGCAGCCACCAGCAGGAGCCTCAGCACCAGCAGGAGTCACACTGCCACCACCGCCACCTCCACCAGCAAATCAAGCTGGACAGCGCGATGGTGCACCGGCGTCAGTCACTGCGTCGGGAAATCATGACAACCCAGAACACGCGCTCCATGCAGCACGTGCTCTTCTCCAATGCCCACCACCTCCGGATGCATCCCGGGATGCACTGGAGCAGTGGAGAGCTGATGTGGAACATCTGGTTGCAGCGGCAGCCGACCGCATCAGCAACCAGGGTCCTCCACCTTCAGGACGGGCCCCATCGCAGTGACAAACCTTGTCTGGCAGACTTGGTCCGCACGTTTCCAACAACAGGAGACGTGCTACATCACAGCAGGTGACGTCATTGCCTTCTGGGGCACGACGCACTCACACGGTATCCAGGCTTTCAACTCATGACCTCCAGGCGGAGCTTGATCGCTGATACCGTCAACAGGACGGCCGAGTCCATATTGAGCGTGCTCATGAAAGACGAGAAGCTCAAGACGTTCCTGCTCCTGAAGGAGTAGGAGGAGTCTGTTCAGCCCTGGCCATGCATCTGCGTATGGTCAGGTGGCCACAGAAGTTCCGGCCTCACCTGCCGGAGAAGTTCGATGGGACTGTCAATCATGTCGAATTTCTTCAGATCTACACCACTGCTATCTTGGTAGCTGGAGGAAATGAGGCCGTAATGGCCAATTATTTCCCAGTGGCTTTAACTAGGACCGCTAGGTCCTGGTTTATGAGCCTTCCACCCAACTCCATCAACAGTTGGGAGGAGTTGTGCCGGCAGTTCACCGCCAACTTCGGGAGTTCATACACCCGACCAGGCACTGAACTGGACCTTTTTGAGTCGTGCAAGAAGGGGAAGAATCCCTGTGATCATTCATCCAGAGGTTCTCTCAGGTACGAAACACTATCCCTTCTATCTCTAGCACCTCTGTCATTGTGGCATTCAGACAGGGTGTACGGGACAAGAAGATACTTGAGAAACTGGCGATCAAGGAGATCACCAGTGTCACGGAACTCTTCAGTTTGGCCGAAAAATGTGCCAGAGCTGCGGAGGGCCGTGAGATGCACTCCAAACCAACTCCGGAGGATCACAAGACATCCTCCAAAGGAGAAGCCGCTACCTCCGGGAGTGGCAAAAAGAAGAAGAAGACCAACAGCAAGAAGAAGCCGTCGACCGGTACATCCAATGTTGCAGCTGCTGCAGCTCCGGGTGGCCGGGGGCCATGCCCCGAGAAGCGACCTCGACCGTCTTCTGAAGACGGTGGCAAACCCAAGGTGTGGTGTCCAATTCACAAAACGGGCAGCCACAGTTTGGAAGACTGCCGGGAGGTCCAAAACCTTGTCGAGCGCTACAACAAGCGCCGGGAAGAAGTTTCTTTTCGACAGAGGGAAGGAAAACAAAAAGTCGACGAAGCTCCGGCTGAAGAGGAGTTAGGTTTTCAGGATCCCAAAAAGGTCCTGAAGATCGTCTACACCTCCCTCGACGACGATTCCGACGTCTCTAACAACGAGCGTCGGAAGACCATGAACACCATCTTTGGTGGATCATGGGACATCACCTCCCGCCGCGTCATCAAGACTATGCGTCGGGACATGGCTGTTGTAGCTCCTACAGCCAGGGCAGAACCTCATCAGAAGTGGATGGACACAGCCATTACTTTTGATGCTTCGGACTGTCCTCGAAGCATTGTTGGAGCAGGTTAGTTACCTTTGATGGTATCTCCTACCATCAATAATATCCAGCTCCACCATGTCATGGTGGACGGAGGTTCAGGGCTTAACCTCATAAGCTTCAAAGCTTTTACCAAGCTTCAGCTCCGACCTTCGGATCTCCACCCCTCCCGACCTTTCTCCGGAGTAGGTCCGGGAGCCATTACCCCACTCGGAGCTATTACCCTCCCCGTTACCTTCGGGACACGGGAGAAGTATCACACCGAGAAGTTGGTCTTTGACGTTGCTCAGATCAACTTACCCTTCAATGCCATCTTGGGTAGGCCTGCCTTGTACAAATTCATGGCAGCTGCTCATTATGGCTACCTGGTGTTAAAGATGCCAGCACCAGTAGGCGTTCTCCGGATCTGCGGAGATCATACTGCTGGAGTAACTGCTTTGGAAGAACTCCATGCACTTACCACGGCGCAAGAGGAGGACTCCAGGCAGGAACAAGCTCCAAAACCCCCGAGCATTCGTCAACGAGGCTCGACATCTGCACCTTGTGTGCAGCCAAGCGGCGACACCGACATCCCCGTCAAAGTCATCCAAATCGGTTCTGATGCCGCTCAGACCACCCGTATATCTGGAGGGTTGAACGACAAATAGGAACTCGCGCTCATCGCTTTCCTCCGGGCTAATGTCGACGTGTTTGCCTGGCAACCGTCACAAATGCCTGGGATCCCCAGGGAAGTGATTGAGCACAATCTAAAGATCTACCCTGACGCCCGGCCTATGCACCAGAAGCCTCGGAAGCAATCTGTAGAGCGACAGAACTTCATTCGACAAGAAGTGAAGAAATTGCTCGAAGCTGGATTCATTCGAGAAGTCTTCCATCCAAAATGGCTGGCAAACCCAGTCGTTGTGCCCAAGGCTGGCGGGAAGCTTCGGATGTGTATCGACTACACAACACTAAATAAGGCATGTCCAAAAGATACATTCCCACTACCTAGAATAGATCAGATAGTGGATTCCACCTCCGGGTGTGAATTACTGTGTTTCCTAGATGCATATTTTGGGTATCATCAAATCAGAATGTCTAGGGAAGATGAAGAGCATACCTCTTTCATCACAGTAGATGGATTGTACTGTTATACAGCCATGCCATTTGGTCTCAAGAATGCAGCTTCAACCTTTGTACGAGCTATGTACAAAACCTTTGAAGACCTCATTAGAGACATAGTGGAAGTGTATGTTGATGACATCGTGGTGAAGGTCAAGAACAAGGAGTCACTTCTTGACACCTTACAAGCTGTCTTTGATAAGCTGCGGGCCACCCACACAAAGCTAAACCCAGACAAGTGTGTCTTCGGGGTTAGTTCCGGAAAACTTCTTGGTTTCCTGGTAAGTCACCGGGGCATAGAAGCTAATCCGGCGAAGATCAAGGCCATTGAATACATGCGGCTACCAGCCCGCATCAAAGATGTCCAAAATCTAACTGGATGCGTAGCAGCCCTCAGCCGGTTTATTTCAAGACTGGCAGAATGGGCACTCCCCTTCTTCAAGTTATTGAGGAAGTCCGGACCATTCCAATGGTCTGAAGAAGCAGAAAAGGCGTTCCAGGAGCTAAAACAGTTCCTCACCACCCTACCAACTCTGGTAGCTCCGAACCCTGGAGAGCCTTTGTTGCTTTACATTTCAGCTACTAACGAATTCGTCAGTATGGTCCTGGTCGCGGAAAGACCAAAACTACCCCACACTCAGGGATCCAGACCTCTTTGGGAGGGTTCGGAGGTTCCTGAAAGCGAGTTTGGGTCCCAGCTCCCAGATTCGAATCCACAAGAAACCACTTCAGAAGACCCAAACTCCTCCGGGAGGATCCAGGTCGTTTTTGAAGAAGCTCCGGGTTCCTCCAGCTAGAACCCAGAGGTCCCCGAAGAAAATCCGGATCCCTCCGGGTGGATCCGGGTTGGTGAAGAGGAAGCTACGGGCCCCTCCGGGAGGGTCTGGACCATTCAGCGCCTAGTGTACTTCATCAGTGAAGTACTACATGATGCCAAGACTCGATACCTAGAGGTGCATAAGCTGCTCTATGCAGTTCTTAGTGCCTCTAGGAAGCTTTGCCATTATTTCCAAGCTCACAAAATATCAGTGGTGACCTCTTACCCACTTCGAGCAATCTTGCATAATCCCAATTCAACTGGGAATATTGCAAAGTGGGCAGCGGAATTGGCTGAATTCGATCTCGAATTCATTTCAAGGCAAGCAGTCAAGAGTCAAGCATTGGCAGACTTCGTAGCAGAATGGACTCCCTCTCCATCAAACCCTGGGGGCCCCAGTGAGCAGAAGATGGAACACGAAGCTCCGGTCTTCACTGAGCCTTATTGGACCCTCTACTTCGACGGCTCCATGCAAAAGCAGGGGGGCTGGAGCTGGAATCCTTCTCCTCGCACCAAGCGGGGAGAAGGTGAAATACATGGTACACCTTGACTTCAAGGCGACCAACAACATGGCGGAGTATGAAGCACTCATCTACGGACTAAAGGTGGCACTATCATACGGTGTCAAGCAACTGCTAGTCAAGGGAGATTCGTAGCTCATCATTAAGCAAGTGAAGGGTGAATGCTCCTGCAACAATCTCCAGCTAGCTGCTTACCTCCTTGAAGTCCAGAGGCTTCAGAAGGACATCGAAGTCCTAGATATCCACCATGTCCAACGTGCCACAACGTTGAAGCCGACGAACTCTCGACGAAAGCGTCAACCGGAGCTCCAGCTCCTGACGGAACTTTTGTCCGGAGGTTGTCAAAACCCACAGCTCAGCCTGCCGAACTGAGCGAAGGGGGCGAGATCAGCATCCCGAAGGTGACGGTCCCGATGGCCCTATTACCATGGCAGCCATCAAGGGTCGTAGGTGCTGCCGGAAGCTCCGAGCAACCCAGCACGCAAGACTCAAATGCTCAAGTTAGTTCCGATGCATGGATCTCGGAGATACGGAACTACTTGAAAGACAACATCCTTCCTGATGATGATGTATTCGTTGACCGGGTAGTCAGATTGGCTAAAAGATACACGTTGGTACAAGGGGATCTCTACCGGCGCGGTGCCAACGACATCCTAATGCGGTGCATCACAAGGGAAGAAGGTTGCGAGCTCCTCGCAGAAATCCATGGAGGCGAGTGTGGGAACCACGCGTCTTCCCGCACGCTGGTTGGTAAAGCCTTTCGGCATGGTTTTTACTGGCCTACAGCACTCCAGGATGCAACTGAGCTGGTGAAGAAATGCGAAGCATGTCAATTTCATGCAAAGCAAATTCACACACCGGCTCAACCCTACAAATGATACCTCCTACATGGCCTTTCGCTGTGTGGGGGATGGACATCTTGGGACCTTTCCCAAGAGCCATCGGAGGTTACAAGTTCCTGTACGTTGCCATTGACAAGTTCACCAAATGGCCGGAAGCAACTCCAGTTGTGACAATCAACAAGCAATCTGCTATCAACTTTTTGCTGTCCATTGTATGCAGATTTGGAGTCCCAAACAAAATCATCACTGATAATGGGACCCAATTCACAAGCTCTGCATTTCAAGGATATTGCGAAGACCTTGGCATTCAAGTTTGCTACGCCTCCGTAGCTCACCCAGCAAGCAATGGCCAAGCCGAGAGAGCAAATGCTGAAATCCTTAAAGGACTCAAAACGCGCACCTATGAGCGCTTGAAAAGACATGGTGCCAACTGGATTGAAGAGCTTCCGCCCACTCTATGGGCCAACAGGACAACTCCAAACCGGTCAACTGGAGAGACACCCTTCTTCCTAGTGTATGGAGCTGAAGCAATCCTTCCTCCGAAAATCACCTTGGGGTCACTCCGGGTCCGGACCTTCGACGAAGCCACGCAGGACCAGCTCCGGCGTGAAGACCTAGACCTCCTTGAGGAGGGAAGGTGCCAAGCAGCTGTTCGGAATGCCCGATACCGCCAAGCCCTTCGGTGCTATCATCAGCGGCATGTCCGTAACCGACAGCTCGAGGAAGGCGACCTGGTGCTACGGAAAATACAATCTAGAGAAGGGTTAAACAAACTCTCCCCAGCTGGGAGGGACCCTTCCAAGTGATTAAAGTATCCCGTCCCGGGAGCGTTCGCTTGGCTACCGAGGATGGGACACCGCTCCCAAATCCTTAGAACATTGAGCACCTCCGTAAGTTCTACACTTAATATCACGGAGGTGAGTCTGTAGTAACATGAGGTGTATGTTATAGAGTCATTGTACAGAGTCGGGTAGTTCCTCCGGGAGAACAGCCGGACCTTTCCCAGAAGGTCTGCAAAGTTCATGCAACACTTGTCACAGTCTCAGGACTAAAAGTGTGGCTAACTACCCTGGGTCAAATGAGAAATAAAACACGCTTAGCCTGGTTCCGTACCCTAAGAGTGTACTTGTTTCCCCTGTACCCTGGACCTATAATGAAAGACATATTCACGTGAAACAGACTCCACGTGCATTTATTTTGTACAGGCTCAACATTTTTTATTTTTCTCTTTCTTGTCTATAACAAAGACGTGCAATTCTTAAGAAATTTCAGTTCGACCGGTTCATATACGATTCGAATTGTATTGTCGATTCTTTTGGATTCAAATATTCTTCATGGCCCACTCGCCTGAATGCCGCCAAGCCAATCTAGGGCCGGAGTGTGCTATCGACTTAGCCTGGTCAAGCACCCTATGTACGCCACTCTACCTACACCCCAGCAGGCCGAAGTAAGGCGGGTCCAAGTACAATTGGATCTAGAAGTAAAGACAATGCATTCGATTGTATTTAGAATCGTGTTGGACCTAAAATTTTCTTGAGAATCGTAAGCCGCGACGAAGTTATAGGCAAGAAACGAATTTTACTATTTTTCTTGGCTTCAGTGTGCAGGAAAAATAAAATCTACATTGATGGAGAAAAGTCGGAGCTAATAAAGCTCCGACTCCCCTAGGTGGCTTGTAATCGATGTTACGCATTGAAAACGAGCATCACCGGAGCAATCAAGCTCCGGTACATCTAGGGGGACCAGTCGTCGACGCTAAATAAAAGATGGTGAGAAGACCCCGCAAACGGAGTCTGCTGCCAACAAACTAAGTGTTGGCAAAGGTCACTGCCGGAGCTACTAAGCTCCGACACCCCGGAGGATTAACTATTGATGCTCTACGCGTTGATAGGGACTATTGCTCGAGCTACTAAGCTCCGACGATAGACAATGTCGGAGCTTCTAAGCTCTGACAACCTCAGGGGGCCTTCACTATCGAAGACTTTGGACCTACACTCTACAAGTTCAGAGCAAATGAGTCTTCAACAAAACACAATATCCTCTTGGTACATGTTCACAATCAAATTGTGTACATCTACCAGGGGGCCAAGACAAAAGTGTTGAAGACAAAAAGTGAAATTCACAAAAATTTGGGGATTTCATTCATCTGGAGACAAGGGATTACATCTGGAGACAAGGGATTACAAAATTGAGGAAGAAGAAGAGAGAATACAAGTGGGAACTACAGGGATGGTCCTAGACCCTATGGAAGAATTGGGCGACCTTCTGGGCAACCTCCGACACGTTGGCTCGGGCAGCTTCGCCTTCTCCTTCAACGGGACCTTCAAGCACCGGGTCCAGAGGAAATTGGGAGTTCCGGCTAGTGTAGCACGTCAGCACATATTCTGCGACGTTCTTCGCCAGGGATTGCCCCTCAACCTCCAATTGGTTTGTAATGACATCGCCCACCTTGGAGAGTTTGCTGCCTGCCGAGCTCAACGCCTGCAACGCCAGGTCCGGCTCCGGCTCCAGATCATCCGGGCGCACGAGGCTGAAGCCCATCGGTGTCAGCGCGTTGTTGGCCTTGCCCAGGAACTCCCAAATCTGTAGGGAGTGTGTAGTCCTTAAGCCCTTCAATTCCTCCAGGGATCTTCTAGCCGCCACCAGTTCAGAATTCTCGCGAGCGAGGCGCTCAACCTCCTTGCGTTTTGCTGAATCTTTTCAGCAACCCGCTTTTCGAGTTTTCCGAGCTCCGCCTCCCGAAGGTGGATCTTGTTCCGGCGGTCGACCAGGTCCTTCTCCCTACCCCTCACTTTCTTCTCCCTGGCAGCAAGGGCACACTCTTGCTCGTAGAGTTCCTGCCCTTGCACCCAGGCTTTCTCCTCCTCCTCGGTGCAGCGCTCTTCCAATTTCTTGGCGCGCTCCTCGAGACCCTTGTCAGCCAGAGCCACCTTCTTGATGAGCTCCTCCTCCCTCCTCAGGACGTCATCCCACAGCTCTAGGAGTTTCTGCTCTTCATCTTCGAGCCGTTTCTCCCTCTCTTCAAGTGCCTCCCGGCGCTTGATGAGTGTAGTGTTAATGGCCTCAAGCCTTTCTTGGCGTTCACCGGCCGCACTGTTAGCTGCTTTGGTCTGCTCGTAGATCTCCCGGGATTGAGCGTCGAGGGCACGAGTCATACTCTCCCTATCATTCAATAACTTGCCCCAGTATTCCAGGCGGACCTTCTCCCGCTTGATTCACTCTTTGTCATCCGCTAGCCTCGACTGCGCCAGCTTTTTCTCGAAGTAGAGCCGGTTACGCCACCGCCTAAGGGTTTGGCGCTCCTCTTCAAGAGCCTTGTTGTCGTGGAAGAAGGCCAGTTGAACTTACGCAGACTGGAACATGCGTTGTCAATAGATAGTGACAACGGGATAGGTTCCGTACCTGCTGGGGTCTTCTCCGCTGGTTCCAGCGGGTTTTCAAATACAAAAATTGGGTCCCACTTCACAAGAGTGGTCCCCTGGGTCTCCATGGCACTAGGGCCGTCCTCCGGGATGGCCTCAGTCTCCATCGAGAAAGGCCCCGCCTCCAGTCTTCGTTCACCCCCTCAGGCAGGGGGCCAGCGACTTCACCAGGGCACTCCGGCTTAGCCGCGGGTACCTCCGATGTCGTCACTTCCGGAGCAGGGGCCGCTTCTGGCTCCGGCCTGGGCACCTCCTCTGATGGGGGCTCTAGCTCCGATGCCTCTGGAACAACCGGCTCGGGAGCCGGAAGATCTTCAACATCAACCGGCCCTGCGGTCGGAGCTCCAACAATGACCGGCTATACAGCCGGTGCTTCAGAGGAAGCCGGTCCAACTGCCGGAACTTCCTCAGCTTCCGACACGCCGGGACTTCAATCACCTCCGGCTCAACCACCGGGGCTTCGACAATTTCCAGCTCTGAGGCCGGAATTACTGCTTCCTCCGGCTCAACATGTAACACCCTAAATTTTCCAATCCTGCATTGCATACATGATCATGTATTAAACATTAGTAGGATAAAAGAAAAATGATAAAATATACAAATGTATGTAGCAAAAGAGGAAATAGAAAATAATAATTATTGCATAAAACTTGTAATGAGGAATAAGTATATAAAAAAAATAATAATAATAAAAAAATATATAAGTATATATATAAAATAATATATAACAATATATAGAAGTAGATAAAATATTAATATTAATGTTATAAAAATAATAAATAAATAAATAATAAATATATAATATGAATAATATATATATATATAAATATATATATATATATAATAAATTATATAATAAAAGGAAGTATAAAAAGAAAAGTAAAATAAAAAATATAAATAATAAATATAAAATAATAATAATATATAAAAAAGTAAATGAATAAAATAAATAAGATAAATAAATAATGTAAAAATAATAATAATAAATAAATAAAGAAAAAAAACGGTAATATGTTTCAAAAAAAAAAGAAAAAAAAAAGAAAACCCGCCGGCCAGGCCGGCCCAGCCGGCCGAGCCGGCCCCGCTCCGCACCAGCCTTGAGGCCGCAGCCGGGCCCCGCCCCACCCCGCACGCGACGCCGCCCGGGCGCCGACCGCGCCTGCGCTCCGGGCCCCACCGCCGCCTGGCCCGCGCCGACCGAGCGCCGCTCGCGCTGACCCCGCTCCCACGCGTCCGACCCCGCGCGGGCGCCCCTCCCGACGTCGCCCGACCTCCCGTCCCGCTCAGCGCCCCACCCCGCCGAACCACGTGGCCCCGCCGCCTGCGCCCCGATGCGCGCGCCCCCGCCTGCCTCCTTGGCCCCCGCGCCAGCCCGCCCCCACTCCCCACGCCGCGAGCCGCCTCGGGCCCCGCTCCCCGCCGCCACGCGACCGGCCCCACCCGCCGCCCTCCCGCGCGGAGCCACCTGCCGCCTGCGCTGGCCCACGCTGGGCCCCACCCCCCCTGACGCGTGACGCGACGCCCGCCCAGACCCCGCCGCCCGCGGCCCGATGCCCCACGCCGCCTGCGCCCTCCCGCACCACCCCGCCGATTCCGCGCCGAACCGACCCCGCCCCACGCGCCGCCTGCTGGGTCCCACCGCGCGCACCTCGCCCGACTCCCGCGTCGCCCTCCCGCGCGTAGCGCGACTCCCGCCGTCCCCGGTCCCACGCCAGCCGCGCGCCGCACCGCCTGCCGCGCCGGACCCCACCCTTCCTCGCCCGTACCGACGCGACCCCTCCTCCGAAAATTTTTCCCGTAACCGCCCCGATTCTCCCGCCCGGATACGACTCCCTCCCGCATCCGACTCCCCTGCCGCGAATCCCGCCCCGTACAGAGTCGGTACCAAGGCCGTACCCTAGCCTCGCCCCTATAAAAAGCCCCAGCCTCCGTAGGTTTTCTCGATTACAGAAACGCAGCCGCCGGAAGCCGCAAAAAAGGGTCCAGAGGCTGCGCCAGGGGAAGAAAAGGAAGAAAAAAAGAGGGGAAGAAGAGGAAGAAAAAGAGGAGAGTACCACCGTCCACCGGAGATCGTCGCCGTCGTCGTGCCGCCGAGGAACTGCTGCACCATCTACTTCGTCTACGCGTCGCACTTGTTCCACGACCGTCAAGCCGTCAGATCTACAGTAGGATTTGTTCCCTATGCGAATTTTAGCGACCGTATTAGATCTAATAGACGTAAATTTATTTTAGTTGCACAATAATTTTATTTTCAGCAGCATTAATCCACCTTAAAACCCCCGTAAACTCATATGGACATGTATGAACTAGTTGCATCTAATTAATAAACAACCCTAGATAATTAATTAATTGGTCTTTGAATGCATGCATATCATCGCATGTTGATTAATACGTGTGCATCATGTTGATTTGTATGTATATTCTTGTATGAATGATCACGAGTAGAGGGAAGTGCTCAAGAGGTCGTGTACGAGGATTTCCAGAACCAAGAATTCGAAGCGCTTGTGCAACCCTATCCGCCGGAGCAAGGCAAGTGTCCTTGAAGCATATTGATCCTGTTTTAAAATAAATGTTTTGTTTGCAAAACTGCATGCTGTGTCAATTTGATGGGAATCCTATGGTAGGAAGTTTACTAGTTTTGTTTGACCACCCTTGTCACCTGGAATTTATGGTAGAGAGTCGGGAAGGATTTTTACCTTTTTGCTTCGCTTAATTAATTGGGATGGAAAAACCAACACTACACATTTAATTATGTATTAATGATATTCTGGTTAATGTGAACTGGTCGATACGGTATGGTGATGGGTGATCTAAGCAAGCTTGGTATGTGGATGGGTTGGATCTTATGGTGGTTTGCTTGCTTTAGATCTAAGGACCGGTTCATGCGAGAATACGCCAGGACTACAGTGCCACCACGAGGCCAAGTATGGGTGCGGCGTAGCTAATTAATTAGGGCTTTGCTAGTGCTGTTTGGACCATTGTGGATGCTCGGGGAAGGGGTAGTCGGATTGGGTTTGTTGATGATTGGTGGGACTACCCTGGGATCCGAATGGCTCAAGAGGGGGCCCTTGGTTGAAGATGTGCTCAGTTGGAGGCATCGCCACCGGTGAAACCTCAGTGGGGTCTGAATAGGCTAGTAATCCCTTTGTAAAGGCTATTTTGTGATCTCTTGGCCATACACCAAAGGAAGTGTAATTGGCAATAAGGAGGTTCTTTAGTCACCGACGGGTGATGAAATCACAAACACGTGGGTAAAGTGGTACAAACTCTGCAGAGTATTGAACTATCATGATAGCCGTGCTCCCGGTTAAGAGAGCCTGGATGACCTACATGATTAGAGTTGGAAATTGGGATTTGGGATGGTTATGGTCTGGTAATGGTCATGGTTGGTTCATGGTTATGGTTTACGGATTATGGTCATGGATATGAATTTGAGTTATGGTAATTGGACATGGATAATGGTGATGTTGGCAATAATTGGATATGGTTTATATTATGTTAATATGATGGTTATGATGGGATTGTTTCACATAGACCTAGTGTAATGCTTTTCAAATGTTTTACTGTACTTTTCAGCACTTAGCCATTATTATTGTCATCATTTGAATCAGCCACATGTCATACTTTCCACACTTGCTGAGTACGACATGTACTCACTCTTGCAATCCCCCACCCAACAGTTGCAGGTCAGAATTGTGAGTTTAATGGCGATAATGCGGAGATCTAGGCCGTGTCTACCGTCAGCTTTGCCTGTGGTGTTGCATGGAGCTGCGCTATTCCCCTTTGCTTAGTTTGCTTAGTTGCTTAATTAGTTTATTTCCGCTGCATTAGTTGAACTTATCATTAATATTCATTAAAGCTTGTATTCGAGGATTTAATGAATTATGTAATAAGGGTACTTATTTAATAATTTGAGCTGTGGTAATTATCTGTTTATCATTTGTGAATCACTCGTGTATGTGTGTTGAACATCCTGGGCACACATATGCGTTAGCTTGGTTCATTTTCGGAACCGGGCGTCACACAACAGCCGGAGCTTCCATCATCTCAGCACCAGGACCCGGAGCTTCAACCTCCGGGATAGGTGCCGCTAGCGCATCTTCTCTCCCGCGTTCCGGCGCTACCACGGGAGTCTCTGGGGATGAGTCGAGGTCCATGACCACGACAGCTGGCGCCGGAGCTATCGCAGCTTCAGCCACCACTTGGGGCGGCACCGGGACAGGAGCAGAAGCCCCCGCCCCCACAGCTTCAGCTGTTGTGGCTGAGGGTGGAGCCTCACTCCTCTTCTTGGGAACGCTGCAGATGATGGATGAAGAAACTTAAAGAATAGTTACTACAACTAAACAACTGTCCAAGGTAAAGATTAAAATTTACCTTGGGAGACTTTCGCACCAGCTTGCACGGAACCTTTTTCCCAGGCGTTCCGGGCTGGTCATAGCCGCTGCCGGCGTGGAAGCTCTGGAAGGCCCCCCGGAACTCGTAGCAGCCACGGGCCCTTCCCTGGTCGAGGCTCCCCTCGATCGGGAAGAACCTCTGGACCTAGAGGCCTCCACCGGCCCTGGTGCCGGAGTCGCATGCCCGGAGCTAGCACCTCGGGAGGACCCCACTGTGGGTACAGTCGCCGTGGTTGCAGAAGACCTCCCCGTCCAGGGAGACGGAGCCGATGTAGAGGTGACAGGCCTAACGGACCTTCCGTCGACATGTTGCAGCTTCCTCTTCCGGCTCAAGGGTTCGTCCGCCGGCTCCTTGCCCTTTTCGATGATCTCGACCCTTGGCTTCGGGGCAGGGTCGGAGCCACCCTCGGACACTCTAGGGATCGCCACCCTGGTGGTTGATCTTCTCTCGATGACACCAAGGTCGTCAAACACGGGCATCTTCCGCCAGAGCTCCCTACTGAACTCTACTTCCACATTCAGAGGAAGAAAAGCTGATGGCGGATTCAAGTCGTCACCCTCGACGTTGATGTCGTGCTGGAACTTCTTGAGGTGGAACTCCAAGGTTCTCCCCACCATGTTGGACTTCAGCCCGGTCTCGACCCGGTCGTCGTCCATCACACTGTTGAGGGCCCAAGCGAGTTTTTCTCTCCTCTTCAGCAGTGCCCACCTGTTGACCAGGAAGTTACAAAACACCGCCTGAGGAGTTAATCCTCCCTCCACGCACTGGCGGATCCTTGTCAGAACGGGGTTGAAGGCGTCCGCCAACACCAGAGCTTCACTCCAGATCGGCGTTTCAATGTTGGGGAGGCCTTCGGGCAGCTTCAGCCTTTCGTGCTCCTCCACCCGGATGACTATCCAGTCCTTCTTCCAGTCGTCCCACTTCCCAGAGGGAAACGACCGGAGGTACTTGAATGGGCACTTCTTGCGCTTCACGAAGTAGTAGAAGCCAAGGTACTCATTGCTCCTACCGGTGGTATGGAGGTGAAGAAGGTCCGGAAGAGTTCAATGCAGGGGGGGATGCCCACCCACATCTCACAGAAGTGGACGAAGATAGACACTAGGAGAATGGAGTGAGGGCCAAGGTGGTATAGCTGCAGACCATAAAAGTCTAGCAGCATCAAGAAAAAGGAGGAAAAAGGTGGTATCAACCCCACCATGGCGTACGAGGAGAAGTACACCATTTCGCCGTCGTGATCCTTCTCAAATGGGAGCTCTCCCCCTGCGCGGACCGAGCGGTTGAAGAAGTCCGAGGACCATCCCATGAGGGTCCGGACCTTCTTCAGGTCGTCGTCGGTCTTCAAACGGCTCTCGCGGAGACCCAACTCCATCGCAGCACAGCAAGGCAAGAGAGGAAAAGTGAAGCACAAGTTGGGAGTTTGAGCACAAGAACAGATGAGAGGCGTAAAGAACTCTAGACGGTGCGCGCTTTCCTTCTTAAGTAAGCCCTCGCAACGCTTGGATGGAAACCGCAAGGAAGTCAAAGATACCACTCAAAAATTCCACCCAGCCTATGACAAAAGGGCACGGGACCACCCCGACGATCAAGTCGAGGTTCTTACCCAGGCGAACGGTTGTCATCATGAGGCTGGAAGCCCGAAGGCGGCGGCCTGACAAGGCATGCGGAACCGATATGGTTTTCGTATCAGGAACCGGCGACCTTCAATTGCGTGAGATCCGCACGCCAAAGATCTCATCTGCCGCACGCGGGATACGCCACACGGCGGGGATTTAACTCCAAACCCTCGCCAACGGTACTTCCAAAGACCTTTGAAGACTCAGTTCAAAAGTCACAAGGATGGACCCACCTCCGATGGAATGACTTCACCCAAGGGGTCTTCCCCAGAGGTGGGCCCAGTGGGCCACTGTCGGTACCCTGGGAACCGTACACCCCTTGAGATTACAAAGATCTCAAGGCAAAGTCATCTATTTAATTTGAAGACCTTCGGAGGCCAACATGTCAGACATAACCGGACCCGCTTCTCCAACATGGTTAATCCTAGGGTTGCCACGTGTACTGTCAAACCGGAGCTACCGCCTACAAGGGGGAAGCTCTGGGCTATGTACCAAAATGGCACCCCCGGACCTAACCCCAAACCGAGAGAAGCTCCGCAACTGACACGTGTCAGGTAGCTCTGGAGCTACCTGTTTCCCAGAGTATGCTCCAGAGCTGCCACGTGTCCAACCGTCGGATCTTCAGCCTCTAACCTCCGGAAGACTCCACAATGGCTCCGGATCTTCAAAAAGGATTCAAGAACTTCAAGACCCGATTAAGTGTCATTAATACCATATTAATGACACACGATCGGACGACCTTAATTACCAGTAACGGTGCTGTCAAAGCCCATTACCCGGTCATTAAGGGCAATTAAATGTGTTGAATGAGTATCAATACTAGTAACCGCTGGGGCCACATGTCGGGCCAGGCTAAATTGTAACGGCCTGTCCTTGTACTATAAAAGGACAGGCCGACGACGGACTCTACACGTTCAGATACGCTATACACATTCCATAGACGCTCGACACAAGATCCTACAGCTAATACAACACCAACACACTCGTGGAGTAGGGTATTACGCTCAGGCGGCCCGAACAACGTAAATCTCCGTGTCTCATGTGCCATTTACAATTCACCTTCTTGAATCTCCGCGCGCCCACACCGAACATCAAACTCCTCTAACACTTTAGAAGTGTCGGGAGATCTGCCGGATCCAAACCACCGACAGAGGATGAGAGGATTGCTGAGGCAGGGGCACAGGGTGAGGACCTGCAGCATATATGGTCCGAGAGCGACACATATGACAGTGTCGAGGAGTACTTCCCACCTCCTCCCTCACCCAGGCAGCACGACGCGGAGGCTGGAGGCTCTACAGTGCCACCCCATACTCCACCTCCCGTCTCAGAGGCACAGGTTTCTCAGCCGTCCGAGCTCACATCCCTCCTACAGCAGATGGTTGAGCAGCAGCGCTTGGACCGGCTTGCAGCTGAGCAGGCCCGACTGGAGCAGGCCGGACGCCTTCTGGAGCTCCAGCAGCAGCAGCAGGAGATGCAGCGCCAGATCGCCCGTGAGAGGCGTGAGGACACTGACCGGCTGACTGGGCTCATAGACCAGATGCACCAGCGCTCCCTCGACCAGCAGCAGCAGACGCAGCAGGCGATGATGGGCATCCTGGGGTTGATCACCAACCTCTACACCCAGACCGGGATTGCCCTCCCGTCGTAGCTACCAGGAGTTGCTCCACCTCCACCTGTCCTCGCTCCAGCTGCCGCTCCGGTGCCGACCACGCCGATCCCTTCTATCAGCATGTCTCCATTGCTGGCTCCCGGCGCATTGATTCACTCTCCACTGCCGGCCATGACACTATTCCAGCAGACGCTGGCATCCGTCGTCAGTGCCCCTGTTCCAGCAGCTCCTACTCAGCAGGCACCGACGGCGACTCCTACGGCTCTGATAGCTCCTTCCACCTCTACTCCAGGCAGCAGCTCCGACGACAGTGACGGTGACTAGTTCATCATCGCGCCTAGTACTCAGGGTCCTTAGGCACTCGGATCTCTTTTTGGTGTCTTGATGCCAAAGGGGGAGTAGAGTTAGAGGAGTCAGGGGGAGGATAGCTCAGTCTCAGGGGGAGTGTCCTAGCCTTAGGGGGAGTTTACCTATATCATCTTTTGTTGTTTATTGAGTACTCTTAAGTTATTAATCGATTGAGCTTATTTGGTGCCTATCTTATGATCACTTATTCACTTGAGTTATTCTTTGATTGAGCTTTCAAATTTTAAGTGTAATAATATTGTATTCATTGCATATCCTCTTAAGCTTCGTACTATCAAATTCATTACTATTGTGCTTTAATTGTTGTGTTGTCATCAATCACCAAAAAGGGGGAGATTGAAAGCATCTAGGCCCCCATGAGGTATGGTTTCGGTGATTAATGACAACCATTGGATTTTACTAATGAATTTGTGAATGCAAGGTCCCCATAATCACTCAATCAAATGAAATCTATATGTCATTGGAGATTCATATACAATCACTTTATGAGATCAAATCAATGATATGAAGACAAGAAGTGAAAGCTCTTATGTCAAAGTCATTCAACCACAATTGATGACACTTAATGCTTGACAACCATCAGAAGTACATTTCCAACAAAAGTCTAAGAGGTCAATCGAGCAAGACACAAAAGAATCACTTAGAAACAACTCGAAGCAAACAAAATCAACTCATCGGATCAACCGATGATTTCTGAGAACAACACATCGGTCGAGTTGGTTCAGTAGAAGAAGAAGACCTCAGAACAAAGCACTCACCAGATCATCCGATGTTAAGGGCTCAGCTACATCGGTCCATCAGTACAGTTTGCAATATCCTTGGACCAAGTGTAGCACCGGATCATCCGATGTACAGAAATATACACATCGGTCAATCACTCCAGTAAGCATCAAGTTTGAGTCAATTCTGGAGGAAGAGCCACCGGATCATCTGAAGAGAAGACAAGTGCAACATCGGTCTAACAACGGTCATATCTAACACAATGATGTCAGCTAAAGTGAACTTGACTGATGATAACTAAAGGGGAGACATCAGATCATCCGGTGTTCGCAGAAAAGTTCTGCGGCCTACTTTTCCAACGGCTATTTCGTGGAGGCTGGCTATAAATACCCCCTAAACCGGTCATTTCAAAAAGTCTTGATCACCAAACATTCTCAACACATCCATAAGCGTTCAAGACCAAGAGCCATCACTTCTACATCATTTTCGACCACCTACACAACAAGAGATAGGCTAGAGCTAGCTAGAGAGAGAGCTTGCATGCCTCCATTCTGGGTGAGTGGAATCTCTAGGATAGTGAAAGCCTCAAGGGAGTGCCCCTTGGTGTTTGTAACTGTAAGAGACTTTTGGAGCTTGCCAAGGCGTTTGTGGAAGCCCGGAGGGTCGAAGTTTTACAAGGCTTGAGCTCCACCTTGCCAAGGTTGGCAAACGGAGAAGAATAGTGGAGATCCCTCGTCTCGGTGACTTGGGTGTGGCTAAACCCTTTGGTGGGTGCCACAACGTGGATGTAGGAAGATCTTGACAATCTTGCCGAACCACGGGATAAATCCTCGTGTCTCCTCGGGAGTTTGCATCCTCTTCCTCTCCCCTACATTTATTCATTTTATATTCTACGATGTTGCTATTTACTTCAATGCATAGATAGTTTGCGTAGGGAATTGGGCTTTTAGGAATTAAGTTTTATTGTTTAGATTCTGAAAAAGAAGCCCAATTCACCCCCCCCCCCCCTCTTGGGCATTCGATCCTTACATATGCTAATATGAATATGTTAGTGCTTGGATCCAACATTGGTTCAACGGTGTCTAGGTTAGTCATCTCCTTAGGATGAATATTATATTGCAACTCTTAAGGTATTTACTTAGCATGCAAGCGTGGTGCTTGAATAATTAAGTAGCGTTGAATGCATTGTAGTCTACGGGTTGTAGAGGTAGGTGGTGACAGTCCTATCTGTCTGTTGTAATCGTCCATGTTCGGGTATGATGTAGGCTCTTGGCGGGAGTCGTTTGGCACACCAATGTATGCCCGTGCCCGACATGTTGGACCACTAAGCCCTAGTATTCACCATTAGCATATTCATGTGTACTTTATTAGGCTATGTATATGAGTAATTAGAGCACAGTAGGAGTAACTGTGTCTCGTAGTCTAACCCTTGCTAGGATAACCTTATGTAACACCCTCATTTTCATCCATCATGCATTGCATACATATTTATACATGTTTAGCATTAAGAAACATAAAAGGAACAAGTTTAAAATGAATTAGAATCAAAACAACATTTAAAAACCTGTATAGTTATGGACTTGTCTGGTTTGGACCCCAGACTAGTCCAATTTTTCTCTCTGTTGTCCAACGGACTTTTCCGCTTTTTGTTGCGAATTAGTCCAAAAACGTTTCTATTGTTGTCCGGATTTGTCCGTTCTTAGGTACGGACTAGTTCGTTCTTTGCTACTAGAACTCTTTGGAGTTGTCCGGTAACCCCTCTGCTGGTCCGGTTTGTGGAAAAACGAACAAGCCTCCGGCCTTGTCTGTTCAAGTCTCTATTCCCGACCGGACTTGTTCGACCCCTAGCGTACTTGTCTGGTATGCCCGACTCGGATTCATTTTTTGTCCATGATATGTTATTGGGTATTTACCTAAATTGGGCCCAAGAACATTGTGGCCAACCTTTGTGGAGCCCATGTGGGACCCCACCCTAGCCTCCACCACCATAAACTTGAGATCCATCAAACCCTACCACATCCACCTCTATATAAACACTCCAACACCCACCTTTCATCTCTTTGTCACAATTGAAGAAATCCCTAACCCTAGTTTGTGAGAGCCGACATCAAGGAGCCTCCACCGCAGAGAGAAGAAGAAGGAGAACCAAGATCGGTGTCGCTGCTGCGGTCTTCATAAACTCACCGACATCATCGTCAATGCTCCACCAATTCTTCATCTCCTTTGATCTTGACGTCGAATTCTCGAGTCTTCAACTCTTGAACCCTTGTATTCATGGTAAACATCTTAGATGCATCTTTTCTACGTAAATTATGATTCCATATTGATTTTAACTATGCTCTAATTGGAAACTCGCCAAAAAAACCCTAGCCAACGGGCCTGTCCGACCCTAGTGCGGACTAGTCCGATTTTCTTTTTGTACCAGAGCGGACTTGTCCTGTCCCTGTGCGGACTAGTTCGGTCTTCCTGTTTTGGATACTCCTGGAACTTCTCTAACAATCTCCAAAATGAGTTGGAACTTGTTCTAACATGTAATACTTAATTGAACTAGTTATTAAGACATTATATCAACCTAGTAACATGCATCACCCTATAATTGCATTAATCATGCATGTCATGGAATATTGTGTAATATATGAGCATTTATTGATTGTAATGTTTGTTTTGTATGATTGTTGTGCGGAATAGAAGGTGTTGCGCTAGAGGGTGCTGTCGAGGACCTCCAGCACCAGAACTTTGAAGCTTTTGATCCAAACCAGTCTCAAGAGCAAGGCAAGTGTCCTTGAACATTTTGATTCTGTTTTTAAATGTTTTGTTTGCAAAACTGCATGCTTGTGTCAAATTGATGGGAAACCCATGATATGTGTTTACTAGTCTTGTTAGACCATCCTCGTCACTTGGAATAGATTGTAGAGTGCCGGGAAGGGTATTTTACCTTTTTTACTTTGCTCTAATTAATTGGGATGGGAAAATAACCAAATGGCTTAACTATGAATTAATGAACTTATGGATGATGAGAATTGATGGACATGATTAATTGGTAACATGGGACTTGGGAGATCTAAGCAAGCATGGTTTGTGGATTTTGTTGGATGATATGGTGGTGTTGCTTGCTTTAGATCTAAGGACCGGTTCATGTGAGAATAAGCTAGGACAATAGTGCCACCACAAGGCCAAGTATAGGTGCGGCTTAGCTGATTAATTAGGTGTATTGCCAGTATTGTTCAGATCATATGGAGAAGCGGGAATGGGAGTCGGTTGGGTTTGCAATAGTGGCGAGACTGCCCTCGGATCCGAACAGCACAAGAGGGGGCCCTTAGTTGGATATGCTCAGTTGGAGCCATCACCACCAGTGAAACCTTAGTGGGTCTAAATATGCTAGTAATCCCTTTGTAAAGGCTTTTTTGTGACTCTTGGCCATACACCAAAGGAAGTGTAATTGGCATAAGGGAGGTTTCTTTAGTCGCTGACGGGTGACGAAATCAAGAACTTGTGGGTAAAACGGTACAACCTCTGCAGAGTGTTAAAAAAACTATCATGACAGCTGTGCTCCCGGTTATGAGCACCTGGACAACTTCCATAATTAGAGTGAAACTGGGTTTTTGGGATGATTTGGTATTGGTTAGGGGTTGAGTTATGATAAATGGACATGGTTGGTGATGATGGTAATAATCTGGTATATGGATGGATAATTGATGATGGTTTCGTATTATGATAATTATTAGGGATATGATGGGATTATTTTACCTAGACATTGTAGGATGCTTTTTACATGTTTTAAATGTACTTTTCAGAAAATAACCATTATTTATTATCATTCCTTGTTTAAGCTACAAGTCATTATTTTTCCCACACTTACTGAGTACGACATGTGCTCACCCTTGCAATTGCCCCACCAACAGTTTCAGGTGATGTTTGGGAGTATCCTGAGGATAATGCGGAGTACTAGGTTGCGTGTTACAAAAGGGTTTCATTCGCCCAAGCTCTTCGCCTTGGGGAGCGCCAGTGCTATTCGTGGATTAGAAGGATGGATCTCAAATGAGGTGACGATTAAGAACAAGTATACATTGCCCCGTATAGAGGATTTGTTCTATCAAATGAAGGGTGCATGTGTCTTCTCCAAGATAGACTTGTGGTTAGGCTATTTCCAAATGAAGATTAGACCGACAGACATACCCAAAACAACTTTTCGGACACGGTATGGATCCTATGAGTACACTGTCATGTCTTTTGGATTGACGAACGCACCTGCATACTTCATGTACCTCATGAATAAGGCCTTCATGGAGTACATGGATAAATTTGTTGTGGTGTTCATTGATGACATTATGATCTATTCGAGAAGTGAGGAGGAACATGAGGAGCATTTATGGCTCACACTGCAGAAATTGAGAGAACACCAATTATATGCCAAATTCAACATGTGCCAGTTTTGGTTAAGGGAAGTGTCATTTTTGGGAGATATCATCTCTGGAGGAGGAGTGTCGGTTGACCTAGGTAAAGTGAGAGATGTGCTAAAATGGGAACTGTAACACCCTCATTTTCATGAATAACGCATTGCATACATCCGCATACATGTTTGACATAAAATGAATTTAGGTCTAATCAGAAATTTAAGTGTGTCAGGGTGCGGACATGTCCGGCCATAACCCCAGACTAGTCCGGTATTCCCCTTGTATTCAGAAACATCAGTCTTCTTCAGAGCTCGGACTTGTCTGACACATTGCACGGACTAGTCTGGATTAAGCTTCTGATGTTTTTTTGGACTTGTCCGATTTTGAGCAGACTAGTCTGATCTTGTCCAATTTTTAGTCCGGAAGACTTTTGTGTTGCAACCCCAGACTTGTCTGACCCATAGAATTGGACTTGTCCAAAATAATTTTTGTTGCCAAACAAACTTGTCCGACCACCCTTGCAGACTAGTCTGACCTGCTAAATTCCACTGAGACTATATTATTCTTCCATGATTGGTTATTGGGTAATTGCTTTAATTGGGCCCATGAACATCGTGCCCAACCTCAGAGGAGCCCAAGTGGACCCCACCTCGGCCCCTACACGTCCCTAACCGAAATCCACTTGGAATTCACCACAAAACCTTACCTCTCCACCCCTATATAAGAAACCCAATACCCCACACCTCTCCATCACCATTGAAAACCCTTGCTGCCACCTTTTGCCTTGCGCCGAAGTCAAGAGGGAGTCCAAAAGCAAGGAGGAGGAGGAGAAGATGGAGAAGGATCAATCAAGATCGATCTTCATCAACTTCTCGATAGTTAATGTTCTTCATCACCAGATCTTCATTAACTCATCTTCACCAACCCTTGATCATCAAGACTAAAGTTTCACACCCAATCCTTGACCTTTGGATCTATAAACACGTGGTACACCCTCTACATCCACTTCCCACGTGAATTCAACCCTAAATTCTTGTTGATCAGAAAACCCTAATTCACAGTTCCGATCAGGGCGGACTAGTCCAGCCCTAACAGCGGGCTAGTCCGGTGTTTGAATCTGTATTGTGGTGAATTGAATCCAAATTGACTTAAATCAAATCCAAACTTGTTCAAACTTGTTAAAGACCACTATAACTAGTTAGTAAACATTAATAGCAACTCATCAACAAGTTTTACTTCACAATTGCATTGATCATGCATATCATGGCATATTGAGTAATATATGAGCATTTATTGATTGTAATGTTTGTTTTGCATGTTTGTCGCACGGAATAGAAGGTCTCGCTGTAGAGAGTGCTTTCGAGGACCTGCAGAACCAGAGTTTCGAAGCTTTCAATCCAAACCAAGCTCAAGAGCAAGGCAAGTGTCCTTGATCATTTTGATCTGGGTTTTTAAATGTTTTGTTTGCAAAATTGCATACTTGTGTCAAATTGATGGGAAAACCCAATTGTAGGAGTTTACTAGTATTGTATGACCACCCTTGTCACTTTAACACAATGTAGAGAGTTGGGAAGAGTATTTGAAACTTTTTGCTGTGCATTACTCAATTGGGTTTGGGAAATAATCATATTGCCTAATTATGAACTATTGAACACATGAATGATGAGAAGAGATATTAATGACCCTTTAGCAACATGGTGCCTAGGGATCTAAGCAAGCCAGTTATGTGGAATGGGTTGGACTATTTTGGTGGGTTTGCTTGCCTTAGATCTAAGGACCGGTTCGTGGAGCGACCATCCAGGATTTATAGTGCCACCACAGGGCCAAGTATGGGTGCGGCTTAGCTGACTAATTAGTGTATTGCCAGTATTATTTGGACCATTTAGTAAGGCTCAGGGAAGGGGTAGTCGGATGGGTTTGTAGTGATGGTGGGACTACCCTGGGATACGAATGGCTCAAGAGGGGGCCCTTGGTTAGATGTGCTCAGTTGGAGATATCACCACCGGTGAAACCTCAGTGGGGTCTAAATATGCTAGTAATCACTTTGTAAAGGCTATTTTCTGATCTATTGGCCACGCACCTAAGGAAGTGTGAGACGACAGAATTGAGATTCCTTAGTCATCGAAAGGTGATGAAATCATGAACTTGTGGGTAAAGTGGTACAACTTCTGCAAAGTGTCTTAAAAACTATCATGATAGTCGTGCTCCTAGTTATGAGCAACCTGGACCCTCACATGATTTGAGTTTTGAACCTTGAACATGGTTTTATGGCTGAAATTGAATTCGGGATTGGTATTGGTTTAGTAATTGGCTTTGGTATATGGGCTTGATGCAATTGACACGTATGAGCAGTTATGAGTTGATTTTGGATCAATAATGCTGGTATTGGTTACTTAAGTTGAAATTAATGTTATTTGGTTTATTTTGGGAAGGACCTCATTTAATGATGATATAATTGCAATTTCAACTTTTTTGAATGTACTTTTATGCAATTAGCCATTATTTATTATCATTCCTTGTTTAAGCTACATGTCATACTTTCCCACACTTTTTGAGTATGACATGTGCTCACCCTTGCTATTCCCCCAATAAATTCAAACACAGGCGACAACGTGGACTACCAGGAGGTCTTTGAGGAATTCTAGGCGTGCGTGTTACCGTCAAGCTTGCCTGTGGAGTTGCAGTCATTAGTGTTTAGTGTTTTCCGCTGCAGTTGTTTAGAGCTTGCATTCAAGACTAATTGGTTTGTAATAAGGAACTATTGTTAGTCTTATTATTCAAGACATGGTTTTATCTGTTTATCGTTTGTGAATCACTTGTGTATGTGTGTTTAACATCCTGGGCAAACATATGCATCACGCTTGGTTCATTTTCGGAACCGGGTGTCACAAATTGGTATTAGAGCCAGGTTTGACCGTAGGACGCATGGCTAGGAAGAATGGACACCACAAATCACTTAGGACTTCTTTCCTATTCAAAATTAGTCTATTTTGCACTATTTTGCCTTCCACTAGCTATATAATGTGGAAAAAAATTGTGTTTTTTTCTGATGCTGCAATTTTTGCCACTTTTCCATCTTTTTGAGCAAATGCACATGCTCTCACCTTAATTTATGGCTGCTGCAATTTTAGAACTGACATTTATGTTTCCCTCTATTTTTTTTCTCATGTTTTCTTATAGGTGGCTCACACCAAAATGACATTCCGCAAGAGAGCTCGTTTCTTACCCCTTAGAAGCAAGCTTAGGCCTCGCGAGGAGCCGCAAATGGAACCAACTCAGGAGGAAGAAGAAGTGAGTGCTCACGCGAAGGAAGTTGAGCATGAACACTCCAACACGATGGAGGAAGATCCCGAGGAGATGGAATTCTATGATGATGAGGATGTGACGCCCAGTTCCGAGAAAGGAACCAAGCTAACGCATATGTGTGCCCAGGATGTTCATCACACATACACGAGTGCAATCACAAACGATATACATATAATTACCACATAACAAGATTAATTAACAAAATTCTATTACACAAACCATATTATCCTTGAATACAAGCTCTCATGAATATTAATGACAAGTTCAACTAATGCAGCAGAAATAAACTAATTAAGCGACTAAGCAAACTAAGCATAAGGGACAGCGCAGCTCCAATCAACACCACAGGCAAAGTTGACGACGGCCGTCGGCCTAGAACTCCGCATTCTCACCATTAAACTCCCAATCCTGACCTGCAACTGTTGGGGGGGGGGGGGGGGTTGCAAGAGTGAGTACATGTTGTACTCAGCAAGTGTGGAAAGTATGACATGTGGCTGATTCAAAGGACGACAATAATAATGGCAAAGTGCTGAAAAGTACATTAAAACATTTGAAAAGCAATATATTACATGTATGTGAAATAAACCCATCATAATCATAAGTAATATCATAATACCAGTCCATAATTCACCATCCTCATCCATAATTCCAGATTCCACCATTTGCCAATAACCATATTCAATACCAGAAATCAATCCATAACCAAAATACCAACCATAGCCATAATACCAACCATAACCATCCCAAATACCATCCCAATACCGAGTTCCCTCTAATCATGGAAGTTGTCCAGGTGCTCATAACCGGGAGCACGGCTATCATGATAGTTTTAGAAACACTCTGCAGAGGGTGTACCACTTTACCCACGTGTTTGTGATTTCATCACCCGTCAGCGACTAAAGAAACCTCTCTTATGCCAATTACACTTCCTTTGGTGTATGGCCAAGAGATCACAAAATAGCATTTACAAAGGGATTACTAGCCTATTTAGACCCCACTGAGGTTTCACCGGTGGCGATGTCTCCTACAGAGCACATCTTCAACAAAGGGCCCCCTCTTGAGCTATTCGGATCTCAGGGTAGTCCCACCAATCATCAACAAACCCAATCCGACTATCCCTTCTCCGAGCATCCACAATGGTCCAAACAGCACTAGCAAAGCCCTAATTAATCAGCTACACCACACCCATACTTGGCCTCGTGGTGGCACTGTAGTCCTGGCTTATTCTCGCATGAACTGGTCCTTAGATCTAAAGCAAGAAACCACCATGACATCCAACCCATCCACATACCAGGCTTGCTTAGATCACCCATTACCGTATCATATTGACCAGCTCACATTAACCAAAATATCATTAATGCTTAATTAAATGTGTAGTGTTGTTTTCCCATCCCAATTAATTAAGCGAAGCAAAAAGGTAAAAACCCTTCCCGACTCTACCATGTAATCCAGGTGACAAGGGTGGCCATCAAAACTAGTAAACTTCCTACCATAGAATTTCCCATCAATTTGACACAGCATGCAGTTTTGCAAACAAAACATTTATTTTAAAAACAGGATCAATATGCTTCAAGGACACTTGCCTTGCTCTTGCTGCTGATTAGGATCAAAGCCTTCAAACTCTTGGTGCTGTAGATCCTCCACGACACTTTCTAGCGCAAATCCGTCTAATCCACACAATAAACATACAAGACAAGAAACACAATCAAAGAGTGCACAAATATTACTCAATATGTCATGACATGCATGATTGATGCAAATGCAAGGTAGAACTTGTTAATAGATTGCTTTTAATGATGAATAACTAGTTCTAATAGATTTTAACAAGTTTATACAGGTTTTGAGTTGATTAGTTCAGTTTTTAGAGTTAATTCAACCCAATTTAACCCGGAAGATCGGACTACTCCGCTAGGGACCGGACAAGTCCGCACTTTACGAGATCAGCGGATTAGGGTTTTCTAGATCGACGTAAATTCGAAGATTAAGGGTTGAGTTCACGTAAGGAAAAGAGAATAGAAGGTATACCAAGTGTTTAGGACTCCAATGAATCAAGAAACTTGGAGGTAGCACTTGGATCTTGATGATCTAGGGTTGGTGATGAACTTGGAGATGAATTGGTGATGAAGAACAAAACTTGATGGAGATCTTGATCCTCTTTTGTTTCCTCCTCTTCTTCTTCTTGCTTGGGATCTTCTCCTCCCTCCTTGATGGTGGCTCTCCACGAACTAGGGTTTGGGTGGGTGGAAAAGTGGCAAATAGATGTCAATCCAAGGGGTGGGGTTGTTTATATAGAGGTGGAGGCTAGGGTTAGATGGATTTCGAGTTTGGGAGGAGTAGAGGCCGGTTTAGAGTCCCACATGGGATCTAAAAGAGTTAGGCACGACGTCCCTAGGCCCACTTAACGTGAAACCCAATGAACAAGTCGTAAAACAAATGATCAAATCGGAGTCACAAAATATCGGACAAGTCCGGAAAGGACCGGACTAGTCCGAAGTTGTCCAAAGAGAAAATCGGACAAGTCTGGCCAAACATCGGACAAGTCCTACTTTAAACAGAGAGGAAATCGGACAAGTCCGCTGGAACACCAGACTAGTCCGGAGAAGTCCAAGGACTTAGCAATTTTTCAAGGATTCTTGGAATATCAAACTAGTCTGCACAAAATCGGACAAGTCCGAAAGTTTCCAGAGCCAAAATCGGACTAGTCCGCACTTTCCTGCGTTTTAAGTGCGGTTTTGCTCCAAATCAATTTTAAATACTCCAAATCAATTTTAAACTCGTTCCTCTTGTGGGTTAATGTTAAACATCTATATGAGTGTATGTAGGGCATGATGCATGAAAATGAGGGTGTTACAAACCTACCCCCCTTAAAATTAATCTCGCCCTCGAGATTCGATGCGGAAGAGAAAAGATAGGGAAATCCCTTCTTGAGATCATCCTCCAATTCCCACGTCGCTTCTTTTTCTGTGTGGTGCTTCCATTGAACTTTATACCATCTAATAACCTTGTTCCTTTTGACCCTCTCCTTAGTTTCCAAGATTTTGATCGGTTGCTCGGCATACGTCAAATCTTCCTCTAGTTCCAATTCTTCCATTGGAACTTGTTCTTCTGGTACTCTCAAACACTTCTTGAGCTGGGAAACATGAAAGACATCATGGACATCCGATAGATGAGCTGGCATATCCAACTTATACGCTACTTCTCCCCTTTTGTCCAAAATCTTGAATGGTCCAATATAACGAGGTGCGAGCTTGCCCCTTATGTTAAACCTCTTATGACCTCTCATTGGTGACACATTGAGGTAAACAAAATCTCCTATTTCAAAGGCTAATTTCCTTCTCCTATTGTCCGCGTAGCCTTTTTGCCTTGATTGGGCAGCCCTCAAGTTCTCACGAACTATTTGGACTTGCTTTTTGGCTTCTTGCAACACATCCGGACCAAATACTTGAGTTTCTCCTGCCTCATTCCAGAATAAAGGTGTCCTACACTTCCTCCCATAAAGCGCTTCATACGGTGACATCTTCAAACTTGCTTGGTAACTATTGTTGTATGAAAATTCTGCGTATGGCAAGCTTTTGTCCCTACTTTTCCCATGCTTCAAAGCACACGCTCTTAACATGTCCTCTAAAATCTGATTGGTCCTCTCGGTTTGTCCATCTGTTTGAGGATGATATGCTAAACTAAAATTCAACCTCGTTCCCAAAGCTTCATGCAATTTTTGCCAAAACCTGGAAGTAAATTGAGAACCTCTATCCGAGACTATCTTCTTAGGGACTCCATGTCGACGCACAATATGCTCCATATATATTTTGGCCAATCGTGCAGCTGTATGGTCTTCACAAGGACAAAATGAGCTGACTTGGTTAAGCGATCCACAATTACCAAAATTGAGTCATACCCGGACTGAGTACGTGGTAAACCAACTATGAAGTCCATTCTAATTTCTTCCCACTTCCATTCTGGGATCTTCAATGGTTGCAATAATCTAGATGGCCTTTGATGTTCCGCCTTGACTCGTTGACACACATCACACAATGCCACATATTCAGCTATGTCCTTTTTCATGCTATCCCACCAATAGCAAGCCTTCAAGTCTTTGTACATCTTCGTACAACCGGGGTGAATCGAGTATGGTGAGTCATGTGCCTCCTTTAATATTGTCTCCCATATGTGCTTTACATTAGGCACAATGATTCTCTTTCCAAGCCATAAGGTACCATGTTCATCCTCGTCAAATCTGAATTCTCTCCCTTCTTCCGTCCTTTCCTTGATTTCCTTGATCTCCTCATCTGTGGTTTGTGCTTCTAGAATTTTTTGCTCCAAGGTCGGATTTAACTCCATCATCTCCATCTCGTTTATAAACCCGAGGTTCAACCGTTCAAACTCCTTGCATAACTCGGATGGTAACTCTCGAACTGTGAGTTGATGACTTACTCCCTTTCTACTCAAAGCATCGGCCACTACATTGGCCTTTCTCGGATGATAGTTGATCCCCAAATCATAATCTTTGATGAGCTCCAACCATCTTCGTTGCCTCAAGTACAGATCCGTTTGTGTGAAAATATACTTCAAACTCTTATGATCTGTATAAATTTCACACCTATGTCCAAGGATATAGTGCCTCCAAATCTTCAATGCGTGTACCACGGCCGCGAGTTCCAAATCATGTGTTGGGTAATTCTGCTCATGTTTCTTCAATTGTCTTGTTGCATAGGCGACCACTTGACCTTCTTGCATCAATGCACATCCAAGTCCTTGTCTTGATGCGTCGCAATAAATATCAAAACTCTTGCTCACATCTGGCAGTACCAAAACTGGGGCTATTGTCAACCTCTTCTTCAACTCCTCAAAACTATTTTGACAAGCTTGGGTCCATTGGAAAGCCTTTCCCTTCATTAGCAACTCCGTCATAGGCTTGGCTATCTTGGAGAAGTCCTTGATAAACCGACGGTAATATCCAGCCATCCCAAGAAAACTCCTGATCTCCTTTAAATTTTGCGGGGGCTCCCACTTCAACACGTCTCTCACTTTTTCGGGGTCAACTGATACTCCTCCTCCTGAAATGATATGACCCAAAAACGACACCTCTCTCAACCAAAACTGACACTTGTTGAGCTTGGCATACAATTGACGCTCTCTTAATTTCTACAGCGTAAGCCTCAAGTGTTCCTCATGTTCCTTCTCATCCTTTGAGTGGATCATAATGTCATCAATAAACACTACAACGAACTTATCCAAGTACTCCATGAAGACCTTATTCATGAGGTACATAAAGTAGGCAGGCGCATTTGTCAAACCAAATGACATCATAGTATACTCATAAGATCCATACCGTGTCCTAAAAGCTTTCTTGGGTATGTCCGATGGTCTAATCTTCATTTGAAAGTATCCCGACCTCAAATCAATCTTAGAGAAGATACAAGCACCCTTCATCTGATCAAACAAGTCTTCTATGCGTGGCATGTTGTACTTGTTCTTGATTGTTACCTTGTTGAGAGCTCGGTAATCCATGCACATCCTTTGGGATCCATCCTTCTTGTCCACAAATAGAACGGGCGCTCCCCAAGCCAAAGAGGTAGGGTGAATAAAACCCTTCTCTAGTTGCTCTTGAGTTTGCTTCTTGAGCTCCGCTAATTCCAAAGGAGGCATCCTATACGGCCTCTTAGCTATAGGTGCAGTTCCAGGTATTATCAATAACAAACTCAATGTCTCGATCAGGTGGCATACCTGGCAACTCGTGCGGAAAAACATCCAAAAATTCACACACCACCGGAATCTCCTAAATTGCGGCACCGCCCATATGATTCAGCTCCAATTGCTTCGGTGCAGTTTGAGATGCTTCAAATTCTACGGCGATCCCTTCCTCATTGGTCAACTTCACCGTCTTCGTGGCACACTCAATAACTCCATTGTGCTTCCTCAATCAGTCCATAGCAAGTATAATGTCCAACCCTTGAGAATCCAAAACAATGAGGTTGGCGGAAAAGTCTACCCCCCTTATTCTAAGGCTAACTTTTGGACATACTATATTTGTCCTCATCTCTCCTCCAGGAGACTTAACCAATAGAGTAAACTTCATATGAGAGATAGGCAAACTATACATGGCAACATACTTCGATGCAATGAATGAATGTGATGCTCCAGAATCAAATAACATAGTCGCGGGGTTGGATTTGGCGAGAAACATACCAATGACCACGTCATCCGCTTGTTGAGCACCTTCCATAGAAACATGGTTCACGTTGCCACGAGCAAAATTCTGCTGTACCCGGTTCCCTTGTGGATGTCCTCCATTGGGTCTTGGGTTTTGCCTCAGCGCATTGCTTCCTTGACCAAGGCCTGACTTAAGACATTGATGTGCAAAGTGTCCAGCTTCTCCACAAGTATAACTCTTCTTAACTCCACCAGAATTATTGGGACGAGCTTGGTTTTGAACATTGGCACCAGGAAAATCAGCGCGAGGTGAATAAGGCATTGGAGGCCTAGGTGCTTGCATGACAGGGCGCTGCTGCACAAACTGAGTTGGGCGTGGTGCATAACCAGGGCATTGAGCAGGAATAGAAGAGCTTAAATGAGGCGCATTAGGCGGTGCAAAGCGAGGGCGCACATTACTCCCTCGTTGCTGTCCTTGATATGGCGCCTTCCTCTTGTTGTCTTGCTCCATATCACGAATCTTGTTCTCCACCACAATTGCTTTGTCCACAAGCTTCTGACAATTTGCATAGTCACAATTGAGTAGTTGCACTTGGATTTCATTGTTCAAGCCCCTCATGAACAAGTATTGTTTACGGCTGTCCCGACTAACATCCTCAGGCGCATATCTTGAGAGTTGAGTGAACTTGTTGAGATATTCACTCACGCTTGATCTTCCTTGCCTTAAATTCTCAAATTATTGCCTCTTCAAGATCATAACACCTTCCGGCACATAATGAGAATGGAAACTCTCCTTGAATTCTGTTCAGGTAATTCTCTCTTGGTTCTCATGAGCATTGCAATAAGCATCCCACCAATCCGTAGCTGCTCCAACTAGTTGATGAGAAGCAAATAAGACCTTCTCCTGGTCACTGCATTGGACAATAGCTAACTTCTTCTCTACGAACTTGAGCCAATCATCCGCATCCATAGGGTCAGCGACTTGAGCAATGGTTGGCGGCCTAGTCCTCATAAACTGTTCCAATTGGTTATGAGGAGGCGAGGGTGGCGGTGGAGGCATGTGGGGCTGATTGTTGATGTTGCCAGCCTGCAGCTGTCCCATTGTTTGTATCATGGTCTGCATGAGCTGGTTTTGCATAGCCAATAGCTGCTCAATGTTGATAGCTCCCTGAGTAGATCTTTGTCCAATGTTGTTCTGAGGCACTCCATTGTTCTCCTCCTCACCGTTGCCATCCCTCTAGTTGCGAGTCCTCACCATCTGGAGAAAAGCAATAGGTAAGATTTAGAAAACGTCCCCAACTATATGCATCAAGGGATATGAAACTAGGCAACTAACTAGCCTACGTGGACATGGCAATGCTAAAGCATCCAAAAATACTCTATTAATCACACAAGCAAACAATATATATATAGCAAACAACACACCAACCAAAATACATCAATTTCTGAGTGATCCTATGTGCTCTAAAGTGTCCATTCTATCTAGACTGCATCCATTGGTCAACGTGTGGCTCTGATACCAATCTGTGATGCCCAGTTCCGAGAAAGGAACCAAGCTAACGCATATGTGTGCCCAGGATGTTCATCACACATACACGAGTGCAATCACAAACGATATACAGAGAATTACCACAGAACAAGATTAATTAACCAAATTCTATACACAAACCATATTATCCTCGAATACAAGCTCTAATGAATATTGATGACAAGTTCAACTAATGCAGCGGAAATAAACTAATTAAGCGAGTAAGCAAACTAAGCATAAGGGATAGCGCAGCTCCAATCAACACCACAGGCAAAGCTGATGGTAGACACGGCCTAGAACTCCGCATTCTCACCATTAAACTCCCAATCCTGACCTGCAACTGTTGGGGGGGGGGGGGGGAGGGGGGGTTGCGAGAGTGAGTACATGTCGTACTCAGCAAGTGTGGAAAGTATGACATGTGGCTGATTCAAATGACGACAATAATAATGGCAAAGTGCTGAAAAGTACATTAAAACATTTGAAAAGCAATATAATACATGTATGTGAAATAAACTCATCATAATCATAAGTAATATCATAATACCAGTCCATAATTCACCATCCTCATCCATCACCATTTGCCAATAACCATATTCAATACCATAAATTAATCCATAACCATAATACCAACCATAACCATAATACCAACCATAACCATCCCAAATACCATCCCAATACCGAGTTCCCTCTAATCATGGAAGTTGTCCAGGTGCTCATAACCGGGAGCACGGCTATCATGATAGTTTTAAACACACTCTGCAGAGGTTGTACCACTTTACCCATGTGTTTGTGATTTCATCACCCGTCGGCGACTAAAGAAACCTCTCTTATGCCAATTACACTTCCTTTGGTGTATGGCCAAGAGATCACAAAATAGCCTTTACATTGGGATTACTAGCCTATTTAGACCCCACTAAGGTTTCACCGGTGGCAATGTCTCCTACAGAGCGCATCTTCAACCAAGGGGCCCCTCTTGAGCCATTCAGATCCCAGGGTAGTCCTACCAATCATCAACAAACCCAATCCGACTACCCCTTCCCCGAGCATCCACAATGGTCCAAACAGCACTAGCAAAGCCCTAATTAATCAGCTACGCCGCATCCATACTTGGCCTCGTGGTGGCAGTGTAGTCCTGGCTTATTCTCGCATGAACCGGTCCTTAAATCTAAAGCAAGCAACCACCATGACATCCAACCCATCCACATACCAGGCTTGCTTAGATCACCCATTACCGTATCATATTGACCATTTCACATTAACCAAAATATCATTAATGCTTAATTAAATGTGTAGTGTTGTTTTCCCATCCCAATTAATTAAGCGAAGCAAAAAAGGTAAAAACCCTTCCTGACTCTCTACCATGTAATCCAGGTGACAAGGGTGGTCAACAAAACTAGTAAACTTCCTACCATAGGATTTCCCATCAATTTGACACAGCATGCAGTTTTGCAAACAAAACATTTATTTTAAAAACGGGATCAATATGCTTCAAGGACACTTGCCTTGCTCTTGCTGTTGATTAGGATCAAAGCCTTCAAACTCTTGGTGTTGTAGATCCTCCGCGGCACTTTCTAGCGCAAATTCATCTAATCCACACAATAAACATAAAATACAAGAAACACAATCAAAGAGTGCACAAATATTACTCAATATGTCATGACATGCATGATTGATGCAAATGCAAGGTAGAACTTGTTAATACATTGCTTTTAATGATCAATAACTAGTTCTAATAGATTTTAACAAGTTTATACAGGTTTTGAGTTGATTAGGTCAGTTTTTAGAATTAATTCAACCCAATTTAATCAGGAAGTCTAGACTAGTCCGCTAGGGACCGGACAAGTTCGCACTTTACGAGATCAGCAGATTAGGGTTTTCTAGACCGACGTAAATTTGAAGATTAAGGGTTGAGTTCATGTAAGGAAAATAGAATAGAAGGTATACCAAGTTTTTAGGACTCCAATGAATCAAGAAACTTGGAGGTAGCACTTGGATCTTGATGATCTAGGGTTGGTGATGAACTTGGAGATGAATTGGTGATGAAGAACGAAACTTGATGGAGATCTTGATCCTCTTTCGTTTCCTCCTCTTCTTCTTCTTGCTTGGGATCTTCTCCTCCCTCCTTGATGGTGGCTCTCCACGAACTAGGGTTTGGGTGGGTGGAAAAGTGGCAAATAGATGTCAATCCAAGGGGTGGGGTTGTTTATATAGAGGTGGAGGCTAGGGTTAGATGGATTTCGAGTTTGGGAGGAGTAGAGGCCGGTTTAGAGTCCCACATGGGCTCTAAAAGAGTTAGGAACGATGTCCCTAGGCCCACTTAATGTGAAACCCAAGGAACAAGTCGTAAAACAAAAGATCAAATCGGAGTCACAAAATATCGGACAAGTCCGGAAAGGTCCAGAGTAGTCCGAAGTCGTCCAGAGAGAAAATCGGACAAGTCTGGCCAAACATCGGACAAGTCCTACTTTAAACAGAGAGGAAATCGGACAAGTCAGCCGGAACACCAGACTAGTCCAGAAAAGTCCAAGGACTTAGCAATTTTTCAAGGATTCTTGGAATATCGAACTAGTCTGCACAAAATCAGACAAGTCCAAAAGTTTCCAGAGCCAAATCGGACTAGTCCGCACTTTCCTGCGTTTTAAGTGCGGTTTTGCTCCAAATCAATTTTAAATACTCCGAATCAATTTTAAACTCGTTCCTCTTGTGGTTTAATGTTAAACATCTATATGAGTGTATGTAGGGCATGATGCATGAAAATGAGGGTGTTACAAACCTACCCCCCTTAAAATTAATCTCGCCCTCGAGATTCGATGCAGAAGAGAAAAGATAGGGAAATCCCTTCTTGAGATCATCCTCCAATTCCCACGTCGCTTCTTTTCTGTGTGGTGCTTCCATTGAACTTTATACCATCTAATAACCTTGTTCCTTTTGACCCTCTCCTTAGTTTCCAAGATTTTGATCGGTTGCTCGGCATACGTCAAATCTTCCTCTAGTTCCAATTCTTCCATTGGAACTTGTTCTTCTGGTACTCTCAAACACTTCTTGAGCTGGGAAACATGAAAGACATCATGGACATCCAATAGATGAGCTGGCATATCCAACTTATACGCTACTTCTCCCCTTTTGTTCAAAATCTTGAATGGTCCAATATAACGAGGTGCGAGCTTGCCACTTATGTTAAACCTCTTATGACCTCTCATTGGTGACACCTTGAGGTAAACAAAATCTCCTATTTCAAAGGCTAATTTCCTTCTCCTATTGTTCGCGTAGCCTTTTTGCCTTGATTGGGCAGCCCTCAAGTTCTCACGAATTATTTGGACTTGCTTTTCGGATTCTTGCAACACATGCGGACCAAGAAACAAGTCATAAATCAAAAGATCAAATCGGCTTCACGAAATATCGGACAAGACCGGAAAGGACCGGACTAGTCCGAAGTCGTCCAGAGAGAAAATCAGACAAGTCTGGCCAAACATCGGACAAGTTTGACTTTAAACAGAGAGGAAGTTGGACAAGTCCGCTGGAACACCGGACTAGTCCAGAAAAGTCTAAGGACTTAGCAATTTTTCAAGGATTCTTGGAATATTGGACTAGTCCGCACAAAATTGGACAAGTCCTAAAGTTTCCAGAGCAAAAATTGGACTAGTCCGCACTTTCCTACGTTTTAAGTGTGGTTTTGCTCCAAATCAATTTTAAATGCTCCGAATCAATTTTAAACTCGTTCCTCTTGTTGTGGGTTAATGTTAAACATGTATATGAGTGTATGTAGGGCATGATGCATGAAAATGAGGGTGTTACAGAGGAAGAGGAAGATCCTGAGATTGTGGAATTCTATGATAGTGAGGAAGAGGAAGGTAGAGCATATGTGGAGGATGAAGATGAAACCCAAGATGAAGATGAACCGCAAGAAGAGGAGGAACCCGCTGTACAAGAAGAAGTACCCGAAGCCCAAAGGAATGCATCACAGCCTAGTGAAGCCAGAAAGGAGGACAAATGCCTAGTTTACCGCGATGCCCAAGAATTCAGTTCCGACTACACTGATGTAGGATTTGCATCTAGGAAATTGAAGGATTTTATTGATCTATGCAAAATGCACCAGGAATACTATGTTAAGAGGATTCTTCGCCATGGACGTGAACAATGGAGGGCTCAAGTTACTGTTCTTGCCGAAGATGAGGTGGTCACCTGACACTTTGCATCCACATGGAGATCTACCAGATGCAAGCTACTAATGATGTCGCTTGGGATGCACTTACTAGGTTGTGCCACATCTATTAGGAGCAGGTTGGAGGTATCAGTTTTGCGCAACACCCGCAACGCAAGAAGGGAACAAGGGAAGTCTTAAGACCGCAAGATGGAGCTCAAATCATCTCTCGTGCCACTGACAGATCTCAGAATATTGGTGAATATGGGAAATTGCTATGCTGAAGCCATGGAAGAGATCCGCTACCTCCGTAAGAAGTTGTTCATCATGGAAAAGCAAGAGGAAGTTTGTGCACTGTGGAGGTCAATGGTGTAGCAACCTCTTTTGCACCTACATGGATGGCCAACTCACCCCGGCGTGCGCCCATGTATGCCTCGCTGCTGATGTCGCCTTCACCGCCTCATGGCCAGGACAGCCACAGCTCACACAATTAAGTCTAGGTCTCCTATCTAGAAGCTAGAAAAGCATTTAGATCATTTTTGTTGTGCTTGGTGTGGTGTGCTAAATCTTCGTGGTGTGTGCTTGGTGCGAGTTGTGGAACGCTTAGCGTTTTGTCCACATCCACATGTAGTAGAGAATTGTGGGGTGCTTGTCCACATCTTTTATTTAATAAGAGAGTTGTTTAGTTACATATACATTGATGCATATAGTTGGGGCATTTATTTTCAAATTATAAATTCTTTCGTCTCTACTATTTTTTCACCAAAAGATGCTGAGGACTCGTAACCAAAGGAATTACAATGGTGAGGAGGAGAACAATGAAGCACCCCAGAACAACCAGAGACCAACACAGGAAGCTATCAACCTTGAGCAGCTCTTGGCTATGCAGAACTAGCTCATCAGACCACGATACAGACCATGGGACAACTGCAAGCTGGGAACAACAACCAGCCCCACATGCCATCACCACCACCCCCGCCATCCCATAAATATTTGGGAGAGTTCATGAGGACCAGACTGCCTACCTTTGCTCAAGCCACAAACCCTATGGAAGCTAATGATAGGCTGAAGTCCGTAGAGAAGAAACTTGTTATTGTCTAGTGCAGTGATAGAGAAAAGGTTCTTTTTGCCTCATACCAGTTGATTGAAGCTGCTGCAGACTGGTGGGAATCCCTTTGCAATGCCCATGAAAATCATAAGAGGATCACATGGGCTGAATTCAAGGAGAAGTTCCGTTCTCACTATGTGCTAGAGGGAGTCATGATATTGAGAATACTAGAATTTGAAAAACTCAGGCAAGTAAGGATGGGTGTGAGTGAGTATCTCAATAAATTCACTCAACTCTCTAGATATGCTCTGGAACACATCAGCACTGATAGAAGGAAGCAGTATCTGTTCTTTGATCATGTCTGACATAAGCAAGGCTACGCACGTGAGACCATGTCTCGCTGCACCCTATCCGCTGCTCGGTCTCAAATTCATATTCATAATCCATTATTTGATAAAATCCATCCCGTGTGATAAAATTTTATCTCGCGAGTAGATTCCAACTACTCGACTTCTACCAAATTCCTCAAAACATTAGCATGGCATTTTCTACTCGTCAAGTTGTAGACCTACCCAATACTCCATGGGATTTGTGGGTCATACAAGTGGAGTAACAAGCACCTTAGTCCTAATGCACAAAACTCATCCTAGACATAAGTGATACAAATAGAAACTTTGAAATAGCACTTAAATGCAAATTGAGGCTTGCCTGGTTGTGAGTCAGTATCAAAGTTAGCATCAGGTGGTATGCTCTCCAAGGGCTCCGACTCCTCCTCGATCTCGGTCACTATATGATATGCAATATATAAAGTACATGAGTGATAGTGAAACTATATAAAAGACTTTCTCAATACTGATCAGGTATGATGTAACACTCTCATTTTCATGCATCATGCATTGCATAAGTTCATATACATGTTTAACATTAAGCAACATAAAAAGGAACAAGTTAAAATAGAATTAGAAGCAAAACAACACTTAGAAGTCTGTAGGAGTACGGACTTGTCCGATTTGCACCCGGGACTAGTCCAGTTTCACTCTGTGTTGCCCTCCGGACGTGTCCGCTTTTGCTACGGACAAGTCTGATTTACTCTCTGTTCCATTCTGGACTTGTTCGTGATTATGTGTGGACTAGTCCGATATTTGGTCCGATTTTCGAATAAGTTACCAAATCCCCGAACTGGTCCGATCCCTGCCGGACTTGTTCGTTTTTCTCTCTGGACAAGACCGGACTTGTCCTGACCTCCTCCCGGACTTATCCGTTTTCATCTCTGTCCAACATCGGACAAGTCCGGTGCCTTCAGCGGACTTGTCCGGTGTGCCCGACTCGGATTCAATCTTTCCTCTACAACTTGTGTGTGGGTATTTACCTTAATTGGGCCGAAGAATGTCGTGCTTAACCCCTGTCGAGCCCATGTGGGACCCCTACATGGTCTGCACTGCCTTGAACACGAAATCCACCCAACCCTAGCACTCCACCTATATATAAACACCCCACCTCTTGACTTTACATCATTTTGCCTCAATTGAAAGACCACAAACCCTAGTTCGTGGAAAGCCGCCATCAAGGAGGGAGAAGGAGATCTCGAGCAAGAAGAAGAAGAGGAGGAAACGAAAGAGGATCGAGTGATCAAGATCTCCATTGAATTTCATTCTTCATCGCAAATTCACCTTCAACTTTTCATCATCAACCCTAGATCATCAAGATTCAAGTTTCATCTTCAATTCTTGATCTTTGGAGGTCTAAAAACATGGTACACCTTCTACTTTCTCTTTTTCCACATCAAATTAACCCTAATTCTCCAAATTCTCATAGATCAAGAAAACCCTAATCTGCAGTCTGTCTATGGCGGACTAGTGCGGCCCCTGAAAATGGACTTGTCGGGCCTCTGAATCTGATTTGTGCTGAATTTATTCCAAACTGACTTGAATCGACTCTGAACCTGTTCAAACTTGTTAAAAACTATTAGAACCAGTTAGTGAACATTAATAGCAACTCCTTAACAAGTTTTACTTCATAATTGCATTAATCATGCATTTCATTGCATATTGAGTAATATATGAGCATTAATTGTTTGTAATTTCTGTTTCGTATGTTCATTGCGCGGATTAGACAATTTTGCGCTAGAGGGTGCTGCAGAAGACCTCCAGCACCAGGATTTTGAAGACTTTGACCCTAACCAATCCCAAAAGCAAGGCAAGTGTCCTTGAACATATTGATCCTTTTTCTAAAATAAATGTTTTGTTTTCCAAAACTACATGCTTGTGTAAATTTGATGGGAATTCTTGTGATAAGAAGTTTACTAGCTTTGTTTAATCACGCTTGTCACCTGGTAGATATTTTAGAGAGTCGGGAAGGCTTTTTACCTTTGCTTCGCTTTATTAATTGGGATGGGAAAACAACTATACCATTCAATTATGCATTAATGAGATTATGGTTAATATGAACTGGTCAATATGATATGGTAAAGGGTGATCTAAGCAAGCCTGGTATGTTGATGGGTTGGGTTTTATGGTGCTTTGCTTAACTTAGATCTATGGACTGGTTCATGCGAGAATAAGCCAGGACAACTGTGCTACCACGAGGCCAAGTATGGGTGCGACATAGTTGATTAATTAGGGTATTACTTGTATTGCATGGATCATTTGGTGCACCGGGGAAGGGGAGTCGGATTGGGTTTGGATTTGAGGCGGGACTCCCTGGGATCTGAATGGCACAAGAGGGGGCCCTTGGTTGAAGATGTGCTCAGTTGGAGACATCACCACCGGTGAAACCTCAGTGGGTCCGTACATGCTAGTTGTCCCTTTGTAAAGGCTATTTTGTGATCTCTTGTCCATACACCAAAGGAAGTGTGTAGGATCGAAGAGCACGTGAAAAGCTACCAGATGGGGGGGTGAAAGGTAGATTAAAAAATCTTATGCAGCGGAAACAATTAAATCCAAACCCCTTGGGCAGAAAAACGATCTGCTAGAGAAATTGTGTGTGAGACTAATCTAAACTTGTTTCACCATGACAAAAGTCATAGATATCAGAGAGAATCAAGTCACGAAGACAACACGACAAGAATCACTCAAATCCGTTGAGAGAAACTCAAGGTACAATTGAAAGATCGAACAAGGGTCAATCTGTCCTATCCGAGAAAAACAGTTATGGAATGCTGCAAAGAAAATCGTGTAGCTCAGAAACCACAAATCCAATGACCGTGAAATTTTGACAGATGATAGATAATCAAGTTGTGAAGACAACCCAAAAATAATAACGTCAATTGTATTTGTAAAACTCGAGTTATGATAAAACTACCAACAAAAGGTAGTGCTGTGCAGAAACTCAATGAGTAAAACTTGTCTAGAACAAGTCGGATGAACAAGGCTCAAAAGTTCCTTCAAACTACGAATTTTATTGATTAAACAACAGGAGGAACAGCCCGAAAGTCGTGCGCCACGAGCTCTGGCATCCCTTGCTTATATAACCAGCCCTTAGGCCAACCGAATCTCAACTAGGATTCTAATCCTACTCAAATCACGAATCAAAACTTTTCATAACTGCTTAGGACTCTTCTATACGCAGATAGAAGCAATCTTAAGAGTTCCAAACACCTTAGGAACGTGTCCCACTTTCCTAAAACAACTCTAATTCGTGACCCACACGAAATCCTATCATAACCAACTCAAATCTTTCCATATTTGAGTCAAACAAAACGCAACCACAGCTTGAGTCCATAATCTAGTCGGTTGGATCTTTCCGACCAATTCTTTACGTCCACATCTCTTCATCATGCCTTGGAACCGTGTAGCCACGTCCATGCACTCCTTGAATACATGCAAACATCTTCCAACGACGTCCACGATACCTTCATATGCATTGTTCTTGATTCAAACATGTTGCGCGACCTCCCCATCAACTCAACCACAATTCCTCCAGAAATTGGTTGTTGAACCTCATCTTCTCCCTAAGACTAGTTCAATGGATCCCGTCACTAGCCATGTCTTGAACTCAAGCAACACCTGCACATGAATAAACAACCAATACTTCCGAGCACAAGTACTCGACTTGACTCTCGTTAGTTCTGAAACTACAACATCTTACGTGAGCACCTCACATAAGCATGTTGCAAACCATAGAAAAATGATATCAACCATAACCACCAAAACACACTAAAAACATAGAAGATGAATACTAAGCAATCTTTCTATCAATGTAAAGCAAGTACGAATCATTGCAAGATAAAAGCAGAACCACTGCGATCAAGCTCCGAACCTTGCCAAAGCTAACCGGACCTTGAACCGGAGCTTACCAAAGCTAGCAGGATCTAGCGCCAGAGCTAACCAAAGCTAGTCGGACCTAGCCAAAGCAAGTTAGACCTTATGTCGGACTATGCCAGAGCTAACCAAAACAAGTCGTACCTATCGTCGGACCTTGATGATAAAGGTGTTTTGGTAGTATTCAAAACTTTTATCGCCATAGCCAATGTATTCAGCACACATAGGTCTCACAATCTCCCCCTTGATGAATGCATTGGCAACACCACTTAAAATCCAAACATTGGCTTATTCACATTAAAAGTTTTGAAAACAATTTCCCCTCCTTTGTAAAACAGAAATAAAATGAGAAAAAATTCTCCCCCTGAGAAGAATCGTGCCAAAAACAATTGTGAATATGTGCAATGTGTAATCAATTTCTCCCCCTTGCATACTTATCTTTAAAAATTCACATATTGTCTCTGCCCCTTTGACAATGTATTCATCAAGGTACAAAAGAGAAATTTTAATATTATAACATATACATATAAAACAAAGCTCATAAAAGTCATACTATCAAGTAACTTACACTATCACATCCATGAAATACATAAAGTAGTGTAAGCCATGCTAGAGATCAAATGTAATTTTCAATTTAAGAAAGTCATGATCTCACAAACTTAACTATTTCAAGACCAGAAAGCATGACACTTGTTGCTGCATTTTATTAGTTTTCAAAGCACAAATTTTTATCATATGATGTCTGCAAGAGATTATATGCGCATCTGCCTTATTCTAACCAACCAAGCCAAGCCTATGTCATTTGACAATCAGAAGCTTAAAGACATGATTTTAGTCATACACAACTTCTTCCAAGTTCATATCTAAGTGCAATGATAAGCCATCTCAAAAGAAGAAGTGTGATGCATGCATATTCTCTTGATATTTTCTCAACTTATATTTGTTAATAAAAACTTAACATGTGAGTTGATTACTTGATTAATTCTTTATGATTAAAAGCACTTGTGAGCATGCAACAAGTTCAAAACAGCAAGAAAGTTTGACCATGACCAGATTTAGTGTAAGTAATTATTCCAATTACTATACATGGCAAAAACTACAAAATGTATAACACGAGTAATGTAGTAAGAACTTTCAGCATGTAAAAGGAATCACAAAGTCATATATGTATGAAATACTATGCTCATATTGTTTTAGTTTCAGATTCACACATAGACTTCTAAGTTTCAAAAACTCCCCCTATTTTTAAGCCATGAGGATGCATAACCCCTATTTCACTACGAATGTAACAAAAACGAGTGAAATCCAAAGGTTTTGTAAAAATGTCAGCCAATTGTTGTTCGGTATCTACATGGTGAAGCACAATGTTTCCTTTATCTACATGGTGAAGCACAATGTTTCCTTTTTCAACATTTTCATGGAGAAAGTGATACCTAATATCAATGTGCTTAGTTCTAGAATGTTGCATGGGGTTTTTAGAAATGCAAATGGCACTAGTGTTATCACAAAACAGTAGAACACTATCTAGATCAACCCCAGAGTCCTTAAGTGTTTGAACAATCCAAAGAATTTGTGAGCAAGCACTAGCAGCTACATATTCAGATTCAGCTGTGGATTGTGCAACTGAGTGTTGTTTTCTAGAGGACCAAGCAACAAGAGAATTACCAATAAAATGACAAGTACCAGAAGTACTTTTCCTATTGATCCTACAACCTCTGAAATCAGCATCCGAAAAAGCATTCAAAGTAACGGTTGAGGAAGAAGGAAGAAAATGCCAAATTCTTGAGTTCCATGTAAGTACCTGAGAATCCTTATGATGGCTTGACGATGTGAAGCAAGTGGGGAGGCTTGAAACCATGCACAAAGACATACGCTGAATTGTATGTCCAGTCTTGATGTCGTGTGGTACAAAAGTAATCCGGTCATGCTTCTATATTCTTTTTGAGCCATGGTTTCATAAACTTCATCAGGTTCAAGTGTTGTTGCTGTTCCCATTGTTGTCTGGAGAGGCTTGCTTTTGTCCATGTTGAAGCGCCTTAGGAGGTCTTTTGTATACTTTGTTTGATGCACAAAGGTACCCTCCTTGGTTTGCTTGATTTGCAGCCCCAAAAAGTACGTGAGTTCTCCCATCATACTCATCTCAAATTCTAAACTCAACATAGCTGAAAACTTGGACACAATATCATGAGAAGCACAACCAAAGATAATATCATCCACATACACTTGAACGAATAATGAGTCATTGCCATGCTTAAGCACAAAAAGAGTTTTATCAACTTTTCCCATGGTAATCCCCTTTTCAAGTAAGAATGTTTTTAACCTATCATACCATGCTCTAGGGGCTCGTTTGAGACCGTACAAGGCTTTGGACAGTTTGTAAACATGATTAGGAAAATCTGGATTTTCAAAACCCGGTGGTTGCTTTACATAAACCTCCTCATTTATGTAGCCATTAAGAAAAGCACTTTTAACATACATTTGATATAACTTGAAACCTTTAGATGCAGCAAAAACTAACAAAATTCTTATGGCTTCTAATCTAGCAACAGGAGCAAAAGTTTCATCAAAATCTAGACCTTCAATTTGTGTGAAACCTTGAGCAACCAACCTAGCCTTATTTCTAACCACAACCCCATCCTCACTTTGTTTATTTTTAAACACCCATTTAGTTCGAACTAAAGTGTGACCTTGAGGTGGAGGTACCAGTTTCCAAACATTATTTCTTTCAAAATTTTCTATCTCTTCTTGCATGGCAATAATCCAAGATTCATTCGTGAGTGTGTGTGATATATCTTTGGGTTTAAAAGAAGCAACAAAAGCAGAATGAGCATGTGATTTTGGATCGCAAAACCTGGACCGTGTAACTCGTTCGTGCAAGCTTCCAATAATTTGTTGTGGGGGATGACTTTTGAGAACCCGAAGGGGAGTGGACACTTCACAAGCTTCTTCTTATTCATGTTCATCACAAATCGATGATATTGTGACTTGAGGAGGTTCTGGACCAGCAATGGTGGTCGTCTGTGCTGGCTGTGAATCAAAAATCAGGAGCTGGAACAATGTCATTAGCTGCTGAATTTTCGGGCAGCAGCTCTACCTCTTCCTCATCTTCAATGAAAATGCTCCCCCCCTGCAGATATGGATCTGGACCTGCAATGTTTGAGCTAGTACCTTGGCTAGCTTCATCAAAAGACACCTCACAAGTCTCCACAATTTAGTTAGTGTCAAGTAAAAGCACATGGTATCCTCTAGTATGAGATGGATAACGAAGAAACATGCCATCAATGGATCTAGGTTCAAATTTATCGAGATTACCATGTTTCTTAACAAAGCATTTGCAACAAAAGACCCGAAAATGTGTAACACTAGGCCTATGTCCAAACCGGAGCTCATATGGTGTTTTACCTAGCTTAGTGCGCAAGAAAACACGATTTGAGACATAACAAGCGATTGCAATCACATCAGACCAAAATTTCCTAGGAGTTTGATATTCATCAAGCATAGTCCTAGCCATCTAAACTAAGGTTCTGTTCTTTCTTTCTACAACACCGTTTTGTTGAGGTACATATGGTGAAGAAAATTGATAATCTATTCCATTTTCAGCACAAAAGTGATCAAAAGATTGATTTTTAAATTCGATTCCGTTATCACTTCTAATTGCTTTTAAAGATCCTGGGTGATAAATTGATAATCTAAGAAATAAAGTTCTAAAGTGAATAAAAACTTCATTCTTAGATGCCATAAAGTAAACCCAAGAGTATCTAGAATAATCATAAACAATCACAAGAACACACCATTTTACTCCGAAGGATTGAACACGTGAAGGTCCTATTGTGTCAAGGTGCAAAAGTTGACCCGGTTCAGTTGTCATGACCATTGTGAGAGGAGTATGTGAACCTGCAACCATCTTAGCATGTCTACAAGAAGAGAACACAATTTCTTTGTCCCCTTCAGACTTAGGCAGCCCACGTATACGATCAAGAGCACTAACACGTGTAGATGATCAAAGCCTACGTGACCAAGTCTACGATGCCAAAAATATAAGTACTTATAATCATTAGCAACTAGACACCTATGCTTAGAGGAAGACATATCAAAATCATCTTTAAAAACTCTTCCAAACCGTGACATGTTAATAATAAGCTCACTGTTTGAATTTACAACTTTGCAGCAATTTTTAGAGAAAATAATTTCCAGATTTTCATCTAGCAGTTCAGAAACAAAAAGCAAGTTGTATTTTAGATTTTGAACAAGTGCCACATTCTTCAAAGTGTAGTGATCATTTACTCTAGCCGAACCCTTAGCAATTATAGGAGTTGAAGAATTATCGGCAAAAGTAACATTCTCTACACGTGACACAAAAGAGAGGGAGGAGAACCATTCTTTGTTATCGGTCATGTGGCGTGAGCAACCTGAATCCACAATCCAAAAGTTCTCCTTCCTCAAGCATGTAACCTACATAGAAGCACAACATCGATGACTCAATACTGGGGTTAGTCAAAAGGCATTTAGAAATCCAGTACTGAGTCACACGACGTCCAGCAGGAATAACACGCGAAAGATGAGATAAAACAGCAGGTTTATGAGCCAAAGCTTGAGGACTTTTGTTCCCAACTACTGACTTATCAGATGATACATGTGTAGCATGAAACTAGTAGGTTTGAGAGCAAACTTTGCATGTTTTCGACTCATTACAGCAGGTTGCATATTCCTATCATTCGGTTTAACATGTGCAGCAAAATTTGCATGGAAGTTATGAGATCTAGCAATCATTCTTTCTTTTTTCTGTTGTTTAGCTAGTCTATAACAAAAATCTATGACATGACCATCTCTACCACAGTAGGTCCATGTCTAGATGAGAAAACAACATTTTTATTTGACACCAAATGAGACAACACTCCTGCAGATTTGAAAACCACTTCTTTTTGTTTAGGAACTGTTTGAATCAAACCACTTCCTAATGTTCTTATAATTTGAGGTGGATGTGCCCTAGCAGGAGCATGAGAATCAAAACCTAAACCAATTTTATCATTGCAAGACTTGGAAGAATTTAGTAGCAAGTTTAGGTTCTTATTCCCATTACAAAACTGATCTAATGTCCTATGCATGTCATCAAGTTTCACATGAAGTTTTTCTTTTTAATTTGCAATTAGAATAATATTTAACTTCATGAGAACGTAAAGCATTGTTCAATATAGAAATATCATTCATAGCATATTGTAGTTTCTTATCAAGATCATCACAAGTAGGACAATGCAAATCAATTGTAGAACAGCTAGCATCTTTCAAGTTTTTATCATTAAGTGCAGCAAGCTCTCTATTCTTTTCAATTTCTGACTCAAGTTTATCAAGTGTGGAGGTGTGCGCACTTCTTAATGAGGACAATTGTTCATATATTAATTCACATGAGGAACAAGAATCATCACTAGAAATCAAAGATTTCAAACGACTAATTACAGATTCTAGTGACTCAATTTTAACAACATTGTCCCTTAGCCTTTTGTCCTTTTTCTTAACTATAATAGTGGCACGAGAAATAGCATCACACATTTCTTTGCAAGTAGGACATACCTCTTCATTGTCGTTGTTGTGTTCTGCATCCTCCATACTTGATCTTGATTTGCCCGCCATGAAGCACAAGTTTGCCAAATCATCTTCATCTTCGTCACTTCCAATGTCCACATCGCTTCACCCAAGTTCTTGAAGTGCGGATATAAAATTGCTCACCAATTGACGTCTAGTAAAACCCTTCTTTTTCTTCGTATCTTTTGCAGAGGAGTGCTTCGTCCTTTTTTGCTTTTCATCCCGGGAAGTAGGATCTGAAAGGTTAGGGCAATCTGAACAAAAATGTATTGTCTTACCACATTCGAAACATTGTTGAGGCCCGGAGCTTGCTCTCCTTCTAGTTCTCACATTTTGCAATGCGTTCGAGAACCTAGTAGAGATAAGTACTAGCTCCTCCTCTGGAAACTCCTCAATTTGTTCAAGGGTTAGAGAGGACAACAAAGCAAGTGTACCACAAGATGAAGATTGGTCGGAGCTGGGCATGTCATGTTGAGAAACAAAAGCAATAGACTTGTTGGGGTTCTTACATGATATAATGTCAATTTCATGAGTTTTTAACTTAGAATATAGCACATCTAATGTAAGTGTACTCATGACAGTAGATTCATGAATAGATGTGACTTTCTCCCAAATTGACATATCTAATACACTTAACAATTGCCTAGTATTTCCAGCATCTGAAAATTTAACATTGACACTACGCAAGTTGCTGAGAATTTTATTAAAGCGAGCAAAAAGGTCATCAATAGACTCACCGGGCTACATCTCAAAGCGCATGTATTCTTTCTTGAACATGTCTTGCCTTACCTCCTTGATCGTGTTGGATCCTTTGTGGTTGTCACAAAGTGCTTTCCACACATCATATGCAGATCGGAGGTGTGCAACACGGTCGAAGTCGCTTTGAGTTAATCCTTGTATGATCAAGTTCCGAGCCTTGTTGTTGTTGTCGACATCTCCCAAATTTGTAGCTGTAACTTGATCGTTTGATGGCACTTCGTATGGCTTGTATACCTTCTCCCATATTGCGAAGCCTTGGGTCTGGATGAAGGCTTCCATACGTGCCTTCTAAACCTTAAAATCAATACCACTAAAGACACAAGGTTTTGCGGAGTATTTTTCCATGATGATTAGTCAAAACACGTGCAAATCACAAAGATTAGAGCATCGTGGCTACTAGAGGGGGGTGAATGGTAGATTAAAAAATCTTACACAGCGGAAATAATTAAATCCAAACCCCTTCAGCAGAAAAACGATCTGTTAAAGAAATCATGTGTGAGACTAATCTAAACGTGTTTCACCATGACAAAACTAAAAGATACCAGAGAGAATCAAGTCACGAAGACGACACAACAAGAATCACTCAAATCCGTCAAGAGAAACTCAAGTTACGATTGAAAGATCGAACAAGGATCAATCTGTCCTACCCGAGAAAAATAGTTCTAGAATGCTGCAAAGACAACCCAAAAAAATCACGTCAATTGGATCTGTAAAACTCGAGTTATGATAAAACCACCGACAAAAGGTAGTGTTGTGCGGAAACTCGACGAGTAAAACTTGTCTGGAACAAGTCGGATGAACAAGGCACAAAAATTCCTTCAAACTACGAATTTATTGATCAAACCAAAGGAGGAACAGCCCCAAAGTCTTGCACCACGAGCTCTGGTCTCCCTTGCTTATATAACAAGCCCTTAGGCCAACCCAATCTCAACTAGGACTCTAATCCTACTCAAATCACGAATCAAAACTTTCCATAACTACTTAGGACTCTTCTATACGCAGATAGAAGCAATCTTAAGACTTCCAAACACCTTAGGAACATATACCACATTCCTAAAACAACTCAAATTCGTGACCCACACGAAATCCTATCATAACCAACTCAAATCTTTCCATATTTGAGTCAAACACGACTCAACCGCAGCTTGAGTCCATAACCTAGTCGGTTGGACCTTTCCGGCCAATTCTTTACGTCCACATCTCTTCATCACGCCTCGGAACCATGTAGCCACGTTCATGCACTCCTTTCATATGTGCAAACATCTTCAAATGACGTCCACGATACCTTCATATGCATTGTTCTTGATTCAAACATGTTGTGCGACCTCCTGATCAACTCAACGACAATTCCTCCCGAACTCGGTTGTTGAACCTCATCTTCTCCCTAAGACTAGGTCAATGGATCCCGTCACCAGCCATGTCTTGAACTCAAGCAGCACCTGCACATGAATAAACAACCAATACTTCCGAGCACAAGTCCTTGACTTAACTCTCGTTAGTTCCGAAACTACAACATCTTACGTGAGCACCTCACATAAGCATGTTGCAAACCATAGCAAAATGATATCAACCATAGCCACCAAAACACACCAAAAACATAGAAAATGAATACTAATCAATCTTTCTATCAATGTAAAGCAAGTACAAATCATTGCAAGATAAAAGCAAAACCATTGCGATCAAGCTCCGAACCTTGCCAAAGCTAACCGAACCTTGAATCAGAGCTTACCAAAGCTAGCCGGATCTAGTGCCGGAGCTAACCAAAGCTAGTCGGACCTAGACAAGGAAGTCGGACCTAGCCAAAGCAAGTTGGACCTTACGTCGGACCATGCCGGAGCTAGCCAAAACAAGTCGTACCTATCGTCGGACCTTGATGATTAAAGGTGTTTTAGTAGTATTCAAAACTTTTATCGCCATAGCCAATGTATTCAGCACACATAGGTCTCACAAAGTGTAATTGACATAAGGGAGGTTCTTTAGTCGCCGACAGGTGATGAAATCACAAACACATGGGTAAAGTGGTACAAACTCTACAGAGTATTAAAACTATCATGATAGCTGTGCTCCTGGTTAAGAGCACCTGGATGACCTACATGATTAGAGGGATTTTCGTATTGGGATGGTTTGGTAATTGTTATGGTAGGTTATGGTTATGGTTGTGAATTGAATTATGATAATTGGACATAGATGATGATGATGGTAATAATCTTTAATATGGATGATGGATATTGAATATGGACTGGTATTATAGTAACTACATGGTTTATGATGGGTTTACTTCACATACATATAATATACTGATTTCCAAATGTTTTAATGTACTTTTTAGCACTTAGCCTTTATTATTGTCATCATTTGAATCAGCTACAAGTCATACTTTCCACACTTGTTGAGTACGACATGTACTCACCCTTGAAATTCCCCCACCAATAGTTGCGGGTCAAGATTGGGAGTATAACGATGATAATGCAGAGTTCTAGGCCGTGTCTGCCGTCAGTTTTGTCTGTGGTGTTGATTGAAGTTGCGCTATCCTTATGCTTAGTTTGCTTATTTAGCTTATTTCTACTGCATTTGTTAAAACTTTTCATCAATGATCATTAGAGCTTGTATTCTAGGATATTATGAATTATGTAATAAAAATGCTTAACTAATATTTTTTGTGGTTATTTTCTATATATCCTTTTATGAATGCACTCATGTATGTGTGTTGAACGTCCTGGGCACATATATGTGTTCACTTGGTTCATTTGCAGAACCAAGTGTCATAAATTGGTATCAGAGCCACATGTTGACCGTAGGACGCGGCCTAGATAGAATGAACACTTTAGAGAACATAGGAGCACTCAGGAATCGATATGTATTTGCTTGGTGTGCTGTTGCTATGTATTGCTGCTTGTGTGCTGAGTAGAGGATTTTGGGATGCTTTAGCCTTGCCATGTTCATATAGGCTAGAATAGGTAGTTGCTTAGCTTCATATCCCTTGATGCATATAGTTGGGGGCATTTTCTAAATTCTTCTCCCTTGCTTTTTTTCATATGGTGAGGACTCGCAACTAGAGGGATGGCAATGATGAGGAGGAGAACAATGGAGCACCTCAGAATAACAATGGACAAGGACCTGCCCAGGGAGCTATCAACCTTGAGCAGCTTTTGGCTATGCAAAACCAGCTCATGTAGACCATGATACAGACTATGGGACAGCTGCGGGCTGGTAACAACAACAATCAGCCTCACATGCCTCCACCGCCACCCCCACCGCCTCATAACCGATTGGGAGAGTTCATGAGAACTAGGCCACCGACCTTTGCTCAAGCTGCTGGCCCTATGGATGCTGATGACTGGCTCAATTCCGTGGAGAAGAAACTTGCAATAGTCCAATGCAGTGGGAGAAGGTGCTATTCACATCTTATCAACTTGTTGGAGCAGCCGCCGATTGGTGGGATTCTTATGCAACGCCCATGAGAATCAGGAGAGGATTACTTGGGCTGAACTCAAGGGGAGCTTCCATTCTCATTATGTGTCGGAAGGTGTTATGATCTTGAAGAGACAAGAGCTTGAAAACTTGAGGCATGGAAGATCGCATGTGGGTGAATACCTCAATAAATTCAATCAACTCTTAAGATATGTGCCTGAGGATGTGAGCCGGGACAGCCGAAAGCAATACTTGTTCATGAGGGCTTGAACAATGAGATCCATGTGCAATTGCTGAATTGTGATTATGCCAACTTCTAGAAGCTAGTGGACAAAGCAATTGTTGTGGAGAACAAGGTCCGTGAGATGGAGCAAGACACCAAGAGGAAGGCGCCATATCAGGGACAGCAACAAGGAAGTAATGTGTGCCCTCACTTTGCGCCACCCAATGCGCCATATTACAGCTCTTCTGCTCTTGTACAGTGCCCTGGATATGCACCACACCCAGCTGAGTTTCTGTAGCAGTGCCCTGTCATGCAAGCACCTAGGCCTCCAATACCTTTTGCATCTCGTGCCAATTTTCCTGGTGCTAATGTGCAGAATCAAAGCCGTCCAAATTCTGGTGCAGCAAGGAAGTGCTATACATGTGGAGAAGCAGGACACTTTGCACACCAATGTCCTAAGTCAGGCCTTGGTCAAGGAAGCAATGCTCAAAGACAAAACCCAAGACCCAATGGAGGACAGCCGCAAGGGAACCGCGGACAGCAGAATGTTGCTCGTGGCAACGTGAACCATGTCTCTACGGAGGATGCTCAACAAGCGGATGATGTGGATATTGGTATGTTTCTCTCAAACTCCAACCCGGTGACTATGTTATTTGATTCTGGAGCATCACATTCATTCATTGCATCGAAATATGTTGCAAAGTATGGTTTGCCTATCTCTCATATGAAGTTTACTCTATTGGTTATGTCTCCTGGAGGAGAGATGAGGACAAATATAGTATGTCCAAAAGTAAGCCTTAGAATAAGGGGGGTTGACTTCTTCACCAACCTCATTGTTTTGGACTCTCAAGGATTGGACATTATACTTGGTATGGACTGGTTGAGAAAGCACAATGGAGTTATTGAATGTGCCACAAAGACGGTGAAGTTGACCAATGAGGAAGGGATCACCGTAGAATTTGAAGCGTCTCAACATGCCACGAAGCAATTGGAGTTGAACCACATGGACGGTGCCGCAATTTAGGAGAATCCAGTGGTGTGTGAATTCTTGGATATGTTTTCGGATGAGCCAGGTATGCCACCTGATCAAGATATCCAATTTGTTAATGAATTAATACCTGGAACTGCACCTGTAGCTAAGAGGCCATGTAGGATGCCTCCTAAGGAGTTAGCAGAGCTCAAGAAGCAGATTCAAGAGTAACAAGAGAAGGGTTTTATTCGACCAAGCTCTTCACCTTGGGGAGCGCCCGTACTCTTTGTGGACAAGAAGGATGGATCCCAAAGGATGTGTCTGGATTACCGAGCTCTCAACGACGTAACAATCAAGAACAAGTATACCTTGCCACGCATAGAAGACTTGTTTGATCAGATGAAAGGTGCTTATGTTTTCTCCAAGATTGATTTGAGGTCAGGATACTTCCAAATGAAGATTAGGCTATCGGACATACCCAAGACAGCTTTTCGAACACGGTATGGATCTTATGAGTATACAGTGATGTCCTTTGGATTGACAATTACTCCTGCGTACTTTATGTACCTCATGAATAAGGTCTTCATGGAGTACTTGGATAAATTTGTTTGGTGTTCATTGATGACATTATGATCTACTCAAAGGATGAAAAGGAACATGAGGGACATTTGAGGCTCACGTTGCAAAAACTGTGGGAACACCAATTATATGCCAAATTCAAAAAGTGCCAGTTTTGGTTAAGGGAGATTTCATTTTTGGGTCATATCATCTCGGGAGGAGGAGTATCAGTCGACCCCAGAAAAGTGAGGGACGTGTTGAAATGGGAACCACCACAAAATGTGAAGGAGATTAGGAGTTTTCTTAGGATGGCTGGATATTATCCTCGGTTCATTAAAGACTTCTCCAAGATAGCCAAACCCATGACTGAGTTGTTAATGAAGGGGAAAACATTCCAATGGACTCGACCTTGTCAAGAAAGTTTTATGGAGTTCAAGTAAAGGTTAACCACATCCCCACTTTTGGTTTTGCTAGATGTAAGCAAAAGTTTTGATATATATTGTGATGCATCGAGACAAGGACTTGGATGTGTGCTTATGCAAGAAGGTCAAGTGGTAGCCTATGCATCGAGACAACTAAAGAAACATGAGCAGAATTATCCAACACATGATTTGGAACTTGCAACCATGGTACATGCATTAAAGATTTGGAGACACTACATTCTTGGTCACATGTGTGAGATTTATACGGACCAAAGGAGTCTCAAGTATATTTTCACGCAAATGGATCTGAATCTAAGGCAACGAAGATGGCTGGAGCTCATCAAGGATTTTGATGTGGGAATCAACTACCATCCGAGGAAGGCTAATGTAGTGGCCGATGCTTTAAGTCAGAAAGGAGTAAGCCACCAACTCACGGTTTGGGAGTTGCCATCCGAGTTATGCAAGGAGTTCGAACGGTTGAATCTCGGATTTGCAAATGAGATGGGGATGATGGAGTTAAATCCGACCTTGGAGCAAGAAATTCGAGAAGGTCAGACCAAGGATGAGGAAATCCAGGAAATCAAAGAAAGGACCCAAGAAGGGAGAGAATTCAGATTTGATGAGGATGAACATGGTGCCCTATGGCTTGGAAGAAGTATTGTCATGCCTAATGTGAAGAATATTCGGGAGATAATATTAAAAGAGGCACATGACTTGCCGTACTCAATTCATCCCGAATGTACAAAGATGTACAAGAACTTGAAGACATGTTATTGGTGGGCTAGCATGAAAAAGGACATAGTTGAATATGTGGCGTTGTGTGATGTGTGCCAGTGAGTTAAAGCAGAACATCCAAGACCAGCTGGATTATTGCAGCCACTAAAGATTCCGGAATGGAAGTGGGGAGAAATAGGAATGGACTTCATAATTGGTTTACCACATACCCAATCCGGTTATGACTCCATATGGGTAATTGTGGATCGTTTGACCAAGTCAGCTAACTTTATTCCTGCCAAGACCACATACACCACCACGAAGCTGGCGGTGTTGTATATGGAGCATATTGTGTGCCGACATGGGTCCCAAAGAAAATAGTCTCGGATAGCAGTTCTCAGTTTACCTCTAGGTTTTCGCAGAAATTGCATGAAGCACTGGGAACAAAGTTGAATTTTAGCTCAGCATATCACCCTCAAACGGATGGACAAACTGAGATGACCAATAAGATTTTAGAGGATATGTTAAGAGCTTGTGCTTTGAAGCATGGAAGAAGTTGGGACAAGAGTTTGCCATATGTGGAATTCTCATATAACAATAGTTATCAAGGAAGCTTGCAGATGTCACCTTTTGAAGCATTGTACGGGAGGAAGTGTAGGACACCATTGTTCTCGAATGAGACAGGGGAGAATCAAGTGTTTGGACCTGACATGTTGCAAGAAGCTGAGAAACAAGTCCAGATTATTCGTGAAAACTTGAGGGCTGCTCAATGAAGGCAAAAAGGATATGAGGATAATAGGTGGAGAAGCTTAGCCTTTGAAATAGGAGATTTTGTTTACCTCAAGGTGTCACCAATGAGAGGTCATAAGAGGTTTAACATAAGTTGTAAGCTAGCACCTCGATACATTGGGCCATTCAAGATTTTGGACAAAAGAGGAGAAGTGGCATATAAGTTGGAGATGCCAGCACATCTATCAGATGTTCATGATGTATTTCATGTTTCCCAGCTCAAAAAGTGTTTAAGGGTAGCAGAAGAACAAGTGCCAATGGAAGAATTGGAACCAGAGGCAGATTTGACTTATGCCGAGCAACCGGTCAAGATCTTGGAAACAAGGAGAGGGTCACAAAGAACAAGATTATTAGATGGTGTAAAGTTCAATGGAAGCATGATACAAAATCAGAGGCAACTTGGGAGCTGGAGGATGATCTCAAGAAAAAATTTACCTATCTCTACTTTTCTGCGTCGAATCTCGAGGGTGAGATTCATTTTAAGGGGGTAGGTCTGTAACACCCTCATTTTCATGCATCATGTATTTCATAAGTTCATATACATGTTTAACATTAAGAAACATAAAAAGGAATAAGTTAAAAATGAATTAGAAGCAAAACAACACTTAGAAGTCTGTAGGAGTACGGACTTATCCAGTTTGCACCCCGGACTAGTCCGGTTTCCCTCTCTGTTGCCCTCCAGACTTGTCCGTTTTTGCTACAGACTAGTCCGATTGACTCTCTGTTCCACTCCGGACTTGTCCGTGATTGAGTGCGGACGAGTCCAATATTTGGTTCGGTTTTCGAATAAGTTACCAAATCCCCGGACTTGTCCGGACCTCCTACCGAACTTATTCGTTTTTGTCTCTGTCCAACATCGGACTAGTCTGGTCCCTTCAACGGACTTGTCCGGTGTGCGCGACTCGGATTCAATCTTTTCCTCCATGACTTGTGTTTGGGTGTTTACCTTAATTGGGCGTAGAACGTCGTGCTTAACCCCTGTGGAGCCCATGTGGGACCCCTACACGGCCTCCACCGCCTTGAAGACGAAATCCACCCAAACCTAGCCATCCACCTATATATAAAGACCCCACCTCTTGACTTTACATCCTTTTGCCTCAATTGAAAGACCACAAACCCTAGTTTGTGGAGAACCGCCATCAAGGAGGAAGAAGGAGATCCCGAGCAAGGAGAAGAAGAGGAGGAAACGAAAGAGGGTCGAGTGATCAAGATCTCCATAGAGTTTTTGTTCTTCAACGCAAATTCACCTTCAACTTTTCATCATCAACCCTAGATCATCAAGATTCAAGTTTCATCTTCAATTCTTGATCTTTGGAGTTCTAAACATGTGGTACACCTTCTACTTTCTCTTTTTCGATGTCAGTTCAACCCCAACTCTCCAAATTCTCATAGATCAAGAAAACCCTAATTTGCAGTCTGTCCAGGGCGGACTAGTCCGACCCCTGAAACCGGACTTGTCCGGCCTATGCTGATTTGTGCTGAATTAATTCCAAACTAACTCGAATCAATTCCAAACCTGTTCAAACTTGTTAAAAACTATTAGAACTAGTTAGTGAACATTACCAACAACTCATTAACAAGTTTTACCTCATAATTGCATTAATCATGCATGTCATGTTATATTGAGTAATATATGAGCATTAATTGTTTGTAATTTATGTTTTGTATGTTCATTGCGCGGATTAGACGGTTTTGCGCTAGAGGGTGCTGTAGAAGACCTCCAACACCAGGAGTTTGAAGACTTTGACCCTAACCAAGCCCAATAGCAAGGCAAGTGTCCTTTAACATATTGATCCTGTTTCTAAAATAAATATTTTGTTTTCCAAAACTGCATGCTTGTGTCAATTTGTTGGCAATTCCTATGATAGGAAGTTTACTAGCTTTGTTTAACCACCCTTGGCACCTGGAATATATGGTAGAGAGTCGGGAAGGGATTTTTACCTTTGCTTCACTTTATTAATTGGGATGGGATTTTTACCATTCAATTATGCATTAATGATATTATGGTTAATATGAAATGGTCAAAATGATATGGTAAAGGGTGATCTAAGCAAGCATGGTATATGGATGGGTTGGATGTTATAGTCTTTTGCTTTACTTAGATCTAAGGACCGGTTCATGCGAGAATAAGCCAGAACAACAGTGCCACTACGAAGCCAAGTATGGGTGCGGCGTAGCTGATTAATTAGGGTATTGCTAGTATTGCATGAATCATATGGCGCACCGTGGAAGGGGAGTCAGATTGGATTTTGATTTTAGGCAGGACTCCCTGGGATCCGAATGGCACAAGAGGGGGCCCTTGGTTGAAGATGTGCTCAGTTGGAGACATCACCACCGGTGAAACCTTAGTGGGTCCGTACATGCTAGTAGTCCCTTTGTAAAGGCTATTTTGTGATCTCTTGACCATACACCAAAGGAAGTGTAATTGGCATAAGGGAGGTTCTTTAGTCGCCGACGGGTGATGAAATCACAAACACGTGGGCAAAGTGGTACAAACTCTGCAGGGTATTAAAACTATCATGATAGTCGTGCTCCCGGTTAAGAGCACCTGGATGACCTACACGATTAGAGGGATTTTGGTATTGGGATGGTTTGGTACTGGTTATGGTTGTGAGTTGAATTATTATAATTGGACATGGATGATGATGATAGTAATAATCTATAATATGGATGATGGATATTGAATATGGACTGGTATTATGGTAACTACATGGTTTATGATGGTTTTACTTCACATACATATAATATACTGCTTTCCAAATGTTTTAATGTACTTTTCAACACTTAGCCTTTATTATTGTCATCATTTGAATCAGCTACATGTCATACTTTCCACACTTGTTGAGTACGACATGTACTCACCCATGCAATTCCCCCACCAACAGTTGCAGGTAAGGATTGGGAGTATAACGATGATAATGCGGAGTTCTAGGCCGTGTCTGCCGTCAGCTTTGCCTGTGGTGTTGATTGGAGTTGCGCTACCCTTATGTTTAGTTTGCTTATTTAGCTTATTTCCGCTGCATTTAGTTAAATCTTGTCATCATTGATCATTAGAGCTTCTATTCAAGGATATTATGAATTGTGTAATAACAATTCTTAATTAATCTAGTTCTGTGGTAATTTTTTGTATATGTTTTTGTGAATGGACTCGTGTATGTGTGTTGAACGTCCTGGGCACACATATGCATTCACTTGGTTCATTTTCGGAACCGGGTGTCACATATGAAGATGATTTTAATTGGCTTTGGTATTTTCACAGCGGATACTAGGTTCTATGAGGAATATCTGGACCAAGAATTGGAGATGTTCCAGGAAGCTTGTTGTCTCTAAAATTCCAACAAGTAAAAGCCTTCTCTGAACTTTGATATTAAATCTGGAACTTTTCTATAGCTAACAGTGGGTGATTATGGTAGAGGAGGTCTCACTGGTTCTAGGAAAATTTGTTTCATAATTTTCTCAGCTTCCTACAAGGAGTAATTGATTTTACAAGTTTGGGAAAATTCTGGAAATGTTTCTGTACATTTTTGAATTTTCTATAGGCATAGGAGATTTACACACTGTTTGGTCCAGTAAATGAAGTCCAATGAACTTTAAATTTTTACTGGATATCCAGGGTAATTTTAAGAGTGTTCTGACCAAATTGGGAAATTTCCAATTAGCAGAACAGGGGTAATTAATTTCCCAAGCAGTTAGCTCAAATGAATTAATCATGAAAATTCTGGGACTTTCATGTCCAACAAATCGCACCACTGCAAAATAGGGATCAAGATGAATCTACCAGAATTTATTGGGAATTATTTGAGCAATTCTACTAGGAGTAATTGATTTTCAAAATTTGGATGAAATCTGGAATCAATTTTTAATTGGAAACATTTGAATTAATCAAACTGGGCCCCACCGTTTCAAATGACCCAATCACAACTGGGCCACATATGGGCCATAGGGTTTAACCCGCGCAGCCACAATCAATCTTGCGGCCACAGCAGATCCGAAGGGAATAAAAACGGTCGCTGAGCGGTGGGACCCGCCAATCCTTCGTCTACCTCGCGATTCGGCTTGCCGCGGTGGCGCAGTGCTGGTGAGCTCGCCGGCCCGGCTTTCCCGACCTTCTATCCCTCTGAAACTTGCCATCTAACCACTATCCAAGGTGCTGAGCACGATGGGGAGGTCGTCGAACGCCGACGATGGCCGGAATCCCGTGCGTGACGGCAACGGCAGCGCCTAGGGTTTTGTCCATGTCGGAACCAATCGGAAATGGCGCAAACACTTCAGGAAAATGCTTGTGAGGTTCCTGGGAGCATGAGGAAGATGATTGGGAGGTGTAAAAGTCGTGGAACGGCCGACAACTATGGGTTCCACGGCGCACCGACGGATTTTCATTGGCGGCCACGAAAACTCAAAAGCCGACTTCATCTCTCGATAACATTCTTACATTTTTGGCGAGATGATGTGTGAGGACCAAAATCCTGACATCCGAGGATCTCATTGGGTTGTGTCGTGCGATGCGACACCCAACAGTTATACGAGAATAGAACCTGAATAAGTACAAGACGAAGTCTTTTATTTTTCATACAGCGGAAGTTTTTACAATACTAGCGGAAGGAAAGAATATATATATATATATATATATATATATATATATATATATCATAGCTACGCTCTCAGCACTAGCTATGCAAAAGCAAAGTTATCCATGCCTTGGATACTTTGCACTAGCAGCACTCAATTATGGCGGCGTGCAGGGTTCCCACTCGGCTGTACACCATGGAGGGGGTGCAGCCTCATCATCAAACCCTTCATCAATGGTATAACCTGCAAAAACTCGTTAACTGCAAACGTGAGCATAAGGCTCAGCAAGACTAACCCGTCTCACTAGACATATGCAAAGGGGACACTAAACATAGGTGAGGTGAAGCATAAATGACTCGCCTACAAGTGGATCCTTATAATCAAGTTTTATGTAGCAAATGACATTCTCCAGGCACGGCACATCATGGGCTCCACAATCAAGCAAGAAACGCTTTACCGATGATATGACATGCCCAAAGCACATAATGCTATTATAGCTAATGTATGGGGAAACTGTAAACTTTTAATTGTACTATCTCTAAATCATACAAGGTTGCAAAGTAATTATAATTCAATGCAATGTGATTTTCTGGCTTCTTTAGTATTTACTACGTCACGACACAATGAACAAGTGGTACTATATTACTGCGAGGGACAGTGATTGCAATCAGGACACACCCGGACAACACGACACATACGTCATTCGGAAGTGTCAGCGAGCACACCCGTACCTACATAACACTTCAGTACTAGGCGTATATGGCCACCTTTCGCGAGACACTCAAATGCCAAATCGGTCGATCTGTCACGAGCAGGAGGTCCCTGCGTGGGGATTACTCTGACATGCCCACCAGCAGATTTACACCTTGCTGCCCTCAACCCACACATATAAAACGGAACGGTATGCCTTGACACCCAAGTGACCAAGCTACGTCAGTTTATTGGATTCCATATGTCCATTATGTTGCTGGTACAAATCAAGCTTGTTCAGCGGCCGCACACGAAGCGGGCCTTAATCGACACAGGCAGGGCTATGCGACCGAGACTCACTTCTCGCCGCTTCCTATTCATTCCCTGCCCGGTCTCAACTTCATTATATTAATCCATTTTCTATCGAACCAATCCTGTGAGATATGCCCTACATCTCTCGCGAGTAGATTCCAACTACTCAACTTCTACCAGATTTCCTATGCATTAGCAAAGCAGTTACTACAGGTCAAATTGTAACTCGTTCCAACCAATACATGGGATTTTTGGCCATGCAAGTGGAGTATCAAACACCTTATACGTAATGCACAATATCGACTGAAGACGTAAGTGAATAAAACTAGAAAACTTTGAAAAGATTTTAAATGCAAATCGGGGCTTGCCTTGTTGCAGGTCAGAGTCTGAGTTAAAATTTGGAAGATGCTCTTCCAATACTTTTGGCTCCTCCTCGACTTCAGTCACTATACGATATGCATATAATAGGTATATAAATGACTTTGAAAAATAATCATCATCAAGACCAAAATTTTAACCCATGGTGATCATTAGATGATAGGGACCTTAATTGGCTTTGGAACTTTTAGGGTAGATACTAGGAAATATGATCAAGGCTCTTGCAAAGAACAGGACATGATCAAAGTATAGTGTTGTCTCTAAAACTATGGCAAGCAATAACTTCCAAGAATTTTAAAGAAGAAAATGTAGCTTGAACATAGCTGCCAGTTGATAATCATGATAGAGGAAGTGGTTCTGGTTCTAGCAAAAAGAATTTCATAATTTTCTAATCATTGGGGAAGGAGTTATTGTATTTCTAAGTTGGCAAGAATTTATGGATTTACTTTATAATTGAATTTCTAGCCATTAAATCAATATTTAGTTTGTAACTAAATTAGGACTAGGATAGTAGGTTAATTAAATCCAAGATTTTTACAGGAACTAGTGTATGACTAAAGGAAGGTTCAGTTTAAATTTGGGACATAATAAGGCAACTGAACATCTGTAAAAATTCAATAACTGGAAAAGGAAACTGAACTATACAGAAGTTTAAACAGGCGCAATGGCTCCAAAACCTTTTCTGGTTGTCAAGAATAGTACACTAAATTTTATGTAAATTTTGGGGATTTTTCCAGTGGCTATCTTGCCTGGAAAAATTGCATTTGCACTTGGAAAGATTATTTTCTACAGAATTTAACTTTGAGTTTCACAGAACCTAATTGATATTGACAGAAACTAAAGCTCAAGGGCTTTCAAACAAAATTTGTTTGAAGATTTTTGAAGTAGTCTACAGAGAGATATTCAATTTAGAAGTTTGAATAATTTTCTGGAATTATTTTAATAACCCATTGGCGCCAGAATTCAAATTTTCAATCGGCGGGTCCCATAGGCCACGTGGCGTGCTCTGGTCAATGCAACACCGCAGTCCACAGAATTATTCGCGCGCGGCCGCACGGGATCCCTGCTGCACCGTGATCTCACAGCCGCTGGCAGGTGGGACCCTACAGGGTCATCTTCTACCTCGGGCCAATGCCCGCGCGAGGCGGCGCCCGCGGCGGTGACTCGCCGGCGAGCTCGCCGCCGGCTAAACCGACGGGCCAAACTCGCTCAGACTCGCCGCCTGGGGGTTTTTGGGATCGCTGAGCACGACGGTGAGGTCGGTGGGACCAGAAACTCGCTGGAAGTGGCCGTGCGACGGCGGCGGCGGCGGTGAGCACTCGGGCAACGTGGAACTCGCTCCAGAGTAGCTCAAACCACTCGGGGTCTTCTTCAAAACCTTCCTGGGATGATGCTGATCAAGGAAATTGAGGTGGAAGAGGAGAAAACCACCGGGAACTATGAGCTCGACGGCGAACCGAGGTTTCCTCACCGGCGGCGAGCAAAACTCGATTTCCTCAGTTGTTGATCGATAACTTTTAGGGGTTTTTGCTCAGGTAGGAGCGCTAGGACCTATAGAAACTATCCCTAAGCAATTGCATAGAATGATTACTTGTAGAAACGGAATTTAAACGAAAACCGAGCAAGTTCATTCACTTCGGCCGGAAGAAAGAAGATCGATAACTTGTTCAATTCTCAACGAAAAAGGAAACGGTTTGCACCGAGAGTTAGAGCTCGACTAGGCGCACCTTTAAGCTGTTGGAGTCGTGGCTTGAAACTGCGCAAGACGGCAGCGCACCACGGAGCAGAGGGGGGGGCGGCAATGGCGCGCGGCGGAGATTAACTCGCGAGAGGGGGGAAAACACCGATCGGGGAGGGGAAATATGGGAGCGGCGGCGGCCTTTTATAGCCCGCGGCAAACTAGCACGCAGGCAGCTCGCTGGAGCTGCATGCGCGCGCGCTGTCGAGCGGTCGAGCACCGGCGCAGAGAAGGCAGGCGGCTACCTGACCCGTTCAGCAGCGGCTGACCGGTGGGGCCCACAGGTCAGTCAGACCCCAACACAAAAGTTAATAATTCATTTAAAAATAGAAGATCAACTCCAAAAATCATGAAACTTTGTGGAGATGGTCAATGAATTATTCTGAACACCATGGTGAACTCAAATCTTATGTTCAAAGAAGTTGGGGAGGAATTTAAAATTCAGATTTGAATTTGATTCAATTTTGCTAAGTGCCTCAATTAAAATAGCAATTGAGTTCCTAAAATCTTGAAATTTTGCAGGTAAGCTATTGAGAATATTAGGAGGACAAGGAAAAATTTAGAGCCTCTAATTTGAATATTTTTGGCAGGGCCAATTAGTACTGCACTATAAATTGCCCTAATAATCTTCATCCAAATAATTCTAAAAAATTGAAGAGGGGTGAATAGAATCATTCTAGAATTAGTGGTGATGTACAATACTCATGTTAATAAAATTTAACCATGAGTGCAAGAAAGGTTTGGATGGTATAAAGTTCATGTGTACCACTATATTGGATCTCTAATATAGTTGATCACCAAACTCATGACTGAATTCACATACCATAAAAGTGGGGTTTTACATGATGCGCCTAGAGGTCTCGAACATAATCCTTCCTTGGATTGAAGAATTGTTGCACGTAGAAACGGAATTAAATCGATGACCTAGTGACCTCGATATGAACTAGCTTCAGTAAGAATGGAAGTAAGAGAGCTATGAAGCATGGCATGGAATGAAACTTCTCCAGCATGTTCTAGGTACCTTAGCGCACCTCTTTGATGTAGAGGTCGGTGGCTGAGGATGCTTTGTGCGGTGTTTCGATGGTGGAGAAGAGGTGGGGATCCTCTCCAACTCCGGCGGCGATAGAGAATCTTCAAAATACCCCACAAATAAGCATGGAACCAATGATACAATAGGAGGGGATGGTAGAGCGGAAGCTTGTTGTACTTTTTGATGCTTGGAGCTTGATCAACCGAGGGCTAGAATGGAGGCACAAAGCCATTAACCGGAAGGCGGCAATAATGGCGATGGTGCCCGGTTTTCACTGGAGGGCGACAAAATGTGTCGGGGAGAAGCAACCGGGGCTTAAATAGAGTGGAGAGGAGCCTTAGGCCACGCAGCTGCTTGCCAACATGCAAAGAAATCGCGGTGGCAAGCGCTCCCGGCATTGAACAGCGGGGAGGTAGTGAAAACAGAGCACTCACGTAGATGTGCTACTGACCAGTGGACCCCACTGCCCCTTAAGTCTATCTTCTCTGTTCCTTTAATTCTCCCACCAATATTGATCCAAAAATCACAAAAATTTTCAGATAGGATCTACTAAATATCTACGATTTTATTCTGGAATCAAAACTTTGAATTGATCAAGTTCAATGAAAATTTAAATTTGAATTTGAATTTGGAAGAATTCGGTGTTTCCACTGAATTATATTGCAATTGTGCTTCAAAAATTTTGAAACTTTGCAATGAGGCTATTTGGAATATTTGGAAGCTAATGGTGAACTCAAATTTTTATTTTGTCACGGTTCAAACAGGAGTTTATTTGAATTTTTGAATCCCTTCTATTGAAGTTTGAATTGGTTCGATTTCTCAATTGGCATTTGATTTATTTTTCCCATTCAAAATTTTAAATTCTCCTATCTGAACTTTGCACTATGAAATTTTGGGCTTTTACAGGTATGAAAAGGGACATAGCTTAATATGTCGCATTATGTGATATATGCCAACGAGTCAAGGCTGAAAATCAAAGGCCGGCGGGATTATTGCAGCCGTTGAAAATTCCGGAATGGAAGTGGGAAGAGGTTTGTATGCATTTTATAGTTGGTTTGCCTCGCACCTCAGCAAGTTATGATTCAATACGTGTTATTGTGGATCAATTGACAAAACCAGCGCATTTCATCCCTGTCAAGACGACTTATAGTGGTGCGAAGTTGGCATAATTGTATATAGGAAGAATAGTGTCTTTACACGGAGTACCAAAGAATATAGTGTCCGATAGAGGATTTCAATTTACCTCAAAGTTCTGGCCAAAGCTGCGCGAGTCAATGGGAACTCAATTGAATTTCATATCGTCCTCAAATGGATGGACAGACCGAGAGCACAAATCAGATATTGGAGTATATGCTAAGGGCTTGTGTGCTAAAGTACGGAGGAAGTTGGGACAAAAGTGTGTCTTATGCTGAATTTTCCTATAATAACAGTTACCAAGCAAGCTTGAAGATGTCGCCATATGAGGCATTGTACGGAAGAAGGTGTAGGACACCCTTGTTTTGGAATGAGACAGGGGAAACTCAAGTATTTGTACCTGACGTGATCCAGCATGTCGAAAAGCAAGTCCAGACAATCCGCAAAATTTTGAGAGCTACTCAGTCGAGACAAAAGGGTTACGCGGATAATAGACAAAGAAGATTATCTTTTGAGGTGGGAGACTTTGTAAGTGTCACCCATGCGAGGTCACAAGCGGTTTAATGTCAAGGGCAAGTTGGCACCTTGCTATATTGGACCATTCTAGATTTTGGACAAACGGGGAGAAGTAGCATATAAGTTGGAAATGCCAATGCATCTTTCCGATGTCCATGATGTGTTTCATGTTTCTCAGCTCAAGAAGTGCTTGAGGGTTCCGGAAGAGTAGGTACCGATGGAAGAATTGGAACTTGAGGAAGATTTGACCTATGCTGAGCAACCTGTCAAAATTTTAGAAACTAAGGAGAGAGTCACAAGGAACAGGGTGATTCGATGGTGCAAAGTACAATGGAGGCATCATACAGAATCGGAAGCGACTTGGGAGCTGCAAGAGGATCTCAAGAGAGAATTTCCCTATCTCTTTCCTTTCACGTCGAATCTCGAGGGCGAGATTCATTTTAACGGGGGTAGGTTTGTAACACCCTCATTTTCATGCATAATGCATTGCATACATCCTCATACATATTTGACATAAAACAACTTTAAAAGGAACCTGATTGAAATGAATTTCAGTCTAATCAGGAATTTAAGTCTGTCAGGGTGCGGACTTGTCCGTCCATAACCCAGGACTAGTCCGGTATTCCCCTTGTATTCAGAAAAATCAGTCTTCTTCATAGCCCGGACTTGTCTGACACATTGCACGGACTAGTCCGAATTGAGCTTCCAATGTTTTTTCGAACTTGTCCGATTTTGAGCGGACTAGTTCGATCTAGTCCAATTTTCAGTCTAGAAGACTTCTGTTTTGCAAACTCGGACTTGTCCGAAATAGTTTCTGTTGCCAAACGGACCTGTTCGGCCACCCTTGCGGACTAGACCAGCCTGCTGAATTCCACTCGACACTATTATTCTTCCACGGTTGCTTATTGGGTAATTGCCTTAGTTGGGCCCAAGAACTTCGTGCCCAACATTAGAGGAGCCCAAGTGGACCCCACCTCGGCGCCTACACGTCCACCATCGAAATCCACTTGGAATTCACTCCAAAACCCTACCTCTCCACCCCTATATAAGAAACCCAATACCCCACACCCCTCCTTCACCATTGAAAACCCTTCCTGCCACCTTTCGCCTTGCGCCGACGTCAAGAGGGAGTCCAGAAGCAAGGAGGAGGAGGAGAAGAGGGAGAAGGATCAATCAAGATTGATCTTCATCAACTTATCAACAATTGACATTCTTCATCACCAAATCTTCATCAACTCATCTCCACCAACCCTAGATCGTCAAGACTCAAGTTTCACACCCACTCCTCGACCTTTGGGTCAATAAACACGTGGTACACCCTCTACATCCACATTCCCACATGAACTCAACCCTAAATCCTTGCTTAAATAAAACCCTAATTCACGGTTCTGATCAGGGCAAACTAGTCCGGCCCTGACAGCGTACTAGTCCGGTGTCTGAATTTGTATTGTGCTGAATTGAATCCAAATTGACTCAAATCAATTACAAACTTGTTAAAAACCACTGTAACTTGTTAGTAAACATTAATAGCAACTCATTAACAAGTTTCACTTCACAATTGCATTAATCATGCATATCATGGCATATTGAGTAATATGAGCATTTATTGATTGTAATGTTTGTTTTGCATGTTTGTTGCGCGGAATAAAAGGTCTCACTATAGAGAGTCCTTTCAAGGACCTGCAGAACCAGAGTTTTGAATATTTTGATCCAAACCAAGCTGAAGAGCAAGGCAAGTATCCTTGATCATTTTGATCCGGGTTTTTAAATGTTTTGTTTGCAAAATTATAGGAGTTTACTAGTATTGTATGATTATTGATATTTCCTACGCACTACTAACAATTCATCCCAAGCAGTGGTGCCAGCAATGCCTGTTGGTATGTTTTAATTCTCAAGTGAATGTTCGCAAGCGCACGAAAATTCCCCTTTAAAGAGTATTCCCAAAGGGTGTCATTTATATTTTCCCAAAGGAAGGCTAGGTGGAAGTAAAACAATCATCAAGTGGGAAAGTTATGTTGGCCTAGGTAGGTTTCTAGCAAGGATGGGTTTAATGATAAGTTGAGATAGTGTGACACACACAAGAGCATTCTATCCTAAGGGGGAAAATGAGGTAATAGAAGGATTAGGCTAAGAGTTAGGTAGAGACTCCTACTATGCTTCCAATGTACATATACATAGCCTAAGTTAGTTACTAATGATTATATTAATTATGAATTCTCATGCTAAGTGGATTAACACATTGGGCAAGGGTTTACCCCTAGCAACACTAGGTGACTCCCGCCAAGAGCCTGTGGCATAGCCGAACGTGGAGGTTTACAAAGGACAGATACGGTTGTCACCACCTACTGCCTACCACTTCAATCCCTGGGTCTACGACACATTCAACGCTACTCTCTGTCCTAGCACCATGCTTGCATATTAAGTAATTACCTTAAGAGCTTAAGCACAAGCCATCCTAAGGCAATGAACTAATTTATCGTTGAACCAATGTTAATTCATAGCATAAGTGATTCACATTAACATAGTCATATCATAGCTAATTAGACTATTGTGGAGGTTTATAGTGTTTATGATAATGTAATAAGAATGGTATAGCACAATCATAAATACTATTCCAACCACATACATGAATTCCACAATCAAACAAGAAACGCTTCATCCAAGTTTATGAACAATAGTAGACTAAAGATATCACCATTATTATGAATAAAGTCACAAATACAAATAGGAATATGGGAGACATACCTTTCCCATTTGGGAAGAGACTCCTTCTACTCCTCTCCTACTTGGACTATGGACTAGAGACTCTCCTCTCTATAGCCTATACTCCTCTAAACCTATTGAGAGTAGTGGATAAAATGGATGAATACTCAAGTGGTGTGTGTTGAAGTGAGGGGTCCTATTTATAGCTTGGAGAAGAGTCGGTTCCCGCCACCAAAAGTGCGCAAATTAGTCACCCATGACCTCTTCAAACCGGGAGGAGCCTACACGTGGAGTTTGATCGAGAAAGGTGCCAGGACCTAGTCGGCCGACTAGGGGGTTCGGCCGACCTGGTCTTGGCCCCTTTCGCGGTGTGCTTTCTCCAAGTGACTGACAGGTGGGTCCTATTGATTGATATTGGTGCTACACCGTTGGATGGCCTCGGATACTTCTGGTTGTGGGCCATTTGATCCATGTGGTGACACGTAGCGTCGCTTGATTGGCTGGAATGATATTTTATTGGATCCATCCTCTTGTTTCACTTCATTTCTGCATAGAATCCCTGCACGCACTACTTTCTCCAAGGACAAGTGGAAAAAGGTTAAATAGAAAGGTGATTTGTGCAAGAAATGACAATTCCTTCACATAATTGAGTTATATTGATGGGTGAAATTGGTGTATAATAGCCGTCTACAAACTGCCCCAAGCTTATCCTTTGCTCGTCCCGAGCAAAGTAAAGACTTTAGGTTGATGATCAGGAGTTGCTACTATGTTCTATTTTTGAAAAGTACCATGTGCGCAACAAAATACTCTACCTAGTATTGCAAAAATTGGCATGGTACTTCACCCATCTTAAGTTCTTATGTGGCTTATGCCATCCCCAATTCATGGGTGGTGAAAGATAGAACAGTGAATAGAGCACACATAACCTAGAAATCAAGTTCCACTCAAATTCTGGAGAGTTCAATTTAGATGTTAAGTATCTCAATTTGATTCTCTCAAGTCTCTCCTTTGTGTGTCGTGGAAATATGACCTCACCAAGGCATTGTGCCTAAATTCATCCTACCTGTACATAAGGCTTGTATGTGGAGCTTGGTAGGGAACATAGTAGGCATATTTGCAGCACATAATATTGCTAGTCAAAAGATCAAGCCTTAGGAGAAATCAATTTTAAAACAATTTGATTCAAGACTTGTGCATGAGTGATGCAATGGAGTGGATGTGGATATTTTTAGATGACTCCTTTTTGAGTGGATTCTCCTAATTTGCAGGGATGAAACATGGCTACTTTTCTCTTTTTTTTCTCATGCTTATGATGTAAGCATGCATTTCCTTTTTATTTTTTCTTGTAGCCATGTCTTCTACTCCCTTTTTATGCAATGAATTTTGGATAGAGTACTAAGCATGAATGATATGGAGTTTCTCTTTATATTGTGGAATGGTGGTATGATGGAATTTGCTTACTTCTAGTGTAGAAGTATAGCATGTGCAAGTGAAGTCATTAATTCAAAAACTAATGAAACAAATCTCACATAGTTCTATACTAGTTTGACAAATCTCAATGTGAAGACAAATAGTATATGCATAAGGTCTATCAATATAATGTATCATATGGCTTTGGTGGGTATTTCCAATCAAATGAGGATAACTTAAATCTTTTTAGAATTTCTCCGGAAATCTAAGTTTCACTATCAAATTAGGAATAGCGGCCCTATCACTATATCATATCTCACAACAACTTAGAATGGATTAAGCTTTTGCTACCCACAATTTCCAAATCAAGGCAAAAGCAATTTTAGCCAATGGGAGCAATAGGTTGGAGAGTAGTAAGTTGTAAACTAGGGACTTAGGGAAATTAAAACAGAGCAACTATTCATCATTTCATCTATGTGAATTCAAGTCATTCTTACCGCACATCTTTTATTTTATTGAAAGCAAAATTGTCTTATTTTTTTAAATGCAAGGTGGATGATAGGTAAGTGGAAAATAAATATGCAAGGGGTTGATACAATTTACCTCAAGTGGGAGTCCTCCCCCAAGCTTGTTCTTCACTCACCTCCATGTCGAGGGTTGAACCCTTGATGGCGGAAGTATGTCGCGAGATCAACTTGTTGTTGTTGTAGCATGGAGTTGAGGTTGATGAATTGAGCGTCCATGTGTTGTTGCCAGTCTTGGGTACCTTGGACATGCCCTTGGAGAGTGTTGTAGATGTCACCTGTCCTTACTTCAAGCTCCTCCATACGTCTAGAGAGGTCCATCATTCCTTGGCTATAGTCACAATGACTTCTAGCCAAAGTGAAATGACATCTTCTCATAGATGTTGGAGGCAATCTGCTAGAGCTTGAAGTGGATAGGGGTGTCTCCCATGTAGCACCTGGCCATCCATGCCAAGACGAACCTTCGGTCTCATATGATGGAGGTTGAGTCCATCCGGGTGCATCACCCGTTGGGTTCTCTTCCTCTTCATACTCATGGACAGTGGAGGTTGTCGGGGGTATGGCCGCTCTCCTTGTACGGCTTCTAGTTATCCTGCCAGAGACAATACTTCTTTTGGCTTCCTTGATGGGAAGTAGGTCAATGGTTAGCCTGCGGCATTTGTACAAATGATATTCCAGGTTAGGTAACCGAATTTCATTGACAAAGCCGGGATAATAAAATATCAAAGAGCCATCTTGATCATTCTTATGGGTCCTTGCACTGAATATTCTTCATCAATTAATTCACTTTCATTTTCAATATATTCAAATGAGGAATATTCTAGTGCTCCTACCCTAGTAGCAATACAGGTAATCAATGAAGTGCATTCAATTGGCCCTACTCTTGGAATGTAATATAACCATTGTGTCATCATGGCAATAACTGGAGCAACTTTTATCTTTTTAATCATGGCAAATAAAATTTTCAGCTCATTATCACGCACTATCCTTACATCTCCTCTAGGGAACAAAGTCATAGCCACCCATCTATGCATAAAGCGTAAAGTAGGGTTGTGCAAGTGGCTATTCCTAGATGCACTACATATGACCTCACCAGTTAAGTATTGCCAAAAACTTTGTTTGTTAAACTTATGCAAAGTGTATAATTCTAGCAAACAACATTTATGTAAGCCTAGGATTTCACTCAATTCTTTCCATACGATGTTGTATTCTTTTTGAGATAATCTAAAAGTAATACCATCATACCCTATCTTGAGTGTGCAAAGGAATTGTATGGAGAGACGGCGTGAACCTTTCTCCTCTATTTGAGCAAAGTTTTCCCATCCTAATGCATGCCAAATGGAAAAGAATTCAGAATCCATACCTATTTTGGAGATCAAATCCGGATCATAAGATTTCGTATGAGAAAACTCACGATCTTGGAGGAGCTTGGGTGCTTGATTTTCAACTTCACTTTGGATGTCGAGGTCATCGTGGTGAAGAAGTTGGTGAGGGTTGCTCCTCTCACTCATGGTAGTGTCCTCTCCTACAATCCTCCTCCATGAACTTGGTGTAGCAACCGAAAAGGGGCGTGTACTTGAGTCTCCACCATGGCTTGAGCTTGCAGCATCCTTCCTCTTCCCAAACGACCTCTTCATTCCTTTCATGGCCACAAGAAACAATAACACGATGTTAGTGAAAGCAAAACCCCAACGAATTTTCCCTTGAAGAACTTAAGAGCAAATTGCAAATGCAAACAAAAGCAAATATTTTTTAGTTGGATTTTGAGCAAGTGTGCTTCAATGAAGAGCAAGAAAACAATGTGAGAAAGAGTGACTTTGGGGATGTATGAAATGAGGTGAAGTGTGAAGAGAAGTGCTCCCCACGGCCACCATTTATGGTGTGCATTCCCCAACGATCACAAGGGAATCAAATGTAGCCGTTGGAGGAGAGAGAGCCAAAATGGCTCTTTCCCCTAGTCGGCCAAGCAGGGGGTCGATCGACCTGACAGGTGGGGCCCCCTATTCTCCCTTTTGGCGGGTGGATCCCCAACGGCTATGGAATCAGCATGTTGGTGAAACACCACTTTTGCAGCTCGGAAAAATTGTTTTCCAAATAAAAATTCCTTTTCAAAACCAAACAATTTTCTTTTTTGTGAAAAATAAGGAAATAAAAATGATTGTTGAGAATATAATATTCTCAACTTACTAAGAAAAACAAATATGCAGTGGGAGGATAAAACTAAATGGGGAAATCCAAATAAAGAGAAAAGAAAAAAAAAGAAAAATATAACTACCAATTTAACCTATTGGCTAGGTCTTACCACCGTCCGATGAGAGGGACATTCCTCCTTCTTCATTTCATGACATCCGGGCCCGGAGGGATGGGCTCGGATGGCTTTCTTGCTTCTTCCACCATTCCTTCTTTGGTGGCTTGGTGCACTTGGGCCTTTGAGGAGGCCCGGACTTCTCCGTCTTCTTGGAGTGTCGGCGTGGACGATAAGACGGGTTTTCCGCATAGATCATTCTTCATGAATGCAATGAGTGGGTCCACCTTTGGGGGTGTGATTTCGACCTCTTGAATGTTTTTAACATTCGCCCCAATGCGGATCATTGAGCATTGCTCCAACTTTGGGTGAAAGTTAAACTTCTCCTCCTTGCCATTGATTTGAAAGTGGATTTCTCATGCTCCCACATATATGCGAGCCTTCGCGGTGCTTAGGAATGGGCACCCAAGAATGAGCGGCCTATCTTTCTTTACCTCCATGTCAAGCACCACGAGATCCACGGGTATGAAGCCGTTCCAGATTTTCACCGGGAAATCTTCGGCAATACCCGCCCGCCGGATAATAGACTGAAGAATCATCCAGTTGGAGCTGCATTGGTCTTGGAGTAAGTTTCGTGAAGTTTAGTTGGTCTAAAACCACCTTGGGCACCACACTCACACTTGCTCCAAGGTCACAAAGGGCCTTGTCAAAGTGGTGTGCCCAATTGAGCATGAGATTGTAGTACATCCGGTGTCCTTCAGCCAGTTGCCTCCTTGTGAAGAAATCATGTTGGCACTTTCCACGGGAGGTTCGGGCTGTCCTGGCGAAAGTGCATCTAGGCATCCCCGTGGGTTTTGGATGATTGATGACGACAATTAAGAAACTAATGAGCTGAGTTGATCTTAAGCACAGGAATGATGGATAAAATGAGATAAAATCCCTCAAAAAGGAAAAGGATAAAACGGGCGTCAAAGGCTCAAGCGTAGAAATTAGGGTTTCTATGGAGTCGAGCTTATATGAGTCGTGTCATGTGAGAGGGTGGATGTATCATTTGCATTGAGATCATTCAACGGGGCTCAAAGTGGTGGTTGAGAGAATGTAAGACCTATGTGTGCTGAATACATTGGCTTGTAGTGAATATACTTGCTTTGACGATAAAAGTTTTGAATATCACCAAAACACCTTTTTATTAAGGTCCGACTAGCTTTGGTCAGCTCCGGTGAAGTTTTGTATTTAGCTCTTGCATGTCTTTGATAGCTCTGACATGTTTTTGTTAGCTCCAGCATGTCTTTGATAGCTCTGACCGTGTTTTTGCTAAGCTCTGAAGTTGATTTTTCTAGCTCCGGCTTTTGGGATTACTAGTTTCCGAATAGTTCTGGTTAGCTCCAGCACTAGGTCCTGCTAGTTTTGTAAGCTCCGGCGGGAGCTTGGTTGTACTAGTTTTGGTAAGCTCCGGCGCTAGGTTCTACTAGCTTTTGTTAGCTCCGGCTCAAGGTCCGGGTTGCTCTGGCAAGGTCCAGAACTTGACCGTAGTGCTTCTGCTTTTCATTTGCAATGTTTCGTACTTGCTTTACATTGTTGGAAAGCTTGCTTAGTATTCATTTGCTAAGTTTTTGGTGCATTTTTGTTGATATGTATGATATCGTGTTACTGTGGTTTTGCAACATGCTTATGTGAGGTTCTCACGTAAGGTGTTGTGTTTAGAACTAACTTGAGTCAAGTCAAGGACTTGGGCTCGTATGGATTGGTTGTTTATTCATGTGCAGGTGTTGCTTGAGTTCAAGACATGGATGGTAACGGGATCCATTGGACTAGTCTCAGGGAGGAGATGAGGTTCCAACAACCAAATTCAGGAGGAATTGTGGTTGAGCTGATCAGGAGGTTGCGCAGCATGATTGAATCAAGAACAATGCATATGAAGGTATCATGGACGTCATTGGAAGATGTTTGCACGTGTGCAAGGAGTGCATGGACGTGGCTACATGGTTCCGATACTTGATGAAGAGATGTGGACGTAAAGAATTGGTCGGAAAGGTCCAACCGACTAGGTTATGGACTCAGGCTGCGGCTGAGTCAGGTTTGACTCAAATATGGAAAGATTTGAGTTGGTTATGATAGGATTTCGTGTGGGTCACGAATTTGAGTTGTTTAGAAATGTGGGATACGTTCCTAAGGTGTTTGGAAGTCTTAAGATTGCTTCTATCTACGTATAGAAGAATCTTGAGCAGTTATGGAAAGTTACGATTCGTGATCTGAGTAGGATATCTATCACTTTTGTCACGGTGAAACACGTTTAGATTAGTCTCACACATGATTTCTTTAACAGATCGTTTTTCTGCCGAAAGGGTTTGGGGTTTAATTGTTTCCACTGTGTAAGATTTTTAAATCTACCATTCACCCCCCCCCCCTCTGGTAGCTTTTCACGTGCTCTTCGATCCTACAATTGGTATCAGAGCCACGGTGCTCTAATCTTTGAGATTTGCACGTGTTTTTGACTAATCATCATGGAGAAGTACTCCGCCAAAACTTGTGTGTTTTCTGGTATTGATTTCCAGGTTTGGAAGGCACGCATGGAGGCTTTCATCCAGGCACAAAGCTTTGCAATATGGGAGAAGGTATACAGGCCTTACGAAGTTCCATCAAACGATCAAGTTACAGCTACAAATCTGAGAGATGTCGACAACAACAACAAGGCTTGGAACTTGATCATACAAGGATTAACTCAAAGCGACTTCGACCGTGTTGCACACCTCCGATCTGCATACGATGTGTGGAAAGCACTTTGTGACTACCACGAAGGATCCAACACGATCAAAGAGGTAAGGCAAGACATGTTCAAAAAGGAATACATGCGCTTCGAGATGCAACCCGGTGAGTCTATTGATGACCTTTTTGCTCGCTTTAATAAAATTCTCAACAACTTGCGTAGTGTCAATGTTAATTTTTCAGACGCTGAAAATGCTAGGCAATTGCTAAGTGCATTAGATATGTCAATTTGGGAGATGAAAGTCACATATATTCGTGAATCTACTGTCATGAGTTCTCTTAGATTAGATGTACTCTATTCTAAACTAAAAACTCATGAAATTGACATCCTAGCACGTAAGAACCCAAATAAGTCTATTGCATTTGTTTCACAACGTGATATGTCTAGCTCCGGCCAATCATCATCTTGCAATAATCTTGCTTTGTTGTCCTCACTAACCCTGGAGCAGATCGAAGAATTTCCAGAAGAGGAGTTGGCACTCATCTCTACTAGATTCTCAAAAGCATTGCAAAATGTGAGAACTAGAAGAGAGGAAGCTCCGGACCTCAACGCTGTTTTGAATGTGGTAAAACAGGACACTTTCGTACAAAATGCCCTAACCTTTCAGGTCCGACCACCCGGGAAGAAAAACAAAGCAAGGTCCGGACCTCCTCTGGAAATTCCAACAAGAAGAAGAAAGGTACCATAGGACGCAAGATGATCAACAGTTTTATCACCGCGCTTCAAGAGTTCAGTTCAAGTGACGTGGACATTGGAAGTGATGAAGATGAAGATGATTTGGCAAACTTGTGCTTTATGGCGGGCAAGTCAAGATCAAGTATGGAGGAGGCAGAACACAACAGCGGCAATGAAGAGGTATGTCCTACTTGCGAAGAAATGTGTGATGCTATTTCTCGTGCCACTATTATTGTTAAGAAAAAGGACAAAAAGCTTAGGGATAGTGCTGCTAAAATTGAATCACTAGAATCTGAAATCAACTGTTTAAAAACCTTGATTCCTAGTGATGATGCATGTTCCTCATGTGATTTAATATATGAACAATTGTCCTCGTTAAGAAGTGCGCACACCTCCACACTTGATAAACTTGAGTTAGAAATTGAAAAGAACAAAGAGCTTGCTGCACTTAATGATAAAAGCTTGAAAGATGCTAGCTGTTCTACAATTGATTTGCATTGTTCTACTTGTGATGATCTTGGTAAGAAACTACAGGATGCTATGAATGAAATTTCTATATTGAACAATGCTTTACGTTCTCATGAAGTTAAATTTTGTTCCAATTGCAAACTAAAAAGAAAAACTTCATGTGAAAATTGCCTTGATCTGTCCAATAAACTTGATGACATGCATAGGACATTAGATCGGTTTTGTAATGGGGATAAGAACCTAAACTTACTGCTAAATTCTTCCAAGTCTTTCAATGATAAAACTGGTTTAGGTTTTGATTCTCATGCTCATGCTAAGGCACATCCACCTAAAATTGTAAAGTCATTAGGAGGTGGTTTGATTCAAACAGTTCCTAAACAAAAAGGAGTGGTTTTCAAATCTGCAGGTGTGTTGTCTCATTCGGTTTCAAATAAAAATATTGCTTGCTCATCTAGGCATGAACACAAAGTTAAATTTCATTGTACCTTCTGTGGTAGAGATGGTCATGTCATAGATTTTTGTTATAGACTAGCAAAACAACAGAAAAGGGAAATAATGGTTGCTAGATCTCATAACTTTCATGCAAAATTTGCTGCACACATTGAACCGAATGTACAACCTGCTGTTTTGAGTCAAAAACATTCAAAGTTTACCTCCGGACCTTTTGTTTTTGCCTCCGGAGCTACTGATTTTTGTGCTACACAAGTAACACCTTATAGGTCAGTAGTCAAGAATAAAAAATCTCAAACTTTGACTCATAAACCTGTTGTTTTGTCTCAGCTTTCGCGTGTTTTTCCTACTACACGTCGCGTGACTCAGTACTGGATTCCTAAATGCCTTTTGACTAACCCCAGTATTGAGTCATCGACGTATTGTGCTTCTATGTAGGTTACACGTTTGAGGAAGGAGAACATTTGGATTGTGGATTCAGGTTGCTCACGCCACATGATCGGTAACAAAGATTGGTTCTCCTCCCTCTCTTTTGTGTCATGTGTAGAGAATGTTACTTTTGCCGATAATTCTTCAACTCCTACAATTGCTAAGGGTTCGGTTAGAGTAAATGATCACTATACTTTGAAGGATGTGGCACTTGTCAAAAAATTGAAATACAACTTGCTTTCTGTTTCACAATTGCTAGATGAAAATTTGGAAATTATTTTCAATAAAAACTACTGCAAAGTTGTAGGTTCAAATAGTGAGCTTACTTTTAACATGTCTCGGTTTGGAAGAGTTTTTAAAGCTGATTTTGATATGTCTTCCTCTAAGCATAGGTGTCTAGTTGCTAATGATTCAAAGGACTTATATTTTTGGCATCGTAGACTTGGTCACGTAGGCTTTGATCACCTAACTCATGTTAGTGCTCTTGATCGCATATGTGGGCTGCCTAAGCTTAAAGGGGACAAAGAAACTGTGTACTCTTCTTGTAGACATGCTAAGATGGTTGCAGGTTCACATACTCCTCTCACAATGATCATGTCAACTGAACCATGTCAACTTTTGCATCTTGACCCCGTAGGACCTTCACGTGTTCAATCCTTCGGAGGTAAATGGTATGTTCTTGTTATTGTTGATGATTATTCTAGATACTCTTGGGTTTACTTTATGGCGTCTAAGAATGAAGCTTTTAGTCACTTTAGGACTTTATTTCTTAGATTATCAATTGATCACCCAGGATCTTTAAAGGCAATTAGAAGTGATAACGGAACTGAATTTAAAAATCAATCTTTTGATCACTTTTGTGCTGAAAATGGAATAGGTCATCAACTTTCTTCCCCATATGTACCTCAACAAAACGGTGTTGTAGAAAGAAAGAACAGAACCTTAGTTGAGATGGCTAGGACTATGCTTGATGCATATCAAACTCCTAGGAAATTTTGGGCTGATGCGTTAGCAACCGCTTGTTATGTCTCAAATCGTGTTTTCTTGCGTGCTAAGCTAGGTAAAACACCATATGAGCTTTGGTTTGGACATAGTCCTAGTGTTACACACTTTCGGTTCTTTGGTTGCAAATGCTTTGTTAAGAAACATGGTAATCTTGATAAGTTTGAACCTCGATCCATTGATGGCATGTTTCTTGGTTATCCATCTCATACTAGAGGCTACCATGTGCTTTTACTTGACACTAACAAAATTGTGGAGACTTGTGAAGTGTCTTTTGATGAATCTAGCCCAGGTACTAGCTCAAACATTGCAGGTCCAGATCCATATCCGCAGGGGGAGAGCATTTTCATTGAAGATGAGGAAGAATTGGAGTTGCTGCCAGAAGATTCAGCAGCTAAAGACTTTGGTTTAGCTCCGGATGTTAATTCTCAACCAGCACCGACGACCATCAATGCTGATTCAAATCATCCTCAAGTCACAAGCTCATCGATTTGTGATGAACATGAAGAAGAAGAAGCTTGTGAGACATCTATTCCCCTACGGTTTTACAAAGATCATCCCCCACAACAGATGATTGGAAGCTTGCACGAACGAGTTACACGGTCCAGGTTTTGTGATCCAAACTCTCATGCTCATTCTGCTTTTGTTGCTTCTTTTGAACCCAAAGATATATCACACGCACTCACTAATGAATCTTGGATTATTGCCATGCAAGAAGAGTTAGAAAATTTTGAAAGAAATAATGTTTGGAAACTTGTACCTCCACCTCAAGGTCACACTTTAATTGGAACTAAATGGGTATTTAAAAATAAACAAAGTGAGGATGAGGTTGTGGTTAGGAATAAGGCTAGGTTGGTTGCTCATGGTTTCACTCAAGTTGAAGGTCTAGATTTTGATGAAACTTTTGCTCCTGTCGCTAGATTAGAAGCCATAAGAATTTCGTTAGCTTTTGCAGCATCTAAAGGTTTTAAGCTATTTCAAATGGATGTTAAAAGTGCTTTTCTTAATGGCTACATAGATGAGGAGGTTTATGTCAAACAACCACCGGGTTTTGAAAATCCAGATTTTCCTAATCATGTTTACAAACTGTCCAAAGCCTTATACGATCTCAAACAAGCCCCTAAAGCATGGTATGATAGGTTAAAAACATTCTTACTTGAAAAGGGGTTTACCATGGGCAAGGTTGATAAAACTCTTTTTGTGCTTAAACATGGCAATGACTCATCATTCGTTCAAGTGTATGTGGATGATATTATCTTTGGTTGTGCTTCTTATGATCTTGTGTCCAAGTTTTCAGCAATGATGAGTTCCGAATTTGAAATGAGTATGATGGGTGAACTCACTTACTTTTTGGGGCTGCAAATCAAGCAAACCAAGGAGGGTACCTTTGTGCATCAAACTAAGTATACCAAAGACCTCCTAAGGCGCTTCAACATGGACAAAAGCAAGCCTCTTCGGACACCAATGGGAACAGCAACAACACTTGAACTTGATGAAGATGGTGAATCTGTGAATCAAAAAGAATATAGAAGCATGATCGGATAACTTTTGTACCTCACGGCATCAAGACCAGACATACAATTCAGCGTATGTCTTTGTGCACGGTTTCAAGCTTCCCCACATATTTCACATCGTCAAGCCGTCAAAAGGATTCTCAGGTACTTAAATGGAACCCAAGAATTTGGCATTTTTCTTTCTTCTTCCTCAACCGTTACTTTGAAAGCTTTTTCGGATGCTGATTTTGGGGCTTGTAGGATTGATAGGAAAATTACTTCCGGTGCTTGTCATTTTCTTGGTAATTCTCTTGTTGCTTGGTCCTCTAGAAAACAAAATTCAGTTGCACAATCCACAGCCGAATCTGAATATGTAGCTGCTGCTAGTGCTTGCTCACAAATTCTTTGGATTGTTCAAACACTTAAGGACTATGGGGTTGATCTAGATAGTGTTCCACTATTCTGTGATAACACTAGTGCCATTTGCATTGCTAAAAACCCCGTGCAACATTCTAGAACTAAGCACATTGACATTAGGTATCACTTTCTCCGAGATAACGTTGAAAAAGGAAACATTGTGCTTCACCTTGTAGATACCGAACAACAATTGGCTGACATTTTACAAAACCTTTGGATTTCACTCGTTTTTGTTACATTCGTAGTGAAATGGGGGTTATGCATCCTCATGGCTTAAATCGAGGGGGAGTTTTTGAAACTTGGGAAGTCTTTGTGTGAATCTGAAATTAAAATAATATGAGCATAGTATTTCATACATATATGACTTTGTGATTCCTTTTACATGCTGAAAGCTCTTACTACATTACTCGTGTTATACATTTTGTAGTTTTTGCCATGTCTAGTAATTGGAATAATTACTTACACTAAAATTGGTCATGGTCGAACTTTCTTGCTGTTTTGAACTTGTTACATGTTCACAAGTGCTTTTAATCATTAAGAATTCATCAAGTAATCAACTCACATGTTGAGTTTTTATGAACAAATATAAATTGAGAAAAGATCAAGAGAATATGCATGCATCGCACTTCTTCTTTTGAGATGGCTTGTCATTGCACTTAGATATGAACTTGGAAGAAGTTGTGTATGACTAAAACCATGTCTTTAAGCTTCTGATTGTCAAATGACATAGGCTTGGCTTGGTTGGTTAGAATAAGGCATATGCGCATATAATCTCTTGCAAATATCATATGGTCTAAATTTATGCTTTGAAAAATAATAAAATGCAGCAACTAGTGTCATGCTTTTAGGTTTTGAAATAGTTAAGTTTGTGAGATCATGACTTACTTAAATTGAAAATTACATTTGATCTCTAGCATGGCTTACACTACTTTATGTATTTCATTGATGTGATAATGTAAGTTACTTGATAGTATGACTTGGATGAGCTTTGTTTATATGTATATGTTATAATATGCTCATAACAACTAAAGTTGGAGAGATAATTTGTTTATATGCCCATGCCTTGCTGAATACATTGTCAAAGGGGGAGAGATAAGCATGAAGAGAAAGAGAATATGTGCATAAGGAGAGATAATAAAGGGGGAGAGATAATATGGGAATTTTGTTTTTGTTCTCATTTTACTTTTGATTTACAAAAGGTGATAAATTGTCTTCTAACTTTTATGTGAATAAGCCAATGTTCGGATTTTAAATGGTGTTGCCAATGCATTCATCAAGGGGGAGATTGTAAGACCTATGTGTGCTGAATACATTGGCTTGTAGTGAATATACTTGCTTTGACGATAAAAATTTTGAATATCACCAAAACACCTTTTTATTAAGGTTCGACTAGCTTTGGTCAGCTCCGGTGAAGTTTTGTCTTTAGCTCCGGCATGTCTTTGATATCTCCGACATGTTTTTGTTAGCTCTGGCATGTCTTTGATAGCTCCGACCGTGTTTTTGCTAAGCTCCGAAGTTGATTTTTCTAGCTCCGGCTTTTGGGATTACTAGTTCTGACTAGTTCTGGTTAGCTCCAGCGCTAGGTCCTGCTAGTTTTGTAAGCTCCAGTGGGAGCTTGGTTGTACTAGTTTCGGTAAGCTCCGGCGCTAGGTTCTACTAGCTTTTGTTAGCTCCGGCTCAAGGTCTGGGTTGCTCTGGAAAGGTCTGGAACTTGACCGTAGTGCTTCTGCTTTTCATTAGCAATGTTTCGTACTTGCTTTACATTGTTGGAAAGATTGCTTAGTATTCATGTGCTACATTTTTGGTGTGTTTTGGTTGATATGTATGATATTGTGTTACTGTGGTTTTGCAACATGCTTATGTGAGGTTCTCACGTAAGGTGTTGTGTTCGGAACTAACTTGAGTCAAGTCAAGGACTTGGGCTCGTATGGATTGGTTGTTTATTCATGTGCAGGTGTTGCTTGAGTTCAAGACATGGCTGGTAACGGGATCCATTGTACTAGTCTCAGGGAGGAGATGAGGTTCCAACAACCAAATTCAGGAGGAATTGTGGTTGAGCTGATCAGGAGGTTGCGCAGCATGATTGAATCAAGAACAATGCATATGAAGGTATCATGGACGTCATTGGAAGATGTTTGCACGTGTGCAAGGAGTGCATGGACGTGGATACATGGTTCCAAGACGTGATGAAGAGATGTGGACGTAAAGAATTGGTCTGAAAGGTCCAACCGACTAGGTTATGCACTCAGGCTGCGGCTGAGTCGGGTTTAACTCAAATATGGAAAGATTTGAGTTGGTTATGATAGGATTTCGTGTGGGTTACGAATTTGAGTTGTTCAGGAATGTGGTATACGTTCCTAAGGTGTTTGGAAGTCTTAAGATTTCTTCTATCTACGTATAGAAGAATCTTGAGCAGTTATGGAAAGTTACGATTCATGATCTGAGTAGGATTGGAGTCCTAGTTGATATTGGGTTGGCCTAAGGGCTGGTTATATAAGCAAGGGATCCCAGAGCTCATGGGGTACGACTTTGGGGCTGTTCCTCTTGTGTTCTATTGAATAAAATTCGTAGTTTGAAGGAACTTTTGTGCCTTGTTCGTCAGACTTGTTCCAGACAAGTTTTACTCGTCGAGTTTCTGGACAGCACTACCTTTCGTTGGTGGTTTTATCATAACTCGAGTTTTACAGATCCAATTGACGAGATTCTTTTTGGGTTGTCTTCACAACTTGATTTTCTATCATATGTCAAAATTTCACGGTCATTGGATTTTTGTTCTATGATATACACGAGTTTCTTTGCAGCGTTCCAGAACTGTTTTTTCTCGGGTAGGGCAGATTGACCATTGTTTGATCTTCCGATCATAACTTGAGTTTTTCTCGACAGATTTGAGTGATTCTTTTTGTGTTGTCTTAGTGACTTTATTATCTCTGATATCTATCACTTTTGTCATGGTGAAACAAGTTTAGATTAGTCTCACACACGATTTCTTTAACAGATCGTTTTTCTGCCGAAAGGGTTTGGGGTTTAATTGTTTCCACTGCGTAAGATTTTTAAATCTACCATTCACCCCCCCCCCCCCTCTGGTAGATTTTCACGTGCTCTTCGATCCTACAGAGAAACACCTAGGTGAGAAGCCAAAAATGAGAAAAGACCCTAGGAGGCCGAACTAGTTCGGGCCTCAAGGCCGGACTAGTCCGGCCAAGCAGACCAGTCCATTTTGAGACGGACCAAACGTCTTTGGAGTGATTCTTAGTGAATTTTGAGCTAAGTCCCAGAAAATCGGACTTGTCCGCTTTTGGAAGGACCAAAGCTCTCTAAAAAGGTTCAGACTTGTCCGTTTGGGTACAGACTAGTCCGTTTGAGACTTAGTGAGATAAAACGAGAGAACCCTAGAGGGCCGGACTAGTCCGCCCCCTGTGGCCGGACTAGTCCAGGTCTACCCAGATGAGTCCATTTTGGAACGGACTAAAGCCTTATGCCCTACTTTGGACTAGTCTGCTTTGGACCGAACTAGTCTGTTGTCTAGTGACTGTTTGAATTTGGAAATATGGCGGGTAGCGTGACAATCGCCGCAGAGTGCGGTAGTTGTTGGGAACTGACCAGAGGTCAATGGTCCCATTGGGCCGGACTAGTTCGGGTCCAGTGGCCGGTCTAGTCCGCCCTTCTGCTGAGGTCAGCAGAAGGGGCTCGGGACCCCTATAAAAAGGGGACCCCAAGCCTCATTTGTATTGATTTGTGGGAGCCTCAACTTGTGAGAAGCCCCATCAAACTTGGTGATTACCCATTGATATAGTGGAAACCAAGCCGGCCATTGTGGTGGCTTGGTGAGAAAAGGGTCAAGTGAGACCCGATCTTTGTGTGGACTTCTCAATGTGGATGTAGGCTTCTTCGTGGAGCTGAACCACAGGATAAATCTTGTCTCAATTGTCTTTTACTTTTTGTGATCACTAGTATTGCTATTAGGGTTCATATTATTCATCTTTCTTTTCACTTTTGATCCCTATTAAATCTTGTGATCTAAGTGCTTAAATCTTCCAATCTTAGTTGTACTAAGTTACTATACATTGTTTAAATCTTGGTTGAACTTAAATTCCGCACATAACTTCTCAAAACAAAGTTTTTAGGTTTTCACCCCTGTGTTGAGCGGACTAGTCCGGCCCTGTCCAGACAAGTCTGGCCTCAAGATTTTAATCTCATTTGATTAAGCCATTTCAGGTCTTATTGCCTATTCACCCCTCCCACTAGGTGACTTTCAATTGGTATCAGAGCAGACTTCTCCACAAGGGTCTAACAACTCAGAGAATAAATGGTCGGAAGGGGTGACAACGTGGTTCCGGTGGTCGTCGATGACACAAAGACGAAGAACATCGACATTCTTCAAGATGACCCAAATGATGACAAAAAAGTTCGCATGCTCAAGGCACAGCTTCGTGAGAAGCTCAATGTGCCTAATAAGGAGCTTAAGCAAATTGCCTCGACCAACGTCGACAATGGGAGTAGTTCACGAGACTACTCCTGGTATCCTTACAATTATAAGCAACTTACCGCGAGCAATCATTATTTGTCTATTCCCATTGGCAAACCTCCTCAGTTTGATAGAAATGATTACTCTATGTGGAAGCATAATATGAAGATGCACCTCATTCCCTTAAACCCTAGCTTGTGGAAAATTTTTATGACAGGTGTTCATCTCCCGAAGAATGAGAAAGACATCACTCCGGAACAAGCCGTTCTTCTCCATCGCAACGCTCAAGCCATTGGAGTGATTACCTCTTCGTTGACTCGAGAGGAGTTCAATCACATAGAAGGGTTGGAGTTTGCCAAGGAGATATGGGATACCCTCAAGACGGCGCATGAAGGCAACCGCGTCATTAGGGAGGCGAAGATCGAGATGATCGAAGGAGAGCTTGGGAGGTTTACCATAATGGATGGTGAGTCCCCCAAAACATATACGACCGCCTCAAGACTCTCATAAAGAAGAGTTGGTCATATGGAAGCACCCGATGGACCGACCATGAGGTGGTAAAGAGGATGATTCGAGCATTCATGCCTTAAAACGTCACTCTTTGCTCACTAATTTGTAAGAGTCCCGGCTTTCACAAGATGACTCCCGAAGAAGTGCTAGGGAGGATCATCAACCATGAGATGATGGAGCAAGAAGCTATGTTCTACAATGATCTACAAAAGCTTTCCTCCTCCAAGAAAAGGGATGTCGCATTCAAGGGAACATCCTCAAGATCACAAGAAAAGGAAGAGAGTGATGAAGAGAGTTCTGATACCGATGAGGAAGAGGATCTCTTCATCAAAAACATTAAGAGGATGTTTAGAAGATGGAGGGGGGCTACCAAAATGAAAGAAAGAGCAAAGACAATCCCAAGACAAGATCAAAGAGGGCTTGCTACAATTGTGGGGAGTATGGCCACTTCACTGTGGATTGTCCACATGAAGAAAACAAGAAGAAGAAGGAGGGCAAGTCCAAAGAGAAGAAGTACTTCAAGAAGAAGAAGCAATCCGTACATGCCCACCTTGGAAAGGAGTTGGATTCAAATGAGGAATCCTCCTCCGATGAAGAAGAGAAGATAGCAACCATTGCTATGAAGAAGACAACTACGGAGTACAAGCTCTTCCCAAACTTGGAGACTTCAAGGACAACGTGTCTTATGGACAAGGAGGGAAGAAAGAAGGTTAAATCCAAATCCTCTTCTTCAATTTCTTCTCATGATGATTTTGATAATAGTAGTGAAAATGAACATATGCTTAAGGACATGAGTAAAAGTACTTTGAAAAGATTGAGATTGTTGACGGAGGAAATATTTGAGAAGGAAGAGCTCATCAACCATCAAGAGGACATTCTCATCCAACAAAAGGAGAGATGTCAAGAGGTTGACGAGCTATTGGAGCTTAAAAGAGAAAGAAGCAAGGCACTTAAGCGTGAACTTGCTTTGAGCAAGGAAACTTGCTCAAACCTTGAGAACACTACAATTGTGCTCAAGGAAGAACTTGTTAGTTTGACAAAAGCTAACAAGATCCTTGAGACACAAGTGAAGTTTGTCAAGGTCAATGCACCTTCTTCCTCTACAAGCTCATCTTCCACAAATGTTAAATCCGAAGTATCTCAACCTTGTAAATGCTCAAACTTGATCATAAAGCTTAAAGATGAGCTTAAGTTGGCACAAACCAATCAAGCACCAAAGGGTGGCATCTTTGACAAGGACAAGGTGGCATATGCACGTAGTGCATATACAAACACAAGTCATCCCCTTGTCAAGGATGGTCTTGGTTATTCTAGGGAGATGAGGCAAAATGCCAAAACTCTCAAGAATGGCAAAGACTTGATTGTTTTTGTCAAAGGAGGCTCATACAACAATAAAGGGAAGAACATTGCTACTTCACCAAAAATGCCTAAGAAAGAACCTCATCCATTGTTCCATGATGTGTCATATGTTTTATTGTGGAACAAGTTTGGAAAGGCCTATGCTAGGTATGTTGGGCCACACTGCAAGAGTCCTAAACCTTCTGTGTGGGTGCCCAAGTGCCTCTTAACTAACATCAAAGGACCCAACACCGCTTGGTTACCTAAAGCCAAGGCTTAAATATTTCTTGTAGCATACTCCTCCGGAGGAACCAAACAGGTTCTTGATAGAGGGTGCACTAATCATATGACTGGAGAGATGAAGATGTTTGTGGAGTATGAGCTAAATTAAGATCAAAGTGAAGGAATCTATTTTGGGTACAATAGCCAAGGAAAAATCCTTGGCGCTGGTAAAATTGTTGTATGCCCTAATCACACTCTTTCAAATGTTTTACATGTTGATTCACTTGATTATAACCTCTTGTCCATATCACAACTATGTGACAAAGGTTATAATTGTTTATTCACTAATGAGGGTGTGATCGTCACAAGGAGAAGCAAAGACTCAATTGCCTTTAAGGGTGTACTCAAGGGAAAGCTCTATCTTGTGGATTTTTCCGCGGATAAAGCCCAACTTGATACATGCTTAATTGCAAAAACTAAAATGGTATGGATGTGGCATAGAAGGCTATCCCATGTTGGGATGAGGAATTTGAAAAAACTCCTTAAAGGCGAGCACATCTGTGGTTTAAAGAATGTTGTGTTTGAAAAGGATAGGCCATGTAGCGCATGCCAAGCCGGGAAACAAGTTGGAGCACCACATCCATCCAAGAACATTATGACAACATCAAGACCATTGGAGCTTCTACACATGGATCTCTTCGGTCCAATTTCCTACATAAGTATTGGTGGTAACAAATATGGTCTTGTTATTGTTGATGATTTTTCACGTTTCACTTGGGTATTCTTTTTGCATGATAAGAGTCAGACTCAAGGTGTCCTCAAGAGATACCTGAAGAGAGCTCAAAATGAGTTCTCCTTAAGTATTAAGACCATAAGGAGTGATAAGCACCGAATTCAAGAATACTGAAGTTGAAAAATTTTTGGATGAAGAAGGCATCAAGCATGAGTTCTCGGCCCCCTACTCCCCTCAACAAAATGGGGTGTCTGAGAGGAAGAATAGAACTTTAATTGAGATGTCAAGGACCATGCTTGATGAGTACAATACGTCGGACCGGTTTTGGGCTGAAGCGGTCAACACCACTTGCCATGCCATAAACCGGTTGTATCTTCGCCCCATACTTAAGAAGACGTCTTATGAGCTCCTAACCGGTAACAAGCCCAACATTTGTTACTTTCATGTTTTTGGGAGCAAATGCTACATTCTTAACAAGAAGCCTAGGACTTCGAAGTTTGCTTCTAAGTCCGATGAGGGTTTCTTGCTTGGTTATGACTCAAGCACTTATGCCTATCGTGTCTTTAACAAATCCTCCGGAATTGTTGAAGTAGCACGTGACATAGTGTTTGATGAGACTAATGGCTCCAAGTGGAGCAAGTTGATTGTCATGTGTTAGATCAAGAGGAAGCTCCACAAGTCGTGATAGGAAGGATGGCGCTTGGAGATATTCGACCACAAGAACACCCACAACACTCAAGTGACCATCCTACACATCAAGCAAGCTCTTCCTCAAATAATCAATATCAAGTTCCCCAAGATGCGCTCCAAGAAGATGAAAATGGAGGCATAAATCAAGGGGGAGACAATGAAGATGAGGAAGACCAAGATGAAGATTCAAGACCTCAAGTGCCTCACCCAAGAGTGCACCAAAGCGTTCAGACAACATACTTGGAGACATCTCCAAGGGGGTAACTACTCGATCCCGTGTTGCAAACTTTTGTGAACATTACTCTTTTGTTTCTTCCTTCGAGCTCCATAAGGTTGAAGAAGCACTACGAGATTCGGATTGGGTGATGGCCATGCAAGAAGAGCTCAACAACTTCGAAAGAAATCAAGTATGGGAGCCTATGAACAGGCCTAATGCGAATGTTGTAGGCACCAAGTGGGTGTTCCGCAACAAACAAGATGAGCACGGGGTGGTTACAAGGAACAAGGCACGACTTGTGGACAAAGGGTATTCACAAGTCAAAGGTTTAGATTTCGAAGAAACCTTTGCTCCTGTAGCTAGGCTTGAATCAATTCGTATATTACTTTCCTTTACTACTCACCATGATTTTTAAGCTATATCAAATAAAAGTTAAGAGCGCATTCGTCAATGGTCCAATCAAGGAAGAGGTGTATGTGGAGCAACCCCTGGGGTTTGAAGATGAAGAACTCACAAACCATGTGTACAAATTGCGTAAGGCTCTCTATGGACTCAAACTAGCTCCTAGAGCTTGGTATGCGTGCCTTAGAGATTTTCTAACTCAAAATGGTTTTAAAATTGGGAAGGCAGATTACACTTTATTCACTAAGCACTTTAATGATGATTTGTTTGTTTGCCAAATATATGTTGATGACATTATATTTGGTTCTACTAACAAAGCTTTTTGTGATGAGTTTTCCAAGATAATGACCGAAAGATTTGGGATGTTTATGTTGGGGGAGTTGAAGTTCTTCCTAGGTTTTCAAGTGAAGCAACTCAAGGAAGGCACGTTCATTAGTAAAACCATGTACACACAAGACATACTCAAGAAGTTTGACATGGACAAGGCCAAACCCATCAAGACTCCAATGGCAACTAATGGGCATCTCGATCTTAATGAAGATGGTCCAAGTGTGGACCAAAATGTATATCATTCCATGATAGGCTCATTGCATTACTTATGTGCATCTAGGCCCTATATCATGCTTAGTGTGTGTATGTGTGCTAGATTTCAAGCTGCTTCCAAGGTATGTCATTTGACCGCCGTTAAGATAATTCTTAGATATTTGGTTCACACACCAAGCCTAGGACTTTGGTACCCCGAAGGCTCTAAGTTTAACCTCATTGCATATTCCGATGCGGACTATGCGGGGTGCAAAGTTGATAGGAAGAGTACATCAGGAACTTGCCAATTCCTTAGTAGATCTCTAGTGTCTTGGTCCTCAAAGAAACAAAACTTCATTGCTCTTTCCACAGCAGAAGCAGAGTATGTCGCCACCGGAAGTTGTTGTGCACAACTTCTTTGGATGCGACAAACTCTTAGGCACTATGACATAAACTTGAGCCATATTCCCCTCCTATGTGACAATGAGAGTGCCATCAAAGTAGCCCACAATCCAGTTGAACACTCAAGGACCAAACACATCGATATTCGACACCATTTCTTGAGAGATCACTCCATCAAAGGAGACATTGCAATTTCACATGTGAGAACCAAAAAACAATTGGTCGATATATTTACCAAACTCTTAGATGAGAAAAAATTTTGTGAACTTAGGAGTGAGATCAATATCTTAGATTCTCGAAATGTGGCTTGAATCTTGCACATCTGATTGTCATATTTTTAAAATTCACACATGCTTGCGAAAAACTCATCCTCCTCAATTTTCTACAAATTATTTGAAATTATTGAATCTTTGTGAACCATGGTCATAGTTTGATTGTTGACTGCTTACTGACCATGTTTACAAAGATACTTTGTGAAATCTAGTCCAAAAGGATCAAATCTCCACTGAAAACTCAATATATAGGAGTTTTTAGCCCTAGGACCGGACTAGTCCGGTGGCTTGGAGTAGTTTGGACCCAGTCCGCTGGCCGGACAAGTCCGGGTCCTAGACCGGACTAGTCTGGCCCTTGGGTACTTAACCTCCCCAGGAAGCCCTCGACCTCTCCACTTCCACTCAAACCCTCTCTCTCTCCAAAACGCACGAAAACGGCCTCTCAAACAGCGATTTTTGATTCCCACCAACAAATCTCGACTCCAATCCGTGGATTGAAGCCCTAAGGTGCTAGGAAACTATTCCCCAAGCATCGGAGGCCGATTCTTCATCCACATTTCAACGATTTGAAGATTTGAAGAGGTATTCTTGACCTAACCCAAAACCTTTGAAATTCAATTCTTTTAGGTCTATTGATAGAAACTTCTTCACAAATGTTGTTGTGCACATCATTGTTATCATGTACCTAAATTTTGGTGGTAGGATCTGTAGATTTTGCAAAATTTCGCTAGATTATGGTTCTTGCTGTGTGAACCGGACTAGTCCGGCCGTAGGGCGGACAAGTCGGACCTAGTGCGGACTAGTCCGACCCTTGGGTGGACAAGTCCGGGTTACACAGTGAAAACCCTCACCTAGGTTGATTTTGAGAATTCTACCACTACCCCATAACTTCCTTGGACTCATATACTTTCCTTTGCACCTCTTATCAGCAACTATGTCGGATTCCGAGTATGTTCCCCTCTCCGACTCCGAGGCCGAGGCTGGAAGGCAAGCTTGTTACCACCGAAAGCGCGACGAGGACCAACTTGTCATGGCATATCTTGACTCTCAGGCCGAAGCAAGAAGAGCAAAGAAGATACAACGAGAAGCTCACAACTCTGCTGCAGCCGAGGCAGCCCCAAAGAAGAAGAGGCTTGTGACTGTGGGGGAGCAAGCTAGAATCCAGGAGGCAAGGACCTCCAAAGACAAGGGAAAGGCCGCAGCGGATGCTGCACCCAAGAAAAGGGTCATAGTGGCCAAGAAGGCAACAAGCAATGCCAAGAAGGGTGCCTCTCAACCCATTGGACCCTTGAAGATGTCATCTCCTGCACGAAACCCAAACCGTGCAGCTGCCTTTAATGCCAACATTTTCAAAGGCAAAGGGGCTGAGAAAGCAAGAAAGCTACGGAAAATCAATGTCTATCAGAGGGAGAGGAGCACAGTGGATCCCGGTTTTGGTGTGACTTCCACTGTGACTACTACCAGACTGTCTACATGTCCAAGCAAACCCCAGTCACCGATGCTCAATGGATCGACTGGGACTACATGGACCAAAAGAATCACGTGGCCTTCAATGATGTGATTGAGGCCGTAGAGCGCCGTGGTCTGAAGAAATTCATGGCCTTTCAGTATGACTGGAATGTGGAGGTGACTGCCCAATTCTACTCCATTGTCTATTTCCACACCGATGGGGACAGGAGGATCACATGGATGACCCACGGAGAGCAATACTCCACTAGCTACTGGGAGCTTGCTCAGTTCCTTGACTTGAAGGATCAACTGGACAATGATATCACAATCTCCAACTTAAGGCCAGTTGATCGCGACACCCTAGAGTACATGTATCCTAGCCATGTACCCTTTAAGGCCGGGCACATCAAGAACATGAAGCCCTTCTACAGTGTCCTCAACAGGGTGCTCCGGAAGACCATTGCCCCCAAGGATGGAGATGCGAGGATTATTCAAGGAAATCTGAGGCACTTGATGGTACTCCTTGATGGAGATGTTCAGTTCAATGTGGTTGACTACATCTTCGACGACATCTTCAACATCTCGCATGATCCAAACCGATCATGTGGCTATTCTCCGTACATCATGTACATGATCGAGAGGGTCTCCGGACTCAACTTCAAGAAATACATATGTCACCGAAGGCTTTGACCTCAACTCCATCCTCCGGAGCCTGCTGCCCCTAGGAGGAAGAATGCGGCTCCTCCTACTTCTTCTTCTCGCTTTGTGCCATCACCTCCTCCACCTCCGCCTTCATCACAATGCGGGAGTGGATTCTTCAAGTGCTTGAAAGCTCTTTTCTCCTCTTGCCGGAAGACAGAATTCGGCAACATCGCATGGAGCGTCGCAACGAGAAGTATCTCAAGGCGATGTGCGACAAGCTGGACATCCCTATGTCTCCCGCCGAGGAGAGTGATGGTGAGCTCACTTCATTCCTGGAGTTCACCGCCGAGGAGCTAGCACAAATTGATGAAGCAGGTACTTTTACCGCGGCCCCGTTCGATGATGATGCTCATATTGATCCAGAGGCCACGGAGAGCGATAGCGGGCACCAAGGCGGATACGACGACGACGACGATGATGACGAATAATATGTCTTAGGTTTCTTCTTTCCTTCTTTTCTTTTTTTGTGTCTTGATGCCAAAGGGAGAGAGATTGGAAGGGAGTACCTAGCAAGTCTTGAGGGAAGCGAGATTGATATTTGATCCACTATTGAACTTATGTTTTAAAACTTTCATCTCAAGTTGTTGTAAGACTTAAATTGTGATGTTATTATGTCTAATTTGTGATGTATTGCCTCAATCACATGTCTATCTTGCACATTTGTCGCCTTATCACAATTTATGAGCACATCACTTAGGCACCCCACCATAACATTTATATGTATGAGAACTCTCTCAATTACTCTTTCTCATGATGCATACATTGAGGGGGAGTCACTCATACAAATACATGTTATGAAAAACAAATTATTATCTTTTTGTTGAAGTCTTAATGTGTTGTCATCAATCACCAAAGGGGGAGACTGAAAGTGCATCTAGGCATCCCCGTGGGTTTTGGATGATTGATGGCGACAATTAAGAAACTAATGAGCTGCGTTGATTTTAAGCACAGGAATGACGGATAAAATGAGATGAAATCCCCCAAAAAGGAAAAGGATAAAACGGGTGTCAAAGGCTCAAGCATAGAAATTAGGGTTTCTATGGAGTTGAGCTTATATGAGTTGTGTCATGTGAGAGGGTGGATGTATCATGTGCATTGAGATCATTCAAGGGGGCTCAAAGTGGTGGTTGAGAGAAACACCTAGGTGAGAAGCCAAAAATGAGAAAAGACCCTAGGAGGCCGGACTAATCCGGGCCTCAAGGCCGAACTAGTCCGGCCAGGAAGACCAGTCCATTTGGAGACAGACCAAACGTCTCTGGAGTGATTCTTAGTGGATTTGGAGCTAAGTCCCAGAAAACCGAACTTGTCCATTTTTGGACGGACCAAAGCTCTGTGGAAAGGTTCAGACTTGTCCGTTTGGGTACGGACTAGTCCGTTTGAGACTTAGTGAGATAAACTGAGAGAACTCTAGAGGGTCGGACTAGTCCGGGTCTACCCAGATGAGTCCATTTTGGGATGTACTAAAGCCTTCTATCCTACTTCGGACTAGTCCGCTTGGGACCGAACTAGTCCGTTGTCTAGTGACAGTTTGAATTTGGAAATTTGGCAGGTAGCGTGACGATCGCCGCGCAGTGCGGCAGTTGTCAGGAACTGACCAGAGGTCAGTGGTCCCATTGGGTCGGACTAGTCCAGGTCTAGTGGCTGGAGTAGTCCATCCTTCTGCTGAGGTCAGCAGAAGGGGCTTGGGACCCTTATAAAAAGGGGACCCCAAGCCTCATTTGAACAGGACTTGATCCCTAGCACCGCCACAAGTGACCAAGAGCCTTCCAAAGCCTTCTACTCGTCCTACTAGCCCTCTAAGACCAAATCATGAAGAGATTAGGGTTTGGGGTGGAGAGTGAAGGAAGATCATTGCGCTTGGGCTCTCGGTTTGATCCCTTTGCACATTGTGATTGTGTTTTGTGGCTTGTGTGAGTTGAGCTTCATGTGCTCCTCATTGTATTGATTTGTGGGAGGCTCAACTTGTGAGCAGCCCCATCAAACTTGGTGATTACCCATTGATATAGTGGAAACCAAGCCGACCATTGTGGTGGCTTTGTGAGAAAAGGGTCAAGTGAGACCCGGTCCTTGTGTGGACTTCTCAACGTGGATGTGGGCTTCTTCGTGGAGCTGAACCACGGGATCAATCTTGTCTCACTTGTCTTTTACTTTTTGTGATCACTAGTATTGCTATTAGGGTTCATATTTTTCATACTTCTTCTCACTTTTGATCCTTGTTAAATCTTGTGATCTAAGTGCTTAAATTTTCCAATCTTAGTTGTACTAAGTTACTATACATTGTTTACATCTTGGTTGAACTTAAATTCTGCAAATAACTTGTCAAAACCAAGTTTTTAGGTTTTCACCCTGTGCTGAGCGGACTAGTCCGGCCCTGTCCAAACAAGTCCGGCCTCAGGATTTTAATCTCGTTTGATTAAGCCATTTCAGGTCTTATTTCCTATTGACCCCTCTCTAGGCCAATTTCACTTGCCATCTTGCCATTCTCCATTGGAGGAACAACAACTGCCAGTTGAGCCAATTGAGTCTCCAACATCTTGTTGAAACTCAATTGATTCTTGAAGGCTGAGGATAGTCCTTCAATCTTGGCATTAATGTTTTATAGGGTCTTGTCATTGGCCGACAACTTCTTGGATATAGCCTCATTGATATTCAGCTGGCCAATGGCAAGTTCTCTCAAGTTGGGTTGATTTCCATTGTTGCCATTCTTGTTGTACCCTCCTTGAAAGAATGAGCGTGGTTGGCCCCACCCTTGACCTCCTGGACGATAGCCATTGTTGTTTCCATTGTTGGCTATGTATAGGGCATCCTCACAGGTTTCTGGGCAGTCATTTCCCAAATGGCCTGTGTTGCCACAGACTTCACAAGTGATGTGAGAGTCTAAGGCTTAAGCATTGCCGCACACTTCACCATTGCCTTGTCCATCAATTTTCTCCATAAAGAGGTCCAATTTAGCAGCGATAATGTCCACCTCCTTCAAGGTGTGCTTGCCTCGCTGGCGGGTACATCGCTCCAACTGATGTTTGACACCATCTTCTCAATCAAATCTTTGGTTTTGGGCACCATTAATGAGAAGAGTATTCCCAAAGGGTGTCATTTATATTTTCCCAAAGGAAGGCTATGTGGAAGTAAGACAATAATCAAGTGGAAAAGTTAGGTTGGCCTAGGTAGGGTTCTAGCAAGGATTGGTTTAATGATAAGTTGAGGTAGTGTGACACACACAAGAGCATTCTATCATAACGGTAAAAATGAGGTAATAGAAGGATTAGGCTAAAAGTTAGGTATAGACTCCTACTATGCTTCTAATGTACATATACATAGACTCAGTTAGTTACTAATGATTATATTAATTATGAATTATCATGCTAAGTGGATTAACACATTGGGCATGGGTTTACCACTAGCAACACTAGGCGACTCCCGCCAAGAGCCTGTGGCATAGCCGAACGTGGAGGACTACAAGGACAGATAGGACTGTCACCACCTACTGCCTACCTCTTCAATCTGTGGGTCTTCTATCCTAGCACCATGTGATGCGGACATCACTTCTATGGATACAAACAACACTCCATTGAACATACAAGATGCAATCAATAGAGTTCATACACAACAATTAATTTCAGAGGTGAACTCGTTCTTATATATTTCCTTATATGTTTTTGAGCATAGATTGCTACTTAATGATTTATTTGTGATTAGGATCCATGGAGAGGTTCAAGGAGTACTTGGAGGGAGTATTAGGGGTGTGGAAGACCAGATAATTCGTTCAAAGAAGATGGAAACCGAACCAAACTCCGAATCGTGTCCAACTCGGAGTCTAGGAGCAGTACGCACTAAAACGGACGCCCAGGATGCATACGAACTCCGTTTTGGACGTTCCAGATATGCACGGAAAGGAGAGAGGATAACCTTTCTAATGGCGCTGGTACCATATCAAAATTCATTCGGAGTCGACAGGAATCGTCGAAACAAAATCGAGTTCAGAATCTGTCAGGGTGCTGCGCCATCGTATTGGGCCATTGGGCCTTGTATTAAGTCTAAGTCCATTATTTTCGTGTGTTAGGGTTAGGTCACGACCCCAACACCCCCTTGGAAGTCCTACCACATATATATACTCCATAGTAGCCGCCATGAACAATTGGGTTTTGCATAGATTAATAATATCGTTGTTCTACAGTTTGTGAAACCCCAACTTCGCGATTTCAGATCGTGTCTTCTACGTTCTTGCTTGTGTTCTCGGTTGCACTTGCAGGGATTAGCCTTCTTGGCGAGGTCAATCGTGTGAAGCATGGTTGATAACCAATGGAGCGGTGGTGTAGTGATTGCAGGGGCTGTTCGTGTTCTACTCGAGAGCCTCGGATCATCAACGTCGAGATCTCCACATCAATCGACTTATCCATTACCTTTCGGAAGATCGGGACTCATCATTTTTCCTATCAATTGGTATCAGATTTCCAGGTTGCCTGTTAGGTAATTCATCTATCCATTACATTAGTTTTGTTTTTCATACCTAGAGTCCACAAAAAAGCCACAAAAAAACTTGCAGTTTAGTAGATCTATTCATTACTTTGTCCAAACCACGTTGAGCCTTTGCAACTTTGTTATTCAGTTTGGTTTTGTTGAGTTTGTGTCCGTGGTTGAGTCATATTGCTGGTTTAGAAAGTGTTTTTGGTCTTAGTTTGAATTTTGCATTGTGGGATTCATCCTTTTGAATCACGTTATCACGTCCAGATTAGATTCACCTCTGTCCAGTTTGTTATTTTCATCATATCTCGCACATACGAACTCGGATTTTGGTGTTCTTGTACTTTCTGGAAATATTAAGAAGTTCTCTATAACTTTCGTATTCATCATTTGCCCATAAAATATAGTTATCGATGTCTAAATTGCATTGGATCCGAATCTGTTATTGACCTAAAAATTCTAAACAGTCTGTATTTCGGGGGCAATATCTTCTATTGTTCTTTTCCAAAATAGGTCTTCCATATATTTAAATTAAAGAGGAGACATATATCTACAATCTTGCTGTTCTAAGTTTTACAATTTAGAGCCTATAAGTGTACCTATTTGTCCTTGGAAGATTGAGCAGAAAATCTGCGACAGACACACGAGATATCTTGGATTGATTTTCATTGTGTTCTTCCCTAGCATCACATTCTGAAAAAAAAAGGAAGAAAAAAGAAAAAGTCAAGTGAAAAACAAGAAAGAAAAGCCGCACAAAAAAAGAGGAAAAAAACAACAAAAAAAAACAGAAGTGATTGCATTCTTTGTGTCATCTAGTTTTGTCTCATGTCTTGCTAGCTTGAACTACTAGGAACACATTTAGGCCAGCAACTTTGACAAATACTTTGGACACTTATTCAACTTTACTATCTGATTTCATTGTTGCTAATCCTTGCTACATAGAAAGTGCCATCCAAGCTACACCTTACTCTTGAGCAGAATCGATACACCTTTGCAATCATCCCACGCTTCATTGGTTTCTTCATACCGTCCACCGTTTGCCAACTGCAGTGTCAGTAAGAACACTTGTAAGAGTGTGGTAAGATGCTTGAGAGTGTGTGATTTCACTTCCACTTTGCCATTATCCTTTGTAGTTGATAGGGATAACATATTTTTTTTGTTGTCTTCTGTTTGCTACTAACAATGTCAGGTAAAAGCAAGAATCATGCATTATATGCTGAGATGATGGACATGATGAAGACAGTGATGGAGTTGCTCACTAAAAATCAAACATCAACCAAGGTTTCACATGACATTCAGACCACCTTTACAACACCTTCCATAAGAAGTAATTACATTCTCCCATCTCTTCCTTCTTATGATGGTCTTGGTTATGATGAATATATTACTTGGGAAATAGAGGTGGATAAATTTTTTGGACAATGTCATATGTGTGAGAGGAAAAAGATTAGAAATATTGCAAGTGCATTAGTAGATTGTGCATTAACTTGGTGGAACAATTTAAATGAATTAGAAAAACCTCGAACATGGAAAGAAACGAAAATTCTTATGCGAGAAACTTTTGCTAATGTATCTATGTGCAAAGAAGAAATTCAGCAATTTGAGAAGAAATTTCTTGTTGTACCTCCTTTTGTGTCTATTGTTTTGCGGGACAATATAGAAAATAATATAGATGATGCAAAAGAGAACGAGGCTTTTGACAACACTTGTGAAATCTTAGATGGATCAACTCATAATGCACTCGAAATCACTGCTGAAAATGGTAAGGCAAAACATTCTACAAATACAGAAGGTGGGAAGTTTTTGGATGTTCTGAATTTTTCCACCAATCATGCTATTTTCGAGGAGCAACTATTAGAATCGTTTATTTATACACCATTGTCACATGATGATTTTCCTGCTGATCGTTGCGCTACGAAAGAGTTGTGTGCTAATAACTCTATTATACCTATGCAAAAACAAGTTAATGTAAGATGATTGTGTTTTGTATTCACCTACTTGTGTTGAAATTAATAATTTGATCACCGCTACTGCTGAAAATGATGAGCTGAAATTTTTGTCTTCTCTAAATACTTTGGGTTATATTGAATTTGACACTCTTTGTGATCTAAATATTGTAGAGAGGAGAATATTTTCACAATCTGAATTGCCTTTATTAAGTAGAAATATTTTTCATGCTATAGGCAACTATGAAGATAGTGGTGAATTTATGGTGCATAAAGTTTACATATGTTCAAATGTGCAAGCTCCTTTTGTGCTGCAACAACATGGTGAAAGTAATGGATGCACTAACACTAATAATGTATTGTCAAGTTTTTCTAGTATTTTTTCCTTGCAGCAGGGACAACAAAAGCATTATTCACTGTGGTTGTGCATTATGGACAGCACTCATTCTACCTCCAAAGCAAGCCTCTTTGCTGGACATACGAGCAAGCCGAGGACGGCTTGTCATAAAGAAGGGGAGAATGATGAGATCATGCACATTATTATTGCATCTATAAACATGACACAATGTTTATTTGTTTGGGATCCTGGCTCAAGTGAATGTGCACTCTTATTTGATGGACAAGATCAAGATGGCGCACTATGTCGTCCACCACCTTGGCCTCCTCCATTCTTGCATACAAGAAGACTTGATGGTGTTGAACATTTCGACCAACACATGAGAGGAGATGAACTTGAGTCGAGGACGACTCCAATTCAAGAAGGGGAGAATGATGAGGACATCACTTATATGGATACAAACAACACTCCATTGAACATACAAGATGCAATCAATAGAGTTCATACACAACAATTAATTTCAGAGGTGAACTCGTTCTTATATATTTCCTTATATGTTTTTGAGCATAGATTGCTACTTAATGATTTATTTGTGATTAGGATCCATGGAGAGGTTCAAGGAGTACTTGGAGTGAGTATCATGGAGAATTTGTTCAAAGAAGATGGAAACTGAACCAAACTCCGAATCGTGTCCAACTCGGAGTCCAGGAGCAGTACGCACTAAAACGGACGCCCAGGACGCATACGAACTCCGTTTTGGACATTCCACATATGAACGGAAAGGGGAGAGGATAACCTTTCTAATGGAGCTGGTCCCATATCAGTCGACTGGAATCGTCGAAACAAAATCGAGTTCATAATCTGTCAGGGTGTTGCGCCATCGTATTGGGCCATTGGGCCTTGTATCAAGTCTAAGTCCATTATTTTCGTGTGTTAGGGTTAGGTCATGACCCCAACACCCCCTTGGACGTCCTCCCACCTATATATACTCCATAGTAGCCGCCATGAACAATTGGGTTTTGCATAGATTAATAATATCGCTGTTCTACAGTTTGTGAAACCCCAACTTCGCGATTTCAGATCGTGTCTTCTATGTTCTTGCTTGTGTTCTCGGTTGCACTTGTAGGGATTAGCCTTCTTGGCGAGGTCAATCATTTGAAGCACGGTTGATAACCAACGGAGCGGTGGTGTAGTTATTGCAGGGGCTGTTCGTGTTCTACTCGAGAGCCTCGGATCATCAACATCGAGATCTCCACATCAATCGACTTATCCATTACCTTTCGGAAGATCAGGACTCATCATTTTTCCTATCACCATTCTAGCATATTATGTAATTACCTTAAGATCCTAGGCACAAGCCATGCTAAGGCAATGAACTAAATTATCATTGAACCAATGTAAATGCATAGCATAAGTGATTCACATTAACATAGTCATATCATAGTTAATTAGACTATAGAGGAGGTTTATAGTGTTTATGATAATGTAATAAGAATGGTATAGCACAATCATAAATAATATTCCAACCACATACACGGAATCCACAATCAAACAAGAAATGCTTCATCCAAGTATATGAACAATAGTAGACTAAAGATATCATCTTTATTATGAGTAAAGTCACAAATACAAATAGGAATATCGGAGACATACCTTTTCCAATTGGGAAGAGACTCCTTCTACTCCTATCATACTTGGTCTATGGACTAGAGACTCTCCTCTCTACAGCCTATACTCCTCTAAACCTATGGAGAGTAGTGGATACAATGGATGATACTCAAGTGGTGTGTGTTAAAGTGAGGGGTGAGGGGTCCAATTTAAAAACTATTATGATAGCCATGCTCCCGGTTATGAGCAACATGGACGCTCACATGATTAGAGTTTTGAACCTTGAACATGGTTTTATGGCTGGAATTGAATGAGGGATTGGTATTGGTTCAGTAATTGGCTTGGGTATATGGGATTGATGGAATTGAGACGTATGAGTAGTTATGAGTTGATTTTTGATTAATAATGCTGGTATTGGTTACATAAGTTGAAATTAATGTTATTTGGGTTATTTTGGGAAGGACCCCACTTAATGATGATATAATTGCAATTTCAACTGTTTTGAATGTACTTTTATGTAACTAGCCATTATTTATTATCATTCCCTGTTTAAGCTACATGTCATACTTCCCCACACTTGCTGAGTACGACATGTGCTCACCCTTGCTATTCCCTCAACAAATTCAGACGCATGTGACAATGTGGACTACCAGGAGGTCTTTGAGGAATTCTAGGCATGCGTGTTACCGTCAAGCTTGCCTGTGGAGTTGGAGTCATTAGTGTTTAGTGTTTTCCGCTGCAGTTGTTTAGAGCTTGCATTCGAGACTATTTGGTTTGTAATAAGGAACTATTATTAGTGTTATTATTTGAGACATGGTTTTATCTGTTTATCGTTCGTGAATCACTTGTGTATGTGTGTTTAACATCCTGGGCACACATATGCATCATGCTTGGTTCATTTTTGGAACCAGGTGTCATAGGAACCGCCACAAAATGTGAAGGAAATCCGAAGTTTTCTTAGAATGGCTAGATATTACTGTCGGTTCATCAATGACTTTTCCAAGATAGTGAAGCCCATGACTGAGTTGTTGATGAAGGAGAAAGCTTTCCAATGGACTCAAGCGTGTCAAGACCATTTTGAGGAGCTAAAGAAGAGGTTAACCAACGCACCATTCTTGGTTTTGCCCAATGTGAGCAAGAGTTTCGATATTTATTGTGATGCATCAAGACAAGGGCTTGGATGTGTGCTCATGCAAGAAGGTCAAGTGGTAGCCTATGCATCGAGGTAGTTGAAGAAACATGAGCAGAATTATCCTACACACGATCTTGAACTTGCAGTCGTGGTGTGTGCTTTGAAGATATGGAGGCACTACATTATTGGTCATAGGTGTGAGATTTACACGGATCACAAGAGCCTCAAGTACATTTTCACACGAACGGACCTGAATTTGAGGCAAAGAAGATGGTTGGAGCTCATCAAGGATTATGATGTTGGAATCAATTATCACCCAGGAAAGGCTAATGAAGTGGCCGATGCTTTGAGTTGGAAAGGAGAAAGCCACCAAGTCACGGTTCAGGAATTGCCATCCGAACTATGCAAGGAGTTTGAATGGTTGAGTCTTGGATTTATGGACGAAATGAGAATAATGGAGTTAAATACAACATTGGAACAAGAAATTTGAGAAGGTCAAACAAAGGATGAGGAAATTCAGGAAATCAGGGAAAGGATCCAAGAAGGGAGAGAATGGAGGTTTGATGAAGATGATCATGGTACTCTATGGCTGGGAAAGTGGATTGTTGTGCCTAATGTAAAGCAAATTCGCGAGGTGATATTAAAGGAGGCACATGACTCACCTTACTCAATTCATCCCGGCTGTACAAAGACGTATAAGGACTTGAAAACTTGCTATTGGTGGGATAGGATGAAAAAGGACATAGCCAAATAGTTGCTTTATGTGATGTGTGTCAATGAGTCAAAGCTGAACATCAAAGGCCAGCTGGATTATTGCAGCCATTGATGATTCCAGGGTGGAAGTGGGAAGAAGTCGGTATGGACTTCATAGTTGGATTACCGCGAACCCAGTCCGGTTATGACTCAATATGGGTAATTGCTGATCGGTTGACAAAGTTAGCTCATTTCATTCCTATCAAGACCAAGTATACCGATGCACAATTATTTGATTTGTACATGGAGAAAATTGTATGCCGACATGGAGTTCCGAAGAAAATAGTGTCTGACCGAGGTTCTCAATTCACCTCTAGGTTCTGGCAGAAACTGCATGAAGCTATGGGTACAAGGTTAAATTTCAGCTCTTCATATCACCCTCAAACGAATGAACAATCGAGAGGACAAATCAAATATTGGAAGATATGTTGAGAGATTGTGCCTTGAAGCATGGACGCGGCTGGTACAAAAGCTTGTCGTATGCTGAATTTTCCTACAATAACAGTTATCAAGTAAGTTTGAAGATGTCACCATATGAAGCACTATATGGAAGGAGATTAGGACACCCTTGTTTTGGAATGATATAGGAGAGAACCAATTATTTGGGCCTGATGTGTTGCTAGAAGCTGAAAAGCAAGTTCAGACAATTCATAAGAATTTGAGGGCTGCACAATCAAGACAAAAAGGCTATGCGTATAATAGGCTAAGAAACTTAGCTTTTGAAGTGGGAGACTTCGTATATATTAAAGTGTCACCTATGCGAGGTCATAAGTGATTTAACGTCAGGGGCAAGTTGGCACCTCACTATATTAAACCATTCAAGATTTTGGGCAAACATAGAGAAGTGCCATATAAGTTGGAGATGCCAACACATATTTCCGATGTTCATGATGTGTTCCATGTTTTGCAGCTCAAGAAGTGATTAAGGGTACCGGAAGAACAAGTGCCAATAGAGTATTTGGAGTTAGAGGAAGATTTGACTTATGCCGAGCAACCAGTCAAAATTTTGGAAACCGAGGAGAGAGTCACAAGAAACAAGGTGATTTATTGGTGCAAAGTACAATGGAAGCATCATGCAGAATCAGAATCAACTTGGGAGCTAGAAGATGACCTCAAGAAAGAATTTCTCCATCTCTTTCCTTCTACATCGAATCTCGAGGGTGAGATTCATTTTAAGGGTGGTAGGTTTGTAACACCCTCATTTTCATCCATCATGCATTGCATACATTCTTATACATGTTTAGCATTAAGAAACATAAAAAGTAACAAGTATAAATGAAATAGAATCAAAACAACATTTAAAAACTTGTATAGTTGCGGACTTGTCCGGTTTGGACCCCGGACTAGTCTGGTTTTGCTCTCTGTTGTCCTCTGGACTTTTCTGCTTTTTGCTGCAGATTAGTCTGAAAACGTTTATGTTGTTGTCCGGACTTGTCCGTTCTCAGGTACAGACTAGTCCTTTCTTCGCTACTAGAACTCTTGGAGTTGTCTGGTAACCCCTCTGTTGGTCCGGTTTGTGGAAAAATGAACAAGCCTCTGAACTTGTCTGTTCAAGTCTCTGTTCCCGATGGACTTGTTCGGCCCCTAGCGGACTTGTCCAGTATGCCTGACTCGGATTCAGTTTTTCCTCCACGATATGTTATTGGGTATTTACCTTAATTGGGCTCAAGAATGTCATAACCCCTTTGGAGCCCATGTGGGACCCCACCCCGGCCTCCACTGCCTTAAACGTGAGATCCATCAAACCCTACCACCTCCACCTATATATAAACACCCCAACACCCACCTTTCATCTCTTTGTCACAATTGAAGAAACTCCTAACCCTAGTTCGTGAGAGCCGCCATCAAGGAGCCTCCACCGCAGGGAGAAGAAGAAGGAGGATGAAGATCAGTGTCGCTCTTGTGATCTTCATCAACTCACCAACATCATCATCAATTCTCCACCAATTCTTCGTCTCCTTCGATCTTGACGTTGAGTTCTCGAGTATTCAACTCTTGAACCCTTGGATTCATAGTAAACATATTAGATGCATATTTTCTACGTAAATTATGGTTCCATATTGATTTTAACTATGCTCTAATTGGAAACTCGGCAAAAAACCCTAGCCAACGGACTTGTCTGGCCCCTGTGCGGACTAGTTCGATTTTCTTTCTGTACCAAAACGGACTTGTCCGGTCCCTGTGCGGACTAGTCTGGTCTTCCTATTCTGAATGCTCCTGGAACTTCTTTAACAACCTCTGAAATGATGTGGAACTTGTTCTAACATGTAATACTTAATTGTAACTAGCTAGTAAGCCATTATATAAACCTAGTAACATGCATCCCCCCATAATTGCATTAATCATGCATGTCATGGCATATTGAGTAATATATGAGCATTTATTAATTGTAATGTTTGTTTTGTATGTTTGTTGCGCGGAATAGAAGGTGTTGCGCTAGAGGGTGCTATCGAGGACCTCCAGCACCGGAACTTTGAATCTATTGATCCAAACCACTCTCAAGAGCAAGGCAAGTGTCCTTGAATTTTGATCCTGTTTTAAATGTTTTGTTTGCAAAAATGCATGTTTGTGTCAAATTGATGGGAAACCCATGATAGATGTTTACTAGTATTATTTGACTATCCTTGTCGCTTGGAATATATTGTAGAGTGTCGGGAAGGGTATTTTACCTTTTTGCTTCACTCTAATAATTGGGATGTAAAAATAACCAAATGGCTTAACTATGAATTAATGAACTTATGGATGATGAGAATTAATGGACATGATTTATTGGTAACATGGGACTTGGGAGATCTAAGCAAGCATAGTTTGTGGATTGGGTTGGATGATATGGTGGTTTTGCGTGCTTTAGATCTTAGGACCAGTTCATGTGAGAATAAGCCAGGACAACAGTGTCACCACAAGGCCAAGTATGGGTGGGCTTAGATGATTAATTAGGTGTATTGCAAGCATTGTCCAGATCATTTGGAGGAGCGGGGAATGGGAGTCGGTTGGGTTTTCAATAGTGGCGGGACTTCCCTGGGATCCGAACGGCACACTAGGGGTGCCCTTGGTTGGATGTGCTCAGTTGGAGGCATCACCATCGGCGAAACCTCAGTGGGTCTGAATATGTTGGTAATCCCTTTGTAAAGGCTATTTTGTGATCTCTTGGCCATACACCTAAGGAAGTGTAATTGGCATAAGGGAGGTTTCTTTAGTCGCTGACGGGTGACAAAATCACGAACTTTTGGGTAAAACGGTACAACCTCTGCAGAGTGTTAAAATAACTATCATGATAGCCGTGCTCCTAGACAACTTCCATGATTAGATTGAAACCGGGTTTTTGGGATGGTTTGGTATTGGTTATGGTTTGAGTTATGATAAATGGACATGGTTGGTGATGATGGTAATAATCTGGTATATGGATGGATAATTGATGATGGTTTCGTATTATGATAATTATTATGGATATGATGGGATTATTTCACCTAGACATTGTAGGATACTTTTTACATGTTTTAAATGTACTTTTCAGCAAATAACCATTATTTATTATCATTCCTTGTTTAATATACATGTCATTATTTTTCCCACACTTGTTGAGTACAACATGTGCTCACCCTTGCAATTCCCCTACCAACAGTTTCAAGTGATGTTTGGGAGTATCCTGAGGTTAATGCATAGTACTAGGTTGTGTACTGCCGTCAGCTTGCTTGTAGATTGCATGGAGCCGCGCTATGTCCACTTTGCTTAATTGCTTAGTTTGCTTAGTTGCTTAGCTTGCTTGGTTTAGATTATTTTTGCTGCATTAGTTTCAGAATTTATAAAAAATAATGATCATTACAATTGTAATTTGAGGATTATATATTGTATCTTCTGTGCGATTGCAGATCTCATCTCCTATTGGAGATGATCTGGGGTGTTAAGAAATACCAAAAGTGTCCATCCCTAGGTGAAAGGTTGTGGTGATGTGATATTTGCCTGCTACAGTATCTTTAACCGCGGTGGTTCTCGATGCGGCTGTTGTGCTTCCGCTGCTCCGCCTTTATGGGAACTGCCGACTCATCTTCTCAGGTGGCTGACTGCTTGGGCCAGCCCTTCTTTCAGGGGACCTTGGCCCTACTGTCATGGGTGCGGCGGGTTGCGCAGTGCGTGCCGGGTCTAGGAGACCCGCATGATGTGTCCAAGTGTCGAGGGTTAAGTAAAAAGAAAACCTTTGTGGGTGAAAGAAGTACCTTTCTTACTCGCACGCCATCGCTTAAACGTTCGACTTCTTCATTGAGCCCCCAAATCTTCACCTGTCGCCAAGCTCTTGCTCTACTCCCGCTGCAATGGCTTCGATTTCGCCTTGCTCTCGCGTTAAGACGGAAGATCAACTGGTAGCGATAAGGCGACTGCTTGGCTGGCATGCCGAAGAGCAAACGAGGTGGATCCGCTACAGATCATCTTCACTTCACGATCTACGCGGAGATGAGATCATCTTCTTCACTGCATACACGGCGGCTAGCCTCGGGCTCCCAGTGTCCCCGTTCTTCCTCGCGAAGCTGGAGGCGTTTGGCCTGCAACTCTGCCACCTGTCGCCGAACTCCACCATGGCAGTAGTATTTTGTCCACTTTTGTGAGGTGTTTGTGGGCGTCCCTCCATCGATGGAGCTATTCCGGTACTTCTTCATGCTGAAGACCACCGGGAAATTTTGACAGGCCAGGTGGGGGCCTACTACATCCAACATCAGGAGAAGACTTCCAAGTGGTACATTGCACCCTTCAAGGGATCCAATTGGGACCACAGGAGGAAAGCTGAGTGATCATGAAGATCGACATCCATGCTCCCCTGAACCTGCCCACTAGGGACCCGACTTCTAAGCCCACCTCTTATGAAGAGCTCTCGAAGTTCAAGGAGTACATAACCGTGATGGCTAGGGTCACCCTCCTAGTGAAAGAGGTCCTCCTCCTTGATGGTGTTGAAGGACTTCCTGTCCCGCCGCATCGCTCCCCTCCAGTAGTGTGAGCACCGAGCCTGCTACTACTACGGCGAGCACGACCGGTGGCGGTTGGAGGTTGGACTCAGTTCGGATCCTAGACCTCAGATGCTAGTGGGGATTCTAAAGGCGATGAACTGCGACCCGATAGATGAGCACACGTCACTGTCCCGTTATGACTCCCGACCTAAGGAGAGAAGTGTGGAGCAAGATGTCGAAGCTCGACGACATCGGCCCCGTTCGGTGGCAGGCCGGCAGGGTCCTCTCGGGCTTCAGCCATCCTGGGGCACGGCCATGCCAGGGGCCACCAAGGGTCCGCACCCACTCCGCACCATTCAGGGGGGTGGAGGGGAGGACTATGATGACCCCAAATAGGGGGAGGGAGAGGCAATCGGTACATGATTCCACTCTGGGGAAGCGGTCCTGCAAGCCAGAAAGGGGCTCTGACTCCGTGGGTAGACGCCCCGAGGCTTGTTCGCTGAAGCCGAGTGGTGGGGCTTCGACCGAGGATGGCCTCGCCTCTGAGCAGAAAAAGCGGAGGCTGGTGCGCGGGGATGGCACCCCGATCTCCCCTCACGAGGAGCCCGGACCAGATGACACCCTCGTCATCGACCTGGACTTCGAGGCCAGCGACGACTCTAGAGGCACTGCAGCCACGCAGTCCCAGATGGTGGGGCCCCAAGATGCGAGCGCCCGACGATGGGCGAGGAGAAGAACCTCAGCAGCAGCTTCAGTGCGGGGGGGTGTGGATGGATCCATGCTGGTGGTAATGCTAACGCACATCGCTCCTCTAGTGCAGGAGCCAGTGGTGGCGGCACCGGACACGACGATGGGGCGAGGGGGCCCAACCCGCCATGCAAGCTGGGGAGCCAGGATTGCTGGAGGTACCAGGCCCACCGGTAAGGCGCATTTATGAATTTGGTGTTGCTTTTTTTATTGCTTCTTTTGTTATGATGAGGGCCATTCTTGGCTTTGTAGGGTGTCGCCAGCCGACATAGCACCCTTGGTGCTGCAGGAGCGGGCGTGACAGTCCCGACCTCCGTCGGTGCTGGTAGTCTGGTTGTGACACCGGCCCCAGACATGACATGGGAGACAGACTCCTCTACGCCCGAGGATACCACATCTGTGATCATGGCTGCCCCTGAGGGCAGTGCAGCTCTTGCAAGTGGCGCACAGGGCCTTGATGCTGGAATGGCGCCTACGGAGACCAGCGTCGTGTCTCCTGCAGAACAACTTGTGCTTGAGGGCGCTCTAGCCTCTGGCAACACTGTGGCCCTTGTGGCGGACCCTCACGCTCCCACGCCCGATGAAGTAGATGGGGCCGAGGTAGCTCTAGGCGATGACGCATCCACTTCGGTCAACACAGTTGCGCTAGGTGGAGTGGGCGCGTCTGTCGACATTAATGCGCCTGACCTGGACGTCATGGGCGCTCAGGCGGTGACTCGCCTGTGATGGGTGGGGGCACACCTGCAGTAGAAGACGATGTCGTGCAGGTCGATGACTTGCCTGCGGCAGGTGTTGATGCTCCTTTGCTAGGTAGTGACACACCTCCTCCAGGGGCTTCTACCGTGATGTCTTCGAGCCCCTTGGTGTTGATGGCTGCCACCGAGGAGGCCGAAGTAACTGAGAGGCTTGGAGAAGGCTTGGAAGGATCATGTCAACATCGACGCCCGTCTCAAGACCTGTGAGGATGTGCGGTTGGACCTGGCTCACCGCGAGATCACCGTTGGCGATCGGGAGCGGGTGCTAGCGGAGAAGGAGGTGGGGGCCTCTCAAAGCTCCAACTTGACCACGATGAGTTGAGGTCCCACACTCGGGGCCTCAACCGCCAGGAAGCCGACTTGGCACAGTAGCCAGCGCACCTAGACGAGAGGCGCCAAGTCGTGCTGAACTTTGAGCTTGACATCAAGCTCTGAGAGAGCAACCTGGAGCACCATGCCCGGGGGCTCACCGAGCGAGAGGAGGCATTAGCAGCACTATAGATGACCCGATAGGAGGTAAAGGACCTCCAGGCCTCCCGCACAGCAGAGGCGCAGGAGGTTTGGGACTTCTTGGGTCGTGGCGAGGATGGAGCCAGCACGTGAGGTGGGCCAGCTGCTCCCAACCCTGGACTCTGTCTGCTCGAAGAAAAGGGCAGTGGGCACAGTCATCGACGAGCAGCTGGAGGCCGAAGGGAGGGAATTAGCAGGGAAGGTGGCCTCCCATGTGATAGTGTGCTACCAGAGTTGGTACCCAGATATCACTCTGGACCTGATGGAGAAAGGCACCTACGAACCACGGGAGGAGGAGGCGAGGGTTCAAGTTGCAGACCTCGCCTCGCTGGTGGCTTCAGCGTTTAAGCACGACTGAGGGTGGTGGCCCCTAGGCGTAGCGCCCTTGTATCCGGGGCTTGGCCCTTTGTAAATATTGTTTAATGAATATGAATTCATGTTCAGTTTCTTGGCTCTCTTTTGTCTTCTCAACTTGTCCACCTGGGTCCTTAGCAGCGTAAGGGCCCGAAGAACCTTGTTGACCTCGTTAGTTTTTAGGAACCAATGATGGCACACTTGGCATAGCCGCTTTGCATCATTTGACGTCCTGCCTATGGAATCCCTTAAAGGCACCCTAGTAGGTGTGGCCAACTGGTTGGTCATGCCCGCCACTTAGTCGTAGGATGTTGTCGATGGGCCTCGGCGGAGTGCAGGATATTTGGTAGTTGACACCGACGGGCCCCCTGGGGAGCGCCGTGTTTGAAGGTTGATGCTGGCAGGCCCCCTGGGGAGCACCGTGCTTGACAGTTGGTGCCGGTAGGCCCCCTAGGGAGCGCCGAACTTGTATTGAGATGCGTGGCGATTGTCGAAGAAGTCTACAGTGGAATCGAGGCAGAGCCCACTCTCAACATGCGAAACATCGATGGCGGGCCCCCTGAGAGGTGCCAGAGTTAGGTGCTCCGGCGGCGCCCATCATCAACATGCGGAACGTCGATGGAAGGCCCTCTGGGATATGCCGGAGCTAGACGCTATGATGGCGCCCATCTTCAACGTGCGGAACGTCGATGGTGGGCCGCCTGGGAGATGCCAAATTCGTACGCTCCAATAGCGCCCATCGACAACATGCGGAATATTGACAGCGGGCCTCCTGGAAGGTGTCGGAGATGGATGCTCTGACGGTGCCCATCATCAACGCTCGGAACATTGATAGCGGGCCCTGTAGGAGGTGCCGAAGCTGGATGCTCCAGTGACGCCTATCATCAACATGCAGAACATTGACGGTGGGCCCCTGGGAGGTGCCGGAGCTGAATGCTCTGACGGCGTCCATCATTGATGCGAAGAACTTCAACGGCAGGCCCCCTGGAAGACAACAGACCAAAGAAACCTTAATAACAACAAGAGCAGAATGAGAGAGCGTAGTCACTGATCGACACTCATTTCCATTATGTAGAACAACATCAGCGGGCCCCTAAGAGGTGCCGGAGCTGAATGCTCTGGCAGCGCCCATCATCAATGCAAGGAAAGCCGATAGCGGGCCCCTTGGGAGGCGTGAACCCTGCCAATGCTGCTGCTCATAGTGCCTGAACCAACCTTCCTTGTATGTCCTGCACACACGACAGAGGAGGAGTAACTTTGCTCGTCGGTCACCTTTCCCTGCTTTTTAGTTTTATTACGTCTTACGGTCTTGGGCTTGTACGCGGTGCTTGGGTAATTCAGAGCGCTAGTGTCCGGCGCCCGGCTCCCGCCTTACCTAGGGTGTGAGCCTTTTGGCCCACAGTAATTAGGCGTAGCGCTGGGAGGCAGAGTGTGCACTCTTAGGATACGGGACAAGCCGAGACAGAGAGGAAAAATGACCGAGCATATGAAGACGATATGAGAAAACGAGCATAGTCCGATGATCATAAAATTAATGAGTAATTAAATGAACATAAGAGAACACAGGGCAGGACAGGGATTCTTTCGTATTCATAGGAGGAGGCGGGCTTTACAAGAAGGCAACGACCTGCTCCTGATGACAAGGGAGACAGATGTAAAATCCCTAAATTTCATAGTGCAATGTTTCAGCTGAAAGAATAAAAACAAGAATGAGAAAACAAGTTGAAATGGCAATTTGAAAATCAAATTAATTCAAATTGTAATGGAGGAAATTGAAAAATCTGAAGTAAGCTACTGTTCAAACTAATTGAAAATAAAAATAAGAATTGACCATTAACTTCCAAATATTCCAAATATCATCCCTGTCAAATTTTATAAAATTTGGAACACGTTTTCTATTCAATTCAATGTGTACATTAAATTCCATTCAAATTCAAATTCGAATTTGAATTTCAGATGAAACTTGGTCAATTCAGTGAACTGATTTCAGAATCCTATTCTCCATCTTTGAATTTTTCTCCCTACAAATATCTAAGATTTATGGAGCAATGTAGGTAGGAGAATTAAGTGACCAGAGAAGGGATGAGGGTGGATCAATGTGGGACCCATTGGTCAGCCTCCCTAATACGTTGAACCGACTGAACTCTGTTTTCTATGCTGTCCCCGCACTTCAACGCCGGGAGGAGGCTCCACCGCGGCAGGGGCATGCACAAGCAGGCAGCTGCGTGACCTAAAGCTCTCATCTACCCTACTTAAACCTCTATTGCTTCTCCCCAACATTTCCTGTCTCTCTCCCACCGAAACAGATCATCGGTGCCATTGTTGACCGCCTCCCTGTTCGCCACTTTGTCCGACCGTTTTAGCCGACGGTAAGTTTTGTTCCTTGAATAAAAGTGGTGTGCACAAGACCTTCCTCTATCTACTCAAGCTTTTAGATCATGATTTCATTGGCTAAAACGCCTATATTTCATAGTTTTGTGGACACCGCCGTTCTGCCGCTGTGAGGACGCCACTGCCTCCCCGTCGCGCCGGCGCCACAGGCCACCTCTCGAGCCGCTCCCAAAAGCAAACGGGATCACCAGAGCACCTTCTATCTCACGGTGAAAACCATTCTCTATTTAATTCTTTATTCAGCGAGAAATCTTCATTTTTCTCTCGGCCTCATTCATGCTTTGATGCTAGGTTTTGCGTTTAATTCGGTTTGTATGTGTAAGAGTTTTTCAATACAGTTAAGGATTAGAGTCTAGACCCCCATACGCAGCTGAACACCAAAAATCAGAGAAAACCATCGAGTAATTTAGCCAGGAGTCGAGTTTTCGTAGCCGCCCTAGGAAAACTCGTCGGATCACCGTCAGACTTGAGGTTTCTGGCCATTCCACTCCTATTGCACCCCATTTTCGTACTCACCATGATACAAGGAACTTTTTAGACTGTTTCCCCGGTCGTTTGAGCCTGATTCAAGGATTACCTAACATTCATTTTAATACACTTGATCTCCAGTAAAAAAATTTAAGTTCATTGGACTTCATTTACTGGGTGAATTGGTGTTCCAATTCTCGATGTCATTTGAAAAATGAGAAATGTACAGAAACATTTTCAGAATTTCTTACAAACTTGTAAAATCAAGTTCTCCCTATAGGAAACTTAGAAAATTGTGAAACAAATTTTCCTGGAACCAGTTAGACCTCCTATACCATGATCAACCACTGTTAGCCATGACAAAGCTCCAGATTTAACACCAAACTTTAGAGAATGCTTTTACTTGTTGGAATTTTAGAGACAACAAGCTTCCTTGAAAATCTCCTATTCTTGGTCCAGTTCTTCCTCATAGAACCTAGTATCCACTGTAAGAACCCCAAAGCCAATTAAGATCATCTTCATACTTGATCAGTATTTGGAAAGTCTTTTATATAGTTTTATTATCACTCATGTATTTTATATATTGCATATCATATAGTGACCGAGATCGAGGAGGAGCTAGAGCCCATGTAGAGTATATCACCAGAGGCTAACTTTGAATCTGACTCGCAGCTAGGCAAGCCTGGGTTTGAATTTAAGTGCTTTTGCAAAGTTTTTATTTGTATCACTTATGTCTAGGGTGAATTTTGTGCATTAGGGCTAAGGTGCTTGTTATTCCACTTGCATGACCCACAAATCTCATGGAGTATTGGTTAGGTCTACAACTTGATGAGTAGAAAATGCCATGCTAATGTTTTGAGGAATCTGATAGAAGTCGAGTAGTGGGAATCTACTCGCGAGATATGTTTTATATCACACGGGATTGGTTTGAGTATATAAATGGTTTATGAATATGAATTTGAGACTGAGCAGCGGGATAGGAGGCAGTGAGACGGGGTCTCACGTGCATAGGCTGCTTGTGTCGATTGAGGACCGACCCGTGTGCAGCCCTGCTGGACAAGTTTGAATTGTACTGGATGCATACTGGCTATATGGAAACTAGGAAACCGATAATTGGTTAATCTGGGTGTCGAGGCTTACCCTACCATTTTATTGGAGTGGCTTGAGGGCAGCAAGGTGTAAATCTGTCAGCGGGCATAGACACGCTCTGCGTGGGGACCTCCTGCCCGTTACGGGAGGACCCGTTCGACATTTGGGTTTCCTTTGAAAGTGTGAGACCTATGTGTGCTGAATACATTGGCTATGACGATAAAAGTTTTGAATTTTGCCAAAGCACCCATCTCATGAAGGTCCGAATCTAGGTCCGAGTTCCTGCAAGGTCCGACAATAGGTCTGGCTTGTTTTGGGTAGCTCCAGCAAGGTCCGACGTAAGGTACGACTTGCTTTGGCTAGGTCCAACTTCTTTTTCTAAGTTCGACTTATTTTGGTTAGGTCCGACTAACTTTGGTCAGCTCCGACGCTAGGTCTGACTAGCTTTGGTAAGCTCTGACACTAGATCTGACTAGCTTTGGTAAGCTCTGGAGCTAGGTTTGACTAGCTTTGGTAAGCTCTGACGCTAGGTCCTGCTAGCTTTGGTATGCTTTGTCTGAAGGTCTAGTTAGCTTTGGCAAGGTCCGGTGCTAGATTGCAATGGTTCTGCTTTTAACTTGCAATGTTTCAAACTTGCTTTTTGGATTATGGAAAGCTTGCTTAGTATTCTTTTACTAAGTTTTTGGTGTGTGTTGGTGGCTATGGATGATATCGTTTTGCTATGGTCTGCAACATGCTTATGTGAGGTGGTCACGTAAGGTGTTGTGGTTATTAGAACTAACGAGAGTCAAGTCGAGGACTTGTGCTCGGAAGTATCAGTTGTTTATTCATGTGCAGGTGTTGCTTGAGTTCAAGACATGGCTGGTGAAGGGATCCATTGAACTAGTCTTAGGGAGAAGATGAGGTTCAATTACCAAGTTCAAGAGGAATTGTGGTTCAGTTGATCGGGAGGTTGTGCAGCATGTTTGAATTAAGAACAATGCATATGAAGGTATCATGGACATCATCGGAAGATGTTTGCACATATGCAAGGAGTGCATGTACGTGGCTACATGGTTTCAAGGCTTGATGAAGAGATGTGGACGTAAAGAATTGGTCGGAAAGGTCCAACCGACTAGGTTATGGACTCAGGTTGCGGCTGAGTCAGGTTTGACTCAAATATGGAAAGATTTGAGTTGGTTCTGTTAGGATTTCGTGGTGATCACAAAGTTGAGTTGTTTTAGGAATGTGGAATACATTCCCAAGGTTTTTGGAAGTCTTCATATTGCTTCCATCTGCGTATGGAAGAGTCTTTAGCAGTTATGTAAAGTCTCGGTGGAAACTGGGTAGGATACGAGTCCTAGGTTGGTTTGGGTTGGCCTCATGGTTGGGTATATAAGAAATGGAGGCCACAGCTCGTGGTGCACGGATTTTGGGCTGTTCCTCTTTTGTTTTATTGAATAAATATTGTAGTTTAATGGAACTTTTGTGCCTTGTTCGTCCGACTTGTTTCAGACAAGTTTTTATCGTCATGTTTCTGCACAGCACTACCTTGCTTTGGTGGTTTTATCATAACTCGAGTTTTACAGATCCAATTGATGTGATTCTTTTTGGGTTGTCTTCACAACTTGATTATCTATCATCTGTATAAATTTTGTGGTCATTGGTTTTGTGATTTCTGAACTACACGAATTTCTTTACAGTGTTGCAGATCTGTTTTTTCTCGGGTAGAACAGATTGACCTTTGTTCGATCTTTCGATCGTAACTTGAGTTTTTCTCAATGTATTTTCGTGGTTTATTTTGTGAAGTATTCATGACTTGATTCTCCATAATCTATACTGGTTTTGTCACAATTGATCACATTTAGATTAGTCGCACACACGATTTCTTTAACATATCAATTTCCGCCGAGGGGTTTTCATTGCTTCCGCTGAAAAAGTTGTAATCTACCATTCACCCCCCCCCCCCTCTGGTAGATTTTCACGTGCTCTTCAATCCTATAGAAAGGTTGTTGCATACCACATAGTATTGAAGTGTGATTTGCTCCACTTCCGAAATGGGTGTATGTGACGTGTTATCCGGGTGTCTACTGATTGCAATCACTGTCCCTCGTGGTCATTTGAGTACCGCTTGTTCATTGCGCTGGGACATAGTAAATTCTGATGAAGCCAGAAGAATATGATGTATTGAATTATAATCACTTTGCAACTATGATTGCTATAGAATTTGCTGACTAAAGTTCTTTTTATTGAACCTTTAATCTGCTGCTAATAACTTTAAAAATAAGGATCCACATGTAGGCGAGTCATTTACTGCTATATCTATTCCTATGTTAAGTATCCCTGCATGTAGAGTTCCATGTTTAGGTGAGATGGTTAAGTCTTGCCAAGCCATCGTGCTCACGGTTGCTATATTAAGTTGTTTGCATGTTAGATGTATGAGGAAGGGTCCGAAGATGAGGCGATGCACCCATCGGGGTATACCGCCATGTGGGAGCCCTGCACGCCGTCGTGATATGTTGTGAGCTGCTAGTGTGTAGCGTCCCCAGGTTGGACGGTTGCACTTTTGCATAGCTAGGCCGAGAGTTTAGCTATGAGTATGACTTCCGCTGTATATTAAGTATTGTAAAAGACTTTCGTTGTTTCTATAAATAAAACTTTGTATTTTCTCGTATTCTTTTTGTGTATGCTGTTGGGTGCCGCATCGCATGGCACCATCCACTGCGATTCCTAGAATGTGTGGATGCAGTCCTCACAGCCTGGTATCAGAGCCGCATTGGGAATAGCACGCTCGAATGGAGCCTATTTTGGAAACATAGAAGTAGTCAAGTGAGGATTTTTATTATGCCCACATAAGGTCTATTATAGTCTTAGTTACTTAAGGTGGCAAGCTAACCTATATGTTAATATATTATGTAACGATGCTCCGACGTCAGGTAAGAAGTAAGGTATGCCACCGCAAGTGGATCAATTATGGTAAGCTCACCATGCAAGAGGTAGCATGTGATTGTTCCCGTGGCCTGGCACGGGAGTTAATATGTGACACCCGGTTCCGAATATGAACCAAGCGTAACGCATATGTGTGCTCATGAAGTTCATCAGACATATACGGTTGCATCACAAACGATATACAGAATTTAACCACGTCTTAACTAATAAATAAGTACTTTATTACAATAATCCAATAGTTCACGAATGATAAAACTCTAAATAATGCAGCGGAAAATAAACTAAGCAGCACGACTCCAATCCACAGGCAATTGACGGCGGTACGCAACCTAGTACTCCACGTGATCCTCAGGGTACTCCCAATTGTCTCCAGTAGCTGTTGGGGGGGGGATTGCAAGGGTGAGTACATGTCGTACTCAGCAAGTGTGGAAAGTATGACATGTGGCTTACTCAAATGACGACAGTAATAATGGCTAAGTGCTGAAAAGTACAGTAAAACATTTGAAAAGCATTATACTATGTCTATGTGAAACATTCCCACCATAACCATCATATTAACAAAATATAAACCATATCCAATTATTGCCAACATCATCATCATCCATGTCCAGTTACCATAACTCAATTTCATAACCATGACCATAATCCATAAACCATCCATGACCATTACCAACCCATAACCATAAACCAACTATAACCATTACCAAACCATAACCAACCATAACCATCCCAAATCCCAATTTCACTCTAATCATGTAGGTCATCCAGGTGCTCATAACCGGGAGCACGGCTATCATGATAGTTTTTAAACACTCTGCAGAGGTTGTACCACTTTACCCATATGTTCGTGATTTCATCACCTTTCGGTGACTAAGAAACCTCCATTATGCCATCTCACACTTCCGTAGGCGTGTGGCCAAGAGATCACATAATAGCCTTTCAAAAGGGACTACTAGTATGTACGGGCCCACTAAGGTTTCACCGGCAGGCTTGAATCTCTATTCTCCCACCCACGGGCCCCCTTGTGTGCCATGCGGATCCCAGGGCAGTCCTCCTCGACTCCCATTCCCCGCGCCATCCAACGGTCCAAACAATACTAGCAGCGCTCCTAATTATTCAGCTACGCCGCACCCATACTTGACCTTGTGGTGGCACTGTTGACCTGGCATATTCTCGCATGAACCGGTCCTTAGATCTAAAGCAAGCAAACCACCATAACATCCAACCCATCCGCATACCAGGCTTGCTTAGATCACCCATTGTATTGATCAGTTCACATTAACCAGAATATCATTGATGCATAATTAAATGTGTAGTGTTGTTTGCCATCCAAATTAATTAAGCGAAGCGAAAAGGTAAAAGCCCTTCTTGACTCTCTACCATATATTCCAGGTGACAAGGGTGGTTAAACAAATCTAGTAAACTTCCTACCATAGGATTCCCATCAAATTGACACAGCATGCAGTTTTGCAAACAAAACATTTATTTTAAAAACTGGATCAATATGCTTCAAGGACACTTGCCTTGCTCCGACGGATGGGGTTGCTCAAGCGCTTCAAAGTCTTGATTTTGGAAATCCTATGCGGCCTCTTGAGCACGTTCCTCTACGCGTGATCATACATACAAGAATGTACATACAATTCAACATGATGCACACAAAATAATCAACATGCAATGACATGCATGCATGCAAAGATCAATTATTAATTAACTATGGTTGTTTATTAATTAGATGCAACTAGTTCATATGTGTTCATATGAGTTTACGGGGGTTTTAGCGGGGATTAATGCTGCTGAAAATAAAATTATGGTGCAACTAAAATCAATTTACGTCTATTAGATTCAATATGGTCGCTAAAATTTGCATCGGGAACATGGCCTACCGTAGATGCGATGGCTTCGATGATCGCGGGATGGGGACAATGCGTAGACGAAGTAGATGCGCAGGGTCCTCCGGCGGCACGACGACGGCGACGCGATGGCGATGACGATCTCCGGCGAATGGTGGGGCCCTCCTCTTTTTCTTTCTCTCCTTACCCTCTTTTTCCCTAGCGGCGCAACTCTCTGGTGCCTCCCTTTTTCCTCTGTACCGGCATTTCTTTTCTTCTCTGGGCGGCGGCGGTTTGCTCGATCGGGAAAACCCTAGGGACCTACGGTCCTTTTTATAGAGCACGGGACGCGGCATCAGGCCAGAGACCGATTCGGTTGCAGTTCGGGCGCGTGGCGGCGTCGGGGTCGGGCTGCGTCGGGCGACCGGCTCGGGATCGCGAGGTGCGGTGCGGGAGTCAACGCGGGGCCAAGGCGCGGGGCCCAGGGCAGCGGTGCGGCGGGAGGCGCGCACTGCGCGGGGCGGCGGGGCTGGGGCGCTGGCTGGGCCGTTCGGGCGGCCTGGCCGGCGGTTCCTTTTTTTTCTTTCTTTTTTTTCTTTTTTATTTATATATATATACTTTCTTCCTTTTTTGTTTTATCCTTTTTATATTATTATTATTATTATATATTTTACTTTTTATATTTTATTTATTTAATTATTTTTTATACAGTTATTATATATATTATTTATATATATATTTTATTATTGTTATTTTTTATACTATTTCCCTATTACAAGTTTTAGGCTATTTTTATTCCTTTTCCTCTATTAATGTTTAATGCATGAATATATATATATATATACAATGCGATGCATGATGCAAAAATTGAGGGTGTTACATAATATGAGTCTCCAAAACTTCTCATGGCTTTGGGAACATATGAAAACGCTGCTCCCCAGCGTGCTTCAGGCAAAAGCGAGGATACCCCATCGTGTGGTCAAAAACACGAAGTATGCAAATCTTGAATGTTCAATGTTCAAAGAGCCATACGCAGTGCGGATCCCTAGCACACGAGATAAATTATGTAGCCACCTATCGTGCAGTTGAAAAGCAAATAGTGTGTTTTTTAATAAACACGCGAAAGCGCCTCCTACTTGTACAGCATTAGGCAAAGACGTGGGATCCCGTCAGGTGGTACTTAACCCGATGCGCCTCCTAGTGGTGCAGCATTATGCAAAGACGTGGGACCCCTGTCGGGTGGTAGAAAACCCAGTCAGGTACCTCGAGACGTGGCTCAACTCGGGGCGGCCCGTATGGAATGATACCGAACGAATGTTCTTACTTTTATATATATATATATATATATATATATATATATATATATATATATATATATATATATATATATATTATTGTGACTTCCTAAAATGATCGCCCGTGCAGGTTGTGCCAAACGGCACTATATGATTGATCAGTAATTTGTGTGTAGTTGCAGGTACACTAACTACATTTTATGTAGCTCGAGTTGAAAACGGTTGCGAGTGAACGTCATTAGTGCCACCGTTGAGACGTATGTTAGAATACCGGCTTAGTATTTTCTTTGGTGAGGGCATAGTACCGGCATTGCATTCGAGTTTCATTAGGCACGTCGACGACAATATCCGTGCTGGAGGTGTGACTCGACAACAAGTAAAAAAATTAACAACATAGGACTAAGTTTGAATTTGTAATCTCTGTTTTGGAGCGTGCTGGTCAGATTGACAATTAATCATGTGGTCGCTGCCATAAGCAAGCATATGGTTTGGAAACTTGAGGAAGTCATCCACAAGTTTCATTTTCAGCTCCAAGGCAGATTTCAAGATTTAAAACTTGAAAATTTCATTTGAACTTAAACTGCTAGGTTCCTGATTCAGACTGAGAATCTGGCAGCAAAATGCTTAATTTTGGAATAGCATAACTTTCTGTAGGAGTAACCACTGAAGGTCTTCCACACTTTGTTAGAAAGTTTAGAGAGTCCTCTAAAACTCATATGTTCAACTCCAGATCAGAATCTGTGACGCCCGGTTCCGAAAATGAACCAAGCTATCGCATATGTGTGCCCAAGATGTTCAACACACATACACGAGTGATTCACAAATGATAAACAGATAGTTACCACAGCTCAAATTATTAAGTAAGTACTCTTATTACACAATTCATTAAATCCTCGAATACAAGCTCTAATGAATATTAATGACTGGTTCAACTAATGCAGTGGAAATAAACTAATTAAGCAACTAAGCAACTAAGCAAAAGGGATATCGCAGCTCCATGCAACACCACAGGCAAAGCTGACGGTAGACACGGCCTAGATCTCCGCATCATCGCCATTAAACTCACAATTCTGACCTGCAACTGTTGGGTGGGGGATTGCAAGAGTGAGTACATGTCGTACTCAGCAAGTGTGGAAAGTATGACATGTGGCTGATTCAAATGACGAATGTAATAATGGTTAAGTGCTGAAAAGTACAGTAAAACATTTGAAAAGCATTACACTAGGTCTATGTGAAACAATCCCATCATAACCATCATATTAACATAATATAAACCATATCTAATTATTGCCAACATCACCATTATCCATGTCCAATTACCATAACTCAAATTCATATCCATGACCATAATCCATAAACCATAACCATAAACCAACCATAACCATTACCAGACCATAACCATCCCAAATCCCAATTTCCAACTCTAATCATGTAGGTCATCCAGGCGCTCATAACCGGGACCACGGCTATCATGATAGTTTAATACTCTGCAGAGTTTGTACCACTTTACCCACGTGTTTGTGATTTCATCACCCGTCAGCGACTAAAGAACCTCTCTTATGCCAATTACACTTCCTTTGGTTTATGGCCAAGAGATCACAAAATAGCCTTTACAAAGGGATTACTAGCCTATTCAGACCCCACTGAGGTTTCACCGGTGGCGATGCCTCCAACTGAGCACATCTTCAACCAAGGGCCCCCTCTTGAGCCATTCGGATCCCAGGGTAGTCCCACCAATCATCAACAAACCCAATCCGACTACCCCTTCCCCGAGCATCCACAATGGTCCAAACAGCACTAGCAAAGCCCTAATTAATCAGCTACGCGCACCCATACTTGGCCTCGTGGTGGCACTGTAGTCCTAGCTTATTCTCGCATGAACCGGTCCTTAGATCTAAAGCAAGCAAACCACCTTAACATCCAACCCATCCACATACCAGGCTTGCTTAGATCACCCATCGTATTGACCAATTCACATTAACCAGAATACATAATTAAATTTGTAGTGTTGTTTTTCCCTCCCAATTAATTAAGCGAAGCAAAAAGGTAAAAACCCTTCCCGACTCTCTACCATAAATTCCAGGTGACAAGGATGGTTTAACAAATCTAGTAAACTTCCTACCATAGGATTTCCCATCAAATTGACACAGCATGCAGTTTTGCAAACAAAACATTTATTTTAAAACAGGATCAATATGCTTCAAGGACACTTGCCTTGCTCCGGCGGATGGGGTTGCTCAAGCGCTTCGAAATCTTGATTCTGAAAATCCTCGTACACGATCTCTTGAGCACTTCCCTCTACTCGTGATCACACATACAAGAAACATATACAATCAACATGATGCACACACATTAATCAACATACGATGATATGCATGCATGCAAGGTACAATAATTAATTAACTACGGTTGTTTATTAATTAGATGCAACTAGTTCATACGTGTTCATACGGGTTTACGGGGATTTTAACGTGGATTAATGCTGCTGAAAATAAAATTATGGCGCAACTAAATTCAATTTACGCCTATTAGATTCGATATGATCGCAAAAATTTGCATCGGGAACATTTCTTACCGTAAATCTAACGGCTTGACGGTCGCGAGATGGGGACAATGCGTAGACGAAGTGGATGGCGCAGGAGTTCCTCGGCGGCACGACGACGGCGACGATCTCCGGTGGACGGTGGTACCCTCCTTTTTTCCTCCCTCTTTTTTTCTTCTTTTTCTTCCCCTGGTGGCGCAGCCTCTGGTGCCTCTTTTTTTTTTCTACCGGCGGCTGGCTCTCTGGGCGGCGGCTGATTTTCTGGGATCGAGAAAACCTACGGAGGCTACGGTGTTTTATAGTGGCGGGACGCGCGGTAGTCTAGTCGGTTACGATGCGAGCGGGCGAGATCGGAAAAATCGGAGGCGGTTACGGCGCGGGATTCCGCGGGAGCGGGGGAGGGCGCACGGAAAACGCGCGGGAGGCGCGGGGATTTGGCGTCTGGTGCGGTACGGCGTTTCGGGAGCGAGGGCTAGCGGGGGCGGGCGCTGGCGGGGTGGGGCCCAGGCGCGGTCGGCGAGGGATCGCGCGCGCAGACGCGGGGTGAGGCGCGTCGGGCGTGGGGGCCGAGCGGCGGGAGCGGCGCGCGTGGGCGGCAGGCGGGGCCCGGGTGGCGCGGAGGCCAAGGCGGCGGGGCACGCGTGCGGGCGAGCGGGAAAGCCGGCGTGGCCGGCTGGCGGCTCGGCCGCTGGCCGGTAGGTTTTTTTTTCTTCTTCTTTTTTTTCATTTAGTATTATTATTATTTTATAATTTATATTCTTTTATTTTACTTACTTTTCTTTTATACCCCTTTTTTTATGTTATTTATTATATATATTATATATATATATTATTCATGCTATATATTTATTATTTATTATTATTATAATGTATATTATTAATATTAATATTTTATTTATTTTCATATATTTTTTTATATATTATTTATATATATTTATATATATTTTATTATCATTATTTTTATACTTATTCCTCATTGCAAGTTTTAGGCAATAATTATTATTTTCTTTTTCTTCTTTTGCTACATTCATTTGTATATTTTATCATTTTTCTTTTATCCTACTAATGTTTAATACATGATCATGTATGCAATGCAGGATGCGAAAATTTAGGGTGTTACAATTCTACCCCCCTTAAAGTGAATCTCGCCCTCGAGATTCGATAGCGTGGAGAAAAGGTGAGGGAATTCTGCCTTCAGGTCTTCTTCACGTTCCTATGTAGCTTCGGTTTCCGTATGGTGTTTCCTTTGCACTTTGCACCAACGGATTCTCTTATTCCTTGCGAATCCAAAACAATGAGGTTGGCGGAGAAGTCTACCCCCCTTATTCTAGACATACTATATTTGTCCTCATCTCTCCTCCAGGAGACTTAACCAATAGGGTAAACTTCATATGAGAGACAGGCAACTATAATTGGCAACATACTTTGATGCAATGAATCAATGCGATGCTCCAGAATCAAATAACATAGTCGCGGGGTTGGAGTTAGCAAGAAACATACCAATGACCACGTCATTCGCTTGTTGAGCATCCTCCGTGGAGACATGGTTCACGTTGCCACGAGAAAAATTTTGCTGTCCACGGCTTCCTTGTGGTTGTCCTCCATTGGGTCTTGGGTTTTGCCTCGGCGCATTGCTTCTTTGACCAAGGCCTGACTTAGGACATTGATTCGCAAAGTGTCCGGCTTCTCCACAAGTATAGCACCTCTTAACTTCACCGAAATTACTGGGACGAGCTTGGTTTTGAGCATTGGTTCCAGGAAAATCAGCACGAGGCGCATAAGGCATTGCTTGCATAACAGGGCGCTGTTGTACAAACTGAGTTGGGTGTGGTGCATAACCAGGGCGCTGAGCAGGAATAGTGGGGTTGTAATGAGGCGCATTTGGTGGTGCAAGGCGAGGGCGCACATTACTTCCTTGTTGCTGTCCTTGATACGGCGCCTTCCTCTTGATTTCTTGCTCCATCTCACGGATCTTGTTCTCAACTACAATTGCTTTGTCTACAAGTTTCTGGAAATTTGCATAATCACAATTGAGTAGTTGCACTTGGATCCCATTGTTCAATCCTCTCATGAACAAATGCTGTTTTCGGCTGTCTCGACTAACGTCCTCAGGCGCATACCTTGAGAGTTGAGTGAACTTGTTGAGATATTCACTCACACTTGATCTTCCTTACCTTAAGTTCTCGAATTCTTGCCTCTTCAAGATCATAACACCTTCCGGGACATAATGAGAACGGAAGTTCTCTTTGAATTCTGCCCAGGTGATCCTCTCTTGATTCTCATGAGCATTGCATAGTGAATCCCACCAATCGGCGGCTGCTCCAACGAGTTGATGAGAAGCAAATAGGACCTTCTCCCGATCACTGCATTGGACAATAGCTAGCTTCTTCTCCACGGACTTGAGCCAATCATCAGCGTCCATAGGGTCAGCAGCTTGAGCAAAGGTTGGCGGCCTAGTCCTCATAAACTCTCCCAATCGGTTATGAGGAGGCGGGGGTGGCGGTGGAGGCATGTGGGGCTGATTGTTGATATTGCCAGCCTGCAGCTGTCCCATGGTCTGTATCATGGTCTGCATGAGCTGGTTTTGCATAGCCAATAGTTGCTCAATGTTAATAGCTCCATGAGCAGGTCCTTGTCCATCGTTGTTCTGAGGTACTCCATTGTTCTCCTCCTCATCATTGGCATCCCTCTGGTTGTGAGTCCTCACCATCTAGAGAAAAGCAATAGGTAAGAATTTAGAAACGTCCCCAACTATATGCATCAAGGGTTATGAAACTAAATAGCTAGCTACACTAGCCTAGGTGGACATGGCAATGCTAAGGCATCCCAAAATCCTCTATTAAGCACACAAGCAAACAATATATATCAAACAGCACTCCAAGCAAAAACACATTGATTCCTGAGTGCTCCTATGTGCTCTAAAGTGTCCATTCTATCTAGGCTGCATCCTACGGTCAACCTGTGGCTCTGATACCAATCTGTGACGCCCAGTTCCGAAAATGAACCAAGCTATCGCATATGTGTGCCCAGGATGTTCAACACACATACACGAGTGATTCACAAATGATAAACAGATAATTACCACAGCTCAAATTATTAAGTAAGTACTCTTATTACACAATTCATTAAATCCTCGAATACAAGCTCTAATGAATATTAATGACTGGTTCAACTAATGCAGCGGAAATAAACTAATTAAGCAACTAAGCAACTAAGCAAAAGGGATAGCGCAGCTCCATGCAACACCACAGGCAAAGCTGACGGTAGACACGGCCTAGATCTCCGCATCATCGCCATTAAACTCACAATTCTGACCTACAACTGTTGGGTGGGGGATTGCAAGAGTGAGTACATGTCGTACTTAGCAAGTGTGGAAAGTATGACATGTGGCTGATTCAAATGACGAATGTAATAATGGTTAAGTGCTGAAAAGTACAGTAAAACATTTGAAAAGCATTACACTAGGTCTATGTGAAACAATCCCATCATAACCATCATATTAACATAATATAAACCATATCTAATTATTGCCAACATCACCATTATCCATGTCCAATTACCATAACTCAAATTCATATCCATGACCATAATCCATAAACCATAACCATAAACCAACCATAACCATTACCAGACCATAACCATCCCAAATCCCAATTTCCAACTCTAATCATGTAGGTCATCCAGGCGCTCATAACCGGGAGCACGGCTATCATGATAGTTTAATACTCTGCAGAGTTTGTACCACTTTACCCACGTGTTTGTGATTTCATCACCCGTCGGCGACTAAAGAACCTCTCTTATGCCAATTACACTTCCTTTGGTGTATGGCCAAGAGATCACAAAATAGCCTTTACAAAGGGATTACTAGCCTATTCAGACCCCACTGAGGTTTCACCGGTGGCGATGCCTCCAACTGAGCACATCTTCAACCAAGGGCCCCCTCTTGAGCCATTCGGATCCCAGGGTAGTCCCACCAATCATCAACAAACCCAATCCGACTACCCCTTCCCCGAGCATCCACAATGGTCCAAATAGCACTAGCAAAGCCCTAATTAATCAGCTACGCCGCACCCATACTTGGCCTCGTGGTGGCACTGTAGTCCTAGCTTATTGTCGCATGAACCGGTCCTTAGATCTAAAGCAAGCAAACCACCTTAACATCCAATCCATCCACATACCAGGCTTGCTTAGATCACCCATCGTATTGACCAATTCACATTAACCAGAATACATAATTAAATTTGTAGTGTTGTTTTTCCCTCCCAATTAATTAAGCGAAGCAAAAAGGTAAAAACCCTTCCCGACTCTCTACCATAAATTCCAGGTGACAAGGGTGGTTTAACAAATCTAGTAAACTTCCTACCATAGGATTTCCCATCAAATTGACACAGCATGCAGTTTTGCAAACAAAACATTTATTTTAAAACAGGATCAATATGCTTCAAGGACACTTGCCTTGCTCCGGCGGATGGGGTTGCTCAAGCGCTTCGAAATCTTGATTCTGAAAATCCTCGTACACAATCTCTTGAGCACTTCCCTCTACTCGTGATCACACATACAAGAAACATATACAATCAACATGATGCACACACATTAATCAACATGCGATGATATGCATGCATGCAAGGTACAATAATTAATTAACTACGGTTGTTTATTAATTAGATGCAACTAGTTCATACATGTTCATACGGGTTTACGGGGATTTTAACGTGGATTAATGCTGCTGAAAATAAAATTATGGCGCAACTAAATTCAATTTACGCCTATTAGATTCGATATGATCGCAAAAAATTGCATCGGGAACATGTCCTACCGTAAATCTGACGGCTTGACGGTCGCGGGATGGGGACAATGCGTAGACGAAGTGGATGGCGCAGCAGTTCCTCGGCGGCACGACGACGGCGACGATCTCCGGTGGACGGTGGTACCCTCCTTTTTTCCTCCCTCTTCTTCCCCTCTTTTTTTCTTCTTTTTCTTCCCCTGGCGGCGCAGCCTCTGGTGCCTCTTTTTTTTTTCTACCGGCGGCTGGCTCTCTGGGCGGCGGCTGATTTTCTAGGATCGAGAAAACCTACGGAGGCTACGGTGTTTTATAGTGGCGGGACGCACGGTAGTCTAGTCGGTTACGATGCGAGCGGGCGAGACCGGAAAAATCGGAGGCGGTTACGGCGCGGGATTCCGCGGGAGCGGGGGAGGGCGCACGGAAAACGCGCGGGAGGCGCGGGGATTTGGCGTCTGGTGCGGTACGGCGTTTCGGGAGCGAGGGCTAGCGGGAGCGGGCGCTGGCGGGGTGGGGCCCAGGCGCGGTCGGCGAGGGATCGCGCGCGCAGGCGCGGGCGTGGCCAGCGGGGCGAGGCGCGTCGGGCGTGGGGGCCGAGCGGCGGGAGCGGCGCGCGTGGGCGGCAGGCGGGGCCCGGGTGGCGCGGAGGCCAAGGCGGCGGGGCACGCGTGCGGGCGAGCGGGAAAGCCGGCGTGGCCGGCTGGCGGCTCGGCCGCTGGCCGGTAGGTTTTTTTTTCTTCTTCTTTTTTTTCATTTAGTATTATTATTATTTTATAATTTATATTCTTTTATTTTACTTACTTTTCTTTTATACCCCTTTTTTTTATGTTATTTATTATATATATTATTCATGTTATATATTTATTATTTATTATTATTATAATGTATAATATTAATATTAATATTTTATTTATTTGCATATATTTTTATATATATTATTTATATATATTTATATATATTTTATTATCATTATTTTTATACTTATTCCTCATTGCAAGTTTTAGGCAATAATTATTATTTTCTTTTTCTTCTTTTGCTACATTCATTTGTATATTTTATCATTTTTCTTTTATCCTACTAATGTTTAATACATGATCATGTATGCAATGCAGGATGCGAAAATTTAGGGTGTTACAATTTGTGACGCCCGGTTCCGAAAATGAACCAAGCTATCGCATATGTGTGCCCAGGATGTTCAACACACATACACGAGTGATTCACAAATGATAAACAGATAATTACCACAGCTCAAATTATTAAGTAAGTACTCTTATTACACAATTCATTAAATCCTCGAATACAAGCTCTAATGAATATTAATGACTGGTTCAACTAATGCAGCGGAAATAAACTAATTAAGCAACTAAGCAACTAAGCAAAAGGGATAGCGCAGCTCCATGCAACACCACAGGCAAAGCTGACGGTAGACACGGCCTAGATCTCCGCATCATCGCCATTAAACTCACAATTCTGACCTGCAACTGTTGGGTGGGGGATTGCAAGAGTGAGTACATGTCGTACTCAGCAAGTGTGGAAAGTATGACATGTGGCTGATTCAAATGACGAATGTAATAATGGTTAAGTGCTGAAAAGTACAGTAAAACATTTGAAAAGCATTACACTAGGTCTATGTGAAACAATCCCATCATAACCATCATATTAACATAATATAAACCATATCTAATTATTGCCAACATCACCATTATCCATGTCCAATTACCATAACTCAAATTCATATCCATGACCATAATCCATAAACCATAACCATAAACCAACCATAACCATTACCAGACCATAACCATCCCAAATCCCAATTTCCAACTCTAATCATGTAGGTCATCCAGGCGCTCATAACCGGGAGCACGGCTATCATGATAGTTTAATACTCTGCAGAGTTTGTACCACTTTACCCACGTGTTTGTGATTTCATCACCCGTCGGCGACTAAAGAACCTCTCTTATGCCAATTACACTTCCTTTGGTGTATGGCCAAGAGATCACAAAATAGCCTTTACAAAGGGATTACTAGCCTATTCAGACCCCACTGAGGTTTCACCGGTGGCGATGCCTCCAACTGAGCACATCTTCAACCAAGGGCCCCCTCTTGAGCCATTCGGATCCCAGGGTAGTCCCACCAATCATCAACAAGCCCAATCCGACTACCCCTTCCCCGAGCATCCACAATGGTCCAAACAGCACTAGCAAAGCCCTAATTAATCAGCTACGCCGCACCCATACTTGGCCTCGTGGTGGCACTGTAGTCCTGGCTTATTCTCGCATGAACCGGTCCTTAGATCTAAAGCAAGCAAACCACCTTAACATCCAACCCATCCACATACCAGGCTTGCTTAGATCACCCATCGTATTGACCAATTCACATTAACCAGAATACATAATTAAATTTGTAGTGTTGTTTTTCCCTCCCAATTAATTAAGCGAAGCAAAAAGGTAAAAACCCTTCCCGACTCTCTACCATAAATTCTAGGTGACAAGGGTGGTTTAACAAATCTAGTAAACTTCCTACCATAGGATTTCCCATCAAATTGACACAGCATGCAGTTTTGCAAACAAAACATTTATTTTAAAACAGGATCAATATGCTTCAAGGACACTTGCCTTGCTCCGGCGGATGGGGTTGCTCAAGCGCTTCGAAATCATGATTCTGAAAATCCTCGTACACGATCTCTTGAGCACTTCCCTCTACTCGTGATCACACATACAAGAAACATATACAATCAACATGATGCACACACATTAATCAACATGCGATGATATGCATGCATGCAAGGTACAATAATTAATTAATTACGGTTGTTTATTAATTAGATGCAACTAGTTCATACGTGTTCATACGGGTTTACGGGGATTTTAACGTGGATTAATGCTGCTGAAAATAAAATTATGGCGCAACTAAATTCAATTTACGCCTATTAGATTCGATATGATCGCAAAAATTTGCATCGGGAACATGTCCTACCGTAAATCTGACGGCTTGACGGTCGCGGGATGGGGACAATGCGTAGACGAAGTGGATGGCGCAGCAGTTCCTCGGCGGCACGACGACGGCGACGATCTCCGGTGGACGGTGGTACCCTCCTTTTTTCCTCCCTCTTCTTCCCCTCTTTTTTCTTCTTTTTCTTCCCCTGACGGCGCAGCCTCTGGCGCCTCTTTTTTTTTCTACCGGCGGCTGGCTCTCTGGGCAGCGGCTGATTTTCTGGGATCGAGAAAACCTACGGAGGCTACGGTTTATAGTGGCGGGACGCGCGGTAGTCTAGTCGGTTACGATGCGAGCGGGCGAGACCGGAAAAATCGGAGGCGGTTAGGGCGCGGGATTCCGCGGGAGCGGGGGAGGGCGCACGGAAAACGCGCGGGAGGCGCGGGGATTTGGCGTCTGGTGCGGTACGGCGTTTCGGGAGCGAGGGCTAGCGGGGGTGGGCGCTGGCGGGGTGGGGCCCAGGTGCGGTCGGCGAGGGATCGCGCGCGCAGGCGCGGGCGTGGCCAGCGGGGCGAGGCGCGTCGGGCGTGGGGGCCGAGCGGCGGGAGCGGCGCGCGTGGGCGGCAGGCGGGGCCCGGGTGGCGCGGAGGCCAAGGCGGCGGGGCACGCGTGCGGGCGAGCGGGAAAGCCGGCGTGGCCGGCTGGCGGCTCGGCCGCTGGCCGGTAGGTTTTTTTTCTTCTTTTTTTTTCATTTAGTATTATTATTATTTTATAATTTATATTCTTTTATTTTACTTACTTTTCTTTTATACCCCTTTTTTTATGTTATTTATTATATATATTGTATATATATATATATTATTCATGTTATATATTTATTATTTATTATTATTATAATGTATATTATTAATATTAATATTTTATTTATTTTCATATATTTTTATATATATTAGTTATATATATTTATATATATTTTATTATCATTATTTTTATACTTATTCCTCATTGCAAGTTTTAGGCAATAATTATTATTTTCTTTTTCTTCTTTTGCTACATTCATTTGTATATTTTATCATTTTTCTTTTATCCTACTAATGTTTAATACATGATCATGTATGCAATGCAGGATGCGAAAATTTAGGGTGTTACAATTTGTGACGCCCGGTTCCGAAAATGAACCAAGCTATCGCATATGTGTGCCCAGGATGTTCAACACACATACACGAGTGATTCACAAATGATAAACAGATAATTACCATAGCTCAAATTATTAAGTAAGTACTCTTATTACACAATTCATTAAATCCTCGAATACAAGCTCTAATGAATATTAATGACTGGTTCAACTAATGCAGCGGAAATAAACTAATTAAGCAACTAAGCAAAAGGGATAGCGCAGCTCCATGCAACACCACAGGCAAAACTGACGGTAGACACGGCCTAGATCTCCGCATCATCGCCATTAAACTCACAATTCTGACCTGCAACTGTTGGGTGGGGGATTGCAAGAGTGAGTACATGTCGTACTCAGCAAGTGTGGAAAGTATGACATGTGGCTGATTCAAATGACGAATGTAATAATGGTTAAGTGCTGAAAAGTACAGTAAAACATTTGAAAAGCATTACACTAGGTCTATGTGAAACAATCCCATCATAACCATCATATTAACATAATATAAACCATATCTAATTATTGCCAACATCACCATTATCCATGTCCAATTACCATAACTCAAATTCATATCCATGACCATAATCCATAAACCATAACCATAAACCAACCATAACCATTACCAGACCATAACCATCCCAAATCCCAATTTCCAACTCTAATCATGTAGGTCATCCAGGCGCTCATAACCGGGAGCACGGCTATCATGATAGTTTAATACTCTGCAGAGTTTGTACCACTTTACCCACGTGTTTGTGATTTCATCACCCGTCGGCGACTAAAGAACCTCTCTTATGCCAATTACACTTCCTTTGGTGTATGGCCAAGAGATCACAAAATAGCCTTTACAAAGGGATTACTAGCCTATTCAGACCCCACTGAGGTTTCACCGGTGGCGATGCCTCCAACTGAGCACATCTTCAACCAAGGGCCCCCTCTTGAGCCATTCGGATCCCAGGGTAGTCCCACCAATCATCAACAAACCCAATCCGACTACCCCTTCCCCGAGCATCCACAATGGTCCAAACAGCACTAGCAAAGCCCTAATTAATCAGCTACGCCGCACCCATACTTGGCCTCGTGGTGGCACTGTAGTCCTGGCTTATTCTCGCATGAACCGGTCCTTAGATCTAAAGCAAGCAAACCACCTTAACATCCAACCCATCGACATACCAGGCTTGCTTAGATCACCCATCGTATTGACCAATTCACATTAACCAGAATACATAATTAAATTTGTAGTGTTGTTTTTCCCTCCCAATTAATTAAGCGAAGCAAAAAAGGTAAAAACCCTTCCCGACTCTCTACCATAAATTCCAGGTGACAAGGGTGGTTTAACAAATCTAGTAAACTTCCTACCATAGGATTTCCCATCAAATTGACACAGCATGCAGTTTTGCAAACAAAACATTTATTTTAAAACAGGATCAATATGCTTCAAGGACACTTGCCTTGCTCCGGCGGATGGGGTTGCTCAAGCGCTTCGAAATCTTGATTCTGAAAATCCTCGTACACGATCTCTTGAGCACTTCCCTCTACTCATGATCACACATACAAGAAACATATACAATCAACATGATGCACACACATTAATCAACATGCGATGATATGCATGCATGCAAGGTACAATAATTAATTAACTACGGTTGTTTATTAATTAGATGCAACTAGTTCATACATGTTCATACGGGTTTACGGGGATTTTAACGTGGATTAATGCTGCTGAAAATAAAATTATGGCGCAACTAAATTCAATTTACGCCTATTAGATTCGATATGATCGCAAAAATTTGCATCGGGAACATGTCCTACCGTAAATCTGACGGCTTGACGGTCGCGGGATGGGGACAATGCGTAGACGAAGTGGATGGCGCAGCAGTTCCTCGGCGGCACAACGACGGCGACGATCTCCGGTGGACGGTGGTACCCTCCTTTTTTCCTCCCTCTTCTTCCCCTCTTTTTTTCTTCTTTTTCTTCCCCTGGCGGCGCAGCCTTTGGTGCCTCTTTTTTTTTTCTACCGGCGGCTGGCTCTCTGGGCGGCGGCTGATTTTCTGGGATCGAGAAAACCTACGGAGGCTACGGTGTTTTATAGTGGCGGGACGCGCGGTAGTCTAGTCGGTTACGATGCGAGCGGGCGAGACCGGAAAAATCGGAGGCGGTTACGGCGCGGGATTCCGCGGGAGCGGGGGAGGGCGCACGGAAAACGCGCGGGAGGCGCGGGGATTTGGCGTCTGGTGCGGTACGGCGTTTCGGGAGCGAGGGCTACCGGGGGCGGGCGCTGGCGGGGTGGGGCCCAGGCGCGGTCGGCGAGGGATCGCGCGCGCAGGCGCGGGCGTGGCCAGCGGGGCGAGCCGCGTCGGGCGTGGGGGCCGAGCGGCGGGAGCGGCGCGCGTGGGCGGCAGGCGGGGCCCGGGTGGCGCGGAGGCCAAGGCGGCGGGGCACGCGTGCGGGCGAGCGGGAAAGCCGGCGTGGCCGGCTGGCGGCTCGGCCGCTGGCCGGTAGGTTTTTTTTTCTTCTTCTTTTTTTTTCATTTAGTATTATTATTATTATATAATTTATATTCTTTTATTTTACTTACTTTTCTTTTATACCCCTTTTTTTTATGTTATTTATTATATATATTATATATATATATTATTCATGTTATATATTTATTATTATAATAATGTATATTATTAATATTAATATTTTATTTATTTTCATATACTTATATATATATTATTTATATATATTTATATATATTTTATTATCATTATTTTTATACTTATTCCTCATTGCAAGTTTTAGGCAATAATTATTATTTTCTTTTTCTTCTTTTGCTACATTCATTTGTATATTTTATCATTTTTCTTTTATCCTACTAATGTTTAATACATGATCATGTATGCAATGCAGGATGCGAAAATTTAGGGTGTTACAGAATCCCCCTGTAATCTAATGAAAAATTCGAATTTCCAAACTTTGTTAAATCTAGACAGAGATTGGACAGTTTCTGTATCCTGTCACTGTTTTTATCATATCTCCTAGGAGAATCGATGAATGACTTCATGTAACATATTTCTGGAATTCTGAGGATGTATGCAACAATGTTTTAATTTATGATTTTTGCATATATTGATGTTTTGTATCTGGAAAAATGTGGAGAAAATCAGCCTTAAACAAAGGAAGTGTTGTCAAATTTTTTCCAGAAACACTGTCAAATTGCAAAAGTCATATCTCCTCATAAAGAAAAGATCTGGAGGAAAATAAAGACATTCTGGGGAGCTATTAGAGTGTACTACAGCTTTGTAGTTGAACTCAAGTCCTGAATATGCCTCTGTCTGTATGAAAATTGTGAGTTTCTCCATACTTGTCAGAATGAACAGAAACTGTGAAAAAAAATCAAGTGTGATGTTTCATTTGACATTTGAATTTGAATTTACTTTCATAATTTAATTATCACATCCCAGATCTGTTTATCAACAAAGTTTGTTGAATTTGAGTATTTGACCCATTCAAATACCTCTTTTACAGATGGCGGATGTGATGCTATTGTTGCCGGACGGATGGGTGTTCTCCACGTGCGCTAACCATCCGGGTTTCCCGATCATGCTGCGGGAAGTGCTAGCGCAGTTTGGCTTCATCGAAATGCCATGCTATTGGGGTCAAGAGACGAACGACAGGGCTCCTTTTTTGGTCACTACCTTGGGAGCTCGTTTGGAGGACATGTGGGCCGTTGCAGCGGGCGAAGCGGTTATGAAACTTTGAGAGCTTCATCAAGATGCCATGGTTGGGACACAATTTGCTCTTCTCCTTGTCTGTGGTGCGGCTTGTCTGGAGTGGCCACGTCGTATGGTTGAGGCCTATCAACCGAACGGCGGCATGACATCAACAGCACTTGGGACTTATGCCGCTGCATCCAACATGATGGTTATTACGCAAGGGTAATAATTCAGCAGCAGGTCGAAGCCTTGAGGCAAGCGATTGAACAGGGTGACACTCTTGATTACATCAATGAGAACCTACGTTCGTTCCTGGCTCTAACAAATCACCGGCTGAATCAACGCGAGAATCAGCTGCAACACACTCGCAATAAACTGCGGAAAGCTCGCGCCGAATTACGGCAGGCTCGCAGGGAAATCCAGCAAGCTCATGGTGAGATGCAGGCGAACCAACTGGTGGTGCAGCAACAGCAAGAGCAGCTGTTGGTGATCATCGAGGCACGAGATGAAGCCATAGATGAAGCTCAGGGTTGGAAAGCCGAGGCAGTCCAAGTTCAGGAGGACTTTGGGAGACTCAGGCTCACTTGCCGCAACCAGTTGTGTATCCACCGGCTGAGGACATGTCGCTGAACATGGACGTGGAGGTGCTTCTATGTCCTGAGGAGGAGGAAGATCCTGAGTTACTCGAGTTCGCCGACTAGGATGAATCGGAGTAGGATGGGGCGGCATACTGCCATTACGGGGCAACATATAGTTAATAGTTGCTTGCATTTATTTTGTAGCCATGTTTGTAACATATTATAAATAGCAGTGGATGTGTATGAGATGACAATGTGTGTATGACGTCTCATGGAGACCAAGTATAGTTGAGATGGACTTACGTAGTGGGAGTCCGCCATTTCGGAGTTCACTATTGTAAACTTTGTCATGAGATAATATATCTTGTATAAAGTTTGTACTTAATCAATATTTGTGAATGTTATACAATTATCACATTGTTAATGCTCGCACTACTATGGTATGGACTGGATGAAGAAAACAAACATGTTGCTGATTTTTAAATCATGTGGATGCAGAATGGTGCGTACTCGCTCCACGCCTGAGGTGGGAGGCTCTAGCCAGGGTCGTGGTGATGAATCTCCTACACGGGAGAAAACCACGGCACCGCAACAACAAGCTCCTCCTCCACCACTACCTGAACCTCCAAGGACTATCGCGGAGATTCTCCCCGCAGTGCTTGACTCGCGCAAACTGAGTTGCCGCGGATGTTGGTGCAGAATTCGTCCCGTCAAGGGGGGCGACAAGACAACGGGCAACGCCAGCCCCAACAGAGTTCGTACTTGGACTTCTTGGCGATGCATACACCAGTGTTCACAGAGGCCGAGGATCCTATGGAGGCGAACAACTTTATCCGCACCCTCAGGCGAAGTTCGGTTTGCTACGATGCACCAAACAGCAGAAGGCGCTGTTCGCAGCGCAACAGCTTCAGGGATCTGCCGGTGTTTGACAGGCGAACTGCATCGCGTCACTACCGGCTGGTCATGCGGTCACAGGGACCGAATTCCAGGAGGCATACCGTGCCTACCATATACCTCCCGATATCATGAAGAGGAACCTTCAGGAGTTTCTAGAGCTAAGGCAAGGCGGGAGGACGACTTATGAATACTCCCGCGCGTTCCGTCATTTGGTGCAGTACGCGCCAGATTATGTGGGGACAGAAGATAAAAAGTGATATACATTCTTCTGGGACCTTAATCCCAAGATGAAGGTCCAACTTGCACAATACAATCACGACACCTTCAACGACATTGTCAATGCAGTGATAGTGCAAGAGGATGCTCAGCGCGAGCTCGTTTCTGATAAGAGGAAACGCAGCGTCCATTGAGGGGTAGAGGTGGTGGTCCAACGAAGTACCGCTTGGTGTATCAATGACCATCCGGGCAGCGATGGCAGCCACCGGCGCGACCGCAGTAGTTCCGCAGTCGTTCTTTTAACGCTCTGTGTTTCTGACCGCCATTTCAGCAGCAGCAGCAAAGGATGGTCTCGCGTACGTATCCACCTCCACCATGTGCACCGGGATTCCGTCTGCAGATTGGAGGGAACCCGACACAATACACGTGCTATACGTGTGGTCGTGTTGGGCATTTTGCGAGGGACTGCCCCGAGCAGCGACAGGGCAGCGGACAAGCACCATATCAGCGTGCAGCTCAACCCCACAACCAGCCCAAGAAACCAGCATTAAAACCCGGCAACGTCCACCACCTAGCTATTGAAGACGTGTCGGCAGGCGAACCCGTCCTTTCGGGTACGTTTTCTCTACTCCAAAATCCCGTAGTCATATATTTGACTCCGGTGCCACCCATAATTTCATTAGCCAATCATATGTCATCAAATACCAATTACCTATCATTTCCACAAAATGTCCATATTTGATTTGCTCTGCGGGTGGGAAAGTAGCACCTGATAGAATGGTCTATAGAGCACCATTTCAGTTGGGTGGCAATCTATATCCGACTTCTATAATTATATTAGAGAGTCAGTAGCTCGATGTCATCTTAGGAATGTCATGGCTACACCGCCATGGTGCTATTCTCGACATCGTTCCACGTGTGGTCCATTTAAACTCTCCACTACATGAACCACACACTCTCATTCTAGACCGCCTTATCCAAGAAATTCCAGCCACATATAACACGGAAGCCACAAAGCTTGAGGACATTTGTGTGGTCCGTGAATATCCTGATGTGTTTCCTGACGACCTTCCGGGTATGACACCGGATAGGGACATCGTGTTCAAGATTAAACTGATTCGAGGAACCACGCCTATTTCTTGAAGGCCGTATAAGATGGCACCAAATGAGTTGGCAGAATTAAAGGAGCATTTGAAGGACCTGCTGGACAAAGGTCTCATTCGCTCAAGTTCATCACCTTGGGGCTGCTCCGCATTATTTGTGAAGAAGAAAGACAAGATGTTACGTCTATGTGTGGACTATCATCCGCTCAACGCCGTGACGATCAAGAACAAGTATCCACTGCCGCGCATCGATATTTTATTCGATCAATTAGTGAATGCTATGGTTTTCTCGAAGATGGATCTTCGGTCCGGATATCATCAAATAAAAATCCAACCGGAGGATATACCAAAGATGGCATTCTCAACGAGATACGGGCTCTATGAATATCTTGTCATGTCGTTCGGACTTACCAATGCACCAACTCACTTTATGTACCTCATGAATTCTGTATTCATGCCGGAGATGGACAAGTTTGTCGTGGTCTTCATCGACGACATTCTGGTTTATTCAAAATCAGAGGAAGAACATGCCAAACACTTGCATATCATGCTCCAATGATTGCGAGGTCACAAGCTTTATGCAAAATTCAGCAAGTCTGAGTTTTGGATCAGCCAAGTACCCTTTCTTGGTCACATTATTTCAGGGAATCACTGTTGATCCAATCAAAATTGTGCAAGTGCTGAAATGGGAGTATCCAAAGTACGTTCATGAAGTTTGCAGCTTCCTCGGGTTCGCGAGATATTATCGAAGGTTCATTCCGAGCTACCCAAAAATTGCTAAACCATTGACGGAGCTGCTAAAAAAGGGGACCATATATATTTGGATCAAAGCATGTGAGGATGCATTTGAAGCATTAGTGAAGCATCTCACTACAGCCCCAGTGCTAGCTCAGTCGGATACGACCAAATCTTTCGACGTTTATTGTGATCTGGCATTGGTCTCAGCTGCGTGTTAATGCAGGAAGGCCGCACGATCGCATATGGCTCACGGCAGCTCCGAAATCATGAGCAGCATTATCCAACTCATGACCTTTAGCTCGCTGATGTGGTGCTCGCTTTGAAAATGTGGAGGCATTATTTACTCAGAAATCTAGTGCATCTCTACACCGATCACAAGAGCCTAAAATATATCTTCACTCAGAAAGAGCTGAATATGCGGCAACGAAGATGGTTAGAGCAGATCAAAGATTATGAGATTGAAATTCACTACCATCCTGTCAAGGCGAATGTGGTTTTCGATGTGCTAAGCCACAAGTCTCATGTCAATAATTTGTCCATCACTCCAATGGACTAGGATGAATTGAGTTTATACTTGGTTCCATATGGAGAGTTATATAATCTTGCTTTCATTTCTACCATACGAGAGGAGATTATGGAAGCTCAAAAGAAAGACGTGGGTAGGTCACACATTTGGAGGAGAATGAAGAATCGGGAGATGAAGTGCTTTCGGAGTGATGAACATGGTACTCTATGGTTCAAAGATTGAATAGTAGTTCCCCGTGATATGACACTTCAGAAGAAAATATTGGATGAAGCTCGCTTGTCCAAGTATTCTATTCATCCGGGTAGTAATAAAATGTGTAAAGATCTGAAAACCAGATTTTGGTGGACATGGATGAAAAGAGAAATTGCAAAGTACGTATCCGAGTGTGATACGTGTCGGGGAGTGAAAGCTGACCACATGAGGAAAGCCGGACAGCTGCAACCATTACACATTCCGGCCAGGAAATAGGAAGACATTAGTATGGATTTCATTGTCGGATTACCTCTCACGTTCCAAAAGCATGATTTGATTTGTGTGATAGCGATCAACTAACCAAATCAGCTCATTTCATCCCTGTACATACAAAGTACATGCTAAGAAGTATGTGGGGTTGTATGTTGCAAGAGTCATGTGCTTGCACAGGGTTCCCCGGACAATTATTTCAGACCGCAGTGCGTTGTTCATTGCTCGCTTTTGGGAGCAGCTGCACGCGTCATTAGGGACGAAACTGATCCAAAGCTCCGCATATCACCCACAGATGGATGGTCAAACTGAGCGGGTGTATCAAGTTCTTTAAGATATGCTACACACTTGTGCCATTCACCACGGTAAAAATTGGGATGATCATTTACCATTGGCGGAGTTCTCATATAACAATGGCTATCAATCTAGCATCAAGGTGGCGCCGTATGAAGCTCCCTACGGCCGGAAATGTCGCACACCACTCAACTGGTGTGAATCCGGCGAGCGAGTGATATATGGCATTGATCTTGTAAATGAAGCCGAGTAAAGAGTACGAGTAATTCAAGCTAACCTCAAGGCTGCTCAATCTCGGCAGAAAAGCTATGCGGATAAAAGACATCGACCTCTTCACTTCGACATCAGAGACCATGTTTATCTCTGTGTCTCTCCGATGAAAGAGATTCATCATTTTGGAGTAAAGGGAAAGCTTGCTCCGTGATTCATTGGTCTGTTAGCCATGATTGAAAAATGCGGACATGTGGTTTATTGTTTGGAGTTACCAGCATCGCTCTGTGGCATTCATAATGTATTCCACATCTCTTAGTTGCGGAAGTGACGTAAAGCTCCGGCTGAAATTTGCACTAAAGACATTGAAGCTCTCCATTTGGATCTCACTTATTCTGACTATCTGACCCGGATTATTGATGAAAAGACTCGCGTCACCCGGAACCGGACGTTGTACTTCTACAAAGTCTTGTTGAGTAACCATACCGCGGAGGAAGCGACATGGGAAAGCGAGGACTATCTTCGATCAAACTATCCGGATTTGTTATCATCTCATATCTGGTAATCTTTTACCTTCGTCTCTTTCAATTGTAATCCCTGGACGAGATTATTTTAAGGGGGGTGGGATGTAAAAGTCCTAAATTTCATAGTGCAAAATTTCAGCTGAAAGGATAAAAACAAGATGAGAAAACAAGTTGAAATGGCAATTTGAAAAGAAATCAATTCAAACTGTAATGGAGGAAATTCAAAAATCTGAAGTAAGCTTCTGTTCAAACTAATTCAAAGTAAAAATTAGAGTTCACCATTATCTTCCAAATATTCCAAATATCATCCCGTCAAATTTCATAAAATTTGGAACACATTTTCTATTCAATTCAATGTGTACATTGAATTCCATTCAAAATTTGAATTTGAATTTCAGATATAACTTGGTAAATTCTGTGAACTGATTTCAGAATCCTATTCTCCATCTTTGAATTTGCCTCCCCACAAATATCTGAGATTTTTGGAGCAATGTAGGTAGGAGAATTAAGTGACCAGAGAAGGGATGAGGGTGAATCAATGTGGGACCCACTGGTCAGCCTCAATAATATGTTGAACCGACTGAACTCTGTTTTCTCTGCTGTCCCCGCGCTTCGACACCTGGAGTAGGCTCCACCGCGGTAGGGGCATGCACAAGCAGGCAGTTGCGTGGCCTAAAGCTCTTCTCTACCCTACTTAAACCTCTATTGCGTCTCCCAACGTTTCCTGTCTTTCTCCCACCGAAACAGAGCACCGGCGCCATTCTTGACTGCCTCCCTGTTCTTCACTTCGTCCAACCGTTTTAGCCGACGGTTAGTTTCATTCCATGAAGCAAAGTGGTGCACAAGACCTTCCTCTGTCTACTCAAGCTTTTAGCTCATGGTTTCGTTGACTAAAACGCCGGTATTTTACAGTTTTGTGGACACCACCGTTCTGCCGCAGTGAGGACTCCACTGCCTCTCTGTCACGCCGGCACCACACGCCACCTCTCGAGCTGCTCCCAAAAGCAAACAGGATCGCCAGAACACCTTCTAGCTCACGGTGAAAACCTTTCTCAAGTTTATTCTTTATCCAGCGAGAAATCTTCATTTTTCTCTCGGCCTTCTTCAAGCTTTGATACTAGGTTTTGCGTTTAATTTGGTTTGTACGTGTAAGAGTTTTTCAATACAGTTAAGATTAGAGTCTAGACACCCATACACAGCTGAATGCTAAAAATTAGACAAAAACCATCGAGTAATTTAGCCAGGAGTCGAGTTTCCGTAGCCGCCCTAGGAAAACTCGTCGGCTCACCGTTGGACTTGAGGTTTCCGGCCATTTTCACTCCAATTGCACCCCATTTTCATACTCACAATGATCCAAGAAATCTTTTAGATTGTTTCCCGGGTCGTTTGAGCCTGATTCAAGGATTACCGACCATCGTCGGAACCCTAGGTCCACCGTCGCCGTCGTGCGCTCGTCTCCTGCTGGCGCCGCCTCGATTGGACATCACCATCGTGTTGCGCGACCGATTTTTGGACCAGGCGGTCAAAGCAGTGCCGAGAGGAGCTCGGTGCAGCAAGTCTAGCGGGGCGCTGCCACTGCTCGGGCGAGAAGCGCCGCCCGGAGCCAGAGGTTGAAGAAGATGGGGTGGGCCCCACTGGTAGCCTCTGTGTTACTCTCTCTGGATCAGCTGTGGCTACTTGATCCAGTGTGGCCATGCTCCTTAACTCAGTGATCCCACGTGTGGCCCGGTTATGATCGGCCCATTTTAAATGGGAGGGACCCGGGCAGATTAATTCAAACTTTTCCTTTTCAAATAATTCCAGATTTTGAGTAAACTTCTAAATTCAATTACTCCTAGTATATTTGCTCAAATAATTCCCAATAATTTATGGTAGACTCATCTTGATCCCAATTTTGCAGTGGTGCAATTTGTTGGACATGAAAATCCCAGAATTTTCGTAATTAATTCATTTGAGCTAACTGCTTGGGAAATTAATTACTCCTGTTCTGTTAATTGGAAAAATTCCCAATTTTGGTCATAACATTCATTCTAATACATCTGATAAAACAGCAATAGACCGTTGGTTTTGTTAAAAACATCGGGGCCATCGCATTTGAATGACATAAAAACGTCGGGTTAAATAAAACCGACGGCAATAAATAAAGACGTCGGCGCCCGGACAAAAGCCGACATATTTAAATAAAGACGTAGGGACTACAATACAGACCGACAGATATAAATATATAACCGTCGGCTGACCTACTAAGACTGACAGCTATAAGTGTAGGACCATACCGAAATATAAATAGGTCGGTCTGTCAAACAAGCCGACACCTATAATGTTAAAACCGTCGGCTGCCTTACCAACTGACGCATGTAAAAACGCGCGCTCCGATGCGAAATTTTTTAATCCGCACGGCGCTGAGTATGAAATTTTAAATTACCGCGCGCTGGCGACGTGAATGCTGCCTACTTGCGGTGGCGCCCGTCCATCTTCTCTTTTTATATTGTCTATTCAGCCCACTTGCCCACTTGCCCTTCTCTTTTTATATTATCTATTCAGCCCACTTGCACAGTAGACATCTGTTTTATATTGCCCCCTTGCCCAAGTTGCAACCCTAGCTCCAGTCTCCAGAACCAGCCGCCGCCTCCTTCTCCTTCGCAACCCACACGGCCGCCGCACTTGCTAGCACGCCGCCGCCGGCGCTCCAGCCTTCCCTCCCTCGTCCTCCTCTGAGCTCCACCTCGCGTCTGCCGCCGCCTTGTTCTCCTCTCCGCTCTGGCGCACGCTCCGGCCTGCTCCACCTCGCGCTCGCCGGCGTCTCCCGAGTTCCAAGTTCCGGCGTTCCCTGCGCTCGTGGATTTGGCGTCCCCTGCAAGATCCAGCGCTCCGGCGTCCCCTGCAAGATCCGGCGCTCCGGCATCCTCTGCGAGATCCGGTGCTCCGGCGTTCCAATGGCGGCATCCCTCGACCCCGACGGCGGAGTCAAGCCCATCCGCGAGATCCAAGGACGGTGACGTTCCTGGAGCGGTGCCTGCATTCACCTCCACACCGCGAACTCCGAAGACAAGGACCCGTGGAGGCCAAGGATTGCCCGCTCATGCTCTCACTGGACTGATCTGTTTAGCACTGATTGTGATCCGTTTTTGGTTTAATCTGTCTGTATTATCACCAAGAAATGCGGTTGTGTATGATCTGTTTGTTGTTACTGTTCCTTTTGTGAGAAATATTAAGATTCGAATGTGTCTCTATTTGTTTAATCTGTTTGTAAGATCCAAATTTGTATGACTGGATGAGAGATATAAAGAAATGCGCTCTGGAGAATATCCGGTTTTGAATAATGTGGTGTTTCCATTTTTTTCTGTACCGCTCCTAAAGTCGTCGGGTGCTTCTGTGCCCGACAGTCATATCGTGTTAAAAGTGTCTGTTCTTTGGGCAACAGTCATATTGTCATAAGTGTCAGGTACGAAAACCTACGGATGTAATTTCTAATGCCGTCGGTACCGACGGTTATAATAATTAAAAACGTCGAATAAAAGCCGTCGGTTTCAGTACACAACCGACAGCTATAAGGTTGACGCACGTCGAATAAAAGCCGTCGGTTTCAGTACACAACCGACAGCTATAAGGTTGACGCCTTTTTAATCGTTTCTTGTAGTGACTTCCTTTACTAGGTGAATTGGTGTTCCAATTCTCTATGTCATTTGAAAAATAAAAAATATACAGAAACATTTCAGACTTCCTTGTAAACTTGTAAGATCAAATTCTTCTTGTAGAAATCTGTGAGGACCAGAATCCCGACATCCGAGGATCTCATTGGGTGGTGTCGTGCGATGCGACACCCAACAGTATACAAGAATAGAACGAGAATAAAACACAAGACAAAGTCTTTTATTTATCTTACATCAGAAGTTTTACAATACTAGCGGAAGGAAAGAAATATTTATATCATAGCTACACTCTCAGCACTAGCTATGCAAAAGCAAAGTCATCCATGTCCTGGATGCTTCGCACTAGCAACACGCAAGTCACGGCGGCGTGCAGGATTCCCACTCGGCTGTACACCCTGGAGGGGGTGTTGCCTCATCATCAAACCCTTCATCAATTCTATAACCTGCAAAAACTCGTTAACTGCAAACGTGAGCATAAGGCTCAGCAAGACTAACCCGTCTCACTAGACATATGCAAGGGGGACACTAAACATAGGTAAGGTGAAGCAAAAACGACTCGCCTACAATTGGATCCTTATAATCAAGTTTTAAGTAGCAAATGACATTCTCCAAGCACGGCACATCATGGGTTCCACAATCAAACAAGAAACGCTTTGCCGATGATATGACATGCCCAGAGTACATAATGCTATTACAGCTAAAGTATGAGGAAACTGTAAACTTTAATGTGACTATCTCTATATCATACAAGGTTGCAAGCAATTATAATTTAATACAATATATTTTTCTGACTTCTTTAGTATTTACTACGTCACCGCTCAGTGAACAAGTGGTACTCTATTACCGCGAGGGACGGTGATTGCAATCAGGACACACCCGGACAACACGACACATACGTCGTTCGGAAGTGTCAGCGAGTACACCTGTACCTACGTAACACCTCAGTACTAGGCGTATATGGCCACCTTTCACAAGAAACCCGAACGCCGAGCCCGTCTCACCTCCGCAAACAGAAGGTCTCCGCACGGAACACCTCATGTGTCCGCCGACCGATTTACACCTTATTGTCCTCAACCCACCCCTATCGATGGTGAGTTAATGGGCCTCGACACCCCAGTTATCGAGTTACGTCAGTTTATTGGATTCCATATGTCCATTATGTCGCCGGTATAATTCAAGCTTGTCCGAAGGGGCTGCATACGGACGGACCTTAATCGACACAGGCAGGGCTATGCGACCGAGACTCAATCTCGCCGCTTCCTATCCATCCCCTGCCCGGTCTCAGTTTTATTATATTATGCCATTAACCAATCCTGTGAGATATGTCCTACATTTCGCGCGAGTAGATTCCAAGTACTCGACTTCTACCGGATTTCCTATACATTAGCAAAACAGTTACTACAGGTCAAACTGTAACCCGTTCCAACCAATCCTTTGGATTTTTGGTCATGCAGGTGGAGTATCAATCATCCTAAACGTAATGCACAATTCATATACTACTCATCATAGTGATAAAGCAAAATTTTATAAACGACTTAAATGCAAACCGGGGCTTGCCTGGTTGCAGGTCAGAGTCGGGGTTAATCTCTGGAAGGTGCTCTTCCAAGGCTTCTGGTTCCTCCTCGACTTCGGTCACTATACGATATGCATATAACATGTATATGAATGACTTTAAAAAATAATTATTACCAAGACCATAATTTAATCCATGGTGATCATTATATGATAGGGACCTTAATTGGCTTTGGAACTTTGATGGTAGATACTAGGGAATATGATCAAAGCTCTTGCAAAGAACAGGAGATGATCAAAGTATATTGTTGTCTCTAAAATTATGGCAAGTATTAAACTTCCAAGAATTTTAAAGAAGAAACTGTAGCTTGAATATAGCTTCCAGTTGATAATAATGATAGAGGAAGTTGTCCTGGTTCTAGAAAAATTTGTTTCATAAATTTCTAAGCTTTTTAGAAGGAGTTATTGAATTTCTAAGTTGGCAAGAATTTCTGGAATTATTTATATTTGAATTTTAGCTTTTAAATAAGTATTCAGTTTGTAACTGAATTAGGACTATGATATTGGGTCAATTAAATCCAAGATTTTTACAGGGACTAGTATATGATAAAAGGAAGGTTCAGTCCAAATTTAGGACATAGTAAAGCAACTGAACATCTGTAAAAATTCAATAACTAAAAAAGGTAATTGAACTATACAGAGGTTTAAACAGGTGCAATGGCTCCCAAACTTTTTCTGGTTGTCAAGAATAGGACATTGCATTCTATGTGAATTTTGGGGATTTTTCCAGTGGCAAGTTCATCTGGAAAAATTGCATTTGCATCTGGAAAGATTGTTTTATACATAATTTAACTGTGAGTTCCACAGCACCTAATTGGTACTGATAGAAACTAGAGCTCAAGGGCTTTCAAAAAAAATTTGTTTGAATATTTTTGGAGCTTCCTAAAGAAAGTTATGGATTTTCAAAATTGGAGCCAAATCTGGAATTAATTTCTAATTAGAATTAAACCGTGGGCTCCACCGCTTTAAAATAAACCAATGGCATTTAAACCACACGGGGACCACAGAGATATAGCGCATAGCCACAACAGATACCGAGGCCACACCTGATCCGACGGGTTAAAAAGACGCTGGCACGTGGGACCCATCGCGTCGTCTTCCTCCTCCCGACGCGGGCGGCGCGCGGGGCTCCCGCGGCGGCGCACTCCGGCGAGTCTCGCCGGATCTGCGTTCCCGGCCACCGTAACATCTAAATTTTGGCGCCCAACCTTGATTTCACACGCTGAGAACGATGGTAGGGTCGGGGAGGCTCGCTGACGATCGGAATCAGTGGCGCATCGGCGACGGCGACAGCTAGGATTCCGGCCATGTCAGAACCTTTGCTCCGTGGCTAAACCCTTCTAAAAATGCTGGGGAAAGACTCTTGGAACCACTAGGAAGGTGTTGGGAAGGTCAGATGGTCGTGCAACGGTCGGCAAAACCATCATCGACAGTGACCGAAGCAACTTCTTAACGGCGAAGGGGAAAACTCGTGATTCTCGAGCTACGGTTGATTTTTTTTGGTGATTCCAGTTCGAGAGGGTGCACAAAGAAGTGTAGAAGCTATTTTCTAACAATTGTGGAGAGTGCTCAAGTGTGGAACTCGAATTAAAAGAATAACCGAGCGAGTTCATAAGGTTCGGCCGAAAGTAAAACCTAGCAAACTTGCTCGATACTCATGTAAACAAGGAGCGGCTTTCACCGACGTGTAGAGCGTGTCTCGGCGCACTAGTTTGCTATAGGGATCAAAGCGCGACACTGTGTGTAGTGGCCTAGCACCGTGGAGGAGAGAAGGCGCGCGGTGAACACGACGGCGAGCTTCGGTGTCGCTTCGAAATACCGGCTAAAACCTCAATGAACGGTCGACAGAAGTGAACCAGAGGGTAGACGGGAGAGTGGGGAACAACCTTGCCATGGAGAGCTTGGCACGAGAGGCCTCCGGTTGGCTGGCAACGGGCGCACGGTGCCGGCGGTCGGAAACTTGCGCGCGGGATGAAAACAGCGTAGCTCGTCGGCTCAGCGCGAGGGAAGGCGATAAGGACGATCGTGGAGCGATAAGGAGGAGTCAGGGCGCTATTTATGGAGCTCAGACGGCGGTGGCTTGCGGCTATCGCGCTGTGCATGCACGCCGTCGCGGTGTCACCTGGTGAAGGAAAGCAGAGGCGGTGAATCGGTTTCACCGTCTGACCTGTGGGCCCCACCTCTCTCCCTTATCCCCTCCTCTAATTCCCAGCTAAAACATTGTCCGAAAATTCCCAAAATTTACAGGTAGGCTAAGAAAAATATGGGGAATCCAATTCTACAATCAGATTTCAATTTGGACATAGTTTGCATCAAATGCAAATTCAAATATGGGTATAAACCTTATTGAATTAAATAGTATCTTAGGTCCAAAAATCTCCAAACTTTGAGACCAAGTTCCCTGAACCATAAAAGGTCTTAGGAAAAATTAGGGATTGATTTGGGCAAAGTTTAGTGTAAAGCTAAATTTGATGTCGACGAGAAATGAATCCTTTGTACGTGTCCAAACAAATGGAATATGTACTTCAAAAATCTTGAAAATTTTCTGAGAAGCTATTTAGATATTTAAGAGTCCAAGGAAAAATTTGGAGCCTTGGATTTGAATCTTTTTGGCAGTGCCTAATATGCATAGCAACATAATCAAATTACATTTGTTTTGATTTTTGTATTGCTGCCATATAATTTGCCCTAGCCATTGCAATCAATGACTTCCCAACTTTGTAGAAAGGTTTACTTGAAATGTTCTAGGGTTAGGGTGAAGTCCAGTCCTCATGTTGATAAGGTTAAAACATGAGTAGAAAGAAAACTTTCTAGTGAGGTCAAGTTTATGTGCACAATTATGTTGACCTCCATTATGTTTAATAAACCACTTGTAGTTGAACTTCATATAAAAGGAAAAAGTGGGATTTTACATTCCTCTCCCCTTAAAAGAATCTCGTCCCGAGATTATAAAGGAAGGACAAAAGATAAAGATCTACTGAACATGTGCCGCTAACAAGTCTGGATAGTTTGTTTTAAGATATTCCTCGCTTTCCCACATGGCTTCTTCAGAAACGTGGTTGCTCCACAAGACTTTGTAGAAACGCAAAGTGCGCCTTCTTGTGGTGCGAGTTTTCTCATCAACGATCTGGATTGGATGTTCGGAATACGTAAGATCTGGTTGGAGAGTTTCCAAATCCTCAATACGTATATTCGCTGGGGCTTTGAGACATTTCCGTAACTGAGAAATGTGAAACACATTGTGGACCCCTGCTAGCGACTGCGGTAACTCCAATTGATATGCCATAGGTCCGCACTTTTGATTATTGCGAATGGCCCAATAAAACGTGAAGATAGCTTTCCTCTTACTCCGAATTGATGAATTCCTTTCATCGGGGATACCCGGAGATAAACTTGATCTCCAACCTCGAAGTGAAGAGGTCGACGTCGTTTGTCCGCATAGTTCTTCTGACGAGACTGAGCGACTTTGAGATTGGCTTGAATAAGATGTACTTGTTCTTCGGCTTCATTTATTAAGTCGATGCCATACACCAATCGTTCACCAGATTCGCTCCAGTTCAAGGGTGTGCGACACTTCCGGCCATAAATAGCTTCATGTGGCGCCATCTGGATGCTAGCCTGGTAACCGTTGTTGTACGAAAATTCCGCCAATGGTAGATGATCATCCCAATTCCTACCATGGTGGATGGCACGAGCACGAAGCATATCCTCAAGCACTTGGTTTACCCGTTCGGTTTGTCCATCAGTTTGAGGATGATAAGCCGAGCTTCGAATCAGTTTGGCACCCAATGCATCGTGGAGATGCTCCCAAAAGCGAGCAACGAAAATAGATCCACGATCTGAAATGATAGTGCGGGGTACTCCATGTAGGCACAATATTCTGGAGATATAAAGTTCTGCATACCGCTTTGCATCATAATCCACACTGACTGGTATGAAATGAGCTGATTTGGTCAATCGGTCAACGATCACCCAAATTGAGTCGTGCTTATGGAGAGTGGGAGGCAACCCAACAATGAAATCCATCCTGATATCCTCCCATTTCCAAGTCGGTATGCTTAAAGGTTGAAGCTGTCCATCTGCCTTCATATGGTCGGCCTTAACTCATCGACACGTATCACATTCGAATACGTATTTTGCTACTTCTCTCTTCTTCCGAGTCCATCAGAACTTCTTTCTCAAGTCTTGGTACATTTTGTTACTTCCCGGATGAATGGAATATTTGGATAAATGAGCTTCATCTAGTATCTTCTTCCGAAGTTCCATGTTTCGGGGTACCACTATGCGGTTTTTAAACAAGAGGGTACCTTCATCGTCACATCGGAAACATTTCATCTCCCCCTTATCCATTCTTTGTCGAATGTGAGACATCCCTTTGTCCTCCTTCTGAGCTGCCATAATATCCTCCCTGATAGTGGGAATGAGAGCTAGGTTGTAGAGTGCTCCATATGGAACCAAGTAGAGACTCGGTTCTTCTCCTCCCATTGAGGTAATGGAAAGATTGTTGACATGGGACTTGCGGCTCAGAGCATCTTTGACTACATTCGCCTTACAGGATGATAGTGGATTTCAATCTCATAATCCTTGATTAATTCCAACCATCTACGTTGTCGCATATTTAGGTCCTTCTGGGTGAAGATGTACTTCAAACTCTTGTGATTGGTGTAAAGATGTACTAGATTACCTAGTAGATAATGTCTCCACATCTTGAATGCTAGTACCACAGCAGTAAGTTCTAGATCATGAGTCGGATAGTGCTGCTCATGATTCTGAAGCTGCCGTGATCCATAAGCGATCACTCGTCTGTCTTGCATCAACACACAACCCAAACCAATTCCTGATGCATCACAATATACATCAAAAGATTTGGTTGTGTCCGGTTGAGCCAATAATGGTGCCGTTGTGAGGTGTTTTACCAATGCCTGAAAACCTCCCTCACATGCCTCAGTCCATACATACTTTGTCCCCTTCTTTAGAACTTCTATCATTGGTTTAGCTATCTTGGAGAAACTGGGAATGAACCTCCGGTAATACCCATCCAAACCTAGGAAACTTTGAACTTCATGTACAGACTTTGGAGACTCCCATTTGAGTACTTGCTTTATCTTGCTTGGATCAACTGCAATCCCTTCTGCTGATATGATGTGCCCTAAAAATGGCACTTGGCTGATCCAGAATTCACACTTGCTAAACTTAGCATATAGCTGGTGGTCCCAAAATCGTTGAAGCACGATACGCAAGTGTTGAACATGTTCTTCTTCGGATTTTGAATACACAAGTATGTCGTCAATGAAGACCACAACAAACTTGTCCAATTTCGGCATGAACACCGAGTTCATGAGATACATGAAATGAGCCGGTGCATTGGTCAATCCGAAGGACATAACAAGGTATTCATACAGTCCATACCTCGTCGAGAATGCTGTCTTTGGTATGTCTTCTGGTCGGATTCTAATCTGATGATAACCAGAACGAAGATCCATCTTCGAAAATACTTTAGCACCAACTAGTTGTTCGAAAAGAATATCAATGCGTGGTAGTGGATACTTGTTCTTGATAGTGACAACATTGAGTGGACGATAGTCCACACACAGTCTCAAGGTCTTATCTTTCTTCTCTACGAACAATGCAGAACAACCCCATGGTGATGAACTTGGACGAATGAAACCCTTTTTCTCAAGTTCTGTTAACTTCTGCTTAAGTTCTGCAAGTTCCTTGGGTGCCATCTTGTAGGGTGGTCTTGAGATTGGCACTGTTCCCGGTACAAGTTCAATCTTGAACTCTATATCTCTTTCTGGGGGCATACCAGGAAGATCTTCGAGAAATACATCCGGGTATTCACATACTACCAGAATATCCTTAATTTCCATAACCTCGGTATTGTGAGTAGATGAATTCACTAGAATGGCTCTCTCAAGATTGAGGACTTGAGAGGGATGAAGTGGAGAATTTAGATATATTTTTTGAGGAACGAGATCTAGAATAGCACCATGGTATTGTAACCATGCCATTCCCAAGATGACATCTAACTTATGATTCTCTAATATCAGAAGTGAAGTAAGATATATGGTTCCATCTAGGTTAAGTGGTATCCCAGGAACCAACTCATTTGTTATTGTTTTCCCTGCCGGAGTGCTAATCACATACGAAGTTTTTGTGGAGATTATAGGAAATTGACTTTTAATGACAAAAGACTTGCTAATGACATTTTGTGAAGCTCCGGAGTTCAAAGAGTATGACCACAGGATGCTCAAAGATAGAGAACGTACCTGTGAGTACGGGGGCGCCTTCCGGAACGTCCTCAATGGCGAGGTGGTGGACGTTGCCGAGTCTGGGAACTAGCTTCTTGGTCTGGTTGTGGGGTTGGTTGGCGCCTCGGTATGATGACTGTCATCCGCTCTGCCTACTCTGCGGGCAGTCCTTGGCAAAATGCCCCGTGCGTCCACACGTGAAACACGTGTACGGGGTTTGGCCGGTACGAATGGGAGGAAGGAATCCCGGTGCACGTGGTGGAGGTGGAAGTGCACGTGGGATCATCCCCTGCTATTGTTGCGGTCGAAAACCAGAGTTGCCGATTTGGCAACCACTGAACATTGTTGGTCGTGATGGCGGTTGCCACCTCTGGCCGGATGGTGATCGATACACCATTCGGTACTTCTGAGAAGCACCACCCCTGCTGCCCTACGGAGCACTCCTCTTTTTCTTGTCTGAGGACAGCTCTCGAGTATCATCCTCTTGCATTATCGCGGTGTTGACAATGTCGTTGAAGCTGCCGCGATTGAATAAGACAAGCTTGTCCTTCATCTTGGGGTTCAACCCCCGGTAGAAGCACTCTCGCTTCCTGTCTTCCGTGTTCACTTGGTCCTGTGCATACTGGGCCAAGTGGTTGAAGGTCTTGGAGTACTCGTAAGCGCTCCTTCCTCCCTGCTTCAGCTCCAAGAACTCTTGAAGCTTCCTCCTCATGATCCCGGGAGGGGTATGGTAGGCGTGGAATGCCTCCCGGAATTCTGCCCAGCTCACGACATAGCTTGCGGGGCGTGCGGCGAGGTAGTTTGCCCACCATGCACTAGCAGAACCCTGTAGTTGTTGAGCTACGAACATAGCCTTTTGTTGTTCAGTTATCTCGAGTAAACCGAACTTCCCTTCAATGGTGTGGAGCCAGTTGTCCGCCTCCAAAGGTTCGTCAGCCTCTCTGAAGACCGGCGGATGTGTCGATGCGAAATCCGAGTAAGAACCCGGATATGACTGACGTGGCCCATCAGCATGTCGCCCCCCTTGACGGCACGAGTGCTGTACAAGGGTCCGCAACAACTCGGTTTGCTCGTCGCACGAGCTGAGTACTGCTGCGAGAACCTCCGCGAGACTTCTGGGAAGTGTAGGTGGAGGTGGTGGAGGTGGCTGCGTCTGGGGCGTATTCTGCCCTGAAGGTGGTGTGTCATCCCCCTACCCTCCACTTGAGCCTCCCACTTCCGAGCCTGTACGTGTACGCACCATGCTGCAATACAACGATTTACACCATAAGTCTCATTGCCTCAAGTTCATCCTTCCATATAAATAGTAATGCGGTAGACCACGATAGATAATATACAACATCAACATATATTGATAAAGTATAAGCTTTATACAAGATATATTATCTCTGACCAAGTTTACAGTAGTAAACTCCAAAATGATGGACTCCCACTATGGAAATACATCTCTACTATACTTGGTCCCCCTGAGATGTTGTACATATCTTGTCATTGTAGACATAAACACCACTAGTCTTAATATGACACAAACATGGTCACAAAAGAAAAACACGAGCAACTATTAAACTACTGGTTGCCCCGTGTCGGCAGAAGTGCTGCCACATCCCACTTCAATACGTCCTACCCGACGTATTCAAGTTCCTCGGGATCTTCTTCTTCTTCGTCCTCCGAAGGCAATTGTTCACCCATAATTAGTGGTATGTTATGGGCCGGTGGATACACCACTGGTTGTAATTGTGCCTCGGCCTCAATTACATTATCCTGCAGTTCCCCTGCCTCATACTCCCAATTTTGAGCTGTCTCAATGGCGGTGTCCCGCTCTTCAGTGACTACTAACAGCTGCTCTTGCTGTTGTTGCACCTCCAACTGACTTGCTTGCAGCTCACCACGAGCTTGCTGCAGTTCAGTGCAAGTCTGTCATTATGCGGCACACGCTTTCCATAGCCTAATGCGAGCATAATGCAATCGACTCTCGCACTTATCTAGCCGGTGATTTTCTGGGGCTATGAGCGAACGTAGACCCTCATTGATATAATCAAGGGTATCACCCCGCTCTGTTGCTTCCCGCAAGGCTTCGACTTGTTCCAAAATAATGGTGCCTTGCGTAGCAGCTACCATATTGGAAGCAGCCGCATATGTCCCAAGTGTCGTTGAGGTTGTGTCGCCATGCGGTGTATAGGCAGCAATCATACGACGTTGCCACACAAATCCGGCCATACCACGGACTGGAATAAGGGCAAATTGAGTCCCTGCCATAGCATCCTGATGAAGCTCACAAAGCTTCATAAGTGCTTCATCTGCAGCGATTGCCCAAGTGTCCTCTAACTGAGCTCCCTCGATGGTAACCGAGAAAGGAGCCCATCCATATTGACGTGGACTAGCCGGGATGTCTACCAAGATGGTGCACGACCGAACACCTCTATCGATCGTCTCTCTACCCCAATAGCATGGCATCTCGATGAAGCCAAACTGCTGGAGCACTCCCCGTAGCATACTTGGGAAACCCGGATGGTTAGCGCAAGCGGAAAATACCCATCCGTCCGGTAGCAGCATCCTCACTTCCGTCATCTATAAAAAGAATACTGGAACAATGAGAAGGTTCCCAACTCTCCACAGTTTTAAGAAAATTTAAAACTGGAGCTGTAATCGCAGTCTGTTCCAGCTGACCTCCCTGTATAAGTCCCACAGTTTCATACAGGAAACGTCAGAATCAAAGGTGGAGTTGAATACTAAATTTGTAGTATACTTTCCAAGCTTTCCAGATTGTACTCATACATCTACATGTGAGCTAGGAAATAGAATCTATACAGGTTTTAAGTGGACCCATATTTTCTGGAAATTTTGTCAGAATCTCCCCTGTATATGTAGTGATGTCCACAATTTATACAGGGATATCATGACAATATTTTGAGGTAATGACAAAAGAAACTTTGTATAACATCAAGTTAAAAATCCAGAAGTAAAAGAGTTACCCCCTGAAAAGTTTGTTATGCAGGTATTGCACACGAATTCACAAATAGGCGCAAACTGTTTTAAGTTCTGGACTGCCAGAACCAAGTTTGCGACAAATGGAATTAGACACCGCTATACCCAGATTCAGATCATGAATGCCAAATAAAGTTGATAGAGGACTTCCTAAGATTTCCATAAATTTATATATGTGACTATATCACTATTCTGGATTAAAAGTTATAACTATCCAAACCAAACAGTTGAACTGACTGGTTTGCACCAGCAGTCCTGCAGTCCACTGTTTTGACTTCCAAATTTGATTTGACTCAAATTCGAATCTGGAAAAACTCTAAACAGAAAACCTGTAGATCTGCCTCTCCCCTTTTCAGACATGTGTCACAATAAGGCAGAAGATGTTTCTACTGTGAGTTAGGGCAATATTTCTGGAACTGGTACAATGGTTGGGTCATCTGGAGTAGTTTTTGTATACTCCAAATTCCAACGGATTATCAAACTTTTCTGCCCTGATGGTCAACAGAAAAGTTATAGAGGTCTTCACGAACTTTCCATACATATATGATACTCTTGTGTTATCTATATGATAACCAAGATTACAATCCGGCGAAGTCGAGCCAACTTCAGCCAGAAATCAAGAATCTTGATTCTATTTACCCTATCGAGTCGGAGTCCCTTTTTACGGAGTCCAAACCTACCAGCATCTGATATTTGGACTTTCCAAAACATTATGCATCCATTCTGTCATTGGGGATGGTCTAGTATTATGTTTGATACTGACGGTACTACATATCTCACCAAAGAAAATTCTATCCGGTATATCCGGTTACGTCTATAGGTGGTTCCTATATCTTTTTCTCACAAACGGCTTCTACACGGTCTTCTACCGTAGTCAATGCTGCAAAAGACAAACAATCCCCTTTCACACTTTCACACCTCAAGGGTGGTACGGGGAAACATGACAGGCAGTCACAATAATATATATGAAAGTAATTGCATACGACTCTGGTGTGAGTCGCCCTCGAGCGAGGTCATGTCTCGAGGTACATGGCTGTAAATACGTCTGTACAGCAAAGACTTCTGTACAATCCGGCTTATACACGCTCGGGCATACGTGTTTCGCATGCTCCCATAGAACATGAATGGTTCTAGAGAGGCATACTATCGGGTTATACACCACCTGACGGGGGCTCCCACTAACTTTGAAGCACGCTGGGGTACCGCGTGTCATAGGTTCTAAGAAACATTGAAAGCTTCAGAGACTCCTTTTAACTTCCTGTGCCAAGCCACGGAAATTTCACATACCACTCCTCGTATGCTGAGCTTACTGAGATTGATCCGCTCTCGGTGGCGTACCTTACCTCTTACCTGACGTCGGGGCGTCGTTACAGAATATAATAACACATAGTTAGTTTACCACCTTTATCTTATATTAATAATACTCCTCATAAGGGCATATAGCTAATTCCTCACTCAGATCCTTAATTTTTTTGAAAATATGTTCCTTTCAAGTACACTGTTTCCAATGATGCTCTGATACCATGCCTGTGGGAACCGGAATCCCGACATCCGAGGATCTCATTGGGTGGTGTCGTGCGATGCGACACCCAACAGTATACAAGAATAGAACGAGAATAAAACACAAGACAAAGTCTTTTATTTATCTTACAGCAGAAGTTTTACAATACTAGCGGAAGGAAAGAAATATTTATATCATAGCTACGCTCTCAGCACTAGCTATGCAAAAGCAAAGTCATCCATGCCCTGGATGCTTCGCACTAGCAACACGCAAGTCACGGCGGCGTGCAGGGTTCCCACTCGGCTGTACACCCTGGAGGGGGTGTAGCCTCATCATCAAACCCTTCATCAATTGTATAACCTGCAAAAACTCGTTAACTGCAAACGTGAGCATAAGGCTCAGCAAGACTAACCCGTCTCACTAGACATATGCAAGGGGGACACTAAACATAGGTAAGGTGAAGCAAAAACGACTCACCTACAATTAGATCCTTATAATCAAGTTTTAAGTAGCAAATGACATTCTCCAAGCACGACACATCATGGGTTCCACAATCAAACAAGAAATGCTTTGCCGATGATATGACATGCCCAGAGCACATAATGCTATTACAGCTAAAGTATGGGGAAACCGTAAACTTTAATGTGACTCTCTCTAAATCATACAAGGTTGCAAGCAATTATAATTCAATACAATATATTTTTCTGACTTCTTTAGTATTTACTACGTCACCGCTCAGTGAACAAGTGGTACTCTATTACCACGAGGGACGGTGATTGCAATCAGGACACACCCGGACAACACGACACATACGTCGTTCGGAAGTGTCAGTGATTACACCTGTACCTACGTAACACCTCAGTACTAGGCATATATGGCCACCTTTCACAAGAAACCCGAACGCCGAGCCCGTCTCACCTCCGCAAATAGAAGGTCTCTGCACGGAACACCTCATGTATCCGCCGATCGATTTACACCTTACTGTCCTCAACCCACCCCTGTCGATGGTGAGTTAATGGGCCTCGACACCCCAGTTATCGAGTTACGTCAGTTTATTGGATTCCATATGTCCATTATGTCGCCGGTACAATTCAAGCTTGTCCGAAGGGGCTGCATACGGACGGGCCTTAATCGACACAGGCAGGGCTATGCGACAGAGACTCAATTCTCGCCGCTTCCTATCCATCCCCTGCCCGGTCTCAGTTTTATTATATTAAGCCATTAACCAATCCTGTGAGATATGTCCTACATTTCTCGCGAGTAGATTCCAACTACTCGACTTCTATCGGATTTCCTATACATTAGCAAAGCAGTTACTATAGGTCAAACTGTAACCCGTTCCAACCAATCCTTGGGATTTGTGGTCATGCAAGTGGAGTATCAATCATCCTAAATGTAATGCACAATTCATATACTACTCATCATAGTGATAAAGCAAAATTTTATAAATGACTTAAATGCAAACTGGGGCTTGCCTGGTTGCAGGTCAGAGTCAGGGTTAATCTCTAGAAGGTGCTCTTCCAAGGCTTCTGGTTCCTCCTCGACTTCGGTCACTATACGATATGCATATAATATGTATATGAATGACTTTGAAAAATAATTATTACGAAGACCATAATTTAATCCATGGTGATCACTATATGATAGGGACCTTAATTGGCTTTGGAACATTGATGGTAGATACTAGGGAATATGATCAAAGCTCTTGCAAAGAACAGGATATGATCAAAGTATATTGTTGTCTCTAAAATTATGGCAAATATTAAAATTCCAAGAATTTTAAAGAAGAAACTGTAGCTTGAACATGGCTGCCAGTTGATAATCATGATAGAGGAAGTTGTCCTGGTTCTAGAAAAATTTGTTTCATAAATTTCTAAGCTTTGGTGAAGGAGTTATTGAATTTCTAAGTTGGAAAGAATTTCTGGAATTATTTATATTTGAATTTTAGCTTTTAAATAAATATTCAGTTTGTAACTGAATTAGGACTATGATATTAGGTCAATTAAATCCAAAATTTTTACAGGAACTAGAATATGACAAAAGGAAGGCTCAGTCCAAATTTGGGACATAATAAAGCAACTGAACATCTGTAAAAATTCAGTAACTGAAAAAGGTAATTGAACTATACAGAGGTTTAAACAGGTGCGATGGCTCCCAAACTTTTTCTGGTAGTCAAGAATAGGACAATGCATTCTATGTGAATTTTGGGGATTTTTCCAGTGGCAAGTTAATCTGAAAAAATTGCATTTGCATCCGGAAAGATTGTTTCATAAAGAATTTAACCATGAGTTTAACAGCACCTAATTGGTATTGATAGAAACTAGAGCTCAAGGGCTTTCAAACAAAATTTGTTTGAATATTTTTGGAGCTTCCTACAGAAAGTTATGGATTTTCTAAGTTGGAGCCAAATCTGGAATTATTTTCTAATTTGAATTAAACCGTGGGCTCCACCATTTTAAAATGGACCAATGGCATTTAAACCACACGGGGACCACAGAGATACGGAGCGTAGCCACAACAGATCCCAGGGCCACACCTGATCCGACGGGTTAAAAAGGCGCTGACACGCGGGGTCCGCCGCGTCGTCTTGCTCCTCCCGACGCGGGCGGCGCGCGGGGCTCCCGCGGCGGCGCCCTCCGGCGAGTCTCGCCGGATCTGTGTTCCCGGCCACCGCAGCATCTAAATTTTGGCGCCCAACCTTAATTTCACGCGCTGAGCACGATGGTAGGGTCGGGGAGGCTCGTCGACGATCGGAATCAGTGGCGCATCGGCGGCGGCGACAGCTAGGGTTCCGGCCATGTCGGAACCTTCGCTCCGTGGCTAAACCCTTCTAAAAATGCTGGGGAAAGACTCCTGGAACCACTAGGAAGGTGTTGGGAAGGTTAGATGGTCGTGCAACAGTCGGCAAAACCATCATCTATGGTGACTGAAGCAACTTCTTAACGGCGAAGGGGAAAACTCGTGATTCTCGAGCTACGGTTGATTATTTTTGGTGATTCCAGTTCGAGAGGGTGCGCAAGAAGTGTAGAAGCTATTTTCTAACAATTGTGGAGAGTGATCAAGTGTGGAACTCGAATTGAAAGAATAACCGAGCGAGTTCATAAGCTTCGACCGAAAGTAAAACCTAGCTAACTTGCTCGATACTCATGTAAACAAGGAGCGGCTTTCACCGACGTGTAGAGCGTGTCTCGGTGCACCAGTTTGCTATAGGGGTCGAAGCGCGACACTGCGTGTAGCGGCCTAGCACCGTGGAGTAGAGACGGCGTGCGGTGAACACGACGGCGAGCTTCGGTGTCGCTTCGAAATACCGGCTAAAACCTCAATGAACGGTCGACAGAAGTGAACCAGAGGGTAGACGGGAGAGTGGGGAACAACCTTGCCGTGGAGAGCTTGGCGCGAGAGGCCTCCGGTTGGCCGGCAACGGGCGCGCGGCGCCGGCGGTCGGAAACTTGTGCGCGGGATGAAAACGGCGTAGCTCGTCGGCTCAGCGCAAGGGAAGGCGATAAGGACGACCGTGGAGCGATAAAGAGGAGCCAAGGCGCTATTTATGGAGCTCAGACGGCGGTGGCTTGCGGCTGTCGTGCTGTGCATGCACGACGTCGCGGTGTCGCCCGGTGAAGGAAAGCAGAGGCGGTGAATCAGTTTCACCGTCTGACCTGTGGGCCCCACCTCTCTCCCTTATCCCCTCCTCTAATTCCCGGCTAAAACATTGTCCAAAAATTCCCAAAATTTACAGGTAGGATAAGAAAAATATGGGGAATCCAATTCTGCAATCAGATTTCAATTTGGACATAGTTTGCATCAAATGCAAATTCAAATTTGAATTCAAATATGGGTATAAACCTTATTGAATTAAATAGTATCTGAGGTCCAAAAATCTCCAAACTTTGAGACCAAGTTCCCTGAACCATAAAAGGTCTTAGGAAAAATTTGGGATTGATTTGGGCAAAGTTTAGTGTAAAGCTAAATTTGATGTCGACGCGAAATGAATCCTTTGTACGTGTCCAAACAAATGGAAGATGTACTTCAAAAATCTTGAAAATTTTCTGAGAAGCTATTTAGATATTTAAGAGTCCAAGGAAAAATTTGGAGCCTTGGATTGAATATTTTTGGCAGGGCCTAATATGCATAGCAACATAATCAAATTACATTTGTTTTGATTTTTGTATTGCTGCCATATAATTTGCCCTAGCCATTGCAATCAATGACTTCCCAATCTTGTAGAAAGGTTTACTTGAAATGTTCTAGGGTTAGGGTGAAGTCCAGTCCTCATGTTGATAAGGTTAAAACATGAGTAGAAAGAAAACTTTCTAGTGAGGTCAAGTTTATGTGCACAATTATGTTGACCTCCATTATGTTTAATAAACCACTTGTAGTTGAACTTCACATAAAAGGAAAAAGTGGGATTTTACAGAATCTTAAAAAATTGTCAAACAAATTTTCCTAGAACCATCTAGACTTCCTCTACCATGAGCTACCACTGTTAGCCATGACAAAGCTCCATATTTAATACCACATTTCAGAGAAGGCTTTTACTTGTTGGAATTTTAGAGACAACAAGCTTCCTTGAAATCTCAAATTCTTGGTCAAGTTCTTCCTCATAGAACCTAGTATCCACTGTGAAAATCCCAAAGCCAATTAAGATCACCGTCATACCTGATCAGTATTTGGAAAGTCTTGTATATAGTTTCATTATCACTCATGTATTTTATATATTGCATATCATATAGGGACCGAGATCGAGGAGGAGCCGGAGCCCATGGAGAGTATATCACCAGAGGCTAACTTTGAATCTGACTCGCAGCTAGGCAAGCCCGGGTTTGAATTTAAGTGCTTTTGCAAAGTTTTTATTTGTATCACTTATGTCTAGGGTGAAATTTGTGCATTAGGGCTAAGGTGCTTGTTACTCCACTTGCATGACCTATAAATCCCATGGAGTATTGGTTAGTTCTACAGCTTTACGAGTAGAAAATGCCATGCCAATGTTTTGTGCAATCTGGTAGAAGTCGAGTAGTGGGAATCTACTCGCGATTTAGGGTTTATATCACACGGGATTGGTTTGAGTACATAAATGGTTTATGAATATGAATTTGAGACCGAGAAGTGGGATAGGAGGCAGTGAGACGGGGTCTCACGTGTGTAGGCTGCTTGTGTCGATTGAGGACCGATCCGTGTGCAGCCCTGCTGGACAAGTTTGAATTGTACCGATTACATACTAGCTATGTGGAAACCAGGAAACCGATGTAATTGGTTAATCTGTGTGTCGAGGCTTACCAGGAGTGGGTTGAGGGCAGCATGGTGTAAATCAGCCAACGAGCACAGACACGCTCCGCGCGGGGACCTCCTACCCGTTACGGAAGGACCGAATCGGCATTTGAGTTTCCTTTGAAAGGTTGCTCCATACAACATAGTATTTGTGACACCCGGTTCCGAAAATGAACCAAGTCAACGCATATGTGTGCCCAGGACGTTCAACACACATACGGGAGTGCAATCACAAAAGGATATACATAAAATTACCACAGAACAAGATTAATTAACCACTTATTACACAATTCATAATATCCTCAAATGCAAGCTCTAATGATTATTAATGACAAGTTTCAACTAATGTAGCAAAAATAAACTAAACTGAGCGAACTAAGCAACTAAGTAAATAGGGTATAACACATCGCCAACACTCCAGAGGCAAAGCTGACGGTAGACACGGCCTAGAACTCCGCGTTATCATCGATAAACTCCCAATCCTAACCTGCAACTATTGGTGGAGGAATTGCAAGGGTGAGTACATATCGTACTCGGCAAGTGTGGAAAGTATGACATGTAGCTGATACAAATGACGAACATAATAATGGCTAAGTGTTGAAAAGTACGTTAAAACATTTGTAAAGCAGTATATCATATGTATGTGAAATAAACCCATCATAAGCCATAAGTAATAACATAATACCAGTACATATTTCATTACCATCATCCATATTCCAAATTTTGCATGAAAGTAATGACATCTAGCAATAATTCTTTCCTTTGTCTGTTGTTTAGCTAGTCTATAACAAAAATCTATGACATGACCATCTCTATCACAGTAGGAACAATGAAATTTAACTTTGTCTTCATATCTAGATGAGCAAGCAACATTTTTATTTGAAACCGAATGGACAACACTCCTGCAGGTTTGAAAATCACTTCTTTTTGTTTAGGAACTGTTTGAATCAAACCACTTCCTAATGACTTTACAATTTTAGGTGGATCTGCCTTAGCATGAGCATGAGAATGAAAACCTAAACCAGATTTATCATTGCAAGATTTAGAGCAATTCAACAGCAAGTTTAGGTTCTTATTTGCATTACAAAACCAATCTAATGTCCTATTTTCACATCAAGTTTATTTGACAAATCAAGGCAATTTTCACATGAAGTTTTTCCTTTTAATTTGCAATTGGAACAATATTTAACTTCATGAGAATGTAAAGCATGTTCAATACAGAAATTTCATTCATAGCATCTTGTAGTTTCTTATTAAGATCATCACATGTAGAACAATGCAAATCAATTGTAGAAAAGCAAGCATCTTTCAAGTTTTTATCATTAAGTGCAGCAAGCTTTTTGTTCTGTTCAAATTTCAAGTTCAAGTTTATCAAGTGTGGAGGTGTGTGCACTTCTTAGAGAGGACAATTGTTCATATATTAAATCACATAAGGAACAAGAATCATCACTAGGAATCAAAGATTTCAAACGATTAATTTCAGATTCTAGTGACTCAATTTTAACAGCATTGTCCCTAAGCTTTTTATCCCTTTTCTTAACTATGACAGTGGCACGAGAAATAGCATCACACATTTCTTCGCAAGTAGGACATACCTCTTCATTGTCGCTGTTGTGTTATGCCTCCTCCATACTTGATCTTGATTTGCCTGACATGAAGCACAAGTTTGCCAAATCATCTTCATCTTCATCACTTCCGATGTCCACATCACTCGAGCCAAGTTCTTGAAGTGCGGAGATAAAACTATTAACCAATTGGCATCCTATAAAATCCTTCTTTTTCTTGTTGTTGTTTGCAAAGGAGTGCTTCGTCCTTGTTTGCTTCTCAGCACGGGAAGTAGTACCTGAAAGGTTAGGGCAATCTGTGCAAAAATGTGATGTCTCACCACATTCGAAGCATCGTTGAGGTCCAGGACTTCCTCTCCTTCTAGTTCTCTCATTTTGCAATGCTTTTGAGAACCGAGTAGAGATAAGTGCAAGTTCTTCCTCTGGAAACTCTTCAACCTGTTCAAGGGTTACAGAGCAGAACAAAGCAAGTGTTCCACACGATAAAGATTGGCCGGAGCTAGGCATGTCACGTTGAGAAACAAATTCAAGAGACTTGTTGGGGTTCTTACGTGAGATTATGTCAATTTCATGAGTTTTCAATTTAGAATATAAAACATCTAAAGTGTACTCATGACAGTAGATTCAAGAATAGATGTGACTTTCATCTCCCAAATTGACATGTCTAATGCACTTAGTAATTGCCTAGCATTTTCAGCATATGAAAAATTAACATTGACACTACGCATGTTGTTAAGAATTTTATTAAAACGAGCAAAGAGATCATCGATGGACTCACCTGGTTGCATCTCAAAGCACATGTACTCCTTTTTGAACATGTCTTGCCTTACCTCTTTGATCGTGTTGGATCCTTCATGGTAGTCGCAGAGTGCTTTCCACACATCATATGGAGATCGGAGGTGAGCAACACGGTCGAAGTCGCTTTGAGTTAATCCTTGTATGATCAAGTTCCGTGTCTTGTTGTTGTTGTCGACATCTCTCATATTTGTAGCCGTAACTTGATCATTTGACGACACTTCATAAGGCTTGTACACTTTTTCCCATATTGCAAAGCCTTGCACCTGGATGAAGGTTTCCATACGTGCCTTCCAAACCTGAAAATCAATACCACTAAACACACAAGATTTTGCGGAGTATTTCTCCATGAAGATTAGTCAAAAAACACGTGCAAATCACAAATATTAGAGCACTATGGCTATGATACCAATTGTAGGATCAAAGAGCATGTGAAAAGCTACCATAGGGGGTGAATGGTAGATTAAAACTTTTTCAGCAGAAGCAACGGAAACCCCCAGCAGAAAATTGATCTGTTATAGAAATCATGTGTGCGACTAATCGAAACGTGATTAATTGTGACAAAACTAGTATAGATTTTGGAGAATAAAGTCACGAAGATGTCACAACAAGAATCATGAAATCTGACAAAAAAAATCAAGTTACGATCAAAAGATCGAACAAAGGTCAATCTGTCCTGCCCGAGAAAAACCAGATCTGCAACACTGCAAAGACATTTGTGTAGATCAGAAATCACAAATCCAATGACCGTGAAATTTTCACAGATGAATATAATCAAGTTTTGAAGACAACCCAAAATGAATCACATCAAATGAATTTGTAAAACTCGAGTTATGCTAAACCACCGAATCAGGGTAGTATTATGTAGAAACTCAACGAGAAAAACTTGTCTGAAACAAGTCAGACGAACACGACACAAAAGTTCCTTTAAACTATGATATTTATTCAATAGAACACAAGAGGTACATCGCAAAATCCGTATACCACGAGCTCTGTCCTCCCTTGCTTATATAACAAGCCATGGGGCCAACCCAAACCAAACTAGGACTCGTATCCTACTCATTTTCAACCGAAACTTTCCATAACTGCTCAAGACTCTTCCATACGCAGATAGAAGCAATCTTAAGAATTCCAAACACCTTAGGAACGTATCCCACATTCCTAAAACAACTCAACTTCGTGCTCACAACGAAATCCTAATGTAACCAACTCACATCTTTCCATATTTGAGTCAAACCCGACTCAACCGCAGCCTGAGTCCATAACCTAGTCGGTTGGACCTTTCCGACCAATTCTTTGCATCCACATCTCTTCATCACGCCTTGGAACCATGTAGCCACGTCCATGCACTCCTTGCACATGTGCAAAAATCTTCCAATGACATCTACGATACCTTCATATGCATTGTTCATAATTCAAACATGCTGCGCAACCTCCTGATCAACTCAACCACAACTCCTCCAGAACTTTTTGTTGAACCTCATCTTCTCCCTAAGACTAGTTCAATGGATCCCATCACCAGCCATGTCTTGAACTCAAGCAACACGTGCACATCAATAAACAACCAATACTCCCGAGCACAAGTCCTCGACTTGACTCTCGTTAGTTCCGATAACCACAACACCTTACGTGAGCACCTCACATAAGCATGTTGCAAACCATAGGAAAACGATATCAGCCATAACCACCAAAACACAACAAAAAACTTAGTAAAAGAATACTAAGCATACTTTTCATAGATGCAAAGCAAGTTCGAAACATTGCAAGGTAAAAGGGGAACCATTGCAGACTAGCACCGGACCTTGCCAAAGCTAACTAGACCTTGAAATGGAGCTTACCAAAGCTAGCAGGACCTAGCGCTGGAGCTTAACAAAGCTAGTGGAACCTAGCGCCGGAGCTTACCAAAGCTAGTCGGACCTAGCGCAGGAGCTGATCAAAGCTATTCGGACCTAGCCACAGCAAGTCGGACCTAACCAAAATAAGTCGGACCTAGAAAAAAAAGTCGAAGCTAGCCAAAGAAAGTCGGACCTTACGTCAGAACTTGCTGGAGCTACCCAAAACAAGTCGGACCTATCGCCGGGCTTTGCAGGAACTCGGACCTAGACTCAGACCTCGATGAGACGGGTGTTTTGGCAAAATTCATAACTTTTGTTGTCATAGCCAATGTATTCAGCACACATGGGTCTCACAATACCGAGGAAGCCAGAAGAATATGATGTATTGAATTATAATTGCTTTGCAACTATGTTTGCTATAGAATATGCTCACTAAAGTTACTTTTATCGAACCTTTAATCTACTGCTAATAACTTGAAAAATAAGGATCCACATGTAGGCGAGTCATTTACTGCTATATCTATTCCTATGTTAAGTATACCTGCATGTAGAGTTCCATGTTTAGGTGAGACGGTTAAGTCTTGCTGAGCTTTCGTGCTCACGGTTGTTATATTAAGTTGTTTGCAGGTGAGACATGTGAGGAAAGGCCCGAAGATGAGGTGATGCCCCCGTCTGGGTATACCGACGAGTGGGAGCCCTGCACGTCGTCGTGATATGTTGTGTGCTGCTAGTGTGTAGCATCCTCGAGATGGATGGCTGCACTTTTGCATAGCTAGGCTGAGAGTTTAGCTATGAGTATGACTTCGGCTGTATATTAAGTATTGTAAAAGACTTCCGCTGTTTCTATAAATAAAACTTTGTATTTTCTTGTATTCTTTTCGTGTGTGTTGTTGGGTGCCGCATCGCACAACACCTCCCTTTGCAATTCCTGGAATGTGTGGACGCGGTCCTCACAGCAGAGTGTACAGCCTTAGGGTACAGGACCAGGCTAAGCAGACTGCACACTCTAGACCGGACCCCCCTCCCCTGAAGCTTGGTTGTCCTTAGTACTGCTCCTGGACTCCAAGTCACCTTTACACTATCCTACCACTATGCTAAGGATAAACTTACGGAGGTGCTCTATGTTCCAAGGCTTGGAGAGGGGATCTCCTTCCTTCTTGGTCAGGCAAATGCACCTAGGGTGGGATACTTGTGTCACTCGAAATTGGCCCTCCTAGCTGGGGAAGAGTTTGTGCGACCCTTCGCGAGAAAGTATGCGCCGCACCACCAGTTTGCCCACATGTAGTTCTCTACACTGCACAAATCGTTCCAGGTAGCATCAGAGCACCTGCCGGTATTGTGCATTTCTAACAGGAGCATGCCATCTTGCCTCGTTGACAAGGTCGATGTCTATACGTTGGAGCTGGTCCTGCGCGGCTTCGTCGTATGCACGGACCCGGGGGGAGGCCACAACGATCTCTGGGGAGAGGACGACCTCGGCCCCATAAACTAGGAAGAAGGCATTTCCGCAGTGGCCCGGTTGGATGATGTCCGGCTAGCCCACAACACGCACGGAAGTTCATCAACCCACTTGGCACCATGCTTCTCCAAGCTTTCATAAGTGCGTGTCTTGAGGCCTCTGAGGATCTCAGCGTTGACCCTCTCAACTTGAACGTTGCTCTTTAGGTGAGCCACGGACGCATAGTAAACGTGGACGCCAAGGTCTTCGCAGTAGTCATAGAACGCTGCACTGATGAACTAGATCCCGTTGTCGGTGATGATCGAGTTTAGGATGTTGAACCTGCAGACGATCGACTTGATGAACTTGACTGCAGACTCCTTGTTTACGGTGACCATCAGGGCTGCTTCCGACCACTTAGTGAACTTTTCTACGGCGATGTAGAGGAATCGATATTCTCCAACGACCCTGGGGAAGGGTCCTAGGATATGCAGCCCCCAGACTGCGAACGACCAGGAGGGCGGGATCATGTGCAGCGTCTGCGCAAGTGTGTGAATCTGTTGTGTGGAACTGACACACTTTGCACCTTTTTACCAGCTTGATGGCATCCAGGAGAGCTAGCGGATAGTAAAAGCCATGCCAGAAGGCCTTACAAACCAGCATGCGGGAAGTCGCGCGGTTCCCACACTCGTCTCCATGGATCTTTGCGAGCAAGTCGCAACCCTCTTCCCAGGTTATGCACTGCAATAGGATGCCGTTGGCGCCACACCGGCAGAGGTCTCCCTCTACCAACATGTAGCGTCTAGACACCATGACAATCCGTTTAGCGGATACATGTTCTTTGGGAAGGATGTTGTCCTTCAGGTAGTCCCAGATCTCCGGGGTCCATGCCTCGGGATCCTCCTGAGCTTCTAAATCTTGGGCGTCGGGTTTCACGGAGTCCTCGGTGATGCATACGATCCTTGGTGGGCACCATGGTTGCAGGCCACCGAGACCGCTAGCTTCGAGGTGCTAGACTTGCCTTCTTCACTAGGCTCGGTAGGCCTAGTAGCTGGTTGTACCAACTTCCTTTCAAAGACACCCTCGGGTATCGAGGCCCCAGTGGATGCCGTCGTTGATATGAAGTCAGTGATGGAGTTTTCAGCGCGTGGCACATGGCATAGGTCCAAGGCCTCGAAGTCCTTCTCCAGCTTCTTGACGTGCAGCTGGTACACTGCAAGCTGGGGGTCATTGCAGCAACATTCTCCCCACACTTGCTTGATGATCAGCTATGAGTCTCCCTTGACCAGAATGTGCCGGACGCCGAGTGCTGGCACAGCTGTTACCCCGAAGATGAGGGCTTCGTACTCCGCCATGTTATTGGCCGCCTTGAAGTCAAGGCACACCGCATACTTGAACTGCTCCCCCATTGGCGAGAGGAGCAGCACGCAAGCTCTGGCTCCCTGCTTCCGAGACGAGCTGTCGTAGATGAGCATCCGGTGGCGTCCGGTGAGGACCGGGGCTTGGGGTCCGGCTCGCCAATGCTGGGACCCTCTGGGTTGCTTGGTGATGGCGTCCACTCAGCAACGAAGTTCGCTAGTGCCTGATTCTTGACCGCATGCCACGACAAGAAGTCGAGATCAAACTCCGCCAGCTCTGCCGCCCACTTAGCAACATTGTCGATCGCATTGGGGTTGCAGAGCACATTCCCCAGTGGGAACGAGGTCACAACTTAGACCCTATGTGCCTGGAAGTAGTTGCAGAGCTTCCTCGACAAGATCAAAACTGCATATAGCAACTTATGTACCTCAATGTACTTTGTTTTTGCTTCATGCGAGACTTCGTTGATGAAGTAGACCGGGTTCTGGATGGTCCGGACCCTCCTTGTGGGATCCGACGTGTAACACCCCAGCCACTACGGGCCTAGCGATCGTTACTTCTGGCAGCTGTCTAGGATCACAGACTAGCCCCACAGACCAACACTAGTCTTTTCTGTGCATTTTGTCCTTACTCGTGCGCACCTGGGAAGACTTCCCGGTTGGTCACCCATCCGTAAATTGCTCCGGGCCAAGCACGCTTAACCTCGAAGTTCTTTGCAGTTGGGCTTATGGAAAAGAAGGTATACCTTGGTGGTATGAGTTATTCTATCAATCCTATTAAGCCTTGAGCCAAGATGTCACACGATGCCTCCTCTTCCATCAGCGCCGGACCTTGGGGCTCTAGTCCCCCCGGGTCCAAGAGGTCCTCTTGTGCTGGGACCCATAGGCATATTGATCTTTGGGGCCCCTTGAGGGGACCAGAGTGCTCTCCGAGGGCTGGGACCCAAAGGAAACTTGGTTGTAAGGGCCCCTACAGGATCCGAGCCCTGGGGCTTAGAACATCCTTGATGCAAGCCGGGGGCCACATTAGCTTGACTGCCTTGATCTTCTATGGGTTGGATTCGATCCCTCGGTGTGAGACCAAGAAATCGAGGATCTTCCCTGTTGAGACTCTGAACACGCACTTGTCTGGTCGAGCTTTGTGCGTGTGGAGCGTAGCCTGTCGAAGACTAGGGCAAGGTTGTCTAGCAATGATGTATGGGTTTGGATTTTGACACTGATGTCATCGACATACACCTCTACCCGGTCCCGAATGAGGTCCCCAAATGTTTTATGCATGGCACGCACAAAAGTAGGGAGAACATTCTTAAGACCATAAGGCATGGAGACATAACAATAGAGGCCATCTACTATTATTAAAGCAGTATGTTATTCATCCTCTCTAGACATAGGGATTTGGTGGAACCCTCAGTAAGCATCTAGAAGGCACAATATATCGGAGCCTGAAGTTAAGTCTACGATTTGATATATCCTAGGGAGAGGGAATCGATCTTTAGGGAATGCCTTATTGAGGTTAGTGTAGTCGATGCACATCTGAAGCTTCCCAACAGGCTTAGGGACGACAACAAGATTGGCCAGCCACCTGGGGTGGTGGACCTCTCGTATGAAGCTAGCATTGAGTAGCTTTTTGATCTCTTCATAGATGAAGTTTTGCCACTCTATGGATTGCATCCGATGCTTCTGTTGTACTAGCGAGGCATCGGGGTAGATCTTCAAATGGTGCTCGATCACCTCCCTGGGTATCCCAGGCATCTCTGACGGTTTTCAGGCAAACACATCGACATTCGCCCACAAGAAGACGACGAACGCGTATTCCTATTTGTTGTCCAGACTCCCCACTATGCGAGTGGTCTGGGCAGCGTCGGAACCAGTTTGGACAACTTTGATGGGGACGTCGTTACTTTGAGAGGGCTGCACACGGGGTGCAGTGGTTGAGCCGCGCTAGCGCGAGCTCGAAAGAGATGACTTGGTCCAGCATTGCCCGGGGCGAGTGCTGGGGCCGCTACAAGTGCTTGGAGCTTCTCCGAGGCTGACACCGCTGCAATGTATTCCCCTCGGATCCTAAGGATGCTGGTAGGATTCGACATCTTCAAGACTAGGTAGCCGTAATGGGTTACATCCATGAATCGGTATAGGGCGGGCCTGCCGATGATAGCGTTGAAGGGGAGGCTGACCTCCGCGACTTCAAACAGGATGATCTATGTCCTAAAGTTCTCGGGTGTCCCGAAGGTCACCCGGAGGTAAATGTTGCAGCACAGGGTGATGTTCCCTAGTCCCACCCCCGAGATCAAGCTCGAGGGGTTGAGCTTGGACAAGGGGATCAAGCACGGCTGATGAGGTTGAGGCCAACCCCGCCATTGATCAATACGTGGTAGAGCTTGATGTTGGCGATGGTGGAGGCAATGAGGAGGGGTAGGAGCTCGGCTCCCGCCATGTTCTTGGGGCAGTCGGAGGCGTTGAAGCTGATTGGGGTCTCCATCCACTTGTAGTGCAGCGCTGGACAGGGGGTACGAGCTACCAAAGCCAACACCCGGTGCAGGGTCTTGACCGTGTTCCGTGATGCAGGGTCCTAGGACCCCCCATAGATGACGTGGAGCATTTTGCGGCACTCTTGGTCACTGCTGGAGTCGGAGTCCTCTCCCTGCTGGGTCGCCCTGATGGCCCGTAGGGGCTCCTGGAACTCCATCTCCTTGTCCTTGTCAACCTACAGTTCGACCTTTTGCTAGCCCCCAGGGCGTTGCTGTGCTCACTCGCGGTATTTCTTTGTGAACTTCTTGATCTCTCGTCAATCACTAGCACTATGGCCGCTAGTGCCATGCACCGAGCAGGCCTCGCTGCTATCACCATGAGCTGGTGGCTATCACGGGTGCTTGTCGGGGCTTGGTTTTATGTCTGTGGGGGCCAGGATCCCGACCTCCAAGGATCTCATTGGGTGGTGTCGTGCGACGTGACACCCAACAGTATTCAAGAAAAGAACGAGAACAATTTACAATACCAAGTCTTTATTGAAAAGCACAACGGAAGTTTTATAATACTAACAAAAGGAAAGAGAACTATACATCATAGCTACACTCTCGGCACTAGCTATGCAAAAGCAAAGTCATCCCTGCCCGGGATACTTCGCACTAGCAACACCCAATTTACGGCGGCGTGCAGGGTTCCCAATCGGCTGTAAACCCTAGAGGGGGTGCAACCTCGTCATCAAACCCGTCATCAGTCGTATAATCTGCAAAAACTTGTTAACTGCAAACGAGGGCATAAGGCTTAGCAAGACTGACCCGTCTCACTAGACATATGTAGGGGTGAATACTAAGCATAGGTAAAGTAAAGCATAAAGGACTCGCCTACAAGTGGATCCTTATAGTCTTGTTTTAAGTAGCACATGACATTCTTCAGGCACGACACATGATAGACTCCGCAATCAAACAAGAAATGCTTTGTCGATGATATGACATGCACAAGGCACATAATGCTATTACAGGTAAAGTACGGGGAAACTATAAACTTTTAATTGTATTATCTCTAAGCCATACAAGGTTGCAAGCAATTGTAATTCAATGCATCGTATTCTCCTGACTTCTTCAGTATTTACTACGTCACATCACAGTGAACAAGTGGTACTCTATTACCGCGAGGTAAGGTGATTGCAATCAGGACATACCTAGAACAACACGACACATACACACTTTTGGAAATGTCAGCGAGTACTTACAGCAGTACCGACGTAACACTTCAATACTAGTCGTATATGGCCACCTTTCACTAGACTCTCGAATGTCGAACCGATCGATCCATCACGAGCTGGAGGTCATTGCATGGGGCGTACTCTGACGTGCCCACCAGCTGATTTACACCTTGCTACCCTCAACCCACACCTATGAAACGGAATGGAATGCCTCGACAAACTAGTATCAAGCTACGTCAGTTTATTGGAGCCCATTTCTCCAGTATGTTGCTGGTACATTTCAAGCTTGTCCAGCAGGGCCGCACACGAAACGTTCCTCAATCGACACAAGCAGGGCTACGCACGTGAGACCACGTCTCGCTGCATCCTACCCACTTGTCGGTCTCAATTCCATATTCATAAACCATTTTTCTGATTCCAGATCCTCCCGTGTGATAAAATTACTATCTCGCGAGTAGATTCCAACTACTCGACTTCTACCGAATTACTATGAGCATAAGCATAGCAGTTTCTACTCAACGGGCCATAGACCTACCCAAAACTCCATGGGATTTGTGGGCCATGCAAGTGGATGTCAAACACCTTACACGTAATGCACAAACATCTGAAAACTTAAGGTGAATGAAAACTGCAAAAACACTGTAAGGAACTTAAATGCAAACCGGGGTTTGCCTGAATGCGAGTCTGAGCCTATGTTAGTTTCTGGCAGCTGGACTTCCAAAGCTTTTGGCTGCTCCTCGATTTCAGCTACTACACGATATGCATATACTAGGTATTAAAATCTTTGAAAATAATTAATATGCTTGAGGTTATGATAATATCTTAGGATGAAAATAAGATAATTATCTTAATTGGCTTTGGGACTTTCATGCTAGATACTAGTGACTATAGTGGAGACTCTTGCAAAGAACAGGAGATGATTAAGGAAGTTTGTTGTCCTTAAAAATTATGGTAAGCCATAACCTTCTCTAAATTTTGGTTGAATTTTTTGGAGATCTATCATGGCTAGCAGTGGTTGTATCATGTAAAGGGGGTCTCACTGGTTCTAGGATAATTTGTTTAACTATTTTCTAAACTTCCTACAGGGAGAAATTGATTTTGCAAGTTTGGGGAAATTTTTGAAAATTGATTTTCCATTTTTCTCAATTTATAACTACATAGAGATTTGGAATATTGATCAACCCCTTAATTGCAGTCCAATAAACTTGAAATTTTTACTGGAGATCAATTGCGTTAATAATAGTATTCTGACCAAAATTGGGAATTTTCCAATTAACAGATCTGTAGGAATGAATTCTTTAAGAATTTTGCTTATCTGAATTATGGAGAAATTTCTATGGATTTTCATACAAATCCAAGTGCACCACTGCAAATTATTCTTCATGCTGGTTCTAACAAAATTTATTTGGAAATTTTTGGACGATTCTACTGGAAGTTATGGATTTCCCAAGTTTGATAAAATCCTGGAATTATTTTCGAAAGGGAAACACTTAAATAAATCGGCCGGGCCCACTGGTTTAAATTCGACCAATCGCAGCAGGGCCGCACCAGGGGCTACAGGGTTAACCCGCGTAGTCACACCAGATCCCTGGCCACACCTGGATCCCGCAGCGAATGACATGTGGGGTCCACGGTCGTCTTCAACCTTGGGCTGGCGCTCGCGAGCGGCGGCGCCCGCGGCGGTAGCTCGCCGGCGATTTCGCCGCCGGCCAAACGGCTGTTCCAAACTCGCCAAGACTAGCTGACTGGGGGTTTTCGAGGGCGCTGAGCACGACGGTGAGGTCGGCATCGGCTGAAACGGACCGTAAACAACCGCGCGACGGCGGTGGCGGCGGTGAGGGCTCGGGCCTGCTTGAACTCACTCAACTTAAGCTCAAACAACTCGGGAACTCCTCCAAAAGCTCCCTGGGATCTCAATGATCAAGAATTTGGACTAGGGAAGAGAGGAAACGACTGCGAGATATGAGTTCGACGGCGAAGTACGGGTTTCAACCGGCGGCCACGAAATATCGAAATCTAAGGTGCTCGGTTGATAACTTTCGGGGCCCTTGGGCAGGGAGTTTCGCTGGGACATATAGAAGCTATCTGCTAACCAGATTAAAGGATGGTTGCAAGAATGAAACGAATTTAAGTGTGAAGTTGCTGTTCTATTGAAAAATCATTCGGTTATCCAATAAAAACTCGAGCTACAATTCATGTCATAGGTTTAAATTTGGTGAGCATAAACTAGAGAGGATTGCAAACCTTTTTGCTTAAGGTATCAAGACTGGAAATGGCCTAGAACTGGAGATCGACGGTGAGACAATGAAGGTTCTCGTCGGCTTTCTCGACGGCGACGGGAAAACTTCAAAATAGCCATAGCAAAAGCTATGTCACGATTATTGACCAAATAGAATACGTAGAGGATGTTGTGACAAGCCTTTTATCTACTTATAGCTCAGGGAGAAATGGCTTCAATCGTCGGCGAAAACTCGACGAACAGAGGCGGCGGCAATGGCGCGAAACCGAGGTGTTCGACGGCGACGACCAAGGGGGGGTATTTATAGGGACGGAGGGACGAGGGGAGCTCGCCACAGCGCAAGCGAGCAGGCAGCTCGGTGGCTTGCATGCCGCATCGCGGTGTCGAGCGCTGCCGGCGTCGATCGGCAGGGAGAGCCAGATACAGAGCACCCCGTGGGTTCACTCGAGTATATCAGGCTGACAGTGGGTCCCACCTCCTCTTATCCTCTTCCCCTCTCTGCAACATCAATTCTCCTACCAAACTTGATCCAAAAATTCTAGATTTTTGTGAGGAGGCCAAAGTAAATATCTGGAATTTGATTCTGCATTTGGATTTCAAATTGGAGCAAGTTTCAATTGGATTTCAAATTTGAATTTGAAATTGGATGAAATTCAATGGTGTCACTGAATTATATAGCAATTGAGTTCCAAAAATTGTGAAACATTGAGGATAAGTCAAGCAAGTCATGATGACCATGATGGTGTGTTCAAATATTGATGTTCAAATAAATTGAACAGAATTCAAAATTTGAATTCTAAATGTGGTTTGAATTTGCTAAGTGTCTCAAATAAAATAGCAAATGGAGTTCAAAATTTATGAAACTTTGCAGGAACTCTATTGGGAATATTAGGAAGCCATAGAAAAATTTAGGCCTCAGATTTGAATATTTTTGACAGGGCCTAATGTACAGTAGCATATTCAATTTGTAACTAACTATAATATATATTTGGTACTGCATATTAATTTGACCTAGCAATCTTCATTCAAAAAATCCAAAATTTGAAGAGAGGTCAGTTGAATTAATCTAAGATTATTGGTGAAGTCCATTCCTCATGTTAATAAAATTGAGGCATGAGTGGAAGAAAAGATTTGATGAGATCAAGTTCATAAGAATAGCTATAATTGGTCTCCGTTAGGGTTGATAACCAACTTACAACTGAACCTCAAATGAAGGAAAAAGTGGGATTTTACATTCCTCCCCCTTAAAAGAATCTCGTCCTGAGATTACAAAAGGAAAGATAAAATAAAAAGATCTAATGAACATATGACGTTAGCAAGTCCGAATAGTTTGTTCTAAGATATTCCTCGCTTTCCCACGTTGATTCATCAGCGGTGTGGTTTCCCCACAAGACCTTGTAGAAATGCAAGGTGCGGTTTCTTGTGGTACGAGTTTTCTCATCGACCATCTGAGTTGGATGCTTAGAGTAAGTAAGATCTGGTTGGAGAGCGTCCAAATCCTCCATACGGACTTCCGCTGGGGCCTTGAGACATTTTCTCAACTGTGAAATGTGAAACACATTGTGGACCCCAAAAAGCGACGCTAGCAGCTCTATCCGATAGGCTACAGGTTCGCATTGCTCACTTATTGCGAATGGTCCGATGAAACGTGGAGCTAGCTTCCCTTTTACTACGAAGCGATGAATCCCTTTCATTGGGGATACACGAAGTTAAATGTGATCCCCGATATCAAAGTGAAGGGGTCGACGTCGTTTGTCCGCATAGCTTTTATGACGAGAGTGAGCAGCCTTGAGGTTGGCTTGAATAACCCGTACTCATTCTTCGGCTTCCTTTACCAACTCTATACCATATATCACTCGTTCACCGGATTCACGCCAGTTCAAAGGTGTGTGGCACTTCCGGCCATAAATAGCTTCATATGGTGCCATTTGGATGCTAGTCTGATAACCATTGTTGTATGAAAACTCTGCCAATGGTAGATGATCATCCTAATTCTTACCATGGTGAATCACACAGGTGCAGAGCATATCCTCTAGCTCTTGGTTTACCCATTCTGTTTGACCATCACTTTGTGGATGGTAAGCTGAGCTAATCAACTTGGTACCCAAAGATGCGTGGAGCTGCTCCAAAAATCGAGCAACGAACGAGGTTCCACGATCTGATATGATAGTGCGGGGTACTTCATGTAGACACAGGATCCTGGCAATATATAACTCTGCATACTGTCGTGCAACATATTTGACATTGACTGGAATAAAGTGAGCTGACTTGGTGAGTCAGTCAACTATCACCCAAATCGAGTCATGCTTGTGAAAGGTGAGAGTTAATCCAACAATGAAATCCATGCTGATGTCCTCCCATTTCGAGGCCGGCATGCTTAAAGGTTGTAGCTGTTCGGCTGCCTTTAGATGGTCGACTTTCACTCGTCGACACGTATCACATTCAGATACGTACTTTGGTATCTCCCTCTTCATCCGAGTTCACCAAAATTTCTTCTTCAAGTCTTGGTACAATTTGTTACTCCCCAAATGAATAGAATATTTGGACAAATGTGCTTCGTCCAAAATTTTCTCCCGAAGTCCTACATTGTGGGGTACCACAATGCGGTCTTTGAACCAGATGGTACCGTCATCGTCACATCGGAAACACTTCATCTCCCCCTTTTTCATTCTTTGGCGAATATGTGATATGCCCCTGTCTTTCTTCTGAGCCTCAACAATCTCTTCCCTTATGGTAGGAATGAGAGCTAAATTGTAGAGCGCCCCATACGGAACCAAGTGAAGACTCGGTTATTTTTCCTCTATCAAGGTGATAGAAAGGTTATTGACATGGGACTTGCGACTCAGCGCATCCGCGACTACATTTGCCTTTCCAGGATGGTAGTGGATCTTAATTTCATAGTCTTTGATTAATTACAACCATCTTCGCTGTCGCATATTCAAATCCTTCTGGGTGAAGATGTACTTCGAGCTTTTGTGATCGGTGTAGAGATGTAATAGGTTGCCCCATAGATAGTGTCTCCACATCTTTAATGTCAGTATCACGACAGCGAGCTCAAGATCATGAGTCGGATAATGCTGCTCATGGTTCTGAAGCTGCCGTGATCCATAAGTGATCACCCTTATGTCTTGCATTAATACGCAACCCAAACCAATGCCAGATGCATCAAAATAAACATCAAAGACCTGGTTGTGTCTGGTTGGGCTAATACCGGTGCTGTTGTGAGGTGTTTCACTAATGCTTGAAAACCTTCCTCACATTCCTTTGTCCATGCATATTTCTTTCCTTTCTTCAAAAGTTCCGTCATTGGTTTAGCTATCTTGGAAAAACATGGAATGAACCTCCGATAATATTCTGCTAAACCCAGGAAGCTTCTAACTTCATGCACAGGATTTGGAGACTCCCATTTGAGTACTTGTTTTATCTTACTTGGATCATCTGCAATCCGTTCGGCAGAGATGATGTGCCCTAGAAATGGCACTTGGCTGATCCGGAACTCACATTTGCTGAACATATCATACAACTTGTGGTCTCGCAATCGTTGAAGCACGATGTGCAAATGTTGTGCATGTTCTTCTTCGGATTTTGAGTACACAAGGATGTTGTCGATGAAGACCACGATAAACTTGTCCAAATCTGGCATGAACACCGAATTCATGAGATACATGAAATGGGCCAGTGCGTTGGTTAATTCGAAGGACATGACAAGATACTCATATAATCCATACCTCGTCGAGAATGCTGTCTTAGGTATATCCTCTCGTCGAATCCTGATCTGATGATATCTAGAGCGAAGATCCATATTTGAAAATACCTGAGCACCCACCAATTGATCGAACATAATATCGATATGGTGTAGTGGATATTTGTTCTTGATCATGACAGTGTTGAGTGGACGATAGTCCACACATAGTCTCAATGTTTTATCCTTCTTTTCCACGAACAATGCAGAACAGCCCCAAGGTGATGAACTTGGACGAATGAAACCCTTGTCCAAAAGTTCCTTCAGCTGCTCTTTCAATTATGCAAGTTCCTTAGGTGCCATCTTATACGACTTTCTCGAGATCGGCACTGTTCCCAGTACAAGTTCAATCTTAAACTCGACATCTCTTTCTGGTGGCATGCCAGGAAGATCTTCGGGAAAAACGTCCGGATACTCACATATACTGGAATGTCTTCGAGTTTACAGGCCTCGGTGTTATAAGTAGTTGGAGTCACGTGGATATTACTCTCAAGAGTGAGAGTTTGGGGAGAGTGGACCGGAGAATTTAGATATATCCTCCGAGGAACGATATCAATAGTAACACAATTGTATTGCAACCATGCCATCCCTAAGATGACATCTAACTTCTGATGCTCTAGTATAATGAGAGAGATAGGGTATATGTTCCCACCCAGATTAAGAGGTACCCTATGGACCATCTTATCTGCTACTACTTTACCACCCGGAGAACAAATCATATATGGGATTTTTTGAAAATGATAGGCAACTAATATTGATTGACATAAGACTTCCTAATAAAGTTGTGAGAAGCACCAGAGTCAAAAAGGATGACTACGGGATGGCCAATGAGAGAGAACGTACTCGTGAGTACGGGTGCGCCTTCCGGAACGTCCTCGATGGCGAGGTGGTGGACGTTGCCGATTCTGGTGGCTGGCTTCTTAGGCTGGTTGCGAGGCTGGTTTGCCCCTGGTACGATAATTGTCCTCCGCTCTGCGGGCAGTCCTTGGCGAAGTGCCCCGTACATCCACACGTATAACACGTGTACGGGGTCTGACCGGCATGGAATGGAGGACGGAATCCCGGTGCACGCGGTGGAGGTAGAGGTGCACGTGGAATCATCCCTTGTTGCTATTGTGGGTGAAAGCCGGGGTTGTTGAACTGGCGACGCCAAAACATCGGTGGTCGCGATGGCGGCTGCCACCTCTGGCCGAATGGTGATCGATACACCATGCAGTACTTCTGAGGAGTACCCCCTCCGCTGCCCTGCGGATCACTCCTTTTCTTCTTGTCGGAGAACAGCTCTCTAGTAGCGTCCTCCTGCACGATCACGACATTGACCAAGTTGTTGAAGCTGTCGCTGTTGAACAAGGCAAGCTTGTCCTTCATCTTGGGGTTCAAACCCCGATAGAAGCATTCACGCTTCCGATCTTCAGTACTCACTTGGTCCTGAGCATATTGGGACAAGTGGTTGAATGCCTTGGAGTACTCGTAAGCACTCCTTCCTCCTTGCTTCAGCTCCAGGAACTCTTGAAGCTTCCTCCTCATAACACTGGGAGGTATGTGATAGGTCACGAAATGCCTCCCGGAACTCCTCCCAGCTCGCGGCATAGCCGGCTGGTCGTGCGGCAAGGTAATTTGTCCACCACGCACCAGCAGACCCTTGTAACTGTTGGGCCGCGAACAGGGTCTTCTGATGTTCGGTCACTCGTAGCAAACTGAACTTCCCTTCGATGGAGCGGAGCCAGTTGTCCGCCTCCAATGGTTCATCAGCCTCCATGAAGACCGGCGGGTGCGTTGACATGAAGTCCGAGTATGAACTCGGAGAAGGCTGTCGTGGACCCGCATCTGGTCGCCCTCCTTGACGGGACGAATGCTGAACCAAAGTCCGCAGTAACTCAGTTTGCTCGTCGCACGAGCCAAGCACTGCGGCGAGAACCTCCGCTAGACTCCTTGGAAGTTCAGGAGGTGGTGGTGGAGGAACTTGTTGCTGCGGTGTCGCACCTGTCTCCTGGGTCGGAGATTCGTCCTCACGACCACGACTTGAACCTCCCATGTCAGGCGTCGAGCGCGTACGAACCATTCTGCATCCAAATGACTTAAAATCAGCACATGTTTTCTTTTCCTTTATCCATGTCATATTCAGTAGTGCGACTATTGACAAGGGAATATGTGCATAACATTCACATATATTGATAAAGCACAAACTTTATACAAGATATATTATCTCATGACCAAGTTTACAGTAGTGTACTCCAAAATGATGGACTCCCACTATGGAAGTGCATCTCTACAATACTTGGTCCCCATGAGATGTCATACACATCTTGTCATCTTAGACATACCCACTGCTATTCTTAATATGATACGAACATGGCCACAAAATAAACATGAGCAACTACTAAACTATACGTTGCCCCGTGATGGCAGAAGTGCTGCCACATCCCACTCCAATACGTCCTATTTGACGTACTCGAGTTCCTCGGGATCTTCTTCTTCCTCTTCGTTGTTCGAAATTGGTACCACAGGTGCAGTTGCTGGATCAAGAGTTGCTACCTCACCCACCACTGATGATGTCGCGGCAACTAAAGATTTCACATCAGCCTGTAGAAGAAACATCCACAAGTCTTCCAGCTCTTTCTGTGCATTTTCACAACTGGCCTTCCAATCCTGAGTCTCCCCTCTGAATTGATCCCTTTCTTGAGTCACCTCACTCAGCTATTCATCCAACAGTTGCACCTCGAGTTGACTCGCTTCCAACGCGCTTTCTGCGTGTTGCTATTTCATGCGAGCCTCCAATCGAGCTTTAATAGCCCGGTGCCATTGATTCTCCCTTAAGTTTAGACATTGATTTAGGGGAGCAACTGTGGCCCTAAGTGAGTCATTGGCCCCTTCAAAGTGATCCCCTGGAATAAGAGCTTGCTTCATGTCACTCATCATTTTTCCAAGGCTAGCATGCTGATCAAGGCTCTCTTGACACGCTGATGCTGCATATGACGCTAAAATCATCTTGGGTACTTCTTCAGTATGACCATATGCTGCAACCATCCGACTTGCCCACTCTTTACCGACTCTACCATCAACTGGAAAGAGCGCGAATGGAGTGCCCACCATAGCACGATAATGAAGTTTGCAAAACCTCATTATGGCAACACTCGCGGCAAAACACCACGTGTCTTCCAATTGAATCCCTTGCACTTGGATGGAGAAAGGAGACCATCCAATATTCAATGGAGCATCAGGTATATCGACATAAATGGTGCATCTTGTCACACCTCCGTCATCGATCTCCTTGCCCCAATAGTCCGGTATTTCGCGATACCCAAACCGTTGAAGCATTGCTATCAACAAATCCAGAAAACCCTTCAGAAGAGTACACTTTGTAAACACCCATCTGTTTGGTAAGTATACTATAGAATTAGCCATCCGTGAAAAAGATACTGGAACAATGAGAAGGTTTCCAACTCCCAATAGTTTAAGAAAATTTTAAAACTGGAGTTGTAATCACAGTCTGTTCCAGCTGACCTTCCTGTATAAATTGAAAATTTTGATACAGGAAACGTCAGAACCAGATGTGGGGTTGGATACAAAAGTTGTAGTAAACTTTACAACCTTTCCATATTCTACTCATACAGATCCAGTCGAGCTAGGAAATAGAATGTATACAGGTTTAAAATTGACCCAAATTTTCTGGAAAATTTGACAGAACCTCCCCTGTATATGTGGTGATTTCCACAATTTATACAGGTATATCATGACAATATATTGAGGTAATGAAAAAATAAACATTATATAACATCAAGTTAACAATCCAGAAGTAAAAGATTTCGGCCATGAAACATTTGTTACATAGGTATAGTGTGCTAATTCGAAACTATGTGCCAACTGTTCAAGTTCTGATCTGCCAGAACCAAGTTTGCAACCATAGGAATTAAACACAGCTACACCAAGGTTCAGGCCATTAGTGCAACATAAAGTCGATAGAGGACTTTCTAAGATTTCTAGAAATGTATATATATATATATGACCATGTCACTATTCTGGATCAAAAGCTAGAGCTATCTAAACTTGACAGATGAACTGACTGTTGTTCAACAGCAGCCCTGCAGTTCACTGTTTTGAGCTCGAAATTTGAATTTCCTCAAATTCGAATCAGGAAAAATATTAAATAACAAAACTGTAGATCTCCTTCTACCCTTTTCATATATGTATCAGAATAAGGCAGAAGATTTTTTCTGCAGTGAGTTATTGCAAAAATACAGAGATTGGTACTATGGTAGGGTCATCTGGAGCAGTTTAAGCATACCCCAAATTTCAACAGAGTATCAAGCTTTTCTGCCTTTATGGTCAACATAAAAGTTGTAGAGGCCTTCGAGAACTTTCCATCCATATAGCATACCCCTATGTTCAATCCCAACTAAACAATATTACAACCTAGCGAAGTTGAGCAAACTTTAGCAAGAAATCAAGAATCTTGGTGCTAACCCAATGTCGAATCGAAACTCATTTTGCAGAGTCCAAACCCACCAGCACCTGATAGTCAGACTTTCCAAAATATAATGCATCCATTTTTGTCGTTGGGGATGGTCAAGTATCAAAGTTGATACCGACGGTACTACGTGCCTCACCAAAGAAAATTCTAACCGGTATTTCCGGATACGTTTATAGGTGGCCCTAGTATCGTTCACTTGCGAACATGTTCTACACAGGTTGCTACCGTAGTCAATGCTGCAGAAGACAAACAATCCCCTTTCACACCTTCACACCTCAAGGGCGGCACGGGGAAACACGACATGCAGTCACAATAATATATATGAAAGTAAACGCATACAACTCTGGTCTGAGTCGCCCTCGAGCGAGGTCATGTCTCGAGGTACATGACTGTAATACATTTGTACAGCAAAGACTCCTGCACGAACCGGATTATACATGCTCAGACATACGTGTTTCGCATGCTCCCATAAAACATGAATAGTTTTAGAGATGTATACTATCGGGTTATACACCACCCGACGGGGACTCCCACTAACTTTGAAGCACGCTGGGGTACCGCGTGTCATAGGTTCTCAGAAACATAAAAAGCTTCAGAGACTCCTATTAACATTTTCGTGCCAAGCCACAGAAAGATTGCCATGGTACCTCTGGCATGGTGAGCATACCGCAATTGATCCACTTACGGTGGTGTGCCTTACCTCTTACCTGACGTCAGAGCGTTGTTACATAATTTATAACATATAAGTTAGTTTACCACCTTTATATCTTATACTAATAATACTCCTTATAAGGGCATATAACTAATTCCTCACTAAAATCCAAATTTTTGAAAATATGCTCTTTTCAAGTACACTGTTCCCAATGATGCTCTAATACCATGTCTATGGGGACCGGAATCCCGACCTCCAAGGATCTCATTGGGTGGTGTTGTGTGATGCGACACCCAACAGTATTAAAGAAAAGAACGAGAACAATTTACAATACCAAGTATTTATTGAAAAGCACAGCGGAAATTTTATAATACTAACAAAAGGAAAGAGAACTATACATCATAGCTACGCTCTCGGCACTAGCTATGCAAAAGCAAAGTAATGCATGCCCTGGATACTTCGCACTAGCAACACCCAATGTACGGTGGCGTGCAGGGTTCCCACTCGGCTGTAAACCCTGGAGGGGGTGCAGCCTCATCATCAAACCCGTCATCAGTCTTATAATCTGCAAAAACTTGTTAACTGCAAACGTGACCATAAGGCTATGCAAGACTGACCCATTTCACTAGACATATGCAGGGGTGAATACAAATCATAGGTAAAGTAAAGAATAAAGGACTCGCCTACAGGTGGATCCTTATAGTCATGTTTTAAGTAGCACATGACATTCTTCAGGCACAACACATCATAGACTCTGCAATCAAACAAGAAACGCTTTGCTGATGATATGACATGCACAAAGCACATAATGCTATTAAAGGTAAAGTATGGGGAAACTGTAAACTTTTAATTGTACTATCTCTAAGCCATACAAGGTTGCAAGCAAGTGTAATTCAATGCATCGTATTCTCCTGACTTCTTCAGTATTTACTACGTCACAGCGCAGTGAACAAGTGGTACTCTATTACCGCGAGGGACGGTGATTGCAATCAGGACATACCCGGAACAACACGATACATACACACTTTCGAAAATGTCAGCGAGTACTTACAGCAATACCTACGTAACACTTCAATACTAGTCGTATATGGCCACCTTTCACTAGACACTCAAATGTCGAATCGATCGATCCGTCACGAGCAGGAGGTCACTACGTGGGGCATACTCTGACGTGCCCACCAGCTGATTTACACCTTGCTGCCCTCAACCCACACCTATAAAACAGAACGGAATGCCTCGACAAACTAGTATCAAGCTATGTCAGTTTATTGGAGCCCATTTCTCCAGTATGTCGCCAGTACAATTCAAACTTGTCCTGCAGGGCCGCACACGAAATGGCCCTCAATCGACACAAGCAGGGCTACACACGTGAGACCACGTCTCGCTGCATCCTACCCACTGGTCGGTCTCAATTTCATATTCATAAACCATTTTTCTGATTCCAGATCCTCCCGTGTTATAAAATTCCTATCTTGCGAGTAGATTCCAACTACTCGACTTCTACCGAATTACTATGACCATAAGCATAGAAGTTTCTACTCAACGGGCCGTAGACCTACCCAAGACTCCATGGGATTTGTGGGCCATGCAAGTTGATGTCAAACATCTTACACGTAGTACACAAACATCTGAAAACGTAAGGTGAATGAAAACTGCAAAAACACTGTAAGGAACTTAAATGCAAACCGGGGCTTGCCTGAATGTGAGTCTGAGCCTATGTTAGTTTCTAGCAGCTGGACTTCCAATGCTTCCGGCTGCTCCTCGATTTCAGCTACTACACGATATGCATATACTAGGTATGAATGACTTTGAAAATAATTAATATGCTTGAGGTTATGATAATATCTTAGGATGAAAATAAGATAATTATCTTAATTGGCTTTGGGACTTTCATGGTAGATACTAGTGACTATATTAGAGACTCTTGCAAAGAACAGGAGATGATTAAGGAAGTTTGTTGTCCTTAAAAATTATGGTAAGCCATAACCTTCTCTAAATTTTGGTTGAAATTTTTGGAGACCTATCATGGCTAGCAGTGGTTGTATCATGTAAAGGGGGTCTCCCTGGTTCTAGGAAGATTTTTTCACTGTTTTCTAAGCTTCCTACAGGGAGAAATTGATTTTGCAAGTTTGGGGAAATTTCTGAAAATTGATTTTCCATTTTTCTCAATTTATAACTACATAGAGATTTGGAATATTGATAGACCCAGTAATTAAAGTCCAATGAACTTGAAATTTTTACTGGAGATCAATTGCATTAATAATAGTGTTCTGACCAAAATTGGGAATTATCCAATTAACAAAACTGTAGGAATGAATTCTTTACTCATTTTTCTTATCTGCATTATGGAGAAATTTCTATGTATTTTCATGCAAATACAAGTGCACCACTGGAAAGTATTCTTCATGCTGGTTCTATCAAAATTTATTTGGAAATTTTTGGACGATTCTACTGGAAGTTATGGATTTCCCAAGTTTGGTAAAATCCTGGAATTATTTTCGAAAGGGAAACACTTAAATAAATCGGCCGGGCCCACTGGTTTAAAATCGACCAATCGCAGCAGGGCCGCATCAGGGGCTGCGGGGTTAACCCGCGTAGTCACACCAGATCCCTGGCCACACCCAAATCCAGCAGCAAATGATTGTGGGGTCCACGGTCGTCTTCAACCTTGGGCTAGCGCTCGTGCGCGGCAGCGCCCACGGCGGTAGCTCCCCGGCGATCTCGCCGCTGGCCAAACGGCTGCACCAAACTCGCCAAGACTTGCCACCTAGGGGTTTTCGGGGGCGCTGAGCACGACGGTGAGGTCGGCATTGGCTGAAACGGAGCGGAAACAACCGCGCGACGGCGGCGGCGGCGGTGAGGGCTCGGGCCTGCTTGAACTCACTCAACTTAAGCTCAAACAACTCGGGAGCTCCTCCAAAAGCTCCCTGGGATCTCAAGGATCAAGAATCTGGACTAGGGAAGAGAGGAAACAACCACGAGATATGAGTTCGACAGCGAAGTACGGGTTTTCAACCGGCGGCCGCGAAATCTCGAAATCTAAGGTGCTCGGTTGATAACTTTCGGGGGCCTTGGGCAGGGAGTTTCGCTAGGACATATAGAAGCCATCTGCTAACCAGATTAAAGGATGATTGCAAGAATGAAATGAATTTAAGCGTGAAGTCTTCCTGTTCTATTGAAAAATCATTCGTTATCGAATAAAAACTCGAGCTACATTTCATGTCATAGGCTTAAATTTGGTGAGCATAAACTAGAGAGGACTGCAAACCTTTTTTTCTTAAGGTATTGAGACTGGAAACGTCCTAGAACTGGAGCTCGACGGTGAGATAGTGAAGGTTCTCGTTGGCTTCCTCGACGGCGATCGGAAAACTTCAAAATACCCCAAGCAGAAGCTATGTCACGATCAATGACCAAATAGAATACATAGAGGATGTTGTGACAAGCCTTTTATCTACTTACAGCTCGGTGAGAAATGGCTTCAATCGTCGGCGAAAACTCGACGAACAGAGGCAGCGGCAATGGCGCAAAACCGAGGTGGAGTTCGACGGCGATGGCCAGGGGGGTATTTATAGGGACAGAGGGACGAGGGGAGCTCGCCACGGCACAAGCAAGCAGACAGCTCGGTGGCTTGCATGCCGCGTCGCGGTGTCGAGCGCTGTCGGCATCGATCGGCACGGAGAGCCGGATACAGAGCACCCCGTGGGTTCACTCGAGTATGTCAGGCTAACAGTGGGTCCCACCTCCTCTTATCCTCTTCCCCTCTCTGCAACATCAATTCTCCTACCAAACTTGGTCCAAAAAATTCTAGATTTTTGTGGGGAGGCCAAAGTAAATATCTGGACTTTGATTCTGCAATTGGATTTCGAATTGGAGCAAGTTTCAATTGGATTTCGAATTTGAATTTGAAATTAGATGAAATTCAATGGTGTCACTGAATTTAATAGCAATTGAGTTCCAAAAATTGTGAAACTTTGAGGATAAGTCAAGCAAGTCATGCTTACCATTATGGTGTGTTCAAATCTTGATGTTCAAATAAATTGAACAGAATTCAAAATTTGAATTCTAAATATGGTTTGAATTTGCTAAGCGTCTCAAAGAAAATAGAAAATGGAGTTCAAAATTGATGAAACTTTGCAGGAAATCTATTGGGAATATTAGGAAGCCATAGAAAAATTTATGGCCTCAGATTTGAATATTTTTGACAGGGCCAAATGTACAGTAGCATATTCAATTTGTAACTAATTATAATATATATTTGGTACTGCATATTAATTTGACCTAGCAATCTTCATTCAAAAAATACAAAATTTGAAGAGAGGTCAGTAGAATTAATATAAGATTATTGGTGAAGTCCATTCCTCATGTTAATAAAATTTAGGCATGAGTGGAAGAAAAGATTTGATGTGATCAAGTTCATAAGCATCGCTATACATGGTCTCCATTAGGGTTGATAACCAACTTACAACTGAACCTCAAATCAAGGAAAAAGTGTGATTTTACAGTTCCCTAGTATCACCGGTCAGTGCTGCTGCAGCGACGGGGCCCCCTGCAGTGGCTTATTCTGGCCACCGCCTTTATTCTTGTTTTTGTTTTTCTTGCCACTGCCGTGGGGAGCGGCACCTGCGCCAGGCTGGCCGGCCTTACCCGTCTTGGGGGCGGGTTGTGAGTTCTAGTCATGGCCTTCTGCAGGCCTGGTGCATCTGTCGGCAATGGAAAAGAGATCAAAGACGTTTTGCACGTTGTGCGTGGCTAACTTCTCGAGCATCTTCTTATCCCGCACACCCTATCAGAAAGCTACTATGACAGAAGCATTTGGGATGTTGGGGATGGAGTTGCATACCTAGGAGAAATGCGAATGAATGACTGCAGCATCTCCGAGGGATGCTGTCGCACAGCATGGACGTGGAGCTCAGTGCCGGGACACGTGTAGGAGCTGATGAAGTTTGCCGTGAACTGCCGGTAGAGCTCTTCCCAGGAGGTTATGGACCCCTCGGGTAGGTTCATAAGCCATGATCGGGCCGAGCCGGTCAGGGCAACAGGGAAGTAGTTCGCCAGGATGGACTCATCCGCTCCTACAGCAAGGAGTGTGGTGGTGTAGATCTACAGGAACTCGACGGGGTTGACCCTCCCGTCAACTTCTCCATTAGGTGTGGCCGGAACTTGTGCGGCCACGCCGTCATATGGTGGTGCAGAGCCAGGGTAGCGCACCCTATAATGGCTTTTGTCGGAGACGAATATGGTGCAGTGTACACTAGGGGTGCTTGTTGCACGACGTACGTCGGAGGGGGTGGCGCAGGCTGCACGACGTACGGCTGCCGCGACGCTTGCTGCACCGCGTACTGCTAGAGAACGTGCTACTGCAAAACATGCTGGTGCGGAACATGTTGCTGTGGGACATGTTGCATGGCGTATGTAAAGGCCCTAAATTCCAAATAGCAGAGTTCAGTTATGAGAAATATAATTAAGCAAGAGTTTAAGAAATAAAACAGAAAAAGAAAAGTGAATAGGTTTAAAACCTAAAGTGAGCAATCCAAAAATCAAATTTAGCTACTATTTAAACTTACGCAAATTAAAATTTTGAATGGTCCAGTGGATTCCAAGTAGTGGCCCTGCAAGTTTTTAAATTTTTTGAAGGCCATTTGATATGGATTTCACAGTATGCGTTGAAATCAACTTGACTTCAAATTCGAACTGGAATTTGAAATGAAACTTGGTCAATTCAATGATGTCGGTACCCTGCGTACCGGGTACCCCACGATACCGCAAGAAAAGTCATGGAATTCCACCCATCCAAGTTGAAGACCTCCGAAGGTTCCACGTGTTACACCGCACTGGACCCGCCTCCCTCGTTTGGGTAGCTCCAGCACCGCCACGTGTTGGACCTTCGGACCTAAATCTACAACGGGAAGACTGGCAAATCTCTAACGGCACGAACATTCAAGGGGCAATTAAAGCTACTGTTACAAGACCTGATTGTGTGTCATTAATGCCATATTAATGACACACGATCAGAGGACTCTTAATACTGGTAACGTCACCATTAAGGCACATTATTAGTCTGTTAACTATGCTTAATACATGCAGATCGTGTATTAGGGAATTAATTACTGCCAAGGCCACATGTCAGGCCAGGTTGATGTAACGGTCAGTCCTTAGACTATAAAAGGGCTGCGCCGCATGGTACAGAGACAACAAAACTGATACGCACATAAGCCACCACATACTCAAACATCAACACAAATCTCGTGGAGTAGGGTGTTACACTCTGACGGCTAGAATCATGTAAAACTCCTTGTGTCACTATCTTATTCGTAATCTCAAGCGCGCCCCAACCAATTATGAACCTCCGCAGGCTACGATCTAGTAGTACCGGGGGAAGTGTCAATCACACACTTCGACATTTGGCATGCCAGGCAAGGGGCCTGAGATTTCAAGATGGTGAACTCTGCTGCGGGATCGTCCAATGACCATGCTAAACAACCTGTTGGAGGAAATCTCTCCAATGCGCAACAACTAGCTGGTGTTGTTGTTCCGGCGGGTGTCATTCCACAACCACCATCAACTGCACTGGCAAACAACGTCGGACAACAGTATGGTTTCTTTGCATCGGTCACTTCATCGACGCGTAACAACCCAGAGAACACGATCAACGGAGCGCGTACCCTTCTGCAGCGTCCCCAGCGCCCAGAGCACCTCAGGGCACAATGGAGCAGTGGCGCTCTGATGTGGAGCATCTGGTTGCAGCTACAGCCGATGCTATCAGCAACCAAGGTCCCCCCCCTTCGGGGCAGGCATCTTCACAGCGAAGGCCTTGTCTGGCAGACTTGGTCCTCAAACATCACAAAATCGGAGGCGCGCGCCTTCCAAGAAAGTGATGTCCCCGCCCTCCGGGGCACGTCATACTCACACGGCTTCAAGGCTCTCGACTAATGATCTTCGATTGGAGCTTGATCGCCGTTACAGGCAGCAAGACGGCCGTGTCCACATCGAGTGAGCTCGTGAAAGGTGAGAAGCTCGGGAAAACCCTTCTCCTTTGGGAGTAGGGGGCGGTTGTTCAGCCTTGGCCATGCACCTTTGCATGGTCCGATGGCCACAGGTACGGAACACCGTTCCTTCTATCTCCAACGTGTCTGTTATTGTAGCATTTCGACAGGGCGTTCGAGAAAAGAAGATGTTGGAGAAGTTGGTTAAGGAACAAGTCACCAGTGTCATGGAACTCTTAAGCTTGGCCGACAAATGTGCCAGGGTTGCTGAGGCCGCAAAATGCACTCCAAGCCAGCTCCGAAGCCTAACAGAAAGTCCTCCACGGCTGAAGCCACTACCTCCGACAGTGGAAAGAAGAAGAAAAAGTCCAACAGAAAGAAGAATATGTCAGCCGACACGCCCACAGCTGCAGCAGCTGCAGATCCGGGTGGCCGGGGGCCACGCCCCGAAAAGCGACCTCAACCTTCGTCTGAAGACGGCGGCGGTTCGAAGATGTGGTGTCTGATCCACAAGACGGACACTCACAATCTTGAATATTGTTGAGAGGTCCAAAACCTTGTCGAGCGCTTCAACAAGCGTCGAGAAGAAGCTTCTTTCTGCCAGCGGGAAGGAAAGCAGAAAGTCGACGAAGCTCTGGCTGGTCCGGAGCTAGGCTTCCAGGACCCCAAGAAGGTCCTGAAGGCTGTGTACAACACCGTTGATGAAGACTCTGACATCTCCGACAACGAGCATCGGACGACCCTTAACACCATCTATGGAGGGTCCTGGGATATCACCTCCCACGACGTCCTCAAGACCATGCGCCGGGAGATGACTGCCACTGCTCCTACTGTCAAGGCAGAACCCCATTGAAAGCGGATGGACACTCCCATCATATTCGATGCTACAGACTATTCAAGAAACATGATCGGAGCTGGGCAACTGACGTTGATGGTGTCTCCTAATATCAACAATGTCCAGCTCTACCATGTCTTGGTGGACGGAGGGTAAGCCCTCAACCTCCTCAGCTATGAAGCTTTCATCAAGATCCAGCTCCGACTCTCGGACCTTCGCCCCTCACGTCCCTTATCTGGTGTAGGTCCAGGGGCCATCAGTTCTCTCGGCTCAGTTACTCTCCCGGTGACCTTCGGGACTCTGGAGAACAACAGAACTGAGAAGCTGGTCTTTAATGTGGCTCATATCAGCTTGCCCTTCAACGCCATCCTAGGCCGGCCTAACCTGTATAGGTTCATGGCCATAGCTGTAACACCCTCATTTTCATGCATCATGCATTGCATACATTCCAATACATGTTTAATATTTAGCAACATAAAAAGGAACAAGTTTAAATTGAAATTAGAGTTAAACCGCACTTAAGAATTCTGGGAAGTGTAGACTAGTCCGATTTTGGAGCAGACTAGTTCGATTTCTCTCTGACTTCGAACGTACTTGTCCGTTTTGCTGCGGACTAGTCTTTTTTTCCCTAGAGATTTTCGAACTTGTCCGGCCCAGTGCGGACTAGTCCGGTGTTCCAAGAAGCCTTGAAAATTTGCTAAGTCCCTGGACTTGTCCGAAATAGTCTGGTGTTGCAGCGAACTTGTCCGTTTTCCTCTCTGACTAAAGTCGGACTTGTCCAATTTTTTGCCAGAGTTGTCCGTTTTTCCCCTCTGGATAAGTTCGGACTTGTCCAATTTCTCTCTGGACAACTTCGGACTAGTCCGGCCCTTTTTCACACTTGTCCGATAAATCATGACTCCGAATTGATTTTTTGTTTCATGACTTGTTTCTTGGATTTAACGTTAAGTGGGCCTAGGGACGTCGTGCCTAACACTTTTAGAGCCCATGTGGGACTCTAAACCGGCCACTACTCACCCCCAAACTTTAAATCCATCTAATCCTAGCCTCCACCTCTATATAAACAACCCCACCCCTTGGCTTGACATCTATTTGCCACTTTTCCACCACACCCAAACCCTAGCTCGTGATTAGCCGCCACCAAGGAGGGAGAAGGAGATCTAAAGCAAGAAGAAGAAGAGGAGGAAACGAAAGAAGGTCAAGATCTCCATCAACTTCATGTTCTTCATCAACAATTCACCATCAAGTTCTTCATCAACACTAGATCATCAAGATCCAAGTGTTACCTCCGACATCCTTGATTCCTTACGTGAATTCAACCCCAAGTCTCTAAAATCACGTCGATCTAGGAAACCCTAATCTGCCAATCTCGCCAAGTGCGGACTAGTGCGGCCTTCTACGGACTTGTCTGATTTTCCTGGTTAAATTATGTTGAGTTGATTCTAAAAGTAGATCTAATTAACTCCAAACATGTATAAACTTGTTAAAAGCTATTAGAACTAGTTAGTGATGATTAAAAGCAACTAATTAACAAGTTCCACCTTGCATTTGCATTAATCATGCATGTCATGTCATATTAAGTAATATTTGTGCACTTTTTGATTGTGTTTCTTGTTTGTATGATTATTGTGCGGATTAGATGGATTTGCGCTAGAGGCTGCCTCTACAGCACAAAGAGTTTGAAGTCTTTGATCCTAATCAAGCTCAAGAGCAAGGCAAGTGTCCTTGAAGCATATTGATCCTGTTTTAAAGTAAATGTTTTGTTTGCAAAACTGCATGCTTGTGTCCATTTGATGGGAATCCTACGATAGGAAGTTTACTAGCTTTGTTAAACCACCCTTGTCACCTAGAATATATGGTAGAGAGTCGGGAATGGCTTTTTACCTTTTTGCTTCGCTTAATTAATTGGGATGGGAAAATAACTATACCACTTAACTTAATTATGCATTTATGAGATTTGATTAACATGAACATGTTAATATGATATGGTAATGGGTGGTCTAAGCAAGTCTGGTATGTGCATAGGGTTGGTTGTTATGGTGGTTGCTTGCTTTAGATCTAAGGACCGGTTCATGTGAGAATAAGCCAGGATTACAGTGTCACCACGAGGCCAAGTATGGGTGCGCCGTAGCTGATTAATTAGGGCTTCGCCAGTGCTATTTATACCATTAGGGATGCTCAGGGAAGGGGTAGTCAGATTGGGTTTGTTGATGATTGGTGGGACTACAATGGGATCCGAACGGCTCAAGAGGGGGCCCTTGGTTGAAGATGTGCTCAGTTGGAGGCATCGCCACCGGTGAAACCTCAGTGGGGTCTAAATAGGCTAGTAATCCCTTTGTAAAGGCTATTTTCTGATCTCTTGGCCATACACCAAAGGAAGGGTAATTGGCATACGGGAGGTTCTTCAGTCATCGACGGGTGATGAAATCACAAACACGTGGGTAAAGCGGTACAAACTCTGCATAGTCTAATAAAACTATCATGATAGTCGTGCTCCCAGTTATGAGCGCATGGATGACCTACATGATTAGAGGGAAATTGGGATTTTGGACGGTTGGTTCATTATGGTTATGTTTATGGTCTGGTAATGGTTATGACTGGTTATGGATTAAATTCTGGTATTGGATATGATTGATGGTAATAATCTGGAATATGGATGATGGTAATGAAATATGGACTGGTACTATGATATTACTTATGGTTTATGATGGGTTTGCATCATATACATGTAATATACTACTTTTCAAAAGTTTTAATGTACTTTTCAGCACTTAGCCATTATTATTGTTGTCATTTGAATCAGCTACATGTCATACTTTCCACACTGCTGAGTACGACATGTACTCACTCTTGAAATTCCCCCACCAACAGTTGCAGGTCAGGATTGGGAGTACAACCGTGATAATGCGGAGTACTAGGTCGTGTCTACTGTCAGCTTTGCCTGTGGAGTGTTGGAGCTGCGCTATACCCTTTGCTTATGCTGCTTAGTTGCTTACTTTGTTTTTTTTCCGCTGCATTAGTTGAACTTGTCATTAACATTCATTAGTGCTTGTATTCGGGGATATTATGAATTGTGTAATAAAAGTGCTTAATTAATCTTGTTCTGTGGTAATTTTCTGTATATCCTTTTGTGAATGCACTCGTGTATGTGTGTTGAACGTCTTGGGCACACATATGTGTTCGCTTAGTTCATTTTCGGAACCGGGTGTCACAAATTGGTATCAAAGACACATATTGACCGTAGGACGCAACCTAGATAGAATGGACACTTTAGAGCACATAGGAGCACTCAGGAAGCGATGTATTTTTGCTTGGTGTGATGTTCGCTATATATGGTTTGCTTGTGTGCTTAATAGAGGATTTTGGGATTCTTTAGCATTGCCATGTCCACATAGGCTAGTATAGCTAGTTGTTTTGTTTCATATCCCTTGATGCATATAGTTGGGGACGTCTCCTAAGTTCTTATCTCTTGCTTTTCTTCAGATGGTGAGAACTCGCAACCAGAGGGATGCTAATGATGAGGAGTAGAACAATGGAGCACCTCAGAACAACAATGGACAAGGACCTGCTCATGGAGCTATCAACATTGAGCAGCTTTTGGCGATGCAAAACCAGCTCATGCAGACCATGATTCAGACTATGGGACAGCTGCAGGCTGGCAACATCAACAATCAGTCCCACATACCTCCACCGCCACCCCCACCTCCTCATAACCGGTTAGGAGAGTTCATGAGGACTAGGCCGCCAACCTTCGCTCAAGCCGCTGACCCTATGGATGCGGATGATTGGCTCAAGTCTGTGGAGAAGAAGCTTGCTATCGTTCAATGCAGTGACCGCGAGAAGGTCCTATTTGCTTCACATAAGCTACTTGTAGCAGCTGCGGATTGGTGGGATTCTTTATGCAATGCTCATGAGAACCAGGAGAGGATCACTTGGGCCGAATTCAAAGAGAGCTAATGTTCTCATTATGTGCCGGAGGGAGTTATGATCTTGAAGAGGCAAGAATTTGAAAACTTGAGGCAAGGAAGATCGGGCGTGGGTGAATACCTCAATAAATTCACTCAACTTTCGAGGTATGCCCCTGAAGATGTTATTCGGGACAGCCAGAAGCAATATTTGTTCATGAGGGGCCTTAACAATGAGATCCTAGTGCAATTTCTCAATTGTGATTATGCCAACTTCCAGAAGCTTGTGGACAAAGAAATTGTGGTGGAGAACAAGGTCCGTGAGATGGAGCAAGACAACAGGAGGAAGGCGCCATATCAAGGACAGCAACAAGGAAGTAATGTGCGCCCTCGCTTTGCGCCTCCCAATGCGCCATATTACAGCTCTTCTGCGCCTGCTTATCGCCCTCGATTTGCACCGCGCCCAACTCAGTTTGTGCAGCAACGCCCTGTCATGCAAGCACCTAGGCCTCCAATGCCTTATGCACCCCATGCTAATTTTCCTGGTGCAAATGTTCAGAACCAAGCTCGTCCGAATAATTCTAGTGGAGTTAAGAAGTGCTATACTTGTGGATAAGCTGGACACTTTGCACATCAATGTCCTAAGTCAGGCCTTGGTCAAAGAAGCAATGCGCCGAGGGAACACCCAAGATCCAATGGAGGACAGCCGCAAGGAAACCGTGGACAGCAAATTTTTTCTTGTGGCAACGTGAACCATGTCTCTACGGAGGATGCTCAACAAGCGGATGACGTGGTCATTAGCATGTTTCTCGCAAACTCCAACCCGACAGCTATGTTATTTGATTATGGAGCATCACATTCATTCGTTGCATCAAAATATGTTGCCAAGTATAGTTTACCTATCTCTCATATGAAGTTTACTCTATTGGTTAAGTCTCCTGGAGGAGAGATGAGGACAAATATGGTATGTCCAAAAGTAAGCCTTAGAATAAGGGGGGTAGACTTCTCCGCCAACCTCATTGTCTTGGATTCTCAAGGATTGGACATTATACTTGGTATGGACTGGTTGAGGAAGCATAATGGAGTTATTGAGTGTGCCACGAAGACGGTGAAGTTGACCAATGAGGAAGGGATCACCGTAGAATTTGAAGCATCTCAGCACGCACCAAAGCAATTGGAGCTGAATCATATGGACGGTGCCGCAATTGAGGAGATTCCAGTGGTGTGCGAATTTTTGAACGTGTTACCGGATGAGTTGCCAAGTATGCCACCTGATCGAGACATTGAGTTTGTTATTGATTTAATACCTTGAACTGCACCTATAGCTAAGAGGCCATATAGGATGCCTCCTAAGGAATTAGCAAAGCTCAAGAAGCAAATTCAAGAGCAACTAGAGAAGGGTTTTATTCAGCCCAGCTCTTCACCTTGGGGAGCACCCGTGCTGTTTGTGGACAAGAAGGATGGATCGCAAAGGATGTGTGTAGATTACCGAGCTCTGAACGAGGTGTCCATTAAGAAAAAGTACACCTTCCCCATATAGAGGACTTGTTTGATCAGATGAATGGTGCTTGTGTCTTCTCTAAGATTGATTTGAGGTTGGGATACTTTCAAATGAAGATTAGACCATCGGACATACCCAAGACAGCTTTCAGGACACGATATGGATCCTATGAGTATACTGTTATGTCCTTTGGATTGACAAATGCGCCTGCCTACTTTATGTACCTGATGAATAAGGTCTTCATGGAGTACTTGGACAAGTTCGTTGTGGTGTTTATTGACGACATTATGATCTACTCGAAGGATGAGAAGGAACATGAGGAACACTTGAGGCTTACGTTGCAGAAATTAAGGGAGCATCAATTGTAGCCAAGTTCAACAAGTGTCAGTTTTGGTTGAGAGAAGTACCATTTTTGGGTCATATCATTTCAGGGGGAGAAGTATCGGTTGACCCAGGAAAGGTGAGAGACATGTTAAAATGGGAGCCGCCACAAGATGTCAAGGAAATAAGGAGTTTTCTTGGGATGGCTTGGTATTACCGTCGATTCATCAAGGACTTTTCCAAGATAGCCAAGCAAATGACGGAATTGCTAATGAAGGGAAAGGCTTTCCGATGGACCGAAGCTTGTCAAAATAGTTTTGAGCTAAAGAAGAGGTTAACTACAACCCCAGTTTTAGTATTATCGGACATGAGCAAGAGTTTTGACATATATTGCGACGCATCGAGACAAGGACTTGGATGTGTGCCCATGCAAGAAGGTCAAGTGGTTGCATATGCATCAAGACAATTGAAGAAACATGAGCAGAATTACCCAACGCATGATTTGGAAACTGCAGCGGTGGTACATGCATTGAAAATTTGGAGACACTACATCCTTGTTCATAATTGTGAAATTTATACGGATCATAAGAGTCTTAAGTATATTTTCACACAGACGGATCTGAATTTGAGGCAATGAAGATGGCTAGAGCTTATAAAAGATTATGATTTGGGAATCAATTATCACCCAGAAAAAGCTAATGTTGTGGTCGATGCTTTGAGTAGGAAGGGAGTAAGTCATCAACTCACGGTTCATGAAGTACCATCCGAGTTATGTAAGGAGTTTGAACGGTTGAGCCTTGGATTTGTAAATGAGATGGGGATAATGGAGTTAAATCTGACTTTAGAGCGAGAAATTTGAGAGGGTCAAACAAAGGATGAGGAAATCCAAGAGATCAAGGAAAGGACCCAAGAGGGAAGATAATTCAGATTTGATGAGGTTGAACATGGCACTCTATGGCTTGGTAAGAGAATTGCCGTGCCTAATGTGATGCATATTCCGGAGATAATATTAAAAGAGATACATGACTCGCCATACTCGATTCACCCCAGTTGTACCAAGATGTACAAAGACTTGATGACATGTTATTGGTGGGCTAGCATGAAGAAGGACATAGCTGAATATGTAGCATTGTGTGATGTGTGCCAACGAGTCAAGGTGGAACATCAAAGACCATCTGGATGGATTATTGCAGCCATTAAAGATTCTGGAGTAGAAGTGGGAAGAGATTGGTATTGACTTTATAGTCGGTCTACCGCGTACTCAGTCCGGTTATGACTCAATTTGGGTAATTGTGGATCGCATAACCAAGTCAGCTCATTTTGTTTCTATCAAGACCACCTATACCACCGCGAAGCTAGCAGAATTGTATATGGAGCATATTGTGTGTCGACATGGAGTCCCAAAGAAGATAGTCTCGGATAGAGGTTCTCAATTTACCTCCAGGTTTTGGCAAAAATTGCATGAAGCATTGGGAAAGAGGTTAAATTTTAGTTCAGCATATCACCCTCAAACGGATGGACAGACCGAAAGAACCAACCAGATTTTAGACGATATGTTAAGAGCTTGTGCTTTGAAGCATGGGAAAGGTTGGGACAAGAGCTTGCCATATGAAGAATTTTCATACAACAATAGTTACCAAGCCAGTTTGAAGATGTCACCTTATGAAGCACTATATGGAAGGAAGTGTAGGACACCCTTGTTCTGGAATGAGACAGGAGAAACTCAAGTATTTGGTCTGGATTTGTTGCGGGGGTAGGTTTGTAACACCCTCATTTTCATGCATCATGCATTGCATACATTCCAATACATGTTTAATATTTAGCAACATAAAAAGGAAAAAGTTTAAATTGAAATTAGAGTTAAACCGCACTTAAGAATTCTGGGAAGTGTGTACTAGTCCGATTTTGGAGCAGACTAGTTGTTGACGGCTGTTATATACCAATTTCATCCATCAATTTAACTCGATTATGTGAAGGATTTGTCATTTCTTGCACACATTACCTTTCTATCTAACCCAATTCCACTTGGACTTGGAGAAATATGTGTATGCAGCACTTTATGCAGAAAATGAGGAAATGTAGAGGGACCAATCCTATAAAATAACATCCCAGCCAATCAGGCAACGACATGTGGCATCCCATGGATCAAATGGCCCACAAACAGAAGTATTCGAGGAGATCCAACGGTGTATCACCCATATACATCAATGGGACCCACCTGGCAGCCACCTGGAGAAAGCACACAAGAATTGGTGCAATGACCAGGTCGGCCGAACCAGGGGGTCGGCCGACCTGGTCTCTGCACCAAACTCGGTCAACCTCCACGTGTTGGCTCCTCCCGGCTTCCTGGTGTCAATGGTGACTGATTCGCATGCTTTTGGTGGCGGGAACCGACCTCAACACTAGTATAAATAGGACCCCCTACCCCTCACTTCAACACACACCACTTGAGCTTCATCTCAATTGTATACACTATCATCCATAGTCTTAGAGGAGTTAGGTTGTAGAGAGGAGAGTCTCTAGTCCCAAGTCCAAATTGGGAAAGGAGTAAGGAGTCTCGTTCTTCCCAATCCTATATTGGGAAAGGTATGGCTCATGTATTCTTTCTTGTATTTGTGACTTTATGCATAATAAATATAGTATCTTTAGTCTCTACTTATACATATACTTGGGCAAATCATTTCTTGTTTGATTGTGGAGTCCATGTATGTGGAAGGTATAGCTTCTATGACTGTTTCATCATGAACATATCTCATTATCATAGAACCTATAGACCTCCACTATAGTCTAGTTAATTATAACATAACTAGGTTAGTATGGATAATTATGTTGTGTATCAACATTGGTTCAATGATGATTCAATTCATTGCCTTAGGATGGATTGTGCCTAGGCTCTTAAGGTAATTACTTAATATGATAGCATGGTGCTAGGATAGCTAAGTAGCATTGGATGTCTCGTAAACCCACGGATTGAAGAGGTAGGCAGTAGGTGGTGACAGCCCTATCTGTCCTTTGTAATCCTCCACGTTTGGCTATGCCACAGGCTCTTGGTTGGAGTCGCCCTAGTATTGCTAGGGGTAAGCCCGTGCCCAATGTGTTGAACCACATAGCATAAGTATTCACTATTGATCTAGCTTATGAATAATTAGTTTAGACTATGCATATGTACAATAGAGCATAGTAGGAGCACCTCCACAACTCTCAACCTTAACTAACCTCTAGGATCCTCTTACCCCCCTTAGACTTGAAAGCTTTTGTGTGTGTCACACTACCTCCACTTTTATTTTATCCATCCTTACTAGATTCTTACCTAGACCTTTCTACCCTTTCCACTTAATGATTGTTATATCTCTTCCCTGCCTTCCTTTGGGATCAAATAAATGACACCCTTGGGAATACTCTTAAGGGGAAATGCTACAATGATACCTCCGTGCGCTTGCGGAATTCACTCTATGGTCCAATAGAACCATTAACAAGCATTTCTGACACATCAGTTGGAGATGTTTAGTCAATGGTACGTAAGTAATACCAACAAGCATTTCTGGCACTATTGTCAGGGATGATTTGTTAGTATATCTTAGGAGTCGTCAACACTAGTCCGATTTTGGAGCGGACTAGTCCGATTTCTCTTTGCCTTCGAACGGACTTGTCTGTTTTGCCGCGGACTAGTCTGCTTTTCCCTCTAGACATTTTCGGACTTGTCCGGCCCAGTGCGGACTAGTCCGGTGTTCCAAGAACCCTTGAATATTTGCTAAGTCCCTGGACTTGTTCGGACTAGTTCGGTGTTCCAGCGGACTTGTCCGTTTTCCTTTCTGACTAAAGTCCGACTTGTCCGATTTTTTGCCAGAGTTGTCTGTTTTCCCCCTCTGGATAAGTTCAGACTTGTCCGATGTCCTGTTCGGACTTGTCTGATTTCTCTCTGGAAAACTCCAGACTAGTCCGGCCCTTTTCGGACTTGTCCGATAAATCGTGACTCCGAATCGATCTTTTGTTTCATGACTTGTTCTTGGGTTTTACGTTAAGTGTGCCTAGGGATGTAGTGCCTAATTCTTTTAGTGCCCATGTGGGACTCTAAACCGGCCTCTACTCACCCCCAAACTCGAAATCCATCTAATACTAGCCTCCACCTCTACATAAACAACCCCACCCCTTGACTTGACATCTATTTGCCACTTTTCCACCCCACCCAAACCCTAGCTCGTGATTTGCTGCCACCAAGGAGGGAGAAGGATATCTAAAGCAAGAAGAAGAAGAGGAGGAAACGAAAGAGGGTCAAGATCTCCATCAACTTCGCGTTCTTCAACAACAATTCACCATCAAGTTCTTCGTCAACCCTAGATTGTCAAGATCCAAGTGTTACCTCCAAGATCCTTGATTCATTGGAGTTCTAAACACCTGGTATACCTTCTATTCTCTTTTCCTTACGTGAATTCAACCCCAAGTCTCTAAAATCACATCGATCTAGGAAACCCTAATCTGCCGATCTCACGAAGTGCATACTAGTCCGACCTTCTGCAGAATTGTCTGATTTTCCCGATTAAATTGTGTTGAGTTGATTCTAAAAGTAGATATAATTAACTCTAAACATGTATAATCTTTTTAAATCTATTAGAACTAGTTAGTGATGATTAAAAGCAACTCATTAACAAGTTCCACCTTGTATTTGCATTAATCATGCATGTCATGTCATATTGAGTAATATTTGTGCACTTTTTGGTTGTGTTTCTTGTTTGTATGATTATTGTGCGGATTAGACGGATTTGCGCTAGAGAGTGTCGCGAAGGATCTATAGCACCAAGAGTTTGAAGTCTTTGATCCTAATCAAGCTCAAGAGCAAGGCAAGTGTCCTTGAAGCATATTGATCCTGGTTTAAAGTAATTTTTTTGTTTGCAAAACTGCATCCTTGTGTCAATTTGATGGGAATCCTACGATAGGAAGTTTACTAGCTTTGTTAAACCACTCTTGTCACTTGGAATATATGGTAGATAGTTGGAAAGGGATTTTTACCTTTTTGATTCGCTTAATTAATTGGGATGGGAAAACAACTATACCACTTAACCTAATTGTGCACTTATGAGATTTGATTAAGATGAACATGTTAATATGATATGGTAATGGGTGATCTAAGCAAGCCACGAGGCCAAGTGTGGGTGCGGCATAGCTGATTAATTTGGGCTTTGCCAGTGCTATTTGGACCATTAGGGATGCTCGTGGAAGGGGTAGTCGGATTGGGTTTGTTGATGATTGGTGGGACTACACTTGGATCCGAATGGCTCAAGAGGGGGCCCTTGGTTGAAGATGTGCTCAATTGGAGGCATCGCCACCGATGAAACCTCAGTGGGGTCTAAATAGGCTAGTAATCCCTTTGTAAAGGCTATTTTGTGATCTCTTGGCCATACACCAAAGGAAGTGTAATTGGCATAAGGGAGGTTCTTCAATCGCCGACGGGTGCTGAAATCACAAACACGTGGGTAAAGCGGTACAAACTCTGCAGAGTCTAATAAAACTATCATGATAGCCGTTCTCCCAGTTATGAGCGCCTGGATGACCTATATGATTAGAGGGAAATTGGGATTTGGGACGGTTAGTTGGTTATGGTTATGGTTTGGTAATGGTTATGGCTAGTTATGGATTAAATTCTGGTATTGGATATGATTGATGGTAATAATCAGGAATATGGATGATGGTAATGAAATATGGACTGGTACTATGATATTTCTGATGGTTTATGATGGGTTTGCATCATATACATATAATATATTACTTTTCAAATGTTTTAATGTACTTTTCAGCACTTAGCCATTATTATTATCGTCATTTGAATCAGCTACATCTCATACTTTCCACACTTGCTGAGTACGACATATACTCACTCTTGCAATTCCCCCACCAACAGTTGGAGGTCAGGATTGGGAGTATAACAGTGATAATGCCGAGTACTAGGCCGTGTCTACTGTCAGCTTTGCCTTTGGAGTGTTGGAGCTGCGCTATACCCTTTGCTTATGCTGCTTAGTTGCTTACTTAGTTAGTTTCCGCTGCATTAGTTGAACTTGTCATTAACATTCTTTAGTGCTTGTATTCGAGGATATTATGAATTGTGTAACAAAAGTGCTTAATTAATCTTGTTCTATAGTAATTTTCTGTACATCCTTTTGTGAATGCAGTCGTGTATGTGTGTTAAAGGTCCTGGGCACACATATGCATTTGCTTGGTTCATTTTCAGAACCAGCTGTCACAGCAGCCCACTATGGCTATTTGGTGTTGAAGATGGCAACACCTTCAGGCGTTCTCCTGATTTGCAGGGATCGTACTGCAAGAGCCACCGCACTGGAAGAAGTCCTCGTGCTTACAACAGTGCATGAGGAAGCATCCGACAAAGGGCTAGCTGCTCAACCTCCAAGCACTCGTCACTGTGGCTCAACCTCTGCACCACATATGCAGCCATGCAGCGACACCGACATTCCCTTCAAAGTCGTCCAAATTAGTTCCGATGCTGCCCAGACCACCTGTATATCAGGAGGACTGGACAACAAATAGGAACTTGTGCTCATCACTTTTCTCCTGGCGAATGTTGATCTTTTTGCCTGGCAACCATCACAAATGCCTTGGATCCCTAGGGAGGTGATTAAGCACAGCATGAAGATTTATCTCGACGTGCGACCGGTCCACTAGAAGCCCCGGAAGCAATCAATCGAGCGGCAGAACTTCATTCGACAAGAAATCAAGAAGCTGCTCGAAGTTGGATTCATCCAGGAGGTTCACCATCCACGATGACTGGCAAACCAGTCGTTGTACCCAAGGCCGACGGGAAACTTCGGATGTGTATCGACTCCACCACCTTAAATAAGGCATGTCCAAAAGATCCATTTCCACTACCTAGGATAGACCAGATTGTGGACTCCACCCCCGGGTGTGAGCTATTGTGTTTCCTAGATGCATACTCCAGATATCATCAAATCCAAATGTCTATGGAAGATAAAGAGAATACTGCCTTCATAACAGTAGATGGATTGTATTGCTATACTGCCATGTCGTTTGGTCTTGAAAATGCTGCTTCAACTTTTGTGTGGGCCATGCACAAAACATTTGGAGAGCTTATTAGGGACTTGGTGGAGGTCTACGTTGATTACATCGTCGTGAAGATAAAGAACAAGGAATCACTCCTTGACAACCTGCAAGCCGTCTTCGACAAGTTGCGTGTGATGCGCACCAAGCTGAACCCGTACAAATGTGTCTTCGGGGTTAGCTTCGGGAAGCTCCTCAGATTCTTGGTGACTCACCTAGGAATTGAGGCAAATCCGGCAATGATCAAGGCCATTAAAGATATGCGGGCCTTTAGCTCACATCAAGGATGTCCAGAAGCCGACTGTATGTTTAGCTGCGCTCAGCCGATTCATCTCAAGACTGGCAGAACGGGTGCTTCCCTTCTTCAAGCTATTGAGGAAGTCCAGACCATTCCACTGGTATGAAGAAGCAGAAAAGGCGTTCCAAGGGCTCAAGCAGCTCCTCACCACACTACCAATATTGGTAGCTCCGAATCCTGGTGAGCCTCTTTTGCTTTACATTTCGGCAACGCGGAGGTTATTAGTATGGTCCTGCTCGCGGAAAGACCGGAACCACCTACAGTTCACGAGGCTAGACCCCTCCGGGAGGGTTCGAAGCTACCTAAAGGCGAGTCTGGGTCCCAGCCCCCAGGCACATATCTTCAAAGCAAGATGCCCGAGGATCAACCTCTCTCATCTGAGGGAGTTCACATGGCTGAAGAAGAAGTTCCCAACCCCTCCAGGAGGGTTCGGGATCTCAAGAAGAAGTTTAGGACCCCTTCGGGAGGGTCCGGGTTGATGAAGAAGAAGCTTCGGGCCCTTCGGGGAAGGTCCGGACTGTCCAGCGGCCAGTGTACTTCATTAGTGATGTACTCCACGACGCCAAGACTCGATACATTGAGGTGCATAACCTGCTTTATGCAGTGTTTATTGCCTCAAGGAAGCTACATCACTACTTTCAAGCCCACAAGTTATTAGTGGTAACCTCCTATCCACTGTGTGCTATACTGCATAACCCCAATTCTACTCGGAACATTGCAAAGTGGGCAGCGAAGCTAGTAGAATTCGATCTCAAATTCTAGCCTCGACATGCTATCAAGAGTCAAACATTGGCTGACTTCGTGGTGGAGTGGAACCCTTCTACATCAAATCCAGAGGACCCCAATGAGCAAAAGAAGGAACCCAAGGTTTCGGTATTCACCGAGCCTCACTGGAGTCACTACTTCGATAGCTCCATGCAAAAGCAGGGGGCCGGAGCTGGAATCCTTCTCCTCGCTCCGACTGGGGAGAAGGTCAAGTACATTGCACACCTTGATTTAAAGGAAACCAACAACATGGCGGAGTTTGAACCTCTTATCTACGGGCTCAAGGTGGCGCTATCATATGGCGTCAAGCAGATGCTACTGAAGGGTGATTCGCAGCTCATTATCATGCAAGTCAAAGGCAAATGCAGCTGCAACAACCCACAACTCGCAACTTACCTCCCCGAAGCCAGAAGCTCCAGGACTTCGACGTCCTGGATCTCTGCCATGTCTAGCATCTCAACAACATTGAAGCTGAAGAACTCTCGACGAATGCTTCAATCAGAGCTCAAGCTCCCGATGGTGTTTTTGTCAGGAGGTTGTCAAGACCAACTGCTCAGCCTGCCGAACTGAGTGAAGGGGGCAATATCAACACTTCAAAGCTATCAATCCCGGTGGACCTGTTAGCATGGCATCCACCTAGGTTCGTAGGTGCTGCAGGAAGCTCTGAGCAACCCAACATGCAAGACTCAAAAGCTCAATTTAGCTTGGATTCATGGATCTCAGAGATCCGGAGCTACTTGAAATACAACATCCTTCCTAAAGACAGTGCATCCGCTCACCGAATCATCAGATTGGCTAAAAGATACACGCTGGTAGAAGGGGATCTCTATCCGCGCGGTGCCAATGGCGTCCTAATGCGGTGCATTGCTCGGGAAGAAGGTCGCGATCTTCTCGCGAAAATACATGGAGGCGACTGTGGAAACCACACATCTTCCCGCATGTTGGTCGGTAAAGCCTTCCGGCATGGCTTTTACTGGCCTACAACTCTCCAGGATGCAATTGAGTTGGTAAAAAAGTGTGAAGCGTGCCAGTTCCACGCAAAACAAATTCACACACCAGCTCAATCACTACAAATGATACCTCCTACATGGCCATTCGCTGTGTGGGAGATGGACATTTTGGGACATTTCCCAAAAGCCGTCGGGGGTTACATGTTCCTGTACGTCGCCATCGACAAGTTCACCAAGGGGCCGGAAGCAACTCCAGTTGTGACTATCAACAAGCAATCAGCTGTCAAGTTCTTGAAGTCAATAGTCTGCAGATTTTGAGTTCCCAATAGAGTCATCACTGATAACGGAAACCAATTCACAAATGTAACATTCCAAGAATATTGTGAAGACCTCGGCATTCAAGTCAGCTACGCATCAGTAGCTCACCCGCCAAGTAATGGCCAAGCTGAGAGAGAAAATGCAAAAATATTAAAAGAACTCAAGACGCGCACTTACGAGCTCTTGAAGAAACATGGAGCCAACTGGATAGAGGAGCTTCTGTCTGCACTGTGGGCGAGCAGGACTATACCTAGCCGGTCAACTGGAGAGACCCCCTTCTTCCTGGTGTACGGAGCTGAAGCGGTCCTTCCTCCAGAGATCACCTCAGGGTCACTCCAGGTCTGGACCTTCGACGAAGCCACACAGGACAAGCTCTGGCAATGAAGACCTTGACCTCGTCAACGAGGGAAGGTGCCAAGCAGCTGTTCGGAATGCAGGATATCACCAGACACTTCGGCACTATCACCAAAGGCATGTGCGCAACCGACAGCTTGAAGAAGGCGATTTGGTGCTGCGGAGAATACTAACTCGTGAAGGGATGAACAAATTGTCCCCCAGCTAGGAAGTCCCTTCTAAGTGATCAAAGTATCCTGTCCCGGATGCGTACGCTTGGAAACATAGGATGGGACTCCGTTTCCTGATCCTTGGAACATCGAGCACCTCTATATGTTTTATGCTTAGTTTCACGGAGGTGAGTCTGTAATTACACACAATGTAAGTTATAGAGTCTATACACAGAGTCGGGTAGGTCCTAAAGGAGAACAGCCGTACCCCTCCGGGAGAGTCCGACAAGTTCAAAGCCCAACTAACTTGGTCCTTGTACGATAAGTGCGACTTACCTACCCTGGGTCAGAACAAGATGAATAACACACTTGGCCTGGTTCCGTACCCTAAGTGTGTCCTTGTTTCCCCAGTAATTCGGACCTATGATGAAAGACATTGTTGTGTGAAGGCAGACTGTACAGGCTCATTTCACCTTTATTATCTTTTCCTTCTTGTCTATAACGAAGTTGTGCAATTCCTTTTGAGATTTAGTCCAAGTTATTCAAATGATATACGAGTTATATTGTTGATCTTTTTCGAATCTTAGCATTGCTGAATTGTCTATTCACCTGAACGCCAGAGCCAATGACAGGTCCGGAGTGAGCTATCGACTTAGACTGGTCTAGCACCTAAGTACACCACTCTACCTAAATTCCGGCAGGCCATAGTAGGGCAAGTTCGAAAGGCATTCAAATCTGAAGAGATTACATCAATTTACTTGTTATCATGTTGAATTCCTTCAGATCTAAAGTTCAAATAAGAAAAGTAAGCCGCAAACAAGTTATAGACGAGAGGACAAATTTTACAATTTTTCTTGTATTTAACGCGAAGGAAAAATGGAAAGTTCATGGTGATGGTGGATGTTGCCGGATCTACTAAGCTCTGACTACCCCAGGGGGCCCGCCGTCGACGTTTCTAACATTGAAAGTGGGCGTCCTCGGAGCCAACAAGCTCCAAAAACTCCCATGGGGGCCAGCCGTCGACATGAAGAATTAACGGTGATCTAAACGAAGATGGTGGAGTAATCACCCAGAGGGGGTCTGCCATCGACGTATTATACGTTGACAAGTGGACACGATCGAAGCAGGAAGCTCCGACGATCCTAGGGGTCCCATCGTTGACGTTTCAAGCGTTGACAGTGGGCGCCGTCGGATCTACCAAGCTCCGACAACCCCCAGGGGGCTCGCCGTCGACATTTCACGCGTTGACAATGGGCGGAGTCGGATCTATCAAGCTCCGACACCACCAAGAGGGCCCATCGTCGACGCTCTATGTGTTGGTGGAAGTCGCCTTCGGATATACCAAGTTCCAACACCTCCCAGGGGGCCCGCCGTCGACGTTTCAAAGCATTGGTGGTGGGTGTCGTCGGATCTACCAAGCTCTGACGACTCTCCGGGGGCCCGCCTTTGACGTCACAAATATTCCCTGGGGATGTCGGAAGTAAACTTCAGGCCTAAGAGCTAAGTGTTCTAGCTACAAGTTCGGAGCGTTCAAGTCATCAAGACATTGTTAGATCCTTTTGGTACATGTTTGCAATCAAATTGTGTACATCTACCAGGGGGCCCATAACATAAAGGACAATGCATTGAAGACATACAAAATGGAATTCATTCATTCAAGAAGAGTGGATTTCATTCATTTGAAGGATTGGATTACAAATAGCGGATTACAATGGAAAAGGCAAAAGAAAAAGGTCCAGGCTACTGGAGGTCCTAAGTTATATGGAAATACGAGGCAACTTTTTCAGCAGCTTTTGGAAAGCTAGCCCTAGCAGCATCTTCCTCTTCCGCAATGGACCCTTCGAACATCGGATCTAGAGAAAGTTGGGGGTCTCGACTTTTGAAACATGTCAGCACAAATTCGGGGATGTTCTTGGCCAGAGACTTCCCCTCTGTCTCCAGTTGGTCGATGATGACGTTACCCATCGCGTCCAGCTTATTGTTGGTAGAGCTTAGCGCCACCAGCGCCTTGTCCAGCTCCGGCTCCGGGTCATCAGGACGTACGGGGCTAAAGCCAAGCGACACCAAAGCCTTGTTAGCATGCCCTAGGAAGTCCCAAACTAGATGTCACTCCGTTGGCCTTAAATTCATGAGTTCCTCCAGTGACCTTCGAGCGGCCGCAAGCTTCGAAGATTCCCGAGCGATGCGCTCGATCTCTTTGGCATGCTGCTGAATACTCTCAACCACCTGCTTTTCGCGGTCAGCAAGCTCTGACTCCTGGAGGTGGATGTGGTTCCAATAGTTCTCCAGGTCCTCCCCGCCTTTTACCTTCTCCTCCCTGGTGGCAACATTAGCTTCTCTTGTAGAGAGCTCCTGCCCCATCTTCCAGTGCTTCTCCTCTTGCTTGCACCGCTGATCAAATTTTTAAGTGCAGTCAGCCAAGCCTTGTTCTCCCAGAGACAGTCTCCGGGCGAGTTCCTCCTCCCTGTTCATAATATCCCCGTGCATCTCCAGGAGTTTCTCCTCTCTCTCATCGAGGTCCTCTCGGCACTTAAGGAGAATCTCGTTCAACTTGCTGAGGTTATCCTGACGATCGTCAGCAACCTCATTGCTCTTCCTAGCATACTCGAGAATCTCCCAAGACTTTGCGTAGAGGACCCTGATGGAAGCCTCTCACTCATCCAGCGGCTTGCCCCAGTATATCTGTTGGGCCTTCTCCTTTTTAATCCACTCCCGCTGATCCGCAAGCCTTGATTGCGTCAGTTTGGTCTCGAAATTAAGTCTGTTGCGCTAATGCCTCAAGGTGTGGCACTCTTCTTCAAGGACGTTACTGTCGTGGTCCAAGGCGAGCTGAACTTGGCAGATACTGGTGCAAGCGTTGTCAATAGACAATGCCAAAGGAATTGGCTCTGGACCTACCAGGATCTCCTCGGCCAGCTCCAAGGGGTCTTCGAACACAAAAATTTGGTACCACGATACAAGCGTGGTCCCCTGCGGCTCTATGGCGACAGGTCCACCCTTTGGGAACTCTTCTGTCCTCACTGAAGCTGAGGAAGGTCCCACCGAGGGAACTTCAACCTCCAGGGCCGACGGCGGGGAGTCCTCTGCTGGATCTTCAATCATTAGCCCTATAAGAGGAGGACCTGCCGCTGACTCTTCAGGGCGCTCCGGCTCTGATATTGATGGCTCCAGAACAATTACCTCCGGGCCGGACGCAGTAGCTTCATCTTGAGCCCCCACCACCTCTGGCTCACGGACTGGAACTTCAACCATCTCCGGCTCGGGGGCTAGAGCTTCAACAACATCCAGCACGAAAGCCAGAACTTCAAGTGCTTCTAGCTCAATTGCCGGATCTTCGACAACTTCCATCACACGTGTCGTAGCTTTAGTCACTTTTGGCTCAAACACCGGAGCTTCCGTCATCTTCGTCCCCTGCAACAGAGCTTTAGCCGCTAGCTCTACAGCCGCTGGCGCATATTCACAAACATCTCCCACGTGGTTTGGCGCTACCCTGGGAGCTTCAGGCGTCATCTCTGGATCCAGATCCACGACAACTGGCACCAGGGCTGCCGTGTCTTTAGCCACCACTTGGGGAGGCATAGGGGTAGAAGCTGGAGCTTCCGCACGCTCAGCCCGAGTTACTGCGGCAGCCGCCAAAGCCTCGACCTTCTTTTTTGACACCTTGGTTTCAGAAGATTGGGAAAATTCAAGACATGATATAAACAAGATTAGCACCCCAAGGTGAGATGACAGTGCTTACCTGGGGATGCTACCGCCCAAGTCGCCGCATAATTTCTTCTTCTGAGGGCCAGAGTCGGAGCTCACTAGACCTGGTGAGGCAAAAACCTTGGATCTCGGTCGGGATCTAGCCCTAGCCCGTTGGTGTCACCTCAGCCGGGACCTCCCCCGGCTGGGAAGGATCTTCGTACCTAGAGCCCGCAACCTGCACTGGAGACGGAGTCAATTTGCCGGAGTTGGAAACCCTCGAGGGCACTAGCACCAATGGAGGCATGGCCGCTGAAACTCTGCTACGCCAGGGAGAGGGGGTTGTTGAAGTCGGAGATGACCTGAAGGAGCTCCCATCAGCATGCCTCAACTTCCTCTTCTGGCTGGAAGATTCGGCCAGTTCCTTGCCCTTGCTGGCGTCGTCGACCTTCTGGCTTGGAGTAGTGGTTGGAGCAACCCTTTCTGAAGCTCCGGGAATGGCAACCTCGGTGGTCCTATGCTTCTCCACCAGGCCGAGATTGTCTAGCTCCAAATATCCCTTCCGGAGCTCCCTCCTGACATTTGGAGCCAAATTCAGTGGGAGGAAGTCCGCCAGAGGTGTCAAAGAGTCGAGGGAGATAGCCCCGTGTTGAACTTTCTGTAGGTGGAGCTTCAAAGCCCCCTCATCCATATTGGTCCGTAGGCCAACATCAATTCGATTGTGGTCCATCTCGCTATTGAAAGCGCAGGAGGGCCATTCCCTCTTCATCAGTGGAGCCCACCGGTTCGTCAGGAAGTTCCCGAAGCCCATTTGAGGGGCCACTCCACCCTCCACACACTAACAGATCCTGGTCAGGATGGGATTAAAAGATCCTGGCAGCTCCGGAGCCGTATTGTGAGCGTCAGTGTCAACATTGGGGAAGCCAGTCGGGAGCTCCAGCCTATCATGATGATCCACCGTGATAATAACCCAATCCTTCTTCCAGTTGTCCCACTTGCCAGAAGGGAAGGTTCTCAAGTACTTGAAGAGACAGTTCTTGCACTTCATGAAGTAGTAGAAGCCCAAGTACTCATCACTCTTCCTGGTGGTGTGGACCGTATAGAAGGTCCGGAAAAGCTCAATGCATGGAGGCACACCCACCCACATCTCGCAGAAGTAGAGGAAGGTCGCCACTAGCAAGAAGGAGTGGGCGCCGAGGTGATGAAGTTGAAGGCCATAGAAATCCAGCAACATCAAGGTAAATCTTGAGAAAGGTGGGATCAGACCCACCATGGCGTATGCTGAGAAGTACACCATCTCTCCGGTGCGCTCCTTCTTGAAGGGGAGCTTGCCGAAGCGGATGTCGTTGTTGAAGGAGTTGCTGGACCACCCCATGTAGGTCTGGACCCTCTTCAGATCTTCATCTCTAGTGATCTTGCTGCGGCGAAGACCCAACTCCATCACGGCAAAGGGCAGCTAAAGTTGGAAGGTCTATGCAAAGGTTGGGAGGCCCTGAGCGCACGTTCGAATGAAAGCGTAAAGAGTCCTCAAACCTTGCTGGCTTTCCTTCTTAAGTAAGCCTCCACAACGCTTAGATGGAAACCGCAGGGGGATCAAGATCACACTTTAAAAACTACCCTATCAATGACAAATGGGCCCGAGTCCACTTCGGCGGAAAAGTCAAAGTTAATACCCTAGGCGAACCATTTTCATGATGGAAAGTTGGAAGCTTGAGGGCGGCGGCCTGACAGGGCGCTCGAAACCGATACGGTTTTCGTATTGGGAATAAGCGACCTTTAATTTCGTGAGATTTGCATGCCAGGATCTCACCTGCCGCATCAGGAAGAGCCACGCGGTGGTGGTTTAACTACGGACCATCGCCCCAACGGCCCATGGAAAAACATTTGAAGCCGCAGCGCGGGAATCGAAAATGGCCCCACCTCTGGTAGAATAACTTAACTTATAGGGTCTCTCCCAGAGGTGGGCCCGGGAGCCACTATCGGTACCTTGCGTGCCAGGTACCCCACGATACCGCAAGAAAAGTCACGGAGTTCCACCCGTCCATGTCGAAGACTTCCGAAGGCTCCATGTGTTACAGCGCACTGGACCCGCCTCCCTCGTTTGGGTAGCTACGGCACCGCCACGTGTCGGACCTTCGGAACTAAATCTACAATAGGAAGAATGGAGAATCTCTAACGGCACGGACATTCAAGGGGAAATTAAAGCTACTGTTACAAGACCTGATTGTGTGTCATTAATGCCATATTAATAACATGATCAGACGACTGTTAATACTGGTAATGTTGCCATTAAGGCACATTATCAGTCTGTTAACTACGCTTAATACATGCATATCGTGTATTAGGGAATTAATTACCGCCAGTGTCACATGTCGGGCCAGGCTGATGAAATGGCCAGTCCTTGGACTATAAAAGGGTTGTGCTGCATGCTACAGAGACAACTAAGCTGATACGCACAAAAGACACCACATACTCAAACATCAACACAAATCCTATGGAGTTGGGTGTTACGCTCAGGCGGCCCAAACCATGTAAAACTCCTCGTGTCACTATCTTGTTCGTAATCTCACGCGCGCCCCAACCAATCGGGAACCTCCACGGACTATGATCTAGCAGTACCGGGGGAAGTGTTGATCACACTTCGACAAGTGAATTGATTTTTGAATCATATTCTCCATTGTTGAATTGACCTCCATGCAAATACATGACATTTTTGGACAAGTCTAGGTGGGTGAATTCATTGTACAGAGAGGGATGAGCTTCAAAAGGGTAGTGGGACCCACTGGTCAGTTGTTCAAATGTGTTGAACTGACTGAATCTCCCTTGCTCTCTCTGCCTCCCCGCGCTTCGAAGTCGGGAACGTCCTCCACCGCGGCATGTATGCAACCAGCAAGCAGCTGCGTGGCATGGAGCTCCAATCTTCCCTACTTAAACCCCTGGTGCTTCTTCTAAGTTTTATGTCTTTCCCGTTCACAAAAACAGAGCACCGCAACCCTAGCTACCTCCCCAACGAGCCAGCGCCCCTGACCGTGTTTCACTTCCTTCCCAACGGCAAAAGTAGTGCCCAGCTTCCTCCTATCTACTCCTCTAATATTTACAGTGTTTCCTCACCTCTGTGCTGCTTATTTTTAAGCATCGCCGACGTCCCCGTTTGAAGCTACCGGTGGTGCCTTCTCTGCTAGATGACGTCAGGACGAAGCACTCCTCGCGCCCACCTCTCAATAGGAAAGTAGTGCTTAATCACTCACAGAATGCACATATAGAATCTCAACTTTTCATGGACTCTAGTTCATTGTAACACCCTCATTTTCATGCATCATGCCCTACATGCACTCATATACATGTTTAACATTAACCCACAACAAGAGGAATGAGTTTAAAATTGATTCGGAGCATTTAAAATTGATTTGGAGCAAAACCACACTTAAAATGCAGGAAAGTGCGGACTAGTCCGATTTTGCTGAGGGCTAGTCTGATTTCTCTCTGGCTAAAAACGGACTTATCCGTTTTTGCTGCGGACTAGTCCAATTTTTTGCACTGGAAACTTTCGGACTTGCCCGATTTTGTGCGGACTAGTCCGATATTCCAAGAATCCTTGAAAATTTGCTAAGTCCTTGGTCTTTTCCAGACTAGTCCGGTGTTCCAGCGGACTTGTCCGATTTCCTCTCTGTTAAAAGTCGGACTTGTCCGATTTTTGGCCAGACTTGTCCGATTTTCGCTCTGGACGACTTCGGACTAGTCCGGTCCTGTCCGGACTTGTCCAGTATTTTGTGACTCCGAGTTGATCTTTTGTTTTACGACTTGTTTCTTGGGTTTCACGTTAAGTGGGCCTAGGGACGTCGTGCCTAACTCTTTTAGAGCCCATGTGGGACTCTAAAGCGGCCTCTACTCATCCCAAAACTCGAAATCCATCTAACCCTAGCATCCACCTCTATATAAACAACCCCACCCCTTGGATTGACATCTATTTGCCACTTTTCCACCCACCCAAACCCTAGTTCGTGGAGAGCCACCACCAAGGAGGGAGGATAAGATCTCAAGCAAGAAGAAGAGGAGGAAACGAAGGAGGATCAAGATCTCCACCAAGCTTTCGTTCGTCACCACTAATTCATCTCCAAGTTCATCACCAACCCTAGATCATCAAGATCCAAGTGTTACATCCAAGTTTCTTGATTCATTGGAGTCTTAAACACCTGGTATACCTTCTATTATCTTTTCCTTATGAGAATTCAACCCTTAATCTCCAAATTCACGTCGGTCTAGAAAACCCTAATCCGCTGATCTCGCAGAGTGCGGACTTGTCCGGTCCCTAGCCGACTAGTCCGATCTTTCTGGTTAAATTGTGTTGAATTAATTCTAAAATTTGATCTAATCGAATCCAAACCTGTATAAACTTGTTAAAAGCTATTATAACTAGTTAGTGATCATTAAAAGTAATCTAGTAACAAGTTCTACCTTGCATTTGCATCAATCATGCATGTCATGTCATATTGAGTAATATATGTGCACTCTTTGATTGTGTTTCTTGTCTTGTATGTTTATTGTGTGGATTAGACGGATTTGCGCTAGAAAGTGCCGCGGAGGATCTACAACACCAAGAGTTTGAAGGCTTTGATCCTAATCAACAGCAAGAGCAAGGCAAGTGTCCTTGAAGCATATTGATCCTATTTTTGAAAATAAATGTTTTGTTTGCAAAATTGCATGCTTGTGTCAATTTGATGGGAATCCTATGATAGGAAGTTTACTAGAATTTTTTACCCACCCTTGTCACCTGGAATATATGGTAGAGAGTCAGGAAGGGCTTTTTACCTTTTTGCTCCGCTTAATTAATTGGGGTGGGAAAACAACACTACACATTTAATTAAGCATTAATGATCTTTTGGTTAATGTGAACTGGTCAATATGATATGGTAATGGGCGATCTAAGCAAGCCTGGTATGTGGATGGGTTGGATATCATGGTGGTTTGCTTGCTTTAGATCTAAGGATCGGTTCATGCGAGAATAAGCCAGGGCGTAGCTGATTAATTAGGGCTTTGCTAGTGCTGTTTGGACCACTGTAGATGCTCGGGGAAGGGGTAGTCGGATTGGGTTTGTTGATTATTTGTGGGACTACCCTGGGATCCGAATGGCTCAAGAGGGGGCCCTTGGTTGTAGATGTGCTCAGTTGGAGGCATCGCCACCGGTGGAACCTCAGTGGGGTCTAAATAGGCTAGTAATCCCTTTGTAAAGGCTATTTTGTTATCTCTTGGCCATACACCAAAGGAAGTGTAATTGGCATAAGAGAGGTTCCTTTAGTCGCCGACGGGTGATGAAATCACAAACACGTGGGTAAAGTGGTACAAACTCTGCAGAGTTAAATAAAACTATCATGATAGCCGTGCTCCCGGTTATGAGCACCTGGACAACTTCCATGATTAGAGGGAAATTGGAATTTGGGATGGTTATGGTTTGGTAATGGTTATGGTTTTGTAATGGTTATGGTTTGGTAATGGTTATGGTTTGGTAATGGTTATGGATGGTTATGGATTTATTTCTGGTATTGAATATGGTTATTGGCAAATGTTGAAATCTGGAATTATTGATGAGGATGGTGAATTGTTGACTGGTATTATGGTATTACTTATGATTATGATGGGTTTACTTCACATACATATAATATATTGCTTTTCAAATGTTTTAATGTACTTTTCAGCACTTAGCCATTATTATTGTCGACATTTGAATAAGCCACATGTCATACTTTCCACACTTGCTGAGTACGACATGTACTCACTCTTGCAATACCCCCCAACACTTGCAGGTCAGGCTTGGGTGTTTAATGGTGAGAATGCGGAGTTCTAGGCCGTGTCTACCGTCAGCTTTGCCTCTGGTGTTATTCGAGCTGCGCTATCCCTTATGCTTAGTTTGCTTAGTTGCTTAATTAGAGTATTTCCGCTGCATTAGTTGAACTTGTCATAGATATTAATTAGAGCTTGTATTTGAGGATAATATGAATTGTGTAATAAAATCTGGTTAATTAATCTTGTTCTGTGGTAATTTTCTATATACTATTTTGTGATTGCACTCGTGTATATGTGTTGAACATCCTGGGCACACATATGCGTTAGCTTGGTTCATTTTTCGGAACCGGGCGTCACATTCGTGTATTTCCAATTTCCCCCAATGACCTTCTCATAGCTATCCTATTAGGTCTTGCTGCCAATTTGGTTTCTAGATAAAATCATTCTCTAATCAAGTTGGACTATAGCTTAAAAACTTCCTAGCGCACCTCATCGAAGAATAAACACTGAGATTCATTGAGAAACGACTGAGATATGCCGGTTTTCGTGACCGCCATTAAAAAGCTCCTCGGTTTATTGTCAAAATAGATTCTGCCAGCTGTTCCACCCATTTTCCTCCCTATATTCATCTTCCCATGATGCTAAGAACATTTCTGATCGATCTCGAAGAAGTTTGATCCAAAGGGCGGCGGTTCCGACATCGCCGGAACCCTAGCCTCCGTCGCCGTCGCGCACCCACTTCCGGCCTTTGCTGGCGGGCGCCGAACTCACCACCGTACTCAGCGTCCAATTTTATCCTCCCTTGTGTGGCTATGTGCATTACCCTGTGCCCCCGTGTGGCCCCTTTCTGACTGGCTCATTTTAAACCAGTGGGCACGGGTGGTTTAATTTAAATATTCCTATCCAGAAATAATTCTAGATTTCAATGGAACTTCTAAATTCAATTTCTCCTAGTAGACTTGATCAAATAAATTTCCAATAACTTCTGGTAGACTCATGTTGATCCCAATTTTGCAGTGGCGCAATTGGTTGAACAAGAAAGTCCCAGAAATTTCATAATTAATTCCTTTGATCTAATTGCTTGGGAATTTAATTACTCCTGTTCTGCTAATTGGAAAATTCCCAATTTTGGTCAGAATACTCACTCAAATACACTTGTTCTCCAGTAAGAATTTCAAGTTCATTGGACTTAATTTACTGTGTGCATTGGTGTTCCAATTATATATGTCATGTGAAAAATGAGAAATGTACAGAAACATTTTCAGAATTCCTTGCAAACTTGTAAAATCAATTTTTCCCTATAGGAAGATAAAAAATTTATGAAACAAATTTCATTAAAACCTGTAAGACATCCTATACCATTATCATCCACTGTTACCCATGACAAAGCTCCAGATTTAATACCAAATTTAAGAGAAGGATTTTACTTGTTAGAATTTTAGAGACAACAAGCTTCCTTGAACATCTCCAATTCATGGTCCAGATCTTCCTCATAGAACCTTATGCCAACTGTAAAAATCTGAAAGCCAATTAAAATCATCTTCATACCTGATCACTGTTTAAAATGTCTTTTATATAGTTTCAATATTACTCATGTACTTTACATATTGCATATCATACAGTGACAGAGATCAAGGAGGAGCCGGGTCCCTTGGAGAACATACCACTAGAAGCTAACTTCCCCTGTAAATCAAAGCCAGGCATGCCCCGATTTGCATTTAAGTGCTTTTGCAATGTTTTGATTTGTATCACTTATGTCTAGGGTGAGTTTTGTGCATTGGGGCTATGGTGCTTGTTACTCCACTTGCATGACCCACAAATTCCATGGAGTATTGGTTGGGTCTACAGCGTGACGAGTAGAAAATGCCATGCTAATGTTTTGAGGAATCCGGTAGAAGTAGAGTAGTTGGAATCTACTCGCGAGATAGGGTTTATATCACACAGGATTGTTTGAGTACATAACTGGATTATGAGTATGAATATGAGACCGAGCAGGAGGATAGGATGCAGTGAGATGGGGTCTCACGTGTGTAGCCTGCTTGCCTTGATTGTGGACCGATCCATGTGCAGCCCCGCTGGACAAGTTCGAAATGTACCAGAGGCATACTGGGCATATGGAACCCAGGAAACCAATGTAGCTTGATAACTTGGGTGTCGAGGCATAGCCCACTGTCGATAGGGGTGGGTTGAGGGTAGCAAGGTGTAAATCTGCCAGTGGGCACAAACACGCTTCGTGCGGGGACCTTATGCCTGTGATGGTGGGACCAGTTCACCGTTTGAGTTTCTTGTGCAAGGTTTCTGTGTATGACGTCGTGAGGAGCACAACACACTTCTTATGTATGGGTGTGTGTGACGTGTTATTTGGATGTCTACTGATTGCAATCACCGTCCCTCACAGTTATTTGAACATCGCTTGTTCACTGCGCTGTGACATAGTAAATACTGAAGAAGCCAAAAGAATATGATGTATTGAATTATAATTGCTTTGCAACTATGATTGCTATAGAACATGCTCACTAAAGTTACTTTTATTGAACCTTTAATATTCTGCTAATAACTTCAAAACTAAGGATCAACTTGTAGGCGAGTCATTTACTGCTATATATATTCCTACGTTAAGTATCCCTTCATGTAGAGTTTCATGTTTAGGCGAGACAGTTAAGTCTTGCTAAGCCTTCATGCTCACGGTTGCTATATTAAGTTGTTTGCAGGTGAGACATATGAGGAAGGGCCCAAAGATGAGGCGATGCCACCGTCGGGGTATTCCGTCGAGTGGGAGCCCTGCACGCCGCCACGACCTGTTGTGTGCTACTAGTGTGTAGCGTCCCTTGGCGGGACGGCTGCACTTTTGCATAGCTAGGTTGAGAGTTTAGCTATGTGTATAACTTCTGCTGTATATTAAGTATTGTAAAAACTTCCGCTATTTCTATAAATAAAACTTTGAATTTTCTTGTATTCTTTTCATGTGTGATGTTGGGTTCCGCATCACATGGCACCACCCTCTGTGATTCCTAGAAAATATGTGGACCCAGTCCTCACAGCCTAGTATTAGAGCCGTATTTTGAATAGCACGCTCAAAAAGAGCCTAATTTGAAAACTTAGAAGTAGTCGAGTGAGGATTAGTTATTATGCCCACATAAGGTCTATTATAGTGTTAGTTACTTAAGGTGGCAAGCTCCTATGTGTTATTATATTCTGTAATGATGCTCTAACGTCAGGTAAGAGGTAAGGTACGCCACCGCAAGTGGATCAATTGCGGTAATCTCACCATGCGAGAGGTAACATGTGATTGTTCCCCGCGGCTTGACACGAGGGTTAATATGAGTCTCTAAACCATCTCATGGTTCTGGAAACATATGAAAACGCTGCTCCCTAGCGTGCTTCAGGCAAAAGCGAGGCTACCCCATCGTGTGGTCAAAAACACGAAGTATGCTACTCTTGAATGTTCAATTTTAAAAGCGTCATACGCAGCGCTGATCCCTAACGTAAGAGATAAATTATGTGGCCACCTATCGTGCAGTTGAAAAGCATGTAGTGTGTTTTTTAATAAACACATGAAAGCACCTTGTTTTAAGTACAGCACCATATGATTGATCAGTAAGTTGTGTGTAGTTGCAGGTACACTAACCACGTTTTAAGTAGCTCGAGTCAAAAACATATGCGAGCGAACGTCATTAGTGCCACCGTTGAGACGTATGCCGGAATACCGGCTTAGTATTTTCTTTGGTGAGGGTGTAGTACTAGCATTGCATTCGATTTTCATCAGGCACGTCGACGACAATATCCGTGCTGGAGGTGTGACTCGACAACAAGTAAAAGAATTGCCAATATAGGACTAAGTTTGAATTTGTAATCTCTGTTTTGGAGCGTGCTGGTCAGATTGACGATTAATCATGTGGTCGCTGCCATAAGAAGGCATATGGTTTGGAAACTTGAGGAATTCATCCAACAGATTCATTTTCAGCTCCAAGACAGATTTCTATATTTAAAACTTGAAAATTTCATTTGAACTTAAACTGCCAGGTTTCTGATTCAGATTGAGAATCTGGCAGCAAAATGCTTAACTTTGGAATAGCATAACTGAAGATCTTCCACACATTGTTAGAAATTTAGAGAGTCCTCTAAAACTCTTATGTTCAACTCCAGATCAGAATCCCCCATAACTAATGAAAAATTCAAATTTCCAAACTCTGTTAAATCTGGACAGAGACTGGACAGTTTGTGTAACCTGTCACTGTTTCCATCATATCTCTTAGTAGAATCGATGAATGACTTCTTGTAATACATTTCTGGAATTCTGATTATGTTTGAACAAAGTTGTAATTTATGATTTTTTTCATATATTTATGCTTTGTATCTGGAAAAATGTGGACAAAATCAGCCTTAAACAAAGGAAGTGCTGTCAAATTTTTTCCAGAAACACTGTCAATTTGCAAAAGCGATATCTCCTCGACCAGAAAATATATGGAGGCAAATAAAGACATTATGGAAAGGTTATCGAGTGTAATACGACATTGTAGTTTAACTCCAGTCCATATTCTGCCTCCATTTGGTCGAAACATTTTAATCTCTCCAAACTGGTCAGCTGGACCAGAATCTGGACAGTGAAACCAGTTTTGAATTCTTCAATTCAAACCACTTTGGTTTCAATTTCTTGTGTCATATCCCATGTACAGCAGCTGCTATTTGATATGCTGGTTTGGAATCGAGTATGTGAAACAATCAGAACATCACTTCCAGCGATCACATGTTTAAGTCTTGTACAATAGCGAGGATACACGTACGCTAACACACTCAACGTCCCATTGTGACCTACGATAGTCGAAATGGACTTCCATTCATGAAGTTCATCACTTTGGAACTCAATTGTGGTAAAATGGTACAGGGATGTTGTATGTTGTATAAAGTTTACACTTAATCAATATGTGTGAATGTTATGCGCATTCATTGGTCAATGCTAGCACTACTATTGTATGGAGTGGATGAAGCAAACAAACATGTTGCTGATTTTTAAATCACGTGGATGCAGAATGGTGCATACACGCTCTACGCCCGAGGTGGGAGGCTCTAGCCAGGGTCGTGGTGACGAATCTCTGACAATGGGAGCAAACCATGACACAGCAGCAACAAGCTCCTCCTCCACCACCACCACCACCTGAACCTCCAAGGACTCTCGCGGAGATTCTCGCTGCAGTGCTCGGCTCACGCGACAAGCAAACCAAGTTGCTGCGAATGTTAGTGCAGAATTCGTCCCGTGAAGGAGGTGACAAGACAACGGGCAACGCCAGCCCCAACAGAGTTCGTACTCGGACTTCTTGGCGACGCATCGACCGGTGTTCACAGAGGCCGAGGAACCTCTGGAGGCCGACAACTTTATCTGCACCATTGAGGCGAAGTTCGGTCTGCTATGATGCACCGAACAGCAGAAGGCGCTGTTCGCAGCACAACAGCTTCAGGAATCCGCCAGTGGTTGGTGGGCAAACTACATCGTGTCACTACCAGCTGGTCATGCGGTCACATGGACCGAGTTCCAGGAGGTGTTCCCTGCCTACCATATACCTCGCGGTATCATGAAGAGGAAGCTTTAGGAATTTCTGGAGCTAAAGCAAGGCGGGAGGAGTGCTCATGAATACTCCCGTGCGTTCAATCATCTGGAGCAGTATGCGCCTGATTATGTTGGGACGGAAGACAAGAAGCAAGACACGTTCTTCCGGGTCCTTAATCCGAAGATGAAGGTCCAACTTGCACAATGCAATCACGGCACCTTCAATGACATCATCAATGCCGCGATAGTGCAAGAGGATGCTCAGCGCGAGCTTGTTTCTGATAAGAGGAAACGGAGCGCGCCATCGAGCAGCAGTGGGGGTGGTCCACAGAAGTACTGCTTGGTGTATCGATCATCATCCGGGCAGCAATGGCAGCCGCGGGCGACCACAGCAGTTCCGCGGTCGTTCTATCAACACGCCGTGTTTCCGACTGCCATTTCCATAGCAGCAGCAGCAGCAAAAGATGGTCCCGCGTGCGTATCCACCTCCACCATGTGCACCGGGATTCTGTCCGCCGTTTGGAGGGAACCCGACACAATACACGTGCTATACGTGTGGCCATGTCGGGCATTTCGCGCATGACTGCCCCGATCAGCGACAGGGCAGTGGACAAGCACCATATCAGGGTGCATCTCAACCCCACAAACAGACCAAGAAACCAGCACCAAAATCTGACAACGTCTACCACATAGCTATCGAAGACATGCCAGAAGGCAAACCCGTCCTCGCGGGTACGTTTTCTCTACTTGATCATCCTGTAGTCTTACTCTTTGACTCCGGTACCACCCATAACTCCATTAGCCAATCATATGTCTTCAAACACCAATTCCTATCACTCCCACATAATGTCCATATTTGATTTGCTCCCCGGGTGGGAAAATAGCAGCGGACATGAAAGTTCATAAATTACAACATAGGATGGGTGGGAATATTTATCCGACTTCTCTAATTATATTAGAGGGTCAAAAGCTTGACGTCATCTTAGGAATGTCGTGGCTACACTTTCATGGTTCTGTTCTTGATATCGTTCCACGTGTTGTCCATTTCAACTCTCCACTACAAGAACCACACACTCTCATTCTAGACCGCCTTATCCAAGAAATTACAGCCACGTACAACACAGAAGCCATGAAGCTTGAGGACATTCGAGTGATACGTGAATATCTGGACGTGTTTCCTGACGACCTTCCGGGTATGCCACCGGATAGGGACATTGTTCAAGATTGAACTTATTCCGGGAACCACACCTATTTCTCGAAGGCCATACTAGATGCCACCAAATGAGTTGGAGGAATTAAAGGAGCATTTGAAGAACTTGCTCGACAAAGGTCTAATACGCCCAAGTTCATCACCTTGGGGCTGTTCCGCATTGTTTGTGAAGAAGAAGGACAAGACGTTACGTCTACGTACGGACTATCGTCCGCTCAAGCCGTGATGATAAAGAACAAGTATCCACTACCACACATCGATATTTTATTCGATCAATTAGTGGGTGCTAGAGTTTTCTTGAAGATGGATCTTTGGTCTGGATATCATCATATAAAAATCCGACCAGAGGATATACCAAAGACGGCATTCTCGACAAGATATGGGCTCTATGAATATCTTGTCATGTCATTCGGACTTACCAACTCGCCGTCTCACTTTATGTACCTCATGAATTCTGTGTTCATGCCGGAGTTGGACAAGTTTGTCGTGGTCTTCATCGATGATATTTTAGTTTATTCTAAATCAGAGGAAGAACATGCCAAACTCTTGCATATCGTGCTCCAACGATTGCGAGATCACATGCTTTATGCAAAATTCAGCAAGTGCGAGTTTTGGATCAGCCAAGTGACATTTCTTGGTCAAATTATTTCAGCGGAGGGCATCGCTGTTGACCCAAGCAAATTTGTGCAAATGCTGAATTGGGAGTCTCCAAAGTCCGTTCATGAAGTTCGCAGCTTCCTCGGGTTAGCAGGATATTATCGGAGGTTCATTCCGAGCTTCTCAAAAATAGTTAAGCCAATGACGGAGATGCTGAAAAAGGGGACCAAACATATTTGGAACAAGGCATGTGAGGATGCATTTCAAGCATTGGTGAAACATCTCACAACAGCCCCAATGCTAGCTCAGCCGGATACGACCAAATCTTTCAACTTTTATTGTGACGTGTCTGGCATTGGTCTCGGTTGTGTGTTGGTGCAAGAATGCCGCGTGGTCGCATATGGCTCATGGCAGCTCCGTAATAATGAGCAGCATTATCCAACTCATGACCTTGAGCTCGCTACCGTGGTACTCACTTTGAAAATGTGGAGGCATTATTTACTCGGAAATCTAGTGCACCTCTACACCAATCATGAGCTCCTGAGATATATCTTCACTCAGAAGGAATTGAATATGTGGCAACAAGGATGGTTGGAACTGATCAAAGATTATGAGATAGAGATTCATTACCATCCCGGCAAGGCGAATGTGGTTGCCGATGCGCTAAGTCGCAAGTCTCACGTCAATTATCTGTCCATCACTCCAATAGACGAGGGCAAGCCGAGTTTACTTGGTTCCATATGGAGCGTTATATAATCTTGCTTTTATTCCTACCTTACGAGAGGAGATTATGGAAGCTCAAAAGAAAGACGTGGGTATGTCGCACATTCGGAGGAGAATGAAGAATGGGGAAATGAAGTGCTTCCGGAGTAATGAACATGGTACTCTATGGCCCAAAGACCGAATAGTAGTACCCCATGACATTACACTTCGAAGAAAACCTTGGATGAAGCTCACTTATCCAAGTACTCTATTCATCCTGGCAGCAACAAAATGTTTCAAGATCTGAAAACCAGATTTTGGTGTACACGGATGAAAAGAGAGATTGCAAAGTACGTATCCGAGTGTGATACGCGTCGGAGAGTGAAAGCCGACCACATGAGGAAAGCCGGACAGCTGCAACCATTGAATATTCCAGCATGGAAATGGGAGGATATTAGTATGGATTTCATTGTCGGATTGCCTCTCACGTTCGACAAGCCTGATTCGATTTGGATGATAGTCGATCAACTAACCAAAGCAGCTCATTTTATCCCTGTACATACAAAGTACATTGCCAAGAAGTATGCAGAGTTGCATATTGCAAAAGTCATGTGCTTGCACGGGGTTCCCCGAACAATTATTTCAGATCGCGGTACACTGTTTGTTGCTCGCTTTTGGGAGCAGCTGCACGCATCATTGTGGACCAAGCTGATCCGAAGCTCCTCATATCACCCGCAAACAGATGGTCAAACTGAATGGGTGAATCAAGTTCTAGAAGACATTTTAGGCGCTTATGCCATGCACCATGGTAAAAATTGGGATGATCATTTACCGTTGGCGGCGTTCTCATATAACAATGGCTATCAAGCTAGCATCAGGATGGCGCCGTATGAAGCTCTCTACGGCCGCAAGTGCCGCACACCACTCAACTGGTGTGAGTCCGAAGAGCGAGTTATATACGGAATTTGTCTTGTAAATGAAACCGAGGAACGAGTGCGAGTGATCCAAGCCAATCTTAAGGCTTCTCAATCTGGTCAGAAAAGTTATGCGGATAAAAGACGTCAACCTCTCCACTTCGACATCAGAGACCATGTTTACCTTTGTGTCTCTCAGATGAAAGGGATTCATCGTTTTGGAGTGAAGGGAAAGCTTCTCCGCGGTTCATCGGTCCATTTGCAGTCACTGAGAAATGCAGACATGTGGCCTATCTCTTGGAGTTACCGTCGTCACTCTCAGGAATTCATAATGATTTTCACATCTCTCAGCTGCGGAAATGCCGCAAGTCCCCAGCTGAAATCCGCATGGAGGACATCAAAGCTCTTCAATCGGATCTCACTTATTCTGAATATCCAATACGTATTATCGATGATAAGACTCGCACTTATGGTTTTACAAAGTCTTGTGGAGTAACCATACCACCACTACTACAATAAGCCTCATCGCAGGCGGCTCCAAACATATTATCACAAACGGTTTTTAAAACCGCCTGAAACGAAGAGTCTGTGATAATCCGCAACTTCACAAGCGGAGAAGTGACACCGCCTATGAAGAAACATTATCACAGGCATTTTTTACTAATGCTAGCTGCCTGTGATAAGTTATCACAGGCGGGTGGTGCAGCATATATATCCGCCTGTGATAATCGTCTTAGCACAGGCGGGTCTTGCAACATAACTAACCGCCTGTGATAATGGTGTTATCATAGGCGGATGTTTACCTACATCAAGCCACCTGTGAAGACCCTTTACCACAGCCGGTTTCTACCTTTACAGTTACCGCCTGTGATAATTAGGTTATCACAGATGGTTCTTTACCTGTATCTAGCCGCCTGTGATAATTGTTTTTCACAGGGATGCCTAGCCATTGGTTAATAACCGCCTGTGATAAGGTATAACCTATGCAGTACTACTGCTGTTATTTCTAATTTCCAGGTCAATTCAATATAATCACAGAACAAACATCAACAATATCATCATAGAACAAAAGTCAACAATATTATCATCACAGAAGTCAACTTCACTAAAACAATATACATATGTACAAGTTACACATACAATTCATCTCATAGTTTACAAGTTTTCACTAAAAACTGTTTTTATTGGCATAGTCGCAAAGTTCTGGCACATCAGCTGCTGAACCATTCTCATCAAAGAACTTCCCTATTTTGTGCAAAATTTCGCGACGAATGAACTCATAGAGTTCAGAAGCAATCCTGTCGGCTCCTCCATCAGGAATACTTCTACAAACCGGCCATTCTTTGTTCAGATTCTTCGTGTGCTGCAATATAACACATAAAAAGGTTTAGAATGTGTTAGTTTGAACAATCTCAAAGTATAGATCAAAGTGAGAGTATATAGGAATTTTGTTGGTATTTTTGGAGCTGTTGTACTATGATCAATTGAATTTTGAAGTTGGAATCAAAATATGAAAATAATGTTTCCGGTAATATTGAACAGCAGAGAATATAAGTATTAAACTATGCTAGTTACAATGAAAATGAAACTCAAAAGTAAGAAAATAAGGTATCGGCATTAAGGATAACTTACATCCTCACGATTCACTCTATATACGCCGGCGGTCCGAAGATGCTCGCATACATAATACCCGCATAAGGCACTCCCAGCAGGCTGCTTTGGACAAGGATAATACGTTTTAATGTCCAATGCATTCGTATTGGAAGGTCTCTCACCGCCAAGCTGTTCCGCGTAAAACCGCCAAGCGCTGTAATACAAGAAATGTCATATAAAACTTGTCAACACATTCTAAATGTGTGTAAATTAAAATTATTGAATAAACGTACAGTTTCAAAATGGAAAGGAAATCTTTGTAACGATCTAATGGGAAATCGCCCGAGTCCAAGACTGTTGCCTTTCCCTGCGTTGGCTTGATGAAGATCATTATGTAGTGATTACCGCAAACACACAAACACACGTGTTAACAATTACCAATAACTGCTATTTCAATGTCATGTGTCGAACTTACTCGAAGTGGTACGGAGCCTTTACGAGGTCCTTACTGTCTCTGACAAAGTTAAACATTGCATGTCCTATTTAAGCTGCAACTTCTGTCCTTTTATCCTTCTTAAGTTTTGCGATTGCTTTTTCAAAATCTTTTTTGTTCATGTACTTGAACTGTTTTTAGTTTCGATCCGCCTTGACGTCGAATAGCGCCTTTGCAATCCTAGTAGGGTCAAGTATACCTGTCTTGCACGCCAACTTATCATTATCCATGTATTGCATCCTATTGAAGAAGTCCAGAATTGTTATAATATCATGAAATGCGTATGCGTGTAGTAAGAAAAGCAAATACAAATATTAGAGCACTTACAAGCACCAGACGAGCATCAGGTTGATTTCGAGCATGCCTCGATGCAAAAGGGGACACAACTCTTCAAATAAAATGACTCATCTATCTTCTCCAGTGCTCCAGAATGCTTCTTTTGGAATACGAAATGTGACGCAATTAAGATCATATTTTGTGCTGGCAAGGATGTACCACTCATGCATTCTTCTGAGCGAGACGGGTTGTTTGCTAAGTTGTACCGATGTCTTGAGCGGCTTCCCATTCTTAAATCTAGGAGGAACATCCTCAAGCTTGTATATTGGAACTCTTGGTTTAACTAAACCGTCCGCCGATTATACATGACACCGTCTTCTTCCCACTCCTCGATATTTCCTAATTCTGGCTCATGAGAAGAACGAGATGCACTCAATTTTATAATATTTTCCTTCATAGTTTCCAAATACTTTGACACTTCTGATGAAGGTTTCTTATTTTTGTATGGGCTAACTTTGATAGGCAATAATGATGAGTAGTCGTCGGAAGTTGGACATTGGCTTGTTGAAGCTGTTGTTCAACTGATTGCTCTTTACTCCCTGCAGCTAGCTCTAGTACTACTTCAAGTTGTTGCTCAACTGGTTGCTCTTTACTAGCAACAGCTTGCTCTGGTACTGCTTGAAGTTGTTGTCCAACTTGTTGCTCTTGGATATCTTTACTAGCAAGGTTACTATCATCCTTGCTGAGACATAGGGGGAGTGGATCTTCCTGGACTGGGAGTAGATCTTCATGCACTTTCGCCTTAGAATATGGGGTTGTAGTATTTGGAGATGCGACGGGGCTAGAAATTGGCTCATCGTCCAACACGATATCGCGTCGGTGCCAAAGGATTAATCGGTTGACAGCCTGCCCCAGAGTCGCGATCCCCTCAGGAGTGACGTGGTCTATTTCATAATCTTCATAATCATTATCAATAATCTGAAGAACTTGCACCATAGCATAATACAACGAAAGTGGATTCCCGTTGAAGTCACGATCAGGCTTTGCCATAGCAGTGGCAACCTGTTTGGTTTGTTCCCTGCTCTGCCTATCGAGACAAGAAGACGACAAGATTTGTCGTTAGCAATATCATCGACACGGAACTTATGGGTTGACCCAGAGCCTGGCACAGAACCAACGCTGCTAGGTTAGGCAGTTGGAGATACTAATTGCTCCTTTTGCACTGGAACCATCGATGTACTCAGTGCCACTAATTGTCCTGATTGTCTAAGTTGTTCCATTATTTCTTGCATATTTTCTTTGACCTTTTGAGCAATCATTTCATCAAGTGTTTTCTTAAACTTCTCACGTCTTCTATATGTGTCTTTATCTTTAGGGAAACCATCTAGCCAAGACATTTGAGAAGAGACTGCTTGAATCCGTCCGCAGTGTTCAGGGTTTCCTAAGATAGCAGTAAGTTGGTCATTCTCCCTCTTCGGCTTGAAGAGACCCTTCTGTTGCTTTTCAATTACTTCTTTCATTTTATCCTCTACTTCATTTAGAGAGTCGGGCTTTTCAAGTTTGCCCTCATCGGTCAAACCTGACCGAGCAAAGACCCACCATTGAGTTCGCTCATCGCACCCTTCTAATGGCTGAGTATTGTCCTTACTGGTAATTTTGTCTAATATATTATTCCATTTCTAAACTTTGGGGCCACATCCGGCATACCCCAAGCGATGATGATATTTGTTCTTTTTTGCAAGCTCTGACCTAGTTGCACTTAGAGCTTTAGCATCAGGTGTGCTCTTTTGACGAACAAACTCTTGCCACTTAGCTTGTGTGATTTTTCCCATCTTACTCGGGCTAGGCACCTTATCGGCCTTAAAATAAGTATTCATTTCACTCTTCCAGCCACAAAACTTCTTGCCACAAGAGATCAATGTTGCTTTCTTTACTGCTTCTTCTGTGCCTTTCGGGAACTTGAATTGTTTCTTTACCCTTTCCCACAACTCATTCTTGGTCTGCTCGGGTAATTTCCTTCAATTCTCGGTTGTGATCGGCACAACCTCCCTAACAAGAAAACCGCATGCATTACGATACTTGGTAATTGAATCCAGTGGTTCTTTGGGAAGCCCACCTGGAATGACCCTTGTTATGTACTTTATGTGGTCCAATGGACCCTTATTGGGACCTCGTTTCCCTCATTTCCGCTTGAGTGAAGTTGAGGATTCATCCATGGAGAACCTTCTGCGGTTTTAGGAGCCGATGTAACCTCATTGTCTTCGTGATTAATCTAGGTAGAAAAAAATTATAAGACTTCGTATACTTGACAACAAACATTAACTTGAACTTCTGAAGTTAAGATTCGTGATCCATACCTCGTCGGCAGGATCATATTCCGGGTCTAGATCCACTGAAGTCTTTTTAATTTTTATATTCGGAAAAGGATCCGATGGACTGTGATAGGAGCCTGAACTACTGGAGTCAGTAAACTCCATATTGTCTTCTTTTTTGTTACTACCAGGACCAATCTTCTTAGAGCTTTCCATGCTAGATCTAATAAGACAAAAAATCTAATAAATGGCATATTAACTCTACATGAAGTGTTGCATGAAGAAAAAGATGGAAGCATTCTAGGATTTGATAAGGCATTCTAGGGTTTAAGGCGACTGACCAAAAGGTTCCTATACATTGCGAGGGTGACAAGCATGTTAAAGTTGCTCACTAGCAATGGAAATTTTATCTTCTTATTCTAAATATGCTAGCTTCGTTCAGAGTGGCGACCACGTTCTTGAGGTTTACTAGGCGGCGCCTAGCTCCGGACCTATAACTGATCAAGCAAGAGACTGATAGCAGCAGTAGCAACTAGCAAGCTAACTTTACACCGACAACCCAAGACATTCTTGTATCATAGAGATCGGCAGCATATGCTCAGACTCCATCGCCACACCTAGTGGTACCTAGATATGGGCGTGAGGATGCTCTTGGCATGACAAATGAGTTGTCCAACAACTTGTTTGGCTTCAGAGCTAAATATAGCATAACTTTGGTAGCACATATTAGCTACAATTGCTCAAATGAAGCTGATGGAGCAGTGCAGACATCTTTGGTAGCACAGATTAGCTACAATTACTCAAATGAAGCAAAGGCTCTGTTTGGTTTCACTTATTTTTGTCTCAATTATATGGTGATCATGCTTTTATGAAGAGCAGAGATATGACTAAGCCGATTACCGGAGAGCCCAGGTGTTTGGTAACTTGTATTATTTTGAATGGATATGACTACCATACCCATGAAACTAATTATAATTCATTTTTTATGTTTTTCCCTCTCTCTATTTTTGGTACTTAACGCTGCACGAACTATTGAATTTGTGCTACTGGCTGCACCCAGATCAAACGTAACATGAATCAAACATGCTCCATAAACCAAATGCAGGTCCACGCACACGTCACACCAATCAAGCATGCGGCACAACAATAAAAAACGTATTCATACTGAGATCAAACAGATCACGTGTGTTGAGTCAAACAGATCACCGGCCGGGCGACAAGGAAGAAGTCAAGGGACGGCCAACGGGTAGCTCGTCATCAGGCAACAGCCGACGGGCGCTCGTCACACAGTCTGGCGAAGGAATCGCTCGGGAGAAGAACTCGATGACCGGCAGGAGCGCTCTAGCGCAGACGACGGGAATGGTCTTGGCCGCAACCGATGCAGAACATTTGCACAACCAACGGGAATAGATCTCAGGCGTAGCGGACGACGGGTGCAATCAACAGTCGGGTGATCCATGGCGCCGGTCAGCGCAGCTGACGGGGAGTGCCGCGATCACTCGACCCCGACGGGAGTTGTGGCGGCACCACGGCGGAGTAGCGAAGGGGTACAGGAAACGGGGTATCCGAGGAAAACGATCTCGCGATCCCAAAACGCGATGGTTGGGTCGCGACCCGAAAACGCGAACTCCCAGTTCATTTTGGGCTTTTCAACTAATCGGCTCACGAAGTAATCAAGAATTAATTAATGTGTTTGGATGGGATTTCGCTTTTTTTCATTGATAAGCTGCTTATAAGCAGAAACAAACAGGGCCTAACTTAGAGAAATAAAAGCAAACTTAGCCAAACTTAGTCTAGCATAGCTAACTCTAAGCAAAAGTAGCCAAAGATAGCTAAATATAGCATAACTTAGTCAAAATTAGTCAAGTATAACTATATCTAATGTAACGTAGCCAAAATTAGCCAAATTTGCTCAACTTAACCAAATATAGCTAAATCTTGCCCCTAAAAGAGAATTATGTGGCATATGCAAGGCCGATGACAGAAATAGGGAATATACTGCTGTTACTAACTACCAATTTCACAGTTTTAGACACACAGAACCAACTACCAATTTATTGTGATATAACCATCCACATAAATCTTGCCCCATCGAACCCTAACCAAAGATGCCATCGAACTTGACAGTTTTACGAATTCCAACGAACCCTAACCAAGGTTGCCTACTATTTTACAATTCCCGAACCCTAACCACGGATATGCAAGGCGGCGGTGAGGGCGGTGAGGGAGGCGGCACGGTGAAGGAAGATGGAAGGTCGAAGGGTTTAGGGTTTACCTTGAAGCTCGGCGGTGATGGCAATGGCTTCGCTCGGCGTACCTGGAAGTGAAGAGGGCGAATCTCGGTAGCGACGGCGAAGCTCGGCGGTTTTATTGTGATATAATCATCCACATAAATCTTGCCCCACCGAACCCTAACCAAAGATGCCATCGAACTTGACAGTTTTACGAATTCCAACGAACCCTAACCAAGGTTGCCTACTATTTTACAATTCTTGAACCCTAACCAAGGATATGCAAGGCGGCGGCGAGGGCGGAGAGTGAGGCAGCACGGCGAAGGAAGATGGAAGGTCGAAGGGTTTAGGGTTTACCTTGAAGCTCGGCGGCGATGGCAATGGCTTCGCTCGGCGTACCTGGAAGTGACGAGGGCGAAGCTCGGCAGCGACAGCGAAGCTTGGCGGTTTTATTGTGATATAACCATCCACATAAATCTTGCCATACCGAACCCTAACCAAAGATGCCATCGAACTTGACAGTTTTACGAATTCCAACGAACCCTAACCAAGGTTGCCTACTATTTTACAATTCCCGAACCCTAACCAAGGATATGCAAGGCGGCGGCAGGGCAGTGAGGGAGGCGGCACGGCGATGGAAGATGGAAGGTCGAAGGGTTTAGGGTTTACCTTTAAGCTCGACGGCGACGACAATGGCTTCGCTCGGCGTACCTGGAAGTGACGAGGGCGAAGCTCGGCAGCGACGGCGAAGCTCGGCGGCGACGGCGGCGAACACTTGGCGGCAACCGAAATTTTGGCAGCCTAACGGCGTCTAAGTGTTTCGCTCGGGATAGGTTTTCCTAACGTTGCCGAGGGGTATATATAGACTCCCGTTTTCTCAGGCAGATTTTAAGTACCGACCGCCTGATAAGATGGTTACCTCAGGCGGGTATTACTTACCATCCGCCCGAGAAGATAGGATTATCTTAGGCGGTTGGTAAGTAACACCCGCCTGTGAAGATATTTACTTCTTCTTAATTAATATTCTTGATTAAATGTGGGTCCTTTAAAAAGACAAAATTCCACTTTCTTGTAATATTATTGATAAGTAAAGGTTACCATTAAATTTCACTTCATAAATCCTTTGAAATTTCTCAGAACTTAAAAAGGGTACAACAAATGCTATTTTTCATTTTTCTATCTTGATGAATATAATAATTTTTCATTTATTTTTTCAGTGGACATTTTTACTCATCATACCAACCTCTATGAATTTTTTCAGATTTTTTTAATTTTTTTTGAATCAATATGTGTTCATAATTTGATGAATGTCTCATATGTATATGAGCATTTAGTTAGAATGATGGATAATTTGAAGTTTGACATGTTGGAATGCTTTAAAAAAATTAACAAAATTCATACATGTATAAATGATACAAATATGTTCATACAAACAAATTTGAGTGAAGGATCTTTTTTTATGAGATACAAAAATGTGAATAATATGTGAATGGAAATTAATTTGATATTTATTAAAACATTACAATGTCAGCTATACAAGTTTTAAAATATTTTGCTCAGGTGGTAGATGTTAATTTTATACAAATGTAGAAGAAAGAATCATCAAATTTGGACACAATTTGCAGAATCTAAACATGTTTGAGTATTTATATTGGAATCTAAATAAAAAAGAAGCAAGGGATAAGGAAACTGAAGAACAATATCGGGCATTATCTCAGACGGTTGGTATGTAATACCCGCCTGAGATAAACATCTTCTCAGGTGGTTGGTAAGTAAAACCCGCCTGAGAAAAATTTAAACACCGCCTGTGAAAAACGGACGCCTACATAAAGACCCCTCACCTACGGACGTGCCGACCACTACCTCTACGCCCTCACGGGGGTGGCTGATCGTCTTGACATTCTGTTCGCGACGATGGCCCAGGTTCTTGGCCCCTAGGGCCGCAGAACGCTGGTGGAGGCGACGGCTAGCAACCTCGTTCTCGGGGTTGCACCGCCGGTGCAGCCGGTGCAGCCGGTGCAACCGGCCCTGTCTCCTATTGCACCGGCACCAGAGTCACTGCCGGAGGACGAGGAGGAGGAGGAGGAGGAGGAGGAAGATGAGTAGGAGTAGGAGTAGGATTTAATTAGTTTTTCTTTGTTGTTTTTAGTTGCTTCTGTTTTGTAAATATTGTTAATGAATGAAATCTATCTTTGTTTATCTATGTTTTTGAATATTACTTGTGTATCTTTTGTTATCTTTTGTGAGATGTGTAATTGAATATTGTTAATGAATGAGTATCTTTTGTGTTCTTCAACTGTGTGAATGAATGAATGAATGAATGTGTAGTGTGTTCATCGTGTTCCTCAGACTCGGGTATCATAAGGTAATTATCTCAGGCGGTTGGTGAGTAATACTCGCCTAAGATAAACATCTTCTCAGGCGGTTATTAACTACCAACCGCCTGTGGAGATATTTACTTCTTCTTAATTAATATTCTTGATTAAATGTGGGTCCTTTAAAAAGGCAAAATTCCACTTTCTTGTAATATTATTGATAAGTAAAAGTTACCATTAAATTTCACTTCATAAATCCTTTGAAATTGATCAGAACATAAAAAACATACAACAAATGCTATTTTTCATTTTTCTATCTTGATGAATATAATGCCTTTTTCATTTATTTTTTCAGTGGACTTTTTTACTCATCATACCAACCTCTATGAATTTTTTCAGATTTTTTAATTTTTTTTGTATCAATGTGTGTTCATAGTTTGATGAATGCCTCATATGTATATAAGCATTTAGTTAGAACGATGGATAATTTGAAGTTTGACATGTTGGAATGCTTTTAAAAAAAATTAACAAAATTCATACATGTATAAATGATACAAATATGTTCATACAAACAAATTTGAGTGAAGGATCTTTTTTTTTATGAGATACACAAATGTGAATAATATGTGAGTAGAAATTAATTTGATATTTACCAAAACATTACAATGTCAGCTATACAAGTTTTAAAATATTTTGTTCAGGTGGTAGATGTTAATTTTATACAAATGTAGAAGAAAGAATCATCGAATTTGGACACAATTTGCAGAATCTAAACATGTTTGAGTATTTATATTGGAATCTAAATAAAAAAGAAGCAAGGGATAAGGAAACTGAAGAACAGAATCGGGCATTATCTCAGGCGGTTGGTATGTAATACCCGCCTGAGATAAACATCTTCTCATGCGGATTTTAAGTACCAACCGCCTTTGTCGACGTCCTTGCGCGACCTTTCGTTTCCCCAAGGCGGGACCTTTCAAATCGTGGTTGGTAGATATTTACTTCTTCTTAATTAATATTCTTGATTAAATATCTTCTCAGGTTGTTGGTAAGTAAAACCCGCCTGAGATAAAGTTAAAAACCGCTTGTGAAAAACCGACGCCTATATAAGGACCCCTCACCACAGTCAAAACGCAACCCTGGAGAATTTATATCGACACCGCAAGGCTGTTGAATTTCCCCTGCACCGCGCCGCCGCTCCGCTGCCCAGCCCATACTGCCGCGCCGCCGCTCAACCCCGTACCGCCACTTCTCCACCCAGCCGGCCCACCGTGCCGACGCCTCCCCACCGTGCTGACGCCTCTGCAAGGTAAATGTAGTTTCCTTAATTTTTCTTTGTATATTTTAATTAGCTGATAAGCTGTTAGTTTTGTGTGTTCGGGTATATGGATTCTGTCCTTTTGCATGTGTAAGGACTGTATGGATTGTGTTCTGGTATATTGATGTATGGACTATATGGATTGTTTCCTTTTTATGTGTTCTGCTAGTTTGGTCTTTTATATATTGATGTATGGACTATATTGTAATAAGCTTATTGTTGTTTGTACCTATTATGTGACATGAATATGATGTTTAATTAACAGATGCTATTGTGATATATATAAGATGCATGAAGTTTACCCGAGCTTGTAATTGTAGTTTTATGTGTTTTCCTTTTCAATATGCTACTTGTGTGTGCGTACCTCCTGCTTGCATATATTTCGAAGGAGTGATTAGGGTTAGCTTTCTAGGGAGATGGTTTTATAACTCACCCATTTAGTTACCATCGTTGGATGGGATCCAATGTCAAGATATAATGGACCGGATCCCACCCAAACCTAGCCCATGCTGCTGGGCCTGTTTGCCCCACGACTTCAATCTTTCACCCCCGATTGCTGCTCCCGACGCCTTCGACTCCGTCCGCCTCAAGCTGCAGTAGGGTTGGGCATTGGCGACCATACCTTCTCGTTGCTCGGTGACATCAATGGTGGCAGGGTGCAGAAGCCAGCGATAGGTCCATCTGCAAGCGGCAACGAGGTCGGGAAATGGCACCGGGGGTGGAAGGCGGCACAAGGGCCAGCTGCAGGTGGCGACAAGGACGGATACAATGTTGGAGGCACCGAGGCCAGCTGCCGGCGGCGGCGAGACCGAAAGACAGAGGTGATGGCCGGAGCCGCGGGCGACGGCGTGCGGTGGTCGGTGGAAAGTCGGCGGCAGTCACCAAAGTGGCGAAGTGGAGCCGTGCCACGCTCCAGCAGCATGCCTCTCCATCGCGTCAGGTTGGGGGCGGCGGCAAAAATCCACCCGTACCCGCACCCGTCGGGTGCAATACCTGTCGCATACCCGTACCCGCGGGTATAATTGCCATCCCTAGATCCCACCCAGACCTAACCCATATCACTGGTCCTGTTTGCCCCACGACTTCAATCCTTCACCCCCGCCTCAAGACGTCGCCCGTCTCCTACATTAGTCACCCTAATGATACTTGTTATGTCTCTGTAAATTCATTTTATAGAAGACCTTTAGAGAATATTTGTGGCCAAATTTTGTAAATCTGACAAAAATTCTATTATTGAAGCATGGACCGTCGAGCGTGGATGTATAACATACCAAGACCCGATCCTATGTACATTCATAATGTTGCAAATTTTATTGAGGCATCCAAGAGACATGCGAAGTTGTAAAAGATAGATGACATATTATGTCCATGTATCGACAGCGAAAATAAGATTGCTTGGACGAATACTATAGTAACCCAATCTCATTTGGTGAAAAGAGGTTTAAAAAAACTACACAATATGGGCAGAGCATGGTGAGTTAGATACACATGATGTGTATAAAGATGATGAGAGAGGTTCAGATGATGATAATGTTCATATCGATGATGGTAGTGACAATCAAGTTGGTGATGATGATGAGTTCGATTGTGAGGAGATGTTGCGTCACATTGAACCATATGTATTGACTTCTATGGGAGCAAGCAAAGGTTTAAGTAAAATGGAGACATTGCAGAATGCGGCTACGGAGCTTTTATATGATGAATCAAACGGTTGTGATAAAGAGTTTACTACATTGCGTGCAGCCTTAGAACTACTAAAGTTGAAAGCTACGCACGGATGGTCCGATTGTAGTTTCTCTGATCTTTTGAATCTTTTGGCAGAAATTCTTCTAAATCCAAATAAACTGCCGAGAAGCACATATAAAGCGAAGAAACTTCTTAGCCCGATGGCACTAGGTGTGACAAAAATACACGCTTGTGTGAACCATTGTATTCTGTATCGCAAAGAGCATGAGATCGCAACTAGATGCCCCATTTGTGGTGTCAGTAGATATAAGAAGGACTACAATCACCAGTATGTTACCAACATGAAAAAGACTCAGAAGAATAAGAAGTTTATTATTGGTCCTGAAGGTGACGATGACCATACTTCTGCCAATGCAGACGAGAAGAATAAGAGAAAAATTCCTGCCTTGGTGATGTGGTACCTTCCGGTAATTGATCGCTTGAAGCGTTTGTTCTCAAACCCTAGGGAGGCTGAACTTATGCATTGACATTCCGAGCAACGCAAGAAGAATGAAAAACATATATGACACCCTAGTGATGCAACACAGTGGAAAATTTTTGATATTCAGTATCCAGAATTTGCGAAGGAAATCAGAAATGTGAGGTTTGCCTTGGGTACAGACGGAATGAATCCGTTTGGTGAAAAAAGGAGCATACACAGCACATGGACCGTGGTCTTGACGATGTACAACCTACCGATGTGGTTGTGTCACAAAAGGAAATATATCTTGTTATCTGTTCTTATCCAAGGTCCAAAACAACCCGGCATTGAAATTGATGTGTTCTTGGAACCCTTAATGGAATATATGGCGAATTTGTGGAATGAAGGGGTACGTACATGGGATGAGTACAAGCGGGAGTATTTCACGCTAAGAGCAAGGATATTCATTACCGTGCATGATTATCATAGACTGTTTACATTATCGGGACAAATGAAAGGGAAGAAAGGTTGTGTTAGGTGCGTGGATAGAACTGGATTTCTATACCTCACTTCATCCAGAAAGACGGTGTACATGAGACACCGATGGTTCTTGACAGATACACACAAGTATAGGAAGATGAAAGAACAATTTGATAACAAAATCGAAAAAGATATTGCACCAAAACCTTACAGTGGAAAACTTGTGTTTGAAATGGTCAAGAACATTCATATTGCTTTCGGTAAGGGCAAAAATAGTAAAGGAATTAAGAGAAAGAAAAGTACATCTCCGGATGATACAACTGACATGGCTTTCAAGAAACAATTAATTTTTTTCAAGTATCTTCCGTATTGGAAGAATCTGGAATTTTGCCATAGTATTGATTTGATGCACGTTACAAAGAATGTATTTGACAGCATCATTGGGACCTTGCTGGACATGCGGAGGAAAACAAAGGACAGATTAAATTCACGTATGGACCTAGTAAATCTTGATTTGAGACCATAGCTTCATACAGTAGAAAAGGCGAACGGGAAGCATTACCTTCCCCCAGCCAGCTACAACTTGACGCTAGAAGAGAAAAAAAGCAATTTGTGAATGCTTGTGTGGGATCAAAGTGTCCACGAGTTTCTCATCCAATATCCGCAAACTAGTCTCGATGAAAGACTTGTCTTTATTCGGTTATAATTCTCACGACTGTCACATGATGATGACAGTTTTTCCTTGCCATTGCAATAAGAGTCATCAAACCTGAGCATATAAAAGTTGTCATCACACGTTTGTGTTACTTCTTCAATGCAGTATCGCAAAAAGTAATAGCACGTGAAGATTTAGACTATCTGAAAACATACATCGTCGAGACAATGTGCAAGGTTGAGATGTGTTTCCCACCATCCTTTTTCGATATGCAAGTACACCTAATCATACATCTTGTTGATCAGATAAAGGTATTGGGGCCACTATATTTACATCATATGTTTTCATTGGAGAGATATTTAGGAGTATTAAAAGGTTATGTGCGGAACTGTGCTCACCCAGAGGGTTCAATTATGGAAGGATACACCACTGAAGAAGTGATTGAGCGTTGCGCTGATTACATCAAAGATGGAAAATCAATTGGTGTGCCTATACCGGTACATGAGGGTAGACTACGTGGGAGAGGCGAAGTGGCTAAGAAAACTTTTATCGTTCAAGATTATAAGAATGTACACCGTGCACATTTTGGTGTACTACAACAGCTCGCAATAGCTGAGTCGTACATCAAGGAACACCAAATTGAGCTTCGTGATAAAAACCAAGGCTGCACAGAGGACTAGATCATGAAAGAGCACAGAAGATGTTTCATTGAATGGTTAATGGACAAAAATATATCATACGGAAACACTATAGAAGAGGCAACAATGAAGAAGTTAGCTTCTGGCCCATCTGCTTTGGTGACATCATGGCAAGCATATGACATCAATGGTTACACATTTTACACTAAAGAAAAAGACGGTAAGAGTGTTGCACAAAATAGTGGTGTTCGTATTGAGGCTTATGATTCACAAGGGCAGAAGACCACATACTTCAGGTTCATAGAGGAAATATGGGAACTCGATTATGGCGAAAGAATGGTAATGCCCGTATTTAAGTGCAAATGGGTCAAACATCCTGATAGTGTGAAAGTGGACAATTACGGGCTGATACTGGTAGACTTGAATAAAGAGGGTTATAAAGATGACCTGTGGGTTCTCGCCGATAATGTTGCACAAGTTTTTTATGTTCAAGATCCAGAAACTGAGAAGATGCACGTAGTTGTTTCTAGAAAGCAAAATATTGTTGGGGTTGAGAATGTGGGAGATAATGAAGAGGAATATAATCAGTATGAAGAGATGTACCTTTTTACCGAACCAGAAAACATCAAGCGCGTAGAGAGAAGCATTAAAAAGAATTTGAAACCCAATATGTGAGAAGATGTCAATGCTGGAAAAAATGTATATAGCAATGCGAGATGATATATATTGTATATATTTGTATCTTCTGAAATCAACTTAGAACAATGTTCTATATCAGCTTTAGATAGCATGTTTCGAACATTATTAAATTCAACTTCTGTTTTGAGCTCCTGTCAAGCTAATCCCTTCACAGCAAGCTCTTGTAGATGCAAGTAACACACGAGACTCATCATTTGGATTGTTAAAAGCTTCAATTGAAGTCTGACGATAGTTCCCCTCCATTTGAGGGCTTGTTTGGATAGGAGTACACCCAAACAAGCCCTGCAAGATTTCTTTCTCTTCTCTCCATTTTGATAACTTACGAAGATGCTAATTTATCAGTTCTAATGGCTGAATATATTGACTACAAATCAGTACCATCTCTCTTAGTGCTTTACACAAGCGACGAAACGTACAACTTCAATCACAAATATTGTTTGTACCATTTTCATAGGAATTTGACCTTAATCTTTCAAGCATAGATTTATCAATAATTGAAGCTTCCTCATCATACATGTTAATGGAAGTTACAAGGGAAGGGTGTGTCGAAGCTAACGAAATATCAACGGGACTGAAGACAAAGAGATGCTGCATATGATTGACAATGTCCAAGTTAGACAACATGAAGCTATGATGATAGCCTTCAACAACATGAAAAGTGATGCCAAGGTTATGCTTGCATCAACCAAGAGATGTTGTGAGGGTATAACACTTGTTGGGGCAAGCATAACCTTGGTGAAAATCAGAAATCACGCCACCGTTGATTACACCGAAGGCGCCATGGATTACTCTGAAGTTTACCGAGTACGCACGGAGAAAACTTCAGAGTAATCCATGGAGGCTTTAGAGTAATCCACGGTGGCATGATTTCTGATTTTGGCCAAGGTTATGCTTGCCCCAACAAGTGTTATACCCTCACAACATGCCTTGGTTGATGCAAGCATAACTTTGGCATAACTTTTCATGTTGTTGAAGGTGTCATCATAGCTTCACGCTGTTTAACCTGGACATTGCCACTCATATGCAGGATCTCTTTATCTTCAGTCCGAGTCATATTTCGTTAGCTTCGACACATTCTTCACTTATAACTGCCATTAACATGTGTGATAAGGAAGCTTCACTTATTTGATAAATCTATGCTTGAAAGATTAAGATTAAATCCCTATGAAAGTGTAAAAACAAGATTTGTGATTGAAGTTGTTCGCTTACTCGCTTGTGTGAAGTACTAAGAAAGTGGGTACTGATTTTTAGTCAATATATTTAGGCATTAAAACTGAGAAAGGAGCATCTTCCTATGTTTTCAAATGGACAGGAAGGAAAGAAATCGTTCAAATGGATGGGAAAATCCTTCCAAGGATCGTCGGGCTTCAAATTGATGCTTTTAACAATTCAAATGATGAGCCATGGGTGTTACTTGCATCTACAATAGCTTGTTGTGCAGGGATTAGCTTGACAGGAGCTTAGCAGCATCAGAGGCGGTTATTAAGTACCAACCGCCTGTGAAAAATTTAAAAACCGCCTATGGAAAACTGACGCCTATATAAAGACCCTGCGGAGGCATGCCTTTGCCCAGTCCCACGTCGCGCCACGAGGTACCTAAGTAAATTCGCATAGTTTCCTTACTATGCATTGCATGCTACCTTTTTCTTTGTATATTTTCATAAGCTGCCAGTTTTGTGTGTTGGTATATGGACTGTGTCCTTTTGCATTTGTGTACAATGCGTTTGGACTCAATAATTTGGAAGTTTGGAAGTTTGGTCTTTTAGATAATGATGTCTCGAGCGTGTAGCCGATTGAAGGAGGAGCGCTTGGCGTGGCGCAAGAACCATCCCCATGTATGTACATATGGCACACCGGTCGCATGGTTGTATATACATATGTATTTGTAATAGACTGATGAACTTAACTATAGTTTGTTTTTCCGTCTTGTTTGTTTTTGATATTTTCAATTTCTCTGCGTAGGGTTTCTCTGTGAAGCCTGAATCAGGAGATTTACTGAAGTGGCAGTTCGTCCCCGGTAAAGAGGGGGTAAGTCATGAAGAACAAGCACAATATGAGCTTAACCATCGTCCTCCTATTAATAGATTTCTTTTGCAGACTGAATGGGAAGATGGTTACTACCCCCTGACAATCTCCTTCTCTGAGGACTATCCCTTGGTGCCTCCAAGATGCGCCTATCCAAGTGGGTTCTTCCACCCAAATGTCCATCGTTCGGGAGCACTCTGCATCGGGATTCTCGATCAAGAGACTGTAATATAGACCTATTTTGCTCATGTAATTAATAATTAATTATTGTCGAACTTATTTGATCTGGTTTCTTATATTTCTTAAATTATATTTCGTAGGGTTGGTGCAATGCTTTTACAATCAAAACTATACTACTTGAAGTTCAGCATTTGCTGCATCAACCAAATGTGCCCGATGTTGAAAATGATTGGTATAATCTATTTATCAAGGTTAGATGACACTTTGACTTAGTGACCAATGTAGGTTATTCATTTCTCCTTCGACATTTGTTAATTTAAATAATGTCAATATTTTCAGGATCCAGCAGAATATAAGAGATGTGTCCGGGAGCAAGCAGAACAGTACAATTTAGATTGATGGATGGGAGCTTCAGGAATAAGTTTAAATTCGAATTTAGTTTAGAGGGCACGCAATGTATGATCTATGGAATTCATCGAGTTGTGAATTACCTCTGAATTGCAATGCCATTTGCGTTTGTTTATCCTTGTATTCCAATTAAATCACTTAATTGCAATGTCATTGCGTTTATTTATCCCTGCAACGGACGATCACGATCTAGGGCACTCTGGCGTTTCTGGGGACACAAAATAAGTGGAAACAATGACTTTCCCTAGGCGGTTCTTCAATGAAAACCGCTTGTGATAATTGAACAACTACAAACGGTTCTTACACAATAACCGCCGGTGAAAATACATGATTTTCTCAGGCCGTTGTTAATTAAGAACCGCCTGTGAAGTTCATTACATTACAGGCGGTTCTTAATTAATAACCGCTTGAGAAGATCATGTATTTACCCAAGCGGTTGTTTCTTAAAATCTCCCTGTGATGTTTATTTTATTGCAGGCAGTTCCTAAGTAATAACCATCTGAGAAGATCGAGTATTTACCCAGGCGGTTGTTCTTTAAAATCCGTCTGTGTTGTTCTTTCATCACAGGCGGTTATTATATCATTCGTCATCACAGTCGCATATTTTTAAGGACCGCCTGTGTTTGAAAATTGAGGCGCCTGTAAAAATGCTTTTTGTAGTAGTGAACTGAGGAAGCGACATGGGAAAGCCAGGACTAACTCCAATCAAATTATCCGGACTTGCTATCATCTTATATCCGGTAACCTCTCCTCCTTCGTCTCGCTCTTTCGTAATCTCGCGATGAGATTCTTTTAAGGGAGAGGGATGTAAAGGCCCTAAATTCCAAATTGCAGAGTTCAGTGATGAGAAATATAATTAAGCAAGAGATAAAGAAATAAAATGGAAAAGGGAAAGTGAATAGGTTTAAAACCTCAAGTGAGCAATCCAAAAATCAAATTTAGCTACTGTTCAAACTTACTCAAATTAAAATTTTGAATGGTCCAGTGGATTCCAAATATTCCAAATAGTGGCCCTGCAAGTTTTTCAATTTTTTGAAGGCCATTTGATATGGACTTCACAGTATGCACTGAAATCAACTTGAATTCAAATTCAAATTGGAATTTCAAATGAAACTTGGTCAATTCAGTGAATTTATTTTTGAATCATATTCTCCATCATTGAATTGACCTCCATGCAAATATATGGCATTTTTGGACAAGTCCAGGTGGGTGAATCATTGTACAGATAGGGATGAGCTTGAAAGGGGCAGTGGGTCACACTGGTCAGCGGCTCAAATGTGCTGAACCGACTGAATCTCCTCTGCTCTCTCTGCCTCCCCACGCTTCAAAGTCGTTAGCGTCCTCCACCGCAGCATGCATGCAACCAGCAAGCAGCTGCGTGGCATGGAGCTCCAATCTTCCCTACTTAAACCCCTGGTGCTTCTTCTCTAAGTTTTTTGTCTTTCCCGTTCACAAAAATAGAGCACCAGAGCCCTAGCTGACTCCCCGCCGGCGCCCCTGACAGTGTTGCACTTCCTTCCCAACGGCAAAAAGTAGCGCCCAGCTCCCCTCTATCTACTCCTCTGATATTTACAGTGTTTCCTCACCTCTGTGCTGCTTATTTTGAAGTGCCGCCGACGTCCCCGTTTGAAGCCGCCGGTGGTGCCTTCTCTGCTAGACGATGCCAGGACGAAGCACTCCTTCTCGCACCCAACGCTGAACAGGAAAGTGGTGTGTAATCACTCACAGAATGCACATGCAGAATATCTCAGCTTTTCATGGACTCTAGTTCGTGTATTTCCAATTTCCCCGATGACCTTCTCATAGGCATCATGTTAGATTTCGCTGCCAATTCGGCTTCTAGATGAAATTATTCTCTAATCAAGTTGGACTATAACTTAAAAACTTCCTAGAGCAGCTCCTTGAAGAACAAACACTGAGATTTATTGATAAACGGCTGAGATATGCCGGTTTTTGTGGCCGCCATTAAAAAGCTCTGCGGTTCATCATCGAAATGGATTCTGCCGGCTGTTCCACCCATTTTCCTCTCTATATTCACCTTCCCATGATGCTAGGAATGTTTCTGATCGATTTCCATGAAGTTAGAGCCACGGGGCGGCGGTTCCGACATTGCCGGAATCCTAGCCGCTGCCGCCGCCGTCGCGCGCACACTTCTGGCCTTTGCCGGCGGGCACCGACCCCACCACCGTGCTCGGCATCCAATTTTATGCATAAACGGCATGTTTGGGGAGAGGTGATGGCCGGAGAAGCCGGGCCGGCAGGCTCACTGGCACAGCGCCGCCGCTGCAGCTCGAGCGCTGCCCGTGCTGCAAGGAACAAGACAATGGGGCATGCCCCGATGTCAGCGGCTGCTAGCGTTCCACGGGATCTATTGCGGCCAACGGACCTTGTGTGGCTGTGTGCATTACCCTGTAGCCCCGTGTGGCCCCTTTCTGACTGGCTCATTTTAAACCAGTAGGCCCGGGTTGATTAATTTAAATATTCCTATTCAGAAATAATTCCAGATATCAATGGAACTTCTAAATTCAATTACTCCTAGTAGACTTGCTCAAATAATTCTCAAGAAATTCTAGTAGACTCATATTGATCCCAATTTTGCAGTGGTGCAATTGATTGAACAATAAAGTCCCATAATTTTCATTATTAATTCCGTTGAGCTAACTGTAAAATCCCACTTTTTCCTCTTATGTGAAGTTCAACTACAAGGGGTTTATCAAACATAATGGAGGTCAACCTAATTGTGCACATAAACTTGACTTCACTAAAAAGTTTTCTTTCTACTCATGTTTTAATATTATCAACATGAGGACTGGACTTCACCCTAACCCTAGAACATTTTAAATAAACCTTTCTACAATGTTGGGAAGTTATTGATTGCAATGGCTAGGGCAAATTATATGGCAGCAATATAAAAATCAAAACAAATGTAATTTGATTATGTTGCTTTGCATATTAGGCCCTGCCGAAAAGATTCAAATCCAAGGCTCCAAATTTTTCCTTGGACTCTTAAATATCTAAATAGCTTCTCAGAAAATTTTCAAGATTTTTGAAGTACATCTTCCATTTGTTTGGACACGTACAAGCGATTCATTTCGCGTCAACCTCAAATTGAGCTTTGCACTAAATTTTGCGCCAAATCAACTCCTAATTTTTTCTAAGACCTTTTATGGTTCACGGAACGTGGTTTAAAAGTTTGGATATTTTTTTGACCTCAGATACTATTTAATTCAATAAGGTTTATACCCATATTTGAATTCAAATTTGAATTTGCATTTGATGCAAACTATGTCCAAATTGAAATCTGATTGCAGAATTGGATTTCCCATATTTTTCTTAGCCTACCGGTAAATTTTGGGAATTTTTGGACAATGTTTTTAGCTGGAATTTAGAGGAGGGGATAAGGGAGAGAGGTGGGGCCCACATGTCAGACGGTAAAACCGATTCACCGCCTCTGTTTTCTTTCCCCGGGCGACACCGCAACGGCGTGCATGCCCAGCACGACAGCAGCAAGCCACCGCCGTTTGAGCTCTATAAATAGTGCCCTGGCTCCTCCTTATCGCTCCACGGTCGCCCTTATCACCTTCCCTCACGCTGAGCCGAAGAGCTACGCCATTTTCGTCCCGCGCGCAAGTTTCCGACCACCGGCGCCGCGCGCCCGTTGCCGGCCAACCGGAGGCCTCTCGCGCCAAGCCTCCAATAGCTAGGTTGTTCCCCTCTCCCTCCTCTGTCCTCTGGATCAATCCTTTCGTTGCTTAGTTGAGGGTTTGGCCGATATTTTGAAGCTACACCGAAGCTCGCCGTCGTGTTCACCGCGCGCCGTCTCTGCTCCACGGTGCCAGGCTGCTACACGCAGTTTCGCGCTTCGCCTCCTATAGCAAACTGGTGCGCCGGGACACGCTCTACACGTCGGTGAAAGCCGTTCCTTGTTTACGTGAGTATCGAGCAAGTTAGCTAAGTTTTACTTTCGACCAAAGCTTATGAATTCGCTCGGTTATTCTTTCAATTCGAGTTCCACACTTGATCACTCTCCACAATTGCTAGAAAATAGCTTCTACACTTCTTTGCGCACCCCCTCGAACTGGAATCACCAAAAATAATCAACTGTAGCTCAAGAATCACGAGTTCTCCCCTCCGCAGTTAAGAAGTTGCTTCGGTCACCGTCGATGATGGTTTTGCCGACCGTTGCATGACCATCTCACCTTCCCATCACCTTCTTAGTGGTTCCAGGAGTCTGTCCCCAATGTTTTTAGAAGAGTTTAGCCACGGAGCGAAGGTTCCGACATGGCCGGAACCCTAGCTGCCGCCGCCGCCCTTGCGCCACTGTTTTCGATCGTCGGCAAGCCCCCCCCCCCCCCCCGACCCTACCATCGTGCTCAGCCCGTCAAATTAAGGTTGGGTGCCAAAGTTTAGGTGCTGCGGTGACCGGGAACGCATATCCGGCGAGGCTCGCCGGAGAGCGCCGCCGCAGGAGCCCCGCGCGCCGCCCGCGTCGGGAGCTTAAAGACGACGCAGCGGGTCCCGCGCATCAGCGTCCTTTTAACCCGTCGTATCTGGTGTGGCCACGAGATCTACTGTGTCTACGCACTGTATCTCTGTGGTCCCCTTGTGGTTTAAATGCCATTGATCCATTTTAAAACGGTGGAGCCCACGGTTTAATTCAAATTAGAAATTAATTCCAGATTTGGCTCCAACTTAGAAAATCCATAACTCTCTGTAGAATGCTCCAAAAATATTCAAACAAATTTTGTTTGAAAGCCCTTGAGCTCTAGTTTCTATCAGTACCAATTAGGTTCTGTGAAACTCAAAGTTAAACTCTCTATAAAACAATCTTACCATATGCAAATGCAATTTTTCCAGATGAAATTTCCACAGGAAAAATCCCCAAAATTCACATAAAATGCATTGTCCTATTCTGGACTGTCAGAAAAAATTTGGGAGCCATTGCACCTCTTTAACCCTCTGTATAGCTCAATTACCTTTTTCAGGTATTGATTTTTTACAGATGTTCGGTTGCTTTATTATGTCCCAAATTTGGACTTAACTTTCCTTTTGTCATATATTAGTTCATGTAAAAATATTGGATTTAATTGACCTAATATCATAGTCCTAGTTCAGTTACAAACTGAATATTTATTTAAAAGCTAAAATTCAAATATAAATAATTCCATAAATTCTTACCAACTTAGAAATTCAATAACTACTTCACAAAAGCTTAGAAATTTATGAAACAAATTTTGCTAGAACCAGGACAATTTCCTATATCATGATTATCAACTGGCAGCTATGTTCAAGCTACAGTTTCTTCTTTAAAATTCTTGGAAGTTTAATATTTGCCATAATTTTAGAGACAACACCATACTTTGATCATCTCCTGTTCTTTGCAAGTGTTTCTATCATATTCCCTAGTATCTACCATCAAAGTTCCAAATCCAATTAAGGTCCTTATCATATAATGATCACCGTAGATTAAATTATGGTCTTGGTAATAATTATTTTTCAAAGTCATTCATATACATGTTATATGCATATCATATAGTGACCGAAGTCGAGGAGGAACCAGAAGCCTTGGAAGAGCACCTTCCAGAGATTAAACCTGACTCTGACCTGCAACCAGGCAAGCCCCGGTTTGCATTTAAGTCGTTTATAAAATTTTGCTTTATCACTATGATGAGTAGTATATGAATTGTGCATTACATTTAGGATGATTGATACTCCACTTGCATGACCAAAATCCCAGGGATTGGTTGGAACGGGTTACAGTTTGACCTGTAGTAACTGCTTTGCTAATGTATAGGGAATCCGGTGGAAGTCAAGTAGTTGGAATCTACTCGTGAGAAATGTAGGACATATCTCACAGGCTTGGTCAATGGCTTAATATAAAAAACTGAGACCGGACAGGGGATGGATAGGAAGCGGCGAGAATTGAGTCTCGGTCGCATAGCCCTGCCTGTGTCGATTAAGGCCCGTCTGTATGCGGCCCCTTTGGACAAGCTTGAATTGTACCGGCGACATAATGGACATATGGAATCCAATAAACTGACGTAACTCGATAACTGGGGTGTCGAGGCCCATTAACTCACCATCGATAGGGGTGGGTTGAGGACAGTAAGGTGTAAATCGGTCGGCGGACACATGAGGTGTTCCATGCGGAGACCTTCTGTTTGCGGAGGTGAGACGGGCTCGACGTTCGGGTTTCTTGTGAAAGGTGTCCATATACTTCTAGTACTGAGTTGTTACGTAGGTACAAGTGTACTCGTTGACACTTCCGAACGACGTATGTGTCGTGTTGTTCGGTGTGTCCTGATTGCAATCACCGTCCCTCGCAGTAATAGAGTACCACTTGTATACTGAGCTGTGACGTAGTAAATACTAAAGAAGCCAGAAAACTATATTGTATTGAAATATTACTTGCTTTGCAACCATGTATGATTTAGAGATAGTCACATTAAAGTTTACAGTTTCCCCATACTTTAGCTGTAATAGCATTATGTGCTCTTGGCATGTCATATCATCGGCAAAGCGTTTCTTGTTTGATTGTGGAACCCATGATGTGCCGTTATTGGAGAATGTCATTTTCTACTTAAAACCTGATTATAAGGATCCAATTGTAGGCGAGTCGTTTATGCTTCACCTTACCTATGTTTAGTGTCCCCCTTGCATATGTCTAGTGAGACGGGTTAGTCTTGCTGAGCCTTATGCTCACGTTTGCATTTAACGAGTTTTTGCAGGTTATACAATTGATGAAGGGTTTGATGATGAGGCTGCACCCCCTCCAGGGTGTACAGCATAGTGGGAACCCTGCATGCCGCCGTGATTTGCGTGTTGCTAGTGCGAAGTATCAAGGGCATGGATACCTTTGCTTTTGCATAGCTAGTGCTGAGAGCGTAGCTATGATATATATATTTCTTTCCTTCCGCTAGTTTTGTAAAACTTCCGCTGTAAGATAAATAAAAGACTTTGTCTTGTATTTTATTCTCGTTCTGTTCTTGTATACTATTGGGTGTCGCATCACACGACACCACTCAATGAGATCCTCGGATGTCGGTGTAAGTGCATCTAGGATATCCCTTGTGGGTTTTGGCTAATTGATGAGAAACATATGAGATCCTAATGAATCCACTGAGATGATTGCAGGACAAACAAGTGAAACAGCTCGGTGCACACAAAAAGGTGAAAAATGAAGTGGTGTTCAAAGAAAGATACTTTGATGAAGCTTAGAAGACTAAATTAGATTTTGAATGCATAGGGAGTGTATGAAAGACACACTCCAAGAGCTCACAACTTTGCGCGAGGGAAAGGGATTAAAATCAACCTAACTTTCACAAAGCACTAGACTAGTCCGATCATGGACCGGACTAGTCCGTTCATCTTTCTGGAATCTCACTTATTGGGAGACCGGACTAGTCCGTGCATCCACCGGACTAGTCCATTGATGTTTCTGGAGTCTCTCATATTGAGGGACCGGACTAGTCCGTTGAACTTTCTGGAATCTCCCATTCGTGGAGATTGGACTAGTCCGCGGACTAGTCCGTTGAACTTTCTGGAGTCACCTACACACAACACCGGACTAGTCCGAGCTTGGACCGGACTAGTCCGGCAGACTTTCTGGACTTCAAAATGCACAGTGACCGGACAAGTCCGGACTTGCACCGGACTAGTCCGGTGTTAGGGTTTTTCAACGGCTACCATTTGGAAACCTTATAAATAGAGAGTCCATAGCTTTCCTATTAACACACACGTCGAATACTGATCAAAGAACAAACCCTAGCGCTGCCACTTCGTCCCAAGAGCCCAAGACACATCTCCCCACACATCTAAAGTGCAAAAAGAGTGAAATCAATTGAACACTTGGATTCGGGATTGGGAGATTGTCGTTCTTTCTTTGCGAGCTCTTGGCGTTTGATCTTTCTACACTCATACTCTGCATTGTAATACTTTTGAGTGTATTTGATCACTTCTTTCGTTGTAATTCTCGTGGGAGCCCTCAACGTGTGAGGTTGGCCCACAAACTTGGTGATTACCCATGATAGTGGAATCATGTCGGCCTTCGTGGTGACTTGAAGAGGGAAAGGGTTGGAGACACGGCTCTGTGTGAGCTTCCTCAACGAGGACGTAGATCTCACAGTGAGATCGAACCTCGGGAAAAATTTGTGTGTCTTGCGCCTTATTTCATTTAAATTTTGTTCACTAGATCACTTAAGTGCTAAAACATCAACCTAAGGCAAAAATAAGTTTTACCTGCATTCTTATATTAATCTCAAATAAAAATATCAGTTGTTCTCATTTCCGCTGCTAAAGAAATTTAGATTCCCAATCAACACTTGATCAACACACATATTTTTAGCACACCGGACAAGTCCGCCCACACGACCGGACTAGCCCGACCAACTAAGGTTTGACGATTCTATTAAGTGTGCAGGGAATTCAAAAGGCCTATTCACCCCCCCTCTAGGCCACATTCAATTGATATCAGAGCAAGGTTCTCCACCAACGAGACTCACATCTCGGAGAGATCAATGGCCTTTGAGAAGAACAACGATATCTCGAAGATGAACATTAATGAGGAGGAACAAGAAACTAAAACTTTTGATGTGCTGAAAGAGAGCCCACGCGATGATGAAGAAGTGGGACAATTGAAGGCACTTCTGAGAAAGAAACTGCTAGGACAAAAGGGAAAAGAAGAAGACAAGACGACGGGGAGTGGTCATCACGACTACTCCCGATAGCCTTACAACTACAACCGTCTCAATTCAAACAACCATTATCTTTCCATTCCTATGGGAAAACCTCCACAGTTTGACGAAAGCGACTATACAATGTGGAAGTACAACATGAAGATGCATCTAATATCCCTAAATCCTAGTCTATGGCACATTGTTTGCACTGGCATAGACATCCCGGACACGGATGAAGAGCTCACCCCAGAACAAGAACAAGAGATTCACAGAAATGCACAAGCCGTTGCCGTGATCACATCATCACTAAGCAGAGAGGAATTCACCAAGATTGATGGCTTAGAAAGTGCAAAGGAAATCTTGGATACACTCAAGACAGCTCACGAAGGAAATAGATCGATTCGTGAAGCAAAAATCGAAATGCTTGAAGGAGAGTTGGGGAGATTCGCTATTGAAGAAGGCGAATCACCTCAAGACATGTACAACCGGATGAAGGCACTCATCAACAAAATACGTGCCTATGGAAGTAAGAAATGGACGGATCACGAGGTAGTCAAGAGAATGATTAGATCCTTCATGCCAAGAAATGTCACACTTTGCTCAATGATTAGAGAAAGCCCCAGGTTTCACGAAATGACTCCCGATGAGTTGTTGGGAAAGATCATAAACCATGAAATGATGGAGAAAGAGGTACAATACGTCAAAGACTTGGCCGAACTCACTTCCTCCAAAAAGAAGGAGGTTGCTCTCAAAGCAACATGCCGACCCAAACTAAAAGATGCTCGTGAAGATCAAGACGATGGGCATACAAGTGACGAGAGCACCGATCTTGATGATGAAGAAATGGTACTCTTTATCAAGAAGTTCAAGTGAATGATGAAAAGAAGACACGGCAACAACTCAAATGAAGGCAAAAGCAAGGATAAAGGAAAATCCAAGGCTCGACACACTTGCTACAACTGCGGAGAGTATGGTCACTTCATGGTGGACTACCCTTATGAAGAAAACAAAAAGAAGAAGGAAACAAGATCTCAAGAAAAGAAAAATTTCAGAAAAAGAAGACAAACCCATCAAGCTCACATTGGCAAGGAGTGGGACTCAAACGATGAGTCATCCTCCGATGAAGAAGAAGAAATGGCCACTATCGCAATCAAGAAACCGACTATGAAGGCCACACTCTTTCCAAACATGGGAGGATGGGACATGAACAACCACACTTGCCTTATGGCTAAGGAAGGCAAGAAAAAGGTACGACTCACTCCTCCTACGCTAAATTCCTCTATTGATGACTTTGACAGCTCTAGTGATAATGAAGAAATGTTTAGAGGACTAAGTAAAATTGCTCTAAAGAAAATGGAAATGTTGTCGAATGAAATCTTTGAAAAGGAGGAACTTCTTGACCGATAAGAAGATATGCGCATCCGTGAAAGGAAGAGATATCAAGAAGTTGAAAAGCTTCTCGAGCTTGAAAGAGAGAAGAACGAGTTGCTTGAAGTTGAGCTAGCCTTGAGTAAGGAAACTTACTCAAAGCTAGAAGACTAGCATATTGCAATCAAGGAAGAACTTGCTAACTTGTCAAAAGCTAACAAGATCCTTGAGTTGCAAGTCGAGTCGCTCAAGCAAAGTGACTCCTCATCCTCCAGGAGCTCCTCCTCCAAAGATATGAGTTCGACAACAATCGGAACTTGCACTTGCTCTAGTAAGAACAATATTATTTCTAATACTTCAACTTCTCATAATATGCATGCCCCTCCAAGCGGCATCTTTGATAAGGAGAAGATCAAATATGCACGCAGTGCATATATGGTCACTAGACCTCCTAATGTCAAAGATGGCCTTGGTTTTGATAAGAACAAACACATGTCTACTTCTAATCATGCTAAAAATAGAATTGTATTTGTTAAGGAAAAATCCCATGAATCTAAACCACAAATATTTTTTCATACATTTAACGCCTCTTATGTTCTTATGAAAGCCAAATATGGAAAAGTCATTGCCAAATATACAGGTCCATGCCACAAGAACTTGAAAACTTGTGTGTGGGTGCCCAAGACTCTTGTGACTAACCTGAGAGGACCCAAGCAAGCTTGGGTACCTAAAACCAAGGAATAATTCTTTTTGCAGGCTTACTCCCCTGGTGGAACAAAATGGGTACTTGATAGCAGATGCACAAATCACATGACCGGAGAGAGAGGTATGTTTGTAGAGTACGAGTACAACAAGGATCCAGGTGAAGGCATATACTTCGGAGACAACAGCCAAGGAAAGGTCCTTGGTAGCGGTAACATTGAAATATCCTCTCAACATACCTTATAAAATGTTTTACACGTAGATTCTCTAGATTATAACCTTTTGTCAATATCCCAACTATGCGACAAAGGTTACAACTGTTTATTCACTAATGAGGGTGTGACTATTTTTAGAAGAAGCGATGGCTCGATTGCATTCAAGGGAATGTTGAAGGGCAAGCTTTATCTAGTTGACTTCAACAAAGATAAAGCCAAACTCAACACCTGCTTGGTTGCTAAGACCAACATGGGATGGTTGTGGCATAGACGGCTAGCCCATGTTGGAATGAGAAATCAGCAGAAACTTCTAAAAGGTGGTCACATCCGTGGTCTTAAGGATGTGGTTTTTGAAAAAGACAGGCCGTGCAGCGCTTGTCAAGGAGGAAAACAAGTCGGAGCACCACACCCCGCCAAGAATGTGATGACTACTGCAAGACCGCTGGAACTTCTCCACATGGATCTTTTTGGTCCAGTTTCGTACATCAGCATCGGCGGTAACAAATACGGTTTAGTAATTGTTGATGATTTTTCAAGATTTACCTGGGTATTTTTCTTGTATGATAAATCAGAAACTCAGGGGATCCTCAAGAAGTTCCTGAAAAGAGCTCAGAACGAATTCTCATCAACCATAAAAAACATCCGAAGTGACAACAGGACCGAATTCAAGAACTTCCAAGTTGAAGAGTTTCTCGATGAATAAGGGATAAAGCATGAATTCTCGGCACCCTACTCCCCTCGACAAAATGGAGTGGCCGAAAGGAAGAACAGAACATTGATCGAAATGGCCAGAACTATTTTGGATGAATACAAGACATCAGATCGATTTTGGGCAGAAGCGGTGAACACCGCTTGCCATGCCACGAATCGACTGTATCTCCATCGATTACTGAAGAAAACTCCATATGAGCTCCTTACCGGTAAAAAGCCTAATGTTTCTTATTTTAAAGTTTTGGGTTGCAAATGTTTTATTCTGAACAAGAAACAGAGGGCCTCGAAGTTCGCTTCAAAGTCCGATGAAGGATTCTTGCTCGGTTATGAGTCGAATGCCTACGCCTATCGTGTCTTCAACAAGGTGTCCGACCTTGTTGAAGTAGCACGTGACGTAGTGTTCGATGAATCTAACGGCTCACAAGTGGAGCAAGTTGATAAGTGTGTGCTAGATAAAGAGGAAGCTCCATATGAAGCACTGAAGAAAATGGGACTTGGTGATATCTTACCACAAGATCAAACATTCGACTCAAATGCACAAGATGAACCTCAACATGGAGGCAATAATCATGGGGGAGCTCTTGCACAAGATCAAGAGGAGGAAGATCAAGAAGATCAGGACAATCATGGAAACAATGATCTAGGGGGAGACAATGCACCTGAAGATAATGAAGAACAAGCAACTACACAAGCTCCACACCCAAGAGTACACCAGAGCGTGCATAGAGACCACCCTGTCAACAATATCATCGGAGATATTGCTAAGGGAGTAACTACTAGACCTCGAATTGCAAATTTCTGTGAATCCTACTCTTTTGTGTCTTTTCTAGAACCATACAGGGTAGAAGAAGCCTTAAGGGATCCAGACTGGGTGATTGCAATGCAAGAGGAGCTAAACAACTTCAAGAGAAATGAAGTATGGGATCTGGTGGAGAGACCAAAGGCGAACATAGTTGGAACCAAATGGGTCTTTCGGAATAAGAAAGATGAACATGGAGTAGTAACAAGAAATAAGGCAAGACTGGTGGCAAAAGGTTATTCTCAGGTCGAAGGTTTGGACTTCGATGAAACTTTCGCTCCTGTAGCTAGACTTGAGTCCATTCGTATTTTATTGGCATATGCTACTCACCATAATTTTAAGCTGTATCAAATGGACGTCAAGAGCGCTTTCTTAAACGGCCCAATCAAGGAGGAAGTTTATTTGGATCAGCCACCAGGATTCGAAGACCAGAAATATCCCAACCATGTCTACAAAGTGCGTAAGGCTCTCTATGGCCTCAAACAAGCTCCTCGAGCTTGGTATGAGTGTCTTAGAGATTTTCTAATTCAGAATGGATTCAAAATTGATAAAGCTGACTATACACTTCTCACTAAACATTGTGATGATCATTTATTTGTATGTCAAATTTACGTTAATGACATTATCTTTGGATCCACTAACAAATCCTTCTGTGAAGAATTTAGCAAAATTATGACAGATAGGTTCGAGATGTCAATGATGGGCGAATTAAAGTTCTTCTTGGGATTCCAAGTGAAGCAACTAAGAGAAGGTACATTTATAAGCAAAACCAAATATACACAAGACATTCTCAAGAAATTCAATATGGACAAAGCTAAGCCCATCAAGACACCCATGGCCACTAATGGACACCTCGACCTCAATGAAGATGGTCCAAATGTGGACCAAAAGGTATATCGGTCCATGATTGGCTCCTTACTTTATTTATGTGCATCTAGGCCAGATATTATGCTTAGTGTTTGCTTGTGTGCAAGGTTTCAAGCTGCACCTAAAGAGTGTCATTTAGTTGCAGTAAAAAGAATCCTAAGGTACCTTGTGCACACACCCAACTTTGGCCTTTGGTATCCCAAAGGATCCAAATTTAACTTAATAGGGTATTTCGATGCCGACTATGCAGGATGCAAAGTTGATTGAAAGAGCACGTCAGGGACTTGTCAGTTTCTTGGTAGGTCCCTGGTATCTTGGTCATCTAAAAAGCAAAACTCCATTGCCCTTTCCACAGCAGAAGCAGAATATATTGCAGCCGGTAGCTGTTTCGCCCAATTACTGTGGATGCGACAAACCCTTAGGGACTACGGCTACAATCTTAACCATATCCCACTACTATGTGACAATGAAAGTGCTATAAAAATTGCACACAACCCGGTAGAGCACTCAAGAACTAAGCACATAGATATCTGTCATCATTTTCTTAGAGATCATTCATTAAAAGGTGACATTGCTATTTCTCATGTTAGAACTGAAAAACAACTTGCGGATATTTTTACCAAACCATTGGATGAGAAAAGGTTTTGTGAACTTATGAATGAACTTAATATTCTTGACTCTCGAAATGTGGCTTGAAATGTTGCACACCTGGTTGAAACTTCAAATGTTACATTTTATTGCTAAAATTGCCCCTCACCTCTTTTTCTTTTAAGAAAACTAATTTTAATGAAGAAATCTTGGAATTTATGACCATTCTTTTGTGTTGATTGCTTTCTGGTCATAATCACCAAGATTATTTGCAAAACTTGTCCTTGGATCACCTTTAGTTATCTCTAAGTACTCAGTTTTTCCAAGGACACCGGACTAGTCAGGTTTGCCACCGGACTAGTCCGGACAGTCCCTCCTTCTAGGTTTTCCAGGGGCACCGGACTAGTCCGTCCTCTGACCGGACTAGTCCGGTCAGCCGCGTATATAAGCAGTTGGCCGGCCCAAAACCGTTTCAAACCTCCCTCCACTTTGATTTGAACCCTCACCTCTCAAACCCTAGCCCCCAAAAGTGATTTTCGAGTTGAGCCCTCAAAATTCAAGGTTACTCCATGGGAAATCCTCCCCTCCTCGAGTTGATACTCCACTCCAAACTCATCTGGACAGATCTGTGCTCCTTCAACGCGAATCTTCAAATCTCGGTAAATTTCTCCCAAAAATCAAACTCTCAACTTTTCTAGTTCTAGCTTATTTCTCTTGATTCCAAGGAAGTACATTAGCTTCAGAGATGTATTTCTTTCACCTTCATGCTCCCTTGCATCCTAGATAGAAGTTGTGATTCTAGTTTTGTTAGGGTTCTTGTGCCAGGCCGGACTAGTCCGGCTTCCAGATACGGACTAGTCCGGTACACCGGACAAGTCCGCACTCTGAAACCAGACAAGTCCGGTCTCTGACATTTGAATCCTCACATCACCTTCATTCTTAGTTCATTCTCATCTAAATCATGAACTCCTTGTTAGGCACGATGTCTTCAAGCTCAGATGACAGCTCCTTCCATGTTGATGAAGAAGTTGAACGCGAAAAAGTGAAGAGAGCCAAGGAGAGGTACATGAAGAAAAAGCATGATATAAATGTGCACTCTCCACCCTCCGACGACAACTTGCCCAAGAAAAGGAGGGTAGTTGTGAAGAAGGCCCAAGGAAAGGCTGGTGAGAGCTCCTCAGGGCCAAAGAGGACTCTCAACAAAGGAAAGGGGCTTGCTAGTGGTCCCATTGGACCCCTGAAAATGAAGAACCCAAGTCACCGCAACAGGCAGCGCTCAAGTAAGGATTTCACCGGAAAAGGGGGGAGCTTGCCGATAGCTTCAGGCAGGTTAATGTGTATGCTCAACCTCGGCAATGCTCAGACCCAAGATTTTGGAGCAACTTCCATGCCGACTACTACGAGCATGTGTACATGAAGATGAAGAATCCTGTTGTGAAGAGTCAATGGGTGAACATTGGGTACATGCAGTCGGAGAAGTATCCTGCCTTCCATGAGGTGGTTGAGTCCCTGGAGAGGCACGGACTGAAGGAACTGTTTTCCTTTGAGAATGACTTGAACAATGAGGTCATCACCCAATTCTACTCTACCCTCTACTTTGCTCGTGGTGATGGAGACAGTCTTACTTGGATGACTCATGGTTCCAAGTATAGTGTTACTTATGATGAGTTTGCAAGAATTCTCCACCTTGAAAACACTTTGGATCATGATCTTGTTATCCACAATCTGCAACCCTTGGAGAAGGATGAGCTCAAATTTCTCTATGACACAAGGATGCCTTATGTCCCTCCCAATATCAATTGTTTGAAGCCCTTCTATGTGGTCCTCAACAGAATTTTGAGGAAGACAATAGCCCCGAAAGATGGAGATGCGGGAACTATTCAAGGAACATTGAGGACCCTAATGAAGGTCATTGGTGGGAGGAGACCGTTCAATGTCTTTGAATACATCTACAATGACATTGTGAACATCTCAATCACTCCAAACAGATCCTGCGGGTATGCCCCGTACATCATGTTCATGATTGAGAAGGTGACTGGACTTGAGTTCGTCAAGGATGTTCACCATACGGGGTTGAAGCCGCAAAAGCCCACCGAGTACACTCTACCTTCGGCTCCTGATGCACCTCCCTCCCCTGAAGCTGAGAGGAGGACTAAACAAACTCGAGATGTGAATGTCACAAGATGTTCAGCTGCTCCTCCTAGCTCTGCACCTGCCCATGAATCCTCCGTTGGTGTGCTCAAAATGCTCACCTCTATCTTTGCCTGCTGTCGCAAGATTGAAGTCAGGCAGAAGAAGCATCAACAATATGTCAATGCCAACATCAAAGCTATCTGTGACAAGCTGGAGATTGAGCCGGTGGGATCCCCGCCCGCCTTCAAGGACTCTGAGGAAGAGTCTGCTCCGGCGAATGATGATGATGGTGGTGAAGATGAGGACCGGACCGAGACTGAAGAAGAGAGTGGCGATGAATGATTCCCCTCAATTTTTCCCTTTTTGGTGCCTTGATGCCAAAGGGGGAGAGATTGAGACTAGTAGCTTGAGACCATCTCTAGTTGGTGTCTTTATGTTTTTGTGATCAAGGGCATGTACCTATTTTTAAAAAAAACCTTGTAATGCACTATTTCTACTCTTATGTGTGATGCTTATTGTTGCTTGGATGATTACCTTTACTTCATCACACCTTGTTGATCACACACCTGTTGGGCACCCCACCATAAGGTGTGTGCATATGTGAGAAGCTTTTTGTGGACTTATCATTATTCTCATATGTGCACACCTTATGAAAATCAAGATTTTATTCTCAATTGTGATATCCCAAATGGTTGTCATCAATCACCAAAAAGGGGGAGATTGTAAGTGCATCTAGGATATCCCTTGTGGGTTTTGGCTAATTGATGACAAACATATGAGATCCTAATGAATCCACTGAGATGATTGCTGGACAAACAAGTGAAACAGCTCGGTGCACACAAAAAGGTGAAAAATGAAGTGGTGTTCAAAGAAAGATACTTTGATGAATCTTGGAAGACTAAATTAGATTTTGAATGCATAGGGAGTGTATGAAAGACACACTCCAAGAGCTCACAACTTTGCGCGAGGGTAAGGGATTAAAATCAACCTAACTTTCACAAAGCACCGGACTAGTCCGATCATGGACCGGACTAGTCCGTTCAGCTTTCTGGAATCTCACTTATTGGGAGAACGGACTAGTCCGTGCATCCACTGGACTAGTCCGTTGATGTTTCTGGAGTCTCTCATATTGAGGGACCGGACTAGTCTGTTGCACTTTCTGGAATCTGCCATTCGTGGAGATCGGACTAGTCCGCGGACTAGTTCGTTGAACTTTCTGGAGTCACCTACACACAGCACCGGACTAGTCCGAGCTTGGACCGGACTAGTCCGGCAGACTTTCTGGACTTCAAAATGCACAGTGACCGGACAAGTCCGGACTTGCACCGGACTAGTCCGGTGTTAGGGTTTTTCAACGGCTACCATTTGGAAACCCTATAAATAGAGAGTCCACAACTTTCCTATTAACACACACGTCGAATACTGATCAAAGAACAAACCCTAGCGCCGCCATTTCGTCCCAAGAGCCCAAAACACATCTCCCCACACATCTAAAGTGCAAAAAGAGTGAAATCAATTGAACACTTGGATTCGGGATTGGGAGATCGTCGTTTTTCATTGCGAGCTCTTGGGGTTTGATCTTTCTACACTCATACTCTGCATTGTAATACTTTTGAGTGTATTTGATCACTTCTTTCGTTGTAATTCTCGTGGGAGCCCTAAACGTGTGAGGTTGCCCCACAAACTTGGTGATTACCCGTGATAGTGGAATCAAGTCGGCCTTCATGGTGACTTGAAGAGGGAAAGGGTTGGAGACCCGGCTCTGTGTGAGCTTCCTCAACGAGGACATATATCTCGTGGTGAGATCGAACCTCGGGAAAAATTCGTGTGTCTTGCGCCTTATTTCATTTAAATTTTGTTCACTAGATCACTTAAGTGCTAAAACATCAACCTAAGGCAATTATAAGTTTTACCTGCATTCTTATATTAATCTCAAATAAAAATATCAGTTGTTCTCATTTCCGCTGCTAAAGAAATTTAGATTCCCAATCAACACTTGGTCAACACACATATTTTTAGCACACCGGACGAGTCCGCCCACACGACCGGACTAGTCCGGCCAACCAAGGTTTGACGATTCTATTAAGTGTGCAGGGAATTCAAAAGGCCTATTCACCCCCTCTAGGCCACATTCAGTCGGGATCCCGGTCCCCACAGACATGGTATCAGAGCATCATTGGGAACAGTGTAATTGAAAAGAACATATTTTAAAAAAAAAGGATATGAGGGAGGAATTAGCTATATGTCCTTATAAGGAGTAGTATTAGTATAAGATATAAAGGTGGTAAACTAACTATATGTTATTATATTCTGTAACGACACCCAGACGTCAGGTAAGAGGTAAGGTACGCCACCGAGAGCGGATCAATCTCGCTAAGCTCAGCATACGAGGAGTGGTATGTGAAATTTCCGTGGCTTGGCACGAGAAGTTAATAGGAGTCTCTGAAGCTTTCAATGTTTCTGAGAACCTATGACACGCGATACCCCAGCGTGCTTCAAAGTTAGTGGGAGCCCCTGTCGGGTGGTGTATAACCCGATAGTATGCCTCTCTAGAACCATTCATGTTCTATGGGAGCATGCAAAACACATATGCCCGAGCGTGTATAAGCCGGATCGTACGGGAGTCTTTGCTGTACAGACGTATTTACAGCCATGTACCTCGAGACATGACCTCGCTCGAGGGCGACTCACACCAGAGTCGTATGCATTTATTTTCATATCTATTATTGTGACTGTCTGTCGTGCTTCCCCGTACCACCCTTGAGGTGTGAAAGTTTGAAAGGGGATTGTTTGTATTTTGCAGCATTAACTACGGTAGAAGACCGTGTAGAAACCGTTTGTGAGAGAACGATATAGGAACCACCTATAGACGTAACCGGATATACCGGATAGAATTTTCTTTGGTGAGATATGTAGTACCATCAGTATCAAACATGATATTAGACCATCCCCAACGACACAATGGATGCATAATGTTTTGGAAAGTCCAAATATCAGATGCTGGTAGGTTTGGGCTCCATAAAAAGGGACTCCGACTCGATAAGGTAGATAGAATCAAGATTCATGATTTCTGGCAGGAGTTGGCTCGACTTTGCCGGGTTGTAATATTGGTTATCTGATAGATAGAAAAAGAGTATCATATATGGATGAAAAGTTCGTGAAGACCTCTACAACTTTTCTGCTGACCATCAGGGGAGAAAAGTTTGATAATCCGTTGAAATTTGGAGTATACAAAAACTGCTCCAGATGACCCAACCATTGTTCCAGTTCCAGGTATATTGCCCTAACTCACTATAGAAGCATCTTCTGCCTTATTGTGACACATTTATGGAAAGGGAAGAGGCAGATCTACAGGTTTTATGTTTAGAGTTTTTCCAAATTCGAATTTGAGTAAAACCAAATTTTGAAGTCAAAACAGTGGACTGCAGGACTGCTGGTGCAAACCAGTCAGTTCAACTGTTCGGTTTGGATAGTTATAATTTTTAATCCAGAATAGTGAAATAGTCAGATATCTAAATTTCTGGAAAGCTTAGGAAGTCCTCTGTCAACTTTTTTCGGCATTCATGATCTGAATCTGGGTATAGCGGTGTCTAATTCCATTTTTTGCAAAGTTGGTTCTGGCAGTCCAGAACTTAAAACAGTTTGCACCTATTTGTGAATTCGTGCGCAATACCTGTATAACAAACTTTTCAGGGGGTAACTCTCTTACTTCTGGATTGTTAACTTGATATTATACAAATTTTATTTTGTCATTACCTCAAAATATTGTCATGATATCCCTGTATAAATTGTGGACATCACTACATATACAGGGGAGGTTCTGTCAAAATTTCCTGAAAATATGGGTCAACTTAAAACACGTATAGATTCTATTTCCTAGCTCACATGTATCTTTATGAGTACAATATGGAAAGCCTGGAAAGTATACTACAACTTTGGTATTCAACTCCACCTTTTATTCAGACGTTTCCTGTATGAAACTGTGGGATTTATACAGGGAGGTCAGCTGGAACAGACTGTGATTACAGCTCCAGTTTTGAATTTTCTTAAAACTGTTGAGAGTTGGGAACCTTCTCATTGTTCTAGTATTTTTTTATAGATGACGGAAGTGAGGATGCTGCTACCGGACGGATGGGTATTTTCCGCTTGCGCTAACCATCCGGGTTTCCCAAGTATGCTACGGGAAGTGCTCCAGCAATTTGGCTTCATCGAGATGCCATGCTATTGGGGTAGAGAAACGATCGACAGAGGTGTTCGGTCGTGCACCATCTTGGTAGACATCCTGGCTAGTCCACGTCAATATGGATGGGCTCCTTTCTCGGTTACCATCGTGGGGCCTCAGTTAGAGGACACTTGGGCAATCGCTGCAGGCGAAGCACTTATGAAGCTTTGTGAGCTTCATCTGGATGCTATGGCAGGGACTCAATTTGCCCTTATTCCAGTCCGTGGTATGGCCGGATTTGAGTGGCAACGTCGTATGATTGCTGCCAATACACCGCATGGTGACACAACCTTGACAACACTTGGGACATATGCGGCTGCTTCCAATATGGTAGTTGCTACGCAAGGCACCATTATTTGGGAACAAGTCGAAGCCTTGCGGGAAGCAACAGAGCGGGGTGATACCCTTGATTATATCAACGAGGGTCTACATTCGCTCATAGCCCCAGCAAATCACCGGCTAGATAAGTGCGAGAGTCAATTGCATTATGCTCGCATTAGGCTACGGAAAGCTCGTGCCGCACAACGACAGACTCGCACTGAAGTGCAGCAAGCTCACGGTGAGCTGCAAGCAAGTCAGTTGGAGGTGCAACAACAGCAAGAGCAGCTGTTAGTAGTCACTGAAGAGCGGGACACCACCATTGAGAGAGCTCAAAATTGGGAGTATGAGGCAGGAGAACTGCAGGATAATGTAATTGAGGCCGAGGCACAATTACAACCAGTGGTGTATCCACCGGCCCATAACATACCACTAATTATGAGTGAACAATTGCCTTCGGAGGACAAAGAAGAAGAAGAGGATCCCGAGGAACTTCAATACGTTGAGTAGGACGTATTGAAGTGGGATGTAACAGCACTTCTGCCAACACAGGGCAGCATATAGTTAAATAGTTGCTCGTGTTTTTCTTTTGTGACCATGTTTGTGTCATATTAAGAGTAGTGGTGTTTATGTCTACAATGACAAGATATGTACATCATCTCAGGGGGACCAAGTATAGTAGAGATGTATTTCCATAGTGGAAGTCCATCATTTTGGAGTTTACCACTGTAAACTTGGTCAGAGATAATATATCTTGTATAAAGCTTGTACTTTATCATTATATGTTGATGTTGTATATTATCTATCGTGGTCTACCGCATTACTATTTATATGGAAGGATGAACTTGGGGCAATGAGACTTATGGGGTAAATCGTTGTATTGCAGCATGGTGCGTACACGAACAGCCTCGGAAGTGGGAGGCTCAAGTGGAGGGCAGGGGGATGACACACCACCCCTGGGACAGAACACGCCCCAGATGCAACCACCTCCACCACCTCCACCTACACTTCCCAGAAGTTTCGCGGAGGTTCTCGCAGCAGTAATCGGCTCGCGCGACGAGCAAACCGAGTTGTTGCGGACCCTTGTACAGCACTTGTCCCGTAAAGGGGGGGGGGGGGCGACATACTAATGGGCCACGTCAGTCATATCCGAGTTCCTAGTCGGATTTCGCATCGACACATCCACCAGTCTTCAGAGAGGCCGACGAACCTTTGGAGGTGGACAACTAGCTCCGCACCACTGAAGGGAAGTTCAGTTTACTCGAGATAACCGAACAACAGAAGGCTCTATTTGCAGCTCAACAACTACAGGGTTCTGCTGGTGCGTGTTGGGCAAACTACCTCGCTGCACACCCCGCGGGCTATGTCGTGAGCTGGGCAGAATTCCAGGAGGCGTTCTGCGCCTACCATATCCCTCCCGGGATTATGAGGAGGAAGCTTCAAGAGTTCTTGGAGCTGAAGTAGGGAGGAAGGAGCGCTTACAAGTACTCCAAGACCTTCAACCACTTGGCCCAGTATGCACAGGATGAAGTGAACACAGAAAACAGGAAGCGAGAGTGCTTCTACCGGGGGCTGAACACCAAGATGAAGGACAAGCTTGTGTTGTTCAAGCGCAGCAGTTTCAACGACCTTGTCAATGCCGCGATCATGCAAGAGGACGCTACTCGAGAATTGTCCTCAGACAAGAAGAAGAGGAGTGCTCCGTAGGGAAGCGGAGGTGGTGCTCCTCAGAAGTACCGAATGGTATATCGATCACCATCCGGCCAGAGGTGGCAACCGCCATCACGACCACCAATGTTCAATGGTCGCCAGTTCGGCAACTCCGGTTTCCGACCGCAACAACAGCAGGGGATGATCCCACGTGCACTTCCACCTCCACTGCGTGCACTGGGATTCCGTCCTCCCATTCGTACCGGCCAAACCCCGTACACGTGTTTCACGTGTGGACGCACGGGGCACTTCGCCAAGGACTGCCCGCAAAGTAGGCAGGGCGGAGGACAGTCATCATACCAGGGCACCAACCAACCCCGCAACCAGCCCAAGAAGTCAGTTTCCAGACACGGCAACATCCACCACCTCGCCATTGAGGACGTTCCGGAAGGCGCACCCGTGCTCACGGGTACGTTCTCTATATTAGATCATCCCGTAGTCATACTCTTTGACTCTGGAGCTTCACACAATGTCATTAGAAAGTCTTTTGTCATTAAAAGTCAATTGCCTATAATCTTCACAAAAACTCCGTATGTGATTAGCACTCCGGCAGGGAAAACAATAACAAATGAGTTGGTTCCTGGGATACCACTTAACCTAGATGGAACCATATATCTTACTTCACTTCTGATATTAGAGAATCAGAAGTTAGATGTCATCTTGGGAATGGCATGGTTACAATACCATGGTGCTATTCTATATCTCGTTCCTCGAAAAATATATCTAAATTCTCCAGTTCATCCCTCTCAAGTCCTCAATCTTGAGAGAGCCATTCTAGTGAATTCATCTACTCACAATACCGAGGTTATGGAACTTAAGGATATTCCGGTAGTATGTGAATACCCGGATGTATTTCCCGAAGATCTTCCTGGTATGCCCCCAGAAAGAGATATAAAGTTTAAGATTGAACTTGTACCGGGAACAGTGCCAATCTCAAGACAACCCTATAGGATGGCACCCAAGGAACTTGAGAACAAGGGTTTCATTCGTCCAAGTTCATCACCATGGGGTTGTTCTACACTGTTTGTAGAGAAGAAAGATAAGACCTTGAGACTGTGTGTGGACTATCGTCCACTCAATACTGTCACTATCAAGAACAATTATCCACTACCATGCATTGATATTCTTTTCGATCAATTGGGGGGTACTAAAGTATTTTCGAAGATGGATCTTCGCTCTGGTTATCATCATATTAGAATCCGACCAGAAGGCATACCAAAGACAACGTTCTCGACGAGGTATGGACTGTATGAATACCTTGTTATGTTCTTCGGACTGACCAATGCACCGGCTCATTTCATGTATCTCATGAACTCGGTGTTCATGCCGGAATTGGACAAGCTTGTCGTGGTCTTCATTGACGACATACTTGTGTATTCAAAATCCAAAGAAGAACATGCTCAACAGTTGCGTATCGTGCTTCAACGATTATGGGACCACCAGCTATATGCTAAGTTCAGCAAGTGTGAATTCTGGATCAGCCAAGTGCCATTTTTAGGGCACAACATATTAGCAGAAAGGATTGTAGTTGATCCAAGCAAGATAAAGCAAGTACTCGAATGGGAGTCTCCAAAGTCTGTACATGAAGTTCGAAGTTTCCTAGGTTTGGCTGGGTATTACCCAAGGTTCATTCCCAGTTTCTCCAAGATAGCTAAACCAATGACAGAACTTCTCAAGAAGGGGACGAAGTATGTATTGACTGAGGCATGTGAGAGAGGTTTTCCGGCATTGGTAAAACACCTCACAACAGCACCAGTATTGGCTCAGTCGGACACAACCAAATATTTTAACGTGTATTGTGATGCATCGGAAATTGGTTTGGGTTGTGTGTTGATGCAAGAAAGACCAGTGGTCGCTTATGGATCACGACAGCTTCGGAATCATGAGCAGCACTATCCGACTCATGATCTAGAACTCACTGCTGTGGTACTAGCATTGAAGATGTGGAGACATTATCTACTGGGTAATCTAGTACATCTCTACACCGATCACAAGAGCCTGAAGTACATCTTCACACAAAAAGACTTGAATATGCGACAACGTAGATGGATGGAATTAATCAAGGATTATGAGATTGAGATCCACTACCATCCCGGCAAGGCGAATGTAGTCGCAGATGCTCTGAGCCGCAAGTCCCATGTCAACAATCTTTCCATTACCTCAATGGGAGAAGAGGAACCGAGTCTCTACTTGGTTCCATATGGGGCACTCTACAACCTAGCTCTCATTCCCACTATCAGGGAGGATATTATGGCAGCCCAGAAGGAGGACAAAGGGATGTCGCACATTCGACAGAGAATGGAGAAGGGGGAGATGAAATGTTTCCGATGTGACGATGAAGGTACCCTCTGGTTTAAAAACCGCATAGTGGTACCCCGAAACATGGAACTTTGGAAGAAGATACTGGATGAAGCTCATTTATCTAAGTATTCCATTCATCCGGGGAGTAACAAAATGTACCAAGACTTGAGAAAGAAGTTCTGGTGGACTCGGATGAAGAGAGAAGTAGCAAAATACGTATCCGAATGTGATACGTGTCGACGAGTTAAGACCGACCATATGAAGGCAGCTGGGCAGCTTCAACCTTTAAGCATACCGGCTTGTAAATGGGAGGATATCAGCATGGATTTCATTGTTGGGTTGCCTCCCACTTTCCATAAGCACGAATCAATTTGGGTGGTCATTGACCGGTTGACCAAATCAGCTCATTTCATACCGGTCAGTGTCAAGTATGATGTAAAGCGGTATGCAAAAATTTATATCTCCAGAATATTGTGTCTACATGGAGTACCCCACACTATCATTTTAGATCGTGGATCTATTTTTGTTGCTCTCTTTTGGGAGCATCTCCACGATGCATTGGGTACCAAATTGATTCGAAGCTTGGCTTATCATCCTCAGACTGATGGACAAACCGAACGGGTGAATCAAGTGCTAGAGGATATGCTTCGTGCCTGTGCCATCCACTATGGTAGGAATTGGGATGATCATCTACCATTGGCGGAATTTTCGTACAACAACGGTTACCAGGCTAGCATCCAGATGGCGCCATATGAAGCTCTTTATGGCCAGAAGTGTCGCACACCCTTGAACTGGTGCGAATCTGGTGAACGAGTGGTATATGGCATCGACTTAATAAATGAAGCCAAAGAGCAAGTACGTCTTATTCAAGCCAATATCAAAGCCGCTCAGTCTCGTCAGAAGAACTATGCGGACAAACGACGTCGACCTCTTCACATCGAGGTTGGGGATCAAGTTTATCTCCGGGTATGCCCGATGAAAGGAATTCATCGATTCGGAGTAAGAGGGAAGCTAGCTCCATGTTTTATTGGGCCGTTCACAATAATCAAAAGATGCGGACCTGTGGCATATCAATTGGAGTTATCGCCGTCGCTGGCAGGAGTCCACAATGTGTTTCACATTTCTCAGTTGCGAAAATGTCTCAAAGCCCCAGCGAATATACGTATTGAGGATTTGGAAACTCTCCAACCAGATCTTACATATTCCGAACATCCAATCCAGATCGTTGATGAGAAAACTCGCAGCACAGGAAAGCGCACTTTGCGTTTCTACAAAGTCTTGTGGAGCAACCACAATGCTGAAGAAGCCACGTGGGAAAGCGAGGAATATCTTAAAACGAACTATCCCGACTTGTTAGCGGCACATGCTCAATAGATCTTTATCTTTTGTCCTTCCTTTGTAATCTCGGGACGAGATTCTTTTAAGGGGGGGGGGGAATGTAAAATCCCACTTTTTCCTCTTATGTGAAGTTCAACTACAAGGGGTTTATCAAACATAATGGAGGTCAACCTAATTGTGCACGTAAACTTGACCTCACTAAAAAGTTTTCTTTCTACTCACGTTTTAATCTTATCAACATGAGGACTGGACTTCAACCTAACCCTAGAACATTTTAAATAAACCTTTCTACAAAGTTGCGAAGTTATTGATTGCAATGGCTAGGGCAAATTATGTGGCAGCAATATAAAAATCAAAACAAATGTAATTTGATTATGTTGCTTTGCATATTAGGCCCTGCCAAAAAGATTCAAATCCAAGGCTCCAAATTTTTCCTTGGACTCTTAAATATCTAAATAGCTTCTCAGAAAATTTTCAAGATTTTTGAAGTACATCTTCCATTTTTTTGGACACGTACAAGGGATTCATTTCACGTCAACCTCAAATTGAGCTTTGCACTAAATTTTGCCCCAAATCAACTCCTAATTTTTCCTAAGACCTTTTATGGTTCACGGAACGTGGTTTGAAAGTTTGGAGATTTTTTTGACCTCAGATACTATTTAATTCAATAAGGATTATACCCATATTTGAATTCAAATTTGAATTTGCATTTGATGCAAACTATGTCCAAATTGAAATCTGATTGCAGAATTGGATTCCCCATATTTTTCTTAGCCTACCTGTAAATTTTGGGAATTTTTGGACAATGTTCTTAGCTGGAATTTAGAGGAGGGGATAAGGGAGAGAGGTGGGGCCCACAGGTCAGATGGTAAAACCGATTCACCGCCTCTGTTTTCTTTTCCCGGGTGACACCGCGACGGCGTGCATGCCCAGCACGACAGCAGCAAGCCACCGCTGTTTTAGCTCTATAAATAGCGCCCTGGCTCCTCCTTATCGCTCCACGGTCGCCCTTATCACCTTCCCTCATGCTGAGCCGAAGAGCTATGCCATTTTCGTCCCGCGCGCAAGTTTTCAACCGCCGGCGCCGCGCGCCTGTTGCCAGCCAACCGGAGGCCTCTCACGCCAAGCCTCCAACAGCTAGGTTGTTCCCCTCTCCCTCCTCTGTCCTCTGGATCAATCCTTTCGTTGCTTAGTTGACGGTTTGGCCGATATTTTGAAGCTACACCGAAGCTCACCATCGTTTTCACCGCGCACCATCTCCTATAGCAAACTGGTGCACCGGGACACACTCTACACGTTGGTGAAAGCCGCTACTTGTTTACGTGAGTATCGAGCAAGTTAGATAAGTTTTACTTTCGGCCGAAGCTTATGAATTCGCTCGGTTATTCTTTCAATTCGAGTTCCACACTTGATCACTCTCCACAATTGCTAGAAAATAGCATCTAACTTCTTTGCGCACCCTCTCGAACTGGAATCACCAAAAATAATCAACCGTAGCTCAAGAATCACGAGTTCTCCCCTCTGCCGTTAAGAAGTTGCTTCGGTCACCATCGATGATGGTTTTGCCGACCGTTGCACGACCATCGCATCTTCCCATCACCTTCCTAGTGGTTCCAGGAGTCTTTCCCCAGCGTTTTTAGAAGAGTTTAGCCACGGAGCGAAGGTTTCGACATGGCCGGAACCGTAGCTGCCGCCGCCGCCCCTGCGCCACTGTTTCCGATCGTCGGCAAGCCCCCCCCCCCCCCCCGACCCTACCATCGTGCTCAGCGCGTGAAATTAAGGTTGGGTGCCAAAGTTTAGGTGCTGCGGTGACCGGGAATGCAGATCCGGTGAGGCTCGCCGGAGAGCGCCGCCGCAAGAGCCCCGCGCGCCGCCCGCCTTGGGAGCTTGAAGACGACGCGACGGGTCCCGTGTGTCAGCATCCTTTTAACCCGTCAGATCTGGTGTGGCCACGAGATCTACTGTGTCTACGCGCTGTATCTCTGTGGTCCCCGTGTGGTTTAAATGCCATTGGTCCATTTTAAAACGGTGGAGCCCACGGTTTAATTCAAATTAGAAATTAATTCCAGATTTGGCTCCAACTTAGAAAATCCATAACTTTCTGTAGAATACTCCAAAAATATTCAAACAGATTTTGTTTGAAATCCCTTGAGCTCTAGTTTCTATCAGCACCAATTAGGTTCTGTGAAACTCAAAGTTAAATTCTGTATAAAAGAATCTCCCCAAATGCAAATGCAATTTTGCCAGATGAACTTTCCACTGGAAAAATCCCCAAAATTCACATAAAATGCATTGTCCTGTTCTTGACATCCGGAAAATGTTTGGGAGCCATTGCACCTGTTTAACCCTTTGTATAGTTCAATTACCTTTTTCAGTTATTGAATTTTTACAGATGTTCAGTTGCTTTATTATGTCCCAAATTTGGACTGAACCTTCCTTTTGTCATATATTAGTTCCTGTAGAAATCTTGGATTTAATTGACCTAATATCATAGTCCTAATTCAGTTACAAACTGAATATTTATTTAAAAGCTAAAATTCAAATTTAAATAATTCCAGAAATTCTTGCCAACTTAGAAATTCAATAACTCCTTCACCAAAGCTTAGAAATTTATGAAACAAATTTTGCTAGAACTTCCTCTATCATGATTACCATATGGCAGCTATGTTCAAGCTACAATTTCTTCTTTAAAATTCTTGGAAGTTTAATACTTGCCATAATTTTAGAGACAACAATATACTTTGATCATCTCCTGTTCTTTGCAAGAGTTTCTATCATATTCCCTAGTATCTACCATCAGTTCCAAAGCCAATTAAGGTCCTTATCATATAATGATCACCGTAGATTAAATTATGGTCTTGGTAATAATTATTTTTCAAAGTCATTCATATACATGTTATATGCATATCGTATAGTGACCGAAGTCGAGGAGGAACCAGAAGCCTTGGAAGAGCACCTTCCAGAGATTAACCCCGACTCTGACCTGCAACCAGGCAAGCCCCGGTTTGCATTTAAGTCATTTATAAAATTTTGCTTTATCACTATGATGAGTAGTATATGAATTGTGCATTACGTTTAGGATGATTGATACTCCACTTGCATGACTAAAAATCCTAGGGATTGGTTGGAACGGGTTACAGTTTGACTTGTAGTAACTGCTTTGCTAATGTATAGGGAATCCGTTAGAAGTTGAGTAGTTGGAATCTACTCGCGAGAAATGTAGGACATATCTCACAGGCTTTGTCAATGGATTAATATAAAAAAACTGGGTCGATTAAGTCTCGGTCGCATAGCCCTGCCTGTGTCGATTAAGGCCCGTCTGTATGTGGCCCCTTCGGACAAGCTTGAATTGTAACGGCGACATAATGGACATATGGAATCCAATAAACTGACGTAACTTGATAACTGGGGTGTCGAGGCCCATTAACTCACCATCGATAGGGGTGGGTTGAGGACAGTAAGGTGTAAATCGGTCGGCGGACACATGAGGTGTTTCGTGCAGAGACCTTCTGTTTGCGGAGGAGAGACGGGCTCGGCATTTGGGTTTCTTGTGAAAGGTGGCCATATACGCCTAGTACTGAGGTGTTACGTAGGTACAGGTGTACTCGCTGACACTTCCGAACGACGTATGTGTCGTGTTGTCCGGGTGTGTCCTGATTGCAATCACCGTCCCTCGCGATAATAGAGTACCACTTGTTCACTGAGCTGTGACGTAGTAAATACTAAAGAAGCCAGAAAACTATATTGTATTGAAATATTACTTGCTTTGCAACCTTGTATGATTTAGAGATAGTCACATTAAAGTTTATAGTTTCCCCATACTTTAGCTGTAATAGCATTATGTGCTCTGGGCATGTCATATCATCGGCAAAGCGTTTCTTGTCTGATTGTGGAACCCATAATGTGCTGTGCTTGGAGAATGTCATTTGCTACTTAAAACCTGATTATAAGGATCCAATTGTAGGCGAGTCGTTGATGCTTTACCTTACCTATGTTTAGTGTCCCCCTTGCATATGTCTAGTGAGACGGGTTAGTCTTGCTGAGCCTTATGCTCACGTTTGCAGTTAACGAGTTTTTGCAGGTTATACAATTGATGAAGGGTTTGATGATGAGGCTGCACCCCCTTCAGGGTGTACAGCCGAGTGGGAGCCCTGCACGCCGCCGTGATTTGCGTGTTGCTAGTGCGAAGTATCCAGGGCATTGATAACTTTGCTTTTGCATAGCTAGTGCTGAGAGCGTAGCTATGATATATATATTTCTTTCCTTCCGCTAGTTTTGTAAAACTTCCACTGTAAGATAAATAAAATACTTCGTCTTGTATTTTATTCTCATTCTGTTCTTGTATACTGTTGGGTGTCGCATCGCACGACACCACCCAATGAGATCCTCGGATGTCGGGATCCCGGTCCCCACACTAACTTCTTGGGAAATTAATTACTCATGTTTTGCTAATTGGAAAATTCCCAATTTTGCTCAAAATACTCATTCAAATACAATTGATCTCCAGTAAAAATATAAAGTTCATTGAACTTCATTTACTGTGTGAATTGGTGTTCCAATTCTTTAGGTCATGTGAAAAATGAGAAATGTACAAAAACATTTTCAGAATTCCTTGCAAACTTGTAAAATCAATTTCTCCCTGTAGGAAGCTCAGAAAGTTATGAAACAAATTTCCTTAGAAATTGTAATACCTCCTCTACCATGATTATCCACTGTTAGCCATGACAAAGCTTTAGATTTAATACCAAATTTTAGAGAAGGCTTTTACTTGTTGGAATTTTAGAGACAACAAGCTTCCTTAAACATCTCCATTTCTTGGTCCAGATCTTCCTCATTGAACCTAATACCACTGTAAAAATCCCAAAGACAATTAAAATCATCTCCATACCTGATCTGTGTTTAAAAAGTCTTTTATATAGTTTCATGATCACTCATGTACTTTATATATTGCATATCATATAGAGACCGAGATCGAGGAGGAGCTGGAGCCCTTGGAGAGCATACCACCAGAAGATAACTTCCCCTCTGACTCGCAACCAGGCAAGCCCCGGTTTGCATTTAAGTGCTTTTGCATAGTTTTGATTTGTATCACTTATGTCTAGGGTGAGTTTTGTGCATTAGGGCTAAGGTGCTTGTTACTCTACTTTCATGTCCCACAAATCTCATGCAGTATTGGTTAGGTATACAGCATGACGAGTAGAAAATACCATGTTAATGTTTTGAGGAATCCGATAGAAGTCGAGTAGTTGGAATCTACTCACGAGATAGGGTGTATATCACACGGCATTGGTTCGAGTACATAACTAGCTTATGACTATGAATATGAGACCGAACAGGGGGATAGGATGCAGTGAAACGGGGTCTCACGTGCGTAGCCTGCTTTTGTTGATTGAGGACCGATCCGTGTGCAGCCCTGCTGGACAAGATTGAAATAAACCGGAGGCATGCTGAGCATATGGAACCCAGGAAACCGATCTAACTTGATAACTTGGGTGTCGAGGCATAGTCCACTGTCGATAGGGGTGGGGTTGAGAGCAGCAAGGTGTAAATCTATCGGCGGGCACAGGCACACTCAGTGCGGGCACCTTATGCCTGCGATGGTGGGATCGGTTCGGTGTCTGAGTTTCTTGTGAAAGGTTGCTGCATATGAAGTCATGAGTAGCACCACACACTTCTTACATACGGGTGTGTGTGACGTGTTATCCGGGTTTCTACTGATTGCAATCACCATACCTCACGGTTATTTGAGCATCGCTTGTTTCACTACGCTGTGACGTAGTAAATACTGAAGAAGACAGAAGAATATGATGTATTGAATTATAATTGCTTTGCAACTATGATTGCTATAGAATATGCTCACTAAAGTTACTTTTATTGAACCTTTAACCTGCCGCTAATAACTTGAAAACTAAGGATCAACATGTAGGCGAGTAATTTAGTGCTATATCTATTCCTACGTTAAGTATCCTTGCATGTAGGTTCCATGTTTAGGTGAGACGATTAAGTCTTGCTGAGCCTTCGTGCTCACGATTGCTATAATAAGTTGTTTGCAGGTGAGACGTATGAGGATGGACCCGAAGATGAGACAATGCCCCTGTTGGAGTATTCCGCCAAGTGGGAGCCCTGCACGCCACAGTGACTTGTTGTGTGATGCTAGTGTGTAGCGTCCACGAGCGGGACGGATGCACTTTTGCATAGCTAGGCTTAGAGTTTAGCTATGAGTATAACTTCCGTTGTATATAAAGTATTGTAAAATACTTCCATTGTTTCTATAAATAAGACTTTGTATTTTCTCGTATTCTTTTCGTGTGTGTTGTTGGGTGTCGCATCGCACGGCACCATCCTCTACGATTCGTGGAATGTGTGGACCCGGTCCTCACAGTGTATTGTTCGGGAGCTGTCTTCCCAATGTACTCTATGGGTAGAGGCGGCGCGGGGTTTACTTGTGGCGCATCCCGCGCGGCGGATGCTTGAGGCTCAAGCCCTTGAGCGCTGTAGTCAGTCTCAAGGTTGTGCCATTTTTGAAGGTCGTTATATACCAATTTCAATTGTCAATATAACTCAATTATGTCATTGAATGAGTATTTCTGACACACAACATAGTTAGAAATAACCTAGTTCCACATGTACTTGGAGAAATTGGTGCATGCGGGTATTTTATATAGAACTTAGGTGAAACAAGGGGATGGATCCTACAAAATACCATTCCAACCAATCAAGCGCCGACATGTGGCACCACATGGATCAAATGGCTCTCAAACAGAAGTATCCGAGGCCATCCAACAGTGTATCACTAATATCAGTCAATGGGACCCACTTGGAAGTCACTCAAAGTTGCCTAGAGGGGGTTGAATAGGCGATAACCTGAAATTTAACTCAATAAAAACTAATTAGTAGATATACTACGGACAAGCCTTGTGACGCCCGATTCCGAAACTGAACCAAGCTAACGCATATGTGTGCCCAGGATGTTCAACACACATACACGAGTGCATTCACAAAAGAGTATACAGAAAATTACCACAGAACAAGTCTAATTAACCAAATTTTATTACACAAACCATATTTTCCTCAAATACAACCTCTAATGAATATTTATGACAAGTTCAACTAATGCAGCGGAAATAAACTAATTAAGCGACTTAGCAAACTAAGCATAAGGGATAGCGCAGCTCCAATCAACACCACAGGCAAAGCTGACGGTAGCACGGCCTAGAACTCCGCATTCTCACCATTAAACTCCAAATCCTGAACTGCAACTGTTGGGGGGGATTGCAAGAGTGAGTACATGTCGTACTCAGTAAGTGTGGAAAGTATGACATGTGGCTGATCCAAATGACGACAATAATAATGGCAAAGTGCTGAAAAGTACATCAAAACATTTGAAAAGCAATATATTATATTTATATGAATCAAACCCATCATAATCATAAGTAATATCATAATACAAGTCTTAATTCATTACCAACATCAATAAATCCATATTCCACCATTTGCCAATAACCATATTCAATACCAGAAATTAATCCATAACCATAATACCAACCATAACCATCCCAAATACCATCCCAATACCAAGTACCCTCTAATCATGGAAGTTGTCCAGGTGCTCATAACCGGGAGCACGGCTATCATGATAGTTTTATTAGACTCTGCATAGTTTGTACCACTTTACCCACGTGTTTGTGATTCCATCACCTTTCGATGACTAGAACCTCTATTATGCCGTCTCACACTTCGGTCGGTGTGTGGCCAAAACATCACAAAATAGCCATTACAAAGGGATTACTAGCCTATTTAGACCCCACTGAGGTTTCACCGGTGGCAATGTCTCCAACTGAGCACATCTTCAGCCAAGGGCCCCCTCTTGAGCCATTCGGATCCCAGGGTAGTCCCACCAATCATCAACAAACCCAATCCGACTACCCCTTCCACAAGCATCCCTAATGGTCCAAATAGCACTCACAATGCCCTAATTAATCAGCTACGCCGCACCCATACTTGTCCTCGTGGTGGCACTGTTGTCCTGGCTTATTCTCACATGAACCGGTCCTTAGATCTAAAGCAAGCAAACCACTATGACATCCAACCCATCCACATACCATGCTTTCTTAGATCACCCATTACCATATCATACTGACTAGTTCACATTAAGCAAAGCAAAAAGGTAAAAAACCCTTCCCGACTCTCTACCATGTATTCCAGGTGACAAGGGTGGTTAAACAAAGCTAGTAAACTTCCTATCATACGATTCCCAAAAAATTGACACAAGCATGCAATTTTGCAAACAAAAAATTTATTTTAAAACGGGATCAATATGCTTCAAGGACACTTGCCTTGCTCTTGCGGTTGATTAGGGTCAAAGGCTTCAAACTCTTGGTGCTGGAGATCCTCCGCGGCACTCTATAGCGCAAATCCGTCTAATCCACACAATAAACATACAAGAATAGAAACACAATCAAAGAGTGCACAAATATTACTCAATATGTCATGACATGCATGATTGATGCAAATGCAAGGTAGAACTTGTCAATATATTGCTTTTAATGATCAATAACTAGTTCTAATAGCTTTTAACAAGTTTATACAGGTTTGGATGTGATTAGATCAAACTTTAGAATCAATTCAACACAATTTATCCAGGGAAATCGGACTAGTCCGCTGGGGACCGCACAAGTCCGCACTTTACGAGATCAGCAGAATAGGGTTTTCTAGATCGACGCGAATTTGGAGATTAGGGGTTGAATTCAAGTAAGGAAAAGATAATAGAAGGTATACCAGGTGTTTAGGACTCCACTGAATCAAGAAACTTGGAGGTAGCACTTGGATCTTGGTGATCTAGGGTTGATGATGAACTTGGAGATGAATTGGTGATAAAGAACGAAAACTTGATGGAGATCTTGATCCTCTTTCGTTTCCTCCTCTTCTTCTTCTTGCTTGGGATCTTCTCCTCCCTCCTTGATGGTGTCTCTCCACGAACTAGGGTTTGGGTGGGTTGGAAAAGTGGCAAATAGATGTCAAGCAAAGGGGTGGGGCTGTTTATATAGAGGTGGAGGCTAGGGTTAGATGGATTTCGAGTTTGAGATGATTAGAGGCCGGTTTTAGAGTCCCTCATGGGCTCTAAAAGAGTTAGGCACGACGTCACTAGGCCCACTTAACATGAACCCCAAGAAACAAGTCGTAAAACAAAAGATCAACTAGGAGTCTTGAAATATCAGACAAGTACGGAAAGGACCGGACTAGTCCGAAGTCATCCAGAGAGAAAATCGGACAAGTCTGGCCTAAAATCGGACAAGTCCGACTTTAAACAGAGAGGAAATCGGACATGTCTGCTGGAACACCGGACTAGTCCGGTCAAGTCCAGGGACTTAGCAAAATTTCAAGGATTCTTGGAATATCGGACTAGTCCGCACAAAATCGGACAAATCTGAAGGTTTCCAGAGGCAAAATCGGACTAGTCCGCAGCAAAAATGGACAAGTTCGTTTTTAGTCAGAGAGAAATCGGACTAGTCCTCAGTAAAATCGGACTAGTCCGCACTTTCCTGCATTTTAAGTGCGGTTTTGTTCCAAACCAATTTTAAATGCTCCAAATCAATTTTAAACTCGTTCCTCTTTATGTGGGTTAATGTTAAACATGTATATGAGTGTATGCAAGGCATGATGCATGAAAATGAGGGTGTTACAAACCTACCCCCCTCAAAATGAATCTCGCCCTCGAGATTCGACGAGGAAGAGAAGAGATAGGGAAATTCCTTCTTGAGATCATCCTCCAATTCCCACGTCGCTTATTTTTCTGTTTGGTGCTTCCATTGAACTTTAAACCATCTAATAACCTTGTTCCTTGTGACCCTCTCCTTAGTTTCCAAGATTTTGACCGGTGGTTCGGCATAAGTCAAATCTTCCTCTAGTTCCAATTCTTCCATTGGCACTTGTTCTTCCGGTACTTGCAAACACTTCTTGAGCTGGGAAACATGAAAGACATCATGGACATCCGAAAGATGAGCTGGCATCTCCAACTTATACGCTACTTCTCCTCTTTTGTCCAAAATTCTGAATGATCCAATGTAGCGAGGTGCTAGCTTGCCATTTATGTTAAACCTCTTATGACCTCTCATTGATGACACCTTGAGGTAAACAAAATCTCCCACTTCAAAGGTTAATTTCCTTCTCCTATTGTCCGCATAGCCTTTTTGCCTTGATTGGGCAGCCCTCAAGTTCTCGCAAATTATTTGGACTTGCTTTTCGGCTTCTTGCAACACATCCGGACCAAATACTTGAGTTTCTCCTGCCTCATTCCAGAATAAAGGTGTCCTACACTTACTCCCATGAAGCGCTTCATACGGTGACATTTTCAAGCTTGCTTGGTAACTATTGTTGTATGAAAATTCTGCGTATGGCAAGCTTTTGTCCCAACTTTTCCCATGCTTCAAAGCACAAGCTCTTAACATGTCCTCCAAAATCTAATTGATCCTCTCGGTTTGTCCATCCGTTTGAGGATGATATGCTGAACTAAAAGTCAACCTCGTTCCCAAAGCTTAATGCAATTTTTGCCAAAACCTGGAAGTGAATTGAGAACCCCTATCCGAGACTATCTTCTTCGGTACTCCGTGTCGACACACAATATGCTCCATGTATATTTCGACTAATTATGCAGCTGTATATTTGGTCTTCATAGGGACAAAATGAGCTGACTTGGTTAAGCGATCCACAGTTACCCAAATTGAGTCATACCCGGACTGAGTACGTGGTAACCCAATTATGAAATCCATACCAATTTCTTCCCACTTCCATTCCGGAATCTTTAATGGTTGCAATAATCCAGCTGGCCTTTGATGTTCCACCTTGACTCGTTGACACACATCACACAATTCCACATATTCAGCTATGTCCTTCTTCATGCTATCCCACCAATAGCTAGTCTTCAAGTCTTTGTACATCTTTGTACAACCAGGGTGAATTGAGTAAGGTGAGTCATGTGCCTCTTTTAATATCGTCTCCCAAATATGCTTCACATTAGGCACAACGATTCTCTTTCCAAGCCATAGGGTACCATGTTCATCCTCATCAAATCTGAATTCTCTCCCCTCCTTGGTCCTTACCTTGATTTCCTTGATCTCCTCATCCGTGGTTTGTGCTTCTCGAATTTCTTGCTCCAAGGTTGGATTTAACTCCATCATCTCCATCTCATTTACAAACCCGACGTTCAAACATTCAAACTCCTTACATAACTCGAATGGTAACTCTCGAACTATGAGTTGATGACTTACTCCTTTTCTACTCAAAGCATCGGCCACTATGTTGGCTTTTCCCGGATGATAGTTTATTCCCAAATTATAATCTTTGATGAGCTCCAACCATCTCTGTTGCCTCAAGTTCGGATCCGTTTGTGTGAAAATATACCTCAAACTCTTATGATCCGTATAAATTTCGCACCTATGTCCAAGAATATAGTGTCTCCAAATCTTCAATGCATGTACCGCGGCCGCGAGTTCCAAATCGTGTGTGGGGTAATTCTGCTCATGTTTCTTCAATTGTCTTGATGCATAGGCGACCACTTGACCTTCTTGCATGAGCACACATCCACGTCCTTGTCTCGAGGCATCACAATATATATCAAAACTCTTGCTCACATCCGGCAATACCAAAACTGGGGCTGTTGTCAACCTCTTCTTCAACTCCTCAAAACTGTTTTGACAAGCTTGAGTCCATTGGAAAGCCTTTCCCTTCATTAGCAACTCCGTCATTGGTTTGGCTATCTTGGAAAAGTCCTTGATGAATCTATGGTAATATCCAGCCATCCGGAGAAAACTCCTTATTTCCTTTACATTTTGCGATGGTTCCCAATTCAACACGTCTCTCACTTTTACGGGGTCAACCGATACTCCTCCTCCTGAAATTATATGACCCAAAAACGACACCTCTCTCAACCAAAACTGACACTTGTTGAGCTTGGCATACAATTGATGCTCTCTTAATTTCTGCAGCATAAGCCTCAAGTGTTCCTCATGTTCCTTCTCATCCTTCGAGTAGATCATAATGTCATCAATAAACACCACAACAAACATATCCAAGTACTCCATGAAGACCTTATTCATGAGGTACATAAAGTACGCAGGTGCATTTGTCAATCCAAAAGACATCACGGTGTACTCATAAGATCCATACCGCGTCCTAAAAGTTGTCTTGGGTATGTCCGATGGTCTAATCTTCATTTGAAAATATCCCGACTTCAAATCAATCTTAGAGAAGACACAAGCACCCTTCATCTGATCAAACAAATCTTCTATGTGTGGCAAGGTGTACTTGTTCTTGATTTTTACCTCGTTGAGGGCTCGGTAATCTACGCACATCCTTTGGGTTACATCCTTCTTGTCCACAAACAGCACGGACGCTCCCCAAGGTGAAGAACTAGGGTGAATAAAACCTTTCTCTAGTTGCTCTTGAATTTGCTTCTTGAGCTCCGCTAATTCCAAAGGAGGCATCCTATACGGCCTCTTAGCTATAGGTGCAGTTCCAGGTATTAAATCAATAACAAACTCAATGTCTCGATCAGGTGGCATACCTGGCAACTCGTCCGGAAAAACATCCAAAAATTCACACACCACTGGAATCTCCTCAATTGCGGCACTGTCCATATAATTCAGCTCCCATTGCTTTGGTGCGGTTTGAGATGCTTCAAATTCTACGGTGATCCCTTCCTCATTGGTCAACTCCACCGTCTTCGTGGCACACTCAATAACTCCATTTTGCTTCCACAACCAGTCCATACCAAGTATAATGTCCAATCCTTGAGAATCCAAAACAATGAGGTTGGCGGAGAAGTCTACCCCCCTTATTCTAAGGCTTACCTTTGGGCATACTATATCTGTCCTCATCTCTCCTCCAAGAGACTTAACCAATAGAGTGAACTTCATATGAGAGATAGGCAAACTATACTTGGCAACATACTTCGATGCAATGAATGAATGCGGTGCTCTAGAATCAAATAACATAGTCGCGGGGTTGGAGTTGGCGAGAAACATACCAATGACCACGTCATCCGCTTGTTGAGCATCCTCCGTAGAGACATTGTTCACGTTGACACGAGCAAAGTTCTGCTGTCCACGGTTCCCTTGTGGCGGTCCTCCATTGGGTCTTGGGTTTTGCCTCGGTGCATTGCTTCCTTGAACAAGGCCTGACTTAGGACATTGGTGCGCAAAGTGTCCAGCTTCTCCACAAGTATAACACTTCTTAACTCCACCAGAATTATTGGGGCGAGCTTGGTTTTGAGCACTTGCAGCAGGAAAGTTAGCGCGAGGTGCATAAGGCATTGGAGGCCTAGGTGCTTGCATGACAGGGCGCTGCTGCACAAACTGAGTTGGGCGCGGTGCAAATCCAGGGCGTTGAGCAGGCGCAATAGGGCTGAAGTAAGGCACATTGGGCGGCACAAAGCGAGGGCACACATTACTTCCTTGTTGTTGTCCTTGATATGGCGCCTTTCTCTTATTGTCTTGCTCCATCTCACGAATCTTGTTCTCAACCACAATTGCTTTGTCCACAAGCTTCTGAAAATTTGCATAGTCACAATTGAGTAGTTGCACTTGGATTTCATTGTTCAAGCCCCTCATGAACAAGTATTGCTTTCAGCTGTCCCGACTCACATCCTCAGGTGCATACTTTGAGAGTTGAGTGAACTTATTGAGATATTCACTCACGCTTGATCTTCCTTGCCTTAAGTTCTCAAATTCTTGCCTCTTCAAGATCATAACACCCTCGGGCACATAATGAGAACGAAAACTCTCCTTGAATTCGGCCCAAGTAATCCTCTCTTGATTCTCGTGAGCATTGCAATAAGCATCCCACCAATCCGCAGCTGCTCCAACGAGTTGATGAGAAGCAAATAGCACCTTCTCCCGGTCATTGCAGTGGACAATAGCAAGTTTCTTCTCCACAGACTTGAGCCAATCATCCGCATTCATAGGGTCAGCAGCTTGAGCAAAGGTTGGCGGCCTAGTCCTCATAAACTCTCCCAACCGGTTACGAGGAGGCGGGGGGGACGGTGGAGGCATGTGGGGCTTATTGTTGATGTTGCCAGCCTGTAGCTGTCCCATAGTCTATATCATAGTCTGCATGAGCTGGTTTTGCATAGCCAAAAGCTGCTCAATGTTGATAGCTCCATGAGCAGGTCCTTGCCCATTGTTGTTCTGAGGTACTCCATGGTTCTCCTCCTCATCATTGACATCCCTCTGGTTGTGAGTCCTCACCATCTGAAGAAAAGCAATAGGTAAGAATTAGAAAATGTCCCCAACTATATGCATCAACGGATATGAAACTAAACAGCTAGCTACACTAGCCTAGGTGGACATGGCAATGCTAAGGCATCCCAAAATCCTCTATTAAGCACACAAGCAAAAAATATATATAGCAACAGCACACCAAGCAAAAACACATTGATTCCTGAGTGCTCCAAGATGCTCTAAAGTGTCTATTCCATCTAGGCTGCATCCTACGGTCAACCTCTGGCTCTGATACCAATCAGTGACGCCCGGTTCCGAAAATGAACCAAGCTAATGCATATGTGTGCCCAGTATGTTCAACACACATACACGAGTGCATTCACAAAAGAGTATACAGAAAATTACCACATAACAAGATTAATTAACCAAATTTTATTACACAAACCATATTTTCCTCAAATACAACCTCTAATGAATATTTATGACAAGTTCAACTAATGCAGCGGAAATAAACTAATTAAGCGACTAAGCAAACTAAGCATAAGGGATAGCGCAGCTCCAATCAACACCACAGGCAAAGATGACGGTAGACACGGCCTAGAACTCCGCATTCTCACCATTAAACTCCAAATCCTAACCTGCAACTGTTGGGGGGCATTGCAAGAGTGAGTACATGTCGTACTCAGCAAGTGTGGAAAGTATGACATGTGGCTGATCCAAATGACGACAGTAATAGTGGCAAAGTGCTGAAAAGTACATCAAAACATTTGAAAAGCAATATATTATATTTATATGAATCAAACCCATCATAATCATAGGTAATATCATAATACCAGTCTGAATTCATTACCAACATCGATAATTCCCGATTCCACCATTTGCCAATAACCATATTCAATACCAGAAATTAATCCATAACCATAATACCAACCATAACCATCCCAAATACCATCCCAATACCAAATACCCTCTAATCATGGAAGTTGTCCAGGTGCTCATAACTGGGAGCACGGCTATCATGATAGTTTTATTAGACTCTGCAGAGTTTGTACCACTTTACCCATGTGTTTGTGATTCCATCACCTTTCGATGACTAGAACCTCTATTATGCCATCTCACACTTCGGTCAGTGTGTGGCCAAGAGATCACAAAATAGCCTTTACAAAGAGATTACTAGCCTATTTAGACCCCACTGAGGTTTCACCGGTGGCGATGTCTTCAACTGAGCACATCTTCAACCAAGGGCCCCCTCTTGAGCCATTCGGATCCCAGGGTAGTCCCACCAATCATCAACAAACCCAATCCGACTACCCCTTCCCCGAGCATCACTAATGGTCCAAATAGCACTGGCAATGCCCTAATTAATCAGCTATGCCGCACCCATACTTGGCCTTGTGGTGGCACTGTAGTCCTGGCTTATTCTCGCATGAACCGATCCTTAGATCTAAAGCAAGCAAACCACTATGACATCCAACCCATCCACATACCATGCTTGCTTAGATCACCTATTACCATATCATACTGACCAGTTCACATTAAGCGAAGCAAAAAGGTAAAAACCCTTCCCGACTCTCTACCATGTATTCCAGGTGACAAGGGTGGTTAAACAAAGCTAGTAAACTTCCTATCATAGGATTCCCATCAAATTGACACAAGCATACAATTTTGCAAACAAAACATTTATTTAAAAACAGGATCAATATGCTTCAAGGATACTTGCCTTGCTCTTGCGGTTGATTAGGGTCAAAGGCTTCAAACTCTTGGTGCTGGAGATCCTCCGCGACACTCTATAGCGCAAATCCGTCTAATCCACACAATAAACATACAAGACAAGAAACACAATCAAAGAGTGCACAAATATTACTCAATATGTCATGACATGCATGATTGATGGAAATGCAAGGTAGAACATGTCAATATATTGCTTTTAATGATCAATAACTAGTTCTAATAGCTTTTAACAAGTTTATACAGGTTTGGATGTGATTAGATCAAACTTTAGAATCAATTCAACACAATTTATCCAGGGAAATGGGACTAGCCCGCTGGGGACCACACAAGTCCGCACTTTACGAGATCAGCAGAATAGGGTTTTCTAGATCGACGTGAATTTGGAGATTAGGGGTTGAATTCACGTAAGGAAAAGATAATAGAAGGTATACCAGGTGTTTAGGACTCCAATGAATCAAGAAACTTGGAGGTAGCACTTGGATCTTGGTGATCTAGGGTTGATGATGAACTTGGAGATGAATTGGTGATGAAGAACGAAAACTTGATGGAGATCTTGATCCTCTTTCGTTTCCTCCTCTTCTTATTCTTGCTTGGGATCTTCTCCTCCCTCCTTGATGGTGGCTCTACACGAACTAGGGTTTGCGTGGGGTGGAAAAGTGGCAAATAGATGTCAAGCAAAGGGGTGGGGCTGTTTATATAGAGGTGGAGGCTAGGGTTAGATGGATTTCACGTTTGAGATGAGTAGAGGCCGGTTTTAGAGTCCCTTATGGGCTCTAAAAGAGTTAGGCACGATGTCCCTAGGCCCACTTAACGTCAACCCCAAGAAACAAGTCGTAAAACAAAAGATCAACTAGGAGTCGCGAAATATCGGACAAGTCTGGAAAGGACAGGACTAGTCCGAAGTCATCCAGAGAGAAAATCGGACAAGTCTAGCCTAAAATCGGACAAGTCTGACTTTAAACAGAGAGGAAATCAGACAGGTCCGCTGGAACACCGGACTAGTCCGGACAAGTCCAGGAACTTAGCAAAATTTCAAGGATTCTTGGAATATCGGACTAGTCCGCACAAATCGGACAAGTCCGAAGGTTTCCAGAGGCAAAATCGGACTAGTCCGCAGCAAAAACGGACAAGTCCGTTTTTAGTCAGAGAGAAATCGGACTAGTCCTCAGTAAAATCAGACTAGTCCGCACTTTCCTGCATTTTAAGTGCGGTTTTGTTCCAAATCAATTTTAAATGCTCCAAATCAATTTTAAACTCGTTCCTCTTTATGTGGGTTAATGTTAAACATGTATATGAGTGTATGCAAGGCATGATGCATGAAAATGAGGGTGTTAGAAACCTAACCCCCTTAAAATGAATCTCGCCCTCGAGATTCGACGAGGAAGAGAAGAGATAGGGAAATTCCTTCTTGAGATCATACTCCAATTCCCACGTCGCTTTTTTTCTGTTTGGTGCTTCCATTGAACTTTATACCATCTAATAACCTTGTTCCTTGTGACCCTGTCCTTAGTTTCCAAGATTTTGACCGGTGGTTCGGCATAAGCCAAATCTTCCTCTAGTTCCAATTCTTCCATTGGCACTTGTTCTTCCGGTACTCGCAAACACTTCTTGAGCTGGGAAACATGAAAGACATCATGGACATCTGAAAGATGAGCTGACATCTCCAACTTATACGCTGCTTCTCCTCTTTTGTTCAAAATTCTGAATGATCCAATGTAGCGAGGTACTCGCAAACACTCGTCGTTTTCCCCTCTGACTAAAATCGGACTTATCCGGTTTTGGCCAGACTTGTCTGTTTTCCTCTCTGACTAAGTTCGGACTTGTCCGATATCTAGTTCGGACTTGTCCGATATCTCCCTGACTAACTTCAGAATACTCCGGCCTCTTGTGGACTTGTCTGGTTATCGCAATTCTGAGTTGTCGTTTGTTTCACTACATGTTTTTGGGTTTTACTTTAAGTGGGCCTAAGGACGTCGTGTCTAACTCTTTTTGGAGCCCATGTCGGACCCCACACTGGCCTCCACCCACCCCAAACTCTAAATCTATCAAACCTTAGCCCTCTACCTCTATATAAACAACCCCACCCCTTGACTTTACATCCTTTCGCCTCAATTGAAAGACCACAAACTCTAGTTTGTGGAGAGCTGCCACCAAGGAGAAAGAAGGAGATCCTGAACAAGAAGAAGAAGAGGAGGAAATGAAAGAGGATCAAGTGATCAAGATCTCCATGAATTTTTCATTCTTCGTCAACAATTCACCTTCAAGCTTCTTCATCAACCCTAGATCGTCAAGATCCAAGTGTTGCCTCCAAAAACCTTGATTCATTGGAGTTATAAACACCTGGTATACCTTCTACTTCCTCTTTCTCATGAGAATTCAACCCCGTTTCTCCAAATTCACGTCGATCTAGAAAACCCTAGCTCGCTGTTCCTGCGAAGGGCGGACTAGTCCGGCCCTACAGCGGACTAGTCTAATTTTGCTAGCAGTATTTTGCTGAATTAAATCTAAATTGGTTTGAATCAATTCCAAACCTGACCAAACATGTTAAAAGCCATTAGAACTAGTTAGTAAACATTATTAATGACTCATTAACTAGTTTTTCTTTGCATTTGCATTAATCATGCATGTCATGTCATATTGAGTAATATATGTGCACTTATTGATTGTAATTCTTCTCTTGTATGTTTATTGCGCCGTTTAGACAAATTTGCGCTAGAGAGTACTGCGGAGGACCTCCAGTACAAGAATTTTGAAGACTTTGACCCAAACCAAGCCCAAAAGCAAGGCAAGTGTCCTTGAACATATTGATCCTGTTTTTACAATAAATGTTTTGTTTTCAAAACAGCATGTTTGTGTCAATTTGATGGAAATTCCTATGATAGGAAGTTTACTAGCTTTGTTTAACAAACCTTGTCACTTGGAATACATGGTAGAGAGTCGGGAAGGGCTTTTTCTCTTTTTTGCTTCGCTTAATTAATTGGGATGGGAAAACAACTATACCATTTAATTATGCATTAATGAGATTATGGTTAAAATGAACTGGTTAATATAATATGGTAATGGGTTTTTTAAGCAAGCCTGGTATGTGGATGGGTTGGAAGACATGGTGGTTTGCTTGCTTTAGATCTAAGGACCGGTTCATGCAAAAATAAGCCAGGACAACAGCGCCACCACGAGGTCAAGTATAGGTGCGACATAGCTGATTAATTACGATATTGCCAGTACTACGCGGATCATTTGGCGCACCGGAGAAGGGGAGTCGGATTGGGTTTGGATTTTGAGGCGAGACTCCCTGGGATCCGAATGGCACAAGAGGGGGCCCTTGGTTGAAGATGTGCTCAGTTGGAGACATTGCCACTGGTGAAACCTCAGTGGGTCTGTACATGCTAGTAGTCCTTTTTAAAAGGCTATTTTGTGATCTCTTGGCAATACACCTATGGTAGTGTTTTGGCATAATGGAGGTTTCCTTTAGTCGCTGCGGGTGATGAAATCACAAACATGTGGGTAAAGTGGTACAAACTCTACAGATATTAAAACTGTCAAGATAGTCGTGCTCCCGATTAAGGGCACCTAGATGACCTACATGATTTGAGGTGTTTTGGTATTGGGATGGCTTGGTATTGGTTATGGGATGGCATTATGGTCTATGGCAATGTATATGGTTATTAGTAATGAGCAATCTGGAATATGGATAATGGTAATGGACAATGAAATATGTATTGGTATTATGGTAATCATTGTGGTTTATGATGGGTTTACTTCACATACATATAATATATTGCATTTCAACTGCTTTAATGTACTTTTCAGCACTTAGCCTTTATTATCGTCATCATTTGTATCATCTACATGTCATACTTTCCACACTTGCTGAGTACGACATGTACTCACCCTTGCAATTCCCCCACCAACAGTTACAGGTCAGGATTGGGAGTATAACGTTGGTAATGCGGATTTCTAGGCTGTGTCTGCTGTCAGCTTGCCTGTGGATTGATTGGAGTTGCCATATACCCTATTTGCGTAGCTGCATAGTTGCTTATTTAGTTTATTTCCGCTGCATTAGTTAAAACTTGTCATTAATATTTATTAGAGCTTGCATTCGATGATATTTTAAATTGTGTAATAAAAGTGCTTAATTAATCTTGTTATGTGGTCATTTTCTATATACCCTTTTGTGAATGCACTCGTGTATGTGTGTTGAACGTCCTGGGCACACATATGTGTTCACTTGGATCATTCTCGGAACCAGTTGTCACAAATTGGTATCAGAGCCATAGGTTGACCGTAGGATGCAGCCTAGATAGAATGGACACTTTAGAGCACATAGGAGCACTCAGGAAATGTTGTGGTTTGTTTGGTTTGTTGTTTTGTATGTATTGCCGCTTGTATGCTTAGTAGAGGATTGTGGGATGCTTTAGCATTGCCATGTCTACATAGGCTAGTATAGTTAGTTGTTTAGTTTCATATCCCTTGATGCATATAGTGGGGACATTTTCTAAATTCTTATCTCTTGCTTTTCTTCAGACGGTGAGGACTCACCACCAGAGTGATGCCAATGATGAGGATGAGAACAATGGAGCACCTCAGAATGACAATGGACAAGGATCTGCCTAGGGTGCTATCAATCTTGAGCAACTATTGGCTATGCAAAACCAGCTCATGCAGACCATGATACAGACTATAGGACAGCTGCAGGCTGGCAACAACAACAATCAGCCTCACATGCCTCCACTGCCACCCCCGCCTCCTCATAATCGATTGGGAGAGTTTATGAGAACCAGGCCACCGACCTTTGCTCAAGCTGCTAAACCTATGGATCCCGATGATTGGCTCAAGTCCGTGGAGAAGAAACTTGCAACAGTCCAATGCAGTGACCTGGAGAAAGTGCTATTCGCATCTCATCAACTTGTTGGAGTAGCTGCCGACTGGTGGGATTCGCTATGCAAGGCCCATGAGAACTAGGAGAGGATTACTTGGGCTGAATTCAAGGAGAGCTTCCATTCTCATTATGCACGGGAAGGTGTTATGATCTTGAAGAGGCAAGAATTTGAGAACTCGAGGCAAGGAAGATTGAGTGTGGGTGAATATGTCAGTAAATTCACTCAACTCTCAAGATATGCGCCAGAGGATGTGAGTCGGGACAACCAGAAATAATACTTATTCATGCAGGGCTTGAACAATGAGATCCAAGAGCAATTGTTTAATTGTGATTATGCCAACTTTCAGAAGCTTGTGGACAAAGCAATTGTTGTGGAGAACAAGGTCCGTGCGATGGAGCAATACACCAAGAGGAATACGCCATATCAAGGACAGCAACAAGGAAGCAATGTGCACCCTCGCTTTGCACCACCTAATGCGCCCTATTACAGCTCTTCTACTCCTGTACAACACCCTGGTTATGCACCGCGTCCAGCTCAGTTTGTGCAGCAACGCCCTGTCATGCAAGCACCTAGGCCTTTAATGCCTTATGCACCTCGTGCCAACCTTCCTAGTGCAAATGTTCAGAACAGAATTCGTCCCAATAATTCTGGTGCAGTTAGGAAGTGCTATACATGTGGAGAAGCAGGACACTTTGCACTTCAATGTCCTAAGTTAGGCCTTGGTCAAGGAAGCAATGCACCAAGATAGAACCTAAGAACGAATGGAGGAGCGCCACAAGGGAATCGTGGACAGCAAAATTTTGCTCGTGGCAACGTGAACCATGTCTCTACGGAGGAAGCTCAACAAGCAGATGATGTGGTTATTGGTATGTTTCTCACAAACTCCAACCCGGTGACTATGTTATTTGATTCTGGAGCATCACATTCATTCATTGCATCGAAATATGTTGCCAAGTATAGTTTGCCTATCTCTCATATGAAGTTTACTCTATTAGTTAAGTCTCCTGGAGGAGAGATGAGGAAAAATATAGTATGTCCGAAAGTAAGCTTTAGAATAAGGGGGGTAGACTGCTTTGCCAACCTCACTGTTTTGGATTCTCAAGGACTCGACATTATACTTTGTATGAACTGGCCGAGGAAGCACAATGGAGTCATTGAATGTGCCACAAAGACGGTGAAGTTGACGAATGAGGAAGGGATCACCATAGAGTTTGAAGCATCTCTACACGCATCGAATCAATTGGAGCTGAACCACATGGACGGTGCCACAATTGAGGAGATCCGAGTGGTGCGTGAATTTTTGGATGTGTTCCCGGACGAGTTGCCAGGTATGTCATCAGATCGAGACATTGAATTTGTTATTGAATTAATACCTGGAAATGCACCTATAGCTAAGAGGTCATATAGGATGCCTTCTAAGGAGTTAGCGAAGCTCAAGAAGCAGATTCAAGAGCAACTATATAAAGGTTTTATTTGCCCAAGATCTTCACCTTGGGGAGCGCCCGTACTCTTTGTGGACAAGAAGGATGGATTTAAAAGGATGTGTGTAGATTAGCGAGCTCTCAATGAAGTGACCATCAAGAAGAAGTACACCTTGCCACGCATAAAAGACTTGTTTGATCAGATGAAGGGTGCTTGTGTCTTCTCCAAGATTGATTTGAGTTTAGGATACTTTCAAATGAAGATTAGACCATCGGACATACCCAAGATAGCTTTCAGGACATGATATGGATCTTATGAGTACACCGTTATGTTATTTGGATTGACCAATGCACCTGCATACTTTATGTACCTCATGAATAAGGGTCTTCATGGAGTACTTGGATAAGTTCGTTGTTGTAGGATCGAAGAGCACGTGAGAAGCTACCAGAGGGGGGGGGATGAATGGTAGATTTAAAAATCTTACGCAGTGGAAACAATTAAATCCCAACCCCTTCGGCAGAAAAATGATATGTTAGAGAAATTGTGTGTGAAACTAATCTAGACGTGTTTCACCGTTACAAAAGTGATATATATCATATAGAATCAAGTCACGGAGAAAACACAAGAAGAATCACTCAAATCCGTCAAGAGAAACTCAAGTTATGATCGAAAGATCGAACAAAGGTCAATCTGTCCTACCCGAGGAAAACAGTTCTGGAACGCTGCAAAGAAACTTGTGTAGATCAGAAACCACAAATCCAATGACCGTGAAATTTTTACAGATGATAGATAATCAAGTTTTGAAGACAACCCAAAAAGAATCACGTCAATTGGATCTGTAAAACTAGTTATGATAAAACCACCTACGAAAGGTAGTGCTGTCCAGAAACTCGACGAGTAAAACTTGTCTTGAACAAGTTCGATGAACAAGGCATAAAAGTTCCTTCAAACTATGAACTTTTTTCAATATAACACAAGAGGAACAGACCCAAAGTCGTGCACCATGATCTATGGGCTCCCTTGCTTATATAACCAGCCCATAGGCCGACCCAATCTCAACTAGGACTCTAATCCTACTCAAATCCCGAATCGAAACTTTCCATAACTGCTTAGGACTCTTCTATACGCAGATAGAAGAAATATTAAGACTTACAAACACCTTAGGAACGTATCCCACATTCCTAAAACAACTCAAATTCGTGACCCACATGAAATCCTATCATAACCAACTCGATACTTTCCATACCGAGCCATAACCGACTCCGCCGCAGCCAAAGTCATCAACTGATACGATCCGATCCTTCCAACCAGATCTTCCCATCCATAAACCATCTTTGGAACCATGTTGCCATGTCATGCACCACATGCATACGTGCAAACACCTTCCTTCAACGTCCAACAACCTTCATATGCACTGCCCTTGATTTAATCATCCTGCGCAACCTCCTGACCTGCTCAACCACAATTCCTCCTGAATTTTGTTGTTGGAACCTCATCTCCTCCCTGAGACTAGTCCAAAGGATCCTGTCACCAGCCATGTCTTGAACTCAAGCAACACCTGCACATGAATAAACAACCAATCCGTACGAGCCCAAGTCCGCGACTTGACTCAAGTCAGTTCCGAACACAACACCTTCTGTGAGCACCTCACATAAGCATGCTGCAAAGCATATCAAAACGATATAAGCCTTAACCACCAAAACACACCAAAAACTTAGTAAAAGAATAATAAGAAACCTTTCCATAAGTGTAAAGCAAGTTCGAAATATTTCACATGATAATTTGGAACATTACGATCAAGCTCCGAACCTTGCCAAAGCTAACCGGAGCTTGACCCGGATCTTACCAAAGCTAGTACAACCTAGCGCCGGAGCTTACCAAAGCTAGTACATCATAGCGCCGAAGCTTACCAAAGCTAGTCGGACCTGGCACCGGAGCTAACCAAAACTATTCAGAACTAGTCATCCCAAAAGCTGGAGCTAGAAAAACATGTCGGAGCTAACCAACATAAGTCAGACCTAGCAAAACATATCGAAGCTTAACAAAGACATGCCAGAGCTATCAAAGACATGTCGGAGCTAAAGACAAAGCTCACCGGAGCTACCCAAAAGCATGTCGGATCTAGACAAAGAAAGTTGGACCTATTGTCGGACCTTGCAGAAGCTCGGAGCTAGAGTCGGACCTTGCCAAAAAGATGTTATGGAAACATTCAAAACTTTTATTGTCAAAGCAAATGTATTCAGCACATATAGGTCTCACAATCTCCCCCTTGATGAATGCATTGGCAACACCATTTAAAATCCGAACATTGGCATGAAAAGTTTTGAGAACAATTTCCCCCCTTTTTGAAAATCAAATGAGATAGAAATAAATTTCTCCCCCTATACATATTTCTCCCCCTTGCATAATTCACCATATTATCTCTCCCCCTTTGAAAATGTATTCAGCAAGGTTGAAAAGAGAAATTTTAATTGTTATGAGCATATTATAACACATACATATAAAACAAAGCTCATCCAAGTCATACTATCAAGTAACTTACACTATCACAACAATGAGATAAATAAAGTAGTGTAAGCCATGCTAGAGATCAAATGTAATTTTCAATTTAAGCAAGTCATGATCTCATAAACTTAACTATTTCAATACCTGAAAGCATGACACTTGATGTTGCATTTTATTATTTTTCAAAGCACAAATTTAGATCATATGATATTTGTAAGAGATTATATGTGCATCTGCCTTATTCTAACCAACCAAGCCAAGCCTATGTCATTTGACAATCAGAAGCTTAAGGACATGGTTTTAGTCATACACAACTTCTTCCAAGTTCATATCTGAGTGCAATGATAAGCCATCTCAAAAGAAAAAGTGCGATGCATGCATATTCTCTTGATCTTTTCTCAACTTATATTTGTTCACAAAAACTCAACATGTGAGTTGATTGCTTGATTAATTCTTTCTGATTAAAAGCACTTGTGAGCATGCACCAAGTTCAAAACAGCAAGAAAGTTCGACCATGACCAGATTTAGTGTAAGTAATTATTCCAATTACTAGACATGGCGAAAACTACAAAATGTATAACACAAGTAATGTAGTAAGAACTTTTAGCATCTAAAAGGAATCACAAAGTCATATATGTATGAAATACTATGCTCATATTATTTTAAGTTCAGATTCACACATAGACTTCCCAAGTTTCAAAACTCCCCCTCAATTTAAGCCATGAGGATGCATAACCCCTATTTCACCATGAATGTAACAAAAACGAGTGAAATTCAAAGGTCTTGTAAAAATGTCAGCCAATTGGTGTTCGGTTTCTACATGGTGATGCACAATGTTTCCTTTTTCAACATTATCACGAAGAAAGTGATACCTAATATCAATGTGCTTAGTTCTAGAATGTTGCACATGGTTTTTAGCAATGCAAATGGCACTAGTGTTATCACAAAACAGTGGAACACTATCTAGATCAACCCCATAGTCCTTAAGTGTTTGAACAATCCAAAGAATTTGTAAGCAAGCACTAGCAGCAGCTACATATTCATATTCGGCTGTGGATTGTGCAACTGAATTTTGTTTTCTAGAGGACCAAGCAACAACTGAATTACAAAGAAAATGACAAGCACCGGAAGTACTTTGCCTATCAATACTACAACCTCCAAAATCAGCATCGGAAAAAGCATTCAAAGTAACGGTTGAGGAAGAAGGAAGAAAAATGTCAAATTGTTGAGTTCCATGTAAGTACCTGAGAATCCTTTTGACGTCTTGACGATGTGAAGCACGTGGGGAGGCTTGAAACCGTGCACAAAGACATATGCTGAATTGTATGTCCAGTCTTGATGCCGTGAGGTACAAAAGTGATCCGATCATGCTTCTATATTCTTTTTGATCCACGAATTCACCATCTTCATCTAGTTCAAGTGTTGTTGCTGTTCCCATTGGTGTCCGAAGAGGCTTGCTTTTGTCCATGTTGAAGCGCATTAGGAGGTCTTTTGTATACTTCGTTTGATTCACAAAGGTACCCTCTTTGGTTTGCTTGATTTGCAGCCCCCAAAATTACGTGAGTTCTCCCATCATACTCATCTCAATCTATGAACTCATCATAGCTGAACACTTGGACACAAGATCATGAGAAACACAACCAAAGATAATATCATCCACATATACTTGAACGAATAATGAATCATTGCCATGCTTAAGCACAAAAAGAGTTTTATCAACCTTGCCCATGGTAAACCCCTTTTCAAGTAATAATGTTTTTAACCTATCATACCATGCTCTAGGGGCTTGTTTGAGACCGTACAAGGCTTTGGTCAGTTTGTAAACATGATTAGGAAAATCTGAATTTTCAAAACCCGGTGGTTGTTTGACATAAACCTCCTCATCTATGTAGCCATTAAGAAAAGCACTTTTAACATCCATTTGATATAGCTCAAAACCTTTAGATGCAGCAAAAGCTAACAAAATTCTTATGACTTCTAATCTAGCAACAGGAGCAAAAGTTTCATCAAAATCTAGACCACTAACTTGAGTGAAACCTTGAGCAACCAGCCTAGCCTTATTCCTAACCACAACCCCATCCTCACTTTGTTTATTTTTAAACGCCCATTTAGTTCCAATTAAAGTGTGACCTTGAGGTGGAGGTCAAGTTTCCAAACATTATTTCTTTCAAAATATTCTAACTCTTCTCGCATGGCAATAATCCAAGATTCATTAGTGAGTGCGTGTGATATATCTTTGGGTTCAAAAGAAGCAACAAAAGCAGAATGAGCATGAGATTTTGGATCACAAAACCTGGACCTTGTGACCCGTTCATGCAAGCTTCCAATAATCTGTTGTGGGGGATGATTCTTGACGATCCGTAGGGGAACAAATGTGTCACAAGCTTCTTCTTCATCACGTTCATTGCAGATTGATGAGCTTGTGGCTTGTGGACAATCAGGGCTAGCAGAGGTGGTAGTCGGTGCTGGCTATGAATCAAAATCAGGAGCTCGAACAATGTCATTAGCTGCTGAATTTTTGGGCAGCAGCTCCACCTCTTCCACACCTTCAACGAAAATGCTCTCCCCCTGCGGATATGGATCTGGACCTGCAATGTTTGAGCTAGTACCTGGGCTAGCTTCATCAAAATACACTTCACAAGTCTCCACAATTTTGTTAGTGTCAAGTAAAAGCACACGGTAGCCTCTAGTATGAGATGGATAACCAAGAAATATGCCATCAATGGATCTAGGTTCAAATTTATCAAGATTACCATGTTTCTTAACAAAGCATTTGCAACCAAAGACCCAAAAGTCCGTAACACTAGGCCTATGTCCAAACCGGAGCTCATATGGGGTTTTACTTAGCTTAGCGCGCAAGAGAGCACGATTTGAGACATAACAAGCGGTTGCAATCGCATCAGCCCAAAATTTCCTAGGAGTTTGATATTCATCAAGCATAGTCCTAGCCATTTCAACTACGGTTTTGTTCTTTCTTTCTAGAACACCGTTTTGTTGAGGTACATATGGTAAAGAAAATTGATGATCTATTCCATTTTCAGCACAAAAGTGATCAAAAGATTGATTTTTAAATTCAGTTCCGTTATCACTTCTAATTGCTTTTAAAGATCCTGGGTGATAAAATGATAATCTAAGAAATAAAGTTCTAAAGTGACCAAAAGCTTCATTCTTAGACTCCATAAAGTAAACCCAAGAGTATATAGAAAAATCATCAACAATAACGAGAACATACCATTTACCTCCGAAGGATTGAACACGTGAAGGTCCTACGGTGTCAAGGTGCAAAAGTTGACCCGGTTGAGCTGTCATGATCATTGTGAGAGGATTATGTGAACCTACAACCATCTTAGCATGTCCACAAGAAGAGCACACAATTTCTTTGTATCCTTTAACTTTAGGCAGCCCACGTATGCGATCAAGAGCACTAACACGCGTTGGGTGATCAAAACCTACGTGACCAAGTCTACGACGCCAAAAATATAAGTCCTTTGAATCATTAGAAACTAGACACCTATGCTTAGAGGAAGACATATCAAAATCGGCTTTAAAAACTCTTCCAAACTGAGACATGTTAAAAATAAGCTCACTATTTGAACCTACAACTTTGCAGCAGTTTTTATTGAAAATAATTTCCAGATTTTCATCTAGCAATTGTGAAACAGAAAGCAAGTTGTATTTCAAATTTTTTGACAAGCGCCACATCCTTCAAGGTGTAGTAATCATTTACTATAACCAAACCCTTAGCAATTATAGGAGTTGAAGAACTATCGGCAAAAGTAACATTCTCTACACGTGACACAAAAGAGAGGGTGGAGAACCATTCTTTGTTACCGGTCATGTGGCGTGAGCAACCTGAATCCACAATCCAAATGTTCTCCATCCTTAAGCATGTAACCTACATTGAAGCACAATACGTCGATGACTCAATACTAGGGTTAGTCAAAAGACATTTAGGTATCTAGTTCTGAGTCACACGGCGTGCAACAGGAAAACACACGAAAGCTGAGATAAAACAGCAGGTTTATGAGTCAAAGTTTGAGGTTTTTTATTCTTAACTACTGACCTATAAGGTGTTACTTGTGTAGCACAAAAATCAGTAGCTCCGGAGGCAAAAACAGAAGGTCCGGAGGTAAACTTTGAATGTTTTTGACTCATAACAGCAGGTTGCATGTTCCTGGCATTCGGTACAATATGTGCAGCAAATTTTGCATTAATGTTATGAGATCTAGCAATCATTCTTTCCCTTTTCTGTTGTTTAGCTAGTCTATAACAAAAATCTATGACATGACCATCTCTACCACAGTAGGTACAATGAAATTTAACTTTGTGTTCATGTCTAGATGAGCAAGAAATATTTTTATTTGAACCCGAATGAGACAACACTCCTGCAGATTTGAAAACCACTTCTTTTTGTTTAGGAACTGTTTGAATCAAACCACTTCCTAATGACTTTACAATTTTAGTTGGATGTGCCTTAGCATGAGCATGAGAATCAAAACCTAAACATGTTTTATCTTTGCAAGACTTGGAAGAATTCAGCAGCAAGTTTAGGTTCTTATTCCCATTAAAAACCGATCTAATGTCCTATGCATGTTATCAATTTTATCAGACAAATCAAGGCAATTTTCACATGAAGTTTTTCCTTTTAATTTGCAATTGCAACAATATTCAACTTCATGAGAACGTAAAGCGTTATTCAATATTGAAATTTCATTTATAGCATCTTTTAGTTTCTTTTCAAGATCATCACAACTAGAACAATGCAAATCAATTGTAGAACATGAAGCATCTTTTATGTTTCTAATGTCAAGTGCAGCAAGCTTTTTGTTCTTTTCAATTTCAAGTTCAAGTCTATCTAGAGTGGAGGAGTGTGCAGTTCTTAGTGTGGACAAGTGTTCATAGATTAAATCACATGAGGGACAAGAATCATCACTAGGAATCAAGGTTTTCAAACGGTTGATTTCAGATTCTAGTGATTCAATTTTAGCAGCATTATCCCTAAGCTTTTTCTCCTTCTTCTTAACAATAATAGTTGCACGAGAAATTGCATCACATATTTCATTATAGGTAGAACATACCTCATCGTCATCACTGTTGTGTTCTGCATCCTCCTGACTTGATCTTGATCTTGTTTTGCCCGCCATGAAGCATAAGTTGGCCAAATCATCTTCATCTTCATTACTTCCGATGTCCACGTCGCTTGAGCTAAGTTCCTGGAGTGCGGAGATAAAACTGTTCACCAGTTGACGACCTGAAAAGCCCTTCTTCTTCTTCTTATCATTTGTTGAGGAGTGCTTCGTCCTTGATTGTTTTTCTTCTCGGGAAGTAGAACCTGAAAGGTTTGGACAATCTGCATGAAAGTGTCCTGCCTTAACACATTCGAAGCATCGTTGAGGTCTGAAGCTTCCTCTCCTTCTAGTTCTCACATTTTGCAATGCTTTTGAGAACCTAGTAGAGAGAAGTGCTAGCTCTTCATCTGGAAACTCCGCAATTTGTTCAAGTGTTAGAGAGGACAACAAAGCAAGTGTACAACAAGATGAAGATTGACCGGAGCTAGGCATGTCACGTTGTGAAACAAAAGCAACAAACTTGTTTGGATTCTTACGTGATAAGATGTCAATTTCATGAGTCTTTAGTTTAGAGTAAAGCACATCTAATGTAAGAGAACTCATGACACTTGGTTCAGAATAGATGTAACTTTCATCTCCCAGATTGACATGTCTAATGCACTAAGAAGTTGCCTAGCATTTTCAGCATCAGAAAAATTAACATTGACACTACGCAGATTGCTGAGGATTTTATTGAAGCGAGCGAAAAGGTCATCGATAGACTCACCGGGTTGCATCTCGAAATGCATATATTCCTTTTTGAACATATCTTGTCTCACCTCCTTGATCATGTTGGATCCTTCAAGATAGTCACAAAGATCTCTCCACACATCATATGCCGATCGAAGGTGTGCAACGCGGTCGAAGTCGCTTTGAGTGAGTCCTTGGATGATCAAGTTCCGGGCTTTGTTGTTGTGGTCGACGTCCCGTAGGTTCATACCCATAACTTGATTGTTTGACAGCACATCATATGGCTTGTACACCTTTTCCCATATGGTGAAGCCTTGGGCCTGGATGAAAGCCTCCATGCGTGCCTTCCAAACCTGAAAATCAATACCAGCAAACATACAAGGTTTGGCGGAGTATTTCGCCATGATGGTTAGTCAAAAACACGTGCAAATCACACTGATTGGAGCACCGTGGCTCTGATACCAATTGTAGGGTCGTAGAGCACGTGAAAAGCTACCAGAGGGGGGGGGGTGAATGGTAGATTTAAAAATCTTATGCAGCGGAAACAATTTAATCCCAACCCCTTCGGCAGAAAAACGATATGTTAGAGAAATCGTGTGTGAAACTAATCTAAACGTGTTTGACCGTGCAAAAAGTGATATATATCAGATAGAATCATGTCACGAATAAAACAAAAGAAGAATCACTCAAATCCGTTGAGAGAAACTCAAGTTATGATCGAAAGATCGAACAAAGGTCAATCTGTCCTACCCGAGGAAAACAGTTCTGAAATGCTGCAAAGAAATTCATGTAGATCAGAAACCACAAATCCAATGACCTTGAAATTTTGAAAGATTATAGATAATCAAGTTGTGAAGACAACTTGATAAGAATCACGTCAATTGCATCTGTAAAACTCGAGTTATGATAAAACCACCTAAGAAAGGTAGTGCTGTCTAGAAACTCGACGAGTAAAACTTGTCTGGAACAAGTCCGACGAACAAGGCACAAAAGTTCCTTCAAACTAAGAATTTTATTAAATAGAACACAAGAGGAACAGCCCCAAAGTCGTGCACCACGAGCTATGGGCTCCCTTGCTTATATAACCAGCCCTTAGGCCAACCCAATCTCAACTAGGACTCTAATCCTACTCAAATCCCGAATCGAAACTTTCCATAATTGCTTAGGACTCTTCTATACGCAGGTAGAAGCAATCTCAATACTTCCAAACATCTTAGGAACGTATCCCAAATTCCTAAAACAACTCAAATTCGTGACCCACACAAAATCCTATCATAACCAACTCGATACTTTCCATACCGAGCCATAACCGACTCCGCCGCATCCAAAGTCATCAACTGATACTATCCGATCCTTCCAACCAGATCTTCCCATCCATAAACCATCTTCGGAACCATGTTGCCACATCATGCACCGCATGCATATGTGCAAACACCTTCTTTCGACGTCCAGTAACCTTCATATGCACTGCCCTTGATTCAATCATCCTGCGCGACCTTCTGACCCGCTCAACCACAATTCCTCCTGAATTTGGTTGTTGGAACCTCATCTCCTCCCTGAGACTAGTCCAAAGGATCCTGTCACCAGCCATTTCTTGAAATCAAGCAACACCTGCACATGAATAAACAACCAATCGGAACAAGCCCAAGTCCGTGACTTGACTCAAGTTAGTTCCGAACACAACACCTTACGTGAACACCTCACATAAGCATGTTGCAAAGCATATCAAAATGATATAAGCCTTAACCACCAAAACACACCAAAAACTTAGTAAGAGAATACTAAGCAACCTTTCCATAAGTGTAAAGCAAGTTCGAAATATTTCACATGAAAATTTGGAACATTACGATCAAGTTCCGAACCTTGCCAAAGCTAACCGGAGCTTGAGCCAGATCTTACAAAAGATAGTACATCCTAGCGCCGGAGCTTACCAAAGCTAGTACATCTTAGCGCCGGAGCTTACCAAAGCTAGTCGGACCTGGCGCCGGAGCTAACCAAAACTAGTCGGAACTAGTCCTCCCAAAAGCCGGAGCTAGAAAAAACATGTCAGAGCTAACCAACATAAGTCGGACCTAGCAAAACATATCGGAACTTAACAAAGACATGCCGGAGCTATCAAAGACATGATGGAGCTAAAGACAAAGCTCACCGGAGCTACCCAAAAACATGTCGGATCTAGACAAAGAAAGTCGGACCTATTGTCGGACCTTGCAAAAGCTCAGAGCTAGAGTCGGACCTTCATAAAAAGATGTTATGGCAGCATTCAAAACTTTTATTGTCAAATCCAATGTATTCAGCACACATAGGTCTCACAGTTGTGGTGTTCATTGATGACATTATGATTTACTTGAGAAACGAGGAGGAGCATGAAGAACACTTGTGGCTCACGTTGCAAAAATTGAGGGAGCATCATTTGTATGCCAAGTTTAGCAAGTGGCAGTTTTGGTTGAAAGAGGTGTCATTTTTTGGGTCATATCATCTCAGGAGGAGGAGTATCGGTTGACCCAGGAAAAGTGAGGGACGTATTGAAATGGGAACCCCCACAGAATGTCAAGGAGATATGGAGTTTTGTTAGAATGGTTGGATATTACCGTCGGTTCATCAAGGACTTTTCCAAAATAGCCAAGCCCATGACGGAGTTGCTAATGAAGGAGAAAGATTTCCAATGGACTAAAGCTCGTCAAGAAAGTTTTGAGGAGTTGAAGAAATAGTTAACAACAACCCCTGTTTTGATATTGTCGGCTGTGAGCAAAAGTTTCAATATATATTGTGATGCCTCAAGACAAGGACTTTGATGTGTGCTCATGCAAGGAGGTCAAGTGGTTGCGTATGCATCGAGACAATTGAAGAAACATGAGCAGAATTTCCGAACACGAGATTTTGAACTTGCAGCTGTGGTACATGCATTGAAGATTTGGAGATATTATATCCTTGGATATAGGTGTGAAATTTATACGGATCATAAGAGTCTCAAGTATATTTTCACACAAATGGACCATAATTTGAGGCAACGAAGATGGTTGGAGCTCATCAAGGATTATGATGTGGGGATCAACTATATCCTAGGAAAGGCTAATGTCGTGGCCGATGCATTGAGCCGGAAAGGAGTAAGTCACCAACTCGCGGTTCGAGAGCTGCCATCTGAGTTATTCAAGGAGTTTGATCGGTTGAACCTTAGATTTGTGAATGAGATGGGGCTAATGGAGTTAAATCTGACCTTGGAGCAAGAAATTCAAGAGGGTCAAACAAAGGATGAGGAAATTCAGGAGATCAAAGATAGGACCCAGGAAAGAAGGGAATTCAGGTTTGATGAGGATAACCATGGTACTTTATGGCTTGGGAAGAGGATTGTTGTGCCCAATGATAAGCATATCCGAGAAACAATATTGAAGGAGGTACATGATTCGCGATACTCAATCCATCCCAGTTGTACAAAGATGTACAAAGACTTGAAGACATGTTATTGGTGGGTCAACATGAAAAAGGACATAGCCGAATATGTAGCATCATGTGATGTGTGCCAACGAGTCAAGGCGGAACATCAAAGACCAGCTTGATTATTGCAGCCTATGAAGATTCTAGAATGGAAGTGGGAAGAAATCAGGATGGACTTTATAGTTGGGTTACCGCGTACCCAGTACGGCTATGACTCAATTTGGGTTATTGTTGATCGTTTGACTAAGTCAGCTCACTTTGTTCCCGTCAAGACCACCTATACCACCGCGAAGCTGGCAGAGCTATATATGGAGCACATTGTGTGTCGACCTGGAGTACTGAAGAAAATAGTCTCGGATAGAGGTTCTCAATTTACCTCCAGGTTTTGGCATAAATTGCATGAAGCATTGGGAACAAAGTTGGATTTTATCTTAGCATGTCACCCTCAAATGGTTGGACAAACTGAGAGGACCAATCAGATTTTAGAGGATCTGTTAAGAGCTTGTGCTTTGAAGCATGGGAAAGGTTGGGACAAAAGCTTGACGTATGCGGAATTCTCATATAACAATAGTTACCAAGCAAGCTTGAAACTGTCACCCTATGAAGCACTATATGGGAGGAAGTGTAGGACACCCTTGTTTTGGTATAAGGCAGGAGAAAACCAAGTATTTGGACCTAACATGTTGCAAGAAGTTGAGAAACAAGTCCAGGTTATTCGTGAAAACTTGAGGGCTGCTGAATCAAGGCAAAAAGGTTATGTGAACAATAGCAAAAGGAAACTAGCCTTTGAAATAGGAGATTTTATTTACCTCATGGTGTCACCAATGAGAGGTCATAAGAGGTTTAACATAAGAGGCAAGCTAGCACTTCGATACATTGGACCGTTCAAGATTTTGGACAGAAGAGGAGAAGTAGCATATGAGTTGGAGATGCCAGCTCACTTATCAGATGTTCATGATGTGTTTCATGTTTCACAGCACAAGAAGTGCTTGAGAGTGCCGGAAGAACAAGTGTCAATGGAAGAATTGGAACTAGAGGCAGATTTGGCGTGTGTCGAGAGCTCGGTCAAAATCTTGGAAACCAAGGAGAAAGTCACAAGGAACAAGGTCATTCAATGGTGTAAAGTTCAATGGAAGCATCATACAGAATCAGAGGCAACTTGGGAGCTAGAAAATGATATCAAGAAGGAATTTCCCTATCTCTTCTCTTTCGCGTCGAATCTCGAGGGCGAGATTTATTTTAAGGGGGGTAGGTTTGTAACACCCTCATTTTCATGCATCATGCATTGCATAAGTTGATATACATGTTTAACATTAATCCGCATAAAAATGAATTTAAAGCAAAACCACAGTCAAAAGTTCTGAGGAGTGCGAACTAGTCTGTTTTTGGTGCGGACTAGTCCGATTTCTCTCTGACTTTCTTCGGACTTGTCCTTTCTTGCTGCGGACTAGTACGTTTTCCTCTCTGTACCGATTTCGGACTTGTTCGATCTATTGCGGACTAGTCCGGTATTCCAATTCCTTAAAATTTTGCCATGTCCCTAGACTTGTCCGGACTTGTCTGACATCTAGCGGACTTGTCTGTTTTCCCCTCTGACTAAAATCGGACTTATCCGGTTTTGGCCAGACTTGTTTGTTTTCCTCTCTGACTAAGTTTCGACTTGTCCGATGTCTAGTCCGGACTTGTCCGACTTCTCTCTGACTAACTCGAACTAGTCCATCCTCTTACGGACTTCTCCGGTTATCATGATTCCAAGTTGATCTTTTGTTCCACAACATGTTTTTAGGTTTTACTTTAAGTGGGCCTAAGGGCGTCGTGTCTAACTCTTTTTGGAGCCCATGTGGGACCCCACACCAGCCTCCACCCACCCCAAACTCGAAATCCATCAAACCCTAGCCCTCCACCTCTTTATAAACAACCGCACCGTTGACTTTACATCCTTTTTCCTCAATTGAAAGACCACAAACCCTAGTTCGTGGAGAACCACCACCAAGGAGGGAGAAGGAGATCCCAAGCAAGAAGAAGAGGAGGAAACGAAAGAGGATAAAGTGATCAAGATCTCCATCAAGTTTTTGTTCTTCATCAATAGTTCACCTTCAAGCTTCTTCATCAACCCTAGATCGTCAAGATCCAAGAGTTGCCTCCAAAACCCTTGATTCATTGGAGTTCTAAACACCTGGTATACCTTCTACTTCCTCTTTTTCATGGGAATTCAACCCCGTTTCTCCATATTCACGTCGATCTAGAAAACCCTAGCTCGCTGTTCCTGCGAAGGGTGGACTAGTCCGGCCCTATAGCTGACTAGTCCGATTTTGCTGACTGTTTTCTGCTGAATTAAATCTAATTTGATTCGAATCAATTCCAATCCTGTCCAAACATGTTAAAAGCCATTAGAACTAGTTAGTAAACATTATTAACGACTCATTAACTAGTTTTGCTTTGCATTTACATTAATCATGCATGTCATGTCATATTGAGTAATATATGTGCACTTATTGATTTTAATTCTTGTCTTGTATGTTTATTGCGCGGTTTAGACAGATTTACGCTAGAGAGTGCTGCGGTGGACCTCTTGTACTAGAATTTTGAAGACTTTGACCCGAACCAAGCCCAAGAGCAACGCAAGTGTCCTTGAACATATTGATCCTGTTTTTACAATAAATGTTTTGTTTTCAAAACTGCATGCTTGTGTCAATTTGATGGGAATTCCTATGATAGGAAGTTTACTAGATTTGTTTAACCACCCTTGTCACCTGGATTGCATGGTAGAGAGTCGGGAAGGGCTTTTTAACCTTTTTGATTCCCTTAATTAATTGGGATGGGAAAAACTATACAATTTAATTATGCATTAGTGAGATTATGATTAATATGAACTGGTTAATATAATATGGTAATGGGTGATTTAAGCAAGTCTGGTATGTGGATGGGTTGGAAGGCATGGTGGTTTGCTTGCTTTAGATCAAAGGACTGGTTCATGCGAGAATAAGCTTGGACAACAGTGCCACCAGGAGGCCAAATATGGGTGCGGCGTAGCTGATTAATTAGGGTATTGCTAGTACTGCACGGATCATTTGGTGCAGTGGGGAAGGGGAGTCAGATTGGGTTTAGATTTTGAGGCGGGGCTCCCTGGTATCCGAATGGCACAAGAGGGGGGCTTTGGTTGAAGATGTGCTCAGTTGGAGACATCGCCACCGGTGAAACCTTAGTGGGTCCGTACATGCTAGTAGTCCCTTTGTAAAGGCAATTTTGTGACCTATTGGCCATACACCTATGGTAGTGTTTTGGCACAATGGAGGTTTCCTATAGTCGCCGACGAGTGATGAAATCACAAACACGTGGGTAAAGTGGTACAAACTCTGCAGAGTACAAAAAATTTCATGATAGGCGTGCTCCTGGTTAAGAGCACCTGAGTGACCTACATGATTAGAGAGGTTTTGGTATTGGGATGGTTTGGTACTAGTTATGGGATTAAATTATGGTTTATGGCAATGGATATGGTTATTGGTAATGAGGAATCTGGAATATTGATAATGGTAATGGACAATGAAATATGGACTGGTATTATGGTAATCATTGTGGTTTATGATGGGTTTACTTCTCATACATATAATATATTGCTTTTCAACTGCTTTAATGTACTTTTCAGCACTTAGCCTTTATTATCGTCGTCAGCTGTATCGGCTACATGTCATACTTTCCACACTTGCTGAGTACGACATGTACTCACCCTTGCAATTCCCCCACCTCAGTTGCAGGTCAGGATTGGGAGTATAACGTTGATAATGCGGAGTTCTAGGCCGTGTCTGTCGTTAGCTTGCCTGTGGATTGATTGCAGCTGCCATATACCCTATTTGCTTAGCTGCATAGTTGCTTATTTAGTTTATTTCTACTGCATTAGTTCAAACTTGTCATTAATATTCATTAGAGCTTGTATTCGAGGATATTCTGAATTGTGTAATAAAAGTGCTTAATGAATCTTGTTTTGTGGTGATTTTCTGTATATCCTTTTGTGAATGCACTCGTGTATGTGTGTTGAACATCGTGGGCACACATATGCATTCACTTGGTTCATTCCCAGAACTAGATGTCACAGTGAGGAGCCCACAAAAGGTCAGGTTTCGCTCAACCCTTTCCTCACCTAGCCACCATGGAGGCCAGCTAGCTCTTCCAATAAATCACGGTAGTAATCACAAAATTCGTTGGGCAACTCACAATCCGGGGCTCCCACAAGATTAAGGCTCAAAAAGATCAGAGATCAACATCCACACAAACTCAAATCAACGAATCAAACCCAGAGAATCAAGTAAGATCTCAACGACACGTAAACCCTTCTCTATTCATTTCCAAGACTCACAAATCCTCAAGAATCGCTCTTAGGACACCAAGAATGGTTGAGAGAGGGCTAGGAAGGCTCTAGGAAGGCTTTGGCGGCGCTAGGGTTTGAGAGGTGCCCTTTGAGGGCCGGGGGATCCCTTTTTATAGGGATCCCGACAAATAGCCATTGCCACCAGAAAAGTGCGGACTAGTCTGGCCTTTGACCCCACACTAGTCCGGCCTATGGGGACCAGTGATGTCACCCTTGACCAACTACAAAGTCCCCCACCACCTTTTCAATTCAAACGGTCACAACACCACGGACTAGTCCGTACAAGAATGAACTAGTCCAATCTGACATAGAACCAATTGTTTTGGTTGAGAACGGACAAGTCTGGTACACCGGACTAGTCTGACTCAGAACAGACTAGTCGGATCTCGCACAGAAACTTTTTTCTAGTCAGAAACGGACTAGTCTGACAGAGCGGACTAGTTCAGCCCCCTAGGGCGGACTAGTACGGTCCTTCAAGACTTAGTCCCAGAAGGACCTAGGCACACTAACCACATACTAGTCCATTCCCAAACAGACAAGTCCGAACTCACAAAAAACTCTTGGTCTGCCTAACATCGGATCAGTTCAATGTGGCCGGACTAGTCCGACCCTGTCCTTAAGGCAGTCTCAACTCATCTCTTGAACTAATCTAACTTGGACTACGAGCTCTTAGGATATTCTCAACACTTTGACACATTGAACACAATCAATCTATATGGCTGAAATCGACATAAAGAATTTAAAAACCTAAATTCTACTCTCCCAATTTTTTGCCTTTTTATACTCTTTATCCTTTTTGAGTGTATCCAGCGTCATCCATCTTTCAATCACATGTACTACACTTGTAATGCTCATTAGTCCCTTAAGTGTTGTCATTAATCATCAAAACCCACAGGGATTAGCCTAGATGCACTTTCAACCCCCCCTTTTTGGTGATTTGATGACAACACATTGAGGTTTTTGATAAAAATATAATTGAGTTGATTTTCATAACGCACAAGTGTATAAGGAGCTCCCCCTAAATGTGTGCATGATAGATTTGCAATAAGTTTAATGCACATTTGTGTGTTATGGTGGGGTGCCTACGTGTGATGCATGTGTTGAGATGTGAAAATGGAATGAAGTATGCATCTCAATTTGAATTAAGCATCATCACACATATTGGACTAGAATGATATTCAATAAGATCAACATAACATATGGAGTGATATTCGATATGATTAACATAATATAAGATAAGATAGCATAAAATTTGTATCATTGCAACCCAAATATGAAAGAGTAGGTATAATTAACATTACAACCCAGATTTTCAAAATAAAGCATAGTCCATGGATCTAATACTCCCCCTCAATATCTCCCCATTTGGCATCAAGACACCAAAAGGGAAAACGATGAAGGGAGAATAGAGAGCCTATGTCTACTCATCGTCGCTCTCGCTCTCCTCTCCATGGCCTTGGTCGCTTTCCATCTTCTCATCATCTTCATCTTGAGCATTGCCTTCTTCTTCATCATCACCAACCTCCTCAACAGCGAGAGCGGCAATAGAAGGAATGTAGGATCGAAGAGCACGTGAAAAGCTACCAAAGGAGGAATGAATGGTAGATTTAAAACTTATTTCAGTGGAAGCAACGAAAAACCCCTCGGTAGAAAACCAATATGTTAAGAAATCGTGTGTGCAACTAATCTAATCTTGATCAATCATGAACAACCAGTATAGATTGTGGAGAATAATGTCATGAGAACAAGACAACAAGAATCATGGAAAATCGTCAAGAAAAACTCAAGTTACGATTGAAAGATCGAACGAAGGTCAATCTGTTCTACCCGAGAAAAATCAGATATGCAACACTGCAAAGAAACTCGTGTAGCTCAGAAACCACAAATCCAATGACCGTGAAATTTTTACAGATGATAGATAATCAAGTTTTAAAGAGAACCCAAAAATAATCACGTCCATTGGATCTATAAAACTCGATTTATGATAAAACCACTAAGGCAAGGTAGTGCTGTGCAGAAACTCGAGGAGAAAGACTTGACAGAAACAAGTCGGACGAACAAGGCACAAAAGCTCCTTTAGACTACGAATTTTATCGATCAAAACACAAAAGGAACAACCCCAATATAGTGCACCACGATCTCTGGGCTCCCTTGCTTATATAACCAGCCATGAGGCCAACCCAAACCAAAGTAGAACTCGTATCCTACTCTTTTCCACCAAAACTTTCCATAACTGCTCAAGACTCTTCTATACACAGATAGAAGCAATCATAAGACTTCCAAACACCTTAGGAACGTATCCCACATTCCTAAAAACAACTCAACTTCGTGACCCACATAAACTCTAACCAAAACAAACTCGAAACTTTCCATAAACTAACCATAACCACCTCAGCTGCAGCCTGAGGCATATTCCAGCCGGTTGGACCATTCTGAGCAATTCTTTACGTCCACTTCTCTTCATCACACCTTGGAACCATGTTGCCACGTCCATGCACTCCTTGCACACGTGCAAACACCTTCCAACGACGTCCATGATACCTTCATATGCATTATTCTGGATGCAAACATGTTGCGTGACCTTCCGATCAACTCAACCACAAATCCTCCCGAACTTGGTTGTTGAACCTCATCTTCTCCCTAAGAGTAGTTCAATGGATCCCGTCACCAGCCATGTCTGGAACTCAAGCAACACCTGCACACGAACAAACAACCAATACTTCCGAGCACAAGTCCTCGACTTGACTCTCGTTAGTTCCGAAACTACAACACCTTACGTGAGCACCTCACATAAGCATGTTGCAAACCATAGCAAAAAGATATCAACCATAACCACCAAAACACACCAAAAACTTAGTAAAAGAATACTAAGCAAACTTTCCATAGATGTAAAGCAAGTTTGAATGATTTCAACGTAAAAGCAGAACCATTGCAATCTAGCCCTGGACCTTGCCAAAACTAACCGGACCTTGAGCCGGAGCTTACCAAAGCTAGTAGGACCTAGCACCGGAGCTTACCAAAGCTAGTCGGACATTGCGCCGGACCTAGCAAAAACATGTTGGACCTAGCCACAACAAGTCGGACCAATCCAAAACATGTCGGACCTAGCCAAAGCATGTCGGACCTAACCAAAACAAGTCGGACCTAGACAAAGTAAGTCAGACCTTACGTCGTACCTAGACAAAGCAAGTCGGACCTTACGTCGGACCTTGCCGGAGCTACCCAAAACAAGTCGAACCTATCGTCAGACCTTGCTAGAGCTTGGACCTAGAGTCGGACCTTGTTGAAAAAGGTGTTTTGGTAGTATTCAAAACTTTGTCGTCATAGCAAATGTATTCAACACACATAGGTCTCACAATCTCCCCCTTGACGAATGCATTGGCAACACCACTTAAAATCCGAACATTGGCTTATTCACATGAAATGTTTCGAAAACAATTTTGTCCCCAAAATATTTCTCCCAGAAATAAATGAGAAGAAAAACAAAAAATTCTCCCCCTGAGAAGAATCGTGCCAAAAACACTTGTGAATATGTGCAATGTGTGATCAATTTCTCCCTCTTCGACAATGTATTCAGCAAGGTTCAAAAGAGAAATTTTAATTTGTTATGAGCATATTATAACATATACATATAAACAAAGCTCATCCAAGTCATACTATCAAGTAACTCACACTATCACATCAATGAGATACATAAAGTAGTGCAAGCCATGCTAGAGATCAAGTGTAATTTTTCAATTTAAGCAAGTCATGATCTCACAAACTTAACTATTTCAAGACTTGAAAGCATGACACTTGTTGCTGCAATTTTATTTTCTTTAAGCGCAAATTTTGAACATGTGACATTTGCAGGAGATTATATGCCGCATCTGCCTTATTCTAACCAACCAAGCCAAGCTTATGTCATTTGACAATCAAAAGCTTAAGGACATGGTTTTAGTCATACACAACTTCTTCCAAGTTCATATCTAAGTGCAATGATAAGCCATGTCAAAAGAAGAAGTGCGATGCATGTATATTCTCTTGATCTTTTCTCAATTTATATTTGACCGTAAAAGCTTAACATGTGGATAGTTGATTAATTAATTTTTCATTATTAAAAGCACTTGTGAGCATGCAACAAGTTCAAAACAGTAAGAAAGTTCGATCATGACCGTATTTAGTGTAAGTAATTGTTACAATTACTAGTCATGGCAAAAACTACAAAATGTATAACATGAGTAATGTAGTAAGAACTTTCAGCATGTAAAAGGAATCATAAACTCATATATGTATGAAATACTATGCTCATATTATTTTGAATTCAGATTCACGCATATACTTCCCAAGTTTCAAAAACTCCCCCTCAATTTAAACCATGAGGATGCATAACCCCTATTTCACTATGAATGAAACAAAAACGAGTGAAATCCAAAGGTTTTGTCAAAATGTCAGCCAATTGTTGCTCGGTATCCACATGGTGAAGCACAATGTTTGTTTTTTTTTCAACATTATCATGGAGAAAGTGATACCTAATGTCAATGTGTTTCGTTCTCGAATGTTGCACGGGGATTTTAGCAATGCAAACGGCACTAGTGTTATCACAAAACAGTGGAACACTATCTAGATCAACCCCATAGTCCTTAAGTGTTTGAACAGTCCAAAGAATTTGTGAGCAAGCGCTAGCAGCAGCTACATATTCAGATTCGACTATGGATTGTGCAACTGAGTTTTATTTTCTAGAGGACCAAGCAACAAGAGAATTATCAAGAAAATGACAAGCACCCGAAGTACTTCTACTGTAAATCTTACAACCCCCCAAAATCAGCATCCGAAAAGGCTTTCAAAGTAATGGTTGAGGAAGAAGGAAGAAAAATGTCAAATTTTTGAGTTCCATGTAAGTACTTGAGAATCCTTTTGACGGCTTGACAATGTGAAGCATGTGGAGAAGCTTGAAATTGTGCACAAAGACATACACTGAATTGTATGTCCGGTCTTGATGTCGTGATGTACAAAAGTGATCCAACCATGCTTCTATATTCTTTTTGATTCATGGGTTCAACATCTTCATCAAGTTCAAGTGTTGTTGTTGTACCCATTGGTGTCCGAAGAGGCTTGCTTTTGTCCATGTTGAAGCACTCAAGAAGGTCTATTGTATACTTTGTTTGATGCACAAGGATACCTTCCTTGGTTTGCTTGATTTGCAACCCCAAAAAGTATGTGAGTTCTCCCATCATACTCATCTCAAATTCTGAACTCATCATAGTTGGACTGTGTGACTCGTTCGTGCAAGCTTCCAATGATTTGTTGTGCAGGATGACTTTTGAGGGCTCGGAGGGGAGTAGACACTTCACAAGCTTCTTCTTCTTCATGTTCATCACAAATCAATAAGCTTGTGACTTTTGGACAATCTGGACCAGCAATGGTGGTCTTCAGTGCTGGTTGTGAATCAAAATCAGGAGGTGGAACAATGTCATTAGCTGCTGAATTTTTGGGCAGCGTCACATCTTCTTCCTCATCTTCAACGAAAATACTCTCCCCCTGCGAATATGGATTCGGACCTGCAATATTTGAGCTTCATCAAAAGAAACCTCACAAGTTTCCACAATTTTGTTAGTGTCAAGTGGAAGCACGCGGTAGCCTCTAGTATGAGATGGATAACCAAGAAACATGCCAACAATAGATCTAGCTTCAAATTTATCAATATTACCATGTTTCTTAACAAAGCATTTACAACCAAAGAGCAGAAAATGTGTGACACTAGGCCTATGTCCAAACCGAAGTTCATCTGGTGTTTTTCCTAGCTTAGCACGCAAGAAAACACGATTTGAGACATAAAAAGCGGTTGCAATTGCGTCTGCCCAAAATTTTCTAGGAGTTTGATATTCATCAAGCATAGTCCTAGCCATCTCAACTAAGGCTCTGTTCTTTCTCTCTACAACACCGTTTTGTTGAGGTAATAAGGTGAAGAAAATTGATGATCTATTCCACACAAATGTGATCAAATGATTGTTTTTTAAATTCAGTTCCATTATCACTTCTAATTGCTCTTAAAGATCCTGGGTGATCAATTGATAATCTAAGAAATAAAGTTCTAAAGTGACCAAAATCTTCATTCGTAGACGCCATAAAATAAACCCAAGAGTATCTAGAATAGACATCAACAATCACAGGAACCTACAATTTACCTCCGAAGGATTGAACACGTGAAGGTCCTACGGTGTCAAGATGCAAAAGTTGACCCGGTTCAGTTGTCATGGTCATTGTTAGAGGAGCATGTGAACCTGCAACCATCTTAGCATGTCTACACGAAGAGCACATAATTTCTTTGTCACATTTAAGCTTAGGCAGCCCACATATGTGATCAAGAGCACTAACACGTGTGAGATGATCAAAGCCTATGTGACCAAGTCTACGATGCCAAAAATATAAGTGTTTGGAATCATTAGCAACTAGACACCTATACTTAGAAGAAGACATATTGAAATAAGCTTTAAAAACTCTTCCAAACTGAGACATATTAAAAATAAGCTCACTATTTGAACCTACAACTTTGCAGCAATTTTTATTGAGAATAATTTCTAGATTTTCATCTAGCAAATGTGAAACAGAAAGCAAATTGATTTCAAATATTTGACAAGTGCCACATCCTTCAAAGTTTAGTGATCATTTACTCTAGCCGAACCCTTAGCAATTATAGGAGTTGAAGAATTATCGGCAAAAGTAACATTCTCTACACGTGACACGAAAAAGAGGGAGGAGAACCATTCTTTGTTACCGGTCATGTGGCGTGAGCAACCTGAATCCACAATCCAAATGTTCTCCTTCCTCAAGCGTGTAACCTACGTAGAAGCACGATATGTCGATGACTCAATACTGGGGTTAGTGAAAAAGCATTTATGAATCCAGTACTGAGTCACACGACGTCCAGTAGGAATAAAACGCGAAAGCTGAGATAAAACAGCAGGTTTATGAGCCAAAGCTTGAGGATTTTTGTACCCAACTACTGAACTACGAGGTGTTACATGTGTAGCACGAAAAACAGTAGGTTTGGGAGCAAACTTTGCATGTTTTTGACTCATTACAGCAGGTTGCATGTTCCTATCATTCGGTATAGCATGTGCAGCAAATTTTGCATGAAAGTTATGAGATCTAGCAATCATTCTTTCTTTTTTCTGTTGTTTAGCTAGTCTATAACAAAAATCTATGACATGACCATCTCTACCACCGTAGGTACAATGATTTTAACTTTGTTTTCATGTCTAGATGAGCAAGCAACATTTTTATTTGAAACTTAATGAGACAACACTCCTGTAGATTTGAAAATCAATTCTTTTTGTTTAGGAACTCTTTGAATCAATTCACTTCCTAATGAATTTACAATTTTAGGTGGATGTTCCTTAGGATGAGAATGAGAATCAAAACCTAAACCAGTTTTATCATTGCAAGATTTAGAAGAATTCAATAGCAAGTTCAGATTCTTATTCCCATTATAAAACCGCTCTAGTGTCCTATTCATGTCATCAAGTTTCTTAGACAAGTCTACGCAGTTTTGATATAAATTTTTTCCTTTTAGTTTGCAATTGAAACAATGTTTAACTTCATGAGAACATAAAGCATTGTTCAATATAGAAATTTCATTCATAGAATCATGTAGTTTTTTATCAAGATCATCACAAGTACAATAATGCAAATCAATTGTTGAACAGCAAGCATCTTTCGAATTTTTATCATTATGTGCAGCAAGCTCTTTGTTCTTTCCAATCTCTAACTCAAGTTTATCAAGTGTGGAGGTGTGTGCACTTCTTAGAGAGGACAATTGTTCATATATTAAATCACGTGAGGAACAAGAATCATCACTAGGAATCAAAGATTTCAAATGATTATTTTTAGTTTCAAGTGAATCAATTTTAACATCATTGTCCCTAAGCTTTTTGTCCTTTTTCATAACTATAACAGTGGCATGAGAAATAGCATCACACATTTCTTCGCAAGTAGGACATACCTCTTCATTGTCGCCATTGTGTTCTGCCTCCTCCATACTTCATCTTGATTTGCCCACCATGAAGCACAAGTTTTCCAAATCATCTTCATCTTCGTCACTTCCGGTGTCCACATCGCTCGAGCCAAGTTCTTGAAGTGCGGAGATAAAACTATTCACCAATTGGCGTCCTGTAAAACCCTTCTTTTTCTTGTTGTTGTTTGCAGAGGAGTGCTTCGTCCTTGTTTGCTTTTCATCACGGGAAGTAGTACCTGAAAGGTTAGGGCAATCCGTGCGAAAATGTCCCGTCTTACCAAATTCGAAGCACCGTTGAGGTTCGACACTTCTTCTCCTTCTAGTTCTAACATTTTGTAATGCTTTTGAGAACCGAGAAGAGATGAGTGCACGCTCTTCATCTGGAAACTCTTCAATCTATTCAGGGGTTAGAGAAGACAACAAAGCAAGTGTTCCACAAGATGCAAATTGGCCGGAGCTAGGCATGTCATGTTGAGAAACAAATGCAAGAGACTTGTTGGGGTTCTTACGTGAGATAATGTCAATTTCATGAGTTTTAAATTTAGAATATAGAACATCTAAAGTAAGTGTAATCATTACAGTGGATTGTCGAATAGATGTGACTATCATCTCCCAAATTGACATGTCTAATGCACTTAGTAATTGTCTAACATTCCCAGCATCTGAAAAATTAACATTGATGCTACACAAGTTGCTGAGAATTTTATTAAAGCGAGCAAAGAGATCGTCGATGGACTCACCTGGTTGAATCTCAATGCGTATATACTCCTTTTTGAACATATTTGGCCTTACCTCCTTGATCTCGTTGGATCCTTCGTGGTAGTCGCATAGTGTTTTCCACAAATCGATGCAGATCGAAGGTGAGCAACACGGTCGAAGTCGCTTTGAGTTATCCTTGTATGATCAAGTTGCGAGCCTTGTTGTTGTTGTTGTTGACGTCTCTCAGGTTCGTAGTTGTGACTTGATCATTTGGAGGCACTTCATAAGGTTTTTACTCCTTTTCCCATATTGCAAAGCCCTGCACCTGGATGAAGGCTTCCATACGTGCCTTCCAAACCTGAAAATCAATATACCACTAAACACACAAGGTTTTGCGGAGTATTTCTCCATGATAATTAGTCAAAAACACGTGCAATCAAAAAGATTAGAGAACCATGGCTCTGATTTCAACTGTAGGATCGAAGAGCACGTGAAAAGCTACCAGAGGGGGGTGAATGGTAGATTTAAAACTTTTTTAGCGGAAGCAACGAAAAATCCCTCGGTAGAAAACCAATCTATTAAGAAATCATGTGTGCGACTAATATAAACTTGATCAATCATGACAAATAGTATAGATTGAGGAGAATCAAGTCACGAAGAAAAGATAACAAGAATCATGGAAAATCATTGAGAAAAGCTCAAGTTACGATCGAAGGATCGAACGAAGGTTAATCTGTTATACCCGAGAAATATCAGATCTGCAACACAGCAAAGAAACTCGTGTATCTCAGAAACCACTGATCCAATGACCGTGCAATTTTCACAGATGATAGATAATCAAGTTATAAAGACAACCCAAAAATAATCAAGTCAATTGGATCTGTAAAACTCGAGTTGTGATAAAACCACCGAGGCAAGGTAGTGCTGTACAGAAAGTCGAAGAGAAAGACTTGACAGAAACAAGTCGGACGAACAAGGCACAAAAGCTCCTTTAGAATACGAAATTTATTGATAAAAACACAAATGGAAAAGCCCCAAATACGTGCATCACGTGCTCTGACCTCCCTTGCTGATATAACCAGCCATGAGGCTAATCCAAACCAAACTAGGACTCGTATCCTACTCAGTTTCCACTGAAACTTTCCATAACTGCTCAAGACTCTTCTATACACAGATAGAAGCAACCTTAAGACTTCCAAACACCTTAGGAATGTATCCCACATTCCTAAAAACAACTCAACTTTGTGACCCACACAAAATCTAACCAAAACAAACTCAAAACTTTCCATAAATAAACCAAAACCACCTCAGCCGCAGCCTGAGGCATATTCCAGCCGGTTGGACCTTTCCGACCAATTCTTTAGGTCAACTTCTCGTCATCATGCCTTGGAACCATGTTGCCACGTCCATGCACTCCTTGCACACGTGCAAACACCTTCCAACGACATCCACGATACCTTCAAGTGCAATGTTCTTGATTCAAACATGATGCGCGACCTCCCGATCTACTCAACCCCAATTCCTCCCGAACTTGGTTGTTGAACCCCATCTTCTCCCTAAGACTAGTTCAATGGATCTCGTCACCAGCCATGTCTTGAACTCAAGCAACACCTGCACACAAACAAACAACCAATACTTCGGAGCACAAGTCCTCGACTTGACTCTCGTCAGTTCCAAAATCACAACACCTTACGTGAGCACCTCACATAAGCATATTGCAAACCTTAGCAAAAAGATATCAACTATAAGCACGAAAAGACACTAAAAACTTAGTAAAAGAGTACTAAGCAGACTTTCCATAGATCTAAAGCAAGTTTGAATCATTTCAAAATAAAAGCAGAACCATTACAATCTGGCTCCAAACCTTGCCAAAACTAACCGGACCGTGAGTCGGAGCTTACCAAAGCTAGCAGGACCTAGCACCGGACCTTGCCAAAGCTAGTCGGAACTTGCACTGGACCTAGCAAAAACATGTTGGACCTAGCCACAGCATGTCGGACCCAGCCAAAACATGTCAGACCTAGCCAAAGCATGTTGGACCTAACCAAAACAAGTCGGACCTAGACAAATCAAGTCAGACCTTACATCAGACCTTGCTGGAGCTACCCAAAACAAGTCGGACATATCGTCGGACCTTGCTGGAGCTCGGACCTATAGTCGGACCTTGTTGAAAAGGGTGTTTTGGTAGTATTCAAAACAATATCGTCATAGCCAATGCATTCAGCACACATAGGTCTCACAAGGAGCACCCCCATCACTAAAGAGTGCAGCCTCCACCTTCGAGAGCTCCGGGAAAGGTGTGATTTCTTCAGCATCAGAGGTCTCTGGGGACATGGGAATGTCCGCCTTATAACAAAGTCTTCTCAAGTACTTTTCACGCTTCTTGGCCGTCTTCTGAGTTTTGACTTCAACTTTGCGGCAAGAAGTGAATATAGCCTTCAAGAATTTGAGAATGGCACTAGAAGTGTCACCGAAGGAGGAAGAGGCGGGAGCGGGAGAAGAAGGAAGCACAAAAGAGGTACCCCTCCTCGAGGCTCTGCCAATCTTCAGTGCAGGAGAAGGAATTTGAGGGTGGAGTTCTCTATGCTTTACATCCTTTACAAACTCCAATCCTGAAACTTTCTCTATCAAGCACATGATGAAGGGAGCATATCCACACGAGCGGTTGGGAGTGTGGGATATGTTGAAGATGTCACTGTAGATATAGTCAAAGACATTGAATTTCTCATCTCCAACTATCAATTTCATCAAGTTCCTCAAGTTGCCTTGGATGATGCATGCGTCCCCATCCTTAAGTGCTAGATTTTTCTCAATAATCGATTGAGCACACTAAAAAAGGGGTGAAGAACCTTGGCTGCGGGGGGGGGGGGGGGGGATTGTAGAAACCAACCTAGCACATGAACTCCATCTCCCCCAAATCCATTGCCTTCAGATTGTGAATGATCAAACCATAGCTTAGGAACTCCTAAAGACCAATGATCCTCGCAAAATCATCATAGACGATGGAGTATTAGACTCCGTTGACCAACCAAGTGATACTCCTATCTCCAAATGTGGAGAAGTAGCAAGTGGTGTAGAATTGAGCTACCACCTCCATGTTCTAGTTATACTTGAATCCAAGCAACTTCTTGAGTCCATCGTGCTCAACCAGCCTGAATTACTGCATTGAAAGCTCGATGGTTCTTCTTCTCCATATAGGCCCAATCCACCCACTGAGCGTCTGCCACTAGTGTCTTCTTTGATAAGTATACTAAGCGATAAAATCATAATGAAAGTCACACCAAAAACGATGATATGCAGTAGTCTTATCATAGTCATAGGGATTATTCAATATGAATTTATTTGCCTTTCCCTTGAAAGATGTTGCTTGCAAGATCCGGATGCCGGTTGGGGTCATGCAAAGGTGGGGGCATCACCAAAGGTCCAATAGGGCCTTGTGGAGGTCCACTTGACCCCATGAAACGGTCTCGGTTGGCCAACCCCCTACCAGCTAGGGCTTTCTTCCTTGGAGGTGCCTTCTTGACTGGCACCTTCTTTGTAGGGACTTTTGCCTTGCCTTTTGCCTTAGCTATACTGCTCTCAATCATGGGTCGTTTTCCTTTATCGGCCACTTGGGCCCTTTGCTTTTTACCGATGGTCACAAGCTTTTTTATTTGACTCGCTTGCTCTTCAGCGGCTTGGGCATGGGCCGCACTTCCATCATGCTTCTCTTTTGTCGTCGCCTCACTCATGCAAGCGAGCTCTGCTTCGAGGGTCGCTTGCTCCGCATCTCTTCGACAATAGCATTCTTGACGGACTGCCTCCTTTTCCGGATTAGAAAGAGGAGAGTCATTGCGCCGAGGCATGCTAAAATGATGATAACAAGAGGATATGAGATGAGAACAAATAGGATATTGTGGTAGAAGCGTAGAAAAATTCGCTAAGTTAGGAGTTAACTCTAGGTTAGGTTGGACTAGTCCACCCCTGTTTGGACTAGTCCGGTAAGGAACAAACTTGTCCGTCCTTGGTCCGGACTAGTCCGAACCTCCCAATGATGAACCCTAACTAATCGATTTTTCTACACATATCGATAATAGGGTGCAATATTGCAAGGAAAGGGTTGCAAGATGAAGAACATTCAATAGGGACTCTAAGTTACAAAAGTAGCAACCTAGAATCGATGGAATCAAATAAGTCAGGGTTAGGGCCAAAAGTCACCTTGAGATGACAGAAGAGAAGAAATCCGTGGCGAAGAGTGGAGTAGTCCGGGATTTGCCTTCCCGGCACTCCGAAGGTGTTCACACACGGATTCCTCGAAGATTTTGGTGGAGAACCTAAAAATTCGCCAATGGGGGCATTTTGAGGAGAGATGCGCACGTGTTTGAATTGTTGAGGAGAGGGAGAGGTCAGGCTCGATGTTTGGGGTTTAAGTCCCCACAGCTACGGACTAGTCCGGTGGGGACACTGGACAAGTTCGGGTGCCGGACCAGATCCGAACTAATGAGGAAGTCCGGACAAGTCCGGTGACAGGCCGGACTAGTTCGGTTCTAGACAGCAAAATCTCATCTATATTGAGAGATTTGCACGGAGTGATCCATATGGACTAAGTTTTCACAAATATTCTCAATGAATATGGTCAGTAAAGCACACAGACAATCATACAATGACCATGATTCAAGGAGACAATAATCGAAAATAATTTGATAGAAAATTTAGGAAGGCAAGTTTTCGAAAGCATGCATAATTTGAAGAGAATAAACATGTAACAATCATACGTGCAACATCTCAAGTCACATTTTGAGAATCAATGATATTTAGCTCATTCCAAAGTTCACAAAAGCATTTTTCATCTAGTGGCTTGGTGAAGATATCGGCTAGTTGTTTTTCGTTTCTCACATGTGAAATGACAATATCTGCCTATATTGAATGGTCTCTCAAGAAATGGTGTCGGATGTCAATTTGTTTGGTTCTAGAGTGTTTAACAGGGTTATTTGACACCTAGTTCCAAAAATGAACCAAGTGAATGCATATATGTGCCCAGGATGTTCATCACACATACATGACAAAACCACAAACGATATACACAAAATTACCACGGCACAAACTAGTAAATAATTACTTTAATTACAATATTCAAATAGTTCTCCAAAATACAAAATCTAATGATCATTAATACTAATACTACTACTGCAGCGGAAATGATCGAAACTAAGCAAGCTAAGCAAATGGGATAGCGCAGCTCCAAGCATAACCATAGGCAAGTCGACGGCATCACACAACCTAGAACTTTGCATTATTCTTGTGATACTCCCAAACGTCACCTAAAACTGTTGGTAGGGGAATTGCAAGGGTGAGCACGTGCCATACTCGGCAAGTGTGGGAAAATAATGACAAGTTGCTTAAGAAAGGAACGATAATAAACAATGGCTATTTGCTTAAAAGTACATGTAAAAAACATCCTACAATGTCTATGTGAATTAATCCCATCATATCCCAAATAATTACCAATTACGAGTCCAACACCATCATTTACCATCATACCACATCCATCAATGTTTATCCATCCATATACCAGATTCTTACCATCATCATCAAACATGTCCATTTATCACAACCCAAACCATAACCAAACCATTCCAATTCCCAAATTTCTGATTTCCACTCTAATCATTGAAGTTGTCCAGGTGCTCTTAACTGGGAGCACGACTATCATGATAGTTTTTAACACTCTACAGAGGTTGTGCCACTTTATCCACATGCTCATGATTTCATCACCTTCCGACAACTAAGAATATCCCTTATGCCGTCTCACACTTCCTTTGGTGTGTGGCCAAGAGATCACAAAATAGCTTCTACAAAGGGACCACTAGTATGTATGGACACACTAAGGATTCACCAGCAGGCTCGAATCTCCATTCCCCCATCCATGAGCTTCCTCATGTGCCATGCATTTCCCAGGGTAGCCCTCCTCGACTCCCATTCCCCGCACCATCTAATGGTTCATACAATACCTGCAGCACACCTAATTATTCAGCTACGTCGCACTCATACTTGACCATGTGGTGGTACTGTTGTCCTGGCATATTATTGCATGAACCGATCCTTAGATCTAAAGTAAGCGAAACCACCATATCTTCCAACCCAATCCGCAAACCATGCTTGCTTAGATCTCCCAATCCCATGTTACCAATTAACCATGTTCATAAATTCTCATCATCCATATGTTCATTAGTTCATAATTAATCCATTTGGTTGTTTTCCCATCACAATTAATTAGAGCGAAGCAAAATGGTAAAATACCGTTCCCAACTCCCTACATGTATTTGAAGCCACAAGGATGATCGAACATGTCTAGTATACACCTATAAATGGGTTTCCCATCAATTTGACACAAGCATGCAGTTTGGCAAACAAAACATTTGAAAACAGGATAAAAAAGTTCAAGGACAGTTGCCTTGCTCTTGAGACTGGGTAGGATCAAAAGCTTCGAAGTTCTGGTGCTGGAGGTCCTTGACAGCACCCTCTAAAGCAGTACCTTCTATTCCGCGCGACAAATATACAAAACAAGAATTAAAATCAATAAATTCAAAAATATTACTCAATATGCCATGATATGCATGAATGGTGCAATTATGTGGTAACACATGTTATTGGGTTGCTATTATTGCTTACTAACTAGTTACAATTGAGTTTTACATGTTTGAACAAGTTCCAAGTCATTTCAAAGAATATTAGAGAAGTTCCGGGAATTTCCAGAACTGAAGGACCGGACTAGTCTGCAACTGACCCGGACATGTCCGTTCTGGATCAGAGAGGATGTCGGACTAGTCCGCACTGGACCGAACAAGTCCGTTATGGTTAGGGTTTTGGCTAATTTTCATCTAGAGCATAGTTTGAGTTAAAATAGAACCATAATTTACATGGAAAAGATGAATCTAAGGTATCTACCACGAATCCAAGGGTCTAAAAGTTGAAGACTCGAGAATTTGACGTCTAGATCGAAGGAGACGAAAACTGGCAAAGGAGGATGTTGACTTTGAGGGATTGATGATGAAGATCGCAGCAGCGACAACGACCTTGGTTGATCCTCCTCCTTCCTCCCTCCTCCTTGTTCTTCATGCGGTGGAGGCTTCTTCATGGCGGCCCTCACGAACTAGGTTTAAGTGTTTCTTCTAATGTGGCAAAGAGATGAAAGGGTGGGTGGTGGGATGTTTGTATAGAGTGGAGGTGCTAGGATTTGGGTGGAACTCGAGTATAAGGTGGTGGAGGCCTTGGTGGGGTCCCACATGCGTGCCAAGGGGTTGGGAACAAAATTCTTGGGCCCACTTAAGGCAATTATCCAATAACTTGTCATGGAGGAAAAGTAGAATCCGAGTCGGGCACACCGGACTAGTCCGCACAGGGGTCGGACAAGTCTGATCTCGAACAGAAGGTAGAACGGACAAGTGCGATGAGAGTCTGGACAACTCCGGTCAGGACCAGAAAGCAAAACAGACAAGTCTGGTACTGGGTCGGACAAGTTTGGTCGCTTGTCCAGTTTTCAAAATCTGGACCAAATTGAGAAATTATCGGACAACTTTGAAGTTCCAATAATGAAGATCGGACTAGTCTGTACATGAGAACGGACAAGTTTGGAAAACAAAAGGAACGTTTTTCAGACTAATCCGTAGAAAATAGGAGACAAGTCCGGAAAACAACAGGGATTACATCGGACCAGTCTGCGGTCCAATCTGGAAAACAACAGGGATTACTGATACAGGTTTTTAATTGTTGTTTTGGTTCTAATTCATTTTAAACCTGTTCCTTTCTGTGTTTCTTAATGTTAACATGTATAAGGATGTATGCAATGCATGATGGATGAAATGAGGGTGTTACAGGTAATCTCAATAGCACTCTCATTGTCTCATAGGCGTGGAACATGATTCATATTGAGACCATAATCCCGTAGAGTTTGTCGCATCCAAAGAAGTTGTGGACAACAACTTCCGGCTGTGACATACTCCACTTCGGCTGTGGATAGGGCAATGGAATTTTGTTTCTTGGATGACCATGATACTAAGGACCTACCCAAGAATTGGCAAGTTCTAGAGGTACTTTTCCTATCCACTTTGCATCCGGCATAATCCGCATCATAGTATCCGATGAGATTGAACCTTGACCCTTTGGAATACGACAACCCTAGGTTAGGTGTATGAACTAAATAGCGCAAGATTCTCTTTACGACTGTCAAGTGACACTCCTTAGGAGCGGCTTGAAACCTTGCACACATGCATACACTTAACATAACATCGGGCCTATATGCACAAAGGAGTGATGCAATCATGGAATGGTGTACCTTTTGGTCGACGCTAGGGCTGTCTTGGTTGAGGTCGAGATGTCCATTTGTCGCCTTTGGCGTCTTGATGGGCTTGGCTTTCTCCACGTCAAACTTCTTGAGGATGTCTTGGGTATACTTGGTTTGACATATGTGTGGAGACCGGAATCCCGACCTCCAAGGATCTCATTGGGTGGTGTCGTGCGATGCGACACCCAATAGTATACAAGAAAATGACGAGAACAATTTACAATACCAAGTATTTATTGAAAAGCACATCAAAAGATTTATAATACTAACGAAAGGAAAGAGAACTATACATCATAGCTACGCTCTCGGCACTAGCTATGCAAAAGCAAAGTCATCCATGCCTTGGATACTTCGCACTAGCAACACCCAATTTACGGCAGTGTGCAGGGTTCCCACTTGGCTGTAAACCCTGGAGGGGGTGCAACCTCGTCATCTAACCCATCATTAGTTGTATAATCTGCAAAAACTTGTTAACTGCAAATGTGAGCATAAGGCTCAGCATGACTAACCCGTCTCACTAGACATATGCAAGGGTGAATACTAAGCATAGGTAAGGTAAAGCATAAAGGACTCGCCTACAAGTGGATCCTTATAGTCATGTTTTTAATTAGCACATGACATTCTTCAGGCACGGCACATCATAAGCTCCACAATCAAACAAGAAACATTTTGCCAATGATATGGCATGCACAAACCACATAATGCTATTACAGGTAAAGTATGGGGAAACTGTAAAATTTTAATTGTACTATCTCTAAGCCAAACAAGGTTGTCAAAGCAATTTGTAATCCAATATATATCATACTCTCATGACTTCTTCAGTATTTACTACATCACAGCGCAGTGAACAAGTGGTACTCTATTACCGCGAGGGACGGTGATTGCAATCAGGACATACCCGGAACAACACGACACATACGCACTTTCAGAAATGTCAGTGATTACTTACAGCAGTACCTACATAACATTTCAGTACTAGATGTACATGGCCACCTTTCACTAAACACTCGAATGTCGAACTGGTCGATCCGTCACGAGCAAGAGGTCACTGCGTGGGGCGTACTCTGACGTGTCCACCAGCTGATTTACACCTTGCTGCCCTCAACCCATGCCTATAAAATGGAATGGAATGCCTCAACAAACTAGTATCAAGCTACGTCAGTTTACTAGAGGCCATTCCTCCAGTATGTCGCTGGTACAATTAAAGCTTGTCCAGCAGGACCGCACACGAAACGGTCCTCAATCGACACAAGCAGGGCTACACACATGAGACCACGTCTTGCTGCATCCTACCCACTGCTTGGTCTCAATTTCATATTCGTAAACCATTTTCTGATTTCATATCGTCCCTTGTGATAAAATTCCTATCTCGTGAGTAGATTCCAACTACTCGACATCTACCGAATTCCAATGAGCATAAACATAGTAGTGTCTACTCAACGGGCCGTAGACCTACCCAAGACTACATAAGATTTTTGGGCCACACAAGTGGATGTCAAACATCTTAAACGTAATGCACAATCATCTGAAGACGTAAGGTGAAATAAAAACTTCAAAAAACACTGTAAGGAACTTAAATGCAGAGCGGGGCTTGCCTGAATGCGAGTCTGAGCCTATGTTAGTTTCTGGCAGCTGGACTTCCAAAGCTTCTGGCTGCTCCTCAATTTCAGCTACTACACGATATGCATATACTAGGTATTAATGACTTTGAAAATAATTAATATGCTTGAGGTGATGTGAATATCCTAGGATGAAAATAAGATAATTATCTTAATTGGCTTTGGGACTTTTATGGTAGATACTAGTGACTATAGAGAAGACTCTTGCATAGAACAGGAGATGATCAAGGAAGTTTGTTGTTCTTCCAAATTATGGTAAGCAATAACGTTCTCTAAATTTTGGTTGAAATTTTCAGAGACCTATCATGGCTACCAGGGGTTGTATCACGTAGAGGGGGTCTCACTGATTCTAGTCAAATTTGTTTCACTATTTCCTAAGCTTCCTACAAGGAGAAACTGATTTTGCAAGTTTGGGGAAATTGATTTTTTTTCTTCATTTTTCTCAATTTAGAACTCATAGAGATTTGGAATATTAATCAACCCAGTAATTGAAGTCCAATGAACTTGAAATTTTTACTGGATACCAAATGTATTAATACTAGGGTTCTGACAAAAATTGGAAATTTCCAATTAGCAGAACTTTAGGAATGAATTCTTTAAGCGTTTTCTTCTCTGAATTATAGAGACATTTCTATGGCTTTTCATACAAATCCAAGAGCACCAATGGAAAGTATTCTTCATGCTGGTTCTAATAAAATTTATTTGGGAATTTTTGGATAATTCTACTGGAAGTTATGGATTTTCCAAGTTTGGATTGAATCTGGATTTATTTTTCCTATTGGAAATTTCAAATAAAGGGGCCGGTCCCACTTCATTTGAATCGGGCCAATCAGAACTGAGCCACACCGGGAGCCACGGGGTTAACCCGCGCAGCCACACTGGACCTGCATCCACAGTTGATCCCATGCGAGGGGGAAGTCGTTGACAGGTGGGACCTGCACCCTTCGTCGACCTCCGGACGCGGTAGCGTCTCTCGCCGGAACTGCGGTGGCGCTTCGCCGGACTAGGTTGCGTCGACCTCCCTCTGGCCTCGCCTTGACCACTTAACCATAAAATCGACCGCACAAGCCGATGGTGGGGTCCAATCGAGTCGGCGATGGCCGGAAACGGCGGTGCGACGGTGACGGCGGACCTAGGGTTTCGGAGATCGTCAGAAACGCTCGAAAATGGCGCAATAGGCTCGGGACAAGGTCGGGAATGTTTCTGGAAGCACCAGGATGATGATTTGGGGGTTAGAACGGGGTGACATCGCCGGCAAAGCTGAGTTCGACAGCGAAGTATGGTTTTTCATCCGGCGGCCGCGAAATCTTGAAATCTAAGGTGCTCGGTTGATAACTTTCAGTGTCCTTGGGCAGGGAGCTTCGTCAGGACATATAGAAGCTATCTGCTAACCAGATTAAAGGATGATTGCAAGAATGAAACGAATTTAAGCGTGAAGCCTCGCCATTCTATTGAAAAATCATTCGGTTATCGAATAACAACTCGAGCTACACTTCATGGCATAGGCTTAGTTTTGGTGAGTATAATATAGAGAGGATTGCGGACCTTTTTGCTTAAAGGATCGAGGCTGGAAACAGCCTAGAACTGGAGCTCGATGGTGAGACAGTGAAGGTTCTCAGCGGCTTCCTCGACTGCGACCGGAAAACTTCAAAATATCCCAAGCAGAAGATATGTCACGATCAATGACAAAATAGAATATGTAGAGGATGTTGTGACAAGCCTTTTATCTACTTACATCTCGGGGAGAAACGGCTTCAATCGTCGGCGAAAAATCGATCGAACAAAGGCGGCGGTAATGGCGCGAACCGAGGTGGAGTTCAACGGCGACGGCCAAGGGGGGTTATTTATAGGGACGAAGGGATGAGGGGAGCGCGCCACGGTGCAAGAAAGCAGGAAGCTCGATGGTTGCATGCCACGTCCCGGTGTCATGAGCTGCCAGAGTCGATCGGCGGGGAGAGCTGGATACAGAGCACCCCGTGGGTTGCACTCGAGTAGGTCAGGCTGACATTGGGTCCCACCTCCTCTTATCCTCTTCCCCTCTCTGTACCATCAATTCTCCTACCAAACTTGATCCAAAAATTCTAGATTTTTGTGGGGAGTCCAAAGAAAATATCTGGAATTTGATTATGCAATTGGATTTCGAATGACCAAGGTTCAATTGAATTTTAAATTTGAATTGAAATTGGATGAAATTCAATGGTGTCACTGAATTAAATAGCAATTGAGTTCCAAAAATTGTGAAACTTTGAGGATAAGTCAAGCAAGTCACGCTGACCATGATGGTATGTTCAAATCTTGATGTTAAATAAGTTTGAACAGAATTCAAAATTTGAATTCATAATATGGTCTGAATTTGCTAAGCGTCTCAAATAAAATAGCAAATGGAGTTCAAAATCTATGAAACTTTGCAAGAAGTCTATTTGGAATTTTAGTAAACCATAGAAAAATTTATGGCCTCAGATTTGAATATTTTTGACAGGGCCAAATGTACAGTAGCATATTCAATTTGTAATTAATTTGAATACATATTGGGTACTACATATTAATTTGACCTAGCATCCTCCATTCAAATAATTCCAAACATTGAAGAGAGGTCAAAAGAATTTATCTAAGATTATTGGTGAAGTCCATTCCTCATGTTAATAAAATTTAAGCATGAGTGGAAGAAAAGATTTGATGAGATCAAACTCATAAGCATAGCTATAATTGGTTTCCATTAGGGTTGATAACGAACTTACAACTGAACCTCATATGAAGAAAAATGTGGGATTTTAAATTCCTCCCCCCTTGAAAGAATGTCGTCCCAAGATTACAAAAGGAAGGATAAAAGAAAAAGATCTAATGAACATATGATGTTAACAAGTCCAGATAGTTGGTTCTATGCTATTCCTCACTTTCCCACGTTGCTTCATCAGCGGTGTGGTTTCCCCACAAGACCTTGTAGAAATGCAAGGTGCGGTTTCTTGTGGTACGAGTCTTCTCATCGACTATCTGAGTTGGATGCTCAGAGTAAGTAAGATCTGGTTGAAGAGCTTCCAAATCCTCCATACGGACTTCCGCTGGGGCCTTGAGACATTTTCTCAACTGTGAAATGTGGAACACATTGTGGACCCCTGAAAGCGACGCTGGCAGCTCTAGTCGATAAGCTACAGGTCCGCATTGCTCACTTCTTGTGAATGGTCCGATGAAATGTGGAGCTAGCTTCCCTTTTACTCCGAAGCAATGAATCCTTTTCATTGGGGATACACGAAGGTAAACGTGATCCCCGATATCAAAGTGAAGGGGTCGACTTCATTTGTCTGCATAGCTTTTCTGACAAGACTGAGCAACCTTGAGGTTGGCTTGAATAACTCATACTCGTTCTTCGGCTTCCTTTACCAAGTCTATACCCTATGTTACTCGTTCACCGGATTCACACCAGTTCAAAGGTGTGCGGCACTTCCGGCCATAAAGAGCTTCATATGGTGCCATTTGGATGCGAGTCTGATAACCATTGTTGTATGAAAACTCTGCCAATGTTAGATGATCATCCCAATTCTTACCATGGTGAATGGCACAGGCGTGGAGCATATCCTCTAGCACTTGGTTTACTCGTTCTGTTTGACCATCAGTCTGTGAATGGTAAGCTGAGCTTTGAATCATCTTGGTACCCAAAGATGTGTGGAGCTGCTCCCAAAATTGAGCAACGAACAAGGTTCCTCGATCTGATACAATAGTTCGGGGTACTCCGTGTAAGCATAAGATCCTAGCAATATACAACTCTGCATATCCACTACAGGAAACGCCAACAATTACGTCAGCCAACGCAACTTACGTGGGCCAACCGACGTAATTAAGTTACTTATGTCGGTGCCTGGAAACCGACGTAAGTTAAATAAATTATGTCAGCTTCTATCCCCTGGCCGACGTAAGTAAAAGAACCGACGACAATTAATGGATACTTACGTCGGCCGTGGCCCGTAGCCGATGTAAGTTTAGTACCCAACGTAAGATAACATTTACTTACGTCGGTCTTGATGTCGGCCGACGTAAGTAACCACGGCCGACGTAAGTTGTTGATTTAACCTAACCGCGCGAGCCGTGCACGCCTTCTCATTTTCCCTGCGCCGCAGCAAGGTGATCAGCTCGAGTTTTTTTTTTAAATTCATATACACAGTGTGAATAATGTGTTTAGGGAATTATTCCTACAAATTATATGTGTTTAGGAAATTATTCCTACAAATTATATAGATACACAATAGGGAATCATGCATGGTTTAGGGTTTAGGGTTAAAATGTATACACAGTGCGAATAATGTTTACTATGCTTATGTTAGAATTAAATCGATAAATTGATGAATTACAAATGATGAATTTTTATGCTTACTTGTTATGCTTAGAATTATGGTTAGAATTGAATTGGTTATGTTTAGGTTTAATTTAATTGAATTGAATTGCTTATGTTAGAATTGAGTTGATAAATTGATGAACTAAAATGGATAATTGTTATGTTTAGGTTTATTTGAATTGCTTAGTTTTTTGAATTATGGTTACAATTTTAATTTTGATTGCTTGAGTGTTTAAGTACTATATATATATATAAATGGGCTTCGGACCGGCTTGACAAGGCCTGACAAGGCCCATTTAGTGGTAAGGTAAAGTATGTGTGTAGACAGGCACGAAGGCGAACGACGGCGGTGAGGATGGCAAGCACCTGCGCGTGGATGGTGTACCCCGACGACGGCGGGTCCAGACTGGACATAACGTATGATGAGCTAACACTAAAGTCGTCTTAAGTTAACGGCGGGCTTCGATGGGGCATAACTTACTCTCTAAGACCAACTGGATGTGGAGCGTAATACCCTACTCCACATGGATGTGGAATTGTCATCTAAGACCAACTTTTCTCTTAGTCTTTATCTAGTTCTTTCCTCTCTCTTAAATGCCCTCAAAATGAAAATGAGCAACGTAACCTATAGCAATATATTACCCGTTTCGGATCGGCACGTCTCACATGCCATTGGCATGTGAGACATGCAGGTTCGGAATTGTCCCTTTTTGGACAGCCTCGGAGTGACCGAGGGGGCGTGGCTTGTGACGAGACGCGGGTCCGGATTTGGACGAGATTTCGGTGGCGTAACCCTGTTGTTCTCTGCTGCACCATTTTTTGGGCGTGCAGTGGAGAACATCGGGGTTATGCTCCCGAAATTTCGTTCGAATCCGGATCACGCGTCTCGTCATGAGCACGCTCCGCTCGTTCACTCTTGGGTGGGTTTAGGATCTATCTGCCTAGGTTGTAGGGCCGTGACATAACATAACAATACATTAACGACAATTTCTTTTGCGTTAAACTGCAGAGTCAAACATGGGCGAAGATCGTAGTTGGATGTACACTGGTTGGAAGAGCAGAACTGGGCGTGGTGCCCATGTACGAAATGCCGAAACAGAACGTTTTTGGACAAAGTGGAACTTACGTTGCACTTGTGTCGAAACGGTTACGTGTCACATTATGAGTTGTGGAACTTCCACGGCGAGACAGCTTCTCAAGATGTACAAGAAGTGGAAGCGGACAATGATGATGCTCAAGAGGTTGATATGATGGATGAGATGCTGGAAGCTATATGACCAGAGCTTATAGAAGATACTCAAACAGCAGAGGTTAAAGAGTTCTTCAAACGTCTCAAAGATTCAGAAGAGGCTCTGCATGAACACACTAAAATGTCAATCCTCGATTTTGTGACTAGACTTATGGCAATTAAGTCTAAGTTCTTCTTTTCTAACAATTGTTACAATATGCTCATCGATTTGTTCAAAGATGCCCTTCCACAACCCAACAAAGTGCCTAAGGATATGTACAACTCGAAGAAAATTCTTTCCGGTCTTGGTATGAAGCACGAAAAGATTGATGTGTGTCCGGACAACTGCATGCTTTTCTGTAGAGAGAATGCCAATGAGAACAAATGTTTGAAATGTGGTCAACCGAGGTTTGCCGAAGTTGTTAATAACGATGGTAATACTGTGACTACAGAAGTCACACGTAAGCAACTTCGTTACTTACCTGTGACACCGAGGTTGAAGCGGTCTTTCCTTTCAAAAAAAAAAAAAAACGACCAGACACATGAGATGGCACAAAGAAGGTGAGCGTGAGAACAATGGAGTCATGACGCACCCGTCCGATGGTGAGGTATGGAAGGCGCTGGACCGGTTCGACCATGAATTCGCTCGTGAAGCGAGAAATGTTCGCATTGTGTTGGCGACAGATGGGTTCACGCCGTTCAGCACAAACGCCGCACCATACTCCTGTTGGCCCGTCTTTGTCATCCCGTACAATCTTCCACCGGCTTTTTGCATGAAGAATGAGTTTATGTTTCTTAGCCTCATTGTACCTAGGCCAGATCATCCTGGGTCACGTCTCAACGTGATGTTGAAACCATTGATCGAAGAGTTGAAAATGTTGTGGACAGGAGTCGAAGCGTACGACTGTTACAAGAAATAGAAATTCAACCTCTGAGCAGCTTATTTGTGGTCCGTTCATGATTTTCCGGCATACGGCATGTTTTCTGGATGGAGCACTCATGGTCGGTTGACGTGTCCGATATGTGCATCAGATACCGATTGCTTTCGACTTACCCATGGAGGCAAGATATCATACTTCGATTGTCTTAGACGTTGGCTGCCTCCGAATCACTTGTTTAGACAACAGAGGAATGTCTTCAGAAAGAACACCATTGTCACTAAAGGACCACCGAAACGTCTTAACGGGTCAAAAATATCTGATATGTTGGACAAATTGGTGCCAGATGAAGGTCGTCCTAGATATTTCGAAGGTTACGGAGACAAATACAATTGGACTCACATATGTGGACTTTGGGAGTTACAGTATGTGAAGTCATTGATTCTAAGGCACAATATTGATGTTATGCATCAAGAGCGTAACATGGCCGAATGTATCATAAGCACATGCATGGACATGATGAGCAAAACAAAAGACAATTTAAAGGCTCGAAAGGATCTTGCCGAGCTTTGTAACCGTCAAACTCTTGATCTCTTTGAAAATGGTGGTAAACCACGCGCTCCTTTCTGTCTTCAACCTAAATAAAAAAATGAAGTTCTCGAATGGTTGCAAAGGTTGAAATTCCCAGATGGTTATGCAGCTAGTCTGAGACGAGGCGTGAATGTGAAAACGGGAAAGCTCATTGGGTTGAAGAGTCATGATTATCACATAATCATGGAAAGACTTCTACCTGTTATGTTTCGAGGCTATATTGACAATGCAGTGTGGAAGGTGTTAGTCGAGCTTAGCCACTTCTATAGGCAACTCTGTGCTAAAGAAATCACGCCAGAGATGATGACTAAATTGGAAAAGGAGGTTCCGGTACTTTTGTGTAAGATCGAAAAAATTTTTCCTCCAGGATTTTTCAATCCAATGCAAAATCTCTTAATACATCTTCCATTTGAAGCGAAAGTAGGCGGTCCCGTGCAATATAGGTGGATGTATCATATTGAAAGATCACTTAGATATCTGAAACCAATGGTTGGTAAAAGGGCAAGGGTTGAAGGTTGCATCGTCGAAGCTTTTACTCTTAAGGAAGTAGGATACTTCTCAAGTGTTTACTTTGCAGAGGAAAACAATGTTAATACTTCGGTAATGCGATACAATATAGATGAGCAACCTCCTTGTAGCGATCTCTCCATTTTTGCAACAAGAGGCACTATTGTTGGTAGTTACACTTCGTATGATGTTAGCGAAAAAGAAAGGCGTGCTGCATTCTTCTACATGTACGCTAATATGGAAGAAATGAATGAATATTTCAAGTAAGTGTTTCTCCTACACTTATGCTTTTCACCATCTTTTCCGACACATGTATTCTAAAAGGTTCTCTTTGTCGTGTAGTATGTTCGACAAGCAAAATTGGAGACATAGACATCACCCCACAAGCAAGCAAATAGAACATATTCGATGGGAAGGAATAAACGGGGGATCTAATTTTCTCTCCTGGTTTCGAGATCATGTAATGTTTTCTCGATAACTAATCAATGTTAACAATGTTTTCTTATAACTTAAGAATGCTTACGTTTTCTAATAACTCCATATCTTGGACAATGCCAAAAAGATGCCAACGTCCATGAAGATTTGCGACAACTATCCCGTGGAGTGGTTAATGTTAGAAGCTATGGTCGATATGACGTCAACGGCTTTCGATTCCGTACAACTCAATTTGAATCTCTTCGTCCTCTCGCGGAAACATGTAATACCGAAGTTGTGATGAGGGCAATCGATTCCCAAGATCATGAAATGCAGTACTACGAGATTATTAAAAAAAAATCCTTGAATTCACTTTTGTCGCAAACAAGCCAATTCGAGCGGTATTCTTTGACCGTGAATGGTTTGATTCCATTCGAGGAATTCGATTAAACGAATTTGGCATGGTCGAAGTAAAACACAAGGAACGGTTGAAAGGATTCGATTCATTAGTTCTTGCACACCAAGTGGAGCAAGTGTACTATCTACCTTATCCATGCAATAAATTCAAAGCTTGGTGGGTGGTACATAAGGTGAATCCTCGTGAGCGGTTATACGCTCCAGGAGATGATGATTACCACGACGAAGCTAAGGTTGATTGTGTCTACCAAGAGGAAGAGTTGCCAGACTCCTTCTCAGTCGAGCCCGGTGTAGGACTCAATGACTTAGTTGGAGATGCTCAAGATATCGAGGCTGGCACAGAAGCGGAAACAGAATAAGAATTGGAAACTGAAGATATCGATGACATAGTCGAACCTGCTGATTTGCGCAAACGAAAACGATATGCGGAACAAGAAGATCGATGGGCTGGTTTAAGGAGTAGGGTGCATGATCGTGTGGTTGATGAATTTCAAAGTAACATTTTATTCACTAATTTAACATTAATTTTGTATATTATCTTTGCATATTAATCATTTATTCCTTGCAACAGGATGTCGTCAAAGGGGAAGGGGAAGGGGAAGCCAGTGAGAGGGTTTGAGCCACCACGAGACCCTTGCTCAGGGACCTCGTTACCTTCGAGCCGACGTTGCCTCTTTCTGGCACACGCTCCACCCTCAACTATCTTGTGCTTTCAGCGGACTGAGATAAAATTTAGTTACAATAAAGTTATTTTTGAAATTGTAGTTGTTATTAATTATTTATTGTCAATCTTTTCCTTTTGTGCAGTTTGACTCAGAGACTTCCGAGTCAGAGTCAGAGTCAGAGGCTAGGGGGTCGCTACAGGAGCCCGACTCAGAGGCTCCTGATGGTTGCGTTGTCGTACGCCCGGATTCAGGCCGTCAACGCGTACTACAAGCGGCACCCCCGGGAGCAGGAGCAGGAGTAGAAAATGGGTGTATTTAGGAAGGACTCGGACTCGTACTTGACAGAGGAGCAGTACACGGAGGTAAGTATTTAATATTGTTAAATATTTACAATATCTACGTATGTTAACTGCATTGATGAAAAATGAAATATGTGCAGGTAAGTATTTCCTAGTTACAGGGTAACATTGAGGCGTACTTAGCTCTCTGTTGGTACTGGGCTAGCGACGCTTTTATCAATAAGTCCACAAAGGCTAGACAGTTCTGCATGGGGTCCGAGGGAAAGCACAACTATGGCGGCGACGGCTACTTGCGTTTGGCTAAATGCATGGTAAGTACCTTTTCATTTTATTTATGTGTTCCTAATATATTATTTATGGTAAGTACTAACACGACTGTACAGGAGCGAGAGATGGGTCATGAGCCGACCCCGACCCATGTTTGGAAGAGAGGTCACAAGGGAAGTGACCCTTCTCAGCCAGGGCAGTGTAGTCAGGTCGCAGCCGACCGACTGGTAAGTTTTCAAAATTCATCAATTTCATTATAACTAATACTATTATTGACATGCTTACAAGATTTATTTGTTTTGTAGACAAAGTACACGTAGGAGGTCGCGAAGATACACGGTGCGGATTATGATTGGGAAAGCGCGCCAATCGACCCCCAAGCCGCGTATGTAAGCGGAGGTGGGAAGGCCCACGGACGGTGAGTTCTTCGTGTGTTTCATTTCTTTTTCAATTAATCTTCTTCTACTTAGTGTTTTCATTCTTTTGCAGGTTTGCCATTTTTGATGGAGTTGTCAACTCGAGGTCGATGCGACCTTTGAGAGGCGCTTCATCGTCGCAGGTTTCGACCGTTGGGACCAATGGTCGTCTCTCATAGACCCAGCTGGAGCTCCAGGCCATGAGGGAGACGCTGACGCAGAACCAGGCAGAGCTGGAGAGGACGAGAGCGGAGGCAAGAGAGGAGCAGCAGAGGACGGCCTTAATGATGGCCCAGATGCAAGCAGCGGTGGCAGTAAGTAATTTAAGGTACCGTAGTTAAATTTCACAACACTTCAATAACATATATCTTCTAATATTTTGGAATGGCAGACTCTTACTCGACATAGTGGTCAGGATATCGAGATTCCTAAGCTTCCGCCGCAGCAGACACCGGAGCAGGTAATATATGTCTATCCCTCTTTTTGTTTTCTGTACACCCTGTTATTGTGAGTTTTAGCCTTAGTGTCAAATAGAAACTTGTTAGGGGAGGACATCCATGTCGTCCCCGAAATGGAACTTCCACCGCTCCCATAACATAGATTTTCATTATGTTGAATGCATGATTCCCTTATGATCCACCACCAACTCAGGGTCGGCTCTAGGATTTTGAGGGCCCTAGGCCAACTCAGGGTGATAACAGTCTGCAGTTGTAATGAATTGAAGTATCTTATGTGCTGTTATTATTTGGCAAATAAGTTACTTGCATCACATTTAATTTAGCAAATGTGTTATTCACACTATTGACTACGATTCTTTTGCAGGGTTCAGGAACGCGCCGAGAAGATCACGGAGGCAGTGGAGGGGCTAGCGTGTAGCCCGGAGGCAAATTTGTGTTGTTGTCGATGTTTTGGATATTATTTTATAACTGTTGTTGTGTATCTGTTGCTGTATAACTGTTGCCATCGAGCGAGGTACTTAGTTTCTGTTTTTTTTAAAAAAATTCGAAAACATAACTTACGTCGGCTATGGCCTGGCCGACGTAAGTTAGCCCAGTTTAACTTACGTCGGTCAAACCATACCGACATAAATTAAACCACTTAACTTACGTCGGTTTGGAGCAACCGACGTAAGTTAGGGCACATAACTTATGTCGGCGTGCTGTAGTCGATGTAAGTACTCCGGCCCAGCCCGCGACCCATCCCACCACTTAACTTACGTCCGCTACTGCATACCGACGTAATTAAGTTACTTACGTCGGTGGCCGACGTAAGTTACCTTAATTACGTTCAAACTGCTACGTCGGCCAACCGCCGACATAATTAAGGAAAAACCAACGTAATTAAGTTACTTACGTCGGTTTAGGCCTTAATTATGTCGGCTTTGGCCGATGTAATTGATCGATATTCCTGTAGTTATTGCCGTGCCACATATCTGACATTGACTTGAATAAAGTGGGCCGACTTGGTGAGTCGGTCGACAATCGCCCAAATCGAGTCATGTTTGTGAACGGTGAGAGGTAATCCAACAATGAATCCATGCTGATGTCCTCCCATTTCCAGGCCGTTATGCGTAAAGGTTGTAGCTGTCCGGGTGCCTTTAGATGGTCGGCTTTCACTCGTCGACACGTATCGCATTCGGATACATACTTCGCTATTTCCCTCTTCATCCGAGTCCACTAAAATTTCTTCTTCAAGTCTTGGTACAATTTGTTACTCCCCAGATGAATAGAATATTTGGACAAATGATCTTCGTCCAAAATTTTCTTCCGAAGGCCCACATTGTGGGGTACCACTATGCGGTCTTTGAACCAGATGGTACCGTCATCATCGCCTCGGAAACACTTCATTTCCCCCTTTTTCATTCTTTGGTGGATATGCGATATTCCCTTGTCCTCCTTCTGAGCCTCCACAATTTCCTCCCTTATGGTAGGAATGAGGGCTAGATTGTAGAGCGCCCCATACGGAACCGAGTAGAGACTCGGTTCTTCTTCATCTATAAAGGTGATAGAAAGGTTATTGATATGGGACTTGCGACATAGCGCATCTGCAACTACATTTGCCTTTCCAGGATGGTAGTGGATCTCAATTTCATAGTCTTTGATTAGTTCCAACCATCTTCGCTGTCACATATTCAAATCCTTCTGGGTGAAGATGTACATCAAGCTTTTGTAATCGGTGTAGAGATGTACTAGGTTGCCCCAGAGATAGTGTCTCCACATCTTTAATGCAAGCACCACGACAGCGAGCTCAAGATCATGAGTTGGATAATGCTGCTCATGGTTCCAAAGCTGTCGGGATCCATAAGCGATCACCCTTCTGTCTTGCATTAAAACGCAACCCAAACCAATGCCAGATGCATCACAATAAAAATCAAAAGACCTAGTTGTGTCTGGTTGGGCTAATACTAGCGTTGTTGTGAGGTGTTTTACTAATGCTTGAAAACCTTCCTCACATTCCTTTGTCCATGCATATTTCTTTCCTTTTTTCAGAAGTTCCGTCATTGGTTTAGCTATCTTGGAAATGCTTGGGATGAACCTCCGGTAATATCCTGCTAAACCCAGGAAACTTCGAACTTCATGCACAGACTTAGGAGACTCCCATTTGAGTACTTGCTTAATTTTTCTTGGATCAACTGCAATCCCTATGGCAGAGATGATGTGCCCTAGAAATGGCACTTGGTTGATCCAGAACACACATTTGCTAAACTTAGCGTACAGCTTGTGGTCTTGCAATCGGTGAAACACGATGTGCAAATGTTTTGCATGTTCTTCTTCGGATTTTGAGTACACAAGGATGTCGTTGATGAAGACCACGACAAACTTGTCCAAATCTAGCATGAACACCGAATTCATGAGATACATGAAATGGGCTGGTGCGTTGGTTAATCCGAAGGACATGACAAGGTACTCATATAATCTATACCTTGTCGTGAATGCTGTGTTAGGTATATCCTCTGGTTGAATCCTGATCTGATGATAACCAGAGCGAAGATCCATCTTTGAGAATACCTGAGCACCCACCAACTGATCGAACAGAATATCGATACGGGGTAGTGGATACTTGTTCTTGATTGTGACAGCATTGAGTGGACGATAGTCCACACATAGTCTCAACGTTTTATCTTTCTTTTCCACGAACAATGCAGAACAGCCCCAAGGTGATGAACTTGGACGAATGAAACCCTTGTCCAAAAGTTCCTTCAACTGCTCTTTCAGTTCTGCAAGTTCCTTAGGTGCCAACTTATACGGCTTTCTCGAGATTGGCATTGTTCCCAGTACAAGTTCAATCTTAAACTCGACATCTCTTTCTGGTGGCATGCCAGGAAGATCTTCAAGAAAAACATCTGGATACTCACATACTTTTGGAATGTATTTGAGTTTACAGGACTCAGTGTTATAAGTAGTTGGAGTCACGTAGATATTACTCTCAAGAGTGAGAGTTTGGGGAGAGTGGACCGGAGAATTTAGATATATCCTCCGAGGAACGATGTCCATAATAGCACCGTTGTATTGCAACCATGCCATTCCTAAGATGACATCTAACTTCTGATGCTCCAATATAATGAGAGATAGGGTATATGTTCCCACCCAGATTAAGAGGTACCCTATGGACCATCTTATCTGCGACTACTTTTTCTCCCGGAGAACAAATCATATATGGGTTTTTTTGTGGAAATGATAGGCAACTGGTATTGATTGACATAATACTTGCTAATAAAGTAGTGGGAAGCACCGGAGTCAAATAGGATGACTACGGGATGACCAATGAGAGAGAACGTACCCGTGTGTACGGGTGCGCCTTTTGGAACGTCCTCGATGGCGAGGTGGTGGACGTTGCCGGTTCTGGTGGCTGGCTTCTTGGGCTGGTTGCGAGGCTGGTTTGCCCCCTTGTATGATGAATTTCCTCCGCTCTGCGGGCAGTCCGTGGCGAAGTGCTGCATACGTCCACACGTATAACACGTGTACAGGGTCTGACCGGCAAGGAATGAAGGACGGAATCCCGATGCACGCGGTGGAGGTAGAGGTGCACAAGGAATCATCCCATGTTGTTGTTGTGGGCGAAAGTTGGCGTTGTTGAATGGGCGACCACGAAACACCGGTGGTCGCGATGGCAGCTGCCACCTCTGGCTGGATGGTGATCCATACACCATGCAGTACTTCTGAGGAGCACCCCCTCCGCTGCCCTGCAGAGCACTCCTTTTCTTCTTGTCGAAGAACATCTCCCTGGTAGCGTCCTCCTGCACGATCGCGACATTGACCATGTTGTTGAAGCTGCCACTGTTGAACAAGGCAAGCTTGTCCTTCATCTTGGGGTTCAAACCCCGATAGAAGCATTCCCGCTTCCGATCTTTAATACTCACTTGGTCCTGAGCATATTGGGCCAAGTGGTTGAATATCTTGGAGTACTCATAATCACTCCTTCCTCCTTGCTTCAGCTCCAAGAACTCTTGAAGCTTCCTCCTCATAACATCGGGAGGTATGTGATAGGCGCGAAACGCCTCCCGGAATTCCTCCCAGCTCACGGCATAGCTGCCTGGTCGTGCGGCAAGATAATTTGCCCACCACGCACCAGCAGACCCTTGTAATTTTTGGGCCGAGAATATGGTCTTCTGATGTTCAGTCACTCATAGCATACCGAACTTCCCTTCGTTGAATACCAGCGGGTACGTTGACATGAAGTCCAAGTATGAACTCGGAGAAGGCTGTCGTGGACCTGCATCTAGTCGCCCTCCTTGACGGGATGAATGCTGGACCAAAGTCCGCAGTAACTCCGTTTGCTCGTCGCGCGAGCCAAGCACTACGGCGAGAACCTCCGCTAGACTCCTTGGATGTTCAGGAGGTGGTGGTGGAGGAGCTCATTGCTGCGGTGTCGCAGCTGTCTCCTGGGTTGGAGATTCGTCCTCACAACCACGACTTGATCCTCCCATTTCAGGCGTCGAGCGCGTACGCACCATTCTGCATCCAAATGACTTAAAACCAGCACATGTTCTCTTTTCCTTTATCCATTTCATAATTTAGTAGAACGACTATTGACAAGGGAATAAGTGCATAACATTTACATATATTGATAAAGTACAAACTTTATACAAGATATATTATCTCATGACCAAGTTTTCAGTAGTGTACACCAAAACGATGGACTCCCACTACGGAAGTGCATCTCTACCATACTTGGTCCCCATGAGATGTCATACACATCTTGCCATCTTAGACATACCCACTGCTATTCTGAATATGATACAAACATGGCCACAAAATAAACACCAGCAACTACTAAACTATACGTTGCCCCGTGATGGCAGAAGTGTTGCCACATCGCAGTCCAATACATCCTACTCAACATAATCGAGTTCCTCGGGATCTTCTTCTTCCTCTTCATTATTCGAAATTGGTGCCACAGGTGCGGTTGCGGGAGCAAGAAATGCTACCTCACCCACCATTGATGATGTTGCGGCAACTAAAGATTTCACATTAGCCTGCAGTAGAATCATCCTCAAGTCTTCCAGTTCTTTCTGGGTATTTTTGCAGCTGACCTTCCAATCCTGAGTCTCCCCTCTGGATTGATCCCTTTCTTAAGTCACCTCACTCAGCTGTTCATCCAACAGTTGCACCTCGAGTTGACTCGCTTCCAACACGCTTTCCACGTGTTGCGTTTTCATGCGAGCCTCTGATCGAGCTTTAACAGCCCGGTGCCACTGATTCTCCCTTAAGTTTAGACGGTGATTCAGGGGAGCAACTGTGGCCCTAAGTGAGTCATTGGACCCTTCAAAATGATCCCCTCGAATCAGAGCCTGCTTCAGGTCACTCATCATTTTTCCAAGGCTAGCATGCTGATCAAGGCTCTCTTGACACGCTGATGCTGCATATGATGCTAAAAATCATCTTGGGTACTTCTTCAGTATGCCCATATGTTGCAAATATCCGACTTTCCCACTCGTCACCGGCTCTACCATCGACCGGAAAGAGCGCGAGTGGAGTGCCAGCCATAGCACAGTAATGAAGTTTGCAAAACCTCATTATGGCAACACTTGCGGCATAACACCACGTGTCTTCCAATTGAATCCCTTGCACTTGGATGGAGAAAGGAGACCATCCAATATTCAATGGAGCAGCAGGCACATCGACATAAATGGTGCATCTTGTCACACCTCCGTCATCGATCTCCTTGCCCCAATTGTCCGGTATTTCATGATACCCGAACTGTTGAAGCATTGCTATCAACAAATCCGGAAAATCTTTCAGGAGAGTACACTTTGTGAACACCCATACGTTTGGTAAGTATACTATAGAATTATCCATCTGTGAAAAAGATACTGGAACAATGAGAAGGTTTCCAACTCCCAATAGTTTAAGAAAATTTTAAAACAGGAGTTGCAATCACAGTCTATTCCAGCTGACCTTCCTGTATAAATTGAAAATTTTCATACAAGAAACTTCAGAACCAGAAGTTGGTTTGAATACAAAAGTTGTAGTACACTTCACAGACTTTCCAGTTTGTACTCACACAGCAACAGGTGAGCTAGGAAATAGAATCTATACAGGTCTAAAGTTGACCCAAATTTTGTGGAAATTTTGACAGAACCTCCCCTGTATATGTGGTGATTGTCCACAATTTATACAGGTATATCATGACAATATATTGAGGTAATGACAAAATAAACATTGTAGAAAATCAAGTTAACAATCCAGAGGTAAAATATTTCGACCATGAAACATTGGTTACATAGGTATTGTGTGCTAATTCGAAACTATGTGCCAACTGTTTCAAGTTCTGATCTGCCAGAACCGAGTTTGCAACCATAGGAATTAAACACAGATACACAAAGATTCAGGCCATGAGTGCAACATAAAGTTGATAGAGGACTTGCTAAGGTTTCCAGAAATGTATATATATGACCATGTCAACATTCTGGATCAAAAGCTATAGCTATCTAAACTAGACAGATGAACTGACTGTTGTTCAACAGCAGCCCTGCAGTTCACTGTTTTGAGCTCGAAATTTGAATTGCCTCAAATTCGAATCAAGAGAAACTTTAAATAAAAAAACTGTAGATCTGCTTCTAACCTTTTCAGATATATATCACAATAAGGCATAAGACTTTTCTACAGTGAGTTATTACAAAAATACAGAGGCTGGTACTATGGTAGGGTTATCTGGAGCAGTTTAAGCATACCCCAAATTTCAACAGAATATAAAGCTTTTCTGCCGTAATGGTCAACAGAAAAGTTGTAGAGGTCTTCGAGAACTTTTCATCCATATAGCATACCCCTATGTTTATTCCTAACTAACCAAGATTACAACCTGGAGAAGTTGAGAAACTTTAGCCAGAAGTCAAGGATCTTGGTGCTAACCCAATGTCGAGTCAAAACTCATTTTGCGGAGTCCAAACCTACCAGCACCTGATAGTCAGACTTTCTAAAATATAATGCATCCATTTTTGTCGTTTGGGGATGGTCAAGTATCAAAGTCGATACTGATGGTACTACGTGCCTCACCAAAGAAAATTATAACCGGTATTTCCGGATACGTTTATAGGTGGCCCTAGTATCGTTCACTCGAAAACGTGTTCTACACGGGTTGCTACCGTAGTCAATGCTGCAGAAGACAAACGATCCCCTTTCACACCTTCATACCACAAGGGTGGCAAGGGGAAACATGACAAGCAGTCACAATAATATATATGAAAGTAAAAGCATACGACTCTGGTGTGAGTCGCCCTCGAGGGATGTCATGTCTCGAGGTACATGGTTGTAATACGTCTATACAACAAAGACTCCCGCACGAACCGGCTTATACACGCTCGGGCATACGTGTTTTGCATGCTCCCATAGAACATGAATGGTTCTAGAGATGCATACTATCGTGTTATACACCACCGACGGGGGCTCCCACTAACTTTGAAGCACACTGGGGTACCGCGTGTCATGGGTTCTAAGAAACATATAAAGCTTCAGAGACTCCTATTAACATTTTCGTGCCAAACCACGGAAAGATTTCCATGCTACCTCTCGCATGGTGAGCTTACCGCAATTGATCTGCTTACAGTGACGTATCTTACCTTTTACCTGAAGTCGGAGCGTCGTTACACAATTAATAACACATAAGTTAGTTTACCACCTTTATATCTTATACTAATAATACTCCCTATAAGGGCATATAGCTAATTCCTCACTCAAATCCTAATTTTTGAAAATATGCTCTTTTCAAGTACACTGTTCCCAATGATGCTCTGATACCATGTCTGTGGGGACCCGAATCCCGACCTCCAAGGATCTCATTGGGTGGTGCCGTGCGATGCGACACCCAACAGTATATAATAAAAGGACGAGAACAATTTACAATACCAAGTCTTTATTGAAAAGCACAGCGGAAGTTTTATAATACTAACGAAAGGAAAGAGAACTATACATCATAGCTACGCTCTCAGCACTAGCTATACAAAAGCGAAGTCATCTATGTCCTGGATACTTCGCACTAGCAACACCCAATTTACGGCAGCGTGCAGGGTTCCCACTTGGCTGTAAACCCTGGAGGGGGTGCATCCTCGTCATCAAACCCATCATCAGTCGTATAATCTGCAAAAACTTGTTAACTGCAAACGTGAGAATAAGGCTCAGCAAGACTAACCCGTCTCACTAGACATATGCAAGGGTGAATACTAAGCATAGGTAAGGTAAAGCATAAAGGACTCGTCTACAAGTGGATCCTTATAGTCATGTTTTTAAGTAGCACATGACATTCTTCAAGCACGGCACATCATAGGCTCCACAATCAAACAAGAAATGTTTTTCCGATGATACGGCGTGCACAAAGCACATAATGCTATTACAGGTAAAGTATGGGGAAACTGTAAACTTTTAGTTGTACTATCTCTAGCCAAACAAGGTTGTCAAAGCAATTTGTAATCCAATATATATCATATTCTCCTGACTTCTTCAGTATTTACTACGTCACAGCGCAGTGAACAAGTGGTACTCTATTACCGCGAGGGACAGTGATTGCCATCAGGACATACCCGGAACAACACGACACATGCACTTTCGGAAATGTCAGCGAGTACTTACAGCAGTACCTACATAACATTTCAGTACTAGTCGTACATGGCCACCTTTCACTAAACACTCGAATATCGAACCGGTCGATCCGTCACGAGCAAGAGGTCACTGTGTGGAGCGTACTCTGACGTGCCCACTAGCTGATTTACACCTTGCTGCCCTCAACTCATGCCTATAAAATGGAACGGAATGCCTCAACGAACTAGTATCAAGCTACGTCAGTTTACTGGAGCCCATTCCTCCAGTATGTAGCCGGTACAATTCAAGCTTGTCCAGCAAGGCCGCACACGAAACGGTCCTCAATCGACACAAGCAGGGCTACGCACGTGAGACCACGTCTCGCTGCATCCTACCCACTGCTCGGTCTCAATTTCATATTCGTAAACCATTTTCTGATTTCAGATCCTGCCGTGTGATAAAATTCCTATCTTGCGAGTAGATTCCAACTACTCGACTTCTACCAAATTCCTATGAAAATAAGCATAGCAGTGTCTACTCAATGGGCCGTAGACCTACTCAAGACTCCATAGGATTTGTGGGCCATGCAAGTGGATGTCAAACACCTTAAACGTAATGCACAATCATCTGAAGACGTAAGGTGAAATAAAAACTTCAAAAACACTATAAGGAACTTAAATGCAAACTGGGGCTTGCCTGAATGCGAGTCTGAGCCTATGTTAGTTTCTGGCAGCTGGACTTCCAAAGCTTCTGGCTGCTCCTCGATTTCAGCTACTACACGATATGCATATACTAGGTATGAATGACTTTGAAAATAATTAATATGGTTGAGGTGATGTGAATATCCTAGGATGAAAATAAGATAATTATCTTAATTGGCTTTGGGACTTTTATGGTAGATACTAGTTACTATAGAGAAGACTCTTGCAAAGAACAGGAGATGATCAAGGAAGTTTGTTGTTCTTCAAAATTATGGTAAGCAATAACCTTCTCTAAATTTTGGTTGAAACTTTTAGAGACCTATCATGGCTACTAGGGGTTGTATCATGTAGAGGGGGTCTCACTGATTCTAGTCAAATTTGTTTCACTGTTTCCTAAGCTTCCTACAGGGAGAAACTGATTTTGCAAGTTTGGGGAAATTTCTGGAAATTGATTTTTTTTCATTTTTCTCAATTTATAACTACATAGAGATTTGGAATATTGATCAACCTAGTAATTGGAGTCCAATGAGCTTAAAATTTTACTGGAGATCAATTGTATTAATAATAGGGTTCTGACCAAAAATGGGAATTTTCCAATTAGCAGAATTGTAGGAATGAATACTTTAAGCATTTTGCTTATCTGAATTATAGAGACATTTCTATGGATTTTCATACAAATCCAAGTGCACCACTGGAAAGTATTCTTCATGCTGGTTCTAACAAAATTTATTTGGGAATTGTTGGATAATTCTACTAGAAGTTATGTATTTTCCTAGTTTGGATTGAATCTGGATTTATTTTTCCTATTGGAAATTTCAAATAAAGGGGGCGGTCCCACTTCATTTGAATCGGGCCAATCAGAACTGAGCCACACCAGGAGCCACGGGGTTAACCCGCTCAGCCACACCAGATCCGCATCCACAGCTGATCCCGCGCAAGAGGGACGTCATTGACAGGTAGGACCCGCACCCTTCGTCTACCTCCCGACGCGGCGGCGTCTCTCGCCGGAACTGCGGCGGGCTCTCGCCGGAACTGCGGTGGCGCTTCACCGGACTAGGTTGCGTCGACCTCCTTCCGGCCTCGTCTTGACCGCTTAACCATAAAATTGACCGCACAAGCCAATGGTTGGGTCCAATCGAATCGGCGATGGCCGGAGACGGCGGTGCAACGATGACGGCGGAGCTAGGGCTTCAGCGATCGTCGGAAACGCTCGGAAATGGCGCAATAGGGTCGGGACAAGGTCGGGAATGTTCCTGGAAGCACCAGGATGATGATTTGGGGTGTTAGAACGGGGTGACATCGCCGGCAAAGCTGAGTTCGACGGCGAAATACGGTTTTTCAACCGGCGGCAGCAAAATCTCAAAATCTAAGGTGCTCGGTTGATAAGATTCAGGGTCCTTGGGCAGGGAGCTTCGTTAGGACATATAGAAGCTATCTGCTAACCAGATTAAAGGACGATTGCAAGAATGAAATGAATTCAAGCGCGAAGCCTCACCGTTCTATTGAAAAATCATTCGATTATCGAATAAGAACTCGAGCTACACTTCATGGCATAGGCTTAAATTTGGTGAGTATAAACTAGAGAGGATTGCGAACCTTTTTGTTTAAAGTATCGAGGCTGGAAACGGCCTAGTACTGGAGCTCGACGGTGAGACAGTGAAGGTTCTCGGCGGCTTCCTCGACGACGACCGTGGAACTTCAAAATATCCCAAGCAGAAGCTATGTCACGATCAATGACCAAATAGAATACATAGAGGATGTTGTGACAAGCCTTTTATCTACACATAGCTCGGGGAGAAACGGCTTCAATAATCGGCAAAAACTCGATCGAACAGGGGCGGCGGAAATGGGGCGAACCGAGGTGGACTTCAACGGCGACGACCAAGGGGGGTTATTTATAGGGACGGAGGGATGAGGGGAGCGCGCCACGGCGCAAGAAAGCAGGCAGCTCGGTGGTTGCATGCCGCATCACGGTGTCGCACGCTGTCGGTGTCGATTGGCGGGGAGAGCTGGATACAGAGCACCCCGTGGGTTGCACTCGAGTAGGTCAGGCTGATAGTGGGTCACACCTCCTCTTATCCTCTTCCCCTCTCTGTAACATCAATTCTCCTACCAAAATCGATCCAAAAATTCTAGATTTTTGTGGGGAGGCCAAAGAAAATATCTGGAATTTGATTATGCAATTGGATTTCGAATTGGAGTAAGTTTCAATTGAATTTCAAATCTGAATTTGAAATTGGATGAAATTCAATGGTGTCACTGAATTAAATAGCAATTGAGTTCCAAAAATTGTGAAACTTTGAGGATAAGTCAAGCAAGTATGCTGACCATGATGGTATGTTCAAATCTTGATGTTCAATAAGGTTGAACAGAATTCATAATTTGAATTCATAATATGGTCTGAATTTGCTAAGCGTCTCAAATAAAATAGCAAATGGAGTTCAAAATTTATGAAACTTTGCAGGAAGTCTATTTGGAATTTTAGGAAACCATAGAAAAATTTATGGCCTCAGATTTGATTATTTTTTACAGGGCCAAATGTACAGTAGCATATTCAATTTGTAATTGATTTGAATATATATTGGGTACTCCATATTAATTTGACCTAGCATCCTCCATTCATATAATTCCAAACTTTGAAGAGAGGTCAGAAGAATTTTCTAAGATTATTGGTGAAGTCCATTCCTCATGTTAATAAAATTTAAGCACGAGTGGAAGAAAAGATTTGATGAGATCAAACTCATAAGCATAGCTATAATTGGTCTCTATTAGGGTTGATAACAAACTTACAACTGAACCTCATATGAAGAAAAATGTGGGATTTTACAATATGAAGGTGCCTTCCTTGAGTTGTTTCACTTGGAAACCTAGAAAGAACTTCAATTCTCCCATCATTGACATCTCAAATCTTTCCGTCATGATTTTGCTAAACTCTTCACAAAGAGATTGGTTAGTAGAACAAAATATTATGTAGTCAGCATAAATTTGGCATACAAATAAGTCATCATCCATGTTCTTAGTAAAGAGTGTGTAGTCGACCTTTCCTATCTTAAAACCATTGTCAATGAGAAATCCTCTAAGCCACTCATACCAAGCTCTAGGAGCTTGTTTGAGGCCTTAGAGAGCTTTATGAAGCTTAAAGACATGGTTAGGATACTTATCATCCTCGAAGTCAGGCGATTGCTCCATATACACCTCCTCCTTGATCGGTCCATTGAGGAAGGCGCTTTTCACGTCCATTTGTTATAACTTGAAATCGTTGTGAGTAGCATAGGCCAATAATATGCGAATAGATTCAAGCCTAGCTACGGGAGCAAAAGTTTCCTGAAATCCAAACCTCATTTTCATCCATCATGCATTGCATTCATTATTATACATGTCTAACATAATGCAACACAAAAAGGAACAAGATTAAAATGAATTAGAACCAAAAAAACAATTAAAAACCTGGCTTAGTTCAGACTTGTCCAGATTGGACCCCGAACTAGTTCGCTTTAGCTACTGTTGTTCCCCGGACTTCTCCGCTAACAGCTACCGATTAATCCAAAAATCGTTTCTGATGTTCTCCGAATTTGTCCGTTAATTTTGCGGACTAATCCGGTTTTGTTTCTGTTTTCGTCTGGACTTGTCCGTTACATATACGGACTAGTCTGATATGATCGCTACTAGAAACTCCCAAAAACTTGGTCCAGATTTGAAAATGGACACACCCCAGACTTGTCCGGCCTGGCTCCAGACTTGTCTTATCAACTTTCTGTTCAAGAACAGAATTGTCCGGCTTGACACCTGACTTCTCTGTTGAACTTTCTGTTCCCAAACGGACTTGTCTGGCCTCTCTATGGTCGAGTCCGGTGTGTCTGGTTTCGACTTGGATTCTATTTTTTCCTCCACGACGAGTTATTGGGTAATTTCCTTAATTGGGCCTAAGAATGTCGCGCCCCACCCCTGAGGAGCCATAGTGGGACCCCACCAAGGCTTCTACCTGATCCCACCGCCATATATTTGGATTCCACCCTAACCCTACCACCTCACCCTATATATAAACACCGCACCACCCACCTCTCACCCCTTTGGCATGTTTGAGAAACCCTTTGTCCCTGTCACGCTTTGAGCCGCCATCAAGAGGAGTTCACCACAAGGGAGAACAGGAAGGAAGAGAAAGAGGAGGATAAGGAAGAACGAGGGTCACTTGAGATCGTCATTGCTACTACGTTCTTGCTGATCAATTCTTCGACGTCAACTTTTTTCTTCGCCAATCCTTCATCTTCATCAGACCTATACTTCAAGTTCTCGCATTTCATTGAATCTTGAACCCTTGAACCCTAGGATTCACGGTAAATACCTTAGATCCATCTTTCCTACCTCAGTTATGGTTCCATATTTAACTGAAACCATGCTCTAGTTTGAGATTTGCCAAAACCTAGTCGAAGCGGACTTGCCCGGTCCTGTGCGGACTTGTCCATTGAACTTTCGAGTCGAGAGCGGACATGTCCGACCCATTGTGCGGACTAGTCTGATCCTTCAATTCTAGAATCCCTGGAGCTTCTTTAGTTTTCTCCAAAGTGACTCAAAACCTGCTCTAACATGTAAAACTTAATTGTAACTAGATAGTAAGCAACAACAACAACCTAATAACATGTGTTACTACATAATTGCATCATTCATGCATATCATGGCATATTGAGTACTATGTGAGCATTTATTGAATGTAATGTTTGTTTCGCATGTTTGTCATGTGAAATAGAAGGTAAGGCTCCAGAAGGTGCTTACGAGGACCTTCAGCACCAGAACTTCGAAGCTATGGATCCAAACCAGCCACAAGAGCAAGGCATGTGTCCATGAACATTTTGATCCTATTTTGAAATGTTTTGTTTGCAAAACTGCATGCTTGTGTCAAATTGATGGGAAACCCATGATAAGTTTTTATTAAACTTGTGTGTCCACCCTTGTCGCTTGGGATATATTGTAGAGAGTCAGGAAGGGTATTTACTAGTTTTGTTTCTCTTTGCTTAATTTGGGATAGGAAATAACCAAACGTCTTAATTATGAATTATTGAACACTTGAATTATGTGGATTAATGATGATGGAATAATGGTGAATTATTTGGGTAACATGCAACTGGAGTGACATAAGCAAGTATGGGTGGTGGACTGGGTTGGATGATATGGTAGTTTCACTTGCGTTAGATCTAAGGACCGATTCATGCGAGAATATGCCAGGACAATAGTGCCACCACAAGACCAAGTATGGGCGCCGCGTAGCTGAATAATTAGGTGTGTTGTTGATATTGTACGGACCATTGGATGGCGTGAGGAATGGGAGTCGAGGAGGGCTACCCTTGGATCTACAAGGCACACGAGGGGGCCCGTGGGTGGGAGAATGGAGATTCAAGCCTGCCGGTGAAACCTTAGTGGGTCCGTACATACTAGTAGTCCCTTTTGAAAGGCTATTTTGTGATCTCTTGGCCACACACCTATAGAAGTGTGAGACGGCATAATGGAGGTTCCTTAGTCATCGAAAGGTGATGAAATCACAAACACGTGGGTAAAGTGGTACAACCTCTATAGACTGTAAAACTATCATGATAGTCGTGCTCCCGGTTATGAGCACCTAGACAACTTCCATAATTAGAGTTGGACTTGGGATTTGGGATGGTTCGGATATGGTTATGAATTGAGTTATGTTATATGAGTATGTTTGGTTATGAAGGTATGAAATTGGCATATGGATTGATAAATATTGATGGATGAGGTATGATGGTAATTGAGAATGATGGATATGGAGTACGATAATTACATTGGATATTATGGGAATTAATCTCACCTAGACATTTTAGGTTGCTTTTACATAATTGTGAATTTAAATGTACTTTTTCTTCAATTAGTCATTTATTATCATCCTTGTTTAGCTACATGTCATACTTTCCCACACCTGGTGAGTACATGTACTCACCCTTGCAATTCCCCCACCAACAGTTTCAGGTGATGTTTGGGAGTACCATGAGGATCATGTGGAGTACTAGGTTGCCTGTGGAGTGGAGTCGCGCTGCTTAGTTATTTTTCCGCTGCAATAATTAGAGATTTGTAATTCGAGAACCATTGAGTTATTATAAGGTACCTATTTACTTTTGAGACGTGGTTATTTTCTGTATATCGTTTGTGATGCACTCTTGTATGTGTGATGAACATCCTAGGCACACATATTTGTCGCACTTGGTTCATTTTCGGAACCGGGTGTCACACTATTAGAATTTGGTTCTTCCTTTCGGCCACCCCATTTTGTTCGGGTGAGTAGGCTGCCGAAAACTCATGCTTGATGCCCTCCTCGTCCAAGTACTCTTCAACTTGAGTGTTCTTGAATTTGGTGTCATTATCGCTTCTTATCTTCTTGATTCTCAAGGAGAACTCATTTTGAGCTCTCCTCAAGAAACTCTTAAGGACACCTTGTGTTTCACCTTTGTCATGCAAGAAAAACACCCAAGTGAAGCGGGAAAAGTCATCAACAATAACTAAACCATATTTGTTACCACCAATGCTTATGTAAGCAATGGGACCGAAAAGATTCATGTGTAGCATCTCCAATGGTCTTGTTATCGTCATCACATTCTTGGCGGGATGACTTGCTCCGACTTGTTTCCCATCTTGGCACGCGCTACAAGGCCTATCTTTCTCAAAGACAACATTTTTAAGACCTCGGGCGTGATTTCCTTTTAGAAGTTTATGATGGTTCCTCATACCAACATGGGATAACCTACGGTGCCACAACCAACCCATGTCAGTCTTTGCAATCAAGCATGTGTCAAGTTGAGTTTTATCTGCGGTGAAGTCCATGAGATAAAGCTTTCCTTTGAGCACACCCTTGAAGGCAATTGAGTTATCAACTCTTCTAGTGACAATCACACCCTCATTAGTAAACAAGCAATTATACTCCTTTTCTCATAATTGAGAAATGGATAAGGCATTATAATCTAAGGACTCAGCATGCATGACTTGTGACATGGTGTGTTGTGGAGAAATAGAGATTTTACCCATACCTAGTACCTTGCCTTGACTATTGTCGCCAAAGTAGATACCTTGACTTGGGTCTTCATTCTCTTCATACTACACAAACATTCTTCTCGTTTCGGTCATGTGATTGGTGCATCCACTATCTTGCACCCATTTTGAACCGCTGGAGGAGTATGCCTACAAAACAAGTTTAGGCTTTAGTTTTAGGTATCCAAGCTTGGTTGGATCCTTTGAGGTTAGTGACAAGGAAGTTGGGCACCCACACACAAGGCGTTGGGCTCTTGCGGTGTGGCCCAATATATTTAGCATAGGTATAACCAAATTTGTATCTCCTTATCACATAAGATGCATCAAAGTCATAAAACATGGTTAAGTTGACATTTTTAGCATTTTGGTCTGTGAGACCTATGTGTGATGAATATATTGGCAATTATGTTAAACGTGAAGGTTTACACGCAAAGTTTTGAATATACTTAATAAACACAATTTACACTGTCCGAGCTTTTCTCGTACATTGCATAACGGCTGCTTTAGACTGTACAATCATTCATTTACTGAAATATTTGTGCGGTTGTTATGTTTTTCATTTGCAATGTTTGAAACTTGCTTTACACTTATGGAAAGATTTGCTTAGTACTTTTGGGCTAAGTTTTTGTTGTGTTTTGGCTGATCATGGTGGACATTATTTTGCTATGCTTGCAACATGCTTATGTGAGGTGCCCACGTAAGGTGTTGTGGTTTTCGAGCTAACGAGAGTGAAGTTGAGGACTTGTGCTCAGAAAAATTGGTTGTTTGTTCATGTGCCGGTGTTTCTCGAGGTCAAGACATGGCTGGTGACGGGATCCATTGAACTACTCTTAGGGATAAGATGAGGTTCAACAACCAAGTTCGGGAGAAATTGCGGTTGAGTTGATCGGGAGGTCACGCAACATGTTTGGGTCAAGAACAAGGCATATGAAGGTATTGTGGATGTCGTTGGAAGGTGTTTGCACGTGTGCAAGGAGTTCATGGACATGGCAACATGGTTCAAAGTCGTGATGAAGAGAAGTGGATGTAAAGAATTGGTCGGAAAGGTCCAACCGGCTGGATTATGCCTCAGGCTGAGCCTGGGATGGTTATGGTTTGTTTATGGAAGGTCAAGAGTTTGTTTTGGTTATATTTGGTGTGGGTCACGATGTTGAGTTGTTTTAGGAATGTGGGATACATTCCTAAGGTGTTTGGAAGTGTTAAAATTGCTTCTATATGCGTATGGAAGAATCTTGAGCAGTTATGGAAAGTTTCGATTGGAACTGAGTAGGATTAGAGTCCTAGTTTGGATTGGGTTGGCCTTAGAGATGGTTATATAAGCAAGGGAGACCAGATATCATGATGAGATGACTTTGAGCTATTCCTATTGTGATCTATTGAATAAAAATCATAGTTTTAGAGGAGATTTTGTGCCTTGTTCATCCGACTTGCTTCAGACAAGTTTTTCTCGTTGAGTTTCTGCACAGCACTACGTTGCTTCGGTGTTTTTATCATAACTTAGTTTTATACATCCAACTGACATGATTCCTTCTGGGTTGTCTTCACAACTTGTTTATGTATCATCTTTAAAAATTTCAAAGTCATTAGATTTGCGGTTTCTGATCTACATGAGTTTCTTTGCAGTGTTGCAGATCTTGTTTTTTTACTCGGCTAGAACAGATTGACCCTTGTTCGATCTTTCAATCATAACTTGAGTTTTTCTCGACGTTTTTTTCGTGATTTTTGGTTTGATTTCTTAGTTACTTGATTCTTCACAATCTATACCGCTTTTTTCACAGTTAAACACATTTAGATTAGTCGCACACATTATTTCTTTATCAGATTGTTTTTCTGTCGAGGGGTTTTTGTTACTTCCGCTAAAAAGTTTTAATCTATCATTCATACCCCCTCTGGTAGCTTCTCAAGTTCTCTTCGATCCTACAATCGGCATCAGAGCCACAGTGCTCTAATCTTTGTGATTGCACGTGTTTTTACTAATCATCATGGAGAAATACTTTGTAAAACCTTGTGTGTTTAGTGGCATTGATTTTCAGGTTTGGAAGGCATGTATGGAGGCTTTCATCCAGGCGCAATGCTTTGCAATATGGGAAAAGGTGTACAAGCCTTATGACATGCCGCCAAACGATCAAGTCATGACTATGAACATAAGAGATGTCGACAACAACAACAAGGCGCGGAACTTGATCATACAAGGATTGACTCAAAGCGACTTCGATCGAGTTGCACATCTCCGATCTGCGTATGATGTTTGGAAAGCTCTATGTGATTATCATAAAGGATCCAACACTATCAAGGAGGTAAGACAATACATGTTCAAGAAAGATACATGCGCTTCGAGATGCAACCCGGTGAGTCAATCGATGACCTCTTTGCTCGCTTTAACAAAATTCTCAGCAACTTGCATAGCGTCAATGTTAATTTTTCAGATGCTGAAAATTCTAGGCAATTACTAAGTGCATTAGACATGTCAATTTGGGAGATGAAAGTTACATCTATTCATGAATCCACTATCATGAGTACACTTACATTAGATGTGCTATATTTCAAGTTAAAACTCATGAAATTGACATAATATCACGTAAGAATCCCAACAAGTCTCTTGCATTTGTTTCTCAACGTGACATGCCTAGTTCTAGCAATTCTTCATAATGTCGTACACTTGCTTTGCTATCTTCTCTAATGTGATTCCCGGTTCCGAAAAATGAATCAAGTGAACGCATATGTGTGCCCAGTATGTTCATCACACATACACGAGTGCATTCACAAAAGAGTATACAGAAAATTACCACAAAACAAGATTAATTAACCATTTTATTACACAAACCATAATATCCTCGAATACAAACTCTAATAATTATTAATGACGAGTTCCACTAATGTAGCGGAAATAAACTAAATAAGCAAACTATACAGCTAGGAAGCATAAGCAATAGGGTATAGCGCTGCTCCAATCAACACCACAGGCAAGCTGACGGTATACACGGCCTAGAACTCTGTATTATCACCATTAAACTCCCAATCCTGACCTGCAACAGTTGGCCGGGGGGGGGGGGGATTGCAAGAGTGAGTACATGTCATACTCAACAAGTGTGGAAAGTATGACATGTGGCTTATTCAAATGACGACATATAATAAGGGCTGAGTGCTGAGAAGTACATTAAAACATTTGAAAAGCAATATATTATATGTATGTGAAGTAAATCCATCATAATCATAAGTAATATCATAATACCAGTCTGAATTCATTACCATCATCAGTAATTCCAGATTTCACCATTTGCCAATAACCATATTAGATACCAGAAATTAATCCATAACCAGCCATAACCATTACCAAACCATAACCATCCCAAACACCATCCCAATACCAAGTTCCCTCTAATCATGGAAGTTGTCCAGGTGCTCATAACCGGGAGCACGGCTATCATGATAGTTTTATTAGACTCTGCAGAGTTTTTACCGCTTTACCCCGGTGTTTGTGATTTCATCACCCGTCGGCGACTAAAGAACCTCCCTTATGCCAATTACACTTCCTTTGGTGTATGGCCAAGAGATCACAAAATAGCCTTTACAAAGGGATTACTAGCCTATTTAGACCCCACTGAGGTTTCACGGGTGGTGATGTCTCCCACAGAGCACATCTTCAACCAAGGGCCCCCTCTTGAGCCATTCGGATCCCAGGGTAGTCCCACCAATCATCAACAAAACCAATCCGACTACCCCTTCCTCGAGCATCCTTCATGGTCCAAATAGCACTGGCAAAGCCCTAACTAATCAGCTACGCCGCACCCATACTTGGCCTCGTGGTGGCACTGTAGTCCTAGCTTATTCTTGCATGAACTGGTCCTTAGATCTAAAGAAAGCAAACTACCATAACATCCAACCCATCCACATACCAGGCTTGCTTAGATCACCCATTACCATATCATATTAACCATTTCATGTTAATCATAATCTCATAAATGCATAATTAAGTGTGTAGTATTGTTTTCCCATTCCAATTGATTAAGCGAAGCAAAAAGGTAAAAAGCCCTTCCCGACTCTCTACCATAAATTCCAGGTGACAAGGGTGGTTAGACAAGTCTAGTAAACTTCCTATCATAGGATTCCCATCAAATTGACACAAGCATGCAGTTTTGCAAACAAAACATTTATTTCAAAACAGGATCAATATGCTTCAAGGACACTTGCCTTGCTCTTGCGGTTGATTAGGGTCAAAGCCTTAAAACTCTTGGCGCTGTATATCCCCCGCGGCACTCTCTAGCGCAAATCTGTCTAATCCACACAATAAACATACAAGACAAGAAACACAATAAAAGAATGCACAAATATTACTCAATATGACATGACATGCATGACTGATGCAAATGCAAGGTAGAACTTGTTAATAGATTGCTTTCAATGATCACTAACTAGTTCTAATAGATTTTAACAAGTTTATACAAGTTTGGATTTGATTAGATCTACTTTTAGAATTAATTCAACAGAATTTAGTCAGCAAAATTGGACTAGTCTGCAGAAGCCCAGGCTAGTCCGCACCTCGCAGAACTAGTGAACTAGGGTTTTCTAGATCAACGCGAATTTGGAGATTAGGGGTCAAATTCACGTAAGGAAAAGAGAATATAAGCTATACCAGGTGTTTAGAACTCCAATAAATCAAGAAACTTGGAGATAACACTTGGATCTTGATGATCTAGGGTTGGGGGATGAACTTGGAGATGAATTGGTGATGAAGAACAAATCATGATGGAGATCTTGATCCTCTTTCATTTCCTCCTCTTCTTCTTCTTGCTTGGGATATCCTCCTCCCTCCATGGTGGTGGCTCTCCACGAACTAGGGTTTGGGTGGGTGGAAAAGTGGCAAATAGATGTCAAGCAAAGGGTGGGGTTGTTTATATAGAGGTGGAGGCTAGGGTTAGATGGATTTCGAGTTTGAGAGGAGTAGAGGCCGGTTTAGAGTCCCACATGGGCTCTAAAGGAGTTAGGCACGGCGTCCCTAGGCCCGCTTAACGTGAAACCCAAGAAACAAGTCATGAAACAAAGGATAAATTTGGATTCGCGAAATATCGGACAAGTCCGACAAGGACCGGACTAGTCTGAAGTTAGTCAGAAAGAAATCGGACATGTCTGGCCTAGAATCGGACAAGTCCGACTTTAGTCAGAGAGGAAAACGGACAAGTCCGCTGGAACACCGGACTTCTCCGGACAAGTCCATGGAAATCATACAAGTCCGAAAGTGTCCAAAGGCAAAATCGGACTAGTTCACAACAAAATCGTACAAGTCCGTTTTTAGTCAGAGAGAAATCGGACTAGTTCTCACTAAAATCGGACTAGTCCACACTTTTCATCATCTTAAGTGCGATTTTGTTCCAAATCAACTTTGAACTCATTCCTCTTGATGGGGATTAATGTTAAACATGTATATGAATGTAAGTAGGGCATGATGCATGAAAATGAGGGTGTTACATCTAACCCTTGAACAGATTGAAAAATTTCCAAAAGAGGAGCTAGCACTTCTCTCCACTCAGTTCTCAAAAGCACTGCAAAATGTGAGAACTAGAAGTTGAGGAAGCGGTGGTTCTCAACAATGCTTGAATGTGGTAAGACAGGAAATTTTCGTACAGATTTCCCTATCCTTTCAGGTCCTTCTACCCGTGATCAAAAGCAAAATCAGTTCAAATCCTTTTATGGCAACAACAACAAGAAAAAGAAGACTTTCACAAAATGCCAAGTGGTGGACCATATCCTCTCCGCTCTACTAGTTAACAACTTGAGCGATGTGGACTCCAGAAGTGATGAAGATCTAGACAATTTAGCAAATACGTGTTTCATGGAGGGCAACTCAAGATCAAGTATGGAGGATGCAGAACAAAACAACGACGATGAAGAGTTATCTCCCACTTGCGAATAAATGTGTGATGTTATTTCACTTTCCACTATTATACTTAAGAAAAAGGACAAAAAACGTAGGGATAATGCTGTTAAAATTGAATCACTAAAATCTGAAATTAATCATTTGAAATATTTGATTCCTAGTGATAATTCTTGTTCCTCATGTGAATTAATATATGAACAATTGTCCTCATTAAGAAGTTGGCACACCTCCACTCTTGATAAACTTAAGTTAGAAATTGAAAAGAACAAAAAACTTGCTGCACTTAATGATAAAAACTTGAAAGTTGTTTGTTGTTCAATAATTGATTTGCATTGTTCTACTTGTGATGATCTTGTTAAGAAACTACACGATGCTATGAATGAGATTTCTATATTCAACAATTCTTTACATTCTCATGAAGTTAAATATTGTTGTAATTGCAAACTAAAAGGAAAAACTTGACTAGACTTGTCTAAGAAACTTGATGACATAAATAGGACACTAGAGCGGTTTTCTCGAAGTGTTCGATTGACACTTCCCCTGGTACTACTAGATCGTAGCCTACGGTAGTTCTTGATTGGTCAGGGTGCAAGTGAGGTTATGAACAAGATGATGACACAAGAGATTTACGTGGTTCGGGCCGCCTGAGCGTAACACCCTACTCCACGGGTTGTGTGTGGTATGTATGAATATTTGTGGTGCTTGTGAGCATGTGAGCTTGCTTGTCCTTGTATTGTGCGACACAACCCTTTTATAGTCTAAGGACTGGCCGTTACAACACTTGCCTTGCCCGACATGTGGCCCTGGCGTGATTAACAGCCTAATACATGATCTACAGGTATTAAGTATAATTAAAAGGGATAACGTGCCTTAATGACGGCGTTACCCTATTAATAGTCCACTGATCGTGTGTCATTAATATAGTATTAATGACACGTAATCAGGTCTTGTAACTATTGCTTTAAATGTCCCTTGAAGGTCCGAGCCGTTGGAGATCTCTTTGTCTTCCGTTGAAGTCCTAGCTCCGAAGGTCCGACACGTGGCGGCTCTAGAGCTTCCCTTCGTGGGGAGGCAGGTCAGGAACCACTATACACGTGGTAGCACCGGAGCTTCCCTCTACATGGGGTTGGGTGTGGGGTTACTAGACACGTGGCAAGAACAGCGCTTCCCTATGAAGGGAGTTAGGTCCGGCCTTGTGATACACGTGTCAGTGCCTGACCTACCCAAACGAGGGAGGCGGGTCCATTACTGTGCAACACGTGTGGACTTTAGAGGTCTTCAACTTGAAAGGGTGGAACTCCTTAGCTTTTTTGTGGTATCATGGGGTACCCGATACGAAAGGTACCGATAGTGGCCCCGGGCCCACCTCCAGGAGAAACTTTTTGGGTTAAGTTATTCTACTGAAGGTGGGGCCATCTTCAATTCCAGTGTTGTGACTTCAAAGATCTTCTGATGTGCCATTGGGGCGATGCTCCGTGATTAAATAATCGCCACGTGGCTTCTTTTGAATGTGGTAGGTGAGATCTTTGCGTGAGGATCTCACACAATTGAAGGTCGCCGGTTTCCGATGCAAAAATCGTATCGGTTCCATGCGCCCTGTCAGGCCGCCGCCCTCGGGCTTCCAACCTCCCATCATGAAAACGGTTCACCTGGGGTAATAACTTCAGCCTTTCCGCCGGAGTGGATCCGGGCCCATTCATCATTGCTAAGGTAGATTTTTGAAAACTCGATCCTAGTCCCATTGCGGTTTCCATCCAAGAGTTGTGGAGGCTTACATAAGAAGGAAAGCCAGCACGGTTTGAGGACTCTTTACGCTTTCGATCGAACTTGCAGTCAGAGCCTCCCAACCTTCGCATAGGCTTCCAACTTTTGCTCCACCTTGCCGCGATGGAGTTGGGTCTTCTCCGTAGCAAGGTCAAGACCGATGAGGAGATGGCGAGTGTCCGGACCTACATGGGTTGGGCCAGCGACTCCTGCAACACGGACATCCGCTTCGACAAGCTCCCCTTCAGGAAGGAGTGCACCGGAGATATGTGTACTTCTCGGCATACGCCATAGTGGGTCTGATCCCGCCTTTCTCAAGCTTCCTCTTGGTATTGCCGGATTTCTACGGCCTCCAGCTTTATCATATCGGCCCACACTCCCTCTTTCTAGTGGCGACCTTCGTCCACTTCTGTGAGATGTGGGTGGGCGTGCCTCCCTGCATCGAGCTGTTTTGGACCTTCTTCATGGTTCACACCACCGGCAAGGGGACAGAGCTCATTGGCTTCTACTACATCATGAAGCGGAAGAATTGCCCCTTCAAGTACTTGAAGACCTTTCCCTTCGGCAAGTGGGATGATTGGAAGAAGTATTGGGGATCATCACTGTGGAGGAGCATGAGAAGCTGGAGCTGCCCAAGGGCCTTCCCAATGACGACACCGACGCCTGGAACGTAGTTCTAGAGTTGTCTGAAGCATACAAGCCCATCTTGGAAAGGATCGGAGAATGCATAGAGGGAGGAGTAACCCCCCAAATGGTCTTCGACAATTTCTTACTGAATAAGTGGGCCCCGCTGAAGACTAGGGAATGGGCTGGATGGGCGTTCAATATAAGATGGATCATAACCGAATTGAAGTCGGTTTGAACAACAACTTGGACGATGAAGCTATGAAGATCCATCTCAAAAAATTTCAAAATGGAGGTATCTCCCATGATGCCCTAACTCTGTCGGCTGCCTTCTTGCCTCTGAACATGGTTCGAAGTTTAGCAGGGAGATCCGGTGGAGAATGCCATCATTGGATGACTTGGGCATGGTCGAGAGGCACCCAATCTCTGGGGTTGCGATGCCCGGATCTTCTGAGAGGGTGGTTACCCCTGTCGCGAGCCAAAAAGTCGATGAGGAACGCAAGGGCAAGGGCAAAGGCAAGGAGCCAGCCGAATCCTCTAGCCGGAAGAGAAAGTTGAGGCATGCTGACGGGAGCCACGTCAGGTCAGCTCCGACTACAACTGCTCCTTCTCCCTGGCGAGGTAGATCTTTGGCAGCCACACCTCCTCCGGTGCAAGCATCCTCAAGGGGCGCCAGCTCCGGCAGATCAACTCTGGCTCGATGCCAACTGTGGGCTCCGGGTCTCGAAGTCCTTCCCAGCCGAGGGAGGTTCCAGCTGAGAATACTCCAGCTGCTGCAGCTGGTTTCTGACCAAGGTTCGAGGTTATTGTCTCTCCAGATTTGGTGGGCTCTAACTCCAGGCCTCAGAAGAAGAGATTCGACGGCAATTATGGTGGTAGCATCCCCAGGTAAGCATCGTCAACTTACCTTGAGGTGCTAATATTGTTTTTATTATATCTTTAATCTTCTCGAACTTTTGTTTCTAGGGTGTCGATAAATAAGTCCGAGGCTTCAGAATCTGCTGCAGTGACTGAAGCTGTGAATGCTAAAGCTCTGGCTTCGACCACTGAGCCTCCCCAAGTGGTGGCAGAGGACATGACAGCTCTGGCGCCAGCTGTCGTGGACTTGGACCCAGAAGAGACGCCAGAGGCTCCCGTGGTAGCGCCGGACCACGGGGGAGATGTTGTTGAAAATACACCGTCAGCAGCAGCGCCCGAGACTGAGGCTCCAAAACAGGAGTCTGTGACACCCGGTCCCAAAAAAGAACTAAGTGAATGCATATGTGTGCCCAGGACGTTAAACACACATACATGAGTGCATTCACAAAAGGATATACATAAAATTACCACATAACAATATTAATTAACCACTTTAATTACAGAATTCAGAATATCCTTGAATACAATCTCTAATGAATATTAATGAAAAGTTGAACTAATGCAGCGGGAATTATCTAAACTGAGCAAACTAAGCTGCTAAGCAGCATAAGCAAATAGGATAGCGCAGCTCCAATCAACAACACAGGCAAAGCTAAAGGCAGACACGGCCTAGAACACTGTATTATCGTCGCTATACTCCCAATCCTAACCTGCAACTATTGGTGGGGGGGGGGGGGTGGGTTGCAAGGGTGAGTACATGTTGTACTCAGCAAGTGTAGAAAGTATGACATGTAGCTGATTCAAATGACGAATGTAATAAAGGCTAAGTGCTGAAAAGTACATTAAAGCTTTTGAAAAGCAATATATTATATGTATGTGAAGTCATCCCATCATAAACCATAATCATTACCATAGTGCAAGTCCATATTCCATATCCATCACCATTATATAAGATTTCACCATTACCAACAACCATATCCATTGCCATAGACCATAATACCATAACCAGTACCAAACCATCCCAAATCCCAATTTCCTTCTAATCAAGGAAGTTGTTCAGGTCCTCATAACCCGGAGCACGGCTATCATGACAGTTTTATTAGACTATGCAGAGTTTTTACCGCTTCACCCACGTGTTTGTGATTTCATCACCCATCGGCGACGAAGGGAAACCTCCATTATGCCAAAAAACTACCATAGGTGAATGACCAAGACATCACAAAATAGCCTTTACAAAGGGACTACAAGACCCACTAAGGTTTCACGGTGGCGACGTCTCCCACTGAGCACATCTTCAACCAAGGACCCCCTCTTGTGCCATTCGAATCACAGGGAGTCTCACCAACCATATCCAAACCAAATCCGACTCCCCTTCGCCGATGCGCCAAATGACCATGCAATACTAGCAATATCCTAATTAATCAGCTACGTCACACCAATACTTGGCCTCATGGTGGCACTGTTGTCCTGGCTTATTCTCGCATCAGCTGGTCTTTAGATCTAAAGCAAGCAAACCACCATAACATCCGACCCATCCACATACCAGGCTTGCTCAGATCATCCATTACCATATCATAATGACAAGTTCATATTAACCATAATCTCATTAATCCATAATTATATGTGTAGTGTTGTTTTCCCATTCCAATTAATTAAGCGAAGCAAAAAGGTAAAAAGCCCTCCCCGACTCTCTACCATGAATTTCCGATGATAAGGGTGGTTGAACAAAGCTAGTAAACTTCCTATCATAGGATACCCATCAAATTGACACAAGCATGCAGTTTTGCAAAGAAAACATTTATGGTCAAAACAGGATCAATATGTTCAAGAACACTTTCCTTAATCTTGGGCTTGGCTAGGATCAAAGACTTCAAACTCCTGGTGCTGGAGATCCTCTGCAGCACTCACTAGCGCAAATCTGTCTAAACCGCACAACGAACACACAAGAAAAGGAACACAATCAATAAGTGCAAATATATTACCCAATATGTCATGACATGTATGATTAATGCAAATGCAGAGCAAAACTAGTTAATGAGTTATTAATTATGTTTACTAACAAGTTCTAATGGTTATAAACAAGTTTGGATAGGTTTGGAATTGATTTGAACCAATTTGGATTTAATTCAACAGGAAATACATTGCAAAATCGGACAAGTCAGTAGGGGGCCGGACTAGTCCGCCCATCGCAGGAACAGCGAATTAGGTTTTTCTAGATCGACGTGAATTTGGAGGAACGGGGTTCAATTCTCATGAGAAAAAGGAAGTACAAGGTATACCAGGTGTTTAGAACTCCAATGAATCAAGGTTTTTGGACGCAACACTGGGATCTTGATGATCTAGGATTGATGAAGAACTTGATGGTGAATTGGTGATGAAGAACAAAAACTCGATGGAGACCTTGATCCTCTTTCGTTTCCTCTTCTTATTCTTCTTTCTCTGGATCTCCTTCTCCCTCCTTGATGGCGGCTCTCCCCGAACTAGGGTTTGGGTGGAATTTCAATTGAGGCAAAAGGATGTAAGGTGGAGGGGTGGGGTTGTTTATATAGACGTGGAGGCTAGGGTTTGAGGGAATTCAAGTTTAAGATGGGTTGAGGCCGGTTTGGGATCCCACATGGGCTCCAAAAAGAGTTAGATACGACGTCCTTAGGCCCACTTAAGGTAGAACCCAAAAACAAGTTGTGAAATAGAAGATCAACTCAGAGTCTCGATTACTGGACAAGTCCGAAAAGGGTCAGATTAGTCCGAAGTTAGACAGAGGGGAAAACAGACAAGTCCAGACTATATCGGACAAGTTCGAACTTGGTCAGAGGAAAATCAGATAAGTCTAGCCAAAACCAGACAAGTGCGACTTTAGTCAGAGGGAAAAACGACAAGTCCACTGGAATACCGGACAAGTCTGGACAATTCCACAGACTTAGCAAAATTTCCAAAAAATTGGAATATTAGACTGGTCCGCAATGAACTGGACAAGTCCGAAACTGTCCATAGAGAAAAGCAGACTAGTCCGCAGCAAATGGACAAGTCCGACGAAGGTCAAAGATAAATCGGACTAGTTTGCACTTCCCAGAATTCTTAAGTGCAATTTTACTCTAAATTCATTTTAAACTTATTTCCTTCTACGTGGCTTAATGTTAAACATGTATATGAACTTATGCAATGCATGATGGATGAAAATGAGGGTGTTACAGAGTCAGAAGTGGCGGAAGCTCCGCACTTGAGCTGGAGGTAACCGAAACACCGGTGCCCATGCTAGAAGTGGTTGAAGATCCGGCGATTGAGCCGAAGGTGCTCGAAGTTTCGGCCTCTGTGTCGGAGATTATTGAAGCTCCAGCCTCCATGCCAGAAATGGACGAAGCTCCGGCATCAGAGCCGGATGTGGTAGATGTATCGGCACCTGAGCCAGCGGTGGTGTCGGCTCCGAACAAAACACCTGCGTCTGCCCCGGAGGTGATTGCGCCAGGAGCGTATATGTTGGATCCAGAGCGCCCAGAGGAGTCGATGGTGGGCCCTCCACCTACGGAGCCGTCGGTTGAAGATACGGAAGGGGGACCTTCGTCGTCAGCCCCGGAGGTTGATGTTCCCACGGTGGGACCCTCTTTGGCGGCAGTAGAAGCAGAAGGGCTTCCGGAGGGCAGCCCTAGTGCTACAGGACCACAGGGGACCAGGCTTGTGGCATGGGACCCAATTTTTGTATTGGAAGACCCATTGGAGCAAGCGAAGATGACCCCAGCAGGTCTGAAGCCTATTCCTTTGGCACTGTCAATTGACAATGCCTGCTCGAGCCTACGTCAAGTCCAACTTGCCTTCGACCACGACAGCAAGGTCCTCGAGGAAGAGCGCCACACCTTAAGGCATTGCCGCAACAGGCTTCATTTCGAGACCAAGCTAGCGCAGACGAGGCTTGATAACCAAAAGGAGTGGGTTGAGAAGGAAAAACCCCAAATGGAATATTGGGGCAAGTTGCTGGATCAAGGCCTCCACCAGGTCCCTCGATGCTGATTCTTGCGAGATTCTTGAGCATGCCAAGAAAAGCAATGATGCTGCTGACGAACGTCGCGACAACCTCAATACATTAAATGAGATTCTCCTGAAGCGCCAAGCGGACCTCGATGCAAGGGAACATAAACTCCTAGAACAGCAGGCGGATATTTTGAAGAGAGAGGAGGAGCTCGCCCAAAAACTGTCACTTGGAGAGCAAACTTAGCTGAGCGCACAAAAAAGCTTGATCTGCGGTGCAAGGAAGAGAAAGAGAAGCTCTTGCAGAGGGGAAAATACCTCAACAAGAGAGAGGTTGAAGTCTCCACCAGAGAGGAAAAAGTGCAGGACAGGGAGGAAGACCTGGCCAACCAGCAGAATCACATCCACTTCCGGGATGAACCTGTAACCCCCAACGGCTTTTACGAAAGGTCCCAAGATGTCCATGCCCCACACAACGAATGGCCATGTAGGAGGAATCATTTGAAGTGACTGAGCTGGTGTGTGAATTTGTTTTGCGTGGAACTGGCACACTTCACACTTTTTCACCAACTCTACTGCATCCTTGAGTGTTGTAGGCCAGTAGAAGCCATGCTGAAAGGCTTTGTCGACCAGTGTGCGGAAAGACGCATGGTTCCCAAACTCGCCTCCATGGATCTCTGCGAGGAGCTCGCGGCCTTCTTCCCTTGCAATGCACTGCATTAGGACGCTGTTGGCACTGTGTCGGTAGAGATCCCATTCTACCAACGTGTATCTTTTAACCAATCTAACAATCCGGTCAGCGGATACACCATCTTCAGGAAGGTGGTTGTCTTTCAAGTAGCTCCGGAGCTCCGAGGTCCATGCATTAGAGCTAACTTGAGATTCTATGTCTTTCGTGTTGGGTTGCTCAGAGCTTCCTGTAGCACCCATGACCCTTGGTGGACGCCATGGTAACAGGGCCACCGGGACCGCCAGCTTCGAGGTGCCGGTCTCGCCCCCTTCACTCAGTTCGGCGGGCTGAGGGGTTGGTCTTGAAAATGTCCGGACAAAGACTACGTCGGGAGTCGGAGCTCCGGTTGAAGCCTTCGTCGAGAGTTCGTCTGCTTTTGCATTGTTGAGATGTTGGACATGGCAGAGGTCCAGGACGAGAAATTTTTTCTGGAGCTTCTGGACTTCAAGGAGATAAGCAGCGAGTTAAGGGTTGTTGTAGTTGCATCGCCTTTGACTTGCTTGATGATGAGCTAGGAGTCACCCTTCACTAGCATCTGCTTGACACCGTAAGATAACACCACCTTGAGCCCATAGATGAGAGCTTCATATTCCACCATGTTATTGGTCGCCTTGAAATCAAGGTGCACCATATATTTGACCTTCTCCTCGGTCGGAGCGAGGAGAAATATTCTAGTTCTGACCCCTGCTTCTGCACGGAGCCATCGAAGTAGAGGGTCCAATGAGGCTCGATGAAGACCGGGACCTTGGATTCTGGCTTCTGCTCACTGGTGCCCCCAAGATTTGATGGATAAGGAGTCCACTCTGCCACAAAATCAGCCAAGGCTTCACTCTTGATAGCTTGTCGCAGCAAAAATTCAAGATCGAATTCTGCTAACTCCGCTGCCCACTTGGCGATGTTCCCAGTAGAATTAGGATTATGCAAAATAGCATGCAGTGGATATGAAGTTACCAATGATATCTTGTGGGCATGGAAGTAATGACGAAGCTTCCTTGAGGAAATAAGAACTGCGTAAAGTAGCTTATGAAACTCAATATATCTAGTCTTGGCATTCTGGAGTACTTCACTGATGAAGTACACTGGTCGCTGGACAGTCCAAACCCTCTCACAGGGGCCCAGAGCTTCTTCTCCATCGATCCGGACCCTCCCGGAGGGGTCCAAACCTTCTTGTTGATTTTCCTGGATCTTCCCAGAGGGGTCAGAAACTTCTCCTTGTTCAATACAAACCCACCTGGAGAGGTCCGGATCTTCCTGATCAGTCGTGTGAACTCCCTCATATGAGAGAGGTTGATCCTCAAGCATTTCGCTTTGAAGATCCGTGCTTGGGGGCTGGGACCCAGACTCGCCTTCACGTAGCTCTGGACCCTCCCGGAGGGGTCCGGACACCTAAACTAGACGTCGCTCTAGTCTTTATGCGACCAGGACCATGCTGACAACCTCCATAGTTGCAGAAATGTAAAGCAGTAGAGGCTCACCAGGGTTTGGAGCTACCAAGATTGGTAGTGTGGTGAGGAGCTACTTGAGATCTTTGAACACATTTTCTGCTTTTTTGGATCAATGTAAAGGCCCGGTCTTCCTCAATAGCTTGAAGAAGGGGAGTGCCCGCTCCGGCAGTCTTGAGATGAACCGGCAGAGTGCAGATATACATCTAGTTAGCTTCTGGACTTCCTTGATGCGAGCTAGGTGCCACATATGTTCAATAGCCTTGATCTTCACCGAGTTCGCCTCAATTCCTCGATGAGTCACCAAGAAACCAAGGAGCTTCCCGGAGCTAACCCCGAAGACACACTTGTCCGGGTTCAGCTTGGTGCGCGTAATGTGCAGCTTGTCGAAGACGGCTTGCAAGTTGTCAAGGAGCAACTCCTTGTTCTTGACCTTCACGAAAATTTCATCAACATACACCTCCACCAAGTCCCTAATTAGATCTCAAAAGGTTTTGTGTGTAGCTCGCACAAAAGTTGAAGCAGCATTTTTAAGACCAAATGGCATGGCAGTATAACAATACAATCCATCTTTTGTTATGAAGACAGTACGCTCTTCATCTTCCCTAGGCATCTGGATTTGATGATATCCGGAGTATGCATCTGGAAAACACAATAGCTCAGACCCAGAGGTGGATTCCACTATCTGATCTATTCTAGGTAGTGGAAATGGATCTTTTGGACATGCCTTATTTAAGGTGGTGTAATCGATACACATCCGAAGCTTCCCACTAGCCTTGGGTACAAAGACTGGGTTTGCCAGCCATTTTGGATGATTAACCTCCCGAATGAAACCAGCTTCGAGTAGCTTATTGATCTCCTATCAGATGAAGTTTTGCCGCTCGACTGATTGCTTCCGGGGCTTCTGGTGTACTGGCCGTGCGTCGGGAGAAATCTTCAGATTGTGTTCAATCACCTCCCTAGGGATCCCAGTCATTTGTGATGGTTGCCAGGCAAACATGTCAACATTCGTCCGGAGGAAAGTGACAAGTGCGAGTTCCTATTTGTTGTCCAGGCCTCCCGATATACCGGTGGTCTTGGCAGCATCGGATCCGATTTGGACGACTTTGACGGGAACATCGATGTTGCCACTTGGTTGCACGCGAGATGCAAAGGTCAAGCCTCGATGATGAGTGTTCAGAGGTTGAGTAGCTAGCTCTTTGCCGGAGGTTCCCTCCTGTGCCGTTGCAAGTGTGTGGAGTTCTTCCAGTGCGGTAACTCAGACGGTGCGATCTCCGCAGATCCGGAGAATGCCCGAAGGTGTCGGCATCATCAACACTAGACAGCCGTAGTGAGCTGCGACCATGAACCTGTACAGGGCAGGCCTACCCAGGATGGTGTTGAAGTGCAGACTGATGTGAGCGACGTCGAAGACCATCTTCTCGGTCCTGTACTTCTCCCATGTCATGAAGGTCACTCGGAATGTAATGGATCTGAGAGGGCTGATGGCCCCGGATCTACCCCAGAGAAAGGTCTTGAGGGGCGAAGGTCCGAGAGTTGAAGCTGGATCTTCATGAACACTTGAAAACTCAAGAGATTGAGCGATGCACCTCCATCTACCAAGACATGGTAGAGATGAACATTGTTGATGGTGGGAGATACCATTAGTGGTAGTTGGCCAGCTCCGACCATGTTCTTGGGTAGTCCGTTGCATCGAAAGTGATGGGAGTGTCCAACCACTTCCGATGTGGTTCTGCCCAAGTAACGGGAGCTACGATAGCAATTTCTCGTCGCATTGTCTTGAGGACGCGGCGAGATGTAATGTCCAAGGCCCACCATAGATGGTGTTAAGGGTCTTCCGATGCTCATCGTTAGAGATGTTAGAATCATCGTCGACTGTGTTGTATACAACCTTCAGGACCTTCCTGGGGTCCTGAAAACCTAGCTCCATTTCAGTTGGAGCTTCATTGACTTTTTCTTTTCCTCCCCGTTGACGTAAAGAAGCTTCTTCTCGGCGCTTGTTGTAGCGCTCGACAAGGTTTTGGACCTACCGATAGTCTTCTAAGCTGTTTTTGTCTATTTTGTGGATTGGACACCACACCTTTGAACCACCGTCGTCTTCTGACAAAGGCCGAGGTCGCTTTTCGGGGCGTGGCCCCCGGCAACCCGGAGCTGCAGCTGCCGCAGTAGTAGGCGTGCCAGCCGACGGCTTTTTCTTGTTGTTGGTATTTTTCTTCTTCTTGCCACCACTGCTTTGGAGGGCTTTTATTAGCCTCCGCAGCTGGCTTAGAGTGCATTTCCTGGCCCCCTGCGCCCAGGCGCACTTGTCAGCCAGGCTGAATAACTCCGTGACGCTGGTGACCTCCTTCGTCGCCAGCTTCTCCAACATCTTTTTATCTTTGACACCCCGTCTGAATGCCATGATGACACATGAGTTGGAGATGGAGGGAATGTCATTGCGTACCTGAGAAAATTGCTGGATGAAGGACCGCAGCAATGCTCCCGATGTTTGCTTCAGAGCAAAAAGATCCATGTCAGTGTCGGGCCGGGTGTAGGAGCTCGCGATTTGGCAGTGAACTGCTGGCACAGCTCCGCCCAACTGTTGATAGAGTCGGGTGGCAGACTCATGAACTAGGACCTGGCGGTCCCAGTTAAAGCCACTTGAAAGTAGTTGGCCATCACGGCCTCATTGCCACCTGCCGCTAGAATGGCGGTGGAGTATATTTGGAGGAACTCGGCGGGGTTCACAGTCCCATCAAATATCTCTGGTATAAGAGGTAAGAACTTCTGGGGCCAGCAGACCATGCGCAAGTGCATGGCCAGGGCTGAACAGCAGCCCCACACTACTGAAGGAGGAGGGTTTTCATGAGCCTCCCGCCTTTCGCGAGCACGCTTGATGTGGACGCGAGTGTCCTGCTGTCTGTAGCGGCGATCAAGCTTCGACAGCAAATCATGCATCGATAGTCTCGACAAAGTAGGGATGCGACGTGCCCCGTAGGGCAGCGAAGTCACAAGCTGAGACACAGCACGCCTCCGGTGCTGTGATGCATGAGGACCAAGTCTTCAAGACAAGGTCCTACGCTGAGAAGGTGCCTGCCCAGAAGGGGGAGGACCTTGGTTGTTGATGGCATTAGCTACGGCTGCAACTATATGCTCCACATCAACGCGCCACTGCTCCATAGCATTCTAAGGTGCTCCGGGTGCTGGTGGACGCTCCAAAAGATTACGCGCAGCAATCAGCGCGTTCTCAGGGTTGTTGTGTGTCGATGCAATGACCGACACTAGGACTCCATCTTGCTGCCCAGCGTTGTTAGCTTGAGCAGGTGGAGGTGGTGCGACGCCCGTCGGGACAACAGCTCCTGCTGACTGTTGCACAATTTAGGGATTTCCCTCAGTAGGTTGCACAACATTGCTGTTGGATGACCCTGTGGCGGAGTTCACCATCTTGAAATCTCAAATAACACGCGCCCCTTCCTGGCGCACCAAATGTCGAAGTGTTCGATCGACACTTCCTCCGGTACTACTAGATCGTAGCCCGCGGAGGTTCTTGATTGGTTGGGGCTCAAGTGAGATTATGAACAAGATGATGACACGATAGATTTATGTGGCTCGGGCCGCCTAAGCGTAACACTCTACTCCACAGGTTGTGTGTTGTATGTATGAATATTTGTGTTGCTTGTGAGGGTGTGAGCTTGCTTGTCTTTGTATCGTGTAGCGCAACCCTTTTATAGTCTAGGGACTGGCCGTTACAACACTTACCTAGCCCGACATGTGGCCATAGCGTGATTAACAGCCTAATACACAATCTACAGGTATTAAGCATGATTAAAATGGATAACACGCCTTAATGATGGCATTACCCTATTAACAGTATAATGATTGTGTGTCATTAATATAGTATTAACGACACATAATCAGGTCTTGTAACTGTCGCTTTAAATGTCCCTTGAAGGTCCAAGCCGTTGGAGATCTCTCTGTCTCCGTTGAAGTCCTAGCTCTGGATGTTAAACACGTGGCAGCTATGGAGCTTCCCATTGTGGGGAGGCAGGTTCGGAGCCACTATACACGTGGTAGCACCAGAGCTTCCCTCTACTGGGGGTTAGGTCCGGGGTTACTGGACATGTGGCAAGACCGGCGCTTCGCTATGAAGGGAGTTAGGTCCGGCCTTGTGGTACACGTGTCAGTGCCGGAGCTACCCAAACGAGGGAGGCGGGTTCAGTACTGTGCAACACGTGTAGCCTTCAGTGGTCGTCAACATGAAAGGGTGGAACTCCTTAGCTTTTCTTGCGGTATCATGGGGTAAACAGTACGCAGGGTACCGACAGGTATTGTAATGAGAATAAAAATATGAACTTGCTTCTGAATTCCTCTAAATCATGTAATGATAATTAAGGTTTAGGTTTTGATTCCCATGCCCATGCTAAGGCACTTCCATCTAAAATTGTAAAGTCATTAGGAAGTGGTTTGACTCAAAGAGCTTCTGAACAAAAAGAAGTGGTTTTCAAATCTGCAGGAGTGTTGTCTCATTCAATTTCAAATAAACATGTTGCTTGCTCATCTAGACATGAATATAAAGTAAAATTTCATTGTACCTACTGTGGTAGAGATGATCATGTCATAGATTTTTGTTATAGACTAGCTAAACAATAGAAAAAGGAAATAATGCAAGCTAGATCTATAAACTCTCATGCAAAATTTGCTGCACATGCTAAACCGAATGTCAAGATCATGCAACCTGCTATTATGAGTCAAAAACAAGCAAAGTTTGCTACCAAACTTACTGTTTTTAGTGCTACACATGTAACACCTCGTAGGTTAGTAGTTTGGTACAAAAATCAACAAACTTTGGCTCATAAACCTGCTGTTCCATTGAGCTAGTCTTAGAGAGAAGATGAGGTTCGACAACCAAGTTCGAGAGGAATTGTGGTTGAGTTCATCGGGAGGTTGCGCAACATGTTTGAATCAAGAACAATGCATATGAAGGTATTGTGGATGTTATTGGAAGATTTTTGCACATATGCAATGAGTGCATGGACATGGCAACATGGTTCCGAGGCGTGATAAAGAGAAGTGGACGTAAATAATCAGTCAGAAAGATCCAACCGACTAGGTTATCGACTCCGGCTGCGGCTTAGTCGGGTTTGACTCAAATATGGAAAGATTTTAGTTGGTTATGATAAGATTTTGTGTTGGTCACCAAGTTGAGTTGTTTTTAGGAATGTGGGATATGATCCTAAGGTGTTTGGAAGTCTTAATATTGCTTCTATCTGCGTATTGAATAGTCTTGAGCAGTTATGGAAAGTTTCGGCGGAAACTGAGTAGGATACGAGTACTAGTTTGGTTTGGATTGGCCACATGGCTGGTTATATTAGCAAGGAAAGCCATAGCTCGTGGTGCATGGATTTTGGGCTGTTTATCTTGTGTTCTATTGAATAAATATTGTCGTTTAAAGAAACTTGTGTTCCTTGTTCATCCGACTTGTTTCAAACAAGTTTTTCTCGTCGAGTTTCTGCATAGCACTACCTTGCTTTGGTGGTTTTAACATAACTCGAGTTTTACAGATCCAATTGACGCGATTAGTTTTGGGTTGGCTTCAAAACTTGATTATCTATTATCTGTGAAAATTTCACGGTCATTAAATTTGTGGTTTCGGATCTACATGAGTTTCTTTGCAGTGTTGCAAATCTATTTTTACTCGGGTAGAACAGATTGACCTTTGTTCGATCTTTCAATTGTAACTTGAGTTTTTCTCGACGGATTTTCGTGATTCTTGTTGTTACGTCTTTGTGACTTGATTCTCCACAATCTTTACTGGTTTTGTCACAATTAACAACATTTATATTAGTTGCACACAAGATTTCTTTAACTGATCAATTTTCTGCCTAGGGGTTTTCATTGCTTTCGCTGAAAAAGTTGTAATCTACCATTCACCCCCTCTGGTAGATTTTTCACATGCTCTTCGATCCTTCAGTGGAGTAGAAGGAGTATCTCTCTTCCTAGTTCCAAATTGGGAAAGGTATGACTCTCATATTCCTATTTGTACTTGTGACTTTGTTCTTAATAAAGAAGCTATCTTTAGTCTTCTTTTATTTATATACTTGGATGAAGCGTTTCTTGTTTGATTGTGGATTCCATGTATGTGGTAGGAGCAATATTTATGATTATGCTATATCATTCTCACTATATCATCATAAACACTACAAACCTGCACTATATTTTAATTAGTTATGACATGACCATGTTAATATGAATAACTTATGCTATGTGTAAACATTGGTTCAAGATGTTTAGGTTAGTCATTGCCTTAGAATGGCTTGTGCCTAGGCTCCTAAGGTATTTACTAAATATGCTAGCATGTTGCTAGGATAGTTAAGTAGCGTTGAATGTCTTGTAGACCTACAGATTGGAGAGGTAGGCAGTAGGTGGTGACAGCCCTATCTGTCCTTGTAATCCTCCACGCTTGGCTATGCCACAGGATCTTTGCGTGAGTCGTCCTGTATTGCTATGGGTAAACCCGTGCTCGATGTGTTGAACAACTTAGCATAATAATTCACCAATTACATGTTCATTAGTATCTAACCTAGTCTATGTATATGTATACTAGAAGCATGGTAGGAGTAACTCCCTAACTCGTAATCCACTTTGAACCATTTATTTTCCTTAGAATAGGATGCTCTTGTGTGTGTCACACTACCTCCATATATCTATCACCCATCCTCACTAGAACCCTACCTAGATCGATCTACCCTCCTCATTTTATGATCGCTTTACTTCCACTTAGCCTTCTTTTGGGAAAATATAAATGACACACTTGGAAATACATTTAAAGGGGAAATACTACTTCGATAGTTTTTGTGCGCTTGTGGATTTTTATCTGTGACGTAAGAAACGTCAACAACTATTTATGTTGCCATTGTCAGGGAAGGCAGCTGAAGTATTGCATGATCGAGTGAATAGGATAGGACCCTGGGTAGGTTTTAGTAGGATAACCCTTTTTGTTTTTGCATTTTATGGGAAAACAGGGTAGTGTATGTATGGTTTCCTCTTGCCGGAAAACTTTGTTGACGATCCCGAATCCCTTCTGAGAGATCAACCTCGTGTCATTATTCAACAAAACCTTCGAGCGACAATGCAAGCCAGCATAAATGCACCAACAACCGAAACGCCAATGGCCCAAAAGACCCTTCGTGAGTTTTCGGGTCCCTCTGCTAACAATGTGCCTATTGGGCCCACTGTTAACACAGGAGACGTGAACTTCGAAATCAAGATTGGCCTGATATATGTGGTGCAAGCCAACCCATTTTATGGGAAGGCTAGTTAGGATGAAAGTGCTCACCTGCAACAGTTCCTTAAGATCTGAAGCACTTTTAAGATCAAGGACGTATATCCTGATGCTGTCCATCTTAGGCCATTTCTGTTCTCCCTTATTGGGAGGGCGAAGCAGTGGTTCTGCACGAACCAAAGTCCTGTAGACACTTGCGAGAAGTGTTCTACGACATTCCTTGCCATGTCCTTTCCGATGGGAAAGACCAGTGCCCTACGTGGAAGAATTTCCAGCTTCGAGCAAGATGCCAATGAGTCTATTCTCGAAGCTTGGGAATGGATGTAGGAGTACATCCTGGCCTTTCCCCACCAGCGGATGAACAACTGGCTCATTATCCAAATTTCTACAACGGGCTGATCCCTTCCGCCCGTGACCATGTGGATGCTGCTGCTGGAGGTGCCTTCTTCTCATTGACTGTGCCCGAAGCCAAAGACATAATTGAGAAGATGGTGTCCAACATGGGTTGGAGCAATGAGCGTCTCCATACCCGTTAGCGAGGCATGCACACCTTGAAGGAGGTGGACATGATCGCTGCCAAATTGGACCTTCTCATGAAGAAGATAGATGGACAAGCCAATGGGGACGTGGGTGGCAATGCCTATGCCCTAGACTCTCACGTCACATGTGAAGTCCGTGGCAACAGGGGCTTTCAGACAATTACTGCCCAAAAACCCGTGAGGATGCCTTGTACGTAGCAAACAATGAGAGCAACAATTGCTATCGTTTGGGAGGTCAAGGGTGCGGCCAACCACACCCTTTCTTTCAAGGAGGGTACAACAATAATGGCAACAATGGAAATCAACCCAACTTGAGAGAGCTTGCCATTAGCGAATTGAAGATCAATGATGCATTATCCAAGAATCTTTCAGCTAATGACAAGACCCTAGAAAGCATTAATGCCAAGATTAAAGGACTATCCTCAGCCTTCAAGAATCAGTTGAGCATCAACAAGATACTGGAAATTTAGTTGCCTCAACTGGTAGCTGTTGTTCCACCAGTGGAGAATGGCAAGACGCCAGGACAGCCGAACCTCCTGTGGAAAATGTCAACATGATTTCTATATGGGGAGGCAACTGGCTAAAGGACCTTGGATGCCCCATCATATCTTGCTCAATTGGGGCTCACTACATTGACAAGGCACTTTGTGACCTTGGAGAAAGTGTGAGTGTGCCCAAGGTGTTCTTTGACCAGCTAAAATTCACGGAGCTTACTCCAAGACCAATGCAACTCCAACTGGCTGACTCTTCGTTCCGTTATCTGGCGAGTATTGCTGAAGACATTCCTGTTAAAATCCGGAATTGCTTCATACTCGTGGATTTCGTGGTGCTCGACATGGAGGTCGAGAAGGATACACCGCTCATCCTTGGGCGCCCATTCCTTAACACCGCGAAGGCTCGCATAGATGTGAGAGATGGAGACATCCACTTCCATATCAATGGCAAGGAGGAGAAGTTTAACTTCCGCCCAAAGTTGGAGAAATGCTCCGTGATTCGTATCAAGTATGGGCCAAATGTTAAACAAATTTAAGACGTCGAAGTCACACCTACAAAGGTAGATCCACCCATTGCATTCATGAGGAAATTAATCTATAACTCTTCTTATCATCCACACCGACACCCCAAGAAGACGAAGAAGTCTGGGCCTCCCCAAAGGCCCAAGTCCACCAAGCCGCCAAAGAAGGAATGGCGGAAGAAGCAAGACAAGCCATCCAAGCCCATCCCTCCGGGCTCGGGTGCCAAGAAATCAAGAAGGAGGAATGTCCATCTCATCGGATGGAGGTGAGATCTAGCCAATAGGTTAAATTGGTAGTTATCTTTTCCTTTCATTGATTTTTCTTCTCTTCCTTTGTTTTACCCACTTAGTTTGATTTTCCCTACTGCATATTTGAGTTTTCTTAGAATGTTGAGAATATTACAGTCTCAATTATTTTTTTCTTTATTTTTCACAAAAAGAAAATTGTTGGGTTTTGAAAAAAGGTTTTTATTTGGAAAACATTTTTTTCTGAGCTGCAAATGTGGCATTTCACCAACGTGCTAATTTTATAGCCGTTAGAGAGCCACTTGCCAAAAGTGGGAACAAGGGGCCCACATATAAGTGCGGCCAACACCCCTGTTCGGCCGACTTGGGAAAACAACCATTTTGGCTCTCTCTCTCTCTCTCTCTCTCTCTCTCTCTCTCTCTCTCCCCTCCAACAGCTACATTTGATCCTCTTGTGACCGTTGGGAGTGTGCCCTATAAATGGTGGCCGTGAGGAGCACTCCTCTTCACACTTCACTTCATTTCACACCTCCCCAAAGTCACTCTTTGCTCACATTGTTTTTGTTGCTCTTCATTGAAGCACTCCTGCTCAAATCCAACCAAAAAAGATTTGCTTTTGTTTGCATTTGCAATTTGATCTCAAGTTCTTCAAGGGAAATATTTGTCGGGGGTTTTGCTTTCACTAACAACACCTCTTTTGAGTTTTTGCTTTTGTTGTGTTCTTTCTTGTTGTGGCAATGAAAGGAATGAATAGGTTTTTTGGAAGAGGAAGGAGCCTGCAAGCTCGAGCCATGGTGGAGACTCAAGTGCACGTCCCTCTTCAGTTGCTACACCAAGATCAAGGAGGAGTAGTGTATGTGAGGACGCTCCCATGGGTGAGAAGGGCAACCCACATCGACTTCTCCACGACGAGACCTCGACATACAAAGAGAATTTGAAGATCAAGCAAGCAAGCTTCTCCAAGATCTTTAGTTTTCTCATACGAAAGCTTATGATCTGGATTTGATCTCCAATATAGCTATTAATTCAGAATTCTTTTCCATTTGGCATGCACTAGGATGGGAGAATTTTGCTCACATAGAGGAGAGAGGTTCACGCCTTCTCTCCATGAAATTCCTTTGCACCCTCCAAATAGAATTTGATGGTATTTCTTTTAGATTATTTCAAAAAGAATACAACATCCCATGGAAAGAATTAAGTGAAATCCTACGCTTCCATAAACGTTGCTTGCTAGATTTAGACACTTTGACTTAGTTTTACAAACAAAGTTTTTGGCATGAATTGACTAGTGAGGTCAGATGTAGCGCTCCTAGGAATAGCCACAGCCACTTGCACAATCCTACTTTTATCTTTCATGCATAGATGGGTGGCTATGACTATGTTACCTAGAGGAGATGTTAGATTAGTGCTTGGGTGATGAGCTGAAAATTTTATTTGCCATGATTAAAAAGATAAAATTTGCTCCAGTTATTGCCGTGATGACACAATGGTTAGATTACATTTCAAGGATAGGGCCAATTGAAAGCACTTCATTGATTACCCGCATTGCTACTAGGGTAGGAGCACTAGAGTATACTTCATTTGAATATATTGAAAATGAACGAGAATTAATTAATGAAGATTATCTAGTGCAAGGAGATAACCTTAAGCATGATCAAGATGGCTCTTTGATATTTTATTATCCCAGCTGTGTCATTGAAATTCGGTTACCTAACCCGGATTATCATTTGTACAAATGTCGGAGACTAACCATTGATATTCTTCCCATCGAGGAAGCTCGAAAAGGTAATGTCTCTGGTAGGGTGACTAGAAGCCGTGCAAGGTGAGCGGCCATGCCTCCGACAACCTCCATGGTCTATGATTACGAAGAGGAAGAGAACCTAACAGGTGATGCACTCAGATGGAGTAAACCTCCATCATATGAGATTGATGGTCTGTCTTGTCATGGATGGCCATGTGCCATGTGGGAGCCACCCCAATCCACTTCAAGCTATAGCAGCTTGCCTCCAACGGCCATGAGAAGATGTCGTTCCTCTTCGACATGAAGTCATCATGACTATATGGAAGACCTCTAAGTGAGGACGGGTGACATCTACAACAATCTCCAAGAGCATGTCCGAGGTACCCAAGATTGGCAACAACACATGAACGCTCAGCTCACCAACTTCAACTCCACGCTACAACAACAACAAGCCGATCTCGCGGCATACTTTCGTCATCAAGGGTTCAACCCTTATCATGGAGGTGAGTGAAGAACAAGCTTGGGGGAGGACCCCCACTTGAGGTAAGTTATATCACATCCCTTGCATATTTATTTTCCATTCATCCACCACTAACCTTGCATATAAAAAATAGAGTAGATTTGCTTTCAAATAAAATAAAAGATTTGCGGTAAGAATTGTTAAGAATTCACATAGATAAAATGATGAATAGTTGCTCTGTTTTAATTTTCCTAAGTCCTTCATTTTTGTAAGTCCCTAGTTTACAACATACTACTCACCAAAATATTGCTTTCATTGGCTAAAATTATCTTTACCTTGATTTAGAAATTGTGGGTAGCAAAAGCTTAATCCAATTCTAAGTTGTTGTGAGATATGATATAGTGATAGGGATGTTATTCTTAGTTTGAAAGTGAAACTTAGATTTCTGGAGAAATTCTAAAAAGGTTTAAATTAGTCTCATTTGATTGGAAATACCTACCAAAGCCATATGATATTTTACAGTGATAGACCTTAAGCATATGCTATTTGTCTTCACATTGAGCCTAGTCAAACTAGATAGACCTATAAGAGAATTCATTCATGACTTTTTGAATTCAGGACTTCACTTGCACATTCTATACTTCGACATTAGAACTAAGCGAAATTCCATCATACCATCATTCCACAATAAAAAGAGAAACTCCATACCCTTCATGCTTAGTACTCTCTCCAAGTTTATTGCATAAACATGGAGTAGAAGAAATGGCTAATAGAAAAAGGAATGCATGCTTACATCATAAGCATGAGAGAAAAAAAGATGAAGAAAAGTAGCCATGTATCATACCTGCAAAATAAGAGAGTATACATAAAAACGAGTCATCTCAAACATCCACATCCACTTCCACTCCATCACACATGCACAAGTCTTGAATCAAATAGTTTTGAATTGATTTCTCCTGGGGCTTTCTTTTTGACTTAGCAATATTATGTGTTGCAAATATGCCTACTACATTCCCTACCAAGCTCCACATGCAAGCCTTATTTAGTGGTAGGACGAGTATAGAAAAAATGCCTTGGTGAGTGTTGTCGTTTCTTACGTCATAGATAAAAATCCGCAAGCGCGCGAAAACTATCATGGAGCACTTTCCCTTAAAGAGTATTCCCAATGGTATCAAATCCAAAGAACGTGTGTGCTAATCTTACGAACTAATTCACCCAAGGACACAAAGTTATTTTGTGCGCATGGAACTGAGAGGAATTCAAAGTATTGATTCTAATTGAAAGGAATTTGCAGGAGTTGCTTGCTTCTGGTTGCGTTTACCCCTAGCAACACTAAGACGACTCCCGACAAGAGCCTATGTGTAAGTGCATCTAGGATATCCGTTGTGGGTTTTGGATAATTGATGACAAACATATGAGATCCTAATGAAACCATTGAGATGATTGCAGGACAAACAAGTGAAACAGCTCGGTGCGCACAAAAAAGGTGAAAAATGAAGTGGTGTTCAAAGAAAGATACTTTGATGAAGCTTGGAAGACCAAATTAGATTTTGAATGTATAGGGAGTGTATGAAAGACACACTCCAAGAGCTCACAACTTTGCGCGAGGGTAAGGGATTAAAATTAGCCTAACTTTCACAAAGCACCGGACTAGTCCGATCATGGACCGGACTAGTCCGTTCATCTTTCTGGAATCTCACTTATTGGGAGACCGGACTAGTCCGTGCGAACACCAGACAAGTCCGTTGATGTTTCTGGAGTCTCTCATATTGAGGGACCGGACTAGTCCGTTGTACCACCGGACTAGTCCGTTGAACTTTCTGTAGTCTTCCATATGTGGAGATCGGACTAGTCCGCGGACTAGTCCGTTGAACTTTCTGGAGTTCACTTTCACACAGCACTAGACTAGTCCGAGCTTGGACTGGACTAGTCCGGTAGACTTTCTGGACTTCAAAATGCACTTAGACCGGACAAGTCCGAACTTGCACCGGACTAGTTCGGTGTTAGAGTTTTTCAACGGCTACCTTTTGGAAACCCTATAAATAGAGAGTCAACAGCTTTCCTATTAACACACACGTCGAATACTGATGAAATAACAAACCCTAGCGCCGCCACTTCATCCCAAGAGCCCAAAACACATCTCGCCACACATCTAAAGTGCAAAAAGAGTGAAATCAATTGAACACTTGGATTCGGGATTGGGAGATCGTCGTTCTTTCATTGCGAGCTCTTGGGGTTTGATCTTTCTACACTCATACTCTGCATTGTAATACTTTTGAGTGTATTTGATCACTTATTTCATTGTAATTCTCGTGGGAGCCCTCAACGTGTGAGGTTGCCCCACAAACTTGGTGATTACCTGTGATAGTGGAATCAAGTCGGCCTTCGTGGTGACTTGAAGAGGGAAAGGGTTGGAGACCCGGCTCTGTGTGAGCTTCCTCAAGGAGGACGTAGATCTCGTGGTGAGATCGAACCTCGGGAAAAATTCATGTGTCTTGCGCCTTATTTCATTTAAATTTTGTTCACTAGATCACTTGAGTGCTAAAACATCAACCTAAGGCAATTATAAGTTTTACCTGCATTCTTACATCAATCTCAAATAAAAATATTAGTTGTTCTCATTTCCGCTGCTAAAGAAGTTTAGTTTCCCAAATAACACCTGATCAACACACATACTTTTAGCACACCGGACAAGTCCGCCCACACGACCGGACTAGTCCGGCCAACCAAGTTTTGATGATTCTATTAAGTGTGCAGGAAATTCAAAAGGCCTATTCACCCCCCCTCTAGGCCACATTCAATTGGTATCAGAGCAAGGTTCTCCACCAACGAGACTCACATCTCGGAGAGATCAATGGCCTCTGAGAAGAACAATGATATCTCGAAGATGAACATTAATGAGGAGGAACAAGAAAATAAAACTTTTGATGTGCTGAAAGAGAGCCCACACGATGATGAAGAAGTTCGACAATTAAAGGCACTTCTGAGAAAGAAACTGCTAGGACAAAAGGGAAAAGAAGAAGAGAAGACGACGGAGAGTGGTCATCATGACTACTCCCGACAGCCTTACAACTACAACCATCTCAATTCCAACAACCATTATCTTTCCATTCCTATGGGAAAACCTCCACGGTTTGACGGAAGCGACTATACAATGTGGAAGTACAACATGAAGATGCATCTAATATCCCTAAATCCTAGTATGTGGCACATTGTTTGCACTGGCATAGACATCCCGGACACGGATGAAGAACTCACCCCAGAACAAGAACAAGAGATTCACAGAAATGCACAAGCCATCGCTGTGATCACATCATCACTAAGCATAGAGGAATTCACCAAGATTGATGGCTTAGAAAGTGCAAAGGAAATCTGGGATACACTCAAGATAGCTCACGAAAGAAATAGATCGGTTCGTGAAGCAAAAATCGAAATGCTTGAAGGAGAGTTGGGGAGATTCGCTATTGAAGAAGGCGAATCACCTCAAGACATGTACAACCGGATGAAGGCACTCATCAACAAAATACGTGCCTATGGAAGTAAGAAATGGACGGATCACGAGGTAGTCAAGAGAATGATTAGAGCCTTCATGCCAAGAAATGTCACACTTTGCTCAATCATTAGAGAAAGCCCCGGGTTTCACAAAATGACTCCGAATGAGTTGTTGGGAAAGATCATAAATCATGAAATGATGGAGAATGAGGCACAATATGTCAAAGACTTGGCCGAACTCACTTCCTCCAAAAAGAAAGAGGTTGCTCTCAAAGCAACATGCCGACCCAAACTCAAAGAAGCTCGTGAAGATCAAGACGATGGGCATACAAGTGACGAGAGCACCGATCTTGATGATGAAGAAATAGTACTCTTTATCAAAAAGTTCAAGTGAATAATGAAAAGAAGACACGGCAATAGCTCAAACAAAGGGAAAAACAAGGATAAAGAAAAATCCAAGGCTCGACGCACTTGCTACAACTGCGGAGAGTATGGTCACTTCATGGTGGATTGCCCTTATGAAGAAAACAAAAAGAAGAAGGAAACAAGACCTCAAGGAAAGAAAAATTTCAGAAAAAAGAAGACAAACCCATCAAGCTCACATTGGCAAGGAGTGGGACTCAAACGACGAGTCCACCTCCGATGAAGAAGAAGAGATGGCCACTATCGCAATCAAGAAACCTACTATGAAGGCCACACTCTTTCCAAACATGGGAGGATGGGACATGAACAACCACACTTGCCTTATGGCTAAAGGCAAGAAAAAGGTACGTCTTACTCCTCCTACGCTAAATTCCTCTATTGATGACTTTGACAGCTCTAGTGATAATGAACAAATGTTTAGAGGATTAAGTAAAATTGCTCTAAAGAAAATGGAAATGTTGTCGAACGAAAGTTTTGAAAAGGAAGAACTTCTTGACCGACAAGAAGATATGCTCATCCGTGAAAGGAAGAGATATCAAGAAGTTGAAAAGCTTCTCGAGCTTGAAAGAGAGAAGAATGAGTCGCTTGAATTTGAGCTAGCCTTGAGTAAGGAAACTTACGCAAAGCTAGAAGACTCACATATTGCAATCAAGGAAGAACTTGCTAACTTGTCAAAAGCTAACAATATCCTTGAGGTGCAAGTTGAGTCACTCAAGCAAAGTGACTCTTCATCCTCCAAGAGCTCTTCCTCCAAAGATATAAGTTCGACAACAATCGGAACTTGCACTTGCTCTAGTAAGAAGAATATTATTTCTAATACTTCAACTTCTCATAATATGCATGCCCCTCCAAGTGGCATCTTTGATAAGGAGAAGATCAAATATGCACCCAGTGCATATATGGTCACTAGACCTCCTAATGTCAAAGATGGCCTTGGTTTTGATAAGAACAAACACATGTCTACTTCCAATCATGCTAAGAATAGAAATTGTCTTTGTTAAGGAAAAATCCCATGAATCTGAACCACAAATATTGTTTCATACATTTAACGCTTCTTATGTTCTTATGAAAGCCAAATATGGAAAAGTCATTGCCAAATATACAGGGCCACGCCACAAGAACTTGAAAACTTGTGTGTGGGTGCCCAAGACTCTTGTGACTAACCTGAGAGGACCCAAGCAAGCTTGGGTACCTAAAACCAAGGAATAATTCTTTTTGCAGGCTTACTCCTCCGGTGGAACAAAATGGGTACTTGATAGCGGATGCACAAATCACATGACCGGAGAGAGGTATGTTTGTATAATACGAGTACAACAAGGATCCAGGTGAAGGCATATACTTCGAAGACAACAGCCAAGGAAAGGTCCTTGGTAGCGTTAACATTGAAATATCCTCTCAACATACCTTATCAAATGTTTTACATGTAGATTCTCTAGATTATAACCTTTTGTCAATATCCCAACTATGCGACAAAGGTTACAACTGTTTATTCACTAATGAGGGTGTGACTGTTTTTAGAAGAAGCGATGGCTCGATTGCATTCAAGGGAATGCTGAAGGGCAAGCTTTATCTAGTTGACTTCAACAAAGATAAAGCCAAACTCAACACTTGCTTGGTTGCTAAGACCAACATGGGATGGTTGTGGCATAGACGGCTAGCCCATGTTGGGATGAGAAATCTGCAGAAACTTCTAAAAGGTGGTCACATCCGTGGTCTTAAGGATGTGGTTTTTGAAAAAGACAGGCCCTGCAGCGCTTGTCAAGCAGGAAAACAAGTCGGAGCACCACACCACCCCAAGAATGTGATGACTACCGCAAGACCGCTGGAACTTCTCCACATGGATCTCTTTGGTCCAGTTTCGTACATCAGCATCGGCGGTAACAAATACGGTTTAGTAATTGTTGATGATTTTTCAAGATTTACCTGGGTATTTTTCTTGTATGATAAATCAGAAACTCAGGAGATCCTCAAGAAGTTCTTGAAAAGAGCTCAGAACGAATTCTCATCAACCATAAAGAACATCAGAAGTGACAACGGGACAGAATTCAAGAACCTCCAAGTTCAAGAGTTTCTCGATGAAGAAGGGATAAAGCTTGAATTCTCGGCACCCTACTCCCCTCAACAAAATGAAGTGGCCGAAAGGAAGAACAGAACATTGATCGAAACAGCGAGAACTATGTTGGATGAATACAAGACATTAGATCAATTTTGGGCAGAAGCGTTTAACACGGCTTGCCATGCCACGAATCGACTGTATCTCCATCGACTACTGAAGAAAACTCCATATGAGCTCCTTACCGGTAAAAAGCCTAATGTTTCCTATTTTAAAGTTTTTGGTTGCAAATGTTTTATTCTGAACAAGAAACAGAGGGCCTCGAAGTTCGCTTCAAAGTCCAATGAAGGATTCTTGCTCGGCTATGAGTCGAATTCCTACGCCTATCGTGTCTTCAACAAGGTGTCCGACCTTGTTGAAGTAGCACATGACGTAGTGTTCGATGAATCTAACGGCTCACAAGTGGAGCAAGTTGATAAGTGTGTGCTAGATAGAGAGGAAGCTCCATATGAAGCACTGGAGAAAATGGGACTTGGTGATATCTTACCACAAGAGCAAACATTCGACTCAAATGCACAAGATGAACCTCAACACGGAGGCAATGATCAAGGGGGTGCTCTTGCACAAGATCAAGAGGAGGAAGATCAAGAAGATCAGGACAATCATGGAAACAATGATCTAAGGGGAAACAATGCACGTGAAGATAATGAAGAACAAGCAACTACACAAGCTCCACACCCAAGAGTACACCAGAGCGTGCAAAGAGACCACCCTGTCAACAATATCATTGGAGATATTGCTAAGAGAGTAACTACTAGATCTCGAGTTGCAAATTTCTGTGAATCCTATTTTTTGTGTCTTTTCTGGAACCATACAGGGTAGAAGAAGCCTTAAGGGATCCCGACTGGGTGATTGCAATGCAACAGGAGCTGAACAACTTCAAGAGAAATGAAGTATGGGAGCTGGTGGAGAGATCAAAGGTGAACATAGTTGGAACCAAATGGGTCTTTCGGAACAAGCAAGATGATCATGGAGTAGTAACAAGAAATAAGGCAAGACTGGCGGCCAAAGGTTATTCTCAGGTCGAAGGTTTGGACTTCGATGAAACTTTCGCTCCTGTAGCTAGACTTGAGTCCATTCGTATTTTATTGGCATATGCTACTCACCATAATTTTAAGCTGTATCAAATGGACGTCAAAAGCGCCTTCTTAAACGGCCCAATCAAGGAGGAAGTTTATGTGGAGCAGCCACTAGGATTCGAAGACCAGAAGTATCCCAACCATGTCTACAAACTGCGTAAGGCTCTCTATGGCCTCAAGCAAGCTCCTCGAGCTTGCTATGAGTGTCTTAGAGATTTTCTAATTCAGAATGGATTCAAAATTGGTAAAGCTGACTATACATTTTTCACTAAACATTGTGATGATCATTTATTTGTATGTCAAATTTACGTTGATGACATTATCTTTGGATCCACTAACAAATCATTTTGTGAAGAATTTAGCAAAATTATGACAGATAGGTTCGAGATGTCAATGATGGGCGAATTGAAGTTCTTCTTTGGATTCCAAGTGAAGCAACTAAGAGAAGGCACATTTATAAGCCAAACCAAATATACACAAGACATTCTTAAGAAATTCAATATGGACAAAGCCAAGCCCATCAAGACACCCATAGCCACTAATGGACAGCTCGACCTCAATGAAGATGGTCCAAATGTGGACCAAAAGGTATATCGGTCCATGATTGGCTCCTTACTTTATCTATGTGCATCTAGGCCAGATATTATGCTTAGTTTTTGCTTGTGTGCAAGGTTTCAAGCTGCACCTAAAGAGTGTCACTTAGTTGCGGTAAAAAGAATCCTAAGGTACCTTGTGCACACACCCAACTTGGGCCTTTCGTATCCCAAAGGATCCAAATTTAACTTGATAGGGTATTCTGATGCCGACTATGCAGGATGCAAAGTCGATAGAAAGAGCACGTCAGGGACTTGTCAGTTTCTTGGTAGGTCCCTGGTCTCTTGATCATCTAAAAATCAAAACTCCATTGCCCTTTCCACAGCAGAAGCAGAATATATTGCAGCCGGTAGCTGTTGTGCACAACTACTTTGGATGCGACAAACCCTTAGGGACCACGGCTACAATCTTAACCATATCCCACTTCTATGTGACAATGAAAGTGCTATAAAAATTGCACACAACCCGGTAGATCACTCAAGAACTAAGCACATAGATATCCGTCATCATTTTCTTAGAGATCATTCATTAAAAGGTGACATTGCTATTTCACATGTTAGAACCAAAAAACAACTTGCGGATATTTTTACCAAACCATTGGATGAGAAAAGGTTTTGTGAACATAGGAATGAACTTAATATTCTTGACTCTCGAAATTTGGCTTGAAACGTTGCACACCTGGTTGAAACTCCAAATGTTACATTTTATTGCTAAAACTGACCCTCACCTTTTTTTCTTAAGAAAACTATTTTCAATGAAGAAATCGTGGAATTTATGACCATTTTTTTATTGTTGATTACTTTCTGGTCATAATTACCAAGATTATTTGCAAAACTTGTCCTTGGATCACTATTAGTTATCTCTAAATACTTAGTTTTTCCAGGGACACCAGACTAGTCAGGTTGCCACCGGACTAGTCCGGACTGTTTCTCTTTCCTAGGTTTTCCAGGGGCACCGGACTAGTCCGTCCTCTGACCGGACTAGTTCAGTCGGCCGTGTATATAAGCAGCTGGCCGACCCAAAACCGTTTCAAACCTCCCTCCACTTTGAGTTGAACCCTCACCTCTCAAACTCTAGCCCCCAAAAGTGATTTTTGAGTTGAGCCCTCAAAATCCAAGTTTTCTTCGTGGGAAATCCTCCCCTCGACGAGTTGATACTCCACTCCAAACTCATCCGGACAGATTCGTGCTCCTTCAACGCAAATCTTCTAATCTCGGTAAATTTCTCCCAAAAATCAAACTCTCAACTTTTGTAGTTCTAGCTTATTTCTTTTGATTCCAAGGAAGTACATTAGCTTCAGAGATGTATTCCCTTCACCCTCATGCTCCTTTGCATCCTTAGGTAGATGTTGTGATTCATAGCCTTTTTAGGGTTCTTGTGCCAGGTCGGACTAGTCCGGCTCCCAGATACGGACTAGTCCGGTACACCGGACAAGTCCGCTCTCTGAAACCGGACAAGTCCGGTCTCTAACATTTGAATCCTCACATCTCCTTCATTCTTAGTTCATTCTCATCTAAATAATGAACTCCTTATTAGGCACGATGTCTTCTAGCTCAGATGACAGCTCCTTCCATGTTGATGAAGAAGTTGAACGCGAAAAAGTGAAGAAAGCCAAGGAGAGGTACATGAAGAAAAGACATGATGTAAATGTGCACTCTCCACCCTCCGACGACAACTTGCCCAAGAAAAGGAGGGTGGTTGTTAAGAAGACCCAAGGAAAAGCTGGCGAGAGCTCCTCAGGGCCAAAGAGGACTCTCAACAAGGGTAAGGGACTTGCTAGTGGTCCCATTGGACCCCTGAAGATGAAGAACCCAAGTCACGGCAACAGGCAGCGCTCAAGTAAAGATTTCACCAGAAAAGGGGGTGAGCTTGCCGACAGCTACAGGCAGGTTAATGTGTATTATCAACCTCGACAATGCTCAGACCCAAGATTTTGGAGCAACTTCCATGCCGACTACTACGAGCATGTGTACATGAAGTTGAAGAATCCTGTTCTGAAGAGTCAATGGGTGAACATTGGGTACATGCAGTCGAAGAAATATCCTGCCTTTCGTGAGGTGGTTGAGTCCCTGGAGAGGCACGGACTGAAGGAACTGTTTTCTTTTGAGAATGACTGGAACAATAAGGTCATCACCCAATTCTACTCCACCCTCTACTTCGCTCGTGGTGATGGAGACAGTCTTACTTGGATGACTCATGGTTCCAAGTATAGTGTTACTTGTGATGAGTTTGCAAGAATTCTTCACCTTGAACATACTCTGGATCATGATCTTGTCATCCACAATTTGCAACCCTTGGAGAAGGATGAGCTCAAGTTCCTTTATGACACAAGGATGCCCTATGTGCCTCCCAACAGCAAATATTTGAAGCCCTTCTATGTGGTCCTCAACAGAATTTTGAGGAAGACAATAGACCCGAAATATGGAGATGCCGGGGCTATTCAAGGAACCTTGAGGACCCTAATGAAGTTCATTGGTGGGAGGAGACCGTTCAATGTCTTTGAATACATCTACAATGACATTGTGAACATCTCAATCACTCCAAACAGATCCTGTGGGTATGCCCCGTACATCATGTTCATGATTGAGAAGGTGACTGGACTTGAGTTCATCAAGGATGTTCACCATACGGGGTTGAAACCGCAAAAGCCCACCGAGTACACTCTACCTTCGGCTCCTGATGCACCTCCCTCCCCTGAAGCTGAGAGGAGGACTAAACAAACTCGGGATGTGAATGCCACAAGATCTTCAGCTGCTCCTCCTAGCTCTGCCCCTACCCATGAATCCTCCGGTGGTGTGCTCAAAATGCTCACCTCTATCTTTGCCTGCCGCCGCAAGATTGAAGTTAGGCAGAAGAAGCATCAACAATATGTCAATGCCAACATCAAAGCTATCTGTGACAAGCTAGAGATTGAGCCCGTGGGATCCCCACCCGCCTTCGAGGACTCCGAGGAAGAGTCTGCTCCGGCGAATGATGATGATGGTGGTGAAGATGAGGACCGGACCGAGACTGAAGAAGAGAGTGGCGATGAGTGATTCACCTCAATTTTTCCCTTTTTGGTGCCTTGATGCCAAAGGGGGAGAGATTGAGACTAGTAGCTTGAGACCATCTATAGTTGGTGTCTTTATGTTTTTGTGATCAAGGACATGTACTTATTTTTAAAACCTTGTAATGCACTATTTCTTCTCTTATGTGTGATGCTTATTGTTGCTTGGATGATTATCTCTATGCTCATTATTGGTTACCTTTACTTCATCACACCTTGTTGATCACACACCTGTTAGGCACCCCACCATAAGGTGTGTGCATATGTGAGAAGCTTTTTGTGGACTTATCATTATTCTCATATGTGCACACCTTATGAAAATCAAGATTTTATTCTCAATTGTGATATCTCAAATGGTTGTCATCAATCACCAAAAAGGGGGAGATTGTAAGTGCATCTAGAATATCCCTTGTCGGTTTTGGCTAATTGATGACAAACATATGAGATCCTAATGAAACCACTGAGATGATTGCAGGACAAACAAGTGAAACAGCTCGGTGCGCACAAAAAAGGTGAAAAATGAAGTGGTGTTCAAAGAAAGATACTTTGATGAATCTTGGAAGACCAAATTAGATTTTGAATGTATAGGGAGTGTATGAAAGACACACTCCAAGAGCTCACAACTTTGCGCGAGGGTAAGGGATTAAAATTAACCTAACTTTCACAAAGCACCGGACTAGTCCAATCATGGACCGGACTAGTCCGTTCATCTTTCTGGAATCTCACTTATTGGGAGACCGGACTAGTCCGTGCGAACACCGGACTAGTCCGTTGATGTTTCTGGAGTCTCTCATATTGAGGGACCGGACTAGTCCGTTGTACCACCGGACTAGTCCGTTGAACTTTCTGGAGTCTCCCATATGTGGAGATCGAACTAGTCCGCGGACTAGTCCGTTGAACTTTCTGGAGTTCACTTTCACACAGCACCGGACTAGTCCGAGCTTGGACCGGACTAGTCCGGCAGACTTTCTGTACTTCAAAATGCACGGAGACCGGACAAGTCCGGACTTGCACCAGACTACTATGATGTTAGGGTTTTTCAACAGCTACCTTTTGGAAACCCTATAAATAGAGAGTCCACAGCTTTACTATTAACACACACGTCGAATACTGATCAAAGAACAAACCCTAGCGCCGCCACTTCGTCCCAAGAGCCCAAAACACATCTCCACACACATCTAAAGTGCAAAAAGAGTGAAATCAATTGAACACTTGGATTCGGGATTGGGAGATCGTCGTTCTTTCATTGCAAGCTCTTGGGGTTTGATCTTTCTACACTCATACTCTGCATTGTAGTACCTTTGAGTGTATTTGATCACTTCTTTCATTGTAATTCTCGTGGGAGCCCTCAACATGTGAGGTTGCACCACAAACTTGGTGAATACCCTTGATAGTGGAATCAAGTCGGCCTTCGTGGTGACTTGAAGAGGGAAAGGGTTGGAGATCCGGCTCTGTGTGAGCTTCCTCAACGAGGACGTAGATCTCGTGGTGAGATCGAACCTCGGGAAAAATTCGTGTGTCTTGTGCCTTATTTCATTTAAATTTTGTTCACTAGATCACTTGAGTGCTAAAACATCAACCTAAGGCAATTATAAGTTTTACCTGCATTCTTACATTAATCTCAAATAAAAATATTAGTTGTTCTCATTTCCGCTGCTAAAGAAGTTTAGTTTCCCAAATAACACCTGATCAACACACATACTTTTAGCACACCGGACAAGTCCGCCCACAAGATCGGACTAGTCCGGCCAACCAAGTTTTGACGATTCTATTATGTGTGCAGGAAATTCAAAAGGCATATTCACCCCCCCTCTAGGCCACATTCACTATGGCATAGCCAAACGTGGAGGATTACTAAGGACAAACAGGGTTGTCACCACCTACTGCCTACCTCTTCAATCTGTGGGTCTTGGAGATATTCACAGGTGATTTCTAACCTAAGCACCACGCTTACGTTCTAAATCACTACTCTAGTTGTTTCAAACGCAAAGCTACAGCTAGAGCCTCTAATAAATTAAAGCAATGAACCCACAAGTAACTACTTGTCCAAACTACCTTGAATTGAAAATCAACCCTGAAATGAATTCACAAAGGCTTACTATATTTTGAATCAAACCATTGTAGGGGTACAAGTGTAGAAGAGGGACTTTACAAGCCCAAGCCTCCTTCTCCTAAACTCTTCACCACACTCTCCTTCTACTTGGCAGCCTCTAGGACTACTCTAATCTTTAGGAGTGGTATTCTATTCTCAACTTTTGGTGTCTGTGTGTAGAGTGAGGTGTGGGGTACTCTTTATAGGGGGGCAAAAAGTCGGTTCCCACCAACAATTGCGCGCGAATCAGTCATCAACGTTTCAGGAAGCCGGGAGGAGACAACACGTGGTGATTGACCGAGTTTGGCGCCAGGACCAAGTCTCCTACTAGGGGGGGTCTGTCGACATGGTCTTTGCACCGTCTCACGTGTGCTTTCTCCTGGTCACTGCCAGGTGGATCCCGTCCCTTGATATGGGTGCTACACTGTTGGATGGCCTCAGATACTATTGTTTGTGGGCCATTTGATCCATGTAATGACATGTGGTGTCCCATGATTCATCAAATTCAAGTTTAATGGATTACTCCCTGCATGTCTTGGTATTTTTGGGTGTAATTCACCTGCATACAAATAAACACCAACACTTGTGGAATTTGTTAGTTTTTAACCGTACCACTATGTTGTGTTTCTCATTTGTGCACATTATGAGGTGAATTGACGGTCTAAATATGGCACTTAAGGACCGTCAAGAAACTCCCGCACATTTAGTCCTTTGCTTGTCCTCGAGTGAAGGCAAGATGAAGAACTAATGTGTTGTCATAAATTTGCTATAAGTTAGAAAATGAGAGTACTAGATATTTCAACTCATACCACAATTCATGCATTCTCTCTTTGGAATGTGGCTACAACATCAATCTTGGGTGTTTGAAGAGTGGAATGGTTGAAATGTAGTTCCCTTGGATCTTCTCCTGCTGAAATGATCTGATGATTTGCTATATTTAGAAAGTCAATGAAACAATTGCCTTTACCTCTCATTTGGAATCTCTCAATATCTCAAAGTGTTTTGATTATAACCTTGGCTTGTTTTGCCAATGTTATCCCTACACTAAATATGGCTATATCTAGAGCTTGGTAGGATAAATGTGGCACACATTGCAATTCATATATTACTATGTCAAAAACTTGATCTTATGAGAGACTTATGCAACAAACAATTTGATAAGGAAAATCCTTGTGCACATGAATGTCATGGATAATTGTGGACTCCATGGTTTTCTCTCTTTAAGGATGAACATGGCTACTTTTTCTCTCTCTTTTTTTGCATACTTCCTCTTTTGAATAGTAGATGCTTCTTTTTTCGTAGCCATGTCTTCTACTCCTTTTTATTTTTTCCTATAGAGTTTTTGATGACCACAATGTATGGATTTTCCTTATTGGATGGATGAATGGTGGATGCAAATTCTTAATGTAAGATGTTTTGCATGAATAGGGTCCACAAGAATTTCTAAGTCAAAAGTTCATGCATGTCACTCAATTGGGTCACGAGTTTGGCAAATTTCAATGAAAAGCAAAGTGGCATTTGCATGTGGTTTTCATTAACTGTATCATATGGCCTTGGTGGGTATTTTAAATTTTCAATAAGAGAATCAGGAAAAATTCAAGACTCCAAATTTTTGCAAACATCAAAATCGATTTCAAGCAAAGAGATATTTCCTCGAATAAATCATTTACAATATCACACTAGTCAAATACTTAGATGACGTGCTTTTCCTACTTCAATTTTGGGAATCACAAACAATGCAATGAATTGAAATATAAAGTATTCAAATTCTCAGTTGAAGCAAATTTTAGCAACCAAGTTTTAATCTCGAATGTTGAGCTGATTCATTTTAAATATTTAGTTTTAAATTGAAAATCAACTTAAACAGCTGGTTAGCACATATATTCGGAGATAAGTGATCCAAACCTAACTTGTGCAGCGAAACGGAGCCGTGTGGGGCCCACACCAGGTTGGCCAATTAGGGGGTTAGACCGACCCCCTTCTGGCCTCTCTGTTGCTCTGTTTCGGTGTGTCAAGTCTTATGTTCTGTTGTGACGTGTTTTGGGATGCAATGCTATTTTTGCCCGTTGGGAATTCACGATTTGGGGTGCCTCCCCCACACTTGTTCCCTGGACTCTTTAATCAACAAAAATAAACTAAAGGGGGAACTTTACCGGTTTAGATGAACTGGTAAGTTCACTTTATTGAATTCAAAATCTTGGGGATGCTTACATTATTGAATCTAAACTTGAGAAATAAAAATCTAAAATAAAACTAAATTTAAACTAGTAAGCATCCTATGTGATCGGGAAATCCAATCTATGGTGCATTGTCGATGTCGGGCTTTTCGACAGCATTGCATATGTGCCGAGCTTGGCGCTCTTGCCACGACGAACACCATCAATCTTCTCCTTGAGGGAGATGAGCTCATCCTTCAGTTCCTCCCTCTCTGTGCGCCCTTCATCAACTAAGTCTGATAGCTTCTTGTTCTCCAAACGGAGAGAAGCTAACTCCTTAGAATGTTGTGTCACTTTAGGGGCACGAGGAGATTTCCCGTCGCTGTCCTCAAATTGGCCACGTGTCCCTCTGATGGCAGGTGGCAAGAGGTGATGCCTAATTTTAGAGGGTGACGAGTCCGTTGACTCCTCCATCACCAAATTATCCACTTGCTTGAAAAAGTTTTTTGCGTAGCCTCCTTCAGGCTTGCGCACCCCGTGGGTAATGAGGCGGTCTCCCACACGCTCAGGCGAGGTACATATAGGTAACTTGTAGTGGTGGCCCACTACGTCACCGTCCTTGGTCTTCAAAGTGTACATAAACTCCTCGTCAGGCTGCAGCTTTGGGAGGGACTCATCTCATTAGGAAAAATACGGGTCTTGACTGGCTTAAGGCCAGCCATAGTCGGACGACGTGTAGGTGTCGTTGACCTCATGGGCATCCTATGAGGGGAGAGCGACCGTGCAGCACCACGAGGTGTGGTGCTACGCCCACGCATAGTCTTTGTCGGTGGAGGGATCATGGCAAGAGGCACAACAACTAATGCCATGACGGACTCCAATTCAAGCGTGGAGTTGTCATTGGCCGGCGTGATGACTCCGCTCATGTTAAAGGTTGAGCTAGAGGAGGCATGAGGCACAATTTTCTTGTCGGCCATGACTTGGATGGGAGGAACATGAGATGGTTTATTCTGGATGGTGCAAGGTTCCCCTCTCTATTCCCTTCAATAAATAAGCGGGGAATATACGATAGCACTGAGAGTCTTGTTGTATACACCGGGAGAGTCCTCACGAGAAAATAGAATGCCGACAGCGCGAAGGAGGATTCGGTCGACCCTAGGGTTTGACCGAACCCCCGCTGGCTCCACTGAGGCCACATTTACGTGGGCTGGCTTAATGGGCCCCATAGATGATTAATTGGATGGGCCCATTAATTGGACGCGAAGAATTTAGACAGAATTTAAAGAGATGGCACGAAAATCAATAAGATGTATCACGTCTATTTCTTTTTCCGCCTCCTCCTCCCTGGATTCGAGAAACAATTTGAGTTGGTGCCCATTCACTTTAAATAGCTGGTCATCATCACCTTCGAGTATGATTGCTTCATGGGATGAGATTTCTACTACAGTGAAGGGTCCTTCCCATTTACTTCTAAGCTATGCATGTCAAAAGAGTTTAACCCTAGAATTGAGGAGCAAAATTTTATCTCCTGGTTTGAACTCTATAGGAGTAATCCTCCTATCATGCCATCTTTTAGTACATTCCTTGTAGATTTTGACACTATGGTACGCCTTATCTCTCCACTCTTCCAACTCGGAAATTTGCTTCAATTTGTGTTTTTCGACTTCATGAAGTTCCGTGTTCTACTGCTTGATGGCCCAATAGGCTCTATGTTCCAGTTCTATAGGAAGACGACAAGTCTTCCCATAGACAAGGTGGAATGGAGACATGCCGATTGGTGTTTTGTAGGTAGTACGATAGGCTCACAATGCGTCGAGTAGCTTATGCTTTCATCCTGTTCCCATTTCCATGATGGTCTTTTGCGGAATATTCTTAATTTGCTTATTAGATGTTTTTGCTTGACCACTTGTTTGTGGGTGGTATGGCATAGAAATGTTAAGCTAGACACCAAGCTCCCTCAAAAAGTTCTGGAAGGTCTTATCTATTAAATGAGACCCTCCATCACTTATGACCATACGACAAAGCGTGGGAAAATAATCTCATGGAACATTTTCCTAGCTTGCTTGGAATCAGCATTTTTGTATGGCAAGGCTTCTACCCATTTTGACACATAATCTATGGCCACCAGGATATATTTGCAATCATAGAGCCTAGGGTAAGGTCCCATGAAATCAATACCCAACACATCGAATAATTCCACTTGGAGATTATATGATAGGGGCATTGCATTGCGTGCAAAAATTCATCCTTGCTTCTGGCATTTCCAACATCTGCGAATGAATTCTTTTGTATATTCTTACATAGAAGGCCGATAGAATGCACTTTGCCAGATCTTTGCCTGGGTACGGTAAACACCGTAGTGGACACCATAATGGCTAGCATGGCATTTCTCAATAATCTTGGTGCCTTTGATTGATGGGACGGACCTTCTAAGAAGGCCATCGGCACAAACTCGATAGAGGTATGGGTCATCCCAAAGGTGTGTACGACTCCCATAGATGAGTTTCTTTTTGTTTTCCCCTTGTGGTACGTATCCCGTGACCATGAAATTCATGATATCCGCATACCAGGGGTGAGAGTTAGTCACCTTGAGAAGCAAATCATCTTGTAGGAAGTCATTAATAGGAATGTCCATGGTTTGCGTGACTTCCATATGTGAGAGATGATCTGCGATGGAATCCTCTACTCCTTTCTTTTCCTTGATTTCTAAGTCAAATTCTTGGAGTAGAAGAATCCATCTGATTAGCCTAGGTTTAGCATCCTTTTTGGTGAGCAAATACTTCAAGGCAGCATGTTCTCTGTAGACTATGACCTTGGTTCCAACCAAATAGTACCTAAACTTATCGATAGCAAAAACTACAGTTAAGAGCTCTTTTTCAGTTGTGGCATAATTCAGTTGAGCTCCCGTCAGAGTTTTTCTAGCGTGGGCTATATGATGTTTTTTAGTTTTAGTTTGGCCCAATACCGCACCAACAGCAAAATCACTATCATCACACATGATTTCGAATGGCAGCGTCCGATCGGGAGATTGAATGATTAGAGATGAGATGAGTTCCTTTTTGAGTATATAAAATGATTTAAGTCAGTCATCATCAAAATCAAAGGGAGCTTCCTTAGCTAGTAGGTTAGTGAGGGATCTAGCAATTTTTGAAATATCATTGATGAATCGCCGATAGAACCCCGCGTGATCTAAAAAGCTGCGGATTCCCTTAACGTTGATAGTAGGTGAAAGTTTTTCAATGACTTAAATCTTTGCTTTGTCCATCTCTATCCCTCTCTCAGACAATAGGTGTCCAAGAACGCTGTCTTCACGGAACGTGAAATGGCACTTTTCCCAATTAAGTACTAGGTCCTCTTGGCATCTTTGTAAGACCTTGTCTATGTTATCCAGATAATGATCAAAAGTTTTTTCGTAGATAGAGAAATTGTCCATGAAAACTTCCATGACCTCCTCAATCATGTTGCAAAAGATAGACATCATGCATCTTTGAAAAGAGGAAGGAGCATTACACAGTCCAAAGGACATATGCTTGTAAGCATAAGTTCTGTAAGGACATGTGAATGTGGTCTTGCTTTGATCGTCGGGATGGATTGGGATTTGATGATAACTCAAATACCAATCAAGGAACAAATGTAGGAGTCTTTTGCCAACCGCTCTAACATCTCATTGATGAAGGATAGTGAAAAATGATCCTTCCTTGTAGCCTTGTTAAGTTTTCGGTAATCAATATACATCCTCCAACCCGTGACGGTTCGTTGAGAAATTAATGCATTCTTCTCATTCTGAACGACTGTCATACCTCCCTTCTTAGGCACTACTTGAACTGGGCTGACCCATTCACTATGAGGAATAGGGTAGATAATCCTAACATGCAGAAGCTTCAAGACTTCCTTCTTGAAAACTTCCCGCATCGCATTATTCAATCATCTTTGACGCTCCCTTCAGGGTACTCTCTAATGGTCAATAGGAATGAGATGTGTGCATAACGCTATACTAACCCCCTTGAGATCCTCTAGTGAATAGCCAAAAACAGCCTTATGCTTTTCTAGCATGGCTATGAGTTTGAGTGTCTCATCATCTGAAAGCTTGTCACTTATGATGATAGGGGTTTCCAAATTGCCATTTAGAAAGGCATAACGTAGGCCTGGAGGTAGAATTTTTAACTCGACAGGAGGTTTTGGGAAGAACTCTTCTTTTGGCAATTCAATTGCCTCCTAAAATCAATCCTCCACTTGGATGAAATTTTCTTCTCCTTCAATTTCAGGGGGTGCTAAGAATTGAAGGGTTCTAACCTCCCCTATTGTATTATCTATGGGGACCGAAATCCCAACCTCCAAGGATCTCATTGGGTGTTGTCGTGCGATGCGACACCCAACAATATTCAAGAAAAGAACGAGAACAAATTACAATACCAAGTCTTTATTTAAAAGCACAGAGGAATTTTGACAATACTAAACGAAAGGAAAGAGAACTATACATCATAGCTACGCTCTCGGCACTAGTTGTGCAAAAGCAAAGTCATCCATGCCCTGGATACTTTGCACTAGCAACACCCAACTTACGGTGGCGTGCAGGGTTCCCACTCGGCTGTAAACCCTGGAGGGGGTGCAACCTCGTCATCGAACCCGTCATTAGTCGTATAATCTACAAAAACTTGTTAACTGCAAACGTGAGCTTAAGGCTCAGCAAGACTAACCCGTCTCACTAGTCATATGTAGGGTGAAAACTAAGCATAGGTAAGGAATAAGATAATAGACTCGCCTACAAGTGGATCCTTATATTCATATTTTAAGTAGCACATGACATTCTTCAGGCACATCACATCATAGACTCCACAATCAAACAAGAAATGCTTTGTCGATGATATGACATGCACAAAGCACATAATGCTATTACAAGTAAAGTATGGGGAAACTGTAAACTTTTAATTGTACTATCTCTAAGCCATACAATGTTGCAAAGCAATTGTAATTTAATTCATCGTATTCTCCTGACTTCTTTAGTATTTACTAAGTCACATCGCAATGAACAAGTGGTACTCTATTACTGTGAAGGACGGTGATTGCAACAAGGACACACTCGGAACAACACGACACATACGCACTTTCGGAAATGTCAACGAGTACTTACAGCAGTACCTACGTAACACTTCAGTACTAGTCGCATATAGCCACCTTTCACTAAACACTCGAATGTCGAACCGGTCGATCCGTCACGAGCAGGAGGTCACTGCGTGGGGTGTACTCTGACGTGCCCACCAGCTGATTTACGCCTCTGCCCTCAACCCACGCCCATAAAATGGAACGGAATGCCTCGACAAACTATGTTGGTTTACTGGAGCCCATTTCTCCAGTATGTCGCCAGTACAATTCAAGCTTGTCCAGCAGGGCCACACACGAAATAGTCCTCAATCGACACAAGAAGGGCTACGCACATGAGACCACGACTCGCTGCATCCAACCCGCTGCTCGGTCTTAATTTCATATTCATAAACCATTTCTTGATCCAATTCATCCCGTGTGATGAAATTCCTATATCGCGAGTAGATTCCAACTACTCGACTTCTACCGAATTCCTATGAGCATAAGCATAGCAATTTCTACTCAACGGGCTTAGACCAACCCAAACGCCATGGGATTTATGGGCCATGCAAGTGGATGTCAAACACCTTAATCGTAATGCACAAACTTCTGAAGACGTAAGGTGAAAGAAAACTGCAAAAACACTGTAAGGAACTTAAATGCAAATAGGGGCTTGCCTGAATGCGAGTCTGAGTCTATGTTAGTTTCTGGCAGCTGGACTTCGAAAGCTTCTGGCAGCTCCTCGACTTCAGCTACTACACGATATGCATATACTATATATGAATGACTTTGAAAATAATCAATATGCTTAAGGTCATAAGCTAATATCTTATGATCAAAATAAGATAATGCTCTTAATTGGCCATGGGACTTTTATGGTACATACTAGTGACCATAGGGAAGACTCTTGCAAAAAATAGGAGATGATCAAGGAAGTTTGTTGTTCTAAAAATTATTGTAAGCAATAAATTTCTCTAATTTTTGGTTGAAATCTTGGAGATCTATAATGGCTACCAGTGGTTGTACTATGTAGAGGAGGTCTCACAGGTTCTAGGAAAATTTGTTTCACAATTTTCTAAGCTTCTTACAGGAAGAAACTGATTTTACAAATTTGGGGAAATTTTTGGCCAAAACTCGACGAACAGAGGGCGGCGGCTATGGCGCGAAACAGAGACGGAGCTCGACGCCGACGGCCAGGGAGGTATAAATAGGCATAGAGGGATAGGGGAGCTTGCCACGACGCAAGCAAGCAGGCAGCTCGGTGGCTTGCATGTCGTGTCGCGGTATCGAGCGCTCCCGGTGTCGATCAGCGAGGACAGCCGGATACAGAGCATGTCCGTCGGTTCAACCGAGTTTGTGAGGCTGACAGTGGGTCCCACCTCCCCTTATCCTCTATCCTTCTTTGCAACTTCAATTCTCATACCAAACTTGATCTAAAAATTCTAGATTTCTGTGGGGAGGCTCAAATAAGTATCTGGAAATTGATTTTGATTGGATTTCGAATTTGGTCAAGTTTCACTTGAATTTCAAATTTAAATTTGAATATGGATGAAATTCAATGGGCCCACTGAGTTAAATATAAATTGAGCTACAAAAATTTTGAAACTTTGTGGATAGGTCAAGCAAGTTATGCTGACCTTGAGGGTGTGTTAAAATCCTGATGTTCAACTAAGTTGAACAGAGTTCGAAATTTGAATTCTAAATATGGCTCGAATTTGCTAAGCGTCTCAAATAAAATAGTAAATGGAATTCAAAAATCTTGAAATGTGGCAGGAAGTATGAGGCCAGGGAAAAATTTATGGCCTCGGATTTGAATATTTTGGCAGGACCTAATTGTACAGTGCTATATTCAAGTGAATTTGAATATATTTAGTACCGCATAGTAATTTGCCCTAGAAATTTTGATTCAATAAATTCCAAAACTTGTAGAAAGGTCACTTAAATTATTCTAAGGTCATTCGTGAAGTTCATCCCTTATGTTAATAAAATTTAAGAATGGGTGAAAGAAAAATTCTTAATGATCTCAAGTTCAAATGCACAACCCTATTTGATCTCCACTATGGTTGAAAACAAACTGATGTTGAACTTCATATTAAAGGAAAAACTAGGATTTTACATTCCTCCCCCCTTAAAAGAATCTCGTTCCGAGATTACAAAAGCAAGGATAAAAGAAAAAGATCTAATGAACATATGCCATTAACAAGTCCGGATAGTTTGTTCTAAGATATTCCTCGCTTTCCCACGTTGCTTCTTTAGCGGTGTGGTTTCTCCACAAGACCTTGTAGAAATGCAAGGTGCAGTTTCTTGTGGTACGAGTCTTCTCATCGACTATCTGGGTTGGATACTCAGAGTAAGTAAGATTCTATTGTAGAGCTTCCGAATCCTCCATACGGACTTCAGCTGGGGCCTTGAGACATTTCCTCAACTGCAAAATGTGAAACACATTGTGGACCCCTAAAAGCGACGCTGGCAGCTCTAGCCGATAGGCCACAGGTCCGCATTGTTCAATTATTGCGAACGGCCCAATGAACGTGGATCTAGCTTCCCTTTTACTCCGAAGCGATGAATCCCTTTCATTGGGGATACACGAAGATAAAAGTGATCCCCGACATCGAAGTGAAGGGGTCGACGCCGTTTGTCTGCATACTTTTCTAACGAGACTGAGCAACCTTGAGGTTTGCTTGAATAACTCGTACTCGTTCTTCAGCTTCATTCACCAAGTCTATACCATATATTACTCGTTCACCAGATTCACACCAGTTCAAAGGTGTGCGGCACTTCCGGCCATAATGAGCTTCATGTGGTGCCATTTGGATGCTAGTCTCATAACCATTGTTGTATGAAAACTCTACCAATGGTAGATGATCATCCCAATTCTTACCACGGTGAATGGCACAGGCGCGGAGTATATCCTCTAGCACTTTGTTTACTCGTTCCGTTTGACGATCAATTTGTGGATGGTAAGCTGAGCTTCGAATCAACTTGGTACCTAGAGATGCGTGGAGCTGCTCCCAAAATCGAGCATCGAACAAGGTTCCACGATCAGATATGATAGTGTGGGGTAATCTGTGTAGGCACAGGATCATGACAATATACAACTCTGCATATTGTCGTGCCACATATTTGACATTGACTGTAATAAAGTGAGCCGACTTGGTGAGTCAGTCGACTATCACCCAAATCAAGTCATGCTTGTGAAAGGTGAGAGGTAATCCAACAATGAAATCCATGCTGATGTCCTCCCATTTCCAGGCCGGTATGCTTAAAGGTTGTAGCTATCCGGCGGTCCTCAAATGATCGCTTTCACTCGCCAACATGTTTCGCATTCTTATATATACTTTGCTATTTCACGCTTCATCCGGGACCACCAAAATTTCTTCTTCAAGTCTTGGTACATTTTGTTACTTCCGGGATGAATAAAATACTTGGACAAATGAGCTTTGTCCAATATCTTCTTCCGAAGGTCCATATTACGGGGCACCACGATGCGGTCTTTGAACCAGATGGTACCGTCATCGTTACATCGAAAACACTTCATCTCCCCCTTCTTCATTCTTCGGCGAATGTGTGACATGCCCTTGTCTTTCCTCTGAGCCTCTACAATATCTTCCCTAATGGTAGGAATGAGAGCTAGATTGTAGAGCACACCATATGGAACCAAGTAAAGACTCGGTTCTTCCTCTTCCATCGAGGTGATGGAAAGGGTATTGGCATGGGACTTGCGACTCAGTGCATCTGCAACTACATTTGCCTTTCCAGGATGGTAGTGGATCTCAATTTCATAGTCTTTGATCAATTCCAACCATCTCCGCTGTCGCATATTCAAGTCCTTCTGGGTGAAGATGTACTTCAAGCTTTTGTGATCGATGCAGAGATGTACTAGGTTGCCCAATAGATAGTGTCTCCACATCTTCAATGCAAGTACCATGGCAGCAAGCTCAAGATCATGAGTCGGATAATGCTGCTCATGATTTCTAAGATGCCGTGATACATAAGCGATCACCCTTCTGTCTTGCATTAATACGCAACCCAACCCAATCCCAGATGCATCAAAATAAAAATCAAAGTACTTAGTTGTGTCTGGTTGGGATAATACTGGTGCTATTGTGAGGTTTTTCACTAATGCTTGAAAACCTTCCTCACATTCCTTCATCCATACATACTTCTTCCCTTTCTTCAGATGTCCCATCATTGGTTTAGCTATCTTGGAGAAACTTGGAATGAACCTCCGATAATATCCTACTAAACCCAGTAAGCTTCAAACTTCATGCACAGACTATGAAGACTCCCATTTGAGTACTTGCTTAATCTTGCTTGGATCAACTGCAATCCCCTTGGTAGAGAAGATGTGCTCCAGAAACGGCACTTGGCTGATCCAGAACTCACATTTGCTGAACTTTGTGTACAGCTTGTGCGCAATCGTTGAAGCACGATGTGCAAATGTTGTGCATGTTCTTCTTTGGATTTCAAATACACAAGGATGTCGTCGATGAAGACCACAACAAACTTGTCCAATTTCGGCATGAACGCCGAATTCATGATATACATGAAATGGGCCGGTGCGTTGGTCAATCCGAAGGACATGACAAGGTACTCATACAATCCATACCACGTCGAGAATGCTGTCTTAGGTATATCCTCTGGCCGAATCCTGATCTGATGATATCCAAAGCGAAGATCCATCTTTGAAAATACCCAAGCACCCACCAATTGATCGAACAGAATATCGATGCGTAGTAGTGGATACTTGTTCTTGATCGTGACAGCATTGAGTGGATGATGGTCCACACATAGTCTCAATGTTTTGTCCTTCTTTTTCATGAACAATGCAGAACTGCCCTAAGGTGATGAACTTGCACGAATGAAACCCTTGTCCAAAAGTTCCTTCAGCTGCTTTTTCAGTTCTGCAAGTTCCTTATGTGCCATCTTATACGGCTTTCTCGAGATCGGCACTGTTCCCGGTACAAGTTCAATCTTAAACTCGACATCTCTTCTGGTGGCATACCAGGAAGATCTTCGGGAAATACGCCCGGATACTCACATACCACTGGAATAAAATCAAGTTTACAGGCCTCGGTGTTATAAGTAGTTGGAGTCACGTGGATATTACTCTCAAGAGTGAGAGTTTGGGGAGAGTGGACTGGAGAAGTTAGATATATCCTACGAGGAACGATGTCACTAATAGCACAGTTGTATTGCATCCCTGCCATCCCTAAGATGACATCTAACTTCTGATGCTCTAGTATAATGAGAGAGATAGGGTATATGTTCCCACCCAGATTAAGAGGTACTTTATGAACCATCTCATTTTCTACTACTCTCCCACCCGGAGAACAAATCATATAATAGGAAACTGATATTGAATGACATAAGACTTGCTAATAAAGTTGTGGGAACCATCGGAGTCAAAAAGGATGACTATGGGATGAACAATGAGAGAGAACGTACCCATGAGTACGGGTGCGCCTTCCGAAACGTCCTCGATGGCGAGGTGGTGGACATTGCCAGTTCTGGTGGCTGGCTTCTTGGGCTGGTTGCGGGGCTCCTTTGCCCCCTGGTACGATGACTGTCCTGCGCTCTGCGGGCAGTCCTTGGCAAAATGCCCCGCACGACCACACGTGAAACACGTGTACGGGGTCTGGCCGGCACGGAAAGGAGGACGGAATCCCGCTGCACGCGATGGAGGTAGAGGTGCACGCAGAATCATCCCTTGTTGCTGCTCTGGGCGAAAGATGGCATTGTTGAACTGGCGACCCCGAAACATCGATGGTCGCGATGGCGGTTGCCACCTCTAGTCAGATGGTGATCGATACACCATTCGGTACTTCTGAGGAGCACCCCGTCCGCTGCCCTACGTAGCACTCCTTTTCTTCTTGTCAGAGAACAACTCCCTAGTAACGTCCTCCTGCACGATCGCGACATTGACCAAGTTGTTGAAGCTACCACTTTTGCACAAGGCAAGCTTGTCCTTCATCTTGGGGTTCAAACCCCGATAGAAGCATTCACGCTTCCGATCTTCAGTACTGACTTGGTCCTGAGCATATTGTCCAAAGTGGTTGAATGCCTTGGAGTACTGGTAAGAACTCCTTCCTCCATGCTTCAGCTCGAAGAACTCTTGAAGCTTCCTCCTCATAACACCGGGAGGTATGTGATAGGCGCGAAACGCCTCCCGGAACTCCTCCCGGCTCACGGAATAGTCAGCTGGTCGTGTGGCAAGATAATTTGCCCACCATGCACCAGCGGACCCTTGTAATTGTTGGGCTGCGAACAGGGTCTTCTGATGTTTGGTCATTCGTGGCAAACCAGACTTTCCTTCGATGGAGCAAAGCTAGTTGTCCGCCTCCAACAGTTCATCAACCTCCATGAAGACCGGCGGGTGCGTTGACATGAATTCCGAGTATGAACTCGGAGAAGGCTGTCGTGGACCCGCATCTGGTCGCCCCCCTTGACGGGACGAATGCTGAACCAAAGTCCGCAGTAACTCAGTTTGCTCGTCGCGCGAGCCGAGCACTGCGGCGAGAACCTCCGCTTGATTCCTCGGAAGTTCAGGACGTGGTGGTGGTGGAACTTGTTGCTGCGGTGTCGCAGTTGGATCCTAGGTTGGAGATTCGTCCTCACGACAACAACATGAACCTCCCATTTCAGGCATCGAGCGCGTACGCACCATTCTGCATCCATATGACTTAAAATCAGCACATGTTTTCTTTTCCTTCATCCATTTCAAATTCAGTAGTGCGAATATTTATAAGGGAGTAAGTGCATAACATTTGCATATATTGATAAAGTACAAACTTTATACAAGGTATATTATGTCATGACCAAGTTTACAGTAGTGAACTCTAAAACGATGGACTCCCACTACGGAAGTGCATCTCTACCATACTTGGTCCCCATGAGATGTCATACACATATTGTCATCTTATGCATATCCACTGCTATTCTTAATATGACACAAACATGGCCACAAAATAAACACGAGCAACTACTAAACTATACGTTGCCCTGTGATAGCAAAAGTTCTGCCCCATCCCCCTTTGATACGTCTTATTCGACGTACTCAAGTTCCTCGGGATCTTCTTCTCCCTCTCCGTCCTCAGAAATTGGTGCCACAGGTGCGGTTGTTGGAGCAAGAGTTGCTACCTCACCCACCATTGATGAGTACGCAGCCACTAAAGATTGCACATCAGCCTGTAGAAGAAACATCCTCAAGTCTTCCAGTTCTTTCTGTGCATTCTCGCAACCGGCCTTCCAATCCTGAGTCTCCTCTCTGGATTGTTCCCTTTCTTGATTCACCTCACTCAACTGTTCATCCAACAGTTGCACCTCAAGTTGACTTGCTTCCAACGCGCTTTCCGCTTATTGCGTTTCCAAGCGAGTCTCCGATCGAGCTTTAACAGCCTGGTGCCACTGATTCCCCCTTAAGTTTATACATCAATTAAGAGGAGCAATTGTGGCCCTAAGTGAGTCATTGGCCCCCTCAAAGTGATCCCCTCGAATCAGAGCTTGCTTCAGGTCACTCATCATTCTTCCAAGGCTAGCATGCTATTCAAGGCTCTCTTGACATGCTGATGCTGCATATGACGCTAAAATCATCTTGGGTACTTCTTCAGGATGTCCATATGCTGCAACCATCCAACTTGCCCACTCTTCACCGGGTCTACCGTCGACTGGAAAGAGCGCAAGCGGAGTGCCCACCATAGCACAATAATGAAGTTTGCAAAACCTCATTATGGCAACACTCGCGGCATAACACCACGTGTCTTCAAATTGAATCCCTTGCGCTTGGATGGATAAAGGAGCCCATCCAATATCCAATGGAGCAGCAGGTACATCGACAGAAATGGTGCATCTTGTCACACCTCCATCATCGATCTCCTTGTCCCAATAGTCCGGTATTTCGCGATACCCGAACCGTTGAACCATTGCTATCAACAAATCCGGAAAATCTTTCAGAAGAGCACACTTCGTGAACACCCATCCATTTGGTAAATATATCAAAGAATCAGCCATCTGTGGAAAAAATACTGGAACAATGAGAAGGTTTCCATCTCCCAATAGTTTAAGAAAAATTTAAATCTGGAGTTGTAATCACAGTCTGTTCCAGCTGACCTTCCTGTATAAATTCAAAATTTTTGTACAGGAAACGTCAGAACCAGATGTTGGGTTGAATACAAAAGTTGTAGTATACTTTACAAAATTTCCAGATTGTACTCATACAGCTCCAGGTGAGCTAGGAAAAAGAATCTATACAGGTTTAAATTGACCCAAGTTTTCTGGAAATTTTGACAGAACCTCCCCTGTATATGTGGTAATTTCCACAATTTATACTGATATATCATGACAATATATTGAGGTAATGACAAAATAAACACTGTATAACATCAAGTTAGCAATCCATAAGTAAAAGATTTCGGCCATAAATCATTTGTTATATAGGTATAGTGCGCTAATTCGAAACTATGTGCAAACTGTTTCATGTTCTGGTCTGCCAGAACCAAGTTTGCGACTATAGGAATTAAACACAGATACACCAAGATTCAGGCCAAGAGTGCAACATAAAGTTGATAGAGGTCTTCCTAAGATTTCCAGAAATGTATATATATGACCATGTCACTATTTAGGATCAATAGCTAGAGCTATAAAAACATGACAGATGTACTGACTGTTGTTCAACAGCAGCCCTGCAGTTTACTGTTTTGAGATCGAAATTTGAATTGCCTAAAATTCGAATCAGGAAAAACTTTAAATAAAAAAACTGTAGATATCCTTCTACCCTTTTCAGAGATGTATCATAATACGGCAGAAGATTTTTGTACAGTGAGTCATTGCAAAAATACATAGACTGGTACAATGGTAGGGTCATCTGGAGCAGTTTAAGCATACTCCAAATTTCAACAGATTATCAAACTTTTATGCCTTGATGGTCAACAGAAAAGTTGTAGAGATCTTCGAGAGCTTTCCATCCATATAGCATAACCCTATGTTTATTCCTAACTAACCAAGATTACAACCTGGCGAAGTTGAGCAAACTTCAGCCAGAAATCAATAATCTTGGTTCTAACCCAATGTCGAATCGAAACTCATTTTGCGGAGTCCAAACCTACCAGCACCTCATAGTAAGACTTTCCAAAATATAATGCATCCATTCTGTCGTGGTGGATGGTCAAGTATCAAAGTCAATACTGACGGTACTACGTGCCTCACCAAAGAAAATTCTAACCGGTATTTCCGGATACGTTTACAGGTGGCCCTAGTATCGTTCACTCGTAAAGGTGTTCTACACGGGTCGCTACTGTAGTCAATGCTGCAGAAGACAAACAGTCCCCTTTCACACCTTCACACCTCAAGGGCGGCACGGGGAAACACGACAGGAAGTCACAATAATAATATATGAAAGTAAATGCATACGACTCTAGTGTGAGTCGCCCTCGAGCGATGTCATGTCTCGAGGTACATAGTTGTACTACGTCTGTACAGCAAAGACTCCTGCACGAACCGGTTTATACATGCTCGGGCATACGTGTTTCGCATGCTCCCATAAAACATGAATAGTTCTAGAGATGCATACTATCAGGTTATACACCACCCGACGGGGTCTCCCACTATCTTTGAAGCACGCTGGGGTACCGCGGGTCATAGGTTCTCAGAAACATATTAAGCTTCAGAGACTCCTATTAACATTTCCGTGCCAAGCCACAGAAAGATTTCCATGCTACCTTTCGCATTGTGAGCTTACCACAATAGATCCGCTTACGGTGGTGTACCTTACCTCTTACCTAACGTCGGAGCGTTGTTACAGAATTAATAACAGATAAGTTAGTTTACCATCTTTATATATTATACTAATAATACTCCTTATACAGGCATATAGCTAATTCCTCAATCAACAATCCTAAGTTTTGAAAATATGATCTTTTCAAGTAAATTGTTCCCAATGATGCTCTGATACCATGTTTGTGGGGACCAAAATCCCGACCTCCAAGGATCTAATTGGGTGGTGTCGTGCGATGCGACACCCAATAGTATTCAAGAAAATAACGAGAACAAATTACAATACCAAGTTTTTATTTAAAAGCACAGCGAAAGTTTTACAATACTAAATGAAAGGAAAGAGAACTATACATCATAGCTACGCTCTCAGCACTAGCTATGCAAAAGCAAAGTCATCCATGCCCTGCATACTTTGCACTAGCAACACCCAACTTACGGCGGCGTGCATGGTTCCCACTGGTTGTAAACCCTGGAGGGGGTGTAGCCTCGTCATCGAACCCGCCATCAGTTGTATAATCTGCAAAAACCTGTTAACTGCAAACATGAGCTTAAGGCTCAGCAAGACTAACCCATCTCACTAGACATATGTAGGGTGAATACTAAGCATAGGTAAGGAATAGCATAAAGGACTCGCCTACAAGTGGATCCTTATATTCATATTGTAAGTAGTAAATGACATTCTTCAGGCACTGCACATCATAGACTCCACAATCAAACAAGAAACACTTTGCCGATGATATGACATGCACAAAGCACATAATGCTATTACAGGTAAAGTATGGGGAAACTGTAAACTTTTAATTGTACTATCTCTAAGCCATACAAGGTTGCAAAGCAATTGTAAATCAATACATCATATTCTTCTGACTTCTTCAGTATTTACTACGTCACAACGAAGTGAACAAGTGGTACTCTATTACTGCAAGGGACGGTGATTGCAATCAGGACATACCCGGAACAACACGACACATACGCACTTTCGGAAATTTCAGTGAGTACATACAGCAGTACCTACGTAACACTTCAATACTAGTTCTATATGGCCACCTTTCACTAAACACTCGAATGTCGAACCGGTCGATCCATCACGAGCAGGAGGTCACTGCGTGGGGCGTACTCTAACATGCCCACCAGTTGATTTACACCTTGTTGCCCTCAACCCACGCCTATAAAACGGAACGGAATGCCTCGACAAACTAGTATCAATCTACGTCAGTTTACTGGAGTGCATTTCTCAAGTATGTCACCGGTACAATTCAAGCCTGTCTAGCAGGGCCACACACGAAGCCGTCCTAAATCAACACAAGCAGGGCTACGCACGTGAGACCACGTCTCGCTGCATCCTACCCGCTGCCCGGTCTTAATTTCATATTCATAAACCATTTCTTGATCCAATTCATCTCGTATGATGAAATTCCTATCTCGCGAGTAGATTCCAACTACTCAACTTCTACCGAATTCCTATGAGCATAAGCATAGCAGTTTCTACTCAACAGGTTGTAGACCTACCCAAACTCCATGGGATTTGTGGGCCATGCAAGTGGATGTCAAACACCTTAAACGTAATGCACAAACATCTGAAGACATAAGGTGAATGAAAAATGCAAAAACACCGTAAGGAACTTAAATGCAAACCGGGGCTTGCCTGAATGCAAGTCTGAGTCTATGTTAGTTTCTGGCAGCTGGACTTCCAAAGCTTCCGGCTGCTCCTCGACTTCAGCTACTACACGATATGCATATACTATATATGAATGACTTTAAAAGTAATCAGTATGCTTAAGGTCATAAGCTAATATCTTATGATCAAAATAATATAATGCTCTTAATTGGCCTTGGGACATTTATGGTAGATACTAGTGACCATAGTGAAGACTCTTGCAAAGAACAGGAGATGATCAAGGAAGTTTGTTGTTCTAAAAATTATGGTAAGCAATAACTTTCTATAATTCTTGGTTGAAATCTTGGAGATCTATCATGGTTACTAGTGGTTGTACTATGTAGAGGAGGTCTCACAGGTTCTAGGAAAATTTGTTTCACAATTTTTTAAGCTTCCTAGAGGGAGAAACTGATTTTACAAATGTGGGAAAATTTCTGAAATCGATTTTTGTATTTTTCTCAATTTATAACTACATAGGGATTTGGAACACTGACCAATCCATTAAATGATGTCTATTGAACTTGAAATTTTACTGGAGATCAAGTAATTTTGGAGGGTGTCCTGCCCAAATTTGGGAATTTTCTAAAAAGCAGAACTGTAGGAATGAATTCTATGAGCATTTTGCTTATCTGAATTATGGAGAACTTTCTATGGACTTTCATAAAAATCCAAGTGCACCACTGGAAAGTATTTTTCATGCTGGTTCTAACAAAATTTATTTGGGAATTTTTGGAACATTCTACTGAGAGTTATGGATTTTCCAAGTTTGGTTAAATCCTGGAATTATTTTCCAATGGGAAACATTTAAATAAATCAGCCGGGCACACTGGTTTAAAACCAACCAATCACAGCAGGGCCGCACCGGGGGCCACGAGGTTAACCGCGCAGCCACATCAGATCCCCGGCCACACCCGGATCCCGCAGCAACTAACACGTGGGCTCCACAGGTTTTCTTCAAACTCGGGCTGGCGCCCGCGCGCGGCGGCGCCCGTGGCGGTAGCTCGCCGGCGATCTCGCCGCCGGCCAAACTTCTGCGCTAAACTCGCCAAGAATTGCGGCCTGGGGGTTTTCGGGGGCGCCGAGCACGTCGGTGAGGTCGGCATCGGCTGAAACGGACCTGAACAATGCGTACGACGGCGGCGGCGGCGATGAGAGCTCGGGTATGCTTGAACTCACCCAACTCAAGCTCAAACAACTCGGGAACTTCTCCAAAAGCTTCCTGGGACCTCAAGGATCAAGGATCTGGACTAGGGAAGAGAGGAAACAACAGCGAGATATGAGCTCGATGGCGAAGTATGGTTTTTCAACCGGCGGCCGCGAAATATCGAAATCTAAGGTGCTCGGTTGATAACTTTTGGGCCTCTTGGGCAGGGAGTTGCGCAAGGATATATAGGAGCTATCTTCTAACCAGATTAAAAAATGATTGCAAGAATGAAACAAATTTTAGCACGTGGCCTTGCTGTTCTATCGAACAACGATTCGGTTATCGAATAAAAACTCGAGCTACAGTTCATGTCATGGGCTTAAATTTGGTGAGTGTAAACTAGAGAGGATTGCAAACCTTTTTGCTTAAAGGATCGAGACTAGAAACGGCCTAGAACCGGAGCTCGACGGTGAGGCAGTGAAGGTTCCCGGCGGCTTCCTCGGCGGCGACCGGAAAACTTCGAAATACCTCAAGTAGAAGCTATGTCACGATCAATGACCAAATAGAACACGTAGAGGATGTTGTGACAAGACTTTTATCTACTTGCAGCTTAGTGAGAAACGACTTCAATCTCCGGACAAAACTCGACGAACAGAGGGCGGCGGCTATGGCGCGAAACAGAGACGGAGCTCGACGCCGACGACCAGGGGGTATAAATAGGCATAGAGGGACGAGGGGAGCTTGCAACGGCGCAAGCAAGCAGGCAGCTCGGTGGCTTGCATGTCGTGTCATGGTGTCGAGCGCTCCCGGCGTCGATCGGCGGGGACCGCCGGATACAGAGCATGTCCGTCGGTTCAACCGAGTTCGTGAGGCCGACAGTGGGTCCCACCTTCCCTTATCCTCTTCCCTTCCCTGCATCTTCAATTCTCATACCAAACTTGATCCAAAAATTCTTGATATTTGTGGGGAGGCTCAAATAAATATCTGTAACTTTATTCTGAAATTGGATTTCCAATTTGGTCAATTTTCACTTGAATTTCGAATTTAAATTTGAATTTGGATGAAATTAAATGGGACCACTGAGTTAAATAGCAACTGAGCTTCAAAAATTTTGAAACTTTGTGGATAGGTCAATAAAGTTATGCTGACCTCGAGGGTGTGTTAAAATCCTGATGTTCAACTAAGTTGAACAGAGTTCAAAATTTGAATTCTAAATATGGCTTGAATTTGCTAGGCGTCTTAAATAAAATAGCAAATGGAATTCAAAAATCTTGAAACTTGGCAGGAAGTCAATTTGGAATATTATGAGGCCACGGAAAAATTTATGGCCTCAGATTTGAATATTTTGGCAGGGCCTAATTGTACAGTGCTATATTGAAATGAATTTGAACATATTTAGTACTGCATAGTAATTTGCCCTAGAAATTTTTATTCAATAAACTCCAAAACTTGTATAAAGGTCACTTAAATTATTCTAAGATCATGGGTGAAGTTCATCCCTTAGGTTAATAAAACTTAAGATTGGGTGAAAGAAAAATTCTTAATGATCTCAAGTTCAAATGCACAACCACATTTCATCTCCACTATGGTTGAAAACAAACTGATAGTTGAACTTCATATTATGGGAAAACTGGGATTTTACATTATCTTGGATGGGAGATTCTGCGGATGTGTTGTTGGAACATAGAATATGAATAGAGAACTTTCTCCCTCCGAGTTTGACATTGAGGTTCCCTTCCAAAGGAATTTCCACGGGAAATTTCTCAATGAGAATCCCAATCATAATGTTGAAATCTTGGATTTCAAACACATCGAAGTATAGGATAGCCTCAATATTTGTGTGTCTTACAGACACCTGTTGCAAAACCTGCATCCTTCAAGGATGCCTCCGAAAGAATCTCCGAAGGATTTACATTTCGATGCCAACGACACATCGCCCAAGATGGAGCGACCACAAGAATTGGAGATGAGATTTGCTCCATCGGTGGGGTTGTATTGGGACATCATTGGTGTTCCTCTAATGAAATATAGAATGGTTGCCAAGGGTGAGGTCATCCGAAGGATTTTGGGTGACTACTCAACTTCCGCAGTCCATTTCTCGCTTAGAATATAGGTTAACTCCTTGACCGTCTGTTGGGCGAACACTCCATCAGGTGGGTGAGGTGGAGTTAGTGGCAATGATGGTTTCCTGTGGCAACAGTACTTCGAGGTATTTCCAAAATCTTCAAATATTTCTTCCTCGAAGTAAAAGGGAAACTCTGAAGGATTAATTTCTTCTTCCTTCATAGTTTCTGGTTCGGGAGAGGACTCCCCCAACAAGGTTTGTGATAAGCAAGGAATGGGTTCATCCTTTTCCATGGATTCATCATCGGTTCTTGACACGACTTCCTTTTGACGAGGCGCATTAAGACCCATAATGAAGGAAGAATTTTCTAGAATTCTATCCAGAAGATCCTTGCCTTCTTCCAGCGTCTTATGGAGGAAAGATCCTCTAGCCGTAATGTCAATGTGTAGGGCAAACTCTTTGTTCAATCCCATTAAGAAGTGTTGCAACAGCAACGGATCAGGGATGGAAAAATCTGGGTCGGAATTTCTCAAAAGAGAAAATCTATCCCAAGCTGCACCTATGGATTTCTTCTCCATCTGCTGGAAGCATAGTACTTCCTTTCGTAAGGAAACAATTTTAGCAATTGACAAGAAAGCAAGAAAAAATATATCTTGTAATTCATTCCAATCTCCGCTTGTCTTCCAACCGTTGTGTTCGTACCATTGTTTGGCGTTTTCTTTGAGGGAAAAAGGAAACAACTTCCATTTAAGAGTTTCTTGTGTCATATCCTTGATTAGAAGGCATGAACACTGTTGTTCGAACTCTCTTACATTGTGGTAAGGGTTTTCACAATACGTTCCTAAGAAGGATTGTTCCCTAACCATGACTATAAAGACAAGGCGAAGTTCATAACTATAAGAGCAAATGGGTTCCACCGAAGGCGATGGCTCACAAAAATTACCCTTTAGGGAAGAATATGAATGAATGGTGGGCTGCTCCATATATGTGGTGGTGGTAAGAAAAGGAAAGGTAAGATAACAAGATAGATACGAGGGTGAAAAGGCTCGAAGATTAACAACAACTATTCTCGGCAACGACGCCAAAAATGCTTGGTGACATTTCTTAGTTCACAGATAAAAATCCGTGAGCGCATGGAAACTGGCGTGTAGAACTTGCACTTAAAGAGTATTCCTAAAAGTATCGAATACAAAGAACGTGTGTGCTAATCTTACGAACTAATTCACCCAAGGAGACAAAGTTGTTTTTTGCCAAGGAACAGAGAGGAATTAAAAGTATTGATTCTAATTCAAAGAAATTTGCGGTAGTTGCTTGCTTTGGGCACGGGTTTACCCCTAGCAACACTAGGATGACTCCCGCCAAGAGCCTATGGCATAGCTGAACGTGGAGGATTACTAAGGATAGATAGGGATGTCCACCTACTGCCTACCTCTTCAATCTGTGGGTCTACGAGATATTCACTGGTGATTTCTAAGCTAAGCACCACACTTGCATTCTAAATCACTACTCTAGTTGCTTCGAACACAAAGCTACAAATAGAGCCTCTAATAAGTTAAAAAAGTGAACCAACAAGTAACTACTTGTGCAAACTACCTTGAATTGAAAATCAAACTTGAAATGAATTCACAAAGGCTTACTTGATTTTGAATAAAATCTTTGTAGGGGTACAAGTGTAGAAGAGGGACTTCACAAGCCCAAGCCTCCTTCTCCTAAACTCTTCACCACACTCTCCTTCTACTTGGAGGCCTCTAGGACTACTCTAAACCTTAGGAGTCGTATTCTATTCTCAACTTTTGGTATGTGTGTGTGTGTGTGTGTGTGTGAAGTGAGGTGTGGGTGTTGACTGCTGTTATGTACCAATTTTACCCTTCAATATAACTCAATTATGTGAAGGAAATATCATTTCTTGCACACATCACCTTTCTATTTAACCTATTTCCACTTGTACTTGGAGAAATTGTGCATGTAGGTATTTTATACAGAATTGAAGTCAAACAAGGGGATGGATCCTATAAAATATCATCCTAGCCAATCTAGCGCCGACATGTGGTACCACATGGATCAAATGGACCACAAAAATAAGTATCCAAGGCCATCCAACGGTGTAGCACACATATCAAGGGATGGGACCTACCTGGCAGTGACCTGGAGAAAGCACACGCGAAACGGTGCAAAGACCAGGTCGCCCGACCCCCCTAGTCGGTCGACTTGGTCCAGGTGCCAAACTCGATCATCTTCCACGTGTTGGCTCCTCGCGGCTTGAAGAAGTTAGTGGTGACTGATTCGCGTGCTTTTTGTGGTGGGAACCGACCATTCTCCATCTATAACTAGGACCCCGCACCCCTCACTTTAACACACACCACTTGAGCATCATTCTATTGCATACACTAGTCCTCTTTGTCCTTAGTGGAGTTAGGCTATAGAGAGGAGAGCCTCTAGTCCCAAGTCCAAGTTGGGAAGGGTATGGCTCATGTATCTTGTCGAAGTTTTAAAGCGACACTTCCCCCGAATTTGCTAAGGAGCAGCCCGCAAAGGTTCATTGATCGGCAAGGCTTAGCTCTCAATCTAGTGGTGGCGTGTATGAGAGTATGAGACGGTGGTTTTTACGTGGTTCGGTCCGCAAGAGCGTAACACCCTACTCCACGGTCAGGTTGTATTGCTGGTGTGTGAGTGTGTATGCGTAAGTTGAAATCATTTTAATTATTGGCGGTCTAGTCCTTTTATAGGCAAGGCTAGACGCCTTAAAAGTGGGGTTCGGGGCCCGATAGGTGGCCCTGTGGCGATCATATCCTAAAGATCTTATACTTCTCGCATAAGCTCTCAATGACTGAGGTTTGAAGACTCACCGTCTTGCCGCCTCAGTCGCCAATGGTCCATGCGTAGTCGTTGATGATGGCAGGGAATGTCCCATCCATCTGTCTCTGGCGCCGTGAGCTACCCACTTGGAGGAGTGGGGTAGGCCTGTTGTGCTTTCACTACGATTCAATTGGGTGCAGTGGTACCTGACAGCGGGTGTGTACCACGTCACGCACCCGGGGAAGACGCGAGTCTTCAATGCATCATCTGGACAAGGCGCACCACCCTCTTAAATCTCGCAGCCCACCGCCCAGGACAAGTTGCAGGGTACGTGGCAGCTCGGAAGCTAGCCTCTTCTTGGGAGGCCGGGTCTCGACCTGCTGACCACGTGGCAGCTCCAAAGCCTGCTCCTGAGTAGAGCGGGGGCTCCAGGGCCATGGGACACGTGGCAGGGCTAGAGCCCACCTCTTCGAGGAGGTGGTCTGTCTGTTGTCTCGAGCCACGTGGCAGCTCCGGAGCCCAACCCCATTGGGGGGGGGGGATCATGCCCTGCTAGACACGTGGCCGCTTTGGAGCTCGTCCCTGAAGGGGAGCTGGACTCCTCCTTGAGGTTCATGTGGATACTCCGGACCCTGTATAATAGATAGATGGTCCGGTCCATCTGGACATGTGGCACCCTTGGACCCCGCCTTGGCTGGGGACAGAGTACCTAGACGGCTTTAGCCTATGCGCGGGGGTACCCGATATGGCGGGTACCGACAGTGGCCTCTGGGTCCACCCTGGGGGGTCGCGATGAGCTCGAGGGTGGAACCCTATTCCTGCTTTCCCGCGCTATCTTTCGATTTTGTCTTGATCAGCTGAAACGGTGTCAACGAATCTACAACGATGTCTCTAAGATGATGGTGGGAGACGCCGGAGCAGCCAAGGGGGCTACCTCAGGAGCACACGATAGTGCGCCGTGCCCGAGAGCTCGATCAGCAGGAGCGTCAGCTGTCTCAGTGTCTGGATGCCGAGGGTAGGGCGGTGGCGGAGATGGTTGTGTCCCATGTCCTTGTGTGCTACTGGAGTCGGTACCCTGAGCTGCCGTTGGAGCCAGTTTTTAATGGTCTTGTTGAAGAGCACGACGAAACAACAGAGGTCAAGAATGCTGCCAGACATGTCATCGCACAATTTGCTAGGGATTGAGGCTGGCGGCCCATTTTTGTATACGGGGTTTGCCCCTTTGTAAATATTCTTCGATGATTTTGATTTTGTGTTTGTTTAGCTTGTCTTGTGCTTCTCAACTTGTTACCCCAAGTCCTTAGCTGCGTAAGATCTTGAAGAGCTTTACTTGATTGAGTTTGTTTGCTTTTGAGGGGCCAACGCTTGCACAGTTGACATGGCCGATTTGTCGTTAGTTGACGTCCTGCCTATGGAACCCCCTTAGAAGCCCCCTAGTAGGTGCGGCAAGGTTGTTGTGCACACCTACCACTTGAGTGCAGGATATCTTCGACTGGCCCCTAGCGGAGCGAGGAAGCCTGAGTGTTTAACCTCTCTGTGGCCCTTCCAGGGGCGCTACACTTTGTTTGAGTGTCGTCGTTGACGGCAGGCACATTGGTGGTGCCGAAGCTGGCTGCTCTAGCGTCGCCCACCATCGTTGTAGATTTGTCAATGGCAGGCCCCCTAGGAGGTGCCGAAGCTGGCTGCTCCGGTGCCGCCCACTATCATTGTAGATTCGTCGATGACAGGCCCCTTGGGAGGTGCCGAAGCTGGATGCTCCGGCATCGCTCACCATCATCGTAGATACATTGACGGCAGGACCATTGGGAGGTGTGGCTTTTGCATGCTTTGGCGTCACCCACCACTGTCGTAGATACGTCGATGGCAGGCGCCTTGGGAGGTGCGAGTGCTGGATTCTCCAACGTCGCCCACCATCATCCTAGATTCATTGATGGCAGGCCCCTTGGGAGGTGGTGGAGCTGTATGCTCTGGCGTCGCCCACCATCGTCGCAAAGATGTCGACAGTAGGCCCCTGGTGTACAAGCTATCACAAAAGAACCCTGTTAGCAACAAGAGAGGGGTAGGAGAGTGTACTCACTTATCAATGCTTGTTGCTATCGTGTGACACCCGGTTCCGAAAATGAACCAAGTAAACGCATATGTGTGCCCAAGACGTTCAACACACATACATGAGTGCAATCACAAAAGAGTATACAGAAAATTACCATAGAACAAATTATTGAATAAGTACTTTTATTACACAATTCATACTATCATCGAATACAGCTCTAATGAATATTCATGACAACTTCAACTAATGCAGCAGAAATACTCTAAACTGAGCAAACTAAGCAAAAGGGATAGCACAAGTGCAACACTCCACAGGCAAAGCTGACGGTAGACACGGCCTAGAACTCTGCATTATGATCGCTAAAATCCCAATCCTGACCTGCAACTGTTGGTGGGGGAATTGCAAGGGTGAGTACATGTCGTGCTCAGCAAGTGTGGAAAGTATGACATGTAGCATATACAAATGACGAATATAATAATGGCTAAGTGCTTTAAAGTACTTTAAAACATTTGAAAAGCATTATATTGTATGTTTGTGAAAAATACACATCATAAACCATAAGTAATATCATAGTACCAGTCCAAATTCATTACCATCATCCATATTCCAGATTTCACCATTGCCATTAACCATATCCAATACCAGAAATTAATCCATAACCATCCATTACCATATTATTAAAATAACCATTACCAACCCATAACCATTCCGAATCCCAATTTTCCCCTAATCATGTGAGGGTCTAGATTGCTCATAATCGGGAACGCGGCTATCATGATAGTTTTTAGACACTTTGTAGAGGTTGTACCACTTTACTCACGTGCTTGTGATTTCATCACCTTTCGATGACTATAGAATCTCAATTATGTCGTCTCACACTTCCTTAGGTGTGTGGCCAAGAGATCACAAAATAGCCTTTACAAAGGGATTACTAGCCTATTTAGACCCCATTGAGGTTTCACCGGTGGTGATGGCTCCAACTGAGCACATATTTAACCAAGGGCCCCCTCTTGAGCCATTCGGAACCCAGGGTAGTCCCACCAATCATCAACAAACCCAATCCGTCTACCCCTTCCCCTAGCATCCTTAATGGTCCAAATAGCACTGGCAAAACCCTAATTAATCAGCTACGCCGTACCAATACTTGGCCTCGTGGTGGCACTGTAAATCCTGGATGATCACTCCATGAACTGGTCCTTAGATCTAAAGCAAGCGAACCACCATAACATCCAACCCATCCACATACCATGCTTGCTTAGATGACCCATTACCACATCATATCAACCAGTTCATGTTAATCTAATCTCATAAATACATAATTAAGATAAGTGGTATAGTTGTGTTCCATCCCAATAGTTAGGCGAAGCAAAAAGGTAAAGATCCCATCCTGACTCTCTACCATAAATTCCAGGTGACGAGGGTGGTTAAACAAAGCTAGTAAACTTCCTATCATAGGATTCCATCAAGTTGACACAAACATGCAATTTTGCAAACAAAACATTTACTTTAAAACATGATCAATATGCTTCAAGGACACTTTCATTGCTCTTGGGGCTGGTTCGGGTCAAAGCCTTCAAACTGTTGGTGCTGGAGATCCTCCACGGCACTCTATAGCAAATCCGTCTAATCCGCTGAATAAACATACAAGACAAGAAACACAATCAAAGAGTGCACAAACATTACTCAAGATGGCATGACATGCATGATTAATGCAAATGCAAGGTGGAACTTGTTATTGAGTTGATATTAATGATAACTAACTGATTCTAATAGCTTGTAACAAGTTTATACAGGTTTGGATTTTATTAGATCTAATTTTAGAATTAATTCAACACAATTTAGCAAGGAAAATCAGACTAGTCCACTAGGAACCGGACTAGTCCGCACTTTGCAGAACTGGCAAACTAGGGTTTTCTAGATCGACGTGAATTTGGGGAAACGGGGTTGAATTCATGTAAGGAAAAGAAAGTAGAAGGTATACTAGGTGTTTAGAAGTCCAATGGATCAACGATCTTGAAGGCAACACTTGGATCTTGGCGATCTAGGGTTGATGAAGAACTCGATGGTGGATTGTTGAAGAAGAACGCAAAATTGATAGAGATCTTGATCCTCTTTCATTTCCTCCTCTTCTTCTTCTTCTTGCTCTAGATCTCCTTCTCCCTCCTTGGTGGCGGCTACTCACGATCTAGGGTTTGGGTGAGGTGGAAAAGTGTCAAATAGATGTCAAGTCAAGGGGTGGGGTTGTTTATATAGAGGTGGAGGCTAGGGTTAGATGGATTTCGAGTTTGAGATGAGTAGGGGTCGGTTTAGAGTCACTCATGGGCTCTAAAAGAGTTAGACACGACATCCTAGGCCCACTTAATGTAAAACCCAAGAAACAAGTCGTGAAACAAAAGATCAACTCAGAGTCGCGATTTATCCGACAAGTCCGAAAAAGGCCGGACTAGTCCGAAGTTGGACAGAGAGATATCGGACAAGTCCGGACTGGACATCGGATAAGTCCGAACTTATCCAAAGGGGAAAAACAGACAAGTCTGGCCAAAATCATACAAGTCCGACTTTGGTCAGAGGAAAAAAGGACAAGTCCGCTGGAAGACTGTACTAGTCCGGACAAGTCCAGGGACTTAGCAAAATTTTCAAGGAATTGGAACACCGGACTAGTCCGCACAGGACTGGACAAGTCCGAAAGTGTCCAGAGGGACAAACAGACTAGTCCGCAGCAAAATGGACAAGTCAGTTTGAAGTAAGAGTGAAATCGAACTAGTCTGCACCAAAATCGGACTAGTCCGCACTTCCCGGAATTCTTAAGTGCGGTTTTGTTTCTAATGCATTTTAAACTTGTCCCTTTTTATGTGGATTAATATTAGAAATGTATTAGAATGTATGCAATGCATGATGCATGAAAATGAGGGTGTTACAAACCTACCCCCCTTAAAATGAATCTCACTCTCGAGATTTGACGCGGAAGAGAAGAGATAGGGATATTCCTTCTTGAGATCACCCTCCAACTTCCAAGTTGCCTCTGATTCTGTATGATGCAACCATTGAACTTTACACCATCTAATAACCTTGTTCCTTGCGACCCTCTCCTTGGTTTTTAAGATTTTGATCGGTTGCTCAGCATAAGTCAAATCTTCCTCTAGTTCCAATTCTTCCATTGGCACTTGTTCTCCGGTACTCTCAAGCACTTCTTAAGCTGGGAAACATGAAACACATCATGAACATCTGATAAGTGAGTTGGCATATCCAATTTATATGTTACATCTCCTCTTTTGTCACAAATCTTTAATGGTCCAATGTATCGAGGTGCTAGCTTTCCTCTTATGTTAAACCTCTTATGACCTCTCATTGGTGACACCATGAGGTAGACGGAGTCTCCCACTTCAAAGGCTAGTGTTCCTTCCCTATTATCCGCATAGCCCTTTTGCCTTGATTGAGCAGCCCTCAAGTTCTCACGGATAACCTCAACTTGTTTTTTAGCTTCTACCAACACATCCGGACCAAATACTTGATTCTCCACTATCTCACTCCAAAACAAGGGCATCCTACACCTCCTTCCATATAGTACTTCGTATGGTGACATCTTCAAACTTTCTTGGTAACTATTGTTGTATAAACATTCTGCATATGCCGAGCTCTTGTCCCAACTTTTCCCATGCTTTAAAGCACAAGCTCTTAACATGTCCTCCAAAATCTGATTGATCCTCTCAGTTTGTCCATCCTTTTGAGGGTGATATGCTGAACTAAAATTTAACCTTTTTCCCAAAGCTACTTGCAACTTCAACCAAAACCTAGAGGTATTGAGAACCTCTATCCGACACTATCCTCTTTGGAAGTCCATGCAAACATACTATTCTTCCCATATACAGTTCTGCCAATTTTTCTCCATTAAAAGTGGTCTTGACGGGAATAAAGTGAGCTGACTTGGTTAACCGATCCACAATTACCCAAATTGAGTCATATTCGGACTGGGTACGTGGTAAACCAACTATAAAGTCCATACCGATTTCTTCCCACTTACATTCTGGAACCTTCAATGGTTGCAATAATCCAGCTGGCCTTTGATGTTGTGCCTTGAGTCATTGGCACACATCACACAATGCTACGTACTCTGCTATGTCCTTTTTCATGCTAGCCCACCAATAACAAGTCTTCAGGTCTTTGTACATCTTCGTACATCCGCGGTGAATTGAGTATGGTGAGTCATGTTCCCCCTTTAATATGGTCTCCCGAATATGCTTCACATTAGGCACGAAAATTCACTTTCCAAGCCATAAGGTACCATGATCATCTTCATCAAACCTGAATTCTCTTGCCTCTTGGGTCCTTTCCTTGATTTCATGGATTTCCTCATCCTTCGTCCCCATCGAATTTCACACTCCAAAGTCGGATTTAACTCCATCATCCCCATCTCATTCGCAAATCTGAGATTCAACCGTTCAAACTCCTTAGATAAATCGGATAATAGCTCCCGAACCGTGAGTTGGTGACTTACTCCTTTTCTACTTGAAGCATCAGCCACTATATTGGCTTTTCCCGGGTGATAATTGATTCCCAAATCATAATCCTTGATGAGATCCAACCATCTTTGTTGCCTCAAATTCAAATACATTTGCGTGAAGATATACTTAAGACTCTTATGATCTGATAAATTTCACACCTATGCCCAAGAATGTAATGTCTCCAAATTTTCAATGCATGAACCACCGCTGCAAGTTCCAAATCATGCGTTGGATAATTCTGCTCATGTTTCTTCAATTGTCTCAGTGCATAGGCGACCAGTTGACCATCTTGCAAGAGCACGCATCCAAGTCCTTGTCTCTATGCGTCATAATAAATATCAAAGCTCTTGCTCACGTCCGACAATATCCAAACTGAGGTTGTAGTTAACCTCTTCTTTAGCTCCTCAAAACTGTTTTGACAAGCTTCAGTCCATCGGAAAGCCTTTCCCTTCATTAGCAATTCCATCATGGGCTTACCTATCTTTGAAAAGTCCTTGATGAATCGATGGTAATATCCAGCCATCCCAAGAAAACTCTGGATCTCCTTTACATTTTGCGGTGGCTCCCGTTTTAATACATCCCTCACTTTTCATGGGTCAACCAATACTCCTCCTCCCGAGATGATATGACACAAAAACGACACCTCTTTCAACCAAAACTGGAACTTGCTGAACTTGGCATACAATTGGTGCTCCTTCAATTTCTGCAATGTGAGCCTCAAGTGTTCCTTGTGTTCCTTCTCATCCTTCGAGTAGATCATAATTTCATCATTGAAAACCACTACAAACTTGTCCAAGTACTCCATGAAGACCTTATTCATGAGGTACATAAAGTAGGCAGGTGCATTGGTCAATCCAAAGGACATCACAGTGTACTCATATGACCCATATCGTGTCCTAAAAGTTGTCTTGGGTATGTTCGATGGTCTAATCTTCATTTGAAAGTATCTCAACCACAAATCAATCTTAGAGAAGACACAACCACCATTCATCTCATCAAACAAGTCCTCTATACGGGGCATGGTATACTTGTTCTTGATGGTTACCTCGTTGAGAGCTCGGTAATCTACACACATCCTTTAGAATCCATCCTTCTTGTCCAAAAATAAAACGGGCGCTCACCAACATGAAGAGCTTGGGTGAATAAAACCCTTCTCTAGTTGCCCTTGAATCTACTTCTTGATCTCCGCTAATTCCTTAGGAGGCATCCTAGGATAGGTGCAGTTCCGGGTATCAAATCAATAACAAACTCAATGTCTCGGTCAGGTGGCATACCTGGCAACTCATCTGGAAACACGTCCAAAAATTCACACACCACCGGAATCTCATCAATTGCAGTAACGTCCATATGATTTAGCTCCAATTGCTTTAGTGCATGTTGAGATGCTTAAAATTCTACGGTGATCCCTTCCTCATTAGACAACTTCACCATCTTCATGGCACATTAAATGACTCCATTGTGCTTCCTCAACCAATCCATACCAAGTATAATGTCCAATCCTTGAGAATCCATGTAACACCCTCATTTTCATGCATCATGCCCTACATACATTCATATACATGTTTAACATTAACCCATATAAAGAGGAACGAGTTTAAAATTGATTTGGAACAAAACTGCACTTAAAATGCTGAAAAGTGCGGACTAGTCCAATTTTGGTGAGGAAAAGTCCGATTCCTCCCTGACTTCAAACGGTCTTGTCCGTTTTTGCTGTGGACTAGTCCGATTTTGCCTCTGGACACTTTCAAACTTGTCCGATTTTATGCGGACTAGTCCGGTGTTCCAAGAATCCTTGAAAATTTGCTAAGTCTCTAGACTTGTCCGGACTAGTCCGATGTACCAGTTGACTTGTCCGTTTTCCTCTCTGACTAAAGTCGGACATGTCCGATTTTTAGCCAGACTTGTCCAATTTCTTTCCGACTAACTTCAGACTAGTACGGTCCTTTTCAGACTTGTCCGATATTTCGTGACTCCGAGTTGATCTTTTGTTTTGCAACTTGTTTCTTGTGTTTCACGTTAAGTGGGCCTAGGGACGTCATGCCTGACTCTTTTATAGCCTATGAGGGACTCTAAACCGGCCTCTACTCCTCTCAAACTCAAAATCCATCTAACCCAAGCCTCCACTTCTATATAAACAACCCCACCCCTTGGCTTGACATCTATTTGCCACTTTTCCACCCCACCCAAACCCTAGGTCGTGGAGAGGCACCATCAAGGAGGAAGGAGGAGATCCCAAGCAAGAAGAAGAAGAGGAGGAAATGAAAGAGGATCAAAATCTCCATCAAGTTTCGTTCTTCATCACCAATTCATCTCCATGTTCATCACCAACCCTAGATAATCAAGATCCAAGTGCCACCTCCAAGTTTCTCGATGCATTTGAGTCCTAAACACCTAGTATACCTTATATTTTCTTTTCCTTACGTGAATTTGAATCCTAATCTCCAAATTCACGTCGATCTAGAAAACCCTAGTTCGCTAGTTCTGCGAAGTGCGGACTAGTCTGGCCTTCTGCAGACTAGTCTGAGTTTGTTGACTAAATTGTGTTGAATTGATTCTAAAAGTAGATCTAATCAATCCAAACCTGTATAAACTTGTTAAAATCTATTAGAACTAGTTAGTGATCATTGAAAGCAATGTATTAACAAGTTCTACCTTACATTTGCATCAATCATGCATGTCATGTCATATTGAGTAATATTTGTGTGCTCTTTGATTGTGTTTCTTGTTTGTATGTTTATTGTGCCGATTAGATAGATTTGCGATAGAGAGCGTCGCGGAGGATCTCCAGCACCAAGAGTTTGAAGGCTTTGACTCGAATCAATCCCAAGAGCGAGGCAAGTGTCCTTGAAGCATATTGATCCCTTTTGAAAAATGTTTTGTTTGCAAAACTGCATGCTTATGTCAATTTGATGGGAATCCTATGGTTGGAAGTTTACTAGCTTTGTTTAACCACCCTTGTCACCTGGAATATATGGTAGAGAGTCGGGATGAGATTTCTACCTTTTAACGTAGCTTAATTAATTGGGATGGAAGAACAACTACACTACTTAATTTAATTATGCACTAATGAGATTGTGGTTGACATGAACTTGTTAAATATGATATGGTAATGGGTGATCTAAGCAAGCCTGGTATGTGGATGGGTTGAATGTATGGTGGATTACTTGCTTTAGATCTAAGGACCGGTTCGTGGAGCGACCATCCAGGATTTACAGTGCCACCACGAGGTCAAGTATGGGTGCAGCGTAGCTGATTAATTAGGGCTTTGCCAGTGCTATTTGGACCATGAAGGATGCTCGGGGAAGGGGTAGTCGGATTGGGTTTGTTGATGATTGGTGGGACTACCCTGGGATCTGAATTGCTCAAGAGGGGGCCCTTGGTTGAATGTGTGCTCAGTTGGAGACATCGCCACCGATGAAACCTCAGTGGGGCTAAATAGGCTAGTAATCCTTTTGTAAAGGCTATTTTGTGATCTCTTGGCCACACACCTACAGAAGTGTGAGACGGCATAATTGAGACTCTATAGTCATCGAAAGGTGATGAAATCACAAACACGTCGTTAAAGCGGTACAACCTCTGCAGAGTGTGTCAAAAAACTATCATGATAGCCGTGCTCCCAGTTATGAGCAACCTGGACCCTCACATGATTAGAGGACAATTGGTATTCGGGATGGTTATCGTTGGTATTATGGTTATGAATGGTTATGAATTGAATTATGGTATTGAATATGGATGTGTGTATATGATGATGGATATGGAATATGGACTGGTATTATGATAACTATATGGCTTATGATGGGTTTATTTCATATGCATGTAATATATTACTTTTCAAATGTTTTAATGTACTTTTCAGCACTCAACCATTATTATATTCGTCATTTGAATCAGCCACATGTCATACTTTCCACACCTGCTGAGTACGACATGTACCCACTCCTGCAACCCCCCCCCCCCCCAACAGTTGCAGGTCAGGATTGGGAGTTTAATGGCGATAATGCGGAGTTCTAGGTCGTGTCTACCATCAGCTTTGCTTGTCGTGTTGATTGGTGCTGCGCTACCCTATCGCTTATGCTGCCTAGCTGTTTAGTTGCTCAATTAGTTTATTTCTGCTGCATTAGTTGAACTTGTCATTAATATTCATTAGAGATTGTATTCGAGGATGATATGGTTTGTACAATAAAATTTTGTTAATTAATCTTGTTATGTGGTAATTTTCTGTATACTCTTTTGTGAATGCACTCGTGTATCTGTGTTGAACGTCATGGGCACACATATGCGTTTACTTGGTTCATTTTATGAACCGGGTGTCACAAATTGGTATCAGAGCCACAGGTTGACTGTAGGACGCAACCTAGATAGAATGGACACTTTAGAGCACATAGGAGCACCCAGGAATTGATGTGTTTTTGCTTGGTGTGTTGTTTGCTATATATATTGGTTGCTTGTGTGCTTAATAGAGGATTTTTGGATGCTTTAGCATTGCCATGTCCACATAGGCTAGTTAGTTGTCTAGTTTCACATCCCTTGATGCATATAGTTGGGGACGTTTTCTAATTCTTACCTATTGCTTTTCTCCATATGGTGAGGACTCGCAACCAGAGTGATGCTAATGATGAGGAAGAGAACCATGGAGCACCTCAGAACAACAATGGACAAGGACCTGCCCCAAGGATCTATTAATATTGAGCAGCTATTGGCTATGCAAAACCAGCTCATGCAGACCATGATACTAACAATGGGATAGCTGCAGGTTGGCAACATCAACAATCAGCCCCACATGCCTCCACCGCCACCCCCACCTCCTCATAACCGGTTGGGAGAGTTTGTGAGGACTAGGCCGCCAACCTTTGCTCAAGCCGCTGACCCTATTGATGCGGATGATTGGCTCAAGTCCGTGAAGAAGAAGCTAGCTATTTTCCAATGCAGTGACCGGGAGAAAGTGCTTTTCGTTTCCCATCAACTAGTTGGAGCTGCTGCGGATTGGTGGGATTCCTTATGCAATGCTCATGAGAACCAAGAGAGAATTACTTGGTCCGAATTCAAAGAGTGCTTTCGTTCTCAATATGCGCCGGAAGGTGTTATGATTCTAAAGAGGCAAGAATTTGAGAACTTGAGGCAAGGAAGATTGATCGTGGTGAATACCTCAATAAATTCACTCAACATTCAAGGTATGCGCCTGAAGATGTGAGTCAGGACAGCCGGAAGCATTACTTATTCATGAGGGGCCTGAACAATGAAATCCAAGTGCAACTACTCAGCTGTGATTATGCCAACTTTCAGAAGCTTGTGGACAAAGAAATTGTGGTGGAGAACAAGATACGTGACATGGAACAGGACAACAAGAGGAAGGCACCATATCAAGGACAACAACAAGGAAGTAATGTGCGCCCTCGCTTCACAACGCCCGATGCACCTTACTTCAGCTCTTTTGCGCCTACTCATCACAATTGATTTGCACTGTGCCCGACTCAATTTGTGCAGCAACGCCCTGTCATGCAATCCCCTAGGCCTCCAATGCATTTTGCACCTCGTGCTAATTTTCCTGGTGCAAATGTTCAGAACCATGCTCGTCCCAATAATTTTGGTGGAGTTAATAAGTGCTATACTTGTGGAGAAGCTGGACACTTTGCGCATCAATGTCCTAAGTCAGGCCTTGTTCAAGGAAGCAATGCGCCGAGGCAAAACCCAAGACCCAATGAAGGAGAGTCGCAAGGAAGCCATTGACCATGTCTCTACGGAGGATGCTCAACAAGAGTATGATGTGGTCATTTGTATGTTTCTCGCAAACTCCAACCCCACGACTATGTTGTTTGATTCTTGAGCATCGCATTCATTCATTCCATCGAAGTATGTCGCCAAGTATAGTTTGCCTATTTCTGATATGAAGTTTGCTCTATTTGTTAAGTCTCCTCGAGGAGAGATGAGGACAAATATAGTATGTCCAAAAGTAAGCCTTAGAATAAGGGGCTATACTTCTCCGCCAACCTTATTGTTTTGTACTCTCAAGGATTGGACATTATACTTGGTATGGACTGGTTGAGGAAGCACAATGGAGTTACTGAGCGTGCCACGAAAATGGTAAAGTTGACCAATGAGGAAGGGATCACTGTAAAATTTGAAGCCTCTCAAACTGCACTGAAGCAATTGGAGCAGAATCATATGGACGGTGCAGCAATTGATGAGATTTCGGTGGTGTGTGAATTTTTGGATGTTTTTCCGGACGAGTTGTCAGGTATGCCACCTGATCGAGACATTGAGTTTATTATTGATTTAATACCTGTAATTGTACCTATAGCAAAGAGGCCGTATAGGATGCCTCCTATGGAACTAGCGGAGCTCAAGAAGCAAATTCAAGAGCAACTAGAGAAGGATTTCATTTGGCCAAGCGGTTCACCTTGGGGAGTTCCCATTCTATTTGTGGACAAGAAGGATGGATCCCAAAGGATGTGCGTAGATTACCGAGCCCTCAATGAGGTAACAATCAAGAACAAGTACACCTTGCCACGCATAGAAGACTTGTTTGATCAGACGAAGGGTGCTTGTATCTTCTCTAGAATTTATTTGAGGTCGGGATACTTTCAAATGAAGATTAGACCATCGGACGTACCCAAGACAACTTTTAGGACGCGGTATGGATCTTATGAGTACACCGTGATGTCCTTTGGATTGACCAATGTACCTGTGTACTTTATGTACCTCATGAATAAGGTCTTCATGGAGTACATGGATAGGTTCGTTGTGGTGTTTATTGATGACATTATGATCTACTCGAAGGATGAGAAGGAACATGAGGAACACTTGAGGCTTACGTTGCAGAAATTGAGGGAGCATCAATTGTATGCCAAGATCAACAAGTGTCAGTTTTGGTTGAAAGAGGTGTCATTTTTGTGTCATATAATCTCAGGAGGAGGAGTATCGGTTGACCCAGGAAAGGTGAGGGACATGTTGAAATGGGAAACCCCACAAAACGTAAAGGAAGTAAGGAGTTCTATTGGAATGGATGGATATTACCGTCGATTCAACAAGGACTTTTCCAAGACAACCAAGCCAATGATGGAATTGCTAATGAAGGGAAAGGCATTCCAATGGACTCAAGCTTGTCAAAACAGTTTTGAGGAGTTGAAGAAGAGGTTGACAACATCCCCAGTTTTGGTACTGCCGGATGTAAGCAAGAGTTTTGACATATATTGCGACACCTCGAGACAAGGACTTGTATGTGTGCTCATGCAAGAAGGTCAAGTGACCGCTTATGCATCAAGACAATTGAAGAAACATGAGCAGAATTATCCAACGCACGATTTGGAACTTGCAGCCATGGTACATGCGTTGAATATTTGGAGACACTATATCCTTGGACATAGGTGTGAAATCTCTATGGAACATAAGAGTTTGAAGTATATTTTCACACAAACGGATCTGAATTTGAGGCAACAGAGATGGTTGGAGCTCATCAAAGATTATGATTTTGAGATCAACTATCATCCGGGAAAAGCCAATCTAGTGGCCGATGCTTTTGGTAGAAAAGGAGTAAGTCATCAACTCACAGTTCGAGAGTTACCATCCAAGCTATGTAAGGAGTTTGAACGTTTTAACCTTGGATTTGTAAATGAGATGGAGATGATGGAGTTAAACCCAACCTTAGACCAAGAAATTCGGGAGGGCCAAACTAAGGATGAGGAAATTCAAAAAATCAAGGAAAGGACCCAAAAGGGGAGAGAATTCAGATTCGATGAGGATGAGCATGGTACCTTATGGCTGGGGAAAAGGATTGTCGTGCCTAATGTGAAGCATATTCGGGAGACAATAATAAAAGAGACACATGACTCACCTTACTCAATTCACCCCGGTTGTACGAAGATGTACAAAGACTTGAAGACTTGCTATTGGTGGGATACCATGAAGAAGGACATAGCTGAATACGTAGCATTGTGTGATGTGTGCCAACGAGTCAAGGCGGAACATCAAAGGCCAACTGGACTATTGCAACCATTAAAGATTCCGGAGTGGAAGTGGGAATAGATCGGTATGGACTTCATAGTTGGTTTACCACGTACTCAGTCCGGTTACGACTCAATTTAGGTAATTGTGGATCGGTTAACTAAGTCAGTGCACTTTATTCCCATCAAGACCACCTATAATTGAGAGAAATTGGCGGAACTGTACATGGGAAGAATAGTATGTTTGCATGGAGTTCCGAAAAAGATAGTCTCGGATAGAGGTTCACAATTCACTTCCAGATTTTGGCAGAAATTGCATGAATCTTTGGGAACGAGGTTGAATTTTAGTTCAGCTTATCACTCACAAACGGATGGACAAACCGAGAGGACCAATCAGATTTTTGAGGACATGTTAAGAGCTTGTGCTTTAAAGCATGGGAAAAGTTGAGACAAGAGCTTGCCATATGCAGAATTTTCATACAACAATAGTTACCAAGCAAGCTTGAAAATGTCACCATATGAAGCACTTTATGGAAGGAAGATTAGGACACCTTTATTCTGGAATGAAGCAGGAGAAACTCAAGTATTTGGTCCGGATGCGTTGCAAGAAGCCGAAAAGACGGTCCAAATAATTCGTGAATACATGAGGGCTTCCCAATAAAGACAAAAAGGCTATGTGGACAATAGGAGAAGGAAATTAGCCTTCGAAATGGGAGACTACGTTTACCTTAAGGTGTCACCAATGAGAGGTCATAAGAGATTTAACATAAGAGGCAAGCTGGCACCTCGCTACATTGGACCATTCAAGATTTTGGACAAAAGAGGAGAAGTAGCGTAGAAGTTGGAGATGCCAGCTCATCTATCAGATGTCCATGATGTCTTTCATGTTTCCCAGCTCAAGAAGTGCTTGAGAGTACCGGAAGAACAAGTGCCAATGGAAGGATTGGAATTAGAAGCAGATTTGACTTACGCCGAACAATCGGTCAAAATTTATGAAACCAAGGAGAGAGTCACAAGGAACAAGGTTTTTAGATGGTGTAAAGTTCAATGGATGCACCACACAGAAAAATAAGCAATGTGTGAATTGGAGGATGATCTCAAGAAGGAATTTGCCTATGTCTTCTCTTCCGCGTCGAATCTCGAGGGCGAGGTTCATTTTAAGTGGGGTAGGTTTGTAACACCCTCATTATCATGTATCATGCCTTGCATACATTCATATACATGTTTAACATTAACCCACATAAAGAGGAACAAGTTTAAAATTGATTTGGAACAAAACTGCACTTAAAATGCTGAAAAGTGCGGACTAGTCCGATTTTTGTGAGGACTAGTCCGATTTCTCTCTGACTTCAAATAAACTTGTCCGTTTTTACTGCAGACTATCCAATTTTGCCTCTCGACACTTTCGGACTTGTCCGATTTTATGCGGACTAGTCCGGTGTTCCAAGAATCCTTGGAAACTTGCTAATTCCCTGGACTTGACCGGACTAGTCCGGTGTCCCAGCGGACTTGTCCTTTTTCCTCTTTGACTAAAGTCGTACTTGCCCGATTTTTGGCCAAACTTGTCCAATTTCTTTCTGACTAACTTCGGACTAGTCCGGTCCTTTTTGGACTTGTCCGATATTTCGCGACTCCGAGTTGATCTTTTGTTTCATGACTTGTTTCTTGGGTTTCATGTTAAGTGGGCATAGGGACGTCGTGCCTAACTATTTTAGAGCCCATGAGGGACTCTAAACCGGCCTCTACAACTCTCAAACTCAAAATCCATCTAACCCTAGCCTCCACCTCTATATAAACAACACCACCCCTTGGATTGACATCTATTTGCCACTTTTCCACCCCACCCAAACCCTAGTTCGTGGAGAGACACCATCAAGGAGGAAGGAGGAGATCCCAAGCAAGAAGAAGAAGAGGAGTAAACGAAAGAGGATCAAGATCTCAATCAAGTTTTGTTCTTCATCACCAATTCATCTCCAAGTTCATCACCAACCCTAGATCATCAAGATCCAAGTGCTACCTCCAAGTTTCTCGATTCATTGGAGTCCTAAACACCTGGTATACCTTCTATTTTCTTTTCCTTACATGAATTTGACCCCTAATCTCCAAATTCACGTCGATCTAGAAAACCCTAGTTCGCTAGTTCTGCGAAGTGCAGACTAGTCCGTCCTTCTGCAGACTAGTCCGATTTTGCTGACTAATTTGTGTTGAATTGATTCTAAAAGTAGATCTAATCAAATCCAAACCTGTATAAACTTGTTAAAATCTATTAGAACTAGTTAGTGATCATTGAAAGCAATCTATTAACAAGTTCTACCTTGCATTTGCATCAATGATGCATGTCATGTCATATTGAGTAATATATGTGCACTCTTTGATTGTGTTTCTTGTTGGTATGTTTAGTGTGCAGATTAGACGGATTTGCGCTAGAGAGTGCCGCAGAGGATCTCCAGCACCAAGAGTTGGAAGGCTTTGACTCGAATCAATCCCAAGAGCAAGGCAAGTGTCCTTGAAGCATATTGATCCCATTTTGAAATAAATGTTTTGTTTGCAAAACTGCATGCTTGTGTCAATTTAATGGGAATCCTATGGTAGGAAGTTTACTAGCTTTGTTTAACCACCCTTGTCACCTGGAATATATGGTAGAGAGTCGGGATGAGATTTTTACCTTTTTGCTTCGCTTAATTAATTGGGATGGAAGAACAACTACACTACTTAATTTAATTATGCATTAATGAGATTGTGGTTGACATGAACTGTTTAAATCTGATATGGTAATGGGTGATCTAAGCAAGTCGGGTATGGGGATGGGTTGGATGTATGGTGGATTACTTGCTTTAGATCTAAGGACCGGTTCGTGGAGCGACCATCCAAGATTTACAGTGCCACCAGAGGCCAAGTAGGGGTGCAGCGTAGCTAATTAATTAGGGCTTTGCTAGTGCTATTTGGACCATTAAGGATGCTCGGAGAAGGGGTAGTCGGATTGGGTTTGTTGATGATTGGTGGGACTACCCTGGGATCCGAATGGCTCAAGAGGTGGCCCTTGGTTGAAGATGTGCTCAGTTGGAGACATCACCACTGGTGAAACCTCCGTGGGGTCTAAATAGGCTAGTAATCCCTTTGTAAAGGCTATTTTGTGATCTCTTGGCCACACACCTACGGATGTGTGAGACGGCATAATTGAGACTCTATAGTCATCGAAAGGTGTTGAAATCACAAACATGTGGGTAAAGCGGTACAACCTCTGTAGAGTGTGTCTCAAACTATCATGATAGCCGTGCTCCCGGTTATGAGCAACCTGGACCCTCACATGGTTAGAGGACAATTGGGATTCGGGATGGTTATGGTTGGTATTAAGGTTATGGATGGTTATGAATTGAATTCTAGTATTGAATATGGATGTTGGTATATGATGATGGATATGGAATATGGACTGGTATTATGATAACTATATGGCTTATCATGGGTTTATTTCATATACATGTAATATATTGCTTTTGAAATGTTTTAATGTACTTTTCACCACTCAACCATTATTATATTCGTCATTTGAATCACCCACATATCATACTTTCCACACTTGCTGAGTAACATGTACTCACTCTTGCAATCCCCCCCCCCCAACAGTTGCAGGTCAGGATTGAGAGTTTAATGGCGATAACACGGAGTTCTAGGCTGTGTCTACTGTTAGCTTTGCTTGTGGTGTTGATTGGAGCTGCGCTACCCTATCGCTTAAGCTGCCCAGCTGTTTAGTTGCTTAATTAGTTTATTTCCGCTGCATCAGTTGAACTTGTCATTAATATTCATTAGATCTTGTATTTGAGGATGATATGGTTTGTGCAATAAAATTTGGTTAAATAATCTTGTTCTGTTGTAATTTTCTGTATACTCTTTTGTTAATGCACTCGCGTATGTGTGTTGAACATCCTGGGCACACATATGCGTTCATTCGGTTCATTTTCGGAACCGGGTGTCACAATCCAAGACAATGAGATTGGCAAAGAAGTCTACCCCCCTTATTCTAAGGCTTACTTTTGGACATACTATATTTGTCCTCATCTCTCCTCCAGGAGACTTATCCAATAAAGTAAACTTCATATGAGAGATAGGCAAACTATACTTGGCAACATATTTTGATGCAATGAATGAATGCAATTCTCCAGAATCAAATAACATAGTCGTCGGGTAGGACTCTGCGAGAAACATACCAATCACAATGTCATATGCTTGTTGCGCATCCTACGTAGAGACATGGTTCACATTGCCACGAGCAAAATTCTGCTGTCCACAGTTTCCTTGCGGTCGTCCTCCATTGGGTCTTGGGTCTTGCCTCGGCGCATTGCTTCTTTGACCAAGGCCTGAGTTAGGACATTGATGTGCAAAGTGTCCAACTTCTCCACAAGTATAGAACTTCTTAACTCCACCAGAATTATCGGGATGGGCATGGTTTTGAACATTTACACTAGAAAAATTAGCACGGGGTTCATAAGGCATTGGAGGCCTATGTGTTTGCATAATGGGGCGCTACTGCACAAACTGAGCTGGGCGCGGTGCATATCCAGGGCGATGAGCAGGCGCAAAGGGACTGAAATAAGGCGCATTGGGTGGTGCAAAGCGAGGGCGCACATTACTTCCTTGTTGCCGTCCTTGATATGGCGCCTTCCTCTTGTTGTCTTGCTCCATCTCACAGGCCTTGTTCTCCACAACAATTGCTTCATCCACAAGCTTCTGGAAGTTGGCATAATCACAATTCAATAATTGTACCTGGATCTCATTGTTCAAGCATCCCATGAACAAGTACTGCTTCCGGCTGTCCCGACTAACATCTTCAAGGGCATACCTTGAAAGCTGAGTGAATTTGTTGAGATATTCACCCACACTCGATCTTCCTTGCCTCAAGTTCTCAAATTCTTGCCTTTTTAAAATCATAACTCCTTCCGGCACATAATGAGAACGGAAGCTCTCCTTGAACTCAGTCCAAGTAATCCTCTCCTGGTTCTCATGAGCATTGCATATCGAATCCCACCAATCGGCAGCTGCTCCAACAAGTTGATGAGAAGCAAATAACACCTCCTCCCGGTCACTACATTGAACAATAGCAAGTTTCTTCTCTACGGACTTCAACCAATCATCTGCATCCATAGGGTCAGCAGCTTGAGCAAAGATCGGCGGCCTAGTCCTCATAAACTTTCCCAACCGGTTATGAGGAGGTGGGGGTGGCGGTGGAGGCATCTGGGTCTGATTGTTGATGTTACCAGCCTGAAGTCGTCCCATAGTTTTTATCATGGTCTGCATGAGTTGGTTCTGCATAGCCAATAGTTGCTCAATGTTATAGCTCCATGAGCAGGTCCATGTCCATGGTTATTATGAGGTGCTCCATTGTTCTCCTCCTCATCATTGCCACCCCTCTGGTTGCGAGTCCTCACCATCTGAAGAAAAGCAAGAGATGAGAATTTAGAAGACGTCCCCAACTATATGCATCAAGGGATATGAAACTAAACAACTACCTATACTAGCCTACATGGACAAGGCAATGCTAAAGCATCCAAAAATGCTCTATTAAGCACACAAGCAAACAATATATAGCAACCAACATGCCAAGAAAAAAGACATTGATTCCTGAGTGCTCCTATGTGCTCTAAAGTGTCCATTCTATCTAGGCTGCGTCCTACGGTCAACCTGTGGCTCTGATACCAATTTGTGACACACGCTTTTGAAAATGAACCATGTGAACGCATATGTGTGACCAAGATGTTCAACACACATACACGAGTGCAATCACAAAAGAGTATACAAAAAATTACCACAGAACAAAATATTGAACAAGTTATTTTATTACACTATTCATACTACCATCGAATACAACTCTAATGAATATTAATGACAAGTTTAACTAATGCAGCGGAAATACTCTAAAATGAGCAAACTAATCAAAAGGGATAGCGCAGCTCCAACACTCCACAGGCAAAGCTGACGGTAGACACGGCCTAGAACTCCGCATTATCATTGTTAAAATCCCAATCCTGACCTGCAACTGTTGGTGGGGGAAGTGCAAGGGTGAGTACATGTCGTACTCAGCAAGTGTGGAAAGTATGACATGTAGCTTATACAAATGAGGAATATAATAATGGCTAAGTTCTGAAAAGTACTTTAAAAATTTTGAAAAGCGGTATATTATATGTATATGAAATAAACCCATCGTAAACCATAAGTAATATCGTAGTACTAGTCCAAAATCATTACCATCATCCATATTACAGATTTCACCATTGCCATTAACCATATCCAATACCGGAAATTAATCCATAACCAGCCATAACCATATTATTAACATAACAATTACCAAACCATAACCATCTCAAATCCCAATTTTCCCCTAATCATGTGAGGGTTCAGGTCGCTCATAACCGGGAGCACGGCTATCATGATAGTTTTTAGACACTTTGCAGAGGTTGTACTGCTTTACCCACGTTATTGTGATTTCATCACCTTTCTATGACTATTGAATCTCAATTATGTCGTCTCACACTTCCTTAGCTGTGTGGCCAATAGATCACAAAATAGCCTTTACAAAGGGATTACTAGCCTATTTAGACCCCACAGAGGTTTCACCGGTGGTGATGCCTTCGACTGAGCACATCTTTAACCAAGGGCCCCCTCTTCAGCAATTTGGATCCCAGGTTAGTCCCACCAATCATCAACAAACCCAATCCGACTACCCCTTTCCCGAGCATCCTTAATGGTCCAAATAGCACTGGTAAAACCATAATTAATCAGCAACGCCACACCCATACTTGGCCTTGTGGTGGCACTGTAAATCCTGGATGATCGCTCCACGAACCGGTCCTTAGATCTAAAGCTAGCGAACCACTATAACATCCGACCCATCCACATACCATGCTTGCTTAGATCACCCATTACCACATCACATCAACCAGTTCATGTTAATCTAATCTCATAAATACATAATTATGTTAAGTGGTATAGTTGTGTTCCATCCCAATAATTAGGCAAAGCAAAAAGGTAAACATCCCATCCCGACTCTGTACATAAATTCTAGGTGACAAGGATGGTGAAACAAAGCTAGTAAACTTCCTATCATAGGATTCCCATCAAATTGACACGAGCATGCAATTTTGCAAACAAAACATTTACTTTAAAATAGGATCAATATGCTTCAAGGACACTTGCCTTGCTCTTAGGAGTGGTTCGGGTCAAAGCCTTCAAACTCTTGGTGCTGGAGATCCTCCGCGGCACTCTCTAGCGCAAATCCGTCTAATCCGCACAATAGACATATAAGACAAGAAACACGATCAAAGAGTGCACAAACTTTGTTCAAGATGACATGACGTGCATGATTAATGCAAATGCAAGGTGGATCTTGTTATTGAGTTGATTTTAATGATCACTAACTAATTCTAATAGCTTTTAACAAGTTTATACAGGTTTGGATCTGATTAGATATAATTTTAGAATTAATTCAACACAATTTAGCCAGGAAAATCAGACTAGTCCGCTAGGGAGCGGACTAGTCTGCACTTTGCAAAACTGGTAAACTACGGTTTTCTAGATCGACGTGAATTTGGGGAAACAGAGTTGAATTCATGTAAGGGAATGAAAGTAGAAGGTATACCAGGTGTTTAGAACTCCAATGGATCAAGGATCTTGGAGGCAACACTTGGATCTTGGCAATCTAGGGTTGATGAAGAACTCGATGGTGGATTGTTGACAAAGAACGCGAAATTGTTGGAGATCTTGACCCTCTTTCATTTCCTCCTCTTCTTCTTCTTGCTCTAGATCTCCTTCTCCCTCCTTTGTTGCAGCTACTCACGAGCTAGGGTTTGGGTGAGGTGGAAAAGTGTCAAATAGATGTCAAGTCAAGGGGTGGAGTTATTTATATAGTGTTGGAGGCTAGGGTTAGATGGATTTCGAGTTTAATGTGAGTAGGGATCGTTTTAGAGTCCCTCATGGGATCTAAAAGATTTAGGCATGACATCCTTAGGCCCACTTAACGTAACACCCAAGAAACAAGTCGTGAAACAAAAGATCAACTCGGAGTCACGATTTATCGGACAAGGTCGAAAAAGGCTGGTGTCGGTATCCTGGGAACCGTACACCCCTTGAGATTACAAAGATCTCAAGGGAAAGTAATCTACTTGATTTGAAGACCTTTGGAGGCCCACATGTCAGACATAACTGGACCCGCTTCTCCAACATGGTTAGTCCCAGGGTCGCCACATGTACTATCAAACCGGAGCTACCGCCCGCAAGGGGGAAGCTTCGGGCTATGTACCGAAATAGCACCCCCGGACCTAACCCCAAACCAAGGGAAGCTCCAGAACTGACACGTGTCAGGCAGCTCCGGAGCTATCTGTTCCCCACAGTATGCTCCGGAGCTGCCACGTGTCCAACCGTCGGATCTTCAGCCTCTAACCTCCGGAAGACTCCACAACGGCTCCGGATCTTCAAAGGGGAATCAAGGACTTCAAGACCTGATCAAGTGTCATTAATACTATATTAATGACATACGATCAGACGACCTTAATTACCAGTAATGGTGTTGTCAAAGCCCATAAGTCGGTCATTAAGGGCAATTAAACGTGTTGAATGTGTATCAATATCAGTAACCGCCGGGGCCCCATGTCGGGCCAGGCTAACTTGTAACGGCCAACTCTTGTACTATAAAAGGACAGGCCGACGATACATAGGACACGCTGGATACACCCTCCGAAGACACGCTCACTCTACACCCTGAACTCACTTTGAGCTCAGACAACCAATACAAAACCAACACATCCCGTGGAGTAGGGTATTACGCTCAGGCTGCCCGAACCACGTAAATCTTCGTGTTTACTGTGTCAATTACGCTTCACCTTCTTGAATCTCCGTGCGCCCACACCGTACCTCAAACTCCTCTAACAATTTAGTAGTGTCGAGAGATCTGCCAGATCAAAACCACCGACAGTTGGCGCTCCAGGTGGGGGGCGCCTGAGATTTCAAGAATGGTGAACTCAGCTCCTGGATCATCCAACGGTCATCCTACTGTTCAAGCTGTTGGGGGCGATCCCTCCAATATGCAGCCACCAGCAGGAGCCTCAGTGCTAGCAGGAGTCACAATTCCAACACGGCCGCCTCCACCAGCAAATCAAGCTGGACAACGCGATGGTGCACCGGCGTCAGTAACTGCATCGGCAAATCATGACAACCCGGAACACGCGCTCCATGCAGCACATGCTCTTCTCCAACACCCACCACCTACGGATGCATCCCAGGATGCACTGGAGCAGTGGAGGGCTGATGTGGAACATTTGGTTGCAGCAGCAGCCGACCGCATCAGCAACCAGGGTCCTCCTCCTTCAGGACGGGCCCCGTCGCAGCGACGGACCTTGTCTGGTAGACTTGGTCCGCACGTTTCCAACAACTGGAGACGTGCTGCATCACAGTAGGTGATGTCATTTCCTTCCGGGGCACGACAAACTCACACGGTATCAAGGCTTTCAACTCATGACCTCCGGGCGGAGCTTGATCGCCGATATTGCCAACAAGACGGCCGAGTCCATATTGAGCGTGCTCTTGAAAGATGAGAAGCTCAAGACGTTCCTGCTCCTGAAGGAGTAGGAGGAGGCTGTTCAGCCCTGGCCATGCATCTGTGTATGGTCAGGTGGCCACAGAAGTTCCGGCCTCACCTGCCGGAGAAGTTCGAAGGGACCGTCAATCCTGTCAAATTTCTTCAGATTTACTCCACTGCCATCTTGGCAGCTGGAGGAAATGAGGCCGTAATGGCCAATTATTTCCCAGTGGCTTTAACTGGGACCGCCAGGTCCTGGTTTATGAGCCTTCCACCCAACTCCATAAACGGTTGGGAGGAGCTGTGCCGGCAGTTCACCGCCAACTTCGGGAGTTCATACACCCGACCAGGCACTGAACTGGACCTTTTTGCAGTTGTGCAAAAAGGGGGAGAATCCCTGCAATCATTCATCCAGAGGTTCTCTCAGGTACGAAACACTATCCCTTCTATATCTAGCGCTTCTGTCATTGTGGCATTCAGACAGGGTGTACAGGATAAGAAGATGTTGGAGAAACTGGCGATCGAGGAGATCACCAGTGTCACGGAACTCTTCAGTTTGGCCGACAAATGTGCCAGAGCTGCGGAGGGCCATGAAATTCACTCCAAACCAACTCCGAAGGATCACAAGAAATCCTCCAAAGGAGAAGCCACTACCTCCGGGAGTGGCAAGAAGAAGAAAAAGACCAACGGCATGAAGAAGCCGTCGGCCGATGCATCCAATGTTGCAGCTGCTGCAGCTCCAGGTGGCCGGGGGCCACACCCCGAGAAGCGACCTCGACCGTCTTCTGAAGACGATGGCAAACCCAAGGTGTGTTGTCCAATTCACAAAACGGACAGCCATAGTTTGGAAGACTGCCGGGAGGTCCAAAACCTCGCCGAGCGCTACAACAAGCGCCGGGAAGAAGCTCCTTTCCGACACGGTGAAGGAAAACAAAAAGTTGACGAAGCTCCGGCTGAAGAGGAGTTAGGTTTTCAGGATCCCAAAAAGGTCCTGAAGGCCGTCTACACCTCCGTCGACGACGATTCCGACGTCTCTGACAACGAGCGTCAGAAGACCATGAACACCATTTTTGGTGGATCATGGGACATCACCTCCCGCAGTGTCATCAAGACTATACGTCGGGACATGGCTATTGTAGCTCCTACAGCCAGGGCGGAGCCTCATCGGAAGTGGATGGACACAACCATCACTTTTGATGCTTCGGATTGCCATCGAAGCATGGTTGGAGCAGGCCAGCTACCTTTGATGGTATCTCCTACCATCAATAACATCCAGCTCCACCATGTCATGGTAGACGGAGGTTCGGGGCTCAACCTCGTAAGCTTCAAACTTTTACCAAGCTTCAGCTCCGACCTTCGGATCTCCACCCCTCCCGACCTTTCTCTGGAGTAGGTCCGGGAGCCATTACCCCACTCGGAGCTATTACCCTCCCCATTACCTTCGGGAACCGGGAGAAATATCGCACCGAGAAGTTGGTCTTTGACGTTGCTGAGATCAACTTACCCTTCAATGCCATCTTGGGTAGGCCTGCCTTGTACAAATTCATGGCAGCTGCTCATTATGGTTACCTGGTGTTAACGATGCCAACACAAGTAGGCGTTCTCCGGATCCGCGAAGATCGTACTGCCGGAGTAACTGCTCTGGAAGAACTCCATGCGCTTACTACGGCGCAAGAGGAGGACTCCAGGCAGGAGCAAGCTCCAAAACCCCTGAGCATTTGTCAGCGAGGCTCGACTTCTGCACCTCGTGTGCAGCCAAGCGGCGACACCGACGTTCCCGTCAAAGTCGTCCAAATCGGTTCCAATGCCGCTCAGACCACCCGTATATCGGGGGGATTGAACAACAAATAGGAACTCGCGCTCATCACTTTCCTCCGGGCTAATGTCAACGTGTTTGCCTGGCAACCGTCACAAATGCCTGGGATCCCCAGGGAAGTGATTGAGCACAATCTGAAGATCTACCCCGACGCCCGACCTGTGCATCAGAAGCCTCGGAAGCAATCCGTAGAGCGACAGAACTTCATTCGGCAAGAAGTGAAGAAGTTGCTCGAAGCTGGATTCATCCAAGAAGTCTTCCATCAAAAATGGCTGGCAAACCCATTCGTTGTGCCCAAGGCCGGCGGGAAGCTTCGGATGTGTATCGACTACACAACACTAAATAAGGCATGTCCAAAAGATCCATTCCCACTACCTAGAATAGATCAGATAGTGGATTCCACCTCCGGGTGTGAATTACTGTGTTTCCTAGGCGCATATTCTGGGTATCATCAAATCAGAATGTCTAGGGAAGATGAAGAGCATACCTCTTTCATCACAGTAGACGGATTGTACTGTTATACAACCATGCCATTTGGTCTCAAGAATGCAGCTTCAGCCTTTGTACGAGCTATATACAAAACCTTTGAAGAACTCATTAGAGACATAGTGGAAGTGTATGTCGATGACATCGTGGTCAAGGTCAAGAACAAGGAGTCACTCCTTGACACCTTGCAGGTTGTCTTCGATAAGCTGCGGGTCACCCGCACAAAGCTAAACCCAGACAAGTGTGTCTTCAGGGTTAGCTCCAGAAAACTTCTTGGTTTCCTGGTAAGTCACCGGGGCATAGAAGCTAATCCGACGAAGATCAAGGCCATTAAAGACATGCGGCCACCAGCCCGCATCAAAGATTTCCAAAAGCTAACTGGATGTCTAGCAGCCCTTAGCCGGTTCATTTCAAGACTGGCAGAACGGGCACTTCCCTTCTTCAAGTTATTGAGGAAGTCCGGACAATTCCAATGGTCTGAAGAAGCAGAAAAGGTGTTCCAGGAGCTAAAATAGTTTCTCACCACCCTACCAACTCTGGTAGCTCCGAACCCTGGTGAGCCTTTGCTGCTTTACATTTCAACCACTGACGAAGTCGTCAGTATGGTCCTGGTTGTGGAGAGAGCAGAACCATCCCATACTCAGGAGTCCAGACCCCTTCAGGAGGGTCTGGAAGTTCCTGAAAGCGAGTCTGGGTCCCAGCTACCAGACTCGAATCCACAAGAAGTTACTTCAGAAGACCCAGACCCCTCCGGGAGGGTCCAGGTCGCTTCTGAAGAAGCTCCGGGATCCTCCAGCCAGGACCCGGAGGTCCCCGAAGAAAATCCGGATCCCTCCAGAAGGATCCGGGTCAGTGAAGAGGAAGCTCCGGGTCCCTCCGGGAGGGTCCGGACCATTCAGCGCCCAATGTACTTCATCAGTGAAGTATTACATGATGCCAAGACTCGATACCTAGAAGTGCATAAGCTGCTCTATGCAGTTCTTATTGCCTCCAGGAAACTTCGCCATTACTTCCAAGCTCACGAAATCTCAGTGGTGACCTCTTACCCACTTCGAGCAATCTTGCATAATCCTAACTCAACTGGGAATATTGCAAAGTGGGCAGCGGAATTGGCTGAATTCGACCTCGAATTCATTTCAAGGCAAGCAATTAAGAGTCAAGCATTGGCAGATTTCGTGGCGGAATGGACTCCCTCTCCATCAAACCCTGGGGGCCTCAATGAGCAGAAGCCGTAACACAAAGCTCCGGTCTTCACTGAACCTCACTGGACCCTCTACTTTGATGGCTCCACGCAAAAGCAGGGGCTGGAGCTGGAATCCTTCTCCTCGCACCAACCAGAGAGAAGGTAAAATACATGGTACACCTTGACTTCAAGGCGACCAACAACATGGCGGAATATGAGGCACTCATTTACGGACTAAGGGTGGCACTGTCATACGGTGTCAAGCAACTGCTGGTCAAGGGAGATTCATAGCTCATCATTAAGCAAGTGAAGGGTGAATGCTCCTACAACAATCTCCAGCTAGCTGCTTACCTCCTTGAAGTCCAGAGGCTTCAGAAGGACTTCAAAGTCCTAGATCTCCACCATGTCCAGCGTGCTCACAACGCTGAAGCCGATGAACTCTCGACGAAAGCGTCAACCGGAGCTCCGGCTCCTGACGGAACTTTCGTCCGGAGGTTGTCAAAACCCACAGATCAGCCTGGCGAACTGAGTGAAGGGGGCGAGATCAGCATCCCGAAGCTGACGGTCCCGATGGCCCTGTTACCATGGCAGCCATCAAGGGTTGTAGGTGCTGCCGGAAGCTCCGAGCAACCCAGCACGCAAGACTCAAATGCTCAAGTTAGTTCCGATGCATGGATCTCGGAGATCTGGAACTACTTGAAAGACAACATCCTTCCTGACGATGATGTATCCGCTGACCGGGTAGTCAGATTGGCTAAAAGATACACGTTGGTAGAAGGGGATCTCTACCGGCGCGGTGCCAACGGCATCCTAATGCGGTGCATCACAAGGGAAGAAGGTTGCGAGCTCCTCGTAGAAATCCATGGAGGCGAGTGTGGGAACCACGCGTCTTCCCGCACGCTGGTTGGTAAAGCCTTTCGGCATGGCTTCTACTGGCCTACAGCACTCCAGGATGCAACTGAGCTGGTGAAGAAATGCGAAGCATGTCAATTTCATGCAAAGCAAATTCACACACCGGCTCAGCCCCTACAAATGATACCTCCTACATGGCCCTTCGCTGTGTGGGGGATGGACATCTTGGGACCTTTCCCAAGAGCCGTCGGAGGTTACAAGTTCCTGTACGTCGCCATTGACATGTTCACCATGTGGCCAGAAGCAACTCCAGTTGTGACAATCAACAAGCAATCTGCTATCAACTTTTTGAAGTCCATTGTATGCAGATTTGGAGTCCCAAACAAAATCATCACTGATAATGGGACCCAATTCACAAGCTCTGCATTTCAAGGATATTGCGAAGACCTCGGGATTCAAGTTTGCTACACCTCCGTAGCTCACCAAGCAAGCAATGGCCAAGCCGAGAGAGCAAATGCTGAAATCCTTAAAGGACTCAAAACGTGCACCTATGAGCGCTTGAAAAAACATGGAGCCAACTGGGTTGAAGAGCTTCCGCCCACTTTATGGGCCAACAGGACAACTCCAAACCGGTCAACTGGAGAGACACCCTTCTTCCTGGTGTATGGAGCTGAAGCAATCCTTCCTCCAGAAATCACCTTGGGGTCACTCCGGGTCCGTACCTTCGATGAAGCCACACAGGACCAGCTCCGGGGTGAAGACCTAGACCTCCTTGAGGAGGGAAGGTGCCAAGCAGCTATTCGGAATGCCCGATACCGCCAATCCCTTCGGCGCTATCATCAGCAGCATGTACACAACCGACAGCTCGAGGAAGGCGATCTGGTGCTACGGAGAATACAATCCAGAAAAGGGTTAAACAAACTCTCCCCCAGCTGGGAGGGACCCTTCTGAGTGATTAAAGTATCCCGTCCCGGAAGCGTTCGCTTGGCTACCGAGGATGGGCACCTCTCCCAAATCCTTGGAACATTGAGCACCTCCGTAAGTTCTAATCTGTAGTAACTTGTGGTGTATGTTATAGAGTCATTGTACAGAGTCGGGTAGTTCCTCCGGGAGAACATCCGGACCTTTCCCGGAAGGTCCGCAAAGTTCATGCAACACTTGTCACAGTCTTAGGACTAAAAGTGTGGCTAGCTACCCTGGGTTAAACGAGAAATGAAACACGCTTAGCCTGGTTCCGTACCCTAAGAGTGTACTTGTTTCCCCTGTACCCCGGACCTATAATGAAAGACATCTTCATGTGAAACAGACTCCACGTGCATTTATTTTGTACAGGCTCAACATTTTTTATTTTTCTTTTTCTTGTCTATAACAAAGACGTGCAATTCTTAAGAAATTTTAGTTCGACTGGTTCATATACGATTCGAGTTGTATTGTCGATTCTTTTGGATTCAAATAATGTTCATGGCCCACTCGCCTGAATGCCGCCAATCCAACCTAGGGCCAGAGTGTGCTATCGACTTAGCCTGGTCAAGCACCCTAAGTACGCCACTCTACCTACACCCCGGCAGGCCGATGTAAGACGGGTCCAAGTACAATTGGATCCGGAAGAAAATACAACGCATTCGGATGTATTTAGAATCGCGTTTGACCTAAAATTCTCTTGAGAATCGTAAGCCGCGACGAAGTTATAGGCAAGAAATGAATTTTACTATTTTTCTTGGCTTTAGTGTGCAGGAAAAATAAAAAATCTACGTTGATGGAGAAAAGCCGGAGCTAACAAAGCTCCGACTCCCCTAGGTGGCTTGTAATCAATGTTAAGCATTGAAAACGAGCCTCACCGAAGCTAGGGGGGCCAGCCGTCGACGCTAAATAAAAGATAGTGAGAAGACCCCACAAACAGAGTCTGCTGCCGACAAACTACGTCTTGGCAAAGGTCACTGCCGGAGCTACTAGCTTCGACACCCCGGAGGACTAACTATCGATGCTCTACGCGTTGATAAGGACTATTGTCGGAGCTACTAAGCTCCGACGATATACAATGCCGGAACTTATAAGCTCCGACAACCTCAGGGGGCCTTCACTATCGAAGACTTCGGACCTACACTCTACAAGTTCGAAGCAAATGAGTCTTCAACAAAACACAAATATCCTCTTGGTACATGTTCATAATCAAATTGTGTACATCTACCAGGGGGCCAAGTGAAGACAAAAGTGTTGAAGACAAAAAGTGAAATTCACAAAAATTTGGGGATTTCATTCATCTGGAGACAAGGGATTACAAAATTGAGGAAGAAAAAGAGAGAATACAAGTGGGAGCTACGGGGATGGTCCTAGAACCTATGGAAGAACTGGGCGACCTTCTGGGCAACCTCCGACACGTTGGCTCGGGCATCTTCACCTTCTCCTTCAACAGGCCCTTCAAGCACCGGGTCCAGAGGAAATTGGGGATTCCAGCTGGTGTAGCACGTCAGCACATACTCTGCGACGTTCTTCGCCAGGGATTGCCCCTCAACCTCCAATTGGTCTGCGATGACGTCGCCCACCTTGGAGAGTTTGCTACCTGCCGAGCTCAACGCCTGCAACGCTAGGTCCGGCTCCGGCTCCCGATCATGCGGACGCACGGGACTGAAGCCCATCGGTGTCAGCGCGTTGTTGGCCTTGTCCAGGAACTCCCAAATCTGTAGGGAGTCCACAGTCCTCAAGCCCTTTAATTCTTACAAGGATCTTCTGGCCGCCACCAGTTCAGAATTCTCGCGAGTGAGGCGCTAAAGTTCTTTGGCGTTTTGCTGAATCTTTTCAGCAACTCGTTTTTCGAGTTTTCCGAGCTCCTCCTCCCGGAGGTGGATCTTGTTTCGGCGGTCAACCAGGTCCTTCTCCCTGCCCCTCACTTTCTTCTCTCTGGCTGCGATGGCACACTTTTGCTCGTAGAGTTCCTGCCCCCGCACCCAGGCCTTCTCCTCCTCCTTAGTGCAGCGCTCTTCCAATTTCTTGGCGCGCTCCTCGAGGCCCTTGTCAGCCAGAGCCACCTTTTCGGTGAGCTCCTTCTCCCTCCTCAAAACGTCATCTCGCAGCTCAAGGAGTTTCTGCTCTTCATCTTCGAGCCATTTCTCCCTCTCCTCAAGTGCCTCCCGGCGCTTGATGAGAGTAGTGTTAATGGCTTCCAGCCTTTCTTGGCGTTCATCAGCCGCACTATTAGCTGCTTTGGCCTGCTCATAAATGTCCCAGGATTGAGCGTCGAGGGCGTGAGTCATGCTCTCCCTGTCATCCAATAATTTTCCCCAGTATTCCAGGCGGACCTTCTCCCGCTTGATCCATTCTTTGTCATCTGCTAGCCTCGAATGTGCCAGCTTGGTCTCGAAGTAGAGCCGGTTACGCCACCGCCTAAGGGTTTGGCGCTCCTCTTCAAGATCCTTGCTGTTGTGGAAGAATGCCAGCTGAACTTGACGCAGACTGGAGCAGGCGTTGTCAATAGATAACGACAATGGGATAGGTTCAGGACCTGCTGGGGTCTCCTCTGCTGGTTCCAGCGGGTTTTCAGTTACAAAAATTGGGTCCCACTCCCCAAGAGTGGTGCCCTGAGCCTCTATGGCACTAGGGCTGTCTTCCGGGATGGCCTCAGTCACCAACGAGGAAGGTCCCGCTGATGAAGGTCCGACATCCGGAAGTGGTTCCGAAGGCCCTGCCGCCAGGTCTTCATTTGCCCCCTCAGGCAGGGGGCCAGCAACCTCTTCTGAGCACTCTGGCTCAGCCGCGGGTACCTCCGGCGTCGTCACTCCTGGAGCAGGAGCTGCTTCTAGCTCCGGCCTGAGCACCTCCTCTACTGGGGGTTCGAGCGCTGACGCCTCTGCAACAACCGGCTTGGGAGCCGGAAGGTCTTCAACATCAACCGGCCCTGCGACCGGAGCTCCAACAACGACTGACTCTGCGGCCGGTGCTTCTGAGGTAGCCGGCCCAACCGCCGGGACTTCCTCAACATTCGGCGCGCACGCCGGGACTTCAATTACCTCCGGCTCAACCGCCGGAGCTTCGACAATTTCCGGCTCTAGAGCCGGAATTACTGCTTCCTCCGGCTCAACGGCCGGAGCTTCCATCATCTCTGCACCAGGACCCAGAGCTTCAACCCCCGGGGCAGGTGCCGCTGGCGCATCTTCTCTCCCGTGGTCCGGCGCTACCACGGAGTCTCTGGGGATGAGTCGAGGTCCATGACCACGATAGCTGGCGCCGGAGCTGTCGCAGCTTCAGCCACCACTTGGGGCGGCACCGGAACAGGAGAAGGAGCTTCCGCCCTCACAGCTTCAGCTGCTGTGGCTGAGGGTGGAGCCTCACTCCTCTTCTTGGGAACGCTGTAGATGATGGATGAAGAAACATAAAAAACAGTTACTACAACAAAACAACCGTATGAGGTAAAGATTAAAAAATTACCTTGGGATGCTTCCGCACCTGCTTGCACAGAACCTCTTTCCCGGGCGTCTTGGGATGGTCATAGCCGCCGCCGGCGTGGAAGCTCCGGAAGGACCCCCGGAACTCGTTGCAGCCACGGGCATTTCCCTAGTCGAGGCCCCCCTCGATCGGGAAGAACCTCCAGACCTAGAGGCCTCAACCGGCCCTGGTGCTGGAGTCGCATGCCCGGAGCTAGCACCCCGTGAGGACGCCGCTGCGGGTACAGCCGCCGCAGTTGCAGAAGACCTCCCCTTTCGGGGAGAAGGAGCCGATGCAGAGGTGGCACGCCTGACGGACCTTCCGTCGGCATGCTGCAGCTTCCTCTTCCGGCTCAAGGGTTCGTCCGCCGGCTCCTTGCCCTTGCCGACGACCTCGACCCTTGGCTTCGTGGTAGGGTCAGAGCCACCGTCGGAAACCCCAGGGATCGCCACCCTGGAGATCGATCTTCTCTCGACGACACCAAGGTCGTCAAGCACAGGCATCTTCCGCTGGAGCTCCCTGTTGAACTCTACTTCCACGTTCAAAGGGAGAAAAGCTGATGGCGGAGTCAAGTCGTCACCCGCGACGTCGATGCCGTGCTGGAACTTCTTGAGATGAAACTCCAAGGTTGTCCCCACCATTTTGGACATCAGCCCGGTCTCGACCCGGTCGTCGTCCATCACGCTGTTGAGGGCCCAAGCGAGTTTTTCTCTCCTCTTCAGAGGTGCCCACCTGTTGACCAGGAAGTTACAAAACACCACCTGAGGGGTTAATCCCCCCTCCACGCACTGGCGGATCTTGGTCAGAGTAGGGTTGAAGGCGTCTGCCAGCACCGGAGCTTCACTCCAGACTGTTGTGTCAATGTTGGGGAGGCCTTTGGGCAGCTCCAACCTCTCGTGCTCCTCCACCCGGATGACTATCCAGTCCTTCTTCCAATCATCCCACTTCCCAGAGGGAAACGACCGGAGGTACTTGAATGGGCACTTCTTGCGCTTCACGAAGTAGTAGAAGCCAATGTACTCATTGCTCCTACCGGTGGTATGGACGGTGAAGAAGGTCTGGAAGAGTTCAATGCAAGGGGGGATGCCCACCCACATCTCAAAGAAGTGGACGAAGATAGACACAAGAAGAATGGAGTGGGGGCCAAGGTGGTATAGCTGCAGACCATAAAAGTCTAGCAGCATCAAGAAAAAGGAGGAAAAAGGTGGGATCAACCCCACCATGGCGTACGAAGAGAAGTACACCATTTCGCCGGCGTGCTCCTTCTCAAACGGGAGCTCTCCCCCGGCGCGGACCAGGCGGTTGAAGAAGTCCGAGGACCATCCCATGAGGGCCCGGACCTTCTTCAGGTCACTGTCGGTCTTCAAACGACTCTCACGGAGACCCAACTCCATCGCAACACAGCAAGGCAAGAGAGGAAAAGCGAAGCACAGGTTGGGAGTTTGAACGCAAGATCAGATGAGAGGCGTAAAGAACTCCAGACGGTGCGTGCTTTCCTTCTTAAGTAAGCCCTTGCAATGCTTGGATGGAAACCGCAAGGAAGTCAAAGATACTACTCAAAAATTCCACCCAGCCGATGACAAGAGGGCCCGGGACCACCCCGACGATCAAGTCGAGGTTCTTACCCAAGCAAACGGTTGTCATCATGAGGCAGAAAGCTAGAAGGCGGCGGCCTGACAAGGCGCGCGGAACCGATACGATTTTCGTATCGGGAACCGGCGACCTTCAATTGCGTGAGATCCGCACGCCAAAGATCTCATCTGCCGCACACGGGATACACCACACGGCGAGGATTTAACTCCAAACCATCGCCAACGGCACATCCAAAGACCTTTGAAGACTCAGTTCAAAGGTCGCGAGGATGGACCCACCTCTGGTGGAATGACTTCACCCAAGGGGCCTTCCCCAGAGGTGGGCCCAGGGGGCCACTGTCGGTATCCTGGGAACCGTATACCCCTTGAGATTACAAAGATCTCAAGGGAAAGTCATCTACTTGATTGGAAGACCTTCAGAGGCCCACATGTCAGACATAACCGGACCCGCTTCTCCAACATGGTTAGTCCCAAGGTCGCCACGTGTACTACCAAACCGGAGCTAACGCCCGCAAGGGGGAAGCTCCGGGCTATGTACCGAAATAGCACCCCCGGACCTAACCCCAAACCGAGGGAAGCTCCGGAACTGACACGTGTCAGGCAGCTCCGGAGCTATCTGTTTCCCACAGTATGCTCCGGAGCTGCCACATGTCCAACCGTCGGATCTTCAGCCTCTAACCTCCGGAAGACTCCACAACGGCTCCGGATCTTCAAAGGGGAACCAAGGACTTCAATACCCGATCAAGTGTCATTAATACTATATTAATGACACACGATCAGACGACCTTAATTACCAGTAATGGTGCTGTAAAAGCCCATAACTCGGTCATTAAGGGCAATTAAACGTGTTGAATGTGTATCAATATCAGTAACCGCTGGGGCCACATGTTGGGCCAGGCTAACTTGTAACGGCCAGCCCTTGTACTATAAAAGGACATGCCGACGATACATAGAACACGCTGGATACACTCTCTGAAGACACGCTCACTCTACACCCTGAACTCACTTTGAGCTCAGACAACCAATACAAAACCAACACATCCCGTGGAGTAGGGTATTACGCTCAGGCGGCCCGAACCATGTAAATCTTCGTGTTTACTGTGTCAATTACGCTTCACCTTCTTGAATCTCCGTGCGCCCACACCGTACCTCAAACTCCTCTAACACTTTAGTAGTGTCAGGAGATCTGCCGGATCAAAACCACCAACAGCTGGACTAGTCCGAAGCTAGATAGAGAGATATCGTACAGGTCCGGACTAGATATCGGACAAGTTCGAACTTATCTAGAGGGGAAAAACAGACAAGTCTGGCAAAAAATCGGACAAGCCCAACTTTAGTCAGAGGAAAAACGGACAAGTCCGCTCGAAAACCGCCTAGTCTGGACAAGTCAAGGGACTTCGCGAAATTTTCAAGGAATTGGAACACCGGACTAGTCCGCACAGGACCGGACAAGTCTGAAAGTGTCTAGAGGAAAAAACAGACTAGTCCGCAGCAAAACGAACAAGTCCGTTTGAAGTCAGAGAGAAATCGGACTAGTCCGCACCAAAATAGAACTAGTCCGCACTTCCCAGAATTCTTAAGTGCGGTTTTGTTTCTAATTCATTTTAAACTTGTCCCTTTTTATATGTATTAACGGTAGACATGTATTGGAATGTATGCAATGCATGATGCATGAAAATGAGGGTGTTACATATCGTCAACATGCAGGGACATCGACGGCAGGCCCCTTGTGTGGTGCTAGAGCTGGCTGCTCGTCCATAGTCCACAATCCTCGCAGAGACATTGACGTCAAGCCCCTTGGTATGTGCCGGAGCTGGCTGCTCCGGCGTCACCCACCATCATCGTACAGACGTTGATGGCAGCCCCCTTGTGTAGAGGCTATCACAAGAGAACCCTATTAGCAAAAAGAGCGGGGCAAGAGAGTGTACTCACTTATCAGCGATTGTTGTTGTCGTCGACATGCTGGGACGTCGACGGCAGGCCCCTTGGGTACTGACGGAGCTGGCTGCTCTAGCGTCGCCCACCATCATTGTAGATTCGTTGACGGCAAGCCCCCTCAGAGGTGCCAGAGCTGGCTGCTCCGGCGTCGCCCACCATTGTCGTAGATTCGTCGACAGCAGGCCCCTTGGGAGGTTCTGTAGCTGGCTGCTCCAGCATCGCCCACCATCATCGTAGAGACGTCGACGATAGCCCCTAGTGTATAGGCTATCACAAGAGAACCTTGTTAGCAACAAGGGCGGGGTAGGATAATGTACTCACTTATCAGCGCTTGTTGCTGTCGTCAACATGCTGGAACGTCGACGGCAGGCCTCTTGGGTGGTGCTAGAGCTGGCTGCTCCGACGTCACCCACCATCGTTGCAGATTCATTGACAGTAGGCCCCCCGAGAGGTGCCAGAGATGGCTGCTCCAGCATCACCCACCATCGTCGTAGATTCATTGCCAGCAGGCCCCTCGGGAGGTGCCGGAGCTGGATGCTCCGACGTTGCCCACCATCATCGTAGATACGTCGACGACAGGCCCCTTGGGAGGTGCCAGTGCTGGATGCTCTGGCATCGCCCTCCATCGTCCTACATACGTCGACGACATGCCCTTGGGAGGTGCCAGTGCAAGATGCTCCGACATCGCCCACCATTGTCCTAGATTCATCAATAGCAGGCCCCTTGGGTGGTGCCAGAGTTGGCTCTCTTGCACACATTAAAGGAGGGACTAGTTTGCTCGCAGGTTTTACCTGTTCCTCTTCCTTAGCTCTGTCATGTCCCACTGTCCTGTGTTGACACATAGGGCTTGGGTAATTCATTGCGTTAGTGCTTCGGGTCTTGGCTCCCACCATCCTTAGGGTGCGATCCTTCCGGCCCCTAGTACTCGGTCGCAGCGCCAAGAGGCAAGGTGTGCGTGCTTAGGGTACAGACCAAGCTAAGCTATATGCATGTCCTGGACCTCCGGCTTGGCTCAGGCCATTTTTGGGAGGCCATCTAGTTTCACAGAGCTCCAAGGATCGAGGTAGCCGCGAGAACTCTTCACACATCACAAGTACCTCATGCGAGTCCGCCTACAATAGGATTGCATGACTTCGACAAGGGTGAGATAAACAGTGTACAACTGTGTATATGAAGAACTATACAGTAAACGAGTCTAGCATGGTTGATCACAGAATTAGTGCGTAATTAAATGAACATTGTTAGGGAAACATGAAGTAGACAGTGATTCTTTTATATCGGTATTCATAGAAGGAGACTGACTTTTACAAAAGAGGGCAACTGCCTTCTTACAGATGCCGACGAAGCTAGGATGCACAGGCTTAGGGTTCGTGACAAAGCTAAGCTGATTGTGCACTCTGGACCTGACCCTCCTGGACCTTGGTTGCCCTAAATGCTGCTCCTGGACACTATGAACACCTTCACACTGTCCTAATAAGCTAATATATACAGGGTACCCAAAAGCTTCAATGGTAGTTGTGACGGTTGCAAGGAAACTTGTCATCAATGGCTACGTGGGGCGTTGAGTAGGCGTTCCTACTTTCTGCCTTGGCCCCCCGCCTTGCAAAGGGTCTGAGGAGAGCCAGAACTAATCTTGACAGCTTTGACGAGAGTGTCGGTGCTGTCAGAAGGCTGCAGATGGGGTGCAGCAGGTGAGCCGCGCTGGCTCGAGATCGGTGGAGGTTGGCTCACCACAGCATCACCCTCGGCTGGTGTTGGGTCTGCTGTGAGGGCTTGGAGCCTCTCCGAGACTAACAATGCAACAGTGCGGTCTTCGCGGATCCTGAGGACGCCAGAGAGGGTCGGCATCTTTAGAACAAGGTAGCCGTAGTGGGCTACGACCATGAATCGTTACAGGGCTGGCCTGCCAATTATGGCGTTGAAGGGGAGGCTGACCTCCACGACGTCGAACAGGATGCTATCGGTCCTGTAGTTCTCGGATATCCCGAAGGTCACCTGGAGGTTGATGCTGTCATACGGGATGATGTTCCCTGGCCCCACCCTCGAGAACGTGCTCGAGGGGGTGAGCTTCGACACCGGGATCTGCAACCGCAGCCAGTCGAAGGCCGCACGGCTGATGAGGTTGAGGCATGCGTGAGGACCAGGTCCACACATTCCAAGAATCGCAGAGGGTGGTGCCGTGCGATGCGGCACCAAACAACACTCGCGAAAAGAATATGACAAACTACAAAGTTTTATTTATATAAACAGCGGAAGACTTTTACAATACTTAATGTACATCGGAAGATAATACTCATAGCTAAACTCTCTGCCTAGCTATTCAAAAGTACAGCCGTCCAGCCCGCGGACGCTGCACACTAGTAACACATAAATTATGGCGGCGTGCAGGGCTCCCACTAGGCGGTATACCCCGACGGGGGAACGCCTCATCCTCGGGCCCTTCCTCATACATCCCACCAGCAAAAAACTTAATAAAGCAACTGTGAGCACGAAGGCTTAGCAAGACATAACCGTCTCACCTAAACATGGAACTCTACATGCAGGGATACTTAACGTAGGCATAGATATTACAGTAAGTGACTCGCCTACATGTTGATCCTTAATTTTCAAGTTATTAACGGCAGCTTGCAAGTTTAATAAAAGTAACTTTAGTGATCATATTTGACAGCAATCAATGTGTCAAAACAATTATAATTCAATACATCGTATTCTCCTGGCTTCTTCAGTATTTACTACGTCACAGCGCAGTAAACAAGCGGTACTCAAATAACCGCGAGGGACGGTGATTGCTATCAGGACACACCCGGATAACACGTCACATACACCCATTTCGGAAGTAGATCAACTCACACTTCAATACTATGTTTTATGCAGCAACCTTTCAAAGGAAACCCAAATGCCGAACCGGTCCTTACGTAAAGGGCAGGAGGTCCCCGCACGGAGCATCTTCTATGCCCGCCGGCAGATTTACACTTTGCTATCCTCAGCCCACTCGTATAAAACGGTAGGGTAAGCCTCGACACCCAGGTTAACCAATTACATCGGTTTCCTAATTTCCATATAGCCAGTATGCACCCGGTACAGTTCGAACTTGTCCAGCAATGCCGCACACGGATCTGTCCTCAGTCGACACAAGCAGGGATACGCACGTGAGACCACGTCTCGCTGGATCCTACCCGCTGCTCGATCTCATTTTCATATGCATAAATCATTCCTTGATCCAATTCATCTTGGGTGATAAAATCCTATCTCGCGAGTAGATTCCAACTACTCAACATCTACCGGATTCCTGAAACTTAAGCATAGCATTTTCTACTCATCGGGCTGTAGACCTACCCCATAATCCATGGGATTTGTGGATCATGCAAGTGGAGAAACAAGCACGTTAGCCCTAATTCACAAAAATCATCCTTGACTTAAGTGATACAAATAGAAACTTCAAAATAGCACTTAAATCAAAGCGTGGCTTACCTGGTTGTGAGTCAGAGGGGAAGCTAGATTCTGGGAGGATGCTGTCCAAGGCCTCCGGGTCCTCCTCGATCTAGGCCACTATATGATATGCAGTATATAAAGTACATGAGTGATATTGAAACTATATATAAGATCTTATTAATAGTGATCAGTATAGGAAATGATTTTAATTGGCATTGGGATTTTTACAGTGGATACTAGATTCTATGAGGAAGATCTGAACCAACAATGGGAGATCTTCAAGGAAGTTTGTTGTCTCTAAAATTCCAACAAGTAAAAGCCTTCTCTGGATTTAGGTTGTATCTGGAGCTTTTGTCATGGCTGAAAGTGGATGATCATGGTAGACACTGGTTCTAGGAAAAAAATTCACAATTTTCTAAGCTTCCTACAGGGAGAATTTGATTTTACAAGTTTGGGGAAAAAGATGAAAATGTCCTTTAAATGAAGTCCAATGAACTTGAAATTTTTACTGGAGATGAAGTGTATTTTTAAGAGTGTTTTGACTAAAATTCGGAATTTTCCAATTAACAGAATAGGGTTAAATAATTTACCAAGCAGTTACATCAAAAGAAATAATTATTATAATTCTGGGACTTTCATGTCCAACAAATTGCATCACTACAAAGTTGGGAATGAAATGATTCTACCAGAATTTAATTGGAATTATTTAGCAAGTTTGCTAGGAGTAATGGATTTTTGAACTTTGATTGAAACCTGGAATTATTTTCCAATGGAAAAGTTTAAATAATCAGCCCGGCCCCACTCATTTAAAATGTGCATTTCAGAGCAGAGCCGCACCGAGGGCCACGGGGTTAACCCGCGCAGCCGAACCGGATCCAAAGGCCACAGCTGATCGGCGCGGTTGAATGAACCGTTGGAAGGCGGGGCCCGCCGGTCTTCGTCTACCTCCCGACGCGGGCGGCGCCCGAGCTGCCGCGGCGGCGCTGTGCCGGCGAGCTCGCCGTTTCCCTTTCCCTGGCCATCTCCCTTGCTGAAACTCCCCCCAACCATTTCAAGGGTCGAGGAACACGATGGTGGGGTCGAATCGATGCGGCGACGGGCGGAAATGGCGGTGCGACGACGGCGGCGGCAATTAGGTCTCCGGCAATGTCGGTAATATGTATCCTTAGCTCAAACATCTCTTAAATTGATTGGAAACATTCATGGGATCAAGGTAAAGATGAAAAGGAGGTGCAAAACCCATGGAACGGTCGACAACGATGAGTTTGAAGGCGTGCCGACGGTTTTTCCATAGAGGCTACAATAGTTAGCATATCATAGCCGTTCCTCGATTATTATTTCTAGTTTTTGCTCGTGCAGACGCGCCAGGAGGCTAGGAAACTTATATGTAACTGGATTAGAAGATAGTTACATCTAGAAAATGAATTGAAAGGTAAACCTAGCAAGAACGTTAAAAGCATGCCGAAAAGGAAAAGAAAATTTCGCGCTCGATAAGGGATTAACCTAGGAACGGTTTTCACCGTGAGCAAGTTGGTGTCCTGGCACTCAGTTTGTCTGTTGAAGTTGAAGCTTGAAACGGCCTGGGTTGCCGGCACCACGGTGGACAGAGGGTGATGTCTACGGTGGCTCAACGATGGCGCCCGCGAGACTGCAAAATAAGGGGTTATCAACCCAGAAAACAACGAAGGGATCGTCGGAGAAGCTACACAAGGTCTTTGCGCTACTTTTTTGGTGCTTGGAGCTCGCCCAACCGACGGCTAGAACTGAAGCACGAAGCGAGTGATTGGAAGTCGGCGAAAATGGCGGCGGCGATCTGTTTTCACGGAAGGGCGATGAAACGCGTCGGGGGGAAGCAACCAGAGCTTTAGTAGAGGGGGGAGAGGGACATAGGCCACGCAGCTGCTTGCCCCATGCAAAGAATTCGCGGTGGCACCCTCTCCCGACATTGAAGCGCGGTCACAGCAGAGAAAAACAGAGCCTCCGTCGGTTCAGTCACAGTCACAGGGGAGGCTGACTAATGGGTCCCACAACGCCCATCCTCATCCCTTCTATGGAACTTCAATTCTCCTACCTAAATTTATCAAAAAATTCCAGATTCTTGTGGAGAGACTAATTAATATGTGTAGATTCATATTCTGGATATTGATTTCAAATTTGGACAAGTTTCAGGTAAAATTCAAATTTGAATTTGGATGGAATTCAATGGAGCCACTGAATTAAATAGCAAATGGTCTTCAAAAATTTTGAAACTTTGCAGAGAGGCTATTTGGAATTTATTGGACGACTCAGATTTTTATTTTGGCAAAGTTTGAATAGGAGCTCATTTGAGTTTTTGAATCCCTTCTATTGAGGTTTAAATTGGTTTAATTTCCTAATTGCCATTTGATTTCTTTTCCCCATTCAAATTTGAACTTTTATTTTATGAACTTTGCACCTTGAATTTAGGGCTTTTACATTCCTCACACTTAAAAGAATCTCGTCCCGAGATTACAAATGAAAGAGACGGAGGTAAAAAGATTACCGGATATGAGATGATAACAACTCTGGATAGATTGATCGGAGATAGTCCTCGTTTTCCCAGGTCGCTTCCTCAGCGGTATGGTTGCTCCACAAGACTTTGTAGAAGTACAAAGTCCGGTTTCTTGTGGTGCGAGTCTTCTCATCGATAATCCAGATCGGATACTCAGAATAAGTGAGATCCGGTTGGAGAGCTTCCATGTCTTCGGTACGGATTTCAGCTGGGGATTTAAGATACTTCCGCAGCTGAGAAATGTGGAATACATTATGAACTCCAGAGAGTGACGCCGGCAACTCCAAACGATAGGCCACGGGTCCACATTTTTGCAAGACTGCAAACGAACCGATGAATCGTGGAGCAAGCTTTCCCTTCACTCCGAAGCGATGAATCCCTTTCATCGGAGAGACACGGAGAGAAACGTGTTCTCTGATGTCGAAGTGGAGAGGTCAACGTATTTTATCCGCATAGCTTTTCTGCCGAGAACAGCCTTGAGATTGGTTTGGATCACTCGCACTCGTTCTTTGGCTTCATTTACAAGATCAATTCCGTATATAACTCGCTCGCCGGATTAACACCTATTGAGCAGTGTGCGACATTCACGACCGTAGAGAGCTTCATACGGCGCCATTTTGATGCTAGCTTGATAGCCATTGTTATATGAGAACTCCGCCAATGGTAAATGATAATCCCATCTTTTACCGTGGTGGATGGCAGAACCGCGTAGCATATCTTCCAAAACTTGATTCAACCATTCAGTTTGGCCGTCAGTCTGCGGGTGATATGCGGCGCTTAGGATCAGTTTTTTCCCCAATGATGCGTGCAGCTGCTCCTAAAAACGAGCGACAAACAGCGCACCGCGATATGGAATAATTGTCCGGGGAATTCCGTGCAAGCACATGATTCTTGCAATATATAACTCCACATATTTCTTGGTAATGTACTTTGTACGTACAGGGATGAAATGAGCTGATTTGGTTAGTCGATCGACTATCACCCAAATTGAATCATGCCTGTGGAATGTGAGAGGTAAACATACGATGAAATCCATACTAATGTCCTCCCATTTCCACGCCAGGATTTTTAATGGTTGCAGCTGTCGGTCAATCTCATGTGGTCGGCTTTCACCCGCCGACACGTATCACACTCCAATACGTACTTTGCAATTTCCATCTTCATCTGTGTCCACCAAAATCTGTTCTTCAAATCTCGATACATCTTGTTACTTCCCGGATGAATAGAATACTTGGACAACTGAGCTTCGTCCAAGATTTTCTTCTGAAGTTCTATGTCACGGGGTCCCATGATACGGTCCTTGAACCACATGGTACCATGTTCATCACTTTGAAAGCACTTTATTTCCCCATTCTTCATTCTCCTCCGAATGCGCGACATACCCATGTCTTTCTTTTGAGCTTCCATAATCTCCTGTCGTATGGTAGGGATGAGAGAAAGATTATATAACTTTCCATATGGAACCAAGTATAAACTCAGCTCGTCCTCTTCCATCGGAGTGATGGACAAATTATTGACGTGAGACTTGCGGCTCAGCGCATCGGCAACTACATTTGCCTTGCCGGGATGATAATTAATTTCAATATTATAGTCTTTGATCAGTTCTAACCATCTTCACTGCCGCATATTCAGCTCCTTCTGAGTGAAGATATATTTCAGGCTCTTGTGATCGGTGTAGAGGTGCACTAGATTTCCAAGTAAATAATGCCTCCACATTTTCAAAGCGAGCACCACGGCAGTGAACTCAACGTCATGAGTTGGATAATGCTGCTCATGATTTCGGAGCTGCCGTGATCCATACGCGATCACACGGCCTTCTTGCATTAACACGCAGCCGAGACCAATGCCAGATGCATCACAATAAACGTCGAAAGATTTGGTCGTATCCGGCTAAGATTGCACTGGGTCTGTTGTGAGATGTTTCACCAATGCTTGGAATGCATCCTCACATGCCTTGCTCCAAATATAATTAGTCCCCTTTTCAGCAGCTCTGTCATTGGTTTAGCAATTTTTGAGAAGCTCGGAATGAACCTTCGATAATATCCCGCTAACTCAAGAAAACTGCAAACTTCCTGTATGGACGTTGGAGACTTCCATTTCAGCACTTGCACAATTTTGCTTGGATCCACAGAGATACCCTCCGCTGAAATAATGTGACCCCAGAAATGGTACTTGGCTGATCCAAAATTCACACTTGCTGAATTTGCATAAAGCTTGTGATCTCGCAATCGTTGGAGCACGATATGCAAGTGTTTGGCGTGTTCTTCCTCTGATTTTGAGTAAACCAGAATGTTGTCGATGAAGACCATGACAAACTTGTCGAACCCAGGCATGATCACTGAATTCATCAAATACATGAAGTGAGCCGGCGCGTTGGTCAGTCCGAACGACATGACAAGATATTCATAGAGCCCATATCTCATCGAGAATGCCGTCTTCGGTATATCCTCCGGTCGGATTTTGATTTGATGATATATGGACCGAAGATCCATCTTCGAAAATACTTTAGCACCCACTAGTTGATCGAATAAAATATCAATGTGCGGTAATGGATACTTGTTCTTGATCGTCACGGCATTGAGCGGATGATAGTCCACACATAGACGTAATGTCTTGTCCTTGTTCTTTACAAATAATGCGAAGCAGCCCCAAGGTGATGAACTTGGGCGTATGAGACCTTTGTCCAGCAGGTCCTTCAAATGCTCCTTCAATTCGGCCAACTCATTTGGTGCCATCTTGTACGGCCTTCAAGAAATAGGCGTGGTTCCCGGAATGAGTTCAATATTGAACACGATATCCGTATCCGGTGGCATACCCAGATGGTCGCCGGGAAACATGTCCGGATATTCACGGACCACACGAATGTCTTCAAGCTTTGTGGCTTCCGTGTTATATGTGGCTGGAATTTCTTGGATAAGGCGGTTTAGAATGAGAGTGTGTGGTTCATATAGTGGAGAGTTCAAATGGACCACACGTGGAACAATGTCATGAACAGAGCCATGATGGTGCAGCCACAATGTTTCTAAGATGACATCAAGCTTCTGACTCTCTAATATGATTAGAGAAGTCGGATATAGATTACCACCCAACTGTAGTGTGCTCTATAGATCATTCTATCAGTTGCTACTGTCCCACCCGCAGAGCAAATCAAATATGGACGTTTTGTGGGAATGATTTGTAATTGGTATTTGATGACATATGATTGGCTAATGAAATTATGGGTGGCACCGAAGTCAAATAATATGACAACGGGATTTTGGAGTAGAGAAAATGTACCCGCAGAGACGGGTTCGCCTTCCGGCACGTCTTCGATAGCTAAGTGGTGGACGTTGCCGGGTTTTGCTGCTGGTTTCTTGGGCTGGTTGCGGGGTTGAGCTGCACCCCGATATGGCGCTTGCACGCTGCCTTGTCACTGTTCGGGGCAGTCCTTCACAAAATGCCCGACACGGCCACACGTATAGCACGTGTATTGTGTCGGGTTCCCGCCAAGCTGCAGACGGAATCCCGGTGCACGTGGTGGAGGTGGATACGCACGCGGGGCCATCCTTTGCTGCTGCTACTGTTGTGGAAATGGCGGTTGGAAACGCGGCGCGTTGAAAGAACGACCGCAGAATGGCTGCGGCCGCGCCGGTGGCTGCCATCGCTGAACGGATGGTGAGCTATACGCCACAAGGTACTTCTGTGGACCGCCAATGCTGCTGCTCGACAGCGCGCTCTGTTTCCTCTTATCAGAAACGAGCTCGCGCTGAGCATCCTCTTGTACAATCACAGCATTGATGATGTCATTGAAGGTGCCGCGATTGCATTGTGGGAGTTGGACCATCATCTTGGGATTTAGGCCCCGGAAGAATATGTCTCGCTTTCTATCTTCCGTGCCCACATACTCTGGCGCGTAGCACGCCATGTGATTGAATGCGCGGGAGTATTCGTGGGCACTCCTCCCGCCTTGATTTAGCTGCAAAAGTTCTTGAAGCTTCCTCTTCATTGTTCTGGGAGGTATATGGTAGGCACGGAACGCCTCCCGGAATTCGGTCCAGGTGACCGCATGACCAGCTGGCAGTGAGGTGATGTAATTCGCCCACCAAGCACCGGCAGATCCTTGAAGCTGTTGCGCTGCAAATAGCGCCTTCTGCTGTTTGGTGCATCGTAGCAAACCGAACTTCGCCTCAAGCATGCAGATAAAGTTGTCCGCCTCCAGCGGGCTCCTCGGCCTCCACGAAAACCGGTGGATGCGTCGCCAAGAAGTCTGAGTACGAACTCTGTTGGGGCTGGCGTTGCCCATTGTCTTGTCGCCCCGCTTGAAGGGACGAATTTCGCACCAACATACGCAATAATTCGGTTTGCTCGTCGCGCGAGCCGAGTACTGCAGCAAGAATCTCTGCGAGCATCCTCGGAGGTTCAGGTGGTGGTGGTGGAGGGACTTGTTTCTGCGGTGTCACAGTTTGCTCCTGGGTCAAAGATTCATCCTCACGACCCCTGCTCGAGCCTCCCATTTCGGGCGTAGAACGCGTACGCACCATTCTGCATTCACATGATTTAAATCAGCAACATGTTTGTTTTCTTCATTTATTTTATACCATAGTAGTGCGAGTGTTGACAATGTGATAACTGCATAACACTCACATATATTGATAAAGTACAAACTTTATACAAGATATATTATCTCATGACCAAGTTTACGATAGTGATTTCCAAAATGACGGACTCCCACTACGGAAGTGCATCTCAACTATACTTGGTCTCCATGAGATGTCATACACATCTTGTCATCTCCTACACACCAACTACTATTTATAATATGACACAAACATGGCTACAAAATAAACACGAGCAACCACTAACTATACATTGCCCCATCATGGCAGTAGTGCTGCCCCATCCTACTCCGATGCATCGTCATCGGCGTACTCGAGTATCTCAGGATCTTCCTCCTCCTCAGAACCTGAAGACATATTCAGCAGTATGTCATGAGCCGGTGGATACAAAACTGGTTGCAATTGTGCTTCGGCGTCAATCACGTCATCCCGAAGTTGGTCTGCCTCGTACTCCCAATTCTGATCTTCTTCGATGGCTTCGTCTCGTGCCTCGGTGACTACCAACAGCTGCTCTTGCTGTTGTTACACCTCAAACTGACTCGCCTGCAGTCCATCATGAGCTTGCTGCAGTTCCGTGCGAGTTTGACTCAGTTCGGCGCGAGCTTTTCGCAGTCTCGTGCGAGTGTGATTCACCTGATCCTCGCATTGATTCATCCGGTAATTCATCGGAGCCAAGAATGAACGTAGGTTCTCATTGATATAATCAAGAGTGTCACCCCATTACATCGCTTGCCTCAAGGCTTCGATCTGCTCCCGAAGAATTGCACCCTGTGCGAGAACCACCATGCTGGATGCAGCGGCATACGTCCAAAGTGATGTCGAGGTTGTGTCGCCATATGGTTGATAGGCCGCAACCATACGATGTTGCCACTCAAAACCAGCAGCACCATGGTCCAGAAGAAGAGCAAATTGTGTCCCAGCCATGGCATATTGATGAATCTCACAAAGCTTCATAAGGGCTTCGCCCGCTGCAATGGCCCACGTGTCCTCCAAACGAGCTCCCTGGATAGTGACCGAAAAAGGAGCCCATCCATAAAAACGCGGACTAGCCGAGATGTCGACCAGGACGGTACATGACAGTATGCCTCTGTCAACCGCCTATTGATCCCAATAGCATGGCATATCGATGAAGCCAAACCAATGGAGCACCTCCCGCATTATGATCGGGAACGGGAAGCCCAGACGGTTGGCGCACGTGGAGAACACCCATCCGTCCGGCAATAGCATCACATTCGTCATCTATAAAAGAAGTACTTGAATGAGTCAAATACTCAAATTCAACAAAAATTGTTTAATGACAGATCATGGATATGAAAATTGAATTATGAAAGTAAATCCAAATTCAAATGCCAAATGAAACATAACAATGGCATTCTGTCTCAGTTTCTGTTCATTCTGACTAGTCTGGAGAAACATGAAATTTTCATCCAGTTAGAGGCACATTCAGAACTTGAGTTCAACTACAAAATTGTATTACACTCAGAAAATTCCAAATGTATTTATTTGTTTCCAGATCATTTCTGTATAAGGAGATATGATTTTTGCAAGTTGACAGTGTTTCTGGAAAAATTTTAACAGCACTTCCTCTGTTTAGGGCTGATTTTGTCCACATTTTTCCAGATACAAAAAATCAAGATATGCAAAAATAATAAATTACAACATTGTTTTATACATCCTCAGGATTACATAAATGCATTATATGAAGTAATTCGATAATTCTACAAAGAGATATGACCAAGACAGTGACAGGTTATAGAAACTGTCCAGTCTCTGTCCAGATTTAACAGAGTTTGGAAATTTGAATTTTTCATTAGTTTACAGGTGGATCCTGATCTGGGGTTGAACATAAGAGTTTTATACGAATCTAAAAAATTTCCAACCATGTATGATAGACCTACAGGGGTGAAATATACAGGAAGTTATACTATTCCAAACTTAGTCAATTTTCCGTCCAGTTCACAGTTTGAACCAGGAACTGGGCAATTTAAGTTCAAATGAAGTTTTCAAGTTTTAAATCTTGAAATCTGTCTTGGAGCTGAAAATGAAACTTGTGGATGACTTTCTCAAGTTCACAAACCACATGCCCGCTTATCACAGTGACCACACGATCAATTGTAAATCTGACCAGCACACTCCAAAACAGAGAATACAAATTCAAACTTAGTCCTAAGTTGGAAATTTTTACTTGTTGTCGAGTCACAACACCAGCACAGATAGCGTCGTCGACGTGCCTGATGAAACTCGAATGCAATGCCGGTACTACGCCCTTACCAAAGAAAATCCTAAGCCGGTATTCGGGCATACATCTCAACGGTGGCAGTAATGACGTTCACATGCAAACGTTTTCTACTCGAGCTACTTAGAACGTGGTTAGTGTCCTGCAGCTACACACAAATGATAGATCAAACATATGGTGCCGTACGGCACAGCCCGCACTAGCGAACAGTTCACAATAATATATATAAAAGTAAAAACATCCGTCCCGTATCATTCCATACGGGCCGCTCCGAGCTAAGCCACGTCTTGAGGTACATGACCGGGTTTTCTACCACCCGACGGGGTCCCACATCTTTGCATAGTGCTGCACCAGTAGGGGGCGCATCGGGTTATGTCCCACCTGACGAAGGCTCCCACTAATTTTGTAGCACGCTGGGGTACCGCATGTCATATGTTCTCAGAAAAATGGGAAGTTTCAGAGACTCATATTAACATTTTTGTGCCAAGCCACGGAAACAATCATATGCTACCTCTCGCATGGTGAGCTTACCGCAATTGATCCACTTGCGGTGGCGTACCTTACCTCTTACCTGACGTCGGAGCTTCGTTACAGAATATAAAAAAACATAAGTTAGCTTGCCACCTTAAGTAACTAATACTATAATAGACCTTATGTGGGCATAGTAACTAATCCTCACTCGACTACTCTTAAGTTTCCAAAATAAGCTCTTTTCGAGCATGCTATTCCCAATGCGGCTCTGATACTAAGCTATGGGGAATGGGTCCACACATTCCAAGAATCGCAGAGGGTGGTGCTGTGCGATGCTGAACCCAACAGCACATAAGAAAAGAATACGACAAAATACAAAGTTTTATTTATATAAAAAGCGGAAGTATTTTACAATACATAATGTACAGCGGAAGATAATACTCATAGCTAAACTCTCAGCCTAGGTATGCAAAAGTACAGCCGTCCAGCCCGCGGACGCTGCACACTAGCAACACACAAATCACAGCGGCATGCATGGCTCCGACTCGGCGGTATACCCCGACGGGAGCATCGCCTCATCGTCGGGCCCTTCCTCCACCTGCAAACAACTTAATAAAGCAACCGTGAGCACGAAGGCTAAGCAAGACTTAACCGTCTCACCTAAACATGGAACTCTACATGCAGGGATACTTAACATAGGCATAGATATTGTAGTAAATGGCTTGCCTACATGTTGATCCTTAATTTTCAAGTTATTAACAGCAGCTTGCAAGTTTAATAAAAGTAACTTAGTGATCATATTTGACAGCAATCAAAGTTTCAAAACAATTATAATTCAATACATTGTATTCTCCTGGCTTCTTCAGTATTTACTATGTCACAACGCAGTGAACAAGCGGTACTCAACTAACCACGAGGGACGGTGATTGCAATTAGGACACACCCGGATAACATGTCACATACACCCATTTCAGAAGTGGATCAACTCACACTTCAATACTATGTTGTATGCAGCAACCTTTCAAAGGAAACCCAAAAGCCGAACTGGTCCTTCCACAACAGGCAGGAGGTCCCCGTGCGGAGCATCTTCTATGCCCGCCGGCAGATTTACACCTTGCTACACTCAGCCCACTCCTATAAAATGGTAGGGTAAGCCTCGACACCCAGGTTAACTAATTACATGAGTTTTCTGGTTTCCATATAGCCAGTATGCACACGGTACAGTTCAAACTTGTCCAGCAGGGCCGCACACGGATCGGTCCACAATCGACACAAGCAGGGCTACGCACGTGAGAGCACGTCTCGCTGAATCCTACCCGCTGCTCGGTCTCAATTTCAAATGCATAAATCATTCTTTGATCCAATTCATCCCATGTGATAAAATCCTATCTCGTGAGTAGATTCTAACTACTCGACTTCTACCGGATTCTTGAAACTTAAACATAGCATTTTCTACTCGTCGGGCTGTAGACCTACCCAATACTCCATGGGATTTGTGGGTCATGCAAGTGGAGTAACAAGCACCTTAGCCCTAATGCACAAAAGTCATCCTTGACTTAAGTGATACAAATAGAAAATTTAAAATAGCACTTAAATGCAAACCGGGGCTTCCCTGGTTGTGAGTCAGAGGGGAAGTTAGATTCTGGGAGGATGATGTCCAAGTCCTCCGGGTCCTCCTCGATCTCGGTCACTATATGATATGCAATATATAAAGTACATGAGTGATATTGAAACTATATATAAGATCTTATTAATAGTGATCAGTATAGAAAATGATTTTAATTGGCTTTGATATTTGTACAGTGGATACTAGGTTCTATGAGGAAGACCTGAACCAACAATGGGAGATGTTCAAGGAAGTTTGTTGTCTCTAAAATTCCAACAAATAAAACCCTTCTCTGGATTTTGGTTGTAATTCTGGAGCTTTTTCATGGCTGAGAGTGGATGATCATGGTAGACAGTGTCTTACTGGTTCTAGGAAAATTTGTTTCACAATTTTCTAAGCTTCCTACAGGGAGAAATTGATTTTACAAGTTTGGGGAAAAAGTTGAAAATGTTTCTGTTCATTTTCCATTTTTCAATGTACATAGGTGATATGAACACTGTTTGGTCAAGCAAATGAAGTCCAGTGAACTTGAAATTTTTACTGCAGATCAAGTGTATTTTTAAGAGTGTTCTGACCAATATTGGGAATTTTCCAGTTAACAGGACAGGGTTAAATAATTTCCGAAGCCGTTAGCTCAAAGGAATTAATTATGCAAATTCTGGGACTTTCATGTCCAACAAATTGCATCACTACAAAGTTGGCATTGAGATGAGCCTACCAGAATTTATTTTGAATTATTTGAGCAAGTATGCTAGGAGTAATTATTTTTGAAGTTTGATAGCAATCTGGAATTATTTTCCAATGGAAAAGTTTAAATAATCAGCCCGGTCCCACTCATTTAAAATGGGCCAATAAGAGCTTGGCCGCACCGAGGGCCACGGGGCTAACCCGCGCAGTGGCACCGGATCCGAAGGCCTCAGCTGATCCGCGCGGTTGAATGAATCGCTGACAGGCGGGGCCTGCTGGTCTTCGTCTACCTCCCGACGCGGGCGGCGCCCGAGCTGTCGCGGCAGCGCTGCGCCGGCGAGCTCGCCGTTTCCCTTTCCCCGGCAATCTCCTGCTGAAACTCTCCCCCAACCATTTCAAGGGTCAAGGAACACGATGGTGGGGTCGAATCGATGCGGCAACGGTGGGAAATAGCGGCGCGACAACGGCGGCGGCAATTAGGTCTCCGGCGATGTCAGGAATACGTATCCATAGCTCAAACATCACGTAAATCGATTGGGAACGTTCCTGGGATCAAGGGAAAGATGAAATTGTGGTGCAAAACTCGTGGAACAGTCTAGAACGATGAGTTCGACGGCGTGCCGACGGTTTTTCCACGGCGGGTACAAAAATCGGCATATCATAGCCGTTCCTCGATTATTCTTTCTAGTTTTTGCTCGTGTAGACGCGCAAGGAGGCTAGGAAACTATTATGTAACTGGATTAGAAGATATTACATCTGGAAAATGAATTGAAAGGTAAACCTAGAAAGAACGTTAAAAGAATGACGAAAAAGGAAAATAAGATTTTGCGCTCGATAAAGGATTAACCTAAGAATGGTTTTCATCGTGAGCAAGGTGGTGTCCTGGCGCTCAGTTTGTATGTTGAAGTCAAAGCTTGAAACGGCCTAGGTTGCCGGCACCACGGTGGACAGAGGGTGATGTCCACGGTGGCTCAACGATGGCGCCCGCGAGACTGCAAAATACAGGGTTATCAGCCCAGTAAACAACGAAGGGATTGTCGGAGAATCTATACAAGGTCGTTGTGCTACTTTTTTGTACTTGGAGCTCGCTCAACCGACGGCTATAACAGAAGCACAAAGCGAGTGATTGGAAGGCGCGAAAATGGTGGCGGCGATCTGTTTTCACGGAAGGGCGATGAAACGCATCGGGGGGAAGCAACCGGAGCTTTAGTAGAGGGGAGAGAGGGACTTAGGCCACCCGGCTGCTTGCCCCATGGAAAGAATTTGTGGTGGCACCCTCTCCCGAAGTTGAAGCGCAGTCACAGTAGAGAAAAACAGAGCCTGCGTCGGTTCAGTCACAGGGGAGGCTGACTAATGGGTCCCACAGCGCCCATCCTCATCCCTTCTCTGGAACATCAATTCTCCTACCTAAGTTTGTCCAAAAATTCCAGATTTTTGTGGAGAGACCAATTCAAATGCGTAGATTCATATTCTGGAATTTGATTTCGAATTTGAATGGAATTCAATGGAGCCATTGAATTAAATAGCAAATGGGCTTCAAAAGTTTTGAAACTTTGCAGAGAGGCTATTTGGAATTTATTGTTGGACTCAGATTTTTATTTTGGCAAAGTTTGAAAAGGAGCTCATTTGAATTTTTGAATCACTTTTATTGAAGTTTGAATTGGTTTAATTACCCAATTGCCATTTGATTTCTTTTTCCCATTGAAATTTTAACTTTTCCTTTCTGAACTTTGCACTTTGAATTTAGGGCTTTTACAGCCGGCCCCGCTGTCGATCAAGACGTAGCTGAGATTGACGCTGGCTATGGTGGGGGCAATCAAGAGAGGCAGGATCCCGGCTCCCGCCATTTTCTTGGGGCATTCGGAGGTGTCGAAGCTGATCGGCGTCTCGTTGCACTTGTGGTGCAGCGCCGGAGCGGAAGTTGGGGCTATCAAAGCCACTGCTCGGCGCAGGGTCTTGACTGTGTTTCGGGATGCGAGATCCCAAGACCCCCTAAAGATGACGTGTAGAGTCTTGCAATGCCCTTGGTCGCTGCTGGCGTCGGAATCCTCGTAGTGGTGGACCACCTTGACAGGCTGATCCTGCTTCTGGTACTCCATTTCCTCGTCGTCGTCGTCGTCGGCCGTGGGGTTGACCTTTTGCTTGCCCTCCTGCTGGCGGAAGGGAGCACATCAGGACGTTGATGCACCCGATCTTGGTATCGCTCGACGCATCTCTTGATCTCCCGGCACTCACTCGTAGTGCGATCGCGAGTCTTGTGCATCGGGTAGGGCTCGGAGCCGTTGTCAGTAGCAGGTGGCTGACGTGGGCGCTTGTCGGAGCGTGGGGGTCTTCCCCCTCCGGAGCGACGGGCGACCCATGCAACGGCTTGTTCTGGCCACCGCTCCAGTTCTTGTTCTTCTTTTTGCCGCTACCCAGGGTAGCGACACCCTCACCGGTATGGCCGACTCCACCCACTTTGGGGGCGGACTGGATGTGCCAGTCACGGCCATCCGCCGCCCGGCGCACCAGTTGGTGATGGTGAAGAGCTCGGAGATGTCTTGCTGAATGTGCATCTAGGCATCCCTTGTGAGTTTTGGTGGATTTATGACAAGCAAATGAGATCCTAACTAAATTGTTGAGATGAGTGCAGGTTTTAATGAAATAATGAAAAAAGCGCAAAAAGAAGGGAGAGTGAGGAATCAAGTTGAAAGGAGCTCAAGAAATGATTATAATACTCTTTGTGTATGAAGTGTGTTGGAGAAACACACCTCAAGAGCTCAAGAAATTTTCAATCACTCTCACCGCACAAAGTTATATAGGTCCGGACTAGTCCGATGTACCCCGCACTAGTCTGATTTCTCTCTGTCTAGAATCGGACAAGTCTTCCAAGAGCATACTTTTATGCACAGTCTAGTTTTCATAGACCGGACTAGTCCGATATCACCACGGACTAGTCCGATATCTCTCTAACTAAGATCGAACTAGTCCTCTCCAGTGCAGACTAGTCCTCAACACTTCACAGTTTGCACGAAGTCAGACAAGTCCGATATCACCACGGACTAGTCTGATATCCTTCTGACCCAAATCGGACAAGTCCGATATCCGCAGGGATTAGTCCAAAAATCTTCTTACTAGAATCTGACAAGTCCTCCAAGTGCAGACTTTTCCTCAATTCACCCAGGTTTCACCACACCGGACTAGTCCGGTATGTGCTGGACTAGTACAAACATCTCCGGAGACAAAAACAGACTAGTTCGTCATTTGCTGGACAAGTCCGATAATTCGGGACACTTAGGGTTTCCCACACGCCGCACACCTGACTAGTCCAGAGTCCACCACAGACTAGTCCGAACATTGAAAACCCTAACGGTAACCTTTGGAAACCCTAGTATAAATAGAGGTGCACGACCCCTAATCAATATCTCTTGACCCCCTGCGCCGCAGCACCCTCCAAGAGCCTAGAAAACACATCTCTCCACACAATCCAACGCAAGAATGATCAAATCCTTGAGAATTAACCATAGATCAAAGGAGAGACACATTCTTCACGATTTGTGCTCTTGGGTTTGATTCTCTCACACACTCTCGCTATTTCATTGCATACTTTTCGAGTGTGTTTGGTATTGTTTGAATTGTAAATCTTGGGGAGCGCTCAACTTGTGAGAAGGCCCCTTGAACACGGTTATTCTTAACCCTTTGTTATTAGTGGAAGAGAATCGACCTCCGTGGCGATTCGACGAGGGTAGGGTTGGTGAAGACCCGATCCTTTCGTGGGCTCCTCAATGTGGATGTAGATTTCCTCTGTGGAATCGAACCATGGAATAAAAATAATTGTGTCTTTTGTTCTTATTCTTAATATTCAATGAAATCTAGGGTTTGCACAATTTAGTTTAAATTTATGTTAAAAATTTGAATCTAAAGTTAACTTGTGCCACATCTAGGTTCATTGAAGCAATACATTCAATTTACAACTTAATTTCCGCTGCATAAAGTATCTGGTTCGAAATCATTGATCGAACTTGATCAATCGAGTCTGGACACACCGTACTAGTCCACACCCTACCGGACTAGTCCAATTTCCCTGTATTTGATCAAGTTGCTAAGTGTTGCAGGTTCCGACAAAAGAAATTTAAAAAGCCTATTCACCCCCTCTTGGCTACATTCAATTAGTATCAGAGCAGGACTCTTCAAAAAGAGACTAATCGCTCGAAGAGAAAATCTCGGACATGAAGGATGTGCACAAGAGCCTCAACCAAGAGAATGTTAAAGATGAAAAGGCTCGGAAATTGGAGAAGCTCCTCGACGGCATTCAGGACTTCGAGGATGATGATGAGAAGACGCTTGAACTCAAGGCGCTCCTAAGGAAGAAAGCACTCTCCAAAGGGAAGATGAAGATTGAAGATGAAAAGAAGAAGAAGGGGAGTAGTCACATTGACTACTCCCAATATCCTTTTAATTATGATCGCTTGAATTCTAACAACAACCATTACTTGTCAATTCGTCTAGGAAAAGCCCCATACTTTGATGGCAATAATTATTCAATGTGGAGGCAAAATATGAAAATGCATCTAATCTCACTTAACCCCAACTTGTGGCACATAGTGTGTACATGAATAGATATCCCGAACGATGATGACGAGCTCACCCCAAGCTAAGAGCAAGCAATTCATTAGAACGCTCAAGCCGCAACTGTTATCACATCATCATTGAGTTGAGACGAGTTCACCAAGGTGGACAGACTCGAGATTGCAAAAGAAATATGGGACACATTGCAAACTACACATGAAGGCGATCGTCATGTGTGAGAAGCCAAGATTGAGATGATCGGAGGGGAATTGGAAAGATTCACCATAGAAGAAGATGAGTCACCGCAAGACATGTACAATCGGCTGAAGAATCTCATCAATAAGGTTCGAGCATATGGATGCAAGAAGTGGAATGATCACGAGGTGGTGAAGCTTATTCTCAAAGCCTTCATGCCTCGCAATGTTACCCTGTGCTCGATGATTAGAGAAAGCCCCGGGTATCGAAAAATGACCCTGGATGAATTGCTTGGAATGATTATCAACTTTGAGATGATGGAGAAACAAGCCAATCATGTCAAAGAAATTGTCGATCTTACCTCGGCAAAGAAGAAGGGGGTCGCCTTAAAGTCCACTTGCAAGCCCTTATGAAAAGAAGCTCGAAAGACTCAAGAAGAAGATGGCAGTGATGATGAGAGCAACGACTTAGATGAAGAATACATGATCCTATTTATGAAGAAATGCAAGAGGATGATGAAAATAAGACAAGGGGTTATATCAAATGAGGGAAAATACAAATATAAATCAAGACCAAAGTCGAGGCGGGCAAGCTATAACTGTGGTGCATATGACCACTTTATAGTTGATTGCCCTTATGAAGAAAACAAGAAGAAGACCAAGGAAGCAAAGCCTCAACCCAAGAAGACCTTCAAGAAGAAGAAGCCAATTGTACAAGAACATCAAGAAAAGGAGTGGGACTCAAATGATGAGTCCTCATCCGAAGAGGAAGAGGAGATGGCTAGCATAGCCATCGAGAAGGCAACAAAGAAATCCACCCTCTTCCCAACTATCGGCGCATGGAAGGGCAACAACACATGCCTAATGGAGAAGGAAGGTAAAAGAAAGGTAACAACAAAATATTCCTCCTCGCATTCTTTTAACAGTGATAGTGATAACTTTAGTGATAATGAAGATATGCTTGTTGGCTTAGATAAGAAAACTGCTGCAAAAATGAAATTCTTGATGGATAAACTTATTGATAAGGAGGAGCTTGTTGATCGCCAAGAAGATATGATCATACCTCAAAAGGAGGAGTATCTCAAGATCAAAAGGCTCCTTGAACTTGGAAAGGAGCGAAGCAAGTCACTATAACTTGAGTTGGCTTCAAGCAAGGAAACTTGCTTGAAGTTAAGCGACTCAAATGTTATCATCAAGGATGAACTTGCTAACTTAACCAATGTTATCAAGATCCTTGAGGTACAAGTTGAGTCACTCAAGGAAAGTGAACTTCATCCTCTTCAAGCTCCCCTACTCAACATTTAAAATCTGAAACTACAATTACTTGTTCATGTGCTAAACTTGAAACTAGCTTGAAAGACAAGTCAAACTCGACCAAGGACAAGCATCCTTCCCGGAGTGGCATATTTGACAAGGAGAAGGTCAAGTATGCATGCAGTGCATATTTGGCCACAAGACCTGCTAATGTCAAATATGGCATTGGGTATTCCTATGGTGAAAAGCAAAAGGCTAGAAGCCATAAGAATAATGAGGAGCGCATTGTCTTTGTCAAGGGAAACTCCTCTCAAGATAGAAAGCACAATAAAGTTGATAAGTATAAGATGGTTAATACACATGAACAACAACTCTTATTTAGAACTTTTGATGCATCTTATGTTCTTATGAAAAGCAACTTTGGTAAAGTGTATGCCAAATATGTTGGGCCACGCCATGGGAACACCAAGTCCCATGTGTGGGTGCCCAAATCACTTGTGACTAACCTCAAAGGACCCAAACAAGCTTGGGTACCTAAAACCAAGGCATAATTTGTTTTTGCAGTCCTATTCCTCCGGTGGATCGAAATGGGTGCTAGATAGTGGATGCACCAACCACATGACCAGGGAAAGAAGGATGTTTGTTGAATATGAAGAAAATGAAGATCCAAGCGAGGGCATCTATTTTGGAGACAGTAGTCAAGGAAGGGTGCTCGGAACTGGTAAAATTGCAATATCATCTCAACACACACTGTCGAAGTGTAGCAACGACACTTCCCCCGGTACTACTAAAGTGTAGCCCACGGAGGTTCTTGTTTCGGTTGGGGCGCGCAGAGATCAAGATAAAGATGGTGACTCGGGAGATTTATGTGGTTCGGGCCGCCTGAGCGTAATACCCTACTCCACGGGGTGTGTGTTGTTGTATTGAGAATCACTAGTATGCATAGTGCCTCTTTCCCCTTGTCTTCGTCTCATGCGGTCAGTCATTTTATAATCCAAGGACTCACCATTACAATGCTTGTCTGGCCCGACATGTGGCCTTGGCGTATTTAATAGCCTAATACACTGTCTAAGAGTATTAAGAGTGGTTAATGGTGTAATAACATGCCTTGATGGCTGCGTTACTCCTATTAACAGTGCAGTGATCGTGTGTCAGTAATATAGCATTAATGACACATAATCAGGTCTGGTAACTGCTGCTTTAACTGTCCCTTGAATGTCCGTGCTGGAGGAGATCTTCCCATGTACTCGATGGTGAGGTGGGTCTGGAGGCTTTACACGTGGCAGCTCCGGAGCTTCCCCTTGCGGAGAGGTAGCTTCAGATCCACTATACACATGTCAGCACTGGAGCTTCCCTCTGCTGGGGGTTAGGTCCGTGGTTGTTATACGTGTCGATCACGGAGCTTCCCTGTGTTGGGAGTTTAGCTCCGGATTTACATTACACGTGTCAATCCTCGTAGCTACGCATATGAGGGATGCAGGTTCGGTGTAATATGACATGTGGGGCAGGAGACCTTCAACTTTGACAGGTAGAACTCTCTTGCACTTCTTGCGGTACCGTGGGGTACCCAGTACGCAGGGTAACAACAGTGGCCCCCGGGCCCACCTATGGAAGAAACTCTTTGGGTTAAGTTATTCTACCGTGGTGGGGCCATCCTTGATTTCCGCGTTGTGACTTCAAAGGTCTTCTAATGTGCCGTTGGGGCAATGCTCTGGGATTAAACCATCAACGCGTGGCTTGTTATGAATGCGGCGATGAGATCTTTCATTGCGGATCTCATGCAATTGAAGGTCGCCAGTTCCCTATATGAAAACCGTTTCAGTTCCGCGCGCCTTGTCAGGGTGCCGCCTTTGGGCTTCCCGCCACCCATCATGACAACAGTTCGCATGGGGTAAGAACCTCAATTTCTTTGTCACGGTGGCCCCGGGCCCATTCGTCACTGATGGGGTAGACTTTGCAAAGTGACTTCTCTCTCGCTGTTGTTTTCATGCAAGCATCGCGGAGGCTTACTTAAGAAGGAAAGTACGCATGGTTTGAAGACTCTTTACGCTTTCGATCAAACTCGCGCTCAGAGCTTCCCAAACTCCGCCTAACTTTCCCTTCCTTTGCTCCACTTTGCCGCGATGGAGTTGGGTCTTCCCAAGAACCGCATCTAGAGCAAAGACGATCTGATGAAGGTCCGGACCTTCATGGTATGGTCCAGTGACACCTTTAACCATCGAGTCCGTGTCGGCAAGCTCCCATTCAAGAAGAAGAGCAATGACGACATGGTGTACTTCTCAGCGTACACCATGGTGGGATTGATCCAACTTTTTCAAGCTTCCTCTTAATGCTGCTTGACTTCTACGGTCTCCAGCTGTATCATCTTGGACCACATTCTCTTCTGCTAGTGGCGACCTTCGTCCACTTCTGAAAGATGTGGGTGGGTGTTCCCATGCATCGAGCTGTTCCGTACCTTCTTCACGGTCCACACCATCGACAAGGGGACTGAGCTTCTTGGCTTCTACTATTTCGTGAAGCGCAAGAACTGCCCCTTCAAGTACTTGAAGTCATTCCCTTTCGGCAAATGGGATGACAGGAAGAAGGATTGGGTCATCATAGCAGTGGAGGAGCATGGAAGGTTGGAGCTTCCACAAGGACTCCCCAACATTGATACTGATGCCTGGAATGTAGTTCAGGAGCTGTCAGATGCATTTAACCCAGTCCTGACCAGGATACGAAATTGTGTGGAGGGTTGAGTAACCCCCCAGATTTTCTTCTGGAATTTCATGGTGAATAGGTGGGCTCCGCTGAGGAAGAGGGAGAAGCTCGCCTGGGCTCTCAATAGTGTGATGGATGATGACCGGATTGAAACCGGTCTGAAGTCCATCTTGGATGACAAAGCTTTGAAGCTTCTTCTAAACAAATTTTTGCATGGGCTAGTCGATGGCGACAACTTGGCCCCGCCGGCTGCTTTCCTGCCTTTGAACATGATTCCGGAGATCAGCAGGGACCTCCGGAGGAAGATGCCGACGCCAGACGACCTTGGAGAGGTAGAACAACGTCGGACCTCCGGGGTTGTAATCACCAGATCTTTTGAAGGAGGGCCTTCCTCGCCCTGAGCCAAAGGGTTGAAGACATCAGCAAGGGCAAGGGCAAACAGCCAGCCGAAACCTCCAACCGGAAGAGGAAGTTGAAGCATGCTGCTGGAAGGTCCGTCAAGCCTGCTCCCTCTACAACGGATCTTTCTCCCCAGCGAGGGAGGTCTTCTGAGGCTGCACCTTCTCCGGGACAGGCGTCTTCGAGAGGCGCTAGCTCTGGACAGTCAACACCGGCCTTAGTGCCGGCTACGAGCTCCAGGTCTGGGAGTTCTTCACGACCAAGAGAAGCTCTGGACGAGAGGACTCCGGCTACCGCAAATGATCCCCAACCGAGGTTCGAAGTCATTGTCTCACCATACTTGGTGGGATCTGGCTCCGGGCCTCAAAGGAAGAGGTTTCGCTGTGACTGGGACTGTAGCATCCCTAGGTAAGCATCGTGTGCTCGCCTTAAAATGCTAATCTTGTTTTTTTGTGTCTTTAATCTTCTCATTCCTTTATTTTCAGGGTGTCGAGAAAGGAGTCAGGGACTTCGGCATCTGTCGCAGCGACTGTGGCTATGCATGCCAAAGCTCTGGCTTAGATCATTGAGACTCCTCCTCATGTGGTGGCAGAAGTCACGGCAGCTCCGGCCAGCTGTTGTGGATTTGGATTCAGAGTCCTCGCCAGATGGTCCCGTGGTAGCGCCAACCATAGGGGAGAAGTTGAAGATGTACCTCTGGCAACAGTGCTAGAGGTTGCTGCTCCAGTGCCAGAACTGGAGATGTCAGAAGTTCCGACTTTTGAGCTGGCAGTCATTGAAGCCCTGACCACTGAGCCAGAGGCAATTGAAGCTCCGGCCACCGAGCCAGAGATGGTTGAAGCTCCGGCCCTTGGGCCAGAAGTTTTTAAAGGTCCGGTTGTTGAATCGGAAAGGCTTTAAGCTCCGATCGTTGAACCGGAAGTGGCTGACGTGCCGACTCCTGAGCCAGCGGTGGTAAAGGCACTGGATGAAGCCCCAACCGTTGCCCTAGAGGTAGCTGCCCCTGAGGTGTCTGGAACATAGCCGAAGCAACACGAAGAAGTGGCGGCAGGTCCTCCTCCCTCGGAGCCTGTAACTGAAGACCAGGAAGCAGCGCCTCTGACTTCCGCTCTGTAGGTGGGCGTTCCCCCAGTGGGTTCTTCCTCTGCTGCTACTGAAAGGCTTCCAGAGAGTGGCCCTAGTGCTGCAGAAGCTCAGGGGACCATACTTGTAGAGTGGGACCCTATTTTTGTTATGTAAAACCCCCTGGAGTCAGCGGAATTGAGCCCAGCAGGCCCATAGCCTAACCCTCTGGCATTGTCCATAGAGAACGTCTGCTCGAGCCTCTGACAAGTCCAGCTCGCCTTTGATCATGAGAGCAAAGCCCTGGATGAGGAGCACAACACCTTAAGGCATTGGTGTAACAGGCTCCATTTTGAGACCAGGCTTGCTCAGACAAGACTTGTTGACCAGAAGGAGTGGATCAAGAGGAAAAAATCCCGGATGGAATACTGGGACAAGCTGCTGGAGGAGAAGGAAGCTGCCATCAGGGCGCTTGATGCTAACTCTAGGGAGATCCTTGTGAAAGCCAAGGAGATGTGTGATGCTGCTGATGAGCGTCACAAAAACCTCAATGAATTGAAAGAGGTCCTCCTGAAGCGCCGAGCAGACCTTGAGGCGAGGGAAGAGAAGCTCCTAGAGCAGCAGGAGGATATTTTGAAGAGGGAGGCGGAGGTCACCTAGAAATTGACTCTGGGTGAACAGAATTTGGCAGATCGCAGCAAAAAGCTGGATCTATGGAGTAAAGAGGAAAAGGAGAAGTACTGGAAACTGGGGCAGGAGCTCTCGAAAAGAGAAGCTGATCTTGCCACTAGGGAAGGGAAAGTGAGAAGCAGGGATATGTGCTCTGTCTTGTTGGCCCCCTAGTATATGTGCACAATTCAAGTGTGTACATGTACCAAAGGATTTGACAGTATATTGATGACTTAAACGCTTCGAACTTGTAGATTTTAGGTCCGAAGTCTTTATTTCCGATGCATAGACGGCAGGCCCCCTGGGATTGGCGGAGCATGGTAGCTCTGACGGTACCCACCATCAACGTATAAAACATCGACGGTGGGTCCCCTGGGATTTATTGGAGCTTGATATGTCCAATAGCACCCAATGTCAACGCACGAATCGTTGAACGTAGGCCCCCAGGGGTGTCGGAGCTTAGTAGTTCCAATGTCACCCACTGTCAACATATTAAAGATCGATGGCAGGCCCCCTTGGAGGATGTCGGAGCTTAGTAGCTTCGACATTGCTCACCATCGCTATGAATTTCTGATTTTCCTGCACATTAAATACAAGAAAGAGTAAAATTCGTCCTCTTGTCTATAAATCATTTGTGACTTATCATTCTTATTTGAGTTTTAAATTCGAAGAAACCTGATATGGTAACAAGCATATTGATATAATCATTCTGGACCCATATGCTTTTTTAGTACTTACCCTACTGTGGCTTGCCTGGGTGTAAGTAGAGCGGCGTACTTAGGATGCAGGACCAGACTAAGTCGATAGCACACTCCGGACCTATGTTGGCTTGGTGTTTAGGCAACTAGACTATACAGCATGTTAAGATCCAAAGAGATCGACAATATAACTTATAACACATATGAATAACTTGGACAAAAAAAATTGAAAAAGAATTGCACAACTTCATTATAGACAAGAAGGATAAAAACAATATTTGAGATATCGAGCCTTGTACAAAAATAAATGCACGTGGAGTCTGTTTTCACACAACAATGTCTTTCATTATAGGTCCATATTACAGGGAGAAAATGACACAATTAGGATGCGGGACCAAGCTAAGTGCACTATACATCTTGTACTTGCCCAAGGCAGGTAGTTACACTTTTAGTACTTGTGATTGTATCATGTGTTACTAGAACTTCCCGAAGCCTCCCGGAGGGGTCCGGATGTTTTCCCGTAGGACCTACCAATCTCTGTATAGCGACTCTATAACATACATTATGTGTAATTACAGACTCACCTCTGTGATTCTAAGCATAAAACTTACAGAGGTGCTGGATCTTCCAAGGATTAGGAAGCAGAGTCCCATCCTCAGTTGCCAAGCGAACGCATCCGGGCAGGGATACTTTGATCACTCGGAAAGGACCTTCCCAACTGGGTGAAGTTTTTTAATTCCTTCACGAGTTAGTATCTTCAGAAGCACCAGATCACCTTCTTCAAGTTGTCGGTTGCGCACGTGCCTTTGATGATAGCGCTGGAGCGTTTGGCGATAACGTGCATTCCGAACAGCTGCTTGGCACCTTCCCTCATCGACGAGGTCAAGGTCTTCACGCTGGAGCTTGTCTTGCACGACATCGTCGAAGGTCCGGACTCAGAGGGACCCCAAGGTGATCTCCGAAGGAAGGACTGCTTCAGCTCCGTACACTAGGAAAAAGGGAGTCTCCCCATTTGACCGGTTAGGTGTTGTCCTGTTCGCCCACTATGTGGACTAAAGCTCTTCGATCCAGTTGGCTCCATGCTTTTTCAGGCGCTCATATGTGCATGTCTTAAGTCCTTTTAAGATTTATGCATTTGCTCCCTCGGCTTGGCCATTACTTGCTGGGTGAGCTACTGAGGCGTAGCTGAGTTGAATGTCGAGGTCTTCGCAATATTCTTGAAATGCAGCACTTGTAAATTGGGTTCCATTGTTAGTTATGACTTTATTTGGAACTTCAAATCTGCATATAATGGACTTCAAGAACTTGATTGCTGATTGCTTGTTGATTGTCATCAGTGGAGTTGCTTTTGGCCACTTGGTGAACTTGTCGATTGCGACATACAGGAACCTGTAACCTCCGACGGATTTTGGGAATGGTCCTAAGATTTCCATGCCCCACACAGTGAATGGCCATGTAGGAGGTATCATTTGTAGTAACTGATCCCGTGTATGAATCTATTTTGCGTAGAACTGGCACGCTTCACATTTTTTGACTAGCTCAACCGCATCTTGGAGTGTTGTAGGCCAATAAAAGCCATGCCGGAAGGCTTTACCAACCAACGTGCAGGAAGATGTGTAGTTCCCACACTCGCCTCCATGGATTTCCGCAAGATGCTTGCGGCCTTCTTCCCTTGCAATGCAGCACATTAGGATGCCGTTGGCACCGCGCCGGTAGAGATCCCCTTCTACCAACATGTATTTTTTAGCCAATCTGACAATCCGGTCAGCGGATACACTGTTTTCAGGAAGGATATTGTCTTTTAAGTAGCTTCGGATCTTCGAGATCCATGCATCAGGGCTAACTTGGGCTTCTGAGGCTTCTTTGTCGCGTTGCTCGGAGCTTCCGACAGCACCTACGACCCTTGGTGAATGCCATGGTAACAGGGCCATGGGGACTACCAGCTTTGAGGTGCTGGCCTCGCCCCCATCGCTCAGTTTGGCAGGCTAAGCTGTTGGTCTTGACAACCTCCGGATGAAGATTCCATCGGGAGCCAGAGCTCGGGTTGAAGCATTCATCGAGAGGTCGTCAGCTTCAGCGTTATGAAGGCGCTGAACATGGTGGAGATCCAGGACTTCGAAGTCCTTCTTAAGCCTCTGGACTTAAAGGAGATAAGAAGCTAGTTGGGGATTGTTACAAGACCATTCACCTTTGACTTGTTTGATGATGAGTTGGGAATCACCCTTCACCAACAGCTGTTTAACACCATAAGATAGTGCCACCTTGAGTCCGCAGATGAGAGCTTCATACTCTGCCATATTGTTGGTCGTCTTGAAGTCAAGGTGAACCATGTACTTCACCTTCTCCCCAGTCGGAGTGAGGAGAAGAATTCTAGCTCCAGCCCCCTGCTTTTGCGCGAACCCATCGAAGTAGAGGGTCCAATGAGGCTTGGTGAATACCGAAACCTTGGGTTCCAGTTTCTGCTCACTGGGGCCCCTAGGGTTTGATGGAGAGGGAGTCCATTCTGCCACAATGTCAGCCAAAGCTTGACTTTTGATTGCTTGTCGTGACACGAATTCGAGATCGAACTCGTCCAACTCCGCTGCCCACTTTGCAATGTTACCAGTAGAGTTGGGGTTATGCAAAATAGCAGGCAGTGGAAAAAAAGTTACCACTGATATTTTGTGGGCTTGTAAGTAGTGACGAAGCTTCCTTGAGGCAATAAGAACTTCATAAAGCAACTTATGCACCTCAATGTTTCTTGTCTTCGCGTCGTGGAGTACTTCGCTGATGAAGTACACTCGGTGCTGGAAGGTCCGGACCCTCTCAAAGGGGCCCCTAGCTTCCTCTCCATCGACCCAAACCCTGCCAGAGGGGTCTGGTCCTTTTTTTCTAAGCTTCTTGGACCATCCCGGAAGGGTCCAAAACTTCTTGTTCGACCCGAACCTTTTTAGAAAGGTCAGAATCATCTTGGTCGGCTAGGTGAACCCCCTCAAGTGAGTGAGGTTGATCTTCTAGCACTTCACATTAAGGTTCCGTGTCCAGAGGTTGGGACCCAGACACGCCTTCAAGTAACTCCGTACCCTTCTGGAGGGGTCTAAGCTCCTGGATTGGTTGTGGCTCCGGTCTTTCCGCGACCAGGACCATGCTGACAACTTTGGTAGTTGCAGAAATGTAAAGTAGTAAAGGCTCACCAAGATTCGGAGCTACCAATATTGGCAGTGTGGTGAGGAGTTGTCTCAACTCTTGAAATGCTTTTTCTGCTTCTTCAGACCAATGAAAATGGTCCAGACTTCCTCAAGAATTTCAAGAAGGGAAGTGTCCACTCTACCGGTCTTGAGATGAATCGGCTGAGCGCAGCTAGACATCTAGTTAATTTTTGGACATCATTGATGCGAGCTGGGGGCCGCATATCTTCTATGGCCTTGATCTTCACCGGATTTGCTTCAATTCCTCGGTCAGTCACCAAGAAACCTAGAAGCTTCCCGGAGCTAACCCCGAAGTCACATTTGTCTGGGTTCAGCTTGGAGCGCGTGATGTGCAACTTGTCGAAGACAGCTTGTAAGTTGTCAAGGAGTGACTCCTTGTTCTTGATCTTCACGACGATGTCATCAATGTACACATCCACCAAGTCTCTGATTACCTCTCCGAATGTCTTGTACACAGGTCGCACAAATGTTGAAGCAGCATTTTTGAGACCAAAGGGCATGACAGTATAACAATACAATCCATCTACTGTTATGAAGGCAGTATGCTCTACATCTTCCTTAGACATTTGTCTTTGATGACATCCAGAATATGCTTCTAATAAAAAAATACCTCACACCCGGAGGTGGAGTCCACTATCTGATCTATCCTAGATAGTGGAAATGGATCCTTTGGACATGTCTTATTTAAGGTGGTGTAGTCAATGCACATCCAAAGCTTCCCACCAGCCTTGGGGACCACAACTGGGTTTGCCAGCCATTTTGGGTGAAACACCTCCCGGATGAAACTAGCTTCGAGCAACTTTTTGATCTCCTGTCGGATGAAGTTTTGTCGCTCGATTGATTGCTTCTAGGGATTCTGGTGTACAGGCCGTGCGTTGGGATAAATCTTCAAAGTGTGCTCAATCACCTCCCTAGGGATCCTAGTAATTTGCGACGGTTGCTAGGCAAACACGTCAACATTAGCCCAGAGGAAGGTGATGAGCGCGAGTCCCTATTTGTTGTTCAAACCTCCCGATATACGGGTAGTCTGAGCAGCATCAAAACCAATTTGGACGACTTTGATGGGAACGTTGGTGTCTTTGCTTGGTTGCACATGAGGTGCAGAGGTAGAGCCTCGATGACGAATGCTCGGGGGATTCAGAACTGGCTCCTTACCGGATGCTTCTTCCTGCGCTGTAGTAAGCGCATAGAGTTCTTCCAATGCAGTGATTCCTGTGGTGCGACTTCTGCGGATCTAGAGAACGCCCGCATGTGTTGGCATCTTCAAGACTAAGTAACTATAATGGGCAGTGGCCATCAATCTGTATAAGGCAGGCCTACCAAAAATGGCATTAAACGGCAAACTGATCTGCATGACGTTGAAGAACAACTTCTCGGCTCTGTAATTCTCCCGAGTGCCGAAGGTCACTGGGAGTGTGATGGAGCCGAGGGGTAATGGCCCCCAGACCTACCCCAGAGAAAGGTCGAGATGGGCGAAGGTACGAAGGTCAGAGCTGGAGCTTGAGGAAGGCTTCGAAGCATATGAGGTTTAGCCATGCATCTCCGTCCACCATTACATGGTGAAGTTGGATATTGTTAATGGTTGGTGAAACCATCAACGGGAGTTTTCCAGCTCCGATCATGTTGCGGGGGCAGTCCGAAGCATCAAAAATGATGGGAGTGTCCATCCACTTCCGATGAGGCTCTGTCCTAGCAGTGGGAGCTACAACGTCCATGTCCCGCCGCATTGTCTTGAGGATGCGGCGATAGGTGATGTCCCAAGAACCACCATAAATGGTGTTTAGGGATTTCTGATGCTCGTTGTTAGAGACATCGGAATCATCGTGGACAGTGTTGTAGACATCTTTCAGGACCTTCTTGGGTCCTGAAATCCTAGCTCCTCTTCAGTCGGAGCTTCGTCGACTTTTTGTTTCCCTTCCCGCTGGCGAAAGGAGCTTCTTTCCGGCTCTTGTTGTAGCGCTCGGCAAGGTTCTGAACCTCTCGACATTCTTCCAGACTGTGTTTGTCCGTCTTGTGGATCGGACACCACACTTTGGAGCTGCCACCATCTTCTGAGGATGGTCGAGGTTGTTTCTAGGGGCGTGGCCCCTGGCCACCCGGAGCTGCAGCAGCCGCAGCGGTAGGTGCGCCGACCAACGGTTTCTTCTTTCTGTTGGGCTTCATTTTCTTTTTGCTACCTCCGGATGTAGTGGCTTCAAATTTGGAGACCTTCTTGTTGGCCTCTGGAGCTGTCTTGGAGTGCATCTCACGGCCCTCCGCAGCTTTAGCACATTTGTCTGCTAGACTAAAGATTTTCGTGACGCTGGTGACTTCTTTTATTGCCAGCTTCTCCAGCATCTTTTTGTCCCGAACGCCCTGTCTGAATGCAACAATATCAGAGGCGCTCGAGATGGATGGGATGGTATTGCGTACCTGAGAGAATCATTGGATGAAGGATCGCAACGACTCTCCTGTTTTTTGCTGGACAGCAAAAAGGTCCAGTTCAGTGCCATGTCAAGTGTATGAACTCATAAAATTAGCAGTGATCTGTTGGCATGCTCCACCCAACTATTAATGGAGTCAGGCGGGAGGCTCATAAACCAGGACCTAGCGGTTCTGGTTAAGGCCACTGGGATGTAGTTGGCCATCACGTCCTCATCACCCCCCGCTACAAGTATAGCAGTGGAGTAAATTTGAAGAAATTCATTGGGGTTGACAGTCCTATCGAATTTCTCTGGTAAATGAGGCCAAAACTTTTGTGGCCATCTAACCATGCGTAAGTGCATAGCCAGGGCAGGACAACCTCCCCTACTCCTTGAGGAGCAGGGTTGTCCTGAGCCTCTCGCCTTTTGTGAGCACGTTGGATATGGACGCAGTTGTCCTGCTGCCAGTAACGGCGATCAAGTTCCGACCATAGGTCATGGGTTGGAATCATGTTGATGGTGTGGGTGCGTCGTGCCCCAGGAGGCAACGAGGTCACCTGCTAGGATGCAGCACATCTCCTTTGCTGCGAGACTTGTGGGCCAAGTCGGCCCGACAAGGGTCGTCGTTGTGATGGTGATCGCCCCAAAGGGGGAGGACCTTGATTGTTGATGCAAGCGGCTGCAGCTGCAGCAAGATGGTCAACATCAGCTCTCGACTGTTGCATAGCACCCTGGGGTGCCCCTGGATGCGGTGGGTGTTCTAGGAGAGCTCGCGCGACAATGAGCGCATGCCCAGGGTTGTTCTTTGTCGATGCAGTGATCGACGCAGGTGCCCCATCTTATCGCTCAACATTGTATTCCGGGACAGATGGCCGCTATAGTGCAATAGTGCCTGCCGGAACAATGGCACCCGTTGGCTGCTGCACGTTGGAGGGATTGCCTCGAGTAGGTTGTTCAGCGCGATTGTCGTTGGAAGATCCTGCGGCAGAATTCACCATCTTGAGATCTCGGCTGCCCCTACCAGGCGCACCAAATGTCGAAGTGTAGCAATGACACTTCCCCCAGTACTACTAAAGTGTAGCCCACGGAGGTTCTTGTTTTGGTTGGGGTGCGGGAGATCAAGATCAAGATGGTAACACAGGAGATTTATGTGGTTCAGGCCGCCTGAGCGTAATACCCTACTCCATGGGGTGTGTGTTGTTGTATTGAGAATAAATAGTGTGCATAGTGCCTCTTTCCCTTTGTCTTCGTCTCGTGCGTTCAGTCCTTTTATAATCCAAGGACTGACCGTTACAATGCTTGCCTAGCCCGACATGTGGCCCTGGCGTATTTAATAGCCTAATACACTGTCTAAGAGTATTAAGCGTGCTTAATGGTGTAATAATGTGCCTTGATGGCTTCGTTACTCCTATTAACAGTGCACTGATCTTGTGTCATTAATATAGCATTAATGACATGTAATCATGTCTTGGAACTGCTACTTTAACTACCCTTGAATGTCCGTGCTGGAGGAGATCTGCCCATGTACTCGTTGGTGAGGTGGGTCCGGGCGCTCCACACGTGGAAGCTCCGGAGCTTCCCCTTGCAGGGAGGTAGCTCCGGATCCACTATACACGTGTCAGCACCGGAGCTTCCCTCTACTGGGGGTTAGGTCCGGGGTTGTTATGCACGTGTCGATCGCGGAGCTTCCCTGTGTTGGGAGTTTAGCTCCGGATTTACATTACACGTGTCAATCCCCGGAGCTACCCATATGGGGGATGCGGGTCCAGTGTAATATGACATGTGGGGCCTGAGGAGATCTTCAACTTTGACAGGTAGAACTCTCTTGCACTTCTTGCGGTACCGTGGGGTACCCGGTACGCAGGGTACCGACACACGCTTTCTCATGTTTTGCATGTCGACTCCTTAGATTATAACCTTCTTTCCATATCTCAATTATGTGACAAGAGTTATAATTGCTTGTTCACTAATGAGAGTGTGACTGTCTCTAGAAGGAGTGATGACTCGGTTGCATTCAAGGGTGTGTTAAAGGAAAAGCTTCATCTTGTTGACTTTAACAAAGATAAAGCCGAACTTGACACATGCTCGATTGCAAAGACCAACATTGGTTGGCTGTGGCATAGACGGCTAGCACATGTTGGTATGAGAAATCTTCAAAAACTCCTTAAGGGTGATCACATTCGAGGTTTAAAGGATGTTGTTTTTGAGAAACACAGACCTTGTAGCGCGTGCCAAGCCGAGAAGCACGTAGGAGCACACCATCCCGTGAAGAACGTCATGACACGACAAGACCGCTCGAGCTACATCACATGGATCTATTTGGTCCAATTGCTTACATAAGCATCCGCGATAACAAATATGGTTTAGTAGTTGTTGATGATTTTTTTGCGTTTCATGTGGGTTTTCTTTTTGCATGATAAGAGAGAAACTCAAGGAACCCTCAAGAAGTTTCTCAAGCGTGCCCAAAATGACTTTTCATTGAAGATCAAGAACATACGAAGTGACAATGGCATGGAGTTCAAGAACACCCAACTTGAGGAGTACCTAGACGAAGAAGGAATAAAACATGAATTTTCAGAACCATACTGTAAAACCCCACTTTTATGGCATGTTAAGTTCATATGGGTTTTGTGATCAACTATTTTAGATATCCAATATAATGGTGCACATGAACTATGCCATCCAAAACTTTTCTTGCACCCTTTGTTAAATTCTTTTAACATGGGTATTAGACTTCACCATGAATCCAAATTATATTCTATTCACCTTTTTAAGAATAAGAATTTTTGGATAAGATTTAGTATGCAATGCACAATGAAGCCCTAATAAGCTCTAAACCAAATATTCAAATTAAGGGCTCTAAATTTTTCCATGAGCTCCTAAATTCCTCAGTAGCATACTTACAAAGTTTCAAGATTTTAGGAACTCCTTTGCTATTTTAATTGAGACGCTCTACGAATTTGAATCAAGTTTAAATTCGAATTCAAAGTCTGGTAAATATAGATTTGAACATAAAGATCTAAACCCACCATTGTGTTCATCACAATCCTGACTTATCCCTGAAGTTTCATGATTTTTGGAGATCATTTACTATTTTTAAGTGATTTACTAAAGGTGCAGTGGCTGTGGGGCTGACTGGCGGGACCCACCAGTCAGCAGCCCACGTGCAGCCGCATTTCAGCGCGCGCTGCGCCCGCCACAGCGACGGCGTGCATGCACAGCTCGACACCAGCCCTCCACCGCCGTTGAACCCTATAAATAGCGCCCTGGACTCTCCCTTATCAACTCCCAGTCGCCCTTATCACCTCCCACCTCGCCGAGTCGACGAATTTCGCCATTTCCATCCCGCGCGCGAGCTTCCCACCGCCGGCGCCGCGCGCCCGTTGCTGGCCAACCGGAGCACTCTCGCGCCAAGCTTCCAACAGCTAGGTGATTCCTCTCTCCCTCCTCTATCTTCCGGGTCGATCTTTTCGTTGCATAGTTGACGGTTTGGCCGATGATTTTGAGGCTATACCGACGGTCGCCGTCGTTTTCACCCCACGCTGTCCCTGCTCCACGTTGCTAGGCTACTGCATGCCGTCTCGTGCTTCGCCTCCCATAGCAAACTGGTGCGCCGGGACACGCTCTACGTAACGGTAGAAGCCATTCCTGGTTTGCGCGTATATCGAGCAAGTTAGCTAGGTTTTACTCTCGGCCGAAGCTTATGAACACGCTCGGTATTTTATGCAATTAGAGTTCCATGCTTAATCACCCTTCCCGATTGCTAGCAAATGGTTTCTACGCTCTCTTGCGCATCCTCACGAACTGGAATCACCGGAAATGATCGAGTGTAGCTCAAGAATCGCGAGTTCTCCCCTCCGCCGGTGAAAAGTTGCCTCTGTCGCCGTCGACGACTACTTTGCTGACCGTTTCATGACGATAGCGCATGTCTCGCGCGTTCCTCATGATTCCAGGAAACTTTCCCAGCCTTTTTAGACGGATTTTAGCCACAGGGCGGCCGTTCCGACATGGCCGGGGCCCTAGCATCCGCCGCCGCCGGTGCACCGTGGTTTCCGACCGTCGGCAGACCTCCCCGACCCCACCATCGTGCTCAGCGCATGATTTTACGGTCGGGTGCCCAAGGATGGGAGCTGCGGTGGCCAGAAACTCCAATCCGGCGAGGCTCGCCGGAGAGCACCGCCGCGGGAGCCCTCGCGCCGCCCGCGCCGGAAGGTAGAAGACGACGCGGCGGGTCCCGCGTGTCAGCGGCTGTAAAACCCGTCGGATCAGGTGTGGCCACGGGATCTGCTGTGGCTACGCGGTGGATATCTGTGGCCCCCGTGTGGTTTAAATACTATTGGTCCATTTTAAAACAGTGGGGCCCACGAGTTAAATCAAATTAGGAATTTATTCCAGATTAGGCTCCAACTTAGAAAATCCATAACTTTCTGTAGGATACTCCAAAAATCTTCAAACAAATTTTGTTTGAAAGCCCTTGAGCTCTAGTTTCTGTAAATACCAATTAGGTTCTGTGAAACTCAAAGTTAAATCCTGTAGGAAATAATCTTCCCTAATGCAAATGCAATTTTTCCAGACAAGATATCCACGGGAAAAATCCCCAAAATTCACATAAAATTTATTGTCCTATTCTTGATTGTCAGGAAAAGTTTGAGAGCCATAGCACCTGTTTAACTCTCTGTATAATTCAATTTCCTTTTTCAGTTATTGAATTTTCACAGCTATTAGGTTGCTTTATTAGGTCCCAAAATTTGACTGAATCTTCTTTTAGTCATACCCTAGCTCCTGTTAAAATCTTGGATTTAATTAACCTACTATACTAGTTCTAAATCAGTTACAAACTAAATATTGATTTAATGTCTAGAAACTAAATTATAAAGTAAATCCAAGATTTTCTTGCCGAATTAGAAATACAATAACTCCTTCCCCACAGCTTAGAAAATTATGAAACAAATTTTGCTAAGATCAGAACCACTCCCTCTATCTTGATTATCAACTGTTAGCTAGGTTCAAGCTACAGTTTCCTCTCGGAAATTTTTGGAAGTTGATTGCTTGCCATACTTTCGGAGACCACAATCTGCTATGATCATCTCCTGTTCATTGCAAGAGCCTTGATCATATTCCCTAGTATCTACCATCGAAGTTCCAAAACCAATTAAGGTCCCTGTCATATAGTGATCACCATGAATTAATTTGTGGTCTTAAAATAATTAAATTTCAGAGTCATTTATATATCCATGTTATCTGCATATCGTATAGTGACCGAAGTCGAGGAGGAGCCAGAAGCCTTGGAAGAGAACCTTCCCATTTTTAACTCAGACTGTGACCTGCAGCAAGGCAAGCCCCGGTTTGCATTTAAGTCGTTTATAAACTTTTGCTTTATCACTATGATGAGTAGTATATGAATTGTGCATTACGTTTAGGGTGAATGATACTCCACATGCATGACCAAAAATCCCAGGGTTTATTTGGCACGAGTTACAGTTTGACCTGTAGTAACTGCTTTGCTAATGCATAGGAAATCCGGTAGAAGTCGAGTAGTTGGAATCTACTCGCGAGAGATGTATCTCACAGGATTGGTTGAATAGAAAATGGCTTAATATAATGAAATTGAGACCGGGCAGGGAATGGATAGGAAGCGGCGAGAATTGAGTCTCGGTCGCATAGCCCTGCCTGTGTCGATTAAGGCCCGTCCGTATGCGGCCCCTTCGGACAAGCTTGAATTGTACCGGCAACATAATGGACGTATGGAATCCAATAAACTGACGTAGCTTGGTCACTTGGGTGTCGAGGCATACCGTTCCATTTTATAGGTGTGGGTTGAGGGTAGCAAGGTGTAAATCCGCTGGTGGGCACGTCAGAGTACACCCCACGCAGGGACCTCCTGCCCGTGACGGATCGACCGGTTCGGCATTTGAGTGTCTTGCGAAAGGTTGCCATATACGCCTAGTACTGAAGTGTTATGTAGGTACGGGTGTGCTCGCTGACACTTCCGAACGACGTATGTGTCGTGTTGTCCGGGTGTGTCCTGATTGCAATCACTGTCCCTCGCAGTAATAGAGTACCACTTGTCTGTCGCAGTCGTGACGTAGTAAATACTAAAGAAGTCAGAAAAGTCATATGATATTGAATTATAATTACTTTGCAACCTTGTTTGGTTTAGAGATAGTATAACTAAAGATTTACAGTTTCCCCATACTTTAGCTGTATTAGCATTATGTGCTTTGGGCATGTCATATCATCGGTAAAGCGTTTCTTATTTTATTGTGGAGCCCATGATGTGCCGTGCTCAGAGAATGTCATTTGCTACTTAAAACTTGATTATAAGGATCCACTTGTAGGCGAGTCATTTATGCTATTCCTTACCTATGTTTAGTGTCCCCGTGCATCTGTCTAGTGAGACGGTTAAGTCTTGCTGAGCCTTATGCTCACGTTTGCAGTTAACGAGTTTTTGCAGGTTACTCTGTTGAGGATGGGTTTGACGATGAGGCAACACCCCCTCCAGGGTGTACAGCCGAGTGGGAACCCTGCACGCCGCCATAGTTTGCGTGTTGCTAGTGCAAAGTATCCCAGGCATGGATAACTTTGCTTTTGCATAGCTAGTGCCGAGAGCGTAGCTGTGATATATATATATATTTTTCTTTTCCTATAGTATTGTAAAAACTTCCGCTGTGTATTAAATAAAAGACGTGGTCTTGTACTTTATTCTGGTTCTATTCTTGTAAACTGTTGGGTGTCGCATCGCACGACACCACCCAATGAGATCCTCGGATGTGTGGATTCCGGTCCCCACAGACATGGTATCAGAGCTTCATTGGGAACAGTATACCGGAAAAGAACATATTTTCAAAAATTAGGAACTTGAGTGAGGAATTAGTTATATATGCCTTTATAAGGAGTATTACTAGTATAAGTTATAAAGGTGGTAAACTAACTATGTGTTGTTATATTCTGCAACGACGCTCCGACATCAGGTAAGAGGTAAGGTACGCCACCGAGAGCGGATCAATCTCGGTAAGCTCAGCATACGAGAGGTGGTATGTGAAATTCCCGTGGCTTGGAACGGAAAGTCAATATGAGTCTTTGAAACTTTCCATGTTTTTGAGAACATATGACACGCGGTACCCCAGCGTGACACAAAGTTAGAGGGAAACCCCGTCGGGTGGTATGTAACCCGATAGTGTGTTCTCATATCTATGAGAACATGCGAACACGTATGCCCGAGCGTGTATAAGCCGGATCGTACGGGAGTCTTTGCTGTACAGACGTATTTACAGCCATGTACCTCGAGACATGGCCTCGCTCGAGGACGACTCACGCCAGAGTCTTATGCATTTACTTTTAGTTATGTATTATTGTGACTGCCTGTCGTGTTTCCCCGTGCCGCCCTTGAGGTGCGAAGGTGTGAAAGGGGATTGTTTGTCTTCTGCAGGTACACTAACTCCGGTAGCAGCCCGTGTAGAAGCCGTTTGTGAGAGAGCGAATTAGGGACCACCTATAGTCGTAACCGGAAGTACCGGATAAAATTTTCTTTGGTGAGATACGTAGTACCATTAGTATCAAACATGATACTAGACCCTCCCCACCGACAGAATGGTTGCATTGTGTTTTGAGAAAGTCCGACTATCAGATACTGATAATTTCGGGCTCGACTTGATAAGGTAGATAGAACCAAGATTCTTGCTTTCTGGTTGAAGTGGCTCAACTTCGCCAGGTTGTAATCTTGGTTAGCGATTAGATAACATAAGAGTATCCTACATAGATGGAAAGCTCGTGAAGGCCTCTCCAACTTTTCCGTTGACTATAAAGACAGAAAAGCTTGTTAATCTGTTGAAAACGGGGGTTTACTGTAATTACTCCATATGAACCCACCTTCGTACCCGTTTTCTGTATTCTTGCCATAACTCACTGTAGAAAAATCCACTACCTGATTGGGATATATGTTTGAGAAGGGTAGGTGGAGATTTACGAGTTTGTTATGGGGAGTCTTTCCTGATTTTTATTGGAGTTTAACCAAATTGGGAAGTCAGCACAGTGAACTGCATGACTGCTGATGCAAACCAGTCAGTTTTACTGTTAAGTTTGGATAGTTATAACTCCTAATCCAGAACAGTGATATGGTTGCACGTATACATTTCTGGAAAGATTAGGAAGTCACCTATCAACTTTATTTACCGCTCCTGACCTGGATCTGGGTATAGCTATGCCTAATTCCATTTGTCGCAAATTTGTTTCCTGCAGTCCCGAACTTGGAACAGTTTGCACATAGTTGTGGATTGATGCATAATACATTCATGACAAGGTTTTCGTGGTGGAACTTCTATAGTTCTGGTTTGTTAACACGATGTCACTCGATGTTATTTTGACATTGCCTCAATATCTTATCATGATGAACCTGTATAGAATGTGGAGATAAGCCCATATACAGGGGAGGTTCTGTCGAAATTTCCAGAACCCTTGAGTCAACTCAAAACCGGTATGGATTGTTCATACTAGTTCAGAAGTGGCTGTATGAGTACAATCTGGAAAGGTTTTGAAGTGTACTACAACTTTTGTATTCAACTTAACTTTTAATTCGGGCTTTTCCTGTATGAAACTTATGGGTTAATACAGGAAGGTCAGATGAACCAGAACTGTGATCATTTCCAGTTTGCAGCTTTGCCTGAACCAATTGATTATGGATATTTCCTTTTGTCCCACATCATCGGTGATTGGGTTGAATACTTAAACGATGTATTGACATCCGGGTATGTTTGTCCACAGATGGCAGCACCAAGAATTCCGTTGACGAATGGATGGGTGTTCTCAACATGCACCGGGCAAGCCGGTTTCCCGGACGTGTTTGCACGGTTGCTCCGCCAGTTTGGCTATCTGGTGTTACCTAGCTATTGGGGCAAGAAGTTCCAGGAGGGCGGTATGTGGAGTTGCACCATCTATGTCGATGTGCCTGCCGGTCCACTGCACCTCGGATGGGCTCCATACTCCATCAAGATCAAAGGATTGATATTAGAAGAAACATGGAGCTACGCCGCAAGTGTTGCCATAGGGAGGTTTTGCAAACTCCATTACCGTCATCTGGTGGGTACTCCGTATGAGTTCTTTCCAGTCAACGGCAGGGCTTCTGAAGCCTGGGCAACCCGCTTGCTTGCGGAGGTGGGAGAGCATGGTGAAACATCCGCAACAGCCTTAGCAATGTATGCAGCAGCATCACATCGCGAGAAGGGTAATCAAAGGGCATGCATAAAAGAATTGACAAACAACCTAAAGCAAGCCATGATGCGAGCAAATCACTTTGAGTGGGCAAATGACGGACTTAGGGATATGATGGCTCCTCTCAATCATCGTTTGAACCTTAGGGAGAATCAGTGGCATGACGCTGTTATGGATTTGGCCGCGTCTCGCCAGGAGACTCTAGAGAGAGATATTGATCTGGAGGCAAGCCTACTCTATGGGCACCAACGGGACACCCAGTTGAACGTGGTGACTGCGGACAGGGATCAGTCCAGAGTAGAGGCTCAGAACTGGAAGACCAGCTGTGAACAGGCTCAGCAGGAGAATGAGGCCTGGGGAATGTTTATGATACAGGCAGATTGGCAAGCTATGGCTGCCAAGAAGACGTTGATGTTGAATGATGTATCAACTTCTACTCTAGCACCCGTATCAGTGGTGCCTAGCCCTGAAAATTAAGAGGAAGAAGAAGACCCAAAGGAACGTGAATACGTCGAGTAGGGCGTATTGAAGTGAGATGGGGTAGCACTTCCGCCAACGCAGGGCAACATATGGTTAAATGGTTGCTAGTTCTCTTTTGTGACCATGTTTGTGTCATATTAAGAATAATGGTAGTGATGTCTAGATAATTAGATGAGTATGACATATCAGGAAGACCAAGTATGGTAGAGATGTATTTCCATAAAGGGAGTCCATCATTTTGGGTTTACTACTGTAAACTTGGTCTTGAGATGATATATTTTGTATAAAGTTTGTGCTTTATCAATATATGTAAATGTTATGCATCGTCTATTATTATCTACCGCATTTCTAAGGGAGGATGAACTTGGGGCAATGGGACTTACCGTGTTAATCATTGTATTGCAGTATGGTGCGTACTCGTACAGCCTCAGAGGTGGGAGGATCTAGTGGAGGACAGGGGGATGACACACCACCCCCGGGGCAGAATACACCTCAGACGCAACCACCTCCACCACCTCCAACCACACTCCCCAGGAGTCTCGCGTAGGTTCTCGCTGCAGTGCTCGGCTCGCGCGACGAGCAAACCGAGTTACTGCGGACGTTGGTGCAGCACTCGTCCCGTCGAGGGGGACGGCAGGATGATGGACCGCGTCAGCAATTTCAGAGTTCCTACTCTGATTTCTCATCGACACATCCACCGGTATTCAGAGAGGCCGATGAACCGTTGGATGCGGATTACTGGCTCCGCACCATTGAAGGAAAGTTCGGTTTACTCGAGGTAACCGAACAGCAGAAGACGTTGTTTGCAGCGCAACAACTGCAGGGGTCTGCTGGTGCGTGGTGGGCCAATTACCTTGTCGCACGCCCCGCAGGCCATGTCGTAAGCTGGACCGAATTCCGGGAGGCGTTTCGCGCCTACCACATCCCTCCCGGGATTATGAGGAGGAAGCTTCAAGAGTTCTTGGAGCTAAAGCAAGGAGGAAGGAGTGCATACGAGTACTCCAAATCATTCAACCACTTGGCCCAATATGCTCAGGACCAAGTGAATACCGAAGATCGGAAGCGGGAATGTTTCTACCGGGGTTTGAACCCCAAGTTGAAGGACAAGCTTGTCCTGTTCAACCGAGGCAGCTTCAACGACATAGTCAATGCCGCTATCATGCAGGAGGACGCTACGCGCGAGCTGTCCTCAGATAAGAAGAAAAGGAGTGTCCTGCAGGGCAGCGGAGGTGGTGCTCCTCAGAAGTACCGTATGGTGTATCGATCACCATCCGGCCAGAGGTGGCAGCCGCCATCACGACCACCAATGTCCAATGGTCGCCAGTTTAGCAACTCCGGATTCCGGCCGCAGCAACAACAGGGGATGGTCCCACGTGCACTTCCACCTCCACCACGTGCACCGGGATTCCGTCCTCCCCTTCGTATTGGCCAAACCCCGTACACGTGTTTCACGTGTGGACGTACGGGGCACTTCGCCAAGGATTGTCCGCAGAATCGACAAGGCGGGGGGCAATCATCCTACCAGGGGGCCAACCCACCCCGCAATCAGTTCAAGAAGCCAGCCACCAGACCCGGCAACATCCACCACCTCGCCATCGAGGACGTTCCGGAAGGCGCACCCGTGCTCACGGGTACGTTCTCTGTCTTAAATCATTCCGTAGTCATACTTTTTGACTCCGGAGCTTCACACAATGTCATTAGTAAATCTTTTGTCGTTAAAAGTCAATTGCCTGTTATCTCCACAAAAACTCCATATATGATTTGCACTCCAGCAGGGAGGGTAGTAACATATGAGGTAGCCCATAAAGTGCCTCTTGACCTAGATGGGAACGTCTATCCTACCTCCTTCATTATCCTAGAGACTCAAAAGCTAGATATCATCTTAGGAGTGGCATGGTTGCAATACCATGGTGCTATTCTTGATATCGTTCCTCGAAAAATTTATCTAAACTCTCCACTCCATCAGCCCCAGGTTCTCAATCTTGAGAACATCATTCCATTAGACCCATCCACTCACAACACCGAGGTTATGGAACTTAAGGATATTCCGGTAGTATGTGAATACCCCGACGTGTTTCCTGAAGATCTTCCTGGTATGCCCCCAGAGAGAGATATAGAGTTCAAGATTGAACTGGCACCAGGAACAGTGCCAATTTCTAGACCACCCTACAAGATGGCACCCAAGGAACTTGCAGAACTAAAGGAAAAATTAACTGAACTTGAGAGCAAAGGTTTTATTCGTCCAAGTTCATCACCATGGGGTTGTTCTGCACTGTTTGTAGAAAAGAAAGATAAGACCTTGAGGCTGTGTGTAGACTATCGTCCGCTTAATGCGGTCACTATCAAGAACAAGTATCCACTACCGCGCATTGATATTCTTTTCGATCAATTGGTGGGTGCTAAAGTGTTTTCGAAGATGGATCTTCGTTCTGGTTATCATCAAATTAGAATCCGACCAGAAGATATATCCAAGACAGCATTCTCAACAAGGTATGGACTGTATGAGTATCTGGTTATGTCCTTCGGATTAACCAACGCCCCGGCTCATTTCATGTATCTCATGAACTCAGTATTCATGCCGGAATTGGACAAGTTTGTCGTGGTCTTCATTGACGACATACTTGTGTATTCAAAATCCGAAGAAGAACATGCTCAACACTTGCATATTGTGCTTCAGCGATTACAGGACCATCAGTTGTATGCTAAGTTCAGCAAGTGTGAATTCTGGATCAACCAGGTGCCATTTTTAGGGCACATCATATCAGCAGAAGGTATTGCAGTTGATCCAAGAAAGATCAAGCAAGTCCTCAAATGGGAGTCTCCAAAGTCTGTACATGAAGTCCGAAGTTTCCTGGGTTTAGCAGGATATTACCGGAGGTTTATACCTAGTTTCTCCAAAATAGCTAAACCAATGACAGAACTTCTGAAGAAAGGACAAAAGTATGTATGGACTGAGGCATGTGAGGCAGGTTTCAAAGCATTGGTGAAACACCTTACAACGGCACCAGTTTTAGCCCAACCAGACACAACCAAAGCATTTGATGTCTATTGCGATGCATCTGGGATTGGTTTAGGTTGTGTGTTGATGCAAGAGCGAAGAGTGATCGCGTATGGATCGCGACAGCTTCGGAACCACGAGCAGCACTACCCGACTCATGATCTTGAGCTGGCTGCTGTGGTATTGGCATTGAAGATGTGGAGGCATTATTTACTGGGTAATCTTGTGCACTTGTATACTGATCACAAGAGTTTGAAATACATTTTCACCCAGAAGGATTTGAATATGCGACAACGGAGATGGTTAGAGTTGATCAAAGACTATGAAATTGAGATCCACTACCATCCAGGTAAAGCAAACGTAGTCGCAGACGCTCTGAGCCGCAAGTCCCATATCAACAATCTTTCCATTACCTCGATAGAGGGAAAAGAAGAACTGAGTCTCTACTTGGTTCCATATGGGGCGCTCTACAATCTCGCTCTCATTCCTACCATCAGGGAGGATATTGTAGCAGCTCAGCAGGAAGACATAGGGGTGTCGCATATTCGACAAAGAATGATAAAAAGGGAAATGAAATGTTTCCATAGTGACAAAGAGGGTACCATCTGGTTTAACGACCGTATAGTGGTACCCCGAAACATGGAACTTAGAAAGAAGATACTGGACGAAGCTCATTTGTCCAAGTATTCCATTCATCCGGGAAGCAACAAGATGTACCAAGATTTGAAAAAGAAATTCTGGTGGACTCGGATGAAGAGAGAAGTAGCTAAATACGTGTCCGAGTGTGATACGTGCCGGCGAGTGAAGGCCGACCATATGAAGGCAGCGGGACAGCTTCAACCTTTAAGCATACCGGCTTGGAAATGGGAGGATATCAGTATGGATTTCATTGTTGGGTTGCCTCCCACTCTCCACAAACACGACTCAATTTGGGTGATCATTGACCGACTGACTAAGACGGCACACTTCATTCCCGTCAATACCAACTATCGGTCATCAAAGTACATGGAATTATATATTGCCAGAATCGTATGTCTCCACGTAATACCCCGCACCATCATCTCAGATCGTGGGGCTGTATTTATTTCGCGATTCTGGGAGCATCTCCACGCTGCACTGGGAACCAAGTTAATTCGGAGCTCGGCCTATCATCCTCAGACTGATGGACAAACTGAACGGGTGAATCAAGTGCTTGAGGACATGCTTCGTGCCTGTGCCATCCACCATGGTAAGAATTGGGATGACCATCTACCATTGGCGGAATTTTCGTACAACAACAGTTACCAGGCTAGCATCCAGGTGGCGCCATATGAAGCTCTTTATGGCCGCAAGTGTCGCACACCTTGAACTGGTGCGAACCAGGTGAACGGGCAGTGTACGGCATCGACTTAGTAAATGAAGCCGAGGATCGAGTTCGCACTATTCAGGCGAATCTCAAAGCTGCTCAGTCTCGTCAGAAGAGCTACGCAGACAAACGACGTCGACCTCTTCACTTCGAAGTTGGAGATCAAGTTTATCTCCGGGTATCCCCGATGAAGGGTATCCATCGCTTCGGGGTAAAAGGGAAGCTAGCTCCCCGCTTTATTGGGCCATTCGCAATAATAGAAAGATGCGGACCTGTGGCATATCAATTGGAGTTACCAACGTCACTTTCAGGAGTCCACAATGTATTCCACATTTCCCAATTGCGGAAATGTCTTAAGGCTCCATCTGATATCCGCATGGAGGATTTGGAAGCTCTCCAACCAGATCTCACTTATTCCGAGCATCCAACTCAGATCATCGATGAAAAGACTCGCACCACAAGAAGTCGCACCTTGCATTTCTATAAGGTTTTGTGGAGCAACCACAGTGCGGAAGAAGCCACGTGGGAAAGCGAGGAGTATCTTAGAACGAACTATCCGAACTTGTTAGCGGCATATGTTCGATAGATCCTTTTTCCTTTACCTTCTTTTGTAATCTCGGGACGAGATTCTTTTAAGGGGGGAGGAATGTAAAACCCCACTTTTATGGCATGTTAAGTTCATATGGGTTTTGTGATCAACTATTTTAGATATCCAATATAATGGTGCACATGAACTATGCCATCCAAAACTTTTCTTGCACTCTTTGTTAAATTCTTTTAACATGGGTATTAGACTTCACCATGAATCCAAATTATATTCTATTCACCTTTTTAAGAATAAGAATTTTTGGATAAGATTTAGTATGCAATGCACAATGAAGCCCTAATAAGCTCTAAACCAAATATTCAAATTAAGGGCTCTAAATTTTTCCATGAGCTCCTAAATTCCTCAGTAGCATACTTACAAAGTTTCAAGATTTTAGGAACTCCTTTGCTATTTTAATTGAGACGCTCTACGAATTTGAATCAAGTTTAAATTCGAATTCAAAGTCTGGTAAATATAGATTTGAACATAAAGATCTAAACCCACCATTGTGTTCATCACAATTTTCCTGACTTATCCCTGAAGTTTCATGATTTTTGGAGATCATTTACTATTTTTAAGTGATTTACTAAAGGTGCAGTGGCTGTGGGGCTGACTGGCGGGACCCACCAGTCAGCAGCCCACGTGCAGCCGCATTTCAGCGCGCGCTGCGCCCGCCACAGCGACGGCGTGCATGCACAGCGCGACACCAGCCCGCCACCGCCGTTGAACCCTATAAATAGCGCCCTGGACTCTCCCTTATCAACTCCCAGTCGCCCTTATCACCTCCCACCTCGCCGAGTCGACGAATTTCGCCATTTCAATCCCGCGCGCGAGCTTCCCACCGCCGGCGCCGCGCGCCCGTTGCTGGCCAACCGGAGCACTCTCGCGCCAAGCTTCCAACAGCTAGGTCATTCCTCTCTCCCTCGTCTATCTTCCGGGTCGATCTTTTCGTTGCATAGTTGACGGTTTGGCCGATGATTTTGAGGCTATACCGACGGTCACCGTCGTTTTCACCCCGCGCTGTCCCTGCTCCACGTTGCTAGGCCACTGCATGCCGTCTCGTGCTTCGCCTCCCATAGCAAACTGGTGCGCCGGGACACGCTCTACGTAACGTTAGAAGCCATTCCTGGTTTGCGCGTATATCGAGCAAGTTAGCTAGGTTTTACTCTCGGCCGAAGCTTATGAACACGCTCGGTATTTTATGCAATTAGAGTTCCATGCTTAATCACCCTTCCCGATTGCTAGCAAATGGTTTCTACGCTCTCTTGCGCATCCTCACGAACTGGAATCACCGGAAATGATCGAGTGTAGCTCAAGAATCGCGAGTTCTCCCCTCCGCCGGTGAAAAGTTGCCTCTGTCGCCGTCGACGACTACTTTGCCGACCGTTTCATGACGATAGCGCATGTCTCGCGCGTTCCTCATGATTCCAGGAAACTTTCCCAGCCTTTTTAGACGGATTTTAGCCACAGGGCGGCCGTTCCGACATGGCCGGGGCCCTAGCATCCGCCGCCGCCGGTGCACCGTGGTTTCCGACCGTCGGCAGACCTCCTCGACCCCACCATCGTGCTCAGCGCATGATTTTACGGTCGGGTGCCCAAGGATGGGAGCTGCGGTGGCCAGAAACTCCAATCCGGCGAGGCTCGCCGGAGAGCACCGCCGCGGGAGCCCTCGCGCCGCCCGCGCCGGAAGGTATAAGACGACGCGGCGGGTCCCGCGTGTCAGCGGCTGTAAAAGCCGTCGGATCAGGTGTGGCCACGGGATCTGCTGTGGCTACGCGGTGGATATCTGTGGCCCCCGTGTGGTTTAAATACTATTGGTCCATTTTAAAACAGTGGGGCCCACGAGTTAAATCAAATTAGGAATTTATTCCAGATTAGGCTCCAACTTAGAAAATCCATAACTTTCTGTAGGATACTCCAAAAATCTTCAAACAAATTTTGTTTGAAAGATCTTGAGCTCTAGTTTCTGTCAATACCAATTAGGTTCTGTGAAACTCAAAGTTAAATTCTGTAGAAAATAATCTTTCCTAAAGCAAATGCAATTTTTCCAGACAAGATATCCACGGGAAAAATCCCCAAAATTCACATAAAATTTATTGTCCTATTCTTGACTATCAGGAAAAGTTTGAGAGCCATAGCACCTGTTTAACTCTCTGTATAATTCAATTTCCTTTTTCAGTTATTGAATTTTCACAGCTATTAGGTTGTTTTATTAGGTCCCAAAATTTGACTGAGTCTTCCCTTAGTCATACCCTAGCTCCTGTTAAAAGCTTGGATTTAATTAACCTACTATACTAGTCCTAAATCAGTTACAAACTAAATATTGATTTAATGTCTAGAAACTCAATTATAAAGTAAATCCAAGATTTTCTTGCCGAATTAGAAATACAATAACTCCTTCCCCACAGCTTAGAAAATTATGAAACAAATTTTGCTAAGACCAGAACCACTCCCTCTATCTTGATTATCAACTGTTAGCTAGGTTCAAGCTACAGTTTCCTCTCGGAAATTTTTGGAAGTTGATTGCTTGCCATACTTTCGGAGACCACAATCTTGTATGATCATCTCCTGTTCTTTGCAAGAGCCTTTATCATATTCCCTAGTATCTACCATCGAAGTTCCAAAACCAATTAAGGTCCCTGTCATATAGTGATCACCATGAATTAATTTGTGGTCTTAAAAATAATTAAATTTCAAAGTCATTTATATATCCATGTTATCTGCATATCGTATAGTGACCGAAGTCGAGGAGGAGCCAGAAGCCTTGGAAGAGAACCTTCCCATTTTTAACTCGGACTGTGACCTGCAGCAAGGCAAGCCCCGGTTTGCATTTAAGTCGTTTATAAACTTTTGCTTTATCACTATGATGAGTAGTATATGAATTGTGCATTACGTTTAGGGTGAATGATACTCCACATGCATGACCAAAAATCCAAGGGTTTATTTGGCACGAGTTACAGTTTGACCTGTAGTAACTACTTTGCTAATGCATAGGAAATCCGGTAGAAGTCGAGTAGTTGGAATCTACTCGCGAGAGATGTATCTCACAGGATTGGTTCAATAGAAAATGGCTTAATATAATGAAATTGAGACCGGGCAGGGAATGGATAGGATGCGGCGAGAATTGAGTCTCGGTCGCATAGCCCTGCCTGTGTCGATTAAGGCCCGTCCGTATGCGGCCCCTTCAGACAAGCTTGAATTGTACCGGCAACATAATGGACATATGGAATCCAATAAACTGACGTAGCTTGGTCACTTGGGTGTCGAGGCATACCATTCCGTTTTATAGGTGTGGGTTGAGGGTAGCAAGGTGTAAATCCGCTGGTGGGCACGTCAGAGTATGCCCCACGCAGTGACCTCCTGCCCGTGACGGATCGACCGGTTCGGCATTTGAGTGTCTTGCGAAAGGTTGCCATATACGCCTAGTACTGAAGTGTTATGTAGGTACGGGTGTGCTCGCTGACACTTCCGAATGACGTATGTGTCGTGTTGTCCGAGTGTGTCCTGATTGCAATCACTGTCCCTCGCAGTAATAGAGTACCACTTGTCTGTCGCAGTCGTGACGTAGTAAATACTAAAGAAGTCAGAAAAGTCATATGATATTGAATTATAATTACTTTGCAACCTTGTTTGGTTTAGAGATAGTATAACTAAAGATTTACAGTTTCCCCATACTTTAGCTGTATTAGCATTATGTGCTTTGGGCATGTCATATCATCGGTAAAGCGTTTCTTGTTTGATTGTGGTGCCCATGATGTGTCGTGCTCAGAGAATGTCATTTGCTACTTAAAACTTGATTATAAGGATCCACTTGTAGGCGAGTCATTTATGCTATTCCTTACCTATGTTTAGTGTCCCCGTGCATCTGTCTAGTGAGACGGTTAAGTCTTGCTGAGCCTTATGCTCACGTTTGCAGTTAACGAGTTTTTGCAGGTTACTCTGTTGAGGATGGGTTTGACGATGAGGCAACACCCCCTCCAGGGTGTACAGCCGAGTGGGAACCCTGCACGCCGCCATAGTTTGCGTGTTGCTAGTGCAAAGTATCCCAGGCATGGATAACTTTGCTTTTGCATAGCTAGTGCCGAGAGCGTAGCTGTGATATATATATATATTTTTCTTTTCCTATAGTATTGTAAAAACTTCCGCTGTGTATTAAATAAAAGACTTGGTCTTGTACTTTATTCTGGTTCTATTCTTGTAAACTGTTGGGTGTCGCATCGCACGACACCACCCAATGAGATCCTCAGATGTGTGGATTCCGGTCCCCACACATACTCCCCTCAACAAAATGGAGTAGCCGAAAGGAAGAATCGAACCCTCATAGAGATGGCGAGGACAATGCTTGATGAGTACAAGACTTCGGATCAATTTTGGGCTGAAGCGGTCAGCACCGCTTGTCACGCCATAAATCAACTTATCTTCATCGCCTACTCAAGAAAACATCATATGAACTACTCACCGGTAACAAGCCTAATATTTCCTATTTCGAGTTTTCGGTTCTAAGTGTTATATTTTGAACAAGAAGCCTAGGACTTCAATGTTCGCTTCGAAGTTCGATGAAGGTTTCTTGCTTGGCTATGATTCAAACTCTTACGCCTTATCGTGCCTTCAACAAGGTCTCCAGACTTGTTGAAGTAGCAGGTGACGTAGTGTTCGATGAAACTAATGGCTCTCAAGAAGAGCAAGTTGATCAATGTGTGCTAGATAGAGAAGAAGCTCCAGGTCAAGCGTTGATAAGAATGGAGTTGGGATGTTCGACTACAAGCGCCACCTCCAAATGCGAATGATGATGATGAACCACAAGTGGAGATAAATGATCAAGGGGGAGCTTCCACACAATATCAACCTCAAGAAGACGAAGATGATCAACAAATCAATGAGGGGAACCATCCAGGGGGAGAAGAAGACGATCATAAAGATACAATACCGCAAGTGTCACACCCAAGAGTACACCAATGTGTCCAAAGAGATCACACAATCAACAACATAATCAGTGATATCCAAAAGGGAGTAACTACTTGATCTCGAATTGCTAAATTTTTGTGAACATTAATCTTTTGTATCCTTTTTGGAACCACGCAAGATTGAGGATGCATTGAAAGATCCGGATTGGGTTGTGGCAATACAAGAAGAACTTAACAACTTCAAACAGAACGAGGTGTGGGAACTCGTCGAAAGACCCAAGTTCAATGTCGTCGCCACCAAATGGGTCTTTCGCAATAAACAAGACGAACAAGGGGTGGTGACAAGGAACAAGGCGCGACTTTTGGCCAAAGGGTATTCACATGTCAAAGGTTTAGATTTCGACAAAACCTTTGCTCCCGTAGCTAGACTTGAATCATTTAGAATATTACTTGCATATGCTACTCACCATGATTTGAAGCTCTATCAAATGGATGTGAAAAGCGCTTTCCTCAACAGACCCACGAAGGAGGAGGTGTACGTGGAGCAACCCCCCGGATTCGAATATCAAGAGTTCCCCGACCATGTCTTCAAACTGTGTAAGGCTCTCTACGGCCTCAAACAAGCTCCTAGAGCTTGGTATGAGTGTCTTAGAGATTTCTTAATTGAAAATGGTTTTAAAATTGGTAAAGCAGATTATACGTTGTTTACAAAGAACTTTGAAAATGATAATTTTATTTGTCAAATTTATGTTTATGACATTATCTTTTGTTCAACTAACATATCCTTTTGTGACGAATTTAGTAAGATTGTGACAGGTAGGTTCGAGATGTCTATGATGGGAGAGCTGAAATACTTCTTTTGATTCCAAGTGAGGCAACAAAAGGAAGAGACGTTTATAAGCCAAACCAAGTATACTCAAGACATACTCAAGAAGTTTGGAATGGACAAGGCGAAGCCAATAAAGACTCCCATGGCAACAAATGGACACCTGGATCTAAATGAAGACGGACCATACGTGGATCAAAAGGTATATCGCTCCACGATTGGATCTCTACTTTACTTATGTGCATCTAGGCTTGATATTATGTTGAGTGTGTGCTTGTGTGCAAGATTTCAAGCCAATCCTAAGGAGTATCATTTGACAGCCGTCAAGAGAATCTTGTGATATTTAGTTCATACACCCAACCTAGGCCTTTGGCATCCTAAAGGTTCCAAACTCAATCTCATTGGATACTCCGATGTAGTTTATGACGGATGCAAAGTAGATAGAAAAAGTACCTCCGGTACATGCCAATTCCTAGGTAGATCCCTAGTTTCTTGGTCCTTCAAGAAACAAAACTCCATTGCCTTATCCACAGCCGAGGCAGAGTATGTTGCAGCCGGGAGTTGTTGTGCACAACTCCTTTGGATACGACAAACTCTAAGGGATTACGGTTGCAATATGAGCCATATTCCACTCCTTTGTGATAATGAGAGTGCCATTAAAATTGCCCATAATCCCGTTGAGCACTCTAGGACCAAACACATAGACATCCGACATCACTTTTTGAGAGACCACTCAATGAAAGGAGACGTAGTCATTTCCCATTTCAACAACGAAAAACAACTAGCTAACATATTTACCAAGCCACTTGATGAAAAACGTTTTTGCGAGCTCCAAAATAAACTAAATATCCTTGATGCTCGGAACGTGGCTTGAAAACTTGCATAGCTGTATGGCTCTTTAAAATTCATTGATTGTGTTATGAAAATCATTTCTCTATTATCTTTGAAAAACTATTGATCTTGATGAATTATGGTCACTGCTTGATTGTTGTATGTTTACTGATCATATTCATCAAGATTATTTGGTTGTTTTGCCCCCCATTTTCTCTATAAGCACCTTCGAATATATACAAATGAGCTAACTGTATCTGTTGCGGTGACCACGGACTAGTCTGTGGTTATCCGGACTAGTCCGCACACTGCAGACTAGTCCGCAGAGGTCCGGTCATCCGGACTAGTCCGGTCGACCATGGACTAGTCCGATTTTTTTTACTCCACAACCCTAAGGGCGGCCAAACCCTAATCCCCTTCATACTCACAACATCTCTCACACTCTCTCTCCTCACTCAAGCGCCCCCAAAGCGATTTGGTGAGTTCTCCACCAAATCTTCTCGAATCTCCGTGGGAAACGATCTTCATCGCAAGAGGATCGAAGACCACGGGCTTGTCCACACCAACAACACCTCCAACCTCAAGAATCAAAGGATTTTGCAGAATGTTGAGCTCCAATGATGAAATCTCCGATTTCGAGGCCTAGTTAAACCAAGAGTCTTTGCTTCGGTCCTCGACAGGCCAAAGCAAGAAGAGGCAACACGATGCCACTGATCCGTCACCCACTTCACCTCAGGTGCAGCGAAAGGTCGTGCCCAAGAAGCCTGCATCAAAAGGAAAGGATGCAGTTGGCCCCAGCTTGGCAGCTCCTCGTCAAGCTAAGGGCAAAGGGAAAGGGATCGCCACCGATCCCATTGGCCCCCTCCAGATGAGTGCTCTGAGGCAGGAGACCAAAGACCCATTTGAAGAAAGGTTCATTGGCAAAGGGAGCGATGTCGCTTTGAAGTTCAGGGCAATTGACTGCAACAGAAGATCCAGAAAGGCAGTTGATGCAAGGTTCTGGAGCAACTTCCACGCGTACTATTATAGTTCCATGTATCTTACGATGAAGACTACAGTGTCCAAAGCCATTGGATCGACTGGACACACTTTGAGAGGAAGAGCTGCCCAACATTTGATGAAGTGATACAAGCTGTGGAGAGGCATGGGCTCAAAGACATGTTTGCTTTCAGGTGTAACTGGAATGATGAAGTCATAGCCCAATTCTATTCTACCTGTTATTTTGCTGGTGATGAAGAGGAGAGGGTGACTTGGATGACACATGGATCCAAGTACACCATTACTTATGATGAGTTTGCAAGACTACTTCACCTAGAAGACACTGTCAACAATGGGCTAACCATCCACAACATTTGTGTCTTGGAGAAGGATAAGATGGAGTTCCTTTATGATACTCGCCTGAAATACAACCCTCCATCGACCAAGAACATGAAGCCTTTCTTCATGGTTCTCAACAGGGTGCTGAGGAAGACCATGGCTTCAAAAGATGGAGATGCAGGAAGTGTCCAAGGATACTTAAGGACACTAATGAAGGTGATAAGCAAGAACCAGAAGTTTGAAATCTTTGACTATATTTGGAATGACATGGTTAATATCTCCTGCACACCGAACAGATCATGTCGCTATGCACCTTACATGATGTTTATGATTGAGAAAGTCACGGGGATCGAGTTCATGAAGGATGTGGAGCACACTCCCCTGAGGCCTCAGAAGCCCTCCCAAGCCACTCTCCTAGCTGCTCCATCTCCAGTGTCCAGTGAAGAGGCTCCGAGGAGAGCTCAAGGAGATACCAGGACTGCTCCCGCTACTAGGGCCCCTCCTCAAAAAGGGTTCTCCAGTTGTATTGTAATGTACTTTGCTTCCATCTTTAGCTCTTGCAAGAAGGCTGAAGTGAAAATTCATAAGTTGAACAAGGCAAGGAAGGAGGATATGAGATACATAAAATAAAATGTCAAGCAAATCTGTCAGAAGCTGGAGATCGAGCTCATTGGGTCTCATGTTATCTCTGATGATTCAGCTTCAGATTTCTCGGAGTTGCCACCTCCCTCTCGCTTCGAGCTCGCCTATTTTGGTGTTGGGGGCACTTCAAGTGGATCCGCTCCTCCTCCACCTCAACCTGAGGATGAAGACGATGAGAGTACCGACAGCGAGGAATGAGCCTCTAGATCCCTCCTCTCCTTCTTTTTGGTGCCTTGATGCCAAAGGGGGAGAGATTGAGGGGGAGTCACTAGGTCCTAGCTGTAGGTTGCGAGAGGAGAGCTCTATTGGTGTGTCTTTTGGGTTGTAAAACTTTGTCTGTGCTCTCTTATGCTATTGGACATGTGGTGTGAAACTATGACTTTCTTATGCTTATGGCTTATGTGTTATGCTCTGAATTTGATATTTATGCTTGATAACCTTGATGTTGTCATGATTATGCCATTTATCTTAGTCATATCAAGATTATTGTTCACACACATGTAGTTTTGCATCCCACCATAAAGAGTGACATATGTCTCATGTCTTCATTGCTTAATTTGTTCCAAACTCATATGTGCACTGTGACGCCCGGTTCCGAAAAAAACCAAGCTAACGCATATGTGTGCCCAGAATGTTCATCACACATACACGAGTGCATTCACAAAAGAGTATATAGAGAATTACCACAAAACAAGATTAATTAACCAAATTTTATTAAACAAACCATATTATCCTCAAATACAACCTCTTATGAATATTTATGACAAGTTCAACTAATGCAGCGGAAATAAACTAATTAAGCGACTAAGCAAACTAAGCATAAGGGATAGCGCAGCTCCAATAACACCACAAGCAAAGTTGAAGGTAGACACGGCCTAGAACTCCGCATTCTCACCATTAAACTCCCAATCCTGACCTGAAACTGTTGGGGGTGGATTGCAAGAGTGAGTACATGTCGTACTCAGCAAGTGTGGAATGTATGACATGTGGCTGATTCAAATGACGACAATAATAATGACAAAGTGCTGAAAAGTACATTAAAACATTTGGAAAGCAATATATTATATGTATGGGAAGTAAACCCATCATAATCATAAGTAATATCATAATACCAATCTTAATTCACTACCATCATCAATAATTCCAGATTTCACCATTGCCAATAACCATATTCAATACCAGAAATAAATCCATAACCAGCCATAACCATTACTAAATCATAACCATCCCAAATACCATCCCAATACCGAGTTCCCTCTAATCATAGAAGTTGTCCAGGTGCTCATAACCGGGAGCATGGCTATCATGATAGTTTTAGACACACTCTACAGAGTTTGTACCACTTTACCCACGTGTTTGTGATTTCATCACCCGTCAGCAACTAAAGAACCTCCCTTTCGCCAATTACACTTCCTTTGGTGTATGGCCAAGATATCACAAAATAGCTTTTACAAAGGGCTTACTAGCCTATTTAGACCCCACTGAGGTTTCACCGGTGGCGATGTCTCCTACAGAGCACATCTTCAACCAAGGGCCCCCTCTTAAGCCATTCGGATCCCAGGGTAGTCCCACCAATCATCAACAAACCCAATCCGACTACCCCTTCCCCGAGCATCCATAATGGTCCAAACCGCACTGGTAAAGCCCTAATTAATTAGCTACGCCGCACCCATACTTGGCCTCGTGGTGGCACTGTAGTCCTGGCTTATTCTCGCATGAACCGGTCCTTAGATCTAAAGCAAGCAAAACCACCATAACATCCAACCCATCCACATACCAGGCTTGCTTAGATCACCCATTACCATATCATATTAACCAGTTCATGTTAACCATAATCTCATCTATGCATAATTAAATTGAGTGGTATAGTTGTATTCCCATCCCAATTGATTAGGCGATGCAAAAGGTAAAAATATCATCCCGACTCTCTACCATATATCCCAGGTGACAAGGGTGGTTAAACAAAGCTAGTAAACTTCCTATCATAGGAGTCCCATCAAAATTGACACAAGCATGCAGTTTTGCAAACTAAACATTTACTTTAAAATAGGATCAATATGCTTCAAGGACACTTGCCTTGCTCTTGCGGTTGATTAGGGTCAAAGCCTTCAAACTCTTGGTGTCGTAGATCCTCCGCGGCACTCTCTAGCGCAAATCCGTCTAATACACACAATAAACATACAAGACAAGAAACACAATCAAAGAGTGCACAAATATTACTCAATATGTCATGACATGCATGATTGATGCAAATGCAATGTAGGACTTGTCAATAGATTGCTTTTAATGATCAATAACTAGTTCTAATAGCTTTTAACAAGTTTATACAGGTTTGGATGTGATTAGATCAAACTTTTAGAATCGATTCAACTTAATTTATCCAGGAAAATCGGACTAGTCCCCCAGGGACCGGACAAGTCCGCACCTTGCGAGATCACCAGATTCGGGTTTTCTAGATCGACGTATATTTGGATATTAGGTGTTGAATTCATGTAAGGAAAAGATAATAGAAGGTAGACCAGGTGTTTAGAACTCCAATGAATCAAGAAACTTGGAGGTAGCACTTGGATCTTGATGATCTAGGGTTGGTGATGAACTTGGAGATGAATTGGTGATGAAGAACGAAAACTTGGTGGAGATCTTGATCCTCTTTCGATTCCTCCTCTTTTTCTTCTTGCTTTGGGTCTTCTCCTCCCTCCTTGATGGTGGCTCTCCACGAACTAGGGTTTGGGTGGGGTGGAAAAGTGGCAAATAGATGTCAAGCCAAGGGGTGGGGTTGTTTATATAGAGGTGGAGGCTAGGGTTAGATGGATTTCAAGTTTGGGATGAGTAGAGGCCGGTTTTGAGTCCCTCATGGGCTCTAAAAGAGTTAGGCACGATGTCCCTAGGCCCACTTAACATGAAACCCAAGATTCAAGTTGTAAAACAAAAGATCAACTCAGAGTCGCAAAATATCGGACAAGTCCGGAAAGGACCAGACTAGTCCGAAAATGTCCAGAGAGAAAATCGTACAAGTCTGGCCTAAAATCGGACAAGTCCGACTTTAGTCAGAGAGGAAATCGGACAAGTCCGCTGGAACACCGGACTAGTCCGGAAGGGTCCAGGGACTCGGCAAATTTTCAAGGATTCATGGAATATCGGACTAGTCCGCACAAAATCGGACAAGTCCGAAAGTTTCCAGAGGCAAAATCGGACTAGTCCACAGAAAAAACCGACAAGTCCGTTTTCAATCAGAGAGAAATCGGACTAGTCCTCAGTAAAATCGGTCTAGTCCGCACTTTCCTGCATTTTATGTGCGGTTTGCTCCAAATCAATTTTAAATGCTCCAAATCAATTTTAACCTCATTCCTCTTTATGTGGGTTAATGTTAAACATGTATATGAGTGCATGCAAGGCATGATGCATGAAAATGATGGTCTTACAAACCTACCCCCCTTAAAATGAATCTTGCCCTCGAGATTCGACACAGAAGAGAAGAGATAGGGAAATTCCTTCTTGAGATCATCCTCCAATTACCACGTCGCTTCTTTTTCTGTGTGGTGCTTCCATTGAACTTTATAACATCTAATAACCTTGTTCCTTGTGACCCTCTCCTTAGTTTCCAAGATTTTGATCGGCTGCTCGACGTAAGTCAAATCTTCTTCTAGTTCCAATTATTCCATTGGCACTTGTTCTTTCGGTGCTCTCAAGCACTTCTTGAGTTGGGAAACATGAAAGACATCATGAACATCTGAAAGATGAATTGGCATCTCCAACTTATACGCTACTTCTCCTCTTTTGTCCAAAATTTTGAATGGTCCAATGTAGCGAGGTGCGAGCTTGCCTCTTATGTTAAACCTCTTATGACCTCTCATTGGTGACACCTTGAGGTAAACAAAATCTCCTATTTCAAAGGCTAACTTCCTTCTCCTATTGTCCGCATAGCCTTTTTGTCTTGATTGGGCAGCCCTCAAGTTTTCACGAATTATTTGGACTTGCTTTTCGGCTTTTTGCAACACATCTGGACCAAATACTTGAGTTTCTCCTGCCTCATTCCAGAATAAAGGTGTCCTACACTTCCTCACATAAAGCGCTTCATATGGTGACATTTTGAAGCTTGCTTGGTAACTATTGTTGTATGAAAATTATGCATATGGCATGCTTTTGTCCCAACTCTTCCCATGCTTATAAAGCACAAGCTCTTAACATGTCCTCCAAAATCTGATTGGTCCTCTCGGTTTGTCCATCCGTTTGAGGATGATATGCTGAACTAAAATTCAACCTCGTTCCCAAAGCTTCATGCAACTTTTGCCAAAATCTGGAAGTGAATTGAGAACCTCTATCCGAGACTATCTTCTTCGGTACTCCGTGTCGACACACAATATGCTCCATGTATATTTCGGCCAATTGTGCAGCTGTATATTTGGTCTTCACAGGGACAAAATGAGCTAACTTGGTTAAGCGATCCACAATTACCCAAATTGAGTCATACCCAGACTGAGTACGCGGTAACCCAACTATGAAGTCCATACCAATTTCTTCCCACTTCCATTCCGGTATCTTCAATGGTTGCAATAATCCAGCTGGCCTTTGATGTTCTGCCTTGACTCATTGACACACATCACACAATGCCACATATTCAGCTATGTCCTTCTTTATGCTATCCCACAAATAGCTAGTCTTCAAGTCTTTGTACATCTTTGAACAACCAGGGTGAATTGAGTAAGGTGAGTGATGTGCCTCTTTTAATATCGTCTCCCGAATATGCTTCACATTAGGCACAACGATTCTCTTTCGAAGCCATAAGGTACCATGTTTGTCTTCATCAAATCTGAATTCTCTCCCTTCTTCGGTCCTTTCCTTGATTTCCTTGATCTCTTCATCCGCGGTTTGTGCCTCTCGAATTTCTTGCTCCAAGGTTGGGTTTAACTCCATCATCTCCATCTCATTTACAAATCCGAGGTTACCTTTCAAACTCCTTACATAACTCGGATGGTAACTCTCGAACTGTGAGTTGATGACTTACTCCTTTTCTACTCAAAGCATCGGCCACTACATTGGCTTTTCCCGGATGATAGTTGATTCCCAAATCACAATCTTTTATGACCTCCAACCATCTTTGTTAAATCAAGTTCATATCCGTTTGTGTGAAAATATACTTCAAACTCTTATGATGTGTATAAATTTCACATCTATGTCCAAGGATGTAGTGTCTCCAAATTTTCAATGCATGTACCACGGCTGCATGTTCTAAATCATGTGTTGGGTAAATATGCTCATGTTTCTTCAGTTGTATCGAAGCATATGCAACCACTTGACCTTCTTGCATCAATACACATCCAAGTCCTTATCTCGATGCATCGCAATAAATATCAAAACTCTTGCTCACATCCGGCAGTACCAAAACTGGGGTCGTTGTTAACCTCTTTTTCAACTCCTCAAAACTATTTTGACAAGATTGAGTCCATTGGACAGCCTTTCCATTCATTAGAAACTCCATCATAGGCTTGGCTATCTTTGAAAAGTCCTTGATGAATCAACGGTAATATCCAGCCATCCCTAGAAAACTTCTTATTTCCTTGACAGTTTGCGGTGGTTCCCACTTCAACACGGCTCTCACTTTTCCGGGGTCAACCGATACTCCTCCTCCTGAGATGATATGACCCAAAAACGACACCTCTCTCAACCAAAACTGTCACTTGTTGAACTTGTCATACAATTGATGCTCCCTCAATTTCTGCAACGTAAGCCTCAAGTGTTCCTCATGTTCTTTCTCATCCTTCGAGTAGATCATAATGTCATCAATAAACACCACAACGAACTTATCCAAGTACTCCATGAAGACCTTATTCATGAGGTACATAAAGTAGGCAGGTGCATTTGTCAATCCAAAAGACGTCACGGTATACTCATAAGATCCATACAATGTTCTAAAAGCTGTTTTGGGTATGTCCGATGGTCTAATCTTCATTTGAAAATATCCCAACCTCAAATCAATCTTAGAGAAGACACAAGCACCCTTCATCTGATCAAACAAGTCTTCTATGCGTGGCAAGGTGTACTTGTTCTTGATTGTTACCTCGTTGAGAGCTCGGTAATCCACACACATCCTTTGGGTTCCATCCTTCTTGTCCACAAATAGCACGGGCGCTCCCCAAGGTAAAGACCTAGGGCGAATAAAACCTTTCTCTAGTTGCTCTTGAATTTAGGCATCCTATACGGCCTCTTAGCTATAGGTGCAGTTCCAGGTATTAAATCAATAACAAACTCAATGTCTCGATCAGGTGGCATACCTGGCAACTCTTCCGGAAAAACATCTAAAATTCACACACCACCGGAATCTCCTCAACTGCGGCACCGTCCATATGATTCAGCTCCAATTGCTTCGGTGTGGTTTGAGATGCTTCAAGTTCTACAGTGATCCCTTCATCATTGGTCAACTTCACCGTCTTCGTGGCACACTCAATAACTCCATTGTGCTTCCTCAACCAGTCCATACCAAGTATAATATCCAATCCTCGAGAGTCCAAAACGATGAGGTTGGCGGAGAAGTCTACCCCCCTTATTCTAAGGCTTACTTTTGGACATACTATATTTGTCTTCATCTCTCCTCCAGGAGACTTAACCAATAGAGTAAACTTCATATGAGAGATATGAAAACTATACTTGGCAACATACTTCGATGCAATGAATGAATGCGATGCTCCAGAATCAAATAACATAGCCACGGGGTTGGAGTTTGCGAGAAACATACCTATGACCACGTCATCCGCTTGTTGAGCTTCCCCCGTAGAGACATGGTTCACGTTGCCACGAGCAAAGTTCTGTTGTCCACGGTTCCCTTGTGGCTGTCCTCCATTGGTTCTTGGGTTTTGCCTCGGCGCATTGCTTCCTTGACCATGGCCTGACTTAGGACATTGATGCGCAAAGTGTCCAGCTTCTCCACAACTATAACACTTCTTAACTCCACCATAATTATTGGGACGAGCTTGGTTTTGAACATTTGCACCAGGGAAATTAGCACGAGGTGCATAAGGCATTGGAGGCTTAGGTGCTTGCATAACTGGGCGCTGCTGCACAAACTGAGTTGGGCGTGGTGCATAACCAGGGCGCTGAGCAGGCGTAGAAGGACTGAAGTAAGGCGCATTGGGTGGCGCAAAGCGAAGGCGCACATTACTACCTTGTTGCTGTCCTTGATATGGTGCCTTTCTCTTATTGTCTTGCTCCATCTCACAAATCTTGTTCTCAACCACAATTGCTTTGCCCACAAGATTCTGAAAACTTGCATAGTCACAATTGAGCAATTGCACTTGAATTTAATTGTTGAGGCCTCTCATGAACAAGTATTGCCTCCGACTGTCCCGGCTCACATCCTCAGTCGCATACCTTGAGAGTTGAGTGAACTTATTGAGATATTCACTCACGCTTGATTTTCCTTGTCTCATGTTCTCAAATTATTGCCTTTTTTAAATCATAACTCCCTCGGGCACATAATGAGAATGGAAACTCTCCTTGAATTCCGCCCATGTAATCCTCTCTTGATTCTCGTGAGCGTTGCAATAAGCATCCCATCAATCCGCAGCTGCTCCAACGAGTTGATGAGAAGTAAATAGCACCTTCTCCCGGTCATTGCATTGGACAATAGCTAACTTCTTATCCACGGACTTGAGCCAATCATCCGCATCCATAGGATCAGCAGCTTGAGCAAAGTTTTGCGGCCTAGTCCTCATAAACTCTCCCAACCGGTTTTGATGGGGTGGGGGTGGCGGTGGAGGAATGTGGGGCTGATTGTTGATATTGCCAGCCTTCAGCTGTCCCATAGTTTGTATCATGGTCTGCATGAGCTGGTTTTGCATAGCCAATAGCTGCTCAATGTTGATAGCTCCCTGAGTAGATCCTTGTCCAATGTTGTTCTGAGGCACTCCATTGTTCTCCTCCTCATCATTGCCATCCCTTTGGTTGCGAGTCCTCACCATCTAGAGAAAAGCAATAGGTAAGATTTAGAAAACGTCCCCAACTATATGCATCAAGGGATATGAAACTAGGCAACTAACTAGCCTACGTGGACATGGCAATGCTAAAGCATCCCAAAATCCTCTATTAATCACACAAGCAACCAATATATATAGCAAACAGCAAGCCAACAAAAACACATCGGTTCCTGAGTGCTCCTATGTGCTCTAAAGTGTCCATTCTATCTAGGCTGCATCGTACTGTCAACCTGTGGCTCTGATACCAATCTATGACGCCCGGTTCCGAAAAAAAAACGAAGCTAACGCATATGTGTGCCCAGGATGTTCATCACACATACACTAGTGCATTCACAAAAGAGTATACAGAAAATTACCACAGAACAAGATTAATTAACCAAATTTTATTAAACAAACCATATTATCCTCAAATACAACCTCTTACGAATATTTATGACAAATTCAACTAATGCAGCGGAAATAAACTAATTAAGCGACTATGCAAACTAAGCATAAGGGATAGCGCAGCTCCAATAACACCACAGGCAAAGCTGACGGTAGACACGGCCTAGAACTCCGCATTCTCACCATTAAACTCCCAATCCTGACCTGCAACTGTAGGGGGGGTATTGCAAGAGTGAGTACATGTCGTACTCAGCAAGTGTGGAAAGTATGACATGTGGCTGATTCAAATGACGACAATAATAATGGCAAAGTGGTGAAAAGTACATTAAAACACTTGAGAAGCAATATATTACATGTATGTGAAGTAAACCCATCATAATCATAAGTAATATCATAATACCAATCTGGATTCACTACCATCATCAATAATTCCAGATTTCACCATTGCCAATAACCATATTCAATACCAGAAATAAATCCATAACCAGCCATAACCATTACCAAATCATAACAATCCCAAATACCATCCCAATACCGAGTTCCCTCTAATCATAGAAGTTGTCCAGGTGCTCATAACCGGGAGCATGGCTATCATGATAGTTTTAGACACACTCTGCAGAGTTTGTACCACTTTACCCACGTGTTTGTGATTTCATCACCCGTCAGCGACTAAAGAACCTCCCTTTCGCCAATTACACTTCCTTTGGTGTATGGCCAAGAGATCACAAAATAGCCTTTACAAAGGGATTACTAGCCTATTTTGACCCCACTGAGGTTTCACTGGTGGCGATGTCTCCTACAGAGCACATCTTCAACCAAGGGCCCCCTCTTAAGCCATTCGGATCCGAGGGTAGTCCCACCAATCATCAACAAACCCAATCCGACCACCCCTTCCCCGAGCATCCATAATGGTCCAAATAGCACTGGCAAAGCCCTAATTAATCAGCTACGTCGCACCCATACTTGGCCTCGTGGTGGCACTGTAGTCCTAGCTTATTCTCGCATGAACCGGTCCTTAGATCTAAAGCAAGCAAAACCACCATAACATCCAACCCATCCACATACCAGGCTTGCATAGATCACCCATTACCATATCATATTAACCAGTTCATGTTAACCACAATCTCATCCATGCATAATTAAATTGAGTGGTATAGTTGTTTTCCCATCCCAATTGATTAAGCGATGCAAAAGGTAAAAATCCCATCCCGACTCTCTACCATATATCCCAGGTGATAAGGGTGGTTAAAAAAAGCTATTAAACTTCCTATCATAGGATTCCCATCAAAATTGACACAAGCATGCAGTTTTGCAAACTAAACATTTACTTTAAAACAGGATCAATATGCTTCAAGGACACTTGCCTTGCTCTTGCGGTTGATTAGGGTCAAAGCCTTCAAACTCTTGGTGCTGTAGATCCTCCGCGACACTCTCTAGTGCAAATCCTTCTAATCCACACAATAAACATACAAGACAAGAAACACAATCAAAGAGTGCACAAATATTACTCAATATGTCATGACATGCATGATTGATGCAAATGCAAGGTAGAACTTGTCAATAGATTGCTTTTATTGATCAATAACTAGTTCTAATAGCTTTTAACAAGTTTATACAGGTTTGGATGTGATTAGATCAAACTTTTAGAATCGATTCAACTCAATTTAACCAGGAAAATTGGACTAGTCCGCCAGGGACCGGACAAGTCCGCACCTTGCGAGATCAGCAGATTAGGGTTTTCTAGATCGACGTAAATTTGGAGATTAGGTGTTGAATTCACATAAGGAAAAGATAATAGAAGGTATACCAGGTGTTTAGAACTCCAATGAATCAAGTAACTTGGAGGTAGCACTTGGATCTTGATGATCTAGGGTTGGTGATGAACTTGCAGATGAATTGGTGATGAAGAACGAAAACTTGGTGGAGATCTTGATCCTCTTTCATTTCCTCCTCTTATTCTTCTTGCTTGGGGTCTTCTCCTCCCTCCTTGATGGTGGCTCTCCACGAACTAGTGTTTGGGTGGGGTGGAAAAGTGGCAAATAGATGTCAAGCCAACCGGTGGGGATGTTTATATAGAGGTGGAGGCTAGGGTTAGATGGATTTCGAGTTTGGGATGAGTATAGGCCGGTTTAGATTCCCTCATGGGCTCTAAAAGAGTTAGGCATGACGTCCCTAGGCCCACTTAACGTGAAACCCAAGATTCAAGTCATAAAACAAAAGATCAACTAGGAGTCGCGAAATATCGGACAAGTCAGGAAAGGACCGGACTAGTCCGAAAATGTCCAGCGAGAAAATCGGACAAGTCTGGCCTAAAATCGGACAAGTCCGACTTTAGTCAGAGAGGAAATCGGACAAGTCCGCCGGAACACCGGACTGGTCCGAAAAAGTCCAGGGACTTGGCAAATTTTCAAGGATTCATGGAATATCAGACGTCCACACAAAATTGGACAAGTTCAAAAGTTTCCAAAGGCAAAATCAGACTAGTCCGCAGCAAAAATGGACAAGTCCGTTTTTAGTCAGAGAGAAATCGGACTAGTCCTCAGTAAAATCGGACTAATCCGCACTTTCCTGCATTTTTAGTGCGGTTTTGCTCCAAATCAAATTTAAATGCTCCAAATCAATTTTAACCTCGTTCCTCTTTATGTGGGTTAATGTTAAACATGTATATGAGTGCATGCAAGGCATGATGCATGAAAATGAGGGTGTTACATGCACCCTTTATGAAAATTCTACACTTTTAATCATATTTGTGAAATCTCAATTGGTTGTCATCAATCACAAAAAAGGGGGAGATTGAATGTGCATCTATGCATATCTTGTGGGTTTTGGTGGATTTATGACATGCAAATGAGATCCTAACTAAATTGTTTAGATGAGCGCAGGTTTTTATGAAATAATGAAGAAAGCGCAAAAAGAAGGGAGAGTGAGGAATCAAATTGAAAGGAGCTCAAGAAATGATTATAATACTCTTTGTGTATGGAGTGTGTTGGAGAAACACACCCCAAGAGCTCAAGCAATTTTCAATCACTCTCATTGCACAAAGTTGTACAGGTTTGGACTAGTCTGATGTACCCCAGACTAGTCCGATTTCTCTCTGTCCAGAATCGTACAAGTCCTCCCAGAGCGGACTTGTCTGCACAGTCCAGTTTTCACAGACCGTAGTCCGATATCACCACGGACTAGTCTGATATCTCTTTGACTATGATTGGACTAGTCCTCTCCAGTGCCGACTAGTCCTCAGCACTTCACAGTTTGCACGAAGTCGGAAAAGTATGATATCACCACGGACTAGTCTGATATCCTTCTGACCTAAATCGGACAAGTCCGATATCTGCACGGATTAGTCCAAAAATCTTCTGAATAAAATCGGACAAGTCCTCCAAGTGCGGACTTGTCCTCAATTCACCAAGGGTTTCACAACACCGGACTAGTCCGATATGTGCCGTACTAGTCTGAACATCTCCAGATACAAAAATGGACTAGTCCATCATTTGCCAGACAAGTCTGATAATTCAGGACACTTAGGGTTTCCCACACGCCGCACAACGGACTAGTCCAGAGTCCACCACAGACTAGTCCGGACATTGAAAACCCTAACGGTAACCTTTGGAAACCCTAGTATAAATAGAGGAGCACGGCCCTTAATCAATATCTCTTGACCCCCTGCGCTGCCACACCGTCCAAGATCCTAGAAAACACGTCTCTTTACACAATCCAATGCAAGAAAGATCAAATCCTTGAGGATTAACCATAGATCAAAGGAGAGACACGTTCGTCACGATTTGAGCTCTTGGGTTTGATTCTCTCACACACTCTCGCTGTTTCATTGCATTCTTTTCGAGTGTGTTTGGTGGTGTTTGAATTGTAAATCTTGGGGAGCCCTCAACCTCTGAGAAGGCCCTTTCAACATGGTTATTCTTACCCCATCATGATTAGTCGATGAGAATCGTCCTCCGTGGCGATTCGATGAGCGTAGGATTGGTGAAGACCCGGTCCTTTCATGGGCTCCTCAATGTGGATGTAGATTTCCTCTGTGGAAACGAACCACAGGATAAAAATCATTGTGTCTTTTGTTCTTGTTCTTAATATTCATTGAAATCTAGGGTTTGCTCAATCTAGTTTAAATTTACATTAAAACTTTGAATATAAATTTAACTTGTGCCACATCTAGTTTCATTGAAGCCATACATTCAATTTACAACTTAATTTCCGCTGCATAAAGTACCTGGTTCAAAATCATTGATTGAACTTGATCAATCGAGTCCGCACACACCGGACTAGTCCGCACCCTACCGGACTTGTCCGATTCCTTGTATTTGATCAAGTTGCTAAGTGTTGCAGGTTCCGACAAAAGAAATTCAAAAAGCCTATTCACCCCCCCCTATAGGATACATTCACTCGCACGTTGTGCGTGGCTAACTTCTAGAGCATCTTCCGGCCACGAACTCAATGCCGGAACTCCACAATGACAGAGGCATTCAGGATGTTGGGGATGAAGTTGCGTACCTAGGAGAAGCGATGGATCAATGATCGCAACATCTCCTTTGGCTGTTGGCGCACGACGTGGAGATCAAGCTTGGTGCTGGGGCGCATGTAGGAGCTGTCGAAGATTGCCGTGAACTGCCAGCAGAGCTCATCCCAAGATGTTATGGACCCCTCAAGCATGTTCATAATCCACGACCGGGTTGAGCCAATCAGGGTGACAGGGAAGTAGTTCGCCAAGACGGACTCATCCGCTCCTGCCGCAAGGAGCGTTGTGGTGTAGATCTGCAGAAACTCGGCTTGGTTGACGCTCTTGTAGAACTTCTCCGGTAGGTGTGGCCGGAACTTGCGCGGCCACATCGCCAGATGAAGGTATGGTGCCAAGGCCATGCACCCTCCGATGGGCTTCGCCAGAGAGGCGTACGGTACAGCCTACGCCAGGGGGGGTTTGCTACGCCACGTGCGACTGCTGTGGAGCCGGCTATTGTGGCAAGTACTACTCTGGTACCTAGTGTACATAGCAGTGCAAGGGTCCAGTCGACCCTACGTAGTCCTTGTTTGATGGCGGCGGTGGAGGGTTTACTATAGGTGCTCCTCGGAAAGAGGATGCCTCTTTCTCAGTCCCTTGGGGGCTTTACTCTACGTCAAGGTTGCGCCGCCTCTCCCAGTGCTGCTCGTTGATGACGCGGCCATCTATCTGAGTTTGACAACGGTCAAGCTTAGCCCTCAGGTCCTCTGTGGGGATCTTGCCAGCTCTAGTAAGCATGGTAGATCTAGAGTCGGCTGTGCGCCGGTCGGTGGACGACGTGCGTGATAGCGACACGTGATGCCTTCCCCTATTGGGAGAGATGATGGCCACGATGATGAAGTGGTCGATGTCCTGGACCCACTACTAAGCTGCTCCCTGGGAAGCATTTAGTGATGATGGGTGGTGGATAAGGACCCTGGCTACTGCTAGAGTGCTCTCAGGGCTTGCAGTTGGTGGTTGCAGCGGTGCCGACAGAACCGGGACATGCCAAGATGAAACGCCCTGGCCAGTTGCATCTATGTGGGGGCGTGATGGACCATAATGCACTGCTCAGGCGATGGACCTAGTCATCGGACAACGGCCTTAGAAGTCGCCTTCTCCAGGCCTGATGAACACCATTGCAGTGAAAACGATACCAATTTTTTGAGGGAAAAATCCCCTTCTTTGCGCGCCAAATGTCAGAGTGTTAAAGCAACACTTCTCCCAGATCCGCTAAGGAGCAGCCTGCAAAGGTTCTTTGATCAGCAGGGCTTAGTTCTCAATCTAGTGGTGGCGCGTATGAGAGTATGAGACAATGGTTTTTACTTTGTTTGAGCCGCAAGAGCGTAACACCGTACTCCACGGTGAGGTTGCATTGCTAGTGTGTGTGTGCGTGTGTGTGTGTGTATGCGTAAGTTGGGATCCTTTGTAATGGTGGCGGTTTGGTCCTTTTATAGACAAGGCCAGACGCATTACAAGTGGGGTCTGGGGCCCGACAGGTGGCCCCGGGGCGACCTTATGCTAAAGATCTAAGGCTTCTCGCATAAGCTTCTTCTGACCGAGGCTTGAATACTCACCGTCTTGCCGCCTCAGTCGCTAGTGGCCCATGCGTAGTTATTGATGATGGTAGGAAATGTCCCATCCGTCTGTCTCTGTCGCTGTAAGCTACCCACTTGGTGGAGTGGGATAGGTCTGTTGCGCCTTCACTACGATGCGATTGGGCGCAGTGGTACTTGACAGCAGGCGTGCGCCGCGTCACACACCTCGAGAAGATGCGAGGCATCAGTGCCTGATCTGGAAAAGGCACACCACCCTCTTAACTACCGCAACCCACCACCCAAGGCAAGTTGCAAGGTACGTGGCTTCTTGAAAGCTAGCCTCTTCTTCGGAGGCTGGGTCCAGACCTGCTGACCATGTGGCAGCTCTGTAGCCTGCTTCTGAGTAGAGCGTTGGCTCCAGGGCTGTGGGACACGTGGCAGGGCTGGAGTCTGCCTCTTCGGGGAGGTGGCCTGTCTGTTTTCTCGAGCCACATGGCAGCTACGGAGCCCACCCGCATAGGTGCAGCGAGATCCCTCCCTGTTGGACACGTGGCCGCTTGGGAACTCGTCCCTTAGGGGTAGCTGGACTCCTCCTTAGGGTTCATGTGGTTACTCCGGATCCCGTATCTGAGGTAGAGGGGTATGGGCCTTCGGGACACGTGGCGCCCTCGGACCCCGCCTTGGCTGGGGTCAGAGAACCTAGGCGGCTTTAGCCTGTGCGCCGGGGTACCCGCTATGCCGTGTACCGACATATCTTTTCTTATATTTGTGACCTTATGCATAATAAAGATATTATCTTTAGTCTTCTTTTATTCATATACTTGGATGAAGCATTTCTTGTTTGATTGTGGATTCCATGTATGTTGTAGGTGTAGTCTTTATGATTAATCCATATCACTCTTAATATATAATCATAAACACTACAAACTCCCACCACAGTCTAATTAGTTTTATATGATCATGCTAATATGAATCACTTGTGCTATGTATCAACATTGGTTCGACGATGATTTAGTGCATTGCCTTAGGATGGCTTGTGCTCGAGCTTCTAAGGTATTTACTGAATATGTTAGCATGGTGCTAGGATAGTTAAGTAGCGTTGAATGTCTCGTAGACCCACGGATTGAAGAGGTAGGCAGTAGGTGGTGACATTCCTATCTTTCCTTTGTAATCATCCACATTCGGCTGTGCCACAGGCTCTTGGCGGGAGTCGTCCTAGTTTTGCTAGCGGTAAACCCATGCCAGATGTGTTGAACAACTTAGCATAAGGATTCACCATTGACATGCTCAATAGTACCTAACCTAGGCTATGAATATGTATATTAGAAGCATTGTAGGAGTAACTCCCAAACTCTTAGTCTAACTTCCATTAGGACCCATCTAACCTTTAGAATAGATTGCTTAGGTGCGTGTCACACTACCCATATATTATCAACTTACCATGTATTTATAATTGATTAGTATCCCATAACTTTATCATAAGAGCGGTGTTTACTTTACTCCATTGCCTTCCTTTGGGATAAATACGATACCCGTGGGAATACTCTTGGGTGAAATGCTACACGATAGTTTCCGTGTGCTTGCGTAACACCCTCATTTTCATCCATCATGCATTGCTTACATTCTTATACATGTTTAACATTAAGAAACACAAAAAATAATAAGTTTAAAATGAATAATAATCAAACACGCAAATAAAAACCTGGCTCAGTACGGACTTGTCCTATTTCGTACCCTGGACTAGTGCGTCTAACTCTTTGTTGTTCTCCCCTAGTAGTGCAGACTTGTTCGGACTGTGCCCCAAACTTTTCCATTCCACTCCCTGATGTCTTCCGGACTTTTCTGTTAATGCTACGGACTAGTCCGAAAATGTTTCTGATGTTTTCTTAAGCCCTGCTCCGGACTTGTCCGGTCTAGCACCGCACTCGTCCGTTCAACTCCCTAGAACTTCGATATAGCTACGAAATGACTTGTCCAGCTTTACACCGAACTTATCCGTTCACCTTTCTGACTTCCAACGGACTTGTCCGGCCTCATGCGGACTAGTCCGGTCTGGTGTGCCCGACATGGATTCTATTTGTTTCTCCACGACAAGTATTTGGGTAATTGCTTTAAGTGGGCCCAAGAACGTCGTGTCCAACCCCTATGGAGCCCATGTGGGACCCCATCTTGGCCTCCACCGCCTTAAACACGAATTCTACCAAAACCTTGCCACCTCCACCCTATATAAACACCCCAACACCCACCCTTTCATCTCTTTGCCACAATTGAAAAGAACCCTTAACCCTAGTTCATTTGATCCGCCATCAAGGAGCCTCCACCGCAGGGAGAAGAAGGAGAAGGGACGAAGTAGGAGGATCAAGCAAGATCGATCTCTGTCAATTCATCATCACCATTGTCAATTCTTCATATTGTTTGGATCTGGACATCAAGATCTCGAGTTTCATCGAATCCTCAACCCTTGAACCCAAGGATTCACGGTAAATATCTTAGATGCATATTTTCTACGTAAAATTTTGGTTCTTTATTAACTTTAACTATGCTCTAATTGAAAACTAGCTAAAACCCCTAGCTAATGGACTTGTCCGGCCCCATAGTGGACTAGTCTGATTCCCTTTCTATTCCAAAATGGACTTCTGTGGTCCTTGTGCGGACTAGTCCGGTCAGTCGATTTTGAAAATTCCTGGAACTTCTTTAATACTCTCCAAAATGACTTGAAACTTGTTCTAACATGTAAAACATAATAGTAACTAGTTATTAAGCAATCATATCAACCTAATAATATGCATTGCCACAAAATTGCATTATTCATGCATGCATGGCATATTGAGTAGGATATGAGCATTTATTGATTGTAATGCTTGTTTTGTATGTTGTTGCGTGGAATAGAAGGTGTTGCTCTAGAGGGTGTTGTCGAGGACCTCCAGCACCAGAATTTTGAAGCTTTTGATCCAAAGAAGTCTCAAGAGCAAGGCAAGTGTCCTTGATCATTTTGATCCTATCTTTCAAATGTTTTGTTTGCAAAACTGCAAGCTTGTGTCAAATTGATGGGAAACCCATGATAGGTGTTTACTAGACTTGTTTAACCATCCTTGTTGCTTGGATTACATTATAGATGGTTGGGAAGGGTATTTTACCTTTTTGCTTCGCTCTAGTAAATTGGGATGGGAAAAACAACCAAATGGCTTAACTATGAATTAATGCACTTATGGAAGATGTGAATTGATGAATATGGTTAATTGGTAACATGGGACTTGGGAGTTCTAAGCAAGCATGGTTTGTGGATTGAGTTGGATGATATGGTGGTTTTGCTTGCCTTGGATCTAAGGACAGGTTCATTCATGAATAAGCCAGGACAACAGTGCCACCACAAGGCCAAGTATGGGTGCGGCTTAGCCAATTAATTAGTTGTATTGCCAGCATTGTTCGGATCATTTGGGGGGGGGGGCGGAGAATGGGAGTCGGTTGGGTTTGCAATAGTGATGGGACATCCCTGGGATCTGAACGGCACAAGAGGGGACCCTTGGTTAGATGTGCTAGTTGGAGGAATCACCACTGGTGAAACCTCGGTGGGTCTGAATATGCTCGTAGTCCCTTTGTAAAGGCTATTTTGTGATCTCTTGGCCATACACCTAAGGAAGTGTAATTGGCAAAAGGGAGGTTTCTCTATCTTAATCTCCGACGGGTGACAAAATTACAAACTTGTGGGTAAAGTGGTACAACCTCTGCAGAGGGTAAAACTATCATGATAGTCGTGCTCCCGATTAATAGCACCTGGATGACTTACAATATTAGAGGGAACTAGGATGGGATGGTTTGGTTTTGGTTATCCATTGGATGGTGATAAATGGACATGGTTAATGATGATGGTAAGAATATGGCATATGGATGGATAATTAATGATGGATATGAGTTATTATGTTTATTTGGGATATGATGGGAATATTTCACATAGACATTGTAAGATGTTTCATATGTTTTAAATTTACTTTTCAGCAACTAGCCATTACTTATTATAATTCCTTGATTAAGCTACATGTCATTATTTTCCCAAACTTGTTGAGTACGACATATGCTCACTCTTGCAACTCCCCCACCAACAGTTTCAGGTGATGTTTGGGAGTACCCTGAGGATAATGCGGAGTACTAGGTTGTGTGCTGCCATCGACTTGCCTGTGGTTTGCTTGGAGCCGCACTATATCCCTTATGCTTAGTTTAGATTATTTCCGCAGCATTAGTTTCAGATTTATTAATAATGATCATTAGAGTTCTAATTAGAGAATCATTCGAATATTAGAATAAAAGTGCTTATTTAATAATCTGTGATGTGGTAATTTTCTATACATCATTTGTGATGCGCTCGTGTATGTGTGTTGAACGTCTTGGGCACACATATGCGTTCACTTGTTTCATTTTCGGAACCGGGTGTCACAAATTGGTATCAGAGCTACAGGTTGACCATAAGATGCAACCTAGATAGAATGGACACTTTAGAGCACATAGGAGCACTCAGGAGTAGTCGAGTTTTGTTTGGTCTGATGAATGCTATGTAATGCTTGCTTTTGTGCTTGTGTGCTTAGTAGAGGATTGTGAGATGCTTTAGCGCTTGCCACATCCATATAGGCTTGTATAATTAGTTGCTTAGTTTCATATTCCTTGATGCATATAGTTGGGAATTGGTTCTATGTCCTTTTCTATCTCACTCAACCTTTACTTCAATGGAAGATGGACACAACTAGAAGATTCACTATCTCAAACGAAGCTGTATGGAATATGAGAAATGAAAATAGTATCTCCAAAAGTAAGTCTTAAAATAAGGGGGGGGGGGGTGGTAGAATTCCTCGCTAACCTCGTTGATTTGGATTCACAAGGATTGGACATAATACTTGGTTTGGACTGGTTAAGGAAGCACAATGGGATAATTCAATGTGCCACCAAGAATGGTGCAATTTACAGATGACGAGTGATTAAATTTTGGAATTAATGCGTCACAGTAAACATCGAAGGACATAAAGCAACATATTTAGCAACATATTCAGCAACATAATCAGCAATGTGTTCAACAGCCTTGATTTGTGTGATGTATGCCAACGAGTCAAGGTTGAACATCAAAGGCCAGCTGGACTATTGCAGCCATTGCAGATCCCGGAGTGGAAGTGAGAAAAAATCGGTATGGACTTCATAGTTGGATTACCGCGGACCCAGCCTGGTTATGACTTCATATGGGTTATTGTGAATCAGTTGACAAAATTAGCTCATTTCATTCCGGTCAGGACAACCTTTACCACCGCGAGGAAAGCAAGATTGTATATGGAGAATATTTTGTGCCGACATGGAGTTTCAAAGAAAATAGTTTTGGACTGAGGTTCTCAATTCACCTCTAGGTTCTGGAAGAAACTGCGCGTAGCTATGGGTACAAGGTTAAATTTCAGCTCAGCATATCACCCGCAAACCGATGGACAAACCCAGAGGACCAACCAAATTTTGGAAGATATGTTGAGAGCTTGTGCTTTGAAGCATGGACGCAGTTGGGATAAAAGCTTGCCGTATGCTGAATTTTCCTACAATAATAGTTACCAAACAAGTTTGAAGATGTCGCCATATGAAGCACTTTATGGAAGAAAGTGTAGGACACCCTTGTTTTGGAATGAGATAGGAGAGAACCAAGTATTTGGACCTGATGTGTTGCTAGAAACTTAAAAGCAATTTTAGTCAATTCGCAATAATTTGATGCCTGCTCTATCGAGACAAAAGGGCTATGCGGATAATATGCGAAGAAACTTAGCCTTTTTAGTGGGTGACTTTGTATATCTCAAAGTGTCACCTATGCGAGGTCATAATCGGTTTAACATCAGAGGCAAGTTGGCACCTCGCTATATTGGACCATTCAAAATTTTGGGCAAAAGTGGAGAAGCTGCATATAAGTTGGAGATGCCAGCACATCTTTCTGATGTTCATTATGTGTTCCACGTTTCACAGCTCAAGAAGTTCTTAAGGGTACCGAAAGAACAAGTGCTATCAGTACCCTGCGTACCGGGTACCCCATGATACCGCAAGAAGAGCAAGGGTGTTCCATCTGTTAAAGTTGAAGACCTCCATAGGCCCTGCTTGTCAAATGGCACTGGGCCGACCTCCTACATAGGGGAGTTCTGACACTGCAACATGTAACACAAGACCGGAGCCAACCGCCTACATAGGGAAGCTCCGTACTTGACATGTGTACAGTGACCCCGGACCTAACCCCCAGTAGAAGGAAGGTCCGGTGCCTCCACGTGTATAGCAACTTCGGACCTACCTTGCCGCAAGGGAAAGCTCTGGGGCTGCAACATGTCAAGCCTTCGGACCTACGCCACAAACGGGAATACAGACGGATCACCAATGCCATAAGTATTCAAAGGACTCTTATTGCTACAATTAGAGGGAATGTTTATGTGCCATTAATGCCCTATTAATGGTGCACGATCAGAAGACCCACAATACTGGTAACGCCACCACTAAGGCGCATTATCAATTATTAAGGTTCTTAAACACAATTAATTATGTATTAGGCAAGAATAACCATCGGGGCCACATGATGGGCCAGGCAACCCATGTAACAGTCATCCCTTGGTATATAAAAGGGATGTGCTGCACGGTACAAAAGGGGGGCAAGCTCATACGAATACAAGCACAATTAAATCTCCAATACAACAACACACAATTAGTAGAGTAGGGTATTACGCTCTGGCGGCCCGAACCACGTAAAATCCCTTGTGTCATCATATCGTCCATAATATCACTCGCGCTCCAACCAATCAAGAACCACTGTAGGCTACAATTTAGTAGTACTGGGGGAAGTGTCGTTCGTACGCTTCGACATTTGGAGCGCCAGGAATGGGGCGCCTGATATTCTAAGATGGTGAACTCCGTTGTAGGGTCATCCAACGGCTACAACGTTGTGCAAAATGTTGGAGGAAATCCTTCCAACATTTAGCAACCAGCGGGCACCATTGTCCCGGCAGGCGTTGCACCACCACCACCACCATATGCTCTGGCAAACAATGCTGGACAGTAGGATGGGGTACTCGCGTAGGACCTTGTCTGGAAGACTTGGTCCTCACGTATCACAGCACCGGAGGCGTGCTGTATCTCAATAGGTGACGTCGCTGCCTTCTGGGGCGCGTCGCACCCACACCATGTCGAGGCTATCGACACACGATTTGCGGTCAGAGCTTGACCGCCGCTACTGACAGCAGGACGGCCGCGTCCATATCGAGTGTGCTCGCAAAAGGCGAGAGGCTCGAGACAACCCTGCTCAAGTGGGAGTAGGAGGAGGTTGTTTTGCCTTGGCCATGCACCTAAGCATGGTCTGCTGGCCACAGAAGTTCCGACCTCATCTGCCAAAGAAATTCGACAGGACTGTTAACCCCGCCGAATTTCTTCAAATCTACTCCACTACTATACTTGCAGCTTGATGCAATGAGGCCGTGATGGCCAACTACTTACCTGTGGCTCTAACTTGGACCGCCAGGTCCTAGTTCATGACTCTTCCGCCTGATTCCATCAACAGTTGGGCGGAGCTATGTCAACAGTTTACTGCCAAATTTGGGAGTTCTTATACCTGACCACGCACTGAACTGGACCTGTTTATTGTGAAGCAAACAACGGGGGAATCACTTTTATCCTTTATCCAACGGTTTTCTAAGGTACAAAATACCATCCCCTCTATCTCGAACGCTTATGTTATTGTCGCATTCAAACAGGGCGTCAGAGACAAGAAAATGTTGGAGAAGCTGGCAACGAGAGAAATCACCAGCGTCAAGGAGTTGTTCAGCCTGGCTGACAAGTGTGCCTGGGCCGCAGAGGGCCGGGAAATGCACTCAAAACTAGCTTCGGATGCAAACAAAAAGCCTTCCAAAGCTTAAATTAACACCTCCAACAGTGGCAAAAAGAAGAAGAAGTCCAACGACAAGAAGAAGCCGTCGGCCAACGCACCTGCTGCTGCAGCTGCTGCAGCTCTGGGTGGCCGGGGGCAACGCCCCGAAAAATGACCTCGACCTTCATCAGAAGACGGCAGTAGTTCCAAGATGTTGTTTCCAATCCACAAGACGAACACGCAGAGTCTGGAGGACTGCCGAGAGGTCCAAAATCTTGTAGAGCGCTACAACAAGCGCTGAGAGGAGGCTCGTTTCCATCAGCGGGAAGGAAATCAAAAAGTTGATGAAGCTCCGGCTGAGACGGAGCTAGGCTTCCAGGACCCAAAGAAGGTCCTTAAGGCTATGTACAACACAGTCGATGATGACTCTGACGTTTCTAACAACGAGCGTCGGAACACCCTCACCACCATCTACGGAGGGTCCTGGGACATCACCTCTTGCCGTGTCCTCAAGACAATGCAGCGGGAAATGGCTGCCGGAGCTCCTGCTGCCAGGGCGGAACCACATCGAAAGTAGATGGATACACACATCACTTTTGATGCATCAGACTGCCCTAGGAACAGGGTCGGAGCTGGCCAACTCCCATTGATGGTATCTCCGACCATCAACAACATTCAGTTCTACCACGTTCTGGTAGACAGAGACGCAGCGCTCAATCTCTTGAGCTTTGAAGCGTTCATGAAGATCTAGCTACAACTCTCGAACCTTCGCCCCTCGAGACCTTTCTCTGGAGTAGGTCCGGGGACCATCAGCCCCCTCGGATCCATCACTCTCCCTATGACCTTCAGGACATGGGAGAAATACAGAACTGAGAAGTTGGTCTTCGATGTTGCTCACATCAGTCTGCCCTTCAACGCCATCTTGAGCAGACCTGCTTTGTACAAGTTCATGGCCGCTGCTCACTATAGCTATCTGGTGTCGAAGATGCCAACACCTTCAGGCGTCCTCCGGGTCCATGGAGACCGCAATACAGGAGTCACCGTGCTAGAGGAACTCCATGCGCTTGCCACGGCGCAAGAAGGAACTTCCAGCAAAGACCTCATTGCTAAACCCGCGAGCACTCGTCATCGGGGCTCAACCTCTGCACCACGCGTGGAACCAAGTGGCGACACCGACGTTCTTGTCAAAGTCGTCCAAATTGGTTCTGATGCTGCTCAAACCACTCATATATCAGGAGGTTTGAACAACAAATAGGAATCTCGCTCATCACTTTCCTCTGGGCTAGTGTTGACATGTTTGCCTGGCAACCATCACAAATGCCTGGGATCCCTAGGGAGGTGATTGAGCACAATCTGAAGATTTATCCAGATGCACATCCTGTACACTAGAAGCCCCGAAAGCAATCTATCGAGCGGCAAAACTTCATTCGATAGGAGATCAAGAAGTTGCTCGAAGATGGTTTCATCCACGAGGTTTTTCATCCAAAATGGCTGGCAACCCCAGTCATTGTACCCAAGGTCGGCGGGAAACTTCGGATGTGTATCGACTACACCACACTAAATAAGGCATGTCCAAAAGATCCATTTCCACTACCTAGAATAGATCAGATAGTGGACTCCACCTCCGAGTGTGAGCTATTGTGATTCCTAGATGCATACTCCGGATATCATCAAATCTAAGTGTCGGCTTCTCTAAACCGACGAATATACATGGATTTAAAATGTCGATGTTGACGGTTATAGTTTGGCCGACACTTCTTTGCCCGATTCTGGTAGTGTATGGAAGATGAAGAGCATACTGCCTTCATTACAGTAGATGGATTGTATTGTTATACGGCCATGCCCTTTGGTCTCAAAAACGCTGCTTCAACCTTTGTGCGAGCTATGTACAAAACGTTTTGAGAGCTAATTTGAGACTTAGTGGAGGTGTACGTTGATGACATTGTTGTGAAGATCAAGAACATGGAGTCACTCCTTGACAACTTGCAAGCCGTCTTTGACAAGCTGCGCATCATGCGCACCAAGATGAACCAAGACATGTGTTTCTTGGGGGTAGCTCCTAGAAGCTCCCTGGTTTCTTGGTGACTCATCGAGAAATAGAGGCAAACCCGGCGAAGATCAAGGCTATAGAAGACATGCGGCCTCCAGCCCACATCAAGGACGTCCAGAAGCTAACTGGATGTCCAGCTGCGCTCAGCCGGTTCATCTCAAGGCTGGCAGAGCGAGCACTTCCATTCTTCAAGCTGAAGACCAGACTATTCCATTGGTCTGAAGAAGCAGAAAAGGCATTCCATGTGACACCCGGTTCCAAAAATGAACCAAGTGAACGCATATGTGTGCCCAGAACGTTCAGTACACATACGCGAGTGCAATCACGAAAGAGTATACAGAAAATTACCACAGAAAAAGATTAATTAACCACTTTTATTACACAAACTAGATTATCCTCGAGTACAAGCTCTAATGAATATTAACGACAACTTTGAACTAATGCACCAAAAATAAAATAAATTGAGCAAACTAAGCAAAAGGGATAGCACAGCTCCAACACTCCACAGGCAAAGCTGACGGTCGACACGGCCTAGAACTCCGCATTATGATCGTTAAAATCCCAATCCTGACATGCAACTATCAGTGGGGGAATTGCAAGGGTGAGTACATGTCGTACTCAGCAAGTGTGGAAAGTATGACATGTAAATTATACAAATGACGAATATAATAATGGCTAAGTGTTGAAAAGTACTTTAAAACATTTGAAAAGTAGTATGTTATATGTATGTGAAATAAACCCATCATAAACCATAAGTAACATCATAGTACCAGTCCAAATTCATTACCATCATCCATATTCCAGATTTCACCATTGCCATTAACCATATTCAATACCAGAAATTAATCCATAACCAGCCATAACCATATTATTAACATAACCATTACCAAACCATAACCATCCCGAATCCCAATTTTCCCCTAATCATGTGAGGGTCCAGGCTGCTCATAACCAGGATGATGAGGACATCACTTATATGGATACAAACAACACTCTACTGAATATACAATATGCAATCAATAGAGTTCATACACAACAATTAATTTCAGAGGTGAACTCGTTCTTATATATTTCCTTATATGTTTTTGAGCATAGATTGCTACTTAATGATTTATTTGTGATTAGGATCCATGGAGAGGTTCAAGGAGTACTTGGAGGGAGTATTAGGGACATGGAAGACCAGAGAATTCGTTCAAAGAAGATGGAAATCGAACCAAACTCCAAATCGTATCCAACTCGGAGTCCAGGAGCAGTATGCACTAAAACGGACGCCCAGGACGCATACGAACTACGTTTTGGACGTTCTATATATGCACGGAAAGGGGAGAGGATAACCTTTCCAATGGCACCGGTCCCATGTCAAAATTCTTTCGGAGTTTTCAGGAATGGTCGAAACAAATGAAGTACAGAATCTGTCAGGGTGCTGCACTACCGTATTGGGCCATTGGGCCTTGTATCAAGTCTAAGTCTATTATTTTCGTGTCTTAGGATTAGGTCACGACCCTAACACCCCCTTGTACGTCCTCCCACCTATATATACTCCATGGTAGACGCCATAGACAATTGGGTTTTGCATAGATTAATAATATCGATGTTCTACAGTTTGTGAAACCCCAACTTCGCGATTTCAGATCGTGTCTTCTACGTTCTTGCTTGTGTTCTCGGTTGAACTTGCAGGGATTAGCCTTCTTGGCAAGGTCAATCGTGTGAAGCACGGTTGATAACCAACGAAGCGGTGGTGTAGTGATTGCAGGGGCTGTTCGTGTTCTACTCGAGAGCCTCGGATCATCAACGTCGAGATCTCCATCAATCGACTTACCCATTACCTTTCGGAAGATCGGGCCTCATCATCAATTTTCCTATCAATTGGTATCAGATTTCCAGGTTGCCCGTTAGGTAATTCATCTATCCATTACATTAGTTTTGTTTTTCATACCTAGAGTCCACAAAAAAGCCACAAAAAAACTTGCAGTTTAGTAGATCTGTTCATTACTTTGTCCAAACCACATTGAGCCTTTGCAACTTTGTTATTCAGTTTGGTTTTGTTGAGTTTGTGTCCGTGGTTGAGTCATATTGCTGGTTAAGAAAGTGTTTTTGGTCTTAGTTTGAGTTTTGCATTGTGTGATTCATCCTTTTGAGTCACGTCATCACGTCCAGGTTAGATTTGCCTCTGTCCAGTTCGATATTTTCATCATATCTTGCTCATACGAACTCGGATTTTAGAGTTCTTGTACTTTCTGGAAAGCTTAAGAAGTTTTCTATAACTTTCTTATTCATCAATCTCCCAGAAAATGTAGTTATCAATGTCGAAATTGCATTAGATCTGAATCTGTTATTGATCTAGAAATTCTGAACAATCTGTATTTCGGGGGCAATATCTCCCATTGTTCTTATCCAAAATAGATCTTCCATATACTAAAATTAAATAGAAGAGATAGATCTATAATATTTCTGTTCAAAGTTTTTAGATTTGGGTACTATAAAGGTGCTTAATTGTCCTTAGAACATTGAGCAGAAAATTTGTAACAGACATACAAGATATCTTTGAGTGTTTGCATTGTGTTCTTCATTTGCAGCACATTCTGAAAAAAAAGGAAGAAAAAAAGAAAAAGGCAAGTGCAAAAGAAGATACAAAAGCCGCACAAAAAAGGAGAAAAAAAAACAACAAAAAAAAGAAGTGCTTGCATTCTTTGTGTCATCTAATTTTGTCTCATGTCTTGCTAGCTTGAACTACTAGGAACACATTTAGGCCAGCAACTTTGACAAGTACTTTGGACACTTACTCAACTTTACTATCTGATTTCATTGTTGCTAATCCTTGCTACAAATAAAGTGCCATCCAAGCTACACCTTACTCTTGAGCAGAATCGATACACCTTTGCAATCATCCCACGCTTCATTGGTTTCTTCATACCGGCCACCGTTTGCCACCTACAGTGTCGGTAAGAACACTTGTAAGAGCGTGGTAAGACGCTTGAGAGTGTGTGATTCCACTTCCACTTTTCCATTATCCTTTGTAGTTGATAGGGATAACAAATTTTTTTGGGTTGTCTTCTGTTTGCTACTAACAATGTCAGGTAAAAGCAAGAATCATGCATTATATGCTGAGATGATGGACATGATGAAGACGGCGATAGAGTTGCTCACTAAAAATCAAACATCAACCAAGGATTCACATGACATTCAGACCACCTTTACAACACCTTCCACAAGAAGTAATTACATTCTCCCATCTCTTCCTTCTTATGATGGTTTTGGTTACGATGAATATATTGCTTGGGAAATAGAGTTGGATAAAATTTTTGGACAATGTCATATGTGTGAGAAAAGAAAGATTAGAAATGTTGCAAGTGCATTAGTAGGTTGTGCATTGACTTGGTGGAACAACTTAAGTGATTTAGAAAGACCTCAAACATGGAAAGATATGAAAATTCTTATGCGAGAAACTTTTGCTAATGTATCTAATTGTAAAGATGAAATACATGAACTTGAGAAGAATTTTCTTGTTGTACCTCCTCCTTTGCCTAACCTTTTGCAGGAACATGAACAAATAAATGGAGATGCAAATGAGAGTGAGGTGTTGAACAACTCTTCTGAATTTTTTGATGAATCAACTCATAATGCATTTGAATTTCTTGCTGAAAATGAGAGTAGTGTTAATGGACAATGCTCTACAGTTAACCACGGTATGACATTTTCAGATGTGCTGAATTTTGCTACCAATCATACTATCGATGAGCAGCAACAAGATGAACCTTTTCATAATAGAAATTTACCATTAGTTGATTTTCCCACTGATTCTTATAACAAAAATGAGTTGTGTGCTGATAATTATATTATACCTATGCTAGAACAACCAAATGAATTTGATACTTTATCACTCACTTGTGCTGAAATTAAGCATTTGATCCCAACTATATGTGAAAGGGATGAGCTGAAATTGTTATCTTCTCTAAATACTTTGGGCTATATTGAATTTGACACTCTTTGTGATCTAGATATCGTAGAGAAGATAATATTTTCTCAATCTGAATTGCCTTTGTTAAGTAGAAATATTTTTCATGCTATAGGCAAATATGAACATAGTGGTATGTTTATGGTGCATAAAGTTTACATATGTTCAAATGAGGAAGTTCCTTTTGTTCTGCAACAACATGGTCAAGTAAATGAATGTACTAATGCTAATAGTGTCTTGTCAAGTTTTTCTAGTATGTTTTCCTTGCAGCAGGGACAACAAAAGCATTATTCACTGTGGTTGTGCATTATGGACAGCACTTACTCTACCTCCAATGTAAGCCTCTTTGCTGGACATACGAGCAAGCCGAGGACGGCTTGTCATAAAGAAGGGGAGAATGATGAGATCATGCACATTATTATTGCACCTACAAACATGACACAATATTTATTTATTTGGGATCCTGGCTCAAGTGAATGTGCACTCTTATTTGATGGACAAGATCAAGATGGCACACTATGTCGTCCACCACCTTGGCCTCCTCCATTCATGCATACAAGAAGATTTGATGGCGTTGCACATTTGGACCAACACATGAGAGGAGACGAACTTGAGTCGAGGACGACTCCAATTCAAGGAGGGGAGGATGATGAGGACATCACTTATATGGATACAAACAACACTCTAATGAATATACAAGATGCAATCAATAGAGTTCATACACAACAATTAATTTCAGAGGTGAACTCGTTCTTATATATTTCCTTATATGTTTTTGAGCATAGATTGCTACTTAATGATTTATTTGTGATTAGGATCCATGGAGAGGTTCAAGGAGTACTTGGAGGGAGTATTAGGGACATGGAAGACCAGAGAATTCGTTCAAAGAAGATGGAAACCGAACCAAACTCCAAATCGTATCCAACTCGGAGTCCAGGAGCAGTACACACTAAAACGGACGCCCAGGACGCATACTAACTCCGTTTTGGACGTTCTATATATACACAGAAAGGGGAGAGGATAACCTTTCCAACGGCACCGGTTCCATGTCAAAATTCTTTCGGAGTCGTCGGGAATCGTCGAAACAAAATCAAGTACAGAATCTGTCAGGGTGCTGCGCCACCGTATTGGGCCATTGGGCCTTGTATCAAGTCTAAGTCCATTATTTTCGTGTCTTAGGGTTAGGTCACGACCCTAACACCCCCTTGGACGTCCTCCCACCTATATATACTCCATGGTAGCCGCCATAGACAATTGGGTTTTGCATAGATTAATAATATCGCTGTTCTACAGTTTGTGAAACCCCAACTTCGCGATTTCAGATCGTGTCTTCTACGTTCTTGCTTGTGTTCTCGGTTGCACTTGCAGGGATTAGCCTTCTTGGCAAGGTCAATCGTGTGAAGCACGGTTGATAACCAACGGAGCGGTGGTGTAGTGATTGCAGGGGCTGTTCGTATTCTACTCGAGAGCCTCGGATCATCAACGTCGAGATCTCCATCAATAGACTTACCCATTACCTTTCGGAAGATCGGGAAAAATTCTCCTATCACAGGAGCACATATATCATGATAGTTTTTAGACACTCTGCAGAGGTTGTACCCCTTTACCCACGTGTTTGTGATTTCATCATCTTTCGATGACTATAGAATCTCAATTATGCCGTCTCACACTTCCTTAGGTGTGTGGCAAAAAGATCATAAAGTAGCCTTTACAAAGGGACTACTAGCCTATTTAGACCCCACTTAGGTTTCACCGGTGGCGATGCCTCCAACTGAGCACATATTTAACCAAGGGCCCCCTCTTGAGCCATTCGGATCCTAGGACAAACCCAATCCGACTAGCCCTTCCCCGAGCATCCTTAATGGTCCAAATAGCACTGGCAAAACCCTAATTAATCAGCTACGCCGCACCCATACTTGGCCACGTAGTGGCACTGTAAATTCTGGATGATCGCTCCACGAATCGGTCCTTAGATCTAAAGCAAGCGAAGCACCATAACATCCAACCCATCCACATACCATGCTTCCTTAGGTCACCCATTACCACATCATATCAACCGGTTCATGTTAATCTAATCTTGTAAATACATAATTAAGTTAAGTGGTATAGTTGTGTTCCATCCCAATAATCAGGCGAAGCAAAAAGGTAAAGATCCAATCCCGACTCCCTACCATAAATTCCAAGTGACATGGATAGTTAAACAAAGGTAGTAAAATTCCTATCATAGGATTCCCATCAAATTGACTCAAGCATGCAATTTTGCAAACAAAACATTTATTTTAAAAATTGGATCAATATGTTCAAGGACACTTGCCGTGCTCTTGGGATTGGTTCGGGTCAAAGCCTTCAAACTCTTGGTGTTGGAGATCCTCCGTGGCACTCTCTAGCGCAAATCCGTCTAATCCTCACAATAAACATACAAGATAAGAAACACAATCAAAGAGTGCACAAACATTACTCAAGATGACATGACATGCATGATTAATGCAAATGCAAGGTGGAACTTGTTATTGAGTTGATTTTAATGATCACTAACTAATTCTAATAGCTCTTAACAAGTTTATATAGGTTTGGATTTGATTAGATCTAATTTTAGAATTAGTTCAACACAAATTAGCTAGGAAAATCGGAGTAGTCCTCTAGGGACCGGACTAGTCCGCACTTCACAAAACTGGCGAACTAGGGTTTTCTAGATCGACGTGAATTTGGGGACACGGGGTTGAATTCATGTAAGGAAAAGAAAGTAGAAGGTATACCAGGTGTTTAGAACTCCAATGGGTCAAGGATCTTGGAGTTAACACTTGGATCTTGGCGATCAAGGGTTGATGAAGAACTCGACGGTGGATTGTTGACGAAGAACACGAAATTGATGGCGATTTTGATCCTCTTTCATTTCCTCCTCTTCTTCTTCTTGCACTAGATCTCCTTCTCCCTCCTTGGTGGTGACTACTCACGAGCTAGGTTTTGGGTGAGGTGGAAAAGTGTCAAATAGATGTCAAGTCAAGGGGTGGGGTTGTTCATATAGAGGTGGAGGTTAGGGTTAGATGGATTTTGAGTTTGAGATTAGTAGGGGTCGGTTTAGAGTCCCTCATGGGCTCAAAAAGAGTTAGGCACGACATCCCTAGGCCCACTTAACATAAAACCCAATAAAGATGTCGTGAAACAAAAGATCAACTCACAGTCGCGATTTATCAGACAAGTCCGAAAAGGGCCTGACTAGTCCGAAGTTGGAAAGAGAGAAATTGGACAAGTTCGGACTGGACATCTGAAAAGTCCGAACTTATCCAGAGGGAATAAACAGACAAGTCTAACAAAAAATCGGACAAGTCTGACTTCATTCAGAGGGGAAAATGGACAAGTCTGCTGGAACACCGGACTAGTCCGCATAGGACTAGACAAGTCCGAAGGTGTCCAGGGGGAAAACAGACCAGTCCGCAAAAAAAACGGACAAGTCTGTTTGATGTTAGAGAGAAATCAGACTAGTCTGCACCAAAATCGGACTAGTCCGCACTTCCCAGAATTCTTAAGTGCGGTTTTGTTTCTAGTTCTTAAATGCATGATGGATGAAAATGAGGGTGTTACAAACCTACCCCCCATAAAATGAATCTCGTCCTCGAGATTCGACGCGGAATAGAAGAGATAGGGAAATTCCTTCTTGAGATTATCCTCCAACACCCAAGTTGCCTCTGATTCTATATGATGCTTCCATTGAACTTTACACCATCTGATGACCTTGTTCCTCGTGACCCTCTCCTTGGTTTCCAAGATTTTGACTGGTTGCTCGGCATAAGTCAAATCTTCCTCTAGTTCCAATTCTTCCATTGACACTAGTTCTTCCGGTACTCTCAAGCACTTCTTGAGCTGGGAAACATGAAAGACATCATGCACGTCTAAAAGATGAGCTGGCATCTCCAACTTATATGCTACGTCTCCTCTTTTGTCCAAAATCTTGAATGGTCCAATGTACCGATGTGCTAGCTTGGCTCTTATGTTAAACCTCTTATGACCTCTAATTGGTGACACCTTGAGGTAGACGGAGTCTGCCACTTCAAAGGCTAGTTTCCTTCTCCTATTATCCGCATAGCCCTTTTGCCTTGATTGAGCGGCCCTCAAGCTCTCACGGATAACCTAAACTTGTTTTTCTGCTTCTATCAACACATCCGGACCAAATACTTCAGTTTCTCCTGTCTCATTCCAGAACAAAGGTGTCCTACACTTCTTCCCATATAGCGCTTCATAAGGTGACGTTTTCAAGCTTGCTTGATAACTATTGTTGTATGAAAGTTCCGCATATGGCAAGCTTTTGTCCCAACTTTTCCCATGCTTCAAAGCACAAGCTCTTAACATATCCTCTAAAATCTGATTGGTCATCTTAGTTTGTCCATCCTTTTTACGATGATATACTGAACTAAAATTCATCCTTGTTCCCAATGCTTCATGCAATTTTTGCCAAAACCGGGAGGTAAATTGAGAACCTATACCCGACACTATCCTCTTTGGAACTCCATGCAAGCATACTACTCTTCCCATATGCAGTTCCGCCAATTTATCTCCATTAAAGGTGGTCTTGATGGGAATAAAGTGAGCTGACTCGATTAACCGATCCACAATTACCCAAATTGACTCATATTCGGACTGGGTACACGCTAAACCAACTATAAAGTTCATACCGATTTCTTCACACTTCCATTCTGGAACCTTTAATGGTTGCAATAATCCAGCTAACCCTTGATGTCCTGCTTTGACTCATTGGGACATATCACACAATGCTACGTATTCGGCTATGTCTTTTTTCATGCTAGCCCACCAATAACAATTCTTTGTACATCTTCGTACATCCGGGGTGAGTTGAGTATGGCGAGTCATGTGCCTCCTTTAATATTGTCTCCCGAATATGCTTCACATTAGGCATGACAATTCTCTTTCCAAGCCATAAGGTACCATGATCATATTCATCAAACCTTAATTCTCTTCCCTCTTTGGTCCTTCCCTTGATTTCTTGCATTTCCTTATCCTTCGTTTGGCCCTCTGAATTTCTCGCTCCAAAGTTGGATTTAACAGCACCGTCCCCATCTCATTCACAAATCCGAGACTCAACCGTTCAAACTCCTTACATAACTCGGATGGCAGCTCTCGAACTGTGAGCTGATGATTTACTCCTTTCCTACTCAAAGCATCGACCACTAGATTGGCTTTCCCCGGGTGATAATTGATTCCCATATCATAATCCTTGATGAGCTCCAACCATCTTCGTTGCCTCAAATTCAGATCTGTTTGGATGAATATATACTTAAGACTCTTATGATCCGTATAAATTTCACACCTATGCCCAAGAATGTAATGTCTCCAAATCTTCAATGCGTGTACTACGGCTGTGAGTTCCAAATCATATGTTGGGTAATTCTGCTCATGTTTCTTCAATTGTCTTGATGCATAGGCGACCACATGACCTTCTTGCATGAGCATGCATCGTCCTTGTCTCGACGCGTCGCAATAAATATCAAAGCTCTTGCTCACGTCCGACAATATCAATACTGGGGCTATAGTTAACCTTTTCTTTAGCTCCTCAAAACTGTTTTGACAAGCTTTAGTCCATCTGAAAGTCTTTCCCTTCATTAGCAATTCCGTCATGGGCTTAGCTATCTTGTAAAAGTCCTTGATGAACCGACGGTAATATCCAGCCATCCAAAGAAAACTCCGGATCTCCTTTACGTTTCGTGATGGCTCCCATTTTAACACGTCCCTCACTTTTCCTGGGTCAACCGATACTCCTCCTCCCGAGATGATATGACCCAAAATCGACACCTCTTTCAACCAAAACTGGCACTTGCTGAACTTGGCCTACAATTGGTGCTCCCTCAATTTCTGCATTGTGAGCCTCAAGTGTTCCTCGTGTTCCTTCTCATCCTTCGAGTAGATGATAATGTCATCAACGAAAACCACTACAAACTTGTCCAAGTACTCTATGAAGACCATATTCATGAGGTACATAAAGTAGGTGGGTGCATTGGTTAATCCAAAGGACATCATGGTGTACTCATATGACCCATACCATGTCCTAAAAGTTGTCTTGGGTATCCCGACCTCAAATAAATCTTAGAGAAGACACAAGCAACCTTCATCTGATCAAACAAGTCCTCTATATGAGGCAAGATATACTTGTTCTTGATGGTTACCTCGTTGAGAGCTCGGTAATGTACACACATCCTTTGGGATCCATCCTTCTTGTCCACAAAAAAAAAAACGGGCGCTCCCCAAGGTGAAGAGCTTGGGTGAATAAAACCCTTCTCTAGTTGCTCTTGAATCTGCTTCTTGAGCTCAGCTAAATCCTTATGAGGCATTCTATAGGGCCTCTTAGCTATAGGTGCAGTTCCAGGTATCAAATCAATAACAAACTCAATGTCTCAGTCAGGTAGCATACCTGGCAACTCATCCGGAAACACATCCAAAAATTAACACACCACCGAAATCTCCTCAATTACAGTACTATCCATATGATTCAGCTCCAATTGCTTCGGTGCATGTCGAGATGCTTCAAAATCTACGGTGATCCCTTCCTCATTAGTCAACTTCACCGTCTTCGTGGCACATTTAGTGATTCCATTGTGCTTCCTCAACCAGTCCATACCAAGTATAATGTCCAATAATTGAGAATCCAGTACAATGAGATTGGCAAAGAAGTCTACGCCTCTTATTCTAAGGCTTACTTTTGGACATACTATATTGTCCTCATCTCTCCTCTAGGAGACTTAACCAATAGAGTAAACTTCATATGAGAGATAGGCAAACTATACTTCACAACATATTTGGATGCAACGAATGAATGTGATGCTCCAGAATCAAATAACATAGCCACCAGGTTAGAGATTGCGAGAAACATACCAATCACCACATCATCCGCTTGTTGTGCTTCCTCCGTAGAAACATGGTTCACATTGCCACGAGCAAAATTCTGCTGTCCACGGTTTCCTTGCGGCTGTCCTCCATTGGGTCTTGGGTTTTTCCTCGGCGCATTGCTTCTTTGACCAAGGCCTGACTTAGGACATTGATGTGCAAAGTGTCCAGCTTCTCCACATGTATAGCACTTCTTTACTCCACCAGAATTATTGGGACGATCTTGGTTTTGAAAATTTACACCAGGAAAATTAGCACGAGGTGCATAAGGCATTGGAGTCCTAGGTGTTTGCATAATGGGGCGCTGCTGCACAAACTGAGCTGGGCGTGGTGCATATCAGGGGCGATGAGCAGGCGCAGAGGGGCTGAAATAAGGCGCATTGGGTGGTGCAAAGCGACGGCGCACATTACTTCCTTGTTGCTGTTCTTGATATGGCGCCTTCCTCTTGTTGTCTTGCTCCATCTCACGGACCTTGTTCTCCACAACAATTTCTTTGTCCACAAGATTCTGGAAGTTGGCATAATCACAATTCAGTAATTGCAGCTGGATCTCATTATTCAAGCCTCTCAAGAACATGTACTCCTTTCGGCTGTCCTGAATAACATCTTTAGGGGCATACCTTGAAAGTTGAGTGAATTTGTTCAGATATTAACCCACACTCGATCTTCCTTGCCTCAAGTTCTCAAATTCTTGCCTTTTCAAAATCATAACTCCTTCCGGCACATAATGTGATTGGAAGCTCTCCTTAAACTCAGCCCAAGTAATCCTCTCCTGGTTCCCACCAATCGGCAGCTGCTCCAACAAGTTGATGAAAAGCAAATAGCACCTTCTCCCGGTCACTGTATTGAACAATAGCAAGTTTCTTCTCTACGGACTTCAACCAATCATTCGCGTATATCGGGGTAGTAGCTTGAGCAATGGTCGGCGGCCTAGTCCTCATAAACTCTCCCAACCGGTTATGAGGAGGTGAGGGTGGCGGTGGAGGCATGTGGGGCTTATTGTTGATGTTACCAGCCTTTAGCTGTCCCATAGTTTGTATCATGGTCTACATGAGTTGGTTCTGCATAGCCAATAGCTGCTCAATGTTGATAGCTCCATGAGAAGGTCCGTCTCCATGGTTATTCTGAGGTGCTCCATTGTTCTCCTCCACATCATTGCCATCCCTTTGGTTGCGAGTCCTCACCATCTGAAGAAAAGCAAGAGATACGAATTTAGAAGACGTCCCCAACTATATGCATCAAGGGATATCAAACTAAATAACTGCCTATACTAGCCTACATGGACATGGCAATGCTAAAGCATCCCAAAGTCCTCTATTAATCACACAAGCAAACAATATATAGCAACCAGCAGGCCAAACAAAAACACATCGGTTCTCGAGTGCTCCTATGTGCTCTAAAGTGTCCATTCTATCTAGGTTGTGTCCTACGGTCATCCTGCGGCTCTGATACTAATTTGTGACACCTGGTTCCGAAAATGAACCAAATGAACGCATATGTGTGTCCAGGACATTCAACACACATACACGAGTGCAATCACAAAAGAGTATACAGAAAATTACCACAGAACAAGATTAATTAACCACATTTATTACACAAACTAGATTATCCTTGAATACAAGCTCTAATGAATATTAATGACAAGTTTGAACTAATGCAGCGGAAATAAACTAAACTGAGCAAACTAAGCAAAAGCGATAGCACATCTCCAACACTCCACAGGCAAAGCTGACGGTAGACACGGCCTAGAACTCCGCATTATCATCGTTAAAATACCAATCCTGATATGCAACTATTGGTGGGGGAATTGCAAGGGTGAGTACATGTCGTACTCAGCAATTGTGGAAAGTATGACATGTAGCTTATACAAATGACGAATATAATAATGGCTAAGTGCTGAAAAGTACTTTAAAACATTTGAAAAGCAGTATATTATATGTATGTGAAATAAAACCATTATAAACCATAAGTAATATCATAGTACCAGTCCAAATTCATTACCATCATCCATATTCCAGATTTCACCATTGCCATTAACCATATCCAATACCAGAAATTAATTCATAACCAGCCATAACCATATTATTAACATAACCATTACCAAATCATAACCATCCTGAATCCTAATATTCCCCTGATCATGTGAGGGTTCAGGTTGCTCATGACTGGGAGCACGGCTATCATGATAGTTTTTAGACACTCTGCAGAGGTAGTACCACTTTACCCACGTGTTTGTGATTTCATCATATTTCGATGACTATAGAATCTCAATTTATGCCGTCTCACACTTCCTTAATTGTGTGGCCAAGAGATCACAAAATGGCCTTTACAAAGGGATTACTAGCCTATTTAGACCCCAATGAGGTTTCACCGGTGGCGATGCCTCCAACTGAGCACCTATTTAACCAAGGGCCCCCGCTTGAGACATTCGGATCCCAGGACAAACCCAATCCAAATAGCCCTTCCTCGAGCATCCTTAATGGTCCAAATAGAACTGGCAAAACCCTAATTAATCGGCTACGCCGCACCCATATTTGGCCACGTGGTGGCACTGTAAATTCTGGATGATCGCTCCATGAACCGGTCCTTAGATCTAAAGCAAGCGAACCACCATAACATCCAACCCATCCACATACAATGCTTGCTTAGATCACCAATTACCACATCATATCAATCAGTTCATGTTAATCTAATCTCATAAATACATAATTAACTTAAGTGGTATAGTTGTGTTCCATCCCAATAATTAGGCAAAGCAAAAAGGTAAAGATCCCATCTCGACTCTCTACCATAAATTCCATGTGACAAGGGTGGTTAAACAAAGCTAGTAAACTTCCTATCATAGGATTCTAATCAAATTGACACAAGCATGGAATTTTGCAAACAAAACATTTATTTTAAAAACTGGATCAATATGTTCAAGGACACTTGCCTTGCTCTTGGGATTGGTTTGGTTCAAATCCTTCAAACTCATGGCGCTAGAGATCCTCCGCAGCACTCTCTAGCCTAAATCCGTCTGATCCGCACAATAAACATACAAGACCAGAAACACAAACAAAGGGTGCACAAACATTACTCAAGATGACATGACATGCATGATTAATGCCAATGCAAGGTGGAACATGTTATTGAGTTGATTTTAATGATCACTAACTAATTCTAATAGCTCTTAACAAGTTTATACAGTTGTGGATTTGATTAGATCTAATTTTAGAACTAGTTCAACACAATTTAGCCAGGAAAATCAGACTAGTCTGCTATGGACCGGACTAGTCCGCACTTCGCAGAACTGGCGAACTAGGGTTTTCTAGATCGACGTGAATTTGGGTAAACGGGTTTGAATTCGCATAAGGAAAAGAAAGTAGAAGGTATACAAGGTGTTTATAACTCTAATGGGTCAATGATCTTGGAGGCAACACTTGGATCTTGGCGATCTAGGGTTGATGAAGAACTCGATGGTGGATTGATGACGAAGAACGCGAAATTGATGGAGCTCTTGATCCTCTTTCGTTTCCTCCTCCTCTTCTTCTTGCTCTAGATCTCCTTCTCCCTCCTTGGTGGCGGCTACTCATGAGCTAGTGTTTGGGTGAGGTGGAAAAGGGTCAAGTAGATGTCAAGTCAAGGGGTGGGGTTGTTTATATAGAGGTGGAGGCTCGGATTAGATGGATTTCAAGTTTGAGATGAGTAGGGGTCGGTTTAGAGTCCCTCATGGGCTCTAAAAGAGTTAGGCATGACATCTCTAGGCCCACTTAACGTAAAACCCAAGAAACAAGTCGTGAAACAGAAGATCAACTCGGAGTCGCGATTTATCGGACATGTCCGAAAAGGGCCGGACTAGTCCGATGTTGGACAAAGAGAAATCGAACAAGTCCGAATTGGACATCGGACAAGTCCGAACTTATCTAGAGGGGAAAAACAGACAAGTCTGGCCAAAGATCGGAAAAGTTCAACTTTAGTCAGAGGGGAAAACGGACATGTCCGCTGGAACACTATACTAGTCCTAACAAGTCCAGGGACATAGCAAAGTTTTCAAGGATTTGGAACAGCGGACTAGTCCGCATAGGACCGGACAAGTCCGAATGTGTCCAGAGGGAAAACAGACTAGTCCACAGAAAAACGGACAAGTTCGTTTGAAGTAAGAGAGAAATCGGACTAGTCCACACAAAAATCGGACTAGTCTGCACATCCCAAGATTCTTAAGTGCGGTTTTGTTTCTAATTCATTTTAAACTTGTCTCTTTTTATGTGGATTAATGTTAGACATGTATTAGAATTTATGCAATGCATGATGGTTGAAAATGAGGGCGTTACATTCCAAAGAGCTCAAGCAGCTCCTCACCACCCTACCAATCTTGGTAGCTCCGAACCCTTATGAGCCTACTACTTTACATTTCTGCAACTACAGAAGTTGTAAGCATGGTCCAAGTCACGGAAAGGCTGGAGCCACATCCAGTTCAGGAGCCTAGACCCTTCCGGGAGGGTTCGGTGCTACCTGAAGGCGAGTCTGGGTCCCAACCCCAGACACAGATCTTCAAGATGGACTATTAGAAGATCAACCTCTCTCATCTTAGGGAGTTTCCACGGCTGCTCAAGAAAATCCAGACCCATCAGGGAGGGTCCGGATTGAACAAGATAATGTTTTGGACCCTTCTGGGAGGGTCTGGGAAGCTCAACAAGAAGGTTCGAACCCGTCCAGGAGGGTCTGGGTCGATGGAGATGAAGCCCCAGGCCCCTCTGAGAGGGTCCATACCGTTCAGCGCCCAGTGTACTTCATCAGTGAAGTACTCCACGATGCCAAGACTAGATACATTGAGGTGCATAAGCTGCTTTATACAATTCTTATTGACTTAAGGAAGCTTCGTCATTATTTCGAAGCCCACAAGATATCAGTGGTAACTTCTTATCCACTGCGTGCTATATTGCATAACCCTAATTCTACTGATAACATCGCCAAGTGGGTAGCGGAGCTGGCAGAATTCGATCTCGAATTCTTGCCACGACAGGCAATCAAGAGTCAGACTTTGGCTGACTTCATGGCGGAGTGGACTCCTTCTACATCAAATCCTGAGGGCCCCAATGAGCAGAAGCAAGAACCCAAGGTCCCGATCTTCACCGAACCTCATTGGACTCTCTACTTCGACGGTTCCGTGCAGAAGCAGGGGGCCGAAGCTGGAATCCTTCTCCTCACTCCGGCCGGGGAGAAGGTCAAAGACTGTGATGCCCGGTTCTGAAAAAGAACCAAGCTAACGCATATGTGTGCCCAGGATGTTCAACACACATACATGAGTGCATTCACAAAAGAGTATACAGAAAATTACCACAAGACAAGATTAATTAACCAAGTTTTATTAAACAAACCATATTATCCTCGAATACAAGCTCTAATGAATATTAGTGACAAGTTCAACTAATGCAGCGGAAATAACTAATTAGGCAAACTAAACAGCTAGGCAGCATAAGCAATAGGGTATAGCGCAGCTCCATGCAACACCACAGGCAAAGCTGACGGTAGACACGGCCTAGAACTCCGCATTATCGCCATTAAACTCCCAATCCTGACCTGCAACTGTTGGGGGGGGGGGGGGGGTTGCAAGAGTGAGTACATGTCGTACTTAACAAGTGTGGAAAGTATGACATGTGGCTGATTCAAATGACGAATATAATAATGGCTAAGTGCTGAAAAGTACATTAAAACATTTGGAAAGCAATATATTACGTTTATGAAGTGAAACCATCATAACCATAAGTAATATCGTAGTACCAGTCCACAATTCACCATCCTCATCAATAATTCCAGATTTCACCATTTGCCAATAACTATATTCAATACCAGAAATAAATCCATAACCAACCATAACCATAATACCAACCATAACCATCCCAAATACCATCCCAATACTAAGTTCCCTCTAATCATGGAAGTTGTCCAGGTGCTCATAACCGAGAGCACGGCTATCATGATAGTTTTATTAGACTCTGCAGAGTTTGTACCACTTTACCCACGTGTTTGTGATTTCATCACCCGTCGGCGACTAAAGAAACCTCTCTTATGCCAATTACACTTCCTTTGATGTATGGCCAAGAGATCACAAAATAGCCTTTACAAAGGGATTACTAGCCTATTTAGACCCCACTGAGGTTTCACCGGTGGCGATGTCTCCCACTGAGCACATCTTCAACCAGGGGCCCCCTCTTGAGCCATTAGATCCCAGGGTAGTCCCACCAATCATCAACAAACCCAGTCTGACTACCCCTTCCCTGAGCATCCACAATGGTCCAAACATCACTAGCAAAGCCCTAATTAATCAGCTACGCTGCTCCCATACTTGGCCTCGTGGTGGCACTGTAGTCCTGGCTTATTCTCGCATGAACCGGTCCTTAGATCTAAAGCAAGCAATCCACCATACGTCCAACCCATCCACATACCAGGCTTTGTTAGATCACCCATTACCATATCATATTTAACCAGTTCATGTTAACCATAATCTCATCCATGCATAATTAAATTGAGTGGTATAGGTGTTTTCCATCCCAGTTGATTAAGCGAAGCAAAAATGGTAAAAAGCCCTTCCTGACTCTCTACCATAAATTCCAGGCGACAAGGGTGGTCAAACAACGCTAGTAAACTTCCTACCATAGGATTCCCATCAAATTGACACAAGCATGCAATTTGAAAACAAAACATTTATTTTAAAAACAGGATCAATATGCTTCAAGGACACTTGCCTTGCTCTTGCTGTTGATTAGGATCAAAGCCTTCAAACTCTTGGTGCTGTAGATCCTCTGCAGCACTTTCTAGCGCAAATCCGTCTAATCCACGCAATAAACATACAAGACAAGAAACACAATCAAAGTGTGCACAAATATTACTCAATATGACATGACATGCATGATTAATGCAAATGCAAGGTAGAACTTGTTAATAGATTGCTTTTAATGATCACTAACTAGTTTTAATAGATTTTAACAATCTTATACAGGTTTGGATGTGGTTAGATCAAACTTTAGAATCAATTCAACACAATTTATCCTGGAAGACCGGACTAGTCCGCTAGGGACCGGACAAGTCCGCACTTTGCGAGATCAGCGGATTAGGGTTTTCTAGATCAATGTAAATTTGGAGATTAGGGGTTGAATTCATGCAAAGAAGAGAATAGAAGGTATACCAGGTGTTTAAGACTCCAATGAATCAAGAAACTTGGAGGTAGCACTTGGATCTTGATGATCAAGGGTTGGTGATGAACTTGGAGATGAATTGGTGACGAAGAATGAAAACTTGGTGGAGATCTTGATCCTCTTTCGTTTCCTCCTCTTCTACTTCTTGCTTGTGATCTTCTCCTCCCTCCTTGATGGTGACTCTCCACAAACTAGGGTTTGGGTGGGGTGGAAAAGTGGCAAATAGAAGTCAAGCAAAGGGGTGGGGTTGTTTATATAGAGCTGGAGGCTAGGGTTAGATGGATTTCGAGTTTAAGATGAGTAGAGGCCGGTTTAGAGTCCAACATGGGCTCTAAAAGAGTTAGGCACAACGTCCCTAGGCCTACTTAACATGAAACCCAAGAAACAAGTCGTAAAACAAAAGAGCAACTCGGAGTCACGAAATATCAGACAAGTGTGAAAAGGACCGGACTAGTCCGAAGTCGTCCAGAGAGAAAATCGGACAAGTCTGGCAAAAAATCGGACAAGTCCGACTTTAAACAGAGTGGAAAACGGACAAGTCCGCTGGAACACCGGACTAGTCCGGAAAAGTCCAGGGACTTAGCAATTTTTCAAGGATTCTTGGAATATCGGTCTAGTCCGCACAAAATCGGACATGTCCGAAAGTTTTCAGAGGCAAAATCGGACTAGTCCGCAGCAAAAACGGACAAGTCCATTTTTAGTCAGAGAGAAATCGGACTAGTCCTCAGTAAAATCGGACTAGTCCGCACTTTCCTGCATTTTAAGTGCGGTTTTGTTCCAAATCAATTTTAAATGCTCCAAATCAAATTGTAAACTCGTTCCTCTTGTTGTGGGTTAATGTTAAACATGTATATGAGTGTATGCAAGGCATGATGCATGAAAATGAGGGTGTTACAAACCTACCCCCCTTAAAATGAATCTCGCCCTCGAGATTTGACGTGGAAGAGAAGAGATAGGGAAATTCTTTCTTGAGATCATCCTCCAATCCCCACGTCGCTTCTTTTTCTGTGTGGTGCTTCCATTGAACTTTACACCATCTAATAACCTTGTTCCTTGTGACCCTCTCCTTAGTTTCCAAGATTTTGACCGGTTGTTCGGCATAAGTCAAATCTTACTCTAGTTCCAATTCTTCCATCAGCACTTGTTCTCCCGGTACTCTCGAACACTTCTTGAGCTGGGAAACATGAAAGACATCATGGACATCCGAAAAATGAGCTGGCATCTCCAACTTATACGCTACTTCTCATCTTTTGTCCAAAATCTTGAATGGTCCAATATAACGAGGTGCGAGCTTGCCCCTTATGTTAAACCTCTTATGACCTCTCATTGGTGACACCTTGAGGTAAACAAAACCTCCTATTTCAAAGGCTAATTTCCTTCTCCTATTCTCTGCATAGCCTTTTTGCCTTGATTGGGCAGCCCTCAAGTTTTCACGAATTATTTGGACTTGCTTTTCGGCTTCTTGCAACACATCCGGACCAAATACTTGAGTTTCTCCTGCCTCATTCCAAAATAAAGGTGTCCTACACTTCCTCCCATAAAGCGCTTCATACGGTGACATTTTCAAGCTTGCTTGGTAACTATTGTTGTATGAAAATTCGGCGTATGGCAAGCTTTTGTCCAGACCTTTCCCATGCTTTAAAGCACAAGCTCTTAACATGTCCTCCAAAATCTGATTGGTCCTCTCGGTTTGTCCATCCGTTTGAGGATGATATGCTGAACTAAAATTCAACCTCGTTCCCAAAGCTTAATGCAATTTTTGCCAAAATCTAGAGGTAAATTGAGAACCTCTATCCGAGACAATATTCTTCGGTACCCCGTGTCGACACACACTATGCTCCATGTATATTTCGGCCAATCGTGCAACTGTGTATTTGGTCTTCACAGGGACATTAAGCGATCCACAATTACCCAAATTGAGTCATACCCGGGCTGAGTACGTGGTAACCCAACTATGAAGTCCATACTGCTTTCTTCCATTCTGGGACCTTTAATGGTTGCAATAATCCAGCTGGCCTTTGATGTTCTGCCTTGACTCGTTGACACACATCACACAATGCCACATATTCAGCTATGTCCTTCTTCATGCTATCAAACCAATAGCTAGTCTTCAAGTCTTTGTACATCTTTGTACAACCAAGGTGAATGAGTAAGGTGAGTCATGTGCCTCTTTTAATATCGTCTCCCAAATATGCTTCACATTAGGCACAACGATTCTCTTTCCAAGCCATAAGGTACCATGTTCGTCTTCATCAAATCTGAATTCTCTCCCTTCTTCGGTCCTGTCCTTGATTTCCTTGATCTCTTCATTTGCGGCTTGTGCTTCTCGAATCTATTGCTCCAGGGTTGGGTTTAACTTCATCACCTCCATCTCATTTACAAATCTGAGGTTCAACCTTTCAAACTCCTTACATAACTCGGATGGTAACTCTCGAACTGTGAGTTGATGACTTACTCCCTTTCTACTCAAAGCATCGGCCACTACATTGGCTTTTCCCGGATGATAGTTGATCCCCAAATCATAATCTTTGATGAGCTCCAACCATCTTCGTTGCCTCAAATTCAGATCTGTTTGTGTGAAAATATACTTAAAACTCTTATGATCCGTATAAATTTCACACCTATGTCCAAGAATATAGTGCCTCCAAATCTTCAATGCGTGTACCATGGTCGTGAGTTCCAAATCGTGCGTGGGGTAATTCTGCTCATGTTTCTTCAATTGTCTTGATGCATAGGCGACCACATGACCTTCTTGCATCAATACACATCCAAGTCCTTGTCTCGATGCGTCGCAATAAATATCAAAACTCTTGCTCACATCCGGCAGTACCAAAACTGGGGCTGTTGTTAACCTCTTTTTCAACTCCTCGAAACTATTTTGACAAGCTTGAGTCCATTGGAAAGCCTTTCCCTTCATTAGCAACTCCGTCATAGGCTTGGCTATCTTGGAAAAGTCCTTGATGAACCGACGGTAATATCCAGCCATCCCAAGAAAACTCCTTATTTCCTTTACGTTTTGCGGGTGTTCCCACTTCAACACGTCTCTCACTTTTCCGGGGTCAACTGATGCTCCTCCTCCTGAGATTATATGACCCAAAAATGACACCTCTCTCAACCAAAACTGACACTTGTTGAACTTGGCATACAATTGATGCTCCCTCAATTTCTACAATGTAAGCCTCAAGTGTTCCTCATGTTCCTTCTCATCCTTCGAGTAGATCATAATATCATCATTGAACACCACAACGAATCTATCCAAGTACTCCATGAAGACCTTATTCATGAGGTACATAAAGTACACAGGTGCATTGGTCAATCCAAAAGACATCACGGTGTACTCATAAGATCCATAACGTGTCCTAAAAGTTGTCTTGGGTATATCTGATGGTCTAATCTTCATTTGGAAATATCCCGACCTCAAATCAATCTTAGAGAAGACACAAGCACCCTTCATCTAATCAAACAGGTCTTCTATGCGTGGCAAGGTGTACTTGTTCTTGATTGTTACCTCATTGAGGGCTCGTTAATCTACACACATCCTTTGGGTTCCATCCTTCTTGTCCACAAACAGCACAGGCGCTCCCCAAGGTGAAGAACTAGGGCGAATAAAGCCTTTCTCTAGTTGCTCTTGAATTTGCTTCTTGATCTCCGCTAATTCCATAGGAGGCATCCTATACGGCCTCTTAGCTATAGGTGCAGTTCCAGGTATTAAATCAATAACAGACTCAATGTCTCGATCAGGTGGCATACCTGGCAGCTCTTTCGGAAAAACATCCAAAAATTCACACACCACCGAAGTCTCCTCCATTGCGGCACCGTCCGTATGATTCAGCTCCAATTGCTTCGGTGTGGTTTGAGATGCTTCAAATTCTACAGTGATCCCTTCCTCATTGGTCAACTTCACCGTCTTCGTGGCACACTCAATAACTCCATTGTGCTTCCTCAACCAGTCCATACCAAGTATAATGTCCAATCCTTGAGAATCCAAAACAATGAGGTTGGCGGAGAAGTCTACCCCCCTTATTCTAAGGCTTACTTTTGGACATACTATATTTGTCCTCATCTCTCCTCCAGGAGACTTAACCAACAGAGTAAACTTCATATGAGAGATAGGCAAACTATACTTGGCAACATACTTTGATGCAATGAACGAATGCGATGCTCCAGAATCAAATAACATAGTCGCGGGGTTGGAGTTTGCGAGAAACATACCAATGACCACGCCATCCGCTTGTTGAGAATCCTCCGTTGAGACATGGTTCACAATGCCACGAGCAAAATTCTACTGTCCACGGTTCCCTTGTGGCTGTCCTCCATTGGGTCTTGGGTTTTTCCTCGGCTCATTGCTTCCTTGACCAAGGCCTGACTTAGGACATTGGTGCGCAAAGTGTCCAGCTTCTCCGCAAGTATAGCACTTCTTAACTCCACCAGAATTATTGGGACGAGCTTGGTTTTGAACATTTGCACCAGGAAAATTAGCACGAGGTGCATATGGCATTGGATGCCTAGGTGCTTGCATAACAGGGCGCTGCTGCACAAACTGAGTTGGGTGTGGTGCATAACTAGGGCGTTGAGCAGGAATGGAAGAGCTGTAATAAGGCGCATTGGGCGGTGCAAAGCGAGGGCGCACATTACTCCCTTATTCTTGTCCTTTATATGGTGCCTTCCTCTTGTTGTCCTGTTCCATCTCACGGACCTTGTTCTCAACCACAATTGATTTGTCCACAAGCTTCTGAAAATTTGCATAGTCACAATTGAGCAATTGCACTTGAATTTCATTGTTGAGGCCTCTCATGAACAAATATTGCTTCAAGCTGTCCCGGCTCACATCTTCAGGCGCATACCTCGAGAGTTGAGTGAACTTGTTGAGATATTCACTCACGCTTGATCTTCCTTGCCTTGAATTCTCAAATTCTTGCCTCTTCAAAATCATAACACCCTCGCGCACATAATGGGAACAGAAACTCTCCTTGAATTCCGCCCATGTAATTCTCTCTTAGTTCTCATGAGAATTGCATAGTGAATCCCACCAATCCGCAGCTGCTCCAACTAGTTAATGAGAAGCAAATAAGACCATCTCCCCGTCACTGCATTGGATAATAGCAAGTTTCTTCTCCACAGACTTGACCAATCGTCCGCATCCACAGGGTCAGTAGATTGAGCAAAGGTTGGTGGCCTAGTCCTCATAAACTCTCCCAACCGGTTATGAGGAGGCGGGGGTGGCGGTGGAGGCACGTGGGGCTGATTATTGATGTTACCAGCCTGCAGCTGTCCCATTGTTTGTATCATGGTCTGCATGAGCTGGTTTTGCATAGCCAAAAGCTGCTCAATGTTCATAGCTCCATGGGCAGGTCCTTGCCCATTGTTGTTCTGAGGTACTCCATGGTTCTCCTCCTCATCATTGACATCCCTCTGGTTGCGTGTCCTCACCATCTGGAGAAAAGCAATAGGTAAGAATTTAGAAACATCCCCAACTAAATGCATCAAGGGATATGAAACTAGGCAACTAACTAGCCTACGTGGACATGGCAATGCTAAAGCATCCCAAAATCCTCTATTAAACACACAAGCAAACAATATATAGCAAACAACACGCCGAATAAAAACACATCGATTCGTGAGTGCTCCTATGTGCTCTAAAGTGTCCATTCTATCTAGGCTGCATCCTACGGTCAACCTGTGGCTCTGATACCAATCTGTGACGCCCGATTCTGAAAAAGAACCAAGCTAACGCATATGTGTGCCCAGGATGTTCAACACACATACACGAGTGCATTCACAAAAGAGTATACAAAAAATAACCACAAGACAAGATTAATTAACCAAGTTTTATTAAACAAACCATATTATCCTCGAATACAAGCTCTAATGAATATTAATGACAAGTTCAACTAATACAATGGAAATAACTAATTAAGCAAACTAAATAGCTAGGCAGCATAAGCAAGGGTATAGCACAGCTCCATGCAACACCACAGGCAAAGCTGACGGTAGACACGGCCTAGAACTCCGCATTATCGCCATTAAAGTCCCAATCCTGACCTGCAACTATTGGGGGGTGGGGGGGATTGCAAGAGTGAGTACATGTCATACTCAGCAAGTGTGGAAAGTGTGACATGTGGCTGATTCAAATGATGAATATAATAATGGCGAAGTGCTGAAATGTACATTAAAACATTTGGAAAGCAATATATTACGTGTATGAAGTAAACCCATCATAACTATAAGTAATATCATAGTACCAGTCCACAATTCACCATCCTCATCAATAATTCTAGATTTCACCATTTGCCAATAACCATATTCAATACCAAAAATAAATCCATAACCAACAATAACCATAATACCAACCATAACCATCCCAAATACCATCCAATACTAAGTTCCCTCTAATCATGGAAGTTGTCCAGGTGCTCATAATCGGGAGCACGGCTATCATGATAGTTTTATTAAACTCTGCAGAGTTTGTACCACTTTACCCACGTGTTTGTGATTTCATCACCCGTCGGCGACTAAAGAAACCTCTCTTATGCCAATTACACTTCCTTTGGTGTATGGCTAAGAGATCACAAAATAGCCTTTACAAAGGGATTACTAGCCTATTTAGACCCCATTGAGGTTTCACCGGTGGCGATGTCTCCCACTGAGCACATCTTCGACCAAGGGCCCCCTCTTGAGCCATTCAGATCCCAGGGTAGTCCCACCAATCATCAACAAACCCAGTCCGACTACACCTTCCCCGAGCATGGATAATTGTCCAAACAGCACTAGCAAAGCCCTAATTAATCAGCTATGCTGCTCCCATACTTGGCCTCGTGGTGGCACTGTAGTCCTGGCTTATTCTTGCATGAACTGGTCCTTAGATCTAAAGCAAGCAAACCATTATACGTCCAACCCATCCACATACCAGGCTTGCTTAGATCACTCATTACCATATCATATTTAACAAGTTCATGTTAACCATAATCTCATCCATGCATAATTAAATTGAGTGGTATAGTTGTTTTCCATCCCAGTTGATTAAGCGAAGCAAAAAAGGTAAAAAGCCCTTACCGACTCTCTACCATAAGTTCCAGGCGACAAGGGTGGTCAAACAACGCTAGTAAACTTCCTACCATAGGATTCCCATCAAATTGACACAAGCATGCAATTTACAAACAAAACATTTATTTTAAAAATAGGATCAATATGCTTCAGGGAAACTTGCCTTGCTGTTGCTGTTGATTAGGATCAAAGCCTTCAAACTCTTGGTGCTGTAGATCCTCCGTGACACTTTCTAGCGCAAATCCGTCTAATCCACACAATAAACATACAAGACAAGAAACACAATCAAAGAGTGCACAAATATTAATCAATATGAAATGACATGCATGATTAATGCAAATGCAAGGTAGAACTTGTTAATAGATTGCTTTTAATGATCAGTAACTAGTTCTAATAGATTTTAACAAGCTTATACAGGTTTGGATGTGGTTAGATCAAACTTTAGAATCAATTCAACACAATTTAGCTAGGAAGACCGGACTAGCCCGCTAGGGACCGGACAAGTCCGCACATTGCGAGATCAGCAGATTAGGGTTTTCTAGATCGTCGTAAATTTGGAGATTAGGGGTCGAATTCACGTAAAGAAAAGAGAATAGAAAGTATACCAGGTGTTTAGGACTCCAATGAATCAAGAAACTTGGAGGTAGCACTTGGATCTTGATGATCTAGGGTTGGTGATGAACTTGGAGATGAATTGGTGACGAAGAACGAAAACTTGCTGGAGATCTTGATCCTCTTTCGTTTCCTCCTCTTCTCCTTCTTGCTTGGGATCTTCTCCTCCCTCCTTGATGGTTACTCTCCACGAACTAGGGTTTGGGTGGTGTGGAAAAGTGGCAAATAGATGTCAAGCAAAGGGGTGGGGTTGTTTATATAGAGGTGGAGGCTAGGGTTAGATGGATTCCGAGTTTGAGAGGAGTAGAGGCTAATTTAGAGTCCCACGTGGGCTCTAAAAGAGTTAGGCACAATGTCCCTAGGACTACTTAACGTAAAACCTAAGAAACAAGTCGTAAAACAAAAGATCAACTCGGAGTCACGAAATATCGGACAAGTCCGAAAAGTACCGGACTAGTCCGAAGTCGTCCAGAGAGAAAATCGGACAAGTCTAGCCAAAAATCGGACAAGTCCGACTTTCAACAGAGAGGAAAACGGACAAGTCCGCTGGAACACCGGACTAGTTCGGAAAAGTCCATGGACTTAGCAATTTTTCAAGGATTCTTGGAATATCGGACTAGTCCGCACAAAATCGGACAAGTCCGAAAGTTTTCAGAGGCAAAATCGGACTAGTCCGCAGCAAAAACGGACAAGTCCATTTTTAGTCAGAGAGAAATCGGACTAGTCCTCAGTAAAATCGGACTAGTGTGCACTTTCCTGCATTTTAAGTGCGGTTTTGTTCCAAATTAATTTTAAATGCTCCAAATCAAATTTTAAATTCGTTCCTCTTGTTGTGGGTTAATGTTAAACATATATATGAGTGTATGCAAGGCATGATGCATGAATATGAGGGTGTTACAAATACATGGTTCACCTTGATTTCAAGGCAACAACCAACATGGCGGAGTATGAAGCTCTCATCTACGGGCTCAAGGTGGCACTATCCTAAGGTGTCAAACAATTGCTGGTGAAGGGTGATTTGCAGCTCATCATAAAACAAGTGAGAGGTGAATGCTGCTGCAACAACCCCCAAGTAGTTGCATATCTCCTTGAAGTACAAAAGCTCCAGAAGGACTTCGAAGTCCTGGATCTCCACCATGTTCAGCATCTCCATAATGCTGAAGCTGATGAACTCTCGACGATGGCTTCAACAAGAGCTTCGGCTCCTGACAGAATCTTCATCCGAAGGTTGTCAAGACCAACAGCCCAGTCTGCTAAACTGAGCGAAGGGGGCGAGACCAGCACCTCAAAGCTGGCGGTCCCAGTGGTCCTGTTACCATGGTGTCCACTAAGGGTCGTAGGTGCTGTCGGAAGCTCCGGACAACCCAGTGCACAAGGCTCAGAAGCTCAAGTTAGCCCTGATGCAGAGCTACTTGAAACACAACATCCTTCCTGAAAACGGTGTATCTGCTGACCGGATCATCAGATTGGCTAAAAGGTACACGTTGGTAGAAGGGGATCTCTACCGGCGCAGTGCTAATGGCATCCTAATGCGGTGCATTGCAAGGGAAGAAGGCCGCGAGCTTCTCGTGGAGATCCATGGAGGCGAGTGTGGGAACAACGCGTCTTCTCTCACGTTGGTCGGCAAAGCCTTTCGACACGGCTTCTACTAGCCTACAACACTCCAGGACGCAATTGAGTTGGTGAAAAAGTTTTACAAATGATTCCTCCTACATGGCAATTCAATGTGTGGGGCATGGACATTTTGGGACCCTTGCCAAAAGCTATCTGAGGTTACAAGTTCCTGTATGTCACTATTGACAAGTTCACCAAGTGGCCGGAAGCTACTCAAGTTGCGACCATCAACAAACAATCAACAATCAAGCTCTTGAAGTACATAATATGCAGATTTGGAGTTCCAAACAAAGTCATAACTGATAATGTAACCCAATTTACAAGTGTTGCATTCCAAGAATATTGCGAAGACCTCGGGATTCAAGTCAGCTATGCATCAGTAGCTCACCCAACAAGCAATGGTCAAGACGAGAGAGCAAATGCAGAAATCTTAAAAGGACTCAAGATGCACACATATGAGCACCTAAAAAGAATGGATCCAATTGGATCGAAGAACTTCTGTCTGCATTGTGTGCAAGAAGGACTACACCTAAATGGTCAATTGGAGAGACACCCTTCTTCTTGGTGTACAAAGCTGAAGCAGTCCTTCATCTAGAGATCACCATGGGGTCGCTACGGGTCCGGACCTTTGATGAAGCCATGCAGGATCAGCTTCGGCGTGAAGACCTTGACCTCGTTGACGAGGGAAAGTGCCAAGCAGCTGTTCGTAATGCACGCTATCGCCAAGCGCTCCGGCGCTATCATCAAAGGCATGTGCGCAACCGACAGCTCAAAGAAGGCGATCTGGTGCTGCGGAAAATACTAACTCGCGAAGGGATGAACAAACTTTCCCCCAGCTGGGATGGTCCCTTCCGAGTGATCAAAGTATCCCGTCCCGGATGCGTTCGCTTGGCAACTGAGGATGGGACTCTACTTCCCAATCCTTAGAACATCGAGAACCTCCGTAAGTTTTATGCTTAGAATCACGGAGGTGAGACTGTAATTACACATAATGTATGTTATAGAGTCAATATACAGAGACGGGTAGGTCCTCAGAGAGAACATCCGGACCCCTCCGGGAGGGCCCGTGAAGTTCAAGCAACATTTGACAGAGTCACGATACTAGTACAAGATGTATAGCACACTTAGCCTGGTCATGGACCCTAAGTGTGTCCTTGTATCCCCTGTAATCTGGACGTATAATGAAAGACATTATTGTGTGAAAACAGACTCCACGTGGGTTTATTTTTGTACAAGGCTCAATATTTTGAATTATTATTTTTATCCTTTTTGTCTATAATGAAGTTGTGCAATTCTTTTTAAGTTTTAGTCAAAGTTATTTATATGTGTTACCAGTTATATTGTTGGTCTACTTGCCTGAACGCTAAGCCAACATATGTCCGGAGTGTGCTACTGACTTAGCCTGGTCCTGCACCCTAAGTACGCCACTCTACCTATATCCTGGCAGGCTTGAGTAGGGTGAGTACTAAAAAAGCATGCGGATCTTGAGAGATTACATGAATGTGCTTGTTATCATATCGAATTTCTTAGGATCTAAAACTCCAATAAGAACAATAAGTCACAAACAGTTTATAGACAAGAGGACGAGTTTTACTCTTTTTCTTTTCTTTAATGTACAGGAAAAACAAAAAACGCAGCAATGGTGGACGATGTTGTGGGGACCCGAATCCCGACCTCCAAGGACCTCATTGGGTGGTGTCGTGCGATGCGACACCCAACAGTATTCAAGAAAAGAACAATTTACAATACCAAGTATTTATTGAAAAGCACAGGGGAAGTTTTATAATACTAACGAAAGGAAAGAGAACTATACATCGTAGCTACGCTCTCGGCACTAGCTATGCAAAAGCAAAGTCATCCATGTCCTGAATACTTGGCACTAGCAACACCCAATTTACGGCGGCGTGCAGGGTTCCCACTCGGCTGTAAACCCTGGAGGGGATGCAGCCTCGTCATCAAACCCATCATCAGTCCTATAATCTGCAAAAACTTGTTAACTGCAAACGTGAGCATAAGGCTCAGCAAGACTGACCCGTCTCACTAGACATATGCAGGGGTGAATACTAAGCATAGGTAAAGTAAAGCACAAAGGACTCGCCTACAAGTGGATCCTTATTGTCATGTTTTAAGTAGAACATGAAATTCTTTAGGCACAGCACATCATAGACTCCGCAATCAAACAAGAAACACTTTGCCGATGATATGACATGCACAAAGCACATACTGCTATTACAGGTAACGTATGGGGAAACTATAAACTTTTAATTGTACTATATCTAAGCCATACAAGGTTGCAAGCAATTGTTATTCAATGCATCGTATTCTCCTAACTTCTTCGGTATTTATTATGTCACAGCGCAGTGAACAAGTGGTACTCTATTACCGCGAGGGACGGTGATTGCAATCAGGACATACCCAGAACAACATTACACATACGCACTTTTGGAAATGTCAGCGAGTACTTACAGCAATACCTGCGTAACACTTCAATACTAGTCGTATATGGCCACCTTTCACTAGACACTCGAATGTCGATCCGTCATGAGCAGGAGGTCACTGCGTGGGGCCCACTTCGACGTTCCCACCAGCTAATTTACACCTTGCTGCCCTCAACCGACGCCTATAAAATGGAACAGAATGCCTCGAGAAACTAGTATCAAGCTACGTCAATTTATTGGAGCCCATTTCTCCAGTATGTCACCGGTACATTTCAAGCTTGTCTAGCAGGGCCGCACACGAAACGGTCGTCAACCGACACAAACAGGGCTACGCACGTCTCTCTGCATCCTACCAACTGCTCGGTCTCAATTTCATATTCATAAACCATTTTTCTGATTCCAGATCCTCCCGTGTGATAAAATTCCTATCTCGCGACTAGATTCCAACTACTCGACTTCTACAGAATTACTATGAGCATAAGCATAGCAGTTTCTACTCAATGGGTTGTAGACCTACTCAAGACTCCATGGGATTTATGGGCCATGCAAGTGGATGTCAAACACCTTACACGTAATGCACAAACATATGAAAATGTAAGGTGAATGAAAACTGCAAAAACACTATAAGGAACATAATTGCAAACCAGGGCTTGCCTGAATGCGAGTCTGAGCCTATGTTAGTTTCTGGCAGCTGGACTTCCAAGGCTTCCGGCTGCTCCTCGATTTCAGCTACTACACGATATGCATATACTAGGTATGAATGACTTTAATAATAATTAATATCCTTGAGGTTATGGTAATATCTTAGGATGAAAATAAGATAATTATCTTAGTTGGCTTTGGGACTTTCATGGTAGATACTAGTGACTATAGTGGAGACTATTGCAAAGAACAGAAGATGATTAAGGAAGTTTGTTGTCCTTAAAAATTATGGTAAGCCATAACCTTCTATAAATTTTGGTTGAAATTTTTTTGGAGGCCTATCATGGCTAGCAGTGGTTATATCATGTAAAGGGGGTCTCACTGGTTCTAGGAAAATTTATTTCACTATTTTCTAAGCTTCCTACAGGGGAAACTGATTTTGCATGTTTGGGGAAATTTCTAAAAATTGATTTTCCATTTTTCTCAATTTATAACTACATAATGTGGGGACCGGAATCCCAACCTCCAAGGATCTCATTAGTTGGTGTCGTGCGATGCGACGCCCAACAGTATACAAGAATAGAACAAGAACAAATTTACAATACCAAGTCTTTATTGACAAGCACAGCGGAAGTTTAAAAGTACTAACGGAAGGAAAGAGAACTATACATCATAGCTACACTCTCAGCACTAGCTATGCAAAAGCAAAGTCATCCATGCCCTGGATACTTTGCACTAGCAACACACAATTCACGGCGGCGTGCAGGGTTCCCACTCGGCTGTAAACCATGGAGGGGGTGCAGCCTTGTCATTAAACCCGTCATCAGTCGTATAATCTGCAAAAACTCGTTAACTGCAAACGTGAGCATAAGGCTCAGCAAGACTAACCTATCTCACTAGACATATACAAGGACGAGTACTGAACATAGGTAAGTAAAGCATAAGGACTTGCCTACAAGTGGATCCTTATAGTCATGTTTTATTTAGCACATGACATTCCTTAGGCACGACACATCATAGACTCCACAATCAAACAAGAAACACATTGCCGATGATATGACGTGCACAAAGCACGTACTGCTATTACAGGTAAAGTATGGGGAAACTGTAAACTTTTCATTGTACTATCTCTAAGCCAAACAAGTTTGTCCAAGCAATTTATAAAACAATATATCATATTCTCCTGACTTCTTTAGTATTTACTATGTCACAGCGCAGTGAACAAGTGGTACTCTATTACCGCGATGGACGGTGATTGCAATCAGGACATACCCAGAACAACACAACACATACGCACTTTCGGAAATGCCAGCGAGTACTTTCAGCAGTACCTACATAACAATTCAGTATGTCCCCAATACAATTCAATCTTGTCTAGCAGGTCCGCACACGAAACGGTCCTCAATCGACACAAGCAGGGCTACGCACGTGAGACCACGTCTCACTGCATCCAATCCACTGCTCGGTCTCAATTTCATATTCATAAACCATTTTTTATTACAAAATCTCCCGTGTGATAAAATTCTTATCTTGCGAGTAGATTCCAACTACTCGACTTCTACGGAATTCCTATGAGCATAAACATAGCAGTGTCTACTCAACGGGCCGTAGACCTACCCAAGACTCCATAGGATTTGTGGGCCATGCAAGTGGATGTCAAACACCTTAAACATAATGCACAATCATCTGAAGACGTAAGGTGAAATAAAACTGCAAAACACAATAAGGAACTTAAATGCAAACTGGGGCTTGCCTGAATGCGAGTCTGAGTCTATGTTAGTTTCTGGCAGCTGGACCTCCAAGGCTTCCGGCTGCTCCTCGACTTCAGCTACTACACGATATGCATATACTAGGTATAAATGATTTTGTGAATAATTAATATGCTTAAGGTAGGGTGAGTATATTAAGATAAAATAAGATAATTATCTTAATTGACTTTGGGATTTTTATGGTGGATACTAGATATTATAGAGAAGACTCTGCAAAGAATAGGAGATGATAAAGGATGTTTGTTATTCTTAACAATTATGGTAAGCAATAATCTTCTCTAAGTTTTGTTTGACATTTTTAGAGATGTATTATGGCTACCAAGGATTGTATCATGTAGAGGGGGTCTCACTGGTTCTATGGAAATTTGTATCACAATTTTCTGAGCTTCCTACAGGGAGAAATTGATTTTTCAAGTTTGGGTAAATTTCTGGAAATTGATTTTCCATTTTTCTCAATTTATAACAACATAGATGTTTGAAACATTGATCAACCCATTATTTTAAGTCCAAAGAGCTTGGAACTTTTACAGGAGATCAATGTAATAACTATAGGTTTCTGATTAAAATTGGGAATTTTCCAATTAACAGAATTGTAGGAATGAATTCTCTAAGTATTTTTCTTATCTGAATTATGGAGAAATTCCTATGGCTTTTCATACAAATCCAAGTGCAACACTGGACACTATTCTTCATGCTTGTTCTAACAAAATTTATTTGGGAATTTTTGGATACTTCTACTGGAAGTTATGGATTTTCTAAGTTGGGATTGAATCTGGATTTATTTTCCTATTGGAAATTTTAAATAAATGGGGCTGGTCCCACTTCATTTGAATGGGCCAATCACATCTGGGCCACATCGGGGACCACAGAGATCAACCGCGCAGCCGCACCAGATCCAGTGCCACAGCTGATCCCGGACATTCGAATAGGCGCTGACAAGTGGGGCCCATAGGCCTTTGTCTACCTCACGACGTGACGGCGCTCCTCGCCGGAACTGTAAAATCCCACTTTTTCCTTTTATGAGAAGTTCAACCACAAGTGGTTTATCAAACATAATGGAGGGCAAAAAAATTTTGCACATAAGCTTGACCTCACAAAAAAGTTTTCTTTCTACAAAGTTGGGAAGTTATTGATTGCAATGGCTAGGGCAAATTATATAGCAGCAGTATAAAAATCAAAACCAATGTTATTTGATTATGTTGCTATGCATATTAGGCCCTGCCAAAAACATTCAGATCCAAGGCTCCAAATTTTTCCTTGGACTCTTAAATATCTAAATAGCTTCTCAGAAAAATTTCAAGATTTTTGAAGTACATCTTCCATTGGATTGGACACATACAAAGGATTCAACTCGCGTCGACATCAAATTTAGCTTTGCACTAAACTTTTCCCAAATAAACCCCTAAATTTTTCTAAGGCCTTTCATGGTTCACGGAACTTGATTTCAAAGTTTGGAGATTTTTGGACCTCAAATACTATTTATTTCAACAAGATTTAAACCCATATGGGAATTCAAATTTGAATTTGAATTTGATGCAAACTATGTCCAAATTGAATTCTGATTGCTGAATTGAATTCCCCATATTTTTCTTAGTCTACCTGTAAATTTTGGGATTTTTTGGACAATGTTTAAGCTATAATTTAGAGGAATGGATAAGGGAGAGTGGTGGGGCCCACAGGTCAGGCAGTGAAACCGATTCACCGCCTCTGTTTCTCACCCCCGGTCGACACCGCGACGCTTGCATGCGCCAGCTTGCAGTCGGCGTCGGTCGCCTCTAGCTGCCCCCCTGACGTCCTTATCTACCGTTGTGGCGCCTATAAAAGCCCCGCTCCCCCCCCCCCCCCCCCCCCCCCGTCGACGGAGTCCTCACCCATTCACCGCACCACGCCATTTTTCATCACCGCCGCGATCACCCCGTGCCGCTCGACGACGCGCAGCCTCGCCGTCGATACAAGCACCCTCATCCTCTTCGGTCAATAACAAAAAGGTGCGCAACGACCTCGTGCAGCTTCTGGTTAAGCTTGAATCCCTATCATGCATCCTAGCTCTAGTATTTTTTAAAATCCCGAAGCACTTTTATCACGTTGAGGCTAGATCGTCGGTTTAATTCTGATTGTATGTACAAAATCTCTTCGATCCTGTTAGAGGACATGATCCATGTAGTCTAACGCACCTTCCCTCCAAAAATTAGAAAGAACAATCGGCTAATTAGCAAGATCTTCAAGTTTTCCCCTTCTGCCGTTGTTAACGCTCGGTTCACCGTCGACTTCGGTATTGCCGGCTATGACATGAGCTCTAAACCCTCCTGATACCTTCCCCATGCATCCACGATACTTCTCGAGCTTTCAAACGAGAAGTTTAGCTAGGGAATCGAATGTCTCCACTTCACCGAAACCCTAACCCCCGCCGCCGCCGTCGGGATTAGTTTTCCGGTCACCCCTCGCCGTCGGGAGCTAGTCCATCGTGTTCCCCGTGCGAAAATATGTGGGAGCAGCGAGTCCCGAGGCCTCCCGTAGGTCGGAGGCTATCGCCGGCGAAAGCGCCGCCCCGCGCCGGTGAGAACGCCGCCGTCCGAGCAATGACTGCAGGTGGAAGAAGACCGGGTTCGCGGGTCCCACCTGCCAGTGAACACAACGCGCCCGGATCAGTCTGTGTCTAAGGATCCAGTGTGGCCACGTGGAAAAGTTTATAACCCCCGGTGTGGCTTGCCCCTGATTGGATGAATTTAAATCCAGTGGGCCCTGGCGCCAAATTCAAAAGATGAATTTTCCCTTTTGGTGCAGAACCATTTCCAAAGTTTGAAAATCAATATCTTTCTGTAGGATGCTCCAAAAATATTCAAACAAATTTTGTTTCAAAGCCCTTAAGCACTGGTTTCTATCATTACCAATTAGGTTCTGTGAAACTCACAGTTAAATTCTGTAGAAAAAGATCTTTCCAAATGAAAATACAGTTTTTCCAGATAAGATAGCCACTGGAAAACACCAAATTTCACATAAAATTTGTTGTCTTATTATTGACTACCAGAAAAAGTTTGGGAGCCATTGCACCTATTTAACCCTCTGTATAGTTCAATTACCTTTTCTAGTTATTGAATTTTTACATATGTTCAGTGGCCTTATTATGTCCCAAATTTGGACTGAACCTTCCTTTAGTCATACACTAGTTCCTGTAAAAATCTTGGATTTAATTGACCTACTATCCTAGTCCTAATTGAGTTACAAACCGAATATTGATTAAATGGCTAACAATTCAATTATAAGATAATTCCAGAAATTCATGCCAACTTAGAAATACAATAACTCCTTCACCAAAGCTTAGAAACTTATGGAACAAATTTTGTTAGAACAAAGACAATTTCCTCTATCTTGATTATCAACTGTTAGCTATGTTCAAGCTACAGTTTCCTCTCTAGAATTTTTGGAAGTTAATTGCTTGCCATAATTTTGGAGACCACAATCTACTTTGATCATCTCCTGTTCTTTGCAAGAGTTTCTATCATATTCCCTAGTATCCACCTTCAAAGTTCCAAAGCCAATTAGGTCATTATCACATAATGGTCACCATAAATTAAATCATGGTCTTGGTAATAATTATTTTTGAAAGTCATTCATATACGTATTCTATGCATATCGTATAGTGACCGAAGTCGAGGAGGAGCCAGAAACCTTGGAAGAGCACCTTCCAAATATTAACTCAGACTCTGACCTGCAACAAGGCAAGCCCCGGTTTGCATTTAAGCCGTTTATAAAATTTTACTTTATCACTATGATGAGTAGTATATGAATTGTGCATTACGTTTATGATGATTGATACTCCACATGCATGACCAAAAATCCCAGGGATTGGTTGAAACGAGTTACAGTTTGACCTGTAGTAACTGCTTTGTTAATGCATAGGAAATCCGGTAGAAGTCGAGTAGTTGGAATCTACCCGCGAGAGATGTGGGACATATCTCACAAGATTGGTTAGATAGAAAATGGCATAATATAATGAAACTGAGACTGGGCAGGGAATGGATAGGAAGCGGCTAGAATTGAGTCTCGGTCGCATAGCCCTGCCTGTGTCGATTAAGGCCAGTCTGTATGCAGCCCCTTCGGACAAGCTTGAATTGTACCAGCGACATAATGGACATATGGAATCTAGTAAACTGATGTAACTCGATAACTGGGGTGTCGAGGCCCATTAACTCACCATCGATAGGGATGGGTTGAGGAAAGTAAGGTGTAAATTGGTCGGTGGACACATGAGGTGTTCCGTGCAGAGACCTTCTGTTTGCGGAGGTGAGACGGGCTCGGTGTTCGGGTTTCTTGTGAAAGGTGGCCATATACGCCTAGTACTGAAGTGTTATGTAGGTACAGGTGTGCTCGCTGACACTTCCGAACGACGTACATGTCGTGTTGTCCGGGTGTGTCCTGATTGCAATCACTGTCCCTCGCAGTAATAGAGTACCACTTGTTCACTGCGCCGTGACGTAGTAAATACGAAAGAAACCAGAAAATTATATTGTATTTTCTTTGCAACCTTGTATGATTTAGAGATAGTGCAATTAAAAGTTTACAGTTTCCCCATACTTTAGCTGTAATAGCATTATGTGCCCTGGGCATGTCATATCATCGGTAAAGCGTTTCTTGTTTGATTGTGGAGCCCATGATGTGTCGTGCCTGGAGAATGTCATTTGCTACATAAAACCTGATTATAAGGATCCACTTGTAGGCGAGTCATTTATGCTTCACCTTACCTATGTTTAGTGTCCCCTTTGCATATGTCTAGTGAGACGGGTTAGTCTTGCTGAGCCTTATGCTCACGTTTGCAGTTAATGAGTTTTTGCAGGTTATACAATTGATGAAGGGTGTGATGATGAGGCTGCACCCCCTCCAGGATGTACAGCCGAATGGGAACCCTGCACACCGCCGTGATTGAGTGTTGCTAGTGCAAAGTATCCAAGACATGGATAACTTTGCTTTTGCATAGCTAGTGCTGAGAGCGTAGCTTTGATATATATATTTCTTTACTTCTGCTAGTGTTGTAAAACTTCCGCTGTAAGATAAATGAAAGACTTCGTCTTGTGTTTTATTCTCGTTTTGTTCTTGTATATTGTTGGGTGTCGCATCGCACAACGCCACCCAATGAGATCCTCGGATGTCGGGATTCCAGTCCCCACAGTACTGGTATCAGAGCATCATTGGGAACAGTGTACATGAAAAGAATATATTTTCAAAAATTAGGATTTGAGTGAGGAATTAGCTATATGCCTTTATAAGGAGTATTATTAGTATAAGATATAAAGGTGGTAAACTAACTATGTGTTATTATATTCTGTAACCACGCCCCGACGTCAGGTAAGAGGTAAGGTACGCCACCGAGAGCGGGTCAATCTCGGTAAGCTCAGCATATGAGGAGTGATATGTGAAATTTCCGTGGCTTGGCACGGGAAGTTAATAGGAGTCTCTAAAGCTCTCAATGTTTCTGAGAACCTATGACACGCGGTACCCCAGCGTGCTTGAAAGTTAGTGGGAGCCCCCATCGGGTGGTGTATAACCCGATAGTATGCCTCTCTAGAACTATCCATGTTCTATGAGAGCATGCGAAACACGTATGCCCGAGCGTGTATAAGCCGGATCGTACGGGAGTCTTTGCTGTACGGACGTATTTACAGCCATGTACCTCGAGACATGACCTTGCTCGAGGGCGACTCACACTAGAGTCATATGCATTTATTTTCATATGTATTATTGTGACTGCCTGTCGTATTTCCCCGTACCGCCCTTGAGGTGTGAAGGTGTGAAAGTGGATTGTTTGTCTTCTGCAGGTACACTAACTCCGGTAGCGACCCGTGTAGCAAACGTTTGTGAGAGATCGATATAGGAACCACCTATAGACGTAACCGGATATACCGGATAGAATTTTCTTTGGTGAGATACGTAGTACTTTCAGTATCAAACATGATACTAGACCATCCCCAATGACAGAATGGATGCATAATGCTTTGGAAAGTCCAAATATCAGATGCTCGTAGGTTTGGACTCCGTAAAAAGGGACTCCGACTCGATAGGGTAGATAGAATCAAGATTCTTGATTTCTGGCAGAAGTTGGCTCGACTTCGCCAGGTTGTAATCTTGGTTATCGAATAGATAACATAAGAGTATCATATATGGATGGAAATCTCGTGAAGACCTCTACAACTTTTCTGTTAACCATCAGGGCAGAAAAGTTTGAAATTCTATTGAAATCTGGAGTATACTAAAACTGCTCCGGATGACCCAACCATTGTACAAGTTCCAGAAATATTGCAATAACTCACTGTAGGAAAATCTTCTGCCTTATTGTGACACATTTCTAGAGAGGGGAGAGGCAAGTATACAGTTTTTATATTTAGAGTTTTTCCTAATTCAAATTTGATTTAAATCAAATTTGGAACTCAAAACAGTGGACTGCAGGACTACTGGTGCAAACCAGTCAGTTCAACTGTTTAGTTTGGATAGTTATAACTCTTAATCCAGATTAGTGAAATAGTCACATATATACATATCTGGAAATCTTAGGAAGTCCTCTATCAACTTTATTTTGCATTCCTGATCTAAATCTGGGTATAGCGGTGTCTAATTCCTTTTGTCGCAAACTCGGTTCTGGCAGTCTAGAACTTAAAACAGTTTGCACCTATTTGTAAATTCACGCGCGATACCTGTATAAAAAACTTTTCAGGGGTTAAATCTTTTACTTCTGGATTGTTAACTTGATGTTCTACAAAGTTTATTTTGTCATTACCTCAAAATATCATCATGATATCCCTGTATAAATTGTGGACATCACTACATATACAGGCGGGGTTCTGTCAAAAATTCCAGAAAATATGGGTCAACTTAAAACCTGTATAGATTCTATTTCCTAGCTCACTTGTAGCTGTATGAGTACAATCTGGAAAGCTTGGAAAGTATACTACAACTTTTGATTCAGCCCAACATTTGGATCTGACGTTTCCTGTATGAAATTGTGGAATTATACAGGAGGGTCAGCTGGAACAGACTGTGATTACAGCTCCAGTTTTAAAAATTTTCTGAAAACTGTTGAGAGTTGGAAACTTTCTCATTGTTCCAGTATTCTTTCTATAGATGACGGATGTGAGGATGCTACTACCAGACGGATGGGTATTTTCCACTTGCGATGGTCATGCGGGCTTCCCAAGTATGCTGCGGGAAGTGCTCCAACAGTTTGGCTTCACCGAGTTGCCATGCTATTGGGGTAGGGAAGCGATCGACAGAGGTGTTCGGTCGTGCACCATCTTGGTGGACATTCCGGCTAGTCCACGTAGATATGGATGGGCTCCTTTCTCAGTTACCATCGAGGGGGCTCAGTTAGAGGACACTTGGGCAGTCGCTGCAGGCGAAGCACTTATGAAGCTTTTTGATCTTCATCAAGATGCCATGGCAGGGACTCAATTTGCCCTTATTCCAGTCCGCGGTATGGCCGGCTTTGAGTGGCAATGTTGTATGGTTGCTGCATATACACCGTTTGGCGACACAACCCCGACGACACAGGGAACATATGCGGCTGCTTCCAATATGGTAGTTGCGATGCAAAGCACCATTATTTTGGAGCAAGTCGAGGCTCTGCGGGAAGCGACGGAGCGGGGTGATACCCTTGATTTTATCAACGAAGGTCTACGTTCGCTCATAGCCCCAGCGAATCACCGGCTAGATAAGTGTGAGAGTCAGTTACATTATGATCGCATTAGGATACGGAAAGCTCGTGCCGCACAACGACAGACTCGCACTGAACTACAGCAAGCTCGTAGTGAGCTACAAGCAAGTCAATTGGAGGTGCAACAACAACAAGAGCAGCTGTTAGTAGTCACTGAAGAGCGGGACACCGCTATTGAGACAGCTCAAAATTGGGAGTATGAAGTAGGAGAACTACAGGATAATGTAATTGAGGTTGTGGCACAATTACAATCAGTGGTGTATCCACCAGCACATAACATACCATTAATTATGGGTGAACAATTACCTTCAAATGATGAAGCAGAAGAAGAAGATCCTGAGGAACTTGAATACGTCGAGTAGGACGTATTGAAGGGAATGTGGCAGCACTTCTGCCAACACGGGACAACATATAGTTAAATGGTTGCTCGTGTTTTTCTTTTGTGACCATGTTTGTGTCATATTAAGAGTAGTGGTGGTTATGTCTAGATAACCAAATGTGTATGACATCTCAAGAGGACCAAGTATGGTAGAGATGTATTTCCATAGTGGGAGTCCATCATTTTGGAGTTTACTACTGTAAACTTGGTCCAGAGATAATATATCTTGTATAAAGTTTGTACTTTATCAATATATGTTGATGTTGTATATTTTCTATCGTGGTCTACCGCATTACTATTTATATGGAAGGATGAACTTGAGGCAGTGAGACTTATGGTGCGAATCGTTGTATTGCAGCATGGTGCGTACACGTGCAGCCCCAGAAGTGGGAGGCTCAAGTGGAGGGCAGGGGGATGACACACCACCCCCGGGGTAGAATACGCCCCAGATGCAGCCACCTCCACCACCTCCACCCACACTTCCCAGAAGTCTCGCGGAGGTTCTCGCAGCAGTACTCGGCTCGCGCGACGAGCAAACCGAGTTGTTGCGGACTCTTGTACAGCACTCGTCCCGTCAAGGGGGACGACACGCTGATGGGCCACGTCAGTCATATCCAAGTTCCTACTCGGATTTCTCATCGATGCATCCACCGATCTTCAGAGAGGCCGACGAGCCTTTGGAGGCGGACAACTGGCTCCGTGCCATTGAAGGGAAGTTCGATTTACTTGAGTTAATCGAACAACAGAAGGCTCTGTTTGCAGCTCAGCAACTGTAGGGTTCTGCTGGTGCGTGGTGGGCAAACTACCTCGCCGCACGCCCCGCAGGCTATGTCGTGAGCTGGGCAGAATTTCGGGAGGCGTTCCACGCCTATCATATTCCTCCCGGGATTATAAGGAGGAAGCTTCAAGAGTTCTTGGAGCTGAAGCAGGGAGGAAGGAGTGCTTACGAGTACTCCAAGGCCTTCAACCACATGGCCCAATATGCACAGGACCAAGTGAACACAGAAGACAGGAATCGAGAGTGCTTCTACCAGGGGCTAAACACCAAGATGAAGGACAAGCTGGTCTTGTTCAACCGCGACAGTTTCAACGACCTGGTCAATGCCGCGATCATGCAGGAGGATCCTCTACTCGAGAACTGTCCTCAGACAAGAAGAAGAGGAGTGCTCCACAGGGCAGCGGAGGTGGTGCTCCTCAGAAGTACCGAATGGTGTATCGATCAGCATCCGGCCAGTGGTGGCAACCGCCATCACGACCACCAATGTTCAGTGGTCGCCGGTTCGGCAACTCCGGGTTCCGACGTAGCAACAGCAGGGGATGATCCCACGTGCACTTCCACCTCCACCACGTGCACCGGGATTCCGTCCTCCCATTTGTACTGGCCAAACCACGTACACGTGTTTCACGTGTGGACGTACTGGGTACTTCGCCAAGGACTACCCACAGAGTAGGCAAGGCAGAGGACAATCATCATACCAGGGCGCCAACTAACCCCGCAACCAGCCCAAGAAGCCAGTTCCCAGACTCGGCAACATCCACCACCTTGCCATTGAGGATGTTCCGGAAGGCGCACCCGTACTCACAGGTACGTTTTCTATCTTCGTTCATCCCGTAGTCATACTCTTTGACTCCGGAGCTTCACACAATGTCCAGCATGTCTTTTGTAATTAAAAGTCAATTGCCTATAATCTCCACAAAAGCTCCATATGTGATTAGCACTCCAGCCGGGAAAACAGTAACAGATGAATTAGTTCCTGGGATACCACTTAACCTAGATGGAACCATATATCTTACCTCAATTCTGATACTAGAGCATCAGAAGTTAGATGTCATCTTGGAAATGGCATGGTTGAAATACCATGGTGCTATTCTAGATCTAGTCCCTCGAAAAATATATCTAAATTCTCCACTTCATCCCTCTCAAGTCCTCAATCTTGAGAGAACCATTCTAGTGAATCCATCTACTCACAATACCGAGGTTATTGAGCTAAAAGATATTCCAGTAGTATGTGAATACCCGGACGTGTTTCCCGAAGATCTTCCTGGTATGCCCCCAGAAAGAGATATAGAGTTCAAGATTGAACTTGCACCGGGAACAGTGCCAATCTCAAGACCATCCTACAAGATGGCACCCAAGGAACTTGCAGAACTTAAGGAACAGTTAACCGAACTTGAGAACAAGGGTTTCATTCGTCCAAGTTCATCATCATGGGGTTGTTCTGCACTGTTCGTAGAGAAGAAAGATAAGACCTTGAGACTGTGTGTAGACTATCGTCCACTCAATGCTGTCACTATAAAAAACAAGTATCCACTACCACGCATTGATATCCTTTTCGATCAATTGGTGGGTGCTAAAGTATTTTCGAAGATGGATCTTCGTTCTGGTTGTCATCAGATCAGAATCCGACCAGAAGACATACCAAAGACAGCATTCTCGACGAGGTATGGACTGTATGAGTACCTTGTTATGTCCTTCGGATTGACCAACGCACCGGCTCATTTCATGTATCTCATGAACTCGGTGTTTATGCCGGAATTGGACAAGTTTGTCGTGGTCTTCATTGTTGACATACTTGTGTATTCAAAATCCGGAGAAGAACATGCTCAACACTTGCGTATCGTGCTTCAACGATTACGGGACCACCAGCTATATGCTAAGTTCAGCAAGTGTGAATTCTGGATCAGCCAAGTGCCATTTTTAGGGCACATCATATCAGCAGCAGGGATTGCAGTTGATCCAAGCAAGATCAAGCAAGTCCTAAAATGGGAGTCTCCATAGTCTGTACATGAAGTTTGAAGTTTCCTAGGTTTAGCTGAGTATTACCGGAGGTTCATTCCCAGTTTCTCCAAAATAGCTAAACCAATGACAGAACTTCTGAAGAAGGGGACAAAGTATGTATGGACTGAGGCATGTGAGGCAAGTTTTCAAGCATTAGTAAAACACCTCACAACGGAACCAGTATTAGCTCAACCGGACACAACCAAATCTTTTGATGTGTATTGTGATGCATCAGGAATTGGTTTAGGATGTGTGTTGATGCAGGATAGACGAGTGATCGCTTATGGATCACGGCAGCTTCGGAACCATGAGCAGCACTATCCTACTCATGATCTAGAACTCACTGCTGTGGTACTAGCATTAAAGATGTGGAGACATTATCTACTGGGTAATTTAGTACATCTCTACACCGATCACAAGAGCCTGAAATACATCTTCACCCAAAAAGATTTAAATATGCGACAGCCTAGATGGTTGGAGTTAATCAAGGATTATGAGATTGAGATACACTACCATCCAGGCAAAGCGAATGTAGTCGCAAATGCTCTGAGCCGCAAGTCCCATGTCAACAATCTTTCCATTACCTCAATGGAAGGAGAAGAAGAACCGAGTCTCTACTTGGTTCTATATGGGGCACTCTACAACCTAGCTCTCATTCCTACTATCAAGGAGGATATTATGGCAGCTCAGAAGGAGGACAAAGGGATGTCGCACATTCGCCAAAGAATGGAGAAGGGGGATATGAAATGTTTCTGATGTGACGATGAAGGTACCCTCTGGTTTAAAAACCGTATAGTGGTACCCCGAAACCTGGAACTTCGGAAGAAGATACTGGATGAAGCTCATTTATCCAAGTATTCCATTCATGCGGGAAGTAACAAAATGTACCAAGATCTGAGAAAGAAGTTCTGGTGGACTCGGATGAAGAGAGAAGTAGCAAAATACATATCCGAATGTGATACGTGTCGACGAGTTAAGGCCGACCATATGAAGGCAGTTGGACAGCTTCAATCTTTAAGCATACCGGCTTGGAAATGGGAGGATATCAGCATGGATTTCATTGTTGGATTGCCTCCCACTCTCCATAAGCACGACTCAATTTGGGTGATCGTTGACTGGTTGACCAAATCAACTCATTTCATACTAGTCAGTGTCAAGTATGATGTAAAGCGGTATGCAGACCTTTATATCTCCAGAATATTGTGAATGCATGGTGTACCCCGCACTATCATTTCAGATCGTGGATCTATTTTCGTCGCTCTCTTTTGGGAGCATCTCCACGATTCATTGGGTACCAAACTGATTCGAAGCTCGGCTTATCATCCTTAAACTGAAGGACAAACCGAATGGGTGAATCAAGTGCTAGAGGATATGCTCCATGCCTGTGCCATCCACCATGGTAGGATTGGGATGATCATCTACCATTGGCAGAATTTTCGTACAACAACGGTTACCAGGCTAGCATCCAGATGGCACCATATGAAGCTCTTTATGGCCAAAAGTGTTGCACACCCTTGAACTGGTGCAAATCTGGTGAATGAGTGGTATATTGCATTGAATTGATAAAAGAAGCCGAAGAGCAAGTACGCATCATCCAAGCAAATCTCAAAGCCGCCCAATCTCGTCAAAAGAGCTATGCGGACAAACGACGTCGAACTCTTCACTTCGAGGTTGGGGATCAAGATTATCTCCGGGTATCCCCGATGAAAGGAATTCATCGATTCGGAGTGAGAGGGAAGCTAGCTCCACGTTTTATTGGGCCGTTCGAAATAATCAAAAGATGCGGACCTGTGGCATATCAATTGGAGTTACCGCCATCGCTGGCAGGGGTCCATAATGTGTTTCACATTTCTCAGTTGCGGAAATGTCTCAAAGTCCCAACGAATATACGTATTGAGGATTCGGAAACCCTCCAACCCAGATCGTTGCTGAGAACACTCGCACCACAAGAAGGCGCACATTGCGTTTCTACAAAGTCTTGTGGAGCAACCACAGTGCTGAAGAAGCCACGTGGGAAAGCGAGGAATATCTTAAAACGAACTATCCGGAATTGTTAGCGGCACATGTTCAGTAGATCTTTATCTTTTGTCCTTCCTTTGGAATCTTGGGACGAGATTCTTTTAAGGGGGGAGGAATGTAAAATACCACTTTTTCCTTTTATGAGAAGTTCAACCACAAGTGGTTTATCAAACATAATGGAGGGCAACAAAATTTTGCACATAAGCTTGACCTCACCAAAAAGTTTTCTTTCTACAAAGTCGGCAAGTTATTGATTGCTATGGCTAGGGCAGGTTATATGGCAGCAGTATAAAAATAAAAACCAATGTTATTTTATTATGTTGCTATGCATATTAGGCCCTGCCAAAAAGATTCAAATCCAAGGCTCCAAATTTTTCCTTGGACTCTTAAATATCTAAATAGCTTCTCAGAAAAATTTCAAGATTTTTGAAGTACATCTTCCATTGTGTAAGGCCTATATGTGCTGAATACATTGGCTTGTAGGGAATACACTTGGCTTTGATGATAAAAGTTTTAAATATCACCAAAACATCTTTTTATCAAGGTCCGACTCTAGCTCTGAGCTACAGCAAGGTCTAACGGTAGGTACGGCTTGTTTTGGGTAGCTCCGGTTACGTTCGATGCTAGGTCCGACTAGCTTTGGTCAGCTCCGATGAGTTTTTTCTTTAGCTCCGACATATCTTTGATAGCTCCGGCGTGCTTTTGCTAAGCTCCGAGTTGATTTTTCTAGCTCCGGCTTTTGGGTTTACTAGTCCCGACTAGTTCTCGTTAGCTCCGGTGCTAGGTCCTGCTAGTTTTGTAAGATCCGGCAGGAGCTTGGTTGTACTAGTTTTGGTAAGCTCCGGCGCTAGGTTTTACTAGCTTTTGTAAGCTCCGGCTCAAGCTCCGGGTTGCTCTGGCAAGGTCCGGAACTTGACCGCAGTGCTTCTGCTTTTCATTTGTAATGTTTCGTACTTGCTTTACATTGTTGGAAAGATTGCTTAGTATTCATTTGCTAAGTTTTTGGTGCGTTTTGGTTGATATGGATGATATCGTGTTACTGTGGTTTTGCAACATGCTTATGTGAGGATCTCACGTAGGGTGTTGTGTTCGGAACTAACTTGAGTCAAGTCGAGGACTTGGGCTCGTATGGAGTAGTTGTTTATTCATGTGCAGGTGTTGCTTGAGTTCAAGTCATGGCTGGTGATGGGATCCATTGGACTAGTCTCAGGGAGGAGATGAGGTTCCAACAACCAAGTTCAGAAGGAACTGTGGTTGAGCTGATCAGGAGGTCGCGCAGGATGATTGAATCAAGGGCGGTGCATATGAAGGTTACTGGACGTCAAAAGAAGATGTTTGCACATGTTCAAGGAGTGCATGGACGTGGCTACATGGTTCCGAGGCGTGATGAAGAGATGTGGACGTAAAGAATTGGTCGGAAAGGTCCAACCGACTAGGTTATGGACTCAGGCTGCGGCTGAGTCGGGTTTGACTCAAATATGGAAAGATTTGAGTTGGTTATGATAGGATTTCGTGTGGGTCACGAATTTGAGTTGTTTAGGAATGTGGGATACATTCCTAAGGTGTTTGGAAGTCTTAAGATTGCTTCTATCTGCGTATAGAAGAATCTTGAGCAGTTATGGAAAGTTACGATTCGTGATCTGAGTACGATTGGAGTCCTAGTTGATATTGGGTTGGCCTAAGGGCTGGTTATATAAGCAAGGGAGCCCAGAGCTCGTGGTAGACGACTTTGGGGCTGTTCCTCTTGTGTTCTATTGAATAAAATTCGTAGTTTGAAGGAACTTTTGTGCCTTGTTCGTCCGACTTGTTCCAGACAAGTTTTACTCGTCGAGTTTCTGGACAGCACTACCTTTCGTCGGTGGTTTTATCATAACTCGAGTTTAACAGATCCAATTGACGTGATTCTTTTTGGGTTGTCTTCACAACTTGATTATATATCATCTGTCAATATTTCACGGTCATTGGATTTGTGGTCTATGATCTACAGGAGTTTCTTTGCAACGTTCCAGAACTGTTTTTCCTCGGGTAGGGCAGTTTGACCTGTGTTTGATCTTTCGATCATAACTTGAGTTTTTCTCGACGAATTTTAGTGATTCCTTTTGTGTTGTCTTCATGACTTGATTCTCTCTGATATCCATCACTTTTGTCACGGTGAAACACGTTTAGATTAGTCTCACACATGATTTCTTTAACAGATCATTTTTTTGCCGAAAGGGTTTGGGGTTTAATTGTTTCCGCTGCGTAAGATTTTTCAATCTACCATTCACCCCCCCTCTGGTAGCTTTTCACGTGCTCTTCGATCCTATAATTGGTATCAGAGCCATGGTGCTCTAATCTTTGTGATTTGCACGTGCTTTTGACCAATCATCATGGAGAAGTACTCCGCCAAACCTTGTGTGTTTGCTGGTACTGATTTTCAGGTTTGGAAGGCACGCATGGAGGCTTTCATCGAGGCACAAGGCTTTGCAATATGAAAGAAGGTGTATAAGCCTTATGAAGTGCCACCTAACGATCAAGTTACAGCTACAAATATGAGAGATGTCGACAACAACAACAAGGCTCGAAACTTGATCATAGAAGGATTAACACAAAGCGACTTCGACCGTGTTGCACACCTCCGATCTGCATACGATGTGTGGAAAGCACTTTGTGACTACCACGAAGGATCCAACACGATCAAAGAGGTAAGGCAAGACATGTTCAAGAAAGAATACATGCGCTTCGAGATGCAACCCGGTGAGTCTATTGATGACCTTTTTGCTCGCTTTAATAAGATTCTCAGCAACTTGCACAGTGTCAATGTTAATTTTCAGATGCTGAAAATGCTAGGCAATTGCTAAGTGCATTAGATATGTCAATTTGGGAGATGAAAGTCACATCTATTCGTGAATCTACTGTCATGAGTTCACTTACTTTAGATGTGCTATATTCCAAGTTAAAAACTCATGAAATTGACATAATCTCACGTAAGAACCCCAATAAGTCTGTTGCATTTGTTTCACAACGTGATATGTCTAGCTCTGGCCAATCATCATCTTGCAATACTCTTGCTTTGTTGTCCTCACTAACCGTGGAGTAGATCGAAGAATTTCTAGAAGAGGAGTTGGCACTCATCTCTACTAGATTCTCAAAAGCATTGCAAAATGTGAGAACTAGAAGGAGAGGAAGCTCCGGACCTCAACGTTGTTTTGAATGTGGTAAAATAGGAAACTTTCGTACAGAATGCCCTAACCTTTCAGGTCCGATCACCTGGGAAGAAAAACAAAGCAAGGTTCGGACCTCCTCTGGAAATTCCAACAAGAAGAAGAAAGGTACCATAGGACGCAAGATGATCAACAGTTTCATCACCGCGCTTAAAGAGTTCAGTTCAAGCGACGTGGACATTGGAAGTGATGAAGATGAAGATGATTTGGCAAACTTGTGCTTCATGGCGGGCAAGTCAAGATTAAGTATGGAGGAGGCATAACACAACAGCAACAATGAAGAGGTATGTCCTACTTGCGAAGAAATGTGTGATGCTATTTCTTGTTCCACTATTATTGTTAAGAAAAAGGACAAAAAGCTTAGGGATAGTGCTGCTAAAATTGAATCACTAGAATCTGAAATCAACCTTTTAAAAACTTTGATTCCTAGTGATGATGCATGTTCCTCATGTGATTTAATATATGAACAATTGTCCTCATTAAGAAGTGCGCACACCTCCACACTTGATAAACTTGAGTTAGAAATTGAAAAGAACAAAGAGCTTGCTGCACTTAATGATAAAAACTTGAAAGATGCTAGCTGTTCTACAATTGATTTGCATTGTTCTGCATGTGAAAATATTGATAAGAAACTAAAAGATGCAATGAATGAAATTTCCATTTTGAACAATGCTTTACGTTCTCATGAAGTTAAATATTGTTCAAACTGCAAATTAAAAGGAAAAACTTCATGTGAAAATTGCCTTGATCTGTCCAATAAACTTGATGACATGCATAGGACATTAGATCGATTTTGTAATGGGAATAAGAACCTAAACTTACTGCTGAATTCTTCCAAGTCTTGCAATGATAAAACTGGTTTAGGTTTTGATTCTCATGCTCATGCTAAGGCACATCCACCTAAAATTGTAAAGTCATTAGGAAGTGGTTTGGTTCAAACAGTTCCTAAACAAAAAGAAGTGGTTTTCAAATCTGCAGGAGTGTTGTCTCATTCGGTATCAAATAATAATGTTGATTGCTCATCTAGACATGAACACAAAGTTAAATTTCATTGTACCTACTGTGGTAGAGATGGTCATGTCATAAATTTTTGTTATAAACTAGCTAAACAACAGAAAAAGGAAAGGATGATTGCTAGATCTTATAACTTTCATGCAATTAGAAAAACACAGCCTGCTTTAATGAGTCAGAAATTTGAAAAGGTAGCTTCCGGAACTTTTGGCAAGAAATCTACAAAGGCAGCTCCGGTAGTTCTATAGCTCCGAGAGCTCCCAGATCTTCTGTTGTTCCCTCCAAAGCTTTAGTTTTTGCCTCCGGACCTTCTGCTTTTACCTCCGGATCTACTGGTTTTCACTCTAAACAAGTAACAACTTCTAAATCAATTGTTAAGAACAGAAAACATCAATCTTTGACTCATAAACCTGCTGTTTTATCTCAGCTTTCGCGTGTTTTTCCTGCTGCACGTCGTGTGACTCAGTACTGGATACCTAAATGCCTTTGTACTAACCCCAGTATTGAGTCATCAACGTATTGTGCTTCTATGTAGGTTACACGTTTGAGGAAGGAGAACTTTTGGATTGTGGATTCAGGTTGCTCACGCCACATGACCGGTAACAAAGATTGGTTCTCCTCTCTCTCTTTTGTGTCATGTGTAGAAAATGTTACTTTTGCCGATAATTCTTCAACTCCTATAATTGCTAAGGGTTCGGTTAGAGTAAATGATCACTACACTTTGAAGGATGTGGCACTTGTCAAAAATTTGAAATACAACTTGCTTTCTGTTGCACAATTGCTAGATGAAAATATAGAAATTATTTTCAATAAAAACTGCTGCAAAGTTGTAGGTTCAAATAGTGAGCTTATTTTTAACATGTCTCGTTTTGGAAGAGTTTTTAAAGCTGATTTTGATATGTCTTCCTCTAATCATAGGTGTCTAGTTGCTAATGATTCAAAGGACTTATATTTTTGGTATCGTAGACTTGGTCACGTAGGCTTTGATCACCTAACGAGTATTAGTGCTCTTGATCGCATACATTGGCTGCCTAAGCTTAAAGGGGACAAAGAAATTGTGTGCTCTTCTTGTAGACATGCTAAGATGGTTGCAGGTTCACATACCCCTCTCACAATGATCATGACAACTGAACCATGTCAACTTTTGCATCTTGACACCGTAGGACCTTCACGTGTTCAATCCTTCGGAGGTAAATGATATGTTCTTGTTATTGTTGATGATTACTATAGATACTTTTGGGTTTACTTTATGGCATCTAAGAATGAAGTTTTTAGTCACTTTAGAACTTTATTTCTTAGATTATCAATTGATCACCCAGGATCATTAAAAGCAATTAGAAGTGATAACGGAACTGAATTTAAAAATCAATCTTTTGATCACTTTTGTGCTGAAAATGGAATAGATCATCAATTCTCTTCACCATATGTACCTCAACAAAACAGTGTTGTAGAAAGAAAGAACAGAACCTTAGTTGAGATGGCTAGGACTATGCTTGATGAATATCAAGCTCCTAGGAAATTTTGGGCTGATGCATTAGCAACCGCTTGTTATGTCTCAAATCGTGTTTTCTTGCATGCTAAGCTAGGTAAAACACCATATGAGCTCCGGTTTGGACATAGGCCTAGTGTTACACACTTTCGGGTCTTTGGTTGCAAATGCTTTGTTAAGAAACATGGTAACCTTGATAAATTTGAACCTAGATCCATTGATGGCATGTTTCTTGGTTATCCATCTCATACTAGAGGCTACCGTGTGCTTTTATTTGACACTAACAAAATTATGGAGACTTGTGAAGTGTCTTTTGATGAAGCTAGCCCAGGTACTAGCTCTGGTGTTGCAGGACTAGATCCGTATCCTCAGGGGAGGGTATTTTCGAAGATGAAAAGAGCTGATGATATTGCCTGGTAGTTCCCAAGTTGACACGTGTCCAGCTCCAGACATTGAACAAGCTCTGGCTATCACCTATGCTGGTTCTGATCGTCCACAAGTCACAAGCTCATCAATCTACGATGAACCTAATGAAGAAGAAGCTTGTGAGACATTTGTTCCCCTACGTTGTTACAAAGATCATCCCCCACAACAGATGATTGGAAGCTTGCACGAACGAGTCACACAGTCCAGGTTTTGCGATCCAAACTCTTTTGCTCGTTCTGCTTTTGTTGCTTCTTTTGAACCCAAAGATATATCACACGCACTCACTAATGAATCTTGGATTATTGCCATGCAAGAAGAGTTAGAAAATTTTGAAAGAAATAATGTTTGGAAACTTGTACCTCCACCTCAAGGTCACACTTTAATTGGAACTAAATGGGTATATAAAAATAAACAAAATGAGGATGGGGTTGTGGTTAGGAATAAGGCTAGGTTGGTTGCTCAAGGTTTCACTCAAGTTGAAGGTCTAGATTTTGATGAAACTTTTGCTCCTGTCGCTAGATTAGAAGCCATAAGAAGTTTGTTAGCTTTTGCAGCATCTAAAGGTTTTAAGCTATTTCAAATGGATGTTAAAAGTGCTTTTCTTAATGGCTACATAGATGAGGAGGTTTATGTCAAGCAACCACCAAGTTTTGAAAATCCAGATTTTCCTAATCATGTTTACAAACTGTCCAAAGCCTTATACGGTCTCAAACAAGCCCCTAGAGCATGGTATGATAGGTTAAAAACATTCTTACTTGAAAAGGGGTTTACCATGGGCAAGGTTGATAAAACTCTTTTTGTGCTTAAGCATGGCAATGACTCATCATTCGTTCAAGTGTATGTGGATGATATTATCTTTTGGTTGTGGTTCTCATGATCTTGTGTCCAAGTTTTCAGCAATGATGAGTTCCGAATTTGAAATGAGTATGATGGGTGAACTCACTTACTTTTTGGGGCTGCAAATCAAGCAAACCAAGGAGGGTACCTTTGTGCATCAAACGAAGTATACCAAAGACCTTCTAAGGCGCTTCAACATGGACAAAAGCAAGCCTCTTCGGACACCAATGGGAACAGCAACAACACTTGAACTTGATGAAGATGGTGAACCCATGAATCAAAAAGAATATAGAAGTATGATCGGATCACTTTTTGAAAGTGCATCTAGGTTCCCCGTGGGTTTTGGATGATTGATGACGACAATTAAGTCGCTAATGAGCTCAAGTGATCTTAGCACAGGTGAAGACTCAATCGGAGACGCAAACCCTCAAAAAGGAAAAGGAAGGAAACGGAGTCAACTCGAAGCGTAGAAACTAGGGTTTCTAGCGTGATTGAGTTAGACTAGCCGTGGTAATAGGAGGGTGTGTGTGTAAAGTGCATTGAGATCAAGTTTGGGAGCTCAAAGTGGTTTAGAGGTCAAACCTATCAAAGAAATGAGTGAATGAGTGGTCTGGCCGTAGGGCCGGACTAGTCCGTGCAAGAGGCCGGACTAGTCCGCCCCTGGCCGGCCAAGTCCGTTATCGGCCGGACCAGAAGGGTCTGACCGAGATAGGACTAGTCCGTTTGTGACCGGACTAGTCCGGGTAGCTGTGAGTGGGTTTTGGGGATGAAGTCCCAAAATCACGGACTTGTCCGTTTTGGACCGGACCAAGAGGTCCTGAGTGAGAACGGACTAGTCCGCCCGTGGGGCCGGACTAGTCCGGGTTGGCTAGGAAAAGGTGCTTCTGTGGCTAAGTCTGGGAGGACCGGACTAGTCCGCCCTAGGGGCCGGACTAGTCCGTGGTCCTCAGACTAGTCCGTTTTCACACGGAGCAGAAGGCTCTGTGTGAGATCGGACTAGTCCGGTGTTGACCGGACTAGTCCGTTCTGGAAGTGACCGTTTGAATTTGAAGTTTGGCGGGTGAAAGTGCATCTAGGACTCCCTTGTGGGTTTTGGATGATTTATGACAAGCAATTGGGATCCTAATTCTTTTGTTGAGATGAATGCAGAAAAATTGATGAAAGATGAGCAAAGTGCCAAAAAGAGGAAATTGAGAAGGAAAATGGATTTGAGCTCAAGGAGAAGAAACTAGTTGTTTAGTATGTGTGGAGTGTGTTAAGGAAACACACCCAAGAGCTCAATCTTATTTAATCATACACACACATGCACAAAGCCATACAGGACCGGACTAGTCCGATGTCCACCGGACTAGTCCGATATCACATTCTGCACAAGATCGGACAAGTCCGGTCATCACCGGACTAGTCCGATAATTCTTCTGTTCCACTTCGGACTAGTCCTCCCCAGTGCGGACTAGTCCTCAACACAATGCACAGGTCACTAGATCGGACAAGTCCGGTCTCCACCGGACTAGTCCGATATCCTTTCTGATCCACTTCGGACAAGTCCGGTGTTTACACGGACTAGTCCGATATACACGCTGATCTAAACCGGACAGGTCCTCCAAGTGCGGACTTGTCATCCTAAACACTAAAGGTTTCACAGGTCCGGACCAGTCCGATGACAATCGGACTAGTCCGAAGTTTTCCAGCAGTGAAATCGGACAAGTCCGTTTTCAAACGGACTAGTCCGATATTCCTGGACACTTAGGGTTTGCTTCTCACAGCACACCGGACTAGTCCGGACACCACCACGGACTAGTCCGAATTTTCTGAACCCTAACGGTAACTTCCAGAAACCCCTTATAAATAGAGGTGCACGGCCCACTTTGAAACTCTCTCGAACCCTAGCGCCGTCACACCTCCCAAGAGCCTCAAAAACTAACTCTCTCCACAAAACCAAGTGCTAAATTGATCACTACATTGAAGATCACTTGTAGATCATTGGAGAGGGCACTTGATACGCGATTGAGCTCTTGGTTTGAATCTCTAACACACTCTTGCATCTCAGTTTGTATACTTTGAAGTGTGTTATTGGTGGTCTTGAATCTTGTAATCAAGGGAGCGCTCAACTTGTGAGATCGCCCCTTAAACTCGGTGATTTACCCCTGTGTGATTAGTTGAAGAGGATTGGCCTTCGTGGCAATCCGAACGAGGGAAGGGTTAGTGAAGACCCGGCCCTTTTGTGGGCTCCTCAACGTGGACGTAGGCTGCCTTCGTGGTAACCGAACCACGGGATAAATCTTGTGTCTTTCAATTGTGTTCTTTATTCTAGTTGATTAACATAATCTAGGGTTTGATTAGATTTGTTGAATACAAAGTTGATAGTTGAAATAAAGTCATATTCTTAATAGAATCTGTTACACAACTATTGAACTGATCACAAAGTTTATATTTCCGCTGCAAAAGTCAACAAACAATCAAATTGACCTAACTTGATCAACCTAGCCCGTAAAATCCGGACTAGTCCGCACTTTACCGGACTAGTCCGTTATATCTGGTTTTTGATCTCGTTGTTGAAGTGTTACAGGAACCGATAAAATTCAAGAAGGCCTATTCACCCCCCCTCTAGGCCAACATTCAATTGGTATCAGAGCGAGGTTCTTCAAGAAAGAGTGCAACCGCTCGAAGAGATCATGTCGGACATGAAGGAAGTCCAAAAGATCAACAACCAGGAAGAGATGAACAATGACAAGCATCAAAAGCTTGAGAAGTATCTCGAAGCCATTCAAGACTTTGACGATGATGATGAGGAGACATTGGAGCTGAAAGCTCTCCTTAGAAAGAAAGCGCTTTCCAAAGGCAAAGCCAAAGTTGAAGAAAAGAAGAAGGGGAGTAGTCACACCGACTACTCCCGATATCCTTTTAATTATGACCGTTTAAATTCTAACAGCAATCACTATCTATCCATTCCCCTTGGAAAAGCCCCACACTTCGATGGGAGTGACTACTCTATGTGGAGACAAAACATGAAGATGCACTTGATTTCCCTTAACCCAAGTTTATGGCATATTGTGTGCACAGGAATCAATATCCCAGATGACGACGAAGAGCTCACGCCAAGTCAAGAGCAAGCCATCCACAGGAATGCACAAGCCGCAGCCGTCATCACCTCATCTCTAAGTCGAGATGAATTCACAAAGGTGGACGGATTAGAGATTGCCAAAGAAATCTGGGATACCTTACAAACAGCGCATGAAGGTGACAGACATGTGAGGGAAGCCAAGATTGAAATGATTGAGGGCGAACTAGGAAGGTTCGCGATTGAGGAAGATGAGTCACCCCAGGACATGTACAACAGACTGAAGACTCTCGTGAACAAGGTTCGATCATATGGGAGCAGAAAGTGGAATGATCACGAGGTTGTAAAGCTCATCCTTAGAGCTTTCATGCCTCGCAATGTTACGCTTTGCTCTATGATCCGAGAGAGTCCGGGGTACAAGAAAATGACTCCTGATGAACTGCTTGGCAAGATCATTAACTTTGAGATGATGGAGAAGCAAGCCAAGCACGTAAAAGAAATAGCCGACCTCACATCGGCCAAGAAGAAGGGAGTTGCCCTAAAGTCCTCACTCAAGCCTTTATCCAAAGAAGCAAGAGAAGCACAGCTTGAGGAGGACAGCGATGATGAAAGCAGCGAGCTAGATGAAGAAGATATGATTTTGTTCATGAAGAAGTTTAAGAGAATTATGAAGAAAAGACAAGGAACAAAATCAAATGAAGCAAAATACAAAGAAAGGACGAAGCCAAAGATGAGGCGGGCGTGCTATAACTGTGGTGAATACAACCACTTTATAGTCGACTGCCCGTATGAGGACAATAAGAAGAAGAACAAAGAGTCCAAGCCTCAAGCAAAGAAGTTCTTCAAGAAGAAGAAACAAGCTGAACAAGCACACATTGGAAAGGAATGGGACTCAAACGATGAGTCTTCATCGTCCGATGAAGAAGAATTGGCTAGCATAGCCATCGAGAGCGTGTCCAAGAAACCCACACTCTTTCCCACGCTCGGTGCAAAGAAGGCAAATGGGACTTGCCTCATGGCTAAGGAAGGTAAACGCAAGGTAAATATCAAAACTCCTTCCTTACATTCTTATTCAAGTGATGATGATTTAGATAGTGATGAAGATATGCTAGCTGGCTTAGATAGAAAAACTGCTGCAAAAATAAAATTCTTGCTTAACCAACTTGTTGAGAAGGAAGAGCTAATCGATCGTCAAGAAGACATGATTATCTCCCAAAAGGAGAAGCATGTGGAACTTGACAATCTTCTAGTTCATGAAAAGGAAAGAAGCCACTCACTAGAGCTTGAGCTAGCTTCAAGCAAGAAAACTTGCTTGGAGCTAACCAACTCAAATGTAGCAATCAAGGACCAACTTGATGACCTGATCGAGGTCAACAAGATCCTTGAAGTGCAAATTGAGTCACTCAAGCTTAGTGAACCCTCCTCCTCTTCAAGCCTACCTTCTCAATCCTCTTCAAGTAATAATACTCATATCTGCAAATGTGAAAAGATAAACCCCAGGTTGAAAGAAAAGTCCACCTCCACAAAGGACAAAAACCCTACCCAATGTGTAATATTTGACAAGGAAAGGATCAACTATGCACGTAGTGCATATTTGGTCCAAAGACCTCCAAATGTCAAGTATGGCATTGGTTATTCCTATGATGGAAAGCAAAGAGCTGGAAATCATAAGAATAACAAGGGAAAGATTACCTTTGTGAAAGGAGGACCCTCACAACCCGGCAGCACGAAAACTAAAAATTTGAACTCTCATGAAAACCGGACTAGTCCGGTTGTGGTCCGGACAAGTCCGGTCATCCGGACAAGTCCGGTCACACAGACTAGTCCGACCAATAATCAGCAACAACTCCTGTTTAAAACCTTCGATGCTTCATATGTATTAATGAGAAACAATATTGGTAAAGTGTATGCTTATTATGCTGGGCCACGCCATGGGAACACAAAATCCCATGTGTGGGTGCCCAAATGTATTGTCACTAACCTCCAAGGACCCAAGCAAGCTTGGGTACCTAAAACCAAGGCGTAACTTGTTTCTGCAGGCCTACTCCTCCGGTGGATCCAAATGGGTGCTAGACAGTGGATGCACAAACCACATGACCGGAGAAAGGAGGATGTTTGTGGAGTATGAAGTGAACGAGGACCCAAATGAAGGGATCTACTTTGGAGACAACAGTCAAGGGAGGGTCCTCGGTACCGGTAAAATAGCCATATCCTCTGAACATACTCTTTCACATGTTTTGCACGTTGAATCTTTAGATTATAACCTGCTGTCCATATCTCAATTGTGCGACAAGGGTTATAATTGCCTGTTTACTAACGAGGGTGTGATCGTCTCAAGAAGGAGCGATGGTTCTAGTGCATTCAAGGGTATGTTGAAGGGAAAGCTTTACCTTGTTGACTTCAACAATGATAAAGCCGAACTCGACACATGCTTGATTGCAAAGACCAACATGGGTTGGCTGTGGCATAGACGGCTGGCACATGTTGGTATGAGGAACCTTCAAAAACTCCTCAAGGGTGATCACATCCGAGGTTTGAAAGATGTTGTGTTTGAGAAAAACAGGCCATGTAGCGCGTGCCAAGCAGGGAAACAAGTTGGAGCACAGCATCCTGCGAAGAACATCATGACCACAACAAGACCGCTCGAACTACTTCATATGGACTTGTTTGGTCCAATTGCTTACATAAGCATCGGCGGTAACAAGTATGGTTTAGTTGTTGTTGATGATTTTTCCCGCTTCACTTGGGTGTTCTTTTTGCATGAAAAATCAGAAACACAAGGGACACTCAAGAAGTTCTTCAAGCGAGCACAAAACGAATTTTCATTACAAATCAAGAGTATTCGGAGTGACAATGGCACGGAGTTCAAAAACATACAAGTGGAGGAGTACCTTGATGAAGAAGGAATCAAGCACGAATTTTCAGCACCATACTCCCCACAACAAAATGGAGTTGCCGAAAGGAAGAACCGCACGCTCATAGAAATGGCAAGAACTATGCTCGATGAATACAAGACTTCGGACCGATTTTGGGCGGAAGCAATCAACACAGCTTGCCACGCCACAAATCGCCTCTATCTTCATCGACTACTAAAGAAGACCCCCTATGAGCTACTCACCGGTAACAAACCGAACATTTCATATTTTCGAGTTTTTGGTTCTCCTTGCTATATTTTAAACAAGAAGCCCAGGACTTCAAAGTTCGCTTCGAAGTCCGATGAAGGTTTCTTGCTTGGCTATGATTCGAACACTTACGCCTATCGTGTCTTCAACAAGTCCTCCGGACTTGTTGAAGTGGCACGTGACGTAGTGTTCGATGAAACTAATGGCTCCCAAAAGGAGCAAGTTGATCAATGTGAGTTAGGAAAAGAAGAAGCCCCCTATCAAGCATTGAAGAAAATGGCTCTAGGCGAAGTACGACCACAAGAGTCAACGTCACAAATACAAGATGAAAGTGAACCACAAGATGAAATCAACCATCAAGGGGGAGCCTCAATACAAGATCAACCACAGGAGTACGAACGTAATGAACAAATCAACGAGGACAACAACTCAGGGGGAGAAGAAGATGATCACCAACACACGACTCCCCAAGTACCACACCCAAGAGTACACCAATGCATTCAAAGGGATCACCCGATCGACAACATCATCGGCGACATCCAAAAGGGAGTAACCACTAGATCTCGCATAGCAAATTTTTGTGAACATTACTCGTTTGTCTCCTTTTTGGAACCCCGCAGGACTGAGGATGCATTGAAGGATCCGGACTGGGTAGTGGCGATGCAAGAAGAGTTGAATAATTTCAAGAGAAACGAGGTCTGGGAACTTGTGGCAAGACCCAATGCAAATGTTGTAGGCACCAAGTGGGTCTTCCGCAACAAGCAAGACGAACACGGTGTGGTAACAAGAAACAAGGCACGACTTGTGGCCAAAGGTTACTCACAAGTCGAAGGTTTGGATTTCGATGAAACTTTTGCTCCAGTAGCTAGGCTTGAATCAATTAGAATATTACTTGCATATGCTACTCACCATGATTTCAAGCTGTATCAAATGGACGTGAAGAGCGCCTTCCTCAACGGACCGATCAAGGAGGAGGTGTACGTGGAGCAACCACCCGGGTTTGAAGACGAAGAGTTCCCCGATCACGTGTATAAACTGCGTAAGGCTCTCTATGGCCTCAAACAAGCTCCTAGAGCTTGGTATGAGTGCCTTAGAGATTTTTTAATAGATAATGGTTTTCAAATTGGCAAAGTAGACTATACGTTATTCACAAAAAATCTGGATAATGATCTTTTTATTTGCCAAATATATGTTGATGATATAATTTTTGGGTCAACTAACCAATCCTTCTGTGAAGAGTTTAGCAAAATTATGACAGAGAGATTCGAAATGTCGATGATGGGAGAATTGAAGTACTTCTTGGGATTCCAAGTGCGACAACAAAGGGAAGGAACTTTTATAAGCCAAACCAAGTACACGCAGGACATCCTCAAGAAGTTTGGCATGGACAAAGCAAAGCCAATAAAGACTCCCATGGCAACGAATGGGCACTTGGACCTCAATGAAGATGGAACGAGCGTCGACCAAAAGGTATATCGCTCCATGATTGGATCTTTACTATATCTATGTGCATCTAGGCCAGACATCATGTTGAGTGTCTGCTTGTGTGCAAGATTTCAAGCCAACCCCAAGGAATGTCATTTGACAGCCGTTAAGAGAATCTTAAGATATTTAGTTCATACACCCAACCTTGGTCTTTGGTACCCAAAAGGCTCAAAATTCAATCTCATTGGGTATTCCGATGCAGATTATGCCGGGTGCAAAGTAGATAGAAAAAGTACTTCCGGCACTTGCCAATTTCTAGGAAGATCCTTAGTTTCTTGGTCATCCAAGAAACAGAATTCCATTGCATTATCCACAGCCGAAGCGGAGTATGTTGCAGCCGGGAGTTGTTGTGCACAACTTCTTTGGATGCGACAAACTCTAAGGGATTATGGTTACAATATGAACCATATTCCTCTCCTTTGTGATAATGAGAGTGCCATTAAAATAGCACACAATCCAGTTGAGCACTCTAGAACAAAACATATAGACATAAGACACCACTTCTTGAGAGACCATTCCATGAAAGGAGACATATCCATCTCTCATGTCAACACCCAAAAACAATTAGCCGACATATTCACCAAGCCACTTGATGAAAAACGCTTTTGTGAACTCCGAAATGAGCTAAATGTTCTTGATTCTCGGAGTGTGGCTTGAAAAGTTGCATACCTGTATGTTTCTTCAAAATTTTGATTGAATTGTGAAAATCATCCCTCTTCTCTTTTCTCTCGAAAACTATGTCAATTATTAGATCTTGATGAATTTTGATCATAGTATAATTGTTGTTTGCTTACTGGTCAAATTCATCAAGATTATTTGAATTGTTTTGTCTCTCTAATCTCTAATATTGGACCTTCAAATATATATGAATGGGCTTTGTTTTTCTCTCCTGGTGACCACGGACAAGTCCGTGGTTACCCGGACTAGTCCGCCCATTGCAGACTTGTCCGCAGAGTGCCGGTTAGGCCGGACTAGTCCGACAGACCACGGACTAGTCCGATATAAGTCTCTGGACGACTTCGGACTAGTCCGGTCATGTCCGGACTTGTCCGATTTTTCGTGTCCTTAACCCTAGCCGCCACCAAACCCTAATTCATTCACTCTCACACTCGCCCCAAGCATTCTCTCTCTTGCGCTCGAGCTCCCAAGGCAAATACTCGATTCCTCCGTCGAAAAGCCTCAAACTTGGGCGGAGATCAAGCTTGAAGACTCGGGGATTGAAGTTAGCGGACAAGTCCGGCCTCCAACCCCCAAAATCTCAAGCTTCCTTCGATTCCTTGGTAAATTTTCTTCAAACCCTAAGAAATCGCAAATTTCTCCATTGCTTATCGTTTGGCCTAGCATTCTTCACTAGCTACATGCCCATTAGATGTACTACGTGTATGCTAGACTATTTTTGGCTTAGGGATCAAATTTTACTCAATCTGTTAGGTTTTTGCGGATGAACACCGGACTAGTCCGGTCCAGGTACGGACAAGTCCGGTCCACCGGACTAGTCCGTGCCTGTGCACCGGACAAGTCCGTTGTTTCTGAACCAAAACCTAATTCCTTCATTCCCTAATGCCTTCCATTGCCATATTATCTCACCAATGCCTTGTATAACCTGTATTTTACCTTGATCACTCATTCTCAGGTCATGTCGAGCTCTGACTACGAAATGTCCGATTTTGAGTCCGAGGTGGCACCTCGGCCCTCGGCGGGTCTTGGCAAGAAACGCCAAGAGAAACCCTCCGAGCCAGCTCCCTCTCCTCCCCAAGTCAGAAGGAAAGTGTGTGTGAAGAAAGCTGCATCGAAGGCCGGCACCTCCTCAAGTGGCCTTCGACAAACCAAAGGAAAGGGCAAAGGAGTTGCCACAGGGACAGTTGGGCCCCTCAAGCTGCATGCCCCCAGAGAAGGGGCCCGGGACCCAAATGAAGAGAAGTTCACTGGCAAGGGCAGCGAGGTGGCTGCTAAGCTGAGAGAGGTAGACTGCTATGCAAGATCCAAGCAAGCAGCAGATGGCAGATTTTGGTCCAATTTTCACTCGGACTTCTACAAATTGGTCTATTTGCCTATGAAGACCCCAGTGGTGCGCAGTCAATGGATTGACTGGGCCCACCTGGAGAAGAAGAAGTGTGCAGCCTTTGATGAGGTTATTGCAGCTGCTGAGAAACACGGACTGAAGGACTTGTTTGCCTTCAGATATAACTGGAATGATGAAGTGATTGCACAGTTTTATGCAACATGCCACTTCTCCAGTGAAGACGAGGAAAGTGTGACTTGGATGACTCATGGATCCAAGTACTCAATTACCCAAGAAGAGTTTGCCAGTTTGCTGCACCTTGAGTATGGAGGACATGACCACCTCATTATCCACAACATAGGGGTCATTGAGAGGGACAGGATGAAGTTCATGTATGAGCCCAACTCCAAGTATGTCCCTCCCTCTACCAAGAATCTGAAGCCTTTCTTTGTTGTGCTCAATAGAGTCCTCCGGAAGACAATAGCCCCCAAGGATGGGGATGCAGGGAGTGTACAAGGCTACCTCCGGACCCTGATGAGGGTCATATGCAAGGACAGAAAGTTTGATGTGGCTGACTATATCTGGAATGATATGGTCAATATCTCAAGCACCCCCAACCGATCCTGTGGCTATGCCCCCTACTTGATGTTTATGATCGAGAAGGTCACAGGGATCGAGTTCGTGAAGGATGTGGAGCACACTCCACTGAGGCCTCAGAAGCCTCAGCCAGTACTTGTCCAAGCTCCTCCATCGCCGGCCTCAAGCCCCGAGGCACCGGCAAGACAAGAAGAAGCTGCTAGGGAAGCCCCTAAGAAAGGATCCGCCAGTGGGATCCTGAAGTACTTGGTGTCTCTTCTCTCCTCCTGCAAGAAAACTGAAGTGAAGCTTCATAAGCTCAACCAGAAGAGGAAAGAAGACATGAGGTACATAAAAGCAAATGTGAAGCAGCTGAGTGAGAAACTGGAGATCAACCCAATAGGGTCTCCAGTCATTTCTGAAGACTCTGATCTGGACGTCACTGAACTCAGCCCCTTGACCTCATCCGAGCTTGCCTATTTTGGCATTGGGGGCTCGAGCAGCTCCGTTCCTCCTCCTCCCTCTCAACCTCGCCAAGAAGAAAGCGATGAAGATGATGAAGACAATGAGAGGACTGACAGCGAAGAGTGAAGCCCTAGGACCTCCCTCTCTCTCTTTTTGGTGTCTTGATGCCAAAGGGGGAGAGATTGAGGGGGAGCTTCTAGACTTAGCTTTAGCTGCGTAGAATGCGAGGAGAGAGTCTCCATGTATCTTCTATTTGTGATTGTAATTGTTTAACGCTATTTTCATATCATGTTTGGTCCTATGTTAAATTGCTCAGTTAATTTGCAAGTGTGTGATGAAATCTGAATTTTTGCTCCTGAAATGCTATATTCACTTGATATTGGTTGATCAATGCAAATTCTGTCATTCTTGATGCATTCATGCTCTTAGTATGCATCCCACCATAAAGAATGCACATATGAATGATTCTCTTGTTGCTTGATGCATTTTTGAGTCATATGTGCACACTTTATGAAAAATCTCATTTTATACCTCATTTTGTGAAATCTCAATTGGTTGTCATCAATCACCAAAAAGGGGGAGATTGAAAGTGCATCTAGGACTCCCTTGTGGGTTTTGGATGATTTATGACAAGCAATTGGGATCCTAATTCTTTTGTTGAGATGAATGCAGAAAAATTGATGAAAGATGAGCAAAGTGCCAAAAAGAGGAAATTGAGAAGGAAAATGGATTTGAGCTCAAGGAGAAGAAACTAGTTGTTTAGTATGTGTGGAGTGTGTTAAGGAAACACACCCAAGAGCTCAATCTTATTTAATCATACACACACATGCACAAAGCCATACAGGACCGGACTAGTCCGATGTCCACCGGACTAGTCCGATATCACATTCTGCACAAGATCGGACAAGTCCGGTCATCACCGGACTAGTCCGATAATTCTTCTGTTCCACTTCGGACTAGTCCTCCCCAGTGCGGACTAGTCCTCAACACAATGCACAGGTCACTAGATCGGACAAGTCCGGTCTCCACCGGACTAGTCCGATATCCTTTCTGATCCACTTCGGACAAGTCCGGTGTTTACACGGACTAGTCCGATATACACGCTGATCTAAACCGGACAGGTCCTCCAAGTGCGGACTTGTCATCCTAAACACTAAAGGTTTCACAGGTCCGGACCAGTCCGATGACAATCGGACTAGTCCGAAGTTTTCCAGCAGTGAAATCGGACAAGTCCGTTTTCAAACGGACTAGTCCGATATTCCTGGACACTTAGGGTTTGCTTCTCACAGCACACCGGACTAGTCCGGACACCACCACGGACTAGTCCGAATTTTCTGAACCCTAACGGTAACTTCCAGAAACCCCTTATAAATAGAGGTGCACGGCCCACTTTGAAACTCTCTCGAACCCTAGCGCCGTCACACCTCCCAAGAGCCTCAAAAACTAACTCTCTCCACAAAACCAAGTGCTAAATTGATCACTACATTGAAGATCACTTGTAGATCATTGGAGAGGGCACTTGATACGCGATTGAGCTCTTGGTTTGAATCTCTAACACACTCTTGCATCTCAGTTTGTATACTTTGAAGTGTGTTATTGGTGGTCTTGAATCTTGTAATCAAGGGAGCGCTCAACTTGTGAGATCGCCCCTTAAACTCGGTGATTTACCCCTGTGTGATTAGTTGAAGAGGATTGGCCTTCGTGGCAATCCGAACGAGGGAAGGGTTAGTGAAGACCCGGCCCTTTTGTGGGCTCCTCAACGTGGACGTAGGCTGCCTTCGTGGTAACCGAACCACGGGATAAATCTTGTGTCTTTCAATTGTGTTCTTTATTCTAGTTGATTAACATAATCTAGGGTTTGATTAGATTTGTTGAATACAAAGTTGATAGTTGAAATAAAGTCATATTCTTAATAGAATCTGTTACACAACTATTGAACTGATCACAAAGTTTATATTTCCGCTGCAAAAGTCAACAAACAATCAAATTGACCTAACTTGATCAACCTAGCCCGTAAAATCCGGACTAGTCCGCACTTTACCGGACTAGTCCGTTATATCTGGTTTTTGATCTCGTTGTTGAAGTGTTACAGGAACCGATAAAATTCAAGAAGGCCTATTCACCCCCCCTCTAGGCCAACATTCAGCGGGTAGCGTGACGATAGTGTGTCAGCTGTCGGGACCTGACAAAGGAGTCAGTGGTCCCCTAGGCCGGACTAGTCCGGGCCAGTGGCTGGACTAGTCCGCCCTTTTGCTGAAGTCAGCAGATTGGGCTTGGGACCCCTATAAAAAGGGGACCCCCGGCCTCATTTCGAATACCTTTGGAAAAACTCAAACCCTAGCGCTGCCACAGCCAACTTGGAGCACTCCTAAGCCTCCTTCTTGCCTACTTTCCCTCTAAAACTAATTCTTGAGTGGATTAGGGTTTAGTGAGGTGGAGAAGAGGAAGAACATCGCGCTTGTGCTCCCGGTTTGATCTCTTGCACTCGTTGAGTCTTTGTGGGCTGTGTATTGAGTTTGTTTTATTGTGTTGATCACCTTTGTGGTGTGGGAGCCTCAGTTTGTGAGAAGCCCCAACGAACTTTGTAATCACCGTTGTGATTAGTGGAGAACCAAGTTAGGCCCGTGCGGTAAACTTGGTGAGGGAAGGGTTGTTGGACCCGGTCCTTTGTGGACTCCTCAACGGGGACGTAGATTCCTTGTGTGGAATCGAACCTCGGGATAAAATCCTTGCCCCCTTGTGTTCTTCGCATTCATCCTATTGATTACTTTGTTCTAGGGTTGGTAGTCTCGATTCATACTCCGCATTGCTACAAACTTGTGGAAACTTGACTTGCTCTTGTGTAGGTTGTTGCTCAACTTGACTTAAACATATACTCACTTGTAGCAACGAGAAAATTCCATAAAACTTGCTAGAAACATTTTTAGGGTTATTCACGCAGGCTGACCGGACTAGTCCGCCCCCTGACCGGACTAGTCCGCCCCCTGTAATTTAATCTCGTTTTATTGAGTCATTTGCAGGTCAATTAGCCTATTCACCCCCCCTCTAGGCAACTTTCAATTGGTATCAGAGCAGGACTCTCCACAAAGAGTCTAACAACTCGGAGAGATGGCCGGAGTGGTGAATGACGATGCATCGAGCAGCAACTACGAGGCGACCCGTGAGGAGACGTTGGCTTATCAAGATAAGCCAACGGACGATGAGGAGACTCGCCAACTCAAGGCGAAGCTCCGGGAGAAGTTGAACATCTCCAAGATTGATCCGTCAAACCAATCAAGTGGTGGTGGCGGAGCCAACTACAACCGACAAGGGTTCAACTATGAACGCCTTGCCGCCAACAACCACTACCTGTCCATCCCATTGGGGAAACCTCCCCAATTCGATGGAACGGACTACGGTATGTGGAAACACAACATGAAGATCCACCTCGTGTCACTCAACCCAGCGTTGTGGCAAATTGTCATGACCGGGGTGGAGATTCCAAAGGATGAGGACAACATAACTCAAGAACAAGCCATCCTCATCCACCGCAACGCTCAAGCTGCGGGTGTGATCATCTCATCTCTCTCTAGAGATGAGTTCAACCGTGTCGATGGCCTTGAAGTGGCCAAAGACATATGGAACACCCTCAAGACAGCGCATGAGGGAAACCGAGTGGTCAAGGAGGCCAAGATCGAGCTCATCGAAGGAGAGCTTGGGAGATTCGCCATCTTGGATGGTGAATCCCCCCAAGACATGTACAACCGGCTGAAGGTGCTGATCAACAAGAGCCGATCATATGGCTGCACCAAGTGGACCGACCACGAGGTGGTGAAGAGGATGATCCGGGCATTCATGCCTAGGAACGTCTCTCTGTGCTCCATGATTCGGTAAAGCCCGGGGTTCACTCAAATGACCCCGGAGGAGGTCCTTGGGAGGATCATCAACCATGAAATCATGGAGAAGGAGGCGCTCTTCTACAACGACCTCCAAAAGTTCACCGCCTCCAAGATGAAGAACGTTGCACTCAAGGCAACGCCCTCTTCAAAGGAGCAAGAAGAAAGTGATGAGGAGAGCCTCGACACCGATGAGGAAGAGGCCTTCTTCATCAACAAATTCAAGAGAATGATGAGGAGGAAGAAAGGGGGGCACAACTATGAGGGCAAGGGAAAGGAAAGAGCAAGGCCCAAATCAAAAAGGTCTTGCTACAACTGTGGCGAGTATGGGCACTTCATCGCTGATTGCCCACACGATGAAACGAAGAAGAAGAAGGAAGGGAAGCCTCAAGAAAGGAGATTCTTCAAGAAGAAGAGGCCCTCCGGACAAGCCCATTTGGGGAAGGAGTGGGACTCTAACAATGAGTCCTCCTCCGAAGAAGAAGAGGAGAAGATGGCCACCATAGCCATCGGGAGGAACTCCAAGGGAGGCAAGCTCTTCCCCAACCTCAACAACGACCAGAAGCCTACTTGCCTTATGGCAAGGGAAGGAAAGAGAAAGGTAACATCTCATCCTTCCTCCCCAACTTCCTCACATGATGATTTTGATAGCGCTAGTGAAAATGAAAGTATGTTTAAGGACATAAGTAAAAGCACCCTAAGAAGGATGAAATTGCTTATGGATGAGATCTTTGAGAAGGAGGATCTCATCAATAGACAAGAGGACATGCTCATCCTTGAGAAGGAGAGATGTCAAGAGCTTGATGAGCTCCTTGAGCTCGAAAGAGAGAAGAGCAAGGCATTGGAACACGAACTTGCTCTTTGCAAGAAAACGTGTTCAAGTCTTGAGGAGAAGTCGATTGAGCTCAAGGATGAACTTGGAAGCTTGTCAAAAGCTAACAAGATCCTTGAGACTCAAGTTGAGTCACTCAAGAACAATGTAGCCTCTTCCTTCAAGAGCTCAACCCCCTCAAAGGCCTCATCCAAGGCAACATCACCTTGCAAGTGCTCCAACTTGATCCTTAAACTTAAGGATGAACTCAACCTAGCACAAGGCAAACAAGCACCTAAGGGTGCCATCTTTGACAAGGAAAAGGTGGCATATGCACGAAGTGCATTCACCAACACAAGACCACCCCATGTCAAGGATGGTCTTGGCTATACTAGAGGTGCAAGGCATAACGCCAAAACCTCCAAGTATGGCAAAGACATGATTGTCTTTGTTAAGGGGAGTTCATCCCAAACTAAAAATGAAAATAACTCACCCTCTAGCAAAAACTTGCCTAAATCTGAACCGCATCATTTATTTCATGATTTTGATGCATCTTATGTGTTGAAGAAGAACAAACACGGCAAGGTGTTTGCTAGATATGTTGGGCCACTCCGCAAGAGCCCCAAGCCTTGCGTGTGGGTGCCAAAATGCCTAACCACTAACGTCAAAGGACCCAACTCCGCTTGGGTACCTAAAAGAAAGGCATAAAACTTGTTTTGTAGGCTTACTCCTCCGGTGGATCGAAATGGGTATTGGATAGCGGATGCACCAACCACATGACCGGAGAGAGAATCATGTTCATAGAGTATGAGGAGAATAAGGACCCAAGTGAAGGAATCTTCTTTGGGGACAATAGTCAAGAGAAAATCCTTGGCTCCGGTAAAATTTCTATCTCCTCATTACATACTTTATCAAATGTCTTGCATGTTGATTCTCTAGACTATAATCTCCTATCCATATCACAACTATGTGATAGAGGATATAAATGTGTGTTTACTAGTGAGGGAGTGAGTGTCATTAGAGAAGGTAATGACTCGATAGCCTTTAAGGGAGTGCTCAAGGGAAAGCTCTATCTTGTGGACTTCACCGCGGATAAAGCTCAACTTGACACATGCTTAATGGCAAAAGCCAACATGGGATGGCTTTGGCACAGAAGGCTAGCCCATGTTGGAATGAGAAACCTTCAAAAGCTCCTTAAGGGTGAGCATGTTCGTGGCCTAAAGGATGTAGTATTTGAAAAGGATAGGCCATGTAGTGCTTGCCAAGCAGGAAAGCAAGTAGGAGCTCAACACCCCTCTAAGAATGTCATGACGACAACTAGACCTTTGGAGTTACTCCATATGGACCTTTTCGGCCCCATTGCCTATATTAGCATTGGTGGCAGCAAGTATGGTCTAGTTATCGTTGATGATTTTTCAAGGTATACTTGGGTGTTCTTCTTGCATGATAAAAGTGAAACTCCCGGTGTCCTCAAGAAATTTCTAAGGAGAGCTCAAAATGAGTTCACCTTGAGGATAAAGGCTATAAGAAGTGACAATGGCACCGAATTCAAAAACATGCAAGTAGAAGAGTTCCTAGATGAGGAGGGCATCAAGCATGAGTTTTCCGCTCCCTATTCTCCACAACAAAATGGCATAGCCGAAAGAAAGAATAGGACGCTTATTGAGATGTCAAGGACGATGCTAGATGAGTACAAAACATCGGACCGGTTTTGGGCGGAAGCGGTTAACACCGCTTGCCATGCCGTGAACCGATTGTACCTTCATCGCCTCCTCAAGAAGACTCCCTATGAGCTTCTCATTGGTAAGAAACCCAATGTTTCTTACTTTCGGGTCTTTGGTAGCAAGTGCTATATCCTCAACAAGAAGCCTAGGACTTCGAAGTTTGCTTCAAAGTCCGATGAGGGTTTCTTGCTTGGATATGACTCAAACACTCATGCGTACCGTGTGTTCAACAAATCCTCCGGAATTGTTGAAGTAGCACGTGACATAGTGTTTGACGAGACCAATGGCTCTCAAGTGGAGCAGGTTGATCAACATGCCCTTGATCAAGAGGAACCTCCACTAGAAGCTCTAAGGAAAATGGCACTTGGAGATGTTCGCCCACAAGAACCATCTCAAAGTTCAAGTGACCATCCTCTCTATGAAGTAGGTCAAAACCCCATTGGACAAGTTGAAGATCCTCTAGATGCTCCCCAAAGTGATAATGAGAATGAAGATCAAGGGGGAGGCATGAATCAAGGGGGAGACCAAAGTGAAGAAGATGAACCAAGTAATTCAAGAGGTCAACCCCCGCATCCTCGTGTTCATCAAAGTGTTCAACGGGACCATCCCGTTGACAACATTCTAGGAGATATCACAAAAGGAGTAACAACACGCTCACGTGTTGCAAACATTTGTGAGCATTTCTCTTTTGTCTCATCCTTGGAACCACATAAGGTTGAAGATGACTTAAGGGATCCGGATTGGGTAGTTGCCATGCAAGAGGAGCTCAACAACTTTGAAAGGAACAAGGTTTGGGAGCTTGTCAAGCGCCCTCAAGCTAATGTTGTTGGAACCAAGTGGGTGTTTCGCAACAAACAAGATGAGCATGGCGTGGTAACTAGGAACAAGGCACGACTTGTGGAAAAAGGATACTCAAAAGTTGAAGGATTGGATTTTGATGAGACATTTGCCCCCGTAGCTAGGCTTGAGTCAATTCGGATACTATTAGCCTTTGCTACTCATCATGATTTCAAGCTCTACCAAATGGATGTTAAGAGCGCATTCCTAAATGGTCCAATCAAGGAAGAAGTTTTTGTAGAGCAGCCTCCGGGATTTGAAGACCAAGACTATCCTAACCATGTGTACAAATTGCGTAAGGCCCTTTATGGCCTCAAGCAAGCTCCTAGAGCTTGGTATGAGTGCCTAAGAGACTTTCTAGTTGAGAATGGTTTTAGGATAGGAAAAGCGGATTATACCCTTTTCACAAAGCACTTCAACGAGGATCTTTTTGTGTGCCAAATATATGTGGATGACATCATATTTGGTTCCACAAATAAGGTGTTTTGTGACGAGTTCTCCAAGATAATGACGGAGAGGTTTGAAATGTCCATGATGGGTGAGTTGAAGTTCTTTCTAGGATTTCAAGTGAAACAACTCAAAGAAGGGACGTTCATAAGTCAAACTAAGTATACTCAAGATATTCTAAGAAAGTTTGACATGGACAAAGCAAAACCCATCAAAACCCTATGGGGACAAATGGACACCTAGACCTAAATGAGGACGGTCCAAGTGTGGATCAAAAGCTATATAGGTCTATGATCGGATCACTTCTCTATCTTTGTGCATCTAGGCCCGATATCATGCTAAGTGTGTGTATGTGTGCACGCTTTCAAGCAGCACCCAAGGCTTGTCATTTGACCGCCGTTAAAAGGATCTTGAGATATCTTGTACACACACCTACCCTAGGACTTTGGTACCCCAAAGGATCCAAGTTTAACCTCATCGGATATTCCGATGCGGACTATGCGGGGTGCAAAGTTGATAGGAAGAGCACATCGGGTACGTGCCAATTCTTAGGTCGATCTCTTGTGTCTTGGTCCTCTAAGAAGCAAAACTCTATTGCTCTCTCCACCGCCGAAGCTGAATACGTTGCAGCTGGAAGTTGTTGTGCACAACTTCTCTGGATGCGACAAACGCTTGGGGATTATGGGATTAACCTGCGTAAAATTCCACTCTTGTGTGACAACGAGAGTGCAATCAAGATAGCCCATAATCCGGTGGAACACTCTAGGACCAAACATATAGATATTCGACACCATTTCTTGCGAGATCACTCAATGAAGGGAGACATTGAGATTTCGCATGTGAGGACGGAACATCAACTTGCGGACATCTTCACCAAGCCTCTTGACGAGAAGCGTTTCTGTGAGCTAAGAAGTGAGCTCAACGTGTTGGATTCTCGGAACGTGGCTTAAACCACATTCCTCATATATTTTGAGCCACATTTCGAAAAACTCCTCTCTATGTCGATTTCTCCTCAAATTTGTTTGAGAAATCTATTTTCTTCATGAAAATGTTCATAAGTTGTTCTTTATTGACTCATAATCATGTTTGTAATGTTTTCCTTGCTATATCTGTCCAAAAGGACTTATCTTTATGGGCAAAACCCAAATATATTGTTTTTCAGCCCAGCTGGACCGGACTAGTCCGCCCCTATGGCCGGACAAGTCCGGGTCAGACTAGTCCGCAGCTAGTCCGCACACCGGACTAGTCCGGCCTTCCACCGGACAAGTCCGGACCCGGACTAGTCTGGGTCTGGTCCGCAGACCGGACTAGTCCGGCCTCTCAACCGGACTAGTCCGGCCCTTGGGGACTTAAACCCCCAGGCGGCCCGGACCCCCTCTCTCTCTCTCTCTCACTTGACTCTCAAGCTTCCACGCGCGCACAACCGCCCCCAAATCGGCGATTTTGCGCTCCAACCACCAAAACTCAACTCCAATCCGTGCACCGAAGTCCTTGGGAGTGAGGGATCACTTCCCCGCGCTCCACCTTCGAGATCCACGCCGATTTCGACGACTCAAGCGGATTTTTGAAGGTATTTCACCGTTCCTCAAAAACTAGCCCCATTCTTGATTCTTCAAGTTTTTGATAGGAACACCTTCATTAATGTTGTTCTATACACCCTTGCGATCATAGCCTAGGAGTATTGCGCATTGGTTCACAAATTTTTCGATGAATCGATTAGGGTTAGGGTTCTTCCTGTGTAACCCGGACTAGTCCGGCCACCAGGCGGACAAGTCCGGCCGGCGGACTAGTCCGCCCCTGGGGCGGACAAGTCCGGTTTGCACAGGGCAAACCCTACTTCTAGTTGGTTCTCGAGATCTTTTCGGCAATACTTCTTCTTCCTAGGCTCATATCTTCCTCTCTCCATCCTTTGCACAGAATGTCGAACTCCGAGCGCTCACCTCCGCGTGTCAACCTCGAGGGGCGTACCAAGGCCCAAATTGCCGAGGCTCGGACTAAGGCTGCGCTAATGCAGGCGCAGAAGGCCAAGGAGGAAAGAAAGCTCAAGGCACTCGAAGCATCCAAGGTGGCTGCGAGCATCTACAATGAGGATGAAGCCATTGCCCGTGCCACCGCAGAATCACTGAATGAGCTGCGAAAGAAGAAAAGAGAGGATAGGGAGGCCCATAACTCCAAGGCCGCTGAGGCCAATGCCCCAAAGAGGAAGAAGCTCGTCACTCTTGGCGAGAAGGCTAAGGGCAAGGAGCCAGCCCAAGAAGAGGTTGTCCCTAGGGTCGAGCGTGACCCGAAGAAGGGAAAAGCTCCGGCTCCTATCGAGCCAAAGAAGAAGAACCCCGCAGTCAAGATATCAGTCAAGAGGGCTGCTGGTGGGGTTGTGATCAAGGAAAAGGGGAAGGCCACCTCTATTGGCCCCCTTGAAGTCCACACACCGGAAAGGAATCCCAACCGGCAAAAGGAACTGTCGGCAAATGTGTTCCATGGCAAAGGGGCTGAAAAGGCCCGAAGGCTAAGGACCGAGAAGGTCTATAAATTTGAAAGGAGCACAGCTGATCCCAGGTTTTGGTGTGACTTCCACTGTGACTATTACAGGCTAGTCTACCAACAAATGAAGAAGCCAGTGATAGAGGCTCAGTGGGTGGACTGGGACTATATGGCGAAGAAGGAGCACTCCGCCTTTGATGCCGTGATTGAAGCTGCCGAGCGCCATGATCTCAAGAAGATCATGGGCTTCAAATATGATTGGAATGTGGAAGTTATTCTCCAATTCTACTCCACAATCTATTTCACAAGCTCAGGTGACAGGAGGATAATTTGGATGACTCATGGTGAACAATACTCTGTCACCTATGCTGAGTTTGCAAGAATCCTTGGTCTTGAGGCTCACATGGACCACGAGATCATTATCTCGAACCTCAAGGCAGTGGATCGTGAGGAGCTGGCTTACATGTATCCAAGCCATCTCCCGTTTGATGCCGGACTAGCTCGGAACATCAAGCCATTCTACAGCATCATGAACCGGATACTTAGGAGGACCATTGCACCCAAGGACGGTGATGCAGGGGTCATTCAAGGAAACCTAAGGAACCTGCTCATTCTGATTGATGGGGAAGAGAAGTTCAATCTCGTCGACTACATCTTCGACGACATCTTCAACATCTCGCATACCCCCAACAGGGCGTGCGGGTATGCCCCTTACATTATGTGCCTTATTGAGAAGGTGTCGAGCGTGTCCTTTGTCAAGGATGTATCGCACCGACCTCTGCGCCCCCAGAAGCCGCCAAATGTGCCGGTGCCTCCAAGACGCAAGAATGCTGATCCTCCGTCTCGCCCAGTGGCGCCTCCGTCTCCGCCTCCGCCTCAGTCCATGAGTGCGTTCTTCAAATGCTTCAAGGCCATCTTCACCTCGTGCCGGAAGCAAGAGATTCGCGCTCAGAGGGCACACAAGCGCCAAGAGAAGTATCTCAAGGCGGTGTGTGAGAAGCTTGAAGTTCTGATGTCATCTCCTGAGGAGAGTGATGGGGAGATCACTCCTTTCCCCGTCTTCACTGCCGATGAGCTTGCTCAGCTCCAGGAGGATTGAAGCTCCTCTCGGGCAGCTCCCTCGGCAAGGGAATCCTCCGACAACGACGACAACGACGAAGAGCCAGAGGCAAACATTGAAGACTCCGAAGCCACTGAGAGCGAAAGTGGAGAAGATGAGGACTAGGTTTAGTTAGTTGTTCCCCCTTCTTTTCCTTTTTGGTGCCTTGATGCCAAAGGGGGAGAGTTAAGGGAGTTTAATGAGTTTAGTCCTTTTGTGGGTGTGTTTTATGATGTATGACTGTCATGTAACATATTTATGCTCTTGGATGTTTACATTTGTGCAAGACTCATTAATGTTGCTTACTATCAATATATTGCTCTTATTGTCAATCTTATGAATGTATTGATGTTATTCATGTCTTGTCACAAACTGTTGAGCACATCACGTAGGCACCCCACCATAACGTGTGTGGGTATGAAAGAACTTCTCCATCTCTTTTACATGTTGCATACATTGAGGGGGAGTCATTCATACGCACACATGTTATGAAAACCAAAACTTTATACTCTTATTTGTGAAGGACTTAATGTGTTGTCATCAATCACCAAAAAGGGGGAGATTGAAAGTGCATCTAGGTTCCCCGTGGGTTTTGGATGATTGATGACGACAATTAAGTAGCTAATGAGCTCAAGTGATCTTAGCACAGGTGAAGACTCAATCGGAGACGCAAACCCTCAAAAAGGAAAAGGAAGGAAACGGAATCAACTCGAAGCGTAGAAACTAGGGTTTCTAGCGTGATTGAGTTAGACTAGCCGTGGTAATAGGAGGGTGTGTGTGTAAAGTGCATTGATATCAAGTTTGGGAGCTCAAAGTGGTTTAGAGGTCAAACCTATGAAAGAAATGAGTGAATGAGTGGTCTGGCCGTAGGGCCGGACTAGTCCGTGCAGGAGGCCGGACTAGTCCGCCCCTGGCCGGCCAAGTCCGTTATCGGCCGGACCAGAAGGGTCTGACCGAGATAGGACTAGTCCGTTTGTGACCGGACTAGTCCGGGTAGCTGTGAGTGGGTTTTGGGGATGAAGTCCCAAAATCACGGACTTGTCCGTTTTGGACCGGACCAAGAGGTCCTGAGTGAGAACGGACTAGTCCGCCCGTGGGGCCGGACTAGTCCGGGTTGGCTAGGAAAAGGTGCTTCTGTGGCTAGGTCTGGGAGGACCAGACTAGTTCGCCCTAGGGGCCGGACTAGTCCGTGGTCCTCAGACTAGTCCGTTTTCACACGGAGCAAAAGGCTCTGTGTGAGATCGGACTAGTCCGGTGTTGACCGGACTAGTCCGTCTGGAAGTGACCGTTTGAATTTGAAGTTTGGCGGGTAGCGTGACGATAGTGTGTCAGCTGTCGGGACCTGACAAAGGAGTCAGTGGTCCCCTAGGCCGGACTAGTCCGGGCCAGTGGCCGGACTAGTCCGCCCTTTTGCTGAAGTCAGCAGATTGGGCTTGGGACCCCTATAAAAAGGGGACCCCCGGCCTCATTTCGAATACCTTTGGAAAAACTCAAACCCTAGCGCCGCCACAGCCAACTTGGAGCACTCCTAAGCCTCCTTCTTGCCTACTTTCCCTCTAAAACTAATTCTTGAGTGGATTAGGGTTTAGTGAGGTGGAGAAGAGGAAGAACATCGCGCTTGTGCTCCCGGTTTGATCTCTTGCACTCGTTGAGTCTTTGTGGGCTGTGTATTGAGTTTGTTTTATTGTGTTGATCACCTTTGTGGTGTGGGAGCCTCAGTTTGTGAGAAGCCCCAACGAACTTTGTAATCACCGTTGTGATTAGTGGAGAACCAAGTTAGGCCCGTGCGGTAAACTTGGTGAGGGAAGGGTTGTTGGACCCGGTCCTTTGTGGACTCCTCAACGGGGACGTAGATTCCTTGTGTGGAATCGAACCTCGGGATAAAATCCTTGCCCCCTTGTGTTCTTCGCATTCATCCTATTGATTACTTTGTTCTAGGGTTGGTAGTCTTGTTTCATACTCCGCATTGCTACAAACTTGTGGAAACTTGACTTGCTCTTGTGTAGGTTGTTGCTCAACTTGACTTAAACATATACTCACTTGTAGCAACGAGAAAATTCCCTAAAACTTGCTAGAAACATTTTTAGGGTTATTCACGCAGGCTGACCGGACTAGTCCGCCCCCTGACCGGACTAGTCCGCCCCCTGTAATTTAATCTCGTTTTATTGAGTCATTTGCAGGTCAATTAGCCTATTCACCCCCCCTCTAGGCAACTTTCACTTTTGTACCTCACGGCATCAAGACCGGACATACACTTCAGCGTATGTCTTTGTGCATGGTTTCAAGCTTCCCCACGTGCTTCACATCGTCAAGCCATCAAAAGGATTCTTAGGTACTTACATGGAACTCAAGAATTTGGCATTTTTCTTCCTTCTTCATCAACCGTTACTTTGAAGCTTTTTCGGATGCTGATTTTTGGGGTTGTAGGATTGATAGGAAAAGTACTTCCGGTGCTTGTCATTTTCTTGGTAATTCTCTTGTTGCTTGGTCCTCTAGAAAACAAAATTCAGTTGCACAATCCACAGCCGAATCTGAATATGTAGCTGCTGCTAGTGCTTGCTCACAAATTCTTTGGATTGTTCAAACACTTAAGGACTATGGGGTTGATCTAGATAGTGTTCCACTGTTCTCTGATAACACTAGTGCAATTTGCATTGCTAAAAACCCCGTGCAACATTCTAGAACTAAGCACATTGACATTAGGTATCACTTTCTCCAAGATAATGTTGAAAAAGGAAACATTGTGCTTCACCATGTAGACACCGAACAACAATTGGCTGACATTTTTACAAAACCTTTGGATTTCACTCGTTTTTGTTACATTCGTAGTGAAATAGGGGTTATGCATCCTCATGGCTTAAATTGAGGGGGAGTTTTTGAAATTTGGGAAGTCTTTATGTGAATCTGAAATTAAAATAATATGAGCATAGTATTTCATACATATATGACTCTGTGATTCCTTTTACATGCTGAAAGTTCTTACTACATTACTCGTGTTATACATTTTGTAGTTTTTGCCATGTCTAGTAATTGGAATAATTACTTACACTAAAACTGGTCATGGTCGAACTTTCTTGCTGTTTTGAACTTGTTACATGTTCACAAGTGCTTTTAATCATAAAGAATTAATCAAGTAATCAACTCACATGTTGAGTTTTTATGAACAAATATAAATTGAGAAAAGATCAAGAGAATATGCATGCATCGCACTTCTTCTTTTGAGATAGCTTATCATTGCACTGAGATTTGAACTAGAAAGAAGTTGTGTATGACTAAAATCATGTCCTTAAGCTTCTGATTGTCAAATGACATAGGCTTGGCTTGGTTGGTTAGAATAAGGCAGATGCGCATATAATCTCTTGCAAGTATCATATGATCTAAATTTATGCTTTAAAAATAATAAAATGCAGCAACTAGTGTCATGCTTTCAGGTTTTGAAATAGTTAAGTTTGTGAGATCATGACTTGCTTAAATTGAAAATTACATTTGATCTCTAGCATGGCTTACACTACTTTATGTATTTCATTGATGTGATAATGTAAGGTACTTGATAGTATGACTTGGATGAGCTTTGTTTATATGTATATATTATAATATGCTCATAACAACTAAAGAGGGAGGGATAATTTGTTTATATGCTCATGACTTGCTGAATACATTGTCAAAGCGGGAGAAATAAGCATGAAGAGAGAGAGAATATGTGCATAAGGAGAGATAACAAAGGGGGAGAGATAATATGGGATAATTTTTCTTCTCATTTTACTTTTGATTTACAAAGGGGGAGAAATTGCTTTCAAAACTTTTATGTGAATAAGCCAATGTTCGGATTTTAAATCGTGTTGCCAAGCATTCATCAATGGGGAGATTGTAAGACCTATATGTGCTGAATACATTGGCTTGTAGGGAATACACTTGGCTTTGATGATAAAAGTTTTAAATATCACCAAAACATCTTTTTATCAAGGTCCGACTCTAGCTCTGAGCTACAGCAAGGTCCGACGGTAGGCCTGGCTTGTTTTGGGTAGCTCCGGTTACGTTCGATGCTAGGTCCGACTAGCTTTGGTCAGCTCGGATGAGTTTTGTCTTTAGCTCCGACATATCTTTGATAGCTCCGGCGTGCTTTTGCTAAGCTCTGAGTTGATTTTTCTAGCTCCGGCTTTTGGGTTTACTAGTTCTGACTAGTTCTGGTTAGCTCCGGTGCTAGGTCCTGCTAGTTTTGTATGATCCGGCAGGAGCTTGGTTGTACTAGTTTTGGTAAGCTCCGGCACTAGGTTTTACTAGCTTTTGTTAGCTCCGGCTCAAGCTCCGGGTTGCTCTGGCAAGGTCCAGAACTTGACCGCAGTGCTTTTGCTTTTCATTTGCAATGTTTTGTACTTGCTTTACATTGTTGGAAAGATTGCTTAGTATTCATTTGCTAAGTTTTTGGTGCGTTTTGGTTGATATGGATGATATCGTGTTACTGTGGTTTTGCAACATGCTTATGTGAGGTTCTCACGTAGGGTGTTGTGTTCGGAACTAACTTGAGTCAAGTCGAGGACTTGGGCTCGTATGGAGTAGTTGTTTATTCTTTTGCAGGTGTTGCTTGAGTTCAAGTCATGGATCCATTGAACTAGTCTCAGGGAGGAGATGAGGTTCCAACAACCAAGTTAAGAAGGAACTGTGGTTGAGCTGATCAGGAGGTCGCGCAGGATGATTGAATCAAGGGCGGTGCATATGAAGGTTACTGGACGTCGAAAGAAGATGTTTGCACGTGTGCAAGGAGTGCATCGACGTGGCTACATGGTTCCGAGGCGTGATGAAGAGATGTGGATGTAAAGAATTGGTCGGAAAGGTCCAACCGACTAGGTTATGGAATCATGCTGCGGCTGAGTCGGGTTTGACTCAAATATGAAAGATTTGAGTTGGTTATGATAGGATTTCGTGTGGGTCACGAATTTGAGTTGTTTAGGAATGTGGGATACGTTCCTAAGATGTTTGGAAGTCTTAAGATTGCTTCTATCTGCGTATAGAAGAATCTTGAGCAGTTATGGAAAGTTACGATTCGTGATCTGAGTAGGATTGGAGTCCTAGTTGATATTGGGTTGGCCTAAGGGCTGGTTATATAAGCAAGGGAGCCCAGAGCTCGTGGTAGACGACTTTGGGGCTGTTCCTCTTGTGTTCTATTGAATAAAATTCGTAGTTTGAAGAAACTTTTGTGCCTTGTTCGTCCGACTTGTTCCAGACAAGTTTTACTCATCGAGTTTCTGGACAGCACTACCTTTCGTCGGTGGTTTTATAATAACTCGAGTTTTACAGATCCAATTGACGTGATTCTTTTTGGGTTCTATTCACAACTTGATTATATATCATCTGTCAAAATTTCACGGTCATTGGATTTGTGGTCTATGATCTACACGAGTTTCTTTCAACGTTCCAGAACTGTTTTTCCTCGGGTAGGGCAGTTTGACCTGTGTTTGATCTTTCGATCATAACTTGAGTTTTTCTCGACGAATTTGAGTGATTCCTTTTGTTTTGTCTTTGTGACTTGATTCTCTCTGATATCCATCACTTTTGTCACTTTGAAACACGTATAGATTAGTCTCACACACGATTTCTTTAACAGATCGTTTTTCTGCCGAAAGGGTTTGGGGTTTAATTGTTTCCACTGCGTAGGATTTTTAAATCTACCATTCACCCCCCCCCCTCTGGTAGCTTTTCACGTGCTCTTCGATCCTATATCTAAATTTTTTCCTTGGACTCTTAAATATCTAAATAGTTTCTCAGAAAAATTTCAAGATTTTTGAGGTACATCTTCCATTGGTTTGGACATGTACAAAGGATTCAATTCGCGTCGACATCAAATTTAGCTTTACACTAAACTTTTCCCAAATCAACCACTATATTTTTCTAAGGAGTTTTATGGTTCGGGTAACTTGATTTCAAAGTTTGGAGATTTTTGGACCTCAGATACTATTTATTTCAACAAGATTTATACCCATATTGGATTTCAAATTTGAATTTGAATTTGATGCAAACTATGTCCAAATTGAATTCTGATTGCAGAATTGAATTCCCTATATTTTTCTTAGTCTACCTGTAAATTTTGGGAATTTTTGGACAATGTTTAAGCTAGAATTTAGAGCAATGGATAAGGGAGAGAGGTGGGGCCCACAGGTCAGGCAGTGAAACCGATTCACCGCCTCTGTTTCTCACCCCTGGCGACTCCGCGACGCTTGCATGCGCAAGCTCGCCGTCGGCGTCGGTCGCCTCCAGCTGCCCCCCTGACGTCCTTATCTACCGCAGTGGCGCCTATAAAAGCCCCCCCCCCCCCCCCCCCCCCGTCGACGGAGTCCTCATCCATTCACCGCACCGCGCCATTTTTCATCGCCGCCTCGATCACCCCGTGCCGCTCGACGCCGCGCAGCCTCGCCATCGATACAAGCACCCTCATCCTCTTCGGTCAATAACGAAAAGGTTCGCAATGACCTCTATCATGCATCCTAGCTCTAGTATTCTTTAAAATCCCGAAGCACTTTTATCACGTTGAGGCTAGATCGTCGGTTTAATTCCGATTGTATGTACAAAATCTCTTCGATCCAGTTAGAGGACATGATTCATGTAGTCTAACGCACCTTCCCTCCAAAAATCAGAAAGAACCATCGGATATTTAGCAAGATCTTCAAGTTTTCCCCTTCCGCCGTTGTTAACGCTCGGTTCACCATCGACTTCGGTATTGCCGGCTATGACACGAGCTCTAAACCCTCCTGAGACCTTCTCCATGCATCCACGATGCTTCCCGAGCTTTCAAACGAGAAGTTTAGCTAGGGAATCGAAGGTCTCCACTTCACCGAAACCCTAACCCCCGCCGCCGCCGTCGGGATTAGTTTTCCGGTCACCCCTCGCCGTCCGGAGCTAGTCCATCGTGTTCCCCATGCGAAAATATGTGGGAGCGGCGAGTCCCGAGGCCTCCCATAGGCCGGAGGCTATCGCCGGCGAAAGCGCCGCCGCGCGCCGGTGAGAACACCGCCGTCCGAGCAATGACTGGAGGTGGAAGAAGACCGGGTTCGCGGGCCCCACCTGCCAGTGAACGCAACGCGCCCAGATTAGTCTGTGGCTAAGGATCCAGTGTGGCCACGTGGAAAAGTTTATAGCCCCCGGTGTGGCTTGCCCCTGATTGGATGATTTTAAATCCAGTGGGCCCTGGCACCAAATTCAAAAGATGAATTTTCCCTTTTGGTGCAGAACCATTTCCAAAGTTTGAAAATCAATATCTTTCTGTAGGATGCTCCAAAAATATTCAAACAAATTTTGTTTGAAAGCCCTTGAGCTCTAGTATCTATCAGTACCAATTAGATTCTGTGAAACTCAAAGTTAAACTCTGTAGAAAACAATATTTCCAAATGCATATACAATTTTTCCAGATAAGATAACCACTGGAGAAATACCCAAAATTCACATAAAATTCGATGTCTTATTCTTGACTACCAGAAATAGTTTGGGAGCCATTGCACCTGTTTAAATCTCTGTATAGTTCAATTACCTTTTCCAGTTATTGAATTTTTACATATGTTCAGTGGCTTTATTATGTCCCAAATTTGGACTGATCCTTCCTCTTGTCATACACTAGTTCCTGTAAAAATCTTGGATTTAATTGACATACTATCCTAGTCCTAATTCAGTTACAAACTGAATATTTATTAAATGGCTAACAATTCAATTATAAGATAATTCCAGAATCTCTTGCCAACTTAGAAATACAATAACTCCTTCACCAAAGCTTAGAATCTTATGGAACAAATTTTTTTAGAACAAAGACAATTTCCTCTATCATGATTATCAACTGTTAGCTATGTTCAAGCTACAGTTTCCTCTCTAGAATTTTTGGAAGTTAATAGCTTGCCATAATTTTGGAGACCACAATCTACTTTGATCATCTCCTGTTCTTTGCAAGAGTTTCTATCATATTCCCTAGTATCCACCTTCAAATTTCCAAAGCCAATTAGGTCATTATCACATAATGGTCACCATAAATTAAATCATGGTCTTTGTAATAATTAAATCATAGTGACCGAAGTTGAGGAGGAGCTAGAAACCTTGGAAGAGCACCTTCCAAATATTAACTCAGACTCCGACCTGCAACAAGGCAAGCCCCGGTTTGCATTTAAGTCGTTTATAAACTTTTACTTTATCACTATGATGAGTAGTATATGAATTGTGCATTACGTTTAGGATGATTGATTCTCCACCTACATGACCAAAAATCCCAGGGATTTGTTGAAACGAGTTACAGTTTGACCTGTAGTAACCGCTTTGCTAATGCATAGGAAATCCGGTAGAAGTCGAGTAGTTGGAATCTACTCGCGAGAGATTTAGGACATATCTCACAGGATTGGTTAGATAGAAAATGGCATAATATAATGAAACTGAGACCGGGCAGTGAATGGATAGGAAGCGGCGAGAATTGATTCTCGGTCGCATAGCCCTGCCTGTGTTGATTAAGGCCCGTCTGTATGCGGCCCCTTCGAACAAGCTTGAATTGTACCGGTGACATAATGGACATATGGAATCTAGTAAACTGATGTAACTCGATAACTGGGGTGTTGAGGCCCATTAACTCACCATCGATAGGGATGGGTTGAGGACAGTAAGGTGTAAATCGGTCGGCGGACACATGAGGTATTCCGTGCGGAGACCTTCTGTTTGCGGAGGTGAGACGGGCTCGACGTTCGGGTTTCTTGTGAAAGGTGGCCATATACGCCTAGTACTGAAGTGTTATGTAGGTACAGGTGTGCTCGCTGACACTTCCGAACGACGTATGTGTCGTGTTGTCCGGGTGTGTCCTGATTGCAATCACTGTCCCTCGCAGTAATAGAGTACCACTTGTTCACTGCGCCGCGACGTAGTAAATACTAAAGAAACCAAAAAATTATATTGTATTGAATTATAATTGCTGCAACCTTGTATGATTTAGAGATAGTGCAATTAAAATTTCACAGTTTCCCCATACTTTAGTTGTAATAGCATTATGTGCTCTGGGCATGTCATATCATCGGTAAAGCGTTTCTTGTTTGATTGTGGAGCCCATGATGTGCCGTGCCTGGAGAATGTCATTTGCTACATAAAACCTGATTATAAGGATCCACTTGTAGGCGAGTCATTTAGGCTTCACCTTACCTATGTTTAGTGTCCCCTTTGCATATGTCTAGTGAGACGGGTTAGTCTTGCTGAGCCTTATGCTCACGTTTGCAGTTAACGAGTTTTTGCAGGTTATACAATTGATGAAGGGTTTGATGATAATGCTGCACCCCCTACAGGGTGTACAGCCGAATGGGAACCCTGCACGCCGCCGTGATTGAGTGTTGCTAGTGCAAAGTATCCAAGGCATGGAAAACTTTGCTTTTGCATAGCTAGTGCTGAGAGCGCAGCTATGATATATATATTTCTTTACTTCCGCTAGTATTGTAAATCTTCCGCTGTAAGATAAATGAAAGACTTTGTCTTGTGTTTTATTCTTGTTCTGTTCTTGTATACTGTTGGGTGTCGCATCGCACGACACCACCCAATGAGATCCTCGGATGTCAGGATTCCGGTCCCCACAGGAACCGCGGCGGTGCTTCACCGGACTTAGGTGTGTCGACCTCCGCCTGGCCTCGCCATAACCGCTGAATCCTAAAATCGACCGCGCAAGCCGATGGTGGTGTCCAATCATGTCGGCGATGGCCGGAGACGGCGGCGCGACGGTGACGGCAGAGCTAAGGTTTCGGCCTTCATCGGGAATGCTCAGGAATGGCTCAATAGCCTCGAGAAAAGCTCGAGAAGGTTCCTGGAAGCACCAGGAGTATGATTTGGGGGTTAGACTGGGGTGAAATTGTCGGCAAGGCTGAGTTCGACGGAGAAGTGCGGTTTTTCAACCGGCGGCCTCGAAAACATGAAATCTAAGATACTCGGTTGATAACTTTCAGGGTTTTTTCAATCGACGGTGAAGTGGGGTTTTTGCAAGAATGAAATGAATTTAAGCGCGAAGCTTTGCTATTCTATTGAGAAACCGATCGGTTCTCGAACAAGAACTCAAGTTATACTTCATGTCATAAGCTTAAATTCTGTGAGCATGAACTAGAGAGGATTATGAACCTTTTTGCTTAAAGGATCGAGGACGGAGATGGTCTGGACCTGGTGTTCGATGGCGAGACAGTGAAGGTTTCTCAGCGGCTTCCTCGGCGGCGACTGGGAAACTTCAAAATATCCCAAGCAGAAGCTATGTCACGATCAATGACCAAATGGAATACGTAGAGGAGTTTGTGACATGCCTTTTATCTACTTACAGCTCGGGAATACACGGCTGCAATCGTCGGCGAGAGCTCGGACGAACACGGGCGGCGAAAATGGCATGAACCGGGATGGTGTCCAACAGCGACGACCAAGGGGTATTTATAGGGACTGAGGGGAGAGGGGAGCGCGCCACGGCGTCAAGCAAGCAAGCAGCTCAGTGGATGCATGCGCATCGCGGTGTCGCGCGCTGCCGGCGTCGAACGGCACGGCGAGCTGGAGACAGGGCACCCCCCTTGGGTTTCACTCGAGTGCTTTGGCTGACAGTGGACCCCACCTCCTCTTATCTACTCTCCTTCTCTGTAACTTCAATTCTCCTACCAAATTTTGTCCAAAAGTTCTAGATTTTTGTGAGGAGGCTCAAATAAAATCTAGAATTTGATTCTGCAATTGGATTTTGATTTGGAGTATGTTTCAATTGAGTTTCAAATTCAAATTTGAATTTGAATGAAATTCAATGGTGCTAGTGTTTTAAATAGCAGTTGAGTTCCAAAAATTGTGAAACTATGGGAATAAGTCAAGCAAGTTATGCTGACCATGAGTGTGTGTTCAAATCTTGATGTTCAAGCTAGTTGGACAGAATTAAAAATTTGAATTCAAAACTTGGTTTGAATTTGCTAAGCGTCTCAATTAAAATAGCAAATGGAGTTCAAAATTTATGAAACTTTGCAGGAAGTCCATTTGGAATATTAGAAAACCATAGAAAATTTATGGCCCCTGAATTGAATAATTTTGACAGGGCCAAATATACAGTAGTATTTATTCAATTTATATTAATTTGAATATCTATTTGGTACTGCATATTAAATTGGCCTAGCAATCTTTCTTCCAATAATTCCAAACTTTGAAGAGACGTCAAAAGAATTAATCTAAGTTTATTGGTAAAGTTCATTCCTCATGTTAATAGATTTAAGCATGAGTAGAAGAAAAGATTTGATGAGATCAAGTTTATAAACATGGCTATATTTGGTCTCCATTAGGGTTAACAACCAATTTACAACTGAACCTCATATGAAGGAAAATGTGGGATTTTACATTTCCCCCCCCCCCCCTTGATATAATCTCGTCCCAAGATTACAAAAGGAAGGATAAAAGGAAAAGACCTAATGAACATATGATGTTAACAAGTCCGAATAATTGGCTTTAAGATATTCCTCGCTTTCCCACGTTGCTTCATCAGCGGTGTGGTTTTCCCACAAGATCTTGTAGAAATGCAAGGTGCGATTTCTTGTGGTACGAGTCTTCTCATCAATTATCTGGGTTGGATGTTTGGAGTAAGTAAGATCTGGTTGGAGAGCTTCCAAATCCTCCATACGGACTTCCGCTGGGGCCTTGAGACATTTTCTCAATTGTGAAATGTGGAACACATTGTGGACCCCTGACAGCGATGTTGGCAGCTCTAGCCGATAGGCTACAGGTCCGCTTTGCTCACTTATTGTGAATGGTCGGATGAAATGTGGATCTAGCTTTCCTTTTACTCCGAAGCAATGAATCCCTTTCATTGGAGATACCTGAAGATAAACGTGATCCCCAATATCAAAATGAAGCGGTCGACATTGTTTGTCCGCATAGCTTTTCTGGCGAGACTGAGCAGCCTTGAGGTTGGCTTGAATAACTCGTACTCTATCTTCGGCTTCCTTTACCAAGTCCATACCATATGTTACCTGTTCACCGGATTCACACCAGTTCAACGGTGTGCGGCACTTCCGGCCATAAGGAGCTTCATATGGCGCCGTTTGAATGCTAGTCTGATAACCATTGTTGTATGAAAACTCCGCCAATGGTAGATGATCATCCCAGTTCTTACAATGGTGGATGGCACAGGCGCGAAGCATATCCTCTAGCACTTGGTTTACTCGTTCCGTTTGACCATCAGTTTGTAGGTGGTAAGCTGAGCTTCGAATTAACTTAGTACCCAAGGATGCGTGGAGCTACTCCCAAAATTGAGCAACAAACAAGGTTCCACAATATGATATGATAGTGTGAGGTACTCCGTGTAAGCATAAGATCCTGGCAATATACAGATCTGCATATTGCCATGCCACATACTTGACATTGACTGGAATAAAGTGAGCTGACTTGTTGAGTCGGTCGACTATCACCCAAATCGAGTCATGTTTGCGAAAAGTGATAGGCAATCCAAAAATGAAATCCATGCTGATGTCCTCCCATTTTCATGCAGGTATGCTTAACGATTGTAATTGTCCGGCTGCTTTCAGATGGTCGGCTTTCACTCGTCGACATGTATCACATTCGGATACATACTTCGTTATTTCCCTCTTCATCCGAGTCCACCAAAATTTCTTCTTCAAGTCTTGGTACCATTTGTTACTCCCCGGATGAATAGAATATTTGGACAAATGAGCCTCGTCCAAAATTTTCTTCCGAAGTGCCACATTGCGGGGTACCACGATGCGGTCTTTGAACCAGATGGTACTATTATCATCACCTCGGAAACACTTCATCTCTCCCTTCTTCATTCATTGATGAATATGAGATATGCCCTTGTCCTCCTTTTGAGCCTCCATAATTTCCTCCCTTATGGTAGGAATGAGGGCTAGGTTCACTACGAAGATTCCGACCTGTTGCAACGATTGTACTGCAACGAATACTAAATCGTTGCAGTAAGCTTGGCTTTTTGCCACGATTCACTAGTTTGAGGCACTAGGATCTATCGCCATGGAACACAATCGTTGCATTAGGATCTGTTGCCAAGAATCACTAGTTCGTGGCGTCAGGATGCTAATGCAACGGATCACAATCGTTGCATTAGGATCTGTTGCCATGAAATACTGGTTTGTGGTGTTACAGCTTTAGTGCCACAGAAAACAGTCGTTGCGTTAGGATCTCTTGCCACGAATTACTGGTTCGTGGTGTTACAGCTTTATTGCCATGGAACACAGTCGTTGCATTAGGATCTGTTGCAATGGAATACTGGTTCGTGGCGTTACAGCTTTATTGCCACAGAACACAGTCGTTGCATTAGGATCTGTTGCCACGAATTACTGGTTAGTGGTGTTACAGCTTTATTGCCACGGAACACAGTCGTTGCATTAGGATCTGTTGCCACGAATCAGCAAACAATTGCATTAGGACTGTAATGCAACAAAACAGAATCGTTGCATTAGGATGTGTTGCCACGATACTCTGGTTCGTGGCGTTACAGCTTTATTGCCACGGAACACAATCGTTGCATTAGTATATGTTGCCACGAATTACTGGTTCGTGGCATTACAGCTTTATTGCCACGGAACACAGTCGTTGCATTAGGATCTGTTTCCACGAAATACTGGTTCATGGCGTTACAGCTTTATTGCCACGGAACACAGTCGTTGCATTAGGATCTGTTGCCACGAATCAGCAAACAGTTGCATTCGAACCGTAATACAACGAAACAGAATCGTTGCATTAGGTTGTGTTGCCACGAAATACTGGTTTGTGGCGTTACAGCTTTATTGCCACGGAACACAATCGTTGCAATAGGATATGTTGCCACGAATTACTGGTTCGTGGCGTTACAGCTTTATTGCACGGAACACAATCGTTGCATTAGGATTTGTTGTCACGAAATACTGGTTCGTGGCGTTACAGCTTTATTGCCACGGAACACAGTCGTTGCATCAGGATCTGTTGCCAAGAATCAGCAAACAGTTGCATTTGGACCGTAATGCAACGAAACAAAATCGTTGCATTAGGATGTGTTGCCACGAAATACTGGTTCGTGGCATTACGGCTTTATTGCCACGAAACACAGTCGTTGCATTAGGATCTGTTGCCACGAATCAGCAAACAGTTGCATTTGGACCGTAATGCAACGAAATAGAATCGTTGCATTAGGATGTGTTGCCACGATACTCTGGTTCGTGGCGTTACAGCTTTATTGCCACAGAACTCAATCGTTGCATTAGGATCTGTTGCCACGAATTACTGGTTCGTGGCATTACAGCTTTATTGCCATGGAACACAATTGTTGTATTAGGATCTGTTGCCACAAAATACAGGTTCGTGGCGTTACAGCTTTATTGCCACGAAACAAAGTCGTTGCATTAGGATCTGTTGCTACGAATCAGCAAACAATTGCATTTGGACTGTAATGCAACAAAACAGAATTGTTGCATTAGGATGTGTTGCCACGAAATACTGGTTCTTGGTGTTACAGCTTTGTTGCCACGGAACACAGTCGTTGCATTAGGATCTGTTGCTACGAATCAACAAACAATTTTTGCGTTCTCCTCGGCGCATAGCTGATCAATGATGTTCATTACTTTTTTTCCTCCTAACGACGCTGATGATCTGTAACATACTCAACGATGTAAAACATCAGGTACTAACGCATCAACAAATATGTTGGGGAGAATACCAATGCGCAGATTTAAAAGTATGTTGCGGATCGTCAGCGTCCTCAGTCCATAAGTAGGGTAGAAGCGGTGCCGTGGCTGCCGCGAACTCAAGAACGGATGCAGAGAAGGCTCATCGCCAACGGATCGAGGGGACGGAAGCTACACGACCACTATGGGCGATGAGCCTTCCCCTCGATCTGTTCTCGAGGATCGTAGAAAATTTATTTCCACCCACCTAGGCCCAGAGCCAGGCCTGCCTTTAAGACCATCGTGAGTGGTTCACGGTAAAGCGGTGATGGGACGCGGAGCGGTTCCAATTGAATTCAAAGATGCGCATGCGGGATGCATAACCTCTGCAGTACTGCAGGTGCAGTGAAAGTCACTAACATGTGGGCCCCACGGCCAGCCAGACCCACATGTCAGTGACTGTTACTGCACCTACACTACCGCAGGTGATTTCAACGCATGCGCTGCGCGCGTCTAAGGCGCCTCGGTGACTGGCGCGCAGGTAAGCTCAGTGCGCCCGGTCGCATCAGCCGCCTGTACAAATGGCTACAACTTGAACGAAGGACGAAACCTTATGCGGCAAACAGCAACGTATAATACTTCCTCCGCCCCAACTCAACTCTATTTCTGTTTTGGTCGAACTAATTACCTTTGACAAATGATTTATATGGAATTTATTAACTTCAATAACATGTAGTACTAGATTGTATATTATGGAAATATTTTTCATGGTGAATCTAAAAGTACAATTCTTGTATTGTTAAAACATATCAAAATTGCATAAATCTGAAAGATAGATTTGACGAAACCTAAGACTTCCCTTTCAAAAAGTTGTATACTTTACATTAGTTTTACATATGTAATATGCACATAGGATATATCACTAAATAGTTTTGCAAAAAAAAACATGCAGGAGAAATATGTATATCCCATATATATGCTACTATTACGTAAATTAGGGGTGGGCAAATAAACCGAGACCGAAAAACCGAAACCGATAAAACTGAGACAGGAACTGAAAAGACCGAAATATCGGGTATCAGGTACTTTTCGGGTAGCAAATATAAATAACTGAAAAATAAATGTCGGGTTCAGACGGATGAATTCATTGTGGAGCTACATGTCACATACTTAATTATACTAAAAATCATCATCTTCGCTGTCGTCCCCCCCACAATGGAGCTACATGACCATCATTGGTATATGTATCGTCGTCGTCGTCGTCTTCATTTTCTAATGCAACTCCATCTACCTCAAATCGATCACCTGACGTTGTCATTATAAGAGTGGAAGCATCGTCGATGGCTCCCTCAATGTCATTCCTAGCCCATGCGGTCGTATCCTCATTATTTATATCATCAGTAAGCAGATCATCATGAAATGTCTCAGCCTCTATCGTCTCAGTCACATTATTTTCACTGTCTCCAGGGGCATGGCAAAAAGGTTATGTGGCTTCATTTTAAGAACTGTAGCACATTTAGGATGCTTCACACTTGGAACATAAAAACTTGTTCTGCTTGGGTGGCTAGAATGTAAGGCTCATACTGGAATCGGAACAGAGTAGTGTCAACATCTATCATTCCGTATTGATCCTTTTTTGTAGCCTCTGCTTTGGTTCTGACTGCTTCCAAAAGGCCGATCAAACCATTCACACTGAAATAACAGAACCTCTTGATTTTTTTTCAAAATCAACAGCAATGATTTTCTTGATTACTCCAAACCAATCATGATCAGTGCCCCGAACAACAATACCACTGTTTTGGGTCTGTAAATCTTTTTCCACATCTGCAGTTCGAAAGAAGAAGCCATTGATGAATAACCGACTAAAAAAACGTGCCCGACGATCAGGTCTCTAGATAATGCATACAGATAATCGGTTGCTTTGCCTTCTTTGTGTAATGTCGTAATCTGTACAATTAGTATAACAGGGTTTATTTACGCCAAACAAATTTCAGAACACATATTTGTTTATTTCATCAAAGTGCAAAGTTGCAAGTACGTACTCGTTTCTGAAACCAGTCAACAAACTCATCTCTATGGCGTTTATCAACATCACGAGAATGAATCTTTTTCAGCTCTTCAATATGCTCATTGAAAAGGGTACAAAATTAAATTAGCCATCTACAATAAGCCATATATATAGTATACAACATCTGAGTTATATGTTATTACTTGATCCATGGAGCGGCCTCTTCAACGTTAGTAATAAGATAATGCCTGATGTTATGTAGTTCCACCATAGTAAGTTGGTCCCATTTATACCCTTTTTTAGAATTATCAACTTCTATAAATATGTTAGAATTATCGACAGAAGGTTCATTTGTAGCTGTAGCTTCATGACGTTCTGTCCTATTATGCTTGGTGCTGATGTTATCCAAAAACTGACTACAAAAAGTCATACACTCTTCAGCAATATATCCCTCAGCTATAGAACCCTCCAGGTGAGCTTTGTTACCTCTTCAATGTACCAAAGTAACTCTCAATTGGATACATCCATCTGTAAGAAACAGGTCCACCCAACCGTGCTTCTTCGGCAAGATGGGTTGGAAGATGTACCATGATATCAAAGAAAGCGGGAGGAAACAACATCTCAAGCTTACAAATTGTTTCAGGAATTTGTTTACTCATCTTGTCCAAATCTTGTTCCGCCAATTCTTTAGAACAAATTCCAAAAAAGAATGTGCTAAACTCAATTAAAGGTGCAACAACCTTTTCAGGCAATATGTTACGTATTGCAATAGGAAGGAGCTTCTGAAATATAATATGGCAGTCATGAGTTTTTAGACCCGATACCTTACATGATTTTATGTCCACACATCTCTTGATGTTTGAGCCATAACCATCGGGCACCTTCACATTCCCCCAAAACTTGCACAAGGTGGTCTTCTCATCTTTGCCCAAAGTATATAATGCTGGTGGGAATGTGTACTTGCTCTTTATGAACTTCGGATGTTGATCTGGCCGTATACCCATATCCTTCATATCAAGACGAGCTTGTAGACTATCTTTTGTTCTACCATCCATAGCAAGCAATGTCCCCAATATGCTATCACAAATGTTTTTCTCAATGTGCATGACATCCAAGTTATATGACATCCAAGTTATGCCTTATTAGCAATGTCTTCCAATAAGGGAGGTCGAAAAATATACTTTTCTTCTTCCAATTATGCCATCTATTTTCCTTGGTGTGCTTTCTCTTATTATTCGTCGGTCCAAAACTCACTTGATCAAAACACCCGTATTGTTGGAGCACTTCGTCACCAGAGAGTGATGTTGGAGCCTCTCTATTCTCTTCCTTTTTGTTGAAAGAACCTTTGTTTCAACGCCATCTGTGATCCTGAGGTAGGAAACGATGATGACCCATGTAACAATGCTTTCGTCCATATTTCAACCATAAGGCACCAGTGTTTATATGGCAGTATGGACATGCTAGCTTCCCTTTTGTGCTCCATCCACATAGCATTGCATATGCTGGAAAATCATTTATTTTCCACAATAAAGAAGCTCGCATGAGAAATGTCTCTTTCTTTAAACTGTCATATGTTTCAACACCATCAGACCATAATTTCAGTAGCTCATCAATCAAATGCTGCAGATACACATCAATGTTGTTTCCAGGTGACTTTGGCCCAGGAATTATCATTGACATCACCCTATAAGACTGCTTCATACACAACCAAGGTGGTAGATTATAAGGGATTAGAATCACAGGCCATGTACTGTAATAAACATTCATTACTCCAAAAGGATTGAAACCATCAGATGCTAGCCCAAGTCTTATGTTGCGAGGATCAGATGAGAAATTTGGGTGAATGCTATCAAAATGCTTTCATGCTTTCGAATCGGCGGGATGGCGTAATAATCCGTCATCAGCACGACCTTCTTTGTGCCAGCGCATGTTTGATGCCGTTGATTCTCCCATATAAAACCATTGTAGACGGGGAATAAGAGGGAAGTAACATAGAACCTTGCGTGCTACAAGCTTCTTGGATTTTCCACAAGGTAAAGCCTCTCTTGCATCCCCAGCAGTACTATTTTTCCATCTTAATTCACCACATTTTGGGCAACTATTCAGCAGAGAATAGTCCTTCCGGAATAACACACAGTCATTGACACATGCATCGATCTTTTAATCAAGAATATTAATTAAGAAGAACTAAATATCTTCACAGGCGGTTGGTACTTAATATCCTTCTCAGAAGATGTTTATCTCAGTCGGGTATTACTTACCGACCGTCTGAGATAATGCCCGATACTGTTCTTCAGTTTCCTTATCCCTTGCTTCTTTTTTATTTAGATTCCAATATAAATACTCAAACATGTTTAGATTCTGCAAATTGTGTCCAAATTATATGATTCTTTCTTCTACATTTGTATAAAATTAACATCTACCAGCCGAACAAAAAATTTTAAAACTTGTATAGCTGACATTTTAATGTTTTGGTAAATATCAAATTAATTTCTACTCACACATTATTCACATTTGTGTATATCGTAAAAAAAGATCCTTCACTCGAATTTGTTTGTATGAACATATTTGTATCATTTATACATGTATGAATTTTGTTAATTTTTTAAAAAAGCATTCCAACATGTCAAACTTCAAATTATCCATCATTCTAACTAAATGCTCATATACATATGAGGCATTCATCAAATTATGAACACCCATTGATTCAAAAAAATTTTAAAAAATCTGAAAAAATTCATAGAGGTTGGTATGATGAGTAAAAATGTCCACTGAAAAATAAATGAAAAAGGAATTATATTCATCAAGATAGAAAAATGAAAAATATCATTTGTTCTATGTTTTTTATGTTCTGACCGATTTCAAAAGATTTATGAAGTGAAATTTAATGGTAACCTTTACTTATCAATAATATTACAAGAAAGTGGAATTTTGTCTTTTTAAAGGACCCACATTTAATCAAGAATATTAATTAAGAAGAATTAAATATCTTCACAGGTGGTTGGTACTTAATAGCTTTCTGAGATGTTTATCTTAGTCGGGTATTACTTACCAACCATCTGAGATAATCTTCTTCTCAGAAGAGTTTGAATTACCAACCGCCTAAGATAATTACCTTATGATACCCGAGTCTGAGGAACACGATGAACACACTACACATTCATTCATTCACACAGTTGAAGAACACACAAGATACTCATTCATTAACAATATTCAATCACGCATCTCACAAAAGAACACAAGATACACAAGTAATTTTCAGTCACATAGATGAACAAAGATAGATTTCATTCATTAACAATATTTGTAAAACAGAAGCAACTAAAAACAACAAAGAAAAACTAATTTTTAGGATTCAAACCGTACATTAGTCAACACATAAACTTACCCTAACACCCTTCATCAATACATATCCTCCCACTTTCCATTCAATGCCAGCAAGTTGCTACGGCAACAAAGGACAGTAGCTGAAAATGTGCAGAGCACACAGCTGACATGACCATACAGTGAAAGTAAAGTTGAGTTGGGACAAAAAAAATTGGCTGGAAATAACTGCCCACACACCACCATCCCTCTTCTCCGCGCGTACAAAAAATCACCGGGTGTCTCATCGTCTTCTCCGCGCGTACTAATAAAGAGTAGTAAGATGACACACATCCTCTACTCCGCCACACACAACATCCTCTTCTCCGCGCGTACTCTTCCTCTCCGTCGCGCGCGCCCTCATTGGTTCCCTTCGAAGCCCATGGAGTTCCCCTTGATGCACGATATTTCGGTCCTGATCGCGGGGTGGGTCGCCACAACCTCCACCCAACCCATGGACGACCTCTCCAGTCTGCGCACCACCTGCAAGGCCATGCACACGACGTGCTGTGATCCCGTCGTGGGCAGGCGCGTGGCGCTAGAGCGGGAGAGCAGCTGAGAGCGGTTCCAACGGCACAGGAACGGGAGCTATGACGCCCTCGTGGAGCGCCTGGCCAACGTGGGAAACCCTCATGCATGCTACGTCACCGGGTTCGACCTCGTCTTCAACTACAGCTGCGCGCAAGCGCAGCGGGGCACCCAGTTCCTTGCCTGGGCGGCCGCGAACGGCCACAAGGTGGCGGCCTACGTCCTCGCCATGCTTTGCTACAACGCCGACCTCGAGGACCGCGACACCCTCAAGTATATCCGGTAGGTCGAAGGCGAGGCCCACGTCGGCAACAACGCGTCCGGGTCCGCCGCGATGAAGAGGACCAAAACGGAGTGCTGCCGGTGTCAGAATCAAGCCATGCAGATGCTCGATGTTTTCGTGAGCTGGAGGTTTCTGCGTACGCCTCCTCTGGGACCGCCGCCGGTGGCGCTGCCCGAAATTGACGATTACTTTTGCCGCTGCCCAACAGGGGGAACCAGGGGCCTGCCCGCTGCGGCCGGCGAGGGTGGTACGAGTGGACTGTCTTCTGTACTTGGAACTGTAGGATTGAGCGCGAGTATGACCTGTTCCGCAATAACGTGTGGTACTCTATGGGTTATATAACCTCCATTCCCTTTTGGATGCGCTACCCCTAGTTCTCCCAGCGCCAATGAAAAGTGAACAAAGGGAGTATTGTATATAAAATAGACTTCTATAAGGCATAATGATGTGTTTCTCCTATATATGCATGCTCGTCTCTGATGAATGTTGCACTTGTTGTGTTTCCCCTATGCGCGCTCGTCTTTTGTTTAGCCCTATTTGCATCAAAGAAAACAACATGACAAAATGTGAAAAGAAAAAATATCAAAAAAAAACAAGAGAAACACAACATCACGACTGGAGATGTTTTTTGATTCACGCATGAAGTGGGTTAAAGGTTAAAACTTGGCGTCGTTAAAGGAGATGTTTTTCGATAAAAGGAGAATTTTTCGATAATACATCAAACACATTGTTCATGAACATAAAAGACATATTACATTAAGATACTACCAACACATATATTACAAACAAGAGTAAAGAAAATATGGATGAAAACACGTATAAACAAGAACAAAACTACTCCTAATTCTATTCTACTCAGAGGCCTCATCCACCTCAGCCGCCGCGCGCGCCGCGGCCGACGCATCCTCCCACGGCTCTGCCTCTGCCTCCGACGGCGGCGGCGACTCCTCTTCCGTCTCCACACTGAGCTTACAGGCGATGCTGTGCAGAATCTTCCAGCGGCCCTGTACCCCAGCAACCTCCGCGATCGTCTCATGGAGGGCGTCGAGACGACCGACCACGAAGCTTAACCCGAACAAGTAGTAGTCGGCAGAGTCCATGCTGGGGAGTTGGGGAAGCCTCCCAAGACCCAGACGGTGACAAATGAGAGATGTATTGTTACATACATCCTGCGACATTGTGTCCAGCGCTCTTGCATGTTCGACGGCGGAGGACACGTCATCTTCTACATCTTTAATTTGGCACGTTAATTCGTCGATGCGGGTGGTAAGAGGTGGATAGTCTCCTGTAACCAGTCGGGCTGAGGAGATGCGAGCGCCGCCATCAGTTCCACCGGCATTGCCGGCGGCAATGGAAACGGAGAAGGAGGTTCGGAGGACATCGATGGCCTAGAGCGCTTCGGCGGGGGGCTACACATTTGTGTGGCAACGGAGGTGCAGAGAAAGAGCGAGAGGTGGTCGACGGTGGAAGGTGGAGAAGTTTGGAGGCTAGGATCTAAGGAGCGGTGCGGCGGAGAAGCAAGAGAACGGTGAGCCTTTATAGCGGGTCGTCGTCTAATAGCGGGCGTGTGGTGAGGGGTCCCCGTCTCGGCGTCGGTTTTTCACAGGCGGTTTTTAAGTTTATCTCAGGCGGGTTTTACTTACCAATCGCCTGATAAGATATTTAATCAAGAATATTAATTAAGAAGAAGTAAATATCTTCACAGATGGTTGGTACTTAATAACCGTCAAGGAAGATTTTTATCTCATACGTGTATTACTTACCAACCGCCTGAGATAATGCCCGATACTGTTCTTCAGTTTCCTTATCCCTTGCTTCTTTTTTATTTAGATTCCAATATAAATACTCAAACATGTTTAGATTCTGAGAATTGTGTCCAAATTCGATGATTCTTTCTTCTACATTTGTATAAAATCAACATCTACCGCATGAACAAAATATTTTAAAACTTGTTGGTACTTAATAACCGTCACATTTTTCTTTCCAGTCCTAGCTACCGGCCTGTTGCATTTTCCTGTTACTACTACTTTACAGACCGCATTGCGGGCCCCACTGCGGGTGATCTCCTAGCAACTCCACTGGTTTGGGGACAAGGAGGGTTTGGCCATCCGGAAAATTCGAACTAATTTTGCACAGATAGTACATCCATGAACAAGAACACCAAGTACATTTAACTTAAAAATATTACTCCCTCCGTCCCAAAATACTACTTGTCCCTTTCAATGGATGGAGTATCTCCGTCCCAAAATACTTGTCGCTTTGTATGGAGGGAGTATATTACAAACACAAGAAAAGATACACTACAACTAAAACCATGAAATGAAAAACTACAACTAAAAACATGAAACAAAAAACTACAACTAAAAACATGAAAAGAAAACACCTAAATACTACTCTACTCAGCCTCCACCACCTCCTCCTCGGGTGGGTCCTCGGGCTCCTGACCCTCCTCTAGTGCCTCGGGCTCCGGCGGCAGAAGGTGACCTAGTCTCAAGGCCGCCGCCATGACGAGGTTGCGACGACCCACGACAGCGAGCTCGGCCGCCATCGTCTCCCAGAGGGAGTCGAGACGAGAGGCCACATGCGAGAGGCCGAAGACGTAGTGGGCAGTGGTGTCCATTCCAGTACTTTGTGGAAGGGTATCGATCCCAAGGCGTTCCATGGAGTGAGATGTATCCATAAATACATCTCGGGCCATTCTGAACAGGAGGGTATCCTTCACACGCGACGGCGAGGGGGGGTCCAGCCGCGGCCGCTTACCGGCGGCCGGGTCCCTTGGTGTGCTCGGTGGCAGAGGGTTGCTTGAGCTCGAAAGCATTTGTTGTATACTAGCCGAGGCTAGGTTTTGTGGAGAGAAGAGAGGATGTTGGAACGGTATTGCGGAAAATACGATGGTGCGGGTGACCATCTTATACTCCCTCCATCCCAAGTAAATTTCTTCACAGGCGGTTGGTACTTAATAACCTTCCGAGAAGATTTTTATCTCAGGCGGGTATTACTTACCAACCGTCTCAGATAATGCCCGATACTGTTCTTCAGTTTGCTTATCCCTTGCTTCTTTTTTTATTTAGATTCCAATATAAATACTCAAACATGTTTAGATTCTGCAAATTGTGTCTAAATTATATGATTCTTTCTTCTACATTTGTATAAAATTAACATCTACCACCTGAACAAAAAATTTTAAAACTTGTATAGCTGACATTGTAATGTTTTGGTAAATGTCAAATTAATTTCTACTCACATATTATTCACATTTGTGTATCTCGTAAAAAAAAAGATCCTTCACTCAAATTTGTTTGTATGAACATATTTGTATCATTTATACATGTATGAATTTTGTTAATTTTTTTTAAAAGCATTCCAACATGTACAACTTCAAATTATCCATCATTCTAACTAAATGCTCATATACATATGAGGCATTCATCAAATTATGAACACACATTGATTCAAAAAAATTTTAAAAAAAATCTGAAAAAATTCATAGAGGTTGGTATGATGAGTAAAAATGTCCACTGAAAAAATAAATGAAAAAGGCATTATATTCATCAAGATAGAAAAATGAAAAATATCATTTGTTGTATGTTTTTTATGTTCTGACCGATTTCAAAATATTTATGAAGTGAAATTTAATGGTAACCTTTACTTATCAATAATATTACAAGAAAGTGGAATTTTGCCTTTTTAAAGGACCCACATTTAATCAAGAATATTAATTAAGAAGAAGTAAATATCTTCACAGGAGGTTGGTACTTAATAACCTTCTGAGAAGATGTTTATCTCAGTCGGGTATTACTTACCAACCATCTGAGATAATGCCCGATACTGTTCTTCAGTTTCCTTATCCCTTGCTTCTTTTTTATTTAGATTCCAATATAAATACTCAAACATGTTTAGATTCTGCAAATTGTGTCCAAATTATATGATTCTTCGTCTCAGACGAGTTTGAATTACCAACCGCCTGAGATAATCTTCTTCTCAGACGAGTTTGAATTACCAACCGCCTAAGATAATTACCTTATGATACCCGAGTTTGAGGAACACGATGAACACACTAGACATTCATTCATTCACACAGTTGAAGAACACACAAGATACTCATTCATTAACAATATTCAATCACGCATCTAACAAAAGAACACAAGATACACAAGTAATATTCAGTCACATAGATGAACAAAGATAGATTTCATTCATTAACAATATTTACAAAACAGAAGCAACTAAAAACAACAAAGAAAAACTAATTAAATCCTACTCCTACTCCTACTCCTCTTCCTCCTCCTCGTCCATCGGCGCCGGTGCAATAGGGGCCGGTTGCACCGGCTGCACCGGCTGCACGGGCGGTGCAACCCCGAGGTTGCTAGCCGTCGCCTCCACCAGCGTTCTGCGGCCCTCGGGGCCAAGAACCTGGGCCTTCGTCACGAACAGAATGTCGAGACGATCAGCCACCCCCGTGAGGGCGTAGAGGTAGTGGCCGATAGTACCCATTCCAGTATACTCTGGAAGGGTACCCAGCCCCAAGACACTCATGGCGCGAGACGTATTGTTGTACGCCTCTCGCGCCATGAGGAGGCGCTGCTGGGTGTTGAACCTCTCGGGGGAGCTGCAACATAGTTTCTTGCAAGGTGGCTCCTTCGGAGGGCTTGGCGGCGGAAGGTCGGCCATAGTGGTGTTGGGTCGTCAGAGCGGAGGAAGACGAAGAAAAGAAGAGGATTCAAAGTGAGCGACGCGCTTGTGGAGAACTAACGGGTGATAGCGCGTCTTTAAGGACGCGCAGAGTGGAAGATGTAGCAGTTGGTTTATCGCGCATTGAAAGGTCGCGCCTCGGGGAAAATAAAGGTCGCGCACGGTCATCGACAGGACTTCACAGGAGGTTGGTGAGGGGTCTTTATGTAGGTGTTCATGAAATTACTAACACACATTGATTCAAAAAAATTTAAAAAAATCTGAAAAAATTAATAGAGGTTGGTATGATGAGTAAAAATGTCCACTGAAAAAATAAATGAAAAAAGCATTATATTCATCAAGGTAGAAAAATGAAAAATAGCATTTGTTGTATGTTTCACTACAGAAATCACGATAATAGACGACGGCTAAGAACCGTCGTCTATAAGGACATTACCGTCGTCTATTACTTATAGACGACAGTATACTCTTATAGACGACGGTTCCTGACCGTCTATGATAATTTGTCGTCTATAACCTTATAGACGACGGTAACCGTCGTCAAATAGTTTATTGACGACGGCCGAACTTAGCTGTCGTCAATAAGTCAGCTCAGCCATGTGGCAGTGTGGAAACGATATAGACGACGGCGTCTTAGCACCGTCGTCTATAAGGTCCACTATTGACGACGGTCACAGGCAAACCATCGTCCATTAGGACCCCAAGTGACGATGGTTTCCTTTTGCCCGTCGTCTATAAGAGTTCCTCATAGACGACGGTGTGAGTAAAACCGTCGTCTATAAGTTTTGCTTTAAAAAAAAATTAGAAAATAGATATTACATAGATATCACAGTACAGATTTTTCAGATATCATAGTAAACAGAATCACAGTAGACAGATCACAGATTTCACATATAAGAGTTCACACATATCACAGATTTCACATATAAGAGTTCACAAGAAGTGCTAGAAGAGCCTCGTCCCTGACCGCAGCGCGTCGTCCCACGAGGTTGCCATCCCGGCCTCCGAGTGCTCCATGGAAGCAACACTGGTCACACACCACAAAAGAAGAATCAGCAGGCTCAAGTGTTTGAGTAAAACTTACAGGAAATGTGATAATCAGCAATCAATAGAAAGCATGTCAAAAGAAAATGTAGCACAGAATCGTATCGGCAACATCCTAGGTGAAAAAGTTTATTCCATGGTCTTATGTTTTGCTGCTGCCTTTTGCAGCAAGCATCACTGGTTGAATGCAGTAGAAGAAATGCAGAATTCGATGCGCTCCCACAACTTGAAGAGCAGAGCAGGGTCAGAGTAGTAGGCGCTCGTGCAATCACGAATTCTACTGCTGTTTCTTTTCTGGGATGGGTGGGACACATTACTTCAATTTCGGACCTGCAACCTCAACTGATCTAATCCAACACGGTAACTATCAAGTGTAGTGATCAGAGCAAGTTGTAGTGATCAGCAGGTTTTCTTTTCAAATACTTCTACTCTTCCTTTTATCCCTAATTCCGTATTTTCCTAAAAAGGATGCAAATAGATTTCAAATCGGCTAACCTGACTATCACACGCTACCCCGTCCGCTGCCGCCGGAGTTCAGAAAATCTTCCTCCGGCAGTCGTCCAAGCGCCGGAATCTGGGGCGACGGAGTTCGAGCCTCCGTCCCTGATCCCTGTGATATGCAAGTGTGGTTAGACAAGTTATAAGTATAAAAATGCATATTTTACTAAATTTCCTGTGATATGCAGATAGCCAAAGCATATAGAATGATGAACATTCTATTAGCACACCATAATATATTTAATTATATTAGATCCTCAAAGACAAAGAAACACATCTAACAAGTTATGGTCCACCGGAGCTGCAAGATCATCAATGCAGTCGAGTACGAAATAGTAACTCATATTCCAAAACTGATTTAACCAGTAACACATATTATCTGGGACTTCAACTAGCATGGAGGTGGATGTTGCATAGAACCTTTCATACAATACTTTGGAAAAACATAGCCAATCAGCATCAGTATTCAGTAGGATCACAAAACGAAAAAATTGGAAAGTAAGGCCTATTAATTTTCTAGAAAATGGCTTGCTGGAATTAGAGGACCAGAAGCATTTAGGATATAAATCTAGGAAAACAGTCTGAGAAAGGTGATACATCCAATTGAAGCAGATTGCAAATTAAACCCATACTAAAGCAGTAAAGCTTATCAAGTATTATGGACGTGACAAGAGGAAGTCATCACACATCAAATTTTTAATATCGAAATGCCTTTGCGTGCATTTCTAGTTTCTACATAGAAACACAGAGAAACTTAACTTCGTTCACAACCATGTAAGTTTAACTAGTTTCAGTTATTTTGAATAATTTTGTACCTGTGCTCCTGTCGTCCGCACCAGTGGCAGCTCTGTTGATGGCGGCGCCCACTACAGAAACACAGTCGGTTGTCCTGCGCTCATATCCTGCGAATACAAATCAAATCATTATAACTATCATTTGTATATTACAAATGTTAAGTACAACATTCAGAACTTACCTGGAAGGCAGCTTGCCACTGTAGCATGTACGAGTTTTGATACTCGTCCCTAGCCCTAAGCGCTGCTGCCTGCATCTCATCCCTAGTCCAGAGCGCCGCTGCCTTCATCTCGTCCCTAGTCCGGAGTGCTTCTTGCATCCTCTGGAGCTCCTCCGAAGAATCTGGAGCTCCAGATCTCATCCCGTACGACTGCTGTTGGACCCGCCCTGCTGCGATGAAGAGGCTCTCGAGGAAGCCTGCGCCTGCCTCGATTCGACTGCTCCATCGAAGATGGCCAACCTGCACACCGAAGTAAGATGATTAAATTTTTGTAACTCAAAGTTCGTGACAGTAAATTAAAATTAACAAAACTCACCGCCCGTGAGGTTTCCCGTCACCGATTGCATACGCGTCTTTGAGTACAATTGGCGCGCTCTACCAATCGAACTCTTCGCCTCGAAGCCTCCGCGCCTCCTGCCCGTACTTTGCCTGGAAACACAGTAAAATAACATTATTAAAACTATTAAAGAAAATTCAATTAAGTTAACGAATTAACTCACCAACATCTGAGTCGCCATCTGAGAAGACAGCTGCTCAGGCTGCGACGGGTCACTTCCCAAGTGACCCCTCTTCCACACTTCAATAGGTGACGGCTCCTGACCCCTCTCGTGCTCCTATCGATACATGTTAACACAATGAAAGATTATAAAATTACTTAAATAGAATTCAAGTCAGACTTACCATCCGTTCAGCGAGATGTATGTAGCCGTCCCCACCCATATGGTGTTTTCCGTCCGTCCCTCTACTCTCTCAACGGGTTTTAGACACGCCTTGGAAGTTTTGGCTCCCCCAACGAGCACACAAGGGACGGTACGCGTCCGGACGGCTGTCAAGCCATGCTACACCGACCTGCACACATTTTATTATTAAATGAAAGCATTGATCACAATTATATAATGAAGTAAAGTACAATAAACACTTTACCTCTGCGTACTGCGCCTCCGTCAAGTACTTGTCGGCCCCTTCCCTGTACTTCCCCGGCTGACTCTCCTCCGGATGCAACTTGAAATACGCCTTCGTAGCTTGAATGCGAGCCGTCGATAGTGACTGAGTCACGAGCTTCCTGGCGCAGTTATGGAAGACGAGACGAGCTTGATCCGTCTGCTCAGCCTCGTTCTCCAAACGGTACCGTGCCCGGAAGAACAAATATACAAGTAAATGTATTTAATTTATAATAAATATGTATTACAAAAATATTTGTTCATACTTACCATAAAGTCGTGCCACACAGCCTCCTGATGGTTGCCGTAATCAAGGTCCTGGGCCGTAGCGTAATGGTCCCAAGGCGTGGCAGGCTGTCCGTTCACTACACCGGGGTAGTGCAAACGGACTAGACTACCCAAGACCAAATTCACCTGCTTGTGGTGTCCCTGCCATGTGAACGAAAAATCCTCCCAAGCCCTGATATATGATTCTCAATTAGTATATATATAAGCCTTTAAATATCTGAATTGTTAAAGATTTACTTACTTCTTGCCAATAGGACGAATAACGATCCGATCGTTTGGGTTTGCAGGAGCCGGAGGAGGAGCCACGTAGTGGCTCCTCCTAGTCCGTCGTTGTGCAGCTGGCTCCACATCAGGTGACCCAGAAGTGGTGTCACCTGACTGCACTGGCTCTGAACAAGGTGGCCCCAAAGAAGAAGGCTCTAAAGCAGGCACCAAAGAAGAAGGCTCTGAAGCAGGCACCGAAGAAGGAGGCTCCAAAGCAGGCACCGAAAGAGGCATCCTAGCCTCTGAGTCCTCGGACATAGAGTCGTCCTGACAATTTCAAAGATTCATATTAGAGAATAAAGAATTAATTATATAATTTACGTAATTAAATGGTCTTTACCTGGCCACGTGACGACTGCGGCAGATGGCTCACCAACTAAGCTCGTCTACCTCCGCTAAGCTGACTGCCCTGGAAGACCTCGTCTCCTCTTGTGGCTCTCGGTGACAGAAAGCTCCGTGCCTCTGTCCCTCGTCGTCTGCTGCTCCTCGACGACATCCTGTTTAATAAAAAAATTGTTAAAGAATGTAATGGAAAATATAGAAGAAGAAAGAAGAGATGAAGCAAACGTTACTTGTACTCAATATTAAAATTCATTAGCATCACGCTCATGTACTCTACTCCGTAAACCGGACCATCGATCTTCTGTCGTGGAAGTTGCCTGTTTTCGTTTTCGTTTTCGCATCTTAGGAGTTTCTACATCTTCTGCATCTCCAACTAAGTCATTGAGTCCTAAACCAGGCTCGACGACAAAAGAGTCCGGCAACTCTTGTTCTTGTGTACAACCCACCAATCATTAAGCTTGTGTACAACCCACCAAGCATTAAGCTTTTCGCATGGATAATGTAGATAATACACTTGCTCGACTTGGTGTGCAAGGACGAAGGTGTCGCAGCCTTGTAGCCGGTCCTTGTGTTTTACTTCTACCATGCCAAATTGGTTTTGTCGAGTTCCATGATTATGATCAAACCAATCGCAGTCAAAGAAGATTACTTTAAGGACATTATTCCCCGCAAAACTGAATTCAAGGATATTTTTAATGATCCCATAATAATTAGTTTCATGTCCTTCGGCGTCAACTACCCTCGTCACAACTCCGGTGTTACATGTTGCCCTGAAAGGACGTTTAGTTTCAAATTGTGTGGAACGAAATTGGAACCCATTGACGTCGTATCGACCGTAACTTTTAATTTTAATGGATCCGTTGGACACTTGTCGCAAATCTTCATGGACACCGGCTCGTTTTTTGCACTATTCAACATACGAAGTTAGAAGACTATTTTATGCTATACATGTAATTACTAAGAGAAACAAAACATGAACACGTTACTTGTGCATGAAACCAGGATATGAAGTTAGGACCTCCTTGTACTCCATAATATCACATCGATTGTATTTGTCGAAGCGTAGGTTGCTGCTTCGATTTCCAATTTTGTTGATCGAACTCACTAAATAAGGAAAAAACAGAATAATTAGCATAGATGTATAACACAACACGCTAATTATTATAGATGTTGAACAAATACTTACTGAAAATATTCTTCCATCCCCTCTATATTAGCGTACATGTATAGCAAAGCAGTCGTCTTGTCATTTGTTTCAATATCATAGCTCGTGCCGCTACCAACAGTAGTGCCTCTCGTTTGAAAAATTGAGAGGTTGCTACAAGGGGGTGCTTCATCCATATTGTACCGCAACGTGGAATCATTAACATTGTTTTCTTCTACAAAATATACACTTGAAAAGTATCCTATCTCTCGAATGGCGTATGCTTCCGCGATGCATCCTTCAACCCTTGCCCGATTGCGAACCATTGGTTTAAGACACCTGAGTGCTCTTTCAACATGATACATCCACCTATATTGCACAGGGCCGCCCACTTTAGCTTCATATGGAAGATGAATTAGGAGATGTTGCATTGGATTGAAGAACCCTGGAGGGAAAACTTTTTCCATCTTACATAAAAGCACTGGTATCTCCCTTTCCAACTTCTCCATCATCTCCCTTGTGATTTCTTTAGCACAAAGCTGTCTATAAAAGTAGCTAAGCTCGGCTAACACCTTCCACACCGCATCGTCAATTAGCCTCGAAACATAACTGGCAGTAGTCTTTCCATAATGTGATAATCATGACTCTTCAACCCTGTGAGATTTCCAGTCTCAACATTTACGGCTCGTCTCAGGCTAGTAGCATAACCGTCTGGGAATTTCAAACTTTTCAACCACTCAAAGACTTCTTTCTTTTCTTTTTGTCGAAGACAGAAAGAAGCACGCGGTTTGCCACCAGCTTCAGATAGCGCAAGAGTTGGACGATTACAAACCTCTTCGAAATCGTTACGAGCCTTTATATTGTCTTTTGTTTTGCTAGTCACATCGAAGCATGTGCTTATGATGCATTCGCCCATGTTACGTTCCTGATGCATGAAATCAATGTTATGCATTAAGATTAAGGACTTAACATACGGTAGCTCCCATAGTGCACATATATGAGTCCAATTGTGGTCCTCTCTGTAACCAACAAAATATCCAGGACGATCTTCATCTGGCACTAAGTTTTTCAACTATTCAACAATCTTCGACCCGTTTAGACGTTGTGGTGGTCCTTTTTTGACAACGGTGTCCTTCCTGAAGGCATTTCTCTGTTGCCTAAATACGTTATTGGGCGGCAACCAACGTCTGTGGCAATCAAAGTAGCAAATCTTGCCACCATGATTTAAACGAAAACATTCTGTGTTCGAAGCACATATTGGACATGTCAAACGACCATGAGTGCTACAGCCAGAAACCATGCCGTAAGCTGGGAAATCATGGACAGACCACAAGTATGCAGCTCGAAGGTTGAATTTCTGTTTTTTGTAGCAGTCGTACGCTTCAATTCCTGTCCATAACATTCTCAACTCTTCAATCAACGGCTTCAACATCACGTTTAGTCGTGAACCAGGATGATCTGGTCCAGGTACAATAAGGCAAAGGAACATGAACTCGTACTTCATACAAAGAGATGGTGGTAAGTTGTACGGAATAGCGAACACGGGCCAACAAGAGTATGGTGTTGCGTTTGTACTGAACGGTTGTAAGGACCGAATTCCCAAGAGGGGGGGGGGGTGAATTGGGCTTCTTTTGAAAAATTCTAAGCAATAAAACTTAATTTCTAAAGCCCAATTTCCTACGCAAACTATCTATGCATTCTAGTAGACAGAAACTTCGCGGAATATAAAATGCATAAAAGTAAGGGAAAGGAGAGGGATGCAAACTCCCGAGGAGACATGAGGATTTATCTCGTGGTTCGGCAAGATCGTCAAGATCTTCCTACATCCACGTTGTGGCACCCACCAAAGGGTTTTGCCACACCCAAGTCACCGAGATGAGGGGTCTTCACTATTCCTCTCCGTTTGCCTCCTTTGGCAAGGTGGAGCTCAATCCTTGTACAACTTCGACCTTCTGGGCTTCCACAAACGCCTTGGCAAGCTCCGGAAGTCTCCTCACAGTTACAAACACCAAGGGCACTCCCTTGAGGCTCTCTCACTATCCTAGAGAGTCCACTCACCTAGAATGGAGGCACACAAGCTCTCTCTCTAGCTAGTTCTAGCCTAAATCTTGGTGTATAGGTGATCCAAATGGTGTGGAAGTGATTGCTCTTGGTCTTGAACGCATGTGGATGTGTTGATGGTGTCTGGTGATCAAGACTTTACGAAATGATAGGATTAGGGGGTACTTATAGCCAACCTCCTCGAAATAGCCGTTGGAAAAGTAGGCTGACAGAACTTTACTGTGAACACCGGATGATCCGATGTCTCCCCTTTAGTTATCATCGGTCAAGTTACTTTAGCTGACGTCATTGTGTCAGATACGACCGTTGTTAGACCGATGTTGATCCTGTCTTCTCATCGGATGATCCGGTGGCTCTTCCTCCAGAATTTTCTCCAACTTGATGCTTACTGGAGTAATCGACCGATGTGTGCTTCTCTGTACATCGGATAATCCGGTGCTAAACTTGGTCCAATGATATTGCAAACTGTACTGATGGACCGATGTTGTTGAGCCATTCACATCGGATGATCCGGTGAATACTTTGTTCTGAGGTCTTCTTCTTCAGTTGAACCAACTCGACCGATGTGTTGTTCTGAGGTATCATCGGTTGATCCGGTGAGTTGATTTTATTTGCTTTGAGTTTTTTCTAAGTGATTCTTTTGCGTCTTGCTCGATTGACCTCTTTGACATTTATTGCAAAGGCATTTCTGATGATCTTTAAGCATTGAATGTTGTCAATTTAAAGTTGAATGACTTTGACATAAGAGCTTTCACTTCTTGTCTTCATATCATTGATTTGATCTCATACATTGATTGTTAGGGGTCTCCAGTTACATATTGATTTCATTTTATTGAGTGATTGTGGGGACCTTGCATTCACAAATTCATTAGTAAAATCCAATGGTTGTCATTAATCACCGAAACCATACCTCATGGGGGCCTAGATGCTTTCAACGGTGAAAAGCCATTTGTCGCCAACCCGATGCGAACATTTCTCGCGTCATTAGCGAAATCTAGATCGAAGCGGTCAAGCGCTTTCCATGCCTCACCATTGGACTTGATCATGGACTTCTTCTTCCTCTTGATATTGTTGTGCTTGTGAATCTTGAGTTGGCAATGGATCATCCTTCTCCTCTTCATCAACTTGAGGCGCCCTGGAGGTGTTGATGTTGGGACTTGAAGCTCCCCCTTGATCATGGCTCTCCTCAACTTCAGGCTTGATGTCTCCAATGGTCATGTTCTTCATGGCTTCTCGTAGAGGCTCATCATATATTTCATCATGACCAAAACTCTCCTCTTGGGATCCATTAGATTCATCAAACTCAACATCGCAACTTTCTTCAACTAAACCGGAGGTTTGGTTGAATACTCGATATGCTTTTGAGTTTGATGCATAACCAAGGAATATACCAACATCACATCTTATTTCAAACTTACGGAGCCTTTTCTTGCGGTAGATGTAGCACGTGCATCCAAAGACTTGAAAGTAGGAGATGTTGGGCTTTCTCCCAATGAGAAGCTCGTACGGGGTCTTTTGAAGTAGTCGATGGAGATAGACCCTATTTGCGGCATGGCACGCTGTGTTGATTGCTTCGGCCCAAAACTTCTCTGACATGGCGTAGTCATCAAGCATTGCTCTTGCAAGAGTGATGAGTGTCTTGTTCTTCCTTTCAACAACACTGTTTTTTTGAGGAGTGTATGTGACCGAAAACTCATGTTTCACGTCTTCGCGGTCACACCACTCCCCAATGTTGTAGTTCTTGAATTCGGTGCCGTTGTCACTCCGGACCTTGATGATGGGAAGTTGAAATTCCCTTTGAGCGCGGTTGGCGAAGGTCTTGAACACTTCCGGAGTTTCACTCTTGTCACCTAAAAATAGAGTCCAAGCATAGCGAGAATAGTCATCAACAATAACGAGACAATAGAGGTTACCGCCAAGGCTTTGATATGTGGACGGTCCGAAGAGGTCCATGTGGAGTAGTTCAAGTGGCTTGGAGGTTGACACCATTGTCTTCATTGGGTGGTGTGAAGCAACTTGCTTCCCGGCTTGACAAGCGCTACAAAGTTTGTTCTTCTCAAATGTGACATCCTTCACGCCGGTCACCATCCCAAGCTTGAATGATTTCTTGAATTAGCTCATCCCTATGTGTTCTATGCGTCGGTGCCATAGCCAACCCAAGCTTGTCTTAGTGAAAAGACAAGTGGTCAAGCTAGCATTCTTGTTGGCGAAGTCCACTAGGTAGAGATGTCCATGCCGAAATCCTTTGAAGACTATGTCTTGGCTAGTTTCACTACTCACAACAACATCATTTTTGCTAAGTGTGCACGTTAGTCCAAGATCACATAGTTGTGCAATGGAAAGTAAATTAAAACTAAGTGACTTAACGTACAAGACATTAGAAATAGATCAGTCATTTGAAATAGCAATTTTACCTAAGCCTATTACCTTGCCCTTAGAGTTATCACCAAAGGTGACTTGTTCATGATTGCCGGGGTTTTCTATGGTGGTGAACATACCATCATTGCCGATCATATGTTGGGTGCACCCGCTATCGAGTACCCAATTCTTTCCTCCGGCTTTGTAGTTCACCTACACACATGAATTCAATTTTTAACTTTAGGCACCCAAGCCAACTTAGGTCCTTGTATGTGTGATACAAGTGTCTTTGGGACCCAAAGTTGCTTGGGGAGCTTCCCCTTCATGCCCTTCATGTCCTTGCCAATAAACCTAGCCTTCACCTTTGCTTGTTGGAAGAGGATTTCCTTGTGTTTGACCTCCCCTTTTGAAAGTCTAGCCACACTAGTGCAGAGACTCTCAATTTCTTCCAACAAGTCCTTCTCCCTAGCATTAGCTTTCAAAGGCAAAGACTTGTGCAAAGCATTAGTGGCATGAGAAGTAATGGATATTTTATCATTAAGAGTTTGCTTCTTCATATTTTTCAACTCTTGATCAAGCATGTCATGAGCAAGATTAAGTGTTTGATGTTCTTGTATTAACTTGTTGTGCTCTTCCAAGAGTGTTTGGTGTGCTAAGTTAAGTTCATGATGATCTATCTTGATTTTAGCCTTTTCTTCCTCAATTTGCTTGACATGGGATTTGAGTGTGTCATGCTCTTTGAGTATGCTTTCATACTTGTCAAGCAAATCAAGGTTAGCACTCTCAAGTCTAGCACGAGTTTCTTCAAGCACTTTAACCTTACTCTTTTCCCTCTTAATGATAGCATGATATTCATTTATCAAAGAAGTTAAATCATCGGGGGAATGCTCATCATCGCTAGAGTCGTCACATACCTTGGTGTTACCTTTCGCCATGAGGCACATGGGCGGTGGATGAAGAGGTGCATCATCATTGTTGGCGATGGCGAGGCCGGCCAAGCTTTCTTCTTCCTCTTCACTCTCTTCATCACTTGTTTCTTCGTCGGTGACCTATTCATTTGCCTCACACATGAACACCTTTTGTGGGCCATTTCTCTTCTTTGGGAAGAGCCTTGCCTTCTTGCCCTTGTCATGTTTCTTCTTCCCAAAGGATCTTGGCTTGGGTTTGGCCTCTTCTTCATCATCATCACTTCCTTCAAGCTTGTGATGCTTGCTCTTGTGGTTCTCTCTTCGTTTGTCCTGTCTTGGACAATCATAGGATATGTGGCCTTGATCACCACAATTGTAACATGTCTTGTGATCATCTCTCCTTGGTAGGAATGCTCTCTTCTTGGGATCAAATGTGTATCCCTTCTTAGTGATCTTGGAGTTCAAGCGTGAGAACTTCCTCATCATCAATGCAAGCTCATCATCTTCATCTTCGCTTGATGCTTGCTCTTCTTCACTTGAGCTAGGCTCGACCACCTTCTTCTTCTTGAAGCTTGTTTTCTTGGTGGAGGCCTTTAGGGCAATTGTCTTTGAAGATGATTGCTCCATCATCCCAAGTACACTCATCTCATGAGCGTGTATTTCTCCAATGAGCTCCAAAACTTCAATGTGGTCAAGTGGCTCTTTTTGGAGCATGGAGTTGATGATGTTGTACTTTGGCTTGGGGAGGAGCATGAGGATCTTGCGGTTGATGAGTCCCTTGCCAAGAGAAGCAATGTCAAGAGCATATATTTCTTCAATAAGCACATTTAAGCGAGAGAACATCTCATTGACATTTTCATGAGGTAGCATCTTAAATTCATCATATTTTGCTTTAAGCATGTGATATTTAAGTTCCTTAACTCTAGAAGAACGTTCATGAATCTCAATTAAGCAAGCCCAAATTTCACAAGCTTTTTCCTTGCTAGCAATCCTAGAAAACACATCTTGACTAATACATTCATAGATTGTATTCCTAGCTTTAGCATCCCATTTAATTTGATCACCAACATAATTGTGTTCTCCAAACCCCGCGTGGGTCGCTTCCCATACTTCGGGCGCAATAGCCTCTAGATAAGCGCGCATGCGTGCTTTCCAATAGGCAAAGTTCTTGCCCTCGAAGACAGGAACCGAACCCCCAACCTTGGCCATTTTAGCTCTCTAGCGGTGAAGCTAGAATGATCCTATGAGCAACCTTGCTCTGATACCAATTGTAAGGACCGAATGCCCAAGAGGGGGGGAATTGGGCTTCTTTTGAAAAATTCTAAGCAATAAAACTTAATTTCTAAAGCCCAATTCCCTACGCAAACTATCTATGCATTCTAGTATATAGAAACTTCACAGAATATAAAATGCATAAAAGTAAGGGAAAGGAGAGGGATGCAAACTCCCGAGGAGACACGAGGATTTATCTCGTGGTTCGCCAAGATCGTCAAGATCTTCCTACATCCACATTGTGGCACACACCAAAGGGTTTTGTCACACCCAAGTCACCGAGACGAGGGGTCTTCACTATTCCTCTTCGTTTGCCTCCTTTGGCAAGGTGGAGCTCAAGCCTTGTACAACTTCGACCTTCCGGGCTTCCCAAAACGCTTTGGCAAGCTCCGGAAGTCTCCTCACAGTTACAAACACCAAGGGCACTCCCTTGAGGCTCTCTCACTATCCTAGAGAGTCCACTCACCCAGAATGGAGGCACACAAGCTCTCTCTCTAGCTATTTCTAGCCTAAATCTTGGTGTATAGGTGATCCAAATGGTGTGGAAGTGATTGCTCTTGGTCTTGAACGCTTGTGGATGTGTTGATGGTGTCTGGTGATCAAGACTTTACAAAATGACAGGATTAGGGGGTATTTATAGCCAGCCTCCCCGAAATAGCCGTTGGAAAAGTAGGCTGACAGAACTTTACTGTGAACACTGGATGATCCGATGTCTCCCCTTTAGTTATCATCGGTCAAGTTACTTTAGCTGACGTCATTTTGTCAGATATGACCGTTGTTAGACCGATGTTGATCCTGTCTTCTCATCGGATGATCCGGTGACTCTTCCTCCAGAATTTTCTCCAACCTGATGCTTACTGGAGTAATCGACCGATGTGTGCTTCTCTGTACATCGGATGATGCGGTGCTACACTTGGTACAATGATATTGCAAACTTTACTGATGGACCGATGTTGCTGAGCCATTCACATCGGATGATCCGGTGAGTACTTTGTTCTGAGGTCTTCTTCTTCAGTTGAACCAACTCGACCGATGTGTTGTTCTGGGGTATCATCAGTTGATCCGGTGAGTTGATTTTGTTTGCTTTGAGTTGTTTCTAAGTGATTCTTTTGTGTCTTGCTCGATTGACCTCTTTGACATTTATTGCAAAGGCATTTCTGATGATCTTTAAGCATTGAATGTTGTCAATTTAAAGTTGAATGACTTTGACATAAGAGCTTTCACTTCTTTTCTTCATATCATTGATTGATCTCATACATTGATTGTTAGGGGTCTCTAGTGACATATTGATTTCATTTTATTGAGTGATTATGGTGACCTTGCATTCACAAATTCATTAGTAAAATCCAATGGTTGTCATTAATCACCGAAACCATACCTCATGGGGGCCTAGATGCTTTCAACGGTGAAAAGCCATTTGTCGCCAACCCGATGCGAACATTTCTCGCGTCATTAGCGAAATCTGGATCGAAGCGGTCAAGCGCTTTCCATGCCTCACCATCGGACGGGTGCACCATCATTCCGTCATTCTCTCCTACACCTTCTTTGTGCCACCTCATGTGTCTGGCTGTTTTCTTTGAGAGAAACAAGCGCTTCAACCTAGGTGTGACAGGCAAGTAGCGAAGCTGCTTCTGTGCAACTTCAGTCATTACTTTTGTACCTTCTTCATTAATAACTTCGACAAATATCGCCTTATCACATTTTAAGCACTTGTTCTTGTTGGCATGCTCTTTCTAGAAATGCATGCAGTGGTCTGGACACATATCAATCTTCTCATAGTTCATACCAAGATCAGAAATCAATTTCTTAGAATGATACATATCCTTAGGCAATTTATGGGGCTGCGGAAGGACATCGCTGATCAATTTGATGAGGTCGTTGTAGCAATTATTGGAGAAGAAATACTTAGACTTAATTGCCATAAATCTAGTCATGAAATTGAGGACCGTCATTTTGGTGTGTTCATGCACCGGTTGTTCTGATGTCTTGAGATGCTCGAAGAACTTCTTTGCCTCCGTTATAGGAGAATCCTCCGTCAATTCAGGATTTATGGCTTCAAGCATCTCGTCCATCCTATCGACACCAGTGCTATCATCCCCATCTCGATCTTCTACGGCTTGAGAAGGTGTATCACTGTGAAAGGTCCATAACTCATAACATTGCATAAAACCATTTCGACACAAGTGGAATGTCAATGTCACTTTGTCGAAACACTTCGCATTTTGACATTTGATATATGGGCACCGCACCTTGCTGTTGTTTGACAACGAAAAAGCTCGTTGTATGAAAGCATCCGTCTTGGTGAACCACTGATCTGAGTGACTCCCATCCTTTCTCCAACCAGTATACATCCAAGTGCGATCTTCAGCCATATTTGAGGGTATACCTTCAAAGCAGATAAATCATTATTAGTTTCATTGTTATGTTACGTCACGGCTCTATAACTAGGCAGATAGGTCCTAAATCCACCCAAGAGTGACCGAGCGGAGCGTGCTCATGACGGGACGCGCGGTCTGGATCTGGACGAAATTTTGGCAGCATAACCCCGTTGTTCTCCACTGCATGCCCGAAAATGGTGCAGCAGAGAACAACAGGGTTATGCCGTCGAAATCTCGTCCAGATCCAGACCCACGTCTCGTCACAAGCCACGCCCCCTCGGTCACTCCCAGGCTGTCCAAAAAGGGACAATTCTGAACCTTCACGTCTCACATGCCAATAGCATGTGAGACGTGCCGATCCGAAACGGGTCACGCATTGCTATAGGTTACGTTCCTCATTTTCATTGTTAAGTCTTTTACAAGAGGAAAGAACGAGAGAAAGAGGAGGAAAGTTGGTCTTAGATGACAATTCCACGTCCGGATCGACCGTCCGTGCAATTGCGGGTGATTGACTTCCTCACCATCGTCGTTCGCTTCCGTGTTGTCTCGACGCATACATTACGACTACAACTATCTATACGACACGAACGTATTTATTCTGTGTCGTGTTGTGTCGGGCCGGGCCAGCCCAAAAACCCGTATATTTACATATTAATAAACAAACCAACTAATAAAGAATTACAAATAATAAACAATTATTGATGAATGACATAATAAACTAACTAACTAATGATCACTCGGGATATAATATTAACCAGCATTATTGGACTATCCACAAAGATGAATGCCAGTGAGTAGCACTATAAAAAAGGAAAAATAATGAAATAGTTGTTTATTGTAGTAGTAGTTGGACATACCTGACACTGAAAAGAAAGAAATCAATTTATACAGTATAAACATCATAATACCATTTTTACATATAGGTATCGGATAATTTCTTACCCACAACAGTTATGTATGTGTTGCAGTGTAATGCTTAGCACACTCTATGCAACACTCTTTTGTGCATGTTGAAACACAAAAATATGTTGGTATAGACCTCATGTGGGGTTCTGAGATTGCTACAAAAATACCAGCATAAACAAAACTTAGCTTTCAAGTGGTACATGCTCCCGGGGCTCCATGTGAGCTGAACACACAATGGATGACCCTACCTACAAGGTTCCTGAAGTGTTGGTTGATATATCGCAAACATAACCATTAGAGTTTGGAAACTCAAGTTATGATTATTTAATGATTGAGTAAGAACCATTATTGTGAAAATGTTTGTGAATGTAGAACTTATAATTATATTTTATCATATGATCTAGATGATTGCTTATCTTGTTGACCGGTAAAAACTCTAAGTTGTGAATTGAGGATCTTAAACAGAAGTATCAAGAGTGTTTGAGTTATTTCTCTTTGGCCACGCTAGTAGAAGAGGAGTTGGGGTACTCTATGAGTCTCAGGCATTAGAGTGACAATGAAGATTTTGAGAAAAAAATTCATGGTGAAGAACAGAATATGGCTCAATTAACAAAGTGTATTCCATCAATTTTTTTTTGCCAAGTTGACTAGTGAATTAAAACCAGTTCTAATACCTTCAAACCTAGTTGTTAAAAGCAGTTTGACTAGTGAATTAGAACTTCAAATCACAATAGTTCTAATAACCATTTAATCACATATAACATAGCAGTTTAAAAGGTAGCGGCATACCTAGTTGTCGCATCCTTCCCGGTTGACAGCGGCGGTGTGATGGTGGTGCAACCGAGGCGACGGCGCGGAGCGGAGGCGGTGGAGCGGAGCAGGGGCGGCGGCACGGTGCGGCGAGGAGCGGGGGCGGCGGCGCGGCGCGGCGAGGAGCGGGGGCGGCAGCGGCAACGATTACCGAGGAGCGGGGGCGCATAAATGAAAACGAAGAGGCGCGAGTGGCAAATAATCCCTAACTCTAATAGACAACGGTAACATGCCCACCGTTGTCAATTATGGACTTATTGACGACGGTATTCCCTAGCTGTCGTCTATAACCTCTCAGGTGGGCCAGGTTTCGGCCATTATTGGCGACGGTCGTTTATTGACGATGGTTGCTTGTCGTCTTTAATTAATTGACGACGATACTAGGTTAACCGTCGTCAATAACAGGCTCATGTGGACTGGGTTTCGGCCCAAATTGGCGATGGGCCATAATCGACGACAGTCAACCGTTTTCTTTAATTAATTGACGACGGTACTTGTTTAACCGTCGTCAATTACAGCCTAATTGACGACGGCTGAAAATGACCATCGTCAATAATATAAAAGACGACAGCCCCGTCGTCTATTTATCTGTCTGTCGTCTATTGTCGCGTTTCCTGTAGTGTTTTTTATGTTCTGACCAATTTCAAATGATTTATGAAGTGAAATTTAATGGTAACCTTTACATATGAATAATATTACAAGAATGTGGAATTTTGCCTTTTTAAAGGACTCACATTTAATCAAGAATATTAATTAAGAAGAAGTAAATATCTTCATAGACGGTTGGTACTTAATAACTGCCTGAGAAGATGTTTATCTCGGATGTTACTAACCAACCGCCTAAGATAATTTTATCTTCTCAGGCGGTTGGTAAGTAAAACCCGTCTGAGGTAACCATCTTCTCAGACGGTCGGTACTTAAAATCCGCCTGAGAAAATTGGAGTTTATATATACCCTCGGCAGCCATGTGTTCGCCATCATCACTTCCAGGTAGGCCGCCGAGCTTCACCGTCGCCGCCGAGCTTCGCCCTAGTCACTTCCAGGTACGCCCTCATCGCTGAAAAAGAGTGTCTCTTCTCGCCTGCAGCTACCTCGCCTCACCTCACCTCACCATCCAAATCCAAGTGCCACACTTTGCGATTCCTGATACTAGAAAAAGGCTGGAGGATTTGCTTTTTGTCCCTTGCTTGATCAGTTATAGGTCCGGAGCTAGGCGCCGCCTAGTAAACCTCAAGAACGTGGTCGCCACTCTGAACGAAGCTAGCCTATTTACAATAATAAGATAAAATTGCCATTGCTGGTGAGCAAGTTTAACATGCTTGTCACCCTCGCAATGTATAAGAACCTTTTGGTTAGTCGCCTTAAATCCTAGAATGCCTTATCAAATCCTAGAATGCTTCCATCTTTTTCTTCATGCAACACTTCATGTAGAGTTAATATACCATTTATTAGATTTTTTGTCTTATTAGTTCTAGCATGGAAAACCCTAAGAAGACTGGTCCTGGTAGTAACAATAAAGAAGACAATATGGAGTTTATTGACACCAGCAGTTCAGGCTCCTATCACAGTCCATCGGATCCTTTTCCGAATATAAAAATTAAAAAGACTCTAGTGGATCTAGGCCCGGAATATGATCCTGCCGACGAGGTATGGATCACGAATCTTAACATCAGCAGTTCAAGTTAATGTTGGTTGTCAAGTATACGAAGTCTTATAATTTTTTTCTACCTAGATTAATCGCGAAGACAATGAGGTGACATCGGCTCCTAAAACCGCAGAAGGTTCTCCAATGGATGAATCCTTAACTTCACTCAAGCGGAAACGAGGGCAACGAGGTCCCAATAAGGGTCCATTGGACCGCATCATGTATATAACAATGGTCGGTCCAGGTGGTCTTCCCCAAGAACCACTGGATTCAGTTACCAAGTACCGTAATGCATGCGGTTTTCTTGTTAGGGAGGTTGTGCCGATCACAACCGAGAATTGTAGGAAATTACCTGAGCAGACCAAAAATGATTTGTGGGAAAGGATAAAGAAACAATTCAAGTTCCCGAAAGGCAGAGAAGAAGCTGTAAAGAAAGCAACATTGGTCTCTTGCGGCAAGAATTTTCGATGCTGGAAGAGTGAAATGAATGCTTATGTTAAGGCCGATAAGGTACCTAGCCCGAGGAAGATGGGAAAAATCACACAAGCTCAGTGGCAAGAGTTTGTTCGTCAAAAGAGCACACCTGATGCTAAAGCTCTAAGTGCAACTAGGTCAGAGCTTGCAAAAAAGAACAAATACCATCATCGCTTGGGGTTTGTCAGATATGCCCCCAAAGTCTAGAAATGGAATAAGATATTAGACGAAATTACCAGTAAGGGCAATCCTCACCCATTAGAAGGGTGCGATGAGCGAACTCAACGCTGGGTCTTTGCTCGGTCAGGTTTGACCAGCGAGGTCAAACTTGAAAAGCCCGACTCTCTCAGTGAAGTAGAGGATAAAATGAAAGAAGTGATTGAAAAGCAACAGAAGGGTATCTTCAAGCCGAAGAGGGAGAATGACCAACTTACCGCTATCTTAGGAAACCCTGAACATAACGGACGGGTTCGAGCAGTCTCTTCTCAAATGTCTTGGCTAGATGGTTTCCCTAAAGATAAAGACACATATAGAAGACGTGAGAAGTTTAAGAAAACACTTGATGAAACGATTGCTCAAAAGGTCAAAGAAAATATGAAAGAAATAATGGAACAACTTAGACAATCGGGACAATTAGTGGCACCGAGTACAGTGATGGTTCCGATGCAAAAGGAGCAATTAGTATCTCCAACTTCCTACCCTAGCAGCATTGGTTCCGTGCCAGGCTCAGGGTCAACCCATAAGTTCCCTGTCGATAATATTGCTAACGACAAATCTTGTCGTCTTCTTGTCCCGATAGGCAGAGCAGGGAACAAAACCAAATAGGTTGCCACTGCTATGGCAAAGCCTGATGGTGACTTGAACGGGAATCCACTTCCGTTGTATTATGCTGTGGTGCAAGTTCTTCAGATCATTTATAATGATTATGAAGATTATGAAATAGACCACGCCACACCTGAGGGGATCGCGACTCTGGGGCAGGCTGTCAACCAATTAATCCTTTGGCACCGACGCGATATCGTGTTGGACGATGAGCCAATTTCTAGCCCCGTCGCATCTCCAAATACTGCAACCCCATCTTCTAAGGCGAAAGTGCATGAAGATCCACTACCAGTACAGGAAGATCCACTCCCCCTATGTCTCAGCAAGTATGATATCCAAGAGCAACAAGTTGGACAACAGCTTCAAGCAGTACCAGAGCAAGCTGTTGCTAGTAAAGAGCAACCAGTTGAGCAACAGCTTGAAGTAGTACTAGAGCCAACTGCTGGGAGTAAAGAGCAATCAGTTGAACAATAGGTTCAACAACAAGCCAGTGTCCAACTTCCGACGATTACTCCTCGATCATCAGTGCCTATCAAAGTTACCTCATACGAAAATAAGAAACCTTCATCAGAAGTGTCAAAATATTTTGAAACTATGAAGGAAAATATTATAAAATCGAGAGCATCACGTTCTTCTCATGAGCCACCATTAGGAGATATCGAGGAGTGGGAAGAAGACGGTGTCATGTATAATCGGCGGACGGCTTTAGTTAAACCAGAAGTTCCAATATACAAGCTTGAGTATGTTCCTCCTGAATTTAAGAATGGGAAGACATTCATGGCATCCGTACAACTTAGCAAACAACCCGTCCAGCTCAGAAGAATGCATGAGTGGTACATCCTTGCCAGCACAAAATATGGTCTTAATTGCGTCATATTTCGTATTCCAAAAGAAGCATTCTGGAGCATTGGAGTGGATAGACGAATCATTTTATTTGAAGAGCTGCATGCCCTTTTCCATCGGGGCATGCTCAAAATCAACCTGCTGCTCGTTTGGTGCTTGTAAGTGCTCTAATATTTTGTATTTGCTTTTATTACTACACGCATACGCATTTCATGAGGTTATAACAATTCTGGACTTCTTCAATAGGATGCAATACATGGATAATGAAAAGTTGGAGCGCAAGATAGGTATCCTTGACCCTACTATGATTGCAAAGGTGCTACTCGACGTCCAGGCGGATCAAGACTCAGCACAGTTCAAACACATGAAAAAAAGATTTTGAAAAAGCAATCGCAAAACTTAAGAAGGATAAAAGGACAGAAGTTGCAGCTTACATAGAACATGCGATGTTTAACTTTGTCAGAGACAGCAAGTACCTCGTAAAGGCTCCGTACCACTTCGAGTAAGTTCGACACATGACATTGAAATAGCAATTATTGGTAATTGTTAACACGTGTGTTTGTATGTTTGTAGTAATCACTACATAATGATCTTCATCAAGCCAACGCAGGGAATGGCAACAGTCTAGGACTCGGCCGATTTCTCACAGAATCGTTACAAAGATTTCCTTTCACTTTTGAAATCGTACGTTTATTCAATAATTTTTATTTACGCACATTTAGAATGTGTTGACAAGTTTTATATGACATTTCTTGTATTACAGCGCTTGGTGGTTTTACGAGGAATGGCTTGGCGGTGAGAGACCTTCCAATACGAATTCATTGGACATTAAAACGTATTATGCTTGTTTGAAGCAGCCTGCTGGGAGTGTCTTATCCGGGTATTATGTATGTGAGCATCTTCGGACCGCCGGCGTATATAGGGTGAATCGTGAGGATGTAAGTTATTCTTAATGTCGATACCTTATTTTCTTACTTTTGTGTTTCATTTTCATTGTAACTAGCATAGTTTAATACTTATATTCTCTGGTGTTCAATATTACTAGAAACATTATTTTAATATTTTGATTCCAACTTCAAAATTCAATTGCTCATAGTACAACTGCTCCAAAAATACCAAATAAATTCCTGTATACTCTCACTTTGATCTATACTTTGAGATTGTTCAAACCAACACATTCTAAACCTTGTTATGTGTTATATTGCAGCACACGAAGAATCTGAATGAAGAATGGCCGGTTTGTAGAAGTATTCCTAGTGGAGGAGCCGACAGGATTGCTGTTGAACTCTGTCAATTTATTCGTCATGAAATTTTGCACAAAAGAGGGGAGTTCTTTGATGAGGATGGTGCAGCAGCTGATGTGCTAGAACTTTGCGACTATGCCAATAGAAACAGTTTTTAGTGAAAACTTGTAAACTTTGAGATGAATTATATCTGTAACTTGTACATATGTATATTGTTTTAGTGAAATTGACTTTTGTGATGATAATATTGTTGACTTTTGTTCTGTGATGATATTTTTGATTTTCGTTCTGTGATTATATTGAATTGACCTGGAAATTAGAAATAATAGCAGTAGTAATGCATAGGTTATACCTTATTATAGGCGGTTATTATCCAACGGCTAGGCATGTCTGTGAAAAACAATTATCAAAGACGGCTAGATACAAGTAAAGAACCATCTGTGATAACCTAATTATCTCAGGCGGTTACTGTTATGGTAGAAACCGGCTACGGTAAAAGGTCTTCATAGTGGAACAATGACATTGAGTTCATTAACATAGAACAATACTACTACAAAACAAGAAAAACAACATCATGAAACAAGAAAACCAACATCACATAGTATTTCTTCCTCGCCCCGAGGGCGCGCGCGCGGCGCCGCCGTGGCGGGGCTCGCCGGGCCCAGAGATCTCGCCGCTGGCCTTTCCAGTGCGCCAAGTAACTGACGCGCTGCACGAGGTCTGCGGAGAAGTTAAGAAGCCATGGTGCAGGGACGCGTGCGTGACGTTCAACATGGATACTGAAATCTCCTGCAGTACTGCAGGTGCATTAGAAGTCACTGACATGTGGGTCCCACAGAGCATAGGGCCCACATGTTAGTGACCTCTAATGCACCTGCAGTACTGCAGGGGATTCGGTTCCACAAGAGAGACGGAAGGATCTCTGAAGATCGTCTTCCACAGTGGTTTAATTGCACCGCATGAGGTCTGCAAAGAGTTCAATGCGCAGGAAACGAACCGCTCCCTCATCTACTCCGCACAGACCATATAGGCGCGTCGTCGGTTATGTACAAGCACATAACTTTTGCACTCCTTTCTTCTTCTTCCATCGTTCCACCTCCTAGCCCGGCGCCGATGAACCACCACAGCCATGGCCAACCTTCCGCCTCCTAGCCCGTCGAGGCAGCCACCCTGCCAGCGGATATGCTGCAGCTCCCCCGAGAGGGTGAACGATGACCAGCGCCTCATTATGGCGTGAGAGGCGTACAACAGTACTTCTCGGGCCTTGGATGCCTTGGGTCTTGGTACCCTTCCCGAGTTTCCGGGAATGGATACCACCGGCCGCTACCTCTACGCCCTCACGGGTGTGGCCGATCGCCTGGACATCTTGTCCGGGACGATGGCCCAGGAGCTCGGCGCCGAGGGCCGTAGAGCCCTGGTGGCGGCAACGGAGAGGAACTTCTGTCGCGACGGGGTTCCACCGCCGCTGCAGCCGGAGCCACCGGTGCAGCTGGAGCAATCGGCTCAGCCAGAGCAGCCGGCCCACTCTCCTGCTGCATCATCACTGGAGGAGGAGGAGGAGGACGACGACGACGATGACGACGAGAACGATGATGATGATGACGACGACGATGACGATGATGATGATGACGACGACGACGATGACGACGGCGACGACGACGGCGACCACCATCACCACGACGACGACGACGACGAGGATGAGGAGGACCGCTTGTCGTGGTTTGATAAGTTGGGGGAGAGGGCGGAGGAGGCAGGGCCAGCATAGTAGTTTTAGGAGTTCTTGTACATATTTCTTTTGTAGTTTTAGGAGTTCTTGTACATGTTTAGCTTCAATTCTGTTCTTGTACATATTTCTTGTGTTTTGTAATATATATGTGTTCATTCGTGTCTATGAATACTGGTGTGTTAGAATATCTGGATTTCAATCAAGTGAATGTGCTCTAAGTTTAGTGATGTGTTAATCTGTCACATGTGAACCGAGCAAACTAGACAAAAACAAAAGATCTTAGGGTTTGAAGCTCGTCTCGATTTGTAATTGCAAAGCTAAAGGAGACAAACAATGACTTTAAGCGTGTCTCGCATCACTTTGTGATCGTTGGACATCCGATCTATCGCCCATCGTTGTCTCCTATTTGGGTTTCTTACGTAGTGTAATTGGTTGATCATGTTTTGCAGTCCGTGCATGTTAGATAGCTAGAATTAAAACACCTCAGTCATGTTTAACAACACTAACATGCATGCATATATATATATATATATATATATATATATATATATATATATATATATATATATATATATATATATATATATATATATACCTCAAACCTCGGTAATGTGTGCAGGACTAGGCCCATGTTCGCTGCAAGGCGTCCCCTGGCACGGACGCGCGGTCACGAAGTTGGCTTAGGCGTGTACGGACGGATTTTTTTTATATAACGAAAAATTGTTTTTCCCCGCGTGTAAATTTACTCCTAATGGGACGCGTCGAGCCGTTGAGACCGAGAGGATGCAAACCGCGGTTTCGAGGAAACCGGGGCCACCGACCGGTTCATAATTAAGCGCGGTTTCCTCTAGCGTCCGATCATCTCGACACGCCCGCTTAGACGACGACCTGCTATAAAGGCTCACCGTCCTCTTGCTTCTCCATAGCACCACTCCATAGATCCTAGCCTCTAAACTTCTCCCCCCGCCACCATCGACCACCTCTCGCTCTTTCTCTTCACCTCCGTCGCCACACAAATGGGTAGCCTCGCGCCGAAGCGCTCTAGGCCATCGACGTCCTCCGAACCTCCTTCTCTGTTTCCATCGCCGCCGGCAATGCCGGTGGAACTGATGGCGGCGCCCGCATCTCCGCCTGCGGTGCCTGCACTTCCTCATCCCGGTTGGGTTGAGCAGACTCTCAGACTCCTCACCGACCGCATCGATGAAGTCGATCGGCGCCTTAAGGTGGCCACCATGCCAAGTCCGCCACCGCTTATAGCGCACTTCTCAAAGTAGTGGCACGGAAGGTATTTTCCAACACAGATCGCTCGTGTTGCCGTCTGGGTCTTGGGACCCTTCCCCTCCACACGAGCATGGACATCGCGGGCCACTACTGCTACGGGTTGATGATTGTGGTCGTTCGTCTCAACGCCCTCCACGAGACGATCGCGGAGGTTGCTGTGGTAGAGGGCCTCCTGAAGATTAAGCACCGCGTCGACGGGAAGCTTCGGACTGTGATGGAGGTTGAGGAGTATGAGGAGGCTTGGGCAGCGGCGACAGCGGAGGAGGCGGAGCAGGAGGCGTCTCTTGAGGCGGAGGTGGACGCGGCTATGGAGGCGGCAGTAGCGGCGGAGGAGGGGCAGGAGGAGGCGGCAGCGGCGGTGGAGGCGGAGGTAGAGGCGGCAGCAGCGGCGGCAGCGGCGGAGGAGGAGGAGGAGGAGGAGGAGGAGGAGGAGGAGGCGGCACTGGCGGCGGAGGCGGAGGAGGCGGCAGCGGCGGAGGAGGAGGATGTGGTTTTCTCCCAGTAGAGTAGTATTAGGAGTAGTTTATCTATTTCGTGATCTCTGAGTACAGTAGTATTAGGTGTAGTTTATCTTGTTCTTGCTGTCTACTACGTGTTTTCCTATTACTTGTTTGTTAATGAAATATGTCTTTATGTTCATGAACAATGTGTTCTATATATGCATTATCGAAAAACTTCTTTTATTGAAAACATCTCCTATATGTTTGTAACTTGGGACCGTCTATATTTCTTGTGGCTGAATGAATGAAATCCGATAAACATTATCCTTACAAGTAATAGAACTAACAACAGACATGATGCATAATTAACTTGATTAGGAAATTACGTCATCTAAATTGCTAACTAGTCCATCGCCTGATGCAACAAGTGCATGAAAAGTACTTTATCCATTGTAACTAATATCCGATGACATTGTTGATATATATATATCATATGTACCTGTGATACTCGTATCACAGACGGCTTGGGATCGATGGCCTGAAGATTAGACATCACAGGGGAAAATGTTTTTTTTGTAGTAGTAGTATATACTCTGTATATGTTATCATTTCATTGCGACGAATGTTATATATAAAATGCTGATTGTTTACCTTTTACTAGACCATAGATTTGCCGTCCTCCTTTCGTGGACTTGGGTGTTCTCTGTATTTGCATGTCGTTTGCATTAGCACAATGATACATTTGGCGATTCATATTTTTGTTTGTATTTTATTTGGAATGTCCCACTACCACATGACTGCTTTTACATCTCCATGAAAACAAAGATGAACGGTAGGTAGTGGTCCCTCGAAAAAATTTTCGTTCTTCTTGGCGTGCACAATTGAGATTTTCACAATTGAAACTTCACTCCATGCGCCCAAAATTCCAGTCCCACCCATTTGTAGCGAGCCACGACGAATATAAATGTGCGTCTCCCTCTAATCCCGCAGTGGCTTCCGTTTTCGGCACACATGTTCTCCTCTTAGTGTTGTGTTCCAAACTTGCATTCCTAAGAAATTCCCGTGTGAGTGGTGGTGGTGACTGTGGGTACAACGTCGAGCGACCAAGTTTGACGGGCTCTACCGAACCTCTTCGTCGCCGACCCCGCCCTGCGACATCTCGGACTCCAGTTTTGTGCTACGTAAGTTCTACACGATCCATGCCGTCTTTTTATAGAGCTACTCCCTCCTTATCGCTTTAGTTGTCGTCCCAACAGCTGCATCCAGTTCATTCCTAGTTGTCGTCCCAACTCCTTATTTGCTCTTATGTTTCATGAATGTCTAGTAAAAAATCTGATTAATGGTGCAATCGTGCAATCAACTATCCTCAATCGTTAGATGTGCATCCTATAGTCAATTCATCTTTTTATTTTACCCTAGCATCTGATTGAATTCTACTTTTTTCCATATATAAAATACACTACACCTCTGCCCCGAAATAAATGTCGCTTCGACAGTTTATGGTAGTGTATTTCTAGTACATTTCCATGTCAGGAAAGATAACTATTAAAAACCGCATGTACTATGTAATTTCTTGATTTAGAAGTAAATGACGCCAGGGTTATCTTATCAACCACTCCCAATGTTGTACTCTCATTCCTGTGTTCCAAACTTGTATTCCTAAAATTTTCAGTTCCCACGGTTTATACACGTTTTTCTTGTTTTTCTTTCTCGCATTGTACGTTTTTTTTCTACTCCTTCATTTCTAATTCCTCCGTTCAAAACAAACATTTTCAGCTCATAGCAACCACACCGCCCGATCTAAAATACACATCCTCATGTGATCTGACGTTATCACTGTTACTTACTATATATACTCTTTACTTTAGGAACAAGACACCAAACCGTCATGCCGTCTACAAGTAATTGTGATGGGCAACAAGCATCTGGTATAACTATAAGTGTGTTTACTATCGAAATAAACATATTTATAACACGTTAATTCCTTTGCATCATATGCAGAGAATATTGCAGCACTTGATGCTCAGGAACCCCGAGATTCTTCATCCCATGCTGGTACTACGAGTATAAATATGTACCGGGCTCTACTAAATATTTTAGCAGTGCGATTGTAGTTTCCTAGTCCCAGTTAACAGTTAATCAATATATGTGATGGCGTGATTTATTTATGCCTACACACGCACGATGGGCTCTTTCGCCGCCGGCCGCTCCGGCACCGGCGACCACACCCTGCTGCTGCTCACTTCAGTGTCCTCCACGACGCGTCTCCCTCCTCCATCGCCACGTCCCATCCTTCGCGTGTCATGATGACCCCGCCGCCCGCAAACCCTTGTCGCCGCCGGTCACTCCGGCACCGGCCGGCACCCACACCCTGCTGGTGAGTATATGTGATGGCGTGATTTATTGATGCCTACACGCGCACACTGGGCTCTCTCGCCGCCGCCACTCCGGCACCGGCGACCACGCCCTGCTGCTGCTCACTTCAGTGTCCTCAGAAACGCGTCTCCCTCGACCATCGCCACGTCCCATCCTTCGCGTGTCATGATGACCCCGCCGCCCGCAAACCCATGTCGCCGCCGGTCACTCCGGCACCGGCCGGCTACCACGCCCTGCTGGTGGTCACTTCACTGTCCTCCCCGACGCGTCTCCCTCCATCTCCACGTCCCATCGTTCGTGTGCCATGATGACCCCGCCGCCCGCAAACCCCTGGCCATTACGGCATACCTACATGCTATGCCCCATATGACATGGCATACCCTGGAAAAAATAGTCCAATATCATTAACCCCTGTCCACTAAGAAATGCTAGCATCATATTGTTTAGAGATGCATGTACATGAGGGTTCATTGCTGCTTATATGATCTCAATTCCTTTTTTACACTGCCAAATGCGTTGCTGATGTCTGGTAATTAACGCAAGATTATATTCATGTATCTGTTCTAGTAGCACTTTAGGGTGAGATGCTAACATGCAGAGCAAAATATCAGTATGCAATCCACCTAAATTTAATTCCTAGATCTGCCACACTATCCTCCTAGCCTCGAGACTTGCTCCGGGGTGATATCAATGGACACAGATCACCTGACTTATACGTTTTTACTCCACGCGATGCAGTAAAGATCCAACGGAATCACACCATTGGATCTTTACTGCATCGTCTGCAGTAAAAATGTAAGTCACATGAGATCACCGGTGTGATCTGGACGTCGATCCTTTGACTTAAATGTGGTCACTGCACTGCCAGCCCTAGCTTTGTTAAACGTCGCAAGCTGCCCGCCTCATCTGTCTTGCATCCTCTACCTGCTAATACCGCTGACGTCCATGACTCGCCCTGCCACCAATTCGCCTCGAGACGCGCTCTTGCTAATGTCGGTCAGACCGAACCGGCAGTACTGCAGAGGATGAGCACCCGGCGAACCCTCTCTTTCTCTAGCATCGCCAGCTACTATCTTGCCTGCTTCGCAGCTGGACTGAAAATCCCCTGCAGTACTACAGGTGCTGTAGCACCACTGGCTACTGCCTGATGCCTGATTGTAGGGTATGAACAGCAACAAAGAAGTCAACAAGTCGATGCATCGCCCAATATGGAGCAAAATGTTGTTGCGACACGGTGTTCCCACGCTCGTATTTGCCGCACTCGTCCTGAAGATGGTAAAACATCAGACTTCTTCTTCTTTCACACTATTTGTACATGATACTAGGCCTGGTCAATTGCTAATTTGCTTTAAATGTTTACCATTTAAATGACACTAACAGAAGGAAAGAAGTTTGGAAGAGGGGTTGCTAAAGGACTTAAGGTTGCTAAATTGCGCTATCTAGCATCTGCAAATAGAACGAATGATCAGAATCGGAAGCTACAAATTTAGTGGTCTGATAGGTTGGGTGCTGCAATTGGTCCTAATCAGCGGCACTTTGTCGATGATGTGGTTATTACAACAAAAAAAATGCACCCCTCGCTGGTGTAAGGAAGTGGGCAGAGGTTGGCGATACCTCGAAGAGCGATATAGCGAGAGACATTCTGGTTAGTGTTGTGACACCCCACATAAGTATTTTTTCTAGCGACCTCCATCTTGTACGTTTATAACAGTGTGATATACAATGTACAGAATGTCTGGGACTTGGAGGACACAGATGATACCAGAAGAAAAATATTGAAGATTGCTGGTGAGCGCTACAAGGGGTGGCGATTAACATTGCATGCCACCTGTGAGAAGTATTCGACCGATGAGGAACGCATACAAAACAAACCTGTTGACGTAGCAGATTCCGATTGGTTGGCGCTTATGGACTATTTTGGGTCTGAGCGATTCAATGTCAGCTAGCTTTCTAATACCTTCATCTCCTACAAAAACTATTTGATAACACCCATTCGTGAAATAAATTCTTAAAATTGTAGTCAATAAGCAGAACCAATTCATGAAATCGAAGTACTCAAAAGACAAAACACTTGCTTGGCTCAAAATCCTACGCCTAACTTAGTTACGAGAAGGTATGAAACTAAATCATGCTTTTACTTTGCACTGCAATCATTCAATAAAATTTTACTTGCATTTGATGTAGCGAGACCCAGAGACCGGAAAAGAATCCGATGACATAGAACTATGGGAGGCAAGCCATGTGAAGAATAGTCAATGGGCAAACGAGCAGGCTGAAGCTGTACATGTGAGAAACACTTCAAATAGTCCCCATTTAAATAAATATTTGCAATGTACATGTGACTTTTCTTTTTGTATATAGACCCAGGCACGTGCCCAAATCAACGTCAAGGAAGCTGAGCTGGGAGTCCCAATCCCAGATGAGGAAAGAAACAACATCTTCCAGCTTACTTATATATCCGCAACCGGTTCTGGAGGATCACAGTTTTGGGGGCGTGGTTATATGGCTAAACCTAATATTTCTGAAAGACTGCGTATCCAGATGTCTGACCAACTCGGCCAGCAAGTTCGATCCTTGCAAAATAGAAATGAAGACCTCAGCTCTCAGGTGCAAGAGTTGGAAGGAAGAAATGATTATATGACCTCCCAGATGGATGGCTTCGTCCAGGCAAATGAACAGCTCAACCAGGAAGTCCAGGCTTTACATGATCAGATGGCAGCCAATTCTGCACGGCAAGAAAAGAAGCTAGCAGACATGTGCAGAATGATGGAGAGCTTGCAAAATCAACAACGGCTAGCAGCAACTCCACAAAAGGCTTCTGCTTGGACCAAATCAAAGCTGGATGTTTGAGAAACTATTCCTAATACTACAACTTGTCGCGGTGCTATTTTAATGGGTACAATGGTGCAACCTGAAAAAACTGTAAATAACATCGTCTTGCAACGACGCAAGGGTCCTTGAGCGTTGCATCAATTGTTGGATGTTTTTTGTTAAGTCGACAGACGTATCGTGTGCGAATAAATTGATTTTGTTGCCACTAATTTTCAAACCTGGTGCATTAGGATTCTAGTGCCGCTAATTATAAAACGTGGCATTAACGGATTATTACGACGAAAATAAACTGTTGCAATAGGAAGCTAGCTATTGCAACAAATTATAAAACGTTGCACTACAAACATTTGGCTATGACCAAAAAAGCGTTGCACTAGACTGCTATTGCCACAACCCAGAGAACGTCACATTACGACCCTGTTGCATCAGATTTGAATATATTGCATTACGAACCTATTGCCACACATCAGAAATCGTTGCAATACAATACTGTTGTCACGGTTTTGAAATCATTGCAATATCGTACTATTCGCCATGAACGTGAAATCGTTGCATTACCATATTATTGGCCACGGCTGTGAAATCGTCGCGATACCATATTATTCGCCACGAGTATGAAATCGTCGCGATACCGTACTATTCGCCACGGAAGTGAAATCATTGCAACACCGTAGTATTCGCCATGAATGTGAAAACGTCGCGATACGATATTATTCGCCGCGAGTGTGAAATCGTCGCGATACCGTACTATTCACCGCGGATGTGAAAGCGTCGCGATACCATATTATTTGCCACGCGTGTGAAATCGTCGCGATACTGTACTATTCGCCACGGATGTGAGTTTGTTGCAACACCATACTATTCGCCATGAATGTAAAAACATTGCCATACTGTACTATTCGCTACGGATGTGAAATCGTTGCAACACCGTACTATTCGCCGCGAATGTGAAAATGCCGCGATACCATACTATTCGCCACGAGTATGAAATCGTCGCGATACCGTACTTATCGCCACAAATATGAAATTGTAACAAATAACGTACTATTCGTTGCAATACGTTAAATCGTTGCAATACGTTAAACCGTTGCAATACCATACTATTTGCCACGAACATGGAGTCGTTGCAATACCATACTTTTAGCCATGAATGTGGCATCGTTGCAACACCATTATTTTCATTGCAATACGTTAAATCGTCGCAATATGTTAAACCATTGCAATACCATACTATTTGCCAAGAACGTGGAGTCGTCGCAATACCATACTTTTTGCCACAAATGTGGCATCTTTGCAACACCGTTGTTTTCATTGCAATACGTTAAATCATCGCAATACGTTAAAACGTTGCAATACCATACTATTTGCCACGAACGTGGAGTCGTTGCAATACCATACTTTTTGCCACAGATGTGGCATCGTTGCAACACCCTTATTTTCGTTGCAATATGTTAAATTGTCGCAATACGTTAAACTGTTGCAATACCATACTATTTGCAATGAACGTGGAGTCGTTGCAATACCATACTTTTTGCCACGAATGTGACATCGTTGCAACACTGATATTTTTGTCGCAATACATTAAATCGTTGCAATACGTTAAACCGTTGCAATACCATACTATTTGCCACCAACGTGCAGTCGTCGCAATACCATACTATTTGCCATGGATGTCAAGTCGTCGCAATAACCTATTGCCACGTCTGTTATCGCCACGAGTCAGAAAAACTATCGCGACGTTCTATTTCGTTGCGACAACAACCTATCGCGACGAATTTTGACCTATTGCAACGATTTTTTTTGTTACAATAACCCGGAATCCTGGTAGTGGTTGTAGAGCGCCCCATACGGAACCAAGTAGAGACTCGGTTCTTCTTCCTCTATCAAGGTGATATAAATATTATTGATATGGGACTTGCAATTTAGAGCATTTGCGACTACATTTGCCTTTCCGAGATGGTAGTGGATCTCAATCTCATAGTCTTTGATTAACTCCAACCATCTTCGTTGTCACATATTCAATTCTTTCTGGGTGAAGATGTACTTTAAGCTTTTGTGATCGGTGTAGAGATGTACTAGGTTGCCCCATAGATAGTGTCTCCACATCTTTAATGCTAGTACCACGGCAGCGAGTTCAAGATCATGAGTCGGATAATGCTGCTCACGGTTTCGAAGCTACCGGGATCCATAAGTGATCACCCTTCTGTCTTGCATTAATACGCAACCCACACCAATTCTAGATGCATCACAGTAAACATCAAAGGATCTTGTTGTGTCTGGTTGGGCTAATACTAGTGCTGTTGTGAGGTGTTTTACCAATGCTTGAAAACCCCCCCTCACATTCCTTTGTCCAGGTATATCTTTTTTCTTTCTTCAGAAGTTCCGTCGTAGGTTTAGCTATCTTGGAAAAGCTTGGGATGAACCTACGGTAATATCCAGCTAAACCCAGGAAACTTCGAACTTCATGCACAGACTTGGGAGACTCCCATTGGAGTACTTGCTTAATCTTGCTTGGATCAACTGCAATCCCTTCGGTAGAGATGATGTGCCCTAAAAATGGCACTTGGTTGATCCAGAACTCATATTTGCTGAACTTAGCGTACAACTAGTGGTCCTGCAATCCCTGAAGCATGATGTGCAAATGTTGTGCATGTTCTTCTTTGGACTTTGAGTATACAAGGATGTCGTCGATGAAGACCATGACAAACTTGTCCAGATCCGGCATGAATACTGAATTCATGAGATACATGAAATGGGCCGGTGCGTTGGTTAATCCGAAGGACATGACAAGGTACTCATATAATCCATACCTCGTCGAGAATACTGTCTTAGGTATATCCTCTAGTCGAATCCTGATCTGATGATAACCAGCGAAAAGATCCATCTTCGAAAATACCGAGCACCTACCAACTGATCGAACAGAATATCGATACAGGGTAGTGGATACTTGTTGTTGATTGTGACAGCATTGAGTGGACGATAGTCCACACATAGTCTCAATGTTTTATCCTTCTTCTCCACGAACAATGCAGAATAGCCCCAAGGTGACGAACTTGGACAAATGAAACCCTTGTCCAACAGTTCATTCAGCTGCTCTTTCAGTTCTGCATGTTCTTTAGGTGCCATCTTATACGGCCTTCTCGAGATTGGAACTGTTCCCGGTACAAGTTCAATCTTAAACTTGACATCTCTTTCTGGTGGCATACCAGGTAGATCTTCGGGAAAAACGACCGGATACTCACATGCTACTGGAATATCTTCGAGTTTAAAGGCTTCGGTGTTATCAGCAATTGGAGTCACATGGATATTACTCTCAAGAGTGAGAATTAGGGGAGAGTGGACTGGAGAATTTAGATATATTCTCCGAGGAATGATGTCAATAATAGCACCATTGTATTGCAACCATGCCATTCCTAAGATGACATCTAATTTCTGATGCTACAATATAATGAGACAGATAGGGTATATGTTCCCACCCAGATTAACAGGTACCCTATGGACCATCTTATCTGCTACTACTTTGCCTCCCGGAGAACAAATCATATATGGGGTTTTTGTGAAAATGATAGGCAATTGGTATTGATTGACATAAGACTTGCTAATAAAGTTATGGGAATCACCCGAGTCAAAAAGGATGAGTACGGGATGACCATTGATAGAGAACGTACCCATGAGTACAGGTGCGCCTTTCGGAACGTCCTCGATGGCGAGGTGGTGAACGTTGCCGGTTCTGGTGGGTGGCTGGCTTCTTGGGCTGGTTGCGAGGCTGGTTCGCCCCCTGATACGATGACTGTCCTCCGCTCTGCGGGCAGTCCTTGGCGAAATGCCCCGTACGTCCACATGTATAGCACGTGTACGGGGTCTGACCGGTACGGGGTGGAGGACGGAATCCCAGTGCACGCGGTGGCGGTAGAGGTGCATGCGGAATCATCCTCTGTTCCTGTTGTGGGCGGAAGCCGAAGTTATTGAATAGCCTTCTCCGTTGCCCTGCGGAGCACTCCTTTTCTTCTTGTCAGAGAACAAATCCCTAGTAGCGTCCTCCTGTACGATGGCGGCATTGACCATGTTGTTGAAGCTGCCGCTGTTGAACAAGGCAAGATTGTCCTTCATCTTGGGGTTCAAACCCCAATAGAAGCATTCCCGCTTCCGATCTTCAGTATTCACTTGGTCCTGAGCATATTGGGCCAAGTGGTTGAATATCTTGGAGTACTCGTAAGCACTCCCTCCTCCTTGTTTCAGCTCCAAGAACTCTTGAAGCTTCCTTCTCATCACACCAGAAGGTATGTGATAGGCGTGAAACGCCTCCCGGAACTCCTCCCAGCTCGCAGCATAGCCGACTGGTCGTGCGGCAAGGTAATTTGCCCACCACGCACCAACGAATCTTTGTAGTTGTTGGGCCGCGAACAGGGTCTTCTGATGTTCGATCACTCATAGCAAACCAAACTTCCCTTCAATGGAGTGGAGCCAGTTGTCCGCCTCCAATGGTTCATTGGCCTCCATGAAGACCGGCTGGTGCGTTGACATGAAATCCGAGTACGAACTCGGAGAAAGTTGTTGTGGACCCGCATCTGGTCGTCCTCCTTGATGGGACGAATGCTGGACCAGAGTCCGTAGTAACTCCGTTTGCTCGTCGCGCGAGCCAAGCACTGCGGCGAGAACCTCCGCTAGACTCCTTGGAAGTTCCGGAGGTGGTGGTGGAGGAACTTGTTGCTGCGTGTAAGGATCAAAACGCCCAAGAGGGGGGGTGAATTGGGCTTTCTTTCAATTTTTAAAGCAATTAAGATTAACGACCTCAAGCCCAATTCCCTATGCGATTAAACTATGCAATCAATGTAAATTAAAGTTGCGGAATGAAGATTGCATAAGTGTAAAAAGGGAGAGGGATGCAAACGCTCAAGGGACACGGAGTTTATCCCGTGGTTCGGTAAGATCACAAGGATCTACCTACATCCACGTTGTGGCACCCACCGAAGGGTTTTTCCACTCCCAAGTCACCGAGACAAGGGGGGTTCTTCACTATTCTTCTCCGTTCGCCAACCTCGGCAAGGTGGAGCTCAAGCCTTGTACACTTTGGAATCCTCCGGGCTTCCACAATCTTCTTGGCAAGCTCCGGAAGTCGCACACACCAAGGGACACTCCCTTATGGCTCTCACTACACTAGAGACTCCAATCACCAAGAGTGGAGGCACCCAAGCACTATCTCTAGCTAGTTCTAGCCTATCTCTTGGTGTACAAATGATGATCAAATGATGTGAAAGTGATAGCTCTATTGCTTGAATGCTCTAGGATGTGTAGAGTATGTCTGGGCTTCAAGTCTTGTCGATTTGACAGGTTGAAGGGGCATAAATAGCCAGACTCCACGAGATAGCCGTTGGAAAAGTAGGCTGACATCACTTCTCTGCGAACACCGGATGATCCGATGTCTCCCCTTCAGTTAACATCGGTCAAAGCCAAATTAGCTGATGTCACTGTGTCAGATATGACCGTTGTTAGACCGATGTTGATCTGTCTTCCCATCGGATGATTCGGTGGCTCTTCCTCCAGAATTTTGCTTGATCTTGAAGCTTACTGGAGTGATTGACCGATGTGTGTAAGTCTGCACATCGGATGATCCGGTGCTTCACTTGGTCCAACAGTGTTGCAATCTGTGATGATGGACCGATGTCACTGAGCCACCCACATCGGATGATCCGGTGAGTTCTTTGCTCTGAGGTCTTCTTCTTCTGTTGACACAACTCGACCGATGCAGTCAACTCAAAGACCATCGGATGATCCGGTGTGTTCAACTTTTTGACTTCGAGTTGTTTTGAGTAGTTCTTTTGGAATTTGAACTTGTGACCTCTTTGACACTTGTTGAAATGTTGTTTTGATTGTCTTCAAGCATTGAGTGATATCAAGTTAGAGCTTTCACTTCTTGTCTTCATATGATTTGATTTGATCTCATTCGTTGATTTTATATGGGTCTCCAATGTAATTTTGATTTCATTTGATTGAGTGTTATTGAGACCTTGCATTCACAAATTCATAAGTAATATCGAATGGTTGTCATTAATCACCGAAACCGTACCTCATGGGGCCTAGATGCTTTCAATCTCCCCCTTTTTGATGATTGATGACAACACAATAATTTAAAGCGCAATAATAATGAATTTGATGATAATACTCAAGTATATATGCAATGAATACAGCATAGGACACATTAAGCTTGTAAAACGCAAAAGAAATTTGTGGTGCGAAAAGCTCAATTGATTAAAAACATAAGCAAATGAGACAAGCGAAAGAGTGCTTAATTAAAATTACAAAAGAGTATTCAAGCATGAATACAAAGGATAAGCACACACTCCCCCTTCACTCCCCCTGAGACTACTACTACCACTCCCCCCTGACTCTTCTACATCTTCTCCCCCTTTGGCATCAAGACACCAAAAAGGGATCAGAAAGCCTACAGACCCTGAGAGCTGGGCGCGAGGACGAACTGGGCACCGTCGCAGTCGTCAGAGCTAGAGGCGCCGGTCGTAGGAGCTGCCGGAGCGGCGGGAGCTGGAGGGTCCGCTGCCGGTGCTGGAGGAGAGGAAGCAGGTACTGGAGGTGCCGGTGGAGCTGGAGGAAGTGGAGCGCTCACCACGGACGCTGGCGTCTGCTGGAACAAGATCGTCGCCGGCAGTGGTGAGTGAATCGTTGCGCTGGATGCCAGAAGTGGTGACATACTGATTGAAGGAATAGCAGTAGTAGGCACCTGAGCAACACCTGGAGCCAGTCCCAGTCCAGGCTGCTGTGGAGGAAGGGCGATCCCGGTCTGAGTGTAAAGGTTGGTGATCAACCCTAGGATCCCCATCATGGCCTGCTGGGTCTGCTGCTGCTGGTCGAGGGTACGGCGGTGCATCTGATCTACCAGGTTGGTGAATCGGTTCGTATCCTCTCGCCTCTGACGGGCGATCTCCAGCTGGAGCTCCTGCTGCTGCCGCTGCAGCTGTGCCAGGTGAGCAGCCTGCTCTGCCCTGGCCTGCTCAGCAGCGAGCCTGTCCTGGCGCTGCTGCTCGATCATCTGCTGGAGAAGTGTCGACAGCTCTGACGGCTGTGACACCTGCGCCTTGGACACAGGAGGTGGTGTTGGTGGCGGAGCAGCTGATCCTCCTGCCTCGGCGTCGTGCTGCCTCGGTGAAGGTGGAGGAGGAGGGAAGTACTCCTCGACACTCTCGTCTGTGTCGCTCTCGGACCAGACGTGCTGCAAGTCTCCACCTTGAGCTTCTGCCTCAGCCAGACGCTCATCTTCCCTCTCGAGGTCAGACCAATCCTCCTTAGTCAAGCGAGCCCTGACCTGGCGCTCAACTGGACGGCCAAGGCGGCGGTCTCCAGGGGCAGGGGCACGGCAATGTCCGAACCGTGTCACACTCTCGTCAGAGAGACGATCGTGCACGGCAGACTCCTCTGGAACCATCATCGTGAGCAAGTAGCTGATCTAGTGCCCATATGCTAGCTGCCTCGTCATGCCCACTCCATCTGTGATGACATCCTCCATCTCGCAGATAATGACATTCACTATATCAAAGTCCATCCCGTTCATGATGTAAAACAGGATCGTCTGCTGGAGGCTAGTGAAACCCTCAAGATAGCCGGACCTCGGCAGGAGGGAGCGACGCAGGGCAAGGTGCACCGTGCGTGCTGCAGGAGTCAACAGGGCCGGAACTCTCGGCTGGTCTGGAGAGAAAGTAGGTCCAAAGAGTGATCTGATCTCCTCCAGAGCGGGAGCCACTCCTCCAGTGAGCGGCCTCCTCGGCGGGTCTGCCTGACCGTAGACTCTCTCATGTATGCAGATGTCGTGCAGGTCTACTCCAAGCAGCTGTCCCAGTGTCTGCCTCGTCAGATGGTAGTGCTGACCCATGAACATGAAGTCAATGGATCGTCTGCCCTCAGAGACGTAGAGGGTGGCGTAGAACACGCGGACCCAATCCTCTATGTAGGCACTCCGCTCATAGGATAGCAGCTGCACCAGACCCCTGTACCTCTCAAAGAACGGCCTGATCTCTGTCCCTGCGGCCACTTCAAGCTGAACCCAATCCATGTAGTTGTGTTGGAACAACTTGTGGCCACGGCGTCTGTAGGTCTCGTAGAGAGACGCCTGCATGACCGTCCAGAACCGACTGTCCACCAAAGCTTCCCGGGGCTGCGGGTACCACTCCTCAAGCAATACACTCCATCTGAGCTTTCGGAGTTGCTTGGCCTTCATCTTCCGGTAGTCCGTAAGATGGACTCCCTCACCGACCCGGACGGCCGTGTCCATCTCATAGATGGCCCTCTCGGCCTCCCTGTCCTCACGACGGTCGGCAGCCGTCGATCTCGGACGAGGAGCCGCCTCGGTGTGACCCCCACGCGTCCGGGCAGAGCGCCGGCGGACGAGAGGCTCAACCGGCTCCTCGTCGGCGTCGGAGTCGTCGATCACGGGAGGCTGCCTGGAACGAGCCTCGCGGATCCTCAGGGACCCTCCTCGGCCACGCTCATGCTCCTCGGCGACGCGAGCGGCCATCAAGGCCTTCTTCTCATCCTTCGAAAGTTTGCGCTTCTTCGCGGCGGGCTTCGTGATCGCCTTTCCGTTTCCTTTGCGGTCATGACCCATCTAGGCGACGGAGAGCAAACGGGCCAGGTGTGAAGTTGAAACGGCGGCGAGGAGAGGCGGCGGCGAGGTTGGTGGAGACGTCGGAGGTGAAGGCGGCGCGTGGACGGCGGAGGCCGGAGGGCGACGGCGGCGTTCGAAGGCGGTGGCGCGTGAGGTGGTGGTGGAGCGGCGATTGGGTGCGGCGCTTGGGTGCGGCGGCGGAGGTGGCGGCGATGGAACGGGAGGCGTCGGGGAGAGAGAGAAAGGGCGGCGGCGTGTGGGTTAAATAGTGGACCCCAAACCCTAGCCGATATTTTAACACCGGATGGACCGATGTTAAGAGAAGTGAGCATCGGTCGAATGCCACAGAAAGGATATTCAAGAATTGCTGTTGACACCGGATGGACCGACGTCTAGGGTTTTGATCATCGGTCGAATATCGCAGTAAGGGTGTTCAAAAGAGTGATGTAAACACCGGATGGTCCGACGTTGAAGGGAGTAAACATCGGTTGAATTGACCACAGCTCCAGAAGAGTGAACATCGGATGGACCGATGTTTTCCATAATGAACGCGTCGGAGCATTTGAGGTTCTGACTAAACTGGGCCTTGAAAATTGAACACCTATTGATCCGATGAGGGATGGGCTAGGGCATCGGATAATCCGATGATAAAAGAACAAAAACATCCCATATATGTCCTTTGACCAAACAAACAATTAACTAGAAACACATGTCTTAGGACTTTTTGGGCAACCCCTTACCCCTCAAGAAGCTAATATGCCAATAGCTTGGCTAGACCTTAATGCAAATGGAACACCGAGAAAAATGGAGGGAAATATCCAAATAAAATGTAAGGCCCATGCTTTGTGAGGTAGAGTATGAAGACTTCTATCTCTTTGAAGCATGATCCTCTAGGCATTAACGTACCTAACATTTTGTTCTTTCCACCTTATATGAGTTGAGATATTGCATTTCAAACAAGTCTCCTTCTCATGAGGTGGGTTCCCCTTTGTGACAATCTACCGTATGCAATGCCAAACAAATTATAGTGCAAGAGATTAAATGAGTGCAAGTTTATATGGCAGGGATCATGCAAGGCATAAAATAAATCTATCTTGCCAAGTTTGAACCTTCCAAAGGCTTCCTCAGGGAAAACTACTTATAGCTTGCCCCTATCCTTTGGGAGTTAGACAAGACCTATATGATATGCATCCTTACATGAACATGGCAACTTACATGATGTTAGATGCATCTAGCACATTTAATTCACTTCTAAGTCTAGAAAAGGTTTTCTCATCAAGTGGTTTTGTGAAGATATCTGCCAATTGTTCTTCGGATCTAACACCTTGCAAAGAGATGTCTCCTTTAGCCTCATGATCCCGCAAGAAGTGATGGCGAATATCAATGTTCTTAGTGCGGGAGTGTTGAACGGGGTTTCTAGCTATCTTAACCGCACTTTCATTGTCACAAAGGAGAGGCACACAACCAATTTTAATTCCAAAGTCCAAGAGGGTTTGCTTCATATGTAGAATTTGAGCACAACATGCACCGGCCGCTATATACTCCGCCTCCGCGGTGGACAAAGCCACGGAATTTTGCTTTTTGCTTGACCAAGATACTAGGGAACGCCCAAGTAAGTGGCACCCACCGGAGGTACTCTTGCGATCCACACGGCATCCGGCAAAGTCCGAATCTGAGTATCCCAAGAGATGGAAACTAGCGTTCTTGGGGTACCACAAACCTACACTTGAGGTATGCTTGAGATACCGAAGTATCCTAAAGACCGCCTTCTTATGCGATTCTTTAGGTGCCGCTTGAAAGCGAGCACACAAGCACACACTAAACATGATATCGGGCCTAGATGCGGTAAGGTACAACAATGAACCAATCATGGAGCGGTAGTGAGATTCATCAATAGGTTTACCGTCCAAGTCCGCGTCAAGATGACAATTTGTCACCATTGGAGTACTTCTTGTGCTACAATCTCCCATTTCAAATTTCTTCAAGAGGTCCTTGGTGTACTTCTCTTGTTAGATGAAGGTGCCCTCTTGAAGTTGTTTGATTTGAAATCCAAGGAAGAAGTTGAGCTCTCCAATCATTGACATCTCGAATTCCCTAGACATCATGGTGCCAAACTCATGGCTAAGAGATTTGTTAGTTGAGCCAAAAATGATATCATCGACATAAATTTGACAAATGAATAAATCCCCGTCGATGTCCTTGGTGAAGAGTGTAGTGTCCACCCTCCCGATCTTGAATCCTTGCATGACCAAGAAATCCCTTAGACGTTCATACCACGCCCTAGGTGCTTGCTTGAGCCCGTAGAGCGCCTTGTGTAACCTATACACATGGTTAGGATTCCTCGGATCTTCAAACCCGGGAGGTTGCTCAACATAAACAAGTTCGTTAATATAGCCATTGAGAAAGGCACTTTTAACATCCATTTGATAAAGCATTATATTGTGATGTGAAGCAAAGGCAAGGAGTATGCGAATAGCTTCTAACCGAGCGACCGGAGCGAATGTTTCTCCAAAGTCTAGTCCTTCAACTTGTGAAAAACCCTTGGCCACAAGTCTTGCCTTGTTGCGGACCACGACGCCATTCTCGTCTTGCTTGTTCTGGTATACCCACTTCATACCGATGACGTTCTTGTCCTTGGGTCGCTCCTCCAACACCCAAACTTCATTGCGGGTGAAGTTGTTGAGTTCTTCTTGCATTGCCATCACCCGATTTGGATCTTGGAGTGCTTCCTCTATATGAGTGGGTTCTACACATGAAACAAAAGAGTAGTGATCACAAAATGAAGCGACATGGCGAGAACGAGTACTTACTCCCCGTGACGGACTTCCGATGATTTGATCAATCGGATGCGCCTTGGAGATGCGTCCATGCCTCATAAGTGATTGTGGTACACTTGGCGGTGGTGAAGCATCTTGCGCGTCTTGTGGTTGGACTTGATCTTGGACTTCTTCTTGTTGTTGGTGTTGTGTGGCTTGTGAATCTTGCATTGGCAATGGATCATCTTTCTTTTCTTCTTCTTCATCAACTTGAGGCGCCATGGAGGTGTTGATGTTGGAACTTGATGCTCCCCCTTGATAACTGCTCTCCTCAACTTCGGGCTTGATGTCTCCAATGGTCATGTTTTTCATGGCTTCTCGTAGAGGCTCATCATCTATATCATCATGACCAAAACTCTCCTCTTGGGAGCCATTAGTCTCATCAAACTCAACATCACAACTTTCTTCAACTAACCCGGAGGTTTGGTTGAATACTCGGTATGCTTTTGAGTTTGACGCATAACCAAGAAAGATACCAACATCACACCTTCTTTCAAACTTACCGAGCCTTTTCTTGCGGTAGATATAGCATTTGCACCCGAAGACTCGGAAGTAGGAGATGTTGGGCTTTCTCCCAATGAGGAGCTCATATGGGGTCTTTTGGAGTAGTCGGTGAAGATAGACCCTATTTGCGGCATGGCACGCCGTGTTGATTGCTTTGGCCCAAAACTTCTCCGACGTGCCATAGTCATCAAGCATTGCTCTAGCAAGGGTGATGAGAGTCTTGTTCTTCCTTTCAACGACACCGTTTTGTTGAGGGGTGTATGTGGACGAAAACTCATGCTTCACGCCTTCACGATCACACCACTCCCCAATGTTGTAGTTTTTGAACTCGGTGCCGTTGTCACTCCGGACCTTGATGATGGGAAGTTAAAATTCCCTTTGAGCACGTTTAGCAAAGGTCTTGAAGATTTCCGGAGTTTCACCCTTGTCACCTAGAAACAAGGTCCAAGCATATCCAGAATAGTCATCAACAATAACAAGACAATAGAAATTACCACCAAGACTTTGATATGTGGACGGTCCGAAGAGGTCCATGTGGAGTAGTTCAAGCGGCTTGGAGGTTGACACCATTGTCTTCATTGGGTGGTGTGAAGCAACTTGCTTCCCGGCTTGAGAAGCACTACAAATCTTGTTCTTCTCAAACGTGACATCCTTCACGCCGGTCACCATCCCAAGCTTGAACGACTTCTTAAGCTTGCTCATCCCAATGTGAGCAATGCGTCGATGCCATAGCCAACCCAAGCTTGTCTTAGTGAAAAGACAAGTGGTCAGGCTAGCATCCTTGTTGGAGAAGTCCACCAAGTAAAGATGTCCATGCCGAAATCCTTTGAAGATTAGTTCTTTGCTTGATTCACTAGTTACTACAACACCATTCTTGTCAAAGGTGCACGTTAGTCCAAGATCACATAGTTGTGCAATGGAAAGTAGATTGAAACTAAGTGACTTAACATATAGTACATTAGAAATGGACAAATCATGCAAAATAGCAATTTTACCTAAACCAATTACCTTCCCCTTTGAGTTGTCACCAAAGGTGACTTGTTCATGATTATCGGGGTTCTCTATGGTGGTGAACATACCATCATTGCCAGTCATATGTTGAGTGCACCCACTATCGAGTACCCAATGCTTTCCTCCGGCTTTGTAGTTCACCTACACACATGAAGTTATTTTTTGAGTTTAGGCACCCAAGCTAACTTAGGTCCTTGTATGTGTGATACAAGTGATTTCGGGACCCAAAGTTGCTTGGGGAGCTTCCCCTTCATGCCCTTAATGTCTTTGCCGATGAACCTTGCCTTCACCTTGCCACCTACTTTGCTTAAGAGATAGTGATAATCATGGAAAGTAGATTTGTAGTTAGGAGGCAATTTGGGATAAGGATGGTTGGGAAGAGGACACTCCCTCGTGTGGTGTCCGGTGACCTCACAATGTTGGCAATAGGATCCAACTTCTTTGATGAAGCTCGTCCTAAGCTCCGGTGAGGGCACCTTCCCTTTGTTGAGCACCGGGAAGGATCCAAGTCCTCTCTTGTTGAAGCCTTTGGCTTGTTGGTAGAGGATTTCCTTGTGCTTGTCCTCCCCCTTGGAAAGTCTCACCACACTAGTGCGGAGACTTTCAATTTCGTCCATCAATTCCTTCTCCCTAAGGCTTGCTTTCAAAGGCAAAGACTTATCCAAAGTATTAGTGGCATGTGAAATAGTTGATACTTTGCCATCAAGGGTTTCCTTTTTCATGTTTTTCATTTTTAGTTCAATTGCTTCATAAGCAAGGTTAAGCACTTTATGTTCTTGAACCAAGTCATTGTGCTTTCCCAAGAGTGCTTGGTTTGCTAAGTCAAGCTCATGATGATCATGCTTGATTTGAGCATTCTCCTTCTCGATTTGCTTGACATGTGATTTGAGCGTGTCATGCTCTTTAAGTATGGTTACATACTTGTCATGCAAATCGAGCTTTGCACTCTCAAGCGTGGCACAAGCTTGTTCAAGTGCCTTAACCTAGCTCTTCTCCCTTTTTATGATGACATGGTATTCATTAATCATAGATGCTAGTTCATCGGGGGAGAGCTCATCATCATCATCGCTAGAATCGTCACATACCTTAGTGTTACCTTTAGCCATGAGGCACATAGGAGGTGGACGAAGAGGTGAGTTGTCTTTGTCGATGATGGCAAGGCCCGCCAAGTTTTCTTCATCTTCACTCTCTTTGTCGCTTGACTCTTCATCCGTGATCCACTCATTTGCCTCGCACATGAAGACTTTTTGAGGCCCTCTTCTCTTCTTTGGAAAGAGCTTGGTCTTCTTGCCCTTGTCAAATTTCTTCTTTCCAAAGGAGCGCTTGGGTTTGACCTCTTCTTCATCTTCATCACTTTCTTCTAGCTTTCTATACTTTCCTTTGTGGTTGTCCTTCCTCTTGTCGGGTCTTGGACAATCATATGATATGTGGCCTTGATCACCACAATTGTAGCATGTCTTGTTTTCATCTTTTCTTGGGAGGAAGGCTTTCTTCTTTGGATCAAAAGAGTATCCCTTCTTTGCGATTTTGGAGTTTAGACGTGAGAATTTTCTCATCATCAACGCAAGCTCATCATCGTCATCTTCGCTTGTTGCTTGCTCTTCTTCGCTTGAGCTGGGCTCAACCACTTTCTTTTTCTTGGGAGTTGTCTTCTTGGTTGAAGCCTTGAGAGCAATAGTTTTTGATGATGACTCTTCCATCATTCCATGTACGCTCATCTCATGAGCATGAATTTCTCCAATGAGCTCCGAGACTTCAATGTTGTCAAGTGATTCCTTTTGGAGCATTGAGTTGATAATGTTGTACTTGGGCTTGGGTAGAAGCATGAGGATCTTGCGGTTGATAAGTCCCTTACCAAGAGAAGCAATGTCAAGTGCGTTGATTTCCTCAATGAGCACATTTAAGCGAGAAAACATTTGGTTAACATTCTCATGAGGAAGCATTTTGAATTCATCATACTTGGATTTTAGCAAGTGATATTTGAGTTCTTTAACACGAGATGAGCCCTCATGAATTTCAATTAAACATGCCCAAATTTCACAAGCTTTCTCTTTACTAGCAATTCTTGCAAAAACGTCTTGACTTATGCATTCATAGATGGCATTTCTAGCCTTAGCATCCCATTTTAGTTGATCACCAACATAATTGAGATCTCCAAATCCCGCATGGGTCGCTTCCCAAACTTCGGGAGCAATAGCCTCTAGGTAGGCACGCATGCGTGCTTTCCAATAGGCAAAGTTCTTGCCCTCGAAGGTGGGAACCGAACCCCCATTCTTGGCCATTTAAGCTCTCTAGCGGTGAAGCTAGAATGATCCTATGAGCAACCTCGCTCTGATACCAATTGTAAGGATCAAAACGCCCAAGAGGGGGGGTGAATTGGGTTTTCTTTCAATTTTTAAAGCAATTAAGATTAACGACCTCAAGCCCAATTCCCTATGCGATTAAACTATGCAATCAATGTAAATTAAAGTTGCGGAATGAAGATTGCATAAGTGTAAAAAGGGAGAGGGATGCAAACGCTCAAGGGACACGAAGTTTATCCCGTGGTTCGGTAAGATCACAAGGATCTACCTACATCCACGTTGTGGCACCCACCGAAGGGTTTTGCCACTCCCAAGTCACCGAGACAAGGGGGGTTCTTCACTATTCTTCTCCGTTCGCCAACCTCGGCAAGGTGGAGCTCAAGCCTTGTACACTTTGGAATCCTCCGGGCTTCCACAATCTTCTTGGCAAGCTCCGGAAGTCGCACACAACAAGGGACACTCCCTTATGGCTCTCACTACACTAGAGACTCCAATCACCAAGAGTGGAGGCACCCAAGCACTATCTCTAGCTAGTTCTAGCCTATCTCTTGGTGTACAAATGATGAGCAAATGATGTGAAAGTGATAGCTCTATTGCTTGAATGCTCTAGGATGTGTAGAGTATGTCTGGGCTTCAAGTCTTGTCGATTTGACAGGTTGAAGGGGTATAAATAGCCAGCCTCCACGAGATAGCCGTTGGAAAAGTAGGCTGACATCACTTCTCTACGAACACCGGATGATCCGATGTCTCCCCTTCAGTTAACATCGGTCAAAGCCAAATTAGCTGATGTCACTGTGTCAGATATGACCGTTGTTAGACCGATGTTGATCTGTCTTCTCATCGGATGATCCGGTGGCTCTTCCTCCAGAATTTTGCTTGATCTTGAAGCTTACTGTAGTGATCGACCGATGTGTGTAAGTCTGCACATCGGATGATCCGGTGCTTCACTTGGTCCAACAGTGTTGCAATCTGTGATGATGGACCGATGTCACTGAGCCACCCACATCGGATGATCCGGTGAGTTCTTTGCTCTGAGGTCTTCTTCTTCTGTTGACACAACTCGACCGATGCAGTCAACTCAAAGACCATCGGATGATCCGGTGTGTTCAACTTGTTGTCTTCGAGTTGTTTTGAGTAGTTCTTTTGGAATTTGAACTTGTGACCTCTTTGACACTTGTTTGAAATGTTGTTTTGATTGTCTTCAAGCATTGAGTGATATCAAGTTAGAGCTTTCACTTCTTGTCTTCATATGATTTGATTTGATCTCATTCGTTGATTTTATATGGGTCTCCAATGTAATTTTGATTTCATTTGATTGAGTGTTATTGAGACCTTGCATTCACAAATTCATTAGTAATATCGAATGGTTGTCATTAATCACCGAAACCGTACCTCATGGGGCCTAGATGCTTTCACTGCGGCGTTGCAGCTGTCTCCTGGGTCAGAGATTCGTCCTCACGACCATGACTGGATCCTCCCATTTCAGGTGTCGAGTGAGTACACACCATTCTGCTTCCAAATGACTTAAAATCAGCACGTGTTTTCTTTTCCTATATCCATTTTATCATTTTGTAGCACAAGTTTTTGATAAGGAAATAAGTGCATCACATTCACATATATTGATAAAGTACAAACTTTATACAAGATATATTATCTCATGACCAAGTTTACAGTAGTAAACTCCAAAATGATGGACTCCCACTATGGAAATACATCTCTACCATACTTGGTTCCCATAAGATGTCATACACATCTTATCAGCTTAGACATACCCACTACTATTCTTAATATGACACAAACATGGTCACAAAAGAAACACACGAGCAACTATTAAACTATATATGTTGCCCCGTGACGGCAGAAGTGCTGCCACATCCGACTCCAATACGTCCTACTTGACGTACTCGAGTTCCTCGGGATCTTCTTTTTCTTCTTCGTCATTTGAAGTTGGTGCCACAGGTGCGGTTGTGGAAGCAAGAGTTGCTACCCCACCCACCATTGATGACGTCGCGGCAACTAAAGATTTTACATCAGCCTGTAGAAGAAACATCCTCAAGTCTTCCAGTTCCTTCTGTACATTTTTGCAACTGGCCTTCCAATCCTGAGTTTCCCCTCTGGATTGATCCCTTTCTTGAGTCACCTCAATCAGCTGTCCATCCAAGAGTTGCACCTCGAGTTGACTCGCTTCCAACGCGCTTTCTGCGTGTTGTGTTTTCATGCGAGCCTCCGATCGAGCTTGAATAGCCTGGTGCCACTGCTTCTCCCTTAAGTTTAAATGGCGGTTTAGGTGAGCAACCGTGGCTCTAAGTGAGTCGTTGGCACCTTCAAAGTGATCCCCTCGAATCAAGGCCTGCTTGAGGTCACTCATCATTTTTCCTAGGCTAACATGCTGATCAAGGCTCTCTTGACACGTTGATGCCGCATATGATGCTAAAATCATCTTGGGTACTTCTTCAGTATGCCCATATGCTGCAACCATCCGACTTGCCCACTCGTCACCGGCTCTACCGTCGACCAGAAAGAGCTCGAATGGAGTGCCAGCCATAGCATGGTAATGAAGTTTGGAAAACCTCATGATGGCCACACTTGCGGCATAACACCACGTGTCTTCCAATTGAATCCCTTGCACTTGGATGGAAAAAGGAGCCCATCCAATATTCAATGGAGCAGCAGGAACATCAACATAAATGGTACACCTCGTTACCCGTCCATCATCGATCTCCTTGCCCCAATAGTCCGGTATTTCACGATACCCGTACCGTTGAAGCATTGCAATCAACAAATCCGGAAAACCCTTTAGAAGCGTATACTTCGTGAACACCCACCTGTTTGGTAAGTATACTATAGAATCAGCCATCTTTGAAAAAGATACTGGAACAATGAGAAGGTTTCCAACTCTCAACAGTTTAAGAAAATATAAAACTGGAGCTGTAATCACAGTCTGTTCCCGCTGACCTTCCTGTATAAATTCAAAATTTACACACACGAAACGTCAGAACCAGATGTTGGTTTGAATACAAAAGTTGTAGTACACTTTCCAACCTTTCCATATTGTACTCATACAGCTCCAGGTGAGCTAGGAAACAGAATCTATACAGGTTTTAAGTTGACCCATATTTTCTGGAAATTTTGACAGAACCCCTCCTGTACATGTGGTGATTTCCACAAGTTATACAGGTATACCATTGCAATATGGGGTTGTATAACATCAAGTTAAGAATCCAGAGGTAAAATATTTCGGCCATGAACATTTGTTACTTAGGTATAGTGTGTTAATTTGAAACTAGGTGCCAACTGTTTATGTTCTGACCTGCCAGAACCAAGTTTGCAACCGTAGTAATTTAACACAGCTATACCAAGATTTAGGCCACGAGTACAACACGAAGTTGATAGAGGACTTGCTAAGATTTCCAGAAATGTATATATAAGACCATGTTACTATTCTGGATCAAAAGCTAAAGCTACCTAAACTTGACAGATGAACTGACGGTTGTTCCACAGCAGTCCTGCAGTTAACTGTTTTTGGGCTCGAAATTGGAATTGCCTCCAATTTGAATCAAGAGGAACTTTAAATAACAAAACTGTAGATCTTATTCTCCCCTTTTCAGATATATATCACAATAAGGTAGAAAAGTTTTCTAAAGTGAGTTATAGCAAAATTACCGAGACTGGTACAACGGTAGTTACCTGGAGCAGTTTAAGCATATCCCAAATTTCAACAGAGTATCAAGCTTTTCTGCCTTGATGGTCAACAGAAAAGTTGTAGAGGTCTTCGAGAAATTTCCATCCATATAGCATACCCCTATGTTCAATGCTAACTAAACAAGATTACAACCTGGCGAAGTTGAGCAAACTTTGGCCAGAAATCAAGAATCTTGGCGCTAACCCCATGTTGAATCGAATTTTTATCTTTGCGGAGTCCAAACCTACCAGCACCAGATAGTCGGACTTTCCAAAATATAATGCATCCAATTTTGTCATTGTTTGGGGTGGTCAAGTATTAAAGTTAATACCGACGGTACTACGTGCCTCACCAAAGAAAATTCTAACCGGTTATTTCCGGATACGTTTATAGGTGGTCCTAGTATCGTTCACTCGCAAACGTGTGCTACACGGGTCGCTACCGTAGTCAATGCTGCAGAAGACAAACAATCCCCTTTCACACCTTCACACCTCAAGGGCGGCACGGGGAAACACGACAGACAATCACAATAATACATATGAAAATAAATGCATACGACTCTGGTGTGAGTCACCCTCGAGCGAGGTCATGTCTCGAGGTACATGGCTGTAAATACGTCTGTACAGCAAAGACTCCTGTACGAACCGGCTTATACACGCTCGGGCATACGTGTTTCGCATGCTCCCATAGAATATGAATGATTCTAGAGAGACATACTATCGGGTTATACACCACCCGACGGGGGCTCCTACTAACTTTGAAGCACGCTGGAGTACCACGTGTCATAGGTTCTCAGAAACATAGAAAGCTTCAGAGACTCCTATTAACATTTCCATGCTAAGCCACAGAAAACTTCCATGCTACCTCTCGCGTGGTGAGCTTACCGCAATTGATCCGCTTATGGTGGTGTACCTTACCTCTTACCTGACATCGCAGAGTCGTTACAGAATTAATAACATATAAGTTAGTTTACCACCTTCATATCTTATACTAATAATACTCCTTATAAGGGCATATAGCTAATTCCGCACTCAAATCCTAATTGTTTTTGAAAATATGTTCTTTTCAAGTACACTGTTCCCAATGATGCTCTGATACCATGTCTGTGGGGACTGGAATCCCGACCTCCAAGGATCTCATTGGGTGGTATCGTGCGATGCGACACCCAACAGTATACAAGAATAGAACGAGAACAAATTTACAATACCAAGTCTTTATTGACAAGCACAACGGAAGTTTAAAAGTACTAACGGAAGGAAAGAGAACTATACATCATAGCTACACTCTCAGCACTAGCTATGCAAAAGCAAAGTCATCCATGCCCTCGATACTTTGCACTAGCAAACCACAAATCACGGCGGCATGTAGGGTTCCCACTCGGTTGTAAACCCTGGAGGGGGTGCAGCCTCGTCTTTAAACCCGTCATCAGTCGTATAATCTGCAAAAACTCGTTAACTGCAAACGTGAGCATAAGGCTCAGCAAGACTAACCGTCTCACTAGACATATGCAAGGATGAGTACTAAACATAGGTAAGTAAAGCATAAGGACTCACCTACAAGTGGATCCTTATAGTCATGTTTTATTTAGCACATGACATTCCATAGGCATGGCACATCATAGACTCCACAATCAAACAAGAAACGCTTTGCCGATGATATGACGTGCACAAAGTATGGGGAAACTGTAAACTTTTAATTGTACTATCTCTAAGCCCAACAAGGTTGTCCAAGCAATTTATAAACCAATATATCATATTCTCCTGACTTCTTTAGTATTTACTACATCACGGTGCAGTGAACAAGTGGTACTATATTACCGCGAGGGACGGTGATTGCAGTCAGGACATACCCGGAACAACACGACACATACGCACTTTCAGAAATGCCAGCGAGTACTTTCAGCGGTACCTACATAACAATTTAGTACTAGTCGTATATGGCCACCTTTCACTAAACACTCGAATGTCGAACCGGTCGATCCATCACGAGCAGGAGGTCACTACGTAGGGCATACTCTGACGTGCCCACCAGCTGATTTACACCTAGGTGCCCTCAACCCACGCCTATAAAATGGAATGGAATGCCTCGACACACCAGTATCAAGCTATGTCATTTTACTGGAGCTCATTCCTCCAGTATGTCGCCGGTACAATTCAAGCTTGTCCAGCAGGACCGCACACGAAACGGTCCTCAATCGACACAAGCAGGCCTACGCACGTGAGACCACATCTCACTGCATCCTATCCACTGCTCGTCTCAATTTCATATTCATAAACCATTTTCTTATTGAAAGTGCATCTAGGACTCACTTGTGGGTTTTGGATGATTTATGACAAGCAATTGGGATTCTAATCCTTTTGTTGAGATGAATGCAGGCAAATAATGAAAAATGAGCAAAATGCCAAAAAGAAGGGCAATGAGAAGCAAAGTGAATTTGAGCTCAAGGAGAAGAAAATAGTAGATTATTATGTATGGAGTGTGTTAAGGAAACACACCCAAGAGCTTAGTCCGATATCAGCCGGACACACAATGCACATAGTTATACAGGACCGGACTAGTCCGATATCAGCCGGACTAGTCCGATATCACTTTCTGCACTAGATCAGGCAAGTCCGGTATCCACTGGACTAGTCCGATATCTTTCTGATCCACTTCGGACTAGTCCTCCCCAATGCGGACTAGTCCTCAACACAATGCACAAGTCACACAAAATCGGACAAGTCCGTTGTGATCCGGACTAGTCCGATATTCTTTCTGATCCACTTCAGACAAGTCCGGTGTCTACACGGACTAGTCCGATATACACACTGATCTAAATCGGACAAGTCCTCCAAGTGCAGACTTTTCATCCTAAACACTTAGGGTTTCATATGTCCGAACAAGTCCGATGGCAATCGGACTAGTCCGAAGATTTCCAGTCGTGAAATCGGACAAGTCCGTTTTCAACCGGACTAGTCCGATATTCCTGGACACTTAGGGTTTGCTACACACAGCACACCGGACTAGTCCGGTGACCACCACGGACTAGTCCAATCTTTCTGAACCCTAACGGTCACTTTTAGAAACCCCATATAAATAGAGGTGCACGGCCCACTTTTACACACTCTCGAACCCTAGCACCGTCACACCTCCCAAGAGACTCAAAAACCACCTCTCTCCACGAAATTAAGTGCAAAATCGATCAATATATTGAAGATCACTTCTAGATCATTGGAGAGACACTTGGCACACATCATTGAGCTCTTGGTCTGATTCTCTAACACACTCTTGCGTTTCAATTTGTAATTTTCGAGTGTGTTATTGGTGGCTTTGTAAGTTGTAATCAAGGGAGCTCTCAACGTGTGAGAACGCCCCTTCAACTTGGTTATTTACCCTTTGTGATTAGTGGAAGAGGATTGGCCTTCGTGGCGATCCGACGAGGGAAGGGTTGGAGAAGACCCGGTCCTTTTGTGGGCTCCTCAACGTGGACGTAGGTTGCCTTCGTGGTAGCCGAACCACAAGATAAATCATGTGTCTTGTCCTTTTGCGTTCTTCATCTTAATTTATCAACTTAATCTAGGGTTTGATTCACTTTGTTCAATTTGAGTTAAATTGTTGAACAAGAGCCTTAATTGTAATAGAATTTGACATACAACTATTAAACTGTCATTCATGTTTATATTTCCGCTGCAAACATTAACGAATCAATCAAATTGACTGAACTTGATCAACTTAGCCCGTGAAAACCGGACTAGTCCGCCCTTTACCGGACTAGTCCGATATCTCTGGTATTGACTTTGTTGTTGAGTGTTACAGGAACCGAGAAAATTCAAGAAGGCCTATTCACCCCCCTCTAGGCCTACATTCAATTGGTATCAGAGCAGGTTCTTCAAGAAAGAGTGCAACCACTCGAAGAGATCATGTCGGACATGAAGGAAGTTCAGAAAATCAACAACTAGGAAGAAGTGAACAACGACAAGAACCAAAAGCTGGAAAAGTATCTCGAAGCAATTCAAGACTTCGATGATGATGACGAGGAGACGCTGGAGCTGAAAGCACTCCTCAAAAAGAAAGCACTTTCCAAAGGGAAAGCTAAAGTTGAAGAAAAGAAGAAGGGGAGTAGTCACACTGACTACTCCCGATATCCTTTTAACTATGATCGTTTAAATTCAAACAACAGCCATTACCTATCTATTCCTCTTGGAAAAGCCCCACACTTCGATGGGAGTGATTACTCCATGTGGAGGCAAAATATGAAGATGCACTTGATTTCCCTTAACCCAAGTTTATGGCATATTGTGTGCACAGGAATAGACATCCCAGATGACGACGAAGAGCTCACCCCAAGTCAAGAGCAAGCCATCCACAGAAACGCTCAAGCTGCAGCCGTAATCACCTCCTCTCTAAGTCGAGATGAATTCACAAAGGTGGACGGACTGGAGATTGCCAAGGAAATATGGGACACACTACAAACAGTCCATGAAGGTGACCGGCATGTGCGGGAGGCGAAAATTGAAATGATCGAAGGCGAACTAGGAAGGTTCGCAATTGAGGAAGACGAGTCTCCCCAGGACATGTACAACCAATTGAAGACACTTGTAAACAAGGTTCGATCATATGGGAGCAAGAAGTGGAATGACCACGAGGTTGTAAAGCTCATCCTTAGAGCCTTTATGCCTCGCAATGTCACACTATGCTCTATGATCAGAGAAAGTCCTGGGTACAAGAGGATGACTCCAGATGATTGCTTGGCAAAATCATCAACTTTGAAATGATGGAGAAACAAGCCAAGCACGTCAAAGAAATAGCCGACCTCACATCGGCCAAGAAGAAGGGAGTTGCCTTAAAGTCCACACTCAAGCCTCTATCCAAAGAAGCAAGAGAAGCACAGCTTGAGGAGGACAGTGATGATGAAAGCAGTGAGCTGGATGAAGAGGATATGATTTTGTTCATGAAAAAGTTCAAAAGAATAATGAAGAAAAGACAAGGAACAAAATCAAGTGAAGGCAAGTACAAGGAGAGGACAAAGCCGAAGATGAGGCGGGGCGTGCTATAATTGGGGTGAGTATAACCACTTTATAGTCGATTGCCCGTATGAGGACAACAAGAAGAAGAATAAAGAAGCCAAGCCTCAACCGAAGAAATTCTTCAAGAAGAAGAAACAAGCTGAACAAGCACACATTGGAAAGGAGTGGGACTCAAATGATGAGTCCTCATCATCCGATGAAGAAGAGATGGCTAGCATAGCCATTGAAAGCACGTCCAAGAAACCCACACTCTTCCCCACGCTCGGTACAGAGAAGGGAAATGGCACTTGCCTCATGGCAAAGGAAGGTAAACGCAAGGTAAACATCAAAACTCCTTCCATGCATTCCTACTCAAGTAATGATGAACTAGATAGTGATGATGAAGATATGTCAATTGGATTAGATAGAAAAACTGCTGCTAAAATGAAATTTTTACTTGACCAACTTGTTGAGAAGGAATGGCTAACTGATCATCTAGAGGACATGATTATCTCCCAAAATGAGAAGTATGTCGAACTTGACAATCTTCTAGTTCTTGAAAAGGAGAAAAACAGCTCACTAGAGCTTGAGCTAGCTTCAAGCAAGAAAACTTGCTTGGAGTTAACCAACTCAAACGTTGCAATCAAGGATCAACTTGATGACCTGATCAAGGTTAACATGATCCTTGAAGTGCAAGTTGAGTCACTCAAGCTAAGTGAATCTTCCTCCTCTTCAAGTCTACCTTCTCAACCCACTTCAACTAATCTTGTTCATATGTGCAAATGTGGTAAAATCAACACCAGTTTGAAGGAAAAGTCTACCTCCACAAAGGATAAAAATCCTACCCAATGTGGAATATTTGACAAGGAGAGGATCAACTATGCACGTAGTGCATACTTGGTCCAAAGACCTCCAAATGTCAAGTATGGCATTGGTTAGTCTTATGATCGAAAGCAAAATGCTGGAAGTCATAAGAATAACAAGGGAAGGATTACCTTTGTGAAGGGAGGACCCTCACAACCTGGTAACTCGAAAATTAAGAACCCGAACTCTCATGAACACCGGACTAGTCCGGTTGTGGTCCGGACAAGTCCGGTCACCCAGACTAGTCTGATCCATAAACAACAACAACTTTTGTTCAAAACCTTTGATGCCTCTTATGTATTAATGAGAAACAATCTTGGTAAAATTTATGCTTATTATGCTGGGCCACACCATGGGAACACAAAATCCCATGTGTGGGTGCCCAAATGTATTGTAACTAACCTCCAAGGACCCAAGCAAGCTTGGGTACCTAAAACCAAGGCATAATTTGTTTCTTGCAGGCCTATTCCTCCGGTGGATACCAAATGGGTGCTAGACAGTGGATGCACCAACCACATGACCAGAGAAAGGAGGATGTTCGTGGAATATGAAGAAAACGAGGACCCAAACGAAGGCATCTACTTCGGAGATAATAGTCAAGGAAGGGTGCTCGGTATCGGTAAAATAGCAATATCCTCTGAACACACTCTTTCTCATGTTTTACATGTTGAATCTTTAGATTATAACCTGATGTCCATATCTCAATTATGTGACAAAGGTTATAATTGCTTGTTCACTAACGAGGGTGTGACCGTCTCAAGGAGGAGTGATGGTTCCGTTGCATTCAAGGGTATGTTGAAGGGAAAGCTTTACCTTGTTGACTTCAACAAGGATAAAGCCGAACTCGACACATGCTTGATTGAAAAAACCAACATGGGTTGGCTGTGGCATAGACGTCTAGCACATGTTGGTATGAGGAATCTTCAAAAACTCCTCAAGGGCGATCACATCCGAGGTTTGAAAGATGTTGTTTTTGAGAAAGACAGGCCTTGTAGCGCGTGCCAAGCCGGGAAGCAAGTTGGAGCACATCATCTCGCAAAGAACATCATGACTACGACAAGACCGCTCGAACTACTTCATTTGGACTTGTTTGGTCCAATTGCTTACATAAGCATCGGCGGTAATAAATACGGTTTAGTCATTATTGATGATTTTTCCCGCTTCACTTGGGTGTTCTTTTTGCATGACAAGTCAGAAACACAAGGGACACTCAAGAAATTCTTCAAGCGAGCGCAAAACGAGTTCTCACTATCGATCAAGAGTATTCAGAGTGACAACAGCACGGAGTTCATGAACATACAAGTGTAGGAGTACCTTGATGAGGAGGGAATCAAGCACGAATTTTCAGCACCATACTCTCCACAAAAAAACAGAGTTGCCGAAAGGAAGAACCGAATGCTCATAGAGATGGCAAGAACAATGCTCGATGAATACAAGACTTCGGATCGATTTTGGGCGGAAGCAATTAACACCGCTTGCCACGCCGCAAATCGACTCTACCTTCATCGACTACTCAAGAAGACTCCTTATGAGCTACTCACCGGTAACAAACCAAACATTTCATATTTTCGAGTTTTCGGCTCTCCATGTTATATCTTGAACAAGAAGCCCAGGACTTCAAAGTTCGCTTCGAAGTCCAATGAAGGTTTCTTGCTTGGTTATGATTCGAACACTTACGCCTATCGTGTTTTCAACAAGGCCTCCGGACTTGTTGAAGTGGCACGTGACGTAGTGTTCGATGAAACTAATGGCTCCCAAAAGGAGCAAGTTGATCAATGTGAATTAGGTAAATAAGAAGCTCCTTATCAAGCATTGAAGAGAATGGCTCTAGGCAAAGTTCGACCACAAGAGTCATCGTCACAAATACAAAAGGAAAGTGAACCACAAGAGGAGATCAACAATCAAGGGGGAGCTTCGATACAAGATCAATCACAAGAATATGAAGATGATCAACAAATCAACGAGGGCAACCACTCAGGGGGAGAAGAAAATGATCACCAACACACAACTCTCCAAGTGCCACACCCAAGAGTACACCAATGCATTCAAAGGGATCACCCAATCGACAACATCATCGGTGACATCCAAAAGGGAGTAACCACTAGATCTCGTATAGCTAATTTTTGTGAGCATTACTCGTTTGTCTCCTTTTTGGAACCACGCAGGACTGAGGATGCATTGAAGGATCCAGACTGGGTGGTTGCAATGCAAGAAGAGTTGAACAACTTCAAGAGAAACGAGGTTTGGGAACTTGTGGCAAGACCCAATGCAAATATAGTGGGCACCAAGTGGGTCTTCCGCAACAAGCAAGACGAACACGGAGTGGTGAAAAGAAACAAGGCATGACTTATGGCCAAAGGTTACTCACAAGTTGAAGGTTTGGATTTCGATGAGACTTTTGCCCCAGTAGCTAGGCTTGAATCAATTAGAATATTACTTGCATATGCTACTCACCATGATTTTAAGCTGTATCAAATGGACGTGAAAAGCGCCTTCCTCAACGGACCGATCAAGGAAGAGGTGTACGTGGAGCAACCACCCGGGTTTGAAGACGAAGAGTTCACCGACCACGTATATAAACTGCGTAAGGCTCTCTATGGCCTCAAACAAGCTCCTAGAGCTTGGTATGAGTGTCTTAGAGATTTCTTAATTGATAATGGTTTTCAAATTGGCAAAGTAGATTATACATTATTCACAAAGAATCTAGATAATGATCTTTTAATTTGCCAAATCTATGTTGATGATATAATTTTTGGGTCAACTAACCAATCTTTCTGTGAAGAATTTAGTAGAATTATGACAGGCAAGTTTGAAATGTCAATGATGGGAGAATTGAAGTACTTCTTGGGATTCCAAGTGCGGCAACAAAGGGAAGGAACATTCATAAGCCAAACCAAGTACATGCAGGACATACTCAAGAAGTTTGGCATGGACAAGGCAAAGCCCATAAAGACTTCCATGGCTACGAATGGCCACTTGGATCTCAATGAAGATGGACCGAGCGTCGACCAAAAGGTATATCGCTCCATGATTGGATCTTTACTCTATTTATGTGCATCTAGGCCAGATATTATGTTGAGTGTATGTTTGTGTGCAAGATTTCAAGCCAACCCTAAGAAATGTCACTTGACAGCCGTAAAAAGAATCTTGAGATATTTAGTTCATACACCCAACCTTGGTCTTTGGTACCCAAAAGGCTCCAAATTCAATCTCATTGGTTACTCCGATGCAGATTATGCCGGGTGCAAAGTTGATAGAAAAAGCACCTTTGGCACATGCCAATTCCTAGGAAGATCTTTGGTTTCTTGGTCATCTAAGAAACAAAATTCCATTGCATTATCCACAGCCGAAGCGGAGTATGTTGCATCCGGGAGTTGTTGTGCACAACTCCTTTGGATGCGACAAACTCTAAGGGATTACGGTTACAATATAAACTGTATTCCTCTCCTTTGTGATAATGAGAGTGCCATTAAAATAGCCCACAATCCAGTTGAGCACTCTAGGGCTAAACACATAGACATAAGACATCATTTCTTGAGAGACCATTCCATGAAAGGAGACATAACCATCTCACATGCCAACACCCAAAAACAATTGGCCGACATATTCACCAAGCCACTTGATGAAAAGCGTTTTTGCGAACTCCGAAATGAGCTAAATATTCTTGATTCTCGTAGTGTGGCTTGAAAAGTTGCATACCTGTATGATTGCTTCAAAAATGTTGATTGAATTGTGAAAATCATCCCTCTCCATTTTTCTCTCGAAAAACTATGCCAATTATTAGATCTTGATGAATTTTGATCATTGTATGATTGTTATATGCTTATTGGTCAAATTCATCAAGATTACTTGAATTGTTTTGCCTCTCTATTCTCTATTATTGAACCTTCAAATATATATGAATGGGCTATGCAATTCTTTCCTGGTGACCACGGACTAGTCCGTGGTTACTCGGACTAGTCCGCCCATGCAGACTAGTCCGCAGAGTGCCGGTTAGGCCGGACTAGTCCGATAGACCACGGACTAGTCCGATATAGGTCTCTGGATGACTTCGGACTAGTTCGGTCATGTCCGGACTTGTCCGATTTTTGGTGTCCATAACCCTAGCCGCCACCAAACCCTAATCTCCTCCTCCCTCTCCTCCTCGTCAAGCGGAGAGCGAAGAAGACGAAGAAGATGACGAGAGGACAGACAACAAAGAGTGAAGAACCTAGGACCTTCCTCTCTCTCTTTTTGGTGTCTTTATGCCAAAGGGGGAGAGATTGAGGGGGAGTCAAGTCTTAGCTTTAGCTGTAATAGGATGCGAGGAGAGAGCCTTCTCTGTACTTTTATTTGTGATTGTAATAGTTTAACACTGTTCTCATATTAAGTTTGGTCTTGTGATGAATTGCTCAATTTATTTGCGAGTATGTGATGAAAACTGCATTTTTGCTCCTGGAATGTCATATGCACTTGGTATCGGTTGATTAATGTAAATTCTGCCATTCTCAATGTATTCATGCACTTAGTATGCATCCCACCATAAAGAATGCACATATGGATAATTCTCTTGTTGCTTGATGTATTTTTGAGTCATATGTGCATACTTTATGAAAATCTCATTTTTTGCCTTATTTTGTGAAATTTCAATTGGTTGTCATCAATCACCAAAAAGGGGGAGATTGAAAGTGCATCTAGGACTCCCTTGTGGGTTTTGGATGATTTATGACGAGCAATTGGGATCCTAATCCTTTTGTTGAGATGAATGCAGACAAATAATGGAAAATGAGAAAAATGCAAAAAAGAAGGGAAATGAGAAGCAAAGTGAATTTGAGATCAAGGAGAAGAAAATAGTAGATTATTATGTATGGAGTGTGTTAAGGAAACACACCCAAGAGCTCAATCACTTTCAAGTACACACATACAATGCACAAAGTTATACAGGACCGGACTAGTCCGATATCAGCCGGACTAGTCCGATATCACTTTTTGCACTAGATCGGACAAGTCCGGTATCCACCGGACTAGTCCGATATCTTTCTGATCCACTTCGGACTAGTCCTCCCCAATGCGGACTAGTCCTCAACACAATGCACAAGTCACACAAAATCGGACAAGTCCGTTGTGATCCGGACTAGTCCGATATTCTTTCTGATCCACTTCGGACAAGGCCGGTGTCTACACGGACTAGTCCGATATACACACTGATCTAAATCAGACAAGTCCTCCAAGTGCGGACTTGTCATCCTAAACACTTAGGGTTTCATATGTCCGGACAAGTCCGATGGCGTCCGAAGATTTCCAGTAGTGAAATCGAACAAGTCCGTTTTCAACCGGACTAGTCCGATATTCCTGGACACTTAGAGTTTGCTACACACAGCACACCGGACTAGTCCGGTGACCACCACAGACTAGTCCGATCTTTCTGAACCGTAACGGTCACTTTTAGAAACCCCATATAAATAGAGGTGCACGGCCCACTTTTACACACTCTCGAACCCTAGCGCCGTCACACCTCCCAAGAGACTCAAAAACCACCTCTCTCCATGAAATTAAGTGCAAAATCGATCAATCTATTGAAGATCACTTCTAGATCATTGGAGAGACACTTGGCACACATCATTGAGCTCTTGGTTTGATTCTCTAACACACTCTTGCGTTTCAATTTGTAATTTTCGAGTGTGTTATTGGTGGCTTTGTAAGTTGTAATCAAGGGAGCTCTCAACGTGTGAGAACGCCCCTTCAACTTGGTTATTTACCCTTTGTGATTAGTGGAAGAGGATTGGGCTTCGTGGCGATCCGATGAGGGAAGGGTTGGAGAAGACCTGGTCCTTTTGTGGGCTCCTTAACGTGGACGTAGGTTGCCTTCGTGGTAGCCGAACCACAGGATAAATCGTGTGTCTTTTCCTTTTGCGTTCTTCATCTTAATTGATCAACTTAATCTAGGGTTTGATTCACTTTGTTCAATTTGAGTTAAATTGTTGAACAAGAGCCTTAATTATAATAGAATTTGACATACAACTATTAAACTGTCATTCAAGTTTATATTTCCGCTGCAAACATTAATGAATCAATCAAATTGACTGAACTTGATCAACTTAGCCCGTGAAAACCGGACTAGTCCGCACTTTACCGGACTAGTCCGATATCTCTGGTATTGACTTTGTTGTTGAGTGTTACAAGAACCGAGAAAATTCAAGAAGGCCTATTCACCCCCCCCCTCTAGGCCTACATTCACATATTCCAGAATCTCCCATGTGATAAAATTCCTATCTCGCGAGTAGATTCCAACTACTCGACTTCTACCGAATTCCTATGAGCATAATCATAGCAGTGTCTACTCAACGGGCCGTAGACCTACCCAAGACTCCATAGGATCTGTGGGCCATGTGAGTGGATGTCAAACACCTTAAACGTAATGCACAATCATCTGAAGACGTAAGGTGAAATAAAACTGCAAAACACAGTAAGGAACTTAAATGCAAACCGGGGCTTGTCTGAATGCGAGTATGAGTCTATGTTAGTTTCTGGCAGCTGGACCTCCAAGGCTTTCGGCTGCTCCTCGACTTCAGCTACTACACGATATGCATATACTAGGTATAAATGATTTTGTGAATAATTAATATGCTTAAGGTGGGGTGATTATATTAAGATAAAATAAGATAATTATCTTAATTGACTTTGGGATTTTTATGGTGGATACTAGATATTATAGAGAAGACTCTTGCAATGAACAGGAGATGATAAAGGATGTTTGTCATTCTTAACAATTATGGTAAGCAATAATCTTCTCTAAATTTTGGTTGAAATTTTTGGAGATGTATTATGGCTACCAAGGGTTGTATCATGTAGAGGGGGTCTAACTTGTTCTAGGAAAATTTGTTTCACAATTTTCTGAGCTTCCTACAGGGAGAAATTGATTTTTTTCAAGTATGGGTAAATTTATGGAAATTGATTTTCCATTTTTCTCAATTTATAACTACATAGAGGTTTGAAACATTTATCAAACCAGTATTTTAAGTCCAAAGAGCTTGGAACTTTTACTGAAGATCAAATGTAATAACTATAGGGTTCCGACCAAAATTGGGAATTTTCTAGTTAACAGGATCGTAGGAATGAATTCTCTAAGAATTTTTTTATCTGAATTATGGATAAATTCCTATAGCTTTTCATATAAATCCAAGTGCACCACTGGACAGTATTCTTCATGCTGGTTCTAACAAAATTTTTTTGGGAATTTTTGGTTACTTCTACTGGAAGTTATGGATTTTCTAAGTTGGGATTTAATCTGGATTTATTTTCCTATTGGAAATTTCAAATAAAAGGGGCTGGTCCCATTTCATTTGAATGGGCCAATCGCATCTGGGCCACACCGGGGGCCACGGAGTTCAACCGCACAGCCGCACCGGATCCAATGCCGCAGCTGATCACAGGCGTTCGAATAGGCGCTGACAAGTGGGGCCCATAGGCCTTCGTGTACCTCGCGACGCGACGGCGCTCCTCGCTGGAGCCGCGGCGGAGCTTCGCCGGACTTAGGTGTGTCGACCTCCGTTTGGCCTCGCCGTGACCGCCCAACCCTAAAATTGACCACGCAAGCCGATGGTGGTGTCCAATCACGCCGGCGATGGCCGGAGATGGCGGCGCGACGGTGACAACGGAGCTAGGGTTTTGGCCTTCGTCGGAAATGGCTCAATAGCCTCGGGAAAGGCTCGGGAAGGTTCCTGGAAGCACCAGGAGTATGATTTGGGGGTCAGATTGGGGTGAAATCGTCGGCAAGGCTGAGTTCGACGGCGAAGTGCGGTTTTTCAACCGGCGGCCTTGAAAACTTGAAATCTTAGATACTCGGTTGATAACTTTCAGGGTTTTGGGGCATGGAGCTTCCTTAGGACACATAGAAACTATCTGCTAACCAGATTTAAGGATGATTGCAAGAATGAAATGAATTTAAGCGTGAAGCTTTGCTGTTCTATTGAGAAACCGATCGGTTCTCGAACAAGAACTCAAGTTATACTTCATGTCATAAGCTTAAATTCTGTGAGCATGAACTAGAGAGGATTGTGAACCTTTTTTCTTAAGAGATCGAGGCTGGAGATGGTCTAGAACTGGTGTTCGACGGCGAGACAGTGAATGTTTCTTGGCGGCTTCCTCGGCGGCGACTGGGAAACTTCAAAATATGCCAAGCAGAAACTATGTCACGATCAATGACCAAATGGAATACGTAGAGGAGTTTTTGACACGCCTTTTATCTACTTACAGCTCGGGAAGACATGGCTGCAATCGTCAGTGAGAGCTCAGTCGAACAGGGGCGGCGAAAATGGCGTGAACCGGGATGGTGTCCAACGGCGATGGCCAAGGGGTATTTATAGGGACTGAGGGGAGAGGGGAGCGTGCCACAGCGTCAAGCAGGCAAGCAGCTCGGTCGATGCATGCGCGTCGCGGTGTCGCACACTGCCGGCGTCGAATGGCGGGGCGAGCTGGAGACTGGGCACCCCCCCGTGGGTTTCACTCGAGTGCTTTGGCTGACAGTGGACCCCACCTCCTCTTATCTACTACCCTTCTCTGTAACTTCAATTCTCCTATCAAATTTTGTCCAAAAATTCTAGATTTTTGCGGGGAGGCTCAAATAAATATCTAGAATTTGATTCTGCAATTGGATTTTGATTTGGAGCAAGTTTCAATTGAATTTCAAATTCAAATTTGAATTTGAATGAAATTCAATGGTGCCTCTGTTTTAAATAGCAATTGAGTTCCAAAAATTGTGAAACTATGGGAATAAGTCAAGCAAGTTATGCTGACCATGAGTGTGTGTTCAAATCTTGATGTTCAAGCTAGTTGAACGGAATTAAAAATTTGAATTCAAAACATGGTTTGAATTTGCTAAGCATCTCAATTAAAATAGCAAATGGAGTTCAAAATTTATGAAACTTTGCAGGAAGTCCATTTGGAATATTAGAAAACCATAGAAAAAATTATGGCCTCTGAATTGAATAATTTTGACAGGCCAAATATACAGTAGTATATATTCAATTTATATTAATTTGAATATCTATTTGGTACTGCATATTAAATTGGCCTAGCAATCTTTCTTCCAATAATTCCAAACTTTGAAGAGTGGTCAAAAGAATTAATCTAAGTTTATTGGTGAAGTTCATTCCTCATGTTAATAAATTTAAGCATGAGTAGAAGAAAAGATTTGATGAGATCAAGTTTATAAACATGGCTATATTTAGTCTCCATTAGGGTTAACAACCAATTTACAACTGAACCTCATATGAAGGAAAATGTGGGATTTTACACATAGAGATTTGGAATATTGATCAACCCAATAATTGAAGTCCAATGAACTTGAAATTTTACTCGTGATCAATTGCATTGATAATAGTGTTCTGACCAAAATTGGAAATTTTCCAATTAACAGAACTGTAGGAATGAATTCTTTAAGCAATTTGATTATCTGAATTATGAACAAATTTCTATGGATTTTCATACAAATCCAAGTGCACCACTGGAAATTATTCTTCATGCTGGTTCTAACAAAATTTATTTGGAAATTTTTGGCCGATTCTACTGCAAGTTATGGATTTCCCAAGTTTGGTAAAATCCTAGAATTATTTTCGGAAGGGAAACACTTAAATAAATCGGCCGGGCCCACTGGTTTAAAATTGACCAATCGCAGCAGGGACGCACTGGGGGCTACGGGGTTAACCCGCGCAGTCACACCAGATCCCTGGCCACACCCGGATCCCGCAGCGAATGACTCGTAGGGTCCACGATCGTCTTCAACCTTGGGCTGGCGCTCGCGCGGGGCGGCGCCCGCGGTGGTAGCTCGCCAGCGATCTCGCTGCCGGCCAAACAGCTGCGCCAAACTCGCCAAGACTTGCTGCATGGGGGTTTCCGGGGGTGCTGAGCACGACGGTGAGGTCGGCATCGGCTGAAACGGACCGTAAACAACCGTGCGACGGTGGCGGCGGCGGTGAGGGCTCGCGCCTACTTAAACTCACTCAACTTAAGCTCAAACAACTCGGGAACTCCTCCAAAGGCTCCCTGGGATCTGAAGGATCAAGAATCTAGACTAGGGAAGAGTGGAAACGACCGCGAGATATGAGTTCGACGGAGAAGTATGGGTTTTCAACCGGTGACTGCGAAATCTTGAAATCTAAGGTGCTCGGTTGATAACTTTTGGTGCCCTTGGGCAGGGAGTTTCGCTGGGCATATAGAAGCTATCTGCTAACCAGATTAAAGGATGGTTGCAAAAATGAAACAAATTTAAGCGCAAAGCCTTGCTGTTCTATTGAAAAATCATTCGGTTATCAAATAAAAACTCGAGCTACACTTCATGTCATAGGCTTAAATTTGGTGAGCATAAACTAGAGAGGATTGCGAACCCTTTTGCTTAAGGTATCGAGATTGGAAATAGCCTAAAACTGGAGCTGGACAGTGAGATAGTGAAGGTTCTTGGCGGCTTCCTCGGCGGTGATCGGAAAACTTCAAAATACCCCAAGTAGAAGCTATGTCACGATCAATGACCAAATAGAATACATAGAGGATGTTGTGAAGAGACTTTTATCTACTTACAGCTCGGTGAGAAATGGCTTCAATCGTTGGCGAAAACTCGACGAACATAGGAGGCGGCAATGGCGCGAAACCGGGGTGGAGTTCGACGGCGACGGCAAAGGGGGGTATTTATAGGGACGGGGGGACGAGCGGAGCTCGCCACGACGCAAGCAAGCAGGCAGCTCGGTGGCTTGCATGCCGCGTCACGGTGTCGAGCGCTGCTGGCGTCGATCGGCGGGTAGAGCCGGATACAGAGCACCCCGTGGGTTCACTCAAGTATGTCAGGCTGACAGTGGGTCCCACCTCCTCTTATCCTCTTCCCCTCTATGCAACATCAATTCTCCTACCAAACTTGATCAAAAAATTCAAGATTTTTGTGGGGAGGCCAAAGTAAATGTCTGGAATTTGATTCTGCAATTGGATTTCGAATTGGAACAAGTTCTAATTGAATTTCAACTTTTAATTTTAAATTGGATGTAATTCAATGGTGTCACTGAATTAAATAGCAATTGAGTTCCAAAAATTGTGAAACTTTGAGGATAAGTCAAGCAAGTCATGCTGACCATGATGGTGTGTTCAAATCTTGATGTTAAAATAAGTTGAACTGAATTCAAAATTTGAATTCTAAATATAGTTTGAATTTTCTAAGCATCTCAAATAAAATAGCAAATGGAGTTCAAAATTTATAAAACTTTGCAGGAAGTCTATTGGGAATATTACGAAGCCATAGAAAAATTTATGGCCTCAGATTTGAATATTTTTGACAGGGCCAAATATACAGTAGCATATTCAATTTGTAACTAATTATAATATATATTTGGTACTGCATATTAAATTTGACCTAGCAATCTTCATTCAAAAAAAATCCAAAATTTGAAGAGAGGTCAATACAATTAATCTAAGATTATTGGTGAAGTCCATTCCTCATGTTAATAAAATTTAGGCATGAGTGGAAGAAAAGAATTGATGAGATCAAGTTCATAAGCATAGCTATAATTGGTCTCCATTAGGGTTGATAACCAACTTACAACTGAACCTCAAATGAAGGAAAAAGTGGAATTTTACATTCCTCACCCCTTAAAAGAATCTTGTCCCGAGATTACAAAAGGAAAGATAAAAGAACAAGATCTAAGGAACATATGACGTTAACAAGTCCGAATAGTTTGTTCTAAGATATTCCTCGCTTTCCTACGTTGCTTCATCAACGGTGTGGTTTCCCAACAAGACCTTGTAGAAATGCAAGGTGCGGTTTCTTGTGGTACGAGTTTTCTCATCGACTATCTGAGTTGGATGCTCAGAGTAAGTAATATCTGGTTGGAGAGCTTCAAAATCCTCCATATGGACTTCCGCTGGGTCCTTGAGATATTATCTCAACTGTGAAATGTGAAACACATTGTGGGCCCCTGAATGCGACGCTGGCAGCTCTAGCCGATAGGCTACAGGTCCGCATTGCTCACTTATTGTGAATGGTCTGATGAAACGTGGAGCTAGATTCCCTTTTACTCTGGAGCGATGAATCTCATTCATTGGTGATACACAAAGGTAAACGTGATCCCCGATATCAAAGTGAAGGGGTCGACGTCATTTGTTCGCATAGCTTTTTTGACGAGACTGAGAAGCCTTGAGGTTTGGCTTGAATAATTCGTACTCGTTCTTCGGCTTCCTTTACCAAGTAATACCATATATTACTCATTCACTGGATTCACACCTGTTCAAAGGTGTGCTGCACTTCCGGCAATAAAAAGCTTCATATGGTGCCATTTGGATGCTAGTCTGATAACCATTGTTGTATGAAAACTCCGCCAATGGTAGATGATCATCCCAATTCTTCCATGGTGAATGGCACAGGCGCGGAGCATATCCTCTAGTACTTGGTTTACTCGTTCCGTTTGACCATCAGACTGTGGATGGTAAGCTGAGCTTCGAATCAACTTGGTACCCAAAGATGCGTGGAGCTGCTCCCAAAATAGAGCAATGAACAAGGTTCCACGTTATGATATGATAGTGTGGGGTACTCCGTGTAGACACAGGATCCTGGCAATATACAACTCTGCATATTGTCGTGTCACATATTTGACATTGACTGGAATAAAGTGAGCTGACTTGGTGTGTCGGTCGACTATCATCCAAATCGAGTCATGCTTGCGAAAGGTGAGAGGTAATCCAACAATGAAATCCATGCTGATGTCCTCCCATTTCCAGGCCGGTATTCTTAAAGGTTGTAGTTGTGCAGCTGCCTTTAGATGGTCGGCTTTCACTCGCCGACACATATCACATTGGGATACGTACTTCGCTATCTCCCTCTTCATCCGAGTCCACCAAAATATATTCTTCAAGTCTTGGTATAATTTGTTACTCCCCGGATGAATAGAATATTTGGACAAATGATCTTCGTCCAAAATTTTCTTCCGAAGTCCCACATTGCGGGGTACCACGATAAAGTCTTTGAACCAGATGGTACCGTCATCGTCACATCAGAAACACTTCATCTCCCCCTTTTTCATTCTTTGGTGAAAATGCGATACGCCCTTGTCTCTCTTCTAAGCCTCCACAATCTCTTCCCTTATGGTTGGAATGAGAGCTAAATTATAGAGCGCCCCATACGGAACCAAGTAGAGACTCGGTCCTTCTTCCTCTATCAAGGTGATAGAAAGGTTATTGACATGGGACTTGCGACTCAATGCATCCGCGACTACATTTGCCTTTCCAGGATGGTAGTGGATCTCAATTTCATAGTCTTTGATTAATTCCAACCATCTTTGATGTCACATATTGAAATATACCTGGGTGAAGATGTACTTCAAGCTTTTGTGATCGGTGTAGAGATGTACTAGGTTGCCCCATAGATAGTGTCTCCACATCTTTAATGCTAGTACCACGGCAGCGAGCTCAGGATCCTGAGTCAGATAATGCTGCTCATGGTTCTGAAGCTGCTGTGATCCACAAGCGATCGCCCTTCTATCTTGCATTAATACGCAACCCAAACCAATGCCAGATGCATCACAATAAACATCAAAAGACCTGGTTGTGTCTGGTTGAGCTAATACCGGTGCTATTGTGAGGTGTTTCACTAATGCTTGAAAACCTTCCTCACATTCCTTTGTCCATGCATATTTCTTCCCTTTCTTCAAAAGTTCCGTCATTGGTTTAGCTATCTTGGAAAAACATGGAACGAACCTCCGATAATATCCTGCTAAACCCAGGAAGCTTCAAACTTCATGCACAGACTTTGGAGACTCCTATTTGATTACTTGTTTTATCTTACTTGGATCAACTGCAATCCCTTCGGCGGAGATGATGAGCCCTAGAAATGGCACTTGGCTGATCCAGAACTCACATTTGCTGAACCTAGCGTACAACTTGTGGTCTCGCAATCGTTGAAGCACGATATGCAAATGTTGTGCATGTTCTTCTTCGGATTTTTAGAACACAAGGATGTCATAGATAAAGACCATGACAAACTTGTCCAAATACGGCATGAACACCAAATTCATGAGATACATGAAATGGGCCGGTGCGTTGGTTAATCCGAAGGACATGACAAGGTACTCATATAATCCATAACTCGTCGAGAATGCTGTCTTAGGTATATCCTCTGGTCGAATCCTGATCTGATGATATCCAGAGCAAAGATCCATCTTTGAAAATACCCGAGCACCCACCAATTGATCGAACAGAATATCGATACGGGGTAGTGGATATTTGTTCTAGATCGTGATAGCAATGAATGGATGATAGTCCACACATAGTCTCATCGTTTTATCTTTCTTTTCCACGAGCAATGCGGATCAGCCCCAAGGTGATGAACTTCGACGAATGAAACCCTTGTCCAAAAGTTCCTTCAGCTGCTCTTTCAATTCTGCAAGTTCTTTAGGTGCCATCTTATACGGCTTCCTCGAGATCGGCACTGTTCCCAATACAAGTTCAATCTTAAACTCGACATCTCTTTCTGGTGGCATGCCAGGAAAAACGTCCGGATACTCACATACTAATGGAATGTCTTCGAGTTTACAGGCCTCGGTTTTATAAGTAGTTGGAGTCACATGGATATTACTCTCAAGAGAGAGAGTTTGGGGAGAGTGGACCGGAGAATTTAGATATATCCTCTTAGGAACGATGTCAATAATAGCACAATTGTATTGCAACCATGCCATCCCTACGATGACATCTAACTTCTGATGCTCTAGTATAATGAGAGAGATAGGGTATATGTTCCCTCCCAGATTAAGAGGTACCCTATGTACCATCTTATCAGCTACTACTTTACCACACGGAGAACAAATCATATATGTGGTTTTTGTGGAAATGATAGGCAACTGATATTGATTGACATAAGACTTGCTTATAAAGTTGTGAGAAGCACCGGAGTCAAAAAGAGTGCCTACAGGATGACCAATAAGAGAGAACGTACCCGTGAGTATGAGTGCACCTTCCGGAATGTCCTCGATGGCGAGGTGGTGGACGTTGCCAGTTCTGGTGGCTGGCTTCTTGGGTTGGTTGCGAGGCTGGTTTGCCCCCAGGTACGATGACTGTCCTCCGCTCTGCGGGCAGTCCTTGGCAAAGTGCCCCGTACTTACAAATATATAACACGTGTACGGGGTCTGACCGACACAGAATGGAGGACAGAATCCCGGTGCACGCGATGGAGGTAGAGGTGCACGCGGAATCATCCCTTGTTGCTGCTGTGGCTGAAAGTCGGGGTTGTTGAACTGGCGACCCCGAAACATCGGTGGCTTCCACCTCTGGCCAGATGGTGATCGATACACCATGCGATACTTCTGAGGAGTACCCCCTCCGCTGCCTTGCAGAGCACTCCTTTTCTTCTTGTCAGAGAACAGCTCCCTAGCAGCGTCCTCCTGCACGATCGCGGCATTGACCAAGTTGTTGAAGCTGCCGCCGTTGAACAAGGCAAGCTTGTCCTTCATCTTGGGGTTCAAACCCCGATAGAAGCATTCACGCTTCCGATCTTTAGTACTCACTTGGTCCTGAGCATATTGGGCCAAGTGGTTGAATGCCTTGGAGTACTTGTAAGCACTCTTCCTCCTTGCATTAGCTCCAAGAACTCTTGAAGCTACCTCCTCATAACACCGGGTGGTATGTGATAGGCACGAAACGCCTCCTGGAACTCGTCCCAGCACGTGGCATAGCTGGCCGGTCATGCGGCAAGGCAATTTGCCCACCACACACCAGCCGACCCTTGTAATTGTTGGGCCGCGAATAGGGTCTTTTGATGTTCGGTCACTCGTAGCAAACCAAACTTCCCTTCGATGGAGCGGAGCTAGTTGTCAGCCTCTAACGGTTCATCGGCCTCCATGAAGACCGGTGGGTGCGTTGACATGAAGTCCAAGTATGAACTCGGAGAAGGATGTCGTGGACCCGCATCTGGTCACCCTCCATGATGGGATGAATGCTGAACCAAAGTCTGCAGTAACTCAGTTTGCTCGTCGCGCGAGCCAAGCACTGCGGCGAGAACCTCCGCTAGACTCCTTGGAAGTTCAGGAGGTGGTGGTGGAGGAACTTGTTGCTGCGGTGTCGCAGCTGTCTCCTAGGTCGGAGATTCGTCCTCACGACCACGATTTGAACCTCCCATCTCAGGCGTCGAGCGCGTACGCACCATTATGCAACTGACTTAAAATCAGCACATGTTTTCTTTTCCTTTATCCATTTCACATTCAGTAGTGCGACTATTGACAAGGGAATAAGTGCATAACATTCACATATATTGATAAAGTACAAACTTTATACAAGATATATTATCTCATGACCAAGTTTACAGTAGTGTACTCCAAAACGATGGACTCCCACTACGGAATTGCATCTCTACCATACTTGGTCCCCATGAGATGTCATACACATCTTGTCATCTTAGACATACCCACTGCTATTCTTAATATGATACAAACATGGCCACAAAAATAAACACGAGCAACTACTAAACTATATGTTGCCCTGTGATGGCAGAAGTGCTGCCACATCCCACTCCAATACGTCCTATTCGACGTACTCAAGTTCCTCAGGATCTTCTTCTTCCTCTTTGTCGTTCGGAATTGGTGCCACAGGTGCGGTTGCTGGAGCAAGAGTTGCTACCTCACCCACCATTGATGATGTCGCGGCAACTAAAGATTTCACATCAGCCAGTAGAAGAAACATCCTCAAGTCCTCCAGATGGTACCGTCATCGTCACATCAGAAACACTTCATCTCCCCCTTTTTCATTCTTTGGTGAAAATGCGATACGCCCTTGTCTCTCTTCTAAGCCTCCACAATCTCTTCCCTTATGGTTGGAATGAGAGCTAAATTATAGAGCGCCCCATACGGAACCAAGTAGAGACTCGGTCCTTCTTCCTCTATCAAGGTGATAGAAAGGTTATTGACATGGGACTTGCGACTCAACGCATCCGCGACTACATTTGCCTTTCCAGGATGGTAGTGGATCTCAATTTCATAGTCTTTGATTAATTCCAACCATCTTTGATGTCACATATTGAAATATACCTGGGTGAAGATGTACTTCAAGCTTTTGTGATCGGTGTAGAGATGTACTAGGTTGCCCCATAGATAGTGTCTCCACATCTTTAATGCTAGTACCACGGCAGCGAGCTCAGGATCCTGAGTCAGATAATGCTGCTCATGGTTCTGAAGCTGCTGTGATCCACAAGCGATCGCCCTTCTATCTTGCATTAATACGCAACCCAAACCAATGCCAGATGCATCACAATAAACATCAAAAGACCTGGTTGTGTCTGGTTGAGCTAATACCGGTGCTATTGTGAGGTGTTTCACTAATGCTTGAAAACCTTCCTCACATTCCTTTGTCCATGCATATTTCTTCCCTTTCTTCAGAAGTTCCGTCATTGGTTTAGCTATCTTGGAAAAACATGGAACGAACCTCCAATAATATCCTGCTAAACCCAGGAAGCTTCAAACTTCATGCACAGACTTTGGAGACTCCTATTTGATTACTTGTTTTATCTTACTTGGATCAACTGCAATCCCTTCGGCGGAGATGATGAGCCCTAGAAATGGCACTTGGCTGATCCAGAACTCACATTTGCTGAACCTAGCGTACAACTTGTGGTCTCGCAATCGTTGAAGCACGATATGCAAATGTTGTGCATGTTCTTCTTCGGATTTTTAGAACACAAGGATGTCATAGATAAAGACCATGACAAACTTGTCCAAATACGGCATGAACACCAAATTCATGAGATACATGAAATGGGCCGGTGCGTTGGTTAATCCGAAGGACATGACAAGGTACTCATATAATCCATAACTCGTCGAGAATGCTGTCTTAGGTATATCCTCTGGTCGAATCCTGATCTGATGATATCCAGAGCAAAGATCCATCTTTGAAAATACCCGAGCACCCACCAATTGATCGAACAGAATATCGATACGGGGTAGTGGATATTTGTTCTAGATCGTGATAGCAATGAATGGATGATAGTCCACACATAGTCTCATCGTTTTATCTTTCTTTTCCACGAGCAATGCGGATCAGCCCCAAGGTGATGAACTTCGACGAATGAAACCCTTGTCCAAAAGTTCCTTCAGCTGCTCTTTCAATTCTGCAAGTTCTTTAGGTGCCATCTTATACGGCTTCCTCGAGATCGGCACTGTTCCCAATACAAGTTCAATCTTAAACTCGACATCTCTTTCTGGTGGCATGCCAGGAAAAACGTCCGGATACTCACATACTAATGGAATGTCTTCGAGTTTACAGGCCTCGGTTTTATAAGTAGTTGGAGTCACATGGATATTACTCTCAAGAGAGAGAGTTTGGGGAGAGTGGACCGGAGAATTTAGATATATCCTCTTAGGAACGATGTCAATAATAGCACAATTGTATTGCAACCATGCCATCCCTACGATGACATCTAACTTCTGATGCTCTAGTATAATGAGAGAGATAGGGTATATGTTCCCTCCCAGATTAAGAGGTACCCTATGTACCATCTTATCAGCTACTACTTTACCACACGGAGAACAAATCATATATGTGGTTTTTGTGGAAATGATAGGCAACTGATATTGATTGACATAAGACTTGCTTATAAAGTTGTGAGAAGCACCGGAGTCAAAAAGAGTGCCTACAGGATGACCAATAAGAGAGAACGTACCCGTGAGTATGAGTGCACCTTCCGGAATGTCCTCGATGGCGAGGTGGTGGACGTTGCCAGTTCTGGTGGCTGGCTTCTTGGGTTGGTTGCGAGGCTGGTTTGCCCCCAGGTACGATGACTGTCCTCCGCTCTGCGGGCAGTCCTTGGCAAAGTGCCCCGTACTTACAAATATATAACACGTGTACGGGGTCTGACCGACACAGAATGGAGGACAGAATCCCGGTGCACGCGATGGAGGTAGAGGTGCACGCGGAATCATCCCTTGTTGCTGCTGTGGCTGAAAGTCGGGGTTGTTGAACTGGCGACCCCGAAACATCGGTGGCTTCCACCTCTGGCCAGATGGTGATCGATACACCATGCGATACTTCTGAGGAGTACCCCCTCCGCTGCCTTGCAGAGCACTCCTTTTCTTCTTGTCAGAGAACAGCTCCCTAGCAGCGTCCTCCTGCACGATCGCGGCATTGACCAAGTTGTTGAAGCTGCCGCCGTTGAACAAGGCAAGCTTGTCCTTCATCTTGGGGTTCAAACCCCGATAGAAGCATTCACGCTTCCGATCTTTAGTACTCACTTGGTCCTGAGCATATTGGGCCAAGTGGTTGAATGCCTTGGAGTACTTGTAAGCACTCTTCCTCCTTGCATTAGCTCCAAGAACTCTTGAAGCTACCTCCTCATAACACCGGGTGGTATGTGATAGGCACGAAACGCCTCCTGGAACTCGTCCCAGCACGTGGCATAGCTGGCCGGTCATGCGGCAAGGCAATTTGCCCACCACACACCAGCCGACCCTTGTAATTGTTGGGCCGCGAATAGGGTCTTTTGATGTTCGGTCACTCGTAGCAAACCAAACTTCCCTTCGATGGAGCGGAGCTAGTTGTCAGCCTCTAACGGTTCATCGGCCTCCATGAAGACCGGTGGGTGCGTTGACATGAAGTCCAAGTATGAACTCGGAGAAGGATGTCGTGGACCCGCATCTGGTCACCCTCCATGATGGGATGAATGCTGAACCAAAGTCTGCAGTAACTCAGTTTGCTCGTCGCGCGAGCCAAGCACTGCGGCGAGAACCTCCGCTAGACTCCTTGGAAGTTCAGGAGGTGGTGGTGGAGGAACTTGTTGCTGCGGTGTCGCAGCTGTCTCCTAGGTCGGAGATTCGTCCTCACGACCACGATTTGAACCTCCCATCTCAGGCGTCGAGCGCGTACGCACCATTATGCAACTGACTTAAAATCAGCACATGTTTTCTTTTCCTTTATCCATTTCACATTCAGTAGTGCGACTATTGACAAGGGAATAAGTGCATAACATTCACATATATTGATAAAGTACAAACTTTATACAAGATATATTATCTCATGACCAAGTTTACAGTAGTGTACTCCAAAACGATGGACTCCCACTACGGAATTGCATCTCTACCATACTTGGTCCCCATGAGATGTCATACACATCTTGTCATCTTAGACATACCCACTGCTATTCTTAATATGATACAAACATGGCCACAAAAATAAACACGAGCAACTACTAAACTATATGTTGCCCTGTGATGGCAGAAGTGCTGCCACATCCCACTCCAATACGTCCTATTCGACGTACTCAAGTTCCTCAGGATCTTCTTCTTCCTCTTTGTCGTTCGGAATTGGTGCCACAGGTGCGGTTGCTGGAGCAAGAGTTGCTACCTCACCCACCATTGATGATGTCGCGGCAACTAAAGATTTCACATCAGCCAGTAGAAGAAACATCCTCAAGTCCTCCAGATGGTACCGTCATCGTCACATCAGAAACACTTCATCTCCCCCTTTTTCATTCTTTGGTGAAAATGTGATACGCCCTTGTCTCTCTTCTAAGCCTCCACAATCTCTTCCCTTATGGTTGGAATGAGAGCTAAATTATAGAGCGCCCCATACGGAACCAAGTAGAGACTCGGTCCTTCTTCCTCTATCAAGGTGATAGAAAGGTTATTGACATGGGACTTGCGACTCAACGCATCCGCGACTACATTTGCCTTTCCAGGATGGTAGTGGATCTCAATTTCATAGTCTTTGATTAATTCCAACCATCTTTGATGTCACATATTGCATAAGTAAAATATTTCGGCCATGAAACATTTCTTACATAGGTATAGTGCGCTAATTCGAAACTATGTGCCAACTGTCTCAACTTCTGATCTGCCAGAACCAAGTTTGCAACCATAGGAATTAAACACAGCTACACCAAGATTCAGGCCATGAGTGAAACATAAAGTTTATAGAGGACTTGCTAAGATTTCCATAAATGTATATATATGACCATGTTACTATTCTGGATTAAAAGCTAGAGCTATCTAAACTTGACAGATGAACTGACGACTGTTGTTCAACAGCAGCCCTGCAGTTCACTGTTTTGAGCTCGAAATTTGTATTGCCTAAAATTCAAATCAGGAAAAAATTTAAATAAAAAAACTGTATATCTCCTTCTACCCTTTTCATATATGTATCGCAATAAGGCAGAAGATTTTTCTACAGTGGGTTATTGCAAAAATACAGAGATTGGTACTATGGTAGGGTCATCTGGAGCAGTTTAAGCATACCCCCAATTTCAACAGGGTATCAAGCTTTTCTGCCTTTATGGTCAACAGAAAAGTTATAGAGATCTTCGAGAACTTTCCATCCATATAGCGTACCCCTATGTTCAATCCTAACTAAACAAGATTACAACCTGGCGAAGTTGAGCAAACTTTAGCCAGAAATCAAGAATCTTGGTGCTAACACAATGTCGAATCGAAACTCATTTTGCGGAGTCCAAACCTACAGCACCTGATAGTCAGACTTTCCAAAATATAATGCATCCATTTTTGTCGTTGGGGATGGTCAAGTATCAATGTTCATACCGACGGTACTACGTGCCTCACCAAATAAAATTCTAACCGGTATTTCCGGATACGTTTATAGGTGGCCCTAATATCATTCACTCGCAAACGTGTTCTACACGGGTCGCTACCGTAGTCAATGCTGCAAAACAATCCCCTGTCACACCTTCACACCTCAAGGGCGGTACGGGGAAACACGACAGGCAGTCACAATAATATATATGAAAGTAAATGCATATGACTCTAGTGTGAGTCGCCCTCGAGCGAGGTCATGTCTCGAGGTACATGGCTGTAATACATCCGTACAGCAAAGACTCCCGCAAGAACCGGCTTATACACGCTCGGGCATACGTGTTTCGCATGCTCCCATAGAACATGAATAGTTCTAGAGATGCATACTATCGGGTTATACACCACCCGGCGGGGGGTACCACTAACTTTGAAGCACACTGGAGTACCACATGTCATAGGTCCTCAGAAACATAAAAAGCTTCAGAGACTCCTATTAATATTTCCGTGCCAAGACATGGAAAGATTTCCATGCTACCTCTCGCATGGTGAGCTTACTGCAACTGATCCGCTTACGGTGACGTACCTTACCTCTTACCTGACGTCGGAGCGTCGTTACAGAATTTATAACATATATGTTAGTTTACCACCTTTATATCTTATACTAATAATACTCCTTATAAGGGCATATAACTAATTCCTCACTCAAATCCTAATTTTTGAAAATATGCTCTTTTCAAGTACACTGTTCCCAATGATGCTCTGATACCATGTCTGTGGGGACCAGAATCCTGACCTCCAAGGATCTCATTGGGTGGTGTCGTGCGATGCGACACCCAACAGTATTCAATAAAAGAACGAGAACAATTTACAATACCAAGTCTTTATTGAAAAGCACAGCGGAAGTTTTATAATACTAACGAAAGGAAAGAGAACTATACATCATAGCTACGCTCTCAGCACTAGCTATGCAAAAGCAAAGTCATCCATGCCCTGGATACTTCGCACTAGCAACACCCAATTTACGGTGGTGTGCAGGTGTAACACCCTCATTTTCATGCATCATGCCCTACATGCACTCATATACATGTTTAACATTAACCCATAACAAGAGGAACAAGTTTAAAATTGATTTGGAGCAAAACCGCACTTAAAAATGTAGCAAAGTGCGGACTAGTCCGGTTTTGCTGAGGACTAGTCCGATTTCTCTCTGACTAAAACGGACTTGTCCGATTTTGTGCGGACTAGTCCGATATTCCATATCCTTGAAAATTTGCTAAGTCCCTGGACTTTTCCGGACTAGTCCGGTGTTCCAGCGGACTTGTCCGTTTTCCTCTCTGTTCAAATTCGGACTTGTCCGATTTTTGGCCAGACTTGTCCGATTTTCTCTCTGGACGACTTCGGACTAGTCCGGTCCTTTCCGGACATGTCCGATATTTCGCGACTCCGTGTTGATCTTTTGTTTTACGACTTGTTTCTTGGGTTTCACATTAAGTGGGCCTAGGGACATCGTGCCTAACTCTTTTAGAGCACATGTGGGACTCTAAACCGGCCTCTACTCATCCCAAAACTCGAAATCCATCTAACCCTAGCCTCCACCTCTATATAAACAGCCCCACCCCTTGGTTTGACATCTATTTGCCACTTTTCCACCCACCCAAACCCTAGTTTATGGGGAGCCACCATCAAGGAGGGAGGAGAAGATCCCAAGCAAGAAGAAGAAGAGGAGGAAACGAAGAAGGATAAAGATCTCCACCAAGTTCCGTCCTTCACCACCAATTCATCTCCATGTTCATCACCAACCCTAGATCATCAAGATCCAAGTGCTACCTCCAAGTTTCTTGGTTCATTGGAGTTCTAAACACCTGGTATACCTTCTATTCTCTTTTCCTTATGTAAATTCAACCCCTAATCTCCGAATTTACGTCGATCTAGAAAACCCTAATCTGCTGATCTCGCAGAGTGCGGACTTGTCCGGTCCCTAGCGGACTAGTTCGATCTTTTGGTTAAATTGTGTTGAATTAATTCTAAAATTTGATCTAATCAACTCCAAACCTGTATAAACTTGTTAAAAGCTATTAGAACTAGTTAAAGATCATTAAAAGCAATCTAGTAACAAGTTCTACCTTGCAGTTCCATCGATCATGCATGTCATGTCATATTGAGTAATATTTGTGCACTCTTTGATTGTGTTTCTTGTCTTGTATGTTTATTGTGTGGATTAGACGGATTTGCGCTAGAAAGTGCCGCGGAGGATCTCCAGCACCAGGAGTTTGAAGGCTTTGACCCTAATCAACAACAAGATCAAGGCAAGTGTCCTTGAAGCATATTGATCCTGTTTTTAAAATAAATGTTTTGTTTGTAAAACTGCATGCTTGTGTCAATTTGATGGGAAATCCTATGGTAGGAAGTTTACTAGACTTGTTAAACCACCCTTGTCACCTGAAATTTATGGTAGAGAGTCGGGAAGGATTTTTACCTTTTGCTTCGCTTAATCAACTGGGATGAGAATAACTATACCACTCAATTTAATTATGCATGGATGAGATTATGGTTAACATGAACTGGTTAATATGGTATTGTAATGGGTGATCTAAGCAAGCCTGGTATGTGGATGGGTTGGATGTTATGGTGGTTTGCTTGCTTTAGATCTAAGGACCGGTTCATGCGAGAATAAGCCAGGACTACAGTGCCACCACGAGGCCAAGTATGGGTGCGGCGTGATTAATTAGGGCTTTGCTAGTGCTGTTTGGACCATTGTGGATGCTCGGGGAAGGGGTAGTCGGATTGGGTTTGTTGATGATTGGTGGGACTACCCTGGGATCCGAATGGCTCAAGACGGGGGCCCTTGGTTGAAGATGTGCTCAGTTGGAGGCATCGCCACCGGTGAAACCTCAGTGGAGTCAAAATAGGCTAGTAATCCCTTTGTAAAGGCTATTTTGTGATCTCTTGGCCATACACCAAAGGAAGTGTAATTGGCATAAGGGAGGTTCTTTAGTCGCCGATGGGTGATGAAATCACGAACACGTGGGTAAAGAGGTACAAACTCTGCAGAGTGTATTAAAACTATCATGATAGCCGTGCTCCCGGTTATGAGCACCTGGACAACTTCCATGATTAGAGGGAAAATTGGAATTTGGGATGATTATGGTTTGGTAATGGTTATGGTTGATATTATGATTATGGTTATGGTTATGGGATGGAGTTATGGATTTATCTCTGGTATTGAATATGGTTATTGGCAATGGTGAAATCTGGACTTATTGATGATGGTAATGAATTCAGTTCGGTATTATGGTATTACTTATGATTATGATGGGATTACTTCACATACATATGATATATATAATAATGCTTTTCAAATGTTTTACTGTACTTTTCAGCACTTTGCCATTATTATTGTCGTCATTTGAATTAGCCACATGTCATACTTTCCACACTTGCTGAGTACGACATGTACTCACTCTTGCAATCCCCCCCCCCCCCCAACAGTTGCAGGTCAGGATTGGGAGTTTAATGGCGATAATGCAGAGTTCTAGGCCGTGTCTACCGTCAGCTTTGCCTGTGGTGTTGATTGGAGCTGCGCATACATACCCTGTCGCTTATGCTGCATAGTTGCTTAGTTTGCTTAATTAGTTTATTTCCGCTGCATTAGTTGAACTTGTCATTAATATTCATTAGAGCTTGTATTCGAGGATATAATGAATTATGTAATAAGAGTACTTATTTAATAATTTGAGCTGTGGTAATTATCTGTTTATCATTTGTGAATCACTCGTGTATGTGTGTTGAACATCCTGAGCACACATATACGTTAGCTTGGTTCATTTTTCGGAACCGGGCATCACAGATTGGTATCAGAGCCACAGGTTGACCGTAGGATGCATCCTAGATAGAATGGACACTTTAGAGCACATAGGAGCACTCAGGAACCGATGTGTTTTTGCTTGGAGTGCTGTTTGCTATATATATTGTTTGCTTGTGTGCTTAATAGAGGATTTTGGGATGCCTTAGCATTGCCATGTCCACCTAGGCTAGTGTAGCTAGCTGTTTAGTTTCATATCCCTTGATGCATATAGTTTGGGACGTTCTCTAATTCTTACCTATTGCTTTTCTTCAGATGGTGAGGACTCGCAACCAGAGGGATGGCAATGATGAAGAGGAGAACAATGGAGTGCCTCGGAACAATAATGGGCAAGGATCTACTCAGGGAGGTATCAACATCGAGCAGCTATTGGCCATGCAAAACCAGCTCATGCAGACCATGATACAGACTATGGGACAGCTGCAGGCTGGCAATATCAACAATCAGCCCCACACGCCTCCACCGCCACCCCCGCCTCCTCATAACCGGTTGGGAGAGTTTATGAGGACTAGGCCGCCAACCTTTGCTCAAGCCGCTGACCCTATGGATGCGGATGATTGGCTCAAGTCCGTGGAGAAGAAGCTAGCTATTGTCCAATGTAGTGACCGGGAGAAGGTGCTATTTGCTTCTCATCAACTAGTTGGAGCAGCTGCGGATTGGTGGGATTTTTATTGCAATTCTCATGAGAACCAAGAGAGAATTACTTGGGCCGAATTCAAGGAAAATTTTCGTTCTCATTATGTGCCCGAGGGAGTTACGATATTGAAGAGGCAAGAATTTGAGAATTTAAGGCAAGGAAGATCAAGCGTGAGTGAATATCTCAATAAATTCACTCAACTCTCAAGGTATGCGCCTGAGGATGTTAGTCGGGACAGCCGGAAGCAATACTTGTTCATGAGGGGCTTGAACAATGAGATCCAAGTGCAACTACTCAACTGCAATTATGCCAATTTTCAGAAACTTGTGGACAAAGCAATTGTGGTTGAGAACAAGATCCATGAGATGGAGCAAGAAATCAAGAGAAAGGCGCTGTATCAAGGACAGCAACAAGGAAGTAATGTGCGCCCTCGCCTTGCACCACCCAATGTGCCTCATTACAGCTCCTCTATTCCTGCTCAGCGCCCTGGTTATGCTCCACGCCCAACTCAGTTTGTGCAGCAGCGCCCTGTTATGCAAGCACCTAGGCCTCCAATGCCTTATGCGCCTCGTGCTGATTTTCCTGGAGCCAATGTTCAAAACCAAGCTCGTCCCAATAATTCAGGTGGAGTTAAGAAGTGCTACACTTGTGGAGAAGCTGGACACTTTACGCATCAATGTCCTAAGTCGGGCCTTGGTCAAGGAAGCAATGCACCGAGGCAAAACCCAAGACCTAATGGAGGACAACCACAAGGAAGCTGTGGACAGCAGAATTCTGCTCGTGGCAACATGAACCATGTCTCTACGGAGGATGCTCAACAAGCGGATGACGTGGTCATTGGTATGTTTCTCGCCAACTCCAACCCCGCGACTATGTTATTTGATTCTGGAGCATCACATTCATTTATTGCATCGAAGTATGTTGCCAAGTATAGTTTGCCTATCTCTCATATGAAGTTTACTCTGTTGGTTAAGTCTCCTGGAGGAGAGATGAGGACAAATATAGTATGCCCAAAAGTAAGCCATAGAATAAGGGGGTAGACTTCTCCGCCAACCTTATAGTTTTGGATTCTCAAGGATTGGACATTATACTTGGTATGGACTTGTTGAGGAAGCACAATGGAGTTATTGAGTGTGCCACAAAGACGGTGAAGTTGACTAATGAGGAAGGGATCACCGTAGAATTTGAAGCATCTCAAACTGCACCGAAGCAATTGAAGCTAAATCATATGGACGGTGCCACAATTGAGGAGATTCTGGTAGTGTGTGAATTTTTGGATGTGTTTCCAGATGAGTTGCCAGGTATGCCACCCGATCGAGAGATTGAGTTTGTTATTGATTTAATACCTGGAACTGCACCTATAGCTAAGAGGCCGTATAGGATGCCTCCTATGGAATTAGCGGAGCTCAAGAAGCAAATTCAAGAGAAATTGGAGAAGGGTTTTATTCGCCCAAGCTCTTCACCTTGGGGAGCGCCCGTTCTATTTGTGGACAAGAAGGATGGATCCCAAAGGATGTGCGTGGATTACCGAGCTCTCAACGAGGTAACAATCAAGAACAAGTACACCTTGCCCCGTATAGAGGATTTGTTTGATCAGATGAAAGGTGCCTGTGTATTTTCCAAGATTGATTTGAGGTCGGGATACTTTCAAATGAGGATTAGACCGTCGGACATACCCAAGACAGCTTTTAGGACACGGTATGGATCTTATGAGTACACCGTGATGTCTTTTGGATTGACAAATGCGCCTGCCTACTTTATGTACCTCATGAATAAGGTCTTCATGGAGTACTTGGATAAGTTCGTTGTGGTGTTTATTGATGATATTATGATCTACTCGAAGGATGAGAAGGAACATAAGGAACACTTGGGGCTTACATTGCAGAAGCTACGAGAACACCAATTGTATGCCAAGTTCAGTAAATGTCAATTCTGGTTACGGGAAGTCTCTTTCTTAGGCCACATTATTTCCGGAGGAGGAGTATCAGTTGACCCAGGGAAGGTGAGAGATGTGCTTAAGTGGGAACCGCCACAGAACGTCAAGGAAATAAGGAGTTTTCTTGGAATGGCTCGATATTACCGTCGATTCATCAAGGACTTCTCCAAAATAGCCAAGCCTATGACGGAATTTCTAATGAAGGGATGGCACTCCGATGGACTCAAGCTTGTCAGAATAGTTTTGAGGAGTTGAAGAAAAGGTTGACAACAGCCCCAGTTTTGGTATTGCCGGATGTAAGCAAGAGTTTCGACATCTATTGTGATGCATCGAGACAAGGACTTGAGTGTGTATTGATGCAAGAAGGTCAAGTGGTCGCCTATGCGTCAAGACAATTGAAGAAACATGAGCAGAATTACCCAACGCATGATCTTGAACTAGCAGCCGTGGTACATGCATTGAAGATTTGGAGACACTATATTCTTAGACATAGGTGTGAAATTTACACGGATCATAAGAGTTTGAAGTATATTTTCACACAAATGGATCTGAACTTGAGGCAATGAAGATGGTTAGAGCTCATCAAAGATTATGATTTGGGGATCAACTATCATCCGGGAAAAGCCAATGTAGTGGCCGATGCTTTGAGTAGAAAAGGAGTAAGTCATCAACTCACGGTTCAAGAGTTACCATTCGAGTTATGTAAAGAGTTTGAACGGTTGAACCTCGGGTTTGTAAATGAGACGAAGATGATGGAGTTAAACCCAACCTTGGAGCAAGAAATTCGAGAGGCACAAACGACAGATGAGGAGATCAAGGAAATCAAGGAAAGGACTGAGGAAGGGAGAGAATTCAGATTTGATGAAGACGAATATGGTACCTTATGGCTTGGAAAGAGAATCGTTGTGCCTAATGTAAAGCATATTCGGGAGACAATATTAAAGGAGGCACATGACTCGCCTTACTCGATTCACCCCGGATGTACGAAGATGTACAAGGACTTGAAGGCTTGCTATTGGTGGGATAGCATGAAAAAGGACATAGCCGAATATGTGGCATTGTGTGATGTGTGTCAACGAGTCAAGGCGGAACATCAAAGGCCAGCTGGACTATTACAGCCATTAAAGATTCCGGAACGGAAGTGGGAAGAAATTGGAATGGACTTCATAGTTGGGTTACCACGTACTCAGTCCGGGTATGACTCAATTTGGGTAATTGTGGATCGCTTAACCAAGTCGGCTCATTTTGTCCCTGTGAAGACCAAGTATACAGCTGCACGATTGGCCGAAATATACATGGAGCATATTGTGTGTCGACATGGAGTCCCTAAGAAGATAGTCTCGGATAGAGGTTCTCAATTTACCTCCAGATTTTGGCAAAAATTGCATGAAGCTTTGGGAACGAGGTTGAATTTTAGTTCAGCATATCATCCTCAAACGGATGGACAAACCGAGAGGACCAATCAGATTTTGGAAGACATGTTAAGAGCTTGTGCTTTAAAGCATGGGAAAAGTTGGGACAAAAGCTTGCCATACGCGGAATTTTCATACAACAATAGTTACCAAGCAAGTTTGAAGATGTCACCATATGAAGCACTTTATGGAAGGAAGTGTAGGACACCTTTATTCTGGAATGAGGTAGGAGAAACTCAAGTATTTGGTCCGGATGTGTTGCAAGAAGACGAAAAGCAAGTCCAAATAATTCGTGAAAACTTGAGGGCTGCCCAATCAAGGCAAAAAGGCTATGCGGATAATAGGAGAAGGGAATTAGCCTTTGAAATAGGAGATTTTGTTTACCTCAAGGTGTCACCAATGAGGGGTCATAAGAGGTTTAACATAAGGGGCAAGCTCGCACCTCGCTATATTGGACCATTCAAGATTTTGGACAAAAGAGGAGAAGTAGCGTATAAGTTGGAGATGCCAGCTCATCTTTCGGATGTACATGATGTCTTTCATGTTTCCCAGCTCAAGAAGTGTTTGAGAGTACCGGAAGAACAAGTGCCAATGGAAGAATTGGAACTAGAGGAAGATTTGACGTATGCCGAGCAACCGGTCAAAATCTTGGAAACTAAGGAGAGAGTCACAAGGAACAAGGTCATTAGATGGTGTAAAGTTCAATGGAAGCACCATACCGGAAAAGAAGCGACGTGGGAATTAGAGGATGATCTCAAGAAGGAATTTCCCTATCTCTTCTCTTCCGCGTCGAATCTCGAGGGCGAGATTCATTTTAAGGGGGGTAGGTTTGTAACACCCTCATTTTCATGCATCATGCCCTACATGCACTCATATACATGTTTAACATTAACCCATAACAAGAGGAACAAGTTTAAAATTGATTTGGAGCAAAACCGCACTTAAAATTGTAGGAAAGTGCGGACTAGTCCGGTTTTGCTGAGGATTAGTCCGATTTCTCTCTGACTAAAAACGGACTTGTCCGATTTTGTGCGGACTAGTCCGATATTCCATGAATCCTTGAAAATTTGCTGAGTCCCTGGACTTTTCCGGACTAGTCCGGTGTTCCAGCGGACTTGTTCGTTTTCCTCTCTGTTCAAATTCGGACTTGTCCGATTTTTTGCCAGACTTGTCCGATTTTCTCTCTGGACGACTTCGGACTAGTCCGGTCCTTTCCGGACTTGTCCGATATTTCGCGACTCCGAGTTGATCTTTTGTTTTACGACTTGTTTCTTGGGTTTCACGTTAAGTGGGCCTAGGGACATCGTGCCTAACTCTTTTAGAGACCATGTGGGACTCTAAACCGGCCTCTACTCATCCCAAAACTCGAAATCCATCTAACCCTAGCCTCCACCTCTATATAAACAGCCCCACCCCTTGGTTTGACATCTATTTGCCACTTTTCCACCCACACAAACCCTAGATCGTGGGGAGCCACCATCAAGGAGGGAGGAGAAGATCCCAAGCAAGAAGAAGAAGAGGAGGAAACGAAGAAGGATAAAGGTCTCCACCAAGTTCCGTCCTTCACCACCAATTCATCTCCAAGTTCATCACCAACCCTAGATCATCAAGATCCAAGTGCTACCTCCAAGTTTCTTGGTTCATTGGAGTTCTAAACACCTGGTATACCTTCTATTCTCTTTTCCTTACGTAAATTCAACCCCTAATCTGCGAATTTACGTCGATCTAGAAAATCCTAATCTGCTGATCTCACAGAGTGCGGACTTGTCCGGTCCCTAGCGGACTAGTCCGATCTTTCTGGTTAAATTGTGTTGAATTAATTCTAAAATTTGATCTAATCAACTCCAAACCTGTATAAACTTGTTAAAAGCTATTAGAACTAGTTAGAGATCATTAAAAGCAATCTAGTAACAAGTTCTACCTTGCAGTTGCATCGATCATGCATGTCATGTCATATTGAGTAATATTTGTGCACTCTTTGATTGTGTTTCTTGTCTTGTATGTTTATTGTGTGGATTAGACAGATTTGCGCTAGAAAGTGCCACGGAGGATCTGCAGCACCAGGAGTTTGAAGGCTTTGACCCTAATCAACAGCAAGAGCAAGGCAAGTGTCCTTGAAGCATATTTATCCTGTTTTTAAAATAAATGTTTTGTTTGTAAAACTGCATGCTTGTGTCAATTTGATGGGAAATCCTATGGTAGGAAGTTTACTAGACTTGTTAAACCACCCTTGTCACCTGGAATTTATGGTAGAGAGTCGGGAAGGATTTTTACCTTTTGCTTCGCTTAATCAACTGGGATGAGAATAACTATACCACTCAATTTAAGTATGCATGGATGAGATTATGGTTAACATGAACTGGTTAATATGGTATTGTAATGGGTGATCTAAGCAAGCCTGGTATGTGGATGGGTTGGATGTTATGGTGGTTTGCTTGCTTTGGATCTAAGGATCGGTTCATGCGAGAATAAGCCAGGACTACAGTGCCACCACGAGGCCAAGTATGGGTGCGGCGTAGCTGATTAATTAGGGCTTTGCTAGTGCTGTTTGGACCATTTTGGATGCTCGGGGAAGGGGTAGTAGGATTGGGTTTGTTGATGATTGGTGGGACTACCCTGGGATCCGAATGGCTCAAGAGGGGGCCCTTGGTTGAAGATGTGCTCAGTTGGAGGCATCGCCACCGGTGAAACCTCAGTGGGGTCTAAATAGGCTAGTAATCCCTTTGTAAAGGCTATTTTGTGATCTCTTGGCCATACACCAAAGGAAGTGTAATTGGCATAAGGGAGGTTCTTTAGTCGCCGACGGGTGATGAAATCACAAACACGTGGGTAAAGAGGTACAAACTCTGCAGAGTGTATTAAAACTATCATGATAGCCGTGCTCCCGGTAATGAGCACCTGGACAACTTCCATGATTAGAGGGAAAATTGGAATTTGGGATGATTATGGTTTGGTAATGGTTATGGTTGATATTATGATTATGGTTATGGTTATGGGATGGAGTTATGGATTTATCTCTGGTATTGAATATGGTTATTGGCAATGGTGAAATCTGGACTTATTGATGATGGTAATGAATTCAGTTCGGTATTATGGTATTACTTATGATTATGATGGGATTACTTCACATACATATGATATATATAATAATTCTTTCCAAATGTTTTACTGTACTTTTTAGCACTTTGCCATTATTATTATCGTCATTTGAATCAGCCACATGTCATACTTTCCACACTTGCTGAGTACGACATGTACTCACTCTTGCAATCCCCCCCAACAGTTGCAGGTCAGGATTGGGAGTTTAATGGCGATAATGCGGAGTTCTAGGCCGTGTCTACCGTCAGCTTTGCCTGTGGTGTTGATTGGAGCTGCGCATACATACCCTGTCGCTTATGCTGCATAGTTGCTTAGTTTGCTTAATTAGTTTATTTCCGCTGCATTAGTTGAACTTGTCATTAATATTCATTAGAGCTTGTATTCGAGGATATAATGAATTATGTAATAAGAGTACTTATTTAATAATTTGAGCTGCGGTAATTATCTGTTTATCATTTGTGAATCACTCGTGTATGTGTGTTGAACATCCTGGGCACACATATACGTTAGCTTGGTTCATTTTTCGGAACCGGGCGTCACAGCAGGGTTCCCACTTGGTTGTAAACCCTTGAGGGGGTGCAGCCTCGTCATCAAACCCGTCATCAGTTGTATAATCTGCAAAAACTTGTTAACTGCAAATGTGAGCATAAGGCTCATCAAGACTGACCCGTCTCACTAGACATATGCAGGGGTGAATACTAAGCATAGGTAAAGTAAAGCATAAAGTACTCGCCTACAAGTGGATCCTTATAGTCATGTTTTAAGTAGCACATGACATTCTTCAGGCACGGCATCATAGACTCCGCAATCAAACAAGAAACGATTTGCCAATGATAATGTAAAATCCCACTTAATTATAAATATGAAATTCAGTTGTCAGTTAAATTCAAATTTAATTGGGTTCAAGATATGGTCATGTACATAAACTTGAACCTATTCAATTCTTTCTTCCTCTCATGTTTAAAATTTTATTAACATGAGAAACATACTTCACCAATAATCTTAAAATAATTCAAATATCATCTCTGCAAAATTTTGGAATATTTGAATGAGGTTTGCTTGGGCAAATCAATTTATAGTACCTCATATACTAAAATAATCAAAATAGAATATAGCTACTGTATACACATGCCCTGTCAAAAATATTCAAATCTAAGGCTATAAATTTTTCTATAGTCTTCTAAAATTATAAATCAGCTCCTTGAACAGTTTAATGAATTTTGAAATCCATTTGCTATTTTATTTGAGACGCTTAGTGAATTTGAGTCAAGTTTAAATTCAAATTCAAAATCTGGTCCAAATATACTTGAGCATAAAGATCTGAACACACAATTATGTTCAGCACGTTTTTCTTGAGATACACATGAAGTTTCATGATTTTTGGAGTTCATTTACTATTTTAAAATGAATTACTAAGTGGCCAGTTGCTGTAAGGCTGACTGGTGGGGCCCACCAGTCAGCATCCAACATGCAGCCGCAAATCAGCGCGCGCTGCGCGCGCCACCGCGATGGCATGCACCAGCGCGACTGCGTTAGCTGTCCCTCCTCCAGATCCCTACAAATATCACTCCCCGCTCTTCCTTATCACTTCCCAGGTTGATTTTTCTTCCTTCCTCATGCTGAGCCGACGCTCTGCTCCATTTCGCTCCTGTGCGCTGTTCCAACCGCCGGCACCGCGCGTCCGTTGCCAGCCAACCGGAGGCCTCTCACGCCAAGCTCTCAACAAGAACGTGATGCGCCACCCTCTCCTCTTTCAACCGGCAAAACTTCGGTGATGTTTCCTAAACCATCGACGGTGATTTTGCGGTTCTGCTGGTTGACCTCGGAAAGGACTCATCGTCGCCTCTCTGTTCCACCGTCGTGCCCCCGACTCAGGCCACCGTAGCTCTCAACCACAACAGCAAAGTGGTGCGCCGGGGCACGCTCTGCACGACGGTGAAAGCCGTTCCTCATTTACGTGAGTATTGAGCAACTTATCCAAGTTTTAATCTCGGCCGAAGCATATGAGCTCATTAGGTTTCCATTTCAATTCGGTGTGCACATGTAATTATTCTTCAAAATTGCTTGAGAATAGTTTCTTCATTTCCTTGTGCACCCTCTTGAGCTGGAATCATCAAAACTGATCAACCCTAGCTCTAGAATCGTGAGTTTTTCCTTCCACCATTGAGAAACCGCCCCTGTCGCTGTCAACGGTTGTTTGCCAGCCGTTACACGACGATTTCACCTCCCTATCATTTCCCTCATGGTTACAGGAGACTTCCCCAACCTTTTCCGAAAGTTTTAAGCCACGGGGCGACGATTCTGACATGGCCGGAACCCTAGCTGTCGCAGACACCGATGCGCCGCCGTTTCCAGCCGTCGGCAAGCTTCACCGACCCCACCATCGTGCTCGGCGCATGATTTTAGGGTTGGGCGCCTAAGAATAGGCATTGCGGTGGCCGGGAACTTGGTTCCAGCGAGGCTCGCCGGAGGGCGCCGCCGCTGTAGCTTCGGGCGCCGCCCACGTCGGGAGGTTGACGATGACACCACGGGCCCCGCATGTCAGCGTCTGTTAGTCCCCCGTCGGATCAGGTGTGGCCACGGGATTTGTTGTGGCCACGCCGTTTTTTCTGTGGTCCAAGTGTGGTTTGAATGCCACTGGTCCATTTTAAAACTGTGGGGCCCACTGTTTAATTCAAAATTTCCCCTTGTAATTTAATTCCAGATTTGGCTCCAACTTAGAAAATCCATAACTCTTTGTAGATTGATCCAAAAATCTTCAAACAAATTTTGTTTGAAAGCCCTTGATCTCTAGTTTCTGTTAGTATCATATGGGATCTATGAAAACCAGTTTTCAATTCTGTAGAATGAAATCTTTCCGAATACAAATAGATTTTTCCCAGCTAAACCTTTCACTAGAAAAATCCCCAAAATTCATATAAAATACTTTGACCTGTTCTTGGCTACCACCAAAAGTTTGGGAGAAATTGAACCTGTATAACCTAATCAAATTCAAAATCCCTTTCTTCTGTTCAGTTATAAAATAGAACTGTAACCAGGAATTTAATCACACTTCTAAATTCAATTTCTCTTAGTATACTTGCTCTAAAAATCTCAAGTAAAATCCTGTATAACCCATATGATCTTAAATTTCATGTTGTACAGTTAGTTTGGTATGAAAACCTGCATGACTTTCTGTATAATTCAATTGCCTTTTCCTTCATTGAATTATTACAGATGTTCAGTTGCTTTGTTATGTCCCAAATTTGATCTGAACCTTTCTTTAGTTAGATACTAGCTCCTATAAAAATTTCAGATTTATTAGACCTAATATCCTGGCCCATATTCAATTCCCAATCTGAATGTTAATTGAGAAACTAAATTCAGTTATAAAATAATTCCAGAAATTCTTAGCAACATAAGAATTCAATATCTCTTTCACAGAAACTTAGAAAATTGTAAAACCAATTTTCCTACAACCAGTGAGACCCCCTCTACATGATACCACCACTGGTAGCCATGATACGTCTCCAAAATTTCAATCAAAATTTAGAGAAGGTTATTACTTACCATAATTTTTAGGAACAACAAACTTTTTGATCATCTCCTGTTCTTTGCAAGAGTATCCCTTGTAGTCCCTAGCCTCTGCCATAAAATCCCAAAGCCAAAGAAGATTGTCGGTGGTTTGGAACCGGCAGATCTCCCTACACTGCTAAAGTGATAGGGGAGTTTGATGTTCGGTATGCGCGCGGAGATTCAAGAAAGTGAGTAGGAAATGACATAGGAGACACAAGAGTTTACGTGGTTCGGGCCGCCTGAGCGTAATACCCTACTCCACGGGTGTGTTGGTGTTGTATTAGCTGTATGAGCTTGTGTTGAGCGTCAATGGCGTGTGTGTCTAGCCCCTGAACGTGTCGTCGGCCTGTCCTTTATAGTACAAGGGCAGGCCGTTATAGGTTAGCCTGGCCCGACATGTGGCCCCGGCGGTTACTAGTATTGACACTTATTTAACACATTTAATTGCTCTTAATGACCCTGTAACGGGCTTTGACAGCACCGTTACTGGTGTTAAGATCGTCCGTTTAAGTGTCATTAATATGGTATAAATGACACTTAATCGGGTCTTGAAGTCCTTGATTCCCCTTGGAAGATCCGGAGCCGTTGCGGGGGTCTTCCGGAGGTTAAGTGTTCAAGATTCGACGATTGGACACGTGGCAGCTCCGGAGCATACTGTGGGAAACAGTAAGCTCCGGAGCTACCTGACACATGTCAAGTCCAGAGCTTCTCTCGGTCTGGGGTTCAGTCCGGAGGTGCCATTTCGGTACATGGCCCGGAGCTTCCCCCTTGTGGGCGGTAGCTCCGGTTTGGTAGTGCACGTGGCGACCCTGGGATTAACCATGTTGGAGAAGCGGGTCCGGTTATGTCTGACATGTGGGCCTTCGAGTGTCTTAAAATCAAGTATATGACTTTCCTTTGAGATCTTTGTAACCTCAAGGGGTGTACGGTTTCTAGGGTACCGACAGTGGCCCCCTGGACCTACCTCCGGGGAAGACCACTGGGGTGAAGTCATTCCGCCGGAGGTGGGTCCATCCTCGTGACTTTTGAACTGAGTCTTCAAGGGTCTTTGAAGGTGCCGTTGGCAAGGACTTGGAATTAAATCCTCGCCGCGTGGAGTATCCCGCGTGCGGCAGATGAGATCTTTGGCGTGCGGATCTCACGCAATTGAAGGTCGCCGGTTCCCGATACGAAAACCGTATCGGTTCCGCGCGCCTTGTCAGGTCGCCGCCTTTGGGCTTCCCGCCTCTTGATGACAACCGTTCACCTGGGTAAGAACCTCGACTTGATCGTTGAGGTGGTCCCGGGCCCGCTTGTCATCGGCTGGGTGGAATTTTTGGGTGGTACCTTCGACTTCCTTGCGGTTTCCATCCAAGCGTTGCGAGGGCTTACTTAAGAAGGAAGTGCACACCGTCGGGAGTTCTTTACGCCTCTCATCTGTTCTTGCGATCAAACTCCCAACTTGTGCTTCGCTTTTCTTCTCTTGCCTAGCTGTGCCGCGATGGAGTTGGGTCTCCACGAGAGTCACTTGAGGACCGACGGCGATTTGAAGAAGGTCCGGGCCCTCATGGGGTGGTCCTCGGACTTCTTCAACTGCTCGGTCCGTGCTGGTGGAGAGCTCCCATTCGAGAAGGAGCACGCCGGCGAAATGGTGTACTTCTCCTCGTACGCCATGGTGGGTTTGATCCCACCTTTTTCTTCCTTTTTCTTGATGCTGCTAGACTTCTATGGTCTGCAGTTATACCACCTTGGCCCTCACTCCATTCTCCTCGTGTCTATCTTCGTCCACTTCTGTGAGATGTGGGTGGGCATCCCCCCTGCATTGAACTCTTCCGGACCTTCTTCACCGTCCACACCACTGGCCGGAGCAATGAGTACCTTGGCTTCTACTACTTCGTGAAGCGCAAGAATGCCCATTCAAGTACCTCTGATCATTTCCCTCTGGGAAGTGGGATGACTGGAAGAAAGACTGGATAGTCGTCAGAGTGGAGGAGCACAAGAGGTTGGAGCTACCCGATGGTCTTCCCGGCATCGACACGATGATCTGGAGTGAAGCTCCGGTGCTGGCAGAATCTTTCAACCCTGCTTTGACCAGGATCCACCAATGAGTGGAGGGAGGATTGACTCCTCAGGTGGTATTTTGCAATTTCTTGGTCAACAGGTGGGCGCCGTTGAAGAGGAGGGAGAAACTCGCTTGGGCCCTCAACAGCGTGATGGACGACGACCGGGTTGAGACCGGGTTGAAGTCCAACATGGTGGGGAAAACCTTGGAGTTCCACCTCAAGAAGTTCCAGCACGGCATCGACGTCGACGGTGATGACTTGACTCCCCCGTCAGCCTTTCTCCCTCTGAACGTGGAAGTGGAGTTCAGCAGGGAGCTCCGACAAAAGATGCCCGTACTTGACGACCTTGGTGTCGTCGAGAGAAGATCAACCACCTGGGTGGTGATCCCCGAAATGCCCAAAGATGGCTTTGTCTCTTCCCCAAAGCCGAGGGTCGAGGTCGTCGGCAAGGGCAAGGAGCTGGCGGATGAACCCGAGAGTCGGAAGAGGAAGCTGCAGTATGCCGACGGAAGGTCCGTCAGGCCCGCTACTTCCGCCTCGGCTCCTTCTCCCCGGAGGGGAAGGTCTTCTACAACCATGGCGACTGTTCCCGTAATGGGGTCCTCTCGGAACGCGACCGTTCCCGCAGTGGGGTCCTCCCGGAGCGCGTCTGTTCCCGCAGTGGGGTCCTCCCGCGGTGTTAGCTCCGGGCGCGTGACTCCAGCACCTGGGCCGGTGGAGGCCTCTAGGTCCGGGGGTTCTTGCCGATCGAGGAGAGCCTTGACTCGGGAAACGCCCATGGCTGTGACAAGTTCCGGGGGCCCTTCCGGAGCTTCCACGCCGGCTATGACCAGCCCAGAACGCCCGAGAAAAAGGTTCCGCGCAAGCTGGTGCAGAAGCCTCCCAAGGTAATTTTAATCTCTACCTTGGATAGTTGTTTTAATTGTAGCAACTATTTTTAATTTTCTTCGTTCATCATCTGTAGCGTCCCCAAGAAGGGGAGTGAGGCTCCACCCTCAGCCACAGTGTCTGAGGCCGTGAGGGTGGGAGCTTCTGCTCCTGTCCCGGTGCCGCCCCAAGTGGTGGCTGAAGCTGCGACAGCTCCGGCGCCGGCTGTCGTGGTCATGGAACTCGACTCATCCCCAGAAGTTCCCGTGGTAGCGCCGGACCACGGGAGTGAAGATGCGCCAGCAGCACCTGTCCCGGAGGTTGAAGCTCCGGGTCCTGGTGCTGAGATGATGGAATCTTCGGCTGTCGAGCTGGAGGAAGTAGTAATACTGGCCTCTGAGCCAAAAATTGTCAAAGCCCTGGCAGTTGAGCCAGAGGTGACTGATGCCCCGGCGTGCGAGCCGGAAACTGAGGTAGTTCCGATAGTGGGCCGGCTACCTCCGAAGCACCGGCCGCTGAGCCGGTCATTGTTGGAGCTCCGGCCACAGGGCCGGATGATGTTGAAGATCTTCCGGCTCCTGAGCCGGTTGTTGAAGAGGTGACAGAGCTTGAGCCCCCATTGGGAGAGGTGCCCATACCGGAGCCAGTAGCGGCTCCTGCTCTGGTAGCGACGACGTCGGAGGTACCTACGGCCGAGCCGGAGCGCCCAGGCGAAGTCGCTGCCCCCCTGCCTGAGGGGGTGAACGAAGACCTGGTGGCAGGGCCTTCCTCGATGGCGACTGAGGTCATCCCGGAGGACGGCCCTATTGCCATGGAGAATTAAGGGACCACTCTTGTAGAGTGGGACCCAATTTTTGTATCCGAAAACCCGCTGGAACCAGCGGAGGAGACCCCAACAGGTCCGGAACCCATCCCGTTGTCACTGTCCATTGACAACGCATGTTCTAGTCTGCGTCAAGTCCAACTGGCCTTCTTCCACGACAGCAAGGCTCTTGAAGAGGAGCGCCAAACCCTTAGGCGGTGGCGTAATCTGCTCTACTTCGAGACCAAGCTGGCGCAGTCGAGGCTAGCGGATGACCAGGAGTGGATTAAGCGGGAGAAGATCCGCCTGGAGTACTGGGGCAAGTTGCTGGATGACAGGGAGAGTATGACTCGTGCTCTCGACGCTCAATCCCGGGAGATCTACGATCAGGCCAAAGCAGCCAATAATGCGGCCGATGCACGCCATGAACAGCTTGAGGCCATTAACACTGCACTCATCAAGCGTCGAGAAGCACTTGAAGGGAGGGAGAAACGGCTCGAAGATGAAGAGCAGAAACTCCTAGAGCTGCGGGATGACATCCTGAGGAGGGAGGAGGAGCTCGCCGAGAAGGTGGCTCTGGCTGAAAGGGTCTCGAGGAGCGCGCCAAGAAATTGGAAGAGCGCTGCCAAGAGGAAGAGGAGAAGGTCTGGGTGCGAGGGCAGGAACCCTATGAACAAGAGTGTGCCCTTACTGCCAGAGAGAAGAAAGTGAGGGGTAGAGAGAAGGACCTGGTTGACTGCCGGAACAAGATCCACCTCCGGGAGGAGGAGCTCGGAAAATTCGAAAGGCGGGTTGCTGAAAAGATTCAGCAAAACGCTAAAGAAGTTGAGCGCCTTGCCCGTGAGAATTGCGAACTGACGGCGGCCAGGAGATCCTTGTAAGAAATGAAGGGCTTGAGGACTGCGGACTCCCTACAGATTTGGGAGTTCCTGGGCAAAGCCAACGACGCGCTGACACCGATGGGTTTCAGCCCCGTGCGCCCGGATGATCCAGAGCCTAAGCCGGACCTAGCGCTGCAGGCGTTGAGCGCAGCAGGTAGCAAGCTCTCCAATGTGGGCGATGTCATCACGGACCAACTGGAGTTTGAGGGGCAATCCCTGGCGAAGAACGTCGCAGAGTATGTGCTGACGTGCTACACCAGCTGGAACTCCCAATTTCCTCTGGACCCGGTGCTTGAAGGTCCCGTCGAAGGAGAAGGTGAAGCTACCTGAGCCAGCGTATCGGAGGTTGCCCAGAAGGTCGCCCAATTCTTCCATAGGGTCTAGGACCATCTCTATAGTTCTCACTTGTATTTTCTCTTCTTCTTCCTCAATTTTGTAATCCCTTGTCTCCATATGTCATTCCTTGTCGCTAGATGAATGAAATCCCCAAATTTTTGTGAATTTCACTTTTTGTCTTCAACACTTTTGTCTTCACTTGGCCCCCTGGTAGATGTACACAATTTGATTGTGAACATGTACCAAGAGGATATTGCGTTTTGTTGAAGACTCTTTTGCTCCGAACTTGTAGAATTTAGGTTCGAAGTCTTCGATAGTGAAGGCCCCCTGAGGTTGTCGAAGCTTAGAAGTTCCGACATTGTCTATCGCTGGAGCTTAGTAGCTCTGGCAATAGTCTCTATCAACGCGTAGAGCATCGATAGTTAATCCTCCGGGGTGTCGGAGCTTAGTAGCTCCGGCAGTGACCTTTGCCAACACTTAGTTTGTTGGCAGCAGACTCCATTTACGGGGTCTTCTCACCATCTTTTATTCAGCGTCGACGGCTGGCCCCCCTAGGGGAGTCGGAGCTTAGTTAGCTCCGACTTTTCTCCATCAACGTAGATTCTATTTTTCCTGCACACTTAAGCCAAGAAAAATAGTAAAATTCGTTTCTTGTCTATAATTTTGTCGCGGCTTACGATTCTTAAGAAGACTTTAAGTTAAACACGATTTTAAATACAACCGAATGTGTTGTCTTTTCTTCTATATCCAACTGTCCATGGACTCGCCATACTTTGGCCTGCCGGGGTGTAGGTAGAGTGGCGTACTTAGGGTGCTTGACCAGGCTAAGTCGATAACACACTCCAGCCCTAGATTAGCTTGGCGGCTTTCAGGCGAGTTGGCCATGAACAATATTTGAATCCAAAAGAATTGACAATACAACTCGAATCGTATATAAACCGGTCGAACTAAAATTTCTTAAGAATTGCACGTCTTTGTTATAGACAAGAAAGAGAAAAATAAAAATGTTGAGCCTGTACAAATTAAATGCACGTGGAGTCTATTTCACATGAAGATGTCTTTCATTACAGGTCCGAGGTACAGGGGAAACAAGTACACTCTTAGGGTACGGAACCAGGCTAAGCGTGTTTCATTTCTCGTTTGACCCAGGGTAGTTAGCGACACTTTTAGTCCTAAGACTGTGACAAGCGTTGCATGAGCTTTGCAGAACTTTCAGGAAAGGTCCGGCTGCTCTCCCGGAGGAACTACCCGACTCTGTACAATGACTCTATAACATACACCTCAAGTTACTCAAGACTCACCTCTGTGGTATTAAGTGTAGAATTTACGGAGGTGCTCAATGTTCCAAGGATTTGGGAGAGGTGTCCCATCCTCGGTAGCCAAGCGAACGCTTCTGGGACGGGATACTTTAATCACTCGGAAGGGCCCCTCCCAGCCGGGGGAGAGTTTTTTTAACCCTTCTCTGGATTGTATTCTCCGTAGCACCAGATCGCCTTCCTCGAGCTGCCAGTTGTGTACATGCCGCTGGTGATAACGCCGTAGGGCTTGGCGATATAGGGCATTTCGAGCAGCTGCTTGGCACCTTCCCTCCTCAAGGAGGTCTAGGTCTTCACGCCAGAGCTGGTCCTGCGCGGCTTCGTCGAAGGTCCGGACCCGGAGTGAACCCAAGGTGATTTCCGGAGGAAGGATTGCTTCAGCTCCGTACACCAGAAAGAAGGGTGTCTCTCCAATTGACCGGTTTTGGGATGTCCTGTTGGCCCATAAAGTGGGCGGAAGCTCTTCGATCCAGTTGGCTCCATGTTTTTTCAAGCGCTCATAAGTGCGCATTTTAAGTCCTTTAAGGATTTCAGCATTTTCTCTCTCGGCTTGGCCATTGCTGTCTGGGTGAGCTACGGAGGCGTAGCAAACCTGTATGCCGAGGTCTTCGCAATATCCTTGGAATGCGGAGCTTGTGAATTGGGTCCCATTATCAGTGACGATTTTGTTTGGGACTCCAAATCTGCATACAATGGACTGCAAAAAGTTGATAGCAGATTGTTTGTTGATTGTCACAACTGTAGTTGCTTCCGGCCACTTGGTGAACTTGTCAATGGCGACGTACAGGAACCTGTAACCTCCGACGGCTCTTGGGAAAGGTCCCAAGATGTCCATCCCCCACACAGCGAAAGGCCATGTAGGAGGTATCATTTGTAAGGGCTGAGCCGAAGTGTGAATTTGCTTTGCATGAAATTGACATGCTTTGCATTTTTTCACCAGCTCAGTTGCATCCTGGAGTGCTGTAGGCCAGTAGAAGCTATGCCGAAAGGCTTTACCAACCAGCGTGCGGGAAGACGCGTGGTTCCCACACTCGCCTCCATGGATTTTTGCGAGGAGCTCGCAGCCTTCTTCCCTTGTGATGCACCGCATTAGGATGCCGTTGGCACCGCGCCGGTAGAGATCCCCTTCTACCAACGTGTATCTTTTAGCCAATCTGACTACCCGGTCAGCGGATACATCATCATCAGGAAGGATGTTGTCTTTCAAGTAGTTTCGGATCTCCGAGATCCATGCATCGGAACTAACTTGAGCATTTGAGTCTTGCATGCTGGGTTGCTCGGAGCTTCCGGCAGCACCTACGACCCTTGATGGCTGCCATGGTAACAGGGCCATCGGGACCGTCAGCTTCGGGATGCTGATATCGCCCCCTTCGCTTAGTTCGGCAGGCTGAGCTGTGGGTTTCGACAATCTCCGGACAAAAGTTCCGTCAGGAGCCGGAGCTCCGGTTGACGCTTTCGTCGAGAGTTCATCGGCTTCAGTGTTGTGGGCACGCTGAACATGGTGGAGATCTAGGATTTCAAAGTCCTTCTGAAGCCTCTGGACTTCAAGGAGGTAAGCAGCTAGCTGGAGATTATTGCAGGAGCATTCACCCTTCACCTGCTTAATGATGAGCTGTGAATCTCCCTTGACCAGCAATTGCTTGACACCATATGACAGTGCCACCTTTAGTCCGTAGATGAGTGCTTCATACTCTGCCATGTTGTTGGTTGCCTTGAAGTCAAGGTGTACCATGTATTTCACCTTCTCCCCAGTCGGTGCAAGGAGAAGGATTCTAGCTCCGGCCCCCTGCTTCTGCATGGAGCCGTCGAAGTAGAGGGTCTAGTGAGGCTCGGTGAAGGTTGGAGCTTGATGCTCCGTCTTCTGCTCACTGGGGCCCCCAGGGTTTGATGGAGAGGGAGTCCATTCTGCCACAAAATCTGCCAATGCTTGACTCTTTACCGCTTGTCTTGAAATAAATTCAAGATCAAATTCAGCCAATTCCGCTGCCCACTTTGCAATATTCCCAGTTGAATTGGGATTATGCAAAATTGCTCGAAGTGGGTAAGAGGTCACCACTGAGACTTTGTGAGCTTGGAAATAATGGCGAAGCTTCCTGGAGGCAATAAGAACTGCATAGAGCAACTTATGCACCTCTGGGTATCGAGTCTTGGCATTATGTAATACTTCACTAATGAAGTACACCGGGCGTTGAATGGTCCGGGCCCTCCCGGAGGGGTCCGGAGCTTCCTCTTCACTGACCCGGATCCTCTCGGAGGAGTCCGGATTTTCTTCGGGGACCTCCGGGTTCTGGCTGGAGGAACCTGGAGCTTCTTCAGAAAATGACCTGGACCCTCCCGGAGGGGTCTAGGTCTCCTAAAGCGACTTCTTGTGGATTCAAATCTGGGAGCTGGGACCCAGACTCGCTTTCAGGAACCTCCGGACCTTCCCGAAGGGATCTGGATTCCTGAGTGTGGGGTAGTTCTGGTCTCTCCGCAACCAGAACCATACTGACGACTTCGTCAGTAGCTGAAATATAAAGCAGCAAAGGCTCACCAGGGTTCGGAGCTACCAGAATGGGTAGAGTGGTGAGGAACTGTTTCAGTGCCTGGAATGCCTTCTCTGCTTCTTCGGACCATTGAAATGGTCCGGACTTCCTCAATAACTTGAAGAAGGGGAGTGCTCGTTCCGCCAGTCTGGAGATGAACCGGCTGAGGGCTGCTAGACATCCAGTCAACTTTTGGATGTCTTTGATGCGGGTTGGTGGCCGCATGTCTTCAATGGCCTTAATCTACGCCGGATTAGCTTCTATGCCGCGGTGACTTACCAGGAAACCAAGAAGTTTTCTGGAGCTAACCCCGAAGACACACTTGTCTGGGTTTAGCTTTGTGCGGGTGGCCCGCAGCTTGTCGAAGACAGCCTGCAAGGTGTCAAGGAGTGACTCCTTGTTCCTGACCTTGACCACGATGTCATCGACGTACACTTCCACTATGTCTCTAATGAGTTCTTCGAAAGTTTTGTACATAGCTCGTACAAAAGTTGAAGCTGCATTCTTGAGACCAAAGGGCATGGCTGTGTAATAGTACAATCCATCTACTGTGATGAATGAAGTATGCTCTTCATTTTCCCTAGACATCCTGATTTGATGATATCCGGAATATGCATCTAGGAAACACAGTAATTCACACCCGGAGGTGGAATGCACTATCTGATCTATTCTAGGTAATGGGAATGGATCTTTTGGACATGCCTTATTTAGTGTGGTGTAGTCGATGCACATCCAAAGCTTCCCGCCGGCCTTGGGCACAACGACTGGGTTCGCCAGCCATTTTGGATGGAAGACTTCTCGGATGAATCCGGCTTCGAGTAGCTTCTTCACTTCTTGTCGGATGAAGTTCTGTCGCTCTACGGATTGCTTCCGACGCTTCTGATGCACAGGCCGGGCATCGGGGTAGATTTTCAGATTGTGCTCAATCACTTCCCTGGGGATCCCAGGCATTTGTGACGGTTGCCAAGCAAACACATCGACGTTAGCCCGGAGGAAAGTGATGAGCGCGAGTTCCTATTTGTCGTTCAATCCTCCCGATATACGGGTGGTCTGAGCGGCATCGGAACCAATTTGGATGACTTTGACGGGAATGTCGGTGTCACCGCTTGGCTGCACACGAGGTGCAGAAGTCGAGCCTCATTGACGAATGCTTGGGGGTTTTGGAGTTTGCTCCTGCCTGGAGTCCTCCTCTTGCGCCGTGGTGAGAGCATGGAGTTCTTCCAGTGCAGTTACTCCGGCAGTACGATCTCCGCGGATCCGGAGAACGCCTACTGGCGTTGGCATCTTCAACACCAGATAGCCATAATGAGCAGCTGCCATGAATTTATACAGGGCAGGTCTACCCAAGATGACATTGAAGGGTAAATTGATCTGAGCGACGTCGAAGACCAACTTCTCGGTGCGGTACTTCTCCCGTGTCCCGAAGGTAACAGGGAGAGTAATAGCTTCGAGTGGGGTGATGGCCCCCGGACCTACTCCGGAGAAATGTCGAGAGGGGTGGAGATCCGAAGGTCGGACCTGGAGCTTAGTGAAAGCTTCGAAGCTAATGAGGTTTAGCCCCGAACCTCCGTCTACCATGACGTGGTGGAGCTGGATGTTGTTGATGGTAGGAGATACCATCAAGGGTAACTGTCCTGCTCCAACCATGCTTCGAGGACAATCCGAAGCATCAAAAGTGATGGCTGTGTCCATCCACTTTCGATGAGGTTCCGGCCTGACTGTAGGAGCTACAGCGGCCATATCCCAACGCATAGTCTTGATGACACGGCGGGAGGTGATGTCCCATGATCCACCAAAAATGGTGTTCATGGTCTTCCGACGCTCGTTATCAGAGACGTCAGAATCATCGTCGACGGAGGTGTAGACGGCCTTCATGACCTTTTTGGGATCCTGAAACCCCAACTCCTCTTCAGCCGGAGCTTCGTCGACTTTTTGCTTTCCTCCCCTCTGTCGGAAAGGAGATTCTTCCCGGCGCTTGTTGTAGCGCTCGGCAAGGTTTTGGACCTCCCGACAGTCTTCCAAACTGTGGCTGCCCGTTTTATGAATGGGACACCACACTTTGGGTTTGCCACCATCTTCAGAAGATGGTCGAGGTTGCTTCTCGGGGCGTGGCCCCCGGCCACCCGGAGTTGCAGCTGCTGCAACGTTGGATGTGCCGACCAACGGCTTCTTCTTGCCGTTGGTCTTCTTTTTCTTCTTGCCACCCCCGGAGGTAGCGGCTTCTTCTTTGGAGGATTTCTTGTTACCCTCCAAGGTTGGTTTGGAGTGCATCTCACGGCCCTCCGCAGCTCTGGCACATTTGTCTGCCAAGCTGAAGAGTTCCGTGACGCTGGTGATCTCCTGATCGCCAGTTTCTCCAACATCTTCTTGTCCCGTACGCCCTGTCTGAATTCCACAATGACATAGGCGCTAGAGATAGAAGGGATAGTGTTTCGTACCTAAGAGAACCTCTGGATGAATGACCGCAAGGATTCTCCCCCTTTTTGCACGACCGCAAAAAGGTCTAGTTCAGTGCCTGGTCGGGTGTATGAACTCCTGAAGTTGGCAGTGAACTGACGGCACAACTCCTCCCAACTGTTGATAGAGTTGGGTGGAAGGCTCACAAACCAGGACCTGGCGGTCCCAGTTAAGGCCACTGAAAAATATTTGGCCATCACAGCCTCGTTTCCTCCAGCTGCCAAGATTGCAGTGGAGTAGATCTGAAGAAATTCGGCGGGATTGACAGTCCTGTCGAATTTTTCCAGCAGGTGAGGCCGGAACTTCTGTGGCCACCTGACCATACGCAGATGCATGGCCAGGGCTGAACAGCCTCCTCCCACTCCTTGAGGAGCAAAAAGGTCATGAGCTTCCCGTCTTTCACGGGCACGCTCAATATGGACTCGGCCGTCCTGCTGGCGGTATCGGCGATCAAGCTCCGCCCGGAGGTCATGAGTCGAAAGCCTGGATACCGTGTGAGTACGTCGTGCCCCGGAGGGCAATGATGTCACTTGTTGTGACGTAGCACGTCTCCTGCTATTGGAAACATTCGGACCAAGTCTACCAGGCAAAGTCCGCCGCTGCGACGGGGCTCGTCATGAAGGAGTAGGACCCTGATTGCTGAGGCGTTCGGCTGTTGCTGCAACCAAATGCTCCACATCGGCCCTCCACTGCTCCAGTGCATCCCGGGATGCATCCGGAGGTGGTGGGCGTTGGAGAAGAGCACGCGCTACATGGAGCGCGTGTTCCAGGTTGTCATGATTTGCCGACGCAGTAATTGACGCCGGCGCACCATCACGTTGCCCAGTACAATTTGCTGGAGGAGACGGTGGTGGTGGAAGTGTGACTCCTGCTGGTGCTGAGGCTCCTGCTGGTGGTTGCCTATTGGAGGGATTGCCCCCAACATCCTGAGCAGCAGGTTGACCGTTGGATGATCCAGCAGCTGAGTTCACCATTCTCAAAATCTCAGGCGCCCCTACCTGGCGCGCCAACTGTCGGTGGTTTGGAACCGGCAGATCTCCCTACACTGCTAAAGTGATAGGGGAGTTTGATGTTCGGTATGGGCGCGCGGAGATTCAAGAAGGTTAGTAGGAAATGACAAAGGAGACACAAGAGTTTACGTGGTTCAGGCCGCCTGAGCGTAATACCCTACTCCACGGGTGTGTTGGTGTTGTATTAGCTGTATGAGCTTGTGTTGAGCGTCAATGGCGTGTGTGTCTAGCCCCTGAACGTGTCGTCGGCCTGTCCTTTTATAGTACAAGGGCATGCCATTACAGGTTAGCCTGGCCCGACATGTGGCCCCGGCGGTTACTAGTATTGACACTTATTTTAATTGCTCTTAATGACCCTGTAACGGGCTTTGATAGACCGTTACTGGTGTTAAGATCGTCCGTTTAAGTGTCATTAATATGGTATTAATGACACTTAATCGGGTCTTGAAGTCCTTGATTCCCCTTGGAAGATCCGGAGCCGTTGCGGGGGTCTTCCGGAGGTTAAGTGTTGAAGATTTGACGATTGGACACGTGGCAGCTCCGGAGCATACTGTGGGAAACAGGGAGCTCCGGAGCTACCTGACACGTGTCAGGTCCGGAGCTTCTCTCGGTCTGGGGTTCAATTTGGAGGTGCCATTTCGGTACATGGCCCGGAGCTTCCCCCTTGTGGGCGGTAGCTCCGGTTTGGTATTACACGTGGCGACCCTGGGATTAACCATGTTGGAGAAGCGGGTCCGGTTATGTCTGACATGTGGGCCTCCGAGGGTCTTAAAATCAAGTATATGAATTTCTAGGGTACCGACAAAGATCATTCACTCACTAAAACTACAGTTAGAAGCTTATGAACTATATATACATTATAATTTACTAGCATTCATATATGCATGTCGTGTAGTGATCGATATTGACGAGAAGTGTTGCTTGGAGGAGAAGGCCAGGGTGTCCACTTGAAGTCCTTGGCAGAGTCTTCAGAGAAGGACCACTAACAATTGACATTTAATCGAGTCGCAAACTAAGGCAAGCCCTGGTTTGCATTTAAGAACTTTTCAAAGTTTTTCAGTTTTATTCATTTACGTCTTCAGTTGATATTGTGCATTATGTATAAGGTGTTTGATACTCCACCTGCATATCCACAAATCCTATGGGAGGGTTGGAAAGGTTTACAGCTTGACGTGTAGAACTGCCAATGCTAATGTTGTAAATATACCGGTAGAAGTTGAGTATTTGGAATCTACTCGCGAGATTGGAATAACAGTTCATATGAGGGTGAAAGATGAAAGAATGGCTTATGAAATGAATACAAGACCGGGCAAGGGAAATAGGAGTCGACGAGATGGAGCCTCGGGCGCATAGCCCTGCCTGTGTCGCTTGAGGACCGTGCCGTATGCGGCACCGTTGGGCAAGCTTGAACTGTACCGGTTGCATAATGGGATATGGGCCCAATAAACTGATGTAACTCCAGACTGTAGTGTGGAGACTCCTCGGTTGTCCTTGAATGGAGATGCGAAGACAGAAAGGTGTAAATCGCCTAGCGGAACATTTTGACGTGTCCGTGTAGGGGACCTTTTGCTTGGGATGAATAGGTTTGTCGACATTGGGGTCTTGGGTGAAAGGTGGCCACGTATAACGCGGGGAGGAGAGGACCTATGTGTCTCCCACGTGGGTGTGCGTGTCGTGCAGTACGGGTGTGTTCTGATTGCAATCACCATCCCTCGTAGTTATTTGAGTACCACTTGTCCGTCGCTGCCGTGACGTAGTAAATACTAAAGAAGCCAGAAGAATATGATGTATTGAACTATAATTGCTTTGCAACCTTGTGTGGCTTAGAGATAGCACAATTAACACCATACTTTAGTTGTAATAGCATTATGTGCTTTGGGCATGTCATATCATCGGCAAAGCGTTTCTTGTTTGATTGTGGAGTCCATGATGTGCCGTGCTTGAAGAATGTCATTTTCTACTTAAAATATGATTATAAGGATCCACTTGTAGGCGAGTCTATCTATGCTATTCCTTACCTATGTTTAGTCTTTACCTTGCATATGTCTAGTGAGACGGGTCAGTCTTGCTGAGCTTTATTCTCACGTTTGCAGTTAACGAGTTTTTGCAGGTTATACAGTTGATGAAGGGCCTAACGACGACGCCTTATACCCTTTTGGGTTCACAGCTGAGTAAGAGCCCTGCACGCCGCCGAAATCAGTGAGTGTTGCTAGTGTAAAGCGTCTGAGGGCATGGACAACTTTACTCATGCATAGCTAGTGCTGAGAGCGTAGTATGATGTATATACTTCTTTCCTACGTTACATATTGTAAAACTTCCGCTGTGTTTATAAATTAAAGACTTAGAATTGTATTTTATTCTCGTTCTTTTCTTGTATACTGTTGGGTGTCGCATCTCACGGCACCACCCAATGAGATCCTTGGATGTCGGAATTCCGGTCCCCACAGGCATGGTATCAGCATCATTGGGAATAGTGTACTTGAAAAGAGCATATTTTCAAAAAATAGGATTAGAGTGATCAACTAGTTATATGCCCTTATAAGGAGTATTATTAGTATAAGATATAAAGTGGTAAACTAACTTATATGTTATAAATTCTGTAACGACGCTCTGACGTCAGGTAAGAGGTATGGTACGCCACCGTAAGCGGATCAATTGCGGTAAGCTCACCATGCGAGAGGTAACATGGAAGTCTTTCCGTGGCTTGGCGCAGAAATGTTAATAGGAGTCTCTGAAGCTTTCTATGTTTTTGAGAACCTATGACACGCGGTACCCCAGCGTGCTTCAAAGTTAGTGGGAGCCCCCGTCGGGTGGTGTATAACCCGATAGTATGCCTCTCTAGAATCATTCATATTCTATGGGAGCATGCGAGACACGTATGCCCGAGCGTGTATAAGCTGGTTCGTACGGGAGTCTTTGCTGTACAAACGTATTACAGCCATGTACCTCGAGACATGACATCGCTCGAGGGCGACTCACACCAGAGTCGTATGCATTTACTTTGGTATATATTATTGTGACTGCCTGTCGTGTTTCCCCGTGCCGCCCTTGAGGTGTGATGGTGTTAAAGGGGATTGTTTGTCTTTTGCAGCATTAACTACGGTAGCGACCCGTGTAGCACACATTTGCGAGTGAACGATACTAGGATCACCTATAAACGTATCCGGATATACCGGTTAGAATTTTCCCTGGTGAGGCACGTAGTACCGTCAGTATCGACTGTGATACTTGACCATCCCCAACGTCAGAATGGTTGCATTACATTTTTTGAAAGTACGACTACCCAGTTGCTGGTAAGTTTTGGACATTGCAAGGTGAATATCACTCATAACTCTTGAAGAATCAAGGTTCTTTATTTCTGACAGAAGTTTGCTCAACTTTGCCAGGTCGTAATCTTAGTTAGTTGAAAAATAACATAAGTATATGCTATATGGATAGACATATCATCAAGTCCACTACAAATTTTATTTTTGTCTTTTGGACTGAAAATGATCCTACCTTGGTGTAAACTGAACTCCACAAAAACTACTACAAATGTCTTACCCAATTACACAGTCTCTGTATTTTCACCATAACTTCTTGTAGAAAAAAAATCTTCTGCTCTATTTTTATACATATCTGGAGAGGGCAGAAGCATCACTACAACTTTGTAAATTGAAGTGTTTTCTAATTCTACACTGAACCAATCCAAATCCCAGGTTGAAACTGGTACACTGCAGATCTGCTGGCAGAAAACCAGTCAATTCATCTGTCAACTTTAGACAGTCATATGTCCTAATATTAAAATTTGACATAGTCATATATATACATTTATGGAAAGCTTAGGAAGTCCTCTATCAACTTTCTATTCAACTCCTGGTCTGAATCTTTCATTGTCAGAGCCCAATTCCAATGGTCGCAAACGCTGTTCTGGCAGTCCAGGACCAGAAATCATTTGTGCATAGTTCGAATTTGCGAGCTTTGACCTGTATAACGACTTCGTAAGCCTGAAACAAATCTATTTCTGGAATACTAACATGATTTGGTACCATGTTTATTTTGTCATTACCTCAAGATATTGTTTTGATATACCTGTATAAACCGTGGACAAAAACCCACATATACAGGGGAGGTTCTGTCAAAATTTCCAGAAAATTTTAGCTAACTTCAGACCTGTATAACTTTTAATACAGAGCTCACCTGGAGGTGTTGAAGTACAATATGGAAAGGTTATGAAGTGCTATAAAACTTTTGTATTCAACTCAAATCCTATTCATGCCATTTACTGGGAGCAAATTTCGAATTTCTACAGGATGGTCCGCTGGAACAGAACTGAAGTTCATATTCCAGATTTTAACTGTCTTGTAACCATTAATCAAGCTTCTATATCTTCCATTCCAGAATTGCTATGGGGACAAAGTAATACATTCTGGAAAGTTTTTTGAGTTTACTATAAATTTGTAGTTGAACTCCAGACCAAATTCTGCATTTAACTTTGAGAGATAATTACATTTCTACAGACTGGTCTGATGGACCAGAAACTGGACGGCATACCAGTACGCGATATTATCAACTCAAATCGTTTCAGTTTCACCTTCTTATGTCACTCATCAGGTCTAGGGGTTATTACTCCACATTATTGATTAACATAAAATTGAAACACCATGTTAAGTTATTGGTGGGCAGTATCACTTATTTGGGTCTAGTTCAATGTTCTAATCTTTATTTACACCTTGCCTACTGCATTGTAAAGTGATGCATATTACGGTCTTTATCATGATTCCAGTTGGTATTGCAACTTTGGATCTTTACCGTAATGCTCACTCTTGCAGCATGGATAACACTCATTTTGAGGGTGAACCGGGTAATTCTGCTCATGGTGGAGATGACTCGACTCTACCACCAGTGCCATCATCAACCGGATTGGCAGAAGTCTTAGCAAGGATGGCCGAGTCTCTGCAGATGTTGGTACAGTGGAGTGTACAACCTGAGGCTCGACCACTTGATCAACCTCATGTCACATATCTAGATTTATTGGCAACTCAACCACCAGTTTTCAAAGAAGCCTGGGAACCATTGGAGTCGGAACATTGGCTCCGGGTGATTGAAGCCAAGTTTGAGTTACTCCTGTGTGATGAGTATCAGAAGGCTTTATTTGCCGCTCAACACTTCACGGATCCGCAGGAGCTTGGTGGTCTGAATATCTCACCACTCTCCCTGACGGTCATCTTGTGACCTGGCCAGAGTTCTGTGATGCTTTTCGTGCACGCCACATTTCTACAAGGATGATTAAAACCAAGTTGGAGGAGTTTGTGGAGTTGAAGTAAGGAGAAATGAGTGCTTATGAATACTCCAAGGCGTTAAATCGTTTGGCTCAATATGCACCTGAGTATGTGAATACCGAGGCTTTGAAGTGTGATTGTTTCTTTAGAGGACTGAACATCAAGCTTCGAGCTCGACTGGTGTTATTCAATAACGGAAACTACAATGACTTGGTTGGTGCCGCTATTGTTCAGGAGGATGCAACTCTTTGCTATCAGGCAAAGAAGAGGAAGAGGAAGACATCACTGAAGAATATCAGTGATGTTCCTCAGGAGGATCGAGCGGTATATTGCTTACCGTCCGGTCGAGAGCTTTGGTCGAGTGAGCAACTACAACAGGTTCGGTATCACTCCTATCCAGTGGAGACCTTACTTGCACCTCAGCAAAGAGTGCAAGTGTGTCCTGGTTCTCCACCGCAGCAATATGATCTCACTCTTGCAGCCCAATCTCTGCAAGATGTGCATGTTGTCAGTCCACCCCAATTCAGTGGAAAGCACAGAATGCATTTAGCACGGGAACGTCGCAAGACGGAACGTGACCGTGTCCAATTGTCCTTTTCCAAGAATTCTTATCAGCACCATAAACTTAAAAGGAAGACCTCATCAAAGTCTGCTAGTGTTAATTATGCTGCGATTGAGGACATTCCAGAAGGAGAACCTATTTTAGCAGGCATGTTTACTTTACATGATCAACCAGTAGTCATTCTGTTTGACTATGGAGCTACTCATAACTTTGTGAGAAAGTCTTTTGTGCTAAAACATCAAGTGCCAATTGTGACTGTCTCACATCCTTTTTGTGTCAGTTCACCTGGAGGCAATATTTCAGCTAATGAGGTTGTTTCTCGAGCACCTTTGTGCATGGGTGGAAGTATCTATCCGGTGAACCTCATCATTTTGGAAGGTCAGCAGATTGACCTCATCTTGGGGATGTCATGGTTGACACATCATGGAGCTATCTTTGATATCAGCTCGCGGACTGTCCAACTAAATTTTCAATTCCATGGTAGCAACACTTTAAATCTATTAGATACTGCACCAAGAGTCTCAGCGGTGCATCACACAAGTGCCAAGAAGCTTGAGGATATCCCCGTAGTGTGTGAATATCCAGACGTGTTTCCTGACGATCTTCTGGGCATGCCACCAGAACGTGACGTCGAGTTCAAGATTGAACTTACGCTAGGAACCATGCCAATCTCAAGGAAGCCGTATAGGATGGCACCAAAGGAACTTGCGGAATTGAAGGAGCAGTTGAATGACTTATTGAGCAAGGGTTTTATTCGCCCAAGTTTATCACCTTGGGTTTGTTCCGCTTGTTTGTGAAGAAGAAGGATGAGACTTTGAGGTTGTGTGTGGACTATCGTCCACTGAATGCGGTCACCATCAAGAACATGTATCCACTACCACGCATTGATATCTTATTCAATCAACTAGAGGGTGCTAAGGTATTCTCAAAGATGGACCTTCGTCTAGGTTATCATCAGATTAAGATTCGACCTAAGGACATTCCAAAAACCGCATTCTCTACGAGGTATGGGCTGTATGAGTACCTTGTCATGTCCTTTGGGTTGACCAATGCACCAGCTCACTTCTTGTATCTTATGAATTCGGTGTTTATGCCAGAGTTGGACAAGTTTGTCGTAGTATTCATTGACGACATCTTGGTGTATTCTAAATCTGAAGAAGAACACGCTAAACACTTGCATATTGTGTTGCAACGGTTAAAAGATCACAAACTGTATGCAAAGTTCAGCAAGTGTGAGTTTTGGATCCGCCAAGTGCCATTTCTAGGGCACATCATCTCGGCTAATGGTATTGCTGTTGATCCAAACAAAATTGTACAAGTCCTGAAGTGGAAATCTCCCAAGTCCGTACTTGAAGTTCATTGTTTCCTTGGCATGGCTGGCTATTATCGGAGGTTCATTCCGAGTTTCTCAAAGATAGCTAAACCAATGACGGAACTACTGAAGAAGAAACGAGATATGTATGGACTAAAGAATGTGAAGAAGCATTTCAAGCTTTGGTGAAACACCTCACAACAGCACCGGTGTTGGCTCAGCCGTACACAACCAAACCATTTGATGTCTATTGTGATGCATCTGGCATTGGTCTTGGTTGCGTACTCATGCAAGGTAGAAGAGTGATCATGTATGGATCCCGAAAGCTTTGGAATCATGAACAACATTATCCGACTCATGATCTTGAGCTCGCTACCGTGGTGCTCGCATTGAAGATATGGATGCACTATCTATTAGGCAATCTAGTGCATCTCTACACTGATCACAAGAGTTTGAAGTACATTTTCACCCAAAAAGACTTGAATATGCGATAGCGAAGATGGTTGGAATTGATCAAAGACTATAATATTGAGATCCACTACCATCCAGGCAAAGCAAATGTGGTTGTAGATGCGCTGAGCCACAAGTCTCATGTCAATCATCTGTCTATTATTTCAATGGAAGAGGATGAGCCGAGTTTATACTTGGTTCCATATGGAGCGCTCTACAATCTAGCCCTCATCCCTACCATTAGGGAAGATATTGTAGAGGCTCAGAAGGAAGACAAGGGAATGTCGCACATTCGACGAAGAATGATGAAGGGGGAGATGAAATGCTTTTGATGTGATGAGCACGGTACTATTTTATTTAAAGACCGTATAGTTGTACCCCATGACATGGAGCTCCGAAAGAAGGTCTTGGATGAAGAACACTTATCGAAGTACTCTATTAATCCGGGTAGCAACAAGATGTACCAGGATCTAAAGAAGAAATTTTGGTGGTCCCAGATGAAGCGAGAGATAGCGAAGTATGTATCCGAATGTGATACATGTCAGCGAGTGAAAGCCGACCATTTGAGGCGAGCCGGACAGTTACAACCCTTGAACATACCGCCATGGAAGTGGGAAGACATCAGCATGGATTTCATCATAGGGTTACCCCTCACTTTTCGTAAGCATGATTCGATTTGGGTGATAGTTGATCGGTTGACCAAGTCAGCTCATTTTATCCCTATCAACACCAACTTTCGTGCTCCCAAGTATGCAGAGTTGTATATCACAAGGGTCATGTGCCTACATGGAGTACCCCGCACTATCATTTCAGATCGTGGAGCCTTATTTGTTGCTCGATTTTGGGAGCAGCTCCACGCATCATTGGGTACCAAGTTGATTCGAAGCTCTGCTTATCATCCGCAGACTGATGGTCAGACGGAGCGAGTAAATCAAGTCCTTGAGGACATGCTACGAGCTTGTGCCATCCACCATGGTAAAAATTTGGATGATCATCTACTAATGGTGGAGTTTTCATATAACAATGGCTATCAAGCTAGTATCCAGATGGCGCCATATGAAGCTCTCTATGGAAGGAAGTGTTGCACACCATTGAATTGGTGTGAGTCTGGTGAAAGATTGACATATGGCATTGATCTGGTCAACGAAGCGGAAGAACAAGTGCGAGTAATCCAAGCCAATCTCAAGGCTGCTCAATCTCGACAGAAGAGTTATGCAGATAAACGACGTCGACCTATTCAGTTTGACATTGGGGATCACGTTTACCTTGTGTATCTCCAATGAAAGGAATTCATCATTTTGGAGTGAAGGGAAAACTGGCTCCACGATTCATCGGGCCATTCGCTATCACTGAGAAATGCGGACCTGTGGCGTCTGGAGTTACTGGCGTCTCTCTCTGGAATTCATAATGTATTCCACATCTCTTAGTTGCAGAAGTGTCTCAAATCCCCAGTTGAGGTCCGTTCGGAAGATCTTGACGCTCTACGACCTGATCTCACTTATTCTGAGCATCCGGTCAAGATCATCGATGAGAAGACTCGCACCACAAGAAACCGCACTTTGCACTTTTACAAAGTCTTGTGGAACAACCATACCGCTGATGAAGCGACTTGGGAAAGCGAGGATTTTCTTAGATCGAACTATCCGGACTTGTTAACGTCATATGTTCATTAGATATTTTTCTTTTATCCTTCCTATTATAATCTCGGGACGAGATTATTTTAAGGGGGGGCAAATGTAAAATCCCACTTAATTCTAAATATGTAATCCAGTTGTCAGTTAAATTCAAATTTAATTGGGTTCAAGGTATGGTCATGTACATAAGCTTGAACCTATTCAATTCTTTCTTCTTCTCATGTTTAAAATTTTATTAACATGAGAAACATACTTCACCAATAATCATAGAATAATTCAAATGTCATCTCTGCAAAATTTTGGAATATTTGAATGGGGTTTGCTTGGGCAAATCAATTTATAGTACCTCATATACTCAAATAATCAAAATAGAATATAGCTACTGTATACACATGCCCTGTCAAAAATATTCAAATCTAAGGCTATAAATTTTTCTATAGTCTTCTAAAATTACAAATAATCTCCTTGAAAAGTTTCATGAATTTTGAAATCCATTTGCTATTTTATTTGAGACGCTCAGCGAATTTGAGTCAAGTTTAAATTCAAATTCAAAATCTGGTCCAAATATACTTGAACATAAAGATCTGAACACACCATTATGTTCAGCACGTTTTTCTTGAGATATGCATGAAGTTTCATGATTTTTGGAATTCATTTACTATTTTAAAATGAATTACTTAGTGGGCAGTGGCTGTAAGGCTGACTGGTGGGGCCCACCAGTCAGCAGCCCACGTGCAGCAGCAATACAGCGCGCGCTGCGCGCGCCACTGCGATGGCATGCACCAGCGTGACGGCGTTAACTGTCCCTCCTCCAGATCCCTACAAATATCACCCCCTGCTCTTCCTTATCACTTCCCCGGTTGATTTTTTTTCCTTCCTCACGCTGAGCCGACGTGTCGGTACCCTGGGTACCGTATACCCCTTGAGATTGCAAAGATCTCAAGAAAATGTCATCTACTTGATTTGAAGACCTTCGAAGGCCCACATGTCAAACATAACCGGACCCGCTTCCCCAACATGGTTAGTCCCAAGGTCGCCACGTGTACCATCAAACCGGAGCTACCACCCACAAGGGAGAAGCTTCGTGCTATGTACCATAATGGCACCCCCGGACCTAACCCCAGAACGAGGGAAGCTCCAGAACTGACACATGTCTGGTGGCACCGAACCTATCTGTTCCTCACAGCATGCTCCGGAGCTGCCACGTGTCCAACAGTTTGATCTTCAGCCTCAAACCTCCGGAAGACTCCACAACGGCTCCGGATCTTCAAAGGGGAATCAAGGACTTCAAGACCCGATTAAGTGTCATTAATACTATGTTAATGACACACGATCGGACGACCCTTATTACCTGTAACGGCGCTGTCAAAGCCCGTAACTCGATCATTAAGGGTAATTAAGCGCATCAATTGTGTATCAATATTAGTAACCGCCGGGGCCACATGTCGGGCCAGGCCAACTTGTAACGTCCTTTCCTTATACTATAAAAGGACAGACCGACGATACATAGAGAAAGAGATGGACCTGACCTGCTCTGTTCTGATCTGGTTTGATCGGCTCACACGCGCTCTCAACTCACGTTGAGCTCATACATCCAATACAACAACAACACACCCCGTGGAGTAGGGTATTACGCTCAGGCGGCCCGAACCACGTAAACCTTTGTGTCCCCTGTGTCATTTTACATTTCACCTTCTTGAATCTCCGTGCACCCACACCGAACCTCAAACTCCGCAAACACCTTTAGTAGTGTCGGGAGATCTGCCAGATCAAAACCACCGACAGTTGGCGCGCCAGGAAGGGGGCGCCTGAGATTTCAAGAATGGTGAACTCAGCTGCTGAATCATCCAATGGTCATCCCGCTGTTCAAGCTGCTGGGGGCAATCCCTCCAATATGCAGCCACCAGTAGGAACCTCAGTTCCAGCAGGAGTCACACTTCCACCACCGCCGCCTCCACCAGCAAATCAAGTTGGGCAGCGCGATGGTGCACCGGCGTCAATCACTGCGTCAGTGAATCATGACAACCCGGAACACGCGCTCCATGCAGCGCGTGCTCTCCTTCTGCGCCCACCACCTCCAGATGCATCCCGGGATGCAATGGAGCAGTGGAGGGCCGATGTGGAACACTTGGTTGCAGCAGCAGCCGACCGCATCAGTAACCAGGGTCCTCCTCCTTCAGGAAGGGCCCCGTTGCAGTGACGGACCTAGTCTGGCAGTCTTGGTCCGCACGTTTCCAACAACAGGAGACGTGCTGCATCACAGCAAGTGACGTCGTTGCCCTTTGGGGCGCGACGCACTCACACGGTATCAAGGCTTTCAACTCATGACCTCCAGGCGGAGCTTGATCGCCGATACCGTCAACAAGATGGTCGAGTCCATATCGAGCGTGCTCGTGAAAGACGAGAAGCTTAGGACATTCCTACTCCTGAAGGAGTAGGAGGAGGCTGTTCAGCCCTGACCATGCATCTGCGTATGGTCAGGTGGCCACAGAAATTCTGGCCTCACCTGCCGGAGAAGTTTGATGGGACTGTTAACCCCGTCAAATTTCTTCAAATTTACTCCACTGCTATCCTGGTAGCTGGAGGAAATGAAGTCGTAATGGCCAACTATTTTCCAGTGGCTTTAACTGGTACCACCCGGTCCCGGTTTATGAGCCTTCCATCCAACTCCATCAACAGTTGGGAGGAGTTGTGCCGGCAGTTCACCGTCAACTTCGGGAGTTCATACACCCGACCAGGCACCGAACTGGACCTTTTTGCAGTCGTGCAAAAAGGGGGAGAATCCCTGCGATCATTCATCCAGAGATTCTCTCAGGTACGAAACACTATCCCTTCTATCTCTAGTGCTTCTGTCATTGTGGCATTTAGATAGGGCGTACGTGATAAGAAGATGTTGGAGAAACTGGCGATCAAAGAGATCACCAGTGTGACGAAACTCTTCAGCTTGGCTGACAAATGTGCCAGAGCTGCGGAGGGCCATGAAATGCACTCCAAACCACCTCCAGAGGATCACAAGAAATCCTCCAAAGACGAAGCCACTACCTCCGGGAGTGGCAAGAAGAAAAAAATACCAACGGCAAGAAGAAGCCGTCGGCCGGCGCATCTAATGCTGCAGCTGCTGCAGCTCCGGGTGGCCGAGGGCCACGCCCCGAGAAGCGACCTCGACCGTCTTCTGAAGACGGTGGCAAACCCAAGGTGTGGTGTCCAATTCATAAGACGGACAACCACAGTTTGGAAGACTACCAGGAGGTCCAAAACCTTGCCGAGCGCTACAACAAGCGCTAGGAAGAAGTTCCTTTCCGACAGAGGGAAGGAAAACAAAAAGTTGACGAAGCTCCGGATGAAGAGGAGTTAGGTTTTTAGGATCCTAAAAAGGTCCTGAAGGCCGTCTACACCTCTGTCGACGATGATTCTGACGTCTCTGACAACGAGCGTCGGAAGACCATGAACACCATTTTTGGTGGATCATGGGACATCACCTCCCGCCGCGTTCTCAAGACAATGCGTCGGGACATGGCCACTGTAGCTCCTACAGCCAGGGCGGAGCCTCATCGGAAGTGGATGGACACAGCCATCACTTTTGATGCTTCGAACTGCCCTCGAAGCATGGTTGGGGCAGGCCAGTTACCTTTGATGGTATCTCCTACCATCAATAACATTCAGTTACACTATGTTATGGTAGACGGAGGTTCGGGGCTGAACCTCATAGACTTCGAAGCTTTTACCAAGCTTCAGCTCCGACACTCGGATCTTCACCCCTCCTGACCTTTCTCCAGAGTAGGTCCGGGAGCCATTACCCCACTCGGTGCTATTACTCTCCCCGTTACCTTCGGGACCCGAGAGAAGTATCGCACTGAGAAGTTGGTCTTTGACGTTGCTTAGATCAACTTACCTTTCAACGCCATCTTGGGTAGGCCTGCCTTGTATAAATTCATGGCAGCTACTCATTATGGCTACCTGGTGTTAAAGATGCCAACACCAGTAGGCGTTCTTTGGATCTGCGGAGATCGCACTGCCGGAGTAACTGCTCTGGAAGAACTTCATGCGCTTACTACGGCGCAAGAGGAGGATTCCAGGCAGGAGCAAGCTCCAAAACCCCCGAGCATTCGTCAACGAGGCTCGACTTCTGCACCTCGTGTGCAGCCAAGCGGCGACACCGACATTCCCGTCAAAGTCATCCAAACCGGCTTCTCTATGGGCCAACAGAACAACTCCAAACCGGTCAACTAGAGAGACACCCTTCTTCCTGGTGTACGGAGCTGAAGCAATCCTTCCTCCGAAAATCACCTTGGGATCACTCCGGGTCCGGGCCTTCGACGAAGCCACGCAGGACCAGCTCCGGCATGAAGACCTAGACCTCCTAGAGGAGGGAAGGTGCCAAGCAACTGTTCGGAATGCCCGATACCGCCAAGCCCTTCGGCGCTATCATCAGCGGCATGTACACAACCGACAGCTCGAGGAAGGCGATCTGGTGCTACGGAGAATACAATCCAGAGAAGGGTTAAACAAACTCTCCCCCAGCTGGGAGGGACCCTTCTGAGTGATTAAATATCCCATCCCGGAAGCGTTCGCTTGGCTATCGAGGATGGGACACCTCTCCGAAATCCTTGGAATATTGAGCACCTCCGTAAGTTCTACACTTAACATCACGGAGGTGAGTCTGTAGTAACTTGAGGTGTATGTTATAGAGTCATTGTACAGAGTCGGGTAGTTCCTCCGGGAGAACAGCCGGACCTTTCCCGGAAGGTCCGCAAAGTTCATGCAACACTTGTCACAGTCTTAGAACTAAAAGTGTGGCTAGCTACCCTCGGTCAAACGAGAAATAAAACACGCTTAGCCTAGTTCCGTACCCTAAGAGTGTAATCATTTCCCCTGTACCCCGGACCTATAATGAAAGACATCTTCATGTGAAATAGACTCCACGTGCATTTATTTTGTACAGGCTCAACATTTTTTATTTTTCTCTTTCTTGTCTATAACAAAGTTGTGCAATTCTTAAGAAATTTTAGTTTGACCAGTTCATGTACAATTCGAGTTGTATTGTCAATTCTTTTGGATTCAAATATTGTTCATGGCCCACTCGCCTGAATGCCGCCAAGCCAATCTAGGGCCGGAGTGTGCTATCGACTTAGCCTGGTCAAGCACCCTAAGTATGCCACTCTACCTACACCCCGGCAGGCTGAAGTAAGGCGGGTCCAAGTACAATTGAATCTGAAAGAAAGAAGGCAACGCATTCGGTTGTATTCAGAATTGTGTTTGACCTAAAACTTTCTTGGGAATCGTAAGCCGCGACGAAGTTATAGGCAAGGAGCGAATTTTACTATTTTTCTTAGCTTCAGTGTGCAGGAAAAATAATGAATCCACGTTGATGGAGAAAAACCGAAGCTAACAAAGCTCCGACTTCCCCTAGGTGGCTTGTGATCGATGTTAAACATTGAAAACGAGCATTACCGGAGCAACCAAGCTCCGACAAAGCTAGGGGGGCCAGCCGTCGACACAGAATAAAAGATGGTGAGAAGACCCTGCAAGTGGAGTCTACTGCCGACAAGCTACGCGTTGGCAAAGGTCACTACCGGAGCTACTAAGCTCCGACACCCAGGAGGGCTAACTATCGATGTTCTACGCTTTGATAGGGACTATTGCCAGAGCTACTAAGCTCTGACGGTAGTCAATGCCATAGCTTCTGAGCTCTGACAACCTCAGGGGGCCTTCACTATCGAAGACTTCGGACCTACACTTTACAAGTTCGAAGCAAACGAGTCTTCAACAAAATACAATATCCTCTTGGTACATGTTCATAATGAAATTGTGTACATCTACCAGGGGGCCAAGCGAAGACAGAAGTGTTGAAGACAAAAAATGAAATTCATTAACCAATTGTGGATTTCATTCATCTGGAGACAAGGGATTACAAAATTGAGGAAGAAAAAGAGAGATTACAAGTGGGAGCTACAGAGATGGTCCTAGACCCTATGGAAGAACTGGGCGACCTTCTGAGCATCCTCCGACATGTTGGCTCGGGTGGCTTCACCTTCTCCTTCGACGGGACCTTCAAGCACCGGGTCCAGAGGAAATTGGGGATCCTGGCTGGTGTAGCACGTCAGCACATACTCTACGACGTTCTTCGCCAGGGACTGCCCCTCAACCTCCAACTGGTCCGCGATGACGTCACCCACCTTGGAGAGTTTGCCACCCGCCGAGCTCAACGCTTGCAATGCCAGGTTTGGCTCTTGCTCCGGATCATCCGGACGCACGGGACTGAAGCCCATTGGTGTCAGCGCGTCGTTGGATTTGCTCAGGAACTCCCAAACCTGTAGGGAGTCTGCAGTCCTCAAGCCCTTCAGTTCCTCCAAGGATCTTTTGGTCGCCGCCAGTTCAGAATTCTCACGAGCAAGGCGCTCAACCTCTTTGACATTTTGCTGAATCTTTTCAGCAACCTGCTTCTCGAGTTTTCCGAGCTCCTCCCTCGGGGGTGGATCTTGTTCCGGCGGTTGACCAGGTCCTTCTCCCGGCCCCTAACTTTCTTCTCCCTGGCAGCGATGGCACACTCTTGCTGGTAGAGTTCCTGCCCTCGCACCCAGGCCTTCTCCTCCTCCTCAACGCAACGCTCCTCCAACTTCTTGGTGCGTTCCTCGAGGCCCTTGTCAACCAGAGCCACCTTTTCGGCGAGCTCCTCCCCCCTCCTCAAGACATCATCCCGTAGCTCTAGGAGTTTTTGCTCTTCTTCTTCGAGCTTCTTCTCCCTCTCCTCAAGTGCCTCCCGGCGCTTGATGAGGGTAGTGTTAATGGCTTCAAGCCTTTCTTGGCGATCATCAGCCGCACTATAAGTTGCCTTGGCCTGCTCATAAATGGCCCGAGATTGAATGTCGAGGGAACGATTCAAGCTCTCCCTATCATCCAATAATTTGCCCCTGTATTCCAGGCGGACCTTCTCCTATTTGATTCACTCCTTGTCGTCTGCCAGCCTCGACTGTGCCAGCTTGGTCTCGAAGTAGAGACGATTACGCCACCACCTTAGGGTTTGGCGCTCCTCTTCAAGAGCCTTGCTGTCGTGGTAGAACGCCAGCTGGACTTGACGCAGACTAGAGCAAGCGTTGTCAATGGACAACGATAGGGGAATAGGGTCCGGACCTGCTGGGGTCTCCTCCGCTGGTTCCAGCGGGTTATCGCTTACAAAAATTGGGTCCCACTCCACAAGAGTGATCCCCTGAGCCTCCACGGCACTAGGGCCGTCCTTTGGGATAGCCTCAGTTGCCACCGAGGAGGGTCCCGCAGAGGAAGTTTCGACCTCCGGAAGTGGTTCCGAAGGCCCTGCCGCTAGGTCTTCATTTGCCCCCTTAGGCAAGGGGCCAGCGACTTCATCAGGACACCCTGACTCTGCGGCAGGCACCTCCGTCGTCATCACTTTCGGAGCAGGGGCTACTTCCGGCTCCAGCCTGGCCTCCTCCTCCGCTGGTGGCTCGGGTGTTGGCGCCTCGACCATCACGGGTTCAAGTGCTGATGCCTCCGCAACAACCGGCCCTGAGGCTGGAGCTTCAACCTCAATCGGCTCAGGCGCCGAAAGGTCTTCAACTGCAACCGGCTCTGCAGCCGGATCTTCAATGGCAACCGGCTCTGAGGATGGAGCTTCAGTGGCAACTGGCTCTGAGGCCGAAGCTTCGAAGGTAGCCGGCTCAACCGCCGGGACTCCTTCAACATCCGGCTCGCTTGCCGGGACTCCAATAACCTCTGGCTCAACTGTCGGGGCTTCGACAATTTCCAGCTCTGGGGCCGGAATCACAACTTCCTCCGGCTCAGCGGCAGGAAGCTTCCAACATCTCAGCATCAAGACCCGGGGCTTCAACCTCCAGGGCAGGTGCCACTGGCGCATCTTCTCTCCCGTGGTCCGGCACTACCTCGGGAGTCTCGGGGGATAAGTCGAGGTCCATGACCACGACAGCTGGCGCCAGAGCTGCTGCAGCTTCAGCCACCACTTGGGGTGGCACCGGGACAGGAGCAGAAGCCTCCGCCCTCACAGCTTCAGCTGCTGTGGCTGAGGGTGGAGCCTCACTCCTCGTCTTGGGGACGCTGCAGATGATGGATGAAGAAACTTAAAAAACAGTTACTACAACAAAACAACTATCTGAGGTAAAGATTAAAAATTACCTTGGAGGGCTTCCGCACCAGCTTGCACGGAATCTCTTTCCCGGGCGTTCTGGACCGACCATGGCCGCCGCCGGCGTAGTAGCTCCGGAAGGACCCCCGGAACTTGTTGCAGCCGCGGGCATTTCCTTAGTCGAGGCCCCTTTGGACCGAGAAGGACCTCCGGACCCAAAGGCCTCAGCTGGCCTTGGTACTGGAGTCACATGCCCGGGGCTAGCACCCCGGGAAGACACTGCTGCATGTACAGTCGCCACAGTTGTAGAAGACCTCCCCCTCCGGGGAGAAGGAGGTGCTGCAGAGGATGCAGGCCTAACGGAACTTCCGTCGGCATGCCTTAGCTTCCTCTTCCAGCTCGAGGGTTCGGCCATCGGCTCCTTACCCTTGCCGAAGACTTCGATCCTTGGCTTTGGCGCAGGGTCGGAGCCACCTTCAGAAGCCCCAGGGATCACCACCCTGGAAGTCGATCGTCTCTCGAAGACACCAAGGTCATCAAGCACCAGCATCGTCTGCCGGAGCTCCTTGCTGAACTCTACTTCAACGTTTAGAGGGAGGAAAGCCAGTGGCGGTGTCAAGTCATCACCCGCGACTTCGATGCCGTGCTGAAACTTCTTGAGACGAAACTCCAAGGTCGCCCCCTCCATGTTGGACTTCAGCCCGGTCTCGACCCGGTCGTCGTCCATCACACTGTTGAGGGACCAAGCGAGTTTTTCTCTCCTCTTCAACAGAGCCCACCCGTTGACCAAGAAATTGCAAAATACTGCCTGAGGAGTTAATCCTCCCTCCACACAATGGCAGATCCTAGTTAGAGCAGGGTTGAAGGCATACGACAGCACCGGAGCTTCAATCCAGACTGCAGTGTCGATGTTGGGGAGGCCTTCGGGCAGCTCCAGCTTCTCGTGCTCCTCCACCCGGATGACTATCCAGTCTTTCTTCCAATCGTCCCACTTTCCAGAGGGAAACGACTGGAGGTACTTTAATGGGCACTTCTTGCGCTTCACAAAGTAGTAGAAGCCAAGGTACTCATCACCCCTCCCGGTGGTATGGACGGTGAAGAAGGTCCGGAAAAGCTCAATGCAGGGGGCAATGCCCACCCACATTTCACAGGAGTGGACGAAGACAGACACTAGAAGAATGGAGTGGGGGCCAAGGTGATACAGTTGTAGACCATAGAAGTCTAGTAGCATCAAGAAAAAGGAGGAAAAAGGTGGGATCAACCCCACCATGGCGTACGCAGAGAAGTACACCATCTCGCCAGCGTGCTCCGTCTCGAATGGGAGCTCCCCACCGGCGCGGACCAGGTGGTTGAAGAAGTCCGAGGACCGCCCCATGAGGGCCCGGACCTTCTTCAGGTCACCTTCGGTCTTCAAGTGGCTCTTGCAGAGACCCATCTCCATCGCAGCACGGCGAGGCAAGGGAGGAAAAGCAAGCACAAGTTTGGGAGTTCGAGCGCAAGTTCAGATGAGAGGCGTAAAGAGCCCCAGACGGTGTGTGCTTTCCTTGTTAAGTAAGCCCCCGCAACGCTTGGATGGAAACCGCAGGGAAACAGAAGATACTATTCAAAAATTTCACCCTGCCGATGACAAGAGGGCCCGGGACCACCCGACGATCAAGTCGAGGTTCTTACCCAGGCGAACGGTTGTCATCATGAAAGGCGGGAAGCCCGAAGAAGGTGTCCTGACAAGGCGCGCGGAACCAATACGATTTTCGTATCGGGAATCGGAGACCTTCAATTGCGTGAGATCCGCACGCCAAAGATCTCATTTGCTGCACCTGGGATATGCCACGCGGCGAGGATTTAACTCCAAAACTATCGCCAATGGCACCTCTGAATACCTTTGAAGACTCGGCTCAAAAGTCGAAGGATTGACCCACCTCCGGCGGAATGACTTCACCCAAGGGGTCTTCCGCAGAGGTGGGCCCAGGGGGCCACTGTCGGTACCCTGGGTACCGTATACCCCTTGAGATTGCAAAGATCTCAAGAAAATATCATCTACTTGATTTGAAGACCTTCAAAGGCCCACATGTCAGACATAACCGGACCCGCTTCCCCAACATGGTTAGTCCCAGGGTCGCCACGTGTACCATCAAACCGGAGCTACCGCCCACAAGGGGGAAGCTCTGTGCTATGTACCATAACGGCACCCCCAGACCTAACCCCAGACCGAGGGAAGCTCCGGAACTGACACGTGTCTGGTGGCACCAGACCTATCTGTTCCTTACAGCATGCTCCGGAGCTGCCACATGTCCAACCGTCGGATCTTTAGCCTCAAACCTCCGGAAGACTCCACAACGGCTCCGGATCTTCAAAGGGGAATCAAGGATTTCAAGACCCGATTAAGTGTCATTAATACTGTGTTAATGACACACGATCAGACGACCCTTATTACCAGAAACGGCGCTGTCAAAACCAGTAACTCGGTCATTATGGGTAATTAAGCGCATCAAATGTGTATCAATATTAGTAACCGTCGGGGCAACATGTCGGGCCAGACCAACTTGTAACGGCCTGTCCTTATACTATAAAAGGACAGACCGATGATACATAGAGAAAGAGACGGACCTGACCTGCTCTGATCTGATCTGGTCTGATCGGCTCACACTCGCTCTCAACTCACGTTGAGCTCATACATCCAATACAACAACAACAGACCCTGTGGAGTAGGGTATTATGCTCAGGCGGCCCGAACCACGTAAACCTTTGTGTCCCCTATGTCATTTTACATTTCACCTTCTTGAATCTCTGCGCGCCCACACCGAACCACAAACTCTGCAAACACCTTTAGTAGTGTTGGGAGATCTACCGGATCAAAACCACCGACACGACGCTCTGCTCCATTTCGCTCCCATGCGCCGTTTCCGACCGCCGGCGCCGCGCATCCGTTGCCGACCAACCGGAGGCCTCTCGCTCCAAGCTCTCAACGGCAACATGATGCGCCACCCTCTCCTCAATCAACCGGTGAAACTTCGGTGATGTTTCCTAAACACCCGACAGTGATTTTGCAGTTCGGCTGGTGGACCTCGGGAAGGACTCATCGTCGCCTCTCTGTTCCACCGTTGCACCCCCGACTCAGGACACCTCAGCTCTCGACCACAACAGAAAAGTGGTGCACCTGGACGCGCTCTGCACGACGGTGAAAGCTGTTCCTCATTTACGTGAGTATCGAGCAACTTATCCATGTTTTAATCTCGGCCGAAGCATATGAGCTCATTAGGTTTCCATTTCAATTCGGTGTGCACACATAATTATTCTTCACAATTGCTTGTGAATAGTTTCTTCATTTCCTTGCGCACCCTCTCGAGCTGGAATCATCAAAAATGATCAACCCTAGCTCTAGAATCGTGCGTTTTTCCTTCCGCCATTGAGAAACCGCCCATGTCGCCGTTGACGGTTGTTTGGCGGCCGTTACACGACGATTTCACCTCCCTATCACTTTCCTCTTGGTTCCAGGAGACTTCCCCAACCTTTTCCGAAGGTTTTAAGCCATAGGGCGACGGTTCCGACATGGCCGGAACCCTAGCTGCCGCAGCCGCCGATGGGCCGCCGTTTCCGGCCGTCGGCAAGCTTCACCGACCCCACCGTCGTGCTCGACACATGATTTTAGGGTTGGGCGCCCAATACTAGGCGCTGCGGTGGCCGGGAACTTGGTTCCTGTGAGGCTCGCCGGACCGCACCGCCGCTGTAGCTCCGGACGCCGCTAGCGTCGGGAGGTTGACGATGACACCGCGGGCTCCGCGTGTCAGCGTCTGTTAGTCCCCCATCGATCAGGTGTGGCCATGGGATTTGTTGTGGCTACGCGGTTTTCCTCTTTGGCCCCCGTGTGGTTTAAATGCAACTGGTCCATTTTAAAATTTTTGGGCCCACTGTTGAATTCAAAATTTCCCCTTGGAATTTAATTTCAGATTTGTCTCCAACTTAGAAAATCCATAACTCTTTGTAGATTGCTCCAAAAATATTCAAACAAATTTTGTTTGAAATCCCTTGATCTCTAGTTTCTGTTAGTTTCATATGGGATCTATAAAAACCAGTTTTCAATTCTGTAGAATGCAATCTTTCCAAATACAAATAGATTTTTCCCAGCTGAATCTTTCCCTAGAAAAATCCCCAAAATTCATATAAAATACATTGTCCTGTTCTTGGTTACCAGAAAAAGTTTGGGAGCCATTGAACCTCTATAACCTAATCAAATTCCAAATCCCTTTCTGCTGTTCAGTTATAAAATAGAACTGTAACCAGGAATTTAATCAAAATTCTAAATTCAATTTCTCTTAGTATACTTACTCTAAAAATCTCAAGTAAAATCCTTTATAACCCTTATGATCTTTAATTTGAAGTTGTACAGTTAGTTTGGTATGAAAACCTGTATGAATTTCTGTATAATTCAATTGCCTTTTTCCTTCATTGAATTATTACAGATGTTCAGTTGCTTTGGTATGTTCCAAATTTGATCTGAACCTTTCTTTAGCTCTATACTAGATCCTATAAAAATTTCAGCTTTATTAGACCTAATATCCTGGCCCAAATTCAATTCCCAATCTGAATGTTAATTGAGAAACTAAATTCAGTTATAAAATAATTCCAGAAATTTCTAGCAACTTAAGAATTCAATATCTCTTTCACAGAAACTTATAAAATTGTAAAACCAATTTTCCTATAACCAGTGAGACCCCCTCTACATGATACCACCACTGGTAGCCATGATACGTCTCCAAAATTTCAATCAAAATTTAGAGAAAGTTTTTATTATCATAATTTTTAGGAACAACGAACTTCTTTGATCATCTCCTGTTCTTTGCAAGAGTATCCCTTGTAGTCCCTAACATCTACCATAAAAATCCCAAAGCCAAAGAAGATCATTCACTCACTAAAACCATAGTTAGAAGCTTATGAACTATATATACATTATAATTTACTAGCATTCATGTATGCATGTCGTGTAGTGATCGATATTGACGAGAAGTGTCGCTTGGAGGAGAAGGCCAGGGTGTCCACTTGAAGTCCTTGGCGGAGTCTTCAGAGAAGGACCACTAACAATTGACATTTAATCGAGTTGCAAACTAAGGCAAGCCCCGGTTTGCATTTAAGAGCTTTTCAAAGTTTTTCAGTTTTATTCATTTACGTCTTCAGTTGATATTGTGCATTACGTATAAGGTGTTTGATACTCCACTTGCATATCCACAAACCCTATGGGAGGATTGGAAAGGTTTACAGCTTGACATGTAGAACTGCCAATGCTAATGTTGTAGATATACCGGTAGAAGTCGAGTAGTTGGAATCTACTCGCGAGATAGGAATAACAGTTCATATGAGGGTGAAATATGAAAGAATGGCTTATGAAATGAATACGAGACCGGGCAGGGGAAATAGGAGTCGACGAGATGGAGTCTCGGGCGCATAGCCCTGCCTGTGTCCCTTGAGGACCGTGCCGTATGCGGCACTGTTAGGCAAGCTTGAACTGTACCGGTTGCATAATGGGATATGGGCCCAATAAACTGATGTAACTCCATACTGTAGTGTGGAGACTCTTCGGTTGTCCTTGAATGGAGATGCGAAGGCAGAAAGGTGTAAATCTCCTAGCGGAACGTTTTGACGTGTCCGTGTAGGGGACCTTTTGCTCGGGCTGAAGAGGTTTGTCGACATTGGGGTCTTGGGTGAAAGGTGGCCACGTATAACGAGGGGAGGAGAGCACGTATGTGTCTCCCACGCCGTTGTGCGTGTCGTGCAGTCCGGGTGTGTCCTGATTGCAATCACCGTCCCTTGCAGTTATTTGAGTACCACTTGTCCGTCGCTGTCGTGACGTAGTAAATACTAAAGAAGCCAAAAGAATATGATGTATTGAATTATAATTGCTTTGCAATCTCGTGTGGCTTAGAGATAATACAATTAAAAGTTTACAATTTCCCCATACTTTAGCTGTAATAGGATTATGTGCTCTGGGCATGTCATATCCTCGACAAAGCGTTTCTTGTTTGATTGTGGAGTCTATGATGTGTCATGCCTGAAGAATGTAATTTTCTACTTAAAATATGATTATAAGGATCCACTTGTAGGAAAGTCTATTTATGATATTCCTTACCTATGTTTAGTCTTTACCTTGCATATGTCTAGTGAGACGGGTCAGTCTTGCTGAGCCTTATGCTCACGTTTGCAGTTAACGAGTTTTTGCAGGTTATACCATTGATGAAGGGCTTAACGACGACGCCTTATACCCTGTTGGGTTCACGGCTGAGTAAGAGCCCTGCACGTCGCCGAAATCTGTGAGTGTTGCTAGTGTAAAGCATCCGAGGGCATGGAAAGCTTTACTCATGCATAGCTAGTGCTGAGAGCGTAGTAGGATGTATATACTTCTTTCCTGTGTTACATATTGTAAAACATCTGCTGTGTTTATAAATCAAAGACTTAGAATTGTATTTTATTCTCGTTCTTTTCTTGTATACTGTTGAGTGTCGCATCGCACGGCACCATCCAATGAGATCCTTGGATGTCGGGATTCCGGTCCCCACAGATATGACATGCACAAAGCACATAATGCTATTACAGGTAAAGTATGGGGAAACTGTAAACTTTTAATTGTACTATCTCAAAGCCATACAAGGTTGCAAGTAATTGTAATTCAATGCATCGTATTCTCCTGACTTCTTCAGTATTTACTACGTCACGGCGCAGTGAACAAGTGGTACTCTATTACCGCGAGAGACGGTGATTGCAATCAGCACATACCCAGAACAACACGACACATACGCACTTTCAGAAATGTCAGGTAGTACTTACAGTAGTACCTACGTAGAATATCAATACTAGTCTTATATGGCCACCTTTCACTAGACACTCGAATGTCGAACCGGTCGATCTGTCACGAGCAGGAGGTCACTGCGTGGGGCGTACTCTAACGTGCCCACCAGCTGATTTACACCTTGCTGCCCTCAACCCACGCCTATAAAACAGAACGGAATGTCTTGACAAACTAGTATCAAGCTATGTCAGTTTATTGGAGCCCATTTCTCCAGTATGTCGCCGATACATTTCAAGCTGGTCCAGCAGGGCCGCACACAAAACGGTCCTCAATCGAGACAAGCAGGGCTACGCACGTGAGACCATGTCTTGCTGCATCGTACCCACTGCTCGGTCTCAATTTCATATTCATAAACCATTTTTCTGATTCCAGATCCTCCCGTGTGATAAAATTCCTATCTCCGAGTAGATTCCAACTACTCGACTTCTACCTAATTACTATGAGCATAAGCATAGCAGTTTCTACTCAACGGGCCGTAGACCTACCCAAGACTCCATGGGATTTGTGGGCCATGCAAGTCGATGTCAAACACCTTACACGTGATGCAAAAACATCAGAAAATGTAATGTGAATGAAAACTGCAAAAACACTGTAAGGAACTTAAATGCTAATCGGAACTTGCCTGAATGCGAGTCTGAGCCTATGTTAGTTTCTAGCAGCTGGACTTCCAAAGCTTCCGGCTGCTCCTCGATTTCAGCTACTACACGATATGGATATACAAGGTATGAATGACTTTGAAAATAATTAATATGCTTGAGGTTATGATAATATCTTAGGATGAAAATAAGATAAATATCTTAATTGTCTTTGGGACTTTCATGGTAGATACTAGTGACTATAGTGAAGACTCTTGCAAAGAACAGGAGATGATTAAGGAAGTTTGTTGTCCTTAAAAGTTATGGTAAGACATAACCTTCTCTAAATTATGGTTGAATTTTTTTTGGAGACCTATCATGGCTAGCAACGGTTGTATCATATAAAGGGGGTCTCACTGGTTCTAGGAAAATTTGTTTCACTACTTTCTAAGCTTCCTACAGGGAGAAACTGATTTTGCAAGTTTGGGGAAATTTCTGAAAATTGACTTTCCATTTTTCTCAATTTATAACTACATAAAGATTTGGAATATTGATCAACCAAGTAAATGATATCCAATGAACTTGAAATTTATACTGGAGATCAATTGCATTAATAATAGTTTTCTGACCAAAATTGAGAATTTTCAAATTAACGGAACTGTATGAATGGATTCTTTAAGCATTTTGCTTATCTTAATTATGGAGACATTTCTATAGATTTTCATACAAATCCAAGTGCCTCACTGGAAAGTATTCTTCATGCTGGTTTTAACAAAATTTATTTGGAAATTTTTGGACGATTCTACTGAAAGTTATGGATTTCCCAAGTTTGGTAAAATCCTAGAATTATTTTTGAAAGGGAAACACTTAAATAAATCATTCGGGCCCACTGGTTTAAAATCGACCAATCGCAGCAGGGCCGCACCGGGGGCTACGGGGTTAACCCGCGCAGTCACACCAGATCCCTGGCTACACCCGGATCCCGCAGCAACTGACTCGTGGGGTCCACGGTCGTCTTCAACCTTGGGCTGGCGCTCGCGCGCGGCGGCGCCCGCGGCGGTAGCTCGCCGGCGATCTCGTCGCCGGCCAAACGGCTGCGCAAACTCGCCAAGACTTGCGACCTGGGGGTTTTCGGGGGCACTGAGCACGACGGTGAGGTCGGCATCGGCTGAAACGGACCAAAAAAACCACGGAACGGCGGCGGCGGTGGTGAGGGCTCGAGCCTGCTTGAACTCACTCAACTTAAGCTCAAACAACTCGGGAACTCCTCCAAAAGCTCCCTGGGATCTCAAGGATCAAGAATCTAGACTAGGGAAGAGAGGAAACGACCACGAGATATGAGTTCGACGGCGAAGTACGGGTTTTCAACTAGTGGCCGCGAAATCTCGAAATCTAAGGTGCTCGGTTGATAACTTTCGGGGCCCTTGCGCAGGGAGTTTCACTGGGACATATAGAAGCTATCTGCTAACCAGGTGAAAGGATGATTGCAAGAATGAAACGAATTTAAGCGCGAAGCCTTGCTGTTCTATTGAAAAATCATACGGTTATCAAATAAAAACACGAGCTACACTTCACATCACAAGCCTAAATTTAGTGAGCATAAACTAGAGAGGATTGCAAACCTTTTCGCTTAATGTATCGAGACTGGAAACGGCCTAGAACTGGAGCTCGACAATGAGACAGTCAAGGTTCTCGGTGGCTTCCTCGACGGTGACCGGAAAACATCAAAATACCCCAAGCAGAAGCTATGTCACAATCAATGACCAAATAGAATACGTAGAGGATGTTGTGACAAGCCTTTTATCAACAGCTCGATGAGAAATGGCTTCAGTCGTCGCCGAAAACACGACGAACAGAGGCGGCGGCAATGGCGCGAAACTGAGGTGGAGTTTGACGGCGACGACCAAGGGGGTATTTATAGAGACAGAGGGACGAGGGGAGCTCGCCACGGCGCAAGCAAGCAGGCAGCTCGGTGGTTTGCATGCCGCGTCGCGGTGTCGAGCGCTGTCGGCATCGATCGGCGGGGAGAGCTGGATACAGAGCACCCCGTGGGTTCACTCGAGTTTGTCAGGTTGTGATGAGATCATGCACGTTATCATTGCACCTACAAACATGACACAATGTTTATTTTTTTGGGATCCTGGCTCAAGTGAATGTGCACTTTTATTTGATGGACAAGATCAAGATGGCGCATTATGTCATCCACCACCTTGGCCTCCTCCATTCATGCATACAAAAAGATTTGATGGCGTTGCACATTTGGACCAACACATGAGAGAAGATGAACTCGAGTCGAGGACGACTCCAATTCAAGAAGGGGGGGATGATGAGGACATCACTTCTATGGATACAAACAACACTCCGACGAATGGGCCCGGGGCCACCCCGACGAAAAAGTCGAGATTATTACCCCTGGTGATTCGTTGTCATGATGGGCGGTGGGAAGCCCGAAGGCAGCAGTCTGACAAGGCGCTTGGAACCAATACGATTTTTGTATTGGGAACCGGCGATCTTCAATTGCGTGAGATCCGCACTCAAAGATCTCATCTGCCGCATTCAAAACAAGCCACGCGGAAATTTTTTAACCCCGAACCATCGCCCAAACGGTACACAAAAGACCTTTGAAGCTGAAGTGCGCGAATCGAGGATGACCCCACTCCAGTAGTTTAACCCAAAGGGTTTTCTCCCAGAGGTGGGCCCGGGGGCCACTGTCGGTACCCTGCGTACCGGGTACCCCATGATACCGCAAGAAGTGCAAGGGAGTTCCACCTGTCAAAGTTGATGACCTCCGTAGGCCCCACCTGTCAAATGGCACTGGGCCCACCTCCTACATAGCGGAGTTTTGACACTGCCACAAGTAACAAAAGATCGGAGCCAACCCCCTACATAGGGAAGCTCCGTACTTGACATGTGTATAGTGACCCCAGACCTAACCCCCAGTAGAAGGAAGCTCTGGTTCCTCCACGTGTATAGCAGCTTCGGACCTACCTTCCTGCGAGGGAAAGCTCCGGAGCTGCCACGTGTCAAGCTTGTGGACCTACACCACCAATGGGAATACAGATGGATCTCCAACGGCATAAGTATTCAAAGGACTCTTATTGCTACAAATAGAGGGCCTGATTATGTGCCATTAATGCCCTATTAATGGTGTACGATCAGAAGACCCTCAATACTAGTAACGCCAACATTAAGGCGCGTTATCAGTTATTAAGGTTCTTAGACACACCTAATTGTGTATTAGGCAAGAATAACCGCCGGGGCCACATGTCGGGCCAGGCAACCCATGTAACAGCCATCCCTTGGTCTATAAAAGGGATGTGCTGCACGGTACAAAAGGGGGACAAGCTCATACGCATACAAGCACGATCAAATCTCCAATACAACAACCCACACTCCCTGGAGTAGGGTATTACGCTCAGGCGGCCCGAACCACGTAAAATCCTTTTTGTCATCATCTTGTTCATAATCTCACTCGTGCCCTGACCAATCAAGGACTTCCGCGGGCTACAATTTAGTAGTACCGGGGGAAGTGTCGTTTGTATGCTTCGACAAGTGCCAATGGAGGAATTGGAATTAGAGGCAGATTTGACTTATGCGGGGCAACCAATTAAAATTTTGGAAACCAAGGAGAGAGTCACAAGAAACAAGGTGATTCGATGGTGCAAAGTACAATGGAAGCATCATGTAGAATCAAAAGCGACTTGGGAGCTGGAAGAAGATCTCAAGAGAGAATTTCCCTATCTCTTACCTTCTATGTTGAATCTTGAGGGCAAGATTCATTTTAAGGGGAGTAGGTTTGTAACACCCTTATTTTCATCCATCATGCATTGCATACATTCTTATACATGTTTAACATTAAGAAGCATAAAAGGAATAAGTTTAAAATGAATTATAATCAAACAAGAAAATAAAAACATAGCTCAGTACGAACTTGTCCGGATTTGTACTCTGGACTAGTCCCTCTAACTCTCTGTTGTTCTCCCTGGGTAGGGCGGACTTGTCCGGACCGTGCCCCAGACTAGTCTGTTCAACTCTCCGATATTCTTCCGGACTTTTCTGTTAATGTTACGGACTAGTCCAAAAATATTTCTGATGTATTCCTAAGCCCTGCTCCAGACAAGTCCTGTCTAACCGGATTTGTTCGTTCAACACTCTGGAACATCGATATAGCTGCAAACAGACTTGTTCGGCTCGACACCGGACTTATCCGTTCACCTTTCTGACTTCCAACGGACTTGTCTAACCTCGTGCGGATTAGTCCGGTCTGGTGTGCCCGACTTTGATTCTATTTCTTTCTCCACAACAAGTATTTGGGTAATTGTCTTAAGTGGTCCCAAGAACGTCGTGTCCAACCCCCGTGGAGCCCATTTGGTACACCTACTCGCCCTCCACCGCCTTAAACACAAATTCTACCCAAACCCTACCACCTCCACCCTATATAAACACCCCGACACCCACCCTTACATATGTTTGCCCCAATTAAAGAGAACCCTTAACCCTTGTTCGTGAGAGCCGCCATAAAGGAGCCCACACCACAGGGAGAAGAAGGAGAAGGGAGGAAGGAGGGGGATCAAGCAAGATCGATCTTCGTCAATTCATCGACACCATCGTCAATTCTTCATCTTCTTTGGATCTAGACATCTAGATCTCGAGTTTCGTCGAATCCTGGACCTTTGAACCCTAGGGTTCGTGGTAAATATCTTAGATGCATATTTTCCACATAAAATTCAGGTTTTATATTAACTTTAACTATGCTCTAATTGAGAACTCGACAAAAAAACCTAGCCAGCGGACTTGTCTGGCCCAATAGTGGACCAGCTCGATTCCCTTTCTGTTCCAGAACGGACTTGTTCGGTCCCTGTGTGGACTAGTCCTGTCTCTCAAGTCTGATAATTCCTAGAACTTCTTTAATACTCTCCGAAATGACTTGTAAATTGTTCTAACATGTAGAACTTAATTGTAACGAGTTAGTAAACAATCATATCAATCTAATAACATGTCTTGCCACAAAATTGCATTATTCATGCATGTCATGGCATATTGAGTAAGATATGAGCATTTATTGATTGTAATGCTTGTTTTGTTTGTTCTTGTGCGGAATAGAAGGTGTTGCACTAGAGGGTGTTGTCAAGGACCTCCAACACCAGAATTTTGAATCTTTTGATCCAAACCACTCTCAAGAGAAAGGCAAGTGTCCTTGATCATTTTGATCCTATTTTTCAAATGTTTTGTTTGTAGAATTTCATACTTGTGTCAAATTGATGGGAAACCCTTAATAGGTGTTTACTAGACTTGTTTAACCATCTTTGTCGCTTGGATTATATTGCAAAGAGTTGGGAAGGGTATTTTACCTTTTTGCTTCGCTCTAATTAATTGGGATGGGAAAAACAACCAAATGGCTTACCTATGAATTAATGCACTTATGAAAGATGTGAATTGATTAATATGGTTAATTGGTAACATGGGACTTGGGAGATCTAAGCAAACATGGTTTGTGGATAGGGTTGGATGATATGGTGGCTTTGCTTGCCTTGGATCTAAGGATCGGTTCATGCGAGAATAAGCCAAGACCACAGTGCCACCACAAGGCCAAGTATGGTGCGGCCTAGCCGATTAATTTGGTGTATTGCCAGCATTGTTCGGATCATTTGGGGGAGCACAGAACGACAGTCGGTTGGGACTGCAATAGTGGTAGGACTGCCCTGGGATCCGAATAGCACAAGAGGGGGCCCTTTGTTGGATGTGCTCAGTTGGAGGCATCACCACCGGTGAAACCTCAGTGGGTATGAATATGCTGGTAGTCCCTTTGTAAAGGCTATATTTTGATCTCCTGGCCATACACCTAAGGAAGTGTAATTGGCATAAGGGAGGTTTCTCTATCTTTAATCGCTGACAGGTGACAAAATCAAAAACTTATGGGTAAAGTGGTACAACCTCTACAGAGTGTAAAACTATCATAATAGCAGTGCTCCCGGTTAAGAGCATCTGGATGACCTACAGGATTAGAGGGAACTAGGATTTGGGATGTTTTGGTTTTGGTTATGGATGGGATGGTGATAAATGGACATGGTTAATGATGATGGTAACAATATGGCATATGGATGTATAGTGAATGATGGATATAAGTTATTATGTTTATTTGGAATATAATGGGATTATTTCACATAGACATTGTAAGATGTTTTTCATATGTTTTAAATGTACTTTTCAGCAACTAGCCATTACTTATTATCATTCCTTGATTAAGCTACATGTCATTATTTTCCTACACTTGTTGACTACAACATGTGCTCACCCTTGCAATTCCCCTACGAACAGTTTCAGGTGATGTTTGGGAGTACCCTATGGATAATGCGGAGTACTAGGTTGTGTGCTGCCGTCGACTTGTCTGTGGTTAGCTTGGAGCCGCGCTATATCCCTTATGCATAGTTTGCTTAGTTTAGACTATTTCCGCTGCATTAGTTTGAGATTTATTAATAATGATCATTAGAGTTGTAATTAGAGAATTATTCGAATATTGTAATAAAAGTACTTATTTAATGATATTTGATGTGGTAATTTTCTGTACATCGTTTGTGGTGCACTTGTGTATATGTGTTGAACGTCCTGGGCACACATATGCGTTCACTTGGTTCATTTTTGGAACCGGGGGTCACAACTTGCGGACCTCATGTATTTCGAGAGATGATCTGTGATGTAAGAAATGTCAACAGTGGGGTACTATTTATAGGGGGGAGAAGGGTCGGTTCCCGCCACCAATTGCGCGTGAATCAGTCATCAAAGTTTTTAGGAATCCGGGAGGACACAACATGTGGCGATTGATCGAGTTTGGCACCAGGACTAAGTCGGCCGACTAGGGGGTCGGCCAACCTAGTCTTTGCACCGTTTCGCTCGTGCTTTCTCCAGGTCACTGCAATGTGGGTCCCATCCATTGATGTGGGTGCTACACCACTGGATGGCCTCAAATACTAGTGTTTGTGGGCCGTTTGATCCATGTGATGACACGTGGCGTCACCAAATTCGTCTAAATCCAGTTTAATGGATTACCCCCTGCATGTCTTGCTATTTCTTGGTATAATTCACCTGCATCCAAATAAACACCAACACTTGTGGAACTGGTTTGTTTTTAACCCTACCACTATGTTCTGTTTCTCTTTTGTGCACATTATGAGGTGAATTGATGGTCTAAATATGGCACTTAAGGACCATCAACAGTGAGGAAATATTTGCACTACACACAATGGAGTGATCGAGGGAATCCATTTGAGGTACTTAAAATCTAAATTGAACTCTCCAGAATTTGAGTGGAACTTGATCTCTAGGGTATGCTTGCTCTATTTGCTGTTCTATGTTTCAAACACCCATGAATAGGAGAAGGCATAAGCCCCATAATGACTTAATATGGGTGAACCATGCTAATTTTAGCAATATTAGGTATAGTATTTTGTTGTGCACGTGGTACTTTTGAGAAATAGAAAATTGTAGCAAATCTTGATCATCAACCTAATGTCTTGACTTTGCTCGGGACGAGCAAAGGATAAGCTTGGGGGAGTTTGTTGACAAATGTTATATAAAGATTTCACCCGTCAATATAACTCAATTATGTGAAGGAATTATCATTTCTTGCACACATCACCTTTCTATTTAACCTATTTTCACTTGTCCTTGGAGAAATAGTGCATGAAGACAATTTATGCAAGAAATGAGGTAAAAGAGAAGAGCGATCCTATAAAATATCATCCCAGCCAATCAAGCGATGACATGTGGCACCACATGGATCAAATGGCCCACAAATAGAAGCATCTGAGGCCTTCCAACGATGTATCACCTATATTAGTAAAGGGGACTGATCTGTCGGTGACCTGGAGAAAACACAACCAAACAGAGAACTGACTAGGTCGGCCGACCCCCCCCCCCCCCCCCCCCCCAAGTCGGCCGACCTAGTCCTCATGCCAAACTCGGTCAATTGACATGTGTTGGCTCCTCCCGGCTTCCTGAAGATGATGATGACTAATTTGTGCGCTTTTGGTGTCGGGAACCGACTCTTCTCCACCTATAAATAAGACCCCCTACCCTCACATCACACACACACCACTTCAGTATTCATTCTATTGTATCCACTACTCTCCATAGGTTTAGAGAAGTTTAGGCTGTAGAGAGGAGAGCCTCTAGTCCATAGTCCAAGTTAGAAAGGAGTAGAAGTAGTCTCTCTCTTCCCAATTCCAAATTGGGAAAGGTATGACTCTCATATTCCTATTTATACTTGTGACTTTGTTCTTAATAAAGATGCTATCTTTAGTCTTCTCTTATTCATATACTTGGATGAGGCGATTCTTGTTTGATTGTGGATTCCATATTGTGTAGGAGTATTATTTAGTATTATTCCATACCATTATCATTATATCATCATAAACACTACAATCCCCCACTATAGTCTAATTAGATATGACATGACCATGTAAATAGGAATAACTTATGCTATGTTTCAACATTGGTTCAACGATGTTTAGGTTTGTCATTGCCTTAGAATGGCTTGTGCCTAGGCTCCTAAGGTATTTGCTTAATATGCTAGCATGGTAATAGGATAGTTAAGTAGCGTTGGATGTCTCGTAGACCCACATATTGAATAGGTAGGTAGTAGATGGTGACAGCCCTATCTATCCTTATAATGCTCTATGTTCGGCAATGCCACAAGCTCTTTGCGGGAGTCGTCCTAGTATTGCTAGGGGTAAATCCGTGCCCAATGTGTTGAACAACTTAGCATAAGAATTCACCATTGACATGTTCATTAGTATCTAACCTAGACTATGTATATGTATACTAGAAGCATTGTAGGAGTAACTCCCTAAATCTTAGCCTAATCCCTCTTTGACCCATTTATCCACTTTAGAATAGGATGCTCTCGTGTGTTTCAAACTACCTCCACATATCTATTACACATCCTCACTAGAACCCTACCTAGACCAATCTACCCTCTTCATTTGACGATTGATCTACTTCCACGTAGCCTTCCTTTGGGAAAATATAAATGACACCCTTGCTCGGCCACTTGCGCCTTCCCCTTCCCAATGTCGGGGCCAACGCATTACCCCCTCCTCTGTTAGAAGCCGGGTATTCTTCTCTCGCGCCTCGGAGCCTAGGTTGGGCGCGGACTCCTGCTGAATGTCGGGGATTCTTAGCCCTGCGGTCCAGGTCTCCAACCTGCTGTGGTGCGAGCCCAGGTGCGTCCAGGTTCGGCATCTTAGATCTTCACCCTGAGGGCCTGGTCCGAGCAGAGAGGCGGGCAAGGCTTGGGAAGGATGCATACACGAGGAGTCAACAGGTCACAGCACGACTTGGACATCTTCTGCAACACCTCCTCCTGGCTTATCTTTGAGTGAGGTCCTTTCACCAGTCTAGTGTAGTCTTGCAGACCAAAGTAAAGCCACGTTGGGTGGGTGCATTGCTGAAGAGGCACAAGCGTCGGTGCGTGAAATTTGCCAGCACCATCAACTACATCAGGTCGTGGTCTGCCAAGTATCGGATCCTCTCCAGTATCGAGGCGTACTCTGGCTCCAACTACGGGCGCTCTTCCCAGGTCTTGCTTCGGGATATTGTCCAATCAGTAGGAAGGGTAATGCGAAGGCGTTAGCGCGCACGATCACCCAGTCTTCTTCCAGCCATCACACCTCCCGAACCCAAGTGGTTGATGTACTTGTATGGGCACTTGGGTCGCTGCTGATAGTAGTAGGCTCCAAAGAAGTTTTTCTTCTTGCTCTTCCCAGTCCACCTCACCACGAAGAACTGCTGGAACACCGCCACGGATGGGTAGACTCCCACAAACATCTCATAGAAGTGCGAGAAGACTGTCGCCACCACCAAGGAATTCAGCGACAGGTGATGAAGTTATAGCCCAAGGATCTCCAGAAGTTTCACAAGGAAGGAGAATACAGTTGGGACAAACCCAACATACGCGCACAAAATGAAGAGTACGATCTCTCCATCCTACACGTCGAGGGGCAGGGAATTGTGACAGACCGGATTCCGCCGCTCCTCATTTTCCAAGCCAAGTAGCTGTCTCACAGGCTTTATGTCCTCGATGTAGGAAGGAGACAGGTCCTTGGCCATTGGAGCAGACAAAAGCAAGATCTTTGTAGGTAGTGAAAGCTCAGACGCGTAAAGGAAGAAGACGAAGGATCGAGCATTGTGTTCTGAGTAAGGAAGGAACTGCCTTTGCCTGCAATGGTTTCCTTTTACTCACCCACGTGACGCTTGGGCACATCGAGCGGGTCGCCAAGACCCGACATGCGCTGCGCAACAAGCGACATCCATGACAACTGGGCCTAGGTTCCCAGACAGAAGGGTTAGCCCGAACAGTCAACTACCTGCAAAGATGACTCGGCGGTTCGCATAATGGCAGGCGCAGAAGCGCAACAACCACATTGGGAACCTCCGCGGATAAAGATATTACATCAAGCAAAGATCATGTTGCCACGTCCTTCCAACCAAGGGCGGACGCGTGGTAGTGGTCGCAGAGGCGCTCAAATGCTTAGGCTGCCCAAGGAAAAAATCAAAAGACGGTGCGGGAAACCAAGGTTAGGGCTCCATCCGCGGGCTCATCACCTCTCCCGGGGTGGACCGAGGGGCCACCGTCGGTACCCAGCAGATCGGCTACCCCCCGCACAACATACAAATGCCTAAGTTCACTGCCTCCCCGCTGAGGCAGGATTTGGTGGTGCCACGTGTCCAGCAGGCTCAGACCTCGTCCCTTCTCAGGGGCAGGCTCTAGAACTGTCGCGTGGTCTCAACACAAGATCCGGCTCCCCCGAAGAGTCAGGCTCTCGGGCTGCCACGTCTCCAGCAGGATGGGACCCTGCTCCTCAACAGGAGTGGGTTCTAGAGCCGTCACGTGGCTCGTAGCTCCGGACTGGCCTCCCCCGTAGAGGCGGGCTCCGGAAATGCAACATGTACAACAGTCTCGGACCCCTGACTCCCCTCGATGTTGCGCTCCGGGGTTGCAACGTGGCCCAACAATGCAGGAATCAACCTCCCCCGCAGAGGCGGGCTCTGGTGCTGCCACTCTTCCTGCAACTTGCCATGACCGGTAGGTTGCGGGAGTAAATGGGCGGTGCGCCTTGTCCAAGTCAGGCTTTGAAGGCATGCACCTTCTATAGACGCATGACGCGATGCACACCCCCTATCAGGTACCACTACGTCCAATCACATCGCAGTGAAGACATCGCAGGGCTATCCCACTCCGTCAAGTGGGTAGCTTACAATGAAGAAACAGATGGACGAGACATTTACTATCATCATCAACAACTATGCATTGCCACTAGCATCCGACGCGGCAAGACGGCGGGTCTTCAAGCCGCAGTCAGGAGCAGCTTATGCAAGAAGTCTTAGATCTTGTATAGAATAAGATCACCCCAGAGCCACCTGTCGGGCGCCGAACCCCACTTGTAAGGTGTCCGACCTACTATAAAAGGATCGGGCAGCCACCGTTACAAAGGGACCCCGAATCCAATCTTACACACAGTAAGACACTCAAGCAATACAAACCTCACTGTGGAGTAGGGTATTACGCTCCGACGGTCTGAACCACATAAAACCACCGTCTCATCGTAGTACCTCAAACGCGCAATCTCTCCAAGAGACTAAGCCCCCACCTAGAAAAGAACCTCTGTGGGCTGCTCTAAAAGCAGGTCCGGGGAAAGTGTCGTTCGCACACATCGACAGACTATTATACGCTTATTATCCGGATACCCTCACATCAGTTTCTGTAATGCCCCAAATGGACAATTTTTTTCTTGCATCATTTAGCAGCTGATATTCTATTGTTATGTTATCTCAGACAAATCTCTTGTTATTCTAAAATGTGTATCACTATACTTAATCAAGTGCAAAGGTCGGAATTGAATGCTTTGATGCGCAAAATGAATGCTTTGAGACAGTTGGTACTTTCTGATTGGAAGATACTCTTTGAGTTCTGTATCTATTATTCATACTTATTGAAAACTGATATGGTTCTTTTCCTGAAACTAGGAAGAAGCAGTTTATTGGTTGTGTCCAGCTGGATGCTACGAGTTCCAGCGGTTTCCACCATTTTTCTAGTGACTTGCTATTTGTTAAGGGTCTGTCTTCTGAGTCATTAGCAGCTAATTACTATCATTAACCACTAATATTGTACTTAATCATTAATCCTTAATTCTATAATTTAATAAATCACAAAAAATTGTTTTATTATTTTACTACTAATGTAATCCAAGAAATTACGGATTAACAATTAATAAAAAAATAACTTCTTCCTCCATTCAAGCTGGTAGCGCCGCCGCCGGGCACTGCGCCACTGTGGGGACCAGGTCTACACATTCTAGGAACCGCAGAGGGTGGTGCCGTGCGATGCGGCACCCAACAGCACACACGAAAAGAATACGACAAAATACAAAGTTTTATTTATATAAAAGGCAGAAGTCTTTTACAGTACTTAATATACAGCGGAAGATAATGTTCATAGCTAAACTCTCAGCCTAGCTATGCAAAAGTACAGCCGTCCTGCCCGCGGACGCTGCACACTAGCCACACACAATTTACTGTGGCGTGCAGGGCTCCCATTTGGCGGTATACCCCAACGGAGGCATCGCCTCATCCTCGGGCCCTTCTCATATATTTCACCTGCAAACAACTTAATATAGCAACCTTGAGCACGAAGGCTCAGGAAGACTTAACCGTCTCATCTAAACATGGAACTCTATATGCAGGAATACTTAACATATGAATGGATGTAGCAGTAGCTTAAATTTTCAATAACAGTAACTTTAATGAGCCTAATCTATAGCAAACATAGTGGCAAAACAATTATAATTCAATACATCGTATTCTCCTGACCTCTTCAATATTTACTACGTCACAGCGCAGTGAACAAGCGGTACTCAAATAACCGCGAGGGACAGTGATTGCAATCAGGACACACCCAAATAACACGTCACGTACACCCATGCCTAAGGAGCTTGCCGTGCTCCTCACCATGTCATACGCAGCAACCTTTCACAAGAGAACTCAAACACCAAACCGGTTCCACCATCGCGGGCATAAGGTTCCCACACGGAGCGTGTCTATGCCCGCTGGCGAATTTACACCTTACTACCCTCAGCCCACCCCTAACGACAATGGGCTATGCCTCGACATCCAAGTTATCAAGTTTCATCGGTTTCCTTGGTTCCATATGCCCAGTATGCATCCGGTACTGTTCAAACTTGTCCAGCAGGGCCGCACACGGATCGGTCCTCAATCGACACAAGTAGGGCTACGCACAAGAGACCATATCTTGCTGCATCCTATCCGCTGCCCGCTCTCAATTTCACAATTCTAAACCATTCTTTCATTCAATTCACCCCGTGTGATAGAATCCTATCTCACGAGTAGATTCCAACTACATGACTTCTACCGGATTCCTATAAACATTAGCATGGCATTGTCTACTTGTCAAGCTCTAGACCTACACAATACTCCATGGGATTTGTGGGCCATGCAAGTGCAGTAACAAGCACCTTAGCCCTAATGCATAAAATTCACCCTAGACATAGTGAGACAAATAGAAAATTTGAATAGCACTTAAATGCAATCCGGGGCCTGTCTGGCTGCGAGTCAGAGGGAAGGTTAGCTTCAGGAAGTAGAGTCTCCAAGGGCTCCGGGTCCTCGATATCGGTCACTATATGATATGCAATATATAAAGTACATGAGTGATATAGAAACTATAGAGAAGATCTTGTATATAATGATTAGGCATGTAAATTATTTGAATTGGCTTTGTGATTTTTACAGTGGACATTAGGATCTATGAGGAAGATCTATACTAAAAATTGGAGATGTTCAAGGAAGCTTGTTGTCTCTAAAATTCCAACAAATAAAAGGCTTCTCTAAATTTTGGTTGTAATTCTGGAGCTTTGTCATGGCTAAAAGTGGATTATGTAGAGGGGGTCTTACTGGTTCCGGAAAAAATTGTTTCACATTTTTCTGAGCTTCCTACAAGGAGAAATTGATTTTAAAAGTTTGCAAGAAATGCTGAAATGCTTACTGTACTTTTCCCAATTTTTAACTATATAGAGATTTGGAACATTTATCAACCCAGTAAATGAAGTACAATGAACTGAAATTTTTACTGGAGATCAGGTGCATTTTTAAGAGTGTTCTGATTAAAATTGGTAATTTTCCAATTAACAGAACAAGAGTAATTAATTTCCCAAGCAATTAGATCAAAGTAAATAATTATGAAAATTCTGGGAGTCTCATGTCCAACAAATTGCACCACTGCAAAGTTGAGATTGAGATGAGTCTACCAGAATTTATCTGTAATTATTTGAGCAAGTATGCTAGGAGAAATTGATTTTCAAAGTTTGCTCAAAATCAGGAATTATTTCCTAATGGAAAAGTTTTAATAATCAACCTGGACCCACTTATTTGAATTGGGCCAATCGCATCTGGGCCACACCGTGGGGCCACGGGGTTAACCACCGCAGCCGCACCCGATCCGGTGCCACAGCCGATCCGCACGGTGAAAATGCCGCTGATAGGCGGGACCCACCGGGTCGTCGTCTTCCTGCGACGCGGCGGTGTTCCTCGCCGGAACCGCGGCGGCGATTGCCGGGCTTCGCTGCGTTGACCTCCACATGGCTCGGCTCTGACTGCCTAGCCTTAAAATTGACCGCGCAACACGATGGTGGGGTCCAATCGTGGCGGCGACGGTCGGAGATGGCGGTGCGACGGCGGCGGCGGTGCTAGGGTTTCGGCGATCGTCGGAATCTCTCGGGAATGGCGCAGGTGGCTTGGGAAAAAAGTGGGGAACGTTCCTGGGAGTATGAGGAGGATGATTTGGAGGTGAAAAAGGGGTGAAATCGCCGGCAAAGTCGACTTCGACGATGGACCGACGGGATTCTTCATGGCGGCGGGGAAAACTCGAATATCTCGGCCTTTACTCGATGGCGTCCACTGATTCTTGGCAGAGGGGTGTGCTAGGAGGTATGGAGTATAATCCTTAATTGGATTGAAGAATCATTACACGTAGAAATGGAATTAAACCGAGAAGCTCACTAGTTCATGGGCCACGGCCGAAAGCAAAACTCGCATGATTTGCTCGATATGGAATGAAATGAAGAACAGTTTGTACCGTGAGAAGGGTCGTGTCATGGCAGTCCTATTTCCTTCTGGGGGCAGCTCGAGAGTGGGCCTGTGGCGTCGGCGCGACGGAAAGGCTGCAGCATACTAACGGCAGCCGAACAGCGGCGCCGGCAAAACTGCAAAAAGGTCGCCATGTAGCCGACGAAACAATGAACCAAAAGATTGAGAAGGTAGAAGGGAGGCTTAGGTACCACTTTGCTGTTGGGAGGACGATGAAATCTGGCTTCGGTTGGCCAGCAAAGCTGAGTGACGAGGAGGTGGTGCTGAGCTCTACGGCGGCGCGAAACAGAGCAAAGGAGCGCGGGGTTTATCACTTGGGCTTAGGAATGGAAGATAAGGGCGAGGAGGGAGTGATATAGATGCCAGAAATGCCATGCAGCTGCTTGCCGATGGTGAGGCGTTTCCCTCACCGCGTGTCGATCGGCGGGGAGTCAGAACACAGAGCACTCATGGTAATGGTTCACTGACCAGTGGGTCCCACATCCCCCCTCCAAGTCTATCTCTCTGGTACTTCAATTCTTCCACCTAAACATGTCCAAAAATTCCAGATTTTTGTAGATAGGCCAATTTTAATATGGAGATCAAGATTTCGTAATTGGATTTCAAATTTAGACAGGTTTCATATGGATTCAAATTCAAATTTGAATTTGAATAGAATTCAATGTACCCATTGAATATAATAGAATTTGAGCAACAAATTTTATGAAAATTGACAGTGATGCTATTTGGAATATTTGGAAGCTATTTTTGAACTCAGATTTTCATTTTGGCATATTTTTAACAGGAGCTAAATTTGAATTTTTGAATCCCTTCTATTGAAGCTTGAATGGATTTAATTTAATAATTGACATTTGATTTCTTTTCCCCATTCCATTTTTTAAATTCTATGGTATGAACTTGTACCTTGAATTTAGGGACTTTACATTCCCCCCCCCCCCCCCCTTAAAAGAATCTCATCCCGAGATTATCTATAAAAGAGACAGAGGTAAAAAGATTACCGGATATAAGAAGATAACAACTCCAGATAATTTGATCAGAGAAAGTCCTCACTTTCCCATGTCGCTTCTCAGCGGTATGGTTGCTCCACAAGACTTTGTAGAAGTACAAAGTCCGGTTTCTTGTGGTGTGAGTCTTTTCATTAATAATCCAGATCGGATACTCAGAATAAGTGAGATCCGGTTGGAGATCCTCAATGTCTTCGGTGCGGATTTTAGCTGAGTGTTTAAGACACTTTCACAGCTGAGAAATATGGAATACATTATGGACTTCAGAGAGTGATGCCAGTAACTCTAAACGATAGGCCACGGGTGTGTATTTTTCAATGACAGCGAACGGACCGATGAATCATGGAGCAAGCTTTTCCTTCACTCCGAAACGATGAATCTCTTTCATCGAAGAGACACGGAGATAAACATGGTCTCCGATGTCGAAGTGGAGAGGTTGATGTCTTTTATCCGCATAGCTTTTCTGCCGAGATTGAGCAGCCTTGAGATTGGCTTGGATGACTCGCACTCGTTCTTCGGCTTCATTTACAAGATCAATTTGGTATATAACCAGCTCGCCGGATTCACACAAATTGAATGAGGTGCGACATCTCCGGCCGTAGAGAGCTTCATACGGCGCCATATTGATGCTAGCTTGATAGCCATTGTTGTATGGGAACTCTGCCAACGGTAAATGATTATCTGAAAGAGCATCTAGACATCCCTTGTGGGTTTTGGTTGATTTATGACAAACAAATGAGATCCTAACAATATTATTGAGATCAGCGCAGGCTTCAATGAATGAATGAAGAAAGTGCCAAAAAAAGGAGAATGAGGATCAATTCAGAAAAGAGCTCAAGAGCTGAATAGAATACATCATTGTGTAGGGAGTGTGTTGGTGTAACACATCCCAGGAGCTCAAGCAAAAAAATCCTCACACACTTCACATTTAATTGGAAAAATGGACTAGTCCGATATACACTGGACTAGTCTAATATCCTCTCTAGACAGGTTCGGACAAGTTCAGCCAATGTGGACTTGTCCGAACTGGACTAGTCTAAAAAAGTCCGGACTAAAATCGAACAAGTCCTCCAAGTGCGGACTTATCCTATATTCACTAAGGGAATCACCACACCGAAAAAGTCCGATATCAGCACGGAAAAGTCCAAAAACCATTCTGACTAAAACCGGACAAGTCCGCTCCTAGCAAGACAAGTCCGATATTTTTGGGCACTTAGGGTCTCCTGCACGCCGCACATCGGACTAGTCCGGACTCCAACACGGACTAGTCCGGACTCTCAAAACCCTAATGGTAACTTTTGAAAACCCTAATATAAATAGATGTGCATGGCCCAACTATTATATCTCTCGACCCTCTGCGCCGTCACACCATCCAAGAGCCTAGAAAACACATCTCTCCAGGCAATCCAACAAAAGAAAGATCAATCCCTTGAGGATTCACTTTGGATCAAAGGAGAGACACGATTCTACACTTTTTTGCTCTTGGGTTTGATCTCTAACACACTCTTGTTGTTTCATTGTTGATCTTACGAGTGTGTTCTTGTTGGTGTTTGAATTGTAATCTTGGGGAGCCCTCAACTTGTGAGAAGGCCCCTTGAACTTGGTGATTTGCACCCTTTGTGATAGTGGAAGAAGAATTGGCCTTCGTGGCGATTTGCGAGGTTAGGGTCAGTTAAGACCCGATCCTTTCATGGGCTCCTTAACATGGATGTAGGTTGCCTCTATGGTAACCGAACCACGGGATAAAATTGTGTGTCAAACTTGTTCTTAATTTTCATATTGTATTCTAGGGTTTTGTCAATCTTGCATAACCTACGTTAAAACTTTGAAACAAGAATTGTTTTGGATTATACTTGGTTGCGTTGACTCAATACTCGCAAGTTACATACTATATTCCGCTGCGTACTGTGTTTGTATTGAGATCATTGATCAAACATGATCAATTTAGCCCGCACGCACCATACTAGTCCGCACTCTACCAGACTAGTCCGATATCTCATGATTTGATCAGTTTATTAAGTGTTGCAGGTTCTGACCAAAATTCAAAAAGGCCTATTCACCCCCCTCAAGGCCACATTCAATTGGTATTAGAGCAGGTTTCTTCGCAAGAGACTAATCACTCGAAGAAAACATGTCGGACATGAAGGATGTACACAAGAGTCTTAACCAAGAGAAGGTTGAAGACGAAAAAGCTCAAAAGTTGGAGAAGCTCCTCGATGCCATCCAGGACTTCGAGGATGACGATGAGGAGACGCTTGAACTCAAGGTGCTCCTAAGGAAGAAAACACTCTCGAAAGGGAAAGTGAAGGTCGAGGACGAGAAGAAGAAGAAGGGGGGTAGTCACACCGACTACTCCCGATATCCTTTTAATTATGATCGCTTAAATTTTAACAACAATCATTACCTATCTATTCCCCTTGGAAAAGCCCAACATTTTGATTGCAATGACTACTCAATGTGGAGGCAAAACATGGAAATGCACTTGATCTCACTCAATCCAAGCTTGTTCCATATTGTGGTTACAGGAATAGATATCCCCGACGATGATGAGGAGATCACACCTAGCCAAGAGCAAGCAATTCATCGAAATGTCCAAGCTGCAGCAGTCCTCACCTCATCACTTAGTCGGGATGAGTTCACCAAGCTGGATGGGCTCGAGATTGCGAAAGAAATATGGGATATATTGCAAACCACACATGAAGGCGATCGTCATGCGCGAGAAGCGAAGATTGAAATAATCGAAGGCGAATTGGGAAGATTTGCCATTGAAGAAGATGAGTCACTGCAAGACATGCACAACCGCTTAAACACACTCATCAAAAAGGTTTGAGCATACGGAAGCAAGAAGCATAACGATCACGAGGTGGTGAAGCTCATCCTTAGAGCTTTCATGTCTCGCAATGTCACCTTGTGATCGATGATTAGAGAAAGCCCCAGGCACATGAAAATGACCCCGGATGAGCTACTTGGGAAAATCATGAACTTTGAGATGATGGAAAAGCAGGCGAAGCATGTCAAGGAGATTGCCGACTTCACCTCAGCAATGAAGAATGAGGCCGCTTTAAAGTCCACTCGAGAAGCTCAACAAGAAGAGGACAGCGATGATGAGAGCAGTGATATCGATGAAGAGGACATGATCCCCCTTATGAAGAGATTCAATAAAATGATGAAGAAAAGACAAGGTGGAAAATCAAGTGAAGGAAAGTATAAAGAGAAGTCAAGACCAATGTTGAGGCGGGCATGCTATAACTGTGGTGAATATGACCACTTTATAGTTGATTGCCCATACGAGGAAAACAAGAAGAAGACCAAGGAAACAAAGCCTCATCCCAAGAAATTCTTCAAGAAAAAGAAGCAAGCTGGACAAGCACATCTAGGAAAGGAGTGAGACTCAAGTGACGAGTTCTCATCCGAAGAGGAAGAGAAGATGGCTAGCATAGCCATCGAGAATACATCCAAGAAGTCCACCCTCTTCCCAACTCTAGGCGTATGGAAGGGCAACAACACTTGCCTTATGGCAAAGGAAGGTAAACGAAAGGTAACAACCAAATCCTCTTCCTTGCATTTTCATTCTAGTGAAAGTGAAGTTGCTAGTGATAATGAAGACATACTAGTTGGCTTAGATAAGAAAACAGCAGCAAAAATTAAAATTCCTACTTGATCAGCTTGTTGAGAAGGAGAACTTAATCAATCGTCAAGAAGATATGATTATCTCCCAAAAAGAAGGAATATATTGAACTTGACAAACTTCTTGAACTTGAAAAGGAGCGAGGCAAGTCACTGGAACTTGAGTTAGCCTCAAGCAAGGAAGCTTGCTTGACTCAAACACCACCATCAAGGACAAACTTGCTAACCTATCCAAGGTTAACAAAATCCTTGAGGTACAAGTTGAGTCACTCAAACAAAGTGACCCCTCATCCTCTTCAAGCTCACCTTCTCAACCACTTAAAACTGAAGTTGCCATTATTTGTTCATGTGCTAAATTGACACTAGCTTGAAGGAAAAGTCAACTTCTACCAATGACAAGCATCCTCCCCAAAGTGGCATATTTGACAAGGAGAAGATCAAATATGCACGTAGTGCATGCTTGGTCACAAGACCTCCTAATGTCAAATATGGCATTGGTTATTCTTATGGTGAAAAGCAATATGCTAGAAGCCATAAAAATAAAAAGGATAGCATTTCCTTCGTGAAGGGAAACTTCTCTCAAGCCAGAATGACCAATTATGCTAATAAGTCCAAAGTCAACACACATGATCACCGGACTAGTCCGCTCCTTACTCGGACAAGTCCGGTCCTCCGGACAAGTTTGGTTTCCCAGACTAGTTCTGTTCATCTACAACAGCAACTATTATTCAAGAGTTTCGATGCATCCTATGTTCCAATGAGAAGTAATTGTGGTAAAGATTATGCTCACTATGTTGGGCCACGCCATGGGAATACCAAATCCCATGTGTGGGTGGCCAAATCTCTTGTAACTAACCTCCAAGGACCCAAGCAAGCTTGGGTACCTAAACCTAAGGCATGATTTGTTTTTGTAGGCCTATTCCTCTGATGGATCGAAATGGGTGCTATACAGTGGTTGCACCAACCATATGACCAAAGAAAGAAGGATGATCGTTGAGTATGAAGAAAATGAGGATCCAAGCGAGGGCATCTATTTTGGAGACAATAGTCAAGGAAAGGTGCTCGGTACCGGTAAAATTGCCATATCATCTCAACATACTCTTTCTCATGTGTTACATGTTGATTCCTTAGATTATAACCCGCTGTCCATATCTCAATTATGTGATAACGGTTATAATTGCTTGTTCACTAATGAGGTGTGACCGTCTCTAGAAGGGGTGATGGTTCCATTGCATTCAAGGGTATGTTAAAGGGAAAACTTTACCTTGTTGACTTCAACAAAGATAAAGCCGAACTTGACACATGCTTGATTGCAAAGACCAACATGAGTTGGCTGTGGCATAGACGACTAGCGCATGTTGGTATGAGGAATCATCAAAAACTCCTCAAGGGCGATCACATCCGAGGTATGATGGATGTTGTTTTTGAGAAATACAGGCCTTGTAGTGCGTGCCAAGCTGGGAAGCAAGTTGGAGCACCTCACCTCGCAAAGAACGTCATGACTACAACAAGACCGCTCGAGTTACTTCACATGGACCTTTTCAGTCCAATTGCTTACATAAGCATCGACGGTAACAAATATGGTTTAGTGATTGTTGATGACTTTTCGCGCTTCACTTGGGTTTTCTTTTTGCATGATAAGACAGAAACTCAAGGAACCTTGAAGAAGTTTTTCATGTGTGCTCAGAATGAGTTTTCATTGATGATCAAGAACATTCGATGCGACAACAAAACGGAGTTCAAGAACACCCAGGTTGAGGAGTACCTAGATGAAGTAGGCATAAAGAATGAGTTTTAACGGAGTTGTCGAAAGGAATAAACGAACCCTCATAGAGATGGCGAGAACAATGCTCGATGAGTACAAGACCTCAGATCGATTTTGGGCGGAAGCGGTTAACACTGCTTGCCACACCATAAATCGACTCTATCTTCATCGACTACTCAAGAAGAAATCCTATGACCTACTCAACGGTAACAATCCAAATATTTCTTATTTTCGAGTTTTTTTCTCTAAGTGCTATATTTTGAACAAGAAGCCTAGGACTTCAAAGTTCGTTTCAAAGTCGGACGAAGGTTTCTTGCTTGGTTATGATTCGAACTCTTATGCCTATCTTGTCTTCAACAATACCTCCGGACTTATTGAAGTAGCACGTGACGTAGTGTTTGATGAAACTAACGGCTCCCAAAAGGAGCAAGTTGATCCATGTGTGCTATATAGAGAAGAAACTCCTTGTCAAGCACTGAGAAGAATGGCGTTGGGAGAAGTTCGACCACAAGAGCCACCTCTACATGTGCATGAGAAAGATGAACCGCAGGTGGAGGCCAGTGATCAAGGGGGAGCTTCCGCACAAGATCAACCTCAAGAAAACGAATATGATCAACAAGTCAATGAGAGCAACCATCTAGGGGGAGAAGAGGAAGATCATGAAGATACAAGACTGCAAGTACCACACTTAAGAGTACACCAATGCGTCCAAAAAGATCACCCAATCGATTACATCATCGGTGACATCCAAAAGGGAGTAACAACTAGATCCCGCATAGCTAACTTTTGTGAGCATTACTCATTTGTGTCCTTTTTGGAACCACGCTGTAACACCCTCATTTTCATGCATCATGCCCTACATACATTTATATACATGTTTAACATTATTCCACATAAAGAGGAATAAGTTTAAAATTGATTTGGAACAAAACCGCACTAAAAATTCTGGAAAGTGCGGACTAGTCCGATTTTGGAGCGGACTAGTCTGATTTCTCTCTGACCTCGATCGGACTTGTCTGATTTGGCTGCAGACTAGTCCAATTTTGCCTCTGGACACTTTCGTACTTGTCCGGTCTTATGCGGACAAGTCCGATGTTCCAAGAATCTTTGAAAATTTGCTAAGTCGCTAGACTTGTCGGGGCTAGTTAGGTATTACAGCGGACTTGTATGTTTTCCTCTCTGACTAAAGTTGGACTTGTCCGATTTTTGGCCAGAGTTGTCCGATTTCTCTCTGGATAACTTTGGACTAGTCTGGTCCTTTTTGGACTTGTCTGATATTTCGAGTCTCCGAGTTGATCTTTTGTTTCACGACTTGTTTCTTAGGTTTCACATTAAGTGGGCCTAGGGACGTCATGCCTAACTCTTTTAGAGCCCGTGTGGGACTCTAAACCGGCCTCTACTCATCTCAAACTCGAAATCCATCTAACCTTAGCTTCCACCTCTATATAAACAACCCCGCGCCTTGGCTTGACATCTATTTGCCACTTTTCCACTCCACCCAAACCCTAGATCGTTGAGAGCCACCACCAAGGAGGGAGGAGGAGATCCCAAGCAAGAAGAAGAAGTGGAGGAAACGAAAGAGGATAAAGATCTCCATCAAGTTTTGTTCTTCATCACCAAGTCATCTCCAAGTCCTTCATCAACCCTAGATCATCAAGATCCAAGTGTTGCCTCCAAGTTTCTCGATTCATTAGAGTCCTAAACACCAGGTATACCGTCTATTTCCTTTTTCTTACGTGACTTTGAACCCTAATCTCCAAATTCATGTCGATCTAGAAAATCCTAATCTGCTGATCTCGTAAAGTGTGGACTTGTCTGGTCCCTAGCGGACTAGTCCAATCTTCCTGATTAAATTGTGTTGAATTAAATCTAAAATTGTTTTGAATCAACTCCAAACTTGTATAACTTGTTAAAAGCTATTAGAACTAGTTATTCATCATTAAAAGCAACTCATTAACAAGTTTCATATTGCATTTGCATTAATCATGCATATCATGTCATATTGAGTAACATTTGTACACTCTTTGATTATGTTTCTTGTCTTGAATGTTTATTGTGTGGATTAGACGGATTTGCACTAGAGAGTGACGCGGAGGATCTCCAGCACCAAGAGTTTGAAGGCTTTGATCCTAATCAACTGCAAGAGCAAGGCAAGTGTCCTTGAAGCATATTGATCCTGTTTTAATGTTTTGTTTGCAAACTGCATGCTTGTGTCAGTTTGATGGGAATCCTATGGTAGGAAGTTTACTAGTTTTTGTTGACCACCCTTGTCACCTGGAATACATAGTAGAGAGTCGGGAAGGACTTTTTACCTTTTGCTTCGCTTAATCAACTGGGGTGGGAAAACAACTATACCACTCAAATTTAACTATGTGTGGATGAGATTATAATTAACATGAACTGGTTAATATGATATGGTAATGGGTGATCTAAGCAAGCCTGGTATGTGGATGGGTTAGATGTTATGGTGGTTTTGCTTGCTTTATATCTAACGATCAGTTCGTGGAGCGACCATCTAGGATTTATAGTGCCACCATGAGGCCAAGTATGGGTGCGGCGTAGCTGATTAATTAGGGCTTTGCCAGTTCTATTTGGACCATTAAGGATGCTCGGTGAAGGGGTAGTCGGATTGGGTTTGTTGATGATTGGTGGGACTAACCTGGGATCCGAACGGCTCAAGAGGGGGCCCTTTGTGGAAGATGTGCTCAGTTGGAGACATCGCCACCGGTGAAACCTCGGTGGGGTCTAAATAGGCTAGTAATCCCTTTGTATAGGCTATTTTGTGATCTCTTGGCCACACACCTAAGGATGTGTGAGATCACATAATTGAGATTCTATAGTCATCAAATGGTGATAAAATCACAAACACGTGGGTAAAGCGGTACAACCTCTGCAGAGTGTGTCTAAAACTATCATGATAGCCGTGCTCCCGGTCATGAGCAACCTGGACCCTCACATGATTAGAGGAAAATTGGGATTTGGGATGGTTATGGTTGGTATTATAGTTATGGTTGGCATTATGGTTATGGATGGTATTATGGTTATGGATGGTTATGAATTGAATTCTGGTATTGAATATGGATATTGGTATATGATGATGGATATGGAGTATGGACTGGTATTACGATAACTACATGGCTTACGGTGGGTTTATTTCATATATGTGTAATATATTGCTTATCAAATGTTTTAATGTACTTTTCAGCACTTAGCCATTATTATATTCGTCATTTGAATTAGCCACATGTCATACTTTCCACACTTGCTGAATACGACACGTACTCACTTTTGCAATTCCCCCCAATAGTTGCAGGTCAGGATTGGGAGTATAACTATGATAATGCGGAGTTCTAGGCCGTGTCTACCGCCAGCTTGCCTGTGGTGTTGCATGGAGCTGCGCTATACCCTATCGCTTATGCTGCCTAGCTATTTAGTTTGCTTATTTAGTTTATTTCCGCTGCATTAGTTGAACTTGTCTTTAATATTCATTACAACTTGTATTCGAGGATAATATGTTTTGTGCAATAAAATTGTGTTAAATAATCTTGCCCAGTGGTAATTTTCTGTATACTCTTTTGTGAATGCACTCGTGTATGTGTGTTGAACATCCTAGGCACACATATGCATTCACTTGGTTCATTTTTGGAACCTGGTGTCATAGACCCTCACATGATTCGAGGAAAATTGGGATTTGGTATGGTTATGTTTGGTAATATGGTTATGGTTGGTATTATGGTTATGGATAGTTATGAATTGAATTCTGGTATTGATTATGGATATTGGTATATGATGATGGATATGGAGTATGAACTGGTATTATGATAACTACATGGCTTATGATAGGTTTATTTCATATACATGTAATATATTGCTTTTCAAATGTTTTAATGTACTTTTCAGCACTTGGCCATTATTATATTCGTCATTTGAATCAGCCACATGTCATACTTTCCACACTTGCTGAGTACGACATGTACTCACTCTTGCAATTCCCCCCAAAAGTTGCAGGTCAGGATTGGGAGTATAACGATGATAATGCGGAGTTCTTGGCCGTGTCTACTGTCAGCTTGCCTGTGGTGTTGCATGGAGCTGCGCTATACCCTATCGTTTATGCTACCTTGCTGTTTAGTTTTCTTATTTAGTTTATTTCTGCTGCATTAGTTGAACTTGTCTTTAATATTCATTAGAACTTGTATTCGAGGATAATATGGTTTGTGCAATAAAATTTGGTTAATTAATCTTGTCCTGTGGTAATTTTCTGATGGGATTTGAGCGTGTCATGCTCTTTAAGTATGCTTTCATACTTGTCAAGCAGATCAAGGTTAGTACTCTCAAGTTTAGCACGAGTTTCTTCAAGCACTTTAACCTTACTCTTTTCCCTCTTAATGATAGCATGATATTCATTTATCAAGGAAGTTAAATCATCGGGGGAAAGCTCATCATCGCTAGAGTCATCACATACCTTGGTGATACCTTTCGCCATGAGGCACATGGGCGGTGGATGAAGAGGTGCATCATCATTGTTGGCGATGGCGAGGCCGGCCAAGCTTTCTTCTTCCTCTTCACTCTCTTCATCACTTATTTCTTCATCGGTGACCCATTCATTTGCCTCACACATGAACACCTTTTGTGGGCCATTTCTCTTCTTTGGGAAGAGTCTTGCCTTCTTGCCCTTGTCATGTTTCTTCTTCCCAAGGGATCTTGGCTTTGGTTTGGCTTCTTCTTCATAATTATCGCTTCCTTTAAGCTTGCGATGCTTGCCTTTGTAGTTCTCTCTTCTTTTGTCCGATTTTGGACTATCATAGGAGATGTGGCCTTGATCACCACAATTGTAGCAAGTCTTGCGATCATCTCTCCTTGGTAGAAACGCTTTCTTCTTGGGATCAAAGGTGTATCCCTTCTTGGTAATCTTGGAGTTCAAGCGTGAGAACTTTCTCATCATTAATGCAAGCTCATCATCATCATCTTCACTTGATGCTTGTTCTTCTTCACTTGAGCTAGGCTCAACCACCTTCTTCTTCTTAAGGCTTGATTTCTTGGTGGTGGCCTTTAGAGCAATTGTCTTTGATGATGATTGCTCCATCATCCCAAGTACACTCATCTTATGAGCGTGTATTTCTCCAATGAGCTCCGAAACTTCAATGTGGTCAAGTGACTCTTTTTGGAGCATGGAGTTGATGATGTTGTACTTTGGCTTGGGAAGGAGCATGAGGATCTTGCGGTTGATGAGTCCCTTGCCAAGAGAAGCAATGTCAAGAGCATTTATTTCTTCAATAAGCACATTTAAGCGAGAGAACATCTCATTGACATTTTCATGAGGAAGCATTTTAAATTCATCATACTTGGCTTTAAGCATATGATATTTTAGTTCTTAGAGACGAGAAGGGCCCTCATGAATCTCAATTAAGCAAGCCCAAATTTCACAAGCCTTTTCCTTGCTAGCAATCCTAGAAAACACATCTTGACTAATACATTCATAGATTGCATTCCTAGCTTTAGCATCCCATTTTAGTTGATCACCAACATAATTATGTTCTCCAAACCCAGCGTGGGTCGCTTCCCATACTTCGGGGGCAATAGCCTCAAGGTAAGCGCGCATGCGTGCTTTCCAATAGGCAAAGTTCTTGCCCTCAAAGATAGGAACCGAACCCCCAACCTTGGCCATTTTAGCTCTCTAGCGGTGAAGCTAGAATGATCCTATGAGCAACCTGGCTCTGATACCAATTGTAAGGACCGAATGCCCAAGAGAGGGGGTGAATTGGGCTTTCTTCGAAAAATTCTAAGCAATTGAAACTTAATTTCTAAAGCCCAATTCCCTACACGACTAACTATGCATTCTAGTAGATAGAAACTTTGCGGAATATAAATGCATAAAAGAAAAGGGAAGGAGAAGAATGCAAACTCCCGAGGAGACAAGGATTTATCCCGTGGTTCGGCAAGATCGTGAAGATCTTCCTACATCCACGTTGTGGCACCCACCAAAGGGTTTTGCCACACCCACGTCACCAAGACGAGGGGTCTTCACTATTCCTCTCCGTTCACCTCCTTGGCAAGGTGGAGCTCAAGCCTTGTACAACTTCGACCTTCCGGGCTTCCACACACGCCTTGGCAAGATCTGGAAGTCTCTTCGCGATTACAACACCAAGGGCACTCCCTTGAGGCTCTCACGCTAACCTAGAGAGTCCACTCACTTAGAATGGTGGCACACAAGCTCTCTCTCTAGCTAGTCCTAGCCTAAACCTTGGTGTAGGGATGATCGAAATGGTGTGGAAGTGATTGCTCTTGGCCTTGAACACTTGTGGATGTGTTGGTAGCTTCTGGTGATCAAGACTTAACGAAATGATAGGGTTAGGGGGTATTTATAGCCAGCCTCCCCGAAATAGCCATTGGAAAAGTAGGCTTACAGAACTTTACTGTGAACACCGGATGATCCGATGTCTCCCCTTTAGTTATCATCGGTCTAATTACTTTGGCTGATGTCATCGTGTCAGATATGACCGTTGTTAGACCGATGTGGAAAGTATGACATGTGGCTTATTCAAATGTCGACAATAATAATGGTTAAGTTCTGAAAAGTACATTAAAACATTTGAAAAGCAATATATTACATGTATGCGAAATAAACCCATCATAATCATAAGTAATACCATAATACCAGTCCACAATTCACCATCATCATCAATAATTCCAGATTTCACCATTTGCCAATAACCATATTCAATACCAGAAATAAATCCATAACCAGATGTAACCATTACCAAACCATAACCATCCCAAATACCATCCCGATACCGAGTTCCCTCTAATAATGGAAGTTGTCCAGGTGCTCATAACCGGGAGCACGACTATCATGATAGTTTTAGACACACTCTGCAGAGTTTGTACCGCTTTACCCACGTGTTTGTGATTTCATCACCTTTTGGTGACTAAGAACCTCCCTTATGCCTATGACCCGTCGGTCATATTACACACTTCCGTTGGTGTGTGGCCAAGAGATCACAAAATAGCCTTTACAAAGGGATTACTAGCCTAATTAGACCCCACTGAGGTTTCACCGGTGGCGATGCCTCCAACTGAGCACATCTTCAACCAAGGGCCCCCTCTTGAGCCATTCGGATCCCAGGGTAGTCCCACCAGTCATCAACAAACCCAATCCGACTACCCCTTCCCCGAGCATCCTTAATGGTCCAAATAGCACTGGCAAAGCCCTAATTACTCAGCTACGCCGCACCAATACTTGGCCTCGTGGTGGCACTGTAGTCCTGGCTTATTCTCGCATGAACCGGTCCTTAGATCTAAAGCAAGCAAACCACCATAACATCCAACCCATCCACATACCAGGCTTGCTTAGATCACCCATTACAAAACCGTATTGATCAGCTCACATTAACCAGAATATCATTAATGCATAATTAAATGTGTAGTGTTGTTTTCCCATCCCAGTTAATTAAGCAAAGCAAAAAGGTAAAAGCCCTTCCCGACTCTCTACCATAAATTCCAGGTGACAAGGGTGGTTAAACAATTCTAGTAAACTTCCTACCATAGGATTCCCATCAATTTGACACAAGCATGCAGTTTGCAAACAAAACATTTATTTTAAAACAGGATCAATATGCTTCAAGGACACTTGCCTTGCTCTTGCTGTTGATTAGGATCAAAGCCTTCAAACTCTTGGTGCTGTAGATCCTCCGCGGCACTTTCTAGCGCAAATACGTCTAATCCACACAATAAACATACAAGACAAGAAACACAATCAAAGAGTGCACAAATATTACTCAATATGACATGACATGCATGATTGATGCAAATGCAAGGTATAACTTGTTACTAGATTGCTTTTAATGATAACTAATTAGTTCTAATAGCTTTTAACAAGTTTATATAGGTTTGGAGTTGATTAGATCAAATTTTTGAATTAATTCAACACAATTTAACCAGAAAGATCGGACTAGTCTGCTAGGGACCGGACAAGTCCGCACTCCGCGAGATCAGCAGATTAGGGTTTTCTAGATCGACGTGAATTTGGATATTAGGGGTTGAATTCTCATAAGGAAAAGATTATAGAAGGTATACCATGTGTTTAGAACTCCAACGAATCAAGAAACTTGGAGGTAGCACTTGGATCTTGTTGATCTAGGGTTGGTGATGAACTTTGAGATGAATTGGTGGTGAAGGACGAAAGCTTGGTGGAGATCTTGATCCTCTTTCGTTTCCTCCTATTCTTCTTCTTGCTTGGGATCTTCTCCTCCCTCCTTGATGGTGGCTCTCCACGAACTAGGGTTTGGGTCGGTGGAAAAGTGGCAAATAGATGTCAATCCAAGGGGTGGGGCTGTTTATATAGAGGTGGAGGCTAGGGTTAGATGGATTTCGAGTTTGGGATGAGTAGAGGCCGGTTTAGAGTCCCACATGGGCTCTAAAAGAGTTAGGCACGACGTCCCTAGGCCCACTTAACGTGAAACCCAAGAAACAGGTCGTAAAACAAAAGATCAACTCGAAGTCGCGAAATATCGGACAAGTCCGAAAAGGACAAGACTAGTCGAAGTCGTCCAGAGAGAAAATCGGACAAGTCTGGCCAACAATCGGACAAGTCCGACTTTAAACAGAGAGGAAAACGGACAAGTCCGCTGGAACACTGGACTAGTCCGAAAAAGTCCAAGGACTTAGCAATTTTTCAAGGATTCTTGGAATACCGGACTAGTCTGCACAAAATCGGACAAGTTCGAAAGTTTCCAGTGCCAAAAATCGGACTAGTCTGCAGCAAAAACGGACAAGTCCGTTTTTAGTCAGAGAGAAATCGGACTAGTCCTCAGTAAAATCGGACTAGTCCGCACTTTCCTGCGTTTTAAGTGCGGTTTTGCTCAAAATCAATTTTAAATGCTCCGAATCAATTTTAAACTCGTTCCTATTTATCTGGGTTAATGTTAAACATGTATATGAGTGTATGTAGGGCATGATGCATGAAAATTAGGGTGTTACAACAAAGACATATGCTTAATTGTATGTCCGATCTCGATGCCGCGAGGTACAAAAGTGACCCGATCAATGCTTCAATATACTTTTTGATCCACAGGTTCACCATCTTCATCGAGTTAAAGAATCATTGCTGTTCCCATTGGTGTCTGAAGAGGCTTGCTTTTGTCCTTGTTGAAGCGCTTAAGAAGGTCATTCGTATACTTCGTTTCATGAATAAAAGTACTCTCCTTGGTTTGCTTGATCTGCAGCCCCAAAAAGTACGTGAGTTATCCCATCATACTCACTTCTAATTCTGAATTCATTATAGATGAAAACTTGGACACAAGATCATGAGAAGCAAAACCAAAGATAATATCATTCACATACACTTGAACGAATAATGAGTCATTGCCATGCTTAAGTACAAAAAGAGTTTTATCAACCTTGCCCATGGTAAATCCCTATTCAACTAAGAATGTTTTTAACCTATCATACCATGCTCTAGGGGCTTGTTTGAGACCGTAAAAGGCTTTGGACAATTTCTAAACATGATTATGAAAATTTGGATTTTCAAAACATAGTGGTTGCTTGACATAAATCTCCTCATCTATGTAGCCATTTAGAAAAGCACTTTTATCATCCGGGCCATGTACCGAAACGGCACCTCCGGACTTAACCCCAGACCGAGAGAAGCTCCGGACCTGACACGTGTCAGGTAGCCCCGGAGCTTCCTGTTTCCCACAGCAAGCTCCGGAGCTGCCACGTGTCCAATCGTCGGATCTTCAGCTCCTAACCTCCGGAAGACCCCGCAACGGCTCCGGATCTTCAAAGGAGAGCCAAGGACTTCAAGACCCTATTAAGTGTCATTAATGCCATGTTAATGACACTTAAACGGACGATCTTAACACCAGTAACGGTGTTGTCAAAGCCCGTTACAGGATCATTAAGAGCAATTAAATGTGTATCAATACTAGTAACCGCCGGGGCCACATGTCGGGCCAGGCTAACTTGTAATGGCCTGCCCTTGAACTATAAAAGGACAGGCTGACGACACGTTCAGGGGGAGAAGACAGACACACGCACCTCATACGCTCATCACAAGCTCATACTGCTAATACAACACCAACACACCCGTGGAGTAGGGTATTACGCTCAGGCGGCTCGAACCACGTAAATTCTTGTGTCCCCTATAGCAAATCTTATTCACCTTCTTGAATCTCCGCGCGCCCACACCGAACATCAAACTCCCCTATCACTTCAGTAGTGTAGGGAGATCTGTCGGTTCCAAACCACCGACAGTTGGCGCGCCAGGTAGGGGGGCGCCTGAGATTTTGAGAATGGTGAACTCTGCTGCTGGATCATCCAACGGCCAACCTGCCACTCAGGCTGTTGGGGGCAATCCCTCCAACAGGCAGCCACCAGCAGGAGCCTCAGCACCAGCAGGAGGCACACTCCCACCACCACCGTCACCTCCAGCAAATCGTGCTGGGCAGCGTGATGGTGCGCCGGCGTCGATCACTACGTCGGCAAATCATGACAATCCGGAACACGCGCTTCATGCAGCGCGTGCTCTTCCCCAACGCCCACCACCTTCGGATGCATCTCGGGATGCACTGGAGCAGTGGAGGGCCGATGTGGAGCATTTGGTTGCCACGGCAGCTGAACGCCTCAGCAACCAGGGTCCTCCTCCTTCAGGAAGAGTCCCGTCACAGCGGCGGACTTTGTCTGGAAGACTTGGTCCGCATGTCTCTAATAGCAGGAGACGTGCTGCATCACAACAAGTGACGTCATTGCCCTCCGGGGCTCGACGCACTCACACGGTATACAGGTTTTCGACTCACGACCTCCGGGCGGAGCTTGATCGCTGATACCGCCAGCAGGACGGCCGAGTCCATATTGAGCGTGCCCGTGAAAGACGGGAAGTTCAGGACCTTTCTACTCCTGAAGGAGTAGGAGGAGGCTATTCAGCTTTGGCCATGCATCTGCGCATGGTTAGATGGCCACAGAAGTTCCGGCCTCACCTGCCGGAAAAATTCGACGGGACTGTCAATCCCGCCGAATTTCTTCAGATATACTCCACTGCAATCTTGGCAGCCGGAGGAAATGAGGCCGTGATGGCCAATTACTTTCCAGTGGCCTTAACTGGGACTGCCAGGTCCTGGTTTATGAGCCTTCCACCCAACTCTATCAACAGTTGGGAGGAGTTGTGCCATCAGTTCACTACCAACTTCGAGAGTTCATACACCCGACCAGGCACTGAACTGGATCTTTTTGCGGTCGTGCAAAAAGGGTGAGAATCCTTGCGGTCATTCATCCAGAGGTTCTCTCAGGTACGAAACACTATCCCTTCTATCTCTAGCGCCTCTGTCATTGTGGCATTCAGACAGGGCGTACGGGACAAGAAGATGTTGGAGAAACTGGCGATCAAGGAGATCACCAGTGTCACGGAACTCTTCAGCTTGGCCGACAAATGTGCCTGAGCTGCGGAGGGCCGTGAGATGCACTCCAAACCAACCACGGAGGGTCACAAGAAACCCTCCAAAGAAGAAGCCACTACCTCCGGGAGTGGCAAGAAGAAAAAGAAGACCAACGGCAAGAAGAAGACGTCGGCCGGCACATCCAACGTTGCAGCTGCTGCAGCTCCGGGTGGCCGGGGGCCACGCCCCGAGAAGCGACCTCGACCGTCTTCTGAAGACGGTGGCAAACCCAAAGTGTGGTGTCCCATTCACAAGACGGGCAACCATAGTTTGGAAGACTGCCGGGAGGTCCAAAACCTTGCCGAGCGCTACAGCAAGCGCCGGGAAGAATCTCCTATCCGATAGAGGGAAGGAAAGCAAAAAGTTGACGAAGCTCCGGCTGAAGAGGAGTTAGGGTTCCATGATCCCAAAAAGGTCCTGAAGGCCGTCTACACCTCCGTCGACGATGATTCTGACGTCTCTGACAACGAGCGTCGTAAGACCATGAACACCATTTTTGGTGGATCATGGGATATCACCTCCCGTCGCGTCATCAAGACTATGCGTCAGGATATGGCCGCTGTAGCTCCTACAGTCAGGCCGGAACCTCACCGAAAGTGGATGGACACAGCCATCACTTTTGATGCTTCGGATTGTCCTCGGAGCATGGTTGGAGCAGGACAGTTACCCTTGATGGTATCGCCTACCATCAACAACATCCAGCTCCACCACATCATGGTAGACGGAGGTTCGGGGCTTAACCTCATAAGCTTCGAAGCTTTCACTAAGCTTCAACTCCGACCTTCGGATCTCCACCCCTCTCGACCTTTCTCCAGAGTAGGTCCAGGGGCTATCACCCCACTCGGAGCTATTACTCTCCCTGTTACCTTCGGGACACGGGAGAAGTACCGCACCGAGAAGTTGGTCTTCGATGTCGCGCAGATCAACTAACCCTTCAATGCCATCTTGGGTAGACCTGCCCTGTACAAATTCATGGCGGCTGCTCATTATGGCTATCTGGTGTTGAAGATGCCAACGCGAGTAGGTGTTCTCTGGATCCGCGGAGATCGCACCGTAGTAGTAACTGCACTGGAAGAACTCCATGCGCTAACCACAGCGCAATAGGAGGACTCCAGGCAGGAGCAAGCTCCAAAACCCCCGAGCATTCGGCAACGAGGCTCGACTTCTGCACCTCGAGTGCAACAAAGCGGCGACACCGACATTCCCGTCAAAGTCGTACAAATTTGTTCCGATGCCGCTCAAACCACCCGTATATCAGGAGGATTGAATGACAAATAGGAACTCACGCTCATCACTTTTCTCTGGGCTAACGTTGACGTATTTGCTTGGCAACCGTCACAAATGCCTGGGATCCCCAGGGAAGTGATTGAGCACAATCTGAAGATCTACCCCGATGTCCGGCCTGTGCATCAGAAGCCTCGGAAGCAATCCGTAGAGCGACAGAACTTCATCCGACAAGAAGTGAAGAAGTTGCTCGAAGCCGGATTCATCCGAGAAGTCTTCCATCCAAAATGGCTGGCGAACCCAGTCGTTGTGCCTAAGGCCGGCGGGAAGCTTCGGATGTGCATCGACTACACCACACTAAATAAGGCATGTCCAAAAGATCCATTCCCACTACCTAGAATAGATAAGATAGTGGATTCCACATCCGGGTGTGAATTACTGTGTTTCCTAGATGCATATTCCGGATATCATCAAATCAGGATGTCTAGGGAAGATGAAGAGCATACTTCATTCATCACAGTAGATGGATTGTATTGTTACACAGCCATGCCTTTTGGTCTCAAGAATGCAGCTTCAACTTTTATACGAGCTATGTACAAAACTTTTGAAGAACTTATTAGAGACATAGTGGAAGTGTACGTCGATGACATCGTGGTCAAGGTCAGGAACAAGGAGTCACTCCTTGACACCTTGCAGGCTGTCTTCGACAAGCTGCGGGCCACCCGCACGAAGCTAAACCTAGACAAGTGTGTCTTTGGGGTTAGCTCCGGAAAACTTCTTAGTTTCCTGGTAAGTCACCTGGGCATAGAAGCTAATCCGGCGAAGATTAAGGCCATTGAAGACATGCGGCCACCAACCCGCATCAAGGACGTCCAAAAATTAACTGGATGTCTAGCAGCCCTCAGCTAGTTCATCTCAAGACTGGCGGAACGGGCACTTCCCTTCTTCAAGTTATTGAGGAAGTTCGGACCATTCCAATGGTCCGAAGAGGCAGAAAAGGCATTCCAGGAGCTGAAACAGTTCCTCACCACCCTACCAATTCTGGTAGCTCCGAACCCTGGTGAGCCTTTATTGCTTTATATTTCAGCTACTGACGAAGTCGTCAGTATGGTTCTGGTCGCGGAGAGACCAGAACAACCCCACACTCAGGAACCCAGACCCCTTCGGGAAGGTACGGAGGATCCTGAAAGTGAGTCTGGGTCCCAGCTCCCAGATTCAAATCCACCGGAAGTCGTTTCAGGAGACCTAGACCACTCCGGGAGGGTCCAGGTCATTTCTGAAGAAGCTTCGGGTTCCTCCAGCCAGAACCCGGAGGCCCCCGAAGAAAATCCGGACCCTTCTGAGAGGGTCCGGGTCAATGAAGAGGAAGCTCCGGACCCCTCGGGGAGGGTCCGGACCATTCAGCGCCCAGTGTACTTCATTAGTGAAGTACTACATGATGCCAAGACTCGATACCTAGAGGTGCATAAGCAACTCTATGCAGTTCTTATTGCCTCCAGGAAGCTTCGCCATTACTTCCAAGCTCACAATGTCTCAGTGGTGACCTCTTACCCACTTCGAGCAATTTTGAATAATCCCAATTCAACTGGGAATATTGCAAAGTGGGCAGCAGAATTGGCTGAATTTGATCTTGAATTTATCTCAAGACAAGCAGTCAAGTGTCAAGCATTGGCAGATTTTGTGGCAGAATGGACTACCTCTCCATCAAACCCTGGGGGCCCCAGTGAGCAGAAGACGGAGCATCAAGCTCCAACTTTCACCGAGCCTCACTGGACCCTCTGCTTTGACGGCTCCATGCAGAAGCAGGGGGCCAGAGCTGGAATCCTTCTCCTTGCACCGACTGGGGAGAAGGTGAAATACATGGTACACCTTGACTTCAAGGCAACCAACAACAAGGCAGAGTATGAAGCACTCATCTACGGACTAAAGGTGGCACTGTCATATGGTGTCAAGCAATTGCTGGTCAAGGGAGATTCACAGCTCATCATTAAGCAGGTGAAGGGTGAATGCTCCTACAATAATCTCCAGTTAGCTGCTTACCTCCTTGAAGTCCAGAGGCTTTAGAAGGACTTTGAAGTCCTAGATCTCCACCATGTTCAGCATGCCCACAACGCTGAAGCCGACGAACTCTCGACGAAAGCGTCATCTGGAGCTCCAGCTCCTGACGGAACTTTTGTCCGGAGATTGTCGAAACCCACAGCTCATCCTGCCGAACTGAGCGGGGGGGGGGGGGGGCGAGATCAGCATCCCGAAGCTGACGGTCCCGATGGCCCTGTTACCATGGCAGCCATCAAGGGTCGTAGGTGCTGCCGGAAGCTCCGAGCAACCCAGCACGCAAGACTCAAATGCTCAAGTTAGTTCCGATGCATGGATCTCTGAGATCCGGAACTACTTGAAAGACATCATCCTTCCTGACGACGATGTATCTGCTGATAGGGTAGTAAGATTGGCTAAAAGATACACGCTGGTAGAAGGGGATCTCTACCGGCGCGGTGCCAACGGCATCCTAATGCGGTGCATCACAAAGGAAGAAGGCTGCGAGCTCCTCGCAGAAATCCATGGAGGCGAGTGTGGGAACCACGCGTCTTCCCGCACGCTGGTTGGTAAAGCCTTTCGGCATGGCTTCTACTGGCCTACAGCACTCCAGGATGCAACTGAGCTGGTGAAAAAATGCAAAGCATGCCAATTTCATGCAAAGCAAATTCACACTCTGGCTCAGCCCTTACAAATGATACCTCCTACATGGCCCTTCGCTGTGTGGGGGATAGACATCTTGGGACCTTTCCCAAGAGCCATCGGAGGTTAAAAGTTCTTGTACGTCGCCATTGACAAGTTCACCAAGTGGCCGGAAGCAACTCCAGTTGTGACAATCAACAAGCAATCTGCTATCAACTTTCTGCAGTCCATTGTATGCAGATTTGGAGTCCCAAACAAAATCATCACTGATAATGGGACCCAATTCACAAGCTCCGCATTCCAAGGATATTGCGAAGACCTCGGCATACAAGTTTGCTACGCCTCCGTAGCTCATCCAGCCAGCAATGGCCAAGCCGAGAGAGCAAATGCTGAAATCCTTAAAGGACTCAAAACGCGCACCTATGAGCGCTTGAAAAAACATGGAGCCAACTGGATCGAAGAGCTTCCGCCCACTCTATGGGCCAACAGGACATCTCCAAACCGGTCAACCAGAGAGACACCCTTCTTCCTGGTGTACGGAGCTGAAGCAATCCTTCCCCCGGAAATCACCTTGGGTTCACTCCGGGTCCGGACCTTCGACGAAGCCGCGCAGGACCAGCTCCGGCGTGAAGACCTAGACCTCCTTGAGGAGGGAAGGTGCCAAGCAGCTGTTATGAATGCCCGATATCGCCAAGCTCTACGGCGTTATCACCAGCGGCACGTACACAACCGACAGCTCGAGGAATGCGATCTGGTGCTACGGAGAATACAATCCAGAGAAGGGTTAAACAAACTCTCCCCCAGCTGGGAGGGGCCCTTCCGAGTGATTAAAGTATCCCGTCCTGGAAGCGTTCGCTTGGCTACTAAGGATGAGACACCTCTCCCAAATCCTTGGAACATTGAGCACCTCCATAATTTCTACACTTAATACCACGGAGGTGAGTCTTGAGTAACTTGAGGTGTAGGTTATAGAGTCATTGTACAGAGTCGGGTAGTTCCTCTAGGAGAGCAACCGGACCTTTCCCGAAAGGTCCGCAAAGCTCATGCAACACTTGTCACAGTCTCAAGACTAAAAGTGCGGCTAACTACCCTAGGTCAAACGAGAAATGAAACACCCTTAGCCTGGTTCCATACCCTAAGAGTGTACTTGTTTCCCCTGTACCCCAGACCTATAATGAAAGACATCTTCATGTGAAATAGACTCCATGTGCATTTATTTTGTACAGGCTCAACATTTTTATTTTTCTCTTTCTTGTCTATAATGAAGACGTGCAATTCTTAAGAAATTTTATTTCGACCGGTTTATATACGAGTCGAGTTGTATTAGTTCTTTTGGATTCAAATATCTTTCATGGCCAACTCGTCTGAAAGCCGCCAAGCCAATCTAGGGCTGGAGTGTGCTATCGACTTAGCCTGGTCAAGCACCCTAAGTACGCCACTCTACGTATACCCCGGCAGGCCGAAGTAAGGCGGGTCAATGGATAGTTGAATCTAGAAGAAAAGACAACGCATTCGGTTGTATTTAAAATCGTGTTTAACTTAAAGTCTTCTTGAGAATCGTAAGTCGCGACGAAATTATAGACAAGAAACAAATTTTACTATTTTTCTTGGCTTAAGTATGCAGGAAAAATAAAATCTACGTTGACGGAGAAAAGCCGGAGCAAACTAAGCTCCGACTCCCCTAAGGGGGCCAGCCGTCGACGCCAAATAAAAGATGGTGAGAACACCCCGTAGATGGAGTCTGCTGCCAACAAACTGGGTGTTGGCAAAGGTCACTGCCGGAACTACTAAGCTACGACACCCCGGAGGGTTAACTATCGATGCTCTACGCGTTGATAGAGACTATTGCCGGAGCTACTAAGCTCCAGCAATAGACAATGCCGGAGCTTCTAAGCTCCGACAAGCTCAGGGGGCCTTCACTATCGAAGACTTCGAACCTAAATTCTACAAGTTCGGAGCAAAAGAGTCTTCAACAATGCACAATATCCTCTTGGTACATGTTCACAATCAAATTGTGTACATCTACCAGTGGGCCAAGTGAAGATAAGAATGTTGAAGACAAAAAGTGAAATTCGCAAAATTTGGGGATTTCATTTATCTGGAGACAAGAGATTACATCTGGAGACAAGGGATTACAAAATTGAGGAAGAAGAAGAAAAAATACAAGTGAGAATTACAGAGATGGTCCTAGACCCTATGGAAGAATTGGGCGACCTTCTGGGCGACCTCAGATACGCTGGCTCGGGTAGCTTCGCCTTCTCCTTCGACGGGGCCTTCAAGCACCAGATCCAGAGGAAATTGGGACTTTCGGCTGGTGTAGCACGTCAGCACATACTCTGCGACATTCTTCTCCAGAGATTGCCCCTCAACCTCCAGTTGGTCCGCGATTACATCGCCCACCCTGGAGAGCTTGCTACCTGCTGCGCTCAACGCCTGCAGCGCTAGGTCCGGCTCCGGATCATCCTGGCGCACGGGGTTGAAATCCATCGGTGTCAGCGCGTCGTTGGCCTTGCCCAGGAACTCCTAAATCTGTAGGGAGTCCGCAGTCCTCAAGCCCTTCATCTCTTCTAGGGATCTCCTGGCCGCCGTCAGTTCGGAATTCTCACGGGCGAGGCGCTCAACTTCTTTGGCGTTTTGCTGAATCTTTTCAGCAACCCGCCTTTCGAGTTTTCTGAGCTCCTCCTCCCGGAGGTGGATCTTGTTCCGGCGCTCGACCAGGTCCTTCTCCCTACCCCTCACTTTCTTCTCCCGGACAACAAGGGCGCACTCTTGTTCATAGAGTTCCTGCCCTCGCACCCAGGTCTTCTCCTCTTCCTCTTGGCAGCGCTCTTCCAATTTCTTGGCGCGCTCCTCGAGGCCCTTGTCCGCCAGAGCTACTTTCTCGGCGAGCTCCTCTTCCCTTCTCAGGACATCATCCTGCAGCTCAAGGAGTTTCTGCTCTTCATCCTCGAGCCATTTCTCCCTCTGTTCAAGTGCCTCTCGGCGCTTGATGAGTGCGGTGTTAATGGCCTCAAGCTGTTCGTGGCGTGCATCAGCCGCGTTATTGGCAGCTTTGGCCTGATTGTAGATCTCCTGGGACTGAGCGTCGAGGGCATGAGTCATACTCTCCCTCTCATCCAGTAACTTGCCCCAGTACTCCAGGCGGATCTTCTCCCGTTTGATCCACTCCTTGTCATCCGCTAGCCTCGATTGAGCCAGCTTGGTCTCGAAGTAGAGCCGGTTACGCCACCGCCTAAGGGTTTGGCGCTCCTCTTCAAGAGCCTTGCTGTCGTGGAAGAAGGCTAGCTGGACTTGACGCAGACTGGAACATGCGTTGTCAATGGACAGCGACAACGGGATTGGCTACGGATCTGCTGGGGTCTCCTCCGCTGGTTCCAGCGGGTCTTCAGATAAAAAAATCGGGTCCCACTCTACAAGAGTGGTCCCCTGGGTCTCCATGGCTCTAGGGCCGTCCTCCGGGATGGCCTCAGTCGCCATCGAAGAAGGACATGCCGCCAAGTCTTTGTTCACCCCCTCGGGCAGGGGGCCAGCGACTTCGCTTGAACCCTCCGGCTCGGCCGCAGGTACCTCCGACGTTGTCGCCTTCGGAGCAGGAGTCGCTACTGGCTCCGGTCTGGGCACCTCTTCTGAAGGAGGCTCAAGCTCCGTCACCTCTTCAACCACCGGCACAGGAGCCGGAAGATCTTCAACATCGTCCAGACCTGTGACCGGAGCTCCAACAATAACCGGCTCAGCTGCCGGTGCTTCGGAAGTAGCCGGCCCAACTGCCGGAACTACCTCATCTTCTGGCTCGCATGCCGGGGCTTCAGTCACCTCCGGCTCAACCACTGGGGCTTCGACAATTACCGGCTCAGAGCCGGGATTACTACTTCCTCCGGCTCAACAGCCGGAGCTTCCATCATCGCAGCACCAGGACCCGGAGCTTCAACCTCCAGGACAGGTGCCGCTGGCATGTCTTCACTCCCGTGGTCCGGCGCTACCACGGGAACTTCTGGGGACGAGTCGAGGTCCATGACCATGACAGCCAGCGCCGGAGCTGTCGCAGCCTCAGCCACCACTTGGGGCGGCACCGGGACAGGAGCAGAAGCTCCCACCCCCACGGCCTCAGACACTGTGGCTGAGGGTGGAGCCTCGCTCCCCTTCTTGGGGACGCTGCAGACGATGGACGAAGAAAATTAACAAACAGTTGCCACAATTAAAATAATTGTACAAGGTAGAGATTAAAAATTACCTTGGGAGGCTTCTGCACCAACTTGCGCGGAACCTTTTTCCCGGGCGTTCTGGGCTGGCCATAGTCGGTGTAGAAGCTCCGGAAGGCCCCCCAGAACTTGTCGTGGCCACGGGCGTTTCCCGGGTCGAGGCTCTCCTCGATCGGGAGGAACCCCCGAACCTGGAGGCCTCCACCAGCCCAGGTGCCGGAGTCGGGCGCCCGGAGCTAACACCCCGGGAGGATCCCACTGCGGGAACAGACGCGCTCCGGGAGGACCCCACTACAGGAACGGTCTCATTCCGGGAAGACCCCATTACGGGAACAACCGACGCGGTTGTAGAAGACCTTCCCCTCCGGGGAGAAGGAGACGAGGCGGAAGTAGAAGGCCTGACGGACCTTCCGTCGGCATGATGCAGCTTCCTCTTCCGGCTCTCGGGTTCGTCAGCCAGCTCCTTGCCTTTGCCGACGACCTCAACCCTTGGCTTTGGGGCAGGGACAGAGCCATCTTCGGGCATTCTGGGGATCGCCACCCGGGTGGTTGATCTTCTCTCGACGACACCAAGGTCGTCAAGTACGGGCATCTTTCGCTGAAGCTCCCTGCTGAACTCCACTTCCATGTTCAAAGGGAGGAAGGCCGACGGGGGAGTCAAGTCATCACCGTCGACGTCGATGCCGTGCTGGAATTTCTTGAGGTGGAACTCCAAAGTTTTCCCCACCATGTTGGACTTCAACCCGGTCTCAACCCGGTCATCGTCCATCACGCTGTTGAGGGCCCAAGCGAGTTTCTCCCTCCTCTTCAGCGATGCCCACCGGTTGACCAGGAAATTGCAAAATACCGCCTGAGGGGTCAATCCTCCCTCCACGCATTGGCGGATCCTGGTCAAAGCAGGGTTGAAAGCGTCCGCCAGCACCGCAACTTCACTCCATATCTTCGTGTCGATGCCGGGAAGACCATCGGCAGCTCCAGCCTCTCGTGCTCCTCCACCCTGACGACTATCCAGTCTTTCTTCCAGTCATCCCACTTCCCAGGAGGAAACGACCGGAGGTACTTGAATGGGCACTTCTTGCGCTTCACGAAGTAGTACAAGCCAAGGTACTCATTGCTCCGGCCGGTGGTGTGGACGTGGAAGAAGGTTCGGAAGAGTTCAATGCAGGGGGGGGTACCCACCCACATCTCACAGAAGTGGACGAAGATAGACACGAGGAGGATGGAGTGAGGGCCAAGGTGATATAACTGTAGACCATAGAAGTCTAGCAGCATCAAGAAAAAGGAAGAAAAAGGCGGGATAAACCCCACCATGGCGTACGAGGAAAAGTACACCATTTCGCCGGCGTGCTCCTTCTCGAAGGGGAGCTCTCCGCCGGCACGGACTGAGCGGTTGAAGAAGTCCGAGGACCACCCCATGAGGACCCGAACCTTCTTCAAATTGCCATCAGTCTTCAAGCGACTCCCACGGAGACCCAACTCCATCGCGGCACGGCTAGGCGAGAGAAGAAGAGCGAAGCACGAGTTTGGAGTTTGAGCGCAAGATCAGATGAGAGGCGTAAAGAACTCCCGACGGTGCGCGCTTTCCTTCTTAAGTAAGCCCTCGCAACTCTTGGATGGAAACCGCAAGGAAATCGAAGATACCATTCAAAAATTTCACCCTGCCAATGACAAGAGGGCCCGAGACCACCCCGACGATCAAGTCGAGGCTCTTACCCAGGCGAACAGTTGTAAACCCAAAGGCGGTGGCCTGACAAGGCGCGCGGAACCGATACGGTTTTCGTATCGGGAACCGGCGACCTTCAATTGCGTGAGATCCGCACGTCAAAGATCTCATCTGCCACGCGCAGGGTGCGCCACGCGGCGGGGGTCTAACTATAAATTCCTGCCAACGGCACCTTCAAAGACCCTTGAAGACTCAGTTCAAGAGTCACGGGGATGGACCCACCTCCGGTGGAATGACTTCACCCCAGTGATCTTCCCCGGAGGTAGGCCCAGGGGGCCGCAGTCGGTGCCCTAGAAATCGTACACCCCCTGAGGATACAAAGATCTCAAAAGAAAGTCATCTACTTGGTTTGAAGACCCTCGGGGGCCCACATGTCAGACATAACCGGACCCGCTTCTCCAACATGGTTAATCCCTAGGTCGCCACGTGTACTACCAAACTGGAGCTACCGCCCACAAGGGGGAAGCTTCGGGCCATGTATCGAAACGTCACCTACGGACTTAACCCCAGACCGAGAGAAGCTCCGGACCTGACACGTGTCAGGTAGCCCCGGAGCTTCCTGCTTCCCACAGCAAGCTCCAGAGCTACCACGTGTCCAATCGTCAGATCTTCAGCTCCTAACCTCCGGAAGACCCGCAACGGCTCCGGATCTTCAAAGGAGAGCCAAGGACTTCAAGAACCTATTAAGTGTCATTAATGCCATGTTAATGACACTTAAACGGACGATCTTAACACCAGTAACGGTGCTGTCAAAGCCCGTTACAGGATCATTAAGAGCAATTAAACGTGTATCAATACTAGTAACCGCCGGGGCCACATGTCGGGCCAGGCTAACTTGTAACGGCCTGCCCTTGAACTATAAAAGGACAGGCCGACGACACGTTCAGGGGGAGAAGACAGACACACGCGCCTCATACGCTCATCACAAGCTCATACTGCTAATACAACACCAACACACCCGTGGAGTAGGGTATTACACTCAGGCGGCCCGAACCACGTAAATTCTTGTGTCCCCTGTAGCAATTCTTACTCACCTTCTTGAATCTCCGCGCGCCCACACCGAACATCAAACTCCCCTATCACTTCAGTAGTGTTGGGAGATCTGCCGATTCCAAACCACCGACAAAGGTGTTACCTTGCAGTGGAGGCACAAGTTTGCAAACATTATTTCTTTCAAAAATTTCTAACTCTTCTTGCATGGTAAAAATCCAAAGAGATATATTAGTGAGTGTGTGCAATATATCTTTAAGTTCAAAAGAAGCAACAAAAGCAGAATGAGCATGAGAGTTTGGATCGCAAAACCTGGACCGTGCCACTCATTCGTGTAAGCTTCAAATGATTTGTTGTAGAGGATGACTTTTGTGGATGCATAGGGGAGTAAACACTTCAGAAGCTCCTTATTCTTCATGTTCATCACAAATCGAAGAACTTGTTGCATGAGGATAATCTGTACTAGCTGTAATAGTTGATGGTGCTGGTTGTGGTGCAAAATCAGCAACATGATAAACATCATTTGCTTCAGAATTTTTGGGCAGTGGCACTACATCTTTGTCTTCTTTGATGAAAATACTCTCCCACTGTTGATATGGATCTGGACCTGCAATATTAGACCTAGTACCTGGGATAGCTTCATCAAAAGAAACCTCACAAGTCTCCATGAATTTGTTATTGTCAAGTAAAAGCGCACGGTAGCCTCTAGTACGAGATGGGTAACCAAGAAAAATCCCATCAACAGATCTAACACTACAGGAATATTGATCACTTACGTCGGCCAGATCAACTTACATGGGCCGGCCGACATAAGTAAGTAACTTACGTCGGTGCCTGGTAGCCGACGTAAGTTAAATAAATTACGTCAGCTGGTTGACGTTAGTAAAGGGACCAACGGTAATAAAAGGTACTGACATCGGCCTCGGCCCATAGCCGACGTAAGTTAAACGACCGACGTAAGTTAAACGACCGACGTAAGTTAACACTTACTTACGTCGGCCCTGACGTCGGCCGACGTAAGTAACTGCAGCCGACGTAAGTTGTGGATTTAACCTAACCACGCGAGCGGTGCACGTCTGTATCATTTCACGCGCGCCGCTTCGTTTCCCAACCGCCGCCGCTGACCCCAAGCTGCCCCGCCGCGTGCCCACCGTCGCCGCCCCGCTGCCGTCACGCCGCCCCGCCGTCGCCGCTCGGCCGCCACCCCTGCTCCCGCCCACGGCCCTCCCCCGCGGCGCCGCCCCGACCCCGAGCAGCCCCGACCCCGAGCCGCTCCGCCGGCTCGCCTCCGCGCCCCAGCCATCGCCCGGCCCCGCTGCCCCTGCGCCGCCGCTGCCGGCCCGCCCCCACCGCCCCTGCGCCGCCGCCCCCGGCCCGCCCCCGGCCCTGCCGCCCTGCGCCCTCGCCGCCGGCTCGCCTCCGGCCATTCGTCCGTCGGCACCCATCGATCACTAGGTACACACTTCAATTCAGACTTCAGTGCTTTCAAATACTTGTTATGCTATTGTTGTAGCCTTAGAATTGTTAGCTTAATGTCGTGTTTTATTGCTCAAGTGATTCTATGATGGCAGTGCTTGCTTAACTATTTATTTAATTATGGTTAAGTGGTTAATTTGCTTAAATATGCTTAAGTGGTTTATTTTATTATGCTTAATTTGCTTATTTTTGCTTAATTTACTTACCTATGCTTAGGTGGTTTATTTAATTATGTTTAATTATGCTTGAATTGCTTAAATTTGTTTAATTATGCTTAATTGGTTTATTTAAGTTGTTAATTCTCTTATGCGTTTAATTATGCTCAAGTGGTTTATCTATTTATTCCTATGTGGTTAATTGAACCATGAGGAGGGTAGCGTCGGGGGCGGCTGACTGTCGGGTGCCACGGCGTCGCCGGTAGCTCCAAGATAGAGAGAGAAATCGTGGGTCATGTGTAGGGGTGAGCAGAGGAGATCGGGGCGGCGGCGCGGCTTGGTGCGTCATGCAGCATGCGGAGGAGTTCGCGCTGAGAGGAGCTCGCGCCGGCAGAGGAGCTGAGGCGGTGGGCAGCACGCAAAAGAAGCTTGCGCCGGCGGTGAACTGAGAAATGCGGTATATTTTGTTGTTGAACATAGTTATTAAGGCATCGCTTTAGCATCGCTAAAGCGACACTAAAGCGATAAGGTGCTCCGGCATTGTAAGGCATCCCTGTTGCCTTGCTTTCTAGGGTAAGGCGGCGACGGCCTGGGAAGTCGGTGGCGGTAGGGAAAGCTGGCGCCGCGGGAGCAGGGGGATCCGTCGCCTTAAGTCGCCTTACCGCCTTAAGAACGTCAATGACCCGTGATTGTGTGGACGGTGGAAATGGATGTGGAATTATCATCTAAGACCAACTTTCCTCTCAGTCTTTCTCTAGTTCTTTCCTCTCTCTTAAATGACCTCAAAATGAAAATGAGCAACGTAAACTATAGCAATGTATTACCCGTTTCGGATCGGCATGTCTCACATGCCAATTGCATGTGAGACGTGCAGGTTCGGAATTGTCCCTTTTTGGACAGCCTCAGAGTGACCGAGGGGGCGTGGCTTGTGACGAGACGCGGGTCCGTATTTGGACAAGATTTTGGTGGCGTAACCCTGTTGTTCTCTCCTGCACCATTTTTGGGCATGCAGTGGAGAACAGCGGGGTTATGCTGCCAAAATTTCGTTCGAATCCGGATCACGCATCTCGTCATGAGCACGCTCCGCTCGGTCACTCTTGGGTGGGTTTAGGATCTATCTGCCTAGGTTGTAGGACCATGACACATAACATAACAATACATTAACGAAAATTTCTTTCGCGTTAAACTACAGAGTCAAACATGGGCGAAGATCGTAGTTGGATGTACACTGGTTGGAAGAGCAGAACTGGTGGTCACTCAGATGAGTGGTACGCCAAGACAGAAGCTTTTATGGAACGAGCTTTTTTGTTGTCAAATAGCGATAAGGCGCGGTGCCCATGTACGAAATGCCGAAACGGAACGTTTTTGGACAAAGTGGAACTTACGTTGCACTTGTGTCGAAACAGTTATGTGTCACATTATGAGTTGTGGAACTTCCACGGCGAGACAGCTTCTCAAGCTGTACAAGAAGTGGAAGCGGACAATGATGATGCTCAAGAGGTTGATATGATGGAGGAGATGCTGGAAGCTATACGACCAGAGCTTACATAAGATACTCAAACAGCAGAGGTTAAAGAGTTCTTCAAACGTCTCAAAGATTCAGAAGAGGCTCTGCATGAACACACTAAAATGTCAATCCTCAATTTTGTGACTATACTTATTGCAATTAAGTCTAAGTTCTTCTTTTCTAACAATTGTTACAACATGCTCATCGATTTGTTCAAAGATGCCCTTCCACAACCCAACAAAGTGCCTAAGGATGTGTACAACTCAAAGAAAATTCTTTCTGGTCTCGGGATGAAGTAACGTTTTATTCACTAATTTAACATTAATTTTGTATATTATCTTTGCATATTAATCATTTATTCCTTGCAACAGGATGTCGTCAAAGGGGAAGGGGAAAGGGAAGGGCAAGCCAGTGAGAGGGTTTGAGCCGCCAGGAGACCCTTGCTCAGGGAGCTCGTTCCTTTCTAGCCGACGTTCCCTCTTTCTGGCACACGCTCCACCCTCAGCTGTCGTGTGCTTTCAGCGGACAGAGGTAAATTTTAGTTACAATAAAGTTATTTTTGAAATCGCAATTGTTATTAATTATTAATTGTCAATCTTTTCCTTTTGTGCAGTCTGACTCAGAGACTTCTGAGTCAGAGTCAGAGTCAGAGGCTAGGGGCCGCTACAGGAGCCCAACTCAGAGGCTAGGGGGCCACTACAGGAGCCCTCTAGCGCTAGCCTCCCTTCGAAGCTGGCTAGCTCTAGCCTCCCTGCGCAGCCGGCTACCACTAGCCTTCCTGGAGGCTCCGGGGGTTCCACAGAGCCTTCAGGGTCACAGGACGCGGCAGAGCAGCAGAGGCAACAGACGAGGAGGACGCACTTTGCGGCTCCTCCTCCGGTTACTACTCAGCGGACCACGATCCGTCCTGTTGAAGACAGGTATAAATATTGTATATAGTATATTAAATATTAGATGTTGTTTTCATTTACTTAATGATTTAATATTTTGTAGATGTTGGTATGACTTTTCGTTCACGGGGGCCGAGAAGCACCACAGGCAGGTTAACAGTGACCTCAGTGCTATCGTCAAGTTGCACTACCCCAGTGTAATTGACGGTTTTCCTGCCCTGTCGTGGGATGACTACGCTCGGGTCTCTCACCCGGTGCACGGAACGGTTCAAGGAGCCGTGTGGCACAATTTTATGGTAAGTTTAACTGTTTCATTTTTTCAACTCGTTTGAATTCTTAATGCATATCACTTAAATTTTTGTTTGCTTAAAGCTGAGGTACCAAGTAGAGGAACCGGGCATGGAGGACCACGCGAGACGCGTGTTCCATTACAACGCTCGGAAGCTCACGATGGCGGCGTTGTCGTACGCCCGGATTCAGGCCGTCAACGCGTACTACAAGCGGTACCCCCGAGAGCAGGAGCAGGAGCAACAAAGGGGTGTATTTAGGAAGGACTCCGACTCGTACTTGACAGAGGAGCAGTACGCGGAGGTAATTTTTTAATATTGTTAAATATTTACAATATCTACGTAGGTTAATTGCGTTGATGAAAAATGAAATATGTGCAGGTTAGTATTTCCTGGTTACAGGGTAACATCGAGGTGTACTTAGCTCTCTGTCGGTATTGGGCTAGCGACGCTTTCATCAACAAGTTCACAAAGGCTAGACAGTGCCGCATGGGGTCCGAGGGCAAGCACAACTATGGCGGCGACGGCTACTTACGTTTGGCTAAACGCATGGTAAGTACCTTTTTTTATTTATGTGTTCCTAATATATTATTTATCTCACTAACACGGCTGTACAGGAGCGAGAGTTGGGTTATGAGCCGACCCCGACCCAGGTTTCGAAGAGAGGTCACAAGGGAAGTGACGCTTCTCAGCTAGGGCAGTGTAGTCAGGTCGCAGCCGATCGACTAGTAAGTTTTCAAAATTCATCAACTTCATTATAACTAATACTATTATTTACATGCTTACAAGATTTATTTGTTTTGTAGACAAAGTACGCGCAAGAGGTCGCGAAGATACACGGTGCGGATTATGATTGGGAAAGGGCACCGATTGACCCCCAAGCCGCATACGCAAGCGGAGGCGGGAAGGCCCACGGACGGTGAGTTCTTTGTGTGTTTCATTTCTTTTCCAATTAATCTTCTTCTACTTGGTGTTTTCATTCTTTTGCAGGTTTGCCATTTTTGATGGAGTTGTCGACTCGAGGTCGACGCGACCATTGATCGGCGCTTCATCGTCGCAGACTTCGACCGTTGGGACCAGTGGTCGTCTCTCGCAGACCCAGCTGGAGCTCCAGGCCATGAGGGAGACGCTGACGCAAACCCAGGCAGAGCTGGAGAGGACGAGAGCGGGGGCAAGGGAGGAGCAGCAGAGGACGACCTTAATGATGGTTCAGATGCAAGCAGCGGTGGCGGTAAGTAATTTAAAGTACCGTAGTTAAATTTCATAGCACTTCAATAACATATATCTTCTAATATTTTGCAATGGCAGGCTCTTGCTCGACACAGCGGTCAGGATATCGAGATTCCTACGCTTCCGCCGCAGCAGACACTGGAGCAGGTGATAAACTCTCTCTTTAATATTGTTGTATCCATTTTAGTATTTTACATAGAGAGATAAGGTGGTAGGACATAGAGGTAGATCTTGATGACTTGTCAGATATTGATTCCTATAGTGGTGAGGAAGTTAAGTGTAATCATGCTTTTGGTGGGTAATACCATAATGTTAGAGTTGGATTGCTTCACATTAAGTCATGCACCTAGGCTATCACATAAGGTTTCAAGAGGTAATGTAGCATGATTGTCAAAAAATATCAAAGACAACTACATTACCCCTTGAAACCTTCTGTGATAGCCCAGGTGCATGACTTAATGTGAAGCAATCCAACTCTAAAATTATCACTGATATTTTTGGACTCTGATGTTATCATTGAGTTGACATTGATGCTTACTAGTGACTATGTTTCTTCTGCAGGGTTCGGGAACACGCCGAGAAGATCACGGAGGTAGTGGAGGGGCTAGCGTGTAGCCCGGTGGAATTTATTTTGCAAATTGTGTTGTTGTTCATGTTTTGGACTATATTTTGTAACCTTTATGCTGTGTATATGTTATCTATCTGTTCTATGTTCTCGCCATCGAGCGAGGTAGTCAGTTTCTGTTTTTAAAAAATATCGAAAACTTAACTTACGTTGGCTATGGAATTGTCGACGTAAGTTAGCCCAGTTTAACTTACGTCGGTCAGACCATACCGACGTTAAGTTAAACCACTTAACTTACGTCGCTTTGGTGCTAACCGACGTAAGTTAGGGAACATAACTTACGTCGGCATGCTTTGGCTGACGTAAGTACTCCGGCCCAGCCCAAGGCCCATCCCGGTACGTGACTTACGTCGGCTGCTGCAGACCGACGTAATTAAGGTAACTTACATCGGTGGCCGATGTAAGTTACCTTAATTATATCCAAACCACTACATCGGCCAGTCACCGACGTAATTAAAGGAAAACCGACGTAATTAACTTACTTACATCGGTTTATGCCTTACTTATATCGGCTATGGCCGACGTAAGTGATCGATATTCCTGTAGTGTAGCTTCAAATTTATCAAGATTACCATGTTTCTTAACAAAGCATTTGCAACCAAAGACCCTAAAGTGTGTGACACTAGGTCTATGTCTGAACCGAAGCTCCTATGGGGTTTTTCCTAGCTTAGCACACACAAAACTCAATTTGAGAGAATAAAAGCGGTTGCAATTGCATCCTCCCAAAATTTCCTAGGAGTTTGATATTTATCAAGCGTAGTCCTAGCCATCTGAACTAAGGTTCTGTTCTTTCTACGACACCATCTTGTTGAGGTACATTGGGTGAAGAAAATTGATGATTTATTCCATTTTCAGCACAAAAGTGATCGAATAATTGATTTTAAATTCGGTTCCGTTATCACTTCTAATTGCTTTTAAAGATCATGGGTGATTAATTGATAATCTAAGAAATAAAGTTCTAAAGTGACTAGAAGCTTTATTCTTATGTGCCATAAAGTAAACCCAAGAGTATCTATAATAATTATCAACAATCACAAGCACATACCATTTACCTCCAATGGATTTAACACGTGAAGGACCTACGGTGTCAAGGTGCAAAAGCTGTCCCGATTCAGATGTCATGGTCATTGTGAGAGGAGGATGTGAACCTGCAACAATCTTAGCATGTCTACAAGAAGAGCACACAATTTATTTGTCCCCTTTAAGCTAATGCAGCCCATGTATGCGATCAAGTCCACTAACACGTGTGAGGTGATCAAAGCCTATGTGACCAAGTCTACGATGCCAAAAATATAAGTCTTTTGAATCATTTGCAACTAGACACCTATGATTAGAGGATGACATATCAAAATCAGATTTAAAAACTCTTCCAGACCGAGACATGTTAAAAATAAGCTCACTATTTGAATATACAACCTTGCAGCAATTTCTAGTGAAGTTAACTTCTAGATTTTCATCTAGCAATTGTGAAACAAAAAGCATGTTGTATTTCAATTTTTTAAAAAGTGCCACATATTTCAAAGTGTAGTGATTATTAAATCTAACCCAACCCTTAGCAATTATAGGAGCTAAAGAATTATCGGAAAAAGTAAGATTTTCTACACCTGACATAAAACAGAGGTAGGAGAACCATTCTTTGTTACCGGTCATGTGGCGTGAGTAACCTGAATCCACAATCCAAATGTTCTCCTTCTTCAAGCGTGTAACCTACATAGAAAGACAATATGTCGATGACTCAATATTGGGGTTAGTCAAAAGACATTTAGGAATCCAGTACTAAGGGGTTGTTTGGTTTATATACTAAGCTTGCCATAATTTGCCACAAATTTTTACCTAACTTGACTAAGGTTAGGTGCTCAAATTTTCAGCCACAACTTGGCAAGCCTAAGGGAATCTTGCTACACTTTTTGAGACCTTGACATGTGGGACCAAGTTAGGTGGCAAGGAATGATGCCACAATTGTGGCTATGAACCAAACACATGACTAAGGTGGTCAAACTTTACTAACTTTAGGTGTGGCAAAGTGTGGCAAATTGTGACTTCAAACCAAACATCCCCTAAGTCACATGACGTCCAGCAGGAATAACACGCGAAAGCTGAGATAAAACATCAGGTTTATGAGACAAAGTCTCAGGATTCTTGTACTCAACCACTGACCTACGAGATATTACATGTGTAGCATGAAAAATAGTAGGTTTGGGAGCAAAGTTTGCATGTTTATTACTGATACAGGAGGCTGCATGTTACTAACATTTGGTTCAGCACGCGCAACAAGTTTTGCTCGGTTGTTATGTGATCTAGCAATCATTCTTTTCTTTTTCTGTTGTTTAGATAGTATATAACAGAAATCTATGACACACTGCAAGTATTCCGGTCTATCGCAACGAAAAAATTCGTTGCAATAGGTCCTTTTTCGTCGCAATAGGTCACTGTTGCAACAAAAAAGAGCGTGGCGATAGTTTTTACAAGTCGTTGAAATAAGTCCCGTGTCACTAAGTTATTGCGACAACTTGACATCGGTGGCAAATAGTATGGTATTGCAACGATTGCACATCGGTGGCAAATAGTATGATATTGCAACGATTTCACATATTGCAACGATTTAACGTATTGCAATGAATAGTGCGTAATTGCAATGATTTGACAATTGTGGCAAATAGTACAGTATTGGAACGATTTCACATTCGTGGTAAATAGAATGTTATTGAAAACATTTAGCATATTCCGACGATTTAATGTATTGCAACGAATAGTACAGTATTGCAACGATTTCACAATCGTGGCAAATAGTACGATTATGCAAGGATTTCACATTCGTGGCAAATAGTATGTTACTGCAACGATTTAGCGTATTGCGACGATTTAACATATTGCAACAAATACACTGGTATTGTAACGATTTCACATTCGTGGTAATAGTATGTGATTGCAACGACTTCATAATCGTGGCAAATAATACAGTATTGCAATGATTTAGCTTATTGCAATGATTTAACGTATTGCAAGAAATAGCAGGGTATTGCAATGATTCCACATTCGTGGCAATAGTATGTTATTGCAAAGATTTCACAGTCGTGGCAAATAGCACGGTATTGCAACGATTTAACGTATTGCAATGATTCAACATATTGCAACGAATATTATGGTATTGCAATGATTTCACATTCGTGGCAAATAGTATGGTATTGCAACAATGTTATAGCCGTGGCAAATAGTATGGTATTGCAACAATGTTATAGCCGTGGCAAATAGTATGGTACTGCAATGATCTAACGTCCGTGGCAAATAGTATATTATTGCAATAAGTTTACAAACGTGGCGAATAGTACTGTATCGCAACAATTTCAGATATGTAGGAAATAGTATGGTACTGCAACGATTTCACATTCGTGGTGAATAGTTTGGTATTGCAACCATTTCTTATCTGTGGCAATAGGTTCATAATGCAACATTTCCTGATATGTGGCAATAGGTTTCTAATGCAACATTTCCTAATCTGTGGCAATAGGTTTGTAATGCAGCGTTTTCTGATATGTGGTGGTACGGTTGTAATGCAACGTTTAATGATTTGTGGTGATAGAGGTGTAATAAAACATTTTCTCATCTATGGTAATAGTGTTGTAATGCAACATTTTCTGCGTGGTGGCAATAGCAGTCTAGTGCAACATTTTTTGAGTTGTGGCCAAATGTTTATACTGCATCATTTTGTAATTTGTGGCAATAGCTTCCTATCGCAACAATTTATCAATCATGACAAGAAATTTGTAATGCCATGTTTTATAATTAGCGGCAGTAGAATCCTAATGCACCAGGTTTGAAACTTAGTGTCAACAGAATCACGAGTTTAACAAAAACATCCATCAGTTGAGATTGCAACACGCGTAACAACACTCAAGTATTACTAACGCGACGTGTTTGCATGTTAAAAGTTTGCCTAAGATGACCGGGACTAATTCTTGGAATAGGTGGCTTTTGGCGGCCCTTTTGTTGGACCTTTCGTGGAGTGGTCTCCAACATTTTGTGCACTTTAGCCATCATTGAGAGGCACACGTCCTTCATTTTCTGAGCTCTCTGTTCATGATCAGCTGCTATCCGACCTTCTATGTTCTGAACTTGAAGGTTTAACTCTTCATTCTTCTGGTTTATACAGTCCATCTAGGTGGTTAAGCTATCTTTTCTTCCTTCTAACTCATGCTCTTGGTGATTGAGGCTTGCATTTCTATCTTCTCAGTTTTGAACTTGGTGGCTGAGGTGTTAAGCCATCTGTATACGCATACATTCACGTTTAGGACCAGTAGGGTTAGCCATATAACCACGGCCCCGGACATGTAATCCTGCACAACCGATTGAGGATCTATAACAACACTGGAAGATGTGGTTTCTCTCCTCATTTGGAATTGGGCCTCCCTGCTCAACTTCCTTGTCATCCACTTGGGCACGTGTCTGGCTCTATATATGAAAAGAAAAGTCACAGGTACATTGCAAAGATTTATGAAATTGGGGATTGTTTGAAGTGTCACTCACATGTACAACTTCTGCCTTCTCGTTTGCCCAGTTATCGTTCTTCAAATGGCTTGCCTCCCACAAGTTGTATGCCATCGGGTTCTTCTCCGGTCTCTTGGTCTCACTACATAAAATACAAGTAAAATTCAACATGTAAGTATACATATTGATTGTAGCGCAAAGTAAAAGCGTGATTTACTTATCATACCTTCTCGTAACTAAGTTGGGCGTAGAATTTGGAGCCAAGCAAGTGATTCATCTTTTGTCTTCTTCGATTTTGAGAATTGGTCCTGCTTATTGACTGCAATAATTTTAAGAATTAATTCTACGAATGAATATAAATCAAATAGTTTTTGTATGATGCAAAACTATTAAACAGTTAGCTGACCTTGAATTTCTCAGACCCAAAATATTCTATTAGGTGCAACCACTCGGGCGCCGGTATGTCAGCAGGCTTGTTTCATATATTTTCTTCATCGGTCGAATAACTCTTATAGGTGGCATGCAAAGTTGAGTGCCACCCCTTGTAGCACTCACCAGCAGTTTTAAAATTTTTCGTGCGCTCTCCTGTGTGTCCTCCATGTCCCAGGAATTCTGTACATTGTATAACAAGTTGTTGTAAACGCACAAGATAGAGATTACAAGAAAAAATACTTGTGTGGGGTGTGACGACACTAACCAGAATGTCTCACACTATATCTCTCTTGTTACTATCGCCAACCTCTGCCCACTTTTTTGCGAAGCTGAGGGATGCATTTTTTTTGTTAACATAACCACGTGGATTAATACCAACCGCATCACCCAACCTAGTGGAGAACTGAATTGGTAGCTTCACATGCTCCGTTCTACTAACTTGGGATGCATAGTGTATCCTGGCAACCTTAAGTCCTTTAGCCACACTTCTTCAAAACTTCTCTCCTTCTGTTACATTGATTCAAACGGTAAACAACTAATGCAAATTATCGCCTAACCAAGTTTAGTATAATGTACAAATAGTGTGAAAAGAAGAAGATTCTGATGTTCGTACCATCTTCAGTACGAGTGCGGCAAATACGAGCGTGGGACGACCGCGTCCCAGCAGCATTTTGTTCTGTATTACTCCCTCTTGGTTTATATTAATTGTCGTATCAAACCAACAAATGAATTAAAAATGAAATAATTAGGACTGTCTGAACGACATCTATTTTGATCGGGGGGCGTACATTGTTAACTTATTTGTTTCTCTTCATACCTAAAATAAGCCATTAGGTACACATACTAGTGGCGCTACGGCACTCATAGTACTGCAGAGGACTTTTTGTCCAGCAGCGAAGCCGGCAAGACAGAGCGGGGCGGGCATGCAGCTGGCAACGCTAGACTAGACAAAGATAAGGTTCGCCGGTTGGGTCTGACTGACATCAGCCGGAGCATGTCTCGAAGAGAATTTGTTGCAGGGCGAGTAATGAACGCCAGCGGTAGGAGGTGGCGAATGCAAGACAAATAAGGCAGGCAGCTTGCGGGATTGAAATCCACTGTAGTATTGCACCTGCAGTAGCTGCCACTGACATGTGAGCCCATGAGACATCGGGTCCACTTGTCAGTGGTAGCTACTGTAGGTGCAGTACTGCATAGTCCCAACTTGCAACGCTTAACAAAGCGAGGGTTCGGTCTGGGCGAGATCACCAGGAGCAGCTCTCAAGGAGGATTGGTGGTAGGGCGAGTAATGGCCAGGGATTTGCGAGCGACGGGGTCATCATGGCACGCGAAGTATGGGACGTGGCGATAGGCGAGGGAGACGCATCGGGGAGGACACTAAAGTGACCAGCAGCAGGGTATGGGCGCCGGTGCCGGTCGGAGTGGCCAGCGGCAAGAGAGCACAGCGTGGGGGCATCAAAAAATCAGGCCATCACACAGGCTAATGAACTGTTAACTATAAATACTAAGAAAGTAGAATCGCAAGGCATGCTAAAACAATTAGTAGATCCTAGGAAAGAATGAAAATGACCATGATGCCCATCATCAATACATTTAAAGGACAGAACGTAGTCTCACAAAATGCTCCAAATTCAATGCCAAAGGAGTACAAAAACAACACGCTCTGCCAAAACAAATGGCACGATAGAGAGGCAGGTAGTAATGTGATGGTGTATCAGCATGGATCGTGTAGAACATAACTAGCCCAAAACTGCATGGATCATGTAGAACCTAGCCAATATAGCTCTATAAAAAGATGGCATGGATCCTGTAGAACTTACATAGCACAAAACTGGATTCTGGGATGTCGCAGGGAGGTGTCAGCGATGAAGAGGTTCGGTAGAGCCCGTCAATCTTGGTCGCCCAGTGTTGTACCCATGAGTCACCATCAACAAGAGCTTCGATGTGTCACTGCAAGATCCATGGGGAAAATTTGTAAAAACTGTGGGAAATGAAAACACAGGAATTTCTTAGGAATACAAGTTTGGAACACAAGACAGAGAGACAACACATTTCGAGTACTAAGATCACCGGAAGGGCGGAGCAGCGGTGTGTCGGGAACGGAGGCCAGGGTTTCCATTTATACCATTGTGTAAAAGCCCTAAATTCAAAGTACAAAGTTCTTATAGGAGAATTTAAATTTGAATAGGAAAAATAAATCGAAATGGAAACTGAATAATTAAACCAATTCAAACTTCAATAGAAGGAATTAAAAAATCCAAGTTAGCTCCTGTTCAAACTTTGCCAAAATAAAATTTTGAGTTCGCCAATAGCTTCCAAATATTCCAAATAGCACCCCTGTAAATTTTCATAAAATTTGGAGCATATTTTCTATTTAATTCAATGGGTAAATTGAATTCCATTCAAATTCAAATTTGAATTTGAATTTCACCTGAGACATGTCCAAACTTGAAATCCAATTTCAGAATCATAATCTCCACATTTGAATTGTACTCTGCACAAAAATCTAGCACTTTTGGACAATTGTTGGTGGGTGAATTGAATGGAACAGAGAAGGGATGAGGATAGAAGCTGTGGGACCCACTGGTCAGCCTCTCCAACTCGGTGAACCGACGGAACCTCTGTCTCTCGGCTGTCCCCGCGCTTCAAAGCCGGGAGAGGGTGCCACCACGATTTCTTTGCATGGGGCAAGCAACTGCGTGGCCTAAACTCTCCTCTTCACTCTAATAAAGCCCCGATTGCTTCTCCCCGACGCCATTCGTCGCTCTCCCGTGAAAACAGATCGCCGACGCCGTTGCGCCACCTCCCAGCTCGTCGCATCATGCCGCCGTTCTAGCCATCGAGTTGAGCGAGCTCCAAGCACCAAAAAGTAGCACAACAACCTTGTCTAGCTTCTCATACAATTCCCTCGTTGTTTACTAGGCTTATAACATGGTATTTTGCAGTGTCGCGGACGCCATCGTCGAGCTGCCGTGAACGTTGCCCTCTCTCCATCGTGAATCCGGTGAACTAGGCTGTTTCAAGCTTCAACTTCAACAGAAGAAAAGAGCGCCAGGACACCACCTTTCTCACGGCGAAAACCGCAAACCTTCTCATCCTTTATCGAGCGAGTATTCTTTATTTTTGACTCCGCTCAAGTTTACACTTCGAGCTAGATCATCGATGCAATTCTGTTTCTATGCTCAATTATTGTCTAATTCCGTTAGGGAACATCTTCTACATGTATGGGCGCATCGCCTAGATCAAGAATAGAGGAAAATAATCAACCATAGTTTGAGTATTTCGAGTTTTCCTCGTCGCTGTTGAAAAGCACTTCTGCTCGCTGTCGAATTTGCGTTAGCCGGCCGTTATGCGGTGTGTGCACCTCTTTTTCACCTTCCCCATGCTCCCGGAAACCTCCCCATCTTTTCCCTGAGGTGTTTACGCCATTTCCGAGCGGTTTCAACATGGGCGAAACCCTAGCCGCCACCATCGCCGTCGTGCGCTCGTCTTCTGTCGTCGCCGTCACGATTGGACGTTACCATCGTGTTGTGCGGCTGATTCTAGGGCCAGGCGGCCAAAACCTTGCCGAGAAGAGCTCGACGCAGCAAAGTCGGAGGGGCGCCGCCGCGGTTCCGGCGAGGAGTGCCGCCTCCGTCGCGAGGTCGAAGAAGGTGGTGGGTCCCGCTTGTCAGCCTCGGTGAAGGGGTGGGGATCGGCTGTGGCCTTCAGATCCGGTGCGGCTACGCGGTTAAATCCGATGCCCTCGGTGCGGTCCAGTCCTGATTGGCCCATTTTAAATGGGTGGGGCCAGCGGATTAATTCAAACTTCCCAATAAGAAAATAATTCCAGATTTCATTCAAACATCTAAATTCAATTACTCCTAGTAGATATGCTCAAATAATTCCAAATAAATTCTGGTAGACTCATATTGATCTCAAATTTGCAGTGGTGCAATTTTTGTAACATGAAACTCCCAGAATTTGCATAATTAATTCCTTTGAGCTAACTGCTTGGGAAATTAATTACCTTTGTTCTTCTAATTGGAAAATTCCCAATTTTTGTCAGAACACTCTCCAAAATACACTTGGTTTCCAGTAAAAAGTTCAAGTCCAATGTACTTCAATGCATTGGTTGATCAGTGTTCCAATCTCTATGTAGTTGAAAATTAAGAAAAGTACAGAATCCTTTTCAGCATTTCCCCAAACTTGAAAAATAAATTTATCCCTGTACGCAGCTCAGAAAAATGCGAAACAAATTTTCCTAGAACCAGTAAAACCTTATCTACCAAGATCATCCACTGTTAGCTATGTTAAAGCAACAAATTTACTACCAAAATTCAGAGAAATATTTTAATTGTTGGAATTTTAGAGAGAACAAGCTTTCTTGAACATCTCCAATTTTTGGTCCAGATCTTCCTCATAGAACCGAGTATCCACTGTTAAAATCCCAAATCCAATTAAAATCATTCCATAATAGAAACTGTATTTAGAAGTTGATTCGTATAGTTCTATATCACTTATATGCTTTCATATTATGCACTTCATATAGTAACCAAGATCGAGGAGTAGCAGGAGGCCTTGGAAAGCATTTTCCCAGAAGCTCACTTTCCCTCTGACTCGCATCCATGCAAGCCCTGGTTTGCATTTAAGTGCTATTTCAAAGTTTATATTTGTATCACTTATGTCTAGGATGATTTTTGTGCATTAGGGCTAAGGTGCTTGTTACTCCACTTGCATGACCCACAAATCCCATGGAGTATTGGGTAGTTCTACAGACCAACGAGTAGAAAATGCCATGCTTATGTTTTTAGGAATCCGGTAGAAGTCGAGTAGTTGGAATCTACTCGCAAGATAGGATTTTATCACCCGGGAAAGATTTGATAAAAGAATGGTTTATGAATATGAAATTGAGACTGAGCAGCGGGTAGGATGCAGCGACACGTGGTCTCACGTGTGTAGCCCTGCTTGTGTCGATTGAGGACCGATTCGTGTGCGGCCCTGCTGGACAAGTTTGAACTGTACCGGATGCATCCTGGCTATATGGAAACCAGGAAACCGATGTAATTAGTTAACCTGGGTGTCGAGGCTTACCCTACTGTTTTATAGGAGTGGGTTGAGGGGCAGCAAGGTGTAAATCAGCCGGTGGGCATAGAGATGCTCCGCGCAGGGACCTCCTGCCCGTTACGAAAGGACTGGTTCGACATTTGGGTTTCCTTTGAAAGGTTGTTACATACAACATAGTATTGAGTACCGCTTGTTCACTGCGCTGTGATGTAGTAAATACTGAAGAAGTCAGGAGAATATGATGTATGGAAATATAATTGCTTTGTAACTATGATTGCTGTCCAATATGCTCACTAAGTTACTGTTATTAAACTTGTAAGCTGCTGTTAATAACTTAAAAATTAAGTATCAACATGTAGGCGAGTCATTTTCTGCTATATCTATTCCTATGTTAAGTATCCCTGCATGTAGAGTTCCATGTATAGGTGAGAAGGTTAAGTCTTGCTGAGCTTTCGTGCTCACGGTTGCTATATTAAGTTGTTTGTAGGTGAGACATATGAGGAAGGGCCCGAAGATGAGGCGATGCCCCCGTCGGGGTATACCGCCAAGTGGGAGCCCTGCACGCCGTCGTGAGTTCTTGTGTGCTGCTATTGTGTAGTGTCCCCGTCTTGGACGGTTGCACTTTTGCATAGCTAGGCTGAGAGTTTAGCAATGAATATTACTTCCGTTGTATATTAAGTATTGTAAAAGACTTCCGCTATCTATATAAATAAAACTTTGCATTTTGTCGTATTCTTTTCGTGTGTGCTGTTGGGTGCCGCATCGCACGGCACCACCCTCTACGATTCCTGGAATGTGTGGACCCAATCCCCACAGCTTGGTATCAGATTCGCATTGGGAATAGCACACTTGAAAAGAGCCTTTTTGAAAACTTAAGAGTAGTCGAGTGAGGATTACTTACTATGCCCACATAAGTTCTATAATTGTATTAGTTACTTAAGGTGGTAAGCTAACTTATGTGTTATTATATTCTGTAACGACGCTCCGACGTCAGGTAAGAGATAAGGTACGCCACCGCAAGCGGATCGATTGCGGTAAGGTCACCATGCGAGAGGTACCAAGTTATTTGTTTCCGTAGCTTGGCACGGAAATGTCAATATGAGTCTCTGAAACTTGCCATGTTTCTGAGAACATATGACATGCGGTACCCCAGTGTGCTACAAAGTTAGTGGGAGCTCCTGTCGGGCGGGACATAACCCGATGCGCCCCCTACTGGTGCAGCACTTTTGCAAAGACGTGGGACCCCGTCAGGTGGTAGAAAACCCGGTCATGTACCTCGAAATGTGGCTTAGCTCGGGGTGACCCGTATGGAATGATACGGGACGAATGTTTTTTACTTTCATATATATTATTGTGAACTTTTCGCCCGTGCAGACTGTGCCGTACAGCACCATGTGATTGATCTATCATTTGTGTGTAGTTGCAGAACACTAACCATGTTTTAAGTTGCTCGAGTAGAAAACATTTGTGAGTGAATGCCATTACTGCCACCATTGAGACATATGCCAGAATACCGGCTTAGGATTTTCATTGTTGAGGGCATAGTACTGGCATTGCGTTCGAGTTTTATCAGGCACGTCGAAGATGATATCCGTGCTGGTGGTATGACTCGACAACAAGTAAAAATTCCCAACTTAGGACTAAGTTTGATGTTGTAATCTCTGTTTTGGAGTGTGCTGGTCAGATTTAAAATTAAACGTGTGGTCACTGTGATAAGCGGACATATGGTTCGAGAACTTGAGGAACTCCTCCACAAGTTCCTTTTTCAGCTCCAGGGCAGATTTCAAGATTTAAACTTGAAAACTTCATTTGAACTTAAATGGCCGAGGTCCTGGTTGAAACTGTGAACTGGACAGAAAATTGACTAAATTTGGAAGAGCATAACTTCCTGTATAATTCACACCTGAAGGTTTACCATACAGGGTTTGAAAGTTTAGAGAGTCCTCAAAACTCTTATGTTCAACCGTAGATCAGAATCCCCCTGTAAACTAATAAAAATTCAAATTTTCAAACTCTGTTAAATCCAAACCGAGACTAGACAGTTTCTGTATCTTGTCACTATATTGATTATATCTCTTTGTAGAATCAATGAATGACTTCATGTTGTGGGGACCGGAATCCCGGCCTCCAAGGATCTCATTGGGTGGTGTCGTGCGATGCGACACCCAACAGTATACAAGAATAGAACAAGAACAAATTTACAATACCAAGTCTTTATTGACAAGCACAGCGGAAGTTTAAAAGTACTAATGGAAGGAAAGAGAACTATAGATCATAGCTACGCTCTCAGCACTAGCTATGCAAAAGCGAAGTCATCCATGCCCTGGATACTTTGCACTAGCAACACACAATTCACGGCGGCGTGCAGGGTTCCCACTCGGCTGTAAACCCTATAGGGGGTGTAGCCTCGTCATTAAACCCGTCATCAGTCGTATAATCTGCAAAAACTCATTAACTACAAACATGAGCATAAGGCTCAGCAAGACTAAACCGTCTAACTAGACATATGCAAGGATGAGTACTAAACATAGGTAAGTAAAGCATAAGGACTTGCCTACAAGTGGATCCTTATAGTCATGTTTTATTTAGCACATGACATTCCTTAGGCACGGCACATCATAGACTCCACAATCAAACAAGAAACGCTTTGCCGATGATATGACGTGCACAAAGCACATAATGCTATTACTGGTAAAGTATGGGGAAATTGTAAACTTTTAATTGTACTATCTCTAAGCCAAACAAGGTTGTCCAAGCAATTTATAAACCAATATATCATATTCTCCTGACTTCTTTAGTATTTACTACGTCACAGCGCAGTGAACAAGTGGTACTCTATTACCGCGAGGGACGGTGATTGCAATCAGGACATACCCGGAACAACACGACGCATACGCACTTTCGGAAATGCCAGCGAGTACTTTCAGCGGTACCTACATAACAATTCAGTACTAGTCGTATATGGCCACCTTTCACTAAACACTCGAATGTTGAACCGGTCGATCCGTCACGAGCAGGAGGTCACTGCATGGGGCGTACTCTGACGTGCCCACCAGCTTACTTACACCTTGCTGCCCTAAACCCACGCCTATAAAATGGAACGGAATGCCTCGACAAACCAGTATCATGCTACGTCAGTTTACTGGAGCCCATTCCTCCAGTATGTCGCCGATACAATTCAAGCTTGTCCAGCAGGACCGCACACGAAACGGTCCTCAATCGACACAAGCAGGGCGACACACGTGAGACCACGTCTCACTGCATCCTATCCACTTCTCGGTCTCAATTTCATATTCATAAACCATTTTCTTATTCCAGAATCTCCCGTGTGATAAAATTCCTATCTCGCGAGTAGATTTCAACTACTCGACTTCTACCAAATTCCTATGAGCATAAGCATAGCAGTGTCTACTCAACGGGCCGTAGACCTACCCAAGACTCCATAGGATTTGTGGGCCATGCAAATGGATGTCAAACACCTTAAATGTAATGCACAATCATCTGAAGACATAAGGTGAAATAAAACTGCAAAACACTGTAAGGAACTTAAATGCAAATCGGGGCTTGCCTGAATGTGAGTCTGAGTCTATGTTAGTTTCTAGCAGCTGGACCACCAAGGCTTCCGGCTGCTTCTCGACTTCAGCTACTACACGATATGCATATACTAGGTATAAATGATTTTGTGAATAATTAATATGCTTAAGGTGGGCTGAGTATATTAAGATAAAATAATATAATTATCTTAATTGACTTTGGGATTTTATGGTGGGTACTAGATATTATAGAGAAGACTCTTGCAAAGAATAGTAGACGATAAAGGATGTTTGTTATTCTTAACAATTATCATAAGCAATAATCTTCTCTAAATTTTGGTTGAAATTTTTGGAAATGTATTATGGCTACCAAGGGTTGTGTCATGTAGAGGAGTCTCACTGGTTCTAGTAAAATTTGTTTCACAACTTTCTGAGCTTCCTACAGGGAGAAATTGATTTTTGAAGTTTAGGTAAATATCTGGAAATTGATTTTCCATTTTTCTCAATTTATAACTACCTAGAGGTTTGAAACATTGATCAACCCAGTATTTTAAGTCCAAAGAGCTTGAAACTTTTACTGGAGACCAAATGTATTAGCTATAGGGTTCTGACCAAAATTGGGAGTTTTCCAATTAACAGAATTGTAGGAATGAATTCTCTAAAATTTTGCTTATCTGAATTATGGGGATATTACTATGGCTTTTCATACAAATCCAAGTGCACCACTGGTCAGTATTCTTCATGCTGGTTCTAACAAAATTTATTTTGGAATTTTTGGATACTTCTACTGGAAGTTATGGATTTTCTAAGATCGGATTGAATCTAGATTTATTTTCCTATTGGAAATTTTAAATAAAAGGGGCTGGTCCCACTTCATTTGAATGGGCCAATCGCATCTGGGCCACAGCGGGGGCCACAGAGTTCAACCACGCAGCCGCACTAGATCCAGTGCCGCAGCTGATCCCGGGCGTTTGAATAGGCGCTGACAAGTGGGGCCCATGGGCCTTCGTCTACCTCGCGACGCGACGACGCTCCTCGCCGGAACCGCGGCGGTGCTTCGCCGGAGTTAGGTGCGTCGACCTCCGTTTGGCCTCGCCGTGACCGCTCAACCCTAAAATCACCGCGCAAGCTGATGGTGGTGTCCAATCACGCTGGCGATGGCCGGAGACGACGGCGCGACGGTGACGGCGGAGCTAGGGTTTCAGCCTTTGTCGGAGATGCTCGGGAATGGCTCAATATCCTGGGGAAAAGCTCGAGAAGGTTCCTAGAAGCACCAGGAGTATGATTTACGGGTCAGATTGGGGTGAAATCGTCGGCAAGGCTGAGTTCGACGGCGAAGTGCGGTTTTTCAACCGGCGGCCTCGAAAACTTGAAATCTAAGATACTCGGTTGATAACTTTCAGGGTTTTTGGGCATGGAGATTCCTTAGGACACATAGAAACTATCCGCTAACCAGATATAAGCATGATTGCAAGAATAAAATGAATTTAAGCGCGAAGCTTTGCTGTTCTATTGAGAAACCGATCGGTTCTCGAACAAGAACTCGAGTTATACTTCATGTCATAAGCTTAGATTCTGTGAGCATGAACTAGAGAGGATTGCAGACCTTTTTCCTTAAAGGATCGAGGCTGGAGATGGTCTGGAGCTGGTGTTCGATGGCAAGACAGTGAAGGTTTCTCAGAGGCTTCCTTGGCGGCGACTAGGAAACTTCAAAATATGCCAAGCATAAGCTATCTCACGATCAATGACCAAATGGAATACGTAGAGAAGTTTGTGACACGCCTTTTATCTACTTACAGCTTGGGAAGACACGGCTGCAATCGTCGGCGAGAGCTCGGTCAAACAGGGGCGGCGAAAATTGCTGAACCGGGATGGTGTCCAACGGCGACGGCCAAGGGGTATTTATAGGGACTGAGGGGAGAGGGGAGCGCGCCATGGTGTCAAGCAGGCAAGCAGCTCGGTGGATGCACGCGCGTCGCGGTGTTGCGCGCTGCAGGCGTCGAACGGCGGGGCGAGCTGGAGACAGGGCACCCCCCCCTCCCCCCCCCCCCCCCCCCCCCCGTGGGTTTCACTCGAGTGCTTTGGCTGTCAGTGAGCCCCACCTCCTTTTATGTACTCCCCTTCTTTGTAACTTCAATTCTCCTACCAAATTTTGTCAAAAAATTCTAGATTTTTGTGGGGAGGCTCAAATAAATATCTAGAATTTGATTCTGCAATTGGATTTTGATTTGGAGCTAGTTTCAATTGAATTTCAAATTCAAATTTGAATTTGAATGAAATTCAATGGTGCCACTATTTTAAATAGCAATTGAGTTCCAAAAATTGTGAAACTATGGGAATAAGTCAAGCAAGTTATGGCCTCTGAATTGAATAATTTTGACAAGGCCAAATATACAGTAGTATATATTCAATTTAGATTAATTTGAATATCTATTTGGTGCTGCCTATTAAATTGGCCTAGCAATCTTTCTTCCAATAATTCCAAACTTTGAAGAGAGGTCAAAAGATTTAATCTAAGTTTATTGGTGAAGTTCATTCCTCATGTTAATAAATTTAAGCATGAGTAGAAGAAATGATTTGATGAGATCAAGTTTATAAACATGGCTATATTTGGTCTCCATTAGGGTTAACAACCAATTTACAATTGAACCTTATATGAAGGAAAATGTGGGATTTTACATTCCCCCCCCCCCTTAAAAGAATCTTGTCCCGAGATTACAAAAGGAAGGATAAAAGGAAAAGACCTAATGAACATATGATGTTAACAAGTCCGGATAATTGGCTTTAAGATATTCCTCGCTTTTCCACGTTGCTTCATCAGCGGTGTGGTTTCCCCACAAGATCTTGTAGAAATGCAAGGTGCGATTTCATGGTGTACGAGTCTTCTCATCAATTATATGGGTTGGATGTTTGGAGTAAGTAAGATCTGGTTGGAGAGCTTCCAAATCCTCCATATGGACTTCCGCTAGGGCCTTGAGACATTTTCTCAATTGTGAAATGTGGAACACGTTGTGGACCCCTGACAGCGATGCTGGCAGCTCTAGCCGATAGGCTACAGGTCCGCATTGCTCACTTATTGCGAATGGTCCGATGAAACGTGGATCTAGCTTCCCTTTTACTCTGAACCGATAAATCCCTTTCATTGGAGATACCTGAAGATAAATGTGATCCCCGATATCAAAATGAAGCGGTCGACATCGTTTGTCCGCATAGCTTTTCTGGCGAGACTGAGCAGCCTTCAAGTTGGCTTGAATAACTCGTACTCAATCTTCGGCTTCCTTTACCAAGTCTATACCATATGTTACTCGTTCATCGGATTCACACTAGTTCAACGGTGTGCGGCACTTCCGGCCATAAAGAGCTTCATATGGTGCCATTTGAATGCTAGTCTAATAACCATTGTTGTATGAAAACTCCGCCAATGGTAGATGATCATCCCAGTTCTTACCATGGTGGATGGCACATGCGCGGAGCATATCCTCTAGCACTTGGTTTACTCGTTCCGTTTGACCATCAGTTTGTGGGTGGTAAGCTAAGCTTCGAATCAACTTGGTACCCAAGGATGCGTGGAGCTGCTTCCAAAATCGAGCAACAAACAAGGTTCCACGATCTGATATGATAGTGTGGGGTACTCCTTGTAAGCATAAGATCCTTGCAATATACAGCTCTGCATATTGCCGTGCCACATACTTGACATTGACTGGAATAAAGTGAGCCGACTTGGTGATTCGGTCGACTATCACCCAAATCGAGTCATGTTTGCAAAAAGTGAGAGGTAATACAAAAATGAAATCCATGTTGATGTCCTCCCATTTCCAGGCAGGTATGCTTAACGGTTGTAATTGTCCGGCTGCTTTCAGATGGCCAGCTTTCACTCGTCGCCATGTATCACATTCGGATACATACTTCGCTATTTCCCTCTTCATCCGAGTCCACAAAAATTTCTTCTTCAAGTCTTGGTATAATTAGTTACTCCCCGGATGAATAGAATATTTGGACAAATGAGCCTCGCCAAAATTTTCTTCCGGAGTGCCACATTGCGGGGTACCACGATGTGGTCTTTGAACCAGATGGTACCGTTATCGTCACCTCGGAAACACTTCATCTCTCCCTTCTTCATTCATTGACGAATATGAGATATGCCCTTGTCCTCCTTTTGAGCCTCCATAATTTCCTCCCTTATGGTAGGAATGAGGGCTAGGTTGTAGAGCACCCCATACGGAACCAAGTAGAGACTCAGTTCTTCTTCCTCTATCAAGGTGATAGAAAGGTTACTGATATGGGACTTGCAACTTAGTGCATCTGTGACTACATTAGCCTTTCCGGGATGGTAGTGGATCTCAATCTCATAGTCTTTGATTAACTGCAACCATCTTCGTTGTCGCATATTCAATTCTTTCTGGGTGAAGATGTACTCCAAGCTTTTGTGATCGGTGTAGAGATGTACTAGGTTGCCCCAGAGATAGTGTCTCCACATCTTTAATGCTAGTACCACAACAGCGAGTTCAAGATCATGAGTCGGATAATGCTGCTCATGGTTTCGAAGCTGCCGAGATCCATAAGCGATCACCCTTCTGTCTTGCATTAATACGCAACCCAGACCAATTCTAGATGCATCACAGTAAACATCAAAGGATCTTGTTGTGTCTGGTTGGGCTAATACTGGTGCTGTTGTGAGGTGTTTTACCAATGCTTGAAAACCCCCCTCACATTCCTTTGTCCAGCCATATCTCTTTTCTTTCTTCAGAAGTTCTGTCATTGGTTTGCTATCTTGGAAGAGCATGGGATGAACCTCCAGTAATATCCAGCTAAACCCAGGAAACTTCATGCACAGACTTGGGAGAATCCCATTTGAGTACTTGCTTAATCTTGCTTGGATCAACTGTAATCCCTCCGGCAAAGATGATGTGCCCTAAAAATGGTACTTGGTTGATCCAGAACTCACATTTGCTGAACTTAGCTTACAACTTGTGGCCCCGCAATCGTTGAAGCACGATGTGCAAATGTTGTGCATGTTCTTCTTCGAACTTTGAGTATACAAGGATGTCGCCGATGAAGACCACGACAAACTTGTCCAAATCCGGCATGAATACTGAATTCATGAGATACATGAAATGGGCCGGTGCGTTGGTTAATCCGAAGGACATGACAAGGTACTCATATAATCCATACCTCGTCGAGAATGCTGTCTTAGGTATATCCTCTGGTGGAATCCTGAACTGATGATAACCAGAGCGAAGATCCATCTTCGAAAATACCCGAGCACCTACCAACCGATCGAATAGAATATTGATATGGGGTAGTGGATACTTGTTCTTGATTGTGACAACATTGAGTGGACAATAGTCCACACATAGTCTCAATGTTTTATCCTTCTTCTCCACGAACAATGAAGAACAGCCCCAAGGTGACGAACTTGGACGAATGAAACCCTTGTCCAACAGTTCATTCAACTGCTCTTTCAGTTCTGCAAGTTCTTTAGGTGCCATCTTATACGGCCTTCTCGATATTGGCACTGTTCTCGGTACAAGTTCAATCTTAAACTCGACATCTTTTTTTGGTGGCATACCAGGAAGTCTTCGGGAAAAATGTCTGGATACTCACATGCTACTAGTATATCTTCGAGTTTACAGGCTTCGGTGTTATCAGCAGTTGGAGTCACGTGGATATTACTCTCAAGAGTGAGAATTTTGGGGAGAGTGGAACGAAGAATTTAGATATATTCTCCGAGGAATGATGTCAATAATAGCACCGTTGTATTGCAACATGCCATTCCTAAGATGACATCTAATTTCCGATGCTCCAATATAATGAGAGAGATAGGGTATATGTTCCCACCAAGATTAAGAGGTACCCTATGGACCATCTTATCTGCTACTACTTTGCCTCCCGGAGAACAAATCATATATGGGTTTTTTTGGAAATGATAGGCAATTGGTATTGATTGACATAAGACTTGCTAATAAAGTTATGGGAAGCACTCGAGTCAAAGAGGATGACTACAGGATGAACATTGAGAGAGAACGTACCCGTGAGTACGGGTGCGCTTTCCAGAACGTCCTCGATGGCGAGGTGGTGAACGTTGTCAGTTCTGGAGGCTGGCTTCTTGGGCTGGTTGCGAGGCTGGTTTGCCCCCTGGTATGATGACTGTCCTTCACTCTACGGGCAGTCCTTGGCGATGTGCCCCATACGTCCACACGTATAGCACGTGTACGTGGTCTGACTGGTACGGAGTGGAGGACGGAATCCCGGTGCACGCAGTGGAGGTAGAGGTGCACGCGGAATCATCCCCTGTCGCTGTTGTAGGCGGAAGCCGGCGTTATTGAATGTGCGACCACGAAACATCAGTGGTCGCAATGGCGGCTGCAACCTGTGGCCGGATGGTGATCGATACACCATGCGGTATTTCTAAGGAGTACCTCCTCCGCTGCCCTGCGGAGCACTCCTTTTCTTCTTGTCAGAGAACAGCTCCCTAGTAGCGTCCTCCTGTACGATGGTGGCATTGACCATGTTGTTGAAGCTGCCGCTGTTGAACAAGGCAAGCTTGTGCTTCATCTTGGGGTTCAAACCCCGATAGAAGCATTCCCGCTTCTGATCTTCAGTATTCACTTAGTCCTGAGCATATTGGGCCAAGTGGTTGAATATCTTGGAGTACTCGTAAGCACTCCTTCCTCCTTGTTTAAGCTCCAAGAACTCTTAAAGCTTCCTTCTCATCACACCAGAAGGTATGTGATAGGCGCGAAACGCCTCCCGGAACTCCTCCCAGCTCGTGACGTAGCCGACTGGTCGTGCGGCAAGGTAATTTGCCAACCACTCACCAGCGGACCCTTGTAGTTGTTGGGCCGCGAACAGGGTCTTCTGATGTTCGGTCCCTCGTAGCAAACCGAACTTCCCTTCAATGGAGCGGAGCCAGTTGTCCGCCTCAATGGTTCATCGGCCTCCATGAAGACCGGCGGCTGCTTTGACATGAAATCCGAGTATGAACTCAGAGAAAGTTGTCGTGGACCCGCATCTGGTCGTCCTCCTTGACGGGACGAATGCTGGACCAGAGTCCATAGTAACTCCGTTTGCTCGTCGCGCGAGCCAAGCACTGCGGCGAGAACCTCCGCTAGACTCCTTCGAAGTTCCGGAGGTGGTGGTAGAGGAACTTGTTGCTGCGGCGTTGCAGCTATCTCCTGGGTCTGAGATTCGTCGTCACGACCACGACTGGATCCTCCCATTTCAGGTGTCGAGCGAGTACGCACCATTCTGCATCCAAATGACTTAAAATCAGCACATGTTTTCTTTTCCTATATCCATTTTATCATTCCGTAGCATGACTTTTTGATAAGGAAATAAGTGCATCACATTCACATATATTGATAAAGTACAAACTTTATACAGGATATATTATCTCATGACCAAGTTTACAGTAGTAAACTCCAAAATGATGGACTCCCGCTATGGAAATACATCTCTACCATACTTGGTTCCCATGAGATGTCATACACATCTTATCAGCTTAGAAATACCCACTACTATTCTTAATATGACACAAACATGGTCACAAAAGAAACGCACGAGCAACTATTAAACTATGTATGTTGCCCCGTGACGGCAGAAGTGCTGCCACATCCCACTCCAATACGTCCTACTCGACGTATTCGAGTTCCTCAGGATTTTCTTCTTCTTCATCGTCATTCGAAGTTGGTGCCACAGGTGCGGTTGCAGGAAGCAAGAGTTTCTACCCCACCCACCATTGATGACGTCGCGACAACTAAAGATTTTACATCAGCCTGCAGAAGAAACATCCTCAAGTCTTCAAGTTCCTTCTATACATTTTTGCAACTGGCATTCCAATCCTGAGTTTCCCCTCTGGATTGATCCCTTTCTTGAGTCACCTCACTCAGCTGTCCATCCAACAATTGCACCTCGAGTTGACTCGCTTCCAACGCACTTTCTGCGTGTTGTGTTTTCATGCGAGCCTTCGATCGAGCTTGAACAACTTGGTGCCACTGCTTCTCCCTTAAGTTTAACCGGCAGTTTAGGGGAGCAACCGTGGCTCTAAGTGAGTCGTTGGCACCTTCAAAGTGATCCCCTCGAATCAAGGCCTGCTTCAGGTCACTCATCATTTTTCCTAGGCTCGCATGCTGATCAAGGCTATCTTGACGCGCTGATGCCGCATATGATGCTAAAATCATCTTGGGTACTTCTTCAGTATGCCCATATGCTGCAACCATCCGACTTGCCCACTCGTCACCGGCCCTACCGTCGACCGGAAAGAGCTTGAATGGAGTGCCATCCATAGCATGGTAATGAAGTTTGCAAAACCTCATGGTGGCCACACTTGCAGCATAACACCACGTGTCTTCCAATTGAATCCCTTGCACTTGGATGGAAAAAGGAGCCCATCCAATATTCAATGGAGCATCAGGCACATCGACATAAATGGTACACCTAGTTACCCCTCCATCATCGATCTCCTTGCCCCAATAGTCCGGTATTTCACCATACCTGAACCGTTGAAGCATTGCAATCAACAAATCCGGAAAACCCTTTAGAAGCATACACTTCGTGAACACCCATCCGTTTGGTAAGTATACTATAGAATCAGCCATCTGTGAAAATGATACTGGAACAATGAGAAGGTTTCCAACTCTAAACAGTTTAAGAAAATTTAAAACTGGAGTTGTAATCACAGTCTGTTACCGCTGACCTTCCTGTATGAATTCAAAATTTTCAAACAGGAAACGTAAGAACCAGATGCTGGATTGAATACAAAAGTTGTAGTACACTTTCCAACCTTTCCAGATTGTACCCATACAGCTCCAGGTGAGCTAGTAAATAGCATCTGTACAGGTTTTGAGTTGACCCATATTTTTTGGAAATTTTGACAGAACCCCTCCTGTATATGTGGTGATTTCCACAAGTTATACATGTATACCATTGCAATATATGGGGTTAATGACAAAATAAACCTTGTATAACATCAAGTTAACAATCCAGAGGTAAAAGATATCGGCCATAAACATTTGTTACTTAGGTATAGTGTGTTATTTTGAAACTAGGTGCCAACTGTTTAAGTTCTGACCTGCCAGAACCAAGTTTGCAACTGTAGTAATTTATCACAGCTATACCAAGATTTAGGCCACGAGTACAACACGAAGTTGATAGAGGACTTGCTAAGCTTTCCATAAATGTATATATATGACCATGTTACTATTCTGGATCAAAACCTAAAGCTACCTAAACTTGACAGATGAACTGACGGTTGTTCCACAGCAGTCCTGCAGTTCACTGTTTTTGAGCTCGAAATTTGAATTGCCGCCAATTTGAATCAAGAGGAACTTTAAATGACAAAACTGTGGATATACTTCTCCCCTTTTCATATATATTTAACAATAAGGTAGAAGATTTTTCTACATTGAGTTATAGCAAAATTACCGAGACTGGTACAACGGTAGGGTTATCTGGAGTAGTTTAAGCATACCCCAAATTTCAACAGAGTATCAAGCTTTTCTGCCTTGATGGTCAACAGAAAAGTTGTAGAGGTCTTCAAAAAATTTCCATCCATATAGCATACCCCTGTGTTCAATCCTAACTAAACAATATTACAACCTGGCGAAGTGGAGCAAACTTTGGCCAGAAATCAAGAATCTTGGTGCTAACCCCATGTTGAATCGAATTTTTATCTTTGCGGAGTCCAAACCTACCAGAACCTGATAGTCGGACTTTCCAAAATATAATGCATCCAAAATTGTCATTGTTGGGGGTGGTCAAGTATCAAAGTTGATACCGACGGTACTACGTGCCTCACCAAAGAAAATTCTAACCGGTTATTTCCGGATACATTTATAGGTGGTCCTAGTATCGTTCACTCGCAAACGTTGCTACACGGGTCGCTACCGTAGTCAATGCTGCAAAAGACAAACAATCCCCTTTCGCACTTTCACACTTCAAGGGCGGCACCGGGACACACGACAGACAGTCACAATAATACATATGAAAATAAATGCATACGACTCTGGTGTGAGTTGCCCTCGAGCGAGTCATGTCTCGAGGTACGTGGCTGTAAATACGTCTGTACAGCAAAGACTCCCGTACGAACCGACTTATACACGCTCGGGCATACGTGTTTCGCATGCTCCCATAGAATATGAATGATTCTAGAGAGACATACTACCGGGTTATACACCACCCGACGGGGGCTTCCCACTAACTTTGAAGCACGCTGGGGTACCGCGTTTCATAGATTCTCAGAAACATAGAAATCTTCAGAGACTCCTATTAACATTTCGTGCTAAGCCACGGAAAACTTCCATGCTACCTCTCGCGTGGTGAGCTTACCGCAATTGATCCGCTTACGGTGGCGTACCTTACCTCTTACCTGATGTCGGAGCGACGTTACAGAATTAATAACATATAAGTTAGTTTACCACCTTCATATCTTATACTAATAATACTCCTTATAAGGGCATATAGCTAAATCCTCACTCAAATCCTATTTTTTTTGAAAATATGTTCTTTTCAAGTACACTGTTCCCAATGATGCTCTGATACCATGTCTGTGGGGACCGGAATCCCGACCTCCAAGGACTTCATTGGATGGTGTCGTGCGATGCGACACTCAACAGTATACAAGAATAGAACGAGAACAAATTTACAATACCAAGTCTTTATTGACAAGCACAGCGGAAGTTTAAAAGTACTAACGGAAGGAAAGAGAACTATACATCATATCCACGCTCTCAGCACTAGCTATGCAAAAGCAAAGTCATCCATGGTCTGGATACTTTGCACAAGCAACACACAATTCACGGCGGCGTGTAGGGTTCTCACTCGGCTGTAAACCCTAGAGGGGGTGCAGCCTCGTCATTAAACCCATCATCAGTCGTATAATCTGCAAAAACTCGTTAACTGCAAACGTGAGCATAAGGCTCAGCAAAACTAACCCATCTCACTAGACATATGCATGGATGAGTACTAAACATAGGTAAGTAAAGCATAAGGACTTGCCTACAAGTGGATCCTTATAGTCATGTTTTATTTAGCACATGGCATTCCTTAGGCATGGCACATCATAGACTCCACAATCAAACAAGAAACGCTTTGCCGATGATATGACGTGCACAAAGCACATAATGCTATTACAGGCAAAGTATGGGGAAACTGTAAACTTTTAAATGTACTATCTCTAAGCCAAACAAGGTTGTCCAAGCAATTTATAAACCAATATATCATATTCTCCTGACTTCTTTAGTAATTACTACGTCACGGCGCAGTGAAAAGTGGTACTCTATTACCGTGAGGGACGGTGATTGCAATCAGGACATACCCGAAACAACACGACACGTACACACTTTCGGAAATGCCAGTGAGTACTTTCAGTAGTACCTACATAACAATTCAGTACTAGTCGTATATGGCCACCTTTCACTAAACACTCGAATGTCGAACCGGTCGATCCATCATGAGCAGGAGGTCACTGCGTCGGGCATACTCTGACGGGCCCACCAGCTGATTTACACCTTGCTGCCCTCAACCAACGCCTATAAAAAAGAACGGAATGCCTCAACAAACCAGTATCAAGCTACGTTAGTTTACTGGAGCCCATTCCTCCAGTATGTCGCTGGTACAATTCAAGCTTGTCCAGCAGGACCGCACACGAAACGGTCCTCAATCGACACAAGCAGGGCTACGCACGTGAGACCACGTCTCACGGCATCCTATCCACTGCTCGGTCTCAATTTCATATTCCTAAACCATTTTCTTATTCCAGAATCTCCCGTGTGATAAAATTCCTATCTCGCGAGTAGATTCCAACTACTCGACTTCTATCGAATTCCTATGAGCATAAGCATAGCAGTGTCTACTCAACGGGCCGTAGACCTACCCAAGACTCCATAGGATTTATGGGCCATGCAAGTGGATGTCAAACACCTTAAACGTAATGCACAATCATCTAAAGACATAAGGTGAAATAAAACTGCAAAACACAGTAAGGAACTTAAATGCAAACCGGGTGTGATGCCCGGTTCCGAAAAATGAACCAAGTTAACGCATATGTGTGCCCAGGATGTTCAACACACATACACGAGTGATTCACAAATGATAAACAGATAATTACCACAGCTAAAATTATTAAATAAGTACTCTTATTACATAATTCATTAAATCTTCGAATACATGCTCTAATGAATATTAATGACAAGTTCAACTGATGCAGCGGAAATAAACTAATTAAGCAACTAAGCAAACTAAGCAAAAGGGGTAGAGCAGCTCTATGCAACACCACAGGCAAAGCTGACGGTAGACACGTCCTAGAACTCCGCATTATCGCCATTAAACTCACAATTCTGACCTGCAACTGTTGGGGGGGGGGGGTTGCCAGTGTGAGTACATGTCGTACTCAGCAAGTGTGGAAAGTATGACATGTGGCTGATTCAAATGACGACAATAATAATGGCTAAGTGCTGAAAAGTATAGTAAAACATTTGAAAAGCAACATATTACATGTATGTGAAGTAATCCCATCATAAACCATGTAACCATAATAATACCAGTCCATAAATCACCATTACCAATAACCATAATCAATGTCATAAACCATAATTCCATCCCATAACCATAACCATAATCATAATATCAACCATAACCATTACCAAACCATAACCAATCCAAATCCCAATTTTCCTCTAATCATGGAAGTTGTCCAGGTGCTCATAACCGGGAGCATGGCTATCATGATAGTTTTAATTAACTCTGCAGAGTTTGTACCTCTTTACCCACGTGTTCGTGATTTCATCACCTTTCGGCGACTAAGAATCTCCCCCATGACCCGTCAGTCATATTACACACTTCCGTTGGTGTGTGGCCAAGAGATCACAAAATAGCCTTTACAAAGGGATTACTAGCCTATTTAGACCCCACTGAGGTTTCACCGGTGGCGATGCCTCCAACTTAGCACATCTTCAACCAAGGGCCCCCTCTTGAGCCATTCGGATCCCAGGGTACTCCCGCCAATCATCAACAAACCCAATCCGACTACCCCTTCCCCGAGCATCCACAATGGTCCAAACAGCACTAGCAAAGCCCTAATTAATCAGCTACGCCGCACCCATACTTGGCCTCGTGGTGGCACTGTAGTCCTGGCTTATTCTCGCATGAACCGGTCCTTAGATCTAAAGCAAGCAAACCACCATAACATCCAACCCATCCACATACCAGGCTTGCTTAGATCACCCATTACCAAATCGTATTGACCAGTTCACATTAACCAGAATGTCATTAATACATAATTAAATTTGTAGTGTTGTTTGCCATCCCAATTAGTTAAGCGAAGCAAAAAGTAAAAACCCTTCCCGACTCTCTACCATATATTCCAGGTGACAAGGGTGGTCAAACAAAACTAGTAAACTTCCTACCATAGGATTCCCATCAATTTGACAGAAGCATGCAGTTTTGCAAACAAAACATTTATTTTAAAAACAGGATCAATATGCTTCAAGGACACTTGCCTTGCTTCGGCGGATAGGGTTGCTCAAGCGCTTCGAAGTCTTGGTTCTGGAAATCCTCGTACACGACTTCTTGAGCACTTCCCTCTACTCGTGATCACACATACAAGAAACATATACAAATCAACATGATGCACACACATTAATCAACATGCGATGATATGCATGCATGCGAAGTACAATAATTGATTAACTGTGGTTATTTATTAATTAGATGTAACTAGTTCATACGTGTTCATATGAGTTTAAGGGGGTTTTAACGAGAATTAATGCTGCTGAAAATAAAATTATTGTGCAACTAAAATCAATTTACGTCTATTAGATCTAATACGTCGCTAAAATTTGCATTGGAAAAACGAGTCCTACCGTAGATCTGACAGCTTGACGATCGCGAAACGAATGCGACGCATAGACGAAGTAGATGCGCAAGATCCTCCGGCGGCACGACGACGGCACCCTCCTCTTTTTCTTTCTCCTCTTCCCCTCTTTTTTTCTTCCTTTTCTTCCCCTTGCGGCGGCGGCTCTGGTGCCCTTTTTCCCCTCTGTACCGGCGGCGTTTCTGGCGGCTGTATTTTTCTGGCGTCGGGAACCACGAAAAGCTATGGCTTTTATAGTCGCCAGGCTAGGGCCGGCGCGGTATCCAGGACCGAGTCGGTTACGATGCGAGCGCTGCGGGATTTCGGGGCCGATGCGCGTGGGAATCAGGCGGGAGTTGCGGTACGGGCGAGATGGGCGAGCGGGGCCAGGTGGGACTAGGGTCGGTCGCGCGGTGGGACCCAGGCGGCGGGAGCGGGGCGTCGGTACGGCGCGCGGGGTGGGGGACAGGCGGCGGGAATCGCGCTGCGCCGGGGCGGGGTGGGCGGCGCGGTGGGAGTCGGGGCGTGGGGCTCGGCGTGCTGCGGGAGAGGTGGCGCTCGGGGCGCGAGCGGCGTTGGAGCGCGATCGGTATCGGGGGGGGTGGGGGGGGCGATCGAGGCGGGAGGCGCGTGGGGGCGTCAGGCGGCGGGGCTCGGCGCGGAGCAGGCGGCGGGCGGGGCCCAGGGGGCGGCGCGTCGGGAACTGCTCGGTCGGGCGCGGGGCCGGCTGGCGTGGGATCAGCGCGGGGCCGGGGTGCATGGCCGGCTGGGCCGGTCGGCGGCTTGGCCGGCGGTTGCTTTTGCTTTTTTTTCTTCTTTTTTTTCTTTCTTTTTTTATAAACATATTACTATTTATTTATTTTTTTATATTATTTATTTATTTTATTTTTCTTTTTCATTTTATTTATTTGATATATATATATATTTATTATTATATATAATTTATTTATATATATTTCTTTTTATATATTATTATTATTGTTATCTTTTATATTTTTTTTTATTATTATAATTTTCATACTTATTCCCTATTACAAGTTTTAGGCTATAATTATTATTTTATTTTTCTTCTTTTTGCTACACCATATATGTATGTTTTATCCTTTTATTATCTTCTTTTTTCTATCCTACTAATGTTTAATGCATGATGCGAAAATTCAGGGTGTTACAAACCTACCCCCCTTAAAGTGAATCTCGCCCTCGAGATTCGATAGCGTGGAGAAAAGGTGAGGGAATTCTACCTTCAAGTCTTCTTCACGTTCCCACGTAGCTTCAGTTTCCGTATGGTGGTTCCATTGCACTTTGCACCAATGGATCCTCTTATTCCTTGTGAATCCAAAACAATGAGGTTGGCGGAGAAGTCTACCCCCCTTATTCTAAGGCTTACTTTTGGACATACTATATTTGTCCTCATCTCTCCTCCAGGAGACTTAACCAATAGAGTAAACTTCATATGAGAGATAGGCAAACTATACTTGGCAACATACTTCGATGCAATGAATGAATGCGATGCTCCAGAATCAAATAATATAGTCGCGGGGTTGGAGTTGGCGAGAAACATACCAATGACCACGCCATCCGCTTGTTGAGCATCCACCGTAGAGACATGGTTCACGTTGCCACGAGCAAAATTCTGCTGTCCACGGCTCCCTTGTGGATGTCCTCCATTGGGTCTTGGGTTTTGCCTCGGCACATTGCTTCCTTGACCAAGGCCTGACTTAGGACATTGATTCGCAAAGTGTCCAGATTCTCTACAAGTATACCACCTCTTAACTCCATCAGAATTATTGGGACGAGCTTGGTTTTGAGCATTGGTTCCAGGAAAATCAGCACGAGGCGCATAAGGCATTGCTTGCATAACAGGGCGCTGCTGCACAAACTGAGTTGGGTGTGGTGCATAACCAGGGCGCTGAGCAAGAATAGAGGAGCTGTAATAGGGTGCATTGGGCAGCGCAAGGCGAGGGCGCACATTGCTTCCTTGTTGCTGTCCTTGATATGGCGCCTTCCTCTTGATTTCTTGCTCCATCTCACGGATCTTGTTCTCAACCACAATTGCTTTATCCACAAGCTTCTGGAAGTTGGCATAGTCACAGTTGACTAGTTGCACTTGGATCTCATTGTTCAAGCCTCTCATGAACAAATATTGCTTCCGGCTGTCCTGACTAACATCCTTTGGAGCATATCTTGAGAGTTGAGTGAATTTATTGAGATATTCACTCACGCTTGATCTTCCTTGCCTTAAGTTCTCAAATTATTGTCTCTTCAAGATCATAACACCTTCCGGCACATAATGAGAACGGAAGTTCTCTTTGAATTCTGCCCAAGTGATCCTCTCTTGGTTCTCATGAGCATTGCAATAAGCATCCCACCAATCTGTAGCTGCTCCAACGAGTTGATGAGAAGCAAATAGGACCTTCTCTCGGTCACTGCATTGGACAATAGCAAGTTTCTTTTCCACGGACTTGAGCCAATCATCAGCATCCATAGGGTCGGCAGCTTGAGCAAAGGTTGGCGGTCTAGTCCTCATAAACTCTCCCAATCGGTTATGAGGAGGTGGGGGTGGCGGTTGAGGCATGTGGGGCTGATTGTTGATGTTGCCAGCCTACAGCTGTCCCATAGTCTGTATCATGGTCTGCATGAGCTGGTTTTGCATAGCCAATAGCTGCTCAATGTTGCTAGCTCCATGAGCAGGTCCTTGTCTAGTATTGTTCTGAGGTACTCCATGGTTCTCCTCCTCACCATTCACATCCCTCTGATTGCGAGCCCTCACCATCTGAAGAAGAGCAATAGGTAAGAATTTAGAAAACGTCCCCAACTATATGCATCAAGGGATATGAAGCTAACCAACTAGCTATACTAGCCTAGGTGGACATGGCAATGCTAAAGCATCCCAAAATCCTCTATTAAACGCACAAGCAAACAATATATATATAGCAAACAACACTTCAAGCAAAACACATCGATTCCCGAGTGCTCCTATGTGCTCTAAAGTGTCCATTCTATCTAGGTTGCGTCCTACGGTTAACCTGGCTCTGATACCAATCTGTGACGCCCGGTTCCGAAAAATGAACCAAGCTAACGCATATGTGTGCCCAGGATGTTCAACACACATACACGAGTGATTCACAAATGATAAACAGATAATTACCACAGCTCAAATTATTAAATAAGTACTATTATTACATAATTCATTAAATCCTCGAATACAAGCTCTAATGAATATTAATGACAAGTTCAACTAATGCAGCGGAAATAAACTAATTAAGCAACTAAGCAAACTAAGCAAAAGGGGTAGCGCAACTCCATGCAACACCACAGGCAAAGTTGACGGTAGACACGGCCTAGAACTCCGCATTATCGCCATTAAACTCACAATTCTGACCTGCACTGTTGGGGGGGATTGCAAGAGTGAGTACATGTCGTACTCAGCAAGTGTGGAAAGTATGACATGTGGCTGATTCAAATGACGACAATAATAATGGCTAAGTGCTGAAAAGTACAGTAAAACATTTGAAAAGCAACATATTATATGTATGTGAAGTAATCCCATCATAAACCATGTAACCATAATAATACCATTCCATAAATCACCATTACCAATAACCATAATCAATGTCATAAACCATAATTCCATCCCATAACCATAACCATAATCATAATATCAACCATAACCATTACCAAACCATAACCATTCCAAATCCCAATTTTCCTCTAATCATGGAAGTTGTCCAGGTGCTCATAACCGGGAGCACGGCTATCATGATAGTTTTAATTAACTCTGCATAGTTTGTACCTCTTTACCCACGTGTTCGTGATTTCATCACCTTTCGGTGACTAAGAATCTCCCTTATGCCCATGACCCGTCAGTCATATTACACACTTCAGTTGGTGTGTGGCCAAGAGATCACAAAATAGCCTTTACAAAGGGATTACTAGGCTATTTAGACCCCACTGAGGTTTCACCGGTGGCGATGCCTCCAACTGAGCACATCTTCAACCAAGGGCCCCCTCTTGAGCCATTCGGATCCCAGGGTAGTCCCGCCAATCATCAACAAACCCAATCCGACTACCCCTTCCCCGAGCATCTACAATGGTCCAAACAGCACTAGCAAAGCCCTAATTAATCAGCTACGCCGCACCCATACTTGGCCTCGTGGTGGCACTGTAGTCCTGGCTTATTCTCGCATGAACCGATCCTTAGATCTAAAGCAAGCAAACCACCATAACATCCAACCCATCCACATACCAGGCTTGCTTAGATCACCCATTACCAAATCGTACTAACCAGTTCACATTAACCAGAATGTCATTAATACATAATTAAATTTGTAGTGTTGTTTGCCATCCCAATTAATTAAGCGAAGCAAAAAGTAAAAACCCTTCCCGACTCTCTACCATATATTCCAGGTGACAAGGGTGGTCAAACAAAACTAGTAAACTTCCTACCATAGGATTCCCATCAATTTGACACAAGCATGCAGTTTTGCAAACAAAACATTTATTTTAAAAACAGGATCAATATGCTTCAAGGACACTTGCCTTGCTCCGGCGGATAGGGTTGCTCAAGCGCTTCGAAGTCTTGGTTCTGGAAATCCTCGTACACGACTTCTTGAGAACTTCCCTCTACTCGTGATCACACATACAAGAAACATATACAAATCAACATGATGCACACACATTAATCAACATGCGATGATATGCATGCATGCGAAGTATAATAATTGATTAACTATGGTTATTTATTAATTAGATGTAACTAGTTCATACGTGTTCATATGAGTTTACGGGGGTTTTAACGAGAATTAATGCTTCTGAAAATAAAATTATGGTGCAACTAAAATCAATTTACGTCTATTATATCTAATATGTCGCTAAAATTCGTTGGAAAAACAAATCCTACTATAGATCTGACAGCTTGATGATCGCGAAACGAATCCGACGCGTAGACGAAGTAGATGCACAAGATCCTTCGACAGCACGACGACGGCGACGATCTCCGGTGGACGACGACACCCTCCTCTTTTTCTTTCTCCTCTTTCCGTCTTATTTTCTTCCTTTTCTTCCCCTTGCGGCGGCGGCTCTGGTGCCCTTTTTCCCCTCTGTACCGGCGGCGTTTCTGGCGGTTGTATTTTTCTGGCGTCGGGAACCACGAAAAGCTACGGCTTTTATAGTCGCCAGGCTAGGGCCAGCGCGGTATCTAGGGACCGAGTCGGTTACGATGCGAGCGCTGCGGGATTTCAGGGCCGATGCGCGCGGTAATCGGGCGGGAGTTGCGGTACGGGCGAGATGGGCGAGCGGGGCCAGGCGGGACTGGGGTGGGTCGCGCGGTGGGACCCAGGCGGCGGGAGCGGGGCGTCGGTACGGCGCGCGGGGTGGGGGACAGGCGACGGGAATCGCGCTGCGCCGGGGCGGGGTGGGCGGCGCGGTGGGAGTCGGGGCGTGGGGCCCGGCGTGCTGCGGGAGAGGTGGCGCTCGGGGCGCGAGCGGCATCGGAGCGCGATCGGCATCAGGGGGGGGGGGGGGGGCGATCGAGGCGGGAGGCGCGTGGGGGCGTCAGGCGGCGGGGCTCGGCGCGGAGCAGGCGGCGGGCGGGGCCCAGGGGGCAGCGCGTCGGGAACTGCTCGGTCGGGCGCGGGGCCGGCTGGCGTGGGATCGGCGCGGGGCCGGGGTGCGTGGCCGGCTGGGCCGGTAGGCGGTTGCTTTTGCTTTTTTTCTTCTTTTTTTTCTTTCTTTTTTTTATAAACATATTACTATTTATTTATTTTTTTTATATTATTTATTTATTTTATTTTCTTATTCATTTTATATATTATATATATATATTTATTATTATATATAATTTATTTATATATATTTCTTTTTATATATTATTATTGTTATCTTTTATATATTTTTTTATTATTATAATTTTCATACTTATTCCCTATTACAAGTTTTAGGCTATAATTATTATTTTATTTTTCTTCTTTTTGCTACAGCATATATGTATGTTTTATCCTTTTATTATCTTCTTTTTTTTATCCTACTAATGTTTAATGCATGATCATGTATGTAATGCATGATGCGAAAATTCAGGGTGTTACACCGGGGCTTGCCTGAATGCGAGTTTGAGTCTATGTTAGTTTCTGGCAGCTGGACCTCTAAGGCTTCCGGCTGCTTCTCGACTTCAACTACTACACGATATGCATATACTAGGTATAAATGATTTTGTGAATAATTAATATGCTTAAGGTGGGGTGAGTATATTAATATAAAATAAGATAATTATCTTAATTGACTTTGGGATTTTTATTGTGTATACTAGATATTATAGAGAAGACTCTTGCAAAGAACAGGAGATGATAAAGGATGTTTGTTATTCTTAACAATTATGGTAAGCAATAATTTCTCTAAATTTTGGTTGAAACTTTTGGAGATGTATTATGGCTACCAAGGGTTGTATCATGTAGAGCGGGTCTCACTGTTTCTAGTAAAATTTGTTTCACAATTTTCTGAGCTTCCTAGAGGGAGAAATTGTTTTTTCAAATTTGGGTAAATTTTTGGAAATTGATTTTCCATTTTTCTCAATTTATAACTACATAGAGGTTTGAAACATTGATCAAACCAGTATTTTAAGTCCAAAGATCTTGAAACTTTTACTGGAGATCAAATGTATTAACAATAGGGTTCTGACCAAAATTGGGAATTTTCCCATTAACAGAATTGTAGGAATGAATTCTCTAAGCATTTTGCTTATCTGAATTATGGAGAAATTCCTATGGCTTTTCATACAAGTCCAAGTACGCCAATGGACTTTATTCTTCATGCTGGTTCTAACAAAATTTACTTGGGAATTTTTGGATACTTCTACTGGAAGTTATGGATTTTCTAAGTTGGGATTGAATCTGAATTTATTTTCCTATTAGAAATTTCAAATAAAAGGGGCTGGTCCCACTTCATTTGAATGGGACAATCGCATCTGGGCCACACCGGAGGCCATCGAGTCCAACCGTGCAGCCGCACGAGATCTAGTGCCGCAGCTGATCCCGAGCATTCGAATAGGCGCTGACAAGTGGGGCCCATATGCCTTCGTCTATCTCGCGACGCGACGGCGCTCCTCGCCGGAACCGCGGCGGTGCTTCGCCGGACTTAGGTGCGTCGACCTCCGTTTGGCCTCGCCGTGACCGCTCAACCCTAAAATTGACTGCGCAAGCCAATGGTGGTGTCCAATCACGCCGGCGATGGCCAGAGTTGGCGGCGCGACGGTGGCGGTGGAGCTAGGGTTTCGGCCTTTGTCGGAAATGCTCGGGGATGGCTCAATAGCCTCGGGAAAAGATCGGGAAGGTTTCTGGAAGCACCAGGAGTATGATCTGGGGGTCATATTGGGGTGAAATCGTCAGCAAGGCTGAGTTCGACGGTGAAGTGCGCTTTTTCAACTAGCGGCCTCGAAAACTTGAAATCTAAGATACTCGATTGATAACTTTCAGGGTTTTTGGGCATGTAGCTTCCTTAGGACACATAGAAACTATCTGCTAACCAGGTTTAAGGATGACTGCAAGAATGAAATGAATTTAAGCGCGAAGCTTTGCTGTTCTATTGAGAAACCGATCGGTTCTCGAACAAGAACTCAAGTTATACTTCATGTCATAAGCTTAGATTCTGTGAGCATGAACTAGAGAGGATTGCAAACCTTTTTTCTTAAAGGATCGATGCTGGAGATGGTCTGGAACTGGTGTTCAACGGCGAGACAGTGAAGGTTTCTCGGAGGCTTCCTCGGCGGCGACTAGGAAACTTCAAAATATGCCAAGCAGAAGCTATCTCACGATCAATGACCAAATGGAATACGTAGAGGAGTTTGTGACACGCCTTTTATCTACTTACATCTCGGGAAGACACGGCTGCAATCGTCGGCGAGAGCTCGGTCGAACAGGGGCGGCGAAAATGGTGTGAACTGGGATGGTGTCCAACGGCGACGGCCAAGGGGTATTTATAGGGACTGAGGGGAGAGGGGAGTGCGCCACGGCGTCAGGCAGGCAAGCAGCTCAGTGGATGCATGCGTGCCGCGGTGTCGCGCGCTGCCGGCGTTGAACGGTGGGGTGAGCTGGAGACAGGGCACCCCCCGTGGGTTTCACTCGAGTGCTTTGGCTGACAGTGGGCCCCGCCTCCTCTTATCTACTCCCCTTCTTTGTAACTTCAATTATCCTACCAAATTTTGTCCAAAAATTCTAGATTTTTGTGGGGAGTCTCAAATAAATATCTAGAATTTGATTCTGCAATTGGATTTTGATTTGGAGCAAGTTTCAAATGAATTTCAAATTCAAATTTGAAATTGAATGAAATTCAATGGTGCCACTGTTTTAAATAGCAATTGAGTTCCAAAAATTGTGAAACTATGGGAATAAGTCAAGCAAGTTATGCTGACCATGAGTGTGTGTTCAAATCTTGATGCTCAAGCTAGTTGAGCAGAATTAAAATTGTGAATTCAAAACATGGTTTGAATTTGCTAAGCGTCTCAATTAAAATAGCAAATGGAGTTCAAAATTTATGAAACTTTGCAGGAAGTCCATCTGGAATATTAGAAAACCATAGAAAAATTTATGGCCTCTGAATAGGATAATTTTGACAGGGCCAAATATACAGTAGTATATTCAATTTAGATTAATTTGAATATCTATTTGGTACTGCATATTAAATTGGCCTAGCAATCTTTCTTCCAATAATTCCAAAATTTGAAGAGAGGTCAAAAGAATTAATCTAAGTTTATTGGTGAAGTTCATTCCTCATGTTAATAAATTTAAGCATGAGTAGAAGAAAAGATTTGATGAGATCAAGTTTATAAACATGGCTATATTTGGTCTCCATTAGGGTTAACAACCAATTTACAACTGAACCTCATATGAAGGAAAATGTGGGATTTTACACAGTAATGCAGTTCAGTAATCCTGAGGATGTATGCAACAATGTTGTAATTTATGATTTTTTCATATTTTGATGTTTTGTATCTGGAAAAATGTGGACAGAATCAGCCTTAAACAGAGGAGGTGGTGTCAAAATGCTTCCAGAAACACTGTCAAATTTCAAAAATCATATCTCCTCATACAGAAATGATCTGGAGAAAAATAAATACTTTCTGGAAAGCTAATTGAGTGTGGTAAAACTTTGTAGTTGAACTCAAGTCCTGAATGTGCCTTAAGCTGGATGAAAAATTCGAATTTCTCCAGACTGGTCAGAATGAACAGAAACTGAGACAGAATTCCAGTGTTATGTTTCATTTGGCATTTGAATTTGAATTCACTTTCATAATTCAATTTTCACATACATGATCTTTTTATCAACAAAGTTTGTTGAATTTGAGTATTTGACTCATTCAAGTACTCCTTTTATAGATGACGGATGTGATGCTATTGCCGGACGGATGGGTGTTCTCCACGTGCGCCAACAGTCCGGGCTTCCCGATCATGCTACGGGAAGTGCTCCAACAATTTGGCTTCATCGAGATTCCATGCTACTGGGGTCAAGAGGCGGTTGACAGAGGCGTACTGTCATGTACCGTCCTGGTCGACATCCCGGCTAGTCCGCGCTTTTTTATGGATGGGCTCCTTTTTTGGTCACTGTCCAGGGAGCTCGTATGGAGGACATGTGGGCCACCGCAGCGGGCGAAGCGCTTATGAAGCTTTGCGAGATTCATCAGGAAACCATGGCTGGAACACAATTTGCTCTTCTCCCGGTCCATGGTGCTGCTGGTTTTGAGTGGCAACGTCGTATGGTTGCGGCCTATCAACCATATGGCGACACAACCTCGACAACACTTGGGACTTATGCAGCTGCATCCAGCATGGTGGTTCTTACTCAAGGTGCAATCCTTCAGGAGCAGTTCGAAGCCTTGAGGCAAGCGATTGAACGGGGTGACACTCTTGATTACATCAATGAGAACCTACATTCGTTCCTGGCTCCGACGAATCACCGGCTGAATCAATGCGAGGATCAGCTGCATCACACTCGCACTAGACGCGGAAGGCTCGTGCTGAACTGCGGCAAACTCCGATGGAACTGCAGCATGCTCATGGTGAACTGCAGGCGAGATATTTGGATGTGAAGCAACAGCATGAGCAGCTGTTGGTAGTCATCGAGGCACGAGATGAAGCCGTCGAAGAAGATCAGAATTGGGAGTTTGAGGCAGACAAACTTAAGGATGACTTGATTGAGGCTGAAGCACACTTGCCGCACCCAGTCATGTTTCCATCGGCTCATGACATGCCAGTGAACATGGGTGAGCAGGTGCCTTCAAGTTCTGAGGAGGAAAAAGATCCTGAGATACTTGAGTACATCGATGGGGATGCATCGGATTAGGACGGGGCAGCACTACTGCCATCAGGGGCAACGTATAGTTAGTGGTTGCTCGTGATTATTTTGTAGCCATGTTTGTGTCATATTATAAATAGTAGTGGGTGTGTAGGAGATGACAAGGTGTGTATGACGACTCATGGAGACCAAGTATAGTTGAGATGCACTTCGTGGTGGGAGTCCATCATTTTATCATTCACTACTGTAAACTTGGTCATGAGATAATATATCTTGTATAAAGTTTGTACTTTATCAATATATGTGAATGTTATGCAATCATCACATTGTCAATACCCGCACTACTATGGTATAAAATGGATGAAGAAAACAAACATGTTGCTGAGTTTTAAATCATGTGGATGCAGAATGGTGTGTGCTCGTTCTACGCCCGAGATGGGAGGCTCTAGCCGGGGTCGCGAGGATGAATCTCCGACCCGGGAGCAAACCACGACACCGCAGAAACATGTTCCTCCACCACTACCACGTGAACCACCGAGGACTCTCGCGAAGATTCTGGCTGCAGTGCTCGGCTCGCGCGATGAGGAAACCGAGTTGCTGTGAATGTTGTTATAGAACTTGTCCTGTCAAGGGGGATGACAAGACAATGGGCAACACCAGCCCCAACAGAGTTCATATTCGGACTTCTTGGCGATGCATCAACCGGTCTTCACGGAGGCCGAGGAGACACTGGAGGCGGACAACTTTATCCACAGCCTCGAGGCGATGTTAAGTTTGCTGCGATGCACCAAACAACAGAAGGCGATGTTCGCAGCGCAACAACTTCAGGGATCCGCCGGTGCTTGGTGGGCGAACTTCATCGCATCACTGTCGGCTGGTCATGCGGTCACCTGGACTGAATTCCAGGAGGCGTTTCGCGCCTACCATATGCCTCTCGGTATAATAAAGAGGAAGCTTTAGGAATTTTTGGAGCTGAAGCAAGGCGGGAGGAGTGCTCACGAATACTCCCGCACATTCAATCACTTGGCACAATACGCGCCGGAGTATGTGGGGACGGAAGATAAGAAGCGAGATATATTATTCCAGGGCCTTAATCGTAAGATGAAGGTCCAACTCGCACAATGCAAACACGGCACCTTCAACGACATCGTCAATTCCACAATTGTATAGGAAGATGCTCAGCGCAAGCTCATTTCTGATAAGAGGAAACGGAGCACGCCGTCGAGCAGCAGCGGTGGTGGTCCGCAGAAGTACCACGTGGTGTATCGCTCACCATCCGGTCTACAATGGCAGCCACCGGCGCAACCGCAGCAATTCCGCGGTCGTTCTTTCAATGCACCGCATTTCTAACCGCCATTTCCACAGCATCAGCAGCAGCAAAGGATGTTCCCGCGTGCATATCCACCTCCACCATGTGCAACGGGATTCCGTCCGCAGCTTGGCGGGAACCCGACACAATTGTTACACGTGTGGCCGTGTCGGGCATTTTTCGAGGGACTGCCCCGAACAGCGCCAAGGTAGCGCGCAAGCACCATATCCAGGTTCAACTCAGCCCCGCAACCAGCCCAAGAAACAAGCACCAAAACCCGGCAACGTCCACCACATAGCCATCGAAGAAATGCTGGAAGGCGAACCCGTCCTTGTGGGTACCTTTTCTATACTCAAAAATCCCGTAGTCATATTATTTGACCCCGGTGCCACCCATAATTTTATTAGCCAATCATATGTCATCAAATACCAATTATCTATCATTCCCACAAAATCTCCATATTTGATTTGCTTTGCGGGTGGGAAAGTAGCAGCCGATAGGATGGTCTATAGGGCACCCCTAGAGATGGGTGAAAATCTATATCCGACTTCTCTAAATATATTAGAGAGTCAAAAGCTCGATGTCATTTTAGGAATGTCGTGGCTGCACCGTCATGGTGCTGTTCTAGACATCATTCCACGTGTGGTCCATTTAAACTCTCCACTACATGAACCACACACTCTCATTCTAGACCGTCCTATCCAAGAAATTCCAGCCACATACAACACGGAGGCCGCAAAGCTTCAGGACATTCGTGTGGTCCGTGAATAACCGGACGTGTTTCCCGATGACCTTCCGCGTATGCCATCGGATAGGGACATCGTGTTCAAGATTGAACTTATTCCGTGAACCATGTCTATTTCTCGAAGGCCGTACAAGATGGCACCAAATGAGTTTGCGGAATTAAAGGAGCATTTGAAGGACCTGCTGGACAAAGGTCTCATATGCCCAAGTTCGTCACCATGGGGCTTCTCCGCATTGTATGTGAAGAAGAAGGAGAAGACGTTACATCTGTGTGTGGACTATCTTCCACTCAATGCCGTGACGATCAAGAATAAGTATCCACTACCATGCATCTATATCTTATTCGGTCAATTAGTGGATGCTAAAGTATTCTCAAAGATGGATCTTCATTCCGGATCTCATCGAATAAAAATCTGACCGGAGTATATACCAAAAATGGCATTCTCAACGAGATACGGGCTCTATGAATATCTCATCATGTCGTTCAGACTTACCAACGCGCTGGCTCACTTCCTGTATTTGATGAATTCAATGGTCATGCCGGAGTTGGACAAGTTTGTCGTGTTCTTCATCGATGACATTCTGGTTTATTCTAAATCAGAGGAAGAACACGCCAAACACTTGCATATTGTGCTCCAACGATTGAGAGATCACAAGCTTTATTCAAAATTCAGCAAGGTTGAGTTTTGGATCAGCCAAGTAACATTTCTTGGTCACATTATTTCAGCGGAGGGTATCACTGCTGATCCAAGCAAAATTGTGCAAGTGCTGAAATGGAAGTCTCCAATGTCCGTACCCAAAGTTCGCAGATTCCGAGCTTCTCAAAAATTGCTAAACCAATGATGGAGCTACTGAAAAAGGGGACTAAATATATTTGGAGCAAGGAATGTGAGGATGAATTTCAGGCATCGGTGAAACATCTCACAGCAGCCCCAATGCTAGCTCAGTCGGACATGACCAAATCCTTCAATGTTTATTGTGATGCGTCTGGCATTGGTCTCGGCTGCGTGTTAATGCAGGAAGGCCGCGTGATCGCGTATGGATCACGGCAGCTCCGAAATCATGAGCAGCATTATCCAACTCATGACCTGGAGCTTGCTGCCGTGGTGCTCGCTTTGAAATGTGGAGGCATTATTTACTTGGAAATCTAGTGCATCTCTACACCGATCACGAGAGCCTGAAATATATATGCGACAACGAAGATGGTTAGAACTGATCAAAGATTATGATATTGAAATTCACTACTATCCCTTCAAGGCGAATGTGGTTGCCAATGCGCTAAGCCGCAAGTCTCACGTCAAGAATATGTCCATCACTGCAATGGACGAGGACGAACCGAGCTTATACTATATTCCATATGGAGCATTATATAATCTTTCTGTCGGTACCCTAGAAACCGTACACCCCTTGAGGTTATAAAGATCTCAAAGGAAAGTCATCTACTTGGTTTGAAGACCCTCAGGGGCCCACATGTCAGACATAACCGGACCCGCTTCTCCAACATGGTTAATCCCTGGGTCGCCACGTGTACTACCAAACCGGAGCTACCGCCCACAAGGGGGAAGCTCCGGGCCATGTACCAAAATGGCACCTCCGGACTTAACCCCAGACCGAGAGAAGCTCCAGACCTGACATGTGTCGGGTAGCCCCGGAGCTACCTGTTTCCCACAGTATGCTCCGGAGCTGCCACGTGTCCAACCATCGGATCTTCAGCCCCTAACCTCCGGAAGACCTCGAAATGGCTCAGGATCTTCAAAGGGGAATCATGGACTTCAAGACCCGATTAAGTGTCATTAATGCCATATTAATGACACTTAAACGGACGATCTTAACACCAGTAAAGGTGCTGTCAAAGCCCATTACAGGATCATTAAGAGCAATTAAATGTGTAAAATAAGTGTCAATACTAGTAACCGCTGGGGCCACATGTCGGGCCAGGCTAACTTGTAACGGCCTGCCCTTGTACTACAAAAGGACAGGCCGACGACATGTTCGAGGAGGGACACAGGCCATTGACTCTCAACACAAGCTCATACAGCTAATACAACACCAACACACCCGTGGAGTAGGGTATTACGCTCAGGTGGCCCGAACCACGTAAACCCTTGTGTCTCCTGTGTCATTTCCTACTCACCTTCTTGAATCTCCGCGCGCCCATACCGAACATCAAACTCCCCTATCACTTTAGCAGTGTAGGGAGATCTGCCGGTTCGAAAACACCGACAGTTGGCGCGCCAGGTAGGAGCGCCTGAGATTCTGAGAATGATGAACTCAGCTGCTGGATCATCCAACGGTCAACCTGCTGCTCAGGCCGTTGGGGGCAATCCCTCCAATAGGCAGCCACCAGCAGGAGCCTCAGCACTAGCAGGAGTCACTCTCCCACCACCACCGTCTCCTCCAAGCAAATCGTGCTGGGCAACATGATGGTGCGCCGGCGTCAATTACTGCGTCGGCAAATCATGACAACCCGGAACACGCGCTTCATGCAGTGCGTGCTCTTTTCCAACGCCCACCACCTCCAGATGCATCCCGGGATGCACTGGAGCAGTGGAGGGACGATGTGGAGCATTTGGTTGCAGTAGCAGCCGAACGCCTCAGCAATCAGGGTCCTCCTCCTTCAGGACGAGCCCCGTCGCAACGGCAGACTTTGTCTGGTAGACTTGGTCCGCACGTTTCCAATAGCAGGAGACATGCTGCGTCACAACAAGTGATGTCATTGCCCTCCGGGGCACGACACACTCACACGGTATCCAGGCTTTCGACTCATGACCTCCGGGCGGAGCTTGATCGCCGATACCGCCAGCAGGACGGCCGAGTCCATATTGAGCGTGCCCGTGAAAGACGGGAAGCTCAGGACCTTTCTGCTCCTGAAGGAGTGAGATGAGGCTGTTCAGCCCTAGCCATGCACCTGCGAATGGTTAGGTGGCCACAGAAGTTCCGGCCTCACCTGCCGGAAAAATTCGACGGGACTGTCAATCCCGCCGAATTTCTTCAGATCTACTCCACTGCAATCTTGGCAGCTGGAGGAAATGAGGCCGTGATGGCCAATTATTTTCCAGTGGCCTTAACTGGGACCGCCAGGTCCTGGTTTATGAACCTTCCACCCAACTCTATCAACAGTTGGGAGGAGCTGTGCCAGCAGTTCACCACCAACTTCGGGAGTTCATTCACCCGACCAGGCACTGAACTGGACCTTTTTGCGGTCGTGCAAAAAGGGGGAGAATCCTTGCGATCATTCATCCAGAGGTTCTCTCAGGTACGAAACACTATCCCTTCTATCTCTAGCGCCTCTGTCATTGTGGCATTCAGACAGGGTGTACGGGACAAGAAGATGTTGGAGAAACTGGCGATCAAGGAGATCACCAGTGTCACGGAACTCTTCAGCTTGGCTGACAAATGTGCCAAAGCTGCAGAGGGCCGTGAGATGCACTCCAAACCAACCTCGGAGGGTCACAAGAAATCCTCCAAATAAGAAGCCACTAACCCCGGGAGTGGCAAGAAGAAAAATAAGACCAACGGCAAGAAGAAGCCATCGGCCGGCACATCCAACGTTGCAGCTGCTGCAACTCTGGGTGGCCGAGGGCCACGCCCCGAGAAGCGACCTCGACCGTCTTCTGAAGACGGTGGCAAACCCAAAGTGTGGTGTCCCATTCACAAAACGGGCAGCCACAGTTTGGAAGACTGTCGGGAGATCCAAAACCTTGCCGAGCGCTACAACAAGCGCCGGGAAGAATCTCCTTTCCGACAGAGGGAAGGAAAGCAAAAAGTCAACGAAGCTCCGGTTGAAGAGGAGTTGGGGTTTTAGGATCCCAAAAAGGTCCTGAAGGCCGTCTACACCTCCATCGACAATGATTCTGACGTCTCTGACAACGAGCGTCGGAAGACCATGAACAACATTTTTGGTGGATCATGGGATATCACCTCCCGTCGCGTCATCAAGACTATGCGTCGGGATATGGCCGCTGTAGCTCCTACAGTCAGGCCGGAACCTCATCGAAAGTGGATGGACACATCCATCACTTTTGATGCTTCGGATTGTCCCCGGAGCATGGTTGGAGCAGGACAGTTACCCTTGATGGTATCTCCTACCACCAACAACATCCAGCTCCACCACTTCATGGTAGACGGAGGTTCGGGGCTTAACCTCATCAGCTTCGAAGCTTTCACTAAGCTTCAGCTCCGACCTTCAGATCTCCACCCCTCTCGACCTTACTCCGGAGTAGGTCCGGGGGCCATTACCCCACTCGGAGCTATTACTCTCCCTGTTACCTTCGGGACACGGGAGAAGTACCGCACCGAGAAGTTGGTCTTCGACGTCGCTCAGATCAACTTACCCTTCAATGCCATCTTGGGTAGACCTGCCCTATATAAATTCATGGCAGCTGCTCATTATGGCTATCTAGTGTTGAAGATGCCAACGCCAGTAGGCGTTCTCCGGATCCGCGGAGATCGCACTGCCGGAGTAACTACACTGGAAGAACTCCATGCGCTCACCACAACGCAAGAGGAGGACTCCAGGCAGGAGCAAGCTCCAAAACCCCCGAGCATTCGCCAACGAGGCTCGACTTCTGCACCTCGAGTGCAGCCAAGCGGCGACACCGACATTCCCGTCAAAGTCGTCCAAATTGGTTCCGATGCCGCTCAGACCACCCGTATATCGGGAGGATTGAACGACAAATAAGAACTCGCGCTCATCACTTTCCTTTGGGCTAACGTCGACGTGTTTGCCTGGCAACCGTCACAAATGCCTGGGATCCCCAGGGAAGTGATTGAGCACAATCTGAAGATCTACCCCGACGCCCGGCCTGTGCATCAGAAGCCTCGGAAGCAATCCGTAGAGTGACAGAACTTCATCCGACAAGAAGTGAAGAAGTTACTCTAAGCCGGATTCATTCGAGAAGTCTTCCATCCAAAATGGCTGGCAAACCCAGTCGTTGTGCCCAAGGCCGGCGGGAAGCTTCGGATGTGCATCGACTACACCACACTAAATAAGGCATGTCCAAAAGATCCATTCCCACTACTTAGAATAGATCAGATAGTGGATTCCACCTCCGGGTGTGAACTACTGTGTTTCCTAGATGCATATTCCGGATATCATCAAATCAGGATGTCTAGGGAAGATGAAGAGCATACTTCATTCATCACAGTAGATGGATTGTATTGTTACACATCCATGCCCTTTGGTCTCAAGAATGCAGCTTCAACTTTTGTACGAGCTATGTACAAAACTTTTGAAGAACTCATTAGAGACATAGTGGAAGTGTACGTCGATGACATCGTGGTCAAGGTCAGGAACAAGGAGTCACTCCTAGACACCTTGCAAGCTGTCTTGGACAAGCTGCGGGCCACTCGCACAAAGCTAAACCCAGACAAGTGTGTCTTCGGGGTTAGCTCTGGAAAACTTCTTGGCTTCCTGGTAAGTCACCGGGGCATAGAAGCTAATCCGGCGAAGATTAAGGCTATTGAAGACATGCGGCCACCAACCCGCATCAAAGACGTCCAAAAGTTGACTAGATGTCTAGCAGCCCTCAGTCGGTTCATATCAAGACTGGCGGAACGGGCACTCCCCTTCTTCAAGCTATTGAGGAAGTCCTGGCCATTTCAATGGTCCGAAGAAGCAGAGAAGGCATTCCAGGAACTGAAACAGTTCCTCACCACCCTACCGATTCTGGTAGCTCCGAACCCTGGTGAGCCTTTGTTGCTTTATATTTCAGCTACTGATGAAGTTGTCAGTATGGTTCTGGTTGCGAAGAGACCAGAACTACCCCATACTCAGGAATCCAGACCCCTTCGGGAGGGTCCGGAGATTCCTGAAAGCGAGTCTGGGTCCCAGCTCCCAGATTCGGATCTACAAGAAGTTACTTCGGGAGACCCGGACCCCTCCGGGAGGATCCAGGTCACTTCTGAAGAAGCTCCGGGTTCCTCCAGCCAGAACCCGAAGGTCCCCAAAGAAAATCTGGATTCCTCCAAGAGGATCCGAGTCAATGAAGAGGAAGCTCCGGACCCCTCTGGGAAGGTCCGGACCATTCAACGCCCGGTGTACTTCATTAGTGAAGTATTACATGATGCCAAGACTCGATACCTAGAGGTGCATAAGCTGCTCTATGCATTCCTTATTGCCTCTAGAAAGCTTCGCCATTACTTCCAAGCTCACAAAGTCTCAGTAGTGACCTCCTACCCACTTCGAGCAATCTTGCATAATCCCAATTCAACTGGGAATATTGCAAAGTGGGCTGCGGAATTGGCTGAATTTGATCTTGAATTTATTTCAAGACAAGCAGTCAAGAGTCAAGCATTGGCAGATTTTATGGCAGAATGGACTCCCTCTCCGTCAAACCCAGGGGGCCCCAATGAGCAGAAGACGGAGCATCAAGCTCCAGCCTTCACCGAGCCTCACTAGACCCTGTACTTCGACGGCTCCATGCAGAAGCAGGGGGCCAGAGCTGGAATCCTTCTCCTTGCACCAACTGGGGAGAAGGTGAAATACATGGTACACCTTGACTTCAAGGCAACCAACAACATGGCAGAGTATGAAGCACTCATCTACGGACTAAAGGTGGCACTGTCATATGGTGTCAAGCAATTGCTGGTCAAGGGAGATTCACAGCTCATCATTAAGCAGGTGAAGGGTGAATGCTCCTGCAATAATCTCCAGCTAGCTGCTTACCTACTTGAAGTCCAGAGGCTTCAGAAGGACTTTGAAGTTCTAGATCTCCACCATGTTCAGCGTGCCCACAATGCTGAAGCCGACGAACTCTCGACGAAAGCGTCAACTGGAGCTCCGGCTCCTGACGGAACTTTTGTCTAGAGATTGTCGAAACCCACAGCTCAGCCTGCCGAACTGAGCGAAGGGGGCGAGATCAGCATCCCGAAGCTGACGGTCCCGATGGCCCTGTTACCATGGCAGCCATCAAGGGTCGTAGGTGCTGCCGGAAGCTCCGAGCAACCCAGCACGCAAGACTCAAATGCTCAAGTTAGTTCCGATGCATGGATCTCGGAGATCTGGAACTACTTGAAAGACAACATCCTTCCTGATGATCATGTATCCGCTGCCGGGTAGTCAGATTGGCTAAAAGATACACGTTGGTAGAAGGGGATCTCTACCGGCGCGGTGCCAACGGCATCCTAATGCGGTGCATCACAAGGGAAGAAGGCTGCGAACTACTCGCAGAAATCCATGTAGGCGAGTGTGGGAACCACGCGTCTTCCCGCACGCTGGTCGGTAAAGCCTTTCGGCATGGCTTCTACTGGCCTACAGCGCTCCAGGATGCAACTGAGCTGGTGAAGAAATGTGAAGCATGCCAATTTCATGCAAAGCAAAGTCACACACCAGCTCAACCCTTACAAATGATACCTCCTACATGGCCCTTCACTGTGTGGGGGATGGACATCTTGGGACCTTTCCCAAGAGCCGTCGGAGGTTACAAGTTCCTGTACGTTGCCATTGACAAGTTCACCAAGTGGCCGGAAGCAACTCCAGTTGTGACAATCAACAAACAATCTGCTATCAACTTTTTACAGTCCATTGTATGCAGATTTGGAGTCCCAAACAAAATCATCACTGATAATGGGACCCAATTCACAAGCTCCGCATTCCAAGGATATTGCGAAGACCTCGGCATACAAGATTGCTACGCTTCCGTAGCTCACCCAGCCAGCAATGGCCAAGCCGAGAGAGCAAATGCTGAAATCCTTAAAGGACTCAAGACGTGCACCTATGAGCGCTTGAAAAAACATGGAGCCAACTGGATCGAAGAGCTTCCGCCCACTCTATGGGCCAACAGGACATCCCAAAACCGGTCAACTGGAGAGACACCCTTCTTTCTGGTGTACGGAGCTGAAGCAATCCTTCCTCCGGAAATCACCTTGGGTTCACTCCGGGTCCGGACCTTCGAAGAAGCCGCGCAGGACCAGCTCCGGCGTGAAGACCTAGACATCCTTGAGGAGGGAAGGTGCCAAGCAGCTGTTCGGAATGCCCGATATCGCCAAGCCCTATGGCGTTATCACCAGCGGCATGTACACAACCGACAGCTCGAGGAAGGCGATCTGGTGCTACGGAGAATACAATCCAGAGAAGGGTTAAACAAACTCTCCCCCGGCTGGGAGGGGCCCTTCCGAGTGATTAAAGTATCCCGTCCCGGAAGCGTTCACTTGGCTACTGAGGATGGGACACCTCTCCCAAATCCTTGGAACATTGAGCACCTCCGTAAGTTCTACACTTAATACCACGGAGGTGAGTCTTGAGTAACTTGAGATGTATGTTATAGAGTCATTGTACAGAGTCGGGTAGTTCCTCCGGGAGAGCAGCCGGACCTTTCCCGAAAGGTCCGCAAAGCTCATGCAATGCTTGTCACAGTCTCAGGACTAAAAGTGTCGCTAACTACCCTGGGTCAAATGAGAAATGAAACACGCTTAGCCTGGTTCCGTACACTAAGAGTGTACTTGTTTCCCCTGTACCCCGGACCTATAATGAAAGACATTTTCATGTGAAATAGACTCCACATGCATTTATTTTATACAGGCTCAACATTTTTATTTTTCTCTTTCTTGTCTATAACAAAGACGTGCAATTCTTAAGAATTTTTAGTTCAATTTGTTTATATACGATTCGAGTTGTATTGTCAATTCTTTTGGATTCAAATATTGTTCATGGCCAACTCGCCTGAAAGCCGCCAAGCCAACCTAGGGCTGGAGTGTGCTATCGACATAGCCTGGTCAAGCACCCTAAGTATGCCACTGTACCTACACCGCGGCAGGCCGAAGTAAGGCGGGTCCGTGTACAGTTGGATCCGGAAGAAAAGACAACGCATTCGGTTGTATTTAGAATCGCGTTCGACTTAAAATCTTCTTGAGAATCGTAAGCCGCAACAAAATTATGGACAAGAAACGAATTTTACTATTTTTCTTGGCTTAAGTGTACAGGAAAAATAAAATCTACGTAGATGGAGAAAAGCCGGAACTAACTAAGCTCCGACACCCCGGAGGACTAACTATCGATGCTCTACGCGTTGATAGAGACTATTGCCGGAGCTACTAAGCTCCAGCGATAGACAATGCCGGAGCTTCTAAGCTCTGACAACCTCAGGGGGCCTTCACTGTCGAAGACTTCGAACCTAAATTCTACAAGTTCGGAGCAAAAGAGTCTTCAACAAAACGCAATATCCTCTTGGTACATGTTCACAATCAAATTGTGTACGTCTACCAGGGGGCCAAGTGAAGATAAAAGTGTTGAAGACAGAAAGTGAAATTCACAAAAATTTGGGGATTTCATTTATCTGGAGACAAGGGATTACATCTGGAGACAAGGGATTACAAAATTGAGGAAGAAGAAGAGAAAATACAAGTGAGAACTATAGAGATGGTCCTAGACCCTATGGAAGAATTGGGCGACCTTCTGGGCAACCTCCGATACGTTGGCTCGGGTAGCTTCGCCTTCTCCTTCGACGGGGCCTTCAAGCACCGGGTCCAGAGGAAATTGGGAGTTCCGGCTGGTGTAGCACGTCAGCACATACTCTGCGACGTTCTTCGCCAGGGATTGCCCCTCAACCTCCAGTTGGTCCGCGATGACATCGCACACCTTGGAGAGCTTGCTACCTGCTGAGCTCAACGCCTGCAGCACTAGGTCCGGCTCCGGCTCCGGATCATCCGGGCGCACGGGGCTGAAACCCATCGGTGTCAGTGCATCGTTGGCCTTGCTCAAGAACTCCCAAATCTGTAGGGAGTCCTCAGCCCTTAAGCCCTTCATCTCTTCCAGGGATCTTTTGGCCGCCACTAGTTCAGAATTCTCGCGGGCAAGGCGCTCAACCTCTTTAGCGTTCTGCTGAATCTTCTCAGCAACCCGCTTTTTGAGTTTTCCGAGCTCCTCCTCCCGGAGGTGGATCTTATTCTGACGGTCGACCAGGTCCTTCTCTCTACCCCTCACTTTCTTCTCCCTGGCAGTAAGGGCACACTCTTGTTCGTAGAGTTCCTGCCCTCGCACCCAGGCCTTCTCCTCTTCCTCATGGCAGCGCTCTTCCAAATTTTTGGCGCGCTCCTCGAGGCCCTTGTCAGCCAGAGCCACCTTCTCGGTGAGCTCCTCCTCCCTCCTAAGGACGTCATCCCGCAGCTCTAGGAGTTTCTGCTCTTCATCCTCGAGCCGTTTCTCCCTCTCTTCAAGTGCCTCTCGGCGCTTGATGAGTGTAGTGTTAATGGCCTCGAGCTGTTCGTGGCATGCGTCCGCCGCATTATTGGCTGCTTTGGCCTGATCGTAGATCTCCCGGGATTGAGCGTCGAGGGCACGAGTCATACTCTCCCTGTCATCCAGCAACTTGCCCCAGTACTCCAAGCGGATCTTCTCCCGCTTGATCCATTCTTTGTCATTCGCTAGCCTCGACTGCGCTAGCTTGGTCTCGAAGTAGAGCCGGTTATGCCACCGCCTAAGGGTTTGGCGCTCCTCTTCAAGAGCCTTGCTGTCGTGGAAGAAGGCCAGTTGGACTTGACGCAGGCTGGAACATGCGTTGTCAATAGACAGCGACAACGGGATGGGTTCCGGACCTATTGGGGTCTCCTCCGTTGGTTCCAGCGGGTATTCAGATACAAAAATTGGGTCCCACTCCACAAGAGTGGTCCCCTGAGTCTCCATGGCACTAGGGCCGTCCTCCGGGATGGCCTCAGTCGCCATCGAGGAAGGCCCTGCCGCCAGGTCTTCATCCACCCCCTCAGGCAGGGGGCCAGCGACTTCACATGGGCACACCGGCTCGACCGCAGGTACCTCCGACGACGTCGCTTCCGGAGCAGGAGCCGCTACTGGCTCCGGTCTGGGCACCTCTTCTGATGAGGGCTCAAGCTCCGTCACCTCTTCAACAACTGGCTCAGGAGCCGGAAGGTCTTCAACATCGACCGGCCCTGTGACCGGAGCTCCTACAATGACCGACTCGGTGGCCGGTGCTTCGGAGGTAGCCGGCCCAACTGCTGGAACTACCTCAGTTTCCGGCGCCCACACCGAACATCAAACTCCCCTATCACTTTAGTAGTGTAGGGAGATCTGCCGGTTAAAACCGCTGGGGCTTCAACAATTTCCGGCTCAGAGGCCGGGATTACTGCTTCCTCCGGCTCAACAGCCGGAGCTTCCATCATCGCAGCACCAGAACCCGGGGCTTCAACCTCCGGGACAGGTGCCGCTAGCGCATCTTCACTCCCGTGGTCCGGCGCTACCACGGGAACTTCTGGGGATGAGTCGAGGTCCATGACCACGACAGCCGGCGCCGAAGCTGTCGCAGCTTCAGCCACTACTTGGGGCGGCACCGGGACAGGAGCAGAAGCTCCCACTCTCACGGCTTCAGCCACTGTGGCCGAGGGTGGAGCCTCACTCCCCTTCTTGGGGACGCTGCAGATGATGAACGAAGAAAATTAAAAAATAGTTTCTACAATTAAAACAACTACCCAAGGTAGAAATCAAAAATTACCTTGGGAGGCTTCTGCACCAGCTTGCGCGGAACCTTTTTCCCGGGCGTTCTGGGTTAGCCATAGCCGGCATGGAAGCTCCGGAAGGCCCCCCGGAACTCCTCGCGGCCACGGGTGTTTCCCGGGTCGAGGCTCCCCTCGATCTGGAAGAACCTCCGGACCTGGAGGCCTCCACCGGCCCAGGAGCTGGAGTCGCACGCCCGGAGCTAACACCCCGGGAGGACCCCACTGCGGGAACAGCCGCGCTCCGAGAGGACCCCACCGCTGGAACAGTCGCGTTCCGGGAGGACCCCACTATGGGAACAGTCGCCGCAGCTGCAGAGGACCTTCCCCTCCGGGGAGAAGGGGCCGACGCAAAAGTAGCGGGCCCGACGGACCTTCCGTCGGCATGCTGCAACATCCTCTTCCAGCTCACTGGTTCATCCGCCAGTTCCTTGCCCTTGCCGACGACTTCTCCCCTCGGCTTAGGAGCAGAGTCGGAGCCATCCTTGGGTACTCCGGGGATCGCTACCCCGGAGGTTGGTCTTCTCTCGACGACACCAAGGTCGTCAAGCATGGGCATCTTCCGCCGGAGCTCCCTGCTGAACTCCACTTCCACGTTCAGAGGAAGAAAAGCTGATGGCGGAGTCAAGTCGTCGCCTTCGACGTCGATGTCGTGCTGGAACTTCTTGAGGTGGAACTCCAAGGTTTTCCCCACCATGTTGGACTTCAACCTGGTCTCGACTCGGTCGTCGTCCATCACGCCGTTGAGGGCCCAAGCGAGTTTCTCCCTCTTCTTCAGCGGTGCCCACCTATTGACCAGGAAGTTACAAAACACCGCTTGAGGGGTTAATCCCCCCTCCACGCAATGGCGAATCCTGGTCAGAACAGGGTCGAAGGCATCCGCCAGCACCGGAGCTTCACTCCAGATCGTCGTGTCGATGCCGGGAAGACCATCGGGCAGCTCCAACCTCTCGTGCTCCTCCACCCTGACGACTATCCAGTCTTTCTTCCAGTCATCCCACTTCCCAGAGGGAAATGACCGGAGGTACTTGAATGGGCACTTCTTGCGCTTCACGAAGTAGTAGAAGCCAAGGTACTCGGTGCTCTGGCCAGTGGTGTGGACGGTGAAGAAAGTCCGGAAGAGTTCAATGCAGGGGGGGATGCCCACCCACATCTCACAGAAGTGGACGAAGATAGACACGAGGAGAATGGGGTGAGGGCCAAGGTGGTATAACTGCAGACCATAGAAGTCTAGCAACATCAAGAAAAAGGAAAAAAAAGGTTGGATCAACCCCACCATGTCGTACGAGGAGAAGTACACCATTTCGCTGGAGTGCTCCTTCTCGAATGGGAGCTCTCCACCGGCGCGGACCGAACGGTTGAAGAAGTCCGAGGACCACCCCATGAGGGCCCGGACCTTCTTCAGGTCGCCGTCATTCTTCAAGCAACTCTCGCGGAGACCCAACTCCATCGCGGCACAGCTAGGCAAGAAAAGAAAAGCGAAGCACAAGTTGGGAGTTTGATCGCAAGAACAAATGAGAGGCGTAAAGAACTCCCGACGGTGCGCACTTTCCTTCTTAAGTAAGCCCTCGCAACGCTTGGATGGAAACCGCAAGGAAGTCGAAGGTACCACCCAAAAATTCCACCCAGCCGATGACAAGCAGGCCCGGGACCACCCCGACGATCAAGTCGAGGTTCTTACCCAGGTGAACGGTTGTCATCAAGAGGCGGGAAGCCCAAAGGCGGCGGCCTGACAAGGCGCGCGGAACCGATACGGTTTTCGTATCGGGAACCGGCGACCTTCAATTGCGTGAGATCCGCACGCCAAAGATCTCATCTGCTGCACGCGGGATGCGCCACGCGGCGAGGATTTAACTCTATGTCCTTGCCAACGGCACCTTCAAAGACCCTTGAAGACTCAGTTCAAAAGTCGCGAGGGTCGACCCACCTCCAGCGGAATGATTTCACCCCAGTGGTCTTCCCGGAGGTAGGTCCAGGGGGCCACTGTTGGTACCCTAGAAACCGTACACCCCTTGAGGTTATAAAGATCTCAAAGGAAAGCCATGTACTTGGTTTGAAGACCCTTGGGGGCCCACATGTCAAACATAACCGGACCCGCTTCTCCAACATGGTTAATCCCTGGGTCGCCACGTGTACTACCAAACTGGAGCTACCGCCCACAAGGGGGAAGCTCCGGGCCATGTACTGAAATGGCACCTCCAGACTTAACCCCAGACCGAGAGAAGCTCCAGACCTGACACGTGTCGGGTAGCCCCGGAGCTACCTGTTTCCCACAGTATGCTCCGGAGCTGCCACGTGTCCAACCTGTGAGACCTATATGTGCTGAATACATTGGCTTGTAGTGAATACACTTGGCTTTGATGATAAAAGTTTTAAATATAACCAAAACACCTCTTTGTCAAGGTCCGACTCTAGCTCTGAGCTACAGCAAGGTCCGACGGTAGGTCCGGCTTGTTTTGGGTAGCTCCGGCTACGTTAGATGCTAGGTCCGGCTTCTTGGTAATGTCCGACTAGCTTTGGTTAGCTCCGGTGAGCTTTATCTTTAGCTCCGGCATATACTTGATAGCTCCGACATGCTTTTGCTAAGCTCTGATGTACTTTGTCTAGCTCCGGTTTTGGGTTGACTAGTTTTGACTAGGTTTTGGTAAGCTCTGGCGCTAGGTTCTACTAGCTTTTGATAGCTCCGGCTCAAGCTCCGGGTTGCTCTGGCAAGGTCCAGAACTTGACCTAAGTGCTTCTGCTTTTCATTTGCCTTGTTTCATACTTGCTTTACATGATTGGAAAGATTGCTTAGTATACATTTGCTAAGTTTTTGGTGCGTTTTGGATGAATACGGTTGATATCGTTTCTACTGTGGTTTTGCAACATGCTTATGTGAGGTGCTCACATAAGGTGTTGTGTTCGGAACTAAATTGAGTCAAGTCGAGGACTTGGGCTCGTATGGATTTGTTGTTTATTCATGTGCAGGTGTTGCTTGAGTTCAAGTCATGGCTGGTGACGGGATCCATTGGACTAGTCTCAGGAGGAGATGAGGTTCCAACAACCAAGTTCGGGAGGAACTGTGGTTGAGCTGATCAGGAGGTCGCGCAGGATGATTGAATCAAGGGCAGTGCATATGAAGGTCAAAGGAAGGTGTTCGCACGTATGCATAAGGTGCATGACGTGGCAATATGCTTCTAGAGACGGATTATGGAAGGAAGATCTGATCGGAAGGATCGGATCGTATCGGTTGAAGACTTAGGCTGCTAGCTGAGTCGGTTATGGCTCGGTATGGAAATATCGAGTTGGTTATGATAGGATTTCGTGTGGGTCACGAATTTGAGTTGTTTAGGAATGTGGGATACGTTCCTAAGGTGTTTGGAAGTCTTAAGATTGCTTCTATCTGCGTATAGAAGAGGCCTAAGCAGTTATGGAAAGTTCCGATTGTGGTCTAATTAGGATTGGAGTCCTAGTTGAGATTGGGATGGCCTAAGGGCTGGTTATATAAGCAAGGGAAGGCCAAAGCTCGTGGCAGACGACTTTGGGGCTGTTCCTCTTGTGTTCTATTGAATAAAATTCATAGTTTGAAGGAACTTTTGTGCCTTGTTCGTCCGACTTGTTCCAGACAAGTTTTACTCGTCGAGTTTCTGGACAGCACTACCTTTCGTCGGTGATTTTATCATAACTCGAGTTTTACAGATCCAATTGACGTGATTCTTTTTGGGTTGTCTTTACAACTTGATTTTCTATCATCTGTCAAAATTTCACGGTCACTGGATTTGTAGTTTCTGCGCTACACGAGTTTCTTTGCAGAATTCCAGAAACTGTTTTTCTCGGGTAGGTCAGATTGACCATAGTCTGATCTTTCGATCATAACTTGAGTTTTTCTCGACGGAATTGAGTAATTCTTTTTGTGTTGTCTTCGTGACTTGATTCTCTCTGATATCTATCACTTTTGTCACGGTGAAACACGTTTAGATTAGTCTCATAGACGATTTCTTTAACAGATCGTTTTTCTGCCGAAAGGGTTTGGGGTTTTATTGTTTCTGCTGCGTAAGATTTTTAAATCTACCATTCACCCCCTCTGGTAGCTTTTCAAGTGCTCTTTGATCCTACAATTGGTATCAGAGCCACGGTGCTCTAATCTTTGTGATTTGCACGTGTTTTTGACTAATCATCATGGAGAAGTACACCGCCAAACCTTGTGTGTTTGCTGGTATTGATTTTCAGGTTTGGAAGGCACGCATGGAGGCTTTTATCCAGGCACAAGGCTTTGCAATATGGGAGAAGGTGTATAAGCCTTATGAAGTGCCACCCAATGATCAAGTCACGGCCACAAACCTAAGGGACGTCGACAACAACAACAAAGCCCGAAACTTGATCATCCAAGGACTCACTCAAAGCGACTTTGATCGTGTCGCGCAACTCCGGTCAGCATACGATGTTTGGAGAGCTCTCTGTGATTATCATGAAGGCTCCAACACAATCAAGGAGGTAAAACAAGATATGTTCAAAAAGGAATACATGCGTTTTGAGATGCAACCAGGTGAGTCTATCGATGACCTCTTTGCTCGTTTCAATAAAATTCTCAGCAACTTACGTAGTGCCAATGTTAATTTTTCTAATGCTGAGAATGCTAGGCAACTTCTTAGTGCATTAGACATGTCAATTTGGGAGATGAAAGTAACATCTATTCGTGAATCAACTGTCATGAGTTCTCTTACAATAGATGTACTTTATTCCAAGCTAAAAACTCATGAAATTGATATAATATCACGTAAGAACCCCAAAAAATCTATTGCTTTTGTTTCTCAACGTGATATGCCTAGCTCCGGCCAATCTTCATCTTGTAGTACACTTGCTTTGTTGTCCTCACTAACCCTGGAGCAGATCGAAGAATTTCCAGAAGAGGAGTTGGCACTCATCTCTACTAGATTCTCAAAAGCATTGCAAAATGTGAGAACTAGAAGGAGAGGAAGCTCCGGACCTCAACGCTGTTTTGAATGTGGTAAAATAGGACACTTTCGTACAGAATGGCCTAACCTTTCAGGTCCGACCACCCGGGAAGAAAAACAAAGCAAGGTCCAGACCTCCTTTGGAAAATCCAACAAGAAGAAGAACGGTACCATAGGACGCAAGATGATTAACAGCTTCATCACCGCACTTCAAGAACTTAGTTCAAGTGATGTAGACTTTGAAAGTGATGAAGACGATGACGATCTGGCCAACTTATGCTTCATGGCGGGCAAATCAAGATCAAGATCAAGTCAGGAGGATGCAGAACACAACAGTGAAGACGATGAGGTATGTTCTACCTGCAATGAAATGTGTGATGCTATTTCTCGTGCAACTATTATTGTCAAGAAAAAGGACAAAAAGCTTAGGGATAATGCTGCTAAAATTGAATCACTAAAATCTGAAATTAACCGTTTAAAAACTTTGATTCCTAGTGATGATGCATGTCCCTCATGTGACTTAATCTATGAACAATTGTCCACATTAAGAAGTGCACACTCCTCCACTCTAGATAGACTTGATGAAGAAATTAAAAAGAACAAAGAGCTTGCTGCACTTAATGATAAAAACTTGAAAGATGCTAGTTGTTCTACAATTGACTTGCATTGTTCTACTTGTGATGATCTTGATAAGAAACTACAGGATGCTATGAATGAAATTTCTATATTGAACAATGCTTTACGTTCTCATGAAGTTAAATTTTGTTCCAATTGCAAATTAAAAGGAAAAACTTCATGTGAAAATTGCCTTGATCTGTCCAATAAACTTGATGACATGCATAGGACATTAGATCGGTTTTGTAATGGGAATAAGAACCTAAACTTGCTGCTGAATTCTTCCAAGTCTTGCAATAATAAAACTGGGTTAGGTTTTGATTCTCATGCACACGCTAAGGCACATCCACCTAAAATTGTAAAGTCATTAGGAAATGTTTTGATTCAAACAGTTCCTAAACAAAAAAAGTGGTTTTCAAATCTGCAGGAGTGCTTTCTAATTCTGTTTCTAATGTTGGGTGCTCATCTAGACATGATTACAAAATTAAGTTTCATTGTACCTACTGTTGTAGAGATGGTCATGTCATAGATTTTTGTTATAGACTAGCTAAACAACAGAAAAGGGAAAGAATGTCTGCTAGATCTCAACTTTCATGCTAAACTGGAAATTAGAAACATGCAACCTGCTTTAATGAGTCAGAAATTTGAAAAGGTAGCTTCTGGAACCTTTGGCAAGAAATCTACAAAGGCAGCTCCGGTAGTTCTGATAGCTCCGAGAGCTCCCGGATCTTCTGTTGTTCCCTCCGGAGCTTCAGTTTTTGCCTCCAGACCTTCTGCTTTTACCTCCGGAGCTACTGGTTTTCACTCTAAACAAGTAACAACTTCTAAATCAACTGTTAAGAACAGAAAACCTCAATCTTTGACTCATAAACCTGCTGTTTTGTCTCAGCTTTCGCGTGTTTTTCCTACTGCACGTCATGTGACTCAGTACTGGATACCTAAATGCCTTTTGACTAACCCCAGTATTGAGTCATCGACGTATTGTGCTTCTATGTAGGTTACATGTTTGAGGAAGGTGAACATTTGGATTGTGGATTCAGGTTGCTCACGCCACATGACCGGTAACAAAGATTGGTTCTCCTCCCTCTCTTTTGTGTCGCGTGTAGAAAATGTTACTTTTGCCGATAATTCTTCAACTCCTATAATTGCTAAGGGTTCGGTTAAAGTAAATGATCACTACACATTGAAGGATGTGGCACTTGTCAAAAATTTGAAATACAACTTGCTTTCTGTTTCACAATTGGTAGATGAAAATCTGGAAATTATTTTCAATAAAAACTGCTGCAAAGTTGTAGGTTCAAATAGTGAGCTTATTTTTAACATGTCTCGATTTGGAAGAGTTTTTAAAGCTGATTTTGATATGTCTTCCTCTAAGCATAGGTGTCTAGTTGCTAATGATTCAAAGGACTTATATTTTTGGCATCGTAGACTTGGTCACGTAGGCTTTGATCACCTAACGTGTGTTAGTGCTCTTGATCGCATACGTGGGCTGCCTAAGCTTAAAGGGGACAAAGAAATTTTGTGCTCTTCTTGTAGACATGCTAAGATGGTTGCAGGTTCACATACTCCCCTCACAATGATCATGACAACTGAACCATGTCAACTTTTGCATCTTGACACCGTAGGACCTTCACATGTTCAATCCTTCGGAGGTAAATGGTATGTTCTTGTTATTGTTGATGATTATTCTAGATACTCTTGGGTTTACTTTATGGCATCTAAGAATGAAGCTTTTAGTCACTTTAGGACTTTATTTCTTAGATTATCAATTGATCACCCACGATCTTTAAAGGCAATTAGAAGTGATAACGGAACTGAATTTAAAAATCAATCTTTTGATCACTTTTGTGCTGAAAATAGAATAGATCATCAATTCTCTTCACCATGTGTACCTCAACAAAATGGTGTTGTAGAAAGAAAGAACAGAACCTTAGTTGAGATGGCTAGGACTATGCTTGATGAATATCAAACTCCTAGGAAATTTTGGGCTGATGCATTAGCAACCGCTTGTTATGTCTCAAATCGTGTTTTCTTGCGTGCTAAGCTAGGTAAAACACCATATGAGCTCCGGTTTGGACATAGGCCTAGTGTTACACACTTTTGGGTCTTTGGTTGCAAATGCTTTGTTAAGAAACATGGTAATCTTGATAAGTTTGAAACTAGATCCATTGATGGCATGTTTCTTGGTTATCCATCTCATACTATAGGCTACCGTGTGATTTTACTTGACACTAACAAAATTGTGGAGACTTGTGAAGTGTCTTTTGATGAAGCTAGCCCAGGTACTAGCTCCGGTGTTCCAGGACCAGATCCGTATCCTCAGGGGAGGGTATTTTCGAAGATGGAGAAGAGCTGGTGATACTTCCTGGTAGTTCCGAAGTTGACACGTGTCCAGCTCCGGACATTGAACAAGCTCCGGCTATCACCTCTGCTGGTCCTGATCGTCCACAAGTCACAAGCTCATCAATCTACGATGAACCTAATGAAGAAGAAGCTTGTGAGACATCTGTTCCCCTACGTTTTTACAAAGATCATCCCCCACAACAGATGATTGGAAGCTTGCACGAACGAGTCACACGGTCCAGGTTTTGCGATCCAAACTCTCATGCTCATTCTGCTTTTGTTGCTTTTTTTGAACCCAAAGATATATCACATGCACTCACTAATGAATCTTGTATTATTGCCATGCAAGAAGAGTTAGAAAATTTTGAAAGAAATAATGTTTGGAAACTTGTACCTCCACCTCAAGGTCACACTGTAATTGGAACTAAATGGGTATATAAAAATAAACAAAGTGAGGATGGGGTTGTGGTTAGGAATAAGGCTAGGTTGGTTGCTTAAGGTTTCACTCAAGTTGAAGGTCTAGATTTTGATGAAACTTTTGCTCCTAACGCTAGATTAGAAGCCATAAGAATTTTGTTAGCTTTTGCAGCATCTAAAGGTTTTAAGCTATATCAAATGGATGTTAAAAGTGCTTTTCTTAATGGCTACATAGATGAGGAGGTTTATGTCAAACAACCACCGGGTTTTGAAAATCCAGATTTTCCTAATCATGTTTACAAACTGTCCAAAGCCTTATACGGTCTCAAACAAGCCCCTAGAGCATGGTATGATAGGTTAAAAGCATTCTTACTTGAAAAGGGGTTTACCATGGGAAAGGTTGATAAAACTCTTTTTGTGCTTAAACATGGCAATGACTCATTATTCGTTCAAGTGTATGTGGATGATATTATCTTTGGTTGTGTTTCTCATGATCCTGTGTCCAAGTTTTCAGCAATGATGAGTTCCGAATTTGAAATGAGTATGATGGGTGAACTCACTTACTTTTTGGGGCTGCAAATCAAGCAAACCAAGGAGGGTACCTTTGTGCATCAAACGAAGTATACCAAAGACCTCCTAAGGCGCTTCAACATGGACAAAAGCAAGCCTCTTCGGACACCAATGGGAACAGCAACAACACTTGAACTTGATGAAGATGGTGAATCCGTGGATCAAAAAGAATATAGAAGCATGATCGAATCACTTTTGTACCTCACGGCATCAAGACCGGACATACAATTCAGCGTATGTCTTTGTGCACGTTTTCAAGCTTCCCCACGTGTTTCACATCGTCAAGCCGTCAAAAGGATTCTCAGGTACTTACATGGAACTCAAGAATTTGGCATTTTTCTTCCTTCTTCCTCAACCGTTACTTTGAAAGCTTTTTCGGATGCTGATTTTGGGGGTTGTAGGATTGATAGGAAAAGTACTTCCGGTTATTGTCATTTTCTTGGTAATTCTCTTGTTGCTTGGTCCTCTAGAAAACAAAATTCAGTTGCACAATCCACAGCTGAATCTGAATATGTAGCTGTTGCTAGTGCTTGCTCACAAATTCTTTGGATTGTTCAAACACTTAAGGACTATGGGGTTGATCTAGATAGTGTTCCATTGTTTTGCGATAACACTAGTGCTATTTGCATTGCCAAAAACCCCGTGCAACATTCTAGAACTAAGCACATTGATATTAGGTATCACTTTCTCCGAGATAACGTTGAAAAGGGAAACATTGTACTTCACCATGTAGATACCGAACAACAATTGACTGACATTTTTACAAAACCTTTGGATTTCACTCGTTTTTGTTACATTCGTAGTGAAATAGGGGTTATGCATCCTCATGGCTTAAATTGAGGGGGAGTTTTTGAATCTTGGGAAGTCTATGTGTGAATCTGAAATTAAAATAATATGAGCATAGTATTTCATACATATATGACTCTGTGATTCCTTTTACATGCTGAAAGTTCTTACTATATTACTCATGTTATACATTTTGTAGTTTTTTCCATGTCTAGTAATTGGAATAAATACTTACACTAAATCTGGTCATGGTCGAACTTTCTTGCTGTTTTGAACTTGTTGCATGCTCACAAGTGCTTTTAATCATTAAGAATTAATCAAGTAATCAACTCACATGTTGAGTTTTTATGAACAAATATAAATTGAGAAAAGATCAAGAGAATATGCATACATCACACTTCTTCTTTTGAGATGGCTTGTCATTGCACTTAGATATGAACTTGGAAGAAGTTGTGTATGACTAAAACCATGTCCTTAAGCTTCTGATTGTCAAATGACATAGGCTTGGCTTGGTTGGTTAGAATAAGGCGGATGCGCATATAATCTCTTGCAAATATCATATGATCTAAATTTATGCTTTGAAAAATAATAAAATGCAGTAACTAGTGTCATGCTTTCAGGTTTTTAAATAGTTAAGTTTGTGAGATCATGACTTGCTTAAATTGAAAAATTACATTTGATCTCTAGCATGGCTTACACTACCTTATGTATTTCATTGATGTGATAATGTAAGGTACTTGACAGTATGACTTGGATGAGCTTTGTTTATATGTATATGTTATAATATGCTCATAACAACTAAAGAGGGAGAGATAATTTGTTGATATGCTCATGACTTGCTGAATACATTGTCAAAGGGGGAGAGATAATCATGAAAAGAAAGAGAATAAGGAGAGATGATAAAGGGGGAGAGATAATGACAGATAATATGGGATAATTTTTCTTCTCATTTTACTTTTGATTTACAAAGGGGGAGAAATTGCTTTCAAAACTTTTATGTGAATAAGCCAATGTTCGTATTTTAAATGGTGTTGCCAATGCATTCATCAAGGGGGAGATTGTGAGACCTATATGTGTTGAATACATTGGCTTGTAGTGAATACACTTGGCTTTGATGATAAAAGTTTTAAATATCACCAAAACACCTCTTTGTCAAGGTCCGACTCTAGCTCTGAGCTACAACAAGGTTCGACGGTAGGTCCAGCTTGTTTTGGGTAGCTCCGGCTACATTAGATGCTAGGTCCGGCTTCTTGGTAAGGTCCGACTAGCTTTGGTTAGCTCCGGTGAGCTTTATCTTTAGCTCTGGCATATACTTGATAGCTCCGGCATGCTTTTGCTAAGCTCCGATGTACTTTTTCTAGCTCCGGTTTTGGGTTGACTAGTTTTGACTAGGTTTTGGTAAGCTCCGGCGCTAGGTTCTACTAGCTTTTGATAGCTCCGGCTCAAGCTCTGGGTTGCTCTGGCAAGGTCCGGAACTTGACCTAAGTGCTTCTGCTTTTCATTTGCCTTGTTTCATACTTGCTTTACATGATTGGAAAGATTGCTTAGTATTCATTTGCTAAGTTTTTGGTGCGTTTTGGATGAATACGGTTGATATCGTTTCTACTATGGTTTTGCAACATGCTTATGTGAGGTGCTCACATAAGGTGTTGTGTTCGGAACTAACTTGAGTCAAGTCGAGGACTTGGGCTCGTATGGATTGGTTGTTTATTCATGTGCAGGTGTTGCTTGAGTTCAAGTCATGGCTAGTGACGGGATCCATTGGACTAGTCTCAGGAGGAGATGAGGTTGCAACAACCAAGTTCGGGAGGAACTGTGGTTGAGCTGATCAGGAGGTCGCGCAGGATGATTGAATCAAGGGCAGTGCATATGAAGGTCAAAGGAAGGTGTTCGCACGTATGCATGAGGTGCATGACGTGGCAATATGCTTCTAGAGACGGATTATGGAAGGAAGATCTGATCGGAACGATCGGATCGTATCGGTTGAAGACTTAGGCTGCTAGCTGAGTCGGTTATGGCTCGGTATGGAAATATCGAGTTGGTTATGATAGGATTTCGTGTGGGTCACGAATTTGAGTTGTTTAGGAATGTGGGATACGTTCCTAAAGTGTTTGGAAGTCTTAAGATTGCTTCTATCTGCGTATAGAAGAGTCCTAAGCAGTTATGGAAAGTTCCGATTGTGGTCTAATTAGGATTGGAGTCCTAGTTGATATTGGGATGGCCTAAGGGCTGGTTATATAAGCAAGGGAAGGCCAAAGCTCGTGTCAGACGACTTTGGGGCTGTTCCTCTTGTGTTCTATTGAATAAAATTCATAGTTTGAAGGAACTTTTGTGCCTTGTTCGTCCGACTTGTTCCAGACAAGTTTTACTCGTCGAGTTTCTGGACAGCACTACCTTTCGTCGGTGGTTTTATCATAACTCGAGTTTTACAGATCCAATTGACGTGATTCTTTTTGGGTTGTCTTCACAACTTGATTGTATATCATCTGTCAAGATTTCACGGTCATTGGATTTTGTAGTTTCTGCGCTACACGAGTTTCTTTGCAGAATTCCAGAAACTGTTTTTCTCGGATAGGTCAGATTGACCATAGTCTGATCTTTCGATCATAACATGAGTTTTTCTCGACGGATTTGAGTAATTCTTTTTGTGTTGTCTTCGTGACTTGATTCTCTCTGATATCTATCACTTTTGTCATGGTGAAACACGTTTAGATTAGTCTCATACACGATTTCTTTAACAGATCGTTTTTCTGCCGAAAGGGTTTGGGGTTTTATTGTTTCCGCTGCGTAAGATTTTTAAATCTACCATTCACCCCCCTCTGGTAGCTTTTCACGTGCTCTTCGATCCTACACAACCGTCGGATCTTCAGCCCCTAACCTCCGGAAGACCTCACAACGGCTCCGGATCTTCAAAGGGGAATCAAGGACTTCAAGACCCGATTAAGTGTCATTAATGCCATATTAATGACACTTAAACGGATGATCTTAACACCAGTAATGGTGCTGTCAAAGCCCGTTACAGGATCATTAAGAGCCATTAAATGTGTAAAATAAGTGTCAATACTAGTAACCGCCGGGGCCACATGTCGGGCCAGGCTAACCTGTAACAGCCTGCCCTTGTACTATAAAAGGACAGGCCGACGACACGTTCGAGGAGGGACACAAGCCATTGACTCTCAACACAAGCTCATACAGCTAATACAACACCAACACACCCGTGGAGTAGGGTATTACACTCAGGCGGCCCGAACCACGTAAACCCTTGTGTCTCCTGTGTCATTTCCTACTCACCTTATTGAATCTCCGCGCGCCCATACTGAACATCAAACTCCCCTATCACTTTAGCAGTGTAGGGAGATCTGCCGGTTCCAAAACACCGACACTTTCTCTCATTCCTACCATACGAGAAGAGATTATGGAAGCTCAAAAGAAAGACGTGGGTATGTCACACATTCGGAGGAAAATGGAGAATGGGGAAATGAAGTATTTCCGTAGTGATTAACACGGTACTCTATAGCTCAAAGACCGTATCGTAGTACCCCATGACATGACACTTCGGAAGAAAATCTTGTACGAAGCACATTTATCCAAGTACTCTATTCATCCGGGCTGCAACAAGATGTATCAAGATTTGAAAACCAGATTTTGGTGGACGCGGATGAAAAGAGAAATTGCAAAGTACGTATCGGAGTGTGATACGTGTCGGCGGGGGAAAGCCGACCATATGAGAAAGGCCGGACAGCTGCAACCATTAAAAATTCCGGCGTGGAAGTGGGAAGATATTAGTATGGATTTCATCGTCAGTTTGCCTCTCACATTCCACAAGCATGAATCGATTTGGGTGATAGTCAATTGACTTACCAAATCAGCTCATTTTATTCCGGTACATAAAAAAGTACATTGCAAAGAAATATGCGGAGTTGTATATTGCAAGAATCATGTGCTTGCACGGTGTTCCCCGGATAATTATTTCAGATCGCAGTGCGCTGTTCATTGCTCGTTTTTGGGAGCAGCTGCATGCGTCATTGGAGACAAAACTGATCCGAAGCTCCGCATATCACCCGCATACGGATGGTCAAACCGAATGGGTGAATCAAGTTCTGTAAGATATGCTACGCGCTTGTGCCATCCACCACGGTAAAAATTGGGATGCTCATTTACCATTGGCGGAGTTCTCCTATAACAATGGCTATCAAGCTAGCATCAAGATGGCGTCGTATGAAGCTCTCTACGGCCGGAAATGTCGCACACCACTCAACTGGTGTGAATCCAGCAAGCGAGTCATATATGGTATTGATCTTGTGAATGAAGCCGAAGAACGAGTGCGAGTCATCCAAGCCAATATCAAGCCTGCTCAATCTCGGCAGAAAAGCTATGCGGTAAAAGACGTCGACCTCTCCACTTCGACATCGGAGACCACGTTTATCTTCGTGTCTCTCCGATGAAATGAATTCATCATTTTGGAGTGAAGGGAAAGCTTGCTCCATGATTCATCGGTCCGTTCGCCGTCATTGAAAAATACGGAATCGTGGCCTATCGCTTGGAGTTACCGACGTCAATCTCTGGACTTCACAATATATTCCACATTTCTTAGCTGTGGAAGTGCCTTAAAACCCCAGCTGAAATCCACACCGAAGACATGAAAGCTCTACAGTCGGATCTCACGTATTCTGAGTATCTGATCCGGATTACCAATGAAAAGACTCACGCCACCAGGAACCGGACTTTGTATTTCTACAAAGTCTTGTGGAGTAAACATACTTCTGAGGTAGTGGCACGGTACAGCGAGGACTATCTCCGATCAAGCTATCCGGATTTATTATCATCCCATATCCGGTAATCTTTTTACCTCCGTCTATTTTATTTGTAATCTCGGGATGAGATTCTTTTAAGGGGGGTAATGTAAAAGCCCTAAATTCAAAGTACAAAGTTCGTATAGGAGAATTTAAATTTGAATTGGAAAAAGAAATCAAAATGGAAACTTAAAAATCAAACCAATTCAAACTTCAATAGAAGGAATTCAAAAATTCAAGTTAGCTCCTGATCAAACTTTGCCAAAATAAAACTTTGAGTCAACCAGTAGCTTCCAAATACTCCAAATAGCACCCCTGTAAATTTTCATAAAATTTGGAGCATATTTTCTATTTAATTCAATGGGTACATTGAATTCCATTCAAATTCAATTTTAAATTTGAATTTCACCTGAAACTTGTCCAAATTTGAAATCAAATTTTATAATAATAATCTCCATATTTAAATTGGCCTCTCCACAAAAATCTAGCACTTTTGGACAATTGTTGGTGGGTGAATTGAATGGAACAGAGAAGGGATGAGGATGGAAGCTGTGAGACCCACTGGTCAGCCTCTCCAACTCGGTGAACTGACGGAACCTCTGTCTCTCGGCTGTCCTCTCACTTCAATGTCGAGAGAGGGTGCCACCACGGTTTCTTTGCATGGGGCAAGCAGCTGCGTGTCCTAAACTCTCCTCTTCACTCTACTAAAGCCCTGGTTTCTTCTTCCCAATGCCATTCGTCGCTCTCCCGTGAAAACAGATCGCCGCCGCCATTGTGCCGCCTCGCAGATCGTCGCATTTTGCCTCTGTTCTAGCCATCGATTGAGCAAGCTCCAAGCACCAAAAAGTAGTTCAACAACCTTGTCTAGCCATCGTTGTTTACTTGGCTGATAACCCTGTCTTTTGCAGTCTCGCGGACGCCATCGTGCAGCCACCGTGAACGTCGCCCTCTGTCCACCGTGAAGCCGGCGAACTAGGCTGTTTCAAGCCTCGACTTCAACAAAAGAAAAGAGCGCCAGCATACCACCTTTCTCACGGTGAAAACCGCAAACCTTCTAATCTTTTATCAAGCGAGTATACTTCAATTTTGTGTTGGCTCAAGTTTACACTTCGAGCTAGGTCATCGATGCAATTCTGTTTCTATGCTCGATTATTGTCTAATTCCGTTAGGGAATATCTTCTACATGTCTGGGTGCATCAACTAGATGAAGAATCGAGGAAAATAATTGACCACAGTTCGAGTATTTCGAGTTTTCCTTGTCGCAGTTGAAAACCACTGCTGCTCGCCGTCGAACTTGCGTTGGCCGGCCATTATGCCATCAAACTTGCGTTGGCCGGCCATTATGCCATCAAACTTGCGTTTTCCTCGTCCTAATGCTCCCGGCAACCTCCACAGGTTTTCTCCGAGGTGTTTGCACCATTTCCAAGCAGTTTCGACATGGGCGAAACCCTAGCCGCCGCCGCCATCGCGCGCTTGTCTCCGGCCGTCGCCACTGCGATTGGACCTCACCATCGTGTTGCGCAGCCGATTCTAGGGTCAGCCGGCAAATGCCGTGCCAAGAGGAGCTCGACGAAGCAAAGTTGGAGGGGCGCCACCGCGGTTCCGGCGAGAAGCGCCGCCTCCGTCGCGAGGTTGAAGAAGGCGGTGGGTCCCGCTTGTCAGCCTCAGTGAAGGGGTGGGGATCGGCTGTGGCCTTCGGATCCGGTGCGGTTGAGCGGTTAAATCTGTGGCCCTCGGTGCAGCCCAGTCCTGATTGGCTCATTTTAAATGGGTGGGGCCAGCGGATTAATTCAAACTTCCCAATAAGAAAATAATTCCAGATTTCATTCAAAATTCTAAATTCAATTATTCCTAGTAGATTTGCTCAAATAATTCCAAAAAAATTATGGTAGAGTCATCTTGATCTCAACATTGCAGTGGTGAAATTTGTATAACATGAAACTCCCAGAATTTTCATAATTAATTCCTTTGAGCTAACTGATTGGGAAATTAATTACCCCTGTTCTGCTAATTCGAAAATTCCCAATTTTGATCAGGACACTCTTCAAAATACACTTGATATCCAGTAAATATTTCAAGTTCAATGGACTTTTGTTCATGGGTTGATCAGTGTTCCAATTCTCTATGTAGTTGAAAATTAAGAAAAGTACAGAAACCTTTTCAGCATTTCCCCAAACTTTGTATTTTGTCGTATTCTTATCGTGTGTGCTGTTGGGTGCCGCATCGCACGGCACCACCCTCTGCGATTCCTGAAATGTGTGGACCCGGTCCCCACACATCGTTGCTGAAATAAGGTTACAATAGGCGGGTCTGAAATTGGAGCACAGGGAGTGAAAAGAATTGTCAAAATATCAATTGTGGCGCGCCAAGAAGAAAAAAAAATTCGCAGGCGTAGAGAATTTGACGCTAGTTGTGCCCTTGTGCAGGCATGCAATCTTAATTAATTACATGTCATGTCACATTGATTTCTGCAAATTGTGCATGTATCTAAAGGGTTAGACTTTTCCAGTCAACTTGCTCGCTTCTTAATTACAGTATGGCCTATCCGCTTGCTCACCGTGCGACCGCTAGGTCCCTTTCATCTTTGTTGCTATGCATGGAGATCAAAATCTAAAAGCAGTCATGTGCTAGCTAGTGGGACATTCCAAAAAATGCGAACAAAAATATGAATCTCCAAATGTATGTGTGCTAATGCAAACGACATGCAAATACAGAACACCCAAGTCCACGAAAGAACGATGGCAAATCTGTGGTATAGTAAAAGGTAAACAATCAGCATTCTGTAACATTGATCACAATGAAATGATAACATATAGTATATACTACTACTAAAAATACATTTTCACATGCGCCGTGATTTTTTGTCAATGCATGAGCTATAGAAAAAATAATCTCGTCAATTATGAAATTTTACTGGATTAGTGTTACCTAAGGTTGCCTGAATTTATACCAGATTTCAGTCTTTCACACACACTCAATATAAACGGTACCTAGTTACAAACAAACAGGAGATATTTTTCGATGCTGCATAGGACACGTTGTTCATGAACATAAAAGACATTTTTCATTAACATAAAAACAACACATATATTACGAACAAGAAATAAATAAACACATAGAAAACAAGAAAACGAAAAACTACTCCTAATCCTACTCTACTCGGAGGAGGTCTCCTCAACCTCCGTTGTCGCCGCCTCTTCCTCCTTCGGCACCTGAGTGCGAAGCTTCCGGGCAATTGTGTGCAAAAGGTGCTGGTGGCCCTCCACCACAGCCACCTCCGCGATCGTCTCGTGGAGGATGTCAAGATGAGCGGCCACAAAGCTTAACCCGGAGCAATAGTGGTTGGCTCTGCGGAGTCCATGATGGTATGGACGGAAAGGGTCCCAAGAACCAGATGTGGATACGAGCAACTGCTTGAGATCGCGTCCGTGAAGAGATCATCGAAATCCTTAGAATATGATGCGTGACAGGGATGTCACACTCAGTGCCTCCACGCGCAAGAGGCAATAACTAAAATTTTATTGTAGACATGCACCGATGTGAACATCTTGAGATAGATTTAGAGATTGAACCCCAAACTGATAAGTGGCCACCCATCCTTAATGTTGATCTATGAGTATGTTCTCCATGAACTTTTAGTATGAAGACAAGAGTAATTTTAGCCTTGGTGAAGTTTGATCGCCAGATCAATCACGGGCTAAGATTATGTAAAACCGGTCAACGTCGGTCTTCTTTTTGGAAATATGATTATAACAATTGCAGTACGTAAATTGCCGACTACAAATGAAAGAATTGAGTGAAAGAACACAAAAGAGGAGAAACGTAGCCTCAACACGCTCTCAATGGAGTCCCAACCAAGAATCGTCGATTGTCGCAATACAACGAATTATTGGCTAGACATTGAACGCCATTTATCTTGCCCCTTTTTAGAAAGGAGTTGTTTTTTGATACTGCATAGGATGCATTGTTCATGAACAGAAAAGACATTTGTCATTAACATAAAAACAACACATATATTACAAACAAGAACTACGAAAGCACATAGAAAACAAGAAAAAGAAAAACCACTCCTAATACTACTCTACTCGGAGTCGAAGGAGATCTCCTCCACCTCCTTCTCCACCTCCTTCTCCGCCGCCACCGTCGCCCTCGCTGCTGCCGCCGCCGCTGCCTCCTCCTCCGACAATTGAGTCCGAAGCTTCCGGGCGATGGTCTGCAGAAGTTGTTGGCGGCCCTCCACCCCAGGGACCTCCCTAATTGTCTTGTGGAGGACGCGAAGACGACCAGGGACAAAGCTTGACCCGAAGCAGTAGTGGTCGGCGGTGTCCATGCTAGTGTAGACAGGAAGTTTCCCAAGACCTAGACGGTCAAATGAGCGAGATGTATCAAAAAATACATCACGCGCCAATTTGTCGAGCTTTTTTGCATGCTTGGTGGCGGCGGACAGGTGCTCGGTGGCCTCTTTCAGGCGCTAATCGAGTTCATTGACGTGGTATTGGAGGAGGCGAACAGTATCCTGAACCCAAATGGGATGAGGAGGTGCAGGCCCAGCGGGTGGAGAAGGGGACGGAGGAAGTGCGGGCGCCACCTCTAGTTCCACTGCCATTGGCAGTGACGGAAATGGAGAAGGAGGTTCAGATGACGTCGATGTCCTAGAGCGTTTCGGTTCATGGCTGCCCATTTGTGTGGCGATGGAGGTGCGGAGGTAGAGCTAGAGGTGGTCGACAGTGGTGCGGCGGCGAAGCAAGAGGAGAAGTTTGGAAGCTACAATCAATGGAGTGGTGCGGCGGAGAAGAGGATGGTGTGCCTTTATAGAGAGTCGTTATCTAAGCGCGAAAGTGGAGATGATCGGACGCTTTGAAAACTGTTCTTTCAAACCGGTGGGTGGGTCGGAGTTACTCCAAACTGCGGTTTGCCTCCTCTAGGTTATCGCAACGGCTCGACGCGTCCCATCTCGGCTTCACAGGCTATTTTTTTTGTTAGACACGCAAAGGTTCCAGGGTATTAATGGCCCACCCGGCATACTTTGTAGGTACATCCCGCGGTGTTTCATTTTTTCAGTTCCAGTTTTTAATTTTGACACGCAAAGGGCCCAAGGTATGCAATGTTCCAGTTTTCCAGTTTGTCACGCAAAAGACCTTGATCATGTTTTATGATGTTACATGTTTTCTCTTTTTGTTGAAAGATCGTCATATATTGTTGAAAGATCATCACAAAACACAAGAAAAAACTACAAGCACACACAAGAAACGAAAAACAACAAAAGAAAACCTTAATCCGTCTCCTCCTCCGTAGAGACAACACATCACTGAACTTAGAGCACACTTCGTTGGTAACTAAATCATACATTTGTCCAAAAAATAATTAAATCTTCCTTATGAATTGTTATTCCTAAGGAACACGATGAACACACAAATCTTCCTTATGAATTGACATTAGGTGTTTTCTCATTTTGTTGAAAGATTAATATATATAGTTTGAGGCTCGTTGATCATGTTTGGGGCGTAGCATATGCATGACAATTAACATGCATGTCAAAATAATGGCGGACCTAGGATTTAACCAAAGGGATGCGCTTTGAAAAATATATACAACCTTTTAATAAATTAATAAAAAATATAAAGTTTATATTTCGATACTCATGTAGTAAATAACGTCATAAATTTGATAATTTTTCATGATTCAGATTGTGCAATCAATTTTTTTCTATTTACGTGTTAATTGTCCAAATGTTATTCAAATTTTCCATCACATCATTAGCTAGAATGTTTTGTCATTTTTTGCCTATATAAGGGAATACAATAAATGTTATATATATAAACTAAATCCTCATTGTGTTGTATATGTATTGATCAGAAGAATTCATTTGCGATAGCTACAGGAAGCAAGGATTAAATTTGTTGGGTAGCTTGTTTAAGAGAATACATGAGTTTATTCAAATAAGGCACATTAATTGAGAAAAAATAATATTATGTGCTTGAGTTTAGAAAATATTTTAGTTCAAGGGAAAATTAGTGCCTCACTCCTGGTTTGAAATATTTGTCACCGATGAGTTCAAAAATTAACTACATAGTGACAAAATTTTCAAACCAAGACAGAGTATTAATTAAATAGTAAATACTATAGAAGCAAATAAATTTCTTGACGAGTGAATAAAATCTAGAGTCTAGACAAAGGCCTTATCCATTCTATTATTTATTTCTGTAGCTCCGTTCGTTCTTATCCTTGACTCATCGTCTCTCTCTTCTAATGTGTGCTCCATCAAAGGCACTTGTTTCCTCAAGCCAAGTCTGCATAATTACTTCGTCTTCAAGATGCACTCATGAGTTCGATCTTCCGTGTCATGCTCATACTCAAGCCGCGACGTCAAGGCGTTTGTTGTTTCCAAGCACGGAGTTCATGGTAGGTGAGGCTGTAGCGCTCTTTGCATGGTGGCAGTTTTTTCGACCGAGGGTCACGGAGCCATAGGCAACTCTCAACACTGCTTATTATTGTTGAGTTATCCGTGTTTGTGCTAATCCTGACTTGCTGGGCTAATGAACACCCGATGAGTTCAGGTTGTGTTCGTGAGTTTGTGCACACAAGAGTGGTCTGGTGCTGATTATTAGTTAGCGCATCAGAAGAGCTTGTTTGACTCGTGGACAAGGAAAATCTTTTGTACGTAGTACAAAGTAAGTTGGTCGGCGTTACCGTTCATACATGAAGATCTGGCCAGGTAGTTGCTCTTGTAGGTGTATGCTAATTACGTCAGTGTTTGGCCGGGTCACGTGGTTAGTCCACGGTGCACCCTAAACCCGGTGTTGAGGCCTTATATATGCGTACACTAGTGACATGTGACAAAGTGCACAGTCAATTGTGTTTGGTTTGACGTCGAGGTTGGATTGGAGGATCATCCATTTCTTTATGTATTGGATCATCCAAGTTAACGTTTGGTTTGATAGTGTTTTTTGTTTCCTGTGTTTATAGTTTGCTCAATCGTTCATCATTAGTTCCAATAGTTCGTCAGCTTTTTCCATGCATGGGTCGCTTCACACTTTGAAATGACGTACATCGATTGTTCGATTGTTGCGTTGTGCCCGTGCGCACTGCAAGATTTGGGGCATTAGCGTACATGGAAATCATCTGGGCTGGGTGGCACAGTCGCGGGAACCATGCAGTGTGCCTTGGCTGTATGATTGTAAGATTCGGAGCGTGAACGTGCATGGCAACCATCTGGGCAGGGTCGCACGGAGACGGCTATGTGGCCCTGCCGCAGAGAATTCGATTCCCGCACCAAGGGGTTAGACCATCCGCAGTGGTTCACTGTAAAGTAAGCTTACTGGACTATAAATATAGAGTAGATTACTGGAAGTATAGAGTAAGTGTCCAAGTGAAATGTTGGAAGTATAGAGGATATATTAGAAGTATAGAGGAATAGAGTAAGTTTTAGAGGAAACCGCTGCGGATGGTCAAAGGCAGGGCTCCGGGCCTAGGAGAGAGGGGCGACCACCTAGGGCCAGGCCGGGGAGGGGCCCACAATGTCAGCTGTTAAAGAGAAAAGAAATAAAATTAGTTAGTATTTGAATCATCCGTATGTGATGTACAGTTACACGGTCTAGCTTTTTATTTTCAGAATTTTTTGAATTGTAATACTACGTCCTAATGTGTTTAATATTTATTAGAGATAATATTATTAATGTGTTAATTTTCCGTATGCGATGTTTTTCAATAAAAGGAGGAGTTTTTTGTTAATACATATTGTAGGACACATTGTTGATAAACATAAAAAATTTCATTAACATAAAAACAACACATATATTACAATCAAGAAAAAAACACACATAGAAAACAAAAGAAAAAACTACTACTAATACAACTCTACACGGAGGAGGATGTTGGGATTTGTCCCTTTGGTGCAGCCCATTTATGGGCTCATTTATTTGGGCCAACTCCCTTGGTGGAAAGTCAAGGTGGTGTGAAGAGGTGGCCGGGGACTTTAGTCCCACGTTGCCCACCTAGATGAGTGTTCCCCAATATATATAGTGGGCCTTCTACTAGTTCTCAACATGAGAATAATGTGGGATGAAGGTTGCTTCTGTGGACACAAAGACACATGCACGCACGCGCTCATGTTTCACGATTTTACACGTGTTTATCGTGTGACTTGTGACTTGCGTTGTTGTGCGTTCGCATCGTGACGAGTTGTGTTCTGCTAATCAGTTATTATTTTCTGCCACTCATATAAAAGGGAATATTTATCACACCTAGATTGCCACGTCAACATAAGGAGTAATTAGAGGCGTAACTGCAGGCGCACATTATCAATGCGTAATGCCTCATAACTGCTCCCATTAGTTGTACGTTGAGGGATTTCATGCGGCGGTTTCCTGAAATTATGGCAGATCGAATCTGAGGCGATTGGAGACTCGAGTATATAAGGAGATGTCCTGTGTACTGGAGGCACACACAACACAGTAACTCGCCTCTCTTGCTAACTGCTTTGCACTGTCGAGTTTTTGCCTTGCCATCCCTTTGTCCGCCGTGCAGCGGATTGAGGGGGAGTGGTGTCTCCGAACCGATGACGGGAATTTGAAGACCTACGCGGGTGCCGACAATCAGGTTTCTGGGAAGTGCGTTCGCACGGCCGCTCGCTGCACTTCCATCTTCCTCAACAGTTTCATCGTCTACTTCATAGCAGAACGATCTCTAAGTAGATATCTCGAACTATGGTTGGTTCAATTTACTTGGTGAGCGATTTATTTGCATTCATTTTAGTTCTTGTTTGTGTGATACTAGCACTGTTTATTTTTACTGCTAGTAGATCTACTCTAGTCGTTTTGCTATTTCGGATCATCAAATTAATTGCATGCTATGTGTATTTTCAAACAATCCAGAAACCTAATAGAATTAACATGGCTGGACTTACTGATCTGTTGAAACCTGAGCGATTTGTCGTGGGTGACAACTTTAAGAGATTGTAGACACGGGTCAAGTTCTGGCTCATGACGATGAAGATCTGATGGGTGATTTCCCCTGTTCTTCCTCTGACTGGGGAGCAGCACCGTGATTTTGATCTGGACAATTCCACTTGTCTTGGCTGCCTATTGTCACTTCTGTCAGATCAGTTATGTGACATTTACATGAACCACACATCGACTAAGGAATTGTGGGTGCTCATGGATCGCAAATATGTGGAATCAGATGTTGGACGTGAACTCTATGTTAATGATGAGTACCACAAATATAAGATGGTGGATGACCAATCTAGCGTGGAAAAGGCTCATGAGATCCAACTTCTGGTGGGGAAACTTGCGCATTTTGATACGATCTTGCGTGATAAGTTCGTGGTTGGTGATTATTTCCAAACTGCCTCCATCTTGGAGAAGTTTTGCCATGAGCTTGAAACACAAGAAAGAGGTTATGACTGTTGAGAGTCTAATCTTCACTCTTGACATTGAGGAGAAGGCAAGATCAAAGGATGTGCCTTGTTCTATTCCACAGGAAGGGACTCCATCTAATGCTAATGTGGTTGAAGGTAAATCTGGTGGTGGCAATAAGAACAACAAGAACTGGTAAGGAAAAGCCAAACAAAATACTAGCATTAAGAAGAAGAAGAATAAAGAAGACCTGACCTGCATTGTGTGCGGCGAGCCTGGCCACATAGCCAAGAAATGTCGCAATAGAAAAGGCGAGAAAGGTGGTGGTCAGAACTCCGTGAATGTCACCATTAGTGAGGCTGGAGGAACATCTGGATCAGGGTATGTTCCATAAGTTTTTCTAGCATGTCAATCCATCGATTGGTGGTTAGACACAGGAGCTAATGTGCATGTTTGTTTGGACTACGGTTTATTTTCTTCTTATCATGCTACTGACAATTGCTCCATCTTGATGGTTAATGGGTCTAGGACTGCTGTACATGGAATTGGAGGAGTCGATCTGAGGTTGACCTCCGTAAAGACTCTGTCTTTGAAGAATGTGCAGCACGTTCCTGGAATAAATAGGAACATGATTAGTGGTTCTCTATTGTGTCGTGATGGCTATAAGCTAGTGTTTGAGTTGAATAAATTTATTTTTTTGAAGTTTGGTTTATTTATCAGAAAAGGCTATGATAGCAGAGGCCTGTTCTATTTTTCAATTGCAGAAGATTGTAATAATCTAGTGAACTCAGTTGCTTGTTCTAGTTCTGAATGCAATGGAGAGAGGCTACTGTTTGGCACTCTCGAGTTTGTCACATTAATGATGATCACATCATTAAATTGTCCAAACTTAATTTGATTCCGAAAATTCCTGTTGAAAGAAGATCTAAGTGTCATGCATGTGTGCAAGCTAAACAGCCATGTAAGCCTTTTAAAAGCGTGGAAGAGAAGAGCTTGTCACCACTAGATCTTATTCACTCAGATTTGTGTGAAATGAATGGAATTTTGACTAGAGTAGGGAAGAAATATTTTATATCTTTTATTGATGATGCTACTAGATACTGTTATCTCTATCTTATTAAATCAAAAGATGAGGCACTGGACCGTTTTAAAATCTATAAGGCGGAGGATGAAAACCAACTATAAAGAAAAATCAAACGTGTTAGGTCCGATAGAGGAGGGGAGTATCTTTCTAATGATTTCGGCGAATATTGTGTGGAGCATGGAATTATCCATGAGACAACGGCTCCCTACTCACCCCAATCGAATTGGGTGGCTAAGCGGAAAAACGAACACTAATGGACTTGGTTAATGCCATGTTGGACAGTTCGAGTTTATCCAACTCATGGTGGGGGGAAGTCATTTTGACCACATGTTTTGTTCTGAATCGAGTTCCATCATCTAAGGGTGAAATAACCTTGTATGAAGGATGGAAAGGAAGAAAGCTTGCTCTCAGTTTCTTATGTGCAAGGGGTTGTTTGGCAAAGGTTAATATGCCTGCATGTAGGAAACGAAAATTGGGACCAAAAACCGTTGACGGGTTCATTCTAGGATATGCACAATATAGTGCAGCCTATAGATTTTTAGTGATTATATCCAAGATTCATGACGTGCACGTTAACACCATGACTAAATCTCATGATGCCACATTTTTTGAGGATATTTTTCCGATGAAGGATAGAGTTGTAGATCGTAGTGACGCATCTACTAGTTTTACTCCTGATCGTTCTCTAATATCCGTACCTTTTTTCCACTAGAAAACCCATTGAGGATGACAGTACAAATATTGTTCCTCGAAGGAGCAAGAGACAAAGGATTGAAAAATCCTTTGGTGATGATTTTAATGTCTACCTCGTTAATGATACACCTAAAACACTTTCTGAGACATATGCATCACCAGATGCAGAGCACTGGAAGGAGGCAGTCCATAATGAAATGGAGTCCATTTTAACAAATGGAACTTGGGAAATATGTGACTATCCTGTTGCGTGTAACCCTTTTGGGTGTAAGTGGATATTTAAAAAGAAGATCAAACCATATGGTACAATCGATAAATATAAGGCTATACTTGTAGCGAAGGGATTTACCCAAAAGGAAGGTGAGGATTTTTTTCGATACCTATTCACCTGTTGCTAGGCTAACCACAATTTGTGTGCTTGTTGCACTTGTTGCGTGTCATGATCTCCTTATCCATCAAATGGATGTGAAGACAGCTTTCCTAAATGGCGAGCTCGATGAGGAGATCTACATGAAGCAGCCTGATGGTTTAATGGTGCCTGGGCAAGAAGACAAAGTGTGTATGCTACGAATATCCTTTATGGCATAAATCAGGCTCCAAAGCAGTGGCATGAGAAGTTCGATAAAACTATGACCTCAGCAGGCTTTGTGGTAAATGACGCTGGAACATGTGAGTACTATCGGTGGTGTGGGGGTAAGGGAGTAATACTGAGCTTATATGTCGATGATATATTAATTTTTAGGACGGGTATCGATGTGATAAATGATGTTAAATCATTCTTGTTCCGAAATTTTGATATGAAGGATTTGGAGTGGCTGATGTTATTCTAAAACATCAAACTGATTAAGGGTGAGAGTGAGATTACTTTAAAACAATCTCATTATGTGGAGAATATTCTGAGTCGATTTGGGTACTCAGATTCTAATGCTTCTCCAACACCATATGATCCTAGTCTAAAGCTTTGCAAGAACAGAGGACAAGAAATTAATTAGTTGAGATATTCCTAGATTATTGGTTCACTCATGTATCTTGCTGGTGCAACAAGACCTGTCATCTCATTTGCAGTAAGCAAATTGAGAAGATTTACTTCCAATCCTGGAAGAGACCACTGGAATGCACTAGAACGTGTAATGAGATACTTGAGAGGTACATCAACTTATGGACTTCACTATACGGGGTACCCAGCTGTACTAGAAGGGTATAGTGACTCAAATTGGATCTCAGATGCTGATGAGATCGAGGCCAGTAGTGGATACGTTTTCACTATTGATGGTGCTACGGTTTTATGGAGGTCTCGTAAGTAGACTTTATTGACAAAGTCAACTATGGAAGCGGAACTTGTAGCACTTGAGCCAGCCACTGCTGAGACAGAGTGGCTGAAACAGCTCTTGATGGAGTTTCCATTATTCGTTAAACATGTGCTAGGCCATTCTTTTGCATTGTGGTAATCAAAGTGTGATCACAACTGTAGGCAATGCAAAACAAAATTTGAAATCCTCAAGACATGTAAAATGGCGAATCAAAACCGTGAGACATTTCAGAAATACGGGAGAGATTGCTGTTGAGTGTATTAATACTAAAGGAAACATTATAGACCCTTGTACTAAGGGATTAGCACATGCTGTAATTGAAGAAGCATCAAAGGAAATGGGTTTGAGACCCACGTGTTGTTATCATACAACGGTAACCCAAACTATGCGATCGGGGATCCCGTGAAGTAGATCTTGGGAAAAACAAGTTGTATGGACAACTGGAGTGTACATATTTATTACTCATTTATGCTAATAGATGCATACTCTCAGTACTGCATGGAAGGTTGACTTTAATGTCTTAATGTGTTCTGAGGCCTAAATAGGCAAGGTACCGTCCTGCAGAGTATACTTGTAAGAACACACCTATATGAGTTTGACTGTTAGGTCGCAGCCTATGAGATGTGGGTAATCTCAAATAAACTCATGAATAGACACGGGAGAAGACCGTAATGCTCCAACCTGAGGCATGGCTTTAGGAGGCCTAGTATCAGCGATGCTTTCATGTGAAAATTGCTCACACAAAACTAGCAATTCAAGGCAATGTCCATTGCAAAGTTGTGAGTATGTGAATCATGGAATGCTAGGTGTAGCTCAACCCGTTACGGTTCTACACTGCAAAGCTGGTATATTAAAGAACAAAATTGTTACTTGTAGACCTTGGCTTTTTGTGGGCATTGTTGGGATTTGGCCCTTTGGTGCAGCCCATTTATGGGCTCATTTATTTGGGCCAACTCCATTGGTGGAAAGCCTAGGTGGTGTGAAGAGGTGGCTAGGGACTATAGTCCCACATTGCCCACCTAGATGAGTGTTCCCCAATATATGTAGTGGCCCTTGTACAGGTTCTCAACATGAGAATAATGAGGGATGAAGGCTGCTGCTATGGACAGAAAGACACACACACGCACGCGCGCGCGTTTCTCGATTTTATGCGTGTTTATCGCGTGACTTGTGACGTTGCGCGTTCGCGTCATGACGAGTTGTGTTCTACTAAACAGTTACTATTTTCTGCCACTCATATAAAAGGGAATATTTATCACACCTAGACTGCCATGTCAACATAAGAAGTAATTAGAGGCATGACTGCAGGCGCACATTATAGTGCGTAATGCCTCAGCTGCTCCCATTAGATGTACGTTGAGGGATTTCACGGGGTGGTTTTTTGAAATTATGGCAGATCAAATCTGAGGCGATTGGAGACTTGAGTATATAAGGAGACGTCCTTTGTATTGAAGGCACACACAACACAGAAACTCGCCTCTCTCGCTAACTTCTCTGTGCTGCCGAGTTTTTGCCTTGCCATCCATTTGTTCGCCGTGTAGTGGATTGAGGGAGAGCAGTGTCTCCGAACCGATGCCAGAGATCTGAAGACCTGCGCGGGTGCCGGTGATCAGGTTTCTGGGAAGTGCGTTTGCACGGCCGCCCGCTGCACTTCCATCTTCCTCGACAGTTTCATCGTCTACTTCATAGAAGAACGATCTGTAAGTAGATCTCTCGAACTATGGCTACTTTGATTTACTTGATGAGTGATTTATTTGCATTTGTTTCACTTCATTTTTGTGTGATACTAGCACTGTTTATTTTGACTGCTAGTAGATCCGCGCCAGTTGTTTCGTTGTTTCACATCATCAAATTAATTGCATGCCATGTGTATTTTCAAACAGAGGACATGTCCACCTCCCCCGCCGCCGCCTCCGCATCCTCAGGCGGCACCTCCTCCAACACCATGCCGAACTTCCAGCCGACGGCGTTCACCAGTTGCTCATGAAACTCCACCCAAGACTCCTCACCAATCGTCTTGTAGAGGAAGTCGAGACGAGCGGCCACAATGCCTAACCCGAAGATGTAGTAGCCAGCGGAGTCCATGCCGATGTGGTGGGGAAGGATCCAAAGTCCCAGACGATGACAGGAGCGACATGTATGGTCAAATACATCCCGCGCCATTGTGTCGAGTGCGCTTGCTTGCACGTTGATGTCGGACAGGTCGCCGGCGACCTGCTTAAGCTGGCGCTCGAGATTGGCGATGCAGTCCTCAAAGAGGCGGATAGTCACATCATAGTCCGTTGGAGGAGGTGCGGGCACCGCAGGCGGAGAAGGGGGCGGAGGAGGTGCGGGCGCCGCCTCCAATTCCACTGGCATAGGCGGAGACAGAAACAGAGAATGAGGTTCGGAGGACGTCGATGGCCTGGAGCGCTTTGGTGCGGGGCTACCCATTTGTGTAGCGACGGAGGTGCGAAGAAAGAGCAAGACATGGTCAACGGTGGTGCGACGGAGAAGCAAGAGAAGTTTGGAGGCTAAGATCGATTGAGAGGTGCGGCGGAGTAGAAGAGGACGGTGTGCCTTTATGGACCGTCGCCTAATCAAGCGAGTGGAGATGATTAGATGCCTCGAAAACTGTGCTTTTGAATTAACTGTCGGAGTTACTCCAAACCGCGGTTTGCCTCCTCTCGGTTATCGCAACAACTCGACACGTCCCATAGGCCAGTTTTTTACTTTGTAGGTCTGTCCTGCAGTGTTCGTAACATTTCGAGCGAACAATTTTGAGGTGCGGAAGATTGACGTGAACGCGTGTGGCAATCGACTGAGAGTCCATATATATTTTTTTAAGGATCCGACCGTTGCCGACCGAGAGTTCATATCGAACCGAAGATAATAGTTGTGATCATATATGATGGTGGACATGAATATAATCAATGTTAAAGAGACTCGCGATCAAGCATGTTTGATCACGTGTTTAGGATTTTTGTGCACCCTTGTTGAGGATCATGTCAATTTGATGACATTGATGATCGGATGTGGCGTACATGTTTTCACAAGTGTGTTCATTTGTTCCTAAAATCAGAACACGTAGCGGCTAGCGCCTACGGCTGTCATTTGTTCAAAAGACGAGTACAACACATGCATGTTAGAAAATATACTATATACATGGCAGCCTGCGATCGATTAATTTGATGAACCACATACGCATTGAGAGCTGTGTGCTTATTAGATGGTAGTACACATTCTATCCTCGTACCCTTGAGGAAACATCCTTCATGTGAAACATAGTTTGTTATCTCTATTAGTGACTAGATAATATTCTTCATTAGTGTGGTAGATAAACTGCCATTTAGGCTGAGAGTATACACATGCATGGTAGAGAATATGATAAATATAGAAATATATATCAATACATAGTAGGAAATTTCTATTCTTGGAATACATGTTTGGGACGTAGCATGCATATGGACATCTAACATCCATGTGAAAGACCTCGATCATGTTTGATGACGTTACGTATTTTCTCTTTTTGTTGAGATCGTTATGTTTGAGGCTCGTTGATCATGTTTGGGGCGTAGCATGCATGGAAAACTAACATGCATGAGAAAGACAATGATCGATCATGTGAAAGACCTCGATGAATGTGAAATGATATGCATGTTTTTAAAAGCCCTCGCCTCGGCCTGCACTGCTAATCTAACCGACAGTGGCGGCACGGAGGCCGAAGGCAGCGCGCAGAGACGGCGGCACGCAGAGGCGACGGCGAGGCGAAGGACGGACCGATGGCGCGCGGTGCTGATCTTTTGGCTCGCAGTTTGCAGCTTCACGGTGGAACGCGTGGCAGGGCACATCACGCGATGGTGCGCGTGGAGCTCTGGGCAGCAGCGCTCAAAGCTGGTAGAGGCGGCGCCGTCGTCAGTCGACCTGCCAGAATTGAAGAAGGGTGATGTAAGTTTCTTACTTATTCGAAATTATTAATATCTACTCCCTCCATCTCCCATATTACTTGTCGCTCTTTAATTAATTAGTTCATTTTTAACTAAAAAGAGTGACAAGTAATTTTGGATGGAGGGAGAAGTTGTATTCCATAATTGTAAGGACTATGTTAATTTGTAATTGCTTAACCTATAAAATTAATGGTTAATGATTAATTGCAAAATAAGTGACTAATGAAAGTAATTATTACCTTCTAATGATCTGGTGCCTAAAATTTTCTCAAATTTCAAACACATGACAAATAGACTCCAGCTAATTGTTCTATCGCAAAAACTATTCTTTTTTTTTGAACAATCATCATAGAAACTACTAAAACATTAACTTAAATGCCAAGACAGTGGCGATGAAATCCTCTGCTCTGCAGTTATTACTGCAACTGACATGTGGACCCAACAATGGTGGGACACACATGTGATATGAACCCAAGACAGTGTTTCCTCAAGAAAAAATAATTTTATAAGAGATTGAGCGCATAAGCAGAAAAGCTAGAACTTGAGCGTTGCACCTGCGAATTCCATGCCGGGGTGATCAAAGGCAGCCGATCCGCAAACTCGGTGGTTAGGTCAAGGGTCGCAAGAGAGCAGCTTGCGATCAACCTCAAAGGAGACGAAGGCGTCGATGCATGCATTGTTGATCTGCTCGCCAGAGAGATTGTACGCGTCCTAGTTGCTCGTCCTCACCCAGAATGGCTTTTCCATGTCAGCGTCTGTCACGGCGCTCGCGATGTCCTTCAGTCCCACGCGATGGAGGCTCGAGCGATCCATCTCCTCCGTCGTGAGCTTGGCCAGGTCCACCATTTTAGCCACCTTCAGCTGCCAGTCCTTCTAAAGTCGGTCGGCGTCACCCTCCACGCCCACGTCGATGAAGCAGTAGTCGGAATCACCGAGGAAATCTTCCAGCTCGTCGGGGGAAGTAGTCAGTGTGGATGACCTGGAAGATGAGGCAGCAGCGGCCGATGCGGAGCTGCAGAACGACGACGGGGTTCTGGTCGGCGGAGTAGCTGGAGCGCCACTCAACGTTGAGCCCGACGACGATCTTGTGAAGGCGACAATAGTAGATGGAAAGGATCTCGTCGAGCTAGTCCTCCACGGCCTTGCCGGAGGACGTCACGGTGGTGGTGATCACGTCGTCCTCGAACGTCATGTTGTACACCTGAGTCCCCGCCATTGGGTCCTCTCCTTGTCCCTACGGTTGTGGTCTGCGGCGGTGCGGCACAACTTCTCTCTTGTGCAAACATTCCTCTAACTCTAGTTTGGATATTGGAAACGGATGTGGATATATAACTGATACAGTTACGATATGAATGGAGGAGTTTCCAAATTTGACGGGCCCGAGCCCCGAGTAAAGAAAGTAATGAAGATTTTCGAATCTAATATACTATTTATATTTTCTTTTTTAGAAAGCTCAGAGCTGGTGCCCAACCATTATCATAAGGAAGGAATAAAAGGTACAAAGTCAGAGTCATACAGAAATAGATTGATGCAAAAGTTGAGCACCGAAAAAGAAAACGAAAGACACGTAAAACAGAACCAAAGAAAAATAGGCATCCAAGACCCCACAAGAGATCAAATTGGGGGCTCCCGCAAAAGTCCAAGTACGGTCCGTCTCATTTGTCTCAAAAAGTAGTTGTTGTTCACTCTTCTCCTTCCCATCGAAAAAACTCTTTCCATTTTTGAATTCTTATCGTTATGACCACAAGTTGCATTGTCTCAACTAAACACCACGTAAAACAACAACAGCATTTCTCAGAGGCGCACCCACGGGGTATGCTGGGTGGGCCACGGGATACCTTGGGTCCAACCACCAGAGAGTAGCTAGTGTGAATGCATGCTGGAGAGATCAGCTGAATCGGGAATTGTCCAATGAAGATGGAAGTCAGCAGTCTCACGGTTCATGGATCGAAACGTGCCATCCTTTTTCTTCTTCCTTTTTTCTTATATTATTTTTCCACCAATCTTCTAGCCGTCATTTATTTGAAGTTGTACGGTTGGATCAGGATACATGGCCGGCATGACGCGAGAGTCGTGTGTGCAACACCAGGCAAAACATCGTGGAGAGACGTTGCTCCCCTTCTTTAGGATTATGTTAATTTTATGACGTTGAGGATCGGATGTGGCGTACGTGTTTTCACAAGTATGTTCATTTGTTACTTAAATTAGAACATGTAGCGGCTAGCACTGATGGCTGCTGTTTCTTCTAAAGGACGAGTACAATATGTTGGAAATTCTATGGTACAAGGCATGCAATTAATTTGATGAACCATTAAAAAATCCAGTGGAGAATATGGGTCATGCCCGTTCTTTGTTATCCTTTTGGCAGGTTTGTATGTCGAAGACATGCAGAAGATGAATCGTTGAGGGCCGGACACTATTCTTCAGACGGCGATCAGGCTCCAAAGGGAACAGAGGGCTCCGGTTGATGTTACCGGCGCCTGGAGCGAGCGGTGATCCAGGGAGTGTTGCGGATCAGAAGTGACGCACTGGAGAGAAGTGAAAAGTGCTCCAATGATCGTGAATGGAGTCGATGCTATTTTGCTATGTTTCTTCTAGGACCTGTGGTCTGTTATGTTTAGCATTGTGAAATTATTGGCACAAATTACTCCAGTCTTAGGTTGTATTTGGGAACACAGTTTTTAATATCAAAGTTTTTGTAAACCAAAGTTTTTAAGATGTCATGACAATATAAAATTATTTCAATACCACTATTTTGTAATACCGCAGTTTTGCAATACATGAGACTGTTTGGGAGCAAAGTAGCAAGCATCAAGAGGAAGCAAGCAGAGAAAAACTTTGGTTTTAAATACCGTAGTATAGACAAAACCATATTTTTAAATACATAGTTTTTGAGTTGGTTGCCAAACATCATCCTGTAGAAAATACCATGGTAATCTCAAACCAAAGTATTGCTCTAAAACTCCAAAAATACTGTGTTCCCAAACATAGCCTTAATCCTATCAAACATAGTATGTTATGTCTCTTGATGACAGGATATTATTCTTGTGCTGATGTTCAAAATAGAGCGGTTCCATTACTTCGCACGTCCCATTAGTGCATGCGAGAGGCGTGGGTCCCATAGGTTGTGGTGTTCACATGTCAGCCACCCTTAATGCAATCGTAGTACTGCAGAGGATGTGAATCTACCACCGGCGGAAGTTAAACCATCACTGCGTGCAACCCCCATCACTATGCGAGGAGAAGACGATGCTGCGTGTCTTTATATAATGTACCCATCGTCTTCTCTGCGCGTACTCTATAAAGACACAACACCGTCTTCTCCGCACGTACTCTAGCTTCCTCTTTGTCTCTGCCATGCACACACTCATTGGTTCCATTCGCAGCACGGTGATGCCGAAACCTATGGAGTTGCTGTTCACGCACAATATTGCGGTCGAAATCTCGGGGTGCCTCGACCGAGCTCCCTGCGACCCTTGGACAACCTCTCTAGTTTGTGTGTCACCTGCAAGACCATGCATGCGGCGTGCCGTGATGGCGCCGTGGGCAGACGCGTGGCACTGGAGCGGGTGACTCGGAGGATGTGACGCGACCCGGGGCGCTACGAAGCCCTTGTGGAGAACCTGGCCAGCGTCGGCAATCCTCGTGCGTGCTACGTCACCGGGCTCGAGCTCGCCTTCGCAGACGATCGCGCGCAGCCGGGGCGGCCACATGGAGGCGGTCTACATCCTTGGCCTCCTTCGCTACGACGCTCACCGCAGGGCCTACGATGCCTTCGAGTATATCTGGCAGGTCGAAGGTGAGGTCGACATCGGTGAGAAAGCGGTCGGGTCAGTCATCATCATGAGGACCAACAATGAGTGCAGACATTGCCGGATTCAAGCCCTGGCTGAAATCGATAGTCTGATGTGGGCGCATTTGCGTCCGACCTTGAGACAGCCGATGGTGTCGCTGCCCAACAAGGAGGTTGACCCGTGCACGGCTGCCGGCTGTGGGAAGCAAGGGTGGAGCGGCTGCAAGGTCTTCTGTAGTGAGGACTGTAGGATTAGGCACGAGCATGTCGATTCTGCCGTGCGGTGTTATCTGGTATGGGCTATATATAAAATAGACTTATAAGGATGTGAAGTTGTTTTTCTTGTTTCATGATGTCGTTTTTCTTGTTTTGTAGTAATGTTTTATGTTAATTAACTCAATGTTGTTCGTCTGTTTCATCTTTTATTTTGTTTTCTATCCGTTTGTTTAGTGAACTATCTGTTCTATCTGTATTCTCTGTTAATGAATGACCCTCCACACCGTCGGTAGCCTCTATAGTGCCTGGTATGGTACTTTAGCTGCTGGAGGTGCCAGAGGAGATTGACCGTAGCGGGGCTTGCAAAGCGGTCTGTAAAGTACTATACAATACTAGTACGTAGTAACAAGAAAACGCATCAGGCAGCGACGACTGGAAAGAAAAGTGGAGATAATGAACAGGGAGAAAAGAAAAGAAAGGACAATAAAAATGTTAGAAAAAGATAGGTAGAACTCCAACGTACCACTGGCCCTCTTCCCCTATCTAGTATTTAATCCTTGTTTATATCACTGTGTTGCCGCAGTTCAAGAGATTTTATGCGTATCCTTTATTTTGATCAGAATACCACCCCCATTGCTACATTAACATATTTAGATAACAAATTGCCAGAGCCAGACGCGCGCCCGTAGATGAGCTCACGCGTCCTAGGGACAAACACCAAGCGTCCCAACCCAGTTTCGGCCCACAAATACAATGTGACTGAACACAGTTTTGGCCCATGAATAACAAGCGGCCCAACGCAGTGTTGGGCCTACTCTCATAGCTCCACGTACGCTTTGTCCTGACTACTTGCCTGTGGGACCCTTCGATCCACAACGGCCCCTCTACCGACTGTACGAAACGTGCTTGGAGGAGCATCTGCCGGCCGCCACGCTCTTGGAGGAGCATCCGTCGGCCGCTACGCTCTTGAAAGAGCATCCGCCTGCCACCGCGCGTGGAAGAGTATCCGCCGGCCGCCGCATGTGGATGAGCAACACCACTAGGCACAATTGCTCACAAAATGTTATTGTAGTTCTATCCTTCTACGGATACGCTGATTCAATTGTGGAAGCGATGTTAGAAGATAAGACATGGATGGGAAAAAACAGGGGTACAAAGGAGTGGCAGGATGGAATGATGTCATTTTTAAATTTTGCATTCCAGGGCACTCGTGAAGAAGAAACTATGCCTTGTCCTTACACGAAATGTCGTAATATTTGCCACGGGACACGCAAGGAAGTTCATATTAACTTGCTTCATAATGGGATGTCATTGTATTATACTTGTTGGGTACACCATGGAGAAAAACTGTGACACCCGGTTTAGGAAAATGAACCAAGTGCAGTATATGTGTGCCCAGGATGTTTAACACACATACACAAGTGATTCACAAATGATAACAAATGATCACCAGAACACAAATTAATTAAGAAGTACTTTTATTACAATATTCGAATAATCTTCAAATTACAACTATAATGATCATTAATGATAACACTACTGCAGCAGAAATAAACTAAACTGAGCAAACTAAGCAAAAGGGATAGCGCGGCTCCAAGCAACACCACAGGCAAGCTGACGGCACCACACATCCTAGTACTTCGCATTATAAACATGATACTCCCAGACATCACTTGAAACTGTTTGTGGGAGAATTGCAAGGGTGAGTACATGTCGTACTCAGCAAGTGTGGAAAAGTATGACATATAGTTTAAACAAGGCATTGATAAAAATAATTGCTAATTCCTAAAAAGTACATTTAAAATGTGTAAAAAGCATTATACTATGTCGATGTGAAGTAATCCCATCATATCCCACATAATGAACATAATATGAAACCTTATCAATTATCCATCCATATACCAGATTATTACCACCACCATCATTCATATAAATTTATCATAACTCAATCCATAACCATAACAATAACCATCCCAAATTTCCCTCTAATCATGTAGGTCATCCAGGTGCTTTTAACTGGGAGCGCGGCTGTCATGATATTTTTTAAAACTCTGCAGAGGTTGTACCAATTTACCCACGAGATTTTAATTTCGTCACCAGTCGGCGACTAAAGAAACCTCCATTATGCCAATTATACTTCCTTAGGTGTATGGCCAGGAGATCAAAAAATATCCTTTACAAAGGGACTACCAACATATTCACACCCACTAAGGTTTCACCGGTGGCGATGCCTCCAACTGAGCACATTCTAAACCAAGAGCCCCCTCTTGTACCTTTCGAATCCCAGGGAAGTCCCGCCACTATTGCAAATCCAACCGACTCCCATTCCCTGCTCCTCCAAATGATCTGAATCAATGCTGGTAATACTCCTAATTAATTAGCTAAGCCGCACCCAGACTTGTCCTTGTGGTGGCACTGTAGTCCTGGCATATTCTCGCATAAACTGGTCCTTAGATCCAAGGCATGCAAACCACCATATTGACCAATCCAATCCAAAAACCATTCTTTCTTAGGTCTCCCAAGTCCCATATTACCAATTAACCATATTCATCAATTCTCATCATCCATTAATTCATAATTAAGCCATTTGGTTGTTTTCCCATCCCAATTAATTCGAGCGAAGCAAAAAGGTAAAAAGCCCTTCCCGACTCTCTACAATGTATCCCAAGTGACAAGGATGGTCAAACAAGACTAGTAAACACCTATTATGGGATTCCTATCAAATTGACACAAGCATGCAGTTTTGCAAATAAAACATTTAAAAACAGGGTCAATATGATCAAGGACACTTGCCTTGCTCTTGAGCTTGGTTAGGTCAAAGACTTCAAAATTATGGTACTGGAGGTCCTCGACAGCACCCTCTAGCGCAGCTCCTTCCATTCCGAGCGACCAACATGCAAAACACACAATTCAATTAAATAATGCTCATATAGTACTCTATATGCTATGACATGCATGATTAATGCAATTATGGGAAAACTTGTTAATAAGTTTCTATTAATGTTTACTAACTAGTTACAAAGGTTTCTTACAAGTTTGAACATGTTTGGAATTGATTCGTGTCAATTCGGAATTAATTCAGCACAAATTAAATCTAGAGACCGGATAAGTCTGCTAGGACCGCACTAGTTCACCCTTCGCAGAACCAACAAATTAGGGTTTTCTAGGGTTTTCTTGATCTGCGAGATTTGGGAGAATTGGGGTTGAATTCACGTGGAAAAAGAGAAAGTAGAAGGTGTACCACATGTTTAGAACTCCAAGGATCGAGAATTGAAGATGAAACTTAATTCTTGACGATCTAGGGTTCATAATTAAGAGTTGATGGAGAGTTGGGAGTGAATTCATGATGAAGAACGAAGAGTCGATGGAGATCTTGCTCAATTGATCCTCCTTCGTATTGTCTGTGGGGACCGGAATCCCGACATCCGAGGATCTCATTGGGTGGTGTCGTGCGATGCGACACCCAACAGTATACAAGAACAGAACGAGAATAAAACACAAGACGAAGTTTTTTATTTATCTTACAGCGGAAGTTTTACAATACTAGCGGAAGGAAATATATATATATATATATATATATATATATATATATATATATCATACTACGCTCTCAACACTAGCTATGCAAAAGCAAAGTCATCCATGCCCTGGATGCTTCGCACTAGCAACACGCAAGTCACGGCGGCGTGCAGGGTTCCCACTCGGCTGTACACCCTGGAGTGGGTGCGGCCTCATCATCAAACCCTTCATCAATTTTATAACATGCAAAAACTCGTTAACTGCAAACGTGAGCATAAGGCTCAGCAAGACTAACCCGTCTCACTAGACATATGCAAGGGGGCACTAAACATAGGTAAGGTGAAGCATAAACGACTCGCCTACAATTGGATCCTTAAAATCAGGTTTTAAGTAGCAAATGACATTCTCCAAGCACGGCACATCATGGGTTCCACAATCAAACAAGAAACGCTTTGCCGATGATATGACATGCCCAGAGCACATAATGCTATTACAGCTCAAGTATGGGGAAACTGTAAACTTTAATGTGACTATCTCTAAATCATACAAGGTTGCAAGAAATTATAATTCAATACAACATATTTTTCTGACTTCTTTAGTATTTACTACGTCATTGCTCAGTGAACAAGTGGTACTCTATTACCGCGAGGGACGGTGATGGCAATCAGGACACACCCGGACATCACGACACATACGTCGTTTGGGAGTGTCAGCGAGTACACCTGTACCTACATAACACTTCAGTACTAGGCATATATGGCCACCTTTCACATGAAACCCGAACGCCGAGCCCGTCTCACCTCCGCAAACAGAAGGTCTCCGCACGGAACACCTCATGTGTCCGCCGACCGATTTACACCTTACTGTCCTCATCCCACCCTATCGATGGTGAGTTAATGGGCCTCGACACCCTAGTTATCGAGTTACGTCAGTTTATTGGATTCCATATGTCCATTATGTTGTCGGTACAATTCAAGCTTGTCCAAAGGGGCTGCATACGGACGGGCCTTAATCGACACAGGCAGGGCTATGCGACCGAGACTCAATTCTCGCCGATTCCTATCCATCCCCTGCCCGGTCTCAGTTTTATTATATTAAGCCATTAACCAATCATGTGAGATATGTCCTACATTTCTCGCGAGTAGATTCCAACTACTCGACTTCTACCGGATTTCCTATACATTAGCAAAGCAGTTACTACAGGTCAAACTATAACTTGTTCCAACCAATCCCTGGATTTTGGTCATGCGAGTGGAGTATCAATCATCCTAAACGTAATGCACATTTCATATGCTATTCATCATAGTGATAAAGTAAAATTTTATAAACGACTTAAATGCAAACCGGGGCTTGCCTAGTTGCAGGTCAGAGTCAGGGTTAATCTCTGGAAGGTGCTCTTCCAAGGCTTCTAGTTCCTCCTCGACTTCGGTCACTAAGATATGCATATAACATGTATATGAATGACTTTGAAAAATAATTATTACCAAGACCATAATTTAATCCATGGTGATCATTATATGATAGGGACCTTAATTGTCTTTGGAATTTTGATGGTATATACAAGGGAATATGATCAAAGCTCTTGCAAAGAACAGGAGATGATCAAAGTATATTGTTGTCTCTAAAATTATGGCAAGTATTAAACTTCCAAGAATTTTAAAGAAGAAACTGTAGCTTGAACATAGCTGACAGTTGATAATCATGATAGAGCAAGTTGTCCTGGTTTTAACAAAAAAAAATTTCATAAATTTCTAAGCTTTGGTGAAGGAGTTATTGAATTTCTAAGTTGCCAAGAATTTCTTGAATTATTTATATTTGAATTTTTGCTTTTAAATAAATATTCAGTTTGTAACTGAATTAGGACTATGATATTAGGTCAATTAAATCCAAGATTTTTACAGGAACTAGTATATGACAAAGTGAAGGTTCAGTCCAAATTTGGGACATAATAAAGCAACTGAACATCTGTAAAAATTCAATAACTGAAAAAGGTAATTGAACTATACAAAGGGTTAAACAGGTGCAATGGCTCTCAAACTTTTTCTCGTAGACTAGAATAGGACAATGCATTTTATGTGAATTTTGGGGATTTTTCCAGTGCAAGTTCATCTGGAAAAATTGCATTTGCATTCTGGAAGATTGTTTTATACAGAATTTATCTGTGAGTCTCACAGAACCTAATTGGAACTGATAGAAACTAGAGCTCAAGGGCTTTCAAACAAAATTTGTTTGAATATTTTTGGAGCATTCTACAGAATGTTATGGATTTTAAAACTTTGGAAATGGTTCTGCACCAAAAGGGGAATTTCAACTTTTAAATTTGGCGCCCGGGGCCCACTGGATTTAAAATCATCCAATCAGGGGCCAGCCACACCGGGGGTAATAAAGATTCCCACGTGGCCGCACTAGATCCCTAGCCACAGACTGATCCGGCGCCTTTTTAACTCTCTGGCAAGTGGGACCCGCGTCCCGGTCTTCTTCCACCTCGAGTCACCGCTCGGACGGCGGCATTCTCACCAGCGCGGCGGCGCTTTCGCCGGCGATAGCTTCCGGCCCACGGGAGGCCTCGGGACTCGCCGCTCCCCCATATTTTCGCACGGGGAATATGATGGACCAACTCCCGAAGGCGAGGGGTGACCGGAAAACTATTCCCGACGGCGGCGGCGGTGTTAGGGTTTCGGTGAAGTGGAGACCCTCTATTCCCTAGCTAAACCTCTCGATTAAAAGCTCGGGAAGCATCGTGGATACATGGGAAAGGTCTTAGGAGGGTCTAGAGCTCGTGCCATAGCCGGCAATACCGAAGTCGATGGTGAACCGAGCTCTAACCATAGCGGAAGGGGAAAACTCGACGAACTTGCTAATTAGTCGATGTTTCATTCTGATTTTTGGAGGGAAGGTGCGCTAGGCCACATAGATCATGTCGTCTAACTGGATCAAAGAGATTTTGCGCATACAATCGGAATTAAACCGACGACCTAGCCTCAACGTTATAAAAGTTTTTTGGGATTTTAAAGAATACCGGAGCTAGGATGCATGACAGGAGTTCAAGCTTAACCAGAAGCTGCATGAGGTCGTTGCGCACCTTTTTGCTATAGACCGTAGAGGATGATGATGCTTGTATCGACGGCGAGGCTGTGCGGCGTCGAGCGGCACAGGGGTGATTGTGGTGGCGACGAAACGGAGCGACGCGGTGAAAAGTGAACGGGTGAGGGACTTCGGCCGACGGGGGGGGGGGGGGGGGTGGTTTTATAGCCTCCACCGCGGTAGATAAGGACGCAGGGGGGGTAGCTGGAGGCGACCGACGACCGACGGCGCGCTGGTGGCATGCAGCATCGCGGTGTCGCCCGGGGAGAGAAAATAGGGGTGGTGAATCGGTTTCACTGTCTGACCTGTGGGCCCCACCTCTCTCCCTTATCCCCTCCTCTAAATTCCAGCTAAAACATTGTCCAAAAATTCCCAAAATTTACAGGTAGGCTAAGAAAAATATGGGGAATCAGATTTCAATTTGGACATAGTTTGCATCTAATGCAAATTCAAATTTGAATTCAAATATGGGTATAAACCTTATTGAATTAAATAGTATCTGAGGTCCAAAAATCTCCAAACTTTGAAACCAAGTTCCCTGAACTATAAAAGGTCTTAGGAAAAATTAGGGGTTGATTTGGACAAAGTTTAGTGCAAAGCTAAATTTGATGTCGACGTGAAAAGAATCCTTTGTACGTGTCCAAACAAATGGAAGATGTACTTCAAAAATCTTGAAAATTTTCTGAGAAGCTAGTTAGATATTTAAGAGTCCAAGGAAAAATTTGGAGCCTTGGATTTGAATCTTTGTGGTAGGGCCTTTTTAATGAGGTCAAGTTTATGTGCACAATTATGTTGACCCCCATTATGTTTGATAAATCACTTGTGGTTGAACTTCAATAAAAGGAAAAAAGTGGGATTTTGCATTCCTCCCCCCTTAAAAGAATCTCGTCCCCAGATTACAAAGGAAGGACAAAAGATAAAGATCTACTGAACATGTGCCGCTAACAAGTTCGGATAGTTCGTTTTAAGATATTCCTCGCTTTCCCACGTGGCTTCTTCAGCACTCTGGTTGCTCCACAAGACTTTGTAGAAACGCAAAGTGCGCCTTCTTGTTGTGCGAGTTTTCTCATCAATGATCTGGATTTGATGTTCGGAATACGTAAGATCTGGCTGGAGAGTTTCCAAATCTTTAATACCTATATTCGCTGGGGCTTTGAGACATTTCTGCAACTGGGAAATGTGAAACACATTGTGGACCCCTGCCAGCGACGGCGGTAACTCCAATTAATATGCCACAGGTCCGCATATTTTGATTATTGCGAACGGCCCAATAAAACGTGGAGCTAGCTTCCCTCTCACTCTGAATCGATGAATTCCTTTCATCGGGGATACCCGGAGATAAACTTGATCCCCAACCTCGAAGTGAAGAGGTCGACGTCGTTTGTCCGCATAGTTCTTCTGACGAGACTGAGCGGCTTTGAGATTGGCTTGAATAAGACGTACTTGTTCTTCGGCTTCATTTATTAAGTCGATGCCATATACCACTCGTTCACCAGATTCGGACCAGTTCATGGGTGTGCGACACTTCCGGCCATAAAGAGCTTCATATGGCGCCATCTGGATGCTAGCCTGGTAACCGTTGTTGTACGAAAATTCCGCTAATGGTAGATGATCATCCCAATTCCTACCATGGTGGATGGCACAGGCACGAAGCATATCCTCTAGCACTTGATTCACCCGTTCGGTTTGCCCATCAGTTTGAGGATGATAAGCCGAGCTTCGAATCAGTTTGGTACCAAATGCATTGTGGAGATGCTCCCAAAAGTGAGCAACGAAAATAGATCCACGATCTGAAATGATAGTGCGGGGTACTCCATGTAGGCACAAAATTCTGGAGATATAAAGTTATGCATACCGCTTTGCATCATAATCCACACTGACTGGTATTAAATGAGATGATTTGGTCAATCGGTCAACAATCACCCAAATTAAGTCGTGCTTATGGAGAGTGGGAGGCAACCCAACAATGAAATCCATGCTGATATCCTCCCATTTCCAAGTTGGTATGCTTAAAGGTTGAAGTTGTCCAGCTGCCTTTATATGGTCGGCCTTAACTCGTCGACACGTATCACATTCGGATACATATTTTGCTACTTCTCTCTTCATCCGAGTCCACCAGAAATTCTTTCTCAAGTCTTGGTACATTTTGTTACTTCCCGAATGAATGGAATATTTGGATAAATGAGCTTCATCTAGTATCTTCTTCTGAAGTTCCATGTTTCGGGGTACCACTATGCGGTTTTTAAACCAGAGGGTACCTTCAGCGTCACATCGGAAACATTTCATCTCCCCCTTCTCCATTCTTTATCGAATGTGTGACATCCCTTTGTCCTCCTTCTGAGCTGCCATAATATCCTCCCTGATAGTGGGAATGAGAGATATGTTGTAGAGTGCCCCATATGGAACCAAGTAGAGACTCGGTTCTTCTCCTCCCATTGAGGTAATGGAAAGATTGTTGACATGGGACTTGCGGCTCAGGGTATCTGCGACTACATTCGCCTTATCAGGATGGTAGTGGATTTCAATCTCATAATCCTTGATTAATTCCAACCATCTACGTTGTCGCATATTCAAGTCTTTTTGTGTGAAGATGTACTTCAAACTCTTGTGATCGGTGTAGAGATGTACTAGATTACCCAGTAGATAATGTCTCCACATCTTCAATGCTAGTACCACAGCAGCGAGTTCTAGATCATGAGTCGGATAGTGCTGCTCATGATTCCAAAGCTGCTGTGATCCATAAGCGATCACTCGTCTGTCTTGCATCAACACACAACCCAAACCAATTCCTAATGCATCACAATATACATCAAAAGATTTGGTTGTGTTCGGTTGAGCTAATACAGGTGCCGTTGTGAGGTGTTTTACCAATGCCTGAAAACCTCCCTCACATGCCTCAATCCATACATACTTTGTCCCCTTCTTTATAAGTTCTATCATTGGTTTAGCTATCTTGGAGAAACTGGGAATGAACCTCTGGTAATACCCAGCCAAACCTAGGAAACTTTAAACTTCATGTACAAACATTGGAGACTCCCATTTGAGTAGTTGCTTTATCTTGCTTGGATCAACTGCAATCCCTTCTGCTGATATGATGTGCCCTAAAAATGGCACTTGGCTGATCCAAAATTCACACTTGCTGAACTTAGCATATAGCTGGTGGTCCCGTAATCATTGAAGCACGATACGCAAGTGTTGAGCATGTTCTTCTTCGGATTTTGAATACATAAGGATGTCGTCAATAAAGAGCAGGACAAACTTGTCCAATTCCGGCATGAACACCGAGTTCATGAGATACATGAAATGAGCCGGTGCATTGGTCAATCCGAAGGACATAACAAGGTATTCATACAGTCCATACCTCATCGAGAATGTTGTCTTTGGTATGTCATCTGGTCGGATTCTAATCTGATGATAACCAGAACGAAGATCCATCTTCGAAAATACTTTAGCACCCACTAGTTGATCGAAAAAAATATTAATGCGTGGTAGTGGATACTTGTTCTTGATAGTGACAGCATTGAGTGGACGATAGTCCACACACAGTCTCAATGTCTTATCTTTCTTCTCTACGAACAATGGAGAACAACCCCATGGTGATGAACTTGGACGAATGAAACCCTTGTTCTCAAGTTCTGTTAACTGCTCCTTAACTTCTGCAAGTTCTTTGGGTGCCATCTTGTAGGGTGGTCTTGAGATTGGCACTGTTCCCGGTACAAGTTCAATCTTGAATTCTATATATCTTTCTGGGGGCATACCATGAAGATCTTCGGGAAATATGTCTGGGTATTCACATACTGCCGGAATATCCTTAAGTTCCATAACCTCGGTATTATGAGTAGATGAATTCACTAGAATGGCTCTCTCAAGATTGAGGACTTGAGAGGGATGAAGTGGAGAATTTAGATATATTTTTCGAGGAACGAGATCTAGAATAGCACCATGGTATTGTAACCATGCCATTCCCAAGATGACATCTAACTTCTGATTCTCTAATATCAGAAGTGAAGTAAGATATATGGTTCCATCTAGTTTAAGTGGTATCCCAGGAACCAACTCATTTGTTATTGTTTTCCCTGCCGGAGTGCTAATCACATACGGAGTTTTTGTGGAGATTATAGGCAATTGACTTTTAATGACAAAAGACTTGCTAATGACATTGTGTGAAGCTCCAGAGTCAAAGAGTATGACTACGGGATGCTCAAAGATAGAGAATGTACCCGTGAATACGGGGCACCTTCCGGAACGTCCTCAATGGCGAGTTGGTGGACGTTGCTGAGTCTGGGAACTGGCTTCTTGGTCTGGTTGCGGGGTTGGTTGGCGCCTTGGTATGATGACTGTCCTCTGCTCTGCCTACTCTGCGGGCAGTCCTTGGCGAAATGCCCCGTGCGTCCACAAGTGAAACACGTGTACGGGGTTTGGCCGGTACGAATGGGAGGACGGAATCCCGGTGCACGTGGTGGACGTGGAAGTGCACGTGCGATCATCCCCTGTTGTTGTTGCTGTCGGAAACCAGAGTTGCCGAACTGGCGACCACTGAACATTGGTGTTCGTGATGGCGGTTTCCACCTCTGGCCGGATGGTGATCGATACACCATTCGGTACTTCTGAGAAGCACCACCCCCGCTACCCTGCGGAGCACTCCTCTTATTCTTGTCTGAGGACAGCTCTCGAGTAGCATCCTCTTGCATGATCACGGCGTTGACAATGTCATTGAAGCTGCCACGATTGAACAAGACAAGCTTGTCCTTCATCTTGGGGTTCAACCCCCGGTAGAAGCACTCTCGCTTCCTGTCTTCCGTGTTCACTTGGTATTGTGCATACTGGGCCAAGTGGTTGAAGGTCTTGGAGTACTCATAAGCGCTCCTTCCTCCCTACTTCAACTCCAATAACTTTTGAAGCTTCCTCCTCATGATCCCGGGAGGGATATGGTAGGCGCGGAACGCCTCCCGGAATTCTACCCAGCTCACGACATAGCCTGCGGGGCGTGCGGCGAGGTAGTTTGCCCACCACGCACGAACAGAACCCTGTTGTTGTTGAGCTGCAAAAAGAGCCTTCTGTTGTTTGGTTATCTCGAGTAAACTGAACTTCCCTTCAATGGTGTGGAGCCAGTTGTCCGCCTCCAAAGGTTCGTTGGCCTCTCTGAAGACCGGCAGATGTGTCGATGCGAAATCCGAGTAGGAACTCGGATATGACTGACGTGGCCCATCAGCATGTCACCCCCCTTGACGGGACAAGTGCTGTACAAGGGTCCACAACAACTCGGTTTGCTCGTCGCGCGAGCCGAGTACTGCTGCGAGAACCTCCGCGAGACTTGTGGGAAGTGTAGGTGGAGGTGGTGGAGGTGGCTGCGTCTGGGGCGTATTCTGCCCCAGGGGTGGTGTGTCATCCCCCTGCCCTCCACTTGAGCCGCCCACTTCCGAGGTTGTACGTGTACGCACCATGCTGCAATACAGCGATTTACACCATAAGTCTCATTGCCTCAAGTTCAGCCTTCCATATAAATAGTAATGCGGTTGACCACGATAGAAAATATACAACATCAACATATATTGATAAAGTATAAGCTTTATACAAGATATATTATCTATGACCTAGTTTACAGTAGTAAACTCCAAAATGATGGACTCCCACTATGGAAATACATCTCTACTATACTTGGTCCCCCTGAGATGTTGTACATATCTTGTCATTGTAGAGATAAACACCACTACTCTTAATATGACACAAAAATGGTCACAAAAGAAAAACACGAGCAACTATTAAACTACAGGTTGCCCCGTGTCGGCAGAAGTGGTGCCACATCCCACTTCAATACGTCCTACTCGACGTATTCAAGTTCCTCGAGATCTTCTTCTTCTTTGTCATCCTCAGGATTAGGCACCACAGGTACGGGTGCTGAACTAGAAGCTACTACCTCACCCATTATCGATGCTTTTGTGGCAACCAATGCGTGTACATCAGCTTGCACCATAAACATCCTAAAGCCGTCAAGTTCCTGCTGGGCCTGTTCACAGCTGGCTTTCCAGTCCTGAGCCTCCGCCCTAGACCGATCTCGATCTTTAGTCATCGTGCTCAACTGAGTCCCCAGCTGGTGCACATCACCTAAGCTTGCTTCTAACTTAATTTCCATCTCTTGAGTTGCTCCACGAGCCTCTGACAGGTCTTGAGCAATTAACTCATACTGCTCTTCTTTGAAACGGAGACATTGGTTGAGAGGAGCGATCGAGGTTCTAAGCGATTTATTTTCATGCTCAAAATGATCCCCTCAAATCATGGTTTCCCTCAGATTATCCACCAGCTCCCTAATGCACGCCTTCTGGGTGCCATTTTCGCGATGTGATGCCGATGCATACACCGCTAAGGCTGTCACTGATGTTCCCCCGCGGAGGTCATAATCGGCGATCAATCAGTTAGCCCACCCTTCAGCAGCCCTGGCACTGACGGGAGAACTCATACGGAGTACCCACTAGCTGATGATGGTGAAGTTCTCAAAACCTCCCCATAGCAACAGTTGCGGCGAAGCTCCAAGTTTCTTCCAACAGAACACCCCTTGTTTTGATAGAAAAGGGGGCCCATCCGTTGCTTGGTGGACCAGCAGGCACGTCGACATAGATGACACACCTTTTTACCCTGTTGTCATGGAATTCTTTTCCCCAATAGCTAGGCACCTCCTCATATCCGCACAGGCTTATCAGCATGACAAACAAATCCGGAAACCCGCCTTGACCAGTGCATGTTGTGTGCACACAACCGTTAGGTAATTGGATCATCTCTGCTGCCATCTTCCTGTAGAAACACCACAGTTTCATACAGGATTTGTCAGAATCAAAGGTGGGGTTGAATACCAAAGTTGTAGTATACTTTCCAAGCTTTCCAGATTGTACTCATACAGCTACATGTGAGCTAGGGAATAGAATCTATACAGGTTTTAAGTTGACCCATATTTTCTGGAAATTTTGACAGAACCTCCCCTGTATATGTAGTGATGTCCACAATTTATACAGGGATATCATGACAATATTTTGAGGTAATGACAAAATAAACTTTGTATAACATCAAGTTAACAATCCAGAAGTAAAAGAGTTACCCCCTGAAAAGTTTGTTATACAGGTATTGCGCGCGAAGTCACAAATAGGTGCAAACTGTTTTAAGTTCTGGACTGCCAGAACCACGTTTGCGACAAGTGGACAAAAACGCTATACCCATATTCATATCATGAATGACAAATAAAGTTGATAGAGGACTTCCTAAGCTTTCCAGAAATGTATATATGTGACTATGTCACTGTCGAAGGTCGTAAACGACACTTCCCCCGGACCTGCTTAGAGAGCAGCCCGCGGAGGTTCTTTGGATTCACGAGGGCTAGTCCCAGGAGATCGAACGCAGCAGGATGATGAACACAGAGGGTTTACGTGGTTCGGGCCGCCGGAGCGTAACACCCTACGTCCACAGGAGTCTTTGTGTATTGCCTTGCTTGAGCGTGTATGAGTCTTAGTCTAATTTACCGATCTCTTGCGAAGGTCGTCTGCAGAGTCCTTTTATAGTTCAAGGGCTCGGCAGTCACAAGGTGGGCCCCAGGACCCGACAGGTGGCCCCGGGGAGAGCCAAATCCTATACAAGATCTAGGATTAATTGCTATCTCCTTCCCTTTGTCAGGGGTGTCAATGCGCCGCCCCGTTGCATCGTGCGTCAGGGCTACACATAGTTGGTGATGATGGTAGTGCACGTCCCGTCCGTCTTGTCCTCACGGCCCATTCGTCCGTCTTGCGGCGTGGGTCTGTACTGGCTACTTGGACAATATAGGACACTGGAGCCTTGACCTTCACATGCACGACTTAGCTTGCCTGGAGAAGGCGCGCGTACTTAATGCCCGTCTGAGCAGCGCACGCCTTCCTTTACTGCGGCATCCTACCGCACTGAGTCGGTCGTCCGCCACGTGGTCGCGCCGGAGCCTGCCTCTGTGGGGAGTTGAGCATTTGACGGAACAGGCCACGTGGTGCATCCGGAGCCCACCCCTATGGAGGGGTGGAGGCTCAGCCCTGCAGGCCACGTGGTAGTTCCGGTGCCTCTCCCTGCAAGGGCGCAGGCTTGGCCCTGTGGTCCCGATTGACCACGTGGCGGCTCCGGAGCCCGCCTCAGCGGGGAGGCGAGGGCCCAGTTCTGCCGGCCACGTGGTAGCTTGGGAGCCTCCCCCGGCGGAGGGGTAGGATCTGGTCCTTCCCTCCACGACGTGGCAGCCTCGGATTCGGCCTCTTAAGTAGAGGTAGAGTCCTTAGCGGTTTTCTCCCTGTGCGCGGGGGTACCCAGTCTGAGTGGTACCGACAGTGGCCTCCGAGCTAACCTCGGGAGAGTCGTCGATACTGCAGGTGGGGTCTTCTTCCTTTTCTTCCCACGCACTCTTTCGACTCCACTTCGAGGCAGTTCCCCAGGCGACACGCCCCTGCCGTTGTGGCGATGTGTCCCCTCCTGGTAAGTGGAGGTGGTAAACAGGCTCCGCGCGACATGACTTCTTCCTTCAATCGTGCTTTAACCGCGGTGGTTCCCAAGGTGGCTCCTGCACTTCCGCTGCTTTTGCCCTTTCGGAAACCACCGAGTTACCTCCCGCATAGCTAGCTACCCAGCTCGCCTTCTTTGTCGAGCGACCCGGGCCCTCATGTCATTGCCTACGCGGGGCCATTGCTCTTCTACTGAGGCTGCGGCGATTCACACTTTTGCGCCTATTGGCCTGCAGAGGTGCATAAAAAGAGAACTTTCCCCCTAAGGGTCCTTTCTCCCGCCTTTGCACCCCTGCGCTCGTGCTTTTTGCCCCAAGCCCAGTTCTTGCGCTCTAGCTCCCAATCTCCCCGTCCAGAGCCTCCTCCTTCAACCCTCATGGCGAGCATCTTGCCCAAGTCCAGGCTGTCCAGGTCCACTGACCTGGCCCCCATGCGCCGGCTTCTCGGCTGGCATACTCCTGAACAGGAGACGTGGCTCCGTCTTGGGAGGCTCCCGCTGAGCCTCTCCGCCGGGGAGATGGTCCTCTTCTCGTCGTACGTGCTGGCCGGCTTTGTCCCGCCAGCATCCGCCTTCCTGGTCATGCTCCTGGAGACCTTCGGCCTCCAACTCCACCACCTCGCGCCGAACTCGATTGCCATGCTAGCGGTCTTCGCTCACCTCTGCGAGATGTACGTGGGGGTGATGGCATCGGTGAATCTCTTCTGGTACTTTTTTGTACTGAGGGCCACCGGCAGGAGCTCGAAGGAGCACCTTGGCGCCTACTACTTTCAGCACCGGACAAAGGTCCCCACGAGGTACATCGCTTCCTTCAACTCAGCACGGTGGGAGCTGTGGCGTGAAGATTGGATGATCGCCAAGGTCGAGGCCCACGACCGGATGTGCCTCCCCATCGGAATTCCCTACTCCGAGCGGTCATTCTTGGAGGAGTGCCCAGAGCTGGAGGAGGCATTCAATCCGGTGCTGGAGTGGATCCAGATGCTGGCGGACCATGGGCTGTCGTCTGCCGTGGTGCTGAGGGACTTCATGTCCCGTCGCATAGCTCCGCTCTAGCACCACGCCCGTCCGGCGTCGATGTTCACCGGCCTGTCGGACTGCACCAGGCTCGAGACCGGCCCCAACTCCAACCTGGGCGAGCAGCAGCTGCTCGACATGCTGACCCGGGTCTGCCCTGATGACATCTCCCCTGAGGCACTGGCTCTTCCGTCGGCCTATCGCCCCTTGTGCTCGGACTCCGAGTTGAGGAGGCAGCTGCTGAAGACGATGCCGACCCTCGACGAGTCCCGGCTAGCGTAGCGCCAGATCGGGGACCCGTTCCAGGGGGGTCAACATCGCTGACGATGCTGAGGGAGGCGAGGCTCCCTTAAGCGACGACGGTTCTTCAAGCGACGACTCCTCGAGCGGGCCCCAGCACCGTCCATGGGGTGGCGTCGATGCCTCTGCCAACAAGGGGAAGGGTAAGGTGCCGGTTCTGGTGCCGGACCCGACCCCCATGAAGCGCGCTTAGTCGCCGCCGCCGGCCCCTTCTGCCCCTCGTCAGGACTCCAGAGCCCTGTCGCGCTCGTCGTCAGGGGGCGCCGATGGTGCCACTTTGCTGCCCGAGTCCTCCACGTGCAAGAGGGGGAGGCTCCTCAACGCCGACGGGACCCCAGCGTTCCCTCTCCGTTCGGAGGAGCGCCAGGCCTCGGGGGTGCCGCCGACGCCACCACCACAGGGGCCCCCAACACACTCAGGGGCCCCCACCGCAGGTTCGGGGGTCCGAACCCCCCCCCCCAACCCTTTCAGAAAGCGGTGGAACTTCAGCGTCCCCCGGTAAGCTTGCACATATTTTACCTTGGGTGTTCTTGGCTATGCGCCTACCCTATCATTTTCTTATGATCTGAGTTTGCTTGGTTTCAGCGCCACACCGTTACTCCACCACCCGTGGGCACTTCTGCTGGGGGGTTTGCCGCTCCAGCCGGCTCGCGGGGATCTTCTGCAGCCTCAGGCCCTGCTCCGGTGAACCAGGCTGCTGCCGCCGGGGTGCCCTGGGCCTCCATGCCTGAGAACCCCGCAGCGGCTGCCGAAGCCCAGCCGCGCGCGCCGACGACCGCTACCATGCCCGCCAACGACTCCACATCCATCGGCTATTCCATGCCAGTCGATGCCGTTGCCGTCGCGCCCTCCGACACTGCAATGTCGGTTGGCGCCACCGCCCCGGGTGCTGCCATCGGGGAAGGGGCCCTGGTCCCCATCTCCCCAGTGGTCCTCCAAATGGAGGACGACATTGAAGAAGTGGGGAGGCAGGGGCCCGCTGCTACGGTGGAGCCTCTCCCCCTGTCTGAGGCTATGGCCGTGGCCTACTCCGGCTTCCGGCAGGCCCAGGCGGCCCTCACCCAGGAGAAAGGGCGGCTCGAGGATGAGAACGACTGGCTCCAGGAATGGGCGAGGACCCTGGAGGCCCGGACCCGGCTGGCGAAGAGCCGAGCGGCCCAACGGGAGGCGGTTGTTCGGGAGGAGATGAAGATCCACGAGCAGGAGCGCGACCTCATCGCCCAGCTGGACGCCGTCACCTAGAAGCAGAAGGCAGACGCCGAGGCTATCCACGCTGAGGCCAGCTCCCGCCTCTAGTCCTGTGAGGACCTTCAGCACCTGCTGTCCCTCCGAGAGGTTGCTCTAGCCGAACGGGAGCAGGAGCTGGCAGCAAAGCAGGCCGAGGTGGAGGCGACCTGCCGCGGGCTCATCCTTCAGCAGGAAGGGTCGAGAGTCCGCGCTGCTGAGCTAGACCACCGGGAAGCCGCCGTGGCTGAGGCGCAGCATGCCCAGTCTGTTGAGCGCCAGGCCCTCTTAGACCGCTAGTTCAACGTCGCCCTCAAGGAGGGCGACTTGGCCGCCGCGAGAAGGTGGTCGGCGAGCGCGAGAGGGCCCTGGCGGCCAAGGAGAAGCGGTTCCTGGATGGCGGCCCCCGGGCGTTGGCGGCGGCCCAGCAGGAGGTGGAGGAGCTCCGGGCGGCACGCTCCGCTGAGGCCCGGAAGGTCTGGGAGTTCCTTGGCGGCGCCGAATCGGCTCTGGTGCCGCTCGGCTTCAGCCCGGCGCGCGTGGGGCAGCCGGCGCAGCAGGTGAGCCAGGTGTTCTCGGCGCTTGACTCCACCAGCTCGAGGATGTGTTTGCTGGGGGCCATCCTCGACAACCAGCTGGAGGCAGAGGGGAGGATGCTGGTGAAGGAGGTGGCGACGCACATCCTATCCTGCTACTGGAGCTGGTACCCCGACGTCTCTCTGTAGCCGGTCCTTGAGGGGCCCATCGCCGAGAGGGAAGAGGCCGCCAAGTCTGAAGTTTCAGATGCGGTGGCATTCATCGCCTCAAGGTTCCAGCGGAGCGGCTGAGGGCTCCCCGGGCGCTTGTTTACGTTTATCTCTTTCTGCTTTTGTCTTGTGATTGGCTGTGGCAACAAACTTTTTATTTGTGTAATAAAAATCTGTCTGTGGTGCCCTTTATACTCAGCTTGTTTTTATTTCCAGCAATGTCTTCTAGCTGCTTGTTGTTCCTTGGCTTCCAGGACCTGCTGTCCCCCAAAGTATGGCCCCCTGATAGGCGTGGCCAGTTGTTATGGGCACACCTGTCATACACTTAAAACTTAGGGCAGTCGGGTGCAGGGGGAGCCTAGGATGCGTAGGTTGCATTGTCGTAGCTGAGTATGTAGGTACGTCGACAGCGGGCCCCCTGGGGGTGCCGCCGGAGCTTCAGTCCGGCGGTGGCCACCATCTTCGTTGAGAGGTCGACAGCGGGCCCCCCGGGGGTGCCGCCAGAGCTCCAGTCCGGCGTTGCCCGCCATCTTCAGTGAGAGGTCGACAGTGGGCCCCCTGGGGGTGCCGTCGGAACTCCAGTCCGGCGGTGCCTGCCATCTTTGTTGAGAGGTTGACAGCGGGCCCCTTGGGGGTGCCGTCGGAACTCCAGTCTGGCGGTGCCCGCCATCTTTGTTGAGAGGTCGACAGCGGGCCCCCTGGGGGTGCTGCCGGAGCTCCAGTCTGGCGATGCCCGCCATCTTCAGTGAGAGGTCGATAGCGGGCCCCCTGGGCATGCCGCTGGAACTCCAGTCTGGCGGTGCCCACTGTCTTCGCAGGTACTCTGACGGTGGTTGCCGGAATAACTTCCTCCAAGACCTGTATATAGATCAAAAAAGAGAAGTAATTCTATCCGCTGGCCACTTCACCCCTGCTCTTTTTGTAGTGTCGCTTGACTTATGATCCTGGGATGACTCGTGGGGCTTGGGTAATTCAGTGCATCTGCACCTAGGGCTCATCGTCCATACTACCTAGGGGTGGTCCATCTGGCCCACAGTACTCGGCTGTAGCGCTGGGGAGGCAAAGCGCACAGGCTTAGGGTACAGGACCAGGCTAAGCAGGCTGTGGCCCTGGACCTCCTGCTCGGCGTAAGCCTTTTCCAGGGGAGACCATCTGGAGACACAGGCCCCCGAGTATTGGAACATCCGAGGCCCCAGGCGCATTGCAGGTACCTCAAGCAACCCCACCTGCAATCCAGACAGCAAGGCTCCCACTATTGCCAAAGCAGGGGAAAAATGACAGCGCTCATGAGAGATCACGAGCTATGGCGGGCTTACAGCAACATCATAAAAATTAAAGATAATTTTTGAATTGACAAACCCTATACCAGGCAGGACAACATTCTTTCTTTGTAGTTTCTCATAAGCTGGAGCAAACTTTACAAGGGGAATAACCCAGCCTGGGTGTCAGATGAAGTCGAGTGCACCTACTTAGGGTTCTGGACCAGGCTAAGCGGAATGTGCACTCGGAGCCCCATCCCCCTAGCCTAAGTGCTGTCCTGAGACAATATGTAACTTTTACAATGAAATAACATTGTCCCAACCCTGGTCTAGGGGTAGAACTTACGGAGGTGCTCGATGTTCCATGGGTTTGGTAATCGCTGCCCATCCTCCGTAGCCAGGCGGACGCATCCTGGGCGGCAAACCTCTGTTACCCAGAAGGGGCCCTCCCAGCTGGGGGAGAGTTTGTTAGACCATTCCCGAGAGAGTATGCGGCGCAACACCAGGTCGTCTACCTTTAGCTCCCTACTCTGCACGGTCCTCTGGTGGTAGCGCCGGAGCGCCTGCCTGTACCGTGCATTTCGGAGAGCCGCTCGCACTCGTCCCTCATCGATGAGGTCCAGGTCTTCACGCTGGAGCTGGTCTTGCACGGCTTCGTCGTAACTCCAGGCACGGGGGGAGCCCATGGTAATTTCTGGGGGAGGACGACCTCTGCCCCGTACACCAAGAAGAAAGGTGTTTCCCCCATGGCCCGGCTGGTTGATGTCCGGCTAGCCCATAGCGCACACGGAAGCTCATCCACCCAATTTGCACCATGCTTCTCAAGGTGTGAGAATGTGCAAGTCTTGAGGCCCTTGAGGATTTCTGCATTGGCCCACTCGACCTGCCCATTGCTCTCTGGATGAGCAACGGATGCATAACGGACTTGGATCCCTAGGTCCTCGCAGTATTCCTGGAACGCTGCACTTGTGAACTGGGTCCCGTTATCAGTGATGATTCTGTTTGGGACCCCGAACCGGCAGACGATCGACTTGATGAACTTTACTGCTGACTACTTGTTGATGGTGACAATTGGGGCAGCTTCTGGCCACTTGGTGAACTTATCTACGGTGACGTAGAGATGCCGGAATCCTCCGACGGCTCTGGGAAAGGGTCCCAGGATGACCAACCCCGATACAGCGAATGGCAATGAGGGAGGGATCATCTGCAGCGCCTGAGCTGGTGTATGGATCTGCTTGGCATGGAACTGGCACGCCTTGCATCTCTTTACCATCTCGGCGGCATCTTGGAGTGCTGTCGGCCAGTAAAAGCCATGCCGAAAGTCTTTACCGACCAACGTGCGGGAGGACGCGTGGTTCCCACACTCGCCTCCATGGATCTCTGCGAGCAAGTCGCAGCCCTCCTCCCGGGTAATGCATCGCAGTAGGATGTTGTTGGCGCCACGCCGGTAGAGATCCCCTTCCACCAGCGTGTACCTTTCAGCCATGCGAACAATCCTTTCTGCCAGGGCATGTTCTTCGGGAAGGATATTGTCTTTCAAGTAGTCCCGGACCTCCGAGATCCATGCATCGGGACTTGCTTGAGCCTCTGGATCTTGGGCGCCCGGGAGCTCGGAGCCCCCGGTGGCGCATACGATCCTTGGCGGACTCCATGGTAGCAGGGTCATCAGGACTGCCAGCTTCGAGGTGCTGGGCTCGCCCCATTCACCCGGTTCGGCTGCCCGGGCGGTTGGTCGCGATAACGTCCTTGCAAAGACTCCTTGAGGCACTGGGGCCCCTGTGGAGGCCTTCGTTGACAGGTCGTCTGCGACTGAGTTGTCGGCTCGGGGTACATGGCACAAGTCAAAGACTTCAAAGTCCTTTTCCAGCTTCCGGACGTGTATACTGCTAACTGAGGGTCATTGCAGCTGCACTCTCCTTTGGCTTGCTTGATGATCAGCTGGAAATCACCTTTAGCTAGAAGCAGTCGGACATTGAGAGTCAGGGCAGTCTTTAGCCCAAATATTAGGGATTCATACTCTGCCATGTTATTTGTCGCCTTGAAGTCGAGGCGCACCATGTACTTGAACTGCTCCCCAGTCGGGGTGAGGAGCAGGACCCCAGCCCCGGCCCCCTGCTTTCGCGAGGAGCCGCCGAAGTAGAGCGTCCAGGGGGTCTCGGTGAAAACTGGAGCCTTGGGCACCGTTTCACCGTTGTCCGAGCCCCCCGTGTTGCTTGGCGATGGGGTCCATTCGGCCAAGAAGTCCGCTAGTGCTTGGCTTTTGACTGCATGTCGAGGTAAGGACTCCAGCTCAAACTCAGCTAGCTCCGCTGGCCACTTGGCAATGTTGACAGTCGAGTTGGGGCTATGGAGTACGGTATTCAGTGGGAAGGAGGTGACCACTGAAACCTGGTGAGCCTGGAAGTAATGCCGAAGCTTCCTTGACGCTATGAGCACTGCATACAACAGTTTGTGTACCTCCAAGTACCTTGTTTTTGCTTCATGGAGGACCTCATTGACGTAGTAGACTGGCCGTTGGGAGGTCCGAACCCTCCCTGGGGGGTCCGGGGCTCCTTGCAATGCGTCTGCATCCTGGGGAATGTGGCTCTCAGGGTCTAGCTGGACCTCCGGGGGCTGGGACCCGTAAGGTACTTGGTCACTGGAACTCACAGCGGGGGGGGGGGGGTCTCTTCTGGGTTCAGGCTTTGAGGCTCAGCCTCCCCCTCTGGGGCTCCTTCTGGTGCTTGTTGCGGCAGTAGCTCCGACCGCTCTGCAACCAAGACCATGCTGACCACCTCCATTGTTGCGGTGATGTACAACAGGAGCGGTTCGCCGGGTTCTGGCGCCACCATAATGGGTAGCATTGTCAGGTGTTTCCTGAGCTCCTGGAAAGCCGCTTCAGCTTCCTTGGTCCACTCAAAGGGACCTGACTTCCGCAGAATCTTGAAGAAGGGCAGGGCTCGCTCAGCCAGCCTTGAGATGAACCGGCTGAGGGCTGCCAAACACCGTGCAAGCTTCTGCCCGTCCTTGATGTGGGCCGGTGGCCGCATCGGCTCTATCACCATGATCTTCTCTGGGTTAGCTTCGATCCTTCGGTGCGATACCAAGGAACCAAGGAGCTTCCCTGCAGAAACCCCAAAGACACACTTGTCGGGGTTCAGCATCGTGCGTGTCGTGCGCAGCTTGCTGAAGACTTGGGCTAGGTTGTCTAATAGGGATGTGTGGGCCCTTATTTTCACCACGATGTCGTCGGCATACACCTCTACCAGATCTCTAATGAGGTCCCCAAATGTATTATGCATTGCACGTACAAAGGTGGGGAGAGCATTCTTGAGTCCATAAGGCATGGAGACATAACAATACAGGTCGTCTACTGTTATGAAAGCAGTGTGTTCCTCATCTTCCCTAGACATAGGTATTTGGTGAAAACCGGAATACACATCTAGGAAACACAAAAGATCACGGCCTGATGTTGAGTCTACTATTTGATCTATCCTAGGAAGAGGGAATGGATCCTTTGGACATGCCTTATTGAGGTTGGTGTAGTCGATGCACATCTGGAGCTTCCCGCCAGCCTTGGGGACAACACCAGGGTTGGCCAACCACCGTGGGTGGTGAACCTCCCGGATGATACTAGCATCGAGTAGCTTCTTGATTTCTTGATTTCTGCCGCTCGATGGACTATTTCCTGGGCTTCTACTGCACCGGTCGGGCATCAGGGTAGATCTTCAGATGGTGCTCAATCACCTCCCTGGGGATCCCGGGCATTTGTTATGGTTGCCATGCAAACACATCGACGTTGTCCCGGAGGAAGGTGATGAGCGCGCATTCCTATTTGTTGTCCAAGTTCCCCGTGATACAGGTTGTCTGGGCAGGTTCGGAGCCAATCCTGACAACTTTCACGGGGACGTCGTCGTCGTTGGCTGGTTGCACATGGGGTGCAGTAGTGGAGGCTCGCTGTGCCGGGCCTTGCTCTGGCCGACTCTCCTTCAAGCCTCCTGGGGCCAGAGCCCTCCCCGCTGCAAGTGCTTGGAGCTTCTCCAAGGCTGACACTGCAGCTGAGCAGTCCCCTCTGATCCTGAGGACACCGGAAGGCGTCAACATCTTCAGAACGAGGTAGCCATAGTGGGCTACAGCCATGAACCTGTAGGAGGGCCGGCCTCCCAATGATTGCGTTGAAGGGAAGGTCGACATCTGCCATGTCGAACAAAACGCTCTCCGTACGGTGGTTCTCCGGGGTCCCGAAGGTCACCGGGAGGTGTATGTTACCGTACGGGAGGATTTGCCCAGGTCCAACACCCGAGAACGGGCTCGAGGGTGTGAGCTGGGACATCGGCAGCTGCAACTTTCGGAAGGCCGTCGTGGAGATTAGGTTGAGACCCGCCCCTCCATCTATCAGCACGTGGAAGACCTTCACGTTGGCGATGGTCGGGGACACCAGCAGCGGGAGCACTCCTGCCCCCGCCATGTTCTTCGGGCAGTCAGAAGCATCGAAGCTGATCGCCGTGCTCATCCACTTGTGGTGGGGAGCCAGACTTTGGGCGGGGGCCACCGCGGCCACTGCCCGTCGCAGAGTTTTCACCGCGTTTCGGGACATGGGGTTCGTGGCTCCCTCGTAGATGACATGGAGGGTCTTGCGGCGCTCCTTATCACTGCTGGAGTTGGAGTCGCCACCCTCGAAGACGGCCTTAACCGCCCGCTGGGGTTCCTGGAACCCCATCTCACTTTCATCCTCCTTCTCGGGATCAGCCTTCTGCTTGCCCTCCCTCTCGCGGGGAGGCGCGCCCTCTTGGCGCTGCTATCTCTGTTTCTGTTCGCGGAAACGTTCCGCGAACCTCTTTACTTCCCGGCACTCGCTAGCACTATGGCTATTTGTATGGTGCACCGGGCACCTGAAGTCAGGCTCCTCGGGTTCAGGCGACTGCCTAGGGCGCTTATCTCGGCGCGGTGCTCGGGCTCCACCGAGCACCGCAGCCGCCATTGCCTGGGCTCCGGGCTTTGGCCTATTCTTGCCACTGCCCTTCTTCTTCTTCTTGCCGCTGCTCCTCGCAGAGGCTCCTTCCTCAGTCGGGGTGGCCTCCCTTGCTTCTGAGGATGGCTGGGAGTGCTAGTTGTGCCCCTCAGCTGCCCTAGCACATCTGTCTGCCAGGGAAAACAGCTTGGAGACATCACGCACCTCGTGCGTGGCTAGCTTTTCGAGCATCTTCTTGTCCCTCACACCTTGCCTGAACGCAACAATAACCGATGCGCTAGCGACATGAGGGATGGTGTTTCGTACCTGGGAGAACCGCTGGATGAACGATCGCAGCGACTCTCCAGCGCGCTGTCTAACGGCGTGGAGGTCAAGCTCCGTGCCGGGGCACTTGTAGGAACTGCCGAAGTTAGCCACGAACTGTCGGCACAACTCATCCTAGGAGGTTATGGACCCCTGGGGCAGGTTCATGAGCCATGACCGAGCTGGGCCGGTCAGGACGACGGGGAAGTAGTTAGCCATGATGGCCTCATGCCTCCTGCAGCTAGTATCGCAGTGGTGTAGATCTGCAGGAACTCGCTCGGGTTGACGCTCCCGTCGTACTTCTCCGGCATGTGCGGCCGGAACTTTCGTGGCTAGACCACGAAACGGAGGTGAGGCGCTAGCGCTGCACACCCTTGGCTGGGGCTGACTGGTGCCGGCGGCGGCATCGCATACCCCGGGTGAGCAGGCGGGCCTGCGTACACCTGGTGCTGGGGCGGTGCAGCATATGCTTGTGGAGGAGGCGTGACGTATGTCTGGTGTGGTGGAGGCGCAACATGAGCCTGGGGCACAGAGCCTGGCACGCTGTAATCTACCTCGAGGTTGCGTCAACGCTCCCTCTAGCGCTCGATGGTGACTCGGCAGTCCTCTCTGGCCCAGCGGCGCTGCAGCCTGGTTCTCAGATCTATTGTTGAGATCCTAGTCGAGCGCGAGTCTGCCGTCCACCGGTCGATTGTCGGCGTCCGCGACAATGACACATGCATCAGCTGAGCATGTGTCTCCCTCGGTGGAGGCGCGTTAGCGCGGCGGTGACGAGGTGGTCGACGTCGTTGATCCACTGCTGAGCTGCTCCCTGAGGAGCATCCCCAGCAGGAGGGTTGTGGAGTAGCGCGCGCGCTGCTGCGAGCGCACTCTCTGGGCTTGCAGCCAGCGGCGCTGTGATTGCTGTCACGGCCGGAGTACGCTGCGGAGTGGCATGTCGGCCTGCAGCCGGCGAAGTGACAACAGGGCGACGTGAAGGTCCTGACCTTCCTGCCTTAGAGCAGTAGCCTGCCCTAGAGCGAGATGACGCCTGATCCTCCGCCACTGTCTGCCGCCGTGACTGCGCCCTGGATGAACCGGCGTTGGATTGGCCGTTCACCATTGCTGCCGGTGGAGATCTTGACGGGGAAAAAGGCCCCTACCTAGCGTGCCAAATGTCGAAGGTCATAAAGGACACTTCCCCCAGACCTGCTTAGAGAGCAGCCCGCGGAGGTTCTTTGGATTCACGAGGGCTAGTCCCAGGAGATCGAACGCAGCAAGATGATGAACACAGAGGGTTTATGTGGTTCGGGCCACTGGAGCGTAACACCCTACGTCCACGGGAGTGTTTGTGTATTGCCTTGCTTGAGCATGTATGAGTCTTAGTCTAATTTTCCGATCCCTTGCGAAGTTCGTCTGTAAAGTCCTTTTATAGTTCAAGGGCTCTGCACTCACAAGGTGGGCCCCAGGACCCGATAGGTGGCCCCGGGAAGAGCCAAATCCTATACAAGATCTAGGATTAATTGCTATCTCCTTCCCTTTGTCAGGGGTGTCAATGCGCCGCCCCGTTGCTTCGTGCGTCAGGGCTACACATAGATGGTGATGATGGTAGTGCACGTCCCGTCCGTCTTGTCCTCGCAGCCCATTCGTCCGTCTTATGGCGTGGGTCTGTACCGGCTACTTGGACAAGACAGGACACTGGAGCCTTGACCTTTGCATGCGCGACTTAGCTTGCCTGGGGAAGGCGCACGTACTTAATGCCTGTCTGAGCAGCGCACGCCTTCCTTTACTGCGGCTTCCTACCGCACTGAGTCGGTCGTCCGCCACGTGGTCACGCCAGAGCCCGCCTCTGTGGGGAGTCGAGCATTTGACAGGACAGGCCACGTGGTGCATCCGGAGCCCACCCCTATGGAGGGGTGGAGGCTAAGCCCTGCAGGCCACGTGGTAGTTGCGGTGCCTCTCCCTGCGAGGGCGCGGGCTTGGCCCTGTTGTCCCCTTTTCAGATTTGATTTGACTCAAATTCGAATTTGGGAAAACTCAAAACAGAAAACCTGTAGATCTGCCTCTCCCCTTTTCAGACAGGTGTCACAATAAGGCAGAAGATGTTTCTACAGTGAGTTAGGGCAATATTTCTGGAACTGGTACAATGGTTGGGTCATCTTGAGTAGTTTTCGTATACTCCAAATTTCAACGGATTATCAAACTTTTCTGCCCTGATGGTCAACAGAAAAGTTGTAGAAGTCTTCACGAGCTTTCCATCCATATATGATACTCTCGTGTTATCTATATGAGAAACAAGATTACAATCCTGTGAAATCGAGCCAACTTCAGCCAGAAATCAAGAATCTTGATTCTATTTACCTTATCGAGTCGGAGTGCCTTTTTACGGAGTCCAAACCTACCAGCATCTGATATTAGGACTTTCCAAAACATTATGCATCCATTCTGTCGTTGGGGATGGTCTTGTATCATGTTTGATACTGACGGTACTACGTATCTCACCAAAGAAAATTCTATCCGGTATATCCGGTTACGTCTATAGGTGGTTCCTATATCGTTCTCTCACAAACGGCTTTTACATGGTCTTCTACCGTAGTTAATGCTGCAAAAGACAAACAATCCCCTTTCACACTTTCACACTTCAAGGGTGATACGGGGAAACACAACAGGCAGTCACAATAATACATATGAAAGTAATTGCATACGACTCTGGTGTGAGTCGCCCTCGAGTGAGGTCATGTCTCGAGGTACATGACTGTAAATACGTCTGTACAGCAAAGACTCTTGTACGATCCGGCTTATACATGCTCGGGCATACGTGTTTCGCATGCTCCCATAGAACATGAATGGTTCTAGAGAGGCATACTATCGGGTTATACACCACCCGACGGGGGCTCCCAATAACTTTGAAGCATGCTGGGGTACCGTATGTCATAGGTTCTCAGAAACATTGAAAGCTTCAGAGACTCCTATTAACTTCCCGTACCAAGCCACGAAAATTTCACATACCACTCCTCGTATGCTGAGCTTACCGAGATTGATCCGCTCTCGGTGGCATACCTTACCTCTTACCTAACGTCGGGGCGTCGTTACAGAATATAATAACACATAGTTAGTTTACCACCTTTATATCTTATACTAATAATACTCCTTATAAGGGCATATAGCTAATTCCTCACTCAGATCCTAATTGTTTTTTTGAAAATATGTTCTTTTCAAGTACACTGTTCCCAATGATGCTCTGATACCATGTCTGTGGGGACCGGAATCCCGACATTCGAGGATCTCATTGGGTGGTGTCGTGCGATGAGACACCCAACAGTATACAAGAATAGAACGAGAATAAAACACAAGACGAAGTCTTTTATTTATCTTACAGCGGATGTTTTACAGTACTAGCGGAAGGAAAGAAATATATATATATATATATATATATATATATATATATATATATATATATATATATATATATATATATATATCATAGCTACGCTCTCAGCACTAGCTATGCAAAAGCAAAGTAATCCATGCCCTGGATGCTTCGCACTAGCAACACGCAAGTCACGGCGACGTGCAGGGTTCCCACTCAGCTGTACACCCTGGAGGGGGTGCGGCTTCATCATCAAACCCTTCATCAATTGTATAACCTTGAAAAACTTGTTAACTGCAAACGTGAGCATAAGGCTCAGCAAGACTAACCCGTCTCACTAGACATATGCAAGGGAGACACTAAACATAGGTAAGGTGAAGCATAAACGACTCGCCTACAATTGGATCCTTATAATCAGGTTTTAAGTAGCAAATGACATTCTCCAAGAACGACACATCATGGGTTCCACAATCAAACAAGAAACTCTTTGCCGATTATATGACATGCCCAGAGCACATAATGCTATTACAGCTAAAGTATGGGGAAACTGTAAACTTTAATGTGACTATCTCTAAATCATACAAGGTTGCAAGCAATTATAATTCAATACAACATATTTTTCTGCCTTCTTTAGTATTTACTACGTCACTGCTCAGTGAACAAGTGGTACTCTATTACCGCGAGGGACGGTGATTGCAATCAGGACACACCCGGACAACAAGACACATACGTCGTTCGGAAGTGTCAGCGAGTACACCTGTACCTACATAACACTTCAGTACTAGGCGTATATGGCCACCTTTCACAAGAAACCCAAATGTCGAGCCCGTCTCAACTCCGCAAACAGAAGGTCTCCGCACGGAACACCTCATGTATCCGCCGATCGATTTACACCTTACTGTCCTCAACCCACCCCTATCGATGGTGAGTTAATGTGCCTCGACACCCTAGTTATCGAGTTACGTCAGTTTATTGGATTCCATATGTCCATTATGTTGCCGGTACAATTCAAGCTTGTCCAAAGGCGCTGCATATGGATGGGCCTTAATCGACACAGGCAGGGCTATGCGACCGAGACTCAATTCTCGCTGCTTCCTATCTATACCCTGCCCGATCTCAGTTTTATTATATTAAGCCATTAACCAATCCTGTGAGATATGTCCTACATTTCTCGCGAGTAGATTCCAACTACTCGACTTCTACCAGATTTCCTATACATTAACAAAGCAGTTACTACAGGTCAAACTGTAACTCGTTCCAACCAATCCCTGTAATTTTTGGTCATGCAAGTGGAGTATCAATCATCCTAAACGTAATGCACATTTCATATGCTATTCATCATAGTGATAAAGTAAAATTTTATAAATGACTTAAATGCAAACCGGGGCTTGCCTAGTTGCAGGTCAGAGTCGGGGTTAATCTCTCGAAGATGCTCTTCCAAGGCTTCTGGTTCCTCCTCGGCTTCGGTCACTATACGATATGCATATAACATGTATATGAATGACTTTGAAAAATAATTATTACCAAGACCATAATTTAATCCATGGTGATCATTATAAGATAGGGACCCTAATTGGATTTTAATTTTTATGGTAGATACTAGGGAATATGATCAAAGCTCTTGCAAAGAACAGGAGATGATCAAAGTATATTGTTGTCTCTAAAATTATGGCAAGTATTAAACTTCCAAGAATTTTATAGAAGAAACTGTAGCTTGAACATAGCTGCCAGTTGATAATCATGATAGAGGAAGTTTTCCTAGTTCTATCAAAATTTGTTTCATAATTTTCTAAGCTTTGGTGAAGGAGTTATTGAATTTCTAAGTTGGCAAGAATTTCTGGAATTATTTATATTTGAATTTTTGCTTTTAAATAAATATTCAGTTTGTAACTGAATTAGGACTATGATATTAGGTCAATTAAATCCAATATTTTTATAGGGACTAGTATATGACAAAAGGAAGATTCAGTCGAAATTTGGGACATAATAAAGCAACTGAACATCTGTAAAAATTCAATAATTGAAAAAGGTAATTGAACTATACAGAGGCTTAAACAGGTGAAATGGCTCTCGAACTTTTTCTGGTTGTCAAGAACAGGACAGTGCATTTTATGTGAATTGTGAGGATTTTTCCAGTGACAAGTTCATCTGGAAAAATTGCATTTGCATTTGGGAAGATTGTTTTATAGAGAATTTATCTTTGAGTTTCACAGAACCTAATTGATGCTGATAGAAACTAGAGCTCAAGGGCTTTCAAACAAAATTTGTTTGAATATTTTTGGAGCATTCTACAGAAAGTTATGGATTTTCAAACTTTGGAAATGGTTCTGCACCAAAAGGGGAATTTCAACTTTTAAATTTGGCGCCCGGGGCCCACTGGATTTAAAATCATCCAATCAGGGGCCAGCCACACCGGGGGTTATAAAGATTCCCACGTGGGCGCACTCGATCCCTAGCCACAGACTGATCTGGCGCCTTTTTCACTCTCTGGCAAGTGGGACCCGCGTCCCGGTCTTCTTCCACCTCGAGTCACCGCTCGGACGGCGGCGTCCTCACGACACGCGGTGGCGCTTTCGCCGGCGATAGCTTCCGGCCCACGGGAGGCCTCGGGACTACCGCTCCCCCATATTTTCGCACAGGGAATACGATGGACCAACTCCCGACGGCGAGGGGTGAACGGAAAACTATTCCGACGGCGGCGGCGGGTGTTAGGGTTTCGGTGAAGTGGAGACCCTCTATTCCCTAGCTAAATCTCTCGATTGAAAGCTCGGGAAGCATCGTGGATGCATGGGAAAGGTCTTAGGAGGGTCTAGAGCTCGTTCCATAGCCGGCAATACCGAAGTCGACGGTGAACCAAGCTCTAACCATAGCAGAAGGGGAAAACTCGACGAACTTGCTAATTAGTCGATATTTCTTTCTGATTTTTGGAGGGAAGGTGCGCTAGGCCACATAGATCATGTCATCTAACTAGATCAAAGAGATTTTGCGCATACAATCGGAATTAAACCGATGAACTAGCCTCAACGTTATAAAAGTGCTTTGGGATTTTAAAGAATACCGGAGCTAGGATGCATGATAGGAGTTCAAGCTTAACCAGAAGCTGCATGAGGTCGTTGCGCACTTTTTTGCTATAGACTGTAGAGGATGATGATGCTTGTATCGACGGTGAGGCTGCGCGGCGTCGAGCGGCACAGGGGTGATTGCGGCGGCGACGAAACGGAGCGGCGCGGTGAAAAGTGAACGGGCGAGGGACTTCGGCCGACGGGGGGGGGGGGGGGGGGTGTTTTATAGCCTCCACCGCGGTAGATAAGGACGCAGGGGGGGGTAGCTGGAGGCGACCGACGGCCACGGCGCGCTGGCGGCATGCAGCGTCGCGGTGTCGCCCGGGGAGAGAAAACAGGGGCGGTGAATCGGTTTCACAGTCTGACCTTTGGCCCCACCTCTCTCCCTTATCCCCTCCTCTAAATTCCAGCTAAAACATTGTCCAAAAATTCCCAAAATTTACACGTAGGCTAATAAAAATATGGGGAATCCAATTTGGCAATCAGATTTCAATTTGGACATAGTTTGCATCAAATAAAATTCAAATTTGAATTCAAATACGGGTATAAACCTTATTGAATTAAATAGTATCTGAGGTCCAAAAATCTCCAAACTTTGAAACCAAGTTCCCTGGACTATAAAAGGTCATAGGAAAAATTAGGGGTTGATTTGGGCAAAGTTTAGTGCAAAGCTAAATTTGATGTCGACGCCAAAAGAATCCTTTGTACGTGTCCAAACAAATGGAATATGTACTTCAAAAATCTTGAAAAATTTCTGAGAAGCTAGTTAGATATTTAACAGTCCAAGGAAAAATTTGGAGCCTTGGATTTGAATCTTTTTGGTAGGGCCCTTTTAGTGAGGTCAAGTTTATGTGCACAATTATATTGACCCCCATTATGTTTGATAAATCACTTGTAGTTGAACTTCACATAAAAGGAAAAAAGTGGGATTTTACAGTATTCTCCCCCTCCTTCTTGCTACAAGATCTTTGTCGGTGATTTGGAACCGGCAGATCTCCCTACACTGCTAAAGTGATAGGGGAGTTTGATGTTCGGTATGGGCGCGCGAAGATTCAAGAAGGTGAGTAGGAATTGACACAGGAGACACAAGAGTTTACGTGGTTCGGGCCGCCTGAGCATAATACCCTACTCCACGGGTGTGTTGGTGTTGTATTAGCTGTTTGAGCTTGTGTTGAGCGTCAATGGCGTGTGTGTCTCTAGGCCCTTGAATGTGTCGTCGGCCTGTCCTTTTATAGTACAAGGGTAGGCCGTTACAAGTTAGCCTGGCCCGACATGTGGCCCCGGCGGCTACTAGTATTGACACTTATTTAACACATTTAATTGCTCTTAATGACCCTGTAACGGGCTTTGACAGCACCGTTATTGGTGTTAAGATCGTCCGTTTAAGTGTCGTTAATATGGTATTAATGACACTTAATCGGGTCTTGAAGTCCTTGATTCCCCTTTGAAGATCCGGAGCCGTTGTGGGGTCTTCCGGAGGTTAGAGGCTGAAGATCCGACGGTTGGACACGTGGCAGCTCCGGAGCATACTGTGGAAACAGGTAGCTCCGGGGCTACCCGACACGTGTCAGGTCCGGAGCTTCTCTCGGTCTGGGGCTAAGTCCGGAGGTGCCATTTCGGTACATGGCCCGGAGCTTCCCCCTTGTGGGCGGTAGCTCCGGTTTGGTAGTACACGTGGCGACCCAGGGATTAACCATGTTGGAGAAGTGGGTCCGGTTATGTCTGACATGTGGGCCTTCGAGGGTCTTCAAACCAAGTAGATGATTTTCCTTTGAGATCTTTATAACCTCAAGGGGTGTACGGTTTCTAGGGTACCGACAGTGGCCCCCTGGACCTACCTTTGGGGAAGTCATTCCGCTGGAGGTGGGTCCATCCTCGCGACCTTTGAACTGAGTCTTCAAGGGTCTTTGAGGGTGCCGTTGGCAAGGACTTGGAATTAAATCCTCGCCGCGTGGCATATCCCGCGTGCGGCAGATGAGATCTTTGTCGTGCGGATCTCACGCAATTGAAGGTCGCCGGTTCTCGATACGAAAACCGTATCGGTTCCGCGCGCCTTGTGAGGCCGCCACCTTTGGGCTTCCCGCCTCTTGATGACAACCGTTCACCTGGGTAAGAACCTCGACTTGATCGTCGGGGTGGTCCCGGGCCCGCTTATCATCGGCTGGGTGGAATTTTTGGGTGGTACCTTCGACTTCCTTGCGGTTTCCATCCAAGCGTTGCGAGGGCTTACTTAAGAAGGAAAGTGCGCACCGTCGGGAGTTCTTTACGCCTCTCATCTGTTCTTGCGATCAAACTCCCAACTTGTGCTTCGCTTTTCTTCTCTTGCCTAGCTGTGCTGCGATGGAGTTGGGTCTCCGCGAGAGTCGCTTGAAGACCGATGTCGACCTGAAGAAGGTTCGGGCCCTCATGGGATGGTCCTCGGACTTCTTCAACCGCTCGGTCCGCGCGGGTGGAGAGCTCCCGTTCGAGAAGGAGCACTCCGGCGAAATGGTGAACTTCTCCTCGTACGCCATGGTGGGGTTGATCCCACCTTTTTCTTCCTTTTTCTTGATGCTGCTAGACTTCTATGGTCTGCAGTTGTATCACCTTGGCCGTCACTCCATTCTCCTCGTGTCTATCTTCGTCCACTTCTGTGAGATATGGGTGGGCATCCCCCCACATTGAACTCTTCCGGACCTTCTTCACCGTCCACACCACTGGCCGGAGCAATGAGTACCTTGGCTTCCACTACTTTGTGAAGAATAAGAAGTGCCCATTCAAGTACCTCCGGTCATTTCCCTCTGGGAAGTGGGATGACTGGAAGAAAGACTGGATAGTCGTCAGGGTGGAGGAGCACGAGAGGTTGGAGCTGCCCGATGGTCTTCCCGGCATCGACACGACGATCTGGAGTGAAGCTCCGGTGCTGGCAGAAACTTTCAACCCTGCTTTGACCAGGATCCGCCAATGCGTGGAAGGAGGATTGACTTCTCAGGCGGTATTTTGCAATTTCTTGGTCAACAGGTGGGTGCCGCTGAAGAGGAGGGAGAAACTTGCTTGGGCCCTCAACAGCGTGATGGACGACGACCGGGTTGAGACCGGGTTGAAGTCCAACATGGTGCGGAAAACCTTGGAGTTCCACCTTAAGAAGTTCCAGCACGACATCGATGTCGAAGGCGACGACCTGACTCCGCCATCAGCTTTTCTTCCTCTAAACGTGGAAGTGGAGTTCAGCAGGGAGCTCCGGCGGAAGATGCCCATGCTTGACGACCTTGGTGTCGTCGAGAGAAGAACAACATCCGGGGTAGCGATCCCCGGAGTACCCAAGGATAGCTCCGGCTCTGTTCCTAAGCCGAGGGGAGAAGTCGTCGGCAAGGGCAAGGAGCTGGCGGATGAACCAGTGATCCGGAAGAGGAAGTTGCAGTACACCAACGGAAGGTCCGTCGGGCCCGCTACTTCTGCGTCGGCTCCTTCTCCCCGGAGGGGAAGGTCCTCTGCAGCTACGGCGAATGTTCCCGTAGTGGGGTCATCCCGGAACGCGACTGTTCCCGTGGTGGGGTCCTCTCGGAGCGCGGTTGTCCCCGCAGTAGGGTCCTCCCAGGGTGTTAGCTCCGGGCGTGCAACTCCAGCTCCTGGGCCGGTGGAGGCCTCCAGGTCCGGGGGTTCTTCCCGATCGAGGGGAGCCTCGACCCGGGAAACACCCGTGGCCGCGACGAGTTCCAGGGGGCCTTCCGGAGCTTCTACGCCGCCTAGGGCTAGCCCAGAACGCCCGGGAAAAAGGTTCGGCGCAAGCTGCTGCGGAAGCCTCCCAAGGTAATTTTTGATTTCTACCTTTGATTGTTGTTTTTATTGTAGCAACTATTTTTCAATTTTCTTTGTTCATCATCTGCAGCGTCTCCAAGAAGGGGAGTGAGGCTCCACCCTCGGCCACAGTGGTTGAAGCCGTGAGAGTGGGAGCTCTCGCTCCTGTCTCGGTGCCGCCCCAAGTGGTGGCTGAAGCTGCGACATCTCCGGCGCCGGCTGTCGTGGTCATGGACCTCGACTCATCCCCAGAAGTTCCCGTGGTAGCACCGGACCACGGGAGTGAAGATGCGCCAGCGGCACATGTCCCGGAGGTTGAAGCCCCGGGTTCTGGTGCTGCGATGATGGAAGCTTCGGCTGTTAAGCCGGAGGAAGCAGTAATCCCGGCCTCTGAGCTGGAAATTGTTGAAGCCCCGGCGGTTGAGCCGGAGGTGATGAAGCTCCGGCGTGCGCGCCGGAAACTGAGGTAGTTTCGGCAGTTGGGCCGGCTACCTCCGAAGCACCGGCCACTGAGCCGGTCATTGTTGGAGCTCCGGCCAAAGGGCCGGTCGATGTTGAAGATCTTCCGGCTCCTGAGCCGGTTGTTGAAGAGGTGACGGAGCTTGAGCCCTCATCGAAAGAGGTGCCCAGACCGGAGCCAGTAGCGGCTCCTACTCCAGAAGCGACGACGTCGGAGGTACCTGCGGCCGAGCCGGAGTGCCCCAGCGAAGTCGCTGGCCCCTAGCCTGAGGGGGTGAACGAAGATTTGGCGGCGGGGCCTTCCTCGATGGCGACTGAGGCCACCCCGTAGGACGGCCCTAATGCCATGGAGACCCAGGGGACCACTCTTGTAGAGTGGGACCCAATTTTTGTATTCGAAGACCTACTGGAACCAGCGGAGGAGACCCCAGCAGGTCCGGAACCCATCCCGTTGTCGCTGTCCATTGACAACGCATGTTCCAGTCTGCGTCAAGTCCAATTGGCCTTCTTCCACGACAGCAAGGCTCTTGAAGAGGAGCGCCAAACCCTTAGGCCGTGGCGTAATCGGCTCTACTTCGAGACCAAGCTGGCGCAGTCGAGGCTAGCGGATGACAAGGAATGGATTAAGCGGGAGAAGATCCGCCTGGAGTACTGGGGCAAGTTACTGGATGACAGGGAGAGTATGACTCGTGCCCTCGACGCTCAATCCCGGGAGATCTACGATCAGGCCAAAGCTGCCAATAATGCGGCCGATGCACGCCACGAACAGCTTGAGACCATTAACACTGCACTCATCAAGCGCCGAGAGGCACTTGAAGAGAGGGGAAAACGGCTCGAGGATGAAGAGAAGAAACTCCTAGATCTGCGGGATGATGTCCTGAGGACGGAGGAGGAGCTCACCGAGAAGGTGGCTCTGGCTGACAAGGGTCTCGAGGAGCACGCCAAGAAATTGGAAGAGCGCTGCCAAGAGGAAGAGGAGAAGACCTGGGTGCGAGGGTAGGAACTCTACGAACAAGAGTGTGCCCTTACTGCCAGGGAGAAGAAAGTGAGGGGTAGAGAGAAGGACCTGGTTGACCGCCGGAACAAGATCCACCTCCGGGAGGAGGAGCTCAGAAAACTCGAAAGGCGGGTTGCTGAAAAGATTCAGCAAAACGCCAAAGATGTTGAGCGCCTTGCCCGTGAGAATTTTGAACTGGTGGCGGCCAGAAGATCCCTGGAAGAGATGAAGGGCTTGAGGGCTGAGGACTCCCTACAGATTTGGGAGTTCTTGAGCAAGGCCAATGATGCACTGACACCGATGGGTTTCAGCCCCGTGCGCCCGGATGATCCGGAGCCAGAGCTGGACCTAGCGCTGTAGGCGTTGAGCGCAGCAGGTAGCAAGCTCTCCAAGGTGGGCGATGTCATCGCGGACCAACTGGAGGTTGAGGGGCAATCCCTGGCGAAGAACGTCATAGAGTACGTGCTGACGTGCTACACCAAGCGGAACTCCCAATTTCCTCTGGACCCGGTGCTTGAAGGTCCCGTCGAAGGAGAAGGCGAAGCTACCCGAGCCAGCGTATCGGAGGTTGCCCAGAAGGTCGCCCAATTCTTCCATAGGGTCTAGCACCATCTCTGTAGTTCTCACTTGTATTTTCTCATCTTCTTCCTCAATTTTGTAATCACTTGTCTCCAGATGTAATCCCTTGTCTCCAGATAAATGAAATCCCCAAAATTTTTGTGAATTTCAATTTTTGTCTTCAACACTCACTTTTATCTTCACTTGGCCCCCTGGTAGATGTACACAATTTGATTGTGAACATGTACCAAGAGGATATTGTGCATTGTTGAAGACTCTTTTGCTTCGAACTTGTAGAATTTAGGTTCGAAGTCTTCGATAGTGAAGGCCCCTTGAGGTTGTCGGAGCTTAGAAGCTCCGGCATTGTCTATCGCTGGAGCTTAGTAGCTCCGGCAATAGTCTCTATCAATGCGTAGAGCATCGATAGTTAATCCTATGGGGTGTCGAAGCTTAGTAGCTCCGGCAGTGACCTTTGCCAACACTCAGTTTGTTGGTAGCAGACTCCATTTACGGGGTCTTCTCACCATCTTTTATTCAGCGTCGACGGCTGGCCCCACTAGGGGAGTTGGAGCTTAGTTAGCTCCGGCTTTTCTCCATCAACGTAGATTTTATTTTTCCTGCACACTTAAGCCAAGAAAAATAGTAAAATTTATTTCTTGTCTATAACTTCGTCGCGGCTTATGACTCTCAAGAAGATTTTAAGTCAAACGCGATTCTAAATACAACCGAATGTGTTGTCTTTTCTTCTAGATCCAACTGTACACGGACCCGCCTTACTTCGGCCTGCCGGGGTGTAGGTAGAGTGGCATACTTTGGGTGCTTGACCAGGCTAAGTCGATAGCACACTCCAACCCTAGATTGGTTTGGCGGCTTTCAGGTGAGTTGGCCATGAACAATATTTGAATCCAAAAGAATTGACAATACAACTCGAATCGTATATAAACCGGCCGAACTAAAATTTCTTAAGAATTGCACGTCTTTGTTATAGACAAGAAAGAGAAAAATAAAAATGTTGAGCCTGTACAAAATAAATGCACGTGGAGTCTATTTCACATGAAAATGTCTTTCATTATAGGTCCGGGGTACAGGGGAAACAAGTACACTCTTAGGGTACGGAACCAGGCTAAGGGTGTTTCATTTCTCGTTTGACCCAGGGTAGTTAGCGACACTTTTAGTCCTGAGACTGTGACAAGCGTTGCATGAGCTTTGCGGACCTTTCGGGAAAGGTCCGGCTGCCCTCCCGGAGGAACTACCCGACTCTGTACAATGACTCTATAACATACATCTCAAGTTACTCAAGACTCACCTCTGTGGTATTAAGTGTAGAACTTACGGAGGTGCTCGATGCTCCAAGGATTTAGGAGAGGTGTCCCATCTTCGGTAGCCAAGCGAACGCTTCCGGGACAGGATACTTCAATCACTCGGAAGGGTCCCTCCTAGCCGGGGGAGAGTTTGTTTAACCCTTCTCTGGATTGTATTCTCCGTAGCACCAGATCGCCTTCCTCGAGCTGTCAGTTGTGTACATGCCGCTGGTGATAACGCCGTAGAGCTTGGCAATATCGGGCATTCCGAACAGCTACTTGGCACCTTCCCTCCTCAAGGAGGTCTAGGTCTTCGCGCCGGAGCTGGTCCTGCGCGGCTTCGTCGAAGGTCCGGACTCGAAGTGAACCCAAGGCGATTTCCGGAGGAAGGATTGCTTCAGCTCCGTACACCAGAAAGAAGGGTGTCTCTCCGGTTGACCGGTTTGGAGATGTCCTGTTGGCCCATAGAGTGGGCGGAAGCTCTTCGATCCAATTGGCTCCATGTTTTTTCAAGTGCTCAGAAGTGTGCGTTTTAAGTCCTTTAAGGATTTCAGCATTTGCTCTCTCGGCTTGGCCATTGCTGGCTGGATGAGCTACGGAGGCGTAGCAAACTTGTATGCCGAGGTCTTCGCAATATCCTTGGAATGCGGAGCTTGTGAATTGGGTCCTATTATCAGTGATGATTTTGTTTGGGACTCCAAATCTGCATACAATGGACTGCAAAAAGTTGATAGCAGATTGCTTGTTGATTGTCACAACTGGAGTTGCTTCCGGCCACTTGGTGAACATGTCAATGGCGACGTACAGGAACTTGTAACCTCCGACGGCTCTTGGGAAAGGTCCCAAGATGTCCATCCCCCACACAGTGAAGGGCCATGTAGGAGGTATCATTTGTAAGGGCTGAGCTGGTGTGTGAATTTGCTTTGCATGAAATTGGCATGCTTCACATTTCTTCACCAGCTCAGTTGCATCCTGGAGTGCTGTAGGCCAGTAGAAGCCATGCCGAAAGGCTTTACCAACCAATGTGCGGGAAGACGCGTGGTTCCCACACTCGCCTCCATGGATTTCTGCGAGGAGCTCACAGCCTTCTTCCCTTGTGGTGCACCGCATTAGGATGCCGTTGGCACCGCGCCGGTAGAGATCCCCTTCTACCAACGTGTATCTTTTAGCCAATCTGACTACCCGGTCAGCGGATACATCATCATCAGGAAGGATGTTGTCTTTCAAGTAGTTCCGGATCTCCGAGATCCATGCATCGGAACTAACTTGAGCATTTGAGTCTTGCGTGCTGGGTTGCTCGGAGCTTCCGGCAGCACCTACGACCCTTGATGGCTGCCATGGTAACAGGGCCATCGGGATCGTCAGCTTAGGGATGCTGATCTCGCCCCCTTCGCTCAGTTTGGCAGGCTCAGCTGTGGGTTTCGACAATCTCCAGACAAAAGTTCCATCAGGAGCCGAAGCTCTGTTTGGCGCTTTCGTCGAGAGTTCGTCGGCTTCAGCGTTGTGGGCACGCTGAACATGGTGGAGATCTAGGACTTCAAAGTCCTTCTGAAGCCTCTGGACTTCAAGGAGGTAAGCAGCTAGCTGGAGATTATTGCAGGAGCATTCACCCTTCACCTGCTTAATGATGAGTTGTGAATCTCCCTTGACCAGCAATTGCTTGACACCATATGACACTGCCACCTTTAGTCCGTAGATGAGTGCTTCATACTCTGCCATGTTGTTGGTTGCCTTGAAGTCAAGGTGTACCATGTATTTCACCTTCTCCCCAGTCGGTGCAAGGAGAAGGATTCCAGCTCCGGCCCCCTGCTTCTGCATGGAGCCATCGAAGTAGAGGGTCCAGTGAGGCTCGATGAAGGTTGGAGCTTGATGCTCCGTCTTCTGCTCACTGGGGCCCCCAGTGTTTGATGGAGAGGGAGTCCATTATGCCACAAAATCTGCCAATGCTTGACTCTTGACTGCTTGCCTTGAAATAAATTCAAGATCAAATTTAGCCAATTCCGCTGCCCATTTTGCAATATTCCCAGTTGAATTGGGATTATGCAAAATTGCTCGAAGTGGGTAAGAGGTCACCACTGAGACTTTATGAGCTTGGAAGTAATGGCGAAGCTTCCTGTAGGCAATAAGAACTGCATAGAGCAGCTTATGCAACTCTAGGTATCGAGTCTTGGCATCATGTAGTACTTCACTAATGAAGTACACTGGGCGCTGAATGGTTCGGACCCTCCCGGAGGGGTCCGGAGCTTCCTCTTCACTGACCCGGATCCTCTCGGAGGAGTCCAGATTTACTTCAGGGACCTCCGGGTTCTGACTGGAGGAACCCGGAGCTTCCTCAGAAATGACATGGACCCTACTGAAGGGGTCTAGGTCTCCTGAAGCGACTTCTTGTGGATTCGAATATGGGAGCTGGGACCCAGACTCGCTTTCAGGAACCTCCGAACCCTCCCGAAGGGGTCTGGATTCCTGAGTATGGGGTAGTTCTGGTCTCTCCGCAACCAGAACCATACTGACGACTTCGTCAGTAGCTGAAATATAAAGCAACAAAGGCTCACCAGGGTTCGGAGCTACCAGAATTGGTAGGGTGGTGAGGAACTGTTTCAGCTCCTGGAATGCCTTTTCTGCTTCTTCAGACCATTGGAATGGTCCAGACTTCCTCAATAACTTGAAGAAGGGGAGTGCCCATTCCGCCAGTCTTGAGATGAACCGGCTGAGGGCTGCTAGACATCCAGTTAATTTTTGGACGTCCTTGATGCGGGTTGGTGGCCGCATGTCTTCAATGGCCTTAATCTTCGCCGGATTAGCTTCTATGCCCCGGTGACTTACCAGGAAACCAAGAAGTTTTCCGGAGCTAACCCCGAAGACACACTTGTCTGTGTTTAGCTTTGTGCGGGTGGCCCGTAGCTTGTCGAAGACAGCCTGCAAGGTGTCAAGGAGTGACTCCTTGTTCCTGACCTTGACCACGATGTCATTGACGTACACTTCCACTATGTCTCTAATAAGTTCTTCAAAAGTTTTGTACATAGCTTGTACAAAAGTTGAAGATGCACCCTTGAGACCAAAGGGCATGGCTGTGTAACAATACAATCCATCTACGGTGATGAATGAAGTATGCTCTTCATCTTCCCAAGACATCCTAATTTGATGATATCCGGAATATGCATCTAGGAAACACAGTAATTCACACCCGGAGGTGGAATCCACTATATGATCTATTCTAGGTAGTGGGAATGGATCTTTTGGACATGCCTTATTTAGTGTGGTGTAGTCGATGCACATCCGAAGCTTCCCGCCGGCCTTGGGCACAACGACTGGGTTTGCCAGCCATTTTGGATGGAAGACTTCTCGGATGAATCCGGCTTCGAGCAACTTCTTTACTTCTTGTCGGATGAAGTTCTGTCGCTCTACGGATTGCTTCCGAGGCTTCGGATGCACAGGCCGAGCATCGGGGTAGATCTTCAGATTGTGCTCAATCACTTCCCTGGGGATCCCAGTCATTTGTGACGGTTGCCAAGCAAACACGTCGACGTTAGCCCGGAGGAAAGTGATGAGCGCGAGTTCCTATTTGTCGTTCAATCCTCCTGATATACGGGTGGTCTAAGCAGCATTGGAACCAATTTGGACGACTTTGACGGGAATGTCGGTGTCGTCGCTTGGCTGCACTCGAGGTGCAGAAGCCGAGCCTCGTTGACGAATGCTCGGGGGTTTTGGAGCTTGCTCCTACCTGGAGTCCTCCTCTTGCGCCGTGGTGAGCGCATGGAGCTCTTCCAGTGCAGTTACTCCGGCAGTGCGATCTCCGCGGATCCGAAGAACGCCTACTGGCGTTGGCATCTTCAACACCAGATAGCCATAATGAGCAGCCGCCATGAATTTGTACAGGGCAGGTCTACCCAAGATGGCATTGAAGGGTAAGTTGATCTGCGCGACATCGAAGACCAACTTCTCGGTGCGGTACTTCTCCCGTGTCCCGAAGGTAACAGGGAGAGTAATAGCTCCGAGTTGGGTGATAGCCCCCGGACCTACTCCGGAGAAAGGTCGAGAGGGGTGGAGATCCGAAGGTCGGAGCTGAAGCTTAGTGAAAGCTTCGAAGCTGATGAGGTTAAGCCCCGAACCTCCGTCTACCATGATGTGGTGGAGCTGGATGTTGTTGATGGTAGGAGATACCATCAAGGGTAACTGTCCTGCTCCAACCATGCTCCGGGGACAATCCGAAGCATCAAAAGTGATGGTTGTGTCCATCCACTTTCGGTGAGGTTCCGGCCTGACTGTAGGAGCTACAGCGGCCATATCCCGATGCATAGTCTTGATGACGCGACGGGAGGTGATATCCCATGATCCACCAAAAATGTTGTTCATGGTCTTCCGAAGCTCGTTGTTAGAGACATCAGAATCATCGTCGAGGGAGGTGTAGACGGCCTTTAGGACCTTTTTGGGATCCTGGAACCCCAACTCCTCTTCTACCGGAGCTTCGTCGACTTTTTGCTTTCCTTGCCTCTGTCGGAAAGGAGATTCCTCCCGGCGCTTGTTGTAGCGCTCAGCAAGGTTTTGGACCTCCCGGCAGTCTTCCAAACTGTGGCTGCCCGTTTTGGTAATGGGACACCACACTTTGGGTTTGCCACCATCTTCAGAAGATGGTCGAGGTCGCTCCCCGGGGCGTGGCCCCCGGCCACCCGGAGCTGCAGCAGCTGCAACGTTGGATGTGCCGGTCGACGGCTTCTTCTTGCCGTTGGTCTTCTTTTTCTTATTGCCACCCCCGGAGGTAGCGGCTTCTTCTTTGGGGGATTTCTTGTGACCCTTCGAGGTTGGTTTGGAGTGCATCTCATGGCCCTCCGCAGCTCGGGCACATTTGTCAGCCAAGCTGAAGAGTTCCGTGACACTAGTGATCTCCTTGATCGCCAGTTTCTCCAACATCTTCTTGTCCCGTACGCCCTGTCTGAATGCCACAATGACAGAGGCACTAGAGATAGAAGGGATAGTGTTTCGTACCTGAGAGAACCTCTGGATGAATGAACGCAAGGATTCTCCCCCTTTTTGCACGACCGCAAAAAGGTCTAGTTCAGTGCCTGGTCGGGTGTATGAACTCCCGAAGTTGGCAGTGAACTGATGGCACAGCTCCTCCCAACTCTTGATAGAGATGGGTGGAAGGCTCATAAACCAGGACTGGCAGTCCCAGTTAAGGCCACTAGAAAGTAATTGGCCATCACGGCCTCGTTTCATCCAGCTGCCAAGATTGCAGTGGAGTATATCTGAAGAAATTCGGCGGGATTGACAGTCCCGTCGAATTTTTCCGACAGGTGAGGCCGAAACTTCTGTGGCCATCTAACCATGCGCAGGTGCATGGCCAAGGCTGAACAGCCTCCTCCTACTCCTTCAGGAGTAGAAAGGTCCTGAGCTTCCCGTCTTTCACGGGCACGCTCAATATGGACTCGGCCATCCTGCTGGTGGTATCGGCGATCAAGCTCCGCCCGAAGGTCATGAGTCGAAAGCCTGAATACCGTGTGAGTACGTCGTGCCCCGGAGGGCAATGACGTCACTTGTTGTGACGCAGCACGTCTCCTGCTATTGGAGACGTGCGGGCCAAGTCTACCAGACAAAGTCCGCCGCTGCGACGGGGCTCGTCCTGAAGGAGGAGGACCCTGGTTGCTGAGGCGTTCGGCTGCTGCTGCAACCAAATGCTCCACATCGGCCCTCCACTGCTCCAGTGCATCCCGGGATGCATCCGGAGGTGGTGGGCGTTGGAGAAGAGCACGCGCTGCATGAAGCGCGTGTTCCGGGTTGTCATGATTTGCCGACGCAGTGATTGACGCGGGCGCACCATCACGCTGCCGAGCACGATTTGCTGGAGGAGACGGTGGTGGTGGGAGTGTGACTCCTGCTGGTGCTGAGGCTCCTGCTGGTGGCTGCATATTGGAGGGATTGCCTCCAACAGCCTGAATAGCAGGTTGACCGTTGGATGATCCAGTAGCTGAGTTCACCATTCTCGAAATCTCAGGCGCCCCTACCTGGCGCGCAAACTATCGGTGATTTGGAACCGGCAGATCTCCCTACACTGCTAAAGTGATAGGGGAGTTTGATGTTCGGTATGGGCGCGCGGAGATTCAAGAAGGTGAGTAGGAATTGACACAGGAGACACAAGAGTTTACATGGTTCGGGCCGCCTGAGCGTAATACCCTACTCCACGGGTGTGTTGGTGTTGTATTAGTTGTTTGAGCTTGTGTTGAGCGTCAATGGCGTGTGTGTCTCTAGGCCCTTGAACGTGTCGTCAGCCTGTCCTTTTATAGTACAAGGGCAGGACGTTACAAGTTAGCCTGGCCCGACATGTGGCCCCGGCGGTTACTAGTATTGACACTTATTTAACACATTTAATTGCTCTTAATGACCCTATAATGGGCTTTGACAGCACCGTTATTGGTGTTAAGATCGTCCGTTTAAGTATCATTAATATGGTATTAATGACACTTAATCGGGTCTTGAAGTCCTTGATTCCCCTTTGAAGATCCGGAGCCATTGTGGGGTCTTCCGGAGGTTAGAGGCTGAAGATCCGATGGTTGGACACGTGGCAGCTCCGGAGCATACTGTGGAAACAGGTAGCTCCAGGGCTACCCGACACGTGTCAGGTCCGGAGCTTCTCTCGGTTTGGGGCTAAGTCCGGAGGTGCCATTTCGGTACATGGCCCGGAGCTTCCCCCTTGTGGGCGGTAGCTCCGGTTTGGTAGTACACGTGGCGACCCAGGGATTAACCATGTTGGAGAAGCGGGTCCGGTTATGTCTGACATGTGGGCCTTCGAGGGTCTTCAAACCAAGTAGATGATTTTCCTTTGAGATCTTTATAACCTCAAGGGGTGTACGGTTTCTAGGGTACTGACAATCTTCTTTTCATGATGGCTCCCAAGAACTAGGGTTTGGAGGTCTTTCAGAAGTGGAAAAGAGATGAGAAGTTGTGGTGTTGGGTTGTTTATATAGGGGTGGAGGTGTAGTGTTTGATGGGTTTCGAGTTTGCGGGTGGGTGGAGGCGGTGTGGGGTCCCACATGGGATCCAAAAAGGTTAGACCCGACGTCCTTTGGCCCTCTTAAGGTAAAAACCTAAAAAAAAAGTCGTGGGGGAAAAGATTGAATCGGAGTTGCGAATACGGGATAAGTCTGCAATAGACCGAACTAGTCCGATAGCTAGTCACAGAAAAATGGGACAAGTCTAGCTGAAATCGGACAAGTCAGATTTTAGTAAGAGAGCAACACAGACAAGTTTGGCAGAAAACAAACAAGTTCGATCAAGTCCGGGGACTTGGCGAAATTTTCAAAGGATGGGGTGAACGGACTAATCCGCACTAGACCGGACAAGTCCGAAAATAGAACAGAGAGAAAACGGACTTGTTCGCAGCAAAAATGGACATGTCCGAAGAGAGGTCTGAGAGAAATCAGACTAGTCCACAACAAAACAGACAAGTCCGCAATTCTCAGAACTATTGAGTGTGGTTTTGCTTCTAATTCATAAACTTGTTCCTTTTTATGTTACTTAATTTTAAACATTTATTAGAATGTATGCAATGCATGATGGATGAAAATGAGGGTGTTACAAAACAACCTCCCTTAAAATGAATCTTGCCCTCGAGATTTGACACAAAAGGAAAGAGATAGGGAAAATCCTTCTTGAGATCATCTTCAAGCTCCCAAGTTGCTTCCAATTCTTTATGATGCTTCCATTGTACTTTACACCATCTAATGAACTTTTTTCTTGTGACCCTCTACTTGGTTTCCATGATTGTACTGTTGCTCGACATAAGTCAAATCTGCCTCTAATTCCAATTATTCCATTGGCACTTGTTCTTCCAGTACCCTCAAGCACTTCTTGAGCTATGAAACATGAAACACATCATGGACATCTGAAAGGTGTGTTGGCATCTCCAGTTTATGTGTTACTTCTCCACGTTTGGCCAAAGTTCTGAATGGTCCAATATAGCAGGGTACCAACTTGCCTCTGACGTTAAACCGCTTATGACCTCACATAGGTGATACTTTAAGATATACGAAGTCTCCCACTTGAAAGGCTAAGTTTCTTCGCCTATTATCCGCATAGCCCTTTTGTCTTGTTTGGGCGGCCATCAAATTTTCGCGTATTATCTGAACTTGCTTTTCAGCCTCTTGCAACACATCCAGTCCAAACACTTGGCTCTCTCCTGTCTCATTCCGATACAAAGGTGTCCTACCTCACCACTAGTATAGCACGACCTTGCTGCACCAGTATTGTTAGAGCGAACTTGATTTTGGGCATTGGTAGGAAAGTTGGCGTCGGACGCTTGAGGCATTGGAGGACGAGGTGCTTGCTTGGTGGGGCGTTGCTGCATTGGTTGAGCTGGACGCGATGGAATAGCGGCGCGATATGCAGGATCCGAGGGGTTGTAGTATGGCGCATTGGGTGGTGCAAAGCGGGGGTGAACGTTGCTTTCTTGCGGCTGTCTTTTATATAGTGCTTTCCTCTTAGTTTCATGCTCCATCTCACGAACTTTGTTCTCAACCATAATTGCTTTGTCCACAAGCTGCTGAAAGTTGGCATAATCACAGTTGAGCAATTGCACTTAGATCTCATTGTTATGGCCCCTCATAAACAAATATTGCTTCCAGCTGTCCCGGCTGACATCTTCCGGCGCATACCTTTAAAGTTAAGTGAATTTACCAAGATATTCACTCACGCTTGATCTTCCTTGCCTCAAGTTCTCAAATTCTTGCCTCTTTAGGATCATAAAACCTTTTGGCTCATAATGAGAATGGAAGCTCTCCTTGAATTCAGCCCAAGTGATCCTCTTCAGATTCTCATGGGCGTTGCATAAAAAATCCCACAAATCCTCAGCTGCTCCAACTAGTTGATGAGAAGCAAATAGGACCTTCTCCGGGTTGTTGCATTGGACAATAGCAAGCTTCTTCTCCACGGACTTCAACCAATCATCCGCCTCCATTGGATCAATAGCTTGAGCAAAAGTGGGTGGCCTGGTCCTCATAAACTCACCCAACCGGTTATGAGGTGGTGGGGGTGGTGGCGATGGAGGCATGTGGGGCTGATTGTTGTTGTTACTAGCCTGCAGCTATCCCATAGTTTGTATCATACTCTGCATGAGCTGGTTTTGCATAGCCAATAGCTGCTCAAGATTGATATCTCTATGAGTAGGTCCTTGCCCATTGTTGTTCTGAGGTGCTCCATTGTTCTCCTCCTCATCATTGGCATCTTTCTAGTTGCGAGTCCTCACCATCTGGAGAAAAGCAAGAGATAGAAGAGTTTAGAAAATGTACCTAACTATATGCACCAAGGGATATGAGACTAAACAACTAAATATACAAGCCTATATGGACATGGCAATGCTAAAGCACCCCACAATCATCTACTACGCACACAAGCAACATATATAGCAATCAACACACCAAACAAATCACAACACTTCCTAAGTGCCCCTATGTGCTCTAAAGTGTCCATTCTATCTAGGTTGCGTCCTACGGTCAACCTGTGGCTCCTATACCAATTTGTGACACCGGTTCTGAAAAATGAACCAAGTGCAATATATGTGTGCTCCGGGATGTTTAACACACATACACAAGTGATTCAAAAATGATAAACATATGATAACCAAAGAAGGAAATTAATTAAGAAGTATTTTTATTACAATATTTGAATAATCCACCAAATTACAACTCTAACAATCATTAATGATAATACTATTGCAGTGGAAATAAACTAAACTGAGCAAACTAAGAGAAAGGGATAGTGCGGCTCCAAGCAACACCACAGGCAAGCTGACGGTAGCACACAACCTAGTACTCCGCATTATCATCATGATACTCCCAGACATCACCTAAAACTATTAGTGGGGGAATTGCAAGGGTGAGTACATATCGCACTCAACAAGTGTGGAAATGTATGACATGTATCTTAAACAAGGCAATGATAATAAATAATGGCTAATTGCTAAAAAGTACATTTAAAATGTATAAAAAGCATTGTACTATGTCTATGTGAAGTAATCCCATCATATCGCACATAATGAACATAATATGAAACCATAATCAATTATCCATCCATATACCAAATTGTTACCACAACATCATTCATGTTCATTTATCATAACTCAATCCATAACAATAAAGAACCATAACAATCACAAATTTCCCTCTAATCATGTAGGTCATCCAGGTGCTCTTAACCGGGAGCACGGCTATCGTGATAGTTTTTAACACTCTGCAGAGTTGTATCACTTTACCCACAAGTTCGTGATTTCGTCACCCGTCAGCGACTAAAGAAACCTCCCTTATGCCAATTACACTTCCTTAGGTGTATGGCCAAGGATCACAAAATAGCCTTTACAAAGGGACTACAAACATATTCAGACCCACTGAGGTTTCACCGGTGGTGATGCCTACAACTGAGCACATCCTAAACCAAGGGTCCCCTCTTGTGCCGTTCGGATCCTAGGGCAGTCCCGCCACTATTGCAAACCCAACCGACTCCCATTCCCCGCTGCTCCAAATGATCTGAATCAATGCTGATAGTACTCCTAATTAATTGACTAAGTCGCACCCATACTTGGCCTTGTGGTGGCACTGTAGTCCTGGCCTATTTTGGCATGAGCCGGTCCTTAGATCCAAGGAAAGCAAACCACCATATCGACCAACCCAATCCACAAACGATGCTTTCTTAGATCTCCCAAATATCAAGTTACCAACTAACCATATTCATAAATTCTCATCATCCATTAATTCATAATTAAGCCATTTGGTTGTTTTCCCATCCCAATTAATTAGAGCGAATCAAAAAGGTAAAAATCCCTTCCCAACTCTCTACAATGTATCCCATACGACAAGGATGGTCAAACAATACCAGTAAACACCTATTTTTGGTTTCCCATCAAATTGACACAAGGATGCAGTTTTGCAAAGAAAACATTTAAAAATAGGATCAATATGATCAAGGACACTTTCGTTGCTCTTGAGCTTTATTGGGGCCAAAGACTTCAAAATTCTGGTACTGGAGTCCTCGACAGCACCCTCTAGCGCAGCTCCTTCTATTCTGAACGACCAACATGCAAAATACACAATTCAATCAAATAATGCTCATATAGTACTCAATATGCTATGACATGTAGGATTAATGCAATTATGTGGGAACTTGTTAATAAGTTGCTATTAATGTTTAATAACTAGTTACAAAGGTTTCTAAAAAGTTTGAACAGGTTTGGAATTGATTGAATTCAATTTGGAATTAATTCATCACAAATTAAATCTAGAGACTGGATAAGTCCGCTAGGGACCAGACTAGTCCGGCCTTCGCAGAACCAGCGATTAGGGTTTTCTTGATCTGCGAAATTTGGGAGAATTGAGGTTTAATTCCCATGGAAAAAGGAAAAGTAGAAGGTGTACCACGTGTTTAGAACTCCAAGGATCGAGAATTGAAGATGAAAATTGAATCTTGACGATCTAGGGTTGATAATTAAGAGTTGATGGAGAGTTGGGGGTGAATTGGTGATGAAGAACGAAGAATCGATGAAGATCTCGCTCGATTGATCCTCCTTCGTATTCTCCCCCTCCTTCTAGCTGATGGATCTTCTTTTGCTGATGGCTCCCACGAACTAGGGTTTGGAGGTCTTTAAAAAGTGGCAAAGAGATGAGATGTTGTGGTGTTGGGTTGTTTATATAGTGGTGGAGGTGTGGGGTTTGTTGGGTTTGGAGTTTATGGATGGGTGTAGGCCGATGTGGGTTCCCACATGGGCACCAAAAAGGTTAGACACGACGTCCTTAGGCCCATTTAAGGTAAAAACCAAAAACAAGTCATGGAGGAAAAGATTGAATCGAAGTCACGAATATCGGACAAGTCCACAAAAGACCGGACTAGTCCAATAGCTAGTCAGAGAAAAAACGGACAAGTCCGGCCAAATTAGGACCAGTCCAATTTTAGTCAGAGAGCAACACGGATAAATCCATGACTTGGCGAAATTTTCGAAGGATGGGGTGAACAGACTAGTTCGCACTAGACTGGACAAGTCCGAAAACAGAACAGAGAGAAAACCGACTAGTCCGCTGCAAAAACAGACATGTCCAAAGAGAGGTCAGAGAGTAACCGGACTAGTCCGCACCAAAAACGGACAAGTCCGCAATTCTCAGAACTTTTTAGTGTGGTTTTGCTTCTAATTTATTTTAAACTTGTTGCTTTATACGTTACTTAATTTTAACATGTATTAGAATGTATGCAATGCATGATGGATGAAAATGAGGGTGTTACAAAATTGAGTTGAGAAAAATATTGTTGAGCAATCAGCAAATAATGAGGAGATAATTTTTGATGATGCTGCTATGGAAAATATGTTGTCCAGTCTACTTAGAGGCACTGATTATTGTGGTACTTCAGTAGATGTTGATGATCCAGAAAATGTCAGAAACCAGCAAGAGTCAACTAGGTGTGCAAAGGGATTCTATGACTTATTAAATGATGCCAAAAAGGAGTTGTATCCGGGTTGTGAAAAGATGACCCAATTATCCTTCATTGTCAGGTTGTACCAGATAAAGTGTTTACCTAGTTTGAGCAAAAAACCGTGTGAGTTGAACCTTGAACTATTCTCATATGTGGTTCTAGGGGGCCACTGCATTCCTAATACACTTGAGAAAGTTCAGAAGATTGTTCGTGACCTCGTGATGGGCTACCAAAAGATTGATGCATGTGTCAATGACTGTGTGTTATTCCGGAAAGACTATTCTCTACTGGATCGATGCCCAAAATGTGGTGAATTTAGATGGAAAAATAGTACTGGTGGGGATTCAAGAGATGCTTTACCTTGTGGAAAATCCTAGAAGCTTGTAGCACTCAAGATCCTATGATACTTCCCTCTTATTCCCCGTCTTCAAAGGTTTTATATGGCAGAATCAACAGCATCAAACATGCGCTGGCACAAAGAAGAACATATTGATGATGGAATATTATGACATCCTGCATATTCGAAAGGATGTAAGGATTTTGATAGCATTTACCTAAATTTCTCATCTGATCCTCTCAACATAAGACTTGGGCTAGCATCTAATGGTTTCAATCCTTTTGGAATAATAAATGTTTCTCACAGTACATGGCCTGTGATTCTAATCCCTTATAATCTACTACCTTGGTTGTGTATGAAGCAGCCTTATTGGTTGATGTCAATGATAATTCATGGGCCAGAGTCACCTGGAAATAACATTGACGTGTATCTGCAGCCTTTGATTGATGAGCTACGGAAATTATGGTCTGATGGTGTTGAAACATACAACAGTTCAAAGAAAGAGACATTTCTCATGCGAGCTTCTATATTGTGGACAATAAATGATTTTCCAACATATGCAATGCTATGTGGGTGGAGCACAAAAGGTAAGCTAGCATGTTCATACTGCCATATAAACACTGACACCTTGTGGTTGAAACATGGACAAAAGTATTGCTACATGGGTCATCGTTGTTTCCTACCTCAAAATCACAGGTGGCGTCGAGACAAAGATTCCTTCAACAACAAGATAGAGAATAGAGAGGCTCCAACATCATTCTCTGGTGATTAAGTACTCCAGCAATAGGAGAGTTTTGATCAAGTGAGTTTTGGACTGACAAATAATAAGAGAAAGTGCACTAAGGAAAATAGATGGCATAGTTGGAAGAAGAAAAGTATATTTTTCCACCTTTCATATTGGAAGACATTGGTAATAAGGCATAACTTGGATGTCATGCACATTGAGAAAAACATTTGTGATAGAATATTGGGGATATTGCTTAATATGGATGGTAAAACAAAAGATAGTCTACAAGCTCGTCTTGATATGGAAGCTATGGGTATACGGCCAGGACAACATTTGGTGCCTATAAATTGGAAGTATGATTGTCCATAAAGATGAGAAGACCACCTTGTGTCGGTTTTTGGGTGATGTGAAGATGCCCGATGGTTATGCCTAAAACATCAAGAGATGTGTGGACATAAAAGCACGTAAGGTATCTGATCTAAAAACTCATAACTGCCATATTATATTTTAAAAGCTCCTTCATATTGCAATACGTGACATATTGCCTGAAAAGGCTGTTGCACCTTTAATTGAGTTCAGTAGATTCTTTTCTGGAATTTGTTCTAAAGAATTGGCGGAACCAGATTTGGATAAGATGATCAAACAATTTCCTAAAACAATTTGTAAGCTTGAGATGTTGCTTCCTGCTGCTTTCTTTGCTATCATGGTACATCTTCCAACCCATCTTGCCAAAGAGGTCGCTCGGGTGGACGTGTTTCTTATAGATGGACGTATCCAATGGAGAGGTAACTTGGTACATTGAAGAGGTATGCACATAACAGAGCTCACCCAGAGGGTTCAATAGCTCAGGGATATATTATGGAAGAGTTTATGACATTTTGTAGTCAGTTTTTGGACAACATCAGAACCAAGCTTAATAGGCCAGGACGTTAGGAAGCTGCAGCTAGGAATGTACCTTCTCTCAAGTCTAATCTATTTATAGAAGTTGTTAATTCTAAAAAGGTTTTAAATGGGGCCAACATACTATGGTGGAACTACATAACATCAGGAATTATATTATTTCTAATGTTGAAGAGGCCGCTCCATGGATCAAGTATGTATAACTCAGATGTTCTATACTATATCGGATCATGCTTATTGTAGATGGCTAATTTAATTTTGTACTCTTTTCAGTGAGCATTTTGAAGAGCTGAAAAAGATTCATTCTCGTGATGTTGAAAAGTGCCATAGAGATGAGTTTGTTTATTGGTTTCAAAAACGAGTAAGTACATACAAGTTTTTACTTTGATGAAATATTTAACAAATATGTGTTCTGAAGTTGGTTTTTTGATGATCTGTTTTATACTAATGTGTACAGATTATGACCTTACACAAAGAAGGCAAAGTAACCGATTATTTGGATGCGTTATATAGAGCACCTGATCGTCGGGCACGTTTTTTTAGTCGATCATTCATAAATGGCTTCTTCTTTTGAACTGCAGAGGTGGAAAAAGATTTACGTACGCAAAACAAAGGTGTTGTTGTTCGGGATGGTGATTATGAGTGGTTTGGAGTAATTAAGAAGATGATTTCAGTTGATTTTGAAAAAATTCAAGAGGTTCTGTTATTTGAATGTGACTGGTTTGACCGGCCTTGTTCCGGCCAGAGCCATAGCAGAGGCTAAAAAATGAATCATTACGGAATGATAGATGTTGACACTACTCTTTCTCAATTTAAGTATGAGCCTTACATTCTAGCCACCCAATCAGAACATGTTTTTTACGTTCAAAGTATGAAGCAACCTAAATGGTCTACAATTGTTAAAAGGAAGCCACAAAACCTTTTTGCCATGCCCCTAGGAGACAGTGAAAATAATGTTACTAAGATGATGGAGGCTGAGACATTTGAAGATCGCCGCCACCAGGATATTGCGGCCCTCGGCACCGAGCACCTGGGCCATTGTCTCAAGCAACCTCTAGAATCTGTCGAACAGCCTGTCGAACAGCATCTCGAGCAGCTCCTTGTTGAGCCTCTCGAGGGAGCAGCAACACTATTTCTTGCAGGGTGGCTCCCTCAGCGGGTTTGGCAGCGGAACGTTGGCCATGGTGAGTTGTCTCCACGGAGAAGACGAACGAAGAGAGAAGAGGAGAGACTGATGGCGCCTTAGTCTATGCAGAGAAGCAAAATGGAGACGGTCTTAGCAGCGAAGTGTGTTTCTTATATTAAAAGCGTGTCTCTCCCCGGGTCTCCTTTAGCGTCGTGATTTTCTCCATTTTGGCTTCGGTTCACTACTGTTGATATCACACATCACTGAACTTAGAGCACATCCACTCGATAACTAAATTATTCATATGTCCAGAAAATAAGCAAATCCTTCCTTATGATTCCCGAGGAACACGATGAACACATCACACACAATCATTCGTTCACACAATGGTCAAATTTTTAAAATATATCGTGAGGCCAACAATTGTGTTCCGTGGTGATAGATCCTAACGCCACGAACTAGTACAACCGTGGCAACAGTCCTAATACAACGATTGTGTTCCGTGGCGATAGATCCTAATGCCACAGACTGGTTGTAGGGAGCGGAATCCCGACATCCGAGGATCTCATTGGGTGGTGTCGTGCGAAGCGAAACCCAACAGTTATACAAGAATAGAACCTGAATAAGTACAAGACGAAGTCTTTTATTTATCATACAGCGGAAGTTTTTACAATACTAGCGGAAATAAAGAAATATATATATATATATATATATATATATATATATATATATATATATATATATATATATATATATATATATATCATAGATACGCTCTCAGCACTAGCTATGCAAAAGCAAAGTTATCCATGCCTTGGATACTTTGCACTAGCAACACTCAATTAGGGCGGCGTGCAGGGTTCCCACTCGGCTGTACACCCTAGAGGGGGTGTAGCCTCCTCATCAAACCCTTCATCAATTGTATAACCTGCAAAAACTCATTAACTGCAAACGTGAGCATAAGGCTCAGCAAGACTAACCCGTCTCACTAGACATATGCAGTGTGAATACTAAGCATAGGTAAGGAATGGCATAGATGACTCGCCTACAAGTGGATCCTTATAATCATGTTTTAAGTAGCAAATGACATTCTCCAAGCACGGCACATCATGGGCTCCACAATCAAACAAGAAACGCTTTACCGATGATATGACATGCTCAGAGCACATAATGCTATTACAGCTAAAGCATGGGGAAATTGTAAACTTTTAATTGTAATATCTCTAAATCATACATGGTGGCAAAGTAATTATAATTCGATACAATATGATGTTCTGGCTTCTTTAGTATTTAAAACGTCACGACTCAGTGAACAAGTGGTACTCTATTACTACGAGGGACAGTGATTGCAATCAGGACACACCCGGACAACACAACACATACGTCGTTCGGAAGAGTCAGCGAGCACACCTGTACCTACATAACACTTCAGTACTAGGCGTATATTTCCACCTTTCACAAGAAACTCGAACGCCGAACCCATCTCACCTCCGCAAAAAGAAGGTCTCCGCACGGAACACCTCATGTGTCTGCCGACCGATTTACACCTTACTATCCTCAGCCCACCCCTATCGATGGTGAGTTAGTGGGCCTCGACACCCCAGTTATCAAGTTACATCAGTTTATTGGATTCCATATGTCCATTATATTGCCAGTACAATTCAAGCTTGTCCGAAGGGGCCGCACACGAAACGGGCCTTAGTCGACACATGCAGGGCTATACGACCGAGACTCAATTCTCGTCGCTTCCTATCCATTCCCTGTGCGGTCTCCATTTCATTATATTCTGCCATTTTGTATCTAACCAATCCTGTGAGATATGTCCTACATCTCTCGCGAGTAGATTCCAACTACTCGACTTCTACCGAATTTCCTATGCATTAGCAAAGAAGTTACTACAAGTCAAACTAAAACTCGTTCCAACCAATCCCTGGGATTTTTGGACATGCAAGTGGAGTATCAATCACCCTATACGTAATGCACACATCAAACTTATGACATAAGGTGATAAAGACTATAAAAACTCTGTAAAGCTTTTAAATGCAAACCGGGGCTTGCCCTGTTGCAGGTCAGAGTCTGAGTTAATAACTTGAAGGTGCTCTTCCAAGGCTTCTGGCTCCTCCTCGACTTCGGTCACTATACGATATGCATATAACATGTATATAAATGACTTTGAAAAATAATCATTACCAAAACCATAATTTAATCCATGATGAACATTATATGATAGAAACCTTAATTGGCTTTGGAACTTCGATGGTAGATACTAGGGAATATGATCAAGGCTCTTGCAATGAACAGGAGATGATCAAAGTAGATTGTGGTCTCCAAAATTATGGCAAGCAATCAAATTCCAAAAATTCTAGAGAGGAAACTGTAGCTTGAACCTAGCTAACAGTTGATAATCAAGATAGAGGAAGTTGTCCTGGTTCTAGCAAAATTTGTTTCATAATTTTCTAAGCTTTCGTGAAGGATTTATTGAATTTCTAAGTTGGCAATACTTTCTGGAATTATTTATATTTTAATTTTTGGCTTTTAAATAAATAGTCAGTTTAATTATTTATATTTATATTTTAATTTCTAAGATTAGGACTATGATATTAGGTCAATTAAATCCAAGATTTTTACAGGAATTAGTTTATCACAAATGGAAGATTCAGTCCAAATTTGGGACATAATAAAGTAACTGAACATCTGTGAAAATTCAATAACTAAAAAAGGTAATTGAACTATACAGAGGGTTAAACAGGTGCAATGGCTCCCAAACTTTTGCTGCTAGTCAAGAATAGGACAAAGAGTTTTATCTGAGTTTTGGGGATTTTTCCAGCGGCTACCTTGTCTGTAAAAATTGTATTTGCATTTGGGAAGATTATATTCTACAGAATTTAACTGTGAGTTTCACAGAACCTAACTGGTACTGACAGAAACTAGAGCTCAAGGGCTTTCAAACAAAATTTGTTTGAAGATTTTCGGAGCATCCTACAGAAATTTATGGATTTTCTAAATTGGAGTCAAATCTGGAATTAATTTCTAATTTGAATTAAACCGCGGGCCCCACCGATTTAAAATGGACCAATGGCATTTAAACCACACGGGGGCCACAGATATCACCGCGTAGCCACAACAGATCCCGTGGCCACACCCGATCTGACGGGGTTGATAGACGCTGACACGTGGGACCCACCGCGTCGTCTTCCACCTCCCGACGCGGGCGGCGCGCGGGGCTCCCGCGACGGCGCTCTCCAGCGAGCCTCGCCGATTTTGAGTTCCCGGCCACCGCAGCTCCTACACTTGGGCACCCAACCATAAAATCACGTGCCGAGCACGATGGTGGGGTCGGGGAGGTCTGTTGACGGTAGGAAACCACGGTGCATCGGCGGCGGCCGCCGCTAAGGCTCCGACTATGTCGGAACTGCCGCTCTGTGGCTAAAACCCTACTAAAAAGGCTGGGGAAGTCTCCTAGAACCACGAGGAACGTGATGGGCAGGTGATATCGTCGTGTAACGGTCGGCAAAGCAGTCGTCGACAGCGACAGAGGCACTTCTTAACGGCGGAGGGAATAACTCGCGATTCTTGAGCTACGATCGATCGTTTTCGGTGATTCCAGTTCGAGAGGGTGCGCGAAGAAGTGTAGAAACTATTTGCTAGCAATTGTGGAGAGTGATTAAGTGTGGAACTCGAATTGAATGAAAAACCGAGCGCGTTCATAAGCTTCGGCCAAGAGAAAAACCTAGCTAACTTGCTCGATACTTATGTAACCAAGGAACGGCTTTGACCGTTGCGTAGAGTGTGTCCCGGCGCACCAGTTTGCTATGGGGGTCAAAGCAAAAAACTGCGTGCAATGGCCTGGTAACGTGGAGCAGGGACGGCGCGTGGTGAACACGACGGCGACCTTCGGTGTAGCCCCAAATTATCGGCCAAACCGTCAACTATGCAACGAAAGCATTGATCCAGAGGACAGAGGAGGAAGAGAGGATCAACCTAGCCGTTGGAGGCTTGGCGCGAGAGGTCTCCGGTTGGCCAGCAACGGGCGCGCGGCGCCGGCGGTCGGAAGCTCGCGCGCGGAACGAAAATGGTGCAATCCGTCGGCTCAGCGAGAGGGGAGGCGATAAGGGCGACTGGGAAGTGATAAGGGAGAGCCAGGGCGCCATTTATAGAGCTCAACCGACGGTGGATGGCTGCTTTCACGCTGGGCATGCACACCGTCGCGGTGGCGCGCGCAGCGCGCGTTGAAATGTGGCTGCACGTGGGCTGCTGACTGGTGGGCCCCGCCAGACAGCCCACAACTACTGCTATTTTAGTAATTCACTTAAAAATAGTAAATGAACTCCAAAAATTATGAAACTTCAGGGATAAGTCAAGAAAATTGTGATGAACACAATGGTGTGTTTAGATCTTTATGTTCAAGTATATTTTGACCATCTTTTGAATTTGAATTTAAACTTGATTCAAACTCGCTAAGCGTCTCGAATAAAATAACAAATGAGTTCCTAAAATCTTGAAATTTTGCAGGCAAGCTATTAAGAATATTAGAAGGCAAAGGAAAAATTTAGAGCCTCTAATTTGAACGTTTTTGGCAGGGCCCATTTAGTACTGCACTTTGAGTTGCCTTAATAAACTTCATCCAAATAATTCTAATGTTTGAAAAGGGGTGAATAGAATTATTCTAGAATTAGTGGTGAAGTCCAATACTCACGTTAATAAAATTTAACCATGAGTGCATGAAAGGTTTGGATGGTATTAAGTTCATGTGTACCACTATATTGGATTTTTAATATAGTTGATCACAAAACTCATAACTGAATTCACATGCCACAAAAGTGGGGTTTTACATTCCTCCCCCCTTAAAAGAATCTCGTCCCGAGATTACAAAAGAAGGCAAAAGAAAAAGATCTAATGAACATATGCCGCTAACAAATCCGGATAGTTCGTTCTAAGATACTCCTCGCTTTCCCACGTGGCTTCCTCGGCACTGTGGTTGCTCCACAAGACCTTGTAGAAACGCAAGGTGCGGCTTCTTGTGGTGCGAGTCTTCTCATCGACGATCTGAGTTGGATGTTCGGAATAAGTGAGATCTGGTTGGAGAGCTTCCAAATCTTCTACACGGACATCAGCGGGAGTTTTAAGACATTTCTGTAACTGGGAAATGTGGAATATATTGTGAACGCCTGAAAGCGACGGCGGTAACTCCAATTGGTATGCCACAGGTCCGCATTGTTCTAGGATTGCGAATGGCCCAATAAAACGTGGAGCTAGCTTCCCTTTTACTCCAAATCGATGAACCCCTTTCATCAGAGACACACGAAGATAGAAGGGATCCCCACGTTGAAGTGAAGTGGTCGACGTCGTTTGTCCGCATAGCTCTTCTGACGAGACTGAGCAGCTTTGAGATTGGCTTGAATAGTGCAAACTTGCTCTTCGACTTCTTTTATTAAGTCGATGCCATATACCACTCGTTCACCAGATTCGCACCAGTTCAAGGGTGTGCGACACTTCCGGCCATAAAGAGCTTCATATGGCGCCATCTGGATGCTAGCCTGGTACCCGTTGTTGTACGAAAATTCCGCCAATGGTAGATGATGATCCAAATTCCTACCATAGTGGATGCCACAGGCACGAAGCATGTCCTCTAGCACTTGATTAACCCGTTTGGTTTGTCCATCAGTCTGAGGATGATAAGTCGAGCTTCGAATCAATTTGGTACCCAGTGCATCATGGAGATGCTCCCAAAAGCGAGCAACAAAAATAGATCCACGATCTGAAATGATAGTACGGGGTACTCCGTGTAGACACAAAATTCTGGAGATATAAAGTTCTGCATACCGCTTTGTATCATAATCCACACTGACCGGTATGAAATGAGCTGATTTGGTCAGTCGGTCAACGATCACCCAAATTGAGTCGTGCTTATGGAGGGTGGAAGGCAACCCAACAATGAAATCCATGATGATATCCTCCCATTTCCAAGCTGGTATGCTTAAAGGTTGAAGTTGTCCAGCTGGCTTCATATGGTCGGCCTTCACTCGCCGGCACGTATCACACTCGGATACGTATTTAGCTACTTCCCTCTTCATCCGAGTCCACCAGAATTTCTTCTTCAAATCTTGGTACATCTTGTTACTTCCCGGATAAATGGAATATTTGGACAAATGAGCTTCGTCTAGTATCTTCTTTCTAAGCTCCAAGTTTCGTGGTACCACTATACGGTTGTTAAACCAGAGGGTACCTTCATCGTCACTTCGGAAACATTTCATCTCCCCCTTCTCCATTCTTTGCCCAATATGCGACATCCCCTTGTCCCCCTTCTGAGCTGCCATAATATCCTCCTTGATAGTAGGAATGAGAGCTAGGTTGTAGAGTGCCCCATATGGAACCAAGTAGAGACTCGGTTATTCTTCTTCCATGGAGTTGATGGAAAGACTGTTGACATGGGACTTGCGGCTCAGTGCATCTGCGACTACATTCGCCTTGCCTGGATGGTAGTGGATCTCAATCTCATAGTCCTTGATCAACTCTAACCATCTTCGTTGTCGCATATTCAAATCCTTCTGGGTGAAGATGTATTTCAAGCTCTTGTGATCAGTGTAGAGGTGTACTAGATTAATCCAATATCAATTGATTCAAGAAAATCTGCAAACTGGAAGTGATCACAGTTCTAAATCAGCTGACCTTCCTGTATCAATCCAAAAGTTTCATACAGGAAATGCCAGAGTTAAGAGTTAAGTTGAACATAAAAGTTGTAGTACACTTCAAAACCTTTCCAGATTGTACTCATACAGCTCCAGGTGAACTAATATGAAGAATCTATACAGGTTTTAAGTTGACTCAAGTGTTCTGGAAATTTTGACAGAACCTCCCCTGTATATGGGCTTACCTCCACATTCTATACAGGTTTATCATGATAAGATATTGAGGTAATGACAAAATAAACATTGTATAACATCGCGTTTACAATCCAGAAATAAAAGAGTTCCACCCCAAAAACTTTGTTAAACAGGTATCGCGCACAAATTCACAACCCTGTGCAAACTGTTCCAAGTTCTGGACTGCAAGAACCAAGTTTGAAACAAATGGAATTAGGCATAGCTACACCCAGATTCAGGTCAGGAGTGACAAATAAAGTTGATAGAGGACTTACTAATATTTCCAGAAATGTATATATGGGACCATGTCACTATTCTGGATTAAGAGCTATAACTATCCGAACTTAACAGTTGAACTGACTGGTTTGCACCAGCAGTCCTGCAGTTCACTGTGTTGACTTCCCAATTTGGTCTAACTCCAACACAAATCAGGAAAAACGTCCCATAAATAACTTGTAAAGCTCCTCCTACCCTTTCCAAACATGTATCACAATAAGGCAGTGGATTTTTCTACAGGAATTTATAGCAAAAATACAGAGACTGGTACAATGGTAAGGTTATCTGGAGCAGTTACAATACACCCCAGATTTCAACAGATTATCAAGCCTTTCTGTCTTTATGGTCAACAGAAAAGTTATAGAGATCTTCACGAGCTTTCGATCCATATATGATACTCCTATACTATCTATTAAATAACCAAGATTAAAATCCAGCGAAGTCGAGCCAACTTCTGCCAGAAAACAAGAATCTTGATTCTATTTATTCTATCGAGTCGAAACCCTTTTTGCGGAGCCCAAACATACCAGCATCTGATATTTGGACTTTCCAAAGCATTATGCATCCATTCTGTCGGTGGGGATGGTCTAGTATCATGTTTGATACTGACAGTACTACGTACCTCACCAAAGAAAATTCTATCCGGTATTTCCGGTTACGTCTATAGGTGGTTCCTATATCGTTCTCTCGCAAACGGCTTCTACACGGTCTTCTACCGTAGTTAATGCTGCAAAAGACAAACAATCCCCTTTCACACCTTCACACCTCAAGGGCGGCACGGGGAAACACGACAGGCAGTCACAATAATATCCATATGAAAATAAATGCATACGACTCTGGTGTGAGTTGTCCTCGAGCGAGGCCATGTCTCGAGGTATTGTAAATACGTCTGTACAGCAAAGACTCCCGTACGATCCGGCTTATACATGCTCGGGCATACGTGTTTCCCATGCTCCCATAGAACATGAATAGTTCTAGAGAGGCATACTATCGGGTTACACATCACCCGATGGGGGCTCCCACTAACTTTGAAGCACGCTGGGGTACCGCGTGTCATAGGTTCTCAGAAACATGGGAAGCTCCAGATACTCCTATTAACTTCCCGTGCCAAGCCATGGAAATTTTTACATACTACTCCTCGTATGCTGAGCTTACCGAGATTGATCCGCTCTCGGTGGCGTACCTTACCTCCTACCTGACGTCGGGGCGTCGTTACTGAATATAATAACACATAGTTAGTTTACCATCTTTATACCTTATACTAATAATACTCCTTATTAAGGCATATAGCTAATTCCTCACTCAGGTCCTAATTTTTTAAAATATGTTCTTTTCAAGTACCTTGTTCCCAATGATGCTCTGATACCATGTCTGTGGGGACCGGAATCCCGACATCCGAGGATCTCATTGGGTGGTGTCTTGCAAAGCGACACCCAACAGTTATACAAGAATAGAACCTGAATAAGTACAAGACAAAGTCTTTTATTTATCATAGAGCGGAAGTTTTTACAATACTAGCGGAAATAAAGAAATATATATATATCATAGCTACGCTCTCAGCACTAGCTATGCAAAAGCAAAGTTATCCATGCCTTGGATACTTTGCACTAGCAACACTCAATTAGGGCGGCGTGCAGGGTTCCCACTCGGCTGTACACCCTAGAGGGGGTGTAGCCTCCTCATCAAACCCTTCATCAATTGTATAACCTGCAAAAACTCGTTAACTGCAAACGTGAGCATAAGGCTCAGCAAGACTAACCCGTCTCACTAGACATATGCAGTGTGAATACTAAGCATAGGTAAGGAATGGCATAGATGACTCGCCTACAAGTGGATCCTTATAATCATGTTTTAAGTAGCAAATGACATTCTCCAAGCACGGCACATCATGGGCTCCACAATCAATCAAGAAACGCTTTACCGATGATATGACATGCTCAAATCACATAATGCTATTACAGCTAAAGTATGGGGAAATTGTAAACTTTTAATTGTACTATCTCTAAGTCATACATGGTGGCAAAGTAATTATAATTCGATACAATATGATGTTCTGGCTTCTTTAGTATTTACTACGTCACGACTCAGTGAACAAGTGGGACTCTATTACTGCAAGGGACAGTGATTGCAATCAGGACACACCCGGACAACACGACACATACGTCGTTCGGAAGTGTCAGCGAGCACACTTGTACCTACATAACGCTTTAGTACTAGGCTTATATGGTCACCTTTCACAAGAAACTCGAACGCCAAACCCATCCCACCTCCACAAACAGAAGGTCTCCGCACGGAACACCTCATTTGTCCGCCGACCGATTTACACCTTACTGTCCTCAGCCCACCCCTATCAATGGTGAGTTAGTGGGCCTCGACACCCCAGTTATCAAGTTACATCAGTTTATTGGATTCCATATGTCCATTATATTACCGGTACAATTCAATCTTGTCCGAAGGGGCCGCACACGAAACGGGCCTTAATCGACACAGGCAGGGCTATACGACCGAGACTCAATTCTCGCCACTTCCTATCCATTCCCTGCCTGGTCTCCATTTCATTATATTCTACCATTTTGTATCTAACCAATCCTGTGAGATATGTCCTACATCTCTCGCGAGTAGATTCCAACTACTCGACTTCTACCGGATTTCCTATGCATTAGCAAAGCAGTTACTACAAGTCAAACTGTAACTCGTTCCAACCAATCCCTAGGATTTTTGGCCATGCAAGTGGAGTATCAATCACCCTATACGTAATGCACACATCAAACTTATGACGTAAGGTGATAAAGACTGTAAAAACTCTGTAAAGCTTTTAAATGCAAATCGGGGCTTGCCTTGTTACAGGTCAGAGTCTGAGTTAATGACTAGAAGGTGCTATTCCAAGGCTTCTGGCTCCTCCTCGACTTCGGTCACTATACGATATGCATATAACATGTATATAAATGACTTTCAAAAATAATTATTACCAAAACCATAATTTAATCCATGGTGAACATTATATGATAGGGACCTTCATTGGCTTTGGAACTTCGATGGTAGATACTAGGGAATATGATCAAGGCTCTTGCAAAGAACAGGAGATGATCAAAGTAGATTGTGGTCTCCAAAATTATGGCAAGCAATCAACTTCCAAAAATTCTAGAGAGGACACTGTAGCTTGAACCTAGCTAACAGTTGATAATCAAGATAGAGGAAGTTGTCCTGGTTCTAGAAAAATTTGTTTCATAATTTTCTAAGCTTTGGTGAAGGAGTTATTGAATTTCTAAGTTGGCAATACTTTCTGGAATTATTTATATTTGAATTTTTGGCTTTTAAATAAATAGTCAGTTTGTAACTGGATTAGGACTATGATATTAGGTCAATTAAATCCAAGATTTCTACAGGAATTAGTGTATGACTAATGGAAGGTTCAGTCCAAATTTGGGACATAATAAAGCAACTGAACATCTGTGAAAATTCAATAACTGAAAAAGGTAATTGAACTATACAGAGGGTTAAACAGGTGCAATGGTTCTCAAACTTTTTCTGGTAGTCAAGAATAGGACAAAGAGTTTTATGTGAGTTTTGGGGATTTTTTCAGTGGCTACCTTGTCTGGAAAAGTTGTATTAGCATTTGGAAAGATTATATACTACAGAATTTAACTCTGAGTTTCACAGAACCTAACTGGTACTGACAGAAACTAGAGCTTAAGAGCTTTCAAACAAAATTTGTTTGAAGATTTTTGTAGCATCCTACAGAAAGTTATGGATTTTCTAAGTTGGAGTCAAATCTGGAATTAATTTCTAATTTGAATTAAACCGTGGGCCCCACCGATTTAAAATGGACCAATGACATTTAAACCACAGGGGACCACGGATATACACCACGTAGCCACAACAGATCCCGTGGTCACACCCGATTTGACGGGGTTGATAGACGCTGACACGCGGGACCCACTGCGTCGTCTTCCACCTCCCGACGCGGGCGGCGCGCGGGGCTCCCGCGGCGGTGCTCTCTAGCGAGCCTCGCCGATTTTGAGTTCCCGGCCACCACAGCTCCTACACTTGGGCACCCAACCGTAAAATCACGTGCTGAGCACGATGGTGGGGTCGGGGAGGTCTGCCGACGGTCGGAAACCACGGTGCATTGGCGGCGGCCGCTAGGGCTCCGGCTATGTCGGAACTGCCGCTCTGTGGCTAAAACCCTACTAAAAAGGCTGGGGAAGTCTCCTGGAACCACGAGGAACGTGATGGGCAGGTGATATCATCATGTAACGGTCGGCAAAGCAGTCATCGACGGCAACAGAGGCACTTCTTAACGGTGGAGGGGATAACTCCTGATTCTTGAGCTACGGTCGATCGTTTTCGGTGATTCCAGTTTGAGAGGGTGTGCAAAGAAGTGTAGAAACTATTTGCTAGCAATTGTGGAGAGTGATTAAGTGTGGAACTCGAATTGAATGAAAAACCGAGCTCGTTCATAAGCTTCGGCCAAGAGAAAAACCTAGCTAACTTGCTCGATACTTATGTAACCAAGGAACGGCTTTCACCGTTGCGTAGAGCGTGTCCCGGTGCACCAGTTTGCTATGGGGGTCGAAGCATGAAACCACGTGCAATGGCCTGGCAACATGGAGCAGGGACGGCGCGCGGTGAACACGACGGCGACCTTCGGTGTAGCCCCAAATTATCGGCCAAACCGTCAACTATGCAACGAAAGCATTGATCCAGAGGACAGAGGAGGAAGAGAGGAACAACCTAGCCGTTGGAGGCTTGGCGCGAGAGGTCTGCGGTTGGCCAGCAACGGGCACGTGGCGCCAGCGGTCGGAAGCTCACGCGCGGAACGAAAATGCTGCAATCTGTTGGCTCAGTGAGAGGGGAGGCGATAAGGGCGACTGGGAAGTGATAAGGGAGAGCCAGGGCGCCATTTATAGAGCTCAACTGGCGGTGGATGGCTGCTGTCGCGCTGGGCATGCACGCCGTTGCGGTGTCGCGCGCAGCGCGCGTTGAAATGCGGCTGCACGTGGGCAGCTGACTGGGGGGCCCCACCAGTCAGCCCCACAGCTACTGCTATTTTAGTAATTCACTTAAAATAAGTAAATGAACTCCAAAAATCATAAAACTTCAGGGCTAAGTCAAGAAAATTGTGATAACCACAATGGTGTGTTTAAATCTTTATGTTCAAGTATATTTTGACCAGCTTTTGAATTTGAATTTAAACTTGATTCAAATTCGCTAAGCGTCTCGAATAAAATAACAAATGAGTTCCTAAAATCTTGAAATTTTGCAGGCAAGCTATTGAGAATATTAGAAGGCAAAGGAAAAATTTAGAGCCTCTAATTTGAATGTTTTTGGCAGGGCCCATTTAGTACTGCACTTTGAATTGCCTTAATAAACTTCATCCAAATAATTCTAATGTTTGAAAAGGGGTGAATAGAATTATTCTATAATTAGTGGTGAAGTCCAATACTCATGTTAATAAAATTTAACCATGAGTGCATGAAAGGTTTGGATGGTATTAAGTTCATGTGTACCACTATATTGGATTTTTAATATAATTGATCACAAAACTCATAACTGAATTCACATGCCACAAAAGTGGGGTTTTACACTGGTGAATCGTGGCAACAGATCCTAATGCAATGATTGTGTTCCATGGCAATAGATCCTAACGCCACGAACTGGTGAATCCTGGCAACAGATCCAAATGCAACAATTTTGTTCTATGGTGATAGATCCTAAGGCTACAAAATGGTGAATCGTGGCAAAAGATCCTAATGCAACGATTTTTGTTCCGTGGCAATAGATCCTAACACCACGAACTAGTGAATCGTGGAAACATATCCTAATGCAACAATTATGTTCCGTGGCCATAGATCCTAACACCGCGAACTAGTGAATCGTGGCAACAGATCCTAATACAGCGACTATGTTCTGTGGTGATAGATCCCAATGCCACGAACTCGTGAATCGTGGCAACAGAACCTAATGCAGCGACTGTGTTCCGTGGCAATAGATCCTAATGCCACGAACTGGTTAATCGTGGCAACAGATTCTAATGCAATGACTATGTTTCATGGCGATAGATCCTAACGGCACGAACTAGTGAATCATGGCAACAGGTCCTAATGCAACGAATGTGTTTTGTGGTGATAGATCCTAACGCCCACGAACTGGTTAATCATGGCGATAGATCCTAATGCCACGAACTAGTGAATTGTGGCAACAGATCCTAATGCAACGATTGTGTTCTGTTGTGATAGATCCTAACGCCATGAACTGTTGAATCGTGGCAACATATCATAATGCAATGACTGTGTTCCGTGGCGATAGATCCTAGTGCCACGAACTGGTGAATCGTGGGAATAGATCTGAATACAATGACCGTGTTCCGTGGCGATAGATCCTAACGCCACAAACTGGTGAATCATGGCAACAAATCCTAATGCAAGAATCTATTTCGTGGCGATAGATCATAACACCCACGAACTGGTTAATTGTGGCAATAGATCCTAATGCAATGAATGTGTTTCGTGGTGATAGAACCTAACACCATAGACTGGTGAATCGTGGAAACAGATCTTAATGCCACGACTGTGTTCCGTGGCGATAGGTACTAATGCTACGAACTGGTGAATCGTGGCAACAAATCCTAATGCAACAACTTTGCTACGTGTCGATAGATCCTAACGCCACGATCTGATTAATCTTGGTAACAGATCCTACTGCAATGATTGTCTTCTGTGGCGATAGATCCTAACGCCACGAACTGGTGAATCGTGGCAACATATCCTAATGCAATGAATGTTTTCCGTGGCAATAGATCCTAACCTCCATGAACTGTTTAATCGTGGCAACAAATCCTAATGCAACGACCGTGTTCCGTGGCGATAAACCCTAATGCCATGAACCGATGAATTGTGGCAAAAGATCCTAATGCAACGACTGTGTTCGGTGGCAATAGATCCTAATGCCACGAACTAGTGAATCGTGGAAACAGATCCTAATGCAACGACTGTGTTCTGTGGCGATAGATCCGAACGCCACGAACTGGTGAATCATGGCAACATACCATGCTTACTGTAACGATTTAATATTTGTTGCATTGCAATCGTTGCAACAGGGCGGAATCCTTGTAGTGACATGACCATCTCTACCATAGTAGGTACATTGAAATAAACTTTTTGTTCATGTCTACATGAGCAAGCAACATGTTTATTAGAAATCGAATGAGACAACGCTCCTGTGGATTTGAAAACCACTTCTTTATGTTTAGCAATTGTTTGAATCAAACAACTTCCTATTGACTTTACTATTGTAGGTGTATGTGCCTTAGCATGAGCATGGGATTCAAAACCTAAACCAGATTTATCATTATATGATTTAGAGGAATTCAGCAGCAAGTTCAATTCTTATTCACATTACAAAACTGCTCTAGTGTCCTATTCATGTCGCCAAGTTTCTTAGACAAGTCTAGACAGTTTTCATATGAAGTTTTTCCATTTAGTTTGCAATTAGAACAATATTTAACTTCATGAAAACGTAATGCATTGTTCAAAATAGAAATCTCATTCATAGCATCATGCAATTTCTTATTAAGATCATCACTGTTAGAACAATGCAAATCAATTGTTGAACAGCTAGCATCATTCAAGTTTTTATCATTAAGTGCAGCAAGCTTTCTGTTCTTCTCAATTTCTTACTCAAATTTATCAAGTGTGGAGGTGTGTGCACTTCTTAAGGAGGACAATTGTTCATATATATGCTCACATGACAAAAAATAATCATAACGAGAAATCAAAGATTTGAGACGATTTATTTCATATTCTAGTGATTCAATTTTAACAGCATTGTCCCTAAGTTTTTTGTCCTTTTTCCTAAGTATAATAGTAGCACGAGAAATAGCATCACACATTTCTTTGCAAGTGGGACATACCTCTTTATCGTCATTGTTTTGTTCTGCCTCCTCCATACTTGATCTTGATTTGTCCACCATGAAGCACATAGTCGCCAAGTTTTCTTCATCTTCATCACTACTGGAGTCCACATCACCGTTTTGCTACTTGTCGTTTTGTAAACATCTTCTTTTTCTTGTTGTTGCTAGAAGAGGTCTTGAACTTTGTTTGCTTTTCATCACAGGTGGTAGGACGTGAAAGGTTAGGGAAATCTATACAAAAATGTCCTGTCTTACCACATTCGATGCATCATTGATAACTGGCACTTCTTCTCCTCCTAGTTCTACATTTTGCAATGCTCTTGAGAAACGAGTAGAGAGAAGTGCTAGCTCCTCCTCTGTAAACTCTTCAATCTGTTCAAGGGTTAGAGAGGACAACAAAACAAGCGTACCACATGATAAAGATTGGCTAGAGCTAGGCATGTCACACTGAGACACAAATGCAAGAGACTTGTTGGGGTTCTTACATGAGATTATGTCAATTTCATGAGTTTTCAACATAGAATATAGAACATACAAAGTAAGTGTACTCGTGATAGTAGATTCACGAATAGATGTAACTTTCATCTCCCAAATTGACATGTCTAGTGTACTTAGTAATTGGCTAGCAGTCTCAGCATTTGAAAAATTAACGTTGACACTATGGAAGTTGCTGGGAATTTTTTTAAAGCGAGCAAAGAGGTCACCAATTGACACACCAGGTTGCATCTCCAAGCGCACGTATTCTTCCTTGAACATGTCTTGTCTTACCTCTTTGATAGTATTGGATCCTTTATGATAATCACATAGAGATTTTTGAACATCGTACGCATATCGAAGGTGTGCAACAGGATCGAAGTCACTTTGAGTCAATCCTTGTATGATCAAGTTTTGCGCCTTGTTGTTGTTGCCGACATCTCTATTGTTCATAGCTGTGACTTGAGCATTTGGCGGCACATCATAAGGCTTGTACACATTTTCCCATCTAGCGAAGCCTTGCTCCTGGATGAAAGCCTCCAAACATGCCTTCCAAACCTGAAAATCGATGCCACTCAACATACAAGGTTTTGCGGAGTATTTCTCCATGTTGATTAGTAAAAAACATGTGAAAATCATATAGATTAGAGAACCATGGCTCTAATACCAGTTTTCGGATTGAAGATCACATGAAAAGATACCATGGGGGTGAATGGTAGATTAAACTTTTCCAGCGGAAGCAACAAAAACCCCTCGGCAGAAAATCAATCTGTTAAAGAAACAATTTGTACAACTAATCTAAATTTGTTTAAACGTGACAAAAGTAATTGAGATTGTAGAGAATCAAGTCACCAATACACGACAACAAGAATCATGTAAAACGGTGATGAAAAACTTAAGTTATGATTGAAAGATCGAACAAGGGTCAATCTATTCTACCCGAGTAAAAAACCATATATGCAACACTGCAAATAAACTTGTGTAAATCAGAATCCACAAATCCAATGACCTTGAAACTACGGCAGATGATATAAAATTGAGTTGTGAAGAGGACAAATAAAGAATCACATCGATTGGATATGTAAAACTCGAGTTATGATCAAAACACCGAGCCAACATCGTGCTGTCCAGAAACTCGACGAGAAAGACTTGACAAAACATATCGGACGAACAAGGCACGAAATTTCCACTACAGCTATGATCTTTATTCAATATAACACAAGAGAAACAGACCAAAGTCGTCTTACCATGATCTCTGGCACTCCTGCTTATATAACCAGCCCCTCGGGCCAATCCAATCCAATCTAGGACTCCAATCCTACTCCGTTTCAATCGAAACATTCCATAACTGCTTAAGACTCTTCTTTATGCAGATAGAAGCAATCTTAAGACTTCCAAACACCTTACGAACATACGAAACATTCCTAAAACAACTCAACTTTGTGCTCACCACGAAACCTAAACAAAGCCAACTCAAATATTTCCACATTTGAGCCATAACGGACTCAGCCGCAGCCTGAGTCATAAACCAGCCAGTTGTACCTTTTCGACTAATTATTTATGTCCACTTCTCTTCATAATGCCTTGGATTCATTTTTTCACGTCAATGCACTTCTTGCACATGTGCAAACACCTTCCAATAACGTCCATGATACCTACATATGCATTGTTCTTGACCTAAACATCTTGCGTGACCTCCCGATCAACTCAACCACAATTCCTCTCGAACTTGGTTGTTGAACCTCATCTTCTCCCTAAGACTAGTTCAATGGATCCAGTCACCAACCATGCCTTGAGCTCATGCAACACCTGCACATGAACAAACAACCAATCTTTGCAAGCCCATGTCCTCGACTTGACTCTTGTTAGTCCAAAAACCATAACACCTAATGTGAGCACCTCACATAGGCATGTTGCAAACCACAGTAATGTTTAACCACCATAATCAGCCAAAACACATCAAAAACTTAGTAAAATATTACTAAGCAAACTTCCCTATCAGCTGAAAAAACATGTTCAAAATATTGCAAATAAAAACATAACAGCCGCACGAATATTTCAGCAAATGAAAGATCGGACAGTCCAAAGCAGCCGCTATGCAAAGTATAAGAAAAGTTCTGACACTCTGAAGCATTCGCGTGCTCATGTGAGCGAAGTTTAGACAAAGCGAAACAAACAATATGTGCAATTCACGTGCGCTACAAGTTGGGACACTCCAAACTATAAAACACATGCAACTCACATGAGGAAAAGTTCGGACACTTCAAAGCGAAAAGCACGTGCTGCTCACGAGACTGAAAGTTCACCAGTGCAAAAGGGATTCCTACAGACCGGACAGTCCGAAGTGGGCTTTTCAGCAATATTCAAAACTTTACGTGGGAACCCTCACTTTTATTTAGATTGCCAATGTATTCAGCACACATAGGTCTCATATTAGACTTATAACAAAAGGCATACTTAGAGAATGTACTAAAAAAGTACAGTATGCATAAGAGCAAGCCTTCGCCTGCTCCAATTGTCAAGGGTGATAAGTTTGGGAACTTTCAGTGTCCCAAGAACCAATATGAGATCGATCAAGTGAAGTCGGTTTCTTATGCTTTTGTTGTCAAATGCCATATGTGTGCTCAAATTTGTACTTGCCCTAACTTATCATTTATGACCAGAATACTTGGCAGATATAACACCAATATAGGGATTGATCACTGGAAGGCAATTAAGAAAGCATTAAGGTATCTGCAAGGAACAAGATGTCTCATGTTAACGTATAGTAAGACATACCCACTTGAAGTAGTGTGATATTCAGACGTATATTTTTCGGGTTGTGTGGTACTAAGAAATCCACACCAGGTTATATATTCACCCTCGAGAATGGAGACATTATGTGGAAAAGCTCCAAACAAACTGTCATTGCATCATCCACGATGTAAGCCGAGTTTGTTGCACGTTATGAGGCCACCGGGCAGGCAGTTTGGCTTAAAAAAAATTTCCGGACTTTAAGTGGTCGACAAGATTGAAAAGCCACTTAAATTATATTGCGATAATGATCCTTTAGTATTTTACTCTCACAACAACAAGTCAAGTAGTGCTGCTAAACACATCAATATTAAGTTTTATGTTGTGAAAGACAGAATCCATATCATATCACATGTCCTGAGCATATCAATACCAAGCGTATCCTTGGGGATCCACTAACAAAAGGTCTTCAACCAATGTGTTGAGTGAACACGTAGCTAGCATGGGTTTAAGGGAGAACCTATGATCACTGTATACTTAGGGGCCAACTAAAGAGTAAGGTCATTTTTTGAATGTAAGTTGTATTGTGGTCTTCGAGTCAAACAATACGTAAATGATTGTTTCGATACGTCGTGTCCTATAAGTCAAGCATGAGGAGAATGAAACTAAATTTAGAATTAAGTTAATAAGTTTTAAGATACGAGTACAAGGGGGATGTTAGTAATATGAACTCATAATTAATATTATTAAGCACGTGTGCTAACTAAAAGGCCATGACCAACATAATAGTTGCATCTCTGATCGGGAGACGCAACTATTCATCAATTGTTGGAGGCCCCCTCTTGCGTCATTTGGCAAACAATAAGAATGGGTAAACGTTGTGATTGGGAGATACATACATGAACACAACCGAACACCCTACCACTAAGAAACCGATCATATTTGCCTAAGGAAAGCAAGGGGAAGAGCCCCAATCCTTCATCGTTTTCTACAACCTCCCCTTCATAGGTTTGATGGAGTCGACATCTAATAGCCAAAAGTGAGAGGAAGAAGGTGGGCGCCGTCGGTGTTAATGTTCTAATCAAGCCGGTTAGCACTAATGGTGTTCTGTGTTAGATTTTGAACTTTTTGTACCGAATGATTTAGTGACTAAGTTTTCTTATTTCGATTAAGTTATGTAGCACCCTAGTATTTTAAGTCACGCCGGAGGTCTCGGGTGTTGTCACCAAGCGCCGCCCTCCGCTCGACGTTGCCAGGACAAAGCAAACCTTTTCGCGCACACCTCCAAACAACAAAGTGGTGTGTTATTGCTTCCTTAAGATGCAAGCAAATTTTCTAAGCTTGTCATGGACCATAGCTCGAGTATTTCCAGTTTTCTCCATGTCATGCTCATTGGAACGGACCTAGATTTTGCCTCCAATTCCAATCCAGTTATAATAAAGTTTGCAAACTTCCTTGTGAATCTTCACGAACAAACTCCATCAAAAACAATGGACAAAACACTGAGTTCATCGAGTTCTTCTTACCGCCGACCGAAAACACCTAGGTCATCGATGGAAACCATCTTGTAGCTGTTTTTACCCCGATTTAGGTCCCTTTTCTTACTCTTGACTTCATTCTTGTACTGTACGACCCAATCCTGAACCATTTTAGGAACTGCACCAAACAATTGACCTAGCCAGCAAGTTGTCTGCCGCTACAACTGTCGACGGCCATTACCGGCATCCCCATCAGAGTCGCATCATGTTTCTCTCCCAGGTACATGCACGTCGGCGGGGAAACACCGACGAGATGGCTACTCCGGCGGGTGTGCCACCAGGTAGCCGCCACCCGAGATGAGTGGTTGTGAGATCTATGTGCTGAATACATTGGCAAATAGGCTAAAAGTATGAGTTTACATGCGAAGTTTTTAGCTTACACCGATACACCATGATACACCCCGATACACACAGTCCGAACTTGTCTAAGTGCATATTGAGAGTAACATCGTTACTGTCGATAAGTCTGGACTGCCCAAACTTTCTAATGTGTTGTTGGGAGTAACGTTATCCTCGATGGTTTTGGACCATACGAACATTTCAATTTGTTTTTGGCAGCAACGTTACCCTCAATAATTTTGTACTGTCTGGACTTTCATTTTTCATATCAGGAGTAAAAGTTACTTCACAGAGTTTTCATATTGAGTTCGGTTGCTCTGTTTTGCTTCATTTTAAGTTGCAATATTTTGAACTTGCTTTTGGCTTATGGGAATACCTGCTTAGTATTCATTTGCTAGTTTTTTGTGTGTTTTGGTGGTTATGGCTGATATCATTTTTGATATGGTTTGCAACATGCTTATGTGAGGTGCTCACATAAGGTGTGGTGTTTTTCGGACAAACGTGAGTCAAGTCGAGGACTTGTGCTCGGAAGAATTGGTTGTTTGTTCATGTGCAGGTTTTGCTTGAGGTCAGGACATGGGTGGTGACATGATCCATTGAACTAGTCTTAGGGGGATGATGAGGTTCAACAACCAAGTTCAGGAGGACTTGTGGTTGAGTTGATCGGGAGGTCACGCATTATGTTTGGGTCAAGAACAATGCATATGAAGGTATCGTGGACATCGTTGGAAAGTGTTTGCATGTGTGCAAGGGGTGCATGGACGTGGCAACATTTTTCCAGGGCATGATGAAGAGATATAGCCGTGAAGATGTGGCCAAAAGGTTCAACCGGCTGGATTATGTCTCAAGCTGCGATTGAGGTGGTTATGGTTCATTTATGGAAAGTTTCGAGTTTGTTTCGATTAAATTTTGCGTGGGTCACAAAGTTAAGTTGCTTTAGGAATGTTTCGGATGTTACTAAGGCGTTTGGAAGTCTTAAGATTGCTTCTATCTGCATATAGAAGAATCTTGAGCGGTTATGGATGTTATGGTTGAAGCTGTGTAGGATTAGAGTCCTAGTTTGGTTTAGATTGGCCTAAGGGCTAGTTATATAAGCAAGGGAGGCCAGAGCTCATGGTGCACGACTTTGGTGCTGTTCCTCTTGTGTTTTGATCAATAAAATTCATAGTTTACTAGAGCGTTTGTGCCTTGTTCGTCCGACTTGTCTTCGTCAAGTCTTTCTTGTTGAGTTTCCGCGATGCCTGATATTTCTGCATTATTTTGATCGTAACTCGTGTTTTACAAATTCCATTGATGTGATTATTTTTGTATTGTTTTTAAAACTCAATACTCCATCATCTTTAAAAATGTCACGGTCATTGTATTCGTGGTTTTTGAGTTACACGAGTTTCTTTGCAGCATAGTAGATCTTTTTGCTGCCTGTTAATACAGATTGACCTTTGCTAAGGCTTTCGGACATAACTTGAGTTTTACGCGACGTTTTCTCATGATTCTTGTTGCCGCTTATTTGAACTTGATTTTCCATGATCTAAACTGATTTGTCACGTTTTGAACATGTTGGAAACACTCACACACACAGTTTCTCTATCAGATTGATTTTCTACCCAAAGGTTTACGTTGCTTCGGCTGAAAAAGTTTTAATCAACCATTCACCCCCTCTGGTAGCCTTTCACGTGCCCATCAATTTTACAATTTGTATCAGAGCCACGGTGCTCTAATATTTGTGATTTGCACATGTTTTGACTAATCATCATAGATAAATACTCCGCAAAACCTTGTGTGTTCAATGGCACGTATGGAGGCTTACATACAGGTGCAAGGTTTCACCATATGGTAAGAGGTCTGCAAGCTCTTTGTCATGCCTTCAAATGATAAACTTATGGCTGCGAACATGAGAGACGTTCATAACAAGAACAAGGTGCACCACATGATTATTCAAGTATTGACTCAAAGCGACTTCAACCGTGTTGCACACCTATGATCCGCGTATGATGTGTGGAAAACACTATGCAACTACCACGAATGCTGCAACACGATCAAGGAGGTAAGACAATTTTGAGATGCAACACAGTGAGTCAGTTGATGATCTCTCTGCTCACTTTAATAAAATTATCAGCAACTTGTGTAACGTCAATGTTAATTTTTTAGATGCTGAAAATGCTAGACAATTTTTAAATGCATTAGACATGTCGATTTTGGATATGAAAACTATGTCTATACGTGAATCTACAATCATGAGTACACTTACTTTAGATGTTCCATATTTTAAGTTGAAAACTCATGAACTTGACATAATATCATGTAAAAACCCCAACAAGTCTCTTGCATTTGTTTCACAACATGACATGCCTAGTTCTATTCAATCTTTATCATGTGGTACACTTGCTTTGCTTTCCTCTCTAACCCTTGAATAGATTTAAGAGTTTCCAGAGGAGGAGCTTGCACTTCTCTCTACTCGGTTGACAAAAGTAGTGCAAGTGTGAGAACTAGAAGGAGAGGAAGTGGTGGGCCTTAACGATGCTTCAAATGAGGTGAGTTTGGACATTTTCGTACAAATTGTCCTAACCTCTTAGGTTCTTCTCCCCGTGATGAGAAGCAAACAAAGTTCAAGTCCTCCTCTGCAAACAACAAGAAGAAAAAGAAGGATTTTACAGGCCGCCAATTGGTAAACAGTTTTGTCTCTACACTTCAAGAACTTGGCTCGAGCAATGTGGACTCTAGAAGTGATGAAGTTCAAGACACTTTGGCAAATATGTGTTTCATTGTGGGCAACACAAGATCAAGCATGGAGAAAGCAGAACATAACAACAATGATGATGAGGTATGTCGCACTTGCGAAGAAATGTGTGATGCTATTTCTCGTTCCACCGTTATACTTAATAAAAAGGACAAAAAACTTAGGGACAATGCTACTAAAATCAAATCATTAGAATCTGAAATTAACTGATTAAAATCATTGATTCCTAGTGATGATTCTTGTTCCCCATGTGAATGAATATATGAACAATTGTCCTCCTTAAGAAGTGCACATACCTCCACACTCGATAAACTTAAGATTGAAATTGAAAAGAACAAAAAGCTTGCTGCACTTATCGATAAAAACATGATTGATGCTAGCTATTCAACAATTGATCTACATTGTTCTAGTTGTGATGATCTTGATAAGAAACTACATGATGCTTTTGAAATTTCCGTTTTGAACAATGCTTTACGTTGTCATGAGGTTAATCGTTGTTCTAATTGCAAATTAAATGGAAAAACTTCATGCGAAAATTGTCTTGACTTGTCCAATAAACTTGATGACATGCATAGGACACTAGAGTGGTTTTGTAATGCAAATAAAACTCTAAACTTGCTGTTGAATTCTTCCAAGACTTGCATGTAAAAGCCCTAAATTCAAGCTACAAAGTTCATATAGAAGAAATTAAAATTTGAATAGGAAAAGAAATCAAATTGGAAACTGAGAAATTAAACCAATTTAAACTTCAACTGAGGGAATTCAAAAATTCAAACCATGCTACTGTTCACAATTTGCCAAAATAAAATTTTGAGTTCACCATTAGCTTCCAAATATTCCAAATAGCACCCCTGCAAATTTTCATAAGATTTGGAGCACTATTTCTATTTAATTTAATGGGTACATCAAATTCAATTTAAATTCAAATTTGAATTTGAATTTCACCTGAAACTTGTGCAAATTTGAAATTCAGTTTCAGAATCATAATCTCCATAATTGAATTGGCCTCTCCAAAAAAATATATCATTTTTGGACAATTGTTGGTGGGTGGGTAGAATGGAACAGAGAAGGAATGAGGATGGTAGTTGCGGGACCCACTGGTCAGTCTCTCCCACTCGGTGAACCGACGAAGCCCCTCTGTTTCCTGCTGTCCCCGCGCTTCAACGTCGGGAAGAGGTGCCACCGCGATTTCTTTGCATGGAGCAAGCAGATGTGTGGCATACACTCTCCTCTCCACTCTACTAAAGCACTAGTTGCTTCTCCCCGACGTCATTCGTCGCTCTCCCATGAAAACAGTCTGCCATCGCCATTGTTGCCACCCCTCTGTTCTTGGCTTCGTGCCTCTGCTCTAGCCCTTGGTTGATTGAGCTCCAAGCATAAAAAAGTAACCCAGCTCGTTGCTCTACCTTCTCCAACCGTTGGTTCAACGTTTCCTGACCTAAATCCGTGGTATTCTTCAGTTTCGCGGATGGCGCCGGAGTTGGGGACGATCGTCACCTCTATTCCACCATCGCCAGCCCTCAACAAGCGATTTCACGCATCGACTTCAAGAGAAAAAGGGATCACCATCACAAGCTCTTTCTCATGGTAAAACCCATGCTTCACTTCCTTAAGTATCGAGCAAAGTATTCAAGTTTTTCTTTCGGTCGTTGCCCATGAACTAGCTAGCTTCTCCATTTAATTCGCTTTCTACGTGCAAACATCCTTTAAGTAGTTCGTGGATATTGATCCATACCTCCTAGCGCTCCCTTCTGCCAAAATCAACGGAGATAATTGACTAAAGGCCGAGCTATTCGAGTTTTCACCCCCGCCATGGAAAGTCCCATCGGTCCACTATCAAAGTCGACCTTGCCGGCCGTTTCACTCCTATTGCACCTCTAAATCGTCTTCCTCATGCTCCTAGGAACATTCCCAGATTTTTCCCGATGTGCTTGAGCCATTTTCGAGCGAGTTCGACATAGCTGAAACTCTAGCCGCAGCCGCCGCCGTCGCGCACGGTATTCCGGCCACCGCCGGCATTCCGTGACCTCTACATCGTTCTCAGCGCCCTGGAAAAAGGTTAGGAGGCAAGTTTCAGGGTGATGGAGGGCCGAGAAAGGGGAACCGGTGATCTCGCCGGCGCAGCACCGCCGCGGCCGAGCAGTGCGTCGCGAGGTAGACGAAGACCCATTGGGTCCCGCATGTCAGCGACTAATTCAAATGCCCCGGGATCTATTGTGGCTTCAGATTCAGTGCAGCTGCGTGGTTAACCTCGTGGCCCGCAGTGTGGCCCAGATGCGACTGGCCTAACTCAAATGAGTGGGTCCGGCCTGGATTATTTGAACTTTCCCATTGGAAATTTATTCCAGAATTTGAGCCAGCTTCTAAATTCAATTTCTCCTAGCATACTTGCTCAAATAACTCCCAATAAATTCTGGTAGACTCATCTTAATCTCAACACTTCAGTAGTGCAATTTGGTTGACATGAAAGTCCCAAGAATTTCATAATTAATTCCTTTGAGCTAACTGCTTGGGAAATTAATTACTCCTGTTATGTTAATCGGAAAATTCCCAATTTTAGTCAGAACACTCTTAAAAATACCGTAAAAATTGAGCACTCTTAAAATTCCCAATCTCCAGTAAAAATTTCAAGTTCATTGGACTTCATTTACTGGACTAAACAGTGTTGAAATCACCTATGTCAATTGAAAATTGGAAAATGTACAGAAACATTTTCAGAATTTCTTGCAAACCTGTAAAATAAAATTTCTCCCTATAGGAAGCTTAGAAAATTGTGAAAAAAAATTTCCTAGAACCAGTGAGGCAACCTCTACCTTGATCATCCACTTTTAGCCTTGACAAAGCTCCAGAATTAAAACCAAATTTCAGCGAAATATTTTACTTGTTGGAATTTTAGAGACAACAAGATTCCTTGAAAATCACCAAATTTTGGTCCAAATCTCACTCATAGAACCTAGTATTCGATATAAAAATCCCAAAGCGAATTAAAATCATTTTCTATACTGATCAATATTTATAATATCTTGTATATAGTTTCAATATCACTCATGTACTTTATATATTGCATATCATATAGTGACCGAGATCGAGGAGGACCCAGAGGCCTTGGACAGCATCCTCCCAGAATCTAACTTCCCCTCTGACTCACAACCAAGCAAGCCACAGTTTGCATTTAAGTGCTATTTCAAAGATTCTATTCGTATCACTTATGTCTAGGATGATTTTTGTGCATTAGGGCTAAGGTGTTTGTTACTCGACATGCATGACCCACAAATAGCATGGAGTATTGGGTAGGTCTACAGCCCGACGAGTAGAATATGCCATGCTTATATTCATAGGAATCCGGTAGAAGTCGAGTAGTTGGAATCTACTCGTGAGATAGGATTTTATCACACAGGATGAATTGGATCAAGGAATGGTTTAGGAATATGAAATCGAGACCAAGCAGCGGGTAGGATGCAGCGACATGTGGTCTCGCGTGAGTAGCCCTGCTTGTGTCGATTGAGGACTGATTCATGTGTGGCCCGGCTGGACATGTTTGAACTGTACCGAATGCATACTGGCTATATGGAAACCAGGAAACCGATGTAATTGGTTAACCTGGGCGTCGAGGCTTACCCTACCGTTTTATAGGAGTGGGCTCAGGGTAGCAAGGTGTAAATCTGCCGGCGGGCATAGAAGATGCTCCGCGCGGGGACCTCCTGCCCGTTACAGAAGGAATAGTTTGGCATTTGGATTTCCTTTGAAAGGTTGCTGCATACAATATAGTATTGAAGTGTGATTTGATCCACTTCCGAAATGGGTGTATGTGAAGTGTTATCCGGGTGTGTCCTGATTGCAATCACCGTCCCTCGCGGTTATTTGAGTACCGCTTGTTCACTGTGCTGTGACGTAGTAAATACTAAAGAAGCCAGGAGAATATGATGTACTGAACTATAATTGTTTTGAAACTTTGATTGCTATCAAATATGATCACTAAAGTTACATTTATTAAACTCGTAAGCTGCTGTTAATAACTTGAAAATTAAGGATCAACATGTAGGTGAGTCATTTACTGCAATATCTATGCCTATGTTAAGTATCCCTGCATGTAGAGTCCGTGTTTAGGTGAAACGGTTAAGTCTTGCAGAGCCTTCATGCTCACGGTTGCTATATTAAGTTGTTTGAAGGTGAGACGTATAAGGAAGGGCCCGAAGACGAGGCGATGCCCCCGTCGGGGTATACCGCCGAGTGGGAGCCCTGCACGCAGCCGTAAATTTGTGTGTTGCTAGTGTGCAGCGTCCGAGGGCTGGACAAGTGTACTTTTGCACAGCTAGCCTGAGATTTTAGCTATGAGTATTATCTTCCACTGTACATTAAGTATTGTAAAAGACTTCCGCTGTTTATATAAATAAAACTTTGTATTTTGTCGTATTCTTTTCATGTGTGCTGTTGGGTGCCGCATTACACGGCACCACCCTCTGCGATTTCTGGAATGTCTGGACTCGGTCCTCACAGCCTGGTATCAGAGCTGCATTGGGAATAGCACGCTCGAAAAGAGCCTATTTTGAAAACATAAGAGTAGTTGAGTGAGGATTAGTTACTATGCCCGCATAAGGCCTATTATAGTATTAGTTACTTCAGGTGGCAAGCTAACTTATGTGTTATTATATTCTGTAACAACGCTCTGACATCAGGTAAGAGGTAAGGTACGCCACAACAAGTGGATCAATTGCAGTAAGCTCACCATGCGAGAGTTAGCATGTAATTATTTTCGTGTCTTGGTACGGAAATGTTAATATGAGTTTTTGAAACTCTCCATGTTTTTGAGAACATATGACACACGGTACCCCAGTGTGCTTCAAAGATAGTGGGAGCCCCCTTCAAGTTCGACACAACCCGATGCGCTCCCTACTGGTGCAGCACTATGCAAAGACGTGGGACCCCGACGGGTGGTAGAAAACCCGGTCATGTACCTTGAGACGTGGCTTAGCTCGGGGCGGCCCGTATGGGACGATACTGGACGAATGTTTTAATTTTTATATATATTATTGTGAACTGTTCGCCTGTGCAGGCTGTGCCGTATGGCACCATATGATTGATCTATCATTTGTGTGTAGATGCAGTACACTAACCACGTTTAAGTAGCTCGAGTAGAAAACGTTTGCGAGTGAACATCATTAGTGCCACCGTTGAGATGTATGCTAGAATACCGGCTTAGAATTTTCTTTGGTGAGGGCGTAGTGCCGGTGTTGCATTCGAGTTTCATCAGGCACACCGACAAGGATTTTTGTGCTGGTGTCGTGACTCGACAACAAGTAAAAATTTCGAACTTAGGACTAAGTTTGAATTTGTAATCTCTGTTTTGGAGCGTGCTAGTCAGATTTAAGTTACTCGTGTGGTCGCTTGTATAAGAGGACATATGGTTTGGGGACTTGAGTAAGTCATCCACGAGTTTTATTTTCAGCTCCAAGTCAGATTTCAAGAATTAAAACTTGAAAACTTCATTTGAACTTAAATTGCCAGGTTCCTGGTTCAAATTGTGAACTAGACAGAAAATTGACTAAGTTTGGAACAGCATAACTTCCTATATATTTCACCCCTATAGGTCTACCATACATGGTTGGAAAGTTTTAGATAGACCTCTAGAACTCTTATGTTCAACTCCAGATCAGAATCCCCCTGTAAAGTAATGAAAAAATAAAATTTCAAAACTCTATTAAATTTTGACAGGGACTGGACAATTTCTATACCTTGTCACTGTCTTGGTCATATCTCTTTGTATAATCAACAAATGACTTCATATATTACATTTTATGTAACCCTGAGGATGTATAAAGCAATGTTTTAATTTATTATTTTTGCATATCTTGATGTTTTGTATCTGGAAAATGTTGACAATATAAGCGTTAAACAGAGGAGATGTTGTCAAAAATTTTCAAAAACACTATCTATCGAAGTGTAGCAACGACACTTCCCCCGGTACTACTAAAGTGTAGCCCGCGGAGGTTCTTGTTTTGGTTGGGGCACGCAGAGATCAGGATCAAGATGGTGACACCAGAGATTTACATGGTTCGGACCGCCTGAGTATAATACCCTACTCCACAGGATGTGTGTGTGATGTATTATGAATCGCTAGAAAGCGTAGTCTCTGGATCAGCTTGGAGTTGTCCCCCTCATATCATGCGGCTCGGTCCTTTTATAGTCCAAGAACTGACCATTACATCCTTAGCCTGGCCCGACATGTAGCCCTGGTGTATTAAATAGCCTAATACACTGTCTATGAGTATTAAGCATGGTTAATAGTGTGATAACGTGTCTTAATGGCTACGTTACCTCTATTAACAGTGCTCTGATCGTGTGTGGTTAATACAGTATTAACGACACCTAATCAAGTCTTGTAATTGCTGCTCTAATTGTCCCTTGAATGTCCGTGCTGAAGGAGATCAGCCAATGTATTTGTTGATGAATATCCGGAGGCTCCACACGTGGCAGCTTCGGAGCTTCCCTTTGCGGGGAGGTAGCTCCGGCACCGCTGTACACGTGTCAACACCGGAGCTTCCCTCTGCTGGGGGTTAGGTCCGGTGTCATTATACACGTGTTGATCGCGGAGCTTCCATGTGTCGAGAGTTTAGCTCCGGATTTACATTACACGCGTCAATCTCTGGAGCTACCAATATGAGGGATGCGGGTCCGGTGTAATATGACATGTGGGGCCTGAGTAGACTTTCAATTTTGACGGGTTGAACTCTTTTGCACTTCTTGCTGTATCATAGGGTACCCGGTACGCAGGGTACCGACAGTGGCCCCTGGGCCCACCTTTGGGATAAACCCTTTGGGTTAAGTTATTCTACCAAAGTTGGGGCCAACCTTGATTCCCGCGCTTCAACTTCAAAAGTCTTGTTATGTGTCGTTGGGGTGATGGTCCGGGGTTAAACCATCGCCGCGTGGCTTGTTATGAATGCGGCAAATGAGATATTTGAGTGCAGAGCTCACGGAATTGAAGGTCGCCAGCTCCCAATACATAAACCGTGTCGGTTCCGAGCGCCTTGTCAAGGTGCCACCTTTGGGTCTCCCGCCACCCATCATGACAATGGTTCGCCTGGGGATATAACCCCGATATCTTCGTCGGGGTAGCCTCGGACCCATTTTTCATGGACGGGGTTGATTTTTTGAAAATTTATCCCACTTTTGTTGTTGTTTCCATCAATGCATCGCGGAGGTTTACTTAGGAAGGAAAGTGTGCGCGGTTTGAGGACTATTTACGCTTTCGATCAAACTTGCTCTCAGAGCCTCCCAAACTTCTCCTAGCTTTCTCTTCCTTTGCTCCACTTTGCCGCGATGGAGTTGAGTCTTCCCAAGAGCCACCTCAAGAGCAAGGACGATTTGATGAAGGTCTGGACCTATATGGGGTGGTCTAGTGACTCCTTCAGCCACCTGACCCACGCCAGCGAGCTCCCGTTCAAGAAGGAGCATAATGGCGACATGGTGTACTTCTCTGCGTACACCATGGTGGGATTGATCCCACCTTTCTCAACTTTTCTTTTAATGCTACTAGTGGTTACCTTTGTCCACTTTTGTGAGATGTGGGTGGGTATTCCCCCCTCATCGAGATGTTTCGTACCTTCTTCACCGTCCATACTAACGGCAAGGGAAGTGAGCTTCTTGGCTTCCACTATTTTGTGAAGCGCAAGAACTGCCCCTTCAAATACTTTAAGTCATTTCCTTCCGGCAAATGGGATGACTGGAAGAAGGACTAGGTCATCATTGCAGTGGATGAGCACGAGAGGTTGGAGCTGCCCCAAGGACTCCCCAACATTGACACTGACGCTTGGAGTGTAGTACTGGTGTTGTCGGATGCCTTCAGCCCCGTCCTGACAAGGATTCGCGAATGCGTGGAGGGTGGAGTTACCCCTAAGATTGTCTTCGGTAACTTCCTGGTCAACAAATGGGCTCCGCTGAGGAAAAGGGAGAAGCTCGCTTGGGCCCTCAACAGCGTGATGGTTGACGACCTGTCTGAAACTGGTCTGAAATCCAACTTGGATGACGAAGCTTTGAAGCTTCATCTCAAGAAATTCCAGCATGGGATAAACGTCGATGGCGACGACTTGATTCCGTCGGCAGCATTCCTTCCTCTGAACATGGAGGCGCAGTTCAGTAGAGAGCTTCGGAGGAAGATGCTGGCGCTTGATGACCTTGGTGAGGTGAAAAGGCGTCTGACCTCCAGGGTGGTAATCCCCGGAGCTTCCGAGGAGGGCCTGCCTCCGGCCCGAGCCGGAGGGTTTAAGACATAGGCAAGGGTAGGGGCAAGGAGCCAGCCGAACCCTCCAGCTGAAAGATGAAGGTGAAGCATACTGATGGAAGGTCCGTCAGGGCTGCTCCGTCTACGACGGCTCCTTCTCCCCGGCGGAGGCGGTCTTCTGTGACTGCACCTTCTCCAACACAGACGTCTTCAAGAGGTGCCAGCTCCGAGCAGTCAACCCCTGCCTCAGTGCCAGCTAAGAGTTCCAAGCTCGGGAATTCTTCCCGGCCAAAAGATGCTCCAGCCGAGAGGACTCCGGCTGCTGCAAGTGGTCCTCAATTGAGGTCCGAAGTTGTTGACTCACAAGACTTGGTGGGCTCTGGTTCCAGACCTCACAAGAAGAGGTTTCGAGGCAACTGGGGTGGTAGCATCCCTATGTAAGCATTGATTGCTCAATTTAAAATGCTAGTTTCATTTTTGATGTGTCTTTGATCTTCTCCTCCCTTTATTTATAGGGTGTCGAAGAAAAGGTCAGAAACTTCGGTGTCTGTCACAGCAACCGGGGCTGCGCATGCCGAAGCTCCGGCTTCAAGCACCGTGCCTCCTACTCAAGTGGTGGCAGAAGTCACGGCAGCTCCGGCGCTAGCTGTCGTGGAGTTGGATTCGAATTCCTCGCCTGAAGCTCCCATGGTAGCGCCGGACCACAAGGGAGAAGTTGAAGATGTACCTGAGGCATCGGTGCTGGAGGCTGATTCTCTAGTACTGGAGCCAGAGATGTCAGAAGCTCCAGCCTTTGAGCCGGAGGCCGTGGAAGCCCTGGCCGCTAAGCCAGAGACAATTGAAGCCCCAGCCATTGAACTGGAGATGGTTGATGCTCCGGCTCTTGGGCCAGAAGTTTTGGAAGGTCCAGCGGCTGACCCAGAAATGATTGAAGCTCCGATCATTGAACCGGAAGGAGCTGACATGCCAGCGTCTCAGCCAGCGGTGGTAGAGGCCCCGGATGAAGCCCCTGCCATTGGCCCGGAGGTAGTTGAACTAGAGCAAGAGCTGCACGAAGAGGTGGCGACAGGTCCTCTACCCTTGGAGCCGGCGACCGAAGACCCGGAAGAAATGCCTTCAACTTCTGCTCTATAGGTAGGAGTTCCCCCGGTGGGTTCTTCCTCTGCCGCTGCTGAAGGGCATCCGGAGAGCGGCCCTAGTGCTGCAGGAGCTTAGGGGACCACTCTTGTAGAGTGGGACCCAATTTTTGTATGGAAAATCCTCTGGAGTCTGCGGAGTGGTCCCAGTAGTTCTAGAGCCTATCCCTTTGGTGTTGTCTATAGACAACTCCTGCTCGAGCCTCCGACAAGTCCAACTCGCCTTCGATCATGAGAGCAAAGCCCTGTAGGAGGAGCGCAACACCTTGAGGCGTTGGCGCAACAGACTCCACTTTGAGACCAGGCTTACCCAGACGAGGCTGACTGACCAGAAGGAGTGGATCAAGAGGGAGAAGGTCCGGTTGGAATACTGGGACAAGCTGCTGGAGAAATAGGAAGCTGCCATCCGGGCGCTCAACGCTAACTCCAGGGAGATCCTTGAGCAAGACAAGGAGAGGCGTGATGCCGCTGATGAGCATCACGAAAACCTCAATGAATTGAACGAGGTTCTCCTAATGCGCCGAGTGGACCTTGAGGCGAGGGAAGAAAAGCTCCTGGAGCAGCAGGAGGATGTTGTGAAGAGGGAGGTGGAGGTCACCTAGAAATTGACTCTGGTGAACATAATTTGGCAGATCGCGGCAAGAAGCTGGATCTATGGAGTAAAGAGGAGAAGGAGAAGTACTGGAAACTGGAGCAGGAGCCCTCGAAAAGAGAAGCTGACGTTGCCACCAGGGAAGGGAAGGTGAAAGGCAGGGAAAAGGACTTGGCAGAAATGCAGAACCGCATCCACCTCCGGGAGACGGAGCTGACCGATCATGAGAAGCAAGTTGCTCATAGTATGCAGCTGCTAAATTGATCAAGCGCCTTGCTCGGGAAGGTTCAGAGCTTGCGAGCCCGGAAGTCGCTAGAGGATCTACAGAGCTTGAAGGAGACAGAGTCCATTCAAGTGTGGTACTTCTTGGGGTGGGCCAACGACGCGCTGACACCACTTGGCTTTAATCTCGTAAGTCCAGACAGTCCGGAGCTGGACTTGGACCGAGCGCTGGTGGCACTCAATGGTGCTGGCGGCAAACTCGACGTGATGGGTGATGTTATTGCGGACCATCTCGAAACAGAGGGGGAAGTCTTTGGCTACGAACATCGCGGAATATGTGCTGACGTGTTATGTAAGCCGAGACCCCTAATTCTCCCTGGACCCGGTGCTTGAAGGTCCTATTGCTGAAGAGGAAGACATCGCCAAGGCCAGCGTCTAAGAGGTTGCCAAGAAAGTCGCTTCATTCTTCCGCAGGTCTTAGACCCTCCAGTAGCTAGGACTTTTTCTTCTTGCCTTCTGCTATAAACCCAATTTTGTAATACAGTGCTTCAAATTAATGCAATCCATTTTGCCATGAACTTCACTTTATTTTTGTCTTCAATATAGTGTGCTCTGTCTTGTTGGCCGCCTGGTATATGTGTAAGATTGAAGTGTGTACATGCACCAAAGGATTTGACAGTATATTGACGACTTGAACGCTTCGCACATGTAGACTTTATGTCTGAAGTCTATATTTTTGATGCATCGACAGAAGGCCCCTTGGGTTTGGCGGAGTCTGTTAGCTCCGACGATACCCACTATCAACGTATAAAACACCGACAGTGGGCTCCCTAGGATTTATCAGAGCTTGGTAGCTCCTGATGTCGCTGCACAAATAGTTGAAGTAGGTCCCCCAGGGGTTGACGGCGGGTACCCTCGGAGGATGTCGAAGCTTAGTAGCTCCAGTGTCGTGCACCATCGCTATGAATTTCTGTTTTTTCTGCACATTAAATACAAGAAAAAAGTAAAATTGTCCTGTTGTCTATAAATTGTTTGTGACTTATTGTTCTTACTTGAGTTTTTTATTCTGAAGTAGCTCGATATGGTAACAAGTATATTGAGGTAACCCTTCCAGACTCATATGCTTTTTTAGTACTCACCCTGCTGAGGCCTGCCGGAGTGTAGGTAGAGTGGCATACTTAGGGTGCAGGACCAGGCTAAGTCGATAACACACTTCGGACCAATGTTGACTTGGCGTTCAGGCAAGTAGACTATACAACATGTTAAGACCCAAAGAGATCAACAATATAACTTGCAATGCATATGAATAACTTGGGTAAAAACTAATAAAGAATTGCACAACTTTATTATAGACAGGAATGTTAAAAACAATAATTTGATAGATCGATCCTTGTACAAAAATAAATGCACGTGGAGTCTGTTTTCACACAACAATGTCTTTCATTATAAGTATGGATTATAGGAGACAATGACACACTTAGGGTGCGGGACTAAGCTAAGTGTGCTATACATCTTGTACTAACTCTGGGTAGGTAGTTACACTTTTAGTGCAGTGGCTATATGAAGTGTACTTAAACATCCTGGACCCTCCCGGAGGGGTCCGGATGTTCTCCCAGAGGACCTACCCATGTCTATTTGGCGACTCTATAACATACAGCATGTGTAATTACATACTAACCTCCGTGATTCTAAGCATAAAACTTACAGAGGTGCTCGATGTTCCAAGGATTAGGAAGTGGAATCCCGTCCTCAGTTGCCAAGCGAACGCATCGGGGTCGGGATACTTTGATCACTCGGAAAGGACCTTCCCAGCTGGGGAAAAGTTTGTTCATCCCTTCACGAGTTAGTATCTTCCGAAGCACCAGATCGTCTTTCTCGAGTTGTCGGTTGTGCACATGCCTTTGATGATAGCGCCGGAGCACATGGCGATAACGTGCATTCCAAACAGCTGCTTGGCACCTTCCCTCGTCGACGAGGTCAAGGTCTTCACGCCAGAGCTGGTCTTGCGTGGCTTCGTCGAAGGTCCGGACCCGGAGGAACCCCAAGGTGATCTCCGAAGGAAGGACTGCTTCAGCTCCGTATACCAGGAAGAATGGAGTTTCCTCGGTTGACTGGTTTGGAGTTGTCCTCTTCGCCCACAATGTGGACGAAAGCTCCTCAATCTAGTTGGCTCCATGCTTTTTCAGGCGCTCATATGTGCGCGTCTTAAGTCCTTTTAAGATTTATGCATTTACTCTCTCGGCTTGGCCATTGCTTGTTGGGTGTGCTACTAAGGCGTAGCTGATTTGAATGCCGAGGTCTTCGCAATATTCTTGGAATGCAACACTTGTGAATTGAGTTCTATTGTCCCTTATGACTTTGTTTGGAACTCCAAATCTGCATATAATGGACTTCAAGAACTTGATTGATGATTGCTTATTGATTGTCACAACTGGAGTTGCTTCCGGCCACTTAGTAAACTTGCCGATGGCGACATACAGAACCTGTAACATTCGACGGCTCTTGGGAAACGTCCCAAGATGGCCATGCCCCACACAGCGAATGTCCACGTAGGAGGTGTAAAATCCCACATAATTCTAAATATGAAATTCAGTTGTCAGTTAAATTCAAATTTAATGGGGTTCAAGATATGGTCATGTACATAAACTTGAACCTATTCAATTCTTTTTTCCTCTCATGTTTAAAATTTTATTAACATGAGAAACATACTTCACCAATAATTTTAGAAAAAATCAAATATCATCTCTGCAAAATTTTGGAATATTTGCATAGGGTTTGCTTGGGCAAATCAATTTATAGTACCTCATATACTCAAATAGTCAAAAATGAATATAGCTACTGTATACATATGCCCTGTCAAAAATATTTAAACCTAAGGCTATAAATTTTTCTATAGTCTTCTAAAGTTACAAAAAATCTCCTTGAAAAGTTTCATGAATTTTGGAGTCCATTTGTTATTTTACTCGAGACGCTCAGCGAATTTGAATCAAGTTTAAATTCAAATTCAAAATTTGGTCAAAATATACTTGAACATAAAGATCTAAACACACCATTGTGTCAGCATATTTTTCTTGACTTATCCATGATGGTTCATGACTTTTAAAGTTCATTTATTATTTTAAAATGAATTACAATGTGGGCAGGGGTTATGAGGATGACTGGTGGGGCCCACCAGTCAGCAGCCCACGTGCACACGCAATCCAGCGCGCGCTGCGCGCGCCACCGCGACGGCGTGCATGCCCAGCGCGACAGCAGCGAGCTGCTCCCGTTTGAGCTCTACAAATATCGCCCTTGCTCCTCCTTATCACTCCACGGTGGATCTTTTCGTCCTCCCTCACGGCGAGCCGACGATCTGCGTCTTTTCGCACCGAGCGCAAGTTTTCCGACCGCCGGCACTGCGCGTCCTTTGCCGGCCAGCCGGAGGCCTCTCGCGCCAAGCTCTCAACGGCAAAGTTGTTCCCCACTCCCTCGTCTAGCCTCTGGTTCACTCCTTTCGTTCCTTCGTTGATGTTTTGGCCGGTATTTTGAAGCTACACCGGAGCTCGCCGTTGAGGTTGCCGTGCGCCGTCTCTGATCCATGGTGCCAGGCTGCTGCGAGCAGTTTTGTTCTTCGACTCCAACTGCAAAGTGGTGCGCCTGGACACCCTCTGCACGACGGTGAAAGCCGTTCCTTATTTACGTGAGTATCGAGCAAGTTATCCAAGTTTTACTCTCGGCCAAAGCTTATGAACTAGCTCGGTTTTTCATTAAATTCGGTTTCCACACTCAATCACTCTTCACAATTGCTAGCAAATAGTTTCTACACTTCCTTGCGCACCCTCTCGAACTGGAATCACCAAAAATGATAGACCGTAGCTCGAGAATCACGAGTTCTTCCCTCCGCCATTAAGAAGTTACCTCTGTCGCCATCGACAATGGTTTTGCCGGCCGTTAAATGACGATTTCACGTTCCCATCTCTTCCCTCATGGTTCCAGAAGACTTCCCCAGCCTTTTTCGAAGATTTTTAGCCACGGAGCGACGGTTCCGACACGGCCGGAACCCTAGCTGCCGCCGCCACTGATGCGCCGCCGTTTCCGACAGTCGGCAAGCTTCACCGACCCCACCATCGTGCTCAGCGCGTGATTTTAGGGTTGGGCGCCCAAGATTAGGCGCTGCGGTGGCCGGGAACTCGGATCCGGCGAGGCTCGCCGGAGCGCGCCGCCGCTGCAGCCTCGCGCGCCGCCCGCGTCGGGAGGTTGACGACGACGCAGCAGGCCCCGCGTGTCAGCGCCTGTTAGCCCCCGTCGGATCTGGTGTGGCCATGGGATCTGTTGTGGCTACACGGTGTTTTCTCTGTGGTCCCGTGTGGTTTGAATGCCACTGGTCCATTTTAAAATGGTGGGGCCCACTGTTAAATTCAAATTATAATTTAATTCCAGATTTGGCTCCAACTTAGAAAATCCATATCTCTCTGTAGACTGCTCCAAAAATCTTAATACAAATTTTTTTTGAAATCCCTTGAGCTCTAGTTTTTGTCAGTACCAATTAGGTTTTGTGAAACTTACTTTTAAATTCTGTAGAAAATAATATTTCCAAATACAAATACAATTTTTCAAAATGAACTTTGCACTGGAAAAATCCCTAAAATTAATATAAAATACAATATCCTATTCCTCGATACTGGAAAAAGTTTGGTAGCCATTGCACCTGTATAGATCTCTGTATAATTCAATTGCCTTTTTAAGTCATCGAATTATTACAGATGTTCAGTTGCTTTATTGTGTCCCAAATTTGGACTGAAGCTTCCTTTAGTCATACACTAGCTCCTGTAAGAAATTGGGATTTAATTGACGTAATATCCTGGTCCTAATTCAGTTGCCAACTGAATGTTAATTGAAAAGCAAAAATTCAGTTATAAACTAATTCCAGAAATTCTTGCCAAATTGGAAATTTAATATCTCCTTCACCAAGGCTTAGAAATTTATGAAACCAATTTTTCTAAAACCAGGACAACATCCTCTATCATGATCATCAACTGGCAGCTATGTCCGAGCTACATTTTCTTCTCTAAAATTCTTGGAAGTTTATTGCTTGCCATAATTTTTGAGACAACAAACTACTCTGATTATCTCCTGTTCTTTGCAAGAGTATTTCTTGTCGTCCCTAACATCTACCATAAAAATCCCAAAGCCAAAGAAGATCATTCACTCACTATAACCATAGTTAGAAGCTTATGAACTATATCTACATTATAATTTACTAGCATTCATATATGCAGGTCGTGTAGTGATCGATATTGACGAGAAGTGTCGCTTGGAGGAGAAGTCCAGGGTGTCCACTTAAAGTCCTTGGCAGAGTCGTCAAAGGAGGACCACTAACAATTGGCATTTAATCGAGTCGCAAACTAAGGCAAGCCCCGATTTGCATTTAAAAGCTTTACAGAGTTTTGCAGTATTTCTCACATTACGTCTTAAGTTTCATATGTGCATTACGTATAGGGTGATTGATACTCCACTTGCATTACCACGAATCCCAGGGGTTGGTTGGAACGGTTTACAGTTTGATCTGTAGTAACTGCTTTGCTAATGTATAGGAAATTCGATAGAAGTCGAGTAGTTGGAATTTACTCGCGAGATAGGAATAATAGTTCACATGAGGGTGGAATATTAAAAATGGCTTATGAAATGAATACGAGACCGGGCAGGGGGAATTGGAGTGGACGAGATGGAATCTCGGGCGCATAGCCCTGCCTGTGTTGCTTGAGGACCGTGCCGTATGCGGCACCGTTGGGCAAGCTTGAACTGTACCGGTTGCATAATGGTATATGGGCCCATTAAACTGATGTAACTCCAGAATATAGTGTGGAGACTCCTCGGTTTTCCTTGAATGGAGATGCGAAGGCATAAAGGTGTAAATCTTCTAGTGGGCAACTTCGACGTGTCCGTGTAGGGGACCTATTGCTCGGGATGAAGAGGTTTGTCGACATTGGGGTCTTGGGTGAAAGGTGGCCACGTATGACGTGGGGAGGAGAGCACGTATGTGTCCCCCACGCGGGTGTGCATGTCGTGCAGTCCGGGTGTGTCCTGATTGCAATCACCGTCCCTCGCGGTAATAGAGTACCACTTGTCCGTCGCTGTCGTGACGTAGTAAATACTAAAGAAGCCAGAAGAATATGTTGTATTGAATTATAATTGCTTTGCAACCTTGTATGTCTTAGAGATAGTACAATTAAAAGGTTACAGTTTCTCCATACATTATCTGTAATAGCATTATGTGCTTTGGGCATGTCATATCATCGGCAAAGCGTTTCTTGTTTGATTGTGAAGTCTATGATGTGTCGTGCCTAAAGAATGTCATTTGCTACTTAAAATATGAATATAAGGATCCACTTGTAGGCGAGTCCTTTATGCTATTCCTTGCCTATGTTTAGTACTTACCCCTGCATATGTCTAGTGAGACGAGTTAGTCTTGCTGAGCCTTATGCTCACGTTTGTGCTTTAACGACTTTTGCAGGTATTAGTTTTATTTCTGCTATTCAGGTTGTACATGAGACTCGAGGTGTCGAGATAAATCTCATGTGAACCACGCCGCTGCTGAATGTTCTTCATGTTGCCAGTGAGAAGCATCCTAGGGCATGGACGCCTTCTCTCCTGCTTAGGTGAGATTATGAGTATGTATTTTCCGCTGCGTGTGTACCCCTGTGGTACACTCTTTTGGAAACTCTTCTTATTATGAAATGAAAACTTTATATTTTTTGGTATCCTTTTCGTGTGTGCTGTTAGGTGCCGCATCGCACGGCACCACCCAGTGAGATCCTCGGATGTGTGGACCCCGGTCCCCACAGACATGGTATCAGAGCTTCATTAGGAATAGCCATTCGAAAAGAGCCTATTTTCGAAAACTCTGAAGTAGTCGAGTGAGGATTAGCTAAATGCCCATTAAGGAGTATTATTAGTACTAGATAAAAAGGTGGTAAACTAACTTATATGTTATTAATTCTATAACGATGTTGCGACGTCAGGTAAGAGGTAAGGTACGCCACCGTAAGCAGATCAATTGCGGTAAGCTCACCATGAGAGAGGTAGCATGGAAGTTTTCTGTGGCTTGGCACGGAAAAGTTAATAGGAGTCTCTGAAACTTTCCATGTTTCTAAGAACCTATGACACGCGGTACCCCAGCGTGCTTCAAAGTTAGTGGGAGCCCCCGTCGGGTGGTGTATAACCCGATAGTATGCCTCTCTAGAATCATTCATATTCTATGGGAGCATGCGAAACACGTATGTCCGAGCGTGTATAAGCCATTTCGTACGGGAGTCTTTGCTGTACAGACATATTTACAGCCATGTACCTCGAGACATGACATCGCTCGAGGGCGACTCACACCAGAGTCACATGCATTTACTTTTATATATTATTGTGACTGCCTGTCGTGTTTCCCCGTGCCCCCTTGAGGTGTGAAGGTGTGAAAGGGGATTGTTTGTCTTTTGCAGCATTGAATATGGTAGCAACCCGTGTAGCACACGTTTGCGAGTGAACGATATTAGGACCACCTATAAACGTATCCGGATATACCGGTTAGAATTTCTTTTGGTGAGGCACGTAGTACCGTCAGTATCGACTTTAATACTTGACCATCCCCAACGTCAGAATGGTTGCATTACATTTTGGAAGTCCGACTACCAGTTGCTGGTAGGTTTTGGACATTGCAAGGTGAATATCACTCATAACTCGTGAAGAATCAAGGTTCTTTATTTCTGGCAGAGCTCAACTTCGCCGGGTAGTAATCTTGGTTAGTTGAAAAATAACATAAGGATATGCTATATGGGTAGAAATATAATCAAGTCCACTACAAAGTTTATTCTGGTCGTTAGGACTGAAAATAATCCTACCTTGGTGTAATCTGAACTCCACAAAAACTACTACCAATGTCTTACCCAATTACATAGTCTCTGTATTTTCACCATAACTTCTTGTAGAAAAATATTCTGTCCTTTTGTGATAAATATCTGGAGAGGGAAGAAGCATCACTACAACTTTGTAAATTTAAGTGTTTTCTAATTCAACACTGAACCAATCCAAATCCCAGGTTGAAACTGGTACACTGCAGATCTGCTGGCAGAAAACCAGCCAACTCATCTGTCAATTTTAGACAGTCATATCTTCTAATATTAAAAATTGACATAGTCATATATATACATTTTTGAAGATATTAGGAAGTCCTCTATCAACTTTCTATTCGACTCCTGGTCTGAATCTTTCACCACCAGAGCCCAATTCTAATTGTCGCAAACGCTGTTCTGGCAGTCCAGGACCAGAAATCAGTTGTGCATAGTTGGGAGTTGCGAGCTTTGATCTGTATAACTTTTAATCCAAAGCTCACCTGGAGGTGTTCAAGTACAATATGGAAAGGTTATGAAGTGCTATAAAACTTTTGTATTCAACTCAAATTCTATTCCTTCCATTCACTGGGAGCAAGTTTCGAATTTATACAGGATGGTCTGCTGGAACAGAACTGAAGTTCATATTCCAGATTTGAACTGTCTTGTAACCATTAATCAAGCTTCTACCTCTTCCATTCCAGAATTGCTATGGGGACAAAGTAATACATTCTGGAAAGGTTTTTGAGTTTACTACAAATTGGTAGTTGAACTTCAGACCAAATTCTGCATTTAACTGTGAGAAATAATTACATTTCTACAGACTGGTCTGATGGACCAGAAACTGGACGGCATACCAGTATGCGATATTATCAACTCAAATCATTTTAGTTTCACCTTCTTATGTCACTCATCAGGTCTGGGGGTGATTACTCCACATGATTGATTAACATAAAGTTGAAACAACATGTTAAGTTATTGGTGGGCAGTATCACTTACTTGGGTCTAGTTCAATGTTCTAATCTTTATTTACACCTTGCCTACTGCATTGCAAAGTGAGGCATATTGCGGTATTTATCATGATTCCAGTTGATATTGCAACATTGGATCTTAACCGTAATGCTCACTCTTGCAGCATGGATCACACTCAATTTGAGGGTGAACCGGGTATTTCTGCTCATAGTGGAGATGACTCAACTCTACCACCAATGCCATCATCAACCGGCTTTGCAGAAGTCTTAGCAAGGATGGCCGAGTCTCTGCAGACGCTGGTACAGCGGAGTGTACAATCTGAGGATCGACCATTTGATCAACCTCAAGTCACATATCTGGATTTCTTGGCAACTCAACCACCAGTTTTCACAGAAGCCTGGGAACCATTGGAGTCGGAACATTGGCTCCGGGTGATTAAAGCCAAGTTTGAATTACTCCAGTGTGATGAGTATCAGAAGGCTTTATTTGCCGCTCAACAACTTCACGGATCCACAGGAGCTTGGTGGTCTAAATATCTCACCACTCTCCCTGATGGTCATCGTGTGACCTGGCCGGAGTTCCGTGATGCTTTTCGTGCATGCCACATTTCTACAGGGATGATTAAAACTAAGTTGGAAGAGTTTGTGGAGTTGAAGCAAGGAGCAATGAGTGTTTATGAATACTCCAAGGCGTTCAATCATTTGGCTCAATATGCGCCTGAGTATGTGAATACCGAGGCATTGAAGTGTGATTGTTTCTTCCGAGGACTGAACGTCGAGCTTCGAGCTCGACTGGTGTTATTCAATAACGGCAACTACAATGACTTGGTTGGTGCCGCTATTGTTTAGGAGGATGCAACTCTTCGCTATCAGGCAGAGAAGACCAAGAGGAAGACATCACTGAAGATTATCAGTGATGTTCCTCAGGAGGATCGAGCGGTATATTGCTTACTGTCCGGTCGACAACTTTGGTCGAGTGAGCAACCACAACAGGTTCGGTATCACTCCTATCCAGTGGAGACCTTACTTGCACCTCAGCAAAGCATGCAAGAGTGTCCTGGTTCCCCACCACAGCAATATGATCTCAATCTTGCAGCCCAATCTCTACAAGATGTGCATGTTGTCAGTCCACCCCAATTCAGTGGAAAGCACAAAATGCATTTAGCACGGGAATGTCGCAAGATGGAACGTGACCATGTCCAATTGTCCTTTTCCAAAAATTCTGATCAGCACCATAAACTTAAAAAGAAGACATCATCGAAGTTTGCCAGTGTTAATTATGCTGCGATTGAGGACATTCCAGAAGGGGAACCTGTTTTAGCAGGCATGTTTACTTTACATGATCAACCAGTAGTCGTTCTGTTTGACTCTGGAGCTACTCATAACTTTGTGAGCAAGTCTATTGTGCTGAAACATCAAGTGCCAATAGTGACTGTCTCACATCCTTTTTGTGTCAGTTCACCTAGAGGCAATATTTCAGCTAATGAGGTTGTCTCTCGAGCACCTTTGTGCATGGGTGGAAGTATCTATGCGGTGAACCTCATTATTTTGGAAGGTCAGCAGATTGACCTCATCTTGGGAATGTCATGGTTGACACATCATGGAGCTATCTTTGATATCAGCTCGCGTACTGTCCAACTGAATTCTCAATTCCATGGTAGCAACACTTTAAATCTTTTGAATACGGCACCAAGAGTCTCAGCGGTGCATCACACCAGTGTCAAGAAGCTTGAGGATATCCCCGTAGTGTGTGAATATACAGACGTGTTTCCTGATGATCTTCCGAGCATGCCACTAGAACGTGACGTCGAGTTCAAGATTGAACTTACGCCAGGAACCATGCCAATCTCAAGGAAGCTGTATAGGATGGCACCAAAGGAACTTGCGGAATTGAAGGAGCAGCTGAATGACTTATTGAGCAAGGATTTTATTCGCCCAAGTTCATCACCTTGGGGTTGTTTCTCGTTGTTTGTGAAGAAGAAGGATGAGACTTTGAGGTTGTGTGTGGACTATCGTCCACTGAATGCTGTCACCATCAAGAACAAGTATCCACTGCCACGCATTGATATCTTATTCGATCAACTAGTGGGTGCTAAGGTATTCTCAAAGATGGACCTTCGTTTAGGTTATCATCAGATTAAGATTCGACCTGAGGACATTCCAAAAACCGCATTCTCTACGAGGTATGGGTTGTATGAGTACCTTGTCATGTCCTTTGGGTTAACCAATGCACCAGCTCACTTCATGTATCTCATGAATTCGGTGTTTATGTTGGAGTTGGACAAGTTTGTCGTGGTATTCATTGACGACATCTTGGTGTATTCTAAATATGAAGAAGAACACGCTAAACACTTGCATATTGTGTTGCAACGGTTAAGGGATCACAAACTGTATGCAAAGTTCAGCAAGTGTGAGTTTTGGATCCGCCAAGTGCCATTTCTAGGGCATATCATCTCGGCTGATGATATTTCCGTTGATCCAAGAAAAATTGTACAAGTCCTGAAGTGGAAATCTCCCAAGTCCGTACATGAAGTTTGTAGTTTCCTTGGCTTGGCTGGCTATTATCGGAGGTTCATTTTGAGTTTCTCAAAGATAGCTAAACCAATGACGGAACTACTGAAGAAGGGAACGAGATATGTATGGACTAAAGAATTTGAATAAGCATTTCAAGCCTTGGTGAAACACCTCACAACAGCACCGGTGCTGGCTCAGCCGGACACGACCAAACCATTTGATGTCTATTGCGATGCATCTGGCATTGGTCTTGGTTGTGTACTCATGCAAGATAGAAGAGTGATCGCGTATGGATCCCGGTAGCTTCGGAATCATGAACAACATTATCCGACTCATAATCTTGAGCTCGCTGTCGTGGTGCTCGCTGATGTGGAGGCACTATCTATTAGGCAATCTAGTGCATCTCTACACTGATCACAAGAGTTTGAAGTACATTTTCACCCAGAAAGACTTGAATATGCGACAGCGAAGATGGTTGGAATTGATCAAAGACTATGAGATTGAGATCCACTACCATCCTGGCAAAGCAAATGTGGTCGCAGATGCGCTGAGCCGCAAGTCTCATGTCAATCATCTGTCGATCATTTCAATGGAAGAGGATGAGCCGAGTTTATACTTGGTTCCATATGGAGTGCTCTACAATCTAGCGCTCATCCCTACCATCAGGGAAGATATTGTAGAGGCTCAGAAGGAAGACAAGAGAATGTCGCACATTAGACGAAGAATGAAGAAGGGAGAGATGAAATGCTTTCGATGTGATGATCACGGTACTATTTGGTTTAAAGACCGTATAGTCGTACCCCATGACATGGAGCTCCGAAAGAAGATCTTGGATGAAGCACACTTATCCAAGTACTCTATCAATCCAGGTAGCAACAAGATGTACCAGGATCTGAAGAATAAATTTTGGTGGTCCCGGATGAGACGAGAAATAGCAAAGTATGTATCCGAATGTGATACATGTCGACGAGTGTAAGCTGACCATTTGAGGCAAGCCGGACAGTTACAACCCTTAAACATACCGACATGGAAGTGGGAAGACATCATCATGGATTTCATCGTTGGGTTACCCCTCACTTTCCATAAGCATGATTCGATTTGGGTGATAGTTGATCGGTTGACCAAATCGGCTCATTTTATCTCGGTCAACACCAACTATCGAGGTCCCAAGTATGCAGAGTTATATATCACAAGGGTCATGTGCCTACATGGAGTACCCCGCACTATCATTTCAGATCGTGGAGCCTTATTTGTTGCTCGATTTTGGGAGCATCTCCACAAATCATTGGGTACCAAGTTGATTCAAAGTTCCGCTTATCATCCGCAGAATGATGGTCAGACAGAGCGAGTAAATCAAGTCCTTGAGGACATGCTACGAGCTTGTGCCATCCACCATGGTAAAAATTGGGATGATCAACTACCATTGGCGGAGTTTTCATATAACAATGGCTATCAAGCTAGTATCCAGATGGCACCATATGAAGCTCTCTATGGCAGGAAGTGCCGCACACCATTGAATTGGTGTGAGTCTGGTGAAAGAGTGACATATGGTGTTGATCTGGTCAACGAAGCGGAAGAACGAGTGCGAGTAATCCAAGCCAATCTCAAGGCTGCTCCATCTCGACAGAAGAGTTATGCAGATAAACGACGTTGACCTCTTCACTTCGACATTGGGGATCACGTTTACCTTCGTGTATCTCCAATGAAAGGGATTCATCGTTTTGGGGTGACGGGAAAGCAGGCTCCACGATTCAGCGGGCCGTTTGCTATCACTGAGAAATGCGGACCTGTGGCCTATCGTCTGGTTAACGGCTTCTCTCTCTGGAATTCATAACGTATTCCACATTTCTCAGTTGCGGAAGTGTCTTAAATGCCCAGCTGAAGTCCGTACGGAAGATCTTGAAGCTCTACGGCCCGATCTCACTTATTCTGAGCATCCGGTCAAGATCATCGATGAGAAGACTCGCACCACAAGAAGCCGCACTTTGCACTTTTACAAAGTCTTGTGGAACAACCATACTGGTGAAGAAGCAACTTGGGGAAAGCGAGGATTTTCTTAAATCGAACTATCTGGACTTATTAGCGGCATATGTTCATTAATATTTTTTTTCTTTTGTTCTTCCTATAATAATATCGAGATGAGATTCTTTTAAGGGGGGAGGAATGTAAAATCCCACATAATTCTAAATATGAAATTCAGTTGTCAGTTAAATTCAAATTTAATGGGGTTCAAGATATGGTCATGTACATAAATTTGAACCTATTCAATTCCTTTTTCTTCTCATGTTTAAATTTTTATTAACATGAGAAACATACTTCACCAATAATTTTAGAAAAATTCAAATATCATCTCTGCAAAATTTTGGAATATTTGCATAGGGTTTGCTTGGGCAAATCAATTTATAGTACCTCATATACTCAAATAGTCAAAAATGAATATTGCTACTGTATACATATGCCCTGTCAAAAATATTCAAACCTAAGGCTATAAATTTTCTATAGTCTTCTAAAGTTACAAATAATCTCCTTTAAAAGTTTCATAAATTTTGGAGTCCATTTGTTATTTTACTCGAGACGCTCAGTGAATTTGAATCAAGTTTAAATTCAAGTTCAAAATCTGGTCAAAATATACTTGAACATAAAGATCTAAACACACCATTGTGTTCAGCATATTTTTCTTGACTTATCCATGAAGTTTCATGTTTTTTGGATTTCATTTACTATTTTAAAATGAATTACAATGTGGGCAGGGGTTGTGAGGCTGACTGATGGGGCCCACCAGTCAACAGCCCATGTGCAGCCGCAATCCAGCGCTCGCTGCGCGCGCCACCACGACGCCGTGCATGCCCAGCACGACAGCAGCGAGCTGCTCCCGTTTGAGCTCTACAAATATCGCTCTTGCTCCTCCTTATCACTCCACGGTCGATCTTTTCGTCCTCCCTCACGCCGAGCTGACGATCTGCATCATTTCGCCCCGAGCGCAAGTTTTCCGACCGCCGGCGCCGCGCGTCCATTGCCGGCCAGCCGGAGGCCTCTCGCGCCAAGATCTCAATGGCAAATTTGTTACCCACTCCCTCGTCTAGCCTCTGGTTCACTCCTTTCGTTCCTTCGTTGATGTTTTGGCCGGTATTTTGAAGTTACACCGGAGCTCGCTGTCGAGGTTGCCTTGCGCCGTCTCTGATCCACGGTGCCAGGCTGCTGCGAGCAGTTTCGTTCTTCGACTCCAACTGCAAAGTGGTGCGCCTGGACACCCTCTGCACGACGGTGAAAGCCGTTCCTCATTTACGTGAGTATCGAGCAAGTTATCCAAGTTTTACTCTCGGTCGAAGCTTATGAACTAGCTCGGTTTTTCATTAAATTCGGTTTCCACACTCAATCACTCTTCACAATTGCTAGCAAATAGTTTCTACACTTCCTTGTGCACCCTCTCGAACTGGAATCACCAAAAATGATAGACCGTAGCTCGAGAATCACGAGTTCTTCCCTCCGCCATTAAGAAGTTACCTCTGTCGCCGTCGACGATGGTTTTGCCAGCCGTTAAACGACGATTCACGAGTTCTTTCCATCACTTCCCTCATGGTTCCAGAATACTTCCCCAGCCTTTTTTGAAGATTTTTAGCCACGGAGCGACGGTTTCGACACGGCCGGAACCCTAGCTGCCGCCACCACCGATGCGCCGCCGTTTCCGACCGTCGGCAAGCTTCACCGACCCCACCATCGTGCTCAGCGCGTGATTTTAGGGTTGGGCGCCCAAGATTAGGCGCTGCAATGGCCGGGAACTCGGATCCGGCGAGGCTCGCCGGAGCGCGCCGCCGCTGCAGCCCCGCGCGCCGCTCGCATCATGAGGTTGACGATGACGCAGCGGGCCCCGCGTGTCAGCGCCTGTTAGCCCCCGTCGGATCTGGTGTGGACACGGGATCTGTTGTGGCTACGCGGCGTTTTCTCTGTGGTCCCCGTGTGGTTTGAATGCCACTGGTCCATTTTAAAACAGTGGGGCCCACTGTTAAATTCAAATTAGAATTTAATTCCAGATTTGGCTCCAAATTAGAAAATCCATATCTCTCTGTAGACTGCTCCAAAAATTTTCATACAAATTTTGTTTGAAAGCCCGTGAGCTCTAGTTTCTGTTAGCACCAATTAGGTTTTGTGAAACTTAATTTTAAATTGAGTAGAAAACAATTTTTAGAAATACATATACAATTTTTCCAGATCAACTTTCCACTGGAAAAATCCCCAAAATTCACATAAAATACAATGTCCTATTCTTGGTTACCAGAAAAAGTTTGGTAGCCATTGCACCTGTATAACTCTATGTATAATTCAGTTACCTTTTTCAGTCATTGAATTATTACAGATGTTCAGTTGCTTTATTGTATCCCAAATTTGGACTGAACCTTCCTTTGGTCATACGCTAGCTCCTGTAAATATTTGGTATTTAATTGACTTAATCTCCTGGTCCTAATTCAGTTGCCAACTGAATGTTAATTGAAAAGCAAAAATTCAGTTATAAACTAATTCCAGAAATTCTTGCCAACTTGGAAATTTAATATCTCCTTCACCAAGGCTTAGAAATTTATGAAACCAATTTTGCTAAAACCAGGACAACTTCCTCTATCATGATCATCAACTGGCAGCTATGTCCAAGCTACAGTTTCTTCTCTAAAATTCTTGGAATTTTATTGCTTGCTATAATTTTTGAGACAACAAACTACTCTGATCATCTCCTGTTCTTTGCAAGAGTATTTCTTGTAGTCCCTAACATCTACCATAAAAATCCCAAAGCCAAAGAAGATCATTCACTTATATAACCATAGTTAGAAGCTTATGAACTATATCTACATTATAATATACTAGCATTCATATATGCATGTCGTGTAGTGATCAATATTGACGAGAAGTGTCGCTTGGAGGAGAAGGCCAGGGTTTCCACTTGATGTCCTTGGTGGAGTCTTCAAAGGAGGACCACTAACAATTGACATTTAATCGAGTCGCAAACTAAGGCAAGCCCCGGTTTGCATTTAAAAGCTTTACAGAGTTTTGCGTCTTAAGTTTCATTTGTGCATTACGTATAGGGTAATTGATACTCCACTTGCATGACCACAAATCCCAGGGGTTGGTTGGAACGGGTTACAGTTTTACTTGTAGGAAATGCTTTGCTAATGTATAGGAAATCCGCTAGAAGTCGAGTAGTTGGAAGCTACTCGCGAGATAGGAATAACAGTTCACATGAGGGTGGAAGATTAAAAATGGCTTATGAAATGAATATGAGACCGGGCATGGGGAACAGGAGTCGATGAGATGGAATCTCGAGCGCATAGCACTGCCTGTGTCGCTTGAGGACCGTGCCGTATGCGGCACCGTTGGGCAAGCTTGAACTGTACCGGTTGCATAATGGTATATGGGCCTATTAAACTGATGTAACTCCATACTGTAGTGTGGAGACTCCTCGGTTGTCCTTGAATGGAGATGCGAAGGCATAAAGGTGTAAATCTTCTAGCGGGCAACTTCGGCGTGTCCGTGTAAAGGACCTTGGTGTACAAATGATGAGCAAATGATGTGAAAGTGGTAGCTCTATTGCTTGAATGCTCTAGGATGTGTAGAGTATGTCTGGGCTTCAAGTCTTATCGATTTGACAGGTTGAAGGGGTATAAATAGCCAGCCTCCACGAGATAGCCGTTGGAAAAGTAGGCTGACATCACTTCTCTGCGAACACCGGATGATCCGATGTCTCCCCTTCAGTTAACATCGGTCAAAGCCAAATTAGCTGATGTCACTGTGTCAGATATGACCGTTGTTAGACCGATGTTGATCTGTCTTCTCATCGGATGATCCGGTGGCTCTTCCTCCAAAATTTTGCTTCATCTTGAAGCTCACTGGAGTGATCGACCGATGTGTGTAAGTCTGCACATCGGATGATCCGGTGCTTCACTTGGTCCAACAGTGTTGCAATCTGTAATAATGGACCGATGTCACTGAGCCACCCACATCGGATGATCCAATGAGTTCTTTGCTCTGAGGTCTTCTTCTTCTGTTGACACAACTCGACCGATGCAGTCAACTTAAAGACCATCGGATGATCCGGTGTGTTCAACTTGTTGACTTCGAGTTGTTTTGAGTTGTTCTTTTGGAATTTGAACTTGTGACCTCTTTGACACTTGTTTGAAATGTTGTTTTGATTGTCTTCAAGCATTGAGTGATATCAAGTTAGAGCTTTCACTTCTTGTCTTCATATGATTTGATTTAATCTCATTCATTGATTTTATATGGGTCTCCAATGTAATTTTGATTTCATTTGATTGAGTGTTATTGAGACCTTGCATTCACAAATTCATTAGTAATATCGAATGGTTGTCATTAATCACCGAAACCGTACCTTATGGGGCCTAGATGCTTTCAATCTCCCCCTTTTTGGTGATTGATGACAACACAATAATTTAAAGCGCAATAATAATGAATTTGATGATAATACTCAAGTATATATGCAATGAATACAGCATAGGACACATTAAGCTTGTAAAATAAATTTGTGGTGCGAAAAGCTCAATTGATTAAAAACATAAGCAAATGAGACAAGTGAAAGAGTGCTTAATTAAGATTACAAAAGAGTACTCAAGCACGAATACAAAGGATAAACACACACTCCCCCTTCACTCCCCCTGAGACTAACACTCCCCCTGACTCTTCTACATCTTCTCCCCCTTTGGCATCAAGACACCAAAAAAGGGATCAGAACGCCTACAGACCCTGAGAGCTGGGCACGAGGACGAACAGGGCACCGTCGCAGTCGTCGGAGCTAGAGTCGCCGGTCGTAGGAGCTGCCGGGGCGGCGGGAGCTGGAGGGTCCGCTGCCGGTGCTAGAGGAGAGGAAGCAGGTACTGGAGGTGCCGGTGGAGCTGGAGGAAGTGGAGCGCTCACCACGGACGCCGGCGTCTGCTGGAACAAGATCGTCGCCGGCAGTGGTGAGTGAATCGGTGCGCTGGATGCCAGAAGTGGTGACATACTGATAGAAGGGATAGGAGTAGTAGGCACCTGAGCAACACCTGGAGCCAGTCCCAGTCCAGGCTGCTGTGGAGGAAGGGCGATCCCGGTCTGAGTGTAAAGGTTGGTGATCAACCCTAGGATCCCCATCATGGCCTGCTGGGTCTGCTGCTGCTGGTCGAGGGTACTGCGGTGCATCTGATCTACCAGGTTGGTGAACCGGTCCGTATCCTCTCGCCTCTGACGGGCGATCTCCAGCTGGAGCTCCTGCTGTTGCCGCTGCAGCTGTGCCAGGTGAGCAGCCTGCTCTGCCCTGGCCTGCTCAGCAGCGAGCCTGTCCTGGCGCTGCTGCTCGATCATCTGCTGGAGAAGAGATGACAGCTCTGACGGCTGTGACACCTGCACCTCGGACACAGGAGGTGGTGTCGGTGGTGGAGCAGCTGATCCTCCTGCCTCGGCGTCGTGCTGCCTCGGTGAGGGTGGAGGCGGAGGGAAGTACTCCTTGACACTCTCGTCTGTGTCGCTCTCGGACCAGACGTGCTGCAAGTTCTCCCCCTGAGCCTCAGCCTCAGCAAGCCTCTCGTCCTCCCGCTCTAGGTCGGACCAGTCTTCCTCTGACAGACGGGCCCGGACCTGGCGCTCAACTGGACGACCAAGGCGACGGTCTCCAGGAGCAGAGGCACGATAGTGACCAAAGCGAGTCACACTCTCGTCAGCAAGCCGGGCCTGTGCTGCATGTCCCTCAGGCACCACCATAGAGCAAATGTAACTGATCCAGTGCCCATAGACCATCTGCCTCATCATGCCAATCCCATCCGTGATTACGTCTTCCATCTCGCATAGGAGTATGTCCACGATATCGAAATCCATCCCGTTCATTATGTAGAACAGGAGGGTCTGCTGCAGACTCGTGAACCCCTCCAAGTAACCTGACCTCGGCAGGAGCGTGCGGCGCAAGGCGAGGTGCACAATGCGCGCAGCTGGGGTCAGGAGAGCTGGAACTCTCGGCTGGTCCGGAGAGAACGAGGGGCCAAACAGAGAGCGGATCTCGTCAAGCTGTGGTGCTACCCCTCCAGTAAGTGGCCTCCTCGGTGGATCTGCCTGCCCATAGACCTTCTCGTGCACGCAGGTGTCGTGCAGGTCCAAATCAAGAATATGCCCCAAAGTCTGCCTCGTGAGGTGGTAGCGCTGACCATTGAACATGAAGGCAATCGACCTCCTGCCCTCTGAGATGTACAGGGTCGCGTAGAAGACACGGACCCACTCTTCCACATAAGCACTTCTCTCATAAGCCAGCAGCTGCACCAGACCTCTGTATCTCTCAAAGAAAGGACGGACCTCAGTCTCCGCTGCCACTGCAAGCTGCCCCCAGTCCAGGTAGTTGTGCTGAAAAAGCTTGTGCCCCCGACGCCTGTAGGTCTCATAGAGAGACGCCTGGGTGACAGTCCAGAAGCGACTGTCCACAAGAGTCTCTCAGGGCTGTGGGAACCACTCCTCAAGCAGCACGTTCCAACGGAGCTTGCGTAGCTGCTTGGCCTTCATCTTCCTGTAGTCCGTCAACCGGACTCCCTCACCGACATGGACGGCCGTGTCCATCTCGTAGATGTCCCTCTGAGCTTCCCTGTCCTCGCGACGGTCGGCGGCCGTCGGTCTTGGACGAGGAACGGCCGGGGACTGACCTCCCCGTGTCCGGGCTGAGCGCCGGCGGACAAGCGGCTCGACCGGCTCCTCCTCGATGTCGGAGTTGTCGATCACAGGAGGCTGCCGAGCCTCACGGATCCTCAGGGATCCCCCACGGCCGCACTCACGCTCCTCGGCGGCGCGAGCGGCCATTAGAGCCTGCTTCTCATCCTTTGAAAGTTTACGCTTCTTCGCGGCGGGCTCCGCGATCGCTTTTCCCTTTCCTTTGCGGTCACGACCCATCTAGATGAAATGGAGAGGTAGGGTGAGCGACGATGAAAATGAATGACGAAAGAAACGAAGGACGTCGCACGGCACGGAGCAAACCTTAGCGACGATGGAGTTCGGGAGGCACCACGGAGATGTTGGAGAGGGGCGGTTTGTGCGTGGGGCGGCTTTGGCGGTGGAGAGAGGCGGCAGCGGCGCTTGGCGGTGGCGCTGCGAGCGGCGGCGGCGCTGGGTGACGGTGCTGCGAGCGGTGGCGGCGCTGGGCGGCGGCGCTGTGGGCGGCGGCGGCCGGGGACGGCGGCGGCGGCTGCCTGTGGGCGGCGGCGGCGGCGTCCGGTGGCTGTGGAGGTGGCGGCGCGGTCGGCTGCGGCGATTAGGGCGTGGTCAGCGGCGGCGAGAGCACGGGAGAGCGAGGCGTCGGGGAGAGAGAAGACGCGGCGGCGCGTGGGTTTAAATAGTGGGACCCAAACCCTAGCCAAAAAATTAACACCAGATGGACCGATGATAGGTGAAGTGAACATCGGTCGAATGCCACAGTAAGGATATTCAAAAATTGCTGTTGACATCGGATGGACCGACGTTTAGGGTTTGGGTCATCGGTCGAATGGCACAGTAAGGGTGTTCAAAAGAGGAATGTTGACACCGGATGATCCGACGTAGGAGGAAGTAAACATCGGTTGAATTGACCACAGCTCCAGAAGAGTGAACATCGGATGGACCGATGTTTTTCAGAATGAACGCGTCGGATCATTTGAAATTCAGACAAAATTGGGCTTTGAAGATTGAACACCTATTGGACCGATGAGGGATTGACATAGGCATCGGATAATCCGATGACAACAGAACGAAAACATCCCATATATGTCCTTTGACCAAACAACCAATCAAAGAGAAACACATGTCTTAGGACTTTTTGGGCAACCCCTTACCCTTCAAAAAGCTAATATGCCAATAGCTTGGCTAGGCCTTAATGCAAATGGAACACCAAGAAAAATGGAGGAAAATATCCAAATAAAATGTAAGGTCCATGCTTTGTGAGGTAGAGTATGAAGACTTCTATCTCTTTGAAGCATGATCCTCTAGGCATTAACGTACCTAACATTTTGTTCTTTCCACCTTATATGAGTTGAGATATTGCATTTCAAACAAGTCTCCTTCTCATGAGGTGGGTTCCCCTTTGTGACAATCTACCGTATGCAATGCCAAACAAATTATAGTGCAAGAGATTAAATGAGTGCAAGTTTATATGACAGGGATCATGCAAGACATAAAATAAATCTATCTTGCCAAGTTTGAACCTTCCAAAGGCTTCCTCAGGGAAAACTACTTCTAGCTTGCCCCTATCCTTTGGGAGTTAGACAAGACTTATATGATATGCATCCTTACATGAACATGGCAACTTACATGACGTTAGATGCATCTAGCACATTTAATTCATTTCTAAGTCTAGAAAAGGTTTTCTCATCAAGTGGTTTAGTGAAAATATCCGCCAATTGTTCTTCGGATCTAACACCTTGCAAAGAGATGTCTCCTTTAGCCTCATGATCACGCAAGAAGTGATGGCAAATATCAATGTGCTTAGTGCGGGAGTGTTGAACGGGGTTTCTAGCTATCTTAACCGCACTTTCATTGTCACAAAGGAGAGGCACACAACCAATTTTAATTCCAAAGTCCAAAAGGGTTTGCTTCATATATAGAATTTGGGCACAACATGCACCGGCCGCTATATACTCCGCTTCCGCGGTGGACAAAGCCACGGAATTTTGCTTTTTGCTAGACCAAGACACTAGGGAACGCCCAAGCAAGTGGCACCCACCGGAGGTACTCTTGCGATCTACGCGGCATCCGGCAAAGTCCGAATCCGAGTATCCCAAGAGTTGGAAGGTTGTACCTTTAGGGTACCACAAGCCCATACTAGGGGTATGCTTAAGATACCTAAGTATCCTAAAGACCGCCTTCTTATGTGATTCTTTAGGAGCCGCTTGAAAGCGAGCACATAAGCATACACTAAACATTATATCGGGCCTAGATGCGGTAAGATAAAGCAATGAACCAATCATAGAGCGGTAGTGAGATTAGTCAAAAGGTTTACCGTCCTTATCCGCATCGAGATGGCAATTTGTTGCCATTGGAGTGCTTCTTGAGCTACAATCTCCCATCTCAAATTTCTTCAAGAGGTCCTTGGTGTATTTCTCTTGGTAGACAAAAGTTCCCTCTTGAAGTTGCTTGATTTGGAATCCAAGGAAGAAGTTGAGCTCTCCAATCATTGACATCTCGAATTCCCTAGACATCATTTTGCCAAACTCATGGCTAAGAGCTTTGTTAGTTGAGCCAAAAATAATGTCATCAACGTAAATTTGACAAAGAAATAAATCTCCGTTGATGTCCTTGGTGAAGAGTGTAGTATCCACCCTCCCGATCTTGAATCCTTGCATGACTAGGAAATCCCTTAGTCGTTCATACCACGCCCTAGGTGCTTGCTTGAGTCCGTAGAGCGCCTTGTGTAGCCTATACACATGATTAGGATTCCTCGGATCTTCAAACCCGGGAGGTTGCTCAACATAAACAAGCTCGTTAATATAGCCATTAAGAAAGGCACTTTTCACATCCATTTGATAAAGCATTATGTTATGATGTGAAGCAAAAGCAAGGAGTATACGAATTGCCTCTAACCGGGCGACCGGAGCAAATGTTTCGCCAAAATCCAGTCCTTCAACTTGGGAGAACCCTTTGGCCACAAGTCTTGCCTTGTTGCGGACCACAACGCCATTCTCGTCTTGTTTGTTGCGGTACACCCACTTTGTTCCGATGACGTTATTGTCCTTGGGTCGCTCCACCAACACCCAAACTTCATTGCGGGTGAAGTTGTTGAGTTCTTCTTGCATAGCCATTACCCAATTTGGGTCTTGGAGCGCTTCCTCGATGAGAGTGGGTTCTACACACGAAACAAACGAGTAGTGCTCACAAAATGAAGCAACATGGCGGGAACGAGTACTTACGCCCCTTGAAGGACTTCCAATGATTTGGTCCATTGGATGCGCCTTGGAGATGCGTCCATGCCTCATAAGTGGTTGTGAAGCACTTGGCGGTGGTGAAGCGTGTTGTTCCTCTTGTGGTTGTACTTGATCATGGACTTCTTCTTCATTTTGATGGTGTGTTGCTTGTGAGTCTTGAGTTGGCAATGGATCATCTTTCTCCTCTTCGTCTACTTGAGGCGCCATGGAGGTGTTGTTGTTGAAACTTGAAGCTCCCCCTTGATCATGGCCCTCTTCAACTTCCGGCTTGATGTCTCCAATGGTCATGTTTTTCATGGCTTCTCGTAGCGGCTCATCATCTATTTCATCATGACCAAAACTCTCCTCTTGGGAGCCATTAGTCTCATCAAACTCAACATCACAACTTTCTTCAACTAGACCGGAGGTTTGGTTGAATACTCGATATGCTTTTGAGTTTGATGCATAACCAAGAAAAATACCAACATCACATCTTCTTTCAAACTTACCGAGCCTTTTCTTGCGGTAGATGTAGCATTTGCACCCAAAGACTCTAAAGTAGGAGATGTTGGGCTTTCTCCCAATGAGGAGCTCATATGGGGTCTTTTGGAGTAGTCGGTGAAGATAGACCCTATTTGCGGCATGGCACGCCGTGTTGATTGCTTCGGCCCAAAACTTCTCCGACGTGCCGTAGTCATCAAGCATTGCTCTTGCAAGAGTGATGAGGGTTTTGTTCTTCCTCTCAACAACACCGTTTTGTTGAGGAGTGTACGTGGCGGAGAATTCATGCTTCACACCTTCACGGTCACACCACTCCCCAATGTTGTAGTTCTTGAATTCGGTGCCGTTGTCACTCCGGACCTTGATAATGGGAAGTTGGAATTCCCTTTGAGCACGGTTGGCGAAGGTCTTGAACACTTCCGGAGTTTCACTCTTGTCACCTAAAAATAGAGTCCAAGCATAGCGAGAGTAGTCATCAACTATAACAAGACAATAGAGGTTACCGCCAAGACTTTGGTATGTGGACGGTCCGAAGAGGTCCATGTGGAGTAGTTCAAGTGGCTTGGAGGTTGACACCATTGTCTTCATTGGGTGGTGTGAAGCAACTTGCTTCCCGGCTTGACATGCGCTACAAAGCTTGTTCTTCTCAAACGTCACATCCTTCATGCCGGTCACCATCCCAAGCTTGAATGACTTCTTAAGTTTGCTCATTCCAATGTGTGCTATGCGTCGGTGCCATAGCCAACCCAAGCTTGTCTTAGTGAAAAGACAAGTGGTTAGGCTAGCATTCTTGTTGGAGAAATCTACTAAGTAGAGATGTCCATGCCGAAATCCTTTGAAGATAAGCTCTTTGCTTGCCTCACAACTCACAACAACATCATCCTTGCTAAATTTGCATGTTAATCCAAGATCACAAAGTTGTGCAATGGAAAGTAGATTAAAGCTAAGTGACTTAACATACAACACATTAGAAATGGATAAATCATTCGAGATAGCAATTTTACCTAATCCTATTACCTTACCCTTAGAATTGTCACCAAAAGTAACTTGTTCATGATTACCGGCGTTTTCTATGGTGGTGAACATACCATCATTGCCGGTCATATGTTGAGTGCACCCGCTATCGAGTACCCAATGCTTTCCTCCGGCTTTGTAGTTCACCTACACACATGAAGTTAGTTTTTAAGTTTAGGCACCCAAGCTAACTTAGGTCCTTGTATGTGTGATACAAGTGATTTTGGGACCCAAAGTTGCTTGGGGAGCTTCCCCTTCATGCCCTTAATGTCTTTGCCGATGAACCTTGCCTTCACCTTGCCACCTACTTTGCTTAAGAGATAGTGATAGTCATGGAAAGTAGATTTGTAGTTAGGAGGCAATTTGGGAGAAGGACGGTTGGGAAGAGGACACTCCCTCGTGTGGTGTCCGGTGACCTCACAATGTTAGCAATAGGATCCAACTTCTTTGATGAAGCTCGTCCTAAGCTCCGGTGAGGGCACCTTCCCTTTGTTGAGCACCGGGAAGGATCCAAGTCCTCTCTTGTTGAAGCCTTTGGCTTGTTGGTAGAGGATTTCCTTGTGCTTGTCCTCCCCCTTGGAAAGTCTCACCACACTAGTGCGGAGACTTTCAATTTCGTCCATCAATTCCTTCTCCCTAAGGCTTGCTTTCAAAGGCAAAGACTTATCCAAAGTATTAGTGGCATGTGAAATAGTTGATACTTTGCCATCAAGGGTTTCCTTTTTCATGTTTTTCATTTTTAGTTCAATTGCCTCATAAGCAAGGTTAAGCACTTCATGTTTTTGAACCAAGTCATTGTGCTTTCCCAAGAGTGCTTGGTTTGCTAAGTCAAGCTCCTGATGATCAAGCTTGATTTGAGCATTTTCCTCCTCGATTTGCTTGACATGTGTTTTGAGCGTGTCATGCTCTTTAAGTATGGTTACATACTTGTCATGCAAATCGAGCTTCGCACTCTCAAGTTTAGCACAAGCTTGTTCAAGTGCTTTAACCTTGCTCTTTTCCCTTTTTATGATGACATGGTATTCATTTATCATAGATGCTAGTTCATCGGGGGAGAGCTCATCATCATCATCGCTAGAATCGTCACATACCTTAGTGTTACCTTTAGCCATGAGGCACATAGGAGGTGGGCGAAGAGGTGAGTTGTCCTTGTCGACGATGGCAAGGCCCGCCATGTTTTCTTCATCTTCACTCTCTTCGTCGCTTGACTCTTCATCCGTGATCCACTCATTTGCCTCGCACATGAAGACTTTTTGAGGCCCTCTTCTCTTCTTTGGAAAGAGCTTGGTCTTCTTGCCCTTGTCAAATTTCTTCTTTCCAAAGGAGCGCTTGGGTTTGACCTCTTCTTCATCTTCATCACTTTCTTCTAGCTTTCTATACTTTCCTTTGTGGTTGTCCTTCCTCTTGTCGGGTCTTGGACAATCATATGATATGTGGCCTTGATCACCACAATTGTAGCATGTCTTGTTTTCATCTTTTCTTGGGAGGAAGGCTTTCTTCTTTGGATTAAAAGAGTATCCCTTCTTTGCGATTTTGGAGTTTAGACGTGATAATTTTCTCATCATCAACGCAAGCTCATCATCGTCATCTTCGCTTGTTGCTTGCTCTTCTTCGCTTGAGCTAGGCTCAACCACTTTGTTTTTCTTGGGAGTTGTTTTCTTGGTTGAAGCCTTGAGAGCAATGGTTTTTGACGATGACTCCTCCATCATTCCAAGTACGCTCATCTCATGAGCATGAATTTCTCCAATGAGCTCCGAGACTTCAATGTTGTCAAGTGATTCCTTTTGGAGCATTGAGTTGATAATGTTGTACTTGGGCTTGGGTAGAAGCACGAGGATCTTGCGGTTGATAAGACCCTTACCAAGAGAAGCAATGTCAAGTGCGTTAATCTCCTCAATGAGCACATTTAAGCGAGAAAACATTTGGTTAACATTCTCATGAGGAAGCATTTTGAATTCATCATACTTGGATTTTAGCAAGTGATATTTGAGTTCTTTAACACGAGATGGGCCCTCATGAATTTCAATTAAACATGCCCAAATTTCACAAGCTTTCTCTTTACTAGCAATTCTAGCAAAAACGTCTTGACTTATGCATTCATAGATGGCATTTCTAGCCTTAGCATCCCATTTTAGTTGATCATCGACATAATTGAGATCTCCAAATCCCGCATGGGTCGCTTCCCAAACTTCGGGAGCAATAGCCTCTAGGTAGGCATGCATGCGTGCTTTCCAATAGGCAAAGTTCTTGCCCTCGAAGGTGGGAACCGAACCCCCATTCTTGGCCATTTGAGCTCTCTAGCGGTGAAGCTAGAATGATCCTATGAGCAACCTCGCTCTGATACCAATTGTAAGGATCGAAATGCCCAAGAGGGGGGGTGAATTGGGCTTTCTTTCAATTTTTAAAGCGATTAAGATTAACGACCTCAAGCCCAATTCCCTATGCGATTAAACTATGCAATCAATGTAAATTAAAGTTGCGGAATGAAGATTGCATAAGTGTAAAAAGGGAGAGGGATGCAAACGCTCAAGGGACACGGAGTTTATCCCGTGGTTCGGTAAGATCACAAGGATCTACCTACATCCACGTTGTGGCACCCACCGAAGGGTTTTGCCACTCCCAAGTCACCGAGACAAGGGGGTTCTTCACTATTCTTCTCCGTTCGCCAACCTCGGCAAGGTGGAGCTCAAGCCTTGTACACTTTGGAATCCTCCGGGCTTCCACAATCTTCTTGGAAAGCTCCGGAAGTTGCACACACCAAGGGACACTCCCTTATGGCTCTCACTACACTAGAGACTCCAATCACCAAGAATGGAGGCACCCAAGCACTATCTCTAGCTAGTTCTAGCCTATCTCTTGGTGTACAAATGATGAGCAAATGATGTGAAAGTGGTAGCTCTATTGCTTGAATGCTCTAGGATGTGTAGAGTACGTCTGGGCTTCAAGTCTTATCGATTTGACAGGTTGAAGGGGTATAAATAGCCAGCCTCCACGAGATAGCCGTTGGAAAAGTAGGCTGACATCACTTCTCTGCGAACACCGGATGATCCGATGTCTCCCCTTCAGTTAACATCGGTCAAAGCCAAATTAGCTGATGTCACTGTGTCAGATATGACCGTTGTTAGACCGATGTTGATCTGTCTTCTCATCGGATGATCCGGTGGCTCTTCCTCCAAAATTTTGCTTCATCTTGAAGCTCACTGGAGTGATCGACCGATGTGTGTAAGTCTGCACATCGGATGATCCGGTGCTTCACTTGGTCCAACAGTGTTGCAATCTGTAATAATGGACCGATGTCACTGAGCCACCCACATCGGATGATCCGGTGAGTTCTTTGCTCTGAGGTCTTCTTCTTCTGTTGACACAACTCGACCGATGCAGTCAACTTAAAGACCATCGGATGATCCGATGTGTTCAACTTGTTGACTTCGAGTTGTTTTGAGTTGTTCTTTTGGAATTTGAACTTGTGACCTCTTTGACACTTGTTTGAAATGTTGTTTTGATTGTCTTCAAGCATTGAGTGATATCAAGTTAGAGCTTTCACTTCTTGTCTTCATATGATTTGATTTGATCTCATTCATTGATTTTATATGGGTCTCCAATGTAATTTTGATTTCATTTGATTGAGTGTTATTGAGACCTTGCATTCACAAATTCATTAGTAATATCGAATGGTTGTCATTAATCACCGAAACCGTACCTTATGGGGCCTAGATGCTTTCAAAAGGTGTTTTGGTGATATTCAAAACTTTTATCATCAAAGCAAGTGTATTCACTACAAGCCAATTTATTCAGCACACATAGGTCTTACACTTGAGCCATTTCTAAAAGAGTTCGACATAGCCGAAACCCTAGCCGCCGCCCCCATCGCGCACAGTATTCCGGCCACCGCCGGGGTTTGGCGACCTCTCCATCGTGCTCAGCACCCTGGAAAATGGTTATGCGGTGAGTTTCGGGGTGAAGGAGGGCTGGAAAAGGGGAACCGGCGAGCTCGCCTGCGCAGCACCGCCGCGGCCGAGCAGCGCGTCGTGAGGTAGACGAAGACCCGATGGGTCCCGCATGTCAGCGACTAATTCAAATGCTTCGGGATCTGCGGTGGCTTCGGATCCAGTGCGACTACGTGGTTAACCTCGTGGCCCACGGTGTGGCCCAGATGTGATTGGCCCAATTCAAATGAGTGGGTCCGGCCTGGATTATTTGAACTTTCCCATTGGAAATTTATTCCTGAATTTGAGCAAACTTCTAAATTTAATTTCTCCTAGCATACTTGTTCAAATAATTCCCAATAAATTCTGGTAGACTCATCTTGATCTAAACTTTGCAGTAGTTCAATTTGTTGGACATGATGAAAGTCCCAGGAATTTCATAATTAATTCCTTTGAGCTAATTGCTTGGGAATTTAATTACTCCTGTTCTGTTAATTGGAAAATTCCTAATTTTTGTCAGGACACTCTTAAAAATACAGTTGATCCTCAGTAAAAATTTCAAGTTCATTGGACTTCATTTACTGAACCAAACAGTGTTCAAATCACCTATGTCAATTGAAAATTGGGAAATGTACAAAAACATTTCCAAAATTTCTTGCAAACTTGTAAAATCAATTTATCCCTGTAGGAAGCTTAGAAAATTGTGAAACAAATATTGCTAGAACCAGTGAGGCCCCCTATACCTTGATCATCCACTTTTAGCCATGAAAAAGCTCCAGAACTAAAACCAAATTTCAGAGAACGATTTTAGTTGTTGGAATTTTAGAGACAACAGCTTCCTTGAACATCTCCAAATTTTGGTCCAGATATCCCACATACAACCTAGTATCCACTGTAAAAATCCCAAAGCCAATTAAAATCATTTTCTATACTGATCACTATTTATAAGATCTTGTATATAGTTTTAATATCACTCATGTACTTTATATATTGCATATCATATAGTGACTGAGAACGAGGAGGACCCGGAGGCATTGGAAAGCATCCTCCCAGAATCTAACTTCCCCTCTATCTCACAAACCAGGCAAGCCCCAGTTTGCATTTAAGTGCTATTCAAAGTTTCTATTTGTATCACTTATGTCTAGGATCATTTTTGGTGCATTAGGGCTAAGGTGTTTGTTACTCCACTTGCATGACCCACAAATCCCATGGACTATTGGGTAGGTCTACAGCCCAACGAGTAGAAAATGCCATGCTTATGTTCATAGCAATCCGGTAGAAGTCGAGTAGTTAGAATCTACTCGCAAGATAGGATTTTATCACAAGGGATGAATTGGATCAAGGAATGGTTTAGGAATATGAAATCGAGACCGAGCAGCGGGTTGGATGCAGCGAGACGTGGTCTCACGTGTGTATCCCTACTTGTGTCAATTGAGGACCGATCCATGTGTGTCCCTGCTGGACAAGTTTGAACTGTATCGGATGTATACTGGCTATATGGAAACCAGGAAACTGATGTAATTTGTTAACCTGGGTGCCGAGGCTTACCCTACCATTTTATAGGAGTGAGCTGAGGGTAGCAAGGTGTAAATCTGCCGGCGGGCATAGACGATGCTCCGCGCGCGGACCTCCTGCCCGTTACGGAAGGACCGGTTCAGCATTTGGGTTTCCTTTGAAAGGTTGCTGCATACAACATAGTATTGAAGTGTGATTTGATCCACTTCTGAAATGGGTGTATGTGACGTGTTATGCGGGTGTGTCCTGATTGCAATCACCGTCCCTCGCGGTTATTTGAGTACCGCTGGTTCACTGCGATGTGACGTAGTAAATAATAAAGAAGCCAGGAGAATATGATGTATTGAACTATAATTGTTTTGAAACTTTGATTGCTGTCCAATATGATCACTAAAGTTACTTTTATTAAACTTGTAAGATGCTGTTACTAACTTGAAAAATCAAGGATCAACATGTAGGCAGGTCATTTACTGCAATATCTATGCTAATGTTAAGTATCCCAGCATGTTCATGCTCATGGTTGCCATATTAAGTTGTTTGCAAGTGAGACGTATGAGGAAGGGCCCGAAGACGAGGTGATGCCCCCGTCGGGGTATACCGCCGAGTGGGATCCCTACACACCGCCGTAAATTTGTGTGTTGCTAGTGTGCAGCGTCCGCGGGCTGGACGGTTGTACTTTTGCATAGCTAGGCTGAATGTTTAGCTATGAGTATTATCTTCCATTGTACATTAAGTATTGTAAAAGACTTCCGCTGTTTATATAAATAAAACTTTGTATTTTGTCGTATTCTTTTTGTGTGTGCTATTGGGTGCCACATCGCACTGCACCGCCCTCTGCGATTCCTGGAATGTGTGGACCCGGTCCTCACATTGCAGTGATAAAAATGGTTTAGGTTTTGATTCCCATGCTCATTTTAAGGCGCGTCCACCTATAGTTGTAAAACTACTAGGAAGCGGTTTAATTCAAATAGTTCTAAAACAAAAAGAGGTGGTTTTTAAGTTAGCAGAGGTGTTGTCTAATTCGGTTGCTAAAAACATGTTGCTTGCTCATCTAGACATGAACACAAAGTAAAATTTCACTGTACATACTGTGATATAGATGGTCATGTCATAGATTTTTATTATAGACTAGCTAAACAAGAAACGAAGCAAATAATGCTAGGTAGATCACGTCACAATCAAGCAAAGTCTGCTGCACGTGCTGAACTGAATGTTAGACATTTGAAACCTTCTATAATGAGTCAAAAACATGGAAAGTTTGCTCCCAAACCTACTGTTTTTCATGCTACACATAACACACCTCATAGGTCAATAGTTGGACGCAAGGATTCTCAAAATTTTGCTCATAAACCTGTTGTTTTATCTCAACTTTCATGTGTTATTCCTGCTGCTGTCGTGTGACTCAGTACTAGATTCCTAAATGCCTTTTGACTAACCCCAATATTGTGTCATCGACGTATTTTGCTTCTATGTGGGTTACACACTTGGAGACATTTGGGTTATGGATTCTGGTTGCTCACGTCACATGACTGGTAACCAAGAATGGTTCTCCTCCCTCTCTTTTGTGTCACGTGTAGAGAATGTTACTTTTGCTGATAATTCTTCAACTCCTATAATTGTTAAGGGTTCGGTTAGAGCAAATAATCACTACACTTTAAAAGATGTGGGACTTGTTAAAAATTCAAAATACAATTTGCTTTCTATTTCACAATTTTAGATAAAAATCATGAATTTGTATTCACTAAAAATTGCTTGAAAGTTATGGTTTCAAATGGAGAGCTTATGTTTAACATGTCGCGGTTTGAAACAGTTTTAAAGCTGATTTTGACATGTCATCTTCTAAGCATCGGTGTTTAGTTGCTAATGGTACAAAAGATTTATATTTTTGGCGTCGTAGACTTGCTCACGTAGGCTTTGATCATCTCACTCGTGTTAGTGGTCTTAATTGCATAAGTGGGTTACCTAAGCTTAAAGGGGACAAAGAAATTGTTTGCTCTTCTTGTAGACATGCTAAAATGGTTGTAAGTTCACATTCTCCACTCAATGACAATGAAAACATGACCGACACAACTTTTACACCTTGACACCTCAGGTCCCTCACGTGTTCAATCTTTTGGAGGTAAGTGGTATGTCCTTGTAATTGTTGATGACTATTCTAGATACTCTTGGATTTACTTTATGGCATCTAAGGATCAATCTTTTAGTGAATTTAGAAATTTAGTTGTTAGACTTTCACTTGACCACCAGGATCTATAAAAGCAATTAGAAGTGATAATAGAACTGAATTTTAAAATCAACCATTTGATCACTTTTTGTGCTGAAAATGGAATAGATCATCAATTTTCTTCACCATATATACCTAAACAAAATGGTGTTGTAGAGATAAAGAACAGAACCTTAGTTGAGATTGCTAGGACTATGCTTGATGAATATGAAACTCTTAGAAAATTTTGAGCAGATGCAATTGCAACAGCTTGTTATGTTTCGAATCGTGTTTTCTTGAGAGCTAAGCTAGGAAAAACACCATATGAGCTTCTGTTTGGACATAGGCCTAGTGTTACACATTTTAGGGTATTTGGTAGCAAATGCTTTGTTAAAAAAACATTGTAATCTTCGTAAATTTGAAGCTAGATCCGTTGATTGCATGGTTCTTGGTTATCCATATCATACTAGAACCGTGTGCTTTTACTTGACACTAAGTAAACTGTGGAGACTTGGGAGGTTTCTTTTGCTGAAGGTAGCCAAGGTATGAGCTCTATTATTGCAGGTCAAGATGCATATTCGTAGGGGGAGAGTATTTTCATTGAAGATGAGGAAGAAGTGGTGCTGCTGCTCGAAAACTCTAAAGCTAATGACCTTGTTGCAACTCCTAATTTTGATGCACAACCAGCACCGACGATGACTCTTGCTGGTCCAGATCATCCTCAAGCTACAAGCTGTTTTATTTGTGATGAACATGAAGAACAAGAAACTTGTGAATTGTCTACTCACCTCCTGATTCTCAAAAGTCATCCTCCACAACAAATTATTGGAAGCTTGCGGGAACGAGTCACATGGTCCAGGTTTTGCGATCCAAATTCTCATGCTCATTCTTCTTTTGTTGCTTTTTTGAACCCTAAGATATATGGCACCACACTCACTAATGAATCTTGGATTATTGCCATGCAAGAAGAGTTAGAAAATTTTGAAAGAAATAATGTTTGGAAACTTGTCCCTCCACCTCATGATCACACTTTAATTGGAACTAAATGGGTGTTTAAAAATAAACAAAGTGAGAATGGGGTTGTGGTTAGGAATAAGGCTAGGTTGGTTGCTCAAGGTTTCACACAAGTTGAAGGTCTAGATTTTGATGAAACTTTTGCTCCTGTTACGAGATTAGAAGCCATAAGAATTTTGTTAGCATTTGCTGCATCTATGGTTTCAAGTTATATCAAATGGTTGTGAAAAGTGCTTTTCTTAATGGCTACATAGATGAGGAGGTTTATGTTAAGCAAGCACCTGGTTTTGAAAATCCAGATTTCCATAATCATGTTTATAAACTATCAAAAGCTTTGTATGGTCTCAAACAAGCCCCTAGAGCATGGTATGATAGGTTAAAAACTTTCTTACTTGAAAAGGGGTTTATAAAAATATTTTTGTGCTTAAGCATGGAAAAGACCCACTATTCGCTCAAGTGTATGTGGATGATATTATCTTTGGTTTTGCTTCTCATGATCTTGTGTCCATGTTTTCAGCTATGATGAGTTCGGAATTTGAGATGAGTATGATGGGAGAACTCATGTACTTTTTGGGGCTGCAAATCAAATAAACTAAGGAGGGAACCTTTGTGCATCAAACGAAGTACATGAAAGATCTCCTTAGGCGTTTCAACATGGAAAACGGCAAACCTCTTCGGACACCAATGGGAACATCAACAACACTTGCACTTGATGAAGAAGGTGACCCAGTTGACCAAAAAGAATATCGAAGCATGATTGGATCACTTTTGTACCTCACGGCATCAAGATCGGACATACAATTCAGCGTGTCTTTGTGCAAGATTTCAAGCTTCCCCACACGCTTCACATCGTCAAGCCGTCAAAAGGATTCTCAGGTATTTACATGGTACTCAAGAATCTGACATTTTTCTTCCTTCTTCCTCAACCATTACTTTGAATGCTTTTTTCGATGCTGATTTTGGGGGTTGTAGGATTGATAGGAAAAGTACATCGGGTGCTTGTCATTTTCTTGGTAATTCACTTGTTGCTTGGTCCTCTAGAAAACAAAGTTCAGTTGCACAATCCACAGCTGAATCTCAATATGTAGTTGCTGCTAGAGCTTGCTCACAAATACTTTGGATTGTTCGAACACTTAAGGACTATGGGGTTTATTTAAATAGTGTTCCGCTATTTTGTGACAACACTAGTGCCATTTGCATCTAAAAACCCAAAGAAAACTCTAGAACTAAGCACATTGACATTTGGTATCACTTTCTCCGTGATAACGTGGAAAAAGGAAACATTGTGCTTCACCATGTAGACACCCATCAATTGGCGATATTTTCACAAAACCATTGGATTTCTTACGTTTTTCACTCATTCGTAGTGAAATAGGGGTTAAGCATCCTTATGGCTTAAATTGAGTGGTACTTTTGCAACTTAGGAAGTCTATGTGTGAACCTGGAATTAAAAGATAATATGACCATAATTGTTTCATACATATAGACTTTGTGATTCCTTTTACATGCTAAAAGTTCTACATTACTCATGTTATACATTTTGTAGTTTTTGCCATGACTAGTAATATGAATAATTACTTACACTAAATCTGGTCATGATTGAACTTTCTTGCTGTTTTTAACTTGTTGCATGCTCACAAGTGTTTTTAATCATGAAAAAATAATCAATCAATAGCCCACACGTTGAGCTTTTATGATCAAATACAAATATGAAAAGATAAAGAGAATATGCATGCATCACACTTTTTTTTGAGATTGCTTATCATTGCACTTTGATATGAACTTGAAAGGAGCTGTGTATGACTAAAATCATGTCCTTAAACTTCTGAATGTCAAACGACATAGGCTTGGCATGGTTGGTTAGAATAAGGTGGATGCTGCATATAATATCTTGCAAATGTAATTTGATCAAAATTTGTGCTTTAAATGATAACGAAAAATTAAAAAATACAGCAACATGTGTCATGCTTTCAAGTTATGAAATAGTTAAGAATGGGAGATCATGATTGTTTAAATTGAAATTACACTGGATCTCTAGCATGGATTACACTACTTTATGTATCTCGTTGATGTGATAGTGTAAGTTACTCGATAGTATGACTTGGATGAGCTTTGTTTTATATGTATATCTCATATTATGCTCATAACAAATTAAATTTTCTCTTTTGTACCTTGCTGAATACATTGTCAAAGGGGGAGAAATTTGTCACACATTGCACATTCACAAGTGTTTTGATTTACACGTTCATGTTCTTCTCAGGGGAAGTGTACATATTTAGGGGGAGAACTTTTTGTTTTCTTCTCATTTGATTTTTGATTTTCAAAATGGGGAGAAAATTTTTTTTATCAAAACTTTTCATGAAACGTGAATGAGTCAATGTTCAGTTTCATAGTGGTGTTGCCAATGCATCCATCAAGAGGAAGATTGTGAGATCTATGTTCTGAATACATTGGCAAATAGGCTAAAAGTATGAGTTTACATGCAAAGTTTTGACCTTAAACCGATACACCCTGATACACACTGTCCCAACCTGCCTCAGTGCATATTGGGAGTAACGTCGTTACTGTCGATAAGTCTTGACTGTCTGAACTTTTCAATGTGTTTTTAGGAGTAACATTACCCTCGATGGTTTTGGATTGTCCGGACTTTTCAATGTGTTTTTGGGAGTAATGTTACCCTATATGGTTCTGGACTGTCCGAGCATTCATTATTCATATCAAGAGTAACAGTTACTTCACAGAGTCTTCATATTGAGTTCGATTGCTCTTTTTTAACTTGCAATGTTTCGAACTTGCTTTTGGCTTATGGAAAGATCTGCTTAGTATTCATTTGCTAAGTTTTTGGTGTCTTTTTGTGGTTATGGCTGATATCGTTTTGGATATGGTTTGCAACATGCTTATGTGAGTTGATCACATAAGGTGGTGTGTTTTTTGGACTAACGAGAGTCAAGTCGAGGACTTGTGCTCGGAAGAATTGGTTTTTTGTTCATGTGCAGGTGTTGCTTGAGTTCAAGACATGGTTGGTGACGGGATCCATTGAACTAGTCTTTGGGAGAAGATGAGGTTCAACAACCAAGTTCTGCAAGAATTGTGGTTGAATTGTTCGGGAAGTCACGCAACATGTTTGGGTCAAGAACAATGCATATGAAGGTATCATGGATGTCATTGGAAAGTGTTTACATGTGTGCAAGGGGTGCATGTTTGTGGAAACATTGTTTCTAGGCGTGATGAAAAGATATGGACGTGAAGATGTGGCAAGAACGGTTCAAGCGACTGGATTATGCCTCAGGCTGCGGCTGAGTTAGTTATGGTTTGTTTATAGAAAATTTGGAGCTTGTTTTGGTTAGATTTCATGTGGATCACGAAGTTGAATTGTTTTAGGAATATTTGGGACGTTCCTAAGGTGTTTGAAGTCTTAAGATTGATTCTATCTGTGTGTAGAAGAATCTTGAGCAGTTATGGAATGTTTCGGTTGAAATTGAGTGGGATTAGAGTTCTAGTTTGGTTTATGTTGCCCTAAGGGCTGGTTATATAAGCATGGGAGGCCAGAGCTCGTGGTGCAAGACTTTGGGGCTGATCCACTTATGTTTTGATCAATAAAGTTCGTAGTTTAGAGGAGCTTTTGTGCCTTATTCTTCCGACTTGTTTTCGTCAAGTCTTTTTTGTTGAGTTTCTGCGCTGCTCGACCTTTCTTTATTGTTTTGATCGTAAGTCGTGTTTTACAAATCCAATTGATGTGATTCTTTTTGTATTGTCTTTACAACTCAATACTCATCATCTGTGAAATTTCATGGTCATTGGATTCGTGTTTTTCGAGTTACAGGAGTTTCTTTGAAGCGTAGCAGATCTGTTTGCTCTCTGTTAAAACAGATTGACCTTTGCTCAGGGTTTTGGTCATAACTTGAGTTTTACTTGATGATTTCTCGTGATTCTTGTTGTTGTATCTTCGTGACATGATTTTCTATGATCGACACTGATTTGTCACGTTATGAACACAATGGAAACACATGCACACATGGTTTCTCTATTGGATTATTTTTTTGCCAAGGAGTTTTCGTTGCTTTCGCTTAAAAAGTTTTAATCTACAATTCACCCCCCTCTGGTATCTTTTCTCGTGCTCATCAATCCTACAATGGCGCTAGATTGAAGATGACCTGCGCGCTGGGGCCCGCTGGTCATCCACCTAGGGCACTCCATCAGGATCCTTTGCGCCCTCATGATCTCATGTGGCTATGCGTTTTAATATGTGGGCATCCATGTTGCTTCCACCTCATTGGCCCGTGCTTTTTTCAAACGAAATGCAATAAGAAAATAAATCCAGAAAAGATGCATACTTTTAAAATTCACCGAGACCTGTATAAAACTCCAAATCCTCAAATAATTTTTTAGGTTCCTTTTTACCAGTACTGTGCAATTGTGCAATTGGATTGGTATGAAAATCCCTTGAATTTTCTCCATAATTCCTTAAATTCTGAACTTTGGGAATTAATACCAGGAGGTTCCTTTTGTAGAAAATTCCCAATTTTGGCCAGAAGGTCCTTTATAAATCTCTTGATTGCCAGTAAAAATTTATTCTTCATTGCACTTTATTTGGTCAATCAAACAGTGTTCCAATCCTTTATGTCCATAGAAAATTCAAAAATCAATAGAAACAATTTCAGAAAATGTTTCCAACTTGTGAAAATCATATCTCCCACTGGAAAGCTAAGAAAAATGTGAAACAAATTTTGTTGGACTCCATGTGAGCAACACTTTCGGGAAAACAAAGTTGAGGCATGTCAATGCCGCAGTGTTTCCAGGAAAATTTGGTGAAGCTTAAAGATTTGTAGATTTTTGTAGATGAAAATCTATCATTTCTTTAGCTGAAATTTGGCTAGCGCCTTTCTTATGAAATCTCTGGACTACTACAAAAATCCCAGCTTCATTACATTTTGTCTTCATCAGATTATGACAGCAGTATGTTTCCTCGACATAAAAGTCGTAATGAAGTTCACAATTCCTTTGCTTTCATCTCAACTTTGGTAAACTCAAACCACTGCACCCCAATTGAGACCTTGCTATAGTCCTGTACAGCATGTCATTTCACTCTATAGATTTATATTGTTTCATCTTTGCTAAACTATATTCTTATGATTTGCATCTCATATCGATAGTGATCGTGACAACGAGGGACTTCGACGTGGGATTTCTATTGGAAGGGCCAGCAGCTGATCACATAGATATTCTCGCTCACATTGACTAAACCATTGAGCAAGATAAGCTCCGGTTTGCATTTAACAACTTTTACAAAAAAATATTGTATCACATTAGATGTTGGAGATGAATTGTGCATTAAGTCTAGATGATTTTGATACTCCACTTGCTTGACCAAAACACCACATGGTGTATTTGGGTAACTGCTAAGTCCTCGTGTAGATTTTTCTATGCTAAATGTTATATAGAAATCTGGTAGAAGACGGGTAGTTGAAATCTACTCGCGAGATAGGTTTCACCTCACACGAGATTTGTTTATGGTAGATAATGACTTATTAAGATGAATATGAGACCGGGCAGTGCCTGTGTTGATTGAGCACCAATCCGTGTGTGGCCCTATTGGGCAAGTTTGAGTTGTGTTGGATGCATAATGCTATATGGGACCTACGAAACTATTGTAACTCAATGACCTTGGTGTGGAAACTTCTCCGCTATCCTTGTATGGAGATGCGATGGCATAAATATATAAATCTTCTAGCGGGCAACTTTAATGTGTTCGTATAGAGGACCTTTTGCTCGGGGTGGAGAGTCCATTCCATATTAGGGACTCTTGTGAAAAGTACTTGCATATGACTTAAAGTGAACTGCACCGGCGTGACTTCCGCAGGCATATGTGTCATGCATTCCAGGTTGTTATTGATTCGAATCACCGTCACTCACGGTTATGGACTGAGCATGCTTGTTCACTGAGTCATGACATGGTAAAATAAGAGTAATTGAATCATAATTATGCTCTATGCTTGATCATTGTTTACTACTTGAATGATATAGTTACATTGCTAATTAGATTTACTTCTTATACAACTTCAAGTTGCTGCTAAAATCTGTATATGAAGGACATACTTTAGGCGAGTTTCTTCTATGCAAATTCAGCTGCTTATGTAATAGAATTTCCAGCATGTGGAGTTGCATTACTAGGTGAGACAATTAAGTCTTGCTGAGCATTATGCTAACGGATTGCCTATCCAACCTCGACCTATACAATGGGGTCGGCCTAGAGGATACTGCAGCTGTGGAGGTGGCATGGATGTGAGCCGATCACCGATGTGAAGCATGACTGCGATCGAGGTGGGGAGGAGGGTGATGCGGGCAGGCGGCCGACTGTTGCCTTCAGGATTAGGGTTTCAAATGATGGAAACCTCTTCTTTAACATATCCATATCATGTTAGGACATTATTAGATGACCACATGGTAATTAGGAGTTGGTTACTCACGTAACCGACTCTGACTCCTCTCTCTCCCGCTTCTATCTTGATGGGAGATAGCACCAACCAAATCGGTTGGGGATGGCCCCCTCGGGTGCCCTCTAACCTCTTTTTAAGGAGATATTTTCTCTCACAATTATCTAATCTAGCCACAAATCCACCTAAGCCTAAGGAGCACTGATCTGCTCGAGAGGGAAACTAAGGGAAGGCCTCACCAACTCATCGTCTTCAACCGCAACGGCGTTTCAACATCACCAGTACCTGATGGATGTTGGTATTTCTTAACACCACATATCATCTCCGATGAGAGATGAGATCCACAAGCTCACAGAAGATACCGTTGTAGAATTTCACCCAAGAGTGTTCCCATGGGTATCGTATTTGTCCCAAAGGAAGGCGGTGAAGTAAAGTAAACACTATTCTCATGATCAAGGTATAGGGTACTAAGTATTTATCAAAACAGGGGTAAGATGATAGTAGGCATAGTGTGACACACACCTAAGCAATCTACTCTAAGGGGTAAGGTGGTCTTAGTGAGGATTAAGCTACGAGACGGATCTACTCCTACTATGCTCTAATTACTCATATACGTAGCCTAATACAGTACACATGAATATGCTAATGATGAATACTAGGGCTTAGTGGTCCAACATATGGGGCATAGGTTTACCCCTGACAACATCAGGATGATTCCCGCCTTGAGCCTGTGGCATAGACGAATGTGGGGGATTACAAAGGACGGACAGGGCTGCCACCACTTGCCGCCCACCCCTACAACCCGTGGGTCTACAGGACATCCCACGCTTGCATGTTAAGTAAATACCTTTATGGTCCGTGTACAAGTACCACCCAGGCAAAATGACTAATCTAAACATAGTTGAACCAATGTAGGGACCAAGCACTAACTTATTCATATTAGCATAATCATGCTATTTCCTAATTAGACTAAAGTGGTGGTGTATGATGTTTATGATAACATGATATGACCATATTAACATCTACACCTAGCACATACATGGACTCCCCAATCAAACAAGAAATGCTTTGGCAAGTATATGAATAAAGAGATACTCATAATAATATTATTATAATGCATAAAGTCAAATAGAGAAAGAAAGATGCATGGGCCATACCTTTCTCAATTTGTACTTGGGACTAGAGGCTCCTCTCTACAGTCTAACCTCCACTGAGGACCTAGGATAACTAGTGTATACAAGATATGATGCTTGAGTGGTGTGTTTAGTGAAGTGAGGCCTCTCTCCCATATTTATACGTGGAGTAGAGGCAGTTTCTGCCACCAGAAATGCATGAATCAGTCTCCATCGCTAAAAGCTCACCGTAGGAGGTCGACACGTGGAAGTTGACAGCGTTTGGTGCCACTACCAAGTCGGCCGAGCCACCAGGCCAGCCAACCAGGTCAGAGGGGAAAACACAGTTTTCTTCTTCTAAGTGGCTGACAGGTGGGTCCTTTGACTATTTCGGGGTGCTACGTCGTTGTATGCCCTCAAATACTCTTGTAGGTGGGCCATTTGATCCAGGAGTTTCTACTATATCCTATGCTTCAATACTGCCAAATGCACAGTTAAACATTCTACCTTGTATCGAATAAATTGGCAATGTACTCATCATTTACCTTAGTCCTCTTGGGGCTTTTGCCTTCTCCTCTCCTCGGGTGGTTGAAAGATAGAACAGTTCACAAGGCATGCATTATTTCTAATATCTAAGATCCAACAGATCTCAGAGAATTTCAAATGATTTTCAAGATTAGGCTTAAGTTCCTCAAACGATACTCTTAATCACTCCTTTGTGTAAGTGGAATTTTCCTCACCAAGGCAATACCTTTTTTCTCCTATATCTAACTAAGGCTTCTTATGGATCGGTAGGGAACAAGAGTAGGCATATTTGCAACAGATATATTGCTAAGTCAATAAAGTAAGCCTTAGGAGAAAATAAATCATACCCCTAGATCAATAATGTGCAAGTGTGATGGAATATTTGTGGTGGTGGAAGATGACTCCTTTTTATGCACTCTCTTTATTTCAGAGATGAAGCATGGCTACTTTTTTTCTTTCCTTTTTTTCTCATGCTCATTCTTTGAGAGCATGCTTTATTCTCTTTTTTTTTGTAGCCATGCCTTCTACTCCCTTTTTCTTCAAATTAAAATTGAGTTTTTGGCATTGAATATATGGAGTATCTTTTTGGAGGTGGAAAACGGAATGATGGAAAATTTGCTAACTTCCAGTGTAAAGGTTTAGCATATTCACGTGTGTAATCTTGATCACGAAAGTATGAAAAGATTCTCGCATAAACCTATACTAGTTTGACTATGGTCAATGTGAAAACAAATAGCATATGCATTGGATTTATGAAATTGAAATATCATATGAATTTGGTAGGAAATTCAAATCAAATGAGGAACTTTATTTTAAATCAATTTGGAAATTTCTCCGGAGATCAAGTTTCACATTGATCAGAACTAGCAGCCCTATGTTCTATATCATATCTCACAACAACCTAGAGTTGGGTCATGCTTATGCTACCCACAATTTCTAAGTTCTAGGTGAAGTATTTAAAGACAATAAATTTAATAGTTGGAGAATATTAAATTCTAATTTAAGTTACTAAAAAGGAATAAAACAGAGCAAATATTCATCATTTCAACTTATGAAGGAATGAAACATTCTTACCGTGCATATTTTATTTTATTTAATCCTATCCTAAGTGTTGTGTTTTTTAATGCAATGATGTGGAAATGGAAAATGAAATGCAAGATGGGATGTGATACGAGTTACCTCAAGTGGGGCTCCTCCCCCAAGCTTGTTCTTGGCCAGGGTCCGCGGTAGGGGTTGAAACTTTAACAGCGGAGGTAGGTGTTGACGGTTGTTATATACCAATTTCACCCATCAATATAACTCAATTATGTGAAGGAAATATCATTTCTTACACACATCACCTTTATATTTAACCTATTTTCACTTGTCCCTAGAGAAAGTAGTGCATGCAAGGATTCTATGTAGAATTGAAGTGAAACAAGGGATGGATCCTATAAAATATCATTCCAGCCAATCAAGCGATGACATGTGGCACCACGTGGATCAAATGGCCTACAAACAGAAGTATTCGAGGTCATCCAACGATGTAGCACCAAAATCAGTCAATGGGACCCACCTGGCAGAGACCTAGAGGAAGCGCAGCCCCAACAGGGTTGAGACCAGGTCGGGCGACCTCCCTAGTCGGTCGACTAGGGAGTGGCGAAAAACCCGGTCAAATGCCACGGGTTGGCTCCTCTTGGCTTGAAGAAGTCATGGGTGACTGACTCGCGCGCTTTTGGTGGCAGGAACCAACCCTTCACCAAGCTAGGATCCCTCACCCCTCACTTCAACACACATCACTTGAGTAATCGTCCATTGTATCCACTACTCTCCATAGGTTTAGAGGAGTATATGTTTTAGAGAGGAGAGTGTCTAGTCTATAGTCCAAGTAGGAGAGGAGTAGAAGGAGTCTCTTCCCAATTCCTAATTGGGAAAGGTATGGCCCTTATATTCTTGTTTGTATTTGTGTCTTTATTCTTAATAAAGATGTTATCTTTGGTCTTCTATTGTGCATATATTTGGATGAAGTGTTTCTTGTTTGATTGTGTATTCCGTGTATGTGGTAGGAGTAGTATTTATGATTATGTTATACCATTGTCATTATATCATCATAAACACTACAAACCTCCACTATAGTCTAATTAGCTATGACATGATTATGTTAACATGAATCACTTATGCTATGAATTAACATTGGTTCAACGATGATTTAGTTCATTGCCTTAGGATGGCTTGTGCCTAAGCTCTTAAGGAAATTACTTAATATGCTAGCATGGTGCCAGGATAGAGAGTAGCATTGAATGTCTAGTAGACCCACAAATTGAAGAGGTAGGCAGTAGGTGGTGATAGCCCTATCTGTCCTTTGTAATCCTCCACGTTTGGCTATACCACAAGCTCTTGCTGGGAGTCGTCATAGTATTGCTAGGGGTAAACTTGTGCCCGATGTGTTAATCCACTTAGCATGAGAATTCATAATTGACATGATCATTAGTAACTAACTTAGGCTATGTATATGTACATTAGAAGCATCGTAGGAGTCTCTACCTAACCCTTAGCCTAGTCCCTTTTTACCTCATTTATCACCTTAGTATAGAATGCTCTTGTGTGTGTCACACTACTCCAATTGTCATTTATCCATCATTGATAGAACCTTGCCTAGATCACCCTAGCCATATCCACCTGATGATTGCTTTACTTCCATCTAGCCTTCCTTTGGGACAATATAAATGACACCCTTTGGAAATACTCTTAGAGGTGAAATGTTACACCGATAGTTTCCGTGTGCTTGCGGATTTATATGTATAATCTAAAATCTATTAACAAGCATTTCTGGCACCACTGCTAGACATGAATTGTTAGTAGTGCGTAGGAACCGTCAACAAGCATTTCTGGCACCATTTCCAGGGAAGGAAGCCGAAGTATTGCATGATTGAGTGAATAGGATAGGACCCTGGTAGGTTTTAGTAGGATGACCCTTCTTTGTTTTCGCATTTTATGTGAAAACAGGGTAGTGTATGTCTGGTTTCCGATTGCCGAAAAACTTTGTTGAAGATCCTGAATCCCTTCTGAGAGATTGAACTCGTGTCTTTACTCCTTAGAAGATTCGAGCGCCAAAGCAAGCCAGCGTAACTGCACCAACAACCAAAACGCTAATGGCCCAGAAGACCCTTCGTGAGTTTTTGGCTCCCTCTACTAACAATGTGCCTGTTGGGCCCACTGTTAACATGGGACACGTAAACTTTGAAATCATGACTGCCCTTATCACTATGGTGCAAGCCAACTCATTTTATGGGAAGGCTAACAAGGATGCAAGTACTCATTTGCAACAGTTCCTTGAGATCTGCAGCACATATAAGATCAAGGACGTATCTCCTGATGTTGTCCGTCTTAGACTGTTTTCATTCTCACTTCTTGGGAGAGAAAAACAGTGGTTCTACGTGAACCTAAGTGTTGTAGACACTTGGGAGAAGTGTTCTACGGCATTCATCGCCAAGTTTTTCCCGTTGGGCAAGACCAATGCCTTACATGGAAGAATTTCCAACTTCCAGCAAGATGCCAAGGAATCTATTCCCGAGGCTTGGGAAAGGATTCAGGAGTACATCCTAGCCTGTCCCCACCATGGGATGGATGACTGGCGCGTCATCCAAAACTTCTACAACGGGCTGATCCCTTCCGCCCATGACCATGTTGATGCTGCTACTAGAGGTGCCTTCTTCTCATTGACGGTGCCCAAAGCCAAACATTTGATTCAGAAGATGGTATCAAACATGGGTTGGAGCGACGAGCGTCTCCATAACCGCCAGCGAGGCATGCACACCTTGAAGGAGGTGGACATGATCGCTGCCAAGTTGGACCTCCTTATGAAGAAAATTGATGGACACGACAATGGTGGGGTATGTAGCAACGCCTATGCCTTGGACTCTCACTTCACTTGTGAAGTATGTGGAAAGAAGGGCCATTTGGGCAATGACTGCCCAGAAACCCGTGAGGATACCCTATACGTAGCCAACAATGGAAATAACAATGGCTATCGTCTAGTAGGTCAAGGGTGGGTGAAAGCATCTAGGCCCCCATGAGGTACGGTTTCGGTGATTAATGACAACCATTGGATTTTACTAATGAATATTTGAATGCAAGGTCCCCATAATCACTCAATCAAATGAAATCTATATGTCATTGGAGACCCATATACAATCACTTTATGAGATCAAATCAATGATATGAAGATAAGAAGTGAAAGCTCTTATGTCAAAGTCATTCAACCACAATTGATGACACTTAATGCTTGACAACCATCAGAAGTACATTTCCAACAAAAGTCTAAGAGGTCAATCGAGCAGGACACAAAAGAATCACTTAGAAACAACTCGAAGCAAACAAAATCAACTCACCGGATCAACCGATGATTCCTGAGAACAACACATCGGTCGAGTTGGTTCATCAGAAGAAGAAGACCTCAGAACAAAGCACTCACTGAATCATCCGATGTTAAGGCTCAGCTACATCGGTCCATCAGTACAGTTTGCAATATCCTTGGACCAAGTGTAGCACCGGATCATCCGATGTACAGAAATATACACATCGGTCAATCACTCGAGTAAGCATCAAGTTTGAGCCAATTCTGGAGGAAGAGCCACCGGATCATCCGATGAGAAGACAGGTGCAACATCGGTCTAACAACGGTCATATCTGATACAATGACGTCAGCTAAAGTAAACTTGACCGATGATAACTAAAGGGGAGACATCGGATCATCCGATGTTCGCAGAAAAGTTCTGTCAGCCTACTTTTCCAACGGCTATTTCGTGGAGGCTGGCTATAAATACCCCCTAAACCTATCATTTTGACAAGTCTTGATCACCAGACATTCTCAACACATCCACAAGCGTTCAAGACCAAGAGCCATCACTTCTACATCATTTCGACCACATACACACCAAGAGATAGGCTAGAACTAGCTATAGAGAGAGCTTGTGTGCCTCCATTCTGGGTGAGTGGAATCTCTAGGATAGTGAGAGCCTCAAGGGAGTGCCCCTTGGTGTTTGTAACTGTAAGAGACTTCCGGAGCTTGCCAAGGCGTTTGTGGAAGCCCGGAGGGTCAAAGTTGTACAAGGCTTGAGCTCCACCTTGCCAAGGTTGGCAAACGGAGAAGAATAGTGGAGATCTCTCATCTCGGTGACTTGGGTGTTGCTAAACCCTTTGGTGGGTGCCACAACGTGGATGTAGGAAGATCTTGACGATCTTGCCGAACCACGGGATAAATCCTCGTGTCTCCTCGGGAGTTTGCATCCTCTTCCTCTCCCTTACATTTATGCATTTTATATTCCGTGAAGTTGCTATTTACTTCAATGCATAGATAGTTTGCGTAGGGAATTGGGCTTTTAGGAATTAAGTTTTATTGTTTAGTTTTTTGAAAAGAAGCCCAATTCAACCCCCCCCCCCCCCCCCGCCCCCCCCCCCCCCCCCCCCCCCGCTTGGGCATTCAATCCTTACAATTGGTATCAGAGCAAGGTTGCTCATAGGATCATTCTAGCTTCACCGCGAGAGAGCTAAAATGGCCAAGGTTGGGGGTTCGGTTCCTATCTTCGAGGGCAAGAACTTTGCCTATTGGAAAGCACGCATGCGCGCTTATCTAGAGTCTATTGCTCCCGAAGTATGGGAAGCGACCCACGCGGGGTTTGGAGAACACAACTATGTTGGTGATCAAATTAAATGGGATGTTAAAGCTAGGAATGCAATCTATGAATGTATTAGTCAAGATATGTTTGCTAGGATTGCTAGCAAAGAAAAAGCTTGTGAAATTCGGGATTGCTTAATAGAGATTCATGAGGGTTCTTCTCGAGTTAAGGAACTTAAATATCACATGCTTAAAGCAAAATATGATGAATTTAAGATGCTACCTCATGAAAATGTCAATGAGATGTTCTCTCGCTTGAATGTACTTATTGAAGAAATTAGTGCTCTTGACATTGCTTCTCTTGGCAAGGGACTCATCAACCGCAAGATCCTCATGCTCCTTCCCAAGACAAAGTACAACATCATCAACTCCATGCTTCAAAAGGAGTCTCTTGACCACATTGAAGTTTCGGAGCTCATTAGAGAAATTCACGCTCATGAGATGAGTGTACTTGGAATGATGGAGCAATCATCTTCAAAAACAATTGCTCTAAAGGCCTCCACCAAGAAAACAAGCCTCAAGAAGAAGAAGGTGGTTGAGCCTAGCTCAAGTGAAGAAGAGCAAGTATCAAGTGAAGATGATGATGATGAGCTTGCATTGATGATGAGAAAATTCTCACGCTTGAACTCCAAGATTACCAAGAAGGGATACACCTTTGATCCCAATAAGAAAGCGTTTCTACCAAGGAGAGATGATCACAAAACTTGATACAATTGTGGTGATCAAGGCCACATCTCCTATGATTGTCAAAAACTGGACAAAAGAAGAGAGAACTACAATAGCAAGCATCGCAAGCTTGAAGAGAGTGAATATGATGAAGAAGAGGCCAAACCCAAACCAAGATCCTTTGGGAAGAGGAAACATGACAAGGGCAATAAGGCAAGACTCTTCCCACAGAAGAGAAATGGCCGACAAATGGTGTTCATGTGTGAGGAAAATGAATGGGTCACCGACGATGAAACAAGTGATGAAGAGAGTGAAGTGAAAGAAGAAAGTTTGGCCGGCCTCGCCATTGCCAACAATGATGACTCACCTCTTCATCCACCGCCCATGTGCCTCATGGCAAAAGGTAACACCAAGGTATGTGACGACTCTAGCGATGATGAGCTTTCCCCCGATGATATAACTTCTTTGATAAATGAATATCATGCTATCATTAAGAGGGAAAAGAGTAAGTTTAAAACTCTTGAAGAAACTCGTGCTAGACTTGAAAGTGCTAACCTCGATTTGCTTGACAAGTATGAAAGCATACTCAAAGAGCATGACACGCTCAAATCTCATGTCAAGCAAATTGAGGAAGAAAAGGCTAAAATCAAGTTAGATAATCATGAGCTTAACTTAGCACACCAAACACTCTTGGAAGAGCACAACAGGTTAGTACAAGAACATCAAACACTTAACCTTGCTCATGATGTGCTTGATCAAGAGTTGAAAATATAAAGAAGCAAACTCTTAATGATAGGATATCCATTACTTCTCATGTCACTGATGCCTTGACCAAGTCTTTGCCTGTGAAAGCAAATGCTAGGGAGAAGGACTTGTTGGAAGAAATTGAGAGTCTCCGCACTAGTGTGGCTAGACTTTCAAAAGGGGAAGTCAAACACAAGGAAATACTCTTCCAACAAGCAAAGGCCTTCAACAAGAGAAGACTTGGATCCTTCCCAGTGCCTAACAAAGGAAAGGTGTCCTCACCGGAGCTTAGAACAAGCTTCATCAAGGAAGTTGGTTCTTATTGTCAACATTGTGAGGTCACCGGTCACCACACAAGGGAGTGTCCTCTTCCTAACCGACCTTCTCCAAAGTTGCCTATTAATTACAAATCTACATTCAATGATCATTATTATCTCTTAAGTAAAGTAGATGGCAAGGTGAAGGCTAGGTTCATCGGCAAAGACATGAAGGACATGAAGGGGAAGCTCCCCAAGCAACTTTGGGTCCCAAAGACACTTGTATCACACATACAAGGACCTAAGTTGGCTTGGGTGCCTAAAGTTAAAAATTGAATTCGTGTGTGTAGGTGAACTACAAAGCCGGAGGAAAGCATTGGGTACTCAATAGCGGGTGCACCCAACATATGACCGGCAATGACGGTATGTTCACCACCATAGAAAACCCCGGCAATCATGAACAAGTCACCTTTGGTGATAACTCTAAGGGAAAGGTAATTGGGTTAGGTAAAATTGCTATTTGAAATGATTTATCCATTTCCAATGTTTTGTATGTCAAGTCACTTAGTTTTAATTTACTTTCCATTGCACAACTATGTGATCTTGGACTAACATGCACATTTAGCAAAAATGATGTTGTTGTGAGTAGTGAAACAAGCCAAGACATAGTCTTCAAAGGATTTCGGCATGGACATCTCTACCTAGTAGATTTCTCCAACAAGAATGCTAGCTTGACCACTTGTCTTTTCACTAAGAAAAGCTTGGGTTGGCTATGGCACCGACGCATAGCGCATATAGGGATGAGCAAACTCAAAAAGTCATCAAGCTTCGGATGGTGACCGGCGTGAAGGATGTCACATTTGAGAAGAACAAGCTTTGTAGCGCTTGTCAAGCCGGGAAGCAAGTTGCTTCACACCACCCAATGAAGACAATGGTGTCAACCTCCAAGCCACTTGAGCTACTCCACATGGACCTCTTCGGACCGTCCACATATCAAAGCCTTGGCGGTAACCTCTATTGTCTTGTTATAGTTGATGACTACTCTCGCTATGGTTGGACTCTATTTCTAGGTGACAAGAGTGAAACTCCGGAAGTGTTCAAGACCTTCGCCAATCGCGCTCAAAGGGAATTTCAACTTCCCATCATCAATGTCCGGAGTGACAACGGCACCGAATTCAAAAACTACAACATTGGGGAGTGGTGTGACCGTGAAGGCGTGAAACATGAGTTTTCGGCCACATACACTCCTCAACAAAACGGTGTCGTTGAAAGGAAGAACAAGACACTCATCACTCTTGCGAGAGCAATGCTTGATGACTACGGCACGTCGGAGAAGTTTTGGGCCAAAGCAATCAACACGGCGTGTCATGCCGCAAATAGGGTCTATCTCCATCGACTACTTCAAAAGACCCCGTACGACCTTCTCATTGGGAGAAAGACCAACATCTCCTACTTTCGAGTCTTTGGATGCAAGTGCTACATCTACCACAAGAAAAGGCTCGGTAAGTTTGAAAGAAGATGTGATGTTGGTATATTTCTTGGTTATGCATCAAACTCAAAAGCATATCGAGTATTCAACCAAACCTTCGGTTTAGTTGAGGAAAGTTGTGATGTTGAGTTTGATGAATCTAATGGCTCGCAAGAGGAGTGTTTTGGTCATGATGAAATAGATGATGAGCCTCTACGAGAAGCCATGAAGAACATGACCATTGGAGACATCAAGCCTGATGCTGAGGAGAGCCATGATCAAGGGGGAGCCTCAAGTTCCAACAACAACACCTCTATGGCGCCTCAAGTTGACGAAGAAGAGAAGGATGATCCATTGCCGACTCATGACTCACAAGCCGAACAACATCAAGAAGAAGAAGAAGTCCATGATCAAGTCCAACCACAAGAGGAGCAACACGCATCACCTTTGCCAAGTGCTTCACAACCACTTATGAGGCATGGACGCATCTCCAAGGCGCATCCGATGGACCAAATCATTGGAAGTCCGTCAAGGGGTGTAAGTACACGTTCTCGCCATTTCGCTTCATTTTGTGAGCACTACTCGTTTGTTTCATGTGTAGAACCCACTCACATTGAGGAAGCACTCCAAGACCCAAATTGGGTGATGGCCATGCAAGAAGAACTCAACAAATTCATCCGCAATGAAGTTTGGGTGTTGGAGGAGCGACCCAAGGACAAGAACGTCATCGGAACAAAGTGGGTGTACCGCAACAAACAAGACGAGAATGGCGTGGTGGTCCGCAACAAGGCAAGACTTGTGTCCAAGGGGTTCTCGCAAGTTGAAGGACTAGATTTTGGGGAGACATTTGCCCCGGTCGCCCGGCTAGAAGCCATCCATATACTTCTTGCCTTTGCATCACATCATAGTATTAGACTTTATCAAATGGATGTGAAAAGTGCCTTTCTTAATGGTTACATTAACGAGCTTGTTTATGTTGAACAACCTCCCGGGTTTGAAGATCCGAGGAATCCTAATCATGTGTATAGGTTGCACAAGGCGCTCTACGGGCTCAAGCAAGCACCTAGTGCGTGGTATGAACGACTACGGGATTTCTTGATCATGTAAGGATTCAAGATCGGGAGGGTGGACACCACACTCTTCACCAAAGACATAAACGGAGATTTGTTCATTTGTCAAATTTATGTTGATGATATTATTTTTGGTTCAACTAACGAAGCTCTTAGCCATGAGTTTGGCAAAATGATGTCTAGGGAATTCGAGATGTCAATGATTGGAGAGCTCAACTTCTTCCTTGGATTTCAAATCAAGCAACTTCAAGAGGGGACCTTCGTCTATCAAGAGAAGTACACCAAGGAACTCTTGAAGAAATTTGAGTTGGGATATTGTAGCTCAAGAAGCACTCCAATGGCAACTAATTGTCATCTCGACGCGGATAAGGACGGTAAACCTATTGACCAATCTAACTACCGTTCTATGATTGGTTTGTTGCTTTATCTTACCGCATCTAGGCCCGATATCATGTTTAGTGTATGCTTGTGTGCTCGCTTTCAAGCAGCACCTAAAGAATCGCATAGGAAGGCGGTCTTTAGGATACTTAGGTATCTTAAGCATACCCCTAGTGTGGGCTTGTGGTACCCTAAAGGTGCAAAATTCACTCTCTTGGGATACTCGGATTCGGACTTTGCCGGATGCCGCATGTATCGCAAAAGTACCTCCGGTGGGTGCCACTTGCTTGGGCGTTCCCTAGTATCTTGGTCTAGCAAGAAGCAAAATTCCGTCGCCTTGTCCACGGCGGAAGCGGAATATATTGCGGTCGGTGCATGTTGTGCCCAAATTCTCTATATGAAGCAAACCCTTTTGGACTTTGGTATTAAACTTGGTTGTGTGCCTCTCCTTTGTGACAATGAAAGTGCGGTTAAGATAGCTAAAAACCCCGTTCAACACTCCCGCACTAAGCATATTGATATTCGCCATCATTTCTTGAGGGACCATGAAGCTAAGGGAGACATCTCATTGCGAGGTGTTAGGTCCGAAGAACAATTGGCGGATATCTTCACTAAACCACTAGATGAGAAAACTTTTTCTAGGCTAAGAAGTGAGTTAAATGTGCTAGATGCAACAAACGTCATGTAAGAATGCACTTCATATAGGTCTTGCTTAACTCTCAAAGGATAGGGGTGAGCAAGGCTTAGCTTGGGATGAAGGTTCTTTTGGGTTTTCCCAAGGCTTGGAGAGTGGCTCTCCCTGAAGAAGCCTTTGAAAGGTTCAAATCTGGCAAGATAGATTTATTTTATGCCTTGCATGATGCCTGTCATATAGACTTGAAATTTCTTGCACTATAAAATTGCTTGGCATTGCATACGGTAGATTGTCACAAAGGGGAACCCACCTCATGAGAAAGAGACTTGTTTGAAATGCAATATCTCAACTCATATGTGGTGGATAGAACAAAATGTTAGGTGCGTTAATGCCTAGAGAAACATGCTCTAAAGAGATAGAAGTCTTCATACTCTACCTCACAAAGCATGGGCCTTACATTTTATTTGGATGATTTCCTCCTATTTTCTCGGTGTTCCATTTGCTTTAAGGCCTAGCCAAGTTATTGGCACATTAGTATCTTTGAGGGGTAAGGGGTTGCCCAAAAAGTCCTAAGACATGTGTTTCTCATTGATTGTTTGTTTGGTCAAAGGACATATATGGGATGTTGCTATTTTGTAGTCATCGGATAATCCGATGCTTAGGTCAGACCATATTCGGATTAGTTGGTGTTCAAAAGCCAAGGGCCAGTTCAGTCAGTATCTCAAATCATCCGACGAGTTCATTCTAAAAAACATTGGTCCATCCGATGTGCACAATTGTGGAACTTTGATGAATTCCTCCGATGATATTCCCTTCCACGTCGGACCATCCGGTGTCAACGGCACCTTTTCGAATACCCTTACTATGCCATTCAACCGATGCTTCTAACGTTTAACGTCGGTCCATCCGGTGTTAAAATTTCAACTAGGGTTTGGGACCCACTTTTTAAACGGCCCTTTGCCTCGCGGCTCTTCTCTCTCCTCGATCCCGAGTCACCCCGACTCACCCGCCGCCGCCGCTCCCAGCGCCCTTGCGCCACCGCCGTCTCCGGTCGCCGTAGCCGCACTCCGGCCACCGCTGTCGCCCTCCGGCCGCCGCCGCCGACCTCCGGCCGCTGCCGCCATCCTCCAGCGCCGCCGCCGCATCATCTAGCGCCGCCGCCAATCGCCTCCACCGCAGCCGCCGCCGACGCTCCACCCCAACCGCCGCCGCCGCTCCACCCAAGCGTCGCCGCCGCCTCTCTCCACCACCACAGCCGCCCCACACACACACCACCCTCTGCGTCGTTGGTACCTCCACCAGTCGCCGACGCTAGGGTTTCTGATGGCATCAACCTTCGTGTCGCCGTTCTGTGCATCATCGACTTCGTTCACGCGCTTTGCCTCGTCGCAATGGCTCGTGACAAGAAGAACAAGGGCAAGGCCATTGCGGAGCCGACCAAAAAGAAGCAGAAGCTCTCGAAGGAGGAGAAGAAGAAGTTGATGGCCGCTCGCGCCGCCGAGGAGCGAGAGCGTGGCCGAGGAGGATCTTTGAGGATCCGCGAGGCTCGTCCGAGGAAGCCTCCCGTGATCGATGAGTCCGAGGCCGAAGAAGAGCTGGAAGAGCCACTCGTCCACCGGCGCTCAGCCCAGACCCGTGGGAGGCATCCCGCGGAAGCACCACATCCGAGACTGACGGCTGCTGATCGTCGTGAGGACAGGGAGGCCCAGAGAGCCATCTATGAGATAGACACCACCGTCCGTGTCGGTGAAGGTGTCTGTTTGACTGATTACCGGAAGATGAAGGCCAAGCAGCTCCGAAGACTCAGATGGAGTATCTTGCTTGAGGAATGGTACCCGCAGCCCAGAGAGGCTCTTGTGGACAGTCGTTTCCGGACTGTGACACAGGTGTCGCTCTACGAGACCTATCGACACCGAGGCCACAAGTTATTCCAGCATAACTTTCTGGATTGGGGTCAGCTTGCCCTGGAAGCAGAGACAGAGATTCGCCCATACTTTGAGAGGTATCGCAGGCTAGTACAACTGATGTCCTATGAGAGGAGTGCTTATGTGGAGGATTGGGTACGCGTGATCTACGCTACCCTATATGTCTCTGAGGGCTGCAGGTTGATTGACTTCATGTTCATGGGACAGCATCATCACCTGACGAGACAGACGTTGGCACAGCTGCTGGAGTGGACCTGCACGACACTTGCGTGCATGAGAGGGTATACGGACAGGCAGACCCGCCGAGGAGGCTGCCCACTGGAGGAGTGGAACCAGCACTGGAGGAGATCCGCTCTTTGTTTGGACCGACCTTCTCTCCAGACCAGCCGAGGGTACCGGCACTACTGACTCCAGCTGCGCGCACAGTGCACCTTGCCTTGCGCCGCACGCTCTTGCCGAGGTCAGGGTACTTAGAGGGATTCACCAGTCTGCAGCAGACCCTCCTGTTCTACATCATGAACGGGATGGAGTTCGATATTGTGGACGTCCTCATATGCGAGATGGAGGATGTGATCACCGATGGAGTGGTCATGATGAGGCAGCTTGTGTACGGACACTGGATCAGCTACCTGCTCTCCATGATGGTTCCTGAGGGGTCTGCGGTGCGTGATAGCTACACTGACGAGAGTGTGACACGGTTCAGTCACTACCGTGCCCCAGCTCCTGGAGACCGCCGCCTTGGCCGTCCAGTCGAGCGTCAGGTTCGTGCTCGTCTGTTTGAGGAGGACTGGTCTGATCTGGAGAAGGAGGATGAGAGGCTGGCTGAGGCAGAGGCACAGGGTGAGGACCTGAAGCATATATGGTCCAAGAGCGACACTGATGACAGCGTCGAGGAGTACTTCCCACCTCCTCCCTCACCCAGGCAGCACGACGCGGAGGTTGTAGGCTCTACAGTGCCACCCCCTACTCCACCTCCCGTCTCAGAGGCACAGGTTTCTCAGCCGTCCGAGCTCACATCCCTCCTACAGCAGATGGTTGACCAGCAGCGCTTGGACCGACTTGCAGCTGAGCAGGCCCGAGCAAAGCAGGCCGCACGCCTTCTGGAGCTCCAGCAGCAGCAGTAGGAGATGCAGCACCAGATTGCCCGTGAGAGGCGAGAGGACACTGACCGGCTGACTGGACTGATCGACCAGATGCACCAGCGCTCCCTCGACCAGCAGCAGCAGACGCAACAGGCGATGATGGGCATCCTGGGGTTGATCACCAACCTCTACACCCAGACCGAGATTGCCCTCCCGTCGCAGCTGCCAGGAGTTGCTCCACCTCCACCTGTCCTTGCTCTAGCTGCCGCTCCGGTGCCGACCACGCCGATCCCTTCGATCAGCAGGTCTCCATTGCTGGCTCCAAGCGCACCGATCCACTCTCTGCTGCCGGCAACGACACTGTTCCAGCAGACACCGGCATCCGTCATCAGTGCCCCTCTTCCAGCAGCTCCTACTGAGCAGGCACCGACGACGGCTCCTACAGCTCCGACGGCTCCTTCCACCTCTACTCCAGGCAGCAGCTCCAACGACAGCAACAGTGACCAGTTCGTCATCGCGCCTAGTACCCAGGGTCCTTAGGCACTCGGATCCCTTTTTGGTGTCTTGATGCCAAAGGGGGAGAAGAGTTAGAGGAGTCAGGGGGAGTGTCTTAGTCTCAGGGGGAGTTTACCTATATCATCTTTTGTAATTCGATACTTCTGCTACTCATTTGGTGTTTATTGAGTACCCTTAAGTTATTAGTCGATTGAGCTTATTTGGTGCCTATCTTATGATCACTTATTCACTTGAGTTATTCTTTGATTGAGCTTTCAAACTTTAAGTGTAATAATCTTGTATTCATTGCATATCCTCTTAAGCTTCGTACTATCAAATTCATTACTATTGTGCTTTAATTGTTGTGTTGTCATCAATCACCAAAAAGGGGGAGATTGGAAGCATCTAGGCCCCCATGAGGTACGGTTTCGGTGATTAATGACAACCATTGGATTTTACTAATGAATTTGTGAATGCAAGGTCCCCATAATCACTCAATCAAATGAAATCTATATGTCATTGGAGACCCATATACAATCACTTTATGAGATCAAATCAATGATATAAAGACAAGAAGTGAAAGCTCCTATGTCAAAGTCATTCAAGCACAATTGATCATACTTAATGCTTGACAACCATCAGAAGTACATTTCCAACAAAAGTCTAAGAGATCAATCGAGCAAGACACAAAAGAATCACTTAGAAACAACTCAAAGCAAACAAAATCAACTTACCGGATCAACCGATGATTCCTGAGAACAACACATCGGTTGAGTTGGTTCAGCAGAAGAAGAAGAAGACCTCAGAACAAAGCACTCATCGGATCATCCGATGTTAAGGGCTCAGCTACATCGGTCCATCAGTACAGTTTGCAATATCCTTGGACCAAGTGTAGCACCGGATCATCCGATGTACAGAAATATACACATCGGTCAATCACTCGAGTAAGCATCAAGTTTGAGCCAATTCTAGAGGAAGAGCCACCGGATCATCCGATGAGAAGACAGGTGCAACATCGGTCTAACAACGGTCATATCTGACACAATGACGTCAGCTAAAGTAAACTTGACCAATGATAACTAAAGGGGAGACATCGGATCATCTGATGTTCGCAGAAAAGTTCTGTCAGCCTACTTTTCCAACGGCTATTTCGTGGAGGTTGGCTATAAATACCCCCTAAACCTATCATTTCGACAAGTCTTGATCACCAGACATTCTCAACACATCCACAAGCGTTCAATACCAAGAGCCATCACTTCTACATCATTTCGACCACATACACACCAAGAGATAGGCTAGAACTAGCTAGAGAGAGAGCTTGTGTGCCTCCATTCTGGGTGAGTGTAATCTCTAGGATAGTGAGAGCCTCAAGGGAGTGCCCCTTGGTGTTTGTAACTGTAAGACTTCCGGAGCTTGCCAATGCGTTTGTGGAAGCCCAGAGGGTCAAAGTTGTACAAGGCTTGAGCTCCACCTTGCCAAGGTTGGCAAACGGAGAAGAATAGTGGAGATCCCTCGTCTCGGTGACTTGGGTGTGGCTAAACCCTTTGGTGGGTGCCACAACGTGGATGTAGGAAGATCTTGACGATCTTGCCGAACCACAGGATAAATCCTCGTGTCTCCTCGGGAGTTTGCATCCTCTTACTCTCCCTTACATTTATGCATTTTATATTCCGCGAAGTTGCTATTTACTTCAATGCATAGATAGTTTGCGTAGGGAATTGGGCTTTTAGGAATTAAGTTTTATTGTTTAGTTTTTTGAAAAGAAGCCCAATTCACCCCCCCCCTCTTGGGCATTCGATCCTTACAGTGGGGACAACCACGCCCATTCTTTCAAGGAGGATATACAAACAATGGCAACAATGGAAATCATCCCAACTTGAGAGAACTTGCCATTGGTCAGCTGAAGATCAATGATGCTATATCCAAGAAGCTGTCGGCCAATGAAAAGACCCTAGAGAGCATTAATTCCAAGATTGAAGGACTATCATCAGCCTTCAAGAATCAATTGAGTTTTCAACAAGATGTTGGAAACTCAATTGGCTCAACTGGTAGCTGTTGTTCCTCTGGTGGAGAATGGCAAGATGCCAGGACAACCCGAACCTCCTGTGGAAAGTGCCGACATGATTTCTCTACAAGGAGGAAACTGGCTGAAGGACCCTGGATGTTCTACAATATCATGCTCCATTGGGGCTCACCACTTTGATAAGGCCCATTGTTACCTTGGAGCAAGTGTGATTGTGATGCCCAAGTTGGTTTTCGACCAGCTGAACTTCACGAAACTTATTCCAACACCAATGCAGCTCCAACTAGCTGATTCTCCAGTCCATTATCCAGCGGGTATCGTTGAAGATGTTCTGGTGAAAATCCGGAATTGCTTCATACCCGTGGATTTCGTTGTGCTTGACATGGAGGTCAAGAAGGATACGCCACTCATTCTTGGGCTACCATTTCTAAGCACCGCAAAGGCTTGCATAGATGTGAGAGCTGGAGAAATCCATTTCCATATCAATGGCAAGGAGGAGAAGTTTAACTTCTTCCCAAAGTTGGAGCAATGCTCCATGATCTGTATCAAGTATGGGCTGAATGTTAAACACATAATAGGTCAAAATCACACCTCCAAAGGTGAACCCGCTCATTATATTCATGAGGAATTTGATCTATATATGTGGAGAACCCGTCTTATCGTCCACGCCAACACCCCAAGAAGACGGAGAAGTACGGGCCTCCCCAAAGGCCCAAGTCCACCAAGCCGCCAAAGAAGGTATGACGGAAGAAGCAAGACAAGCCATCTGAGCCCATCTCTCCGTGCCCGGATGTCAAGAAATGAAGAAGGAGGAATGTCCATCTCATCGGACGGTGGTGAGACCTAGCAAATAGGTTAAATTGGTAGTTATCATTTTCTTTGTTTTTCTTTTCTCTTTATTTGGTTTTCCCCATATAGTTTGATTTTCCCCACTGCATATTTGATTTTCATAGTATGTTGAGAATGTTATATTCTCAACTATCATTTTTATTTTTTTATGTTCACAAAAAGAAAATTGTTGGGTTTTGGAAAAAGAGTTTTTATTTGGAAAACAATTTTTTTGAGATGCAAAAGTGGTAACTCAACGACGTGCTAATCCCATAGCCATTGGGGAGCCACCTGCCAAAAGGGAGACTAGGGGACCCCCCTGTTCGGCCGACTAGGGGAAGGAGCCATTTTGGCTCTCTCTCCTCCAATGGCTACATTTGGTACCCTAGTGACCGTTGGGGAGTGCACACTATAAATGGGGGCCGTGAGGGGCAATTCTCCTCACACTTCACCTCATTTCATACCTCTCCAAAGTAACTCTTGCTCACATTGTTTTTCTTGCTCTTCATTGAAGTGCTCTTGATCAATTCCCAACCCAAAATTTTTTTGCTTTTGTTTGCATTTGCAATTTGCTCTCAAGTTCTTTAAGGGAAAAAATTTCGGAGGTTTTGCTTTCGCTAACCTCACCTCCTTCGGGTTTTTCCCTTGTTGTGTTCTTGTTTGTTGTGGCCATGAAAGGGATGGAAATGTTTTTTGGAAAGAGAAAGGAGGCTGCAAGCTCAAGCCACGGTGGAGACTCAAGTGCACTCTTCTCTTCCGTTGCTACACCAAGTTCACGGAGGAGTGTAGGTGAAGACACTCCCATGGGTGAGAGAAGCAACCCTCATCAAGTTCTTCACGATGATGACCTCGACATACAAAGTGAAGTTGAAGATCAAGCACGCAAGCTCCTCCATGATCGTGAGTTCTCTCATACGAAAGCTTATGATCCGGATTCGATCTCCAAAATTGGTATGGATTCCGAATTCTTTTCCATTTGGCTTGCACTAGGATGGGAAAACTTTACTCACATAGAGGAGATAGGTCCACGCCTTCTATCCATACAATTTCTTTGCACACTCAAAATTGGATTTGATGGTATTACTTTTAGATTATTTCAAAAAGAATACAACATTGTATGGAAAGAATTAAGTGAAATCCAAGGCTTCCATAGACGATGTTTGCTAGATTAGATGCTTTGCCTAAGTTTAACAAACATAGTTTTCGGCAAGATTTAACTTGTGAGGTCAGATGTAATGCACCTAGGAATAGCCACTTATACAACCCTACTTTACACTTCATGCATAGATGGGTGGCTATGACTATGTTCCCTAGAGGAGACGTAAGGATAGTGCAAGATGATGAGCTGAAAATTTTATTTGCCATGATTAAAAAGATAAAAGTTGCTCCAGTTATTGTCATGATGACACAATGGTTAGATTACATTTCAAGAACATAGACAATGCACTTCATTGATTACTCGTATTGCTAGTGGGGTAGGACCACTAGAATGTTATTCATTTGAGTATATTGAAAATGAAATAGAATTAATTGATGAATATTATTTAGTGCAAGGACATACCCTTAAGCATGATCAAGATGGCTCTTTGTTATTTTATTATCCTGGCTTTGTCAATGAAATTCTGTTACCTAGCCCGGATTATCATTTGTACAAATGCCAGAGGCTAACCATTGACCTTCTTCCCATCGAGGAAGAACGAAGAAGCAATGTCTCTGGTAAGGTAACTAGAAGCCATTCTAGGAGAGCGGCCATGCCTCCGACGACCTCCACGGTCCATGAGTACGAAGAGGAAGAGAACCTAATGGGTGATGCACCCGGATGGACTCAATCTCCATCATATGAGACCGAAGGTCCGTCTTGGCATGGATGTCCAGGTGCCACATGGGAGCCACCATATCCACTTCAAGCTCTAGCAGCTTACATACAACGTCAATAAGAAGATGTCATTCAGCTTCGGCTAGAAATCATCATGACTATATCCAAGGAATGGCGGATCTCAGTAGACGTATGGAAGAACATGAAGTGAGAACGGGTGACATCTACAACACTCTCCAAGGGCATGTCCAAGGTACCCAAGATTGGTGAAAACACATGGACGCTCAATTCACCAACTTCAACTCCACGCTACAACAACAACAAGCCGGTCCTGTGGCATACTTCCGTCATCAAGGGTTCAACCCTCGTCACGGAGGTGAGTGAAGAACAAGTTTGGGGGAGGACCCCCACTTGAGGTAAATTGTATCACACCCCTTGCATATTTATTTTCCATTCACCCATCATCTACCTTGCATATAAAAAAAATATGTAGGATAGATTTGTGTTCAAATAAAATAAATGATGTGCGGTAAGAATGGTTTGGAATTCACATAGATGAAATGATGAATAGTTGCCCTGTTTCAAATTTCCTAAGTCCCTAGTTTACAACTTACTACTCTCCAATATATTGCTCTCATTGGCTAAATTTCTTTTTCCTTGATTTGGAAATTGTGGGTAGCAAAAGCTTAATCCATTCCATGTTGTTGTGAAATATGATATAGTGATAGGGATGCTATTTCTAGTTTGAAAGTGAAACTTAGATTTATGGTGAAATTCTAAAAAGATTTAAGTTACTCTCTTTTGATTGGAAATACCAACCAAAGCCATATGATACATTACATTGATGGACCTTATGCATATGTTATTTTTCTTCACATTGAACTTTGTGAAACTAGTATAGACCTATGTGAGATTTCATTCATTACTTTTTGAATTCAAGACTTCATTTGCGCATGCTATACTTCTACACTAGAAGTAAGCAATTTTCCACCATACCACCATTCCACAATAAAAAGAGAAACTCCATAGCATTCATGCTTAGTACTCTCTCCAAGATTTATTGCATAAAATGGGAGTAGAAGACATGGTTAAAAGGGAAAGAAAGATAAAATGCATGCTTACATCATAAGCATGAGAAAAAAAGAAAAGTAGCCATGTTTCATCCCTGCAAAATAAGAGAGTCCACTCAGAAAGGAGTCATCTAAAATGTCCACATCCACTTCATTCCATCACACATGCACAAGTCTTGAATCAAAATTGTTTTGAATTGATTTCTCCTAAGGCTTGCTCTTTTGACTTAGCAATATTATGTGTTGCAAATATGCCTACAGTATTCCCTACCAAGCTCCACATACAAGCCTTATGTAGAGGTAGGATGAATCTAGGCACAACGCCTTGGTGAGGATATATTTCCATTACACATAAAGGAGAGACCGAGAGAATAAAATTCAGATACTTAAAATCTTAATTGAACTCTCTGGAGTTTGAGTGGAACTTGATTTCTAGTGTATGTGTGCTCCATTTGCTGTTCTATCTTTCAACCATCCATGAATAGGAGATGGCAAAAGCCCCATAACAACCTATGATGGGTGAAGTACCATGCCAATTTTTGCAATACTAGGTAGTGTACTTTGTTGTGCACATGGTACTTTTGAAAAATAGAACATTTTAGCAACTCCTGATCATCAACCTAAAGTATTGACTTTGCTTGGGACGAGCAAAGGATAAGCTTGGGGGAGTTTGTTGATGGTAGTTATATACCAATTTCACCTGCCAATATAACTCAATTATGTTCAGGAAATATCATTTCTTGCACACATCACCTTTCTATATGTAACCTATTTTCACTTGTCCTTGGAGAAAGTAGTGCATGTACGGATTTTATGCCCAATTGAATGAAACAAGGTGATAGATCCTATAAAATATCATTTCAGCCAATCAAGCAACAACATGTGGCACCACATGGATCAAATGGCCCACAAACAGAAGTATCTGAGGCCATCCAACGATGTCACACCAATATCAGTCAATGGGATCCACCTAGCAGAGACCTGGAGGAAGCACAGCCCCAACAATGCTGAGACCAGGTCGACCAACCTCCCTAGTCGGCCAACTAGGGAATGGCGCCAAACCTTTAGAGGTTTAGAGGAAATGCTATTCACTACTCTCCATAGGTTTAGAAGAGTATAGGTTGTAGAGAGGAGAGTCTCTAGTCCATAGTCCAAGTAAGACAGGAGTAGAAGGAGTTTCTTCCCAATTCCTAATTTGGAAAGTGTGTCTCTTATATTCCTATTTATATTGGTGACTTTATTCTTAATAAAGATGTTATATTTAGTCTTCTGTTGTTCATATACTTGGATGAAGCCTTTCTTATTTGATTGTGGATTCCATTTATGTGGTAGGAGTAGTATTTATGATTATGCTATACCATTGTCATTATATCATCATAAACACTACAAACCTTCACTATAGTCTATTTAGCTATGACATGATTATGTTAACATGAATCACTTATGATATGAATTAACATTGGTTCAACGATGATTTAGTTCATTGCCTTAGGATTGCTTGTGCCTAGGCTCTTAAGGTAATTACTTAATATGCTAGCATGGAGCTAGGATCGAGAGTAGCGATGAATGTCTCGTAGACCCACAGATTGAAGATGTAGGCAGTAGGTGGTGACAACCCTACCTGTCCTTTGTAATGCTCCACATTAGGTTGTGCCACATGCTCTTGGCGGGAGTCGTCCTAGTATTGCTAGGGGTAAACCCGTGCCATATGTGTTAATCCACTTAACATGAGAATTCATAATTTACATGATCATTAGTAACTAACTTAGGCTATGTATATGTACATTAGAAGCATTGTAGGAGTCTCTACCTAACCCTTAGCCTACTCCCTCTTTACCTCATTTATCCCCTTAGAATAAAATGCTCATCATTTATCCATCCTTGATAGAACCTTTCTTAGATCACTCTAGTCTCATCCACTTGATGATTGCTTTACGTCCATCTAGCCTTCCTTTCAGAGAATAAAAATGACACGCTTTAGGAATACTCTTAGAGGGGAAATGCTACATCGATAGTTTCCATGCGCTTGCGGATTTATATGTATAATCTAAAATATTTTAAAAAAGCATTTCTAGCACCACTGCTAGAGATGAATTGTTAGTAGTGCGTAGAAATCGTCAATAGTAGGCCATGAGGTTGGCCTAACCTTGTTGCAGCATGGCTTCAACATTGGAGGGTTGAGTGTCGATGTTGTGTTTCTGTTGACGGTCGTTATATACAAATTTCCACCATCACTATTTTTCAATAATGTGAGGGAATAAATATTTTTACACATATTATAGTTAGATTTAACATAATTCCACTTGTACTTGGAGAAATAGTGCATGCAGGAGTTCTTATGCAAAAATGATGGAGATTGAAAGGAGCAATCCCGAAAAGTGCCAGCTCAGACAATCACGCGATGACATGTGGCATCACATGGATTTATGGACCCATTTCCACGCGTATCCAAGGGAATCCAACATCGATTCACGCGGGAATGAAACATGGATCCACATATCAATCACCCGGAGGAAGCACAACTGAGGGGGGTTAGGACCAGATCGACCGACCCCCTAGCTTGGCCGAACTGGCCCTGGCACCAAACCCGATCAGCTTCCACGTGGTTGCTACTCATGGCTCCCTAAAGGCAGTAAAGACTGATTCACACGCTAATTTATGGCGGGAACTTCTTCTACTCCGTGTATAAATAGGGGGGGGTGTCTCACTTCTCCCACACACCACTCAAGCATTCTCTCTTGTATTACACTAGTGCTCTCTTAGTCCTTAGTGGAGGTTAGGCTGTAGAGAGGAGCCTCTAGTCCCATGTCCAAATTGGGAAAGGTATGGCTCATGTATCTTTTATTGTATTTGTGACATTATGCTTTATATTAATATCATTAGTCTTTACTTATTCATATACTTGGATAATACGTTCCTTATTTGGTTGTGGAGTCCATGTATGTGCTAGGTGTAGATGTCACTATGATCTAGTCATAATGCTCATATCTTGTTATCATAAAGATGATACACCACCATTATAGTATAATTAGGTATTAATATGATTATGTTAATATGTGTAATTTAGTGCTTGGTCCCAACATTGGATTAAACGATGTTTAGGTTAGTCATTGCCTTAGGAAGGTACTTGTAATGCAGCTCTTAAGGTATACTTGTTATGTAAGCATGGTGCTTAGACAATTAACTAGCGTTGGATGTCTCGTAGACCCACGATTTGTGGGGGTAGGCGACAGGTGGTGACTGCCATGTCCATCCTTTGTAATCTCCCATGTTCAGCAACACCGAGGCTCGTGGCGGAAATCATCTTGATCTTGTTAGCGGTAAACCCGTGCCCAATGTGTTGGACCACTAAGCCCTAGAACTCACCGTTAGCATACCCATATGTACACTATTAGGCTATGTATATGAATACTTAAAGAACAGTAGGAGTAACTACATCCCTAACTTAGTGAATGTGGCCTAGAGGGGGGGTGAATAAGCCTTTTGAATTCCCTGCACACTTAATAGAATAATCAAATTTTGGTTGGCCGGACTAGTCCGGTCGTGTGGGCGGACTTGTCTGGTGTGCTACAAATAAGTGTTTTGATCAAGTGTTGATTGGGAATCTAAGTTTCATTAGCAGCGGAAATGAGAACAACTGATATTTTTATTTGAGATTAGTATAAGAATGCAGGTAAAACTTATAATTGCCTTAGGTTGATGTTTTAGCACTTAAGTGATCTAGTGAACAAAATTCAAATAAAATAAGGCACAAGACACAAGAATTTTTCCCGAGGTTCGATCTCACCACGAGATCTACGTCCTCATTGAGGAAGCTCACACAGAGCCGAGTCTCCAACCCTTTCCCTCTTCAAGTCACCATGAAGGCCGACTTGATCTCACTATCACGGGTAATCACCAAGTTTGTGGGGCAACCTCACACGTTGAGGGATCCCACGAGAATTACAACAAAGAAGTGATAAAATACACTCAAAAGTATTACAATGCAGAGTATGAGTGTAGAAAGATCAAACCCCAAGAGCTCGCAATGAAAGAATGACGATCTCCCAATCCCGAATCCAAGTGTTCAATTGATTTCACTCTTTTTGCACTTTAGATGTGTGGGTAGATGTGTTTTGGGCTCTTGGGATGAAGTGGCGGCGCTAGAGTTTGTTGTTTGATCAGTATTCGACGTGTGTGTTAATAGGAAAGCTGTGGACTCTCTATTTATAGGGTTTCCAAAAGGTAGCCGTTGAAAAACCCTAACACTGGACTAGTCCGGTCCCAGCCCGGACTTGTCCGGTCTCAGTGCATTTTGAAGTCCAGAAAGTTTGTCGGACTAGTCCGGTCCAAGCTCGGACTAGTCCGGTGCTGTGTGTAGGTGACTCCAGAAAGTTCATTGGACTAGTCCGCAGACTAGTCCGATCTCCACGAATGGGAGATTCGAGAAAGTTCAACGGACTAGTCCGGTCCATGATCGGACTAGTCCGGTCCCTCATATGAGAGACTCCAGAAACATCAACGGACTAGTCCGGTGGATGCACGGACTAGTCTAGTCTCCATATAAGTGGGATTCCAGAAAGATGAACGGACTAGTCCGGTCCATGATCGGACTAGTCCGGTGCTTTGTGAAAGTTAGATTAATTTTAATCCCTTACCCTCGCGCAAAGTTGTGAGCTCTTGGAGTGTGTCTTTCATACACTCCCTATACATTCAAAATCTAATTTAGTCTTCCAAGCTTCATCAAAGTATCTCTCTTTGAACACCACTTCATTTTTCACCTTTTTGTGTGCACCGAGCTGTTTCACTTGTTTGTCCTGCAATCATCTCAGTGGATTCATTAGGATCTCATATGTTTGTCATCAATTAGCCAAAACCCACAAGGGATGTCCAAGATGCACTTACAATCTCCCCCTTTTTGGTGATTGATGACAACCATTTGAGATATCACAATTGAGAATAAAATCTTGATTTTCATAAGGTGTGCACATATGAGAATAATGATAAGTCCACAAAAAAAAAGCTTCTCACATATGCACACACATTATGGTGGGGTGCCTAACAGGTGTGTGATCAACAGGGTGTGATGAAGTAAAGGTAATCAATAACGAGCATTGAGATAATCATCCAAGCAACAACAAGCATCACACATAAGAGTAGAAATAGTGCATTACAAGGTTCTTAAAAATAAATAAATGTCCTTGATCACAAAAACATAAAGACACCAACTAGAGATGGTCTCAAGCTACTAGTCTCAATCTCTCCCCCTTTGGCATCAAGGCACCAAAAAGGGAAAAATTGAGAGGAATCACTCATCGCCACTCTCTTCGTCAATCTCGGTCCTGTCCTCATCTTCACCACCATCATCATCATTCGCCGGAGCAGACTCTTCCTCGGAGTCCTGGAAGGCGGACGGGGATCCTACCGGCTCAATCTCCAGCTTGTCACAAATAGCTTTGATGTTGGCGTTGACATATTGTTGATGCTTCTTTTGCCTGACTTCAATCTTGCGGCAGCAGGCAAATATAGAGGTGAGCATTTTGAGCACACCACCGGAGGATTCAGGGGCAGGTGCAGAGCTAGGAGGAGCAGCTGAAGATCTAGTGACATTCACACCCCGAGTTTGTTTAGTCCTCCTCTCAGCTTCAGGGGATGGAGGTGCATCAGGAGCCGAAGGTAGAGTGTACTCAGCGGGCTTTTGCGGTTTCAACCCCGTATGGTGAACATCCTTGACGAACTCAAGTCCAGTCACCTTCTCAATCATGTACATGATGTACAGGGCATACCCGCAAGATCTGTTTGGAGTGATTGAGATGTTCACAATGTCATTGTAGATGTATTCAAAGACATTGAACGGTCTCCTCCCACCAATGACCTTCATTAGGGTCCTCAAGGTTCCTTGAATAGTCCCCGCATCTCCATCTTTCGGGGCAATTGTCTTCCTCAAAATTCTGTTGAGGACCACATAGAAGGGCTTCAAATAATTGATATTTGGAGGGACATAAGGCATCCTTGTGTCATATAGAAATTGGAGCTCATCCTTCTCCAAGGGTTGCAGATTGTGGATAACAAGATCATGATCCAAAGTGTGTTCAAGGTGGAGAATTCTTGCAAACTCATCATAAGTAACACTATACTTGGAACCATGAGTCATCCAAGTGAGACTATCTCCATCACCACGAGCGAAGTAGAGGGTGGAGTAGAATTGGGTGATGACCTCATTGTTCCAGTCATTCTCAAAGTAAAACAGTTCCTTCAGTCCGTGCCTCTCAAGGGACTCAACCACCTCAAGGAAGGCAGGATACTTCTTTGACTGCATGTACCTAATGTTCACCCATTAACTCTTCACAACGGGATTCTTCATCTTCATGTACACATGCTCGTAGTAGTCGGCATGGAATTTGCTCCAAAATCTTGGGTATGAGCATTGCCGAGGTTTAGCATACACATTAACCTTCCAGAAACTATCGGCAAGCTCACCCCCTTTTCCAGTGAAATCCTTACTTGAGCGCTGCCTGTTGCGGTGACTTGGGTTCTTCATTTTTAGGGGTCCAATGGGAGCACTAGCAAGCCCTTTTCCTTTGTTGAGAGTCCTCTTTGGCCCTGAGGAGCTCTCACCAGCCTTTCCTTGGGCCTTCTTCACAACTACCCTCCTTTTCTTGGGCAAGTTGTCATCGGAAGGTGGAGAGTGCACATTTACATCATGTCTTTTCTTCATGTACCTCTCCTTGGCCCTCTTCACCTTTTCGTGCTCAACTTCTTCATCAACATGAAAGGAGCTGTTATCGGAGCTTGAAGACATCGTGCCTAACAAGGAGTTCATGATTTAGATGAGAATGAACTAAGAATGAAGGTGATGTGAGGATTCAAATGTCAGAGACCGGACTTGTCCGGTGCACCGGACTAGTCCGTACCTGGGAGCCAGACTAGTCCGGCCTGGAACAATAACCCTAACAAAACTAGAATCACAACTTCTATCTAAGGGTGCAAATGAGCATGAAGGTGAAAGGAAGAAATCTCTGAAGCTAATGTACTTCCTTGGAATCAAGAGAAATAGGCTAGAACTAGAAAAGTTGAGAGTTTGATTTTTGGGAGACATTTACCGAGATTTGAAGATTCACGTTGAAGGAGCACGAATCTTTCCGGATGAGTTTGGAGTGGAGTACCAACTCGTCGAGGGGAGGATTTCCCACGGAGAAAGCTTGGATTTTGAGGGCTCAACTCGAAAATCACTTTTGGGGGCTAGGGTTTGAGAGGTGAGGGTTCAACTCAAAGTGGAGGGAGGTTTGAAACTGTTCTGGGCCGGCCAGCTGCTTATATACGCGGCCGACCGGACTAGTCCGGTGCCCCTGGAAAACCTAGAAGGAGGGACTATCTGGACTAGTCCGGTGGCAAACCTGACTAGTCTGGTGTCCCTGGAAAAAACTGAGAATATAGAGATACTAATAGTGATCCAAGGACAAGCTTTGCAAATAATCTTGGAGATTATGACCAGAAAGCAATCAACACAAAAAAAAACATGTTCATAAATTCCAAGATTTCTTCATTAAAAATAGTTTTCTTAGGAAAAAAAAGAGGTGAGGGGCAGTTTTAACAATAAAATGTAACATTTGAAGTATCAACTAGATGTGCAACGTTTCAAGCCACATTTCGAGAGTCAAGAATATTAAGTTCATTCCTATGTTCACAAAACCTTTTCTCATCCAATGGTTTGGTAAAAATATCCGCAAGTTGTTTTTCAGTTCTAACATGAGAAATAGCAATGTCACCTTTTAATGAATGATCTCTAAGAAAATGATGACGAATATCTATGTGCTTAGTTCTTGAGTGCTCTACTGGGTTGTGTGCAATTTTTATAGCACTTTCATTGTCACATAGAAGTGGGATATGGTTAAGATTGTAGTCGTCTAAGGGTTTGTCGCATCCAAAGTAATTGGGCGCAACAGCTACCGGCTACAATATATTTTGCTTCTGTTGTGGAGAGGGCAATGGAGTTTTGCTTTTTAGATGACCAAGAGACTAGGGACCTACCAAGAAACTGACAAGTCCCTTACGTGCTCTATCTATCGACTTTGCATCCTGCATAGTCGGCATCGGAATACCCTATCAAGTTAAATTTTGATCCTTTGGGATACCAAAGGCCCAAGTTGGGTGTGTGCACAAGGTACCTTAGGATTCTTTTTGCAGCAACTAAATGACACTCTTTAGGTGCAGCTTGAAACGTTGCACACAAGCAAACACTAAGCATAATATCTGGCCTAGATGCACATAAATAAAGTAAAGAGCCAATCATGGACCGATATACCTTTTGGTCCACATTTGGACCATCTTCATTGAGGTCGAGGTGTCCATTAGTGGCCATGGGTGTCTTGATGGGCTTGGCTTTGTCCATATTGAATTTCTTGAGAATGTCTTGTGTATATTTGGTTTGGCTTATAAATGTACCTTCTCTTAGTTGCTTCACTTGGAATCCCAAGAAGAACTTTAATTCGCCCATCATTGACATCTCGAACCTATCTGTCATAATTTTGCTAAACTCTTCACAGAAGGATTTGTTAGTGGAACCAAAGATAATGTCATCAACGTAAATTTGACATACAAATAAATGATCATCACAATGTTTAGTGAAAAGTGTATAGTCAGCTTTACACTTTTTGAATCCATTCTGAATTAGAAAATCTCTAAGACACTCATACCAAGCTCGAGGAGCTTGTTTGAGGCCATAGAGAGCCTTACGCAGTTTGTAGACATGGTTGGGAAATTTCTGGTCTTCGAATCCTGGTGGCTGCTCCACATAAACTTCCTCCTTGATTGGGCCGTTTAAGAAAGCACTCTTGACGTCCATTTGATACAGCTTAAAATTATGGTGAGTAGCATATGCCAATAAAATGCGAATGGACTCAAGTCTAGCTACAGGAGCGAAAGTTTCATCAAAGTCCAAACCTTCGACCTGAGAATAACCTTTGGCCACCAGTCTTGCCTTATTTCTTGTTACTACTCCATGTTCATCTTGCTTGTTCCGAAAGACCCACTTGGTTCCAACTATGTTCGCCTTTGGTCTTTCCACCAGCTCCCATACTTCATTTCTCTTGAAGTTTTTCAGCTCCTCTTGCATTGCAATCACCCAGTCTGGATCCCTTAAGGCTTCTTCTACCCTGTATGGTTCCAAAAACAACACAAAAGGATAGGATTCACAGAAATTTGCAACTCAAGATCTAGTAGTTACTTCCTTAGCAATATCTCTAATGATATTTTTGACAGGGTGGTCTCTTTGCACGCTCTGGTGTACTCTTGGGTGTGGAGCTTGTGTAGTTGCTTGTTCTTCATTTTCTTCAGGTGCATTGTCTCCCCCTAGATCATTGTTTCCATGATAGTCCTGATCTTCTTGATTTTCCTCCTCTTGATCTTGTGCAAGAGCTCCCCCTTGATCATTGCCTCCGTGTTGAGGTTCATCTTGTGCATTTGAGTCGAATGTTTGCTCTTGTGGTAAGATATCACCAAGTCCCATTTTCTTCAGTGCTTCATATGGAGCTTCCTCTTTATCTAGCACACACTTATCAACTTGCTCCACTTGTGAGCCATTAGGTTCATCGAACACTACGTCACGTGCTACTTCAACAAGGCCGGACACCTTGTTGAAGACACGATAGGCATAGGCATTCGACTCATAACCGAGCAAGAATCCTTCATTGGACTTTGAAGCGAACTTCGAGGCCCTCTGTTTCTTGTTCAGAATAAAACACTTGCAACCAAAAACTTTAAAATAGGAAATATTAGGCTTTTTACAGGTAAGGAGCTCATATGGAGTTTTCTTCAGTAGTCGATGGAGATACAATCGATTTGTTGCATGGCAAGCGGTGTTCACCGCTTCTGCCCAAAAACGATATGATGTCCTGTATTCATCCAACATAGTTCTCGCCATTTTGATTAATGTTCTGTTCTTCCTTTCGGCCACTCCATTTTGTTAAGAGGAGTAGGGTGCCGAGAATTCATGCTTTATCCCTTCTTCATTGAGAAACTCCTCAACTTGGAGGTTCTTGAATTCTGTCCCGTTGTCACTTCTGATATTCTTTATGGTTGATGAGAATTCGTTCTGAGCTCTTTTCATGAACTTCTTGAGGATCCCCTGAGTTTATGATTTATCATACAAGAAAAATACCCAGGTAAATCTTGAAAAATCATCAACAATTACTAAACCGTATTTGTTACCGCCGATGCTGATGTACGAAACTGGACCAAAGAGATCCATGTGGAGAAGTTCCAGCGGTATTGCGGTAGTCATCACATTCTTGGCAGGGTGTGGTGCTCCGACTTGTTTTCCTACTTGACACGCGCTGCATGGCCTGTCTTTTTCAAAAACTACATCCTTAAGACCACGGATATGACCACCTTTTAGAAGTTTCTACATATTTCTCATCCCAACATGGGCTAGCCTTCTATGCCACAGCCATCCTATGTTGGTCTTAGAAACCAAGCAAGTGTTGAGTTCGGCTTTATCTTTGTTGAAGTCAACTAGATAAAGCTTGCCCTTCAACATTCCCTTGAATGCAATCGAGCCATCGCTTCTTCTAAAAACAGTCACACCCTCATTAGTGAATAAACAGTTGTAACCTTTGTCGCATAGTTGGGATATTGACAAAAGGTTTATAATCTAGAGAATCTACATGTAAAACATTTGATAAGGTATGTTGAGAGGATATTTCAATGTTACCGCTACCAAGGACCTTTCCTTGGTTGTTGTCTCCGAAGTATATGCCTTCACCTGGATCCTTGTTGTACTCGTACTCTACAAACAGACCTCTCTCTCCGGTCATATGATTTGTGCATCCGCTATCAAGTACCCATTTTGTTCCATCGGAGGAGTAAGCCTGCAAAAAGAATTATTTCTTGGTTTTAGGTACCCAAGCTTGCTTGGGTCCTCTCAGGTTAGTCACAAGAGTCTTGGGCACCCACACACAAGTTTTCAAGTTCTTGTGGCGTGGCCCTGTATATTTGGCAATTACTTTTCCATATTTGGCTTTCATAAGAACATAAGAAGCGTTAAATGTATGAAACAATATTTGTGGTTCAGATTTATGGGATTTTTCCTTAACAAAGACAATTCTATTTTTAGCATGATTAGAAGTAGACATGTGTTTGCTCTTATCAAAACCAATGCCATCTTTGACATTAGGAGGTCTAGTGACCATATATGCACTGCGTGCATATTTGATCTTCTCCTTATCAAATATGCCGCTTGGAGGGGCATGCATATTATGAGAAGTTGAAGTATTAGAAATAATATTCTTCTTACTAGAGCAAGTGCAAGTTCCAATTGTTGTCGAACTTATATCTCTGGAGGAAGAGGAGTCACTTTGCTTGAGCGACTCGACTTGCACCTCAAGGATCTTGTTATCTTTTGACAAGTTAGCAAGTTCTTCCTTGATTGCAATATGCGAGTCTTCTAGCTTTGAGTAAGTTTCCTTACTCAAGGCTAGCTCGACTTCAAGCGACTTGTTCTTCTCTCTTTCAAGCTCGAGAAGCTTTTCAACTTCTTGATATCTCTTCCTTTCACGCGTGAGCATATCTTCTTGTCGGTCAAGAAGTTCCTCCTTTTCAAAGATTTCGTTCGACAACATTTCCATTTTCTTTAGAGCAATTTTATTTAGTCCTCTAAACATTTCTTCATTATCACTAGAGTTGTCAAAGTCATCAATAGAGGAATTTAGCATAGGAGGAGTGAGCCGTACCTTTTTCTTGCCTTCCTTAGCCATAAGGCAAGTGTGGTTGTTCATGTCCCATCCTCCCATGTTTGGAAAGAGTGTGACCTTCATAGTAGGTTTCTTGATTGCGATAGTGGCCATCTCTTCTTCTTCATCGGAGGAGGACTCGTCGTTTGAGTCCCACTCCTTGCCAATGTGAGCTTGATGGGTTTGTCTTCTTTTTCTGAAATTTTTCTTTTCTTGAGATCTTGTTTCCTTCTTCTTTTTGTTTTCTTCATAAGGGCAGTCCACCATGAAGTGACCATACTCTCCGCAGTTGTAGCAAGTGCGTTGAGCCTTGGATTTTCCTTTATCCTTGCTTTTGCCTTCATTTGAGTTGTTGCTGTGTCTTCTTTTCATCATTCGCTTGAACTTCTTGATAAAGAGTACCATTTCTTCATATCAAGATCGGTGCTCTCGTCACTTGTATGCCCATCGTCTTGATCTTCACGAGCATCTTTGAGTTTGGGTCGGCATGTTGATTTGAGAGCAACCTCCTTCTTTTTGGAGGAAGTGAGTTCGGCCAAGTCTTTGACGTATTGTGCCTCTTTCTCCATCATTTCGTGGTTTATGATCTTTCCCAACAACTCATCGGGAGTCATTTTGTGAAACCCGGGGCTTTCTCTAATCATTGAGCAAAGTGTCACATTTCTTGGCATGAAGGCTCTAATCATTCTCTTGACTACCTCGTGATCTGTCCATTTCTTACTTCCATAGGCACGTATTTTGTTGATGAGTGCCTTCATCTGGTTGTACATGTCTTGAGGTGATTCGCCTTCTTCAATAGCGAATCTCCCCAACTCTCCTTCAAGCATTTCGATTTTTGCTTCACGAACCAATCTATTTCCTTCGTGAGCTGTCTTGAGTGTATCCAAGATTTCCTTTGCACTTTCTAAGCCATGAATCTTGGTGAATTCCTCTCTGCTTGGAGATGATGTGATCACGGCGTCGGCTTGTGCATTTCTGTGAATCTCTTGCTCTTGTTCTGGGGTGAGTTCTTCATCCGTGTCCGGGATGTCTATGCCAGTGCAGACAATGTGCCATAGACTAGGATTTAGAGATATTAGATGCATCTTCATGTTGTACTTCCACATTTTATAGTCGCTTCCGTCAAACTGTGGAGGTTTTCCCATAGGAATGGAAAGATAATGGTTGTTTGAATTGAGACGGTTGTAGTTGTAAGGCTGTCGGGAGTAGTCGTGATAACCACTCCCCGTCGTCTTCTCTTCTTCTTTTCCCTTTTGTCCTAGCAGTTTCTTTCTCAGAAGTGCCTTTAATTGTCGCACTTCTTCATCATCGTGTGGGCTCTCTTTCAGCACATCAAAAGTTTAAGTTTCTTGTTCCTCCTCATTGATGTTCATCTTCAAGATATCGTTGTTCTTCTCAGAGGTCATTGATATCTCTGAGATGTGAGTCTCGTTGTTGGAGAACCTTGCTCTGATACCAATTGAATGTGGCCTAGAGGGAGGGGGGGTGAATAGGCCTTTTGAATCCCCTGCACAGTTAATAGAATCGTCAAATTTTGGTTGGTCGGACTAGCCCGGTCGTGTGGGCAGACTTGTCCAGTGTGCTAAAAATAAGTGTGTTGATTGGGAATCTAAGTTTCTTTAGCAGCGGAAATGAGAACAACTGATATTTTTATTTGAGATTAGTATAAGAATGCAGGTAAAACTTATAATTGCCTTAGGTTGATGTTTTAGCACTTAAGTGATCTAGTGAACAAAATTCAAATAAAATAAGGCACAAGACACACGAATTTTTCCCGAGGTTCGATCTCACCACGAGATCTACGTCCTCGTTGAGGAAGCTCACACAGAGCCAGGTCTCCAACCCTTTCCCTCTTCAAGTCACAACGAAGGCCGACTTGATCTCACTATCACGGGTAATCACCAGGTTTGTGGGGCAACCTCACACGTTGAGGACTCCCACGAGAATTACAACAAAGAAGTGATCAAATACACTCAAAAGTATTACAATGCAGAGTATGAGTGTAGAAAGATCAAACCCCAAGAGCTCGCAATGAAAGAACGACGATCTCCCAATCCTGAATCCAAGTGTTCAATTGATTTCACTCTTTTTGCACTTTAGATGTGTGGGGAGATGTGTTTTGGGCTCTTGGGATGAAGTGGCGGCGCTAGGGTTTGTTGTTTGATCAGTATTCGACGTGTGTGTTAATAGGAAAGCTGTGGACTCTCTATTTATAGGGTTTCCAAAAGGTAGCCGTTGAAAAACCCTAACACCAGACTAGTCCGGTCCCAGTCCGGACTTGTCCGGTCTCAGTGCATTTTGAAGTCCAGAAAGTTTGTCGGACTAGTCCGGTCCAAGCTCGAACTAGTCCGGTGTTGTGTGTAGGTGACTCCAGAAAGTTCATCGGACTAGTCCGCAGACTAGTTCGATCTCCACGAATGGGAGATTCCAGAAAGTTCAACGGACTAGTCGGGTCCATGATAGGACTAGTCCGGTCCCTCATATGAGAGACTCCAGAAACATCAACGGACTAGTCCGGTGGATGCACGGACTAGTCCGGTCTCCCTATAAGTGAGATTCCAGAAAGATGAACGGACTAGTCCGGTCCATGATCGGACTAGTCCGGTGCTTTGTGAAAGTTAGATTAATTTTAATCCCTTACCCTCGCGCAAAGTTGTGAGCTCTTGGAGTGTGTCTTTCATACACTCCCTATACATTCAAAATCTAATTTAGTCTTCCAAGCTTCATCAAAGTATCTCTCCTTGAACAACACTTCATTTTTCACCTTTTTGTGTGCACCGAGTTGTTTCACTTGTTTGTCCTGCAATCATCTCAGTGGATTCATTAGGATCTCATATGTTTGTCATCAATTAGCCAAAACCCACAAGGGATGTCCTAGATGCACTTACACTTAGCCTCCACTAGGACATTCTTACCGTTTAGAGTAGTTTGCTTAAATGTGTGTCACACTACCCCATTATTCATTTACCAATCCTACTGGATCCCTCACTAGAACACCCGATTCATCCTTTGTTTCCGCCACTCTTCTACCTTGCCTTCCTTTGGCATAAACAAATACAATACCCTAGGGAATACTCTTGGGTAAAATGCTATATAGATACTTTCCGTGCACTTGCGGAACTCATCTTGCTTTGGCTTAGGTTACTCTAGTGCCTCTGCAAAGCTAGCGTTGCTGCTAGGATGACCTGTAGACATTAAGAAATACCAACAAGCATTTGTAGCGCCGTTGCCGGGTAAGGCACAGAAGATTTGCATGATCATGTGGTAGATAGAATTCTAGTAGGTTTTTAGTAGGATGACCATCCTTTGTTTTTACATTCTTTGATGTGAAAACAGGGTATTATATAACCGGTTTTTGTTTGCTGGCAAACTACATAGAATATCCCAAGTCACTACTGCGAAGAGTTCACATCATTGTTGAGGGTCCATTGTTGACGGTCATTAAGTACCATATTTAGACCATCAATTCACCTCATAATGTGCATAAAAGAGAAACACAACGTAGTGGTAGGGTTAGAAACTAACCAATTCCACAAGTGTTGGTATTTATTTGTATACAGGTGAATTTGAACCCAAAATACCAAGACATGCATGGAGTAATCCATTAAATCGGATTTCTATGAATCAGGCGATGCCACGTGTCATCACATGGATCAAATGGCCCACAAATAGAAGTAACTGAGGCCATATAACGGTGTGGCACCCATATAAGGTTTAGAGTAGTCCTAGAGGCTGCCAAGTAGAAGGAGAGTGTGGTGAAGAGTCTAGGAGAAGGAGGCTTGGGCTTGTCAAGTCCCTCTTCTACACTTGTACCCCTACAAATGTGTTATTCAAATCAAGTAAGTCTTTGTGAATTCATTTCATGTTTGATTTTCAATTCTAGGTATTTTGCACAAGTAGTTACTTGTGGGTTCGTTGCTTTAATTTATTAAAGGCTATAGTTGTAGCTTTGTGTTCGAAACAACTAGAGTAGTGATTTAGAACTTAAGTCCGGTGCTTAGGTTAGAAATTTCCAGTGAATACCTCGTAGACCCACAGATTGTAGAGGTAGGCAGTAGGTGGTGACATCCCTATCTGTCCTTAGTAATCCTCTATGTTCGGCTATGCCATAGGACCGTTGCGGGAGTCATCCTAGTATTGCTTGGGGTAAACCCGTGCCTGAAGCAAGCAGGTACTGCAAAATCCTTTGAATTCCTCTCTCTTACTTGCCTACCAAACAACTTTTTGTCGTTGGGTGAATTAGTTTGTAAGATTAGTACACACGTTCTTTGGGTTTAATACCCTTGGGAATACTCTTTGAGGGGAGGTGCTACATGACAGTTTCCGTGCGCTTGCAGATTTTTATCTGTGATGTAAGAAGCGTCAACAACCATCACGCTGCAAGCCATTGGCCCAGAAGACCCTTCATGAGTTCTTCACTCCCTCTGCTGACAATGTACCTACTAGGCCAATGTCAACACAGGAGACGTGAACTACGAGATCAATATTGGCCTAGTCACCATGGTGCTGGCTAACCCCTTATGTAGGAAAGCCAACGAGGATGCCAGTGCTCACCCGCAACAATTCCTCGAGATTTATAGCACTTTTAATATCAAAGATGTCACACCTGATGCCATTTGTCTTTGACTATTCCCGTTCTCCCTCCTTGGGAGATAGCAATAGTATTTCTAATGAACCGAAGTGCTATAAACACTCGGGAGCAGTGTTCTATATTATTCCTCGCCAAATTCTTCTCGTTGGGCAAAACCAATTCCCTACGTGGAAGGATTTCAAGCTTCCAGCAAGAGCCCAAGGAGTCCATTCCCGAGGCATGGGAGAGGATGCAGGAGTACATCATGGCCTATCCCTACCATGGGATGGATGATTGGCTCCTCATCCAAAACTTCTACAACGGGCTGACGGAGTCAGCCCGTGACCATGTAGATGCTGCTGCTGGAGGAGCCTTCTTCTCATTTACGCTACCCAAAGCTAAAAAGTTGATCGAGAAGATTGTTTCCAACATGGATTGGTGCGATGAGCGTCTCCGACCTAGAAAGCGATGCATGTGCACCTTGAAAGAGGTGGACATGATAGCTGCCAAATTGGATCTCCTGATGAAGAAGTTGGACTGTCAAGCCAATGAAGAAGTATTTGGCACCGGTCAAGCCTTAGACCCTCACGTGACGTGTGAGGTCTGTGGCAACGCATGTCATATGGGCAGTGACTACCCCGAGACCGGTGAGGATGCCTTATACTTAGCCAACAACGGGAATTATAACAACAACAATGGCTACTGTCCAGGAGGTCAAAGGTGGGGCCAACAATGCCCTTTCTTTCAAGGGGGCTAAAACAACAACAATAGAAATTGCCATCAGCCAACTCAAGATCAATGACGCCCTATACAAGAATTTGTCGGCCAATGACAAGACCCTAGAAAGCATCAAAGCTAAGTTTGAAGGCTTAGATTCTGCCTTCAAGAACCAGTAGATCTTTGACAAGATGTTGGAGACCCAATTAGCTCAACTGGAAGCTTTCGTCCCACTATTAAAGAACAAAAAGATGTCATGGAAACCCGAGCCTCTCGTAGAAAATGTCAACATAATCTTTATATGGGAGGGCAACTGGCTGAAGGACCCAGGATATTCCATTATATCCTGCTCCATTGGCACACAACACTTTGACAAGGCACTTTGTAACCTTGTTGCAAGTGTTAGTGTCATGCCAAAGGTGATCTTCAACGAGCTAAACTTCACCACGCTATCTACAACACCAATGCAGCTTTAGTAGGACGATTCATCATTTGCTATCTCGAGGGTATTTCTGAAGCCTTCTCGGTGAAAATCTAGAACTACTTCATACCCATGGACATCGTGGTCCTTGACATGGAGGTCGAAAAGAAAACCCAGCTTATTCTTGGGCACCCTTTCCTTAGCACCACAGATACTTAAATCGATGTGGGAGCCGGAGAAATATGCTTCCGTATCAATGGCAATGGGGAGAAGTTTGACTTTCAGCCAAGGAATGAGCAATGCTCCATGATCAAAATCAAGTATGGGCCGAATGTCAAACACATCAAGGAGGTCAAAGTTACACCACCTCAAGTGGTAACCCTCATTGCATTCATGAAGAAATTGATTCATGAGGAGACTCCGTCTTTTTGCCTGCGTCGACAATTAAAAAAGATGAGGAAGCCAGGGCCATCTGAACGGCCCAAGTCCACTAAGCCGCAAAGAAAGGTGTGGCGGAAGAAACAAGGTGAGCTAGCCGTGTACATTTCTCTGGAGCCGGAGGCTGAAAATTGAGCTTCAAGATGACGGGGAATAATCTATCTCATCATATTTTTTATGGGACCTCACAAATAGGTTAATTTGGTAGTTATCTCATTTTGATTTTTTTCACCATCATTTGAATGTTTTTTATTTGTATTTTTGCATTTTCCCAAAGCATGTTTGATTTTTCATAGAGGGGTTTGGAATTTTGTAGTTTTAACTTAGATTTATTTTCATTTTTCATAAATGGAAGTTGTTTCCTTTTTGCCTCAAGGAAAAAGCCAAACAATGGTAGCGACCAAAACATTGGAAAGACAAACGAAAATTGGAATGAATTACGAGATAGATTTGGTCTTGCTTTCTTTCCAATTGCTTGAATTCTTTCCTTACGAAAGGAAGTACTATGCTTCCACCAGATGGAAAGGAGTCTATAGGTGCAGCTTGGGATAGATTTTCTCTTTTGAGAAATTTTTGCCCCAATTTGTCCATCCCTGATCCGTTTCTTTTGCAACACTTCTACATGGGATTGAACAAAGAGTCTGCCCTACATCTTGACATTACGGCTGCAAGATCTTTCCTCCATAAGACACCGAAAGAAGGCAAGGATCTTCTAGATCGAATTCTAGAAAATTCTTCCTTCATTATGGATCTTAATGAACCTCCAAAAGATTAAGTCATGTGAAGAACTGAGGATGAATCCATGGACAAGGATGAACCCATCTCTTATTGTCTCAAACCTTGCCGCATGAATCCTCTCCCAAACCAGAAACAACGAAGGAAGAAAAAATCAACCTTCGGAGTTTCCCTTTTACTTCGAGGAAGAAATATTTGAAGATTTTGGAAATACCTCGAAGTACTGTTGCCATAGGAACCCATCATTGCCCCTAACTCCACCTGACCCACCTGATGGAGTGTTCGTCCAACAGTCGGTGAAGGAGTTAACCTTTATTCTAAGCAAGGAATGGACCACAGAAGTTGAGCAATCACCCGAAATCCTTTAGATGACCTCAGCTTTGGCAACCATTCTATGTTTCATTATAGGGACACCAATGAGGGTCCTATACGACCCCACTGTTGGAGCAAATCTCATTTCCGATTCTTGTGCTCTCGCCATTATGGGCGATGTGCCATTGGCACCAACATGTAAATCCTTTTGAGATTCTGTTGGAAACATCCTTGAAGGAGGCGTGGTTTTGCAATAGGTGTCTATAAGACAAAAAGATATTGAGGCTATCCTAGGCTTCCATGTGTTCGAAATCCAAGATTTTGGCATTATGAATGGGATTCCCATTGAGAAATTTCTTATGGAAATTCATTTGGAAGGAAACCTCAATATCAAACTTGGAGGGAGAATATTCTCTATTCATATTCTGCTTCCAGGAATACACCCGCAGAATCGCCCATCCAAGATGACCCAATAGAGGAGGATAGAACACTTCAATTCTTAGCACCCCCTGAAATTGAAGGAGAAGAAGATTTCATCCAAGAGGATGATGAATTTCAGGAGACAATTGAATTGCCAAAAGAAGAGTTCTTCCCAAAACCTCCTTTTGAGCTAAAAATTCTACCTCCAGGCCTTTTTATGCCTTTCCAATTGGCGATTTGGAAGCCCCTGACATCATAAGTGACAAGCTTTTAGATGATGAGACACTCAAACTCATTGTCGTGTTAGAAAAACAAAGAACTGTTTTTGGCTATTCACTAGAGTGCAAAAGCCCTAAAAATTCATAGTACTAAGTTCAGATAGGAAAATTAAAAATTTGAATGAGAAAATAAATAAAAAGGAAATCGGAAAACGGAGGTGATTTAAACCCTACAAGAGGGAATTCAAAAATTCAAAATAGCTCCGGTTCAAACATTGACAAAATAAAAATTTGCATTCACCATTAGCTTCCAATTATTCCAAATAGCATCCATGTCAAATTTCATAACATTTGTTGCACATTTGCTATGAAGTTCAATGTGTACATTGAAACCCATTCAAATTCAAATTTGAATTTCAGGTGAAACTTGGTCAAATCAAGATTTGAATTTCAGAATCAAATTACTCATATTTGATTTGGGTTCCCAGAAAATATCTAACCATCTTGGATCAGTACTGGTATAGGAATTGAATGACCAGAGGTGAGAAGGAAGCTTTGCATTGGTGGGGCCCACTGTCCAGTGAGGGAAAAACAGAGGAACCGCCTCTGCCCTCTACTCCCGCATCTCAACGTCGGGAGGGCTCGCCACCGCGATTGGCATGCAACAATCAGGCAGCTGCGTGGATAGGATATCTTTTCTACCTTATTCAGGCCCTGGTGGTTCTCCCCGTCAAGCCTTTCGCCCCCTGTTCCATGGAAACAGACCACCAGCGCAATTTTTGCCGCCTCCCAGTTCTTCACTTCATCCAGCCGATCTAGCCGTCAGTTGGTTTTGTTCCCTTAATCAAAGTGAATCACAACTTGATGCTACACCTTGTCCTGTCATTTTCGTGTTGTTTCCTCAGCTCATGCGTCCGTAATTCACAGTTTTGCGGACATCGCCGTTGAGCCGCCGCGGTGGATGCCTCTGCCTCCCTGTCACACCGGTGCTACAGTCTTTGTCACGAGCTTCTACCAAAATCAAAAAGGTGTGCCTACCCGAGCTGCTTGTGCTCACAAAGTTTCAGGTTGAGTCGTGGATTGTAGCTCAAGTATTTTCAGTTTTCCCGATTACATGAGCATATCTACGGGTCTAGGTCATCGACTTAATTCCATTTCTATGTGCGAAAATTCTTTAATCCAGTTAAGTATTATGTTCAGAACCTCCTAGCGCACACCTCTACCAAGAATCAACGGAAACTGTAGAGTGAGAGTTGAGTTAGGCGAGTTTGCCCCACCGCCATGGAAAAAGCTTTGGTTCACTGTCGAACTTGATATGGACGACTGTTCCATCCATTTTTTTCTCTCCATTTTCATCTTATCCATGATTCCCAGAAGCTTTCCAACTAATTTCCGTGCTGTTTAGGCTACGGGATAATGGTTCCGACATCGCCGCAGCCTTACTCGCCGCCGCCGCCGTCACGCACATGATTCTAGCCATCACCGGCGTTCATTGACCTCCCCATCGTGCTCAGCACCTTGGATAATGGTTAGGTGGCGAGTTTCAGAGAGACAGAAGGCCGGGAGAGGGGTGCTGGCGAGCTCTCCAGCGCTGCGCCGCCGCGGCAGCCCGAGCGCCGCCTCTGGCTGGAGGTTGAAGAAGGTGGGTGCGGGTCCCATCTGTCAGCCTCTGTTTCAGTCCTCGGGATCTGCTGTGGCCACCAGATCAATTTTGACTGCATGGGTTAACCCCGTGGCCCTCGGTGTGGCCCAGTTCTGATTGGCCCATTTTAAATAGGTGGCACCCGGGCATATTAATTCAAACTTTTCCTTTCTGAATAATTCCAGATTTTGAGAAAAGTTCTAAATTCAATTACTCCTAGTGTTCTGGCTCAAATAATTCCAAATAAATTCTGGTAGACTCATATGGATCCCAATTCTGTAGTGGTGCAATTGGTTGAACATAAAAGTCCCATAATTTTCATAATTAATTCCTTTGAACTAACTTCTTGGGCAATTAATTACTCATGTTCTGCTAATTGGAAAATTCCCAATTTAGTTGGAACATTCAATCTAATACACTTGATCTCCAGTAAAAAGATCAAGTTCATTCGACTTCATTTACTGGACCAAACAGTGTGCAAATCCCCAATGTCCATAGAAAATTCAGAAATGTACTGAAACATTTCCAGATTTTATCCCAAACTTGTAGAATCAATTTATCCCTGTAGATAGCTCAGAAAAATATGAAACAAATTTTCCTAGAACCAGTGGGGCCTTCTCTACCATGATCATACACTGTTAACCATGACAAAGGTCCAGATTTAATACCAAATTCCAGAGATAGCATCTATTTGTTGGAATTTTAGAGACAACAAGCTTCCTTGAACATCTACATTTCTTGGTCCAGATCTTCCGCATAGAACCTAGTATCCACTATAAAAATCTCAAAGCCAATTAAAATCATCTTCATACCTGATCAGTGTTTAGAAAGTCTTTTATATAGTTTCAATATCACGCATGTACTTTATATATTGCATATCATATAGTGACCGAGATCGAGGAGGAGCCGGAGCCCTCGGAGAGTATACCATCAGAAGCTAACTTCCACTCTGACTTGCAGCCAGGAAGTCCCAGTTTGCATTTAAGAGATTTTTCAAAGTTTTCATTTGTATCACTATTAAGTGTATAGTTTCAATTGCATTATGTGCAAGGTGTATTGATACTCAAATTGCATGACCCACAATCCCATGGAGTATTTGGATAGCTGTATAGCTCGACGTGTAGAATTGCCATGCTAATGTTATATGGAATCTGGTAGAAGACGAGTAGTTGGAATCTACTCGCGAGATAGTTACACTGTTACACGAGATTGGTTTATGTTGAGAATGGCATATGAGTATTAACATGAGACCGGACAGCAGCGTAGGAAGCAGCGAGACGTGGTCTCACGTGCATAGCGATGCCTGTGTCGATTGAGGACAGATATGTGTGCGGCCATGCTGAGCAAGTTTGAACTGTACTGGATGCATACTGGGCATATGGAACCAGGAAACTGATGTAACTTGATAACTTTGATGTCGATGCATAGCCCACTGTCGATAGGGGTGGGTTGAGGGCAGCAAGGTGTAAATTTGTCGGCGGGCACAAACACGGTCCGTGCGGGGACCTTATGCCTGCGATGGTTGCACCGCTTTGGCGTAGGAGTTTCTTGTGAAAGGTTGTTTCATAAGACGTTGTGAGGAGCACAACACGCTTCTTATGCACGGGTGTGTGTGACGTGTCATCCAGGCATCTACTGATTGCAATCACCGTCCCTCACGGTTATTTGAGAACCGCTTGTTCACTGTGTCGTGATGTAGTAAATCTTGAAGAAGACAAAAGAATATGATGTATTGAATTATAATTGTTTTGCAACCATGCCTGCTGTAGTATATGCTCACTAAAGTTATATTTCTAAACCAATAACTTGCTGCTAATAACTTGAAAGTAAGGATCTGCTTGTAGGCGAGTCATTTAAGCAATATCACTGCCTATGTTTAAGTATCCCCTGCATGTAGAGTTCCATGCTTAGGTGAGACAATTAAGTCATGCTGAGCCTTCGTGCTCATGGTTGCTATATTAAGTTTTTTGCAGGTGAGATGTATGAAGAAGGGCCCGAAGATGAGGTGATGCACGCATCGGGGTATACCGCTGATTGGGAGCCCTGCAGGCCGCTGTGATCTGTTGTGTGCTGCTAGTGTGTAGCATCCCCGTGTTGGACGACTGCACTTTTACATAGCTAGGCTGAGAGTTTAGCTATGAGTATGACTTCCACTATATATTAAGTATTGTAAAAGACTTTCGTTGTTTATATAAATAAAACTTTGTATTTTATCGTATTCTTTTCGTGTGTGTTGTTGGATGCCTCATCACACGGCACTACCCTCTGCGATTTCTAGAATGTGTGGACTCGGTCCTCACAGCCTGGTATCAGAGCTGCATTGGGAATGCCACGCTCGAGAAGAGCCTATTTTTGAAAACTTAGAAGTAGTCGAGTGAGGATTAGTTATTATGCCCATATAAGGTCTACGATAGTATTAGTTACTTAAGGTGGCAAGCTAACATATGTGTTATTATATTCTTTAATGACGCTCTGACATCAGATAAGAGGCAAGGTACACCACCGCAAGCGGATCAATTGTGGTAAGCTCACCATGCGAGAGGTAGCGTGTGCTTGTATCCCGTGGCTTGGCACAATAGTTAATATGAGTCTCTGAACCTTCTCATGGTTCTTGGAACATATGAAAATGTTGTTCCCCGGCGTGCTTCAGGCAAAAGCGAGGATACCCCATCGTGTGGTCAAAAACACAAGTATGCAACTCTTAAACGTTCAATGTTTAAAGGGCCATACACAGCACTGATCCCTAGCGCAGGAGATAAATTATGTGGCCACCTATCATGCGGTTGAAAAGCACGTAGTGTGTTTTTAATAAACACACGAAAGCGTCTCCTACGGGTGCAGCAATAGGCAAAGACGTGGGACCCCATTGGGTGGTGCATAACCCGATGCGCCTCCTATGGGTGCAGCATTATGCAAGGACGTGAGACCCCCATCGGGTGGTAGAAAACCCGGTCATGTACATCGAGACGTGGCTCAGCTCGGTTCGGCCCGTATGGAATGATACGGGGCGAATGTTTTTACTTTCATATATATTATTGTGACCGCCTGAAATGACGCCCGTGTGGGCTTTGCTGTACGGCACCATATGATTGATCAGTAATTTGTGTGTAGTTGCAGGTACACTAAGCACGTTTTAAGTAGCTCGAGTTGAAAACATTTGCGAGTGAAAATCATAAGTGCCACTGTCGACACGTATGCTGGAATACCGGCTTAGTATTTTCTTTGGTGAGTGTGTAGTACCGGTATTGCATTCGAGTTTCATCAGGCACGTCGACGAAAATATTCGTGCTGGAGGTGTGACTCGACCACAAGTAAAAATTTTCAACTTAGGACTAATTTGTAATCTCTATTTTGGAGCGTGCTGGTCGGATTGACAATTAATCATGTGGTCGCTGCAATAAGCAGGCATATGGTTTGAAAACTTTAGGAAGTCATCCACGAGTTTCATTTTCAGCTCCAAGTCAGATTTCAAGATTTAAAAATGAAAATTTCATTTGAACTTAAACTGCCAGGTTCCTGATTCAAACTGGGAATCTGGCAGCAAAATGCTTAACTTTGGATTAGCATAACTCTTTATAGGAATAACCACTGAAAGTATTCCACACATGGTTATAAATTTTAGAGAGTCCTCTGAAACTCTTATGTTCAAATCCATTTTAGAATCCCACTGTAAATTAATGAAAAATTAAAATTTCCAAACTCTGTTAAATCTGGACAGAGACTGGACAGTTTCTGTACCCAGTCACTGTTTTTATCATATCTCCTAGTAGAATTGATGAATGACTTCATGTAACATATTTATGGAATTTTTATGATGTATGCAACAATTTTGTAATTTATTATTTGCATATAATTATGTTTTGTATATGGAAAAATGTGGACAAAATCAGCCTTAAACAAAGGAAGTGCTGTCAAAATTTTTCCAAAAATACTGTCAACTTGCAAAAGTCATATCTCCACATACAGAAATTTTCCGGAGGCAAATAAAGACATTCGGGAAAGCTATTGGAGTGTACTACAACTTTATAGTTGAACTCAAGTCCTGAGTGTTCCTCTAATTGGACAAAAATTGCGAGTTTCTACAGACTAGTTCGAATGAACAGAAACTGTGACAAAATTCCAGTGTGTTGTTTCATTTGACATTTTAATTTGAATTCACTTGCATAATTTAATTATTACATCCCGGATCTGTTTATCAAAAATATTTGTTGAATTTGAGTATTTGACCCATTCAAATACTTGTTTTATTGATGGTGGATGTGATGCTGTTGTTGCCGGACGGATGGGTGTTCTCCACGTGCGCTAACCGTCCGGGCTTCCCGATCATGATGCGGGAAGTGCTTGAGCAGTTTGGTTTCAACTAAATGCCGTGCTATTTGGGTCAAGAGATAGACTATAGAGTCGTACTGTCGTGCACCGTCCTTGTTGATGTCCCTGCTAGTCCACTTCTTCGTGGATGGGCTCCTTCTTCGGTCACTACCTTGGGAGCTCGTTTGGAGGACACATGGGCCGTCGCAGTGGGAGAAGCGCTTATAAAGCTTTGCGAGCTTGATCAAGATGTTATGGATGGGACACAATTTGCTCTTCTCCTGGTCCGTGGTGCGGCTGGTCTGGAGTGGCAATGTCGTATGGTTGAGGCCTATCAACCGAACGGCGACATGACATCGACGACACATGGGACTTATGCCACTGCATCCAACATGGTGGTTATTACGCAAGATGTAATAATTCAGCAGCAGGTCGAAGTCTTGAGGCAAGCGATTGAACGGGATGACGCTCTTGATTACATCAATGAAAACCTACGTTCGTTCCTGGCTCCGACAAATCACCGGCTGAATCGACGCGAGAATCAACTGCAGTACTACACTCACAATAAACTGCGGAAAGCTCGCGCCGAACTATGGCAGGCTCGCAGGGAACTGCAGCAAGCTTATGGTGAGCTCCAGGTGAACCAACTGGTGGTGCAGCAACAGCAAGAGCAACTGTTGGTGATCACCGAGGCACGAGATGAAGCCGTCGACGAAGCTCAAGGTTGGGAAGCCGAGGCAGTCCAAGTTCAGGAGGACTTGTGGGAGGCTCAGGCACACTTGCCGCAACCAGTCATGTATCGACCGGCTGAGGACATATCGCTGAACATAGGCGCGCAGGTTCTTCCATGTCCTGAGGAGGAGGAAGATCCTGAGTTACTCGAGTTCGCCGACGAGGATGAATTGGAGTAGGATGGGGCAGCACTACTGCCATCACAGGGCAACATATAGTTATCCGTTGCTCGCGTTTATTTTGTAGCCATGTTTGTATCATATTATAAGTAGTAGTGGGTGGGTATGAGAGGACAATGTGTGTATGACGTCTCATGGAGACCAAGTATAGTTGAGATGCACTTCCGTAGTGGGAGTCCGTCATGTTGGTGTTCACTATTGTAACTTGGTCATGAGATAATATATCTTGTATAAAGTTTGCACTTTATCAATATATGTGAATGTTATACAATTATCACATTGTCAATGCTCTCACTACCACTACGTAAGAAACCCAAATAGCAGACAAATATGGGTGACGCGCTCAAAGGCAGTCGTCTCTCATAAGCTTAAGCGAGACGAGCCCACTTCAGCGAGGATCATGATATGGCTCGGTTAAACGTTCAGGGAGACGCGTTACATTATAGCCCGTCTCAGTTAAGTATGGATCCGAGACGAGCCTACACTCTGGACAAATAGGAGACGCACTTGTAGCACAACGTGTCTCCTATAAGCGAGTGAAATGAGAGATCCTTAATGAAAGCAAATCTCCTTTGTCTTTGCTTACAGACATACATGAACACGACTCTGAACGATGACCACATTCATTCACAGTTGAACACACAAAATATTCATCACACAGATGAACACTGATAACACATTCAATCATTCACACAATTGATCACAGATAACAAATATATTACAAAACAAAAGAAAGAAGTACAAGATACAAGAAAAGAAAACATCAATAAAAAAAACAAAAGAAAACATAAATCCTACTCCTCCTACCCCACCTCCTACCCCGGCTGCTCCGCCGGTTGCGCTGGTTGCTCCGGCTGCTCCGTCTGGCCCGTCGGTTGCTCCGGCTGCTCTGGATGCTCCGGCTGCTCTGCCGGTTGCATGGCTGGTCCAGATCCGCCAATAGAAACTCGCAACCAAGGTTCCTCGCCATCACCGCCACTAGGATACTGCGGCCCTCGGCACCGAGCACCTCGACTATCATCTCGAGTAGCCTCTGGAACCTGTCGAACAGCATCTTGAGCAGCTCTCTATTGAGCCTGTCGGGGGAGCGACAACACTGTTTCTTGCAGGGTGGCTCTCTCGGCGGGCTTGGCAGCGGAACTTTGACCATGGCAGGCTTTCTGAGCGGAACAAAGCAAAGAGGAGAGACTGGTGGCCCCTTATATAAAGTATGTGTTGTAACGCAAAATGGAGACGAGCTTCACTGCGAAGCGCGTCTCCTATGATCGACGTCTCCCTCTCCTCTGCAAACAGAGAGACGTAATCTAACGGAATGCGTGTCTCCGATTCCAGACGTCACCTTTAGCTTTGTGATTTTCTCCATTTTGCTTCGGTTCACTGTTGATATCACACATGTCACTTGATAACTAAATCATTCTCTTGTCTCGAATATAATCAAATCTTTCCTTATGATACCTGAGGAACACGATGAACATGCTACACGTTCACTCATTCACATAGTTGAAGAACAAACAAGATAATATTCAATCACATAGATGAACAAAGATAGATTTCATTCATTAACAGTATTTATAAAACAGAAGCAACTAAAAACAACAAAGAAAAACTAAATCCTACTCGTACTCCTACTCCTCCTTTACCTCCTCCTCCTCTTCCTCTTCCTCCTCCTCCTCCTTGTCCTCCGGTGGTGACTCCGGCATCGGTGCAACAGGAGCCTTGGCCGGCTGCTCCGGCTGCGCCGACTGCACTGGCAGTGCAACTCCGTGAACGAGGTTGCTCTCTGTCGCCTCCAGCAGGTTTCTGCGGCCCTCGAGGACAAGCACCTGGGCCATCGTCTTGAACAGAATGTCGGGACGATCGACCACCCCCATGAGGGCGAAGAGGTAGTGGCCGATGGTACCCATTCTAGTAAACTCGGGATGGGTACCCAGACCCAAGGAACTCATGGCGCGAGATGTATTGTTGTACGCCTCTTGCGCCATACGGAGGCGCTGCTCGGTGTTGAACCTCTCGGGGGAGCTGCAGCACAGTTTCTTGCAGGGTGGCTCTCTCGGCGGGCTTGGCAGCGGAAGGTTGGCTATCGTGGCGGTGGGTCGTCGGGGCGGAGAAGACGAAGAAAAGAAGAGGATTCAAAGTGAGCGACGCGCTTGTGGAGAACTCACTGGTGATGGCGCGTCTTAAATAAGGTTTGCGTAGAGTCGTCGAGGGAGCGATTGGTTTCCCGCGCATTGATAGAATGATGGGAAGCATCAATACCGCCTCGGGAAACGAAAGGTCACGCACGGACATCGCACGCGTCTCTGCACGACGCTGTCGAAATTAAGTTCTCCGCAGACCTTGTGTTGCGCGTCTCTCTTTCGACTATGGAAGACGCGCTTTAGGTTAATGCGACACCCGGTTCCGAAAATGAACCAAGTGATCGCATATGTGTGCCCATGACGTTCAACACACATACACGAGTGCATTCACAAAAGGATATACAGAAAATTACCACAGAACAAGATTAATTAAGCACTTTTATTACACAATTAATAACATCCTCGATTACAAGCTCTAATGAATATTAACGATAGGTTTCAACTAATGCAGCGAAAACACTCTGATTAAGTGACTAAGCAGCTTAGCAGATAGGGTATAGTGCAGCTCCAACACTCCACAGGCAAAGCTGACGGTAGACTCGTTCTAGAACTCCACATTATCATCGTTATACTCTCAATTCTGACCTGTAGCTGTTGGTGGGGGAATTGGAAGAGTGAGTACATGTCGTCCTCAGCAAGGTGGAAAGTATGACATGTATATGATTCAAATGACGAATATAATAATGGCTAAGTTCGGAAAAGTACATTAAAACATTTGAAAATCAATATATTATATTATACGTATGTGAAATAAACTGATCATAAACCATATAGTTATCATAATACCAATCAATGTTTCAATATCCATCGTCCATATACCAGGTTTCACCATTACCATTAACCATATCCAATACCACAATTTAATCCATATCCAACCATAACCAGTACCAAACCATCCCAAATCCCAAGTTGCCCTCTAATCATGTGAGGGTCAAGGTTGCTCATAACCGGGAGCATGGATATCATGATAGTTTTAGACACTCTGCAAAGTTCGTACCACTTTACCCACGTGTTTGTGATTTCATCACCTTTCCATGACTATGGAATCTCAATTATGTTGTCTCACACTTCCTCAGGTGTGTGGCCAAGAGATCACAAAATAGCTTTTACAAAGGATTACTAGCCTGTTTAGACCCCACTAAGGTTTCACCGGTGGCGATGCCTCCAACTGAGCACATCTTCAACCAAGGGCCCCCTCTTGAGCCATTCAGATCCTAGGGTAGTCCCACCAAACCTCAACAAACCCAATCCGACTAGCCCTTCCCCGAGCATCCTTAATGATCCAAATAGCACTGGCAAAGCCCTAATTAATCAGCTACACCGCACCTATACTTGGACTCGTGGTGGCACTGTAAATCCTGGATGGTCGCTCCACGAACCGGTCCTTAGATCTAAAGCAAGCAAAAGACCGTAACATCCAACCCATCCACATACCAGGCTTTCTTAGATAACCCATTACCATGTCATATTGATTAGTTCATATTAATCATGATCTCATAAATGCATAATTAAGCTAAGTGGTATAGTTGTCTTCCCACTCCAATTAATTAAGCAGAGCAAAAAGGGTAAAAAGCCCATCCCGTCTCTCTACCATAAATTCTAGGTGACAAAGGTGGTCATACAACGCTAGTAAACTTCCTATCATAGGATTCCCATCAAATTGACATAAGCATGCAATTTTGCAAACAAAACATTTACTTTAAAAACTGAATCAATATGCTTCAAGGACACTTGCCTTACTCTTGGGATTGGTTCGGGTCAAAGCCTTAAAACTCTTATCCTCCGCGGCACTCTCTAGCGTAAATCCGTCTAATCCGCACAACAAACATACAAGACAAGAATTACAATCAATAGATGCACATATATTACTCAATATAACATGACATGCATCATTAATGCAAATGCAAAGCAAAACTAGTAAATAAGTTGTTAATGATGTTTATTAATCAATTACAATGGTTATTAATAAGTCTACACAGGTTTGGAGTTGATTCGAGTCAATTTAGAATTAATTCAATAGAAATTAACCAGGAAAATTAGACTAGTCCGATAGGGATCGGACAAGTCCGCACTTCACAGAACTGGCGAACCAGGGTTTTATAGATCGACGTGAATTTGGAGATTTGGGGTTGAATACTGTCGGTACCCTGGGTACCATATATCCCTTGGGATTGCGAAGATCTCAAGGGAATGTCATCTACTTGATTTGAAGATCCTCGGAGGCCCACATGTCAGACATAACCGGACCCGCTTCCCCGACATGGTTAGTCCTAGGGTCGCCACGTGTACTATCAAACCGGAGCTACCGCCCACAAGGGGGAAGCTCCGGGCTATGTACCGAAATGGCACCCCCAGACCTAACCCCAGACCGAGGGAAGCTCCGGAACTGACACGTGTCAAGTGGCTCCGGACCTATCTATTCCCCACAGTATGCTCCGGAGCTGCCATGTGTCCAACCGTCGGATCATCAGCCTCTAACCTCCAGAAGACTCCACAACAGCACCGGATCTTCAAAGGGGAATCAAGGACTTCAAGACCCGATTAAGTGTCATTAAAACTATATTAATGACACACGATCGGACGACCTTAATTACCAGTAACGGTGCTGTCAAAGCCCATAACTCAGTTATTAAGGGTAATTAAGCGCATCAAATGTGTATCAATATTAGTAACCGTCGGGGCCACATGTCGGGCCAGGCTAACATGTAACGGCCTGCCCTTGTACTATAAAAGGACAGGCCGATGATACATAGGGGACTCAACGCGCTCACTCTACACACTCAACTTACAACAAGCTCATACATCCAATACAACACCAACACACCCCGTGGAGTTGGGTATTACACTCAGGCGGCCCGAACCACGTAAATCTTCGTGTCTCTTGTGTCCTTAACACTTCACCTTCTTGAATCTCCACGCGCCCACACCGAAACTCAAACTCCTCTAACACATTAGTAGTGTCGGGAGATCTGCCGGATCAAAACCACCGACAGTTGGCGCGCCAGGTAGGGGGCGCCTGAGATTTCAAGAATGGTGAACTCAGTCGCTGGATCATCCAATGGTCATCCCGCTGTTCAAGCTGTTGGGGGCAATCCCTCCAATATACAGCCACCAGCAGGAGTCACACTTCCACCACCGCCGCCTCCATCAGCAAATCAAGCTGGGCAATGCGATGGTGCACCGGCGTCCATCACTGCATCGGCGAATCTTGACAACCCGGAACACGCGCTCCATGCAGCACGTGCTCTCTTTCAACGCCCACCACCTCCGGATGCATCCCGGGATGCCATGGAGCAGTGGAGGGCCGATGTGGAACACTTGGTTGCAGCAGCAGCCGACCGCATCAGCAACCAGGGTCCTCCTCCTTCAGGACGGGTCCCGTCGCAGCGACGGACCTTGTCTGGCAGACTTGGTCCGCACGTTTCCAACAGCAGGAGACATGCTACGTCACAGCAGGTGACGTCGTTGCCCTCCGGTGCACGACGCACCCACACGGTATCAAGGCTTTCAACTCATGATCTCCGGGCGGAGTTTGATCGCCGATATAGTCAACAAGACGGTCGAGTCCATATCGAGCGTGCTCGTGAAAGATGAGAAGCTCAGGACATTCTTGCTCTTGAAGGAGTAAGAGGAGGCTGTTCAGCCCTGGCCATGCATCTGCTAATGGTCAGGTGGCCACAGAAGTTCCGGCCTCACCTGCTGGAGAAGTTTGACGGGACTGTTAATCCCGTCGAATTTCTTTAGATTTACTCCACTGCTATCCTAGCAGCTGGAGGAAATGAGGCTGTAATGGCCAATTATTTTCCAGTGGCTTTAACTGGGACCGCCCGGTCCTGGTTTATGAGCCTTCCACCCAACTTCATCAACAGTTAGGAGGAGTTGTGCCGGCAGTTCACCGCCAACTTTGGGACTTCTTACACTCGACCAGGCACCGAACTGGACCTTTTTGTAGTCGTGCAAAAAGGAGGAGAATCCCTGCGATCATTCATCCAGAGATTCTCTCAGGTACGAAACACTATCCCTTCTATCTCTAGCGCCTCTGTCATCATGGCATTTAGACAGGGTGTGCGGGATAAGAAGATGTTGGAGAAACTGGCGATCAAGGAGATTACCAGTGTCACGGAACACTTCAGCTTAGCTGACAAATGTGCCAGAGCTGCGGAGGGCCATGAAATGCACTCCAAACCACCTCTGGAGGATCACAAGAAATCCTCCAAAGGAGAAGCCACTACCTCCGGGAGTGGCAAGAAGAAGAAAAAGACCAACGGCAAGAAGAAGCCGTCGGCCGGTGCATCCAATGCTGCAGCTGCTGCAGCTCCGGGTGGCCGGGGGCCACGCCCCGAGAAGCGACCTCGACCGTCTTCTAAAGACGGTGGCAAACCCAAGGTGTGGTTTCCAATTCACAAACGGACAGCCACGGTTTGGAAGACTGCCGGGTGGTCCAAAACCTTGCCGAGCACTACAACAAGCGCCGTGAAGAAGCTCCTTTCCGATAGAGGGAAGGAAAACAGAAAGTTGACGAAGCTCCGGCTAAAGAGGAGTTAGGTTTTCAGGATCCCAAAAAGGTCTTGAAGGTCGTCTACACCTCCGTCGATGATGATTCTAACGTCTCTGATAACGAGCGTCGGATGACCATGAACACCATTTTTGGTGGATCATGGGACATCACCTTCCGTCGCGTCCTCAAGACTATGCGTCGGGACATGGACGCTGTAGCTCCTACAGCCAGGGCGGAGCCTCATCCGAAGTGGATGGACACAACCATCACTTTTGATGCTTCGAACTGCCCTCGAAGTATGGTTGGAGCAGGTCAGTTACCTTTGATGTATCTCCTACCATCAATAACATCCAGCTCCACCATGTTATGGTAGACGGAGGTTCGGGGCTCAACCTCATAAGCTTCAAAGCTTTTACCAAGCTTCAACTCTGACCTTTAGATCTCCACCCCTCCTGACCTTTCTCCGGAGTAGGTCCGGGAGCCATTACCCCACTCGGTGCTATTACCCTCCCCATTACCTTCGGGACCCGGGAGAAGTATCGCACCGAGAAGCTGGTCTTTGACGTTGCTCAGATCAACTTACCCTTCAATGCCATCTTGGGCAGGCCTACCTTGTACAAATTCATGGCAGCTGCTCATTATGGTTACCTGGTGTTAAAGATGCCAACACCAGTAGGCATTCTCTGGATCCGCGGAGATCGCACTGCCAGAGTAACTGCTCTGGAAGAACTTCATGCGCTTACTACGGCGCAAGAGGAGGACTCCAGACAGGGGCAAGCTCCAAAACCTTTGAGCATTCGTCAGCGGGGCTCGACTTCTGCACCTCGTGTGCAGCCAAGCGGCGACACCGACATTCTCATCAAAGTCGTCCAAATCAGTTCTGATGCCACTCAGACCACCCGTATATCAGGGGGATTGAATGACAAATAGGAACTCGCGCTCATCGCTTTCCTCTGGGCTAATGTCGACGTGTTTGCCTGGCAACCTTCACAAATGCCTGGGATCCCCAGGGAAGTGATTGAGCACAATCTGAAGATCTACCCCGACGCCCGGCCCGTGCATCAGAAGCCTCAGAAGCAATCTGTGGAGCGACAGAACTTCATTCGACAAGAAGTGAAGAAGTTGCTCGAAGCTGGATTCATCCGAGAAGTCTTCCATCCAAAATGGCTGGCAAACCCAGTCGTTGTGCCCAAGGCCGGCGGGAAGCTTCGGATGTGTATTGACTACACAACACTAAATAAGGCATGTCCAAAAGATCCATTCCCACTACCTAGAATAGATCAGATAGTGGATTCCACCTCCAGGTGTGAATTACTGTGTTTCCTAGACGCATATTCTGGGTATCATCAAATCAGAATGTCTAGGGAAGATGAAGAGCATACCTCTTTAATCACAGTAGATGGATTGTACTGTTATACAACCATGCCATTTGGTCTCAAGAATGAAGCTTCAACCTTTGTACGAGCTATGTACAAAACTTTTGAAGAACTCATTAGAGACATAGTGGAAGTGTACGTCGATGACATCGTGGTCAAGGTCAAGAACAAGTAGTCACTCCTTGACACCTTGCAGGCTGTCTTCGACAAGCTGCGGGTCACCCGCATAAAGCTAAACCCAGACAAGTGTGTCTTCAGGGTTATCTCCGGAAAACTTCTTGGTTTCCTGGTAAGTCACCGGGGCATAGAAGCTAATCTCGCGAAGATCAAAGCCATTGAAGACATGCGGCCACCAGCCCGCATCAAGGATGTCCAAAAGCTAACTGGATGTCTAGCAGCCCTCAGCCGGTTCATTTCAAGACTCGCGGAATGGGCACTTCCCTTCTTCAAGTTATTGAGGAAGTCTGGACCATTCCAATGGTCTGAAGAAGCAGAAAAGGCGTTCCAGGAGCTAAAACAGCTCCTCACCACCCTACCAACTCTGGTAGCTCCGAACCCTGGTGAGCCTTTGCTGCTTTACATTTCAGCAACTGATGAAGTCATCAGTATGGTCCTGGTTGCAGAGAGACTAGAACCATCCCATGTTCAGGAATCCAGACCACTCCGGGAGGGTCTGGAGGTTCCTGAAAGCGAGTCTGGGTCCCAGCTCCCAGACTTGAGTCCACAAGAAGTTACTTCAGAAGACCCAGACCCCTCAGGGAGGGTCCATGTCGCTTCCGAAGAAGCTCCGGGTCCCTCCAGCCAGGACTCGGAGGTCACCAATGAAGGTCCGGATCCCTCAGGGAGGATAAAGATAATGAAAAGGAAGCTTTGGGCCCCTTCGGGAGGGTCTGGACCATCCAGCGCCTAGTGTACTTCATCAGTGAAGTACTTCATGATGCCAAGACTCGATACCTAGAGGTGCATAAGCTGCTCTATGCAGTTCTTATTGCCTCCAGGAAGCTTCACCATTACTTCCAAGCTCACAAGATCTCAGTGGTGACTTCTTACCCACTTAGAGCAATCTTGCATAATCCCAATTCAATTGGGAATATTGCAAAGTGGGCAGCGGAATTGGCCGAATTCGATCTCGAATTCATTTCAAGGCAAGCAATCAAGAGTCAAGCATTGGCAGATTTCGTGGCGGAATGGACTCCCTCTCCATCAAACCCTGGGGGCCCCAGTGAGCAGAAGCCGGAACACAAGGCTCCGGTCTTCACCGAGCCTCACTGGACCCTCTATTTCGACGGCTCCATGCAAAAGCAGGGGGCCAGAGCTGGAATCCTTCTCCTTGCACCAACCGGGGAGAAGGTAAAATACATGGTACACCTTGACTTCAAGGCAACCAACAACATGGCGGAATACGAAGCACTCATCTACGGACTAAAGGTGGCACTATCATACGGTGTTAAGCAGTTGCTGGTCAAGGGAGATTCACAGCTCATCATTAAGCAAGTGAAGGGTGAATGCTCCTGTAACAACCTCCAGCTAGCTGCTTACCTCCTTGAAGTCCAGAGGCTTCAGAAGGACTTCGAAGTCCTAGACCTCCACCATGTTCAGCGTGCCCACAACGCTGAAGCTGACGAACTCTCGATGAAAGCATCAACCGGAGCTCCGGCTCCTGACAGAACTTTTGTCCGGAGGTTGTCAAAACCCACAGCTCAGCCTACCGAACTGAGCGAGGGGGGCGAGATTAGCATCCCGAAGCTGACGGTCCCGATGGCCCTGTTACCATGGCAGCCATCAAGGGTCGTAGGTGCTGCCGGAAGCTCCGAGCAACCAAGCACGCAAGACTCAAATGCTCAAGTTAGCTTCGATGCATGGATCTCAGAGATCCGGAGCTACTTGAAAGACAACATCCTTCCTGACGATGACGTATCCACTGACTGGATAGTCAGATTGGCTAAAAGATACACGTTGGTAGAAGGGGATCTCTACCGGCGCGGTGCCAACGGCATCCTAATGCGGTGCATCACAAGGGAAGAAGGCTGCAAGCTCCTTGTAGAAATCCATGGAGGCGAGTGTGGGAACCACGCGTCTTCCCGCACGCTGGTCGGTAAAGCCTTCCGGCATGGCTTCTACTGGCCTACAGCACTCCAGGATGCAATTGAGCTGGTGAAGAAATGCAATGCATGTCAATTTCATGCAAAGCAAATTCACACACCGGCTCATCCCCTACAAATGATACCTCCTACATGGCCCTTCGCTGTGTGGGGGATGGACATCTTGGGACCTTTCCCAAGAGCCGTCGGAGGTTACAAGTTCCTGTACGTCACCATTGACAAGTTCACCAAGTGGCCGGAAGCAACTCCAGTTGTGACAATCAACAAGCAGTCTGCTATCAACTTTTTGCAGTCCATTGTATGCAGATTTGGAGTCCCAAACAAAATCATCACTGATAATGGGACCCAATTCACAAGCTCTGCATTTCAAGGATATTGCGAACACCTCGGCATTCAAGTTTGCTACGCCTCCGTAGCTCACCCGGCAAGTAATGGCCAGGCCGAGAGAGCAAATGCTGAAATCCTTAAAGGACTCAAAACGCGCACCTATGAGCGCTTGAAAAAACATGGAGCCAACTGGATTGAAGAGCTTCCGCCCACTATCTGGGCCAACAGGACAACTCCAAACCGGTCAACTGGAGAGACACCCTTCTTCCTGGTGTACGGAGCTGAAGCAATCCTTCCTCCGGAGATCACCTTGGGGTCACTCCGGGTCCGGACCTTCGACGAAGCCACGCAGGACCAGCTCCGATGTGAAGACCTAGACCTCCTAGAGGAGGGAAGGTGCCAAGCAGCTGTTCGGAATGCCCGATACCGCCAAACCCTTCGGCGCTATCATCAACGGCATGTACACAACCGACAGCTCGAGGAAGGCGATCTGGTGCTACAGAGAATACAATCCATAGAAGGGTTAAACAAACTCTGCCCCAGCTGGGAGGGACCCTTCCGAGTGATTAAAGTATCCCGTCCCGGAAGCGTTCGCTTGGCTACTGAGGATGGGACATCTCTCCCAAATCCTTGGAACATTGAGCACCTCCGTAAGTTCTACACTTAATATCACGGAGGTGAGTCTGTAGTAACTTGAGGTGTATGTTATAGAGTCATTGTACAGAGTCGGGTAGTTCCTTCGGGAGAACAGCCAGACCTTTCCCGGAAGGTCCGCAAAGTTCATGCAGCACTTGTCACAGTCTCAGGACTAAAAGTGTAGCTAGCTACCCTGGGTCAAACGAGAAATGAAACACGCTTAGCCTGGTTCCGTACCCTAAGAGTGTACTTGTTTCCCCTGTACCCCGGACCTATAATGAAAGACATCTTCATGTGAAACAGACTCCACGTGCATTTATTTTGTATAGGATCAACATTTTTTATTTTTCTCTTTCTTGTCTATAATAAAGTTGTGCAATTCTTAAGAAATTTTAGTCCGGCCGGTTCATGTACAATTCGAGTTGTATTGTCAATTCTTTTGGATTCAAATATTGTTCATGGCTCACTCGCCTGAATGCTGCCAAGCCAATCTAGGGCCGGAGTGTGCTATTGGCTTAGCCTAGTCAAGCACCCTAAGTACGCCACTCTACCTACACCCCGGCAGGCCGAAGTAAGGCGGGTCCAAGTACAATTGGATCTGGAAGAAAAGACAACGCATTCAATTGTATTCAGAATTGCGTTTGACCTAAAACTTTCTTGGGAATCGTAAGCCGCGACGAAGTTATAGACAAGGAATGAATTTTACTATTTTTCTTGGCTTCAGTGTGCAGGAAAAATAAAAAAATCCACGTTGATGGAGAAAAGCCGGAGCTAACAAAGCTCTGACTCCCCCTAGGAGGCTTGTAATCGATGTTAAACATTGAAAACGAGCATCACTGAAGCAACCAAGCTCCAGTAAAGCTAGGGGGGCCAGCCGTCGATGCAGAATAAAAGATGGTGAGAAGACCCCACAAACGGAGTCTGCTGCCGACAAACTACGTGTTGGCAAAGGTCACTGCCAGAGCTACTAAGCTCTGACACTCCAGAGGGCTAACTATCGATGCTCTACGCGTTGATAGGGACTATTGCCGGAGCTACTAAGCTCCAATGATAGCCAATGCCGGAGCTTCTAAGCTCTGACAACCTCAGGGGGCCTTCACTATCGAAGACTTTGGACCTACACTCTACAAGTTTGAAGCAAATGAGTCTTCAACAAAACACAATATCCTCTTGGTACATGTTCACAATCAAATTGTGTACATCTACCAGGGGGCCAAGTGAAGACAATAGTGTTGAAGACAAAAAATGAAATTCACAAAAATTTGGGGATTTCATTCATCTGGAGACAAGGGATTACAAAATTGGGGAAGAAAAAGAGAGAATACAAGTGGGAGCTACATAAATGGTCCTAGACTCTATGGAAGAACTGGGCGACTTTCTGAGCAACCTCTAACACGTTGGCTCGGGTGGCTTCACCTTCTCCTTCGACGGGACCTTCAAGCACTGGGTCCAGAGGGAATTGGGGATCCCGACTGGTGTACCACGTCAGCACATACTCTGTGACGTTCTTCGCCAGGGATTGCCCCTCAACCTCCAACTGGTCTGCGATGACGTCGCCCACATTGGAGAGTTTGCTACCCGCCGAACTCAACGCTTGCAACTCCAGGTCCGGCTCCGGCTTCGGATCATCCAGACCCACGGGACTGAAGCCCATTGGTGTCAGTGCGTCGTTGGCTTTGCTCAGGAACTACCAAACCTGTAGGGAGTATGCAGTCCTTAAGCCCTTTAGTTCCTCCAAAGATCTTTTGGCCGCCGCCAGTTCAGAATTCTCGCGAGCAAGGCGCTCAACCTCTTTGGCATTTTGCGGAATCTTTTCAGCAACCTGCTTCTCGAGTTTGCCGAGCTCCTCCTCCCGGAGGTAGATCTTGTTCCGGCGGTCGACCAGGTTCTTCTCCTGGCCCCTAACTTTCTTCTCCCTGGCAGCGAGGGCACACTCTTGCTGGTAGAATTCCTTCCCTCGCACCCAGGCCTTCTCCTCCTCCTCAAGGCAACGCTCCTCCAACTTTTTGGTGCGTTCCTCGAGACCCTTGTCAACCAGAGCCACCTTTTTGGTGAGCTCCTCCTCCATCCTCAAGACGTCATCCCGCAGCTCTAGGAGTTTTTGCTCTTCATCTTCGAGCCTTTTCTCCCTCTCCTCAAGTGCCTCCCAGCGCTTGATGAGAGTAGTGTTAATGGCTTCAAGCCTTTCTTGGCGTTCATCAGCCGCACTATTAGCTACCTTGTTCTCCTCATAAATGGCCCGGGATTGAGCGTCGAGGGCGCGAGTCAAGCTCTCCCTGTCATCCAATAATTTTCCCCAGTATTCCAGGCGGACCTTCTCCTGCTTGATCCATTCCTTATCGTCTGCCAGCCTCGACTGCGCCAACTTGGTCTCGAAGTAGAGCCGGCTACGCCACCGCCTAAGGGTTTGGCGCTCCTCTTCAAGAGCCTTGCTGTCGTGGTAGAACGCAAGCTGGACTTGACGCAGGCTGGAGCAAGCGTTGTCAATAGACAACGAAAGGGGAATAGGTTCCGGATCTGCTGGGGTCTCCTCCGCTGGTTCCAGCGGGTTCTCGCTCACAAAAATTGGGTCCCACTCCACAAGAGTGGTCCCCTGAGCCTCCACGGCACTAGGGTCATCCTCCGGGATAGCCTCGGTCGCCGCTGAGGAGGTTCCCGCAGAAGAAGTTCCAACCTCCAGAAGTGGTTCCGAAGGCCCTGCCGCCAAGTCTTCATTTACCCCCTCGGGCAGGGGGCCAGCGACTTCATCTGGGTACCCTGGCCCAGCAGCAGGCACCTCTGCCATCATCACTTCGGGGGCAGGGGCAACTTTTGGCTCCGGCCTGGACTCCTCCTCCGCTGGTGGCTCGGGTGTTGGCGCCTGGACCATCATTGGTTCGAGTGCTGATGCCTCCGCAATAACCGGCCTTGAGGCCGGAGCTTCAACCTCAACCCGCTCAAGCGCCAGAAGGTCTTCAACTACAACCGGCACTGAGGACGGAGCTTTGGAGGTAGCCGGCTCAACCGCCGGAACTTCCTCCACATCCGGCTCACTTGCCGAGACTTCAATAACCTCCGGCTCAACCGTCGGGGCTTCGACAATTTTCGGCTCTGGGGCCGGAATTATTGCTTCCTCCGGCTCAATGGCCGAAGCTTCCATCATCTCAGCACCAAGACCCGGGGCTTCAACCTCCGGGGCAGGTGCCGCTGGCGCATCTTCTCTCCAGTGGTCCGGCGCTACCACGGGAGTCTCAGGGGATGAGTCAAGGTCCATGACCACGACAGCTGGCGCCGGAACTGCCGCAGCTTCTGCCACCACTTGGGGCGGCACCGGGACAGGAGCAGAAGCTTCCGCCCTCACAGCTTCAGCTGCTGTGGCTGAGGGTGGAGCCTCACTCCTCTTCTTGGGAACGCTGCAGATGATGGATGAAGAAACTTAAAAAACAGTTACTACAATAAAAAAACTATTTGAGGTAAAGATTAAAAATTACCTCGGGAGGCTTCCGCACCAGCTTGCGCGGAACCTCTTTCCTGGGTGTTCTGGGCTAACCATAGCCGCCGCCGGCGTGGAAGCTCCGGAAGGCCCCCCGGAACTTGTTGTAGCCACGGGCATTTCATTAGTCGAGGCCCTCCTCGATCGGGAAGGACCTCCAGACCTAGAGGCCTCAACTGGCCCTGGTGCTGGAGTCGCATGCCCGGAGCTAGCACCCCGGGAAGACGCCGCTGCGGATACAGTCCCGCAGTTGTACAAGACCTCCCCCTCCGGGGAGAAGGAACCGATGCGGAGGTTGCAGGCCTGATGGACCTTCCGTCGGCATGCTGCATCTTCCTCTTCCGGCTCAAGGGTTCGTCCGCCGGCTCCTTGCCCTTACCGACGACTTCGATCCTTGGCTTTGGGGCAGGGTCGGAGCCACCTTCGGAAGCCCCAAGGATCACCACCCTGGATGTCGATCTTCTCTCGACGATACCAAGGTCGTCAAGCACCGGCATCGTCCGTCGGAGCTCCCTGCTGAACTCTACTTCCATGTTCAGAGGGAGAAAGGCTGATGGCGGGGTCAATTCATCACCCGCGACGTCGATGCCGTGCTAGAACTTCTTGAGATGAAACTCCAAGGTTGCCCCCGCCATGTTGGACTTCAGCTCGGTCTCGACCCGGTCGTCATCCATCACGCTGTTGAGGGCCCAAGCGAGTTTTTCTCTCCTCTTCAGCGGTGCCCACCTGTTGACCAGGAAATTGCAAAATACCGCCTGAGTAGTTAATCCTCCCTCCACGCACTGGCGGATCCTGGTCAGAGCAGGGTTGAAGGCATCCGACAGCACCAGAGCTTCACTCTAGACTGCACTGTCGATGTTGGGGAGGCCTTCGGGCAGCTCCAGCTTCTCGTGCTCCTCCACCCGGATGACTATCCAGTCCTTCTTCCAATCATCCCATTTTCCAGAGGGAAACGACCGGAGGTACTTGAATGGGCACTTCTTGCGCTTCACAAAGTAGTAGAAGCCAAGGTACTCATTACTCCTACCGGTGGTATGGACGGTGAAGAAGGTCCGGAAAAGTTCAATGCAGGGGGGGATGCCCACCCACATTTCACAGAAGTGGACGAAGACAGACACAAGAAGAATGGAGTGGGGGCCAAGGTGATATAGCTGCAGACCATAGAAGTCTAGCAGCATCAATAAAAAGGAGGAAAAAGGTGGGATCAACCCCACCATGGCGTACGAAGAGATGTACACCATCTCGTCGGCGTGCTCCTTCTCGAACGGGAGCTCTCCCCCGGTGCGGACCAGGCGGTTGAAGAAGTCCGGGGACCATCCCATGAGGGCCCAGACCTTCTTCATGTCCCCTTCGGTCTTCAAACGGCTCTCGCGGAGACCAAACTCCATCGCGGCACAACTAGGCAAGAGAGGAAAAGCAAGCACAAGTTGGGAGTTTGAGCGCAAGATCAGATGGGAGGCGTAAAGAACCACAGATGGTGCACGCTTTCCTTCTTATGTAAGCCCTCGCAACGCTTGGATGGAAACCGCAATGAAGTCGAAGATACTACTCAAAAATTCCACCCTGCCAATGACAAGAGGGCTCGGGACCACCCTGACGATCAAGTCGAGGTTCTTACCCAGGCGAACGGTTGTCATCATGAGGCGGGAAGCCCGAAGGCGGCGGCCTGACAAGGCGCGCGGAACCGATACAATTTTTGTATCGGGAACCGGCGACCTTCAATTGCGTGAGATCCGCACGCCAAAGATCTCATTTGCCGCACACAGGATATGCCACGCGGCGAGGATTTAACTCCAAACTATCGCCAACGGCACATCCGAAGACCTTTGAAGACTCAATTCAAAAAGTCGAAGGATGGACCCACCTCCAGTGGAATGACTCCACCCAAGGGGTCTTCCCCAGAGGTGGGCCCAGGGGGCCACTGTCGGTACCCTGGGTACCATATATCCCTTGGGATTGCAAAGATCTCAAGGAAATGTCATCTACTTGATTTGAAGATCTTCGGAGGCCCACATGTCAGACATAACCGGACCCGCTTCCCCTACATGGTTAGTCCTAGGGTCGCCACGTGTACTATCAAACTGGAGCTACCGCCCACAAGGGGGAAGCTCCGGGCTATGTACCGAACTGGCACCCCCGGACCTAACCCCAGACCGAGGGAAGCTCCAGAACTGACACGTGTCAGGTGGCTCCGGACCTATCTGTTCCCCACGGTATGCTCCGGAGCTGCCACGTGTCCAACCGTCGGATCTTCAACCTCTAACCTCCGGAAGACTCCACAACGGCACCGGATCTTCAAAGGGGAATCAAGGACTTCAAGACCCGATTAAGTGTCATTAAAACTATATTAATGACACACGATCGGACGACCTTAATTACCAGTAACGGTGCTGTCAAAGCCCATAACTCAGTTATTAAGGGTAATTAAGTGCATCAAATGTGTATCAATATTAGTAACCGCCGGGGCCACATGTCGGGCCATTCTAACTTGAAACGGCCTGCCCTTGTACTATAAAAGGACAGGCCGACGATACATAGGGGACTCAACACGCTCACTCTACACGCTCAACTTACATCGAGCTCATACATCAAATACAACACCAACACACCCCGTGTAGTAGGGTATTATGCTCAGGCGGCCCGAACCACGTAAATCTTCGTGTCTCTTGTGTCACTTAACACTTCACCTTCTTGAATCTCCGCGCGCCCACACCGAACCTCACACTCCTCTAACACTTTAGTAGTGTCGGGAAATCTGCCGGATCAAAACCACCGACAAATACATGTAAGGAAAAGAGAATAGAAGGTATACCAGATGTTTAGGACTCCAATGAATCAAGGGTCTTAGAGGCAACAATTGGATCTTGACGATCCAGGGTTGATGAAGAACTTGATGGTGAATATTGACGAAGAACGCGAAGTTGATGGAGATCTTGATCGTCTTTCGTTTCCTCCTCTTCTTCTTCTTGCTCTAGATCTCCTTTTCCCTCCTTGGTGGTGGCTACCCACGAGCTAGGGTTCGGGTGTGGTGGAAAAGTGGCAAATAGATGTCAAGCCAAGGGGTGGGGTTGTTTATATAGAAGAGGAGGCTAGGGTTGGATGGATTTTGAGTTTGAGATGAGTAGGGGTCGGTTTTAGGGTCCCACATGGGCTCTAAAAGAGTTAGGCACGAGGACCCTAGGCCCACTTAACGTAAAACCCAAGAAACAAGTCGTGAAACAATAGATCAACTTGGAGTCGTGATTTATTTAACAAGTCCGAAAAGGGCCAGACTAGTCCGAAGTTGGACAGAGAGATATCAGACAAGTCCGGACTGGACATTGCACAAGTCCGAACTTATCCAGAAGGGAAAAAGAGACAAGTTTGGCCAAAATTGGACAAGTCCGACTTTAGTCAGAGGGAAAATGGACAAGTCCGCTTGAATATCGAACAAGTCCGGACAAGTCCGGACAAGTCCAGAGACTTAACAAAATTTCCAAGGAATTGGAATACCGGACTAGTCCGCAATGGACCGGACAAGTCCAAAATTGTCCAGAGGAAAAAACAGACTAGTACGGAGCAAAACGTACAAGTCCGTTGCAAGTTAGAGAGAAATCGAACTAGTCCGCACCAAGACCGGACTAGTCCGCACTTCCCAGAATTCTTAAGTGCGGTTTTGTTTCTAATTCATTGTAAACTTGTTCCTTTTTTATGTGGAGTAATGTTAAACATGTATTATAATGTATGCAATGCATGATGCATGAAAATGAGGGTGTTACAAACCTAACCCCCTTACAATGAATCTCACCCTTGAGATTCGACGCAGAAGAGAACAGATGGGGAATTTCTTCTTGAGATCATCCTCCAACTCCCATGTTGCTTCCGATTCTGTGTGATGCTTCCATTGAACTTTACAACACCTAATAGTCTTGTTCCTTGTGACCCTCTCCTTGGTTTCCGAGATTTTGATCAGTTGCTCAGCATAAGTCAAATCTTCCTCTAGTTCCAATTCTTCCATTGGCACTTGTTCTTCCGGTACTCTCAAGCACTTCTTGAGTTGTGAAACATGAAACACATCATGAACATCTGAAAGATGAGCTGGCATCTCCAACTTATACGCTACTTCTCCTCTTTTGTCCAAAATCTTGAATGACCCAATATAATGAGGTGCTAGCTTGCCTCTTATGTTAAACCTCTTATGACCTCTCATTGGTGACACCTTGAGATATACGAAGTCTCCCACTTCAAAATCTAGTTTTCTTCTCCTATTATATGCATATCCTTTTTGTCTTGATTGGGCGGCCCTCAAGTTTTCGAGAATAATCTGAACTTGTTTTTCGGCTTCTAGCAGTACACCTGGACCAAATACTTGAGTTTCCCTTGTCTCATTCCAGAACAAAGGTGTCCTACACTTCCTTCTGTATAGTGCTTCATATGGTGATATCTTCAACCTTACTTGGTAACTATTGTTGTATGAGAATTCCGCATATGGCAAGCTCTTGTCCCAACTTTTCCCATGCTTTAAATCACAACTTCTTAACATATCATCTAAAATCTTGTTGGTCCTCTCTATTTGTCCATCTGTTTGTAGGTGATATGCTGAGCTAAAATTGAACCTTGTTCCCAATGCTTCATGCAATTTTTGCCAAAACTTGGAGGTAAATTGAGAACCTCTATCCCACACTATCCTCTTCGGAACTCCATGCAAACATACTATTCTTCCCGTATACAATTCAGCCAATTTCTCTCCATTGAAGGTGGTCTTGACAGGAATAAAGTGAGCTGGTTTTGTCAACCGATCCACAATTACCCATATTGAATCGTAACCGGACTGGGTACGCAGTAATCCGACTATAAAGTCCATACCAATTTCTTCTCACTTCCATTCTATAATCTTTAATGGTTGCAATATTCCAGCTGGTCTTTGATGTTCTGCCTTGACTCGTATGCACACATCACATAAGGCTACATATTCAGGTACGTCCATTTTCATGCTAGCCCACCAATAGCATGTCTTCAAGTCTTTGTACATCTTGGTACAACCCGAGTGAACTGAATATGGTGTGTCATGTGCCTCCTTTAGTATTTCTTCCCGTATATGCTTCACATTAGGCACGACAATCCTTTTTCCAAGCCATAGGGTACCCCGTTCATCCTCATCAAATCTGAATTCTCTTCCCTCTTGGGTCCTTTCCTTAATTTCTTGGTTTCCTCATCCTTGGTCTGACCTTCTCAAATTTCTTGCTCCAAAGTCGGATTTAACTCCACTATTCCCATCTCATTCACAAATCCAAGGTTCAACCGTTCAAACTCCTTACATAACTCGGATTATATTCTCGAACCGTGAGTTGGTGACTTACTCCTTTTCTACTCAAGGCATCGGCCAATACATTAGCCTTTCCCGGATGATAATTGATTCTAGAATCATAATCCTTGATGAGCTCCAACCATCTTCGTTGCCTCGAATTTAGGTCCATTTGTGTGAATATGTACTTGAGACTCTTATGATCCGTATAAATTTCACACCTATGTCCAAGGATGTAGTGTCTCCAAAGTTTCAATGCGTGTACAATGGCTGCACATTCCAAGTCATGCGTTGGATAATTCTGCTCATGTTTCTTCAATTGTCTTGATGCATAGGCAACCACTTGACCTTCTTGCATGAGCACGCATCCAAGTATTTGTCTTGATGCATCACAATAAATATCAAAGCCTTTACTCACATCCGGCAAAACCAAAACTAGGGTTGTACTCAACCTTTTATTCAACTCCTCAAAACTCTCTTGACAAGCTTGAGTCCAGTGGAAAGCCTTCCCTTTCACTAGTAACTCCGTCATTGGCTTGGCTATCTTGGAAAAGTCCTTGATGAATCGACAGAAACTCTGGATCTCCTTTACATTCACAGGGGTTCCCATTTCAATAGGTCCCTCACTTTTCTGGGGTCAACCGATATTCCTCCTCCCGAGATGATATGACCCAGAAATGACACCTCCCTTAACCAAAACTGGCACTTGTTGAATTTGGCGTACAATTGATGCTCCCTCAATTTCTGCAACGTAAGCCTCAACTGTTCTCATGTTCCTTTTCATTCTTCGAGGTGATCATAATATCATTAATGAACACCACAACAAACTTATCCAAGTATTCCATGAAGACCTTATTCATGGGGTACGTAAAGTAGGTAGGCGCGTTTGTCAGTCCAAAGGACATCACAGTGTACTCATAAGATCCATACCATGTCCTCAAAGTTGTCTTAGGTATGTCCGATGGTCTGATCTTCATTTGAATGTATCTCGACCTCAAATCAATCTCGAAGAAGACACAAGCACCCTTCATCTGATCAAAAAAGTATTATATGCGTGGCAAGGTGTACTTGTTCTTGATGGTCACCTCATTGAGATCTCGGTAATGAACGCACATCCTTTGCGATCCATCCTTCTTATCCACGAAAAGAATGGGCGCTCCCCATGTTGAAGAACTAGGGCGAAAAAACCTTTATCTAGTTGCTCTTGAATCTGCTTCTTGAGCTCCGCTAACTCCTTAGGAGGCATCCTATATGGCCTCTTAGCTATAGGCGTAGTTCCAGGTATTAAATCAATAACAAACTCAATATCTTGATCAGGTGGCATACCTGGCAACTCATCTGGGAACACATCCATAAATTCACACACCACTGGAATCTTCTCAATCGCGGCACCGTCCATGTGATTCAGCTCCAATTGCTTTGGTGCGTGTTGAGATGCTTCAAACTTTATGGTGATCCCTTCCTCATTGGTCAACTTCACGGTCTTCGTGGCACATTCGATGACTCGATTGTGCTTCCTCAGCCAGTCCATACCAAGTATAATGTCCAATCTGTAAAATCCCACTTTTTCCTTTTATGTGAAGTTCAACTACAAGTGGTTTATCAAACATAATGGGGGTCAACATAATTATGCACATAAACATGACCTCACTAAAAAGGCCCTGCCAAAAAGATTCAAATCCAAGGCTCCAAATTTAAATATCTAACTAGCTTCTCAGAAAATTTTCAAGATTTTTGAAGTACATCTTCCATTTGTTTGGACACGTACAAAGGAGTCTTTTCGTGTCGACATCAAATTTAGCTTTACAATAAACTTTGCCCAAATAAATCCCTAATTTTTCCTAAGACCTTTTATGGTTTAGGGAACTTGGTTTCAAAGTTTGGAGATTTTTGGACCTCAGATACTATTTAATTCAATAAGGTTTATACCCATATTTGAATTCAAATTTGAATTTGCATTTGATGCAAACTATGTCCAAATTGAAATCTGATTGCAGAATTGAATTCTCCATATTTTCTTAGCCTACCTGTAAATTTTGGGAATTTTTGGACAATGTTTTAGCTGGAATTTAGAGGAGGGGATAAGGGAGAGAGGTGGGGCCCACAAGTGAGACAGTGAAACCAATTCACCGCTCCTGTTTTCTCTCCACGGGCGACACTGCGACGCTGCATGCCGCCAGCGCGCCGTCTACCGTCAGTCGCCTCCAGCTACCCCCCCTGCGTCCTTATCTACCGCTGTGGAGGCTATAAAACCACCCCCCGTCGGCCGAAGTCCCTCACCCGTTCACTTTCACCGCACCGCTCCATTTCATCGCCACCGCAATCACCCCGTGCTGCTCGACGCCATGCGCCCGTTGCCGGCCAGCCGACGGCCTCTCGTGCCAAGCTCTCAATGGCAAGGTTGTTCCACACTCTCTCGTCTACCCTCTGGTTCACTTCTGTCGACCGTTCGTTGAGGTTTTAGCCGGTATTTCAAAGCGACACCGAAGCTCGCCGTCGTGTTCACCACACGCCGTCTCTGCTCCATGGTGCCAGTCCGCTACACGCAGTTTCGCGCTTCGATTCCTATAGCAAACCGGTGCGCCAAGACACGCTCTACACGTCGGTGAAAGCCGCTCCTTGTTTACGCGAGTATCGAGCAAGTTAGCTAGGTTTTACTTTCGGCCGAAGCTTATGAACTCGCTCAGTTATTCTTTCAATTCGAGTTCCACACTTCATCAATCTCCACAATTGCTAGAAAATAGCTTCTACACTTCTTTGCACACCCTCTCGAACTGGAATCACCAAAAATAATCAACCGTAGCTCGAGAATCACGAGTTCTCCCCTTTGCCGTTAAGAAGTTGCTTCGGTCACCGTTGATGATGGTTTTGTCGACCGTTGCGCGACCATTTCACCTTCCCAACACCTTCCTAGTGGCTCCAGGAGTCTTTCCCCAGCATTTTTAGAAGAGTTTAGCCACGGAGCGAAGGTTCTGACATGGCCGGAACCCTAGCTGTCGCCGCCGCCGATGCGCCACTGTTTCCGATCGTCGGCAGGCCTCCCCGACCCTACCATCGTGCTCAGCGCGTGAAATTAAGATTGAGCGCCAAAAGTTAGATGCTGAGGTGGCCGGGAACGCAGATCCGACGAGACTCGCCGGAGTGCGCCGCCGTGGGAGCCCCGCACGCCGCCCGTGTTGGGAGGAGGAAGACGACACTGCGGGCCCCACGTGTCAGTGACTTTTAACCCGTCGGATCAGGTGCGGCCCTGGGATCTATTGTGGCTACGCGCTATATCTCTATGGTCCCCGTGTGGTTTAAATGACATTGGTCCATTTTAAAATAGTGGGACCCACGGTTTAATTCAAATTAGAAATTAATTCCAGATTTGGCTCCAACTTAGAAAATCCATAACTTTCTGTAGGATGCTCCAAAAATATTCAAACAAATTTTGTTTGAAAACCTTGAGCTCTGTTTTCTATCAGTACCAATTAGATTCTGTGAAACTCACAGATAAATTCTGTATAAAACAATCTTCTCAAAAGAAAATGCAATTTTTTCCAGATGAACATGCCACTGGAAAAATCCCCACAATTCACATAAAATGCTCTAGCCTATTCTTGACTACCAGAAAAAGTTTGGGAGCCATTAAACTTGTTTAACCCTCTGTATAGTTCAATTACCTTTTTCATTTATTGAATTTTTATAGATGTTCAGTTGCTTTATTATGTCCCAAATTTGGACTGAACCTTCCTTTTGTCATATACTAGTTCCTGTAAAAATCTTGGATTTAATTACCTAATGTCATAGTCCTAATTCAGTTACAAACTGAATATTTATTTAAAAGCTAAAATTCAAATATAAATAATTCCAGAAATTCTTGCCAACTTAGAAATTCAATAACTCCTTCACCAAAGCTTAGAAAATTATGAAACAAATTTTGCTAGAACCAGGACAACTTCCTCTATCATGATTATCAACTGGCAGCTATGTTCAAGCTAGAGTTTCTTCTTTAAAATTGTTGGAAGTTTAATACTTGCCATAATTTTAGAGACAACAATATACTTTGATCATCTCCTGTTCTTTGCAAGAGCTTTGATCATATTCCCTAGTATCTACCATCAAAGTTCCAAAGCCAATTAAGGTCCCTATCGTATAATAATCACCATGGGTGAAATTATGGTCTTGGTAATAATTATTTTTCAAAGTCATTTATATACATGTTATATGCATATCGTATAGTGACCGAAGTCGAGGAGGAACTAGAAGCTTGGGAAGAGCACCTTCTAGAGATTAACCCCGACTCTGACCTGCAACTAGGCAAGCCCCGCTTTGCATTTAAGTCGTTTATAAAATTTTACTTTATCACTATGATGAATAGCATATGAAATGTGCATTACGTTTAGGATGATTGATACTCCACTTGCATGACCAAAAATCTCAGGGATTGGTTGGAACGAGTTACAGTTTGACCTGTAGTAACTGCTTTGCTAATGTATAGGAAATCCGGTAGAAGTCGAGTAGTTGAAACTACTCGTGAGAAATGTAGGAGATATCTAACAGGATTGGTTAATGGCTTAATACAATAAAATTTAGACCGGGCAGGAGATGGATAGGAAGCGGCGAGAATTGCGTCTCGGTCGCATAGCCCTGCCTGTGTCGATTAAGGCCCGTCCGTATGCAGCCCCTTCGGACAAGCTTGAATTGTACCGGCGACATAATGGACATATGGAATCCAATAAACTGACATAACTCGATAACTGGGGTGTCGAGGCCCATTAACTCACCATCGATAGGGGTGGGTTGAGGACAGTAAGGTGTAAATCGGTCGGCGGACACATGAGGTGTTCCGTGCGGAGACCTTCTGTTTGCGGAGGTGAGACGGGCTCGACATTCGGTTTTCTTGTGAAAGGTGGCCATATACACCTAGTACTGAAGTGTTATGTAGGTACAGGTGTGCTCACTGACACTTCCGAACGACGTATGTGTCGTGTTGTCCGGGTGTGTCCTGATTGCAATCACCGTCCCTCACGGTAATAGAGTACCAATTGTTCACTGAGCGGCAACATAGTAAATACTAAAGAAGTCAGAAAAATATGTTGTATTGAATTATAATTGCTTGCAACCTTGTATGATTTAGAGATAGTCACATTAAAGTTTACAGTTTCCCCGTACTTTAGCTGTAATAGCATTATGTGCTCTAGGCATGTCATATCATCGGCAAAGCGTTTCTTGTTTGATTGTGGAACCCATGATGTGCCGTGCTTCGAGAATGTCATTTGCTACTTAAAACCTGATCATAAGGATCCAATTGTAGGTGAGTCATATATGCTTCACCTTACCTATGTTTAGTGTCCCCCTTGCATATGTCTAGTGAGACGGGATAGTCTTGCTGAGCCTTATGCTCACGTTTGCAGTTAACGAGTTCTTGCAGGTTATACAATTGATGAAGGGTTTGATGATGAGGCTGCACCCCCTCCAGGGTGTACAGCCGAGTGGGAACCCTGCACGCCGCCGTGACTTGCGTGTTGCTAGTGTGAAGCATCCAGGGCATGGATGACTTTGCTTTTGCATAGCTAGTGCTGAGAGCGTAGCTATGATATATACATATTTTTTTCCTTCCGCTAGTATTGTAAAACTTCCGCTGTAAGATAAATAAAAGACATCGTCTTGTGTTTTATTCTCGTTCTGTTCTTGTATACTGTTGGGTGTCGCATCGCACGACACCACCCAATGAGATCCTCGGATGTCGGGATTTCGGTCCCCACAGACATGGTATAAGAGCATCATTGGGAACAGTGTACTTGAAGGTGGTAAACTAACTATGTGTTATTATATTCTGTAACGATGCCCCGACGTAAGGTAAGAGGTAAGGTACGTCACCGAGAGCGGATCAATCTCGGTAAGCTCAGCATACGAGGAGTGGTATGTAAAATTTCTGTGGCTTGGCACGGGAAGTTAATAGGAGTCTCTGAAGCTTCAATGTTTCTGAGAACCTATGACATGCGGTACCCCAACGTGCTTCAAAGTTACTGGGAGCCCCCGTCGGGTGGTGTATAACCCGATAGTATGCCTCTCTAGAACCATTCATGTTCTATGGGAGCATGCGAAACACGTATGCCCGAGCGTGTATAAGATGGATCGTATGGGATTCTTTGCTGTACAGACGTATTTACAGCCATGTACCTCGAGACATGACCTCGCTCGAGGGCGACTCACACCAGAGTCGTATGCAATTACTTTCATATGTATTATTGTGACTGCCTGTCGTGCCCCCCCGTACCACCCTTGAGGTGTGAAAGTGTGAAAGGGGATTGTTTGTCTTTTGCAGCATTAACTACGGTAGAAGACCTTGCAGAAGCCGTTTGTGAGAGAACGATATAGGAACCACCTATAGACGTAAACGGATATACCGGATAGAATTTTCTTTGGTGAGATATGTAGTATCGTTAGTATCAAACATGATACTAGACCATCCCCAATGACAGAATGGATGCATAATGTTTTGGAAAGTCCAAATATCAGATGCTGGTAGGTTTGGACACCGTAAAAAGGGACTCCGACTTGATAGGGTAGATAGAAACAAGATTCTTGATTTCTGGCTGAAGTTGGCTCGACTTCACCGGATTGTAATCTTGGTTATCGTATAGATGACATGAGGGTATCATATGTGGATGGAAAGTTCATGAAGACCTCTACAACTTTTCTGTTGACCATCAGGGCAGAAAAGTTTGATAATCCGTTGAAATTTGGAGTATACAAAAACTACTCCAGATGACCCAACCATTGTACCAGTTCCAGAAATATTGCCCTAACTCACTGTAGAAACATCTTCTGCCTTATTGTGACACATGTCTGAAAAGGGAAGAGTCATATATACAGGTTTGATGTTTAGAGTTTCCTAATTCGAATTTGAGTCAAATCAAATTTGGAAGTCATAACAGTGGACTGCAGGACTGCTGGTGCAAACCAGTCAGTTCAACTGTTTGGTTTGGATAGTAAAAACTTTGAATCCAGAATTGTGACATAGTCACATATATACATTTCTGGAAAGCTTAGGAAGTCCTCTATCAACTTTATTTGGCATTCATGATCTGAATCTGGGTATAGCGGTGTATAATTCCATTTGTCGTAAACTTGGTTCTGGCAGTCCAGAACTTAAAACAGTTTGCACCTATTTGTGAATTCGCGCGCAATACCTGTATAACAAACTTTTCAGGGGGTAACTCTTTTACTTATGGATTTTTAACTTGATGTTATACAAAGTTTATGTTGTCATTACCTCAAAATATTATCATGATATCCCTGTATAAATTGTGGTCATCACTACATATACAGGGGAGGTTCTGTCAAAATTTCCAGAAAATATGGGTCAACTTAAAACCTGTATAGATTCTATTCCCTAGCTCACATGTAGCTGTATGAGTACAATCCGGAAAGACTGAAAAGTATACAACAACTTTGGTATTCAACCCTACCTTTGATTCTGACGTTTCCTGTATGAAACTGTGGGATTTATACAGGGAAGTCAGCTGGAACAGACTGCGATTACAGCTCCAGTTTTAAATTTTCTTAAAACTGTGGAGAGTTGGGAACCTTCTCATTGTTCCAGTATTCTTTTTATAGATGACGGAAGTGAGGATGCTGCTACCGGACGGATGGGTATTTTCCGCTTGCGCTAACCATCCGGGTTTCCCAAGTATGCTACGGGAAGTGCTCCAGCAGTTTGGCTTCATCGAGATGCCATGCTATTGGGGTAGAGAAACGATCGACAGAGGTGTTCGGTCGTGCACCATCTTGATAGACATCCCGGCTAGTCCATGTCAATATGGATGGGCTCCTTTCTCGGTTACCACCGAGGGAGCGCAGTTAGAGGACACTTGGGCAATCGCTGCAGGCTTAGCACTTATGAAGCTTTGTGAGCTTCATCAGGATGCTATGGCAGGGACTCAATTTGCCCTTATTCCAGTCCGTGGTATGGCCGGATTTGAGTGGCAACGTCGTATGATTGCTGCCTATAAATCGCATGGCGACACAACCGCGACGACACTTTGCAACATATGCGGCTGCTTCCAATATGGTAGTTGCTACGCAAGGCACCATTATTTTGGAACAAGTTGAAGCCTTGCGGGAAGCAACAGAGCGGGGTGATACCCTTGATTATATCAACGAGGGTCTACGTTCGCTCATAGCCCCAGCAAATCACCGGCTAGATAAGTGCGAGAGTCAATTGCATTATGCTCACATTAGGCTACGGAAAGCTCGTGCCGCACAACGACAGACTCGCACTGAACTGCAGCAAGCTCGTGGTGAGCTGCAAGCAAGTCAGTTGGAGGTGCAACAAAAGCAAGAGCAGCTGTTAGTAGTCACTGAAGAGCGGGACACCACCATTGAGACAGCTCAAAATTGGGAGTATGAGGCAGGAGAACTGCAGGATAATGTAATTGAGGCTGAGGCACAATTACAACCAGTGGTTATCCACCGGCCCATAACATACCACTAATTATGAGTGAACAATTGCCTTCGGAGGAAGAAGAAGAAGAAGATCCCGAGGAACTTGAATACGTCGAGTAGGACGTATTGAAGTGGGATATGGCAGCACTTCTGCCGACACGGGGCAACATATAGTTTAATAGTTTCTCGTGTTTTTCTTTTGTGACCATGTTTGTGTCATATTAAGAGTAGTAGTGTTTATGTCTACAATGACAAGATATGTACGACATCTCATGGGGACCAAGTATAGTAGAGATGTATTTCCATAGTGGGAATCCATCATTTTGGAGTTTACTACTGTAAACTTGGTCAGAGATAATATATCTTGTATAAAGCTTATACTTTATCAATATATGTTGATGTTATATATTATCTATCTTGGTCTACCGCATTACTACTTATATGGAAGAATGAACTTGAGGCAAAGAGACTTATGGTGTAAATTGTTGTATTGAAGCATGGTGCGTACACGTACAACCTCGGAAGTGGGAGGCTCAAGTGGAGCACAGGGGGATGACACACCACCCCCGGGGCAGAATACGCCCCAGACGCAGCCACCTCCACCTACACTTCCCAGATGTCTCGCGGAGGTTCTCGTAGTATTACTCGGCTCGCGCGACGAGCAAACCGAGTTGTTGTGGACCCTTGTACAGCACTCGTCCCGTGAAGGGGGGCGACATGCTGAGGGGCCATGTCAGTCATATCCGAGTTCCTACTCAGATTTTGCATCGACACATCCGCCTGTCTTCTGAGAGGCTGACGAACCTTTGGAGGCGGACAACTGGCTCCGCACCATTGAAGGGAAGTTCGGTTTACTCGAGATAACCAAAGAACAGAAGGCTCTATTTGCAGCTCAACAACTACAGGGTTCTGCTGGTGCGTGGTGGGCAAACTACCTCGCCGCATGCCCCGCAGGCTATGTCGTGAGCTGGGCAGAATTCTGGGAGGCGTTCCGCGCCTACATACCCCTCCCAGGATTATGAGAAGGAAGCTTCAAGAGTTCTTGGAGCTGAAGCAGGGAGGAAGGAGCGCTTACGAGTACTCCAGGACCTTCAACCACTTGGCCCAGTATGCACAGGACCAAGTGAACACGGAAGACAGGAAGCGAGAGTGCTTCTACCGGGGGTTGAACCCCAAGATGAAGGACAAGCTTGTCTTGTTCAATCGCGGCAGCTTCAACGACATTGTCAATGCCGCGATCATGCAAGAGGATGCTACTCGAGAGCTGTCCTCAGACAAGAAAAAGAGGAGTACTCCGCAGGGTAGCGGAGGTGGTGCTTCTCAGAAGTACCGAATGGTGTATCGATCACCATCCGGCCAGAGGTGGCAACCGCCATCACGACCACCAATGTTCAGTGGTCGCCAGTTCAGCAACTTTGGTTTCCGACCGCAACAACAGCAGGGGATGATCCCACGTTCACTTCCATCTCCACTATGTGCACCGGGATTCCATCCTCCCATTCGTACCGGTCAAACCCTTACACGTGTTTCACGTGTGGGCGCACGGGGCACTTCGCCAATGACTGCCTGTAGAGTAGGCAGGGCGGAGGACAATCATCATACCAGGGCGCCAACCAACCCCGCCACCAGCCCAAGAGGCCAGTTCCCAGACTCGGCAACGTCCACCACCTCGCCATTGAGGACGTTCCGGAAGGCACACCCGTACTCACGGGTACGTTCTCTATCTTTGAGCATCCCGTACTCATACTCTTTGACTCCGGAGCTTCACACAATGTCATTAGCAAGACTTTTGTCATTAAAAATCAATTGCCTATAATCTCCACAAAAACTCCGTATGTGATTAGCACTCCGGCAGGGAAAACAATAACAAATGAGTTGGTTCCTGGGATACCACTTAACCTAGATGGAACCATATATCATACTTCACTTCTGATATTAGAGAATCAGAATTTAGATGTCATCTTGGGAATGGCATGGTTACAATACCATGGTGCTATTCTAGATCTCGTTCCTCGAAAAATATATCTAAATTCTCCACTTCATCCCTATAAAGTCCTCAATCTTGAGAGAGCCACTCTAGTGAATTCATCTACTCACAATACCGAGGTTATGGAACTTAAGGATATTCCAGTAGTATGTGAATACCCGGATGTATTTCCCGAAGATCTTCCTGGTATGCCCCCAGAAAGAGATATAGAGTTCAAGATTGAACTTGTACCGGGAACAGTGCCAATCTCAACACCACCCTACAAGATGGCACCCAAGGAACTTGCAGAACATAAGGAGCAGTTAACAGAACTTGAGAACAAGGGTTTCATTCGTCCAAGTTCATCACCATGGGGTTGTTCTGCATTGTTCGTAGAGAAGAAAGATAAGACCTTGAGACTGTGTGTGGACTATCGTCCACTCAATGTTGTCACTATCAAGAACAAGTATCCACTACCACACATTGATATTCTTTTTGATGAACTAGTGGGTGCTAGAGTATTTTCGAAGATGGATCTTCGTTCTGGTTATCATCAGATTAGAATCCGACCAGAAGACATACCAAAGACAGCATTCTCGACGAGGTATGGACTGTACGAATACCTTGTTATGTCCTTCGGATTGACCAATGCACCGGCTCATTTCATGTATCTCATGAACTCGGTGTTCATGTCGGAATTGGACAAGTTTGTTGTGGTCTTTATTGATGACATCCTTGTGTATTCAAAATCCGAAGAAGAACATGCTCAACACTTGCGTATCGTGCTTCAACGATTACGGGACCACCAACTATATGCTAAGTTCAGCAAGTGTGAATTCTGGATCAGCCAAGTGCCATTTTTAGGGCACATCATATCAGCAGAAGGGATTGCAGTTGATCCAAGCAAGATAAAGCAAGTACTCAAATGGGAGTCTCCAAAGTCTGTACATGAAGTTCGAAGTTTCCTAGGTTTGGCTGTGTATTACCGGAGGTTCATCCCCAATTTCTCCAAGATAGCTAAACCAATGACAGAACTTCTGAAGAAAGGAACGAAGTATGTATGGACTGAGGCATGTGAGGGAGGTTTCCAGGCATTGGTAAAACACCTCACAACGGCACCAGTATTGGCTCAACCGGACACAACCAAATCTTTTGATGTATATTGTGATGCATCAGGAATTGGTTTGGGTTGTGTGTTGATGCAATACATACGAGCGATCGCTTATGGATCACGGCAGCTTCGGAATCATGAGCAGCACTATCCGACTCATGATCTAGAACTCGCTGCTGTGGTACTAGCATTGAAGGTGTGGAGACATTATCTACTGGGTAATCTAGTACATCTCTACACTGATCACAAGAGCCTGAAGTACATCTTCACCCAAAAGGACCTAAATATGCGACAACGTAGATGGTTGGAATTAATCAAGGATTATGAGATTGAAATCCACTACCATCCCGGTAAGGTGAATGTAGTCGCAGATGCTCTGAGCCGCAAGTCCCATGTCAACAATCTTTCCATTACCTGAATGGGAGAAGAAGAACCGAGTCTCTACTTGGTTCCCTATGGGGCACTCTACAACCTAGCTCTCATTCCCACTATTAGGGAGGATATTATGGCAGCTCAGAAGGAGGACAAAGGGATGTCACACATTCGACAAAGAATGGAGAAGGGGGAGATGAAGTGTTTCCGATGTGACGATGAAGGTACCCCCTGGTTTAAAAACGGCATAGTGGTACCCCGAAACATGGAACTTCGGAAGAAGATACTAAATGAAGCTCATTTATCCAAATATTCCATTCATCCGGGAAGTAACAAAATGTACCAAGACTTGAGAAAGAAGTTCTGGTGGACTCGGATGAAGAGAGAAGTAGCAAAATACGTATCTGAATGTGATACGTGTCGACGAGTTAAGGCCGACAATATGAAGGCAGCTGGACAACTTCAACCTTTAAGCATACCGACTTGGAAATGGCAGGATATCAGCATGGATTTCATTGTTGGGTTGCCCCCCACTCTCCATAAGCACGACTCAATTTGGATGATCGTTGACCGATTGACCAAATCAGCTCATTTCATACCAGTCAGTGTGGATTATGATGCAAAGCGGTATGCAGAACTTTATATCTCCAGAATTTTGTGCCTACATGGAGTACCCCACACTATCATTTCAGATCGTGGATCTATTTTCGTTGCTCGCTTTTGGGAGCATCTCCACGATGCATTGGGTACCAAACTGATTCGAAGCTCAGCTTATCATCCTCAGACTGATGGACAAACTGAACGGGTAAACCAAGTGCTTGAGGATATGCTTCGTGCTTGTGCCATCCACCATGGTAGGAATTGGGATGATCATCTACCATTGGCGGAATTTTCGTACACCAACAATTACCAGGCTAGCATCCAGATGGCGCCATATGAAGCTCTTTATGGCCGGAAGTGTCGCACACCCTTGAACTAGTGCGGATCTAGTGAACGAGTGGTATATGGCATCGACTTAATAAATGAAGCCGAAGAACAAGTACGTCTTATTCAAGCCAATCTCAAAGCCGCTCAGTCGCGTCAGAAGAACTATGCGGACAAACGACGTCGACCTCTTCACTTCGAGGTTGGAGATCAAGTTTATCTCCGGGTATCCCCGATGAAAGTAATTCATCGATTTGGAGTAAGAGGAAAGCTAGCTCCACGTTTTATTGGGCCGTTCGCAATAATCAACAGATGCGGACCTGTGGCATATCAATTGGAGTTATCGCCGTCGCTGGCAAGGGTCCACAATGTGTTTCACATTTCCCAGTTGCGGAAATGTCTCAAAGCCTCAGCGAATATACGTATTGAGGATTTGGAAACTCTCCAACCAGATCTTACGTATTCCGAACATCCAATCCATAACATTGATGAGAAAACTCGCACCACAAGGAGGCGCACTTTGCGTTTCTACAAAGTCTTGTGGAGCAACCACAGTGCTGAAGAAGCCACGTGGGAAAGCGAGGAATATCTTAAAACGAACTATCCGGACTTGTTAGCGGCACAAGTTCAGTAGATCTTTATCTTTTGTCCTTCCATTGTAATCTCAGGATGAGATTCTTTTAAGGGGGAGGAATGTAAAATCCCACTTTTTCCTTTTATGTGAAGTTCAACTACAAGTGGTTTATCAAACATAATGGGGGTCAACATAATTGTGCACATAAACTTGACCTCACTAAAAAGGCCCTGCCAAAAAATTCAAATCCAAGGCTCCAAATTTTTCCTTGGACTCTTAAATATCTAACTAGCTTCTCAGAAAATTTTCAAGATTTTTGAAGTACATCTTCCATTTGTTTGGACACATACAAAGGATTCTTTTCGCGTCGACATCAAATTTAGCTTTACTCTAAACTTTGCCCAAATCAATCCCTAATTTTTACCTAGACCTTTTATGGTTTAGGGAACTTGGTTTCAAAGTTTGGAGATTTTCGGACCTCAGATACTATTTAATTCAATAAGGTTTATACCCATATTTGAATTGAAATTAGAATTTGCATTTGATGCAAACTATGTCCAAATTGAAATCTGATTGCAGAATTGAATTCCACATATTTTTCTTAGCCTACCTGTAACTTTTGGGAATTTTTGGACAATGTTTTAGCTGGAATTTAGAGGAGGGGATAAGGGAGAGAGGTGTGGCCCACAAGTCAGATAGTGACACCGATTCACCGCTCCTGTTTTCTCTCCCCGGGTGACACCACGACGCTGCATGCTGCCAGGGCGCCGTCAGCCGTCGGTCGCCTCCAGCTACCCCCCCTGCGTCCTTATCTACCGCTGTGGAGGCTATAAAACCACCCCCCGTCGGCCGAAGTCCTTCACCCGTTCACTTTTCATCGCGCCGCTCCATTTCATCGCTGCCGCAATCACCCCGTGACGCTCGACGCCGCGCGCCCATTGCCGGCCAGCCGAAGGCCTCTCGCGCCAAGCTCTCAACGGCAAGGTTGTTCCACATTCTCTCGTATACCCTCTGGTTCACTTCTGTCGACCGTTCATTGAGGTTTTAGCCGGTATTTCGAAGCGACACCGAAGCTCGCCGTCGTGTTCACCACACGCCGTCTCTGCTACACGGTGCCAGGCCGCTATACGCAGTTTCGCGCTTTGATTCCTATAGCAAACTGGTGCGCCAAGACACGCACTACACGTCGGTGAAAGCTGCTCCTTGTTTACGTGAGTATCGAGCAAGTTAGCTAGGTTTTACTTTCGGCCGAAGCTTATGAACTCGCTCGGTTATTCTTTCAATTCGAGTTCCAAACTTGATCACTCTCCACAATTGCTACAAAATAGCTTCTACACTTCTTTGCGCACCCTCTCGAACTGGAATCACCAAAAATAATCAACCGTAGCTCGAGAATCTTGAGTTCTCCCCTTCGCCGTTAAGAAGTTTCTTCGGTCACCGTCGATGATGGTTTTGCCGACCGTTGTGCGACCATTTCACCTTCCCAACACCTTCCTAGTGGCTCTAGGAGTCTTTCCCCAACATTTTTAGAAGAGTTTAGCCACGGAACGAAGGTTCCGACATGGCCGAAACCCTAGTTGTCGCCGCCGCCGATGCGCCACTGTTTCCGATCGTCGGCAGGCCTCTCCGACCCTACCATCGTGCGCCAAAATTTAGATGCTGCGGTGGCCGGGAACGCAGATCCGGCGAGACTCACCGGAGTGCGCCGCCGCAGGAGCCCCGCGCGCCGCCCGCGTCGAGAGGAGGAAGACGACACTGCGGGCCCCGCGTGTCAGTGACTTTTAACCCGTCGGATCAGGTGTGGCCCCGGGATCTATTGTGGCTACGCGTATCTCTGTGGTCCCCGTGTGGTTTAAATGCCATTGGTCCATTTTAAAATAGTGGGACCCACGGTTTAATTCAAATTAGAAATTAATTCCAGATTTGGCTCCAAATTAGAAAATCCATAACTTTCTGTAGAATGCTCCAAAAATATTCAAACAAATTTTGTTTGAAAGACCTCGTGCTCTAGTTTCTATCAGTACCAATTAGGTTCTATGAAACTCACAGATAAAGTCTGTATAAAACAATCTTCTCAAAAGCAAATGCAATTTTTCCAGATGAACTTGCCACTGGAAAAATCCCCAAAATTTACATAAAATGCAATAGCATATTCTTGAAGACCAGAAAAAGTTTGGGAGCAATTGCACCTGTTTAAACCTCTGTATAGTTCAATTACCTTTCTCAGTTATTGAATTTTTACAGATGTTCAGTTGCTTTATTATGTCCCAAATTCGGACTGAACCTTCCCTTTGTCATATACTAGTTCCTGTAGAAATCTTGGGTTTAATTGACCTAATGTCATAGTCCTAATTCAATTACAAACTGAATATTTATTTAAAAGCTAAAATTCAAATATAAATAATTCCAGAAATTCTTGCCAACATAGAAATTCAATAACTCCTTCATCAAAGCTTAGAAAATTATGAAACAAATTTTTCTAGAACCAGGACAACTTACTCTATCATGATTATCAACTGGTAGCTATGTTCATGCTACAGTTTCATCTTTAAAATTGTTGGAAGTTTAATACTTGCCTTAATTTTAGAGACAACAATATACTTTGATCATCTCCTGTTCTTTGCAAGAGCTTTGATCATATTCCCTAGTATCTACCATCAAAGTTCGAAAGCCAATTAAGGTCCCTATCATATAATAATCACCATGGGTTAAATTATGGTCTTGGTAATAATTATTTTCCAAAGGCATTTATATACATGTTATATGCATATTGTATAGTGACCAAAGTCGAGGAGGAACCAGAAGCCTGGGAAGAGCACCTTCCAGAGATTAGCCCCGACTCTAACCTACAACTAGGCAAGCCCCGGATTGCATTTAAGTCGTTTATAAAATTTTACTTTATCACTATGATGAATAGCATATGAAATGTCCATTACGTTTAGGATGATTGATACTCCACTTGCATGACCAAAATCCCAGGGATTGGTTGGAACGAGTTACAGTTTGACCTGTAGTAACTGCTTTGCTAATGTATAGGAAATCTGGTAGAAGTTGAGTAGTTGGAATCTACCCGCGAGAAATGTAGGACATATCTCACAGGATTGGTTAATGGCTTAATACAATAAAATTTAGACCGGGCAGGGGATGGATAGGAAGCGGCGAGAATTGAGTCTCGATCGCATAGCCCTGCCTGTGTCGATTAAGGCCCGTCCGTATGCAGCCACTTCGGACAAGCTTGAATTGTACCGGCGACATAATGGACATATGGAATCCAATAAATTGACGTAACTCGATAATTGGGGTGTCGAGGCCCATTAACTCACCATCAATAGGGGTGGGTTGAGGACAGTAAGGTGTAAATCGGTCGGTGGACACATGAGGTGTTCCGTGTGGAGACCTTCTGTTTGCGGAGGTGAGACGGGCTCGGCATTCGGGTATCTTGTGAAAGGTGGCCATATACGCCTAGTACTGAAGTGTTATGTAGGTACAGGTGTGCTCGCTGACACTTCCGAACGACGTATGTGTCGTGTTGTCCGGGTGTGTTCTGATTGCAATCACCGTCCCTCGCGGTAATAGAGTACCACTTGTTCACTAAGCGGCAACGTAGTAAATACTAAAGAAGTCAGAAAAATATGTTGTATTGAATTATAATTGCTTGCAACCTTGTATGATTTAGAGATAGTCACATTAAAGTTTACAGTTTCCCCATACTTTAGTTGTAATAGCATTATGTGCTCTGGGCATGTCATATCATCGGCAAAGTATTTATTGTTTGATTGTGGAACCCATGATGTGCCGTGCTTGGAGAATGTCATTTGCTACTTAAAACCTGATCATAAGGGTCCAATTGTAGGCGAGTCATTTATGCTTCACCTTACCTATGTTTAGTGTCCCCCTTGCATATGTCTAGTGAGACGGGTTAGTCTTGCTGAGCCTTATGCTCACGTTTGCAGTTAACGAGTTATTGCAGGTTATACAATTGATGAAGGGTTTGATGATGAGGTTGCACCCCCTCCAGGGTGTACAGCCGAGTGGGAACCCTGCACGCCACTGTGACTTGCGTGTTGCTAGTGCGAAGCATCCAGGGCATGGATGACTTTGCTTTTGCATAGCTAGTGCTGAGAGCGTAGCTATGATATATACATATTTTTTTTCCATCCGCTAGTATTGTAAAACTTCGGCTGTATGATAAATAAAAGACTTCGTCTTGTGTTTTATTCTCGTTCTATTCTTGTATACTGTTGGGTGTTGCATCACACGACACAACCCAATGAGATCCTCGGATGTCGGGATTTCGGTCCCCACACAATCCTCGAGAATTCATAACAATAAGGTTGGCGAAGAAGTCTACCCCCCTTATTCTAAGGCTTACTTTTGGACATACTATATTTGTCCTCATCTCTCCTCCAGGAGACTTAACCAATAGAGTAAACTTCATATGAGAGATATGCAAACTATACTTGGCAACATATTTTGATGCAATGAATGAATGTGATGCTCCAGAATCAAATATTATAGTCGTCGGGTTGGAGTTTGCGAGAAACATACAAATCACCATGTCATCCGCTTGTTGAGCATCCTCTGTAGAGACATGGTTCACACTGTCGCGAGCAAAATTCTGCTGCCCACGGTTCCCTTGCGGTTGTCCTCCATTGGGTCTCGAGTTCTATCTTTGAGCATTGCTTCCTTGACCAAGGCCTGACTTAGGACATTGATATGCAAAGTGTCCAGCTTCTCTACAAGTACAGCACTTCTTTGCTGCACCATAATTTGGACGGACTTGATTTTGATCATTTGCACCAGGAAAGCTGGCACGAGGTGCAAAAGGCATTGGAGGACTAGGTGATTGCATGACAGGGCACTGCTGCACAAACTGAGCTGGGTGCGGTGCATAACCAGGGCGCTGTACAGGAGTGGAAGAGCTGTAATAAGGCGCATTGGGTGGTGCAAGGAGAGGGCGCACATTACTTCCTTGTTGTTGTCCATGATATGGTGCCTTCCTCTTGTTGTCTTCCTCCATCTCTCAGACCTTGTTATCCACAACAATTTCTTTGTCCACAAGCTTCTGGAAGTTGGCATAATCACAGTTGAGCAATTGCACTCAGATCTCATTGTTCAAGGCCCTCATGAGCAAGTATTGCTTCCGGCTGTCTCAGCTCACATCCTCGATTGCATACCTTGAAAGTTGAGTGAATTTATTGAGATATTCACCGACGCTCGATCTTCCTTGCCTTAAGATCTCAAATTCTTGCCTCTTCAAAATCATGAATCCTTCCGGCACATAATGAGAATGGAAGCTCTCCTTGAATTCCGCCCAGGTGATCCTTTCTTGATTCTCATGAGCATTGAAATAAGCATCCCACCAATCCGCAGCTGCTCCAACTAGTTGATGAGAAGCAAATAGAACCTTCTCCCGGTCACTGCATTGGACAATAGCTAGCTTCGTCTCCAGAGACTTGAGCCAATCATCGGCATCCATAGGGTCAGCGGCTCGAGCAAAGGTTGGCGGCCTAGTCCTCATAAACTCTCCCAACCAATTATGAGGAGGTGGGGGTGGCGGTCGAGGCATCTGGGGCAGATCGTTGATGTTACCAGCCCGCAGCTGTCCCATAGTCTGTATCATGGTCTGCATGAGGTGGTTTTGCATAGCCAAAAGCTGCTCAATATTGATAGCTCCCTGGGCAGGTCCTTGTCCATTGTTGTTCTAAGGTGCTCCATTGTTCTCCTCCTCATCACTGCCATCCCTCTGGTTGTGAGTCCTCACCATCTAAAGAAAAGCAAGAGATAAGAATTTAGAAGACGTCCCCAACTATATGCATCAAGCGATATGAAACTAAATGACTAACTATACTAGCCTATGTGGACATTGCAATGCTAAAGCATCCCAAAATCCTCTATTAAGCACACAAGCAAACAATATAAAGCAAAAAACACACCAAACAAAAACACATTGGTTCCTTAGTGCTCCTATGTGCTCTAAAGTGTCCATTCTATCTAGGCTGCATCCTACGGTCAACCTTTGGCTCTGATACCGATTTGTGATACCCAGTTCCGAAAATGAACCAAGTGATAGCATATGTATGCCCAGGACATTCAACACACATAAACGAGTGCATACACAAAAGGATATACATAAAATTACAACAGAATAAGAGTAATTAAACATTTTATTACACAATTAATAACATCCTCGATTACAAGCTCTAATGAATATTAATAACAGGTTTCAACTAATGCAGCAGAAACAATCTAATTAAGCGACTAAAAATCTAAGCAAATAGGGTATAGCGCAACTCCAACACTCCACAGGCAAAGCTGACGGTAGACATGGCCTAGAACTCCGCATTATCATCGTTATACTCCCAATTCTGACCTGCAACTGTTGGTTGGGGAATTACAAGAGTGAGTACATGTCGTACTCAGCAAGTGTGGAAAGTATGACATGTTGCTGATTCAAATGAAGAATATAATAATGGTTAAAGTGCTGAAAAGTACATTAAAACATTTGAAAAGCAATATATTATATTATACATATGTGAAATAAACACATCATAAACCATATAGTTATCATAATACCAGTCCATGTTTCAATCCATCATCCATATACCAGGTTTCACCATTACCATTAACCATATCCAATACCAGAATTTAATCCATATCCAACCATAACCATATTATTAACCATAATCAGTAGCAAACCATCCCAAATCCCAAGTTTCCCTCTAACAATGTGAGGGTCTAGGTTGCCCATAATCGGGAGCATGGCTATCATGATAGTTTTAGACACTCTGCAGAGTTTGTACCACTTTACCTACGTGTTTGTGATTTCATCACCTTTCGATGACTATGTAATCTCAATTATGCCGTCTCACATTTCCTTAGGTGTGTGGCCAAGAGATCACAAAATATCTTTTACAAAGGGATTACTAGCCTATTTGGACCCCAATGAGGTTTCACCAGTGGTGATGCCTCCAACTGAGCACATCTTCAACCAAGGTCCCCCTCTTGAGCCATTCGGATCCCAGGGTAGTCCCATCAACCATCAACAAACCCAATCCGACTACCCCTTCCCCGGGCATCCTTAATGGTCCAAATAGCACTGGCAAAGCCCTAATTTATCAGCTACGCTGCACCCATACTTGGCCTCGTGGTGGCAATGTAAATCCTGGATGGTCGCTCCATGGACCGGTCCTTAGATCTAAAGCAAGCAAACGACCATAACATCCAACCCGTCCACATACCAGGCTTGCTTAGATCACCCATTACCATGTCATATTAATCATGATCTCATAAATGTATAATTAAGTTAAGTGGTATAGTTGTCTTCCCATCCCAATTAATTAAGCAAAGCAAAAAGGGTAAAAAGCACATCCCGACTCTCTACCATAAATTCCAGGTGACAAGGGTCGTCATACAATGCTAGTAAACTTCCTATCTTAGGATTCCCATCAAATTAACACAAGCATGCAATTTTGCAAACAAAACATTTACTTTAAAAACTGGATCAATATGCTTCAAGGACACTTGCCTTGCTCTTGGGATTGGTTCAGGTCAAAGCCTTCAAACACTTGGTGCTGGAGATCCTCCACGACACTCTCTAGCACAAATCCATCTAATCCACACAACAAACATACAAGACAAGAATTACAATTAATAGATGCACATATATTACTAAATATGACATGACATGCATGATCAATACAAATGCGAAGCAAAACTAGTTAATAAGTTGTTAATGATGTTTATTAATCAATGACAATGGTTATTAAAAAGTCTACACAGGTTTGGAGTTGATTCAAGTCAATTTAGAATTAATTCAACAGAAATTATATTGGAAAATTATACTAGTCCGCTAGGGACCGGACAAGTCCGCACTTCGCAGAACTGGCAAACTAGGCTTTTCTAGATCGACGTGAATTTGGAGATCTGAGGTTGAATTCATGTAAGGGAAAGATAATAGAAGGTATATCAGGTGTTTAAGACTCCAATGAATCAAGGGTCTTGAAGGCAACACTTGGATCTTGACGATCTAGAGTTGATGAAGAACTTGATGGTGAATTTTTGACGAAGAACACGAAGTTGATGGAGATCTTGATCCTCTTTCGTTTCCTCCTCTTCTTCTTCTTGCTCTAGATCTACTTCTCCCTCCTTGGTGGCGGCTACCCACGAGCTAGGGTTTGGGTGTGGTGGAAAGGTGGCAAATAGATGTCAAGCCAAGGGGTGGGGTTGTTTATATAGAGGTGGAGGCTAGGGTTGGATGGATTTCGAGTTTGAGATGAGTAGGGGTTGGTTTTAGGGTCCCACATGGGCTCTAAAAGAGTTAGACACAACGTCCCTAGGCCCACTTAACGTAAAACCCAAGAAACAAGTCGTGAAACAATAGATCAACTCGGAGTCGTGATTTATTAGACAAGTCCAAAAAGGGACGGACTAGTCCGAAGTTGGACAGGGAGATATCAGACAAGTCCGGACTGGACATCGGAAAGGCCCAAACTTATGCATAGGGGAAAAATGGACAAATTTTGCCAAAATTGAACAAGTCCAACTTTAGTCAGAGGGAAAACGGACAAGGCCAGAAACTTAACAAAATTTCAAAGGAATGGCAATACCGGACTAGTCCGCAATGGACCGGACAAGTCCAAAATTGTCCAGAGGGAAAAACAGAGTAGTCCGCAGCAAAATGGACATGTCCGTTGGAAGTCAGAGAGAAATCGGACTAGTCCGCACCAAGATCGGACTAGTCCGCACTTCCCAAAATTCTTAAGTGCGGTTTTGTTTCTAATTCATTTTAAACTTGCTCCTTTTTATGTGGAATAATATTAAACATGTATTAGAATGTATGCAATGCATGATGCATGAAAATGAGGGTGTTGCAGTTAATGCGCGTCTCCCTTTGTTATAGCGTGTCTCGCATTTATATCCCTTGTATCTTCATCTCTTTGACAGTGGATGACGCTCTTTAACTTAATGCGTGTCTCACATTTATCTCTCTCGTCTCTTCTTCGCCTCCGGTGCTCCTTTATTACTAATCGACCAACGGTCCTTTACTAATTGACCATCTCCATTGTGACCGCCTCCTCTGTTCGCCATCGCCGTTCTTCTCATTGTCGTCCTCGTCGTCATCATCATTGTTGTCCTCGTCATTGTCATCGTCGCCGTCCTCATCGTCGTCGTCACCATCGTTGTCCTCCTCGTCGTCATCACTGCTCATGGTTGGTATCGGCTTGGCGCGTAGCCGACTGAAGGAGAGCGCTTGGCGTGGCGCAGGAAACATCCCCATGTATGTACATATGGCACACCGGTCGCATAGTTGTATATATGTAGATTTGCAATGGACTGATAAACTTAACTTTAGTTTTGTTTTTCCGTCTGTGTAGGGTTTCTCTGCGAAGCCTGAATCGGGAGATTTATTGAAGTGGCAGTGCATTGTCCATGATAAAGAAGGGGTAAGTCATGAAGAACAAGCACAATATGAGTTTAACCATCGTCCTCCTATTAATGAATTTTCTTTGTAGACTGACTGGAAAGGTTGTTACTACCACCTGACAATCTCCTTCTCAGAGGACTATCCATTGTTGCCTCCAAGATGTGCCTTTCCAAGTGGTTTCTTCCACCCAAATGTCCATCGATCAGGAGCACTCTGCATTGGGATTCTTGATCAAGAGACAATAATATAGACCTATTTTTCTCATGTAATTAGTAAATGTTGCCGAACTTATTTGAACTGGTTTCTTATGTTGATTAAATTGATATTTCATAGGGGTGGCGCACTGGTTTTACAATCAAAACTATACTACTTGAAGTTCAGCGTTTGCTGCATCAGCCAAATGTGCCCGATGTTGAAGATGATTGCTATAATCTACTTATCAAGGTTAGACCTTTCGGGAATGCTACCGTATAGGGACATCGTGTTCAAGATTGAACTTATTCCGAGAACCCCACCTATTTTTCGAAAGTCATACAAGATGGCACCAAATGAGTTGGCGGAATTAAAGGAGCATTCGAAGGACCTGTTGGACAAAGGTCTAATATGCCCAAGTTCATCATCTTGGGGCTGCTCCGCATTGTTTGTGAAGAAGAAGGACAAGACGTTACGTCTATTTGTGGACTATCGTCTTCTCAATGCCGTGACAATCAAGAACAAGTATCCACTACTGCGCATCATATTTTATTCGATCAATTAGTGGGTGCTAAGGTTTTCTCGAAGATGGATCTTCGGTCCAGATATCATGAAATAAAAATCCGACCGGAGGATATATCGTAGATGGTATTCTCGACAAGATACGGGCTCTACGAATATCTTGTCATGTTGTTCGGACTTACCAACGCACCGGCTCACTTTATGTACCTCATGAATTTTGTATTCATGCCGGAGTTGGACAAGTTTGTCATGGTCTTCATTGATGATATTCTAGTTTATTCTAAATTGGAGGAAGAACATGCCAAACACTTGCATATCGTGCTCCAACAATTGCGAGATCACAAGCTTTATGCATAATTCAGCAAGTGCGAGATTTGGATCAGCCAACTGCCATTTCTTGGTCACATTATTTCAACGGAGGGCATCGCTGTTGATCCAAGCAAAATTGTGCAAGTGCTGAAATGGGAGTCTCTGAAGTCCGTTCATGAAGTTCACAGCTTCCTCGGGTTAGCAGGATATTATTGAAGGTTCATTCCGAGCTTCTCGAAATAGCTAAGCCAATGACGGAGCTGCTGAAAAAGGGGAGCAAATATATTTGGGGCAAACCATGTGAGGATGTATTTCAAGCATTGGTGAAGCATCTCACAACAGCCCCAGTGCTATCTCAGCCGGATACGACCTAATCTTATGACATTTATTGTGATGCGTCTGGCATTGGTCTCGGCTGCGTGTTAATGCACGAAGGTCGCGTGATTGCATATGGCTCGCGGCAGCTCCAAAATCATGAACGGCTTTATCCAACTCATGACCTTGAGCTTGCTGCTGTGGTGCTCGCTTTGAAAATGTGGAGGCATTATTTACTCAGAAATCTAGTGCATCTCTACCCTGAGCACAAGAGCCTAAAATATATATTCACTCGGAGGAGTTGAATATGCGACAAAGAAGATGGTTAGAGCTGATCAAGGACTACGAAATTGAAATTCATTACCATCTCGGCAAGGCGAATGTAGTTGCCGATGCACTAAGCCGCAAGTGTCACGTCAATAATCTGTCCATCACTCCAATGGACGAGGACGAGCCGAGTTTATATTTGGTTCTATATGGAGTGTTATATAATCTTGCTCTTATTCCTACCATACGAGAGGAGGTCATGAAAGCTCAAAAGAAAGACGTGGGTATGTCGCACATTTGGAGGAGAATGAAGAATGGAGAAATAAAATGCTTATGGAGTGACGAACATGGTACTCTATGGTTCAAAGACCGTATAGTGGTACCTCATGGTATGAAACTTTGGAAGAAAATATTGGACGAAGCTCACTCATCCAAGTATTCTATTCATCCGGGCAACAACAAAATGTATCAAGATCTGAAAACCAGATTTTGGTGGACACGGATGAAAAGAGAAATTGCAAAGTACGTATCCGAGTGTAATACATATCGGCGGGTGAAAGCCGACCACATGAGGAGGGCCGGACAGCTGCAACCGTTGAACATTCCGGCATGGAAATGGGAGGATATTAGTATGGATTTCATCGTTAGTTTGCCTATCATGTTCCACAAGCATGATTCAATTTGGGTGATAGTCGATCGGCTAACCAAATCAGCCCACTTTATCATGCTCAAAAGTATGCAGAGTTATATACTGCAAGAATTAAGTGCTTGCACGGAGTTCCCCAGATGATTATCTCAGATCGTGGTGCGTTGTTTGTTGCTCACTTCTGGGAGCAGCTGCACGCATCATTGGGGAACAAACTGATCCGAAGATCCGCATATCACCCACAAATGGATGGTCAAACTGAGCGGGTGAATCAAGTTCTTGAAGATATGTTATGCGCTTGTGCCATCCACCATAGTAAAAATTGGGATGATCATTTACCGTAGGCGGTGTTCCCATATGACAATGGCTATCAAGCTAGCATCAATATGGCGCCGTGTGAAGCTCTCTACGGCCGAAAATGTCGCACACCACTCAACTAGTGTGAGTCATGCAAGCTAGTGATATATGGCATTGATCTCGTGAATGAAACTGAAGAACGAGTACGAGTGATCCAAGCCAATCTCAAGGCTGCTCAATCTCAGCAGAAAAGCTACGCAGATAAAAGACGTTGTGAGACCTATGTGTGCTGAAGACATTGGCTATGGCGATAAAAGTTTTGAATACTACCAAAACACCTTCATCATCAAGGTCCAACTCTAGGTCCGAGCTCCAGCAAGGTCCGACGATAGGTCCGGCTAGTGTTGGGTAGCTCCGGCAAGGTCAGACGTAAGGTCCGACTTGCTTTGGCTTGGAACGACTTCTTTGTCTAGGTCCGACTAGATTTGGTTAGCTCCGGTGCTAGGTCCTGCTAGCTTTGGTATGTTCTGGTGCTAGATCCTGTTAGTTTTGGTAAGCTCCGGTTCAAGGTCCGGTTAGCTTTGGCAAGGTTTAGAGCTTGATAACGGTGGTTCTGCTTTTAATTTGCAATGTTTCGAACTTGCTTTTTGGATTACGGAAAGTTTGCTTAGTTTTATTTTACTAAGCTTTTGATGTGTTTTGGTGGTTATGGTTGATATCTTTTTACTAAGGTTTGCAACATACTTATGTGAGGTTCTCACGTAAGGTGTTGTGGTTATCGGAACTAACGAGAGTCAAGTCGAGGACTTGTGCTCGGAAGTATTGGTTGTTTACTCATGTGAATTTGTTGCTTGAGTTCAGGACATGGCTGGTGACGGGATCTATTGAACTATTCTTAGGGAGAAGATGAGGTTCAACAACCAGGTTCGGGAGGAATTGTGGTTGAGTTGATCGGGAGGTTGGGCAACATGTTTGAATCAAGAACAATGCATATGAAGGTATCATGGACGCCGTTGGAAGGTGTTGGCACGTGTGCAAGGAATGCATGGACGTGGCTACATGGTTCCGAGGTGTAATGTAAAGAAGTGAACGTAAACAATTGGTCGGAAAGGTCCAACCGACTAGGTTATGGACTCAGGTTGCGGCTGAGTCGCACTTGACTCAAAAATGGAAAGATTTGAGTTGGTTATGATAGGATTTCGTGTGGTTCACGAATTTGTGTTGCTTTAGGAATGTGGGATACGTTCCTAAGGTGTTTGGAAGTCTTAAGGTTGTTTCTATCTATGTATACAAGAGTATTGAGCAGTTATGGAAAGTTTCAATTCTTGAATTGAGTAGGATTAGATTCCTAGTTAGGTTTGTGTTGGCCTAAGGGCTGATTATATAAGCAAGGGAGGCCAGAGCTTGTGGTGCACAACTTTGTGGCTGTTCCTTGTATGTATCGATCAATAAAATTTGTGGTCTAAAGGAGCTTTTGTGTCTTGTTCGTCCGACTTGTTTTCTTCAAGTCTTTCTCGTCGAGTTTCTACACAACAATACCTTGCTTCGGTGGTTTTATCGTAACTCGAGTTTTAAAGATTTGATTGACGTGATTCTTTTTGGGTTGTCTTCACAACTTAATTTTCAATCATCTCACGGTCATTGGATTTGTGGTTTCTGATCTACATGAGTTTTTTTGCGGTGTTCCAGAACTATTTTTCTCGGGTAGGACAAATTGACCTTTGTTTGATCTTTCGATCGTAACTTGAGGTTTTCTCGACGGATTTTTGTGATTCTTGTTGTGATGTCTTCGTGACTTGATTCTCTACATTCCATACTAGTTTTGTCACAGTTGAACACTGTGAGACCTATGTGTGCTAAAAACATTGGCTTTGACAATAAAAGTTCTGAATGCTGCCATAACATCTTTTTGGCAAGGTCCGACTCTAGCTCCGAGCTTTTGCAAGGTCCGACAATAGGTCCGACTTTCTTTGTATATATACGACATGTTTTTGGGTAGCTCCGGTGAGCTTTGTTTTTAGCTCCGGCATGTCTTTGATAGCTCCGGCATGTCTTTGTTAAGCTTTGATATGTTTTGCAAGGTCCGACTTATGTTGGTTAGCTCCAACATGTTTTTCTAGCTCTGACTTTTGGGATGACTAGTTCTGACTAGTTTTGGTAAGCTCCGGCGCTAGGCTGTACTAGATTTGGTAAGCCCCAGTGCTAGGTTGTACTAGCTTTGGTAAGCTCCGGCGCTAGGTTGTACTAGCTTTGGTAAGCTCCGGCTCAAGCTCCAGTTTAGCTTTGGGTAGATTCGGAGCTTGATCGCAATGTTCCTGCTTTTATCTTGCAATGTTTTGAACTTGCTTTATATTCTTAGAAAGATTGCTTAGTATTCATTTTCTATGTTTTTGGTGTGTTTTGGTTGATATGGCTGATATCGTTTTGATATGCTTTGAAATATGCTTATGTGAGGTGCTCACGTAAGGTGTTGTGTTCGGAACTGACTTGAGTCAAGTCGCGAACTTGGGCTCGTACGGATTGGTTGTTTATTCATGTGCAGGTGTTGCTTGAGTTCAAGACATGGCTAGTGACGGGATCCATTAAACTAGTCTTAGGGAGAAGATGAGGTTCAACAACCAAGTTCGGGAGGAATTGTGGTTGAGTTGATCGGGAGGTTGCGCAGCATGTTTGAATCAAGAACAATGCATATGAAGGTATCATGGACGTCATTGGAAGATGTTTGCACGTGTGAAAGGAGTGCATGGACGTGGCTACATGGTTCCTAGGCGTGATGAAGGGATATGGACGTAAAGAATTGGTCGGAAAGGTCCAACCGACTAGGTTATGGACTCAGGCTGCGACTGAGTCGGGTTTGACTCAAATATGGAAGGATTTGAGTTGGTTATGATAGGATTTCGTGTGGGTCACAAATTTGAGTTGTTTTAGGAATGTGGGATACGTTCCTAAGGTGTTTGGAAGTCTTAAGATTGCTTCTATCTGCGTATAGAAGAGTCCTAAGCAGTTATGGAAAGTTTCGATTCATGATTTGAGTAGGATTAGAGTCCTAGTTGAGATTGGGTTGGCCTAAGGGCTGGTTATATAAGCAAGGGAGGCCAGAGATCCTGCTGCACGACTTTGGGGCTGTTCCTCTTGTGTTCTATTGAATAAAATTCATAGTTTGAAGGAACTTTTGTGCCTTGTTCGTCCGACTTGTTCCAGGCAAGTTTTACTCGTCGAGTTTCTTGACAGCACTATATTTCTTCAGTGGTTTTATCATAACTCGAGTTTTACAGATCCAATTGACGTAATTCTTTTTGGGTTGTCTTCACAACTTGATTATCTATCGTCTGTCAAAATTTCAAGGTCATTGGATTTGTGGTTTCTGATCTACACGGGTTTCTTTGCAGCATTCCAGAACTGTTTTTCTCAGATGGGACAGATTGACCTTTGTTCGATCTTTTGATCATAACTTGAATTTCCCTCGACGGATTTGAGTGATTCTTTTTGTGATTTATTCATGACTTGATTCTCTCTGATATATATCACTTTTGTCACGGTGAAACACGTTTAGATTAGTTTCACACACGATTTCTCTAACAGATCATTTTTCTGCCGAAGGGGATGGGATTTAATTGTTTCCGCTGCCACTAGTACAATAAGCCTCATCACAGGTGGCTCCAAACCTATTATCACAAACGGCTTTTAAAACCGCCTGAAACGAAGAGCCTGTGATAATCTGCAATTTCACAGGCGGGGAAGTGATACCGCCTGTGAAGACACATTATCATAGGCGGTTCTTTACTTAGGCTAGCCGCCTGTGAAGACACATTATCATAGGCGGTTATTTACTTAGGATAGCCGTCTATGAAGATATTTTATCACAGACGGGTCTTACAGCATATATAACCGCCTGTGATAAATGTCTTATCACAGGCGGGTATTGAAGCATAACTAACCGCCTATGATAATGTGTCTTCACAGGCGGGTATTGGAGCATAACTAACCGCCTATGATAATGGTGTTATCACAGGCGGACGTTTACCTACATCAGCAGTCTGTGAAGACCTTTTAACGTAGATGTCAATGCTGGAAAAAATGTATGCGCGAAGATGTCAATGCTGGAAAAAATGTATATAGCAATGCGAGATGATATATATTGTATATATTTGTATCTTCTGAAATCAACTTAGAACAATGTTGGTATATGGATTATGTCCTTTTGCATTTGTGTACATATGCGTTTGGACTCAATAATTTGGAAGTTTGGAAGTTTGGTCTTTCAGATAATGATGTCTCGGGCGTGTAGCCGATTGAAGGAGGAGCGCTTGGTGTGGCGCAAGAACCATCCCCATGTATGTACATATGGCACACCGGTCGCATGGTTGTATATACATATGTATCTGTAATGGACTGATGAACTTAACTGTAGTTTGTTTTTCCGTCTTGTTTGTTTTTGGTATTTTCAATTTCTCCACGTAGGGTTTCTCTGCGAAGCCTGAATCGGGAGATTTATTGAAGTGGCAGTGCATCGTCCCCGGTAAAGAAGGGGTAAGTCATGAAGAACAAGCACAATATGAGTTTAACCATCGTCCTCCTATTAATAAATTTCTTTTGCAGATTGAATGGGAAGATGGTTACTACCCCCTAACAATCTACTTCTCTGAGGACTATCCCTTGGTGCCTCCAAGATGCGCCTTTCCAATTGGGTTCTTCCACCCAAATGTCCATCGTTCGGGAGCACTCTGCATCAGGATTCTTGATCAAGAGACTGTAAGATAGACCTATTTTGTTCATGTAATTATTACTTATAATTGTTGTCGAACTTATTTGAACTGGTTTCTTATATTGCTTAAATTATATTTCGTAGGGGTGGTGCAGTGCTTTTACAATCAAAACTATACTACTTGAAGTTCAGCGTTTGCTGCATCAGCCAAATGTGCCTGATGTTGAAAATGATTGCTATAATCTACTTATCAAGGTTAGATGACACTTTGACTCAGTGACCAATGTAGGTTATTCATTCCTCCTTCGACATTTGTTAATTTAAATAATGTCAATATTTTCAGGATCCAGCGGAATATAAGAGACGTGTTCGGGAGCAAGCAGGACGGTACAATTTAGATTGATCGATGGGAGCTTCATCGTCGATCTACAATGAATGTAGCATGATTTTTGTTCTCAGTGTGTAAAGAAATTATCTTTGAACAATTGTAAAGCCTCTAATGGTGTATTATCACAATTAAGCCAGCCTCACTGGTGATCGAGCATTTCCTATAATGCATTACTGTACTAGTATCCGCTCAGCTGTGTTTTTTCCTGATACAATTTTCCCTGCAATGACTACATACGGTTGTGATAATTGCAACGACTACATTCCTGTAATTTCAATGAAAACCGCTTGTGATAATTGAACAACTACATACGGTTCTTAAACAATGACCGCCACTGAAAATACATGATCTTCTCAGGCCGTTGTTAATTAAGAACCGTCTGTGAAGTTCATTACATTACAGGCGGTTATTAATTAAGAACCGCCTATGAAGATCATGTATTTACCAAAACGGTTGTTCCTTAAAATGCGCCTGTGAAGTTAATTGAATTATAGGCAGTTCTTAATTAAGAACCGTCTGTGAAGATCATGTATATACCCAGACGGTTGTTCTTTAAAATCCGCCTGTGTTGTTCTTTCATCACAGGCGGTTATTATATCATTCGTCATCACAGTCGCATATTTTTAAGGACCGTCTGTGTTTGAAAATTTGAGGCGCCTGTAAGAAGGATTTTTGTAGTAGTGTGCGTAAGATTTTTAAATATACCATTCGCCCCCCCTCTGGTAGCTTTTCATGTGCTCTTCGATCCTACAAACACGTTTATATTACTCGCAGACACGATTTCTTTAACAGATCGGTTTTCTACTGAGGGGTGTTTTTTTGCTTCCGCTGAAAAGTTTTAATCAACCATTCCCCCCCTCTGGTAGCTTTACACGTTCTCTTCGATCCTACAGATGTTGACCTCTTCACTTCGATATCGGAGACCATGTTTATCTCCGTGTCTCTCCGATGAAAGGGATTCATCGTTTTGTAGTAAAGGAAAAGCTTGCTCCGCGATTCATTGGTCCGTTCGCCGTCATTGAAAATTGCGGACCCGTGGCATATCGTTTGGAATTACGGGCGTCACTCGCTGGGATTCATAATGTGTTCCACATATCTCAGCTACGGAAGTGCCTTAAATCCCCAGCTGAAATCCGCACCAAAGACCTTGAAGCTCTCCATCCGGATCTCACTTATTCAGAGTATCCGATCTGGATTATCGAAGAAAAGACTCGCACCACAAGAAACCATACTTTGTACTTCTACAAAGTCTTATGGAGTAACCATGCCGCTGAGGAAGCGACATGGTAAAGTGAGGACTATCTCCGATCAAATTATCCAGATTTGTTATCATCTCACATCCGGTAATATTTTTACCTCCGTCTCTTTTATTTGTAATCTCGGGACGAGATTATTTTAAGGGGGGAGATTTAAAAGCCCTAAAAATTCATAGTACTATTTTCAGATTGGAGAATTAAAAATTTGAATGGGAAAGGAAATAAAAAGGAAATGGGAACAGGAAGGTGATTTAAACCCTACAAGAGGGAATTCAGAAATTCAAAATAGCTCCTGTTCAAACCATGACAAAATAGAAATTTGAGTTTACCATTAGCTTACCATTATTCCAAATAGCATCCATGTCAAATTTCATAACATTTGTTGCACATTTGCTATTCAGTTCAATGTGTACATTGAATCCCATTCAAAAATTCAAATTCAAATTTGAATTTCAGATGAAACTTGGTCAAATCAAGATTTGAATTTCAGAATCAACATCCTCATGTTTCATTTGGGTTCCCAGCAAATATCTAACCATTCTGGATTAGTACTGGTATGGGAATTGAATGACCAGAGGTGAGAAGGAAGCTTTGCTTTGGTGGGGCGCTCTGTCTAGTGAGGGAAAAACAGAGGAACTGCCTCTGCCATCTGCTCCCCACATCTCAACGTCGGGAGGGCTCACCACCGTGATTGGCATGCAACAGGCAGGTAGCTGTGTGGCTAGTTGATCTTTTCCAGCTTATTGAACCCTTGGTGCTTCTCCCCATCAAGCCTTTCGCCCTCTGTTCCACGAAAACAGACCACCGACACCATTGTTGCCGCCTCCCAGTTCTTCACTTCATCCGGCCGTTCTAGCCGTAGGTTGCTTTTGTTTCCTTAAGCAAAGTGAATCACACCTTGATGCTACACCTTGTGTGTTTGCTAGTATTGATTTTCAGGTTTCGAAGGCACGCATGGAGGCTTTCATCCAGGCGCAAGTCTTTGCAATATGGGAGAAGGTGTACAAGCCTTACGAAGTGCCACCTAATGATAAAGTTACGGCTACAAGCCCACGGGACGTCGACAACAACAACAAAGCCCAAAACTTGATCATCCAAGGACTTACTCAGAGCGACTTCGATCGCGTTGCAAATCTCCGATCGGCATACGATGTATGGAGAGCACTTTGTGACTATCACGAAGGATCCAACACGATCAAGGAGGTAAGGCAAGACATGTTCAAGAAAGAATACATGCACTTCGGGATGCAACCCGGTGAGTCCATCGATGATCTCTTTGCTCGCTTTAACAAAATTCTCAGTAACTTGTGTAGTGTCAACATTAATTTTTCTGATGCTGAAAATGCTAGGCAACTTCTTAGTGCATTAGACATGTCAATTTGGGAGATGAAAGTTACATCTATTCGTGAATCTACTGTCATGAGTACACTTACTTTAGATCTGCTTTACTCTAAACTCTAAACTCATGAAATGTACATCTTATCACGTAAGAACCCAAATAAGTCTATTGCATTTGTTTCACAACGTGATATGCCTAGCTCCGGCCAATCATCATCTTGTAATACTCTTGCTTTGTTGTCCTCACTAAGCCTGGAGCAGATCGAGGAATTTCCAGAGGAGGAGCTAGCACTTCTCTCTACTAGGTTCTCAAAAGCATTGCAAAATGTGATAACTAAAAGGAGAGGAAGCTCCAGACCTCAACGATGCTTTGAATGAGGTAAGACAGGACACTTTCATACAGAATGCCCTAACCTTTCAGGTTCTACTTCCCGAGAAGAAAAACAATCAAGGACGAAGCACTCCTCAACAAATGATAAGAAGAAGAAGAAGGGCTTAGGTCGCCAACTGGTGAACAGTTTTATCTCCACACTCCAGGAACTTGGCTCAAGCGATGTGGACATTGGAAGTGACGAAGATGAAGATGATTTGGCCAACTTATGCTTCATCGTGGGCAAAACAATATCAAGATCAAGTCAGGAGGATGTAGAACACAACAGTGACGACGATGAGGTATGTTCTACCTATAATGTAATGTGTGATGCAATTTCTCGTGCAACTATTATTGTTAAGAAAAAGACAAAAAGCTTAGGGATAATGCTGCTAAAATTGAATCACTAGAATCTGAAATCAACCATTTGAAAATCTTGATTCCTAGTGATGATTCTTGTCCCTCGTGTGATTTAATCTATGAACAATTGTCCACATTAAGAACTACACATTCCTCTACTGTAGATAGACTTCAACTTGAAATTGAAAAGAACAAAAAGCTTGCTGCACTCGACATTGGAAACTTAAAATATGCTTCTTGTTCTACAATTGATTTGCATTGTTCTAGTTGTGATGATCTTGAAAAGAAACTAAAATATGCTATGAATGAAATTTCAATATTGAATAATGCTTTACGTTCCCATGAAGTTAAATACTGTTCCAATTGCAAATTAAAATGAAAAACTTCATGTGAAAATTGCCTTGATCTGTCGAATAAACTTGATAACATGCATAGGACATTAGATCGGTTTTGTAATGGGATAAGAATCTAAACTTGCTGCTGAATTCTTCCAAGTCTTGCAATGATAAAACTGGTTTAGGTTTTGATTCTCATGCTCATACTAAGGCACATCCACCTAAAATTGTAAAGTCATTAGAAAGTGGTTTGATTCAAACAGTTCCTAAACAAAAAGAAGTGGTTTTCAAATCTGCAGGAGTGTTGTCTCATTCGATTTCAAATAAAAAAATTGCTTGCTCATCTAGACATGAACACAAAGTTAAATTTCATTGTACCTACTATGGTAGAGATGGTCATGTCATAGATTTTTGTTATAGACTAGCTAAACAACAGAAAGGGGAAAGAATGATTGCTAGATCTCATAACTTTCATGCAAAATTTGCTGCACATATTAAACCAAAGGCCAGGAACATGCAACCTGCTGTTATGAGTCAAAAACATTCAAAGTTTACCTCCAGACCTTCTTTTTTTGCCTCTGGAGCTACTGATTTTTGTGCTACACAAGTAACACCTTATAGGTCAGTAGTTAAGAATAAAAAACCTAAAACTTTGACTCATAAATCTGCGGTTTTATCTAAGCTTTCGCGTGTTTTTCCTGCTGGACGTCGTGTGACTCAGTACTGGATACCTAAATGCCTTTTTAATAACTCCAGTATTGAGTCATCGACGTATTGTGTTTCTGTGTAGGTTACATGCTTGAGGAAGGAGAACATTTGGCTTGTGGATTTAGGTTGCTCACGCCACATGACCGGTAACAAAGAATGGTTCTCCTCCCTCTCTTTTGTGTCACATGTATAGAATGTTACTTTTGCCGGTAGTTCTTCAACTCCTATAATTGCTAAGGGTTCGGTTAGAGTAAATGATCATTACACTTTGAAGTATGTGGCACTTGTCAAAAATTTGAAATACAACTTGCTTTCTGTATCACAATTGCTAGATGAAAATCTGGAAATTATTTTCAATAAAAACTGCTACAAAGTTGTAGGTTCAAATAGTGACCTTATTTTTAACATGTCTCGGTTTGGAAGAGTTTTTAAAGCTAATTTTGATATGTCTTCGTCTAAACATAGGTGTCTAGTTGCTAATGATTCAAAAGACTTATATTTTTGGCATCGTAGACTTGGTCACGTAGGCTTTGATCACCTAACACGTGTTAGTGCTCTTGATCACATACGTAGGCTGCCTAAGCTTAACGGGGACAATGAAATTGTGTGCTCTTCTTGTAGACATGCTAAGATGGTTGGAGGTTCACATACTCCTCTCACAATGATCATGACAACTGAACCGGGTCAACTTTTGCACCTTGACACCGTAGGACCTTCACGTGTTCAATCCTTCGGAGGTCCAGATCCATATCCACAGGGGGAGAGCATTTTCATTGAAGATGAGGAAGAGGTGGAGCTGTTGCTCGAAAATTCAGCAGCGAATGACATTGTTCGAGCTCCTAATTTTGATTCACAGCCAGCGCCGACGACCACCATTGCTGGTCCAGATCCTCCTCAAGTCACAAGCTCATCGATTTGTGATGAACATGAAGAAGAAGAAGCTTGTGAAGTGTCCACTCCCCTCTGGGTTCTCAAAATTCATCCTCCACAACAGATTATTGGAAGCTTGCACGAACGAGTTACACAGTCCAGGTTTTGCGATCCAAACTCTCATGGTCATTCTGCTTTTGTTGCTTCTTTTGAACCCAAAGATATATCACACGCACTCACTAATGAATCTTGGATTATTGCCATGCAAGAAGAGTTAGAAAATTTTGAAAGAAATAATGTTTGGAAACTTGTACCTCCTCCTCAAGGTCACACTTTAATTGGAACTAAATGGGTGTTTAAAAATAAAAAAAGTGAGGATGGGGTTGTGGTTAGGAATAAGGCTAGGTTGGTTGCTCAAGGTTTCACTCAAGTTGAAGGTCTATATTTTGATGAAACTTTTGCTATATTAGAAGCCATAAGATTTTTTTTAGCTTTAGCTGCATCTAAAGGTTTTAAGCTATATCAAATGGATGTTAAAAGTGCTTTTCTTAATGGCTACATAGATGAGGAGGTTTATGTCAAGCAACCACTGGGTTTTGAAAATTCAGATTTTCCTAATCATGTTTACAAACTGCCCAAAGCCTTGTACGGTCTCAAACAAGTCCCTAGAGCATGGTATGATAGGTTAAAAACATTCGTACTTGAAAAGGGATTTACCATGGGCAAGGTTGATAAAACTCTTTTTGTGCTTAAGCATGTCAATGACTCATTATTTGTTCAAGTGTATGTGTATGATATTATCTTTGGTTGTGCATCTCATGATCTTCTGTCCAAGTTTTCAGCTATGATGAGTTTAGAATTTGAGATGAGTATGATGGGAGAACTCACGTACTTTTTGGGGCTGCAAATCAAGCAAACCAAGGAGGGTACCTTTGTGCATCAAACGAAGTATACAAAAGACCTCCTAAGGCGCTTCAACATGGACAAAAGCAAGCCTCTTCGGACACCAATGGGAACAACAATAACACTTGAACTTGATGAACATAGTGAACCCGTGGATCAAAAAAAAATATAGAAGCATGATCGGATCTCTTTTGTACCTCACGGCATCAAGACTGGACATACAATTCAGCATATGTCTTTGTGCACGGTTTCTAGCCTCCCCACGCGCTTCACATCGTCAAGCCATCAAAAGGATTCTTAGGTACTTACATGGAACTCAAGAATTTGGCATTTTTCTTCCTTCTTCCTCAACCATTACTTTGAAAGCTTTTTCCGATGCTGATTTTGGAGGTTGTAGGATTGATAGGAAAAGTACTTCTGGTGCTTGTCATTTTCTTGGTAATTCACTTGTTGCATGGTCATCCAGAAAACAAAGTTCAGTTGCACAATCCACCGCCGAATCTGAATATGTAGCTGCTGCTAGCGCTTGTTCACAAATTATTTGGATTGTTCAAACACTTAAGTACTATGGGGTTGATCTAGATAGTGTTCCACTGTTTTGTGACAACACTAGTGCTATTTGCATTGCTAAAAACCCTGTGCAACATTCTTGAACTAAGCACATTGACATTAGGTATCACTTCTGTGATACTGTTGAAAAAGGAAATATTGTGCTTCACCATGTAGATACCGAACAACAATTGGCTGACATTTTTACAAAACCTTTGGATTTCACTCGTTTTCGTTACATTCATAGTGAAATAGGGGTTATGCATCCTCATGGCTTAAATTGAGGGGGGGTTTTGAAACTTGGGAAGTCTATGTGTAAATCTGAACTTAAAATAATATGAGCATAGTATTTCATACATATGTGACTTTGTGATTCCTTTTACATGCTGAAAGTTCTTACTACATTACTCATGTTATACATTTTGTAGTTTTTGTCATGACTAGTAATTGGAATAATTACTTACACTAAACCTGGTCATGGTTGAACTTTCTTGCTATTTTGAACTTGTTGCATGCTCACAAGTGCTTTTAACCATAAAGAATTAATCAAGTAATCAACTCACATGTTGAGTTTTTGTGAACAAATATAAGTTGAGAAAAGATCAAGAGAATATGCATGCATCACACTTCTTCTTTTGACATGGCTTATCATTGCACTTAGATATGAACTTGGAAGAAGTTGTGTATGACTAAAACCATGTCCTTAAGCTTCTGATTGTCAAATGACATAGGCTTGGCTTGGTTGGTTAGAATAAGGCAGATGTGCATATAATCTCTTGCAAATATCATATGATCTAAATTTGTGCTTTGAAAAATAATAAAATGCAGCAACAAGTGTCATGCTTTCAGGTATTGAAATAGTTAAGTTTGTGAGATCTTGACTTGCTTAAATTGAAAATTACATTTGATCTCTAGTATGGCTTACACTACTTTATGTATCTCATTGTTGTGATTGTGTAAGTTACTTGATAGTATGACTTGGATGAGCTTTGTTTTATATGTATATGTTATAATATGCTCATAACAATTAAAATTTCTCTTTTGAACCTTGCTGAATACATTGTCAAAGGGGGAGAGATAATATGGTGAATTATGCAAGGGAGAGAACTATGTATAGGGGGAGAAATTTATCTCTATCTCATTTGATTTTCAAAAGGGGAAAAATTGTTCTCAAAACTTTTCATGCCAATGATCGGATTTTAAATGGTGTTGCCAATGCATTCATCAAGGGGGAGATTGTGAGACCTATGTGTGTTGAATACATTGGCTTTGACAATAAAAGTTTTGAATGCTGCCATAACATCTTTTTGGCAATGTTCGACTCTAGCTCCGAGCTTCTGCAAGGCCCGACAATAGGTCCGACTTTCTTTGTCTAGATCCGACATGTTTTTGGGTAGCTCCGTTGAGCTTTGTTTTTAGCTCCAGCATGTCTTTGATAGCTGTGGCATGTCTTTGTTAAGCTCTGATATGTTTTGCTAGGTCCGACTTATGTTGGTTAGCTCCGACATGTTTTTATAGCTCCGACTTTTGGGATGACTAGTTCCGACTAGTTTTGGTAAGCTCCGGCGCTAGGTTGTACTAGCTTTGGTAAGCTCCGGCGCTAGGTTGTACTAGCTTTGGTAAGCTCCGGCGCTAGGTTTTACTAGCTTTATCAAGCTCCCGTTTAGCTTTGGCTAGGTTCGGAGCTTGATCGCAATGTTCCTGCTTTTATCTTGCAATGTTTTGAACTTGCTTTATATTCTTAGAAAGATTGCTTAGTATTCATTTGCTAAGTTTTTGGTGCATTTTGGTTGATATGGCTGATATCGTTTTGATATGCTTTGCAACATGCTTATGTGAGGTGCTCACGTAAGATGTTGTGTTCGAAACTGACTTGAGTCAAGTCACGGACTTGGGCTCGTACGGATTGGTTGTTTATTCATGTGCAGGTGTTGCTTGAGTTCAAGACATGGCTGGTGACGGGATCCATTGAACTAGTCTTAGGGAGAAGATGAGGTTCAACAACCAAGTTCGGGAGGAATTGTGGTTGAGTTGATCGGGAGGTTGCGCAGCATGTTTGAATCAAGAACAATGCATATGAAGGTATCGTGGACGTCATTGGAACATGTTTGCACATGTGCGAGGAGTGCATGGATGTGGCTACATGGTTCTGAGGCGTGATGAAGATATGTGGACGTAAAGAATTGGTCGGAAAGGTCCAACCGACTAGGTTATGGACTCAGGCTGCGGCTGAGTCGGGTTTGACTCAAATATGGAAAGATTTGAGTTGGTTATGATAGGATTTCGTGTGGGTCACGAATTTGAGTTGTTTAGTAATGTGGGATACGTTCCTAAGGTGTTCGGAAGTCTTAATATTGCTTCTATCTGCGTATAGAAGAGTCCTAAGCAGTTATGGAAAGTTTCGATTCATGATTTGAGTAAGATTAGAGTCCTTGTTGAGATTGGGTTGGCCTAAGGGCTGGTTATATAAGCAAGGGAGGCCAGAGCTCGTGGTGCACGACTTTAGAGCTGTTCCTCTTGTGTTCTATTGAATAAAATTCATAGTTTGAAGGAACTTTTGTGCCTTATTCGTCTGACTTGTTCCAGACAAGTTTTACTCGTCGAGTTTCTGGACAGCACTACCTTTTGTCGGTGGTTTTATCATAACTCAAGTTTTACAGATCCAATTGACGTAATTCTTTTTGGGTTGTCTTCACAACATGATTATCTATCATCTGTAAAAATTTCACGGTCATTGGATTTGTGGTTTCTGATCTACACGAGTTTCTTTGCAGCGTTCCAGAACTGTTTTTCTCGGGTAGGACAGGTTGACCTTTGTTCGATCTTTCGACCATAACTTTAGTTTCCCTCGACGGATTTGAGTGATTATTTTTGTTCTTTCTTCGTGACTTGATTCTCTCTGATATATATCACTTTTGTCACGGTGAAACACGTTTAGATTAGTTTCACACACAATTTCTCTAACAGATCATTTTTCTGCCGAAGTGGTTGGGATTTAATTGTTTCCGCTGCGTAAGATTTTTAAATCTACGATTCACCCCCCTATGGTAGCTTTTCACGTGCTCTTCGATCCTACAAACACGTTTATATTACTCGCACACACGGTTTCTTTAACAGATCGGTTTTCTGCTGAGAGGTGTTTCATTGCTTCCGCTGAAAAGTTTTAATCAACCATTCCCCCCCCTCTGGTAGATTTACACGTGCTCTTCGATCCTACAGATGTTGACCTCTTCACTTCGACATCGGAGACCATGTTTATCTCCGTGTCTCTCCGATGAAAGGGATTCATCGTTTCGTAGTAAAGGAAAAGCTTGCTCCACGATTCATTGGTCCGTTCGCCGTCATTGAAAATTGCGGACCCGTGGCATATCGTTTGGAATTACGGGCGTCACTTGCTGGGATTCATAATGTGTTCCACATATCTCAGCTATGGAAGTGCCTTAAATCCCCAGCTGAAATCCGCACCAAAGACCTTGAAGCTCTCCATCCGGATCTCACTTATTCAGGGTATCCGATCTGGATTATCGAAGAAAAGACTCGCACAACAAGAAACCATACTTTGTACTTCTACAAAGTCTTGTGGAGTAACCATACCGCTGAGGAAGCGACATGGGAAAGTGAGGACTATCTCCGATCAAATTATCCGGATTTGTTATCATCTCATATCCGGTAATATTTTTACCTCCGTCTCATTCATTCGTAATCTCGAGACGAGATTATTTTAAGCTGGGAGGATGTAAAAGCCCTAAAAATTCATAGTACTATGTTCAGATTGGAGAATTAAAAATTTGAATGGGAAAAGAAATAAAAGGAAATGGGAACAGGAAGGTGATTTAAACCCTACAAGACGGAATTCAGAAATTCAAAATAGCTCCTGTTCAAACCATGACAAAATAAAAATTTGAGTTTACCATTAGCTTCCGATTATTCCGAATAGCATCCATGTCAAATTTCATAACATGTGTTGCACATTTGCTATTCAGTTCAATGTGTACATTGAATCCCATTCAAAATTAAAATTTGAATTTGAATTTCAGATGAAACTTGGTCAAATAAATTTGATCAAAATCCTCATGTTTGATTTGGGTTCCCAGCAAATATCTAACCATTTTGGATTAGTACTGGTATGGGAATTGAATGACCAGAGGTGAGAAGGAAGCTTTGCTTTGGTGGGGCACTCTGTCCAGTGAGGGAAAAACAGAGGAACCGCCTCTGCCCTCTGCTCCCCACATCTCAACGTCAGGAGGGCTCACCACCGCGATTGGCATGCAACAGGCAGGCAGCTGCGTGGCTAGTTGATCTTTTCCAGCTTATTGAAGCCTTGGTTCTTCTCCCCGTCAAGCCTTTCACCCTCTGTTCCACGGAAACAGACCACCAGCGCCATTGTTGTCACCTCCCAGTTCTTCACTTCATCCGGCCATTCTAGCCGTCGGTTAGTTTTGTTCCCTTAAGCAAAGTGAATCACACCTTGATGCTACACCTCCTCCTGTCATTTTCGTGTTGTTTCCTCAGCTCATGCGTCCGTATTTCAAAGTTTTGCGGACGACGCCGTTGAGCCACCGAGGTGGACGCCTCTGCCTCCCCGTCACCCCGGCGCTACAGGCTTTGTCATGAACTGCTCCCAAAATAAAAAAGGTGCGCCTACCCAAGCTGCTTGTGCTCACAAAGTTTTAGGTTGAGTCGTGGACCGTAGCTCAAGTATTTCCAGTTTTCCCGATTACATGAGCATAGCTTCGGATCTAGGTCATTGACTTAATTCTGTTTCTATGTGCAAAAATTCTTTAATCCAGTTAAGTATTATGTTCAGAACCTCCTAGCGCACACCTCTACCAAGAATCAATGGAAACCATTGAGTGAGAGCTGAGTTGGGCGAGTTTTCCCCACCGAAAGGGAAAAAGCATCGATTCACAGTCGAACTCGATATGGCCCAATGTTCCATCCATTTTCCTCTCCATTTTCATCTTCTCCATGATTCCCAGAAGCTTCCCAACCAAATTCCGTGCTGTTTAGGCTACAGGACAGCGGTCCGACATCGCCTGAGCCTTACCCACCGCCGCCGCCGTCGCGCACGTGATTCCGGCCATCACCGACGTTCACTGACCTCCCCATCGTGCTCAGCACCTAGGATAATGGTTAGGCGGCGAGTTTCAGAGAGAAACAAGGCTGGAAGAGGGGTTCCAGTGAGCTCGCCGACGCGGCACCACCGCGGCAGCTCGAGCGCCGCCTCTGGCTTGAGGTTGAAGAAGGTGGGTGCGGGTCCCATCTGTCAGCCTCTGTTTCACTCCCTCGGGATCTGCTGTGGCCACCGGATCAAGTGTGACTGCACGGGTTAACCCCGTAGCCCTAGGTGTGGCCCAGTTCTGATTGGCCCATTTTAAATAGGTGGGACCCGGGCAAATTAATTCAAACTTTTTTCATTTCGAATAATTCCAGATTTTGAGCAAACTTCTAAATTCAATTACACCTAGTATACTTGCTAAAATAATTCTAAATAAATTCTGGTAGAGTCATATGGATCCTAATTTTGCAGTGGTGCAATTGGTTGAACATAAAAGTCCCCGAATTTTCATAATTAATTCTTTTGAGCTAACTGCTTGGGGAATTAATTACTCCTTTTCTGCTAATTGGAAAATTATCAATTTTTGTCAGAGCATTCACTCTAATAAACTTGTTCTCAAGTAAAAAGTTGAAGTTCCTTGGCCTTCATTTACTGTGCCAAATAGTGTGCAAATCCCCAAAGTCCATAGAAAATTCAGAAATGTACAGAAACATTTCCAGATTTTATCCCAAACTTGTAAAATAAATTTATCCCCGTAGGAAGCTCAGAAAATTATGAACCAATTTTCCTAAACCAGAGAGATCTCCTCTACCATAATCATCCACTGTTAGCCATGACAAAGCTCTAGATTTAATACCAAATTCCAGCGAACCTTTTATTTGTTGGAATTTTAGAGACAACAAGCTTCCTTGAACATCTCCAATTATTGTTCCAGATCTTCCTCCTAGAACCTAGTATCCACTATAAAAGTACCAAATCCAATTAAAATCATCTTCATACCTGATCAGTGTTTAGAAAGTCTTTTATGTAGTTTTAATATCACTCATGTACTTTATATATTGCATATCATATAGTGACCAAGATCGAGGAGGATTCAGAGCCCTTGGAATGTATACCACCGGAAGCTAACTCCACCTCTGACTCACAGCCAGGCAAGCCCCGGTTTGCATTTACGAGATTTTTCAAAGTTTTCATTTGTATCAGCATTAAGTCTATAGTTTGAATTGCATTATGTCTAAGGTGTATTGATACTCCAATTGCATGACCCACAATCCCATGGAGTATTTGGGTAGCTGTTTAGCTCGACATGAAGAATTGCCATGCTAATGTTATATGGAATCCAGTAGAAGTCGAGTAGTTGGAATCTACTCGCGAGATAGTTACACCGTTACACGAGATTGGTTTATGTTGATAATGCCATATGAGTATTAATATGAGACCGGGCAGCAGCGTAGGAAGCAGCGAGACGTGGTCTCACGTGCATAGAGCTGCCTTTGTCGATTGAGGATCGTTCCATGTGCGGCCCCGCTGAGCAATTTTGAAGTGTACTGGATGCTTACTGGGCATATGGAACCCAGGAAACCGAGGTAACTTGATAACTTGGGTGTCGAGGCATTGTCCACTGTCGATAGGGGTGGGTTGAGGGCAACAAGGTGTAAATCTGCCGGCGGGCACAGAAACACTCTGTGCGGGGACCTTATGCTTGTGATGGTGGGACCAGTTCGGCGTTTGAGTTTCTTTTGAAAGGTTTTTGCGTATGACATCATGAGGAGCACAACACGCTTCTTATGCACGGGTGTATGTGACGTGTTATCCGGATGTCTACTGATTGCAATCACCATCCCTCGTGGTTATTTGAGCACCGCTTGTTCACTGTGTCGTAATGTAGTAAATATTGATGAATTTAGAAGAATATGATGTATTGAATTATAATTGTTTTGCAGCCATGCCTTCTATAGTATATGCTCACTAAAGTTATATTTCTGAACCATTAACTTGCTGCTAATAATATGAAAGTAAGGATGCACTTGTAGGTGAGTCGATTATGCAATATCACTGCCAACGTTTAAGTATCCCTGCATGTAGAGTTCCATGCTTAGGTGAGATGGTTAAGTCTTGTTGAGTCTTCATGCTCACGGTGGCTATATTAAGATGTTTACAGGTGAGACGTATGGGGAAAGGACAGAATATGAGGTGATGCCCCCGTCGGCATATACCGCCGAGTGGGAGCCCTTCACGCCGTCGTGATCTGTTGTGTGCTGCTAGTGTGTAGTGTCCCCGGGCTGGACGGCTGCACTTTTGCATAGCTAGGCTGAGATTTTAGCTATGAGTATGACTTCGCTGTATATTAAGTTTTGTAAAAGACTTATCCTGTTCATATAAATAAAACTTTGTATTTTATCGTATTCTTTTCATTTGTGTTGTTGGGTGGCGCATCGCACGACACCACCCTCTGCGAGTCCTGGAATGTGTTGACCCGGTCATCACATAGAGGATCTCAGGGGGATTAATCAAGCGTTATGCACCCATCACAGTCGTATTGACCCCGAGAGTGTCCCCTCAAGAGAACCTCAAAGGTGATTGAATAATGCGATGCAGGAGGTTGTAAAGAAGGCAGTCTTGAAACTTTTGCATGCCTGGATTATCTACCCTGTTCCTAAAAGTGAATGGTTCAGCCCAGTTCAAGTAGTGCCTAAGAAAGGAGTTATGACGGTCATTCAGAATGAGAAGAATGAATTAATTCCTCAACGGACGGTCACGGGTTGGAGGATGTGCATTCATTACCGGAAACATAACAAGGCTACAAGGAAGGATCATTTTGCACTGCCCCTCATCGATGAGATGTTAGAGCAGTTGGCAAAACACTCCTACTTTTGCTTCCTTGATGGGTATTTGGGTTATCATCAAATCCCAATCCATCCTGATGATCAATGTAAGACCACATTCCCGTATCCTTATGGGACTTATGCCTATCGGTGTATGTCCTTTGGACTGTGTAATGCTCTTGCTTCTTTTCAAACATGCATGATGTCTATATTTTCCAACATGATTGAGGAGATCATGGAAGTTTTCATGGACTATTTCTCCGTCCATGGATAAACTTTTGATCATTGTATAGAAAACTTAGAGAAGGTCTTACAAAGATGCTAAGAGAAGGACCTAGTACTTAATTGGGAAAAGTGACATTTCATGGTCTTTGAAGGCATCGTTCTTGGACACTTAGTGTCTGAGATAGGGATGGAGGTGGAGAAATCAAAAAATTAAGTCACTGAAAAACATCCACCTCCTAGGAACGTTAAGGGAATCCACAGCTTTCTAGGTCATGCAGGGTTCTATCGACGATTCATCAAGGATTCCTCAAAAGTTGCTAGACCCCTCACCAACCTACTAGCTAAGGAAGCTCCCTTTGATTTCTATGGTGAATGCCTTAAATCACTTGATACACTAAAAAAGGCACTCATCTCAGCTCCAATCACTCAACCTCCCGATTAGACACTTCAATTCGAAATCATGTGTGATGCTAGTGATTTTGTTGTTTGTGTTGTCTTAGGCCAAACCAAAGATAAAAAAGCATCATGCAATAGCATACGCTAGCAAAACTCTAACAGGAGCACAAGTCAATTATGGCACAACCGAAAAAGAGCTCTTAACTTTAGTTTTTGCTATTGATAAGTTTAGGTCCTATTTGGTTGGAGCCAAGGTCATAGTCTACACAGACCATGCTGCCTTGAAGTACTTGCTCACCAAAAAGGATGCTAAACCTGGGCTAATCTGGTAGATTCTTCTACTCCAAGAGTTTGACTTTGAAATCAACGATAAGAAAGGAGTAGAGAATTTTGTGGCGGATCATCTATCGCGTATGGAAGTAATGCAAACCATGGACATTCCTATCAATGACTTCCTACGAGGTGATATGCTTCTCAAGGTGACTGACTTTCACCCTTGGTATGCGGATATCATGAACTTCATGGTCACAGGATATGTACCACCAAGGGAGAACAAAAAGAAACTCATCTATAAGAGTCATAGACACATTTGGGATGACCCTTAAATCTATCGAGTTTGTGCCGATGGCCTTCTTAGAAGGTGTGTCCCATCAACCGAAGGCACCAAGATTATTGAGAAATGCCATGCTAGCCTTTATGGTGGCCATTACGGTGTTTACCTCACCCAGGCAAAGATCTTACAGAGTGGACTCAATTGACCTTCTATGTATGAAGACACAAAAGAATTCGTTCGTAGATGTTCGAAATGCCAAAAGCATGGAGGAATCTTTGCTCGCAATGCGATGCCCCTAACATATAATCTCCAAGTGGAATTTTTTGATGTGTTGGGTATTGATTTCATGGGACCTTTCCCTAGGTCCTATGGCTGCGAGTATATCCTAGTGACCGTAGATTATGTGTAAAAATGGGTAGAAGCTTTGCCTTGCAAAAATGCTAATTCCAAGCAAGCTATTCCCACGCTTTGGCACCCCCTGTATGGTCATAAGATGGAGGGTCTCATTTCATAGATAAGACCTTCCCGAACTAGGGAGCTTGGTGTCTAGCATAACATTGTTACTCCATACCACCCACAAACAAGTGGCTAGGCAGAAACACATAATAAGCAAATTAAGAATATTCTATAAAAGACTGTCTTGGAATTGGGAACAGGATGGAAGCATAAGCTACTCGACGCATTGTGGGCCTACAGTACTATAAAACCCCACTTTTATGCCATGTGAATTCAGTCATGAGTTTTGTGATCAACTATATTAGAGATCCAATACAGTGGTACACATGAACTTTATACCATCCAAACCTTTCTTGCACTCATGGTTAAATTTTATTAACATGAGTATTGGACATCACCACTAATTCTAGAATGATTCTATTCACCCCTCTTCAAATTTTTAGAATTATTTGGATGAAGATTATTAGGGCAATTTAAAGTGCAGTACTAATTGGCCCTGCCAAAAATATTCAAATTAGAGGATCTAAATTTTTTCTTGGCCTTCTAATATTCTCAATAGCCTGCCTGCAAAATTTCAAGATTTTGGGAACTCATTTGCTATTTTATTTGAGTCGCTTAACAAATTTGAATGAAATTCAAATCTGAATTTTAAATTCTTTTCCAACTTCTTTGAAGATAAGATTTGAGTTCACCATTGGGTTCAGAATAATTCATTGACCATCTCCACAAAGTTTCATGATTTTTGTAGTTGATCTTCTATTTTTAAATGAATTATTAACTTTTATATTGGGGGTCTGACAGACCTGTGGGCCCCACCGGTCAGCCGCTACTGAAGGGGTCAGGTCGGCCGCCTGCCATCTCTGCGCCGGTGCTCGACCGCGCGACAGCGCGCGCGCATGCAGCTCCAGTGAGCTGCCTGCGTGCTAGCTTGCCGCGGGCTATAAAAGGCCGCCGACGCTCCCATATTTCCCATCCCTGATCGGTGTTTTCCCCCCTCTCGCGAGTTAATCTCCGCTGCGCGCCATCGCCGCCGCCCACCTCTGCTCCGTGGTGCGCCGCCGTTTCGCGCCGTTTCAAGCCACGACTCCAACAGCTTAAAGGTGCGCCTTGTTGAGCTCTCTAACTCTCGGTGCAAACCGTTTCCTTTTTCGTTGAGAATTGAAGAAGTTATCGATCTTCTTTCTTCCGGCCGAAGTGAATGAACTCGCTAGGTTTTCGTTTAAATTCTGTTTCTACAAGTAATGATTCTATGCAATTGCTTAGGGGTAGTTTCTATAGGTCCTAGCGCTCCTACCTGAGCAAAAACCCCTAAAAGTTATCAAGCAACGGCTGAGGAAATCGAGTTTTGCTCGCCGCCAGTGAGGAAACCTCGATTCACCGTCGAGCTCATAGTTCCCGGTGGTTTTCTCCTCTTCCACGTCTATTTCCTTGATCAGAATCATTCCAGGAGTGTTTTGAAGAAGATCCCGAGTGGTTTGAGCTACTCTGGAGCAAGTTCCACGTTGCTCGAGTGCTCACCGCCGCCGCCGCTATCGCACGGCCACTTCCGGCGAGTTTCTGGCCCCACCGATCTCACCGTCGTGCTCAGCGACCCTAAAAACCTACAGGCGGCGAGTTGAGCGAGTTTGGCCCGTCGGTTTAGCCGGCGGCGAGCTCGCCGGCGAGTCATCGCCACGGGCGCCGCCTCGCGCGGGCACTGGCCCGAGGTAGAAGACGACCCGTAGGGTCCCACCTGCCAGCGACTGCGAGATCACGGTGCAGCAGGGATCCCGTGCGGCTGCGCGCGAATAGTTCTGTGGACCATGGTGTTGCATTGACCAGAGCGCGCCACGTGGCCCATGGGACCCGCCGATTGAAATTTGAATTCTGGCGCCAACGGGTTATTAAAATAATTCCAGAAAATTATCCAAACTTCTAAATTTAATATCTCTCTGTAGACTACTCCAAAAATCTTCATACAAATTTTTTTTGAAAGCCCTTGAGCTCTGGTTTCTGTCAATACCAATTGGGTTCTGTGAAACCCAAAGTTAAATTCTGTAGAAAATAATTTTTACAAATGCAAATGCAATATTTCCAGACAAGGTAACCACTGGAAAAATTTCCAAAATTTACATGAAATTTACTGTCCTATTCTTGACTACCATAAAAAGTTTAGGAGTCATTGCACCTGTTTAAACCTCTGTATTGTTCAATTACCTTTTTCAGTTATTGAATTTTTACAGATGTTCAGTTGCTTTATTATGGCCCAAATTTAAACTGAACCTTCCTTTAATCACATACTAGTTCCTGTAAAAATCTTGGATTTAATTGACCTAATATCATAGTCCTAATCCAGCTACAAACTGACTATTTTTTTAAAAGCCAAAAATTCAAATGTAAATAATTCCAGAAATTATTGCCAACTTAGAAATTCAATAACTACTTTACCAAAGACTAGACAATTACGAAACAAATTTTGTTAGAACTAGGACAACTTCCTCTATTTTGATTATCAACTGTCAGCTAGGTTCAAGCTACAGTTTCCTCTCTAGAATTTTTGGGAAGTTGATTGCTTGCCATAATTTTGGAGACCACAATCTACTATGATCATCTCCTGTTCTTTGCAAGAGCCTTGATCATATTCCTTAGTATCTACCATCGAAGTTCCAAAGCCAATTAGGGTCCCTATCATACAATGATCACCATGGGTTAAATTATGGTCTTGGTAATAATTATTTTTCAAAGTCATTTATATACGTGTTATATGCATATCGTATAGTGACCGAAGTCGAGGAGGAGCCAGAAGTCTTGGAAGAGCACCTTCCAAATATTAACTCAGACTCTGACCTGCAACAAGGCAAGCCCCGGTTTGCATCTAAGAGCTTTTTAAACTTTTCCAGTTTTATTCACTTACGTCTTCAGTTGATATTGTACATTACGTATAAGGTATTTGATACTCCACTTGCATGGCCAAAAATCCTAGGAATTGGTTGGAACGAGTTACAATTTGACCTGTAGTAACTGCCTTGCTAATGCATAGGAAATCCGGTAGAAGTCGAGTAGTTGGAATCTACTCGCGAGAGATGTAGGACATATCTCACAGGATTGGTTAGATACAAAATGGCAGAATATAATGAAATGGAGACCGGGCAGGTAATGGATAGGAAGCGGCGAGAAGTGAGTCTCGATCGCGTAGCCCTGCCTGTGTCGATTAAAGCCCGCTTCGTGTGCGGCCCCGCTGAACAAGCTTGACTTGTGCTGACAACATAATGGACATATGGAATCCAATAAACCGATGTAACTTGATAACTGGGGTGTCGAGGCCCATTAACTCACCATCGATAGGGGTGGGCTGAGGACAGTAAGGTGTAAATCGATCGGCGGACACATGAGGTGTTCCGTGCGGAGACCTTTTATTCGCGGAGGTGAGACGGGCTCGGCGTTCGGGTTTCTTGTGAATGGTGGCCATATACGCCTAGTACTAAAGTGTTATGTAGGTACGGGTGTGCTCGCTGACACTTCCGAACGACGTATGTGTCGTGTTGTACGGGTGTGTCCTGATTGCAATCACTGTCCCTCGCAGTAATAGAGTACCACTTGTTCACTGTGTCATGACGTAGTAAATACTAAAGAAGTCAGAAAATCATATTGTATTGAATTATAATTACTTTGCAACCTTGTATGATTTAGAGATAGTACAATTAAAAGTTTACAATTTCCCCATACTTTAGCTGTAATAGCATTATGTGCCCTGAGCATGTCATATCATCGGTAAAGCGTTTCTTGTTTGATTGTGGACCCCATGATGTGCCGTGCTCGGAGAATGTCATTTGCTACTTAAAACTTGATTATAAGGATCCACTTGTAGGCAAGTCATTTACGCTTCACCTCACCCATGTTTAGTGTCCCCTTGCATATGTCTAGTGAGACGGGTTAGTCTTACTGAGCCTTATGCTCACGTTTGCAGTTAACGAGTTTTGCAGGTTATACAGTTGATGACGGGTTTGATGATGAGGCTGCACCCCCTCCAGGGTGTACAGCCGAGTGGGAACCCTGCACGCCGCCATAATTGAGTGCTGCTAGTGTGAAGTATCCAAGGCATGGATAACTTTGCTTTTGCATAGCTAGTGCTGAGAGCGTAGCTATGATATATATATACTTTCTTTCCTTACGCTAGTATTGTAAAAACTTCCGCTGTAAGATAAATAAAAGAATTCGTCTTGTACTTATTCAGGTTCTATTCATGTATAAATGTTGGGTGTCGCATCGCACGACACCACCCAATGAGATCCTCGGATGTCGAGATTCCGGTCCCCACAGACATGGTATCAGAGCATCGTTAGGAACAGTGTACCTGAAAAGAACATATTTTCAAAAATTAGGACTTGAGTGAGGAATTAGATATATGCCTTTATAAGGAGTATTATTAGTATAAGGTATAAAGGTGGTAAACTAACTATGTGTTATTATATTCTGTAACGACGCCCCGACGTCAGGTAAGAGGTAAGGTACGCCACCAAGAGCAGATCAATCTTGGTAAGCTCGGCATACGAGGAGTGGTATGTGAAATTTCCGTGGTTTGGCACGGGAAGTTAATAGGAGTCTTTGAAGCTCTCAATGTTTCTGAGAACCTATGACACGCGGTACCCCAGCGTGCTTCAAAGTTAGTGGGAGCCCCCGTCGGGTGGTGTATAACCCTATAGTATGCCTCTCTAGAACTATTCTTGTTCTATGGGAGCATGCGAAACACGTATGCCCGAGCGTGTATAAGCCGGATCGTACGGGAGTCTTTGCTGTACAGACGTATTTACAGCCATGTACCTCGAGACATGGCCTCGCTCGAGGACGACTCACACCAGAGTCGTATGCATTTATTTTCATATATATTATTGTGACTGCCTGTCGTGTTTCCCCGTGCCGCCCTGGAGGTGTGAAGGTGTGAAAGGGGATTGTTTGTCTTTTGCAGCATTAACTACGGTAGAAGACCGTGTAGAAGCCGTTTGCGAGAGAACAATATAGGAACCACCTATAGACGTAACCGGAAATACCGGATAGAATTTTCTTTGGTGAGATACATAGTACCGTCAGTATCAAACATGATACTAGACCATCCCCACCGACAGATTGGTTGCATAATGCTTTGGAAAGTCCAAATATCAGATGTTGGTAGGTTTGGACTCCGCAAAAAGGGTTCCGACTCGATAGAATGAATAGAATCAAGATTCTTGTTTTTGGGCAGAAGTTGGATCGAATTCGCCGGGTTGTAATCTTGGTTATTTACTAGAGAGTATAGGGGTATCATATATGGATGGAAAGCTCATGAAGATCTCTACAACTTTTCTGTTGACCACAAAGATAGAAAAACTTGATAATCTGTTGAAATCTGGGGTGTATTGTAACTGCTCCAGATGACCTTACCATTATACCAGTCTCTGTATTTTTGCCATAACATGCTGTAGAAAAATCCCCTGCCTTATGGTGATACATGTTTGGAAAGGATAGGAGTAGTTTTACATGTTTGTTATGGGAGGTTTTTCCTGATTTGGGTTGGAGTTACACCAAATTGGGGAGTCAATACAGTGAGCTGCAGGACGGCTGGTGCAAACCAGTCAGCTCAACTGTTAAGTTTGGATAGTTATAGCTCTTAATCCAGAATAGTGACATGGTCACATATATACATTTCGGTAAATATTAGGAAGTCCTCTATCAACTTTATTTGTCACTCCTTGCCTGAATATGGGTGTAGCTATGCCTAATTCCAATTGTTGCAAACTTGGTTCTTGCAGTCCAGAACTTGGAACAGTTTGCACAGGGTTGTGAAATTGTGCGCGATACCTGTATAACAAAATTTTTAGGATAGAACTCTTTTATTTATGGATTTTTAACGCGATGTTATACAATGTTTATTTTGTCATTACCTCGTTATCTTATCATGATAAACCTGTATAGGATGTGGGAGTAAGCCCATATACAGGAGAGGTTCTGTCAAAATTTCCAGAAAACTTGAGTCAACTTAAAACCTGTATAGATTCCTCATATTAGTTCGCCTAGAGCTGTATGAGTACAATCTGGAAAGTTTTTGAAGTGTACTACAACTTTTGTATTCAACTTAACTTTTAATCCTGACATTTCCTGCATGAAACTTTTGGGTTAATACAGGAAGGTCAGTTGAACCAGAACTGTGATCATTTCCAGTTTGCAGATTTGCTTGAATCAATTGATTATGGATAATTCCTTTTGTCCAACATTATCTTTGATTGAGTTGAATACTTATATGGTGTATTGACATCCGGGTATGTTTATCCACAGATGGCAGCACCAAGAATTCAGTTGCCTAATGGATGGGTGTTCTCAATGTGCACCGGGCAAGCCGGTTTCCCGGACGTGTTTGTTAGGTTGCTTCGCCAGTTTGGCTACCAGGTGTTGCCTAGCTATTGGGGCAAGAAGTTCCAAGAAAATGGTATGTGGAGTTGCACCATCTACGTCGATGTACCTGCTGGTCCACCGCACCTTGGATGGGCTCCATACTCCATCAAGATCAAAGGGTTGATATTAGAGGAAACATGGAGCTACGCCGCAAGCATTGCCATAGGGAGGTTTTGCAAACTTCATTACCGTAATCTGGTGGGTACTCCATATGAGTTCTTTCCAGTTAACGGCAGGGCTTCTGAGGCCTAGTCAACCCGCTTGCTTGCGGAGGTGGGCGAGCACGGTGAAACATCTGCAACAGCTTTAGCGGTGTACGCATACGCATCACATCGCGAGAAGGGAAATCAAAGGGCATGCATAAAAGAATTGACGGGCAATCTGAAGCAAGCTTTCGAGCGAATCACTTTGAGAGGGCAAATGACAGACTCAACCATCGTTTGAACCTTAGGGAGAATCAATGGCATGACGTTGTTATGGATTTAGCCGCATCTCGCCAGGAGACTCTAGAGATGGAAATTGACTTAGAGGCGAGCCTATGCTATGGACACCAGCGGGACACCCAGTTGGACGCGGTGACTGCAGATCGGGATCAATCCAGAGTAGAGGCTCAGACCTGGAAGACCAGCTGTTAGCAGGCTCAACAGGAGAACGAGGCTTGCGGGATGTTTATGGTACAGACGGATTGGCAAACTATGATTGCCAAAAGGATGTCACTTTTGAACGAGGCATCATCTTCTGCTCCAGCACCCATACCAGTGGTGCCTAATCCTGAGGATGACGAGGAGGAAGAAGATCCTCAGGAGATCGAGTTTTATGAGTAGAGGGCCGTGTTGATATACTTATCACTTTAGGCCGAGTGTAATAATGAGCAGTAAACACCACGTGTGTTGTGTGACTTTATGAGTCTTGTTCTAGATAGTAGCGAGGTATGTGTACGATTACATGGACATGACGACTTGTGGTGCCCAAGCATAGATGAGACGACTTCTTTAAATGAAGTCTATCTATTTTTGGAGTTCTATTGTAAACTTGGGCCCAAGATAATATAGATTGTATAAAGTTTGTGCTTTATCAATATATGTGAATGTTATGCATCATCTATTGTTACCTACCGCATTACTATTTATATGGAAGGATGAACTTAAGGCAGTGAGACTTATGGTGTGAATCGTTGTATTGCAGCATGGTGCATACACGTGCAGCCCCAGAAGTGGGAGGCTCAAGTGGAGGGCAGGGGGATGGCACACCACCCCCGGGGCAGAGTACGCCTCAAACGCAACCACCTCCACCACCTCCGCCCACACTTCCGAGGAGCCTCGCGGAGGTTCTCGCTGCAGTACTCGGCTCGCGCGATGAGCAAACCGAGCTATTGCGGACTCTGGTGCAGCACTCATCCCGTCAAGGGGGATGACAGAATGATGGACCGTGTCAGCAATATCAGAGTTCCTATTATGATTTCTCATCGACACATCCACCGGTCTTCAGAGAGGCCGATGAACCGTTGGATGCGGATAATTGGCTCCGCTCCATTGAAGGGAAGTTCGGCTTACTCGAGGTAACCGAACAGCAGAAGGCGCTGTTTGCAGCGCAGCAACTGCAGGGGTCTGCCGACGCATGGTGGGCCAATTACCTTGCCGCACGCCCCGCATGCCATGTCGTAAGCTGGGCCAAATTCCGGGAGGCGTTCCGCGCCTACCACATCCCTCCCGGGATTATGAGAAGGAAGCTTCAAGAGTTCTTGGAGCTAAGGCAGGGAGGAAGGAGTGCATACGAGTACTCCAAAGCATTCAACCACTTGGCCCAGTACGCTCAGGACCAACTGAATACCGAAGATCGGAAGCGCGAATGCTTCTAGCGGGGTTTGAACCCCAAGTTGAAGGACAAGCTTGTCCTGTTCAACCGCGGCAGCTTCAACGACATCGTCAATGCCGCTATCATGCAGGAGGACGCTACGCGCGAGCTGTCCTCAGACAAAAAGAAGAGGAGTGCTCCGCAGGGCAGCGGAGGTGGTGCTCCTCAGAAGTACCGTATGGTGTATCGATCACCATCCAGCCAGAGGTGGCAACTACCATCACGACCACCAGTGTTAAGTGGTCGCCAGTTCAGCAACTTCGGATCCCGACCGCAGCAACAAGAGGGGATGATCCCATGTGCACTTCCACCTCCACCACGTGCACCGGGAATCCGTCCTCCCATTCGTACTGGCCAAACCCCGTACACGTGTTTCACGTGTGGGCGCACGGGACACTTCGCCAAGGACTGCCCTCAGAATCGACAAGGCGGCGGGCAATCATCCTACCAGGGGCCCAACCAACCCCGCAACCAGCCCAAGAAGCCAGCCACCAGAATCGGCAACGTCCACCACCTCGCCATCGAGGACGTTCCGAAAGGCGCACCCGTGCTCACGGGTACGTTCTCTATCTTCAGTCATCCCGTAGTCATACTCTTTGACTCCGGAGCTTCACACAATGTCATTAGTAAATCTTTTGTCATTAAAAGTCAATTGCCTGTTATATCCACCAAAACTCCATATGTGATTAGCACTCCAGCCGGGAAAACAGTAACAAATGAATTGGTTCCTGGGATACCACTAAACCTAGATGGAACCATATATCTTACTTCACTTCTGATACTAGAGCATCAAAAATTAGATGTCATCTTGGTAATACATGGTTGCAATACCATGGTGCTATTCTAGATCTGGTCCCTCAAAAAATATATCTAAACTCTCCACGCCATCAACCACAAGTTCTCAATCTTGAGAACATCATTCCTTTGGAACCATCTACTCATAATACCGAAGTTATTGAACTTAATGATATTTCAGTAGTATGTGAGTACCCCGACCTATTCCCTGAAGATCTCCCTGATATGCCCCCATAAAGAGATATAGAGTTTAAGATTGAGCTTGCACCGGGAATAGTGCCAACCTCAAGGCCACCCTACAAGATGGCACCAAGGAACTTGCAAAACTTAAGGAACAGTTAACTGAACTCGATGACAAAGGTTTCATTCGTCCAAGTTCGTCACCATGGGGTTGTTCTGCACTGTTCATAGAAAAGAAGGACAAGACCTTGAGACTTTGTGTAGACTATCATGCACTCAATGTTGTCACTATCAAGAACAAGTATCCACTACCGCGCATTGATATTATTTTTGATCAATTGGTGGGTGCTAAGGTATTTTCGAAGATGGATCTTCGTTCTGGTTATCATCAGATTAGGATCCGACCAGAAGATATACCAAAGACAACATTCTGAACAAGGTATGGACTGTATGAGTACCTTGTTATGTCTTTTGGATTGACCAACGCACCGGCTCATTTCATGTATCTCATGAACTCGGTGTTTATGCCCGAATTGGACAAGTTTGTCGTGGTTTTCATCGATGACATACTTGTGTATTCAAAATCCGAAGAAGAACATGCTCAACACTTTCGTATCATGCTTCAACAATTACGGGACCATCAGCTATATGCTAAGTTCAGCAAGTGTGAATTCTGGATCAGCCAAGTGCCATTTTTAGGGCACATCATATCAGAAGAAGGGATTGCAGTTGATCCCAGCAAGATCAAGCAAGTCCTCAAATGGGAGGCTCCAAAGTCTGTGCATGAAGTCCGAAGTTTCCTGGGTTTAGCAGGATATTACCGGAGGTTTATACCCAATTTCTCCAAGATAGCTAAACCAATGACCGAACTTCTGAAGAAAGGGCAGAAGTATGTATGGACTGAGACATGTGAGGCAGGTTTCAAAGCAATGGTGAAACACCTTACAACGGCACCAGTTTTAGCCCAACCAGACACAACCAAATCATTTGATGTCTATTGCGACGCATCTAGGATTGGTTTAGGTTGTGTGTTGATGCAAGAGCGAAGAGTGATCGCGTGTGGATCACGGAAGCTCCGGAACCATGAGCAGCACTACCCGACTTATGATATTGAGCTCGCTGCTGTGGTACTGGCATTGAAGATGTGGAGGCATTATTTACTGGGTAATCTAGTACACCTATATACTGATCACAAGAGCTTGAAATACATTTTCACCCAGAAGGATTTGAACATGCGACAACGGAGATGGTTAGAGTTGATCAAGGACTATGAAATTGAGATCCACTACCATCCAGGCAAGGCAAACGTAGTCACAGATGCTCTGAGCCGCAAGTCCCATATCAACAATCTTTCCATTACCTCGATGGAAGGAGAAGAAGAACCGAGTCTCTACTTGGTTCCATATGGGGCACTCTACAATCTCGCTCTCATTCCTACCATCAGGGAGGATATTATGGCAGCTCAGAAGGCAGACAAGGGGATGTCGCATATTCGGCAAAGAATGAAGAAGGGGGAGATGAAATGTTTCCGAAGTGACGATGAAGGTACCCTCTTGTTTAACAACCGTATAGTGGTACCCCGAAACATGGAACTTTGGAGGAAGATACTGGATGAAGCTCATTTATCCAAGTATTCCATTCATCCGGGAAGCAACAAGATGTACCAAGATTTGAAAAAGAAATTCTGGTGGACACGGATGAAGAGGGAAGTAGCTAAATACGTATCCGAGTGTGATACGTGCCGGCGAGTGAAGGCCGACCATATGAACCCAGCCGGACAGCTTCAACCCTTAAGCATCCAGGCATGGAAATGGGAGGATATCAGCATGGATTTCATTGTGGGTTTACCTCTCACTCTCCAAAAACACGATTCAATCTGGGTGATAGTTGACCGACTAACTAAGACGACGCATTTCATTCCCATCAATACCAACTATCATTCATCATGATACGCGGAGTTATATATTGCCAGAATCGTATGCCTCCACGGAGTACCCCGCACCATCATCTCCGATCGTGGAGCAGTATTTGTTTCGCGATTCTAGGAGCATCTCCACGATGCGCTAGGAACCAAGTTGATTCGGAGCTCGGCTTATCATCCTCAGACCAATGGTCAGACCGAACGAGTGAATCAAGTACTAGAAGACATGCTTCGCGCCTGTGTCATCCACCATGGTAGGAATTGGGATGATCATCTACCATTGTTGGAATTTTTGTACAACAACGGGTACCAGGCAAGCATCCAGATGGCTCCATATGAAGCTCTTTATGGCCAGAAGTGTCGCACACCCTTGACTGGTCGAATCTGGGGAACGAGTGGTATATGGCATCGACTTAATAAAAGAAGCTGAAGAGCAAGTTCGCACTACTCAAGCCAATCTCAAAGCTGCTCAGTCTCGTCAGAAGAGCTATGCGGACAAACGACGGCGACCACTTCACTTCAACGTGGGGGATTCTATCTATCTTTGTGTGTCCCCTATGAAAGGTATCCATCGATTCGGAGTGAAAGGGAAGCTAGCTCCACGTTTTATTGGGCCATTCGCAATCCTGGAACAATGCGGACCTGTGGCATATCAATTGGAGTTAGCATCGTCACTTTCAGGAGTTCACAATGTTTTCCACATTTCCCAGTTGCGGAAATGTCTTAAAACTCCCGCTGATGTCCGTATAGAAGATTTGGAAGCTCTCCAACCAGATCTCACGTATTCCGAGCATCCAACTTAGATCGTCGATGAGAAGGCTCGCACCACAAGAAGCCACACCTTGCGTTTCTACAAGGTCTTGTGGAGCAACCACAAGAGAGAAAACAATGGAGTCCACATATATCCATTCCATTCATGTGCATAAGGATTTTTTTTGTCAAATTGTTTGTTCTATAAGTCTCTCATAGTTTCAAGTTCTTGACTTAGTAATATATGAATTGCAATATGTGCCAAATTTATCCCTATCAAGCTCCAGATATAGCCATATTTAGTATAGGGACAAAATTGGCAAAACATGCCAAGGTGACGTTCAAAACAATTTGAGAGATTTGAGAGCTTCAAAATGAGAGATAAAGGCAATTGTTTCTTTGACTTTCCGAATATAGCAGATCATCAAATCATTTCGGAAGGGGAAGATTCAAGGAAACTACATTCCAACCATTCCACTCTTCAGACACCCAAGTTTGATGTGGTAGCCACATTCCACAAAGGGAATTCATGAATTGAGGTATGAATGAAATATCTGGTATCCTCTTTTCTATCTTATAGCAAATTTATGACAACAATTAGTTCTTCTCCTTGCCTTCACTCAAGGATGAGCAAATGACTAAGTGTGGGGAAGTTTGTTGACGTTCCTCATAATGTGCATAAAAGTGAAACACAACGTAGTTGTAGGGTTAAAACCTAACCAATTCCACAAGTGTCAGTGTTTATTTGTATGCAGGTGAATTTAGACCAAAAATACCAAGACATGAAGGGAGTAATCCATTAAATTTGATTTTGATTTATCAGGCGATGCGACGTGTCATCACATGGATTAATGGCCCACAAACAGAAGTATCCGAGACCATCCAATGGTGTAGCACCCATATAGGATGGGACCCACCTAGCAGAGACCTAGAGAGAGCACAGCTCCAACGGAGCTATGACCAGATCGGCCGACCTCCCTAGTCGCCCGCCTAGGAAGTGGCGCCAAACTCAGTCAAATGCCACGTGTTGGCTCCTCCCGGCTTGAAGAAGTCAGTGGTGACTGATTTGCACGCAATTGGTGGCGAGAACCAACAATTCTCCACCTATAAATAGCATCCCACACCTCACTTCACACACACATAAAAAGTTGAGAATAAAATACCACTCCAATGGTTTAGAGTAGTCCTAGAGGCTGCCAAGTATAAGGGGAGTGTGGTGAAGAGTCTAGGAGAAGGAGGCTTGGGCTTGTCAAGTCACTCTTCTACACTTGTACCCCTACAAAGGTGTTATTCAAATCAAGTAAGCCTTTGTGAATTCATTTCAAGTTTGATTTCCAATTCAAGGTAGTTTGCACAAGTAGTTACTTGTGGGTTGATTGCTTTAATTTATTAAAGGCTCTAGTTGTAGCTTTGTGTTCGAAACAACTAGAGTAGTGATTTAGAATGTACGCGTAGTGCTTAGTTTAGAAATCGCTAGTGAATTTCTCGTAGACCCACATATTGAAGTGGTAGGAAGTAGGTGGTGATATCCCTATCTTTCCTTAGTAGTCCTCCACGTTCGGCTATGCCATAGGCTCTTGTTGGGAGTCGTCCTAGTATTGCTAGGGGTAAACCCGTACCCAAACCAAGCAGCTAATGCATATTCCTTTGAATTAGAATCAATACTTTGTATTCCTCTCTCTTCCTTGTCTACCAAACAACTTTGTGTCCTTGGATGAATTAGTTCATAATATTAGCACACACGTTCTTTGTATTCGATACCCCCGGGAATACTCTTTAAGGGGAAGTTCTACATGACAGTTTCCGTGCGCTTGCGGATTTTTATTTGTGACGTAAGAAACATCAACAACTTCACGCTCCAAGCCAATGGCCCAGAATACCCTTCGTGAGTTCTCTGCTCCCTCTGCTGGTAATGTACCTACTAGGACCAATGTCACCACAGGAGATGTGAACTTCGAGATCAAGACTGGCCTAGTCACCATGGTGCAGGCTAACCCCTTCTGTGGGAAAGCCAACGAGGATGCCAATGCTCACACACAACAATTCCTTAAGATTTGTAGCACTTTTAAGATCAAAGATGTCACACCTGATGCCATCCGTCTTTGACTATTTCCTTTCTCCCCCATTGGGAGAGCGCACCAGTGGTTCTATGTGAACCGAAGTGCTATAAACACTCGGGAGCAGTGTTCTATAGCACACCTCCCAAAATTCTCCCCGTTGGGAGAAACCAATGCCCTACGTGGAAGGATTTAAATCTTCTAGCAAGAACCCAAGGAGTCCATTCCCGAGGCATGGGAGAGGCTGCAGGAGTACATCCTGGCCTGTCCCAACCAAGGGATGGATGATTAGCTCCTCATCAAAAACTTCTACAACGGGTTGACTCCGTCAGCCCGTGACCAAGTAGATGTTGCTGCTGGAGGAGCCGTCTTCTCACTTATGGTGCCCAAAGCTAAAAAGTTTTTGAGAAGATAGTTTCCAACATGGATTGGAGTGATGAGCGTCCCCAGCCCTGTGACACCCTGTTTCGAAAATAAACCAAGTGTGATGCATATGTGTACCCAGGATGCTCAACACACATACACAAGTGATTCACAAATGATAAACAAATATAAGCATGTCTTGAATAATAATACTAATAATAGTATCTTACTACAAACCAAATAGTCTCGAATACAAGCTCTAAAATATTGTAGCGGAATATACTAAACACTAAAGACTCCAACTGCACAGGCAAGCTTGGGTATCACGCACGCTTAGAACTCCTCAAAGACTTTCTGGTACTCCTCATTGACTCATGCGTTGGGGGAATAGAAAGGGTGAGCACGTGTCATACCTAGCAAGTGTGGGAAAGTATGACTTGTAGCTTAAACAAGGAATTATATTAAAAAGGCTAATTGCATAAAAGTACATTCAAAACAGTTGGAAATGCAATAATACGATCATTAAGTGTGGTCCTTTCCAAAATAACCCAAATAATATTAATTTCAACTTAAGTCACTAATACCAGCAATAATAGTCCATAATCAACTCATAACTGCTAATCTGACTCAATTTCATTGATTCCATATACCGAAGAAAATTACTAAATCAATACTAACTCCTAATTCAATTCCAGCCATTAAACCATGTTCAAGGTCCAAAACTCTAATCATGTGAGGGTCCAGGTTGCTCATAACCGGGAGCACGGCTATCATGATAGTTTTTAACACACTCTGCAGAGGTTGTACCACTTTACCCACAAGTTTGTGATTTCATCACCTTTTGATGACTACGGAACCTCTTTCATGACGTCTCACACTTCCTTTGGTGTGTTACCAAGAGGTCACAAAATAGCCTTTAAAAAGTGATTACTAGCATATTTGGACCCCACTGAGGTTTCGCCGGTGGTGATGCCTCCAACAAAGCACATCCAACCAAGGGCCCCCTCTTGAGCCATTCAGATCCCAGGGTAGTCCCACCATCACTACAAACCATCCGACTACCCCTTCCCCGAGCTTTCCTAATGGTGCAAATAGTACTGGCAATACACTAATTAGTCAGCTAAACCACACCCATACTTGGCCCTGGGGTGGCACTATGAATCATGTGGGGACTGGGTCCACACAATCCAAGAATCGCAGAGGGTGGTGACGTGCGATGCGGCACCCAACAGCACACACGAAAAGAATATGACAAAATACAAAGTTTTATTTATATAAATAGCGGAAGTCTTTTACAATACTTAATATACACCAGAAGATAATACCCATAGCTAAACTCTCAGCCTAGCTATGCAAAAGTGCAGTCGTCCAGCCCGGGGACACTACACACTAGCAGCACACAATTTCACGGCGACGTGCAGGGCTCCCACTCAGTAGTATAACCCGACGGGGGCATCGCCTCGTCTTCGGGCCCTTCCTCATACGTCTCACCTGCAACAACTTAATATAGAAACCGTGAGCACGAAGGCTCAGCAAGACTTAACCGTCTCACCTAAACATGGAACTCTACATGCAGGGATACTTAACATAGGAGTATACATAGCAGTAAATGACTAGCCTACATGTTGATCCTTCATTTTCAAGTTATTAACAGCAGCTTACAAGTTGAATAATAGTAACTTTAGTGAGCATATTTGACAGCAATCATAGTTGCAAAGAAATTATAAATCAATAAATAATATTCTCCTAACTTCTTCAGTATTTACTATGTCACAGCACAGTGAACAATCGCCACTCAAATAACCGTGAGGGACGGTGATTGGAATCAGTAGACACCCGGATAACACGTCACATACACCCATTTTGAAAGTGGAGCGAATCACACTTCAATACTATGTTGTATGCAACAACCTTTCAAAGGAAACCTGATAGGGAAAGATGAGTCACGATCTTCCGAATGATAATGGATAAGTCAATTGATGTAGATCTCGACGTTGATGATTCGAGACTCTCGAGTAGAACACGAAAAAACCCTGCAATCACTACACCACCACTCTGTTGGTAATCAACCATGCTGCACACGATTTACCTCACCAAGAAGGCTAATCACTACAAGTGCAACCGAGAACACAAGCAAGAACGTAGAAGACACGATCTAAAATCATGAAGTTTGGGTTTCACAAACCGTAGAACGGTGATATTATTAATCTAAGCAAAACCTAATTGTTCATGACGGCTACTATGGAGTATATATAGGTGGTAGGACGTCCATGGGGGTTTTGGGGTCGTGACCTAACCCTAAGACACGAAAATAATGGACTTAGACTTGATACAATGCCCAATGGTCCAATACGGTGGCGCAGCACCCTGACAGATTCTGAACTCAATTTTGTTTCGATGTTTCCCGTTGACTCAGAATGAGTTTTGACATCATACCAGCCGCATTGGAAAGTTTATTCTATCCCCTTTCCGTGCATATGTAGAACGTCCAAAACGGAGATCGTATGCATCCTGGACATCCGTTTTAGTGTGAACTGCTTCTGGACTCCGACTTGGACACGATTTTGAGTTTGGCTCGGTGTCCATCTTCTTTGAACGAATTCTCTGGTCCTCCACGTCCCTAGATCTTACTCCAATTACTTCTTGAACTTCTCCATGGATGCTAATCACAATTAAGTCATTACGTAGCAATCTATTCTCAAAAACATATAAGAACGAGCTCACCTCTGGAATTAATTGGTGTGTGTGAATTCTATTGATTGCATCTTGTATGTTGAATGGAGTGTTGTGTATATCCATAGGAGTGATGCCCTCATCATCCTCCCCTTCTTGAACTAGAGTCGTCCTTGACTCAAGTTCATCTTCTCGCATGTGTGGGTCCATACGTGTAAAATCCCACTTTTTCCTTTTATGTGAAGTTCAACTCCATGTGGTTTATCAAACATAATGGAGGTCAATAATTGCGCACATAAACTTGACCTCACTAAAAAGTTTTCTTTCTACTCATGTTTTAATCTTATCAACATGAGGACTGGACTTCACCCTAACCCTAGAACATTTTAAATAAACCTTTCTACAAAGTTGGGAAGTTATTGATTGCAATGGCTAGGGCAAATTATATGGCAGCAATATAAAAATCAAAACAAATGTAATTTGATTATGTTGCTATGCATATTGGGCCCTGCCAAAAAGATTCAAATCCAAGGCTCCAAATTTTTACTTGGACTCTTAAATATATAAATAGCTTCTCAGAAAGTTTTCAAGATTTTTGAAGTACATCTTCCATTTTTTGGACACGTACAAAGGATTCATTTCGCGTCGACATCAAATTTAGCTTTACACTAAACTTTGCCCAAATCAACCCCCAATTTTTCCTAAGGCCTTTTATGGTTCAGGGGACTTCGTTTCAAAGTTTGGAGATTTATGGACCTCAGATACTATTTATTTCAATAAGGTTTATACCCATATTTGAATTCAAATTTGAATTTGAATCTGATGCAAACTATGTCCAAATTGAAATCTGATTGCTGGATTGGATTCCCCATATTTTTCTTAGCCTACCTGTAAATTTTGGGAATTTTTGGACAATGTTTAAGCTAGAATTTAGAGGAAGGGATAAGGGAGAGAGGTGGGGCCCACAAGTCAGTCGGTGAAACCGTTTCACCGCCTCTGTTTTCTTTCCCCGGGCGACACCGCGACGTTGCATGCCGCCAGCGCGCCGTCGGCCGTTGGTCGCCTCCAGCTGCCCCCTGCGTCCTTATCTACCGCGGTGAAGGCTATAAAGCCACCCCCCGTCGGCCGAAGTCCATCACCCATTCACTTTTCACCGCGCCGCTCCGTTTCATCACCGCCGCGATCACCCCCGTGCCACTCGACGCCGCGCAATCTCGCTGTAGATAAAAGCATCATCATCCTCTACGGTCTATAGCAAAAAGGTGCGCAACGACCTCGTGCAGCTTCTGGTTAAGCTTGAATTCCTATCGTGCATCCTAGCTCCTGTATTCCTTAAAATCCCGAAGCGCTTTTATAACGTTGAGGCTAGGTCATCGGTTTAATTCCGATTGTATGCACAAAATCTCTTTGATCCAGTTAGATGACATGATCTATGTAGCCTAGCGCACCTTCCCTCCAAAAATAAGAAGGAACCATCGACTAATTAGCAAGTTCTTTGAGTTTTCCCCTTCCGCCATTGTTAGAGCTTGGTTCACCGTCGACTTCGGTATTGCCGGCTATGGCACGAGCTCTAGACCCTCCTAAGACCTTTCCCATGCCTCCATGATGTTTCTCGAGCTTTCAAACGAGAGATTTAGCTAGGGAATCGAGGATCTCCACTTCACCGAAACCCTAACCTCCGCCGCCGCCGTCGGGAATGGTTTTCCGATCACTCCTCGCCGTCGGGAGTTGGTCCATCGTATTTCCCGTGCAAAAATATGGTGGAGCGGCGAGTCCCGAGGCCTCCCGTGGGCCGGAAGTCATCGCCGGCGAAAGCGCCGCCGCGCGCCGGTGAGAACACCGCCACCCGAGCCGTGGACCGAGGTTGAAGACGACCGGGTTCGCGAGTCCCACTTGCCAGTGAGTGAAAAAGGCACAGTATCAGTCTGTGGCTAGGGATTTAGTGCGGCACGTGGGAATCTTTATAATCCCCGGTGTGTCTAGCCCCTGATTGGATGATTTTAAATCCAGTGGGCCCTAGCGCCAAATTTAAAAGTTGAAATTTCCCCTTTGGTGCAGAACCATTTCCAAAGTTTAAAAATCAATATCTCTCTGTAGAATGCTCCAAAAATATTCAAATAAATTTTGTTTGAAATCCCTTCAGCTCTAGTTTCTATCAGTACCAATTAGGTTCTGTGAAACTCACAGTTAAATTCTGTATAAAACAATCTTCCTAAATGCAAATGCAATTTTTCAAATCAACTTGCCACTGGGAAAATACCCAAAATTCACATAAGATGCATTGTGCTATTCTTGACTACCAGAAAGAGTTTGGGAGCCATTGTGCCTGTATAACCCTTTGTATAGTTCAACTACCGTTTTCTGTTATTGAATTTTTACAGATGTTCAGTTGCTTTAATATGTCTCAAATTTGGACTGAACCTTCCCTTAGTCATACACTAGTTCCTATAAAAATCTTGGATTTAATTGACCTACTATCCTAGTCCTAATTCAGTTACAAACTGAATATTGATTAAAAAGCTAAAAATTCAATTATAAGATAATTCCAAAAATTCTTGCCAACTTAGAAATTAAATAACTCCTTCACCAAAGCTTAGAAATTTATGAAACAAATTTGCTAGAACCAGTACAACTTCCTATATCATGATTATCAACTGGCAGCTATGTTCAAGCTACAGTTTCTTCTCAAAAATATTTGGAAGTTTAATACTTGCCATAATTTTAGAGACGACAATATACTTTGATCATCTCCTGTTCATTGCAAGAGCTTCTATCATATTCCCTAGTATCTACCATCAAAGTTCTAAAGCCAATTAAGGTCCCTATCATAACATGATCACCATAGATTAAATTATGGTCTTGGTAATAATTATTTTTCAAAGTCATTCATATACATGTTATATGCATATCGTATAGTGACCGAAGTCAAGGAGGAACCAGAAGCCTTGGAAGAGCACCTTACAGATATTAACCCCGACTCTAACCTGCAACCAGGCAAGCCCCGGTTTGCATTTAAGTCATTTATAAAAATTTTCTTTATCACTATGATGAGTAGTATATGAATTATGCATTACGTTGAGGATGATTGAAAACTCTAGATGCATGACCCAAAAATCCCATTGGATAACTGGGTAGGTTAATCACTCAACGTGTAGAATTGCTATGCTAATGTAGTAGGTAAATCGGTAGAAGTCGAGTAGTTGGAATCTACTCGTGAGATAGAAATTTACATGCATCTACACTGGGATAACATTTATAGAAAATAACTGTTACATCTAAAACTCGAGAACGGTCAGAGATGGATAGGAAGCGACAAGACGTGGTCTTGGTCGCGTAGCTCTGACTGGTCAGTTAAGGCTCGTTTGTATGCGGCCCCTTCGGACAAGCTTGAATTGTACCGACAACATAATGGACATATGGAATCCAGTAAACTGATGTAACTCAATAACTGGGGTGTCGAGGACCATTAACTCACCATCGATAGGGGTGGGTTGATGACAGTAAGGTGTAAATCGGTCGATGGACACATGAGGTGTTCCGTGCGGAGACCTTCTGTTTGCGGAGGTGAGACGGGCTCGACGTTCGGGTTTCTTGTGAAAGGTGGCCATATACGCCTAGTACTGAAGTGTTATGTAGGTAGAAGTGTACTCGCTGACACTTCCGAACGACGTATGTGTCGTGTTGTCCGGGTGTGTCCTGATTGCAATCACCGTCCCTCGCGGTAATAGAGTACAACTTGTTCACTGCGTCGTGACGTAGTAAATACTAAAGAAGTAAGAAAAATATATTGTATTGAATTAGAATTGCTTTGCAACCTTGTATGATTTAGAGATAGTCACATTAAAGTTTACAGCTTCCCCATACTTTAGCTGTAATAGCATTATGTGCTCTGGGCATGTCATATCATCGACAAAGCTTTTCTTGTTTAATTGTGGAGTCCATGATGTGTCGTGCTTGGAGAATGTCATTTGCGACTTAAAACCTGATCATAAGGGTCCACTTGTAGGCGAGTCATTTATGCTTCACCTTACTTATGCTTAGTGTCCACCCTTGTATATGTCTAGTGAGACGGGTTAGTCTTGTTGAGCCTTATGCTCACGTTTGCAGTTAACGAGTTTTTGCAGGTTATACAATTGATGAAGGGTTTGATGATGAGGCTGCACCCCCTCCAGGGTATACAACCGAATGGGAACCCTGCACGCCGCCGTGAGTTGCGTGTTGCTAGTGCGAAGTATCCAGGGCATGGATAACTTTGCTTTTGCATAGCTAGTGCTGAGAGCGTAGCTATGATATATATATATTTCTTTCCTTCCACTAGTATTGTAAAAACTTACGTTGTAAGATAAATAAAAGACTTCGCCTTGTATTTTATTCTCGTTCTGTTCTTGTATACTGTTGGGTGTCGCATCGCACGACACAACCCAATGAGATCCTCGAATGTCGGGATTCCGGTCCGCACAGACATGGTATCAGAGCCAGGTTGGGAAAAGTGTACTTGAAAAGAACATATTCTCAAAAAAAAATTAGGATATGAGTGAGGAATTAGCTATATGCCCTTATAAGGAGTATTATTAGTATAAGATATAAAGGTGGTAAACTAACTATGTGTTATTATATTCTGTAATGACGCTCCGACGTCAGTTAAGAGGTAAGGTACGCCACCGAGAGCGGATCAATCTCGGTAAATTCAGCATACAAGAAATGGTATGTAAAATTTACGTGGCTTGGCACGGGAATTTAAAAGGAGTCTCTGAAGCTTTCAATGTTTCTGAGAACCTATGACACGCGGTACCCCAGTGTGACACAAAATTAGTGGGAGCCCCCGTCGGGTGGTGTATAACCCGATAGTATGCCTCTCTAGAACCATTCATGTTCTATGGGAGCATGCAAAACACGTATGCCCGAGTGTGTATAAGCCGGATTGTACGTGAGTCTTTGCTGTAGAGACGTATTTACAGCCATGTACCTCGAGACATGACCTCGCTCGAGGGCGACTCACACCAGAGTCGTATGCATTTATTTTCATATGTATTATTGTGACTGCCTGTCGTGCTTCCCCGTACCACCCTTGAGGTGTGAAAGTGTGAAAGGGGATTGTTTGTATTTTGCAGCATTAACTACAGTAGAAGACCGTGTAGAAACCGTTTGCGAGAGAACGATATAGGAACCACCTATAGACGTAACCAGATATACCGGATAGAATTTTCTTTGGTGAGATACGTAGTACCGTCAGTATCAAACATGATGCTAGACCATCCCCAACAACAGAATGGATGCATAATGTTTTGGAAAGTCCAAATATCAGATTCTGGTAGGTTTGGACTCCGTAAAAAGGGACTCCGACTCGATAAGGTAGATAGAATCAAGATTCTTGATTTCTGGCAGAAGTGGCTCGACTTCGCCGGGTTGTAATCTTGGTAATCATATAGATAACATAAGGGTATCATATATGGGTAGAAAGATCGTGAAGACCTCTACAACTTCTCTGTTGACCATCAGGGCAGAAGAGTTTGATAGTCTGTTGAAATTTGGAGTATACTAAAACTGCTCCAGACGACCCAACCATTGTACCAGTTCCAGAAATATTGCAATAACTCACTGTAGAAACATCTTCTGCCTTATTGTGACACATATCTGAAAAGGGCAGAGGCAGATATACAGGTTTTATGTTTAGAGTTTTTCCTAATTCGAATTTGAGTCAAATCAAATTTGGAAGTCAAAACAGTGGACTGCAGGACTGCTGGTGCAAACCAGTCAGTTCAACTTCTTAGTTTGGATAGTTATAACTTTTAATACAGAATAGTGACATAGTCAAATATATACATTTATGGAAAGCTTAGGAAGTCCTCTATCAACTTTCTTTTGTATTCATGATCAAATTCTGGGTATAGCAGCGTCTAATTCCATTTGTCGCAAACTTTGTTCTGGCAGTCCAGAACTTGGAACAGTTTGCCCCTATTGTGAATTCGCACGCAATACCTGTATAACAAACTTTTTCAGGGGATAGCTCTTTTACTTCTGGATTTTTAACTTGATGTTATAAAAAGTTTCTTTTGTCATTACCTCAAAATATTGTCATGATATCCCTGTATAAATTGTGGACATCACTACATATACAGGGGAGGTTCTGTCAAAATTTCCAAAAAATATGGGTCAACTTAAAACCTGTATAGATTCTATTTCCTATCTCACTTGTAGCTGTATGAGTACAATCTGGAAATATTGGAAAGTATACTACAACTTTGGTATTAAACTTCGCTTTTGATTCTGACAAGTCCTGTATGAAACTGTGGTGTTTCTACAGGAAGATGGCAGCAGAGATGATCCAACTACCTAACGGTTGGGTGCACGCAACATGCACTGGTCAAGGCGGGTTTCCAGATTTATTTGTAATGCTGATAAGCCAGTGCGGATATGAGGAGGTGCCTAGCTATTGGGGAAAATAATTCCATGACAACAGGGTGAAGAGGTGTGTCAGCTATGTCGACGTGCCTGCTGGTCCACAAAACAACGGATGGGCCCCCTTTTCCATCAAAACAAGGGGTGTTCTGTTGGAAGAAACTTGGAGCTTCACCGCAAGTGTTGCTATGGGGAGGTTTTGCAAACTTCACCATCATCAGCTAGTGGGTACTCCGTATGAGTTCTTTCTGGTCAGCGATAGAGCTGCTGAAGGGTGAGCTAACCGATTGATCGCCGATTATGATCTCCGCGGTGGAACATCAGTGACAGCCTTAGCGGTGTATGCATCGGCATCACGTCGCGAAAATGGCACCCAGAAGGCGTGCATTAAGGAGTTGGTGGATAATCTGAGGGAAACCATGATTCGAGGGGATCATTTTGAGCGTGAAAATAAATTGCTTAGAACCTCGATCGCTCCTCTCAACCAACGTCTCCGTTTCAAAGAAGAGCAGTATGAGTTAATTGCTCAAGACCTGTAAGAAGCTCGTGGAGCAACTCAAGAGATGGAAATTGAGTTAGAAGCAAGCTTAGTTGATGTGCACCAGCTTGGTACTCAGTTGGGCATGATGACTGAAGATCGAGATCGGTCCAGGGCGGAGGCTCAGGACTGGAAAGCCAGCTGTGAACAGGCCCAGCAGGAACCTGACGGTTTTAGGATGTTTATGGTGCAGGCTGATGTACAAGGATTGGCTGCCACAAAAGCATCGATAATGGGTGAGGCAGTAGCTTCTACTTCAGCACCCATACCCTGCCCAATCCTGGGGATGAAGAAGAGGATCCCGAGGAACTTGAATACGTCGAGTAGGACGTATTGAAGTGGGATGTGGCAGCACTTCTGCCGACACGGGGCAACATATAGTTTAATAGTTGCTCGTGTTTTTCTTTTGTGACCATGTTTGTGTCATATTAAGAGTAGTGGTGTTTATGTCTAAGATGACAAGATGTGTACGACATCTCATGGGGACCAAGTATAGTAGAGGTGTATTTCCATAGCTGGAGTCCATCATTTTGGAGTTTACTACTTTAAACTTGGTCAGAGATAATATATCTTGTATAAAGCTTGTACTTTATCAATATATGTTGATGTTGTATATTATCTATCGTGGTCTACCGCATTACTATTTATATGGAAGGATGAACTTGGGGCAATGAGACTTATGGGGTAAATCGTTGTATTGCAGCATGGTGCATACACGAACAGCCATGGAAGTGGGAGGCTCAAGTGGAGGGCAGGGGGATGACACACCACCCCGGGGCAAAACACGCCTCCAACGCAACCACCTCCACCACCTCCAACTACACTTTCCAGAAGTCTCGCGGAGGTTCTCGCAGCAGTACTTGGCTCGCGCGACGAGCAAACCGAGTTGTTGCGGACCCTTGTACAGCACTCGTCCCGTCAAGGGGGGCGACATGCTGATGGGCCACATCAGTCACATCCGAGTCCCTACTCGGATTTTGCATTGACGCATCCGCCGGTCTTCAGAGAGGCCGACGAACCTTTGGCGGTGAACAACGGGCTCCGCACCATTGAAGGAAAGTTCGGTTTACTCGAAATAACCGAACAACAGAAGACACTATTTGCAGCTCAGCAAATGCAGGGTTGTGCGGGTGCGTGGTGGGCAAACTACCTCGCCGCACGCCCCGCAGGCTATGTCGTGAGCTAGGAAGAATTCCGGGAGGTGTTCCGAGCCTACCATATCCCTCTCGGGATTATGAGGAGGAAGCTTCAAGAGTTCTTGGAGCTGAAGAAGGGAGGAAGGAGTGCTTACGAGTACTCCAAGACCTTCAACCACTTCGCCCAATTTGCACAGGACGAGGTGAACACGAAAGACAGGAAGCGAGAGTGCTTCTACCGGGGGCTGAACACCAAGATGAAGGACAAGCTTGTCTTGTTCAACCGCGGCAGTTTCAACGACCTTGTCAACGCCGCGATCATGCAAGAGGATGCTACTCGAGAGCTGTCCTCAGACAAGAAGAAGAGGAGTGCTCCACAGGGCAGCGGAGGTGGTGCTCCTCAGAAGTACCGAATGGTGTATCGATCACCATTCGGCCAGAGGTGGCAACCGCCATCACGACCACCAATGTTCAGTGGTCGCCAGTTCGGCAACTCCAATTTCCGACCGCAACAACAGCAGGGGATGATCCCACGTGCACTTCCACCTCCACCGCGTGCACCGGGATTCCGTCCTTCCATTCGTACCGGCCAAACCCCGTACACGTGTTTCACGTGTGGACGCACGGGGCACTTCGCCAAGGACTGCCTGCAGATTAGGCAGGGCGGAGGACAGTCATCATACCAGGGCGCCAACCAACCCCGCAACCAGCCCAAGAAGCCAGTCTCCAGACTCGGCAACATCCACCACCTCGCTATTGAGGACGTTCCGGAAGGCGCACCCGTACTCACGGGTACGTTCTCTATTTATGATCATTCTGTAGTCATACTCTTTGACTCCGGAGCTTCACACAATGTCATTAGCAAGTCTTTTGTCATTAAAAATCAATTGCCTATTATCTCCACAAAAACTCTGTATATGATCTGCACTCTGGCGGGAAAGACAGTAACAAATGAGTTGGTTCCTGGGATACCACTTAACCTAGTTGGAACCATATATCTTACTTCACTTCTAATATTAGAGAATCAGAAGTTAGATGTCATCTTGGGAATGGCATGGTTACAATACCATGGTGCTATTCTAGATCTAGTTCCTCAAAAAATATATCTAAATTCTCCACTTCATCCTTCTCAAGTCATCAATCTTGAGAGAGCCATTCTAGTGAATCCATCTACTCACAATACCGAGGTTATGGAACTTAAGGATATTCCAGTAGTATGTGAATACCCGGACGTGTTTCCCGAAGATCTTCCTGGTATGCCCCCAGAAAGAGATATAGAGTTCAAGATCGAGCTTGTACCGGGAACAGTGCCGATCTCAGGGCAACCCTACAAGATGGCACCCAAGGAACATGCAGAATTGAAGGAGCAGTTAACGGAACTTGAGAACAAAGGTTTCATTCGTCCAAGTTCATCACCATGGGGTTGTTCTACATTGTTCGTAGAGAAGAAAGATAAGACCTTGAGACTGTGTGTGGACTATCGTCCACTCAATGTTGTCACTATCAAGAACAAGTATCCACTACCATGCATTGATATTCTTTTCGATCAACTGGTGGGTGCTAAAGTATTTTCGAAGATGGATCTCCGTTCTGGTTATCATCAGATTAGAATCCGACCAGAAGACATACCAAAGATAGCATTCTCAACGAGGTATGGACTGTATGAATACCTTGTTATGTCCTTCGGATTGACCAATGCACCGGCTCATTTCATGTATCTCATCAACTCGGTGTTCATGTCGGAATTGGACAAGTTTGTCGTGGTCTTCATTGATGACATCCTTGTGTATTCAAAATCTGAAGAAGAACATGCTCAACACTTGCGTATCGTTCTTCAACGATTACGGGACCACCAGCTATATGCTAAGTTCAGCAAGTGTGAATTCTGGATCAGCCAAGTGCCATTTTTAGGGCACATCGTATCAGCAGAAGGGATTGCAGTTGATCCAAGCAAGATAAAGCAAGTACTCAAATGGGAGTCTCCAAAGTATGTACATGAAGTTCGAAGTTTCCTAGGTTTAGTTGGGTATTACCGGAGGTTCATTCCCAGTTTCTCCAAGATAGCTAAACCAATGACAGAACTTCTGAAGAAGGGGACGAAGTATGTATGGACTGAGGCATGTGAGGGAGGTTTTCAGGCATTGGTAAAACACCTCAGAACGGCACCAGTATTGGCTCAACCGAACACAACCAAATCTTTTGACGTGTATTGTGATGCATCAAGAATTGGTTTGGGTTGTGTGTTGATGCAGGACAGACGAGTGATCGCTTATGGATCACAGCAGCTTCCGAATCATGAGCAGCACTATCCAACAAAGGGATGTCGCACATTTGGCAAAGAATGGAGAAGGGGGAGATGAAATGTTTTCAATGTGACGATGAAGGTACCCTCTGGTTTAAAAACTGCATAATGGTACCCCGAAACATGGAACTTCGGAAGAAGATACTGGATGAAGCTCATTTATCCAAGTATTCCATTCATCCGGGGAGTAAAAAAATGTACCAAGACTTGAGGAAGAAGTTCAGGTGGACTCGGATGAAGAGAGGAGTAGCAAAATACTTATCCGAATGCGATACGTGTCGGCGAGTTAAGGTCGACCATATGAAGGCAGCTGGGCAGCTTCAACCTTTAAGCATACCGGCTTGGAAATGGGAGGATATCAGCATGGATTTCATTGTTGGGTTGCCTCCCACTTTCCATAAGCACGACTCTTGGTGTCATTGACCGGTTGACCAAATCAGCTCATTTCATACCGGTCAGTGTCAAGTATGATGTAAAGCGGTATGCAGAACTTTATATCTCCATAATATTGTGTCTACATGGAGTACCCCGCACTATCATTTCAGATCGTGGATCTATTTTCGTTGCTTGCTTTTGGGAGCATCTCCACGATGCATTGAGTACCAAACTGATTCGAAGCTCGGCTTATCATCCTCAGACTGATGGACAAACCGAACGGGTGAATCAAGTGCTAGAGGATATCCTTCGTGCCTGTGCAATCCACCATGGTAAAAATTGGGATGGTCATCAACCATTGGCGGATTTCTCGTACAACAACGGTTACCAGGCTAGCATTCAGATGGCGCCATATGAAGCTCTTTATGGTTGAAAGTGTTGCACACCCTTGAACTGGTACAAATCTGGTGAACAAGTGGTATATGGCATCGACTTGATAAATGAAGCTGAAGAGCAAGTACGTCTTATTCAAGCCAATCTCAAAGCCGCTCAGTCTCGTCAGAAGAGCTATGCGGACAAACGACGTCGACCTCTTCACTTCGAGGTTGGGGATCAAGTTTATCTTCAGGTATCCCCGATGAAAGGAATTCATCGATTCGGAGTAAGAGGGAAGCTAGCTCCACGTTTTATTGGGCCGTTCGCAATCAAAATATGCGGACCTGTGGCATATCAATTGGAGTTACTGCCGTCGCTGGCAGGGGTCCACAATGTGTTTCACATTTCTCAGTTGCGGAAATGTCTCAAAGCCCCAGCGAATATACGTATTGAGGATTTGGAAACTCTCCAACCAGATCTTACGTATTCCGAGCATCCAATCCAGATCGTTGATGAGAAAACTCGCACCACAAGAAGGCGCACTTTGCATTTCTACAAAGTCTTGTGGAGCAACCACAGTGCTGAAGAAGCCACGTGGGAAAGCGAGGAATATCTTAAAATGAACTATCCGGACTTGTTAGCGGCACATGTTCAATAGATCTTTATCTTTTGTCCTTCCTTTGTAATCTCGAGACGAGATTCTTTTAAGGGGGGGGGAATGTAAAATCCCACTTTTTCCTTTTATGTGAAGTTCAACTACAAGTGGTTTATCAAACATAATGGAGGTCAATATAATTGTGCACATAAACTTGACCTCACTAAAAAGTTTTCTTTCTACTAATGTTTTAATATTATCAACATGAGGACAGGACTTCACTAAGGCCTTTTATGGTTCAGGGGACTTCGTTTCAAAGTTTGGAGATTTATGGACCCCAGATACTATTTATTTCAATAAGATTTATACCCATATTTGAATTCAAATTTAAATTTGAATTTGATGCAAACTATGTCCAAATTGAAATCTGATTGCAGAATTGGATTCCCCATATTTTTCTTAGCCTACCTATAAATTTTGGGAATTTTGGACAATGTTTAAGATAGAATTTAGAGGAAGGGATAAGGGAGAGAGGTGGGACCACAAGTCAGTCGGTGAAACCGTTTCACCGCCTCTGTTTTATTTCCCCAGGCGACACCTCGACGCTGCATGCCGCCAGCGCGCTGTCGGTCGCCTCCAGCTGCCCCCCTGCGTTCTTATCTACCGCGGTGAAGGCTATAAAGCCACCCCCCGTCGGCCGAAGTCCATCAACCATTCACTTTTCACCGCGCCGCTCCGTTTCATCGCCGCCGCGATCACCCCCGTGCCGCTCGACGCTGCGCAGCCTCACCATCGATACAAGCATCACCATCCTCTACGGTCTATAGCAATAAGGTGCGCAACGACCTCGTGCAGCTTCTGGTTAAGCTTGAATTCCTATCGTGCATCCTAGCTCCTGTATTCCTTAAAATCCCGAAGCGCTTTTATAACGTTGAGGCTAGGTCATCGGTTTAATTCCGATTGTATGCAAAAATCTCTTTGATCCAGTTAGATGACATGATCTATGTATCCTAGCGCACCTTCCCTCCAAAAATCAGAAGGAACCATCGACTAATTAGCAAGTTCTTCGAGTTTTCTCCTTCGGCCATTGTTAGAGCTCGGTTCACTATCGACTTCGGTATTGCCAGCTATGGCACGAGAACTAGACCCTCCTAAGACCTTTCCCATGCATCAATGATGCTTCCCGAGCTTTCAAATGAGAGATTTAGCTAGGGAATCGAGGGTCTCCACTTCACCGAAACACTAACACCCGCTGCCACCATCGGGAATGTGTCGGTGGTTTTGATCTGGCACATCTCCCGACACTACTAAAGTGTTAGAGGAGTTTGAGGTTCGGTGTGGGCGCGCGGAGATTCAAGAAGGTGAAGTGTTAAGTGACACAAGAGACACGAAGATTTACGTGGTTCGGGCCGCCTGAGCGTAATACCCTACTCCACGTGGTGTGTTGGTGTTGTATTGGAAGTATGAGCTCAAGTTTAGTTGAGAGTGTAGAGTGAGTGTATCTCCCGGGGTCCCCCTATGTATCGTCGGCCTGTCCTTTTATAGTACAAGGGCAGACGGTTACAAGTTAGCTTGGCCCGACATGTGGTCCCGACGGTTACTAATATTGATACACATTGATGCGCTTAATTACCCTTAATAACCAAGTTAAGGGCTTTGATAGCACCGTTACTGGTAATTAAGGTCATCCAATCGTGTGTCATTAATATAGTCTTAATGACACTTAATCGAGTCTTGAAGTCCTTGATTCCCCTTTGAAGATCTGGTGCCATTGTGGAGTCTTTCGGAAGTTAGAGGCTGAAGATCCGACGGGTGGACACGTGGCAGCTCCAGAGCATACTGTGGGGAACAGATAGGTCCGGAGCCACCTGACACGTGTCAGTTCTGGAGCTTTCCTCGGTCTGGGGTTAGGTCCGGGGGTTCCATTTCGGTACATAGCCCGGAGCTTCACCCTTGTGGGCGGTAGCTCCGGTTTGATAGTACACGTGGCGACCCTGGGACTAACTATGTCGGGGAAGCGGGCCTGGTTATGCCTAACATGTGGGCCTCTGAAGATCTTCAAATCAAGTAGATGACATTCCCTTGAGATCTTTGCAATCTCAAGGGGTATACGGTTCCCAGGGTACCAACAGTGGCCCCCTGGGCCCACCTCTGGGGAAGATCCCTTGGGTGAAGTCATTCCGCCGGAGGTGGGTCCATCCTTCGACTTTTGAACTTCACAGGTCTTCGGATGTGCCGTTGGCGATAGTTTGGAGTTAAATCCTCGCCGTGTGGCATATCCTGTGTGCGGCAAATGAGATCTTGGGCGTGCAGATCTCACGCAATTGAAGGTCGCCGGTTCCCGATACGAAAATTGTATCGGTTCCGCGCGCCTTGTCAAGCCGCCTCCTTCGGGCTTCCCGCCTCTTGATGACAACCGTTCGCCTGGGTAAGAACCTCGACTTGATCGTCGGGGTGGTCCCGGGCCCTCTTGTCATCGGCTGGGTGGAATTTTTTAGTAGTACCTTCGACTTCCTTGCGGTCCATCCAAGCGTTGTGAGTGCTTACTTAAGAAGGAAAATGTGCACCGTCTGGGGTTCTTTACGCCTCTCATCTTATCTTGCGCTCAAACTCCCAACTTGTGCTTGCTTTTCCTCTCTTGTCTCGCTGTGCCGTGATGGAGTTGGGTCTCTGCGAGAGCCGTTTGAAGACCGAAGGTGACCTGAAGAAGGTCCGGGCCCTCATGGGATGGTCCCCGGACTTCTTCAACCGCCTGGTCTGCGCCGGGGGAGAGCTCGCGTTTGAGAAGGAGCACGTCGGCGAGATGGTGTACTTCTCTTCGTACGCCATGGTGGGGTTGATCCCACCTTTTTCCTCCTTTTTCTTGATGCTGCTAGACTTTTATGGTCTGCAGCTGTACCACCTTGGCCCCCACTCCATTCTTCTTGTGTCTATCTTCGTCCACTTCTGTGAAATGTGGGTGGGCATCCCCCCTGCATTGAACTTTTCCGGACCTTCTTCACCGTCCATACCACCGGTAGGAGTAATGAGTACCTTGGCTTCTACTACTTCGTGAAGTGCAAGAAGTGCCCATTCAAGTACCTTCGGTCGTTTCCCTCTGGAAAGTGAGATGATTGGAAGAAGGACTGGATAGTCATCCGGGTGGAGGAGCACGAGAAGCTGGAGCTGCCCAAAGGCCTCCCCAACATCGACACTGCAGTCTGGAGTGAAGCTCCGGTGCTGTCAGAAGCCTTCAACCCTGCTCTGACCAGGATCCGCCATTGCGTGGAGGGAGGATTAACTCCTCAGGCGGTATTTTGCAATTTCCTGGTCAACAGGTGGGCACAGCTGAAGAGGAGAGAAAAACTCGCTTGGGCCCTCAACAGCGTGATGGACGACGACCGGGTCGAGACCGGGCTGAAGTACAACATGGCGGGGGCAAAGTTTCATCTCAAGAAGTTCCAGCACGGCATCGACGTCGTGGGTGATGACTTGACCCCGCCACCAGCCTTTCTCCCTCTGAACGTGGAAGTAGAGTTCATCAGGGAGCTCCGGCGGACGATGCCAGTGCTTGATGTCCTTGGTGTCGTCGAGAGAAGATCGACCTCCAGGGTGGTGATCCCTGGGGCTTCCGAGGGTGGCTCCGACTCTGCCCCGAAGCCAAGGATCGAAGTCGTCGGCAAGGGCAAGGAGCCGGCGGATGAACCCTTGAGCCGGAAGAGGAAGCTGCAGCATGCCGACGGAAGGTTCGTCAGGCCTGCAACCTCTGCATCAGCTCCTTCTCCTCGGAGGGTGAGGTCTTCTTCAACTGCGGCGACTGTACCCGCAGCGGCGTCTTCCCGGGGTGCTAGCTCCGAGCATGCGACTCCATCACCAGGACCAGTTGAGGCCTCTAGGTCCGGAGGTCCTTCCCGGTCGAGGAGGGCCTCAACTAAGGAAATGCCCGTGGCCGCAACGAGTTCCGGGGGGCCTTCTGGAGCTTCCACGCCGGCGGCGGCTATGGTTAGCCCAGAACGCCCGAGAAATAGGTTCCGCACAAGCTGGTGCGGAAGCCTCCCGAGGTAATTTTTAATCTTTACCTCAAACAGTTGTTTTATTGTAGTAGCTGTTTTTTAAGTTTCTTCATCCATCATCTGCAGGGCTCCCAAGAAGAGGAGTGAGGCTCCACCCTTAGCCACAGCAGCTGAAGCTGTGAGGGCGGAAGCTTCTGCTCCTGTCCTGGTGCCGCCCCAAATGGTGGCTGAAGCTGCGGCAGCTCCGGTGCCAGCTGTCATGGTCATGGACCTCGACTCATCCCCTGAGACTCTCATGGTAGCGCCGGACCACGGGAGAGAAGATGCGCCAGCGGCACCTGCCCCGGAGGTTGAAGCCCTGGGTCTTGGTGCTGAGATGATGGAAGCTTCGGCCGTTGAGCCGGAGGAAGCAATAATTCCGGCCCCAGAGCCGGAAATTGTCGAAGCCCCGGCGGTTGAGCCGGATGTGGAGGAAGTACCGGCGGTTGAGCCGGCTACCTCCGAAGCTCCGGCCTCAGTGCCAGTTATAGTTGAAGACCTTCCGGCGCTTGAGCCGGTTGAGGTTGAAGCTCTGGCCGCAGGGCCGGTTGTTGCGAAGGCATCAGCACTCGAACCAATGATGGTCGAGGCGCCAACACCCGAGCCACCAGCGGAGGAGGAGTCCAGGCCGGAGCCTGAAGTTGCCCCTGCTCTGGAAGTTTTGTTAGCGGAGGTGCCTGCTGCTGAGCCGGAGTGTCTGGAGGAAGTCGCTGGCCCCCTGCCTGAGGGGGCAAATGAAGACCTGGCGGCAGGGCCTTCGGAACCACTTCCGGAGGTCAGAACTTCTTCCGCGGGACCCTCCTCGGTGGCAATTGAGGCTATCCCGGAGGACGACCCTAGTGCTGTGGAGGCTCAGGGAACCACTCTTGTGGAGCGGTACCCAATTTTTGTAAGCGAGAACCCGCTGAAACCAGCGGAGGAGACCCTAGTAGGTCCGGAACCTATCCCCCTGTCGTTGTCTATTGACAACGCTTGCTCCAGCTTGCATCAAGTCCAGCTGGCATTCTACCACGACAGCAAGGCTCTTGAAGAGGAGCGCCAAACCTTAGGCGGTGGCGTAACTGGCTCTACTTCGAGACCAAGCTGGCGCAGTCGAGGCTGGCCGACGACAAGGAATGGACCAAGCAGGAGAAGGTCCGCCTGGAGTACTGGGGCAAATTATTGGATGACAGGGAGAGCTTGACTCGTGCCCTTGACGCTCAATCCCGGGCCATTTATGAGCAGACCAAAGCAGCTAATAGTGCGGCTGATGAACGCCAAGAAAGGCTTGAGGCCATTAACACTACTCTCATCAAGCGACGGGAGGCACTTGAGGAGAGGGAGAAAATGCTCGAAGATGAAGAGCAAAAACTCCTAGAGCTGCGGGATGACGTCTTGAGGAGGGAGGAGGAGCTCGCCGGAAAGGTGGCTCTGGTTGACAAGGGTCTCGAGGAACGCACAAAAGTTGGAGGAGCGTTGCCTTGAGGAGGAGGAGAAGGCCTGGGTGCGAGGGCAGGAACTCTATCAGCAAGAGTGTGCCCTCGCTGCCAGGGAGAAGAAAGTTAGGGGCCGGTAGAAGGACCTGGTCGACCGCTGGAACAAGATATACCTCCGGGAGGATGAGCTCTGCAAACTCGAGAAGCAGGTTGCTGAAAAGATTTAGCAAAATGCCAAAGAGGTTGAGCGCCTTGCTCGCGAGAATTCTGAACTGGCGGCGGCCAAAAGATCCTTGGAGGAACTGAAGGGCTTGAGGACTGCGAACTCCCTACAAGTTTGGGAGTTCCTGAGCAAAGCCAACGACACACTGACACCGATGGGCTTCAGTCCCGTGCGTCCGAATGATCCGAAGCCGGAGCCGGACCTGGCGTTGCAAGCGTTGAGCTCGGCGGGTAGCAAACTCACCAAGGTGGGCGACGTCATTGCGGACCAGTTGGAGGTTGAGGGGCAATCCCTGGCAAAGAACGTCGCGGAGTATATGCTGACGTGCTACACCAGCCGGGATCCCCAATTCTCTCTGGACCCGGTGCTTGAAGGTCCCGTCGAAGGAGAAGGTGAAGCCACCCGAGCCAACGTGTCGGAGGTTGCTCAGAAGGTTGCACAGTTCTTCCATAGGGTCTAGGACCATCTCTGTAGCTCCCACTTGTATTCTCTCTTTTTCTTCCCCAATTTTGTAATCCCTTGTCTCTAGATGAATAAAATCCCCAAATTTTTGAGAATTTCATTTTTTGTCTTCAACACTTTTGTCTTCACTTGGCCCCCAGGTAGATGTACACAATTTAATTGTGAACATGTACCAAGAGGATATTATGTTTTGTTGAAGACTCATTTGCTTCGAACTTGTAGAGTGTAGGTCCAAAGTCTTCGATAGTGAAGGTCCCCTGAGGTTGTCGGAGCTTATAAGCTCCGGCATTGGCTATCGTCGGAGCTTAGTAGCTCCGGCAATAGTCCCTATCAAAGCGTAGAGCATCAATAGTTAGCCCTCCGGGGTGTCGGAACATAGTAGCTCTGGCAGTGACCTTTACCAATGTGTAGTTTGTCGGCAGCAGACTCCGCTTGCGGGGTCTTCTCACCATCTTTTATTTTGCGTCGATGGCTGGCCTCCCTAGCTTTACCGGAGCTTGGTTGCTCCGGTGATGCTCGTTTTCAATGCTTAACATCGATTACAAGCCACCTAGGGGAGTCGGAGCTTTGTTAGCTCCGGCTTTTCTCCATCAACGTGGATTTTTTATTTTTCCTGAACACTGAAGCCAAGAAAAATAGTAAAATTCGTTCCTTGCCTATAACTTCGTCACGGCTTATGATTCTCAAGAGAGTTTTAGGTCAAACGCGATTCTGAATACAACTGAATGCGTTGTTTTTTCTTCGAGATCCAATTGTACTTGGACGCGCCTTACTTCGTCCTGCCAGGGTGTAGGTAGAGTGGCGTACTTAGGGTGCTTGACCAGGCTAAGCCAATAGCACACTCCAGCCCTAGATTGGCTTGGTGGCATTCAGGCGAGTGAGCCATGAACAATATTTGAATCCAAAACAATTAACAATACAACTCGAATTGTACATGAACCGGTTGGACTAAAATTTCTTAAGAATTGCACAACTTTGTTATAGACAAGAAAGAGAAAAAAATGTTGAGCCTGTACAAAATGCACGTGGAGTCTGTTTCACATGATGATGTCTTTCATTATAGGTCCGGGGTACAGGGGAAACAAGTACACTCTTAGGGTACGGAACCAGGCTAAGCGTGTTTCGTTTCTCGTTTGACCCAGGGTAGTTAGCTACACTTTTAGTCCTGAGACTGTGACAAGTGTTGCATGAACTTTGCGGACCTTCCGGGAAAGGTCCAGCTGTTCTCCCGGAGGAACTACCCGACTTTGTACAATGACTCTATAACATACACCTCAAGCTACTACAGACTCACCTCCGTGATATTAAGTGTAGAACTTACGGAGGTGCTCGATATTCCAAGGATTTGGGAGAGGTGTCCCATCCTCGGTAGCCTCTGGACTTCAAGGAGGTAAGCAGCTAGCTGGAGGTTGTTGCAGGAGCATTCACCCTTCACTTGCTTAATGATGAGCTGTGAATCTCCCTTGACCGAAGCGAACTGAACCCTCCCGGAGGGGTCTGGGTCTTCTGAAGTAACTTATTGTGGGATCAAGTCTGGGAGCTGGGACCCAGACTCGCTTTCAGGAACCTCTAGACCCTCCTGAAGGGGTCTGGATTCCCGAGTATGGGATAGTTCTAGTCTCTCTGCAACCAAGACCATACTGACAACTTCGTCAGTAGCTGAAATGTAAAGAAGTAAAGGCTCACCAGGGTTCAGAGCTACCAGAGTTGGTAGGGTGGTGAGGAGCTGTTTTAGCTCCTGGAACGCCTTTTCTGCTTCTTCAGACCATTGGAATGGTCCGGACTTCCTCAATAACTTGAAGAAGGGAAGTGCCCATTCCGCCAGTCTTGAAATAAACCGGCTCAGGGCTGCTAGACATCCAGTCAGCTTTTGGACATCTTTGATGCGGGCTGGTGGCCGCATGTCATCAATGGCTTTGATCTTCGCCGAATTAGCTTCTATGCCCCGGTGACTTACCAGGAAACCAAGAAGTTTTCCAGAGCTAACCCCGAAGACACACTTGTTTGGGTTTAGCTTTGTGCGAGTGACCCGCAGCTTGTCAAAGATAGCCTGCAAGGTGTCAAGGAGTGACTCCTTGTTCTTGACCTTGACCACGATGTCATCGACGTACACTTCCACTATGTCTCTAATGAGTTCTTCGAAGGTTTTGTACATAGCTCGTACAAAGGTTGAAGCTGCATTCTTGAGACCAAATGGCATGGCTGTATAACAGTACAATCCATCTACTATGATGAAAGAGGTATGCTCTTCATCTTCCCTAGACATTCTGATTTGATGATACCCAGAATATGCGTCTAGGAAACACAGTAATTCACACTCGGAGGTGGAATCCACTATCTGATATATTCTAGGTAGTGGGAATGGATCTTTTGTACATGCCTTATTTAGTGTTGTGTAGTCGATACACATCCGAAGCATCTCGCCGGCCTTGGGCACAACGACTGGGTTTGCCAGCCATTTTGGATGGAAGACTTCTCGGATGAATCCAGCTTCGAGCAACTTCTTCACTTCTTGTCGAATGAAGTTCTGTCGCTCCACGGATTGTTTCCGAGGCTTCTGATGCACGGGTCGGGCATCGGGGTAGATCTTCAGATTGTGCTCAATCACTTCCCTGGGGATCCCAGGCATTTGTGACGGTTGCCAGGCAAACACATCGACATTAGCCCGGAGGAAAGCGATGAGCGCGAGTTCCTATTTGTCGTTCAATCCTCCCGATATACGGGTGGTCTGAGCCGCATCAGAACCGAGTTGGACGACTTTGACGGGAATGTCAGTGTCGCCGCTTGGCTGCACACGAGGTGCAGAAGTCAAGCCTCGCTGACGAATGCTCGGGGGTTTTGGAGATTGCTCCTGTCTGGAGTCTTCCTCTTGCGCCGTAGTAAGCGCATGGAGTTCTTCCAAAGCAGTTACTCCGGAAGTGCGATCTCTGCGAATCTGGAGAACGCCTACTGGTGTTGGCATCTTTAACACCAGGTACCATAATGAGCAGCTGCCATGAATTTGTACAAGGCAGGCCTACCCAAGATGGCATTGAAGGGTAAGTTTATCTGAGCAACGTCAAAGACCAACTTCTCGGTGCGATACTTCTCCCGGGTCCCGAAGGTAACGGGGAGGGTAATAGCACCAAGTGGGGTAATGGCTCCCAGACCTACTCCAGAGAAAGGTCGGGAGGGGTGGAGATCTGAAGGTCGGAGCTGAAGCTTGGTAAAAGCTTCGAAGCTTATGAGGTTCAGCCCCGAACCTCCGTCTACCATGACATGGTGGAGCTGGATGTTATTGATGGTTGTAGATACCATCAAAGGTAACTGACCTGCTCCAACCATGCTTCGAGGGCAGTCCGAAGCATCAAAAGTGATGGCTGTGTCCATCCACTTCTGATGAGGCTCCGCCCTGGCTGTAGGAGCTACAGCGGCCATGTCCCGACGCATAGTCTTGAGTACGCGGCGGGAGGTGATGTACCATGATCAACCAAAAATGGTGTTCATGGTCTTCCGACGCTCGTTGTCAGAGACGTCAGAATCGTCATCGACGGAGGTGTAAACGGCCTTCAGGACCTTTTTATGATCCTGAAAACCTAACTCCTCTTCAGCTGGAGCTTCTTCAACTTTTTGTTTTCCTTCCCTCTGTCGGAAAGGAGCTTCTTCTCGGCGCTTGTTGTAGCGCTCGGCAAGGTTTTGGACCTCCCGACAGTCTTCCAAACTGTGGCTGTCCGTTTTGTGAATTGGACACCACACCTTGGGTTTGCCACCGTCTTCAGAAAACGGTCGAGGTCGCTTCTCGGGGCGTGGCCCCCGGCCACCCGGGGCCGCAGCAGCTGCAGCATTGGATGCACCGGCCGATGACTTCTTCTTGTCGTTGTTCTTTTTCTTCTTCTTGCCACTCCCGGAGGTAGTGGCTTCTCCTTTGGAGGATTTCTTGTGATCCTCCGGAGGTGGTTTGGAGTGCATTTCACGACCCTCCGTAGCTCTGGCACATTTGTCAGCCAAGCTGAAGAGTTTTGTTACACTGGTGATCTCCTTGATCGCTAGTTTCTCCAACATCTTCTTATCTCGTACGCCCTGTCTAAATGCCACAATGACAGAAGCGCTAGAGATAGAAGGGATAGTGTTTCCTACCTGAGAGAATCTCTAGATGAATGATCGCAGGGATTCTCCTCCTTTTTGCACAACTGCAAAAAGGTCCAGTTCGGTGCCTGGTCGGGTATATGAACTCCCGAAGTTGGAGGTGAACTGCCGGCACAACTCCTCCCAACTGTTGATGGGGTTGGGTGGAAGGCTCATAAACCAGGACCTGGCGGTCCCAGTTAAAGCCACTGGAAAATAATTGGCCATTACTGCCTAATTTCCTCCAGCTGCCAGGATTGCAGTGGAGTAAATCTGAAGAAATTCGACGGGATTAACAGTCTCGTCAAACTTCTCCGGCAGGTGAGGCCAGAACTTCGGTGGCCACCTGACCATTCGCAGATGCATGGCCAGGGATGAACAGCCTCCTCCTACTCCTTCAGGAGCAGGAATGTCCGGAGATTCTTGTCTTTCACGAGCATACTCAATATGGACTCAGCCGTCTTGTTGGCGGTATCGGCGATCAAGCTCCGCCCGGAGGTCATGTGTTGAAAGCCTTGATACCGTGTGAGTGCGTCGTGCCCCGGAGGGCAACGACGTCACCTGCTGTGACGCAGCACGTCTCCTACTGTTGGAAACGTGCAGACCAAGTCTACCAGACAAAGTCCGTCGCTACGACAGGGCCCGTCCTGAAGGAGGAGGACCCTGGTTGCTGATGCGGTCGGTTGCTGCTGCAACCAAGTGTTCCACATCGGCCCTCCACTGCTCCATGGCATCTCGGGATGCATCCGGAGGTGGTGGGTGTTGAAGGAGAGCACGTGCTACATGGAGCGCGTGTTCTAGGTTGTCAAGATTCACCGACGCAGTGATTGAAGCAGGTGCACCATCGCGCTGCCCAGCTTGATTTGCTGGTGAAGGCGGCGATGGTGGAAGTGTGACTCCTGCTGGAATCGTGGTTCCTGCTGGTGGCTGCATATTGGAGGGATTGCCCCCAACAGCTTGAACAGTGGGCTGACCATTGGATGATCCAGCGGCTAAGATCACCATTCTTGAAATCTCAGGCTCCCCCTACCTGGCGCGCCAACTGTCAGTGGTTTTGATCCGGCAGATCTCCCGACACTACTAAAGTGTTAGAGGAGTTTGAGGTTCGGTGTGGGCGCGCGGAGATTCAAGAAGGTGAAGTGTTAAGTGACACAAGAGACACGAAGATTTACGTGGTTCAGGCCGCCTGAGCGTAATACCCTACTCCACGGGGTGTGTTGGTGTTGTATTGGAAGTATGAGCTCAACATTAGTTGAGAGTGTAGAGTGAGCGTATCTCCCGGGGTCCCCCTATGTATCGTCGGTCTGTCCTTTTATAGTACAAGGGCAGGCCATTACAAGTTAGCCTGACCCGACATGTGGCCCTAGTGGTTACTAATATTGATACACATTGATGCACTTAATTACCCTTAATAACCGAGTTAAGGGCTTTGACACCATCGTTACTGGTAATTATGGTCATCCGATCGTGTGTCATTAATATAGTATTAATGACACTTAATCGGGTCATGAAGTCCTTGATTCCCCTTTGAAGATCCGGTGCCGTTGTGGAGTCTTCTGGAAGTTATAGGCTGAAGATCCGACGGGTGGACACGTGGCAGCTCCGGAGCATACTATGGGGAACAGATAGGTCCGGAGCCACCTGACATGTGTCAGTTCCGGAGCTTTCCTCGGTCTGGGGTTAGGTCCTGGGGTGCCATTTCGTTACATAGCCCGGAGCTTCCCCCTTGTGGGCGGTAGCTCCGGTTTGATAGTACACGTGGCGACCCTGGGACTAACCATGTCGGGGAAGCGGGCCTGGTTATGCCTGACATGTGGGCCTCCGAAGATCTTCAAATAAAGTAAATGACATTCCCTTGAGATCTTTGCAATCTCAAGGGGTATACGGTTCCCAGGGTACAGACAGAATGGTTTTCCGATCACCCCTCGCCGTCGGGAGTTGGTCCATCGTGTTTCCTGTGCGAAAATATGGTGGAGCAGCGAATCCCGAGGTCTCCCGTGGGCCGGAAGTCATCGCCTGTGAAAGCGCTGCCGCACGCCGGTGAGAACGTCGCCGCCCGAGCCGTGGACCGAGGTTGAAGATGACCAGGTTCGCGGGTCCCACTTGCCAGCAAGTGAAAAAGGCGCCGGATCAGTCTGTGGTTAGGGATTTAGTGCGGCCACGTGGGAATCTTTATAACCCCTGGTGTGTCTAGCCCCTGATTGGATGATTTTAAGTCCAGTGGGCCCTGGCGCCAAATTTAAAAGTTGAAATTTCCCCTTTGGTGCAGAACCATTTCCAAAGTTTAAAAATCAATATCTCTCTATAGAATGCTCCAAAAATACTCAAACAAATTTTGTTTGAAAGCCCTTGAGCTCTAGTTTCTATCATTACCAATTAGGTTCTGTGAAACTCATAGTTAAATTCCGTATAAAACAATCTTCCCAAATGCAAATGCAATTTTTCAGAACTTTCCATTGGAAAATCCCCAATATCCACATAAGATGCATTGTACTATTCTTGACTACCAGAAAAAGTTTGGGAGCCATTGCACTTGTATAACCCTCTGTATAGTTCAATTACCGTTTTCAGTTATTGAATTTTTACAGATGTTCAGTTGCTTTGTTATGTCCCAAATTTGGACTGAATCTTCCTTTGGTCATAAACTAGTTCCTGTAAAAATCTTGGATTTAATTGACCTACTATCCTAGTCCTAATTCAGTTACAAACTGAATATTGATTAAAAAGCTAAAAATTCAATTATAAGATAATTCCAGAAATTCTTGCCAACTTAGAAATTCAATAACTCCTTCACCAAAGCTTAGAAATTTATGAAACAAATTTTGCTAGAACCAGGACAACTTCCTCTATCATGATTATAAACTGGCAGCTATGTTCAAGCTACAGTTTCTTCTCAAAAATATTTGGAGGTTTAATACTTGCCGTAATTTTAGAGACGACAATATAATTTGATCATCTTCTGTTCTTTGCAAGAGCTTCTATCATATTCCCTAGTATCTACCATCAAAGTTCCAAAGCCAATTAAGGTTCCTATCATATAATGATCACCATAGATTAAATTATGGTCTTGGTAATAATTATTTTTCAAAGTCATTCATATACATGTTATATGCATATCGTATAGTGACCGAAGTCGAGGAGGAACCAGAAGCCTTGGAAGAGCACCTTCCAGATATTAACCCCGACTCTGACCTGCAACCAGGCAAGACCCGGTTTGCCTTTAAGTCATCTATAAAATTTTGCTTTATCACTATGATGAGTAGTATATGAATTATGCATTACGTTTAGGATGATTGAAAACTCCAGATGCATGACCCAAAAATCCCATTGGTTAACTGGGTAGGTTAATCACTCAACGTGTAGAATTGCTATGCTAATGTAGTAGGTAAACCGGGAGAAGTCGAGTAGTTGGAATCTACTCGCGAGATAGAAATTTACACGCATCTACACTGGGATAACATTTATAGAAAATAACTGTTACATCTAAAACTCGAGAACGGTCAGAGATGGATAGGAAGCGACAAGACGTGGTCTTGGTCGCGTAGCTCTGACTGGTCAGTTAAGGCCCATCTGTATGCGGCCCCTTCGGACAAGCTTGAATTGTACCAGCGACATAATAGACATATGGAATCCAGTAAACTGATGTAACTCGATAACTGGGGTGTCGAGGCCCATTAACTCACCATCGATAGGGGTGGGTTGAGGACAGTAAGGTGTAAATCGGTCGGCGGACACATGAGGTGTTCCGTGCGGAGACCTTCTGTTTGCAGAGGTGAGACGGGCTCCGCGTTCGGGTTTCTTGTGAAAGGTGGCCATATATGCCTAGTACTGAAGTGTTATGTAGGTACAAGTGTACTTGCTGACACTTCCGAACGACGTATGTGTCGTGTTGTCCGGGTGTGTCCTGATTGCAATCACAGTCCCTCGCGGTAATAGAGTTCCACTTGTTCACTGCGCTGTGACGTAGTAAATACTAAAGAAGTAAGAAAAATATATTGTATTGAATTATAATTGTTTTGCAACACTGTATGATTTAGAGATAGTCACAATAAAGTTTACAGTTTCCCCATACTTTAGCTGTAATAGCATTATGTGCTCTGGGCATGTCATATCATCGGCAAAGCGTTTCTTGTTTGATTGTGGAGTCCATGATGTGTCGTGCTTGGAGAATGTCATTTGCTACTTAAAACCTGATCATAAGGATCCACTTGTAGGCGAGTCGTTTATGCTTCACCTTACTTATGCTTAGTGTCCACCCTTGCATACGTCTAGTGAGACGGGTTAGTCTCTCTGAGCCTTATGCTCACGTTTGCAGTTAACGAGTTTTTTCAGGTTATACAATTGATGAAGGGTTTGATGATGAGGCTGCACCCCCTCCAGGGTATACAGCCGAATGGGAACCCTGCACGCCGCCGTGAGTTGCGTGTTGCTAGTGCAAAGTATCCAGGGCATGGATAACTTTGCTTTTGCATAGCTAGTGCTGAGAGCGTAGCTATGATATATATATATATATATATATATATATATATATATATATATATATATATATATATATATATATATATATATATATATATATATATATATATATATATATATATTTCTTTCCTTCCGCTAGTATTGTAAAAACTTCCGCTGTAAGATAAATAAAAGACTTCGTCTTGTATTTTATTCTCGTTCTGTTCTTGTATACTGTTGGGTGTTGCATCGCACGCCACCCAATGAGATCCTCAGATGTCGGGATTTCGGTCCCCACAATACGTGCAACGCCATAAAATCCTCTTGTGTGCATCAAAGTAGGAGGCCAAGGTGGTGGTTGATATAGTGCACCATCTCCATGTTCTCCATCAAATAAGCATGACCATTCACTTGAGCTAGGATCCCAAACAAATAAACATTGTGCCTTGTTTATTTGTGCAATGATAATATGCATGATCTCATCACTCTCCCCTTCTTTATGACAAGCCGTCCTCGGCTTGCTCGTATATCCAGCAAAGACGCTTGCTTTGGAGGTAGAATGAGCGTTGTCCATATTGCACCACCGTAGCGAACAATGCTCCTCTATTAAATGCTGTCTGTGCTGCAGGAAAAAATACTAGAAAAACTTGACAAAGAATTATTAGTGTTAGAGCATCCATTCTTTTCACCATATTGTTGCAGCACAAAATAGGATTTCTCATTTGAGCATATGTAAACTTTATGCACCATAAATTCACCACTATCTTCATAGTTGCCTATAGCATGAAAAATATTTCTACTTAACAAAGGCAATTCGAATTGGGAAAATATTCTCCTCTCTACAATATCTAGATCACAAAGAGTGTCAAATTAATATAACCCAAAGTATTTATAGAAGAGAACAATTTCAGCTCATCATTTTTAGCAGTAGCGATGATCAAATTATGAATTTCAGCACAAGTAGGTGAATCCAAAAAACAATCATCTAGTACATTAAATTGTTTCCGCATAGGTATAATAAAGTTATCAGCACACAACTCTTCCTTAGCACAATGATCAGCAGGAAAATCAACATGTGATAATGATGTATAAATAAATAATTCTAATAGTTGCTCCTCAAAAATAGCATGATTCATAGAAAAATTCAGAACATCCAAAAACTTCTCACCTTCTGTATTTGTAGAATGTTTTGCCTTACCATTTTCAGCAGTGATTTTGAGTGCATTATGAGTTGATCCGTCTAAAATTTCACAGGTGTTGTCGAAAGCCTCTTTCTCTTTTGCATCATCTACATTATTTTCTATATTGTCCTGCAAAATGTTAGACACAAAAGGAGGTACAAAAAAAGAAATTTCTCCTCTAATTGATGCACTTCATCTTTGCAATTAGATACGTTCATAAAAGTTTCTCGCATACAAATTTTCATATCCTTCCATGTTCGAGGTTTTTCTAAATCATTTAAATTGTTCCACCAAATTAATGTACAATCTACTAATGCCCTTGCAACATTTCTAATCTTTCTCCTCTCAAACATATGACATTGTCCAAAAAAATTTATCCAACTCTATTTCCCAAGCAATATATTCATCGTAACCAAAACCATCATAAGAAGGAAGAGATGGGAGAATCTAATTACATTCTGTGGAAGGAGTTGTAAAGATGGTCTGAATGTCATGTGAAACCTTGGTTGATGTTTGATTCTTAGAGAGCAACTCCATCGCTGTCTTCATCATGTTAATCATCTTAGCATATAATGCATGATTCTTGCTTTTACCTGACATTGTTAGTAGCAAATGGAAGACAACAAAAAATATGTTATCCTATCAACTACAAAGGATAATGGCAAAGTGGAAGTGGAATCAGACACTCTGAAGCATCTTGCCACGCTCTTACAAGTGTTCTTACCGACACTGCAGGTGGCAAACGGTGACCGGTATGAAGAAACCAATGAAGCGTGGGATGATTGCAAAGGTGTATCAATTCTTCTCAGGAGTAAGGTGTAGCTTGGATGGAACTTTATATGTAGCAAGGAGTAGCAACAATGAAATCCTATAGAAAAGTTGAATAAGTGTCCAAAGTACTTGTCAAAGTTGCTGGCATAAATGTGTTTCTAGTAGTTCAAGCAAGCAAGACATGAGACAAAACTAGATGACACAAAGGATGCAAGCACCTCTATTTTTTTGTAGTTTTTTTATCCTCTTTTTTTTTGTGCGGCTTTTGTATCTTTTTTTTTGCACTTGCCTTTTTCTTTTGTTTTCCTTTTCTCAGAATGTGCTGCAGGGCAAGGAGGCGGCGGTCGAACCCTTGAGCCGGAAGAGGAAGCTGAAGCATGCCGACGGAAGGTCTGTCAGGCTTGCACCCTCTGCAGTAGCTCCTTCTCCCGGAGCGGGAGGTCTTCTACAACTGCGGCGACTGCACCTGCAGAAGTGTCTTCCCGGGGTGCTAGCCCCGGGCATGTGACTCCAGTACCAGGGCCAGCAAAGGTCTCTGGGTCCGGAGGTCCTTCCCGGTCGAGGGGGGCCTCGACTAAGGAAATGCCCGCGGCTGCAACAAGTTTGGGGGGCCTTCTGGAGCTACCACGCCGGTGGCGGCCATGGTCAGTCCAGAATGCCCGGGAAAGAGATTCCGTGCAAGCTGGTGCGGAAGCCTTCTGAGGTAATTTTTAATCTTTACCTCAGACAGTTGTTTTGTTGTAGTAACTGTTTTTTAAGTTTCTTCATCCATCATCTGCAGCGTCCCCAAGAAGAGGAGTGAGGCTCTGCCCTCAGCCACAGCAGCTGAAGCTGAGAGGGCGGAGGCTTCTGCTCCTGTCCCGGTGCCGCCCCAAGTGGTGGCTGAAGCTGCGGCAGCTCCGGCGCCAGCTATTGTGGTCATGGACCTCGACTCATCCCCCAAGACCCCCGTGGTAGTGCCGGACCACGGGAGAGAAGATGCGCCAGCGACACCTACCCCGGAGGTTGAAGCCCCGGGTCTTGATGCTGAGATGTTGGAAGCTTCGGCCGCTGAGCCGGAGGAAGCAGTGATTCTGGCCCCAGACCTAGAAATTATCGAAGCCCCGGCGGTTGAGCTGGAGGTTACTGAAGTCCCGGTGAGCAAGTCAGATGTTGAGGAAGTCCCGGCGGTTGAGCCGGCTACCTCCGAAGCTCCGGCCTCAGAGCCGGTTGCCACTGAAGCTCCGGCTGCAGAGCCGGTTGCAGTTGAAGACCTTCCAGTGCCTGAGCCGATTGAGGTTGAAGCTCTGGCCTCAGGGCCGGTTGTTGTTGACCTTCCGGCGCCCGAGCCGGTCGTTGCGGAGGCATCAGCACTCAAACCCATGATGGTCGAGGCGCCAACACCCGAGCCACCAGCGGAGGAAAAACCCAGGCCGGAGCCAGAAGTAGCCCCTGCTCCGGAAGTGATGACGGCGGAGGTGCCTACTGCTGAGCCAGGGTGCCCTGATGAAGTTGCTGGCCCCCTGCCTGAGGGGGCAAATGAAGACCTGGCGGTGGGGCCTTTAGAAGCACTTCCGGAGGTCAGAACTTCTTCTGCGGGACCCTCCTCGGTGGCGACTAAGGCTATCCCAGAGGACGGCCCTAGTGTCGTGGAGGCTCAGGGGACCACTCTTGTGGAGTGGGACCCAATTTTTGTAAGCGAGAACCCGCTCGAACCAGCGGAGGAGACCCAAGTAGGTCTGGACCCTATTCCCCTGTCGTTGTCCATTGACAACGCTTGCTCCAGTCTGCGTCAAGTCCAGCTGGCGTTCTACCATGACAGTAAGGCTCTTGAAGAGGAGCGCCAAACCTTTAGGCACTGGCGTAATCAGCTCTACTTCGAGGCCAAGCTGGCGCAGTCGAGGCTGGCAGACGACAAGGAGTGGGTCAAACAGGAGAAGGTTCGCTTGGAATACTGGGGCAAATTATTAGATGATAGGGAGAGCTTGACTCGTGCCCTCGACACTCAATCTCGGGCCATTTATGAGCAGGCCAAGGCAACTAATAGTGCGGCTGATGATCGCCAAGAAAGGCTTGAAGCCATTAACACTATCCTCATCAAGCACCGGGAGGCACTTGAGGAGAGGGAGAAGAAGATCGAAGACGAAGAGCAAAAACTCCTAGAGCTGCGAGATGATGTCTTGTAGAGGGAGGAGGAGCTCGCCGAAAAGGTGGCTCTGGCTGACAAGGGCCTCGAGGAACGCACCAAGAAATTGGAGGAGCGTTGTGTTGAGGAGGAGGAGAAGGCCTGGGTGCAAGGGCAGGAACTCTACAAGCAAGAGTGTGCCATCGCTGCCAGGGAGAAGAATGTTAGGGGCCGGGAGAAGGACCTGGTCGACCGCCAGAACAAGATCCACCTCCGGGAGGAGGAGCTCGGAAAACTCGAGAAGCAGGTTGCTGAAAAGATTTAGAAAAATACCAAAGAGGTTGAGCGCCTTGCTCGTGAGAATTCTGAACTGGCGACGGCCAAAAGATCTTTGGAGGAACTGAAGGGCTTGAGGGTTGCGGACTCCCTACAGGTTTGGGAGTTCCTGAGCAAAGCCAACGACGCGTTGACACCAATGGGCTTCAGTCCCGTGCGTCCGGATGATCCGGAGCAGGAGCCGAACCTGGCGTTGCAAGCGTTGAGCTCGGCGGGTGACAAACTCTTCGAGGTGCGTGATGCCATCACGGACCAGTTGGAGGCTGAGGGGCAGTCCCTGGCGAAGAACGTCGCAGAGTATGTGCTGACATGCTACACCAGTCGGGATCCCTAATATCCTCTGGACCCGGTGCTTGAAGGTCCCATCGAAGGAGAAGGTGAAGCCACCCGAACCAACGTGTCGGAGGTTGCTCAGAAGGTCGCTCAGTTCTTCCATAGGGTCTAGGACCATCTCTGTAGCTCCCACTTGTATTCTCTCTTTTTCTTCCCCAATTTTGTAATCCCTTGTCTCCAGATGAATGAAATCCACAATTCGTTAATGAATTTCATTTTTTGGCTTCAACACTTCTGTTTTCACATGGCCCCCCTGGTAGATGTACACAATTTGATTGTGAACATGTACCAAGAGGATATTGTATTTTGTTGAAGACTCGTTTGCTTTGAACTTGTAGAGGGTAGGTCCAAAGTCTACGATAGTGAAGGCCCCCTGAGGTTGTCGGAGCTCAGAAGCTCCAGCATTGACTACCGTCGGAGCTTAGTAGCTCCGGAAATAGTCACTATCAACACGTAGAGCATCGATAGTTAGTCCTCCGGGGTGTCAAAGCTTAGTAGCTCTGGCAGTGACCTTTGCCAACGCGTAGCTTGTCAGCAGCAGACTCCGCTTGTGGGGTCTTCTCACCATCTTTTATTTTGCATCGACGGCTGGCCCACCTAGCTTTGTCGAAGCTTGGTTGCTCCAGTAATGCTCGTTTTCAATGTTTAACATCGATCACAAGCCACCTAGGGGGAGTCGGAGCTTTGTTAGCTCCGGCTTTTCTCCATCAACGTGGATTCTTTATTTTTCCTGCACACTAAAGCCAAGAAAAATAGTAAAATTCGTTCCTTGCCTATAACTTCGTCGCGGATTACGATTCCCAAGAAATTTTTAGGTCAAACACAATTCTGAATACAACCGAATGTGTTGCCTTCTTTCTTCCAGATCCAATTGTACTTGGACCCGCCTTACTTCGGCCTGCCAGGGTGTAGGTAGAGTGGCATACTTAGGGTGCTTGACCAGACTAAGTCGATAGCACACTCCAGCCCTAGATTGGCTTGGCGGCATTTAGGCGAGTGGGCCATGAACAATATTTGAATCCAAAAGAATTGACAATACAGCTCGAATTGTACATGAACTGGTCGAACTAAAATTTCTTAAGAATTGCACAACTTTGTTATAGACAAGAAAGAGAAAAATAAAAAATGTTGAGCCTGTACAAAATAAATGCACGTGGAGTCTGTTTCACATGAAGATGTCTTTCATTATAGGTTCGTGGTACAGGGGAAACAAGTACACACTTAGGGTACGGAACCAAGCTAAGCGTGTTTCATTTCTCGTTTGACCCAGGGTAGTTAGCCACACTTTTAGTTCCAAGACTGTGACAAGTGTTGCAAGAACTTTGCGAACCTTCCGGGAAAGGAGCGGTTGTTCTCTCGGAGGAACTACCCGACTCTGTACAATGACTCTATAACATACACCTCAAGTTAATACAGACTCACCTCTGTGATATTAAGTCTAGAACTTACGGAGGTGCTCAATATTCCAAGGATTTGGGAGAGGTGTCCCATCCTCGGTAGCCAAGCGAACGCTTCCGGGACGGGATACTTTAATCACTCGGAAGGGTCCCTCCCAGCTGGGGGAGAGTTTGTTTAACCCTTCTCTGGATTGTATTCTCCGTAGCACCAGATCGCCTTCCTCGAGCTGTCGGTTGTGTACATGCCGCTGATGATAGCGCCAAAGGGCTTGGCGGTATCGGGCATTCCGAACAGCTGCTTGGCACCTTCCCTCCTCAAGAAGGTCTCAGTCTTCACGCCGGAGCTGGTCCTGCGTGGCTTGGTCGAAGGTCCGGACCTAGAGTTACCCGGAGGTGATTTCCGGAGGAAGGATTGCTTCAGCTCCGTACACCAGGAAGAAGGGTGTTTCTCCAGTTGACCGGTTTGGAGTTGTCCTGTTGGCCCATAGAGTGGGCGGAAGCTCTTCAATCCAGTTGGCTCCATGTTTTTTCAAGCGCTCATAGGTGCGCATTTTGATTCCTTTCAGGATTTCAGCATTTGCTCTCTCGGCCTGGCCATTGCTTGCCGGGTGAGCTACAGAGGCGTAGCAAACTTGAATGCTGAGGTCTTCGCAATATCCTTGAAATGCAGAGCTTGTGAATTGGGTCCCGTTATCAGTAATGATTTTGTTTGGGACTCCAAATCTGCATACAATGGACTGCAAAAAGTTGATAGCATATTGCTTGTTTATTGTCACAACTGGAGTTGCTTCCGGCCACTTGGTGAACTTGTCAATGGCGACGTACAGGAACTTGTAACCTCCGACGGCTCTTGGGAAAGGTCCCAAGATGTCCACCCCCACACAGCGAAGGGCCATGTAGGAGGTATCATTTGTAGAGGCTGAGCCGGTGTGTGAATTTGCTTTGCATGAAATTGGCATGCTTCGCATTTCTTCACCAGCTCAGTTGCATCCTGGAGTGATGTAGGCCACTAGAAGCCATGCCGGAAGGCTTTACCGACCAGCGTGCGGGAAGACGCATGGTTTCCACACTCGCCTCCATGGATTTCTGTGAGGAGCTCGCATCCTTCTTCCCTTGTGATGCACCGCATTAGGACGCCGTTGGCACCGCGCCGGTAGAGATCCCCTTCTACCAACGTGTATCATTTATCCAATCTGACTATCCAGTCAGCGGATACATCATCGTCAGGAAGGATGTTGTCTTTCAAGTAGCTACGGATCTCCGAGATCCATGCATCGGAGCTAACTTGAGCATTTGAGTCTTGCGTGCTGGGTTGCTCGGAGCTTCCGGCAGCACCTACGACCCTTGATGGCTGCAATGGTAACAGGGCCATCGAGACCGTCAGCTTCGGGATGCTGATCTCGCCCTCTTCGCTCAGTTTGGCAAGCTGAGCTGTGGGTTTTGACAACCTCCGGACAAAAGTTCCGTCAGGAGCTGGAGCTCCGGTTGACGCTTTCGTTGAGAGTTCGTCGGCTTCAGCGTTGTGGACACGCTAGACGTGTTGGAGGTCTAGGACTTTGAAGTCCTTCTGAAGCCTCTGGACTTCAAGGAGGCAAGCAGCTAGCTGGATATTGTTGCAGGAGCATTCACCCTTCACTTATTTAATGATGAGATGTGAATCTCCCTTGACCAGCAGCTGCTTGACACCATATGACAGTGCCACCTTTAGTCCGTAGATGAGTGCTTCGTACTCCGCCATGTTGTTGGTCGCCTTGAAGTCAAGGTGTACCATGTATTTTACCTTCTCTCCGGTTGGTGCGAGGAGAAGGATTCTAGCTCCGGCCCCCTGCTTTTGCATGGAGCCGTCGAAATAGTGGGTCCAGTGAGGCTCGGTGAAGACCGGAGCTTTGTGTTCCGGCTTCTTCTCACTGGGGCCCCCAGGGTTTGATGGAGAGGGAGTCCATTCCGCCACAAAATTTGCCAATGCTTGACTCTTGATTGCTTGTCTTGGAATGAATTCGAGATCGAATTCGGCCAATTCCGCTGCCCACTTTGCAATATTCCCAGTTGAATTGGGATTATGCAAGATTGCTTGAAGTGGGTAAGAAGTCAACACTGAAATCTTGTGAGCTTGGAAGTAATGGCGAAGCATCCTGGAGCCGATAAGAACTGCATAGAGCAGCTTATGCACCTGTAGGTATCGAGTCTTGGCGTTATGAAGTACTTCACTGATGAAGTACACTGGGCGCTGGATGGTCCGGACCCTCCCAGAGGGGCCCGGAGCTTCCTCTTCATTGACCCGGATCCTCCCGGAGGGATCTGGACCTTCTTCGGGGACCTCCGGGTCCTTGCTGGAGGGACCCGGAGCTTCTTCAGAAGCGACCTAGACCCTCCCGGAGGGGTCTGGGTCTTCTGAAGTAACTTCTTGTGGACTCAAGTCTGGGAACTGGGACCCAGACTCGCTTGCAGGAACCTCCGGACCCTCCCAGAGGGGTCTGGATTTCTGAGCATGGGATGGTTCTGGTCTCTCCGCAACCAGGACCATACTGACGACTTCGTCAGTTGCTGAAATGTAAAGCAGCAAAGGCTCACCAGGGTTCGGAGCTACCAGAGTTGGTAGGGTGGTGAGGAGCTGTTTTAGCTCCTGGAACGCCTTTTCTACTTCTTCAGACCATTGGAATGGTCCGGACTTCCTCAATAACTTGAAGAAGGGAAGTGCATGTTCCGCCAGTCTTGAAATTAACCGGTTGAGGGCTGCTAGACATCCAGTCAGCTTTTGGACATCCTTGATACGGGCTGGTGGCCGCATGTATTCAATGGCTTTGATCTTCGCTGGATTAGCCTCTATGCCCTGGTGATTTACCAGGAAACCAAGAAGTTTTCCGGAGCTAATCCCGAAGACACACTTGTCTGGGTTTAGCTTTGTGCAGGTGACCCGCAGCTTGTCGAAGACAGCCTGTAAGGTGTCAAGTAGTGACTCCTTGTTCTTGACCTTGACCACGATGTCATCGACATACACTTCCACTATCTCTCTAATGAGTTTTTCAAAAGTTTTGTACATAGCTCGTACAAAGGTTGAAGCTGCATTCTTGAGACCAAATGGCATGGCTGTATAATAGTACAATCCATCTACTGTGATGAAAGAGGTATGCTCTTCATCTTCCCTAGACATTCTGATTTGATGATACCTAGAATATGCGTCCAGGAAACACAGTAATTCACACCCAGAGGTGGAATCCACTATCTGATCTATTCTAGGTAGTGAGAATGGATCTTTTGGACACGCCTTATTAAGTGTTGTGTAGTCAATACACATCCGAAGCTTCCCGCCGACCTTGGGCACAATGACTGGGTTTGCCAGCCATTTTGGATGGAAGACTTCTCGGATGAATCCAGCTTCGAGCAACTTCTTCACTTCTCGTCGAATGAAGTTTTGTCGCTCCACGGATTGCTTTCGAGGCTTCTGATGCACGGGCCGGGCATCAGGGTAGATCTTCAGATTGTGCTCAATCACTTCCCTGGGGATCCCAGGCATTTGTGACGGTTGCCAGGCAAACACGTCGACATTAGCCCGGAGGAAAGCGACGAGTGTGAGTTCCTATTTGTCATTCAGTCCCCCCGATATACGGGTGGTCTGAGCGGCATCGGAACCGATTTGGATGACTTTGACGGGGATGTCGGTGTCGCCGCTTGGCTGCACATGAGGTGCAGAAGTCGAGCCTCGTTGACGAATGCTCGAGGGTTTTGGAGCTTGCTCCTGCCTAGAGTCCTCCTCTTGCGCCGTAGTAAGCGCATGAAGTTCTTCCAGGGTGTTTACTCCGGCAGTGCAATCTCCGCGGATCCGGAGAACGCCTAGTGGTGTTGGTATCTTTAACACCAGGTAGCCATAATGAGCAGCTGCAATGAATTTGTACAAGGCAGGCCTACCCAAGATGGCGTTGAAAGGTAAGTTGATCTGACGTCAAAGACCAACTTCTCAGTGCGATACTTCTCCCGGGTCCCGAAGATAACGGGGAGAGTAATAGCACTGAGTGGGGTAATGGCTCCCGGACCTACTCCGGAGAAAGGTGGGAGGGGTGAAAATCCGAAGGTCGGAGCTGAAGCTTGGTAAAAGCTTCGAAGCTTATGAGGTTCAGCCCCGAACCTCCGTCTACCATAACATGGTGGAGCTGAATGTTATTGATGGTAGGAGATACCATCAAATGTAACTGGCCTGCTCCAACCATGCTTCGAGGGCAGTCCAAAGCATCAAAAGTGATGGTTGTGTCCATCCACTTCCGATGAGGCTCCGCCCTGGCTGTAGGAGCTACAGCGGCCATGTCCCGACGCATTGTCTTGAGGACGCGGGAGGAGGTGATGACCCATGATCCACCAAAAATGGTGCTCATGGTCTTCCGATGCTCGTTGTCAGAGACGTCAGAATCATCGTCGACAGAGGTGTAGACGGCCGTCAGGACCTTTTTAGGATCCTGAAAACCTAACTCCTCTTCACCCGGAGCTTCCTCAACTTTTTGTTTTCCTTCCCTCTGTCGGAAAGGAACTTCTTCCCGGTGCTTGTTGTAGCGCTCGGAAAGGTTTTGGACCTCTTGGCAGTCTTCCAAACCGTGGATGTTCGTCTTATGAATTGGACACCACACCTTGGGTTTGCCACCGTCTTCAGAAGATGGTCGAGGTCGCTTCTCGGGGCGTGGCCCTCGGCCACCCGGAGCTGCAGCAGCTGCAGCATTAGATGCGCCGGCCAACGGCTTCTTCTTGTCGTTGGTCATTTTCTTCTTTTTGCCACTCCCGGAGGTAGTGGCTTCTCCTTTGGAGGATTTCTTGCGATCCTCCGGAGGTGGTTTGGAGTGCATTTCACGGCCCTTCGCAGCTCTGGCACATTTGTCAGCCAAGCTGAAGTGTTCCGTGACACTGGTGATCTCTTTGATCGCCAGTTTCTCCAACATCTTCTTATCCCGTACGCCCTGTCTAAATGCCACAATGTCAGAAGCGCTAGAGATAGAAGGGATAGTATTTTGTACCTGAGAGATTCTTTGGATGAATGATCGTAGGGATTCTCCCCCTTTTTGCACGACTGCAAAAAGGTCCAGTTCGGTGCCTGGTCAGGTGTATGAACTCCCGAAGTTGGCGGTGAACTGTCGGCACAACTCCTCCTAACTGTTGATGGAGTTGGGTGGAAGGCTCATAAACCAGGACCGGGCTGTCCCAGTTAAAGCCACTGGAAAATAGTTGGCCATTATGGCCTCATTTCCTCCAGCTGCCAGGATAGCAGTGGAGTAAATCTGAAGAAATTCGACGGGATTAACAGTCCCATCAAACTTCTCCGGCAGGTGAGGCCGGAATTTCTGTGGCCACCTGACCATACGCAGATGCATGGCCAGGGCTGAACAGCCTCCTCCTACTCCTTCAGGAGCAGGAATGTCCTGAGCTTCTCGTCTTTCACGAGCACGCTCTATATGGACTCGGCCGTCTTGTTGACAGTATCGGCGATCAAGCTCCGCCCGGAGGTCATGAGTTGAAAGCCTTGATACCGTGTGAGTGTGTCGCGCCCCAGAGGGCAACGACGTCACTTGCTGTGACGCAGCACGTCTCCTGTTGTTGGAAACGTGTGGACCAAGTCTGCCAGACAAGGTCTGTCGCTGCAACGGGGCAAGTCCTGAAGGAGGAGGACCCTGGTTACTGATGCGGTCAGCTGTTGCTGCAGCCAAGTGTTCCACATCGGCCCTCCACTGCTCCATTGCATCCCGGGATGCATCCGGAGGTGGTGGGCGCTGAAGGAGAGCACGTGATGCATGGAGCGTGTGTTCCGGGTTGTCATGATTCGCCGACGCATTGATTGACGCTGGTGCACCATCGCGCTGCCCAGCTTGATTTGCTAGTGGAGGCAGCGGTGGTGGAAGTGTGACTCCTGCTGGAACTGAGGTTCCTGCTGGTGGCTGCATATTGGAGGGATTGCCCCAGCAGCTTGAACAGCGGGATGACCATTGGATGATTCAGCAGTTTAGTTCACCATTCTTGAAATCTCAGTCCCACCCCATACCTGGCGCGCCAACTGTTGGTGGTTTGATCCGGCAGATCTCCCAACACTACAAAAAGCGTTTGTGGAGTTTGAAGTTCGGTGTGGGTGCACAGAGATTCAAGAAGGTGAAATGTAAAATGACACAGGAGAAACAAAGATTTACGTGGTTCGGGCCACCTGAGCGTAATACCCTACTCCACGGGGTGTGTTGGTGTTGTATTGGATGTATGAACTCAACTCAGGTGACGTGAGTTGAGAGCGCGGGTCAGCCGATTAGACCATCCTAGATCAGATCAGATCATAGCCGAGAGCAGACCAGATCAGAGCAGAGAGCCCTCTATGTATCGTCGGCCTGTCCTTTTATAGTACAAGGACAGACCGTTACAAGTTGGCCTGGCCCGACATGTGGCCCCGGCGGCTACTAATATTGATACACATTTGATGCGCTTAATTACCCTTAATGACCGAGTTACAGGCTTTGATAGTGCCGTTACTGGTAATAAGGGTCGTTCGATTGTGTGTCCTTAACATAGTATTAATGACATTTAATTGGGTCTTGAAGTCCTTGATTCCCCTTTGAAGATCCGAAGCCGTTGTGGAGTCTACCGGAGGTTTGAGGCTGAAGATTCGATGGTTGGACATGTGGCAGCTCTGGAGCATACTGTGGGGAACAGATAGGTCCGGTGCCACCAGACACGTGTCAGTTCTGGAGCTTCCCTCGGTCTGGGGTTAGGTCCGGGGGTGCCGTTATGGTACATAGCCCGAAGCTTCCCCCTTGTGGGCGGTAGCTCTGGTTTGATGGTAGACGTGGCGACCGTGGGACTAACCATTTTGGGGAAGCGGGTCCAGTTATGTCTGACATGTGGGCCTCCGAAGGTCTTCAAATCAAGTAGATGACATTTCCTTAAGATCTTTGCAATCTCAAAGGGTATACGGTACTCAGGGAACCGACTCCAAATGGCACCATATGAAGCTCTTTATGGCCGGAAGTGCCGCAAACCTTTGAACTGGTGTGAATCTGGTGAACGAGTAACATATGGTATAGACTTGGTAAAGGAAGCTGAAGAACGAGTACGAGTTATTCAAGCCAACCACAAGGCTGCTCAGTCTCATCAGAAAATCTATGCAGACAAACGATATTGACCCCGTCACTTTGATATTGGGGATCACATTTACCTTCGTGTATCCCCAATGAAAGGGATTCATCGCTTCGGACAGAAAGGGAAGCTAGCTCCACGTTTCATCGGACCATTTGCAATAATTGAGCAATGCGGACCTATAGCCTATCGACTAGAGCTGCCAGCGTCGCTTTCAGGGGTCCACGATGTGTTCCACATTTCACAGTTGAGAAAATGTCTCAAGGCCCCAGCGGAAGTCTGTATGGAGGATTTGGAGGCTCTTCAACCAGATCTTACTTACTTTGAGCATCCAACTCAGATAGTCGATGATAAGACTCGTACCTCAAGAAACCGCACCTTGCATTTCTGCAAGGTCTTATGGGGAAACCACACCGCTGATGAAGCAACGTGGGAAAGCGAGGATTATCTTAGAACCAACTATCTGGACTTGTTAACGTCATATGTTCGTTAGATCTTTTTCTTTTATCCATCCTTTTGTAATCTGAGGACGAGATTCTTTTAAGGGGGAAGGAATGTAAAATCCCACATTTTTCTTCATATGAGGTTCAGTTGTAATTGGTCATCAACCCTAATGGAGACCAATTATAGCTATGCTTATGAGTTTGATCTCATCAAATCTTTTATTCCACTCATGCTTAAATTTTATTAACATGAGGAATGTACTTCACCAATAATCTTAGATAAATTCTTTTGACCTCTCTTCAAAGTTTGGAATTATTTGAATGGAGGATGCTAGGTCAAATTAATATGCAGTACCCAATATATATTCAAATTAATTACAAATTGAATATGCTACTGTACATTTGGCCCTGTAAAAAATATTCAAATCTGAGGCCATAAATTTTTCTATGGTTTTCTAAAGTTCCAAATAGACTTCTTGCAAAGTTTCATAAATTTTGAACTCCATTTGCTATTTTATTTGAGATGCTTAGCAAATTCAGACCATATTATGAATTCAAATTTTGAATTCTGTTCAACCTTATGGAACATCAAGATTTGAACATACCATCATGGTCGGCATGACTTGCTTGACTTATCCTCAAAGTTTCACAATTTTTGGAACTCAAATTCTATTTAATTCAGTGACACCATTGAATTTCATCCAATTTCAAATTCAAATTTGAAATTCAATTGAAACTTGCTCCAATTCGAAATCCAATTGCAGAATCAAATTCCAGATATTTTCTTTGTCCTCCCCACAAAAATCTAGAATTTTTGGATCAAGTTTGGTAGGAGAATTGATGTTACACAGAGGGGAAGAGGATAAGAGGAGGTGGGACCCACTGTCAGCCTGACCTACTCGAGTGCAACCCACGGGGTGCTCTGTATCCAGCTCTCCCCGCCGATCGACGCTGGCAGCGTGCGACACCGCGATGCGGCATGCAACCACCGAGCTGCCTGCTTGCTTGCGCCGTGGCGCGCTCCCCTCATCCCTCCGTCCCTATAAATAACCCCCCTAAGCCGTCTTTGTTGAACTCCGCCTCGGTTCGCGCCATTACCGCCGCCTCTGTTCGATTGAGTTTTCGCCAAAGATTTAAGTCGTTTCTCCCCGAGCTGTAAGTAGATAAAAGACTTGTCACAACATCCTCTACGTATTCTAATTGGTCATTGATCGTGACATAACTTCTGCTTGGCATATTTTGAAGTTTTCTGGTCGCCGTCGAGGAAGCCGCCGAGAACCTTCACTGTCTCACCGTCGAGCTCCAGTTCTAGGCCGTTTTCAGCCTTGATCCTTTAAGCAAAAAGGTTCGCAATCCTCTCTAGTTTATACTCACCAAATTTAAGCCTATGCCATGTAGTGTAGCTCGAGTTCTTATTCGATAACCGAATGATTTTTCAATAGAACAGCGAGGCCTCGCGCTTAAATTCGTTTCATTCTTGCAATCATTCTTTAATCTGGTTAGCAGATAGCTTATATATGTCATAACGAAGCTCCCTGCCCACCCTGAAAGTTATCAACCGAGCACATTAGATTTTGAGATTTCGTTGCCACCGGTTGAAAAACCGTACTTTGCCGGCGATGTCACCCCGTTCTAACCCCTAAATCATCATCCTGGTGCTTCCAGGAACATTCCCGACCTTGTCCCGAGCCTATTGCGCCATTTACGAGCATTTCCGACGATCGCCGAAACCCTAGCTCCACCGTCACCGTCGCACCGCCGTCTCCGGCCATCGCCAACTCGATTGAACCCCACCATCGGCTTGCGCGATCGATTTTATGGTTAACTGGTCAAGGCGAGGCCGGAAGGAGGTCGACGCAACCTAGTCCGGCGAAGCGCCGCTGCAGTTCCGGCAAGAGACGCCGCCGCGTCGGGAGGTAGACAAAGGGTACGGGTCCCACCTGTCAACGACGTCCCTCTCGCGGATCCGGTGTGGCTGCATGGGTTAACCCCGTGGCTCCCGGTGTGGCTCAGTTCTGATTGGTCCGATTCAAATGAAGTGGGACCGGACCCTTTATTAGAAATTTCCAATAGGAAAAATAAATCCAGATTCAATCCAAACTTGGAAAATCCATAACTTCCAGTAGAATTATCCAAAAATTCCGAAATAATTTTTGTTAGAACCAGCATGAATAATACTTTCCAGTGGGTGCACTTAGATTTGTATGAAAAGCCATAGAAATTTCTCTATAATTCAGATAAGAAAAATGCTTAAAGAATTCATTCCTACAGTTCTGCTAATTGGAAAATTCCCAATTTTGGTCAGAACCCTATTATTAATACAATTGATCTCTTTAAGTTCATTGGACTTCAATTACTGGGTTGATCAATATTCCAAATCTCTATGTAGTTATAAATTGTGAAAAATGGAAAAAAATCAATTTCCAGAAATTTCCCAAAACTTGCAAAATCAGTTTCTCCCTGTAGGAAGCTTAGGAAATAGTGAAACAAATTTTCCTAGAACCAGTGAGACCCCTCTACATGATACAACCCCTAGTAGCCAGGATAGGTCTCCAAAATTTTCAACCAAAATTTAGAGAACGTTATTGCTTACCATAATTTTGAAGAACAACAAACTTCCTTGATCATCTCCTGTTCTTTGCAAGAGTCTTCTCTATAGTCACTAGTATCAACCATAAAAGTCCCAAAGGAAATTAAGATAACTATCTTATTTTCATCCTTGGATATTCACATCATCTCAAGCATATTAATTATTTTCAAAGCCATTCATACCTAGTATATGAATATCGTGTAGTAGCTGAAATCGAGGAGCACCCGGAAGCTTTGGAAGTCCAGCTGCCAGAAACTAACATAGGCTCAAACTCACATTCAGGCAAGCCCCAGTTTGCATTTAAGTTCCTTATAGTGTTTTTGCAGTTTTTATTTCACCTTACGTCTTCAGATGATTGTGCATTACATTTATGGTGTTTGACATCCACTTGCATGTCCCACAAATCCTATGAAATCTTGGGTAGGTCTACAGCCCGTTGAGTAGACACTGCTATGCTTATGCTCATAGGAATTCGGTAGAAGTCGAGTAGTTGGAATCTACTCGCGAGATAGGAATTTTACCACACGGAAAGATCTGGAATCAGAAAATGGTTTACGAATATGAAATTGAGACCGAGTAGTGGGTAGGATGCAGCGAGACATGGTCTCACGTGCGTAGCCCTGCTTGTGTCGATTGAGGACCATTTCGTGTGCGGTCCTGCTGGACAAGCTTGAATTGTACCAGCGACATACTGGAGGAATGGGCTCCAGTAAACTGACGTAGCTTTATACTAGTTTGTCGAGGCATTCCGTTCTGTTTTATAGGCGTGGGTTGATGCAGCAAGGTGTAAATCAGCTGGTGGGCACGTCAGAGTACGCCCGACGCAGTGACCTCCTGCTCGTGATGGATCGACCGGTTCGACATTCGAGTGTTTAGTGAAAGGTGGCCATATACGACTAGTACTGAGATGTTATGTAGGTACTGCTGTAAGTACTCGCTGATATTTCCGAAAGTGCGTATGTGTCGTGTTGTTCCAGGCATGTCCTAATTGCAATCACCGTCTCTCGCGGTAATAGAGTACCACTTGTTCAATGCGCTTGTCTGCTTCCTTGGGTCGGTTCCAGCTGCTGCACCAAATATCTACACATACTCATCCACCTCTCCCCTGTCCAGAGCCCACGCATCCCCTCTGTTCGAGTTCTTGTTGCAGGAACTTGAGCATCACCGTGGTTCCTCACTTCGACCCGTCTTGACCATCATTCTTCATGTTTTCCTCCTCACAAACCTCTTGTGCACTTCTTTAATCAAGTTTCTTAGCAGATGATGTAGGATCAAAGAGCACGTGAAAAGCTACCAGAGGGGGGTGAATGGTAGATTAAAAAAATCTTACGCAGCGGAAACAATAAAATCCCGACCCCTTCGGCAGAAAAACGATATGTTAAAGAAATCATGTGTGAGACTAATATAAATGTGTTTCACCATGACAAAAGTGATATATATCAGAAAGAATCAAGTCACGAAGACGACACAACAAGAATCACTCGAATCCGTTGAGAGAAACTCAAGTTACGATCAAAAGATCAAGCAAAGGTCAATCTGTCCTACCCGAGAAAAACAGTTCTGGAACACTGCAAAGAAACTCGTGTAGATCAGAACTCACAAATCCAATGACCATGAAATTTTCACAGATGATAGAAAATCAAGTTGTGAATACAACCCAAAAATAATCAAGTCAATTGGATCTGTAAAACTCGAGTTATGATAAAACCACCAAAACAAGGTAGTGCTGTGCAGAAACTCGATGAGAAAAACTTGTCTGGAACAAGTCGGACGAACAAGGCACAAAAGTTCCTTTCAACTACGAATTTTATTCAATATAAAACAAGAGGAACAGCCCAAAAGTCGTCACCCACGAGCTCTGGCCTCCCTTGCTTATATAACCAGCCCTTAGGCCAACCCAATCTCAACTAGGATTCTAATCCTACTCAAATTACGAATCGAAACTTTCCATAACTGCTTAGGACTCTTCTATACGCAGATAGAAGCAATCTTAAGACTTCAAAACACCTTAGGAACGTATCCCACATTCCTAAAATAACCCAAATTCGTGACCCACACGAAATCCTATCATAACCAAATCAAAACTTTCCATATTTGAGTCAAGCCTGACTCAGCCGCAGCCTAAGTCCATAACCTAGTCGGTTGGACCTTTCCGACCAATTTTTACGTCCACATATCTTCATCACGCCTTGGAACCATGCAGCCACGTCCATGGACTCCTTGCACACGTACAAACATCTTCCAACAACATCCACGATATCTTCATATGCATTGTTCTTGATTCAAACATGTTGCACGACCTCTTGATCAACTCAACCACAATTCCACCAGAACTTGGTTGTTGAACCTCATCTTCTTCCTAAAACTAGTTCAATGAATCCCGTCACCAGCCATGTCTTGAACTCAAGTAACACCTGCACATGAATAAACAACCAATACTTTCGAGCACAAGTCCTCGACTTGACTCACGTTAGTTCCGAAACTACAACATCTTACGTGAGCACTTCACATAAGCATGTTGCAAACCATAGCAAAATGATATCAACCAAAACGCACCAAAAACATAGCAAATGAATACTAAGCAATCTTTTCAACAATGTAAAGCAAGTACGAATCATTGCAAGATAAAAGCAGAACCACTGCGATCAAGCTCCGAACCTTGCCAAAGCTAACCAGACCTTGAACCGGACCTTACCAAAGCTAGCCGGACCTAACGTCGGACCTTGATGATAAATGTGTTTTGATAGTATTCAAAATTTTTATCGCCATAGCCAATGTATTCAGCACACATAGGTCTCACAATCTCCCCCTCGATGAATGCATTGGCAACACCACTTAAAATCCGAACATTGGCTTATTTACATGAAAAGTTTTGAAAACAATTTCTCCCCCTTTGTAAAATAGAAATAAAATGAGAAGAAAAACAAATTCTCCCGCTGAGAAGAATCGTGCCAAAACAATTATGAAAATGTGCAATGTGTAATCAATTTCTCCCCCTTGCATACTCATCTTTAAAAATTCACATATTATCTATTATCTCTCCCCCTTTGACAATGTATTCAACAAGGTTCAAAAGAGAAATTTCAAATGTTATGAGCAAATTATAACATATACATATAAACAAAGCTCATCCAAGTCATACTATGAAGTAACTTACACTATCACATCAATGAAATACATAAAGTAGTGTGAACCATTCTAGAGATCAAATGTAATTTTCAATTTAAGAAAGTCATGATCTCACAAACTTAACTATTTGAAAACCTGAAAGCATGACACTTGTTGCTGCATTTTATTATTTTTCAAAGCACAAATTTAGATCATATGATATTTGTAAGAGATTATATGTGCATCTGCCTTATTCTAACCAACCAAGCCAAGCCTATGTGATTTGACAATCAGAAGCTTAAGGACATTGTTTTAGTCATACACAACTTCTTCCAAGTTCATATCTATGTGCAATGATAAGCCATCTCAAAAGAAGAAGTGTGATGCATGCATATTCTCTTGATCTTTTCTCATTTCTATTTGTTCATAAAAACTCAGAATGTGAGTTGATTACTTGATTAATTCTTTATGATTAAAAGCACTTGTGAGCATACAACAAGTTCAAAACAGCAAGAAAGTTCGACCATGACCAGATTTAGTGTAAGTAATTATTCCAATTACTAGACATGGCAAAAACTACAAAATGTATAACACGAGTAATGTAGTAAGAACTTTCAGCATGTAAAAGGAATCACAAAGTTATATATGTATGAAATACTATGCTCATATTATTTTAATTTCAGATTCACACATAGGCTTCTGAAGTTTGAAAACTCCCCCTAAATTTAAGCCATGATGATGCATAACCCCTATGTCACTACGAATGTAACAAAAATGAGTGAAATCCAAAGGTTTTGTAAATCAGTCAGCCAATTGTTGTTCGGTATCTACATGGTGAAGCACAATGTTTTCTTTTTCAACATTATCATGGAGAAAGTGATACCTAATGTCAATGTGCTTAGTTTTAGAATGTTGCACGGGGTTTTTAGCAATGCAAATGGCACTAGTGTTATCACAAAACAGTGGAACACTATGTAGATCAACCCCATAGTCCTTAAGTGTTTGAACAATCCAAAGAATTTGTGAGCAAGCACTAGCAGCAGCTACATATTCAGATTCAGCTATGGATTGTGCAACTGAGTTTTGTTTTATAGAGGACCAAGCAACAAGTGAATTACCAAGAAAATGACAAGCACCTAAAGTACTTTTCCTATCAATCCTACAACCCCCAAAATCAGGATACGAAAAAGCTTTCAAAGTAATGGTTGAGGAAGAAGGAAGAAAAATGCCAAATTCTTGAGTTCCATGTAAGTACCTGAGAATCCTTTTGATGGCTTGACGATGTGAAGCACGTGGGGAGGCTTGAAACCGTGCACAAAGACATACGCTGAATTGTATGTCAGTCTTGATGTTGTGAGGTACAAAAGTGATCCGATCATGCTTCTATATTATTTTTGATCAACGGGTTCACCATCTTCATCAAGTTCAAGTGTTGTTGCTGTTCCCATTGGTGTCCGAAGAGGCTTGCTTTTGTCCATGTTGAAGCGCCTTAGAAGGTCTTTTGTATACTTCGTTTGATGCACAAAGGTACCCTCCTTGGTTTGCTTGATTTGCAGCCCCAAAAGTACGTGAATTATCCCATCATAATCATCTCAAATTCTGAACTCATCATAGCTGAAAACTTGGACACAAGATCATGAGAAGCACAACCAAAGATAATATCATCCACATACACTTGAACGAATAATGAGTCATTGCCATGCTTAAGCACAAAAAGAGTTTTATCAACCTTGCCCATGGTAAACCCCTTTTCAAGTAAGAATGTTTTTAACCTATCATACCATGCTCTAGGGGCTTGTTTTAGACCGTACAAGGCTTTGGACAGTTTGTAAACATGATTAGGAAAATCTGGATTCTCAAAACCTGGTGGTTGTTTGACATAAACCTCCTCATCTATGTAGCCATTAAGAAAAGCACTTTTAACATCCATTTGATATAGATTAAAACCTTTAGATGCAGAAAAAGCTAACAAAATTCTTATGGCTTCTAATCTAGCAACAGGGGCAAAAGTTTCATCAAAATCTAGACCTTCAACATGAGTGAAACCTTGAGCAACCAACCTAGCCTTATTCGTAACCACAACCCCATTATCACTTTGTTTCTTATTAAACACCCATTTAGTTCCAATTAAAGTGTGACCTTGAGGTGGAGGTACAAGTTTCCAAACATTATTTCTTTCAAAATTTTCTAACTCTTCTTGCATGGCAATAATCCATGATTCATTAGTGAGTGCGTGTGAGAGTTTGGATCAGAAAACCTTGACCGTGTGACTCATTCGTGCAAGCTTCCAATAATTTGTTGTGGAGGATGAATTTTGAGAACCCGGAGGGAAGTAGACACTTCACAAGCTTCTTCTTCTTCATGTTCATCACAAATTGATGAGCTTGTGACTTGAGGATGATCTGAACCAGCAATGGTGGTCGTCGGTGCTGGCTGTGAATCAAAATCAGGGGCTGGAACAATGTCATTAGCTGCTGAATTTTTGGGCAGCAACACCACTTCTTCCTCATCTTCAACGAAAATGCTCTCCCCCTGCGGATATGGATCTGGACCTGCAATGTTTGAGCTAGTACCTGGGCTAGCTTCATCAAAAGACACCCCACAAGTCTCCACAATTTTGTTAGTGTCAAGTAAAAGCACACAGTAACATCTAGTATGAGATGGATAACCAAGAAACATACCATCAACAGATCTATGTTCAAATTTATCAAGATTACCATGTTTCATAACAAAGCATTTGCAACCAAAGACCCTAAAGTGTGTAACACTAGGCCTATGTCCAAACCAGAGCTGATATGGTGTTTTACCTAGCTTAGCGCACAAGAAAACACGATTTGAGACATAACAAGCAGTTGCAATCGCATCAGCCCAAAATTTCCTAGGAGTTTGATATTCATCAAGCATAGTCCTAGCCATCTCAACTAAGGTTTTGTTCCGTTTTGTTGAGGTACATATGGTGAAGAAAATTGATGATCTATTCCATTTTCAGCACAAAAGTGATCAAAAGATTGATTTTTAAATTCGGTTCCGTTATCACTTCTAATTGCTTTAAAAGATCCTGGGTGATCAATTGATAATCTAAGAAATAAAGTTCTAAAGTGACTAAAAGCTTCATTATTATATGTCATAAAGTAAACCCAAGAGTATCTAGAATAATCATCAACAATCACAAGAACATACCATTTACCTCCGAAAGACTGAACGCATGAAGGTCCTACGGTGTCAAGGCGCAAAAGTTGACCCAGTTCAGTTGTCATGATCATTGTGAGAGGAGTATGTGAACCTGCAACCATCTTAGCATGTCTACAAGAAGAGCACACAATTTATTTGTCACCTTTAAGCTTAGGCAGCCCACATATGCGATCAAGAGCACTAACACACATTAGATGATAAAAGCCTACGTGACCAAGTCTACGATGCCAAAAATATAAGTCCTTTGAATCATTAGCAACTAGACACCTATGCTTAGAGGAAGACATATCAAAATCAGCTTTAAAAAACTCTTCCAAACTGAGACATGTTAAAAATAAGCTCACTATTTGAATTTACAACTTTGCAACAATTTTTAGTAAAAATAATTTCCAGATTTTCATCTAGCAGTTGTGAAACAGAAAGCAAGTTGTATTTCAAAATTTTAACAAGTGCCACATCCTTCAAAGTGCAGTGATTATTTACTCTAATCGAACCCTTAGCAATTATAGGAGTTGAAGAATTATCAGCAAAAGTAACATTCTCTACACGTGACACAAAAGAGAGGGAGGAGAACCATTCTTTGTTACCGGTCATGTGGCGTGAGCAACCTGAATCCACAATCCAAATGTTTTCTTTCCTCAAGCGTGTAACCTACATAGAAGCTCAATACGTTAATGACTCAATACTGGGGTTAGTCAAAAGGCATTTAGGAATCCAGTACTGAGTCACACGACATCCAGCAGGAATAACACGCAAAAGCTGAGATAAAACAGCAGGTTTATGAGCCAAAGCTTGAGGATTTTTGTACCCAACTACTGTCCTACGAGATGTTACATGTGTAGCACAAAAAACAGTAGGTTTGGGAGCAACCTTTGCAAGGTGTCGGCTCATTACAGCAGGTTGCATGTTCCTATCATTCGGTTTAGCATGAGCAGCAAATTTTGCATGAAAGTTATGAGGTCTAGCAATCATTCTTTCCTTTTTCTGTTGTTTAGCTAGTCTATAATAAAAATCTATGACATGACCATCTCTACCACAGTAGGTACAACAAAATTTAACTTGTTCATGTCTAGATAAGCAAGCAACATTTTTATTTGAAACCGAATGAGACAATACTCCTGCAGATTTGAAAACCACTTCTTTTTGTTTAGGAACTGTTTGAGTCAAACCACTTCCTAATGACTTTACAATTTTTAGGTGGATGTGCCTTAGCATGAGCATGAGAATCAAAACCTAAACCAGCTTTATCATTGCAAGATTTGGAAAATTCAGCAGGAAGTTTAGGTTCTTATTCCCATTACAAAACCGATCTAATGTCCTATGCATGTTATCAAGTTTATTGGACAGATCAAGGCAATTTTCACATGAATTTTTTCCTTTTAATTTGCAATTGGAACAACATTTAACTTCATGAGAACGTAAAGCATTGTTCAATATAGAAATTTCATTCATAGCATCTTGTTGTTTCTTATCAAGATCATCATAAGTAGAACAATGCAAATCAAATGAAGAACAGTTAGCATCTTTCAAGTTTTTATCATTAAGTGCAGCAAGCTCTCTATTATTTTCAATTTCTAACTCAAGTTTATCAAGTGTGGAGGTGTGCGCACTTCTTAATAAGCACAATTGTTCATATATTAAATCACATGAGGGACATGCATCATCACTAGGACTCAAAGTTTTTAAACGGTTGATTTTAGATTGTAGTGATTCAATTTTAGCAGCGCTATCCCTAAGCTTTTTGTCCTTTTTCTTAACTATAATAGTGGCACGAGAAATAGCATCACACATTTCTTCACAAGTAGGACATACCTCTTCATTGTCGCTATTGTGTTCTGCCTCCTCCATACTTGATCTTGACTTGCCCGCCATGAAGCACAAGTTTGCCAAATCATCTTCATCTTCATCACTTCCAATGTCCACGTCGCTTGAGCCAAGTTCCTGGAGTGCGGAGATAAAACTGCTCACCAATTGACGTCTTGTAAAACCCTTCTTTTTCTTCTTATCGTTTGTCGAGGAGTGCTTCATCCTTGTTTGCTTTTCATCCCTGGAAGTAGGACCTGAAAGGTTAGGGCAATCTGAACGAAAATGTCATGTCTTACCACATTCGAAACATCGTTGAGGTCCGGAGCTTCCTCTCCTTCTAGTTCTCACATTTTGCAATGCTTTCGAGAACCTAGTAGAGGGAAGTAATAGCTCCTCCTCTAGAAAATCCTCAATCTGCTCAAGGGTTAGAGAGGACAACAAAGCAAGTGTACCACAAGATGAAGATTGGCCGGAGCTAGGCATATCACGTTGAGAAACAAAAGCAATAGACTTGTTGGGGTTCTTACGTGATATTATGTCAATTTCATGAGTTTTTAACTTGGAATATAGCACATCTAAAGTAAGTGTACTCATGACAGTAGATTAATGAATAGATGTGACTTTCATCTCCCAAATTGATATATCTAATGCACTTAACAATTGCCTAGCATTTTCAGCATATGAAAAATTAACATTGACACTACGCAAGTTGCTACGAATTTTATTAAAGCGAGCAAAAAGGTCATCAACAGACTCATCGGGTTCCATCTCGGAGCGCATGTATTCTTTCTTGAACATGTCTTGCCTTACCTCCTTGATCGTGCTGGATCCTTCGTGGTAGTCACAAAGTACTTTCGACACGTCGTATGCAGATCGAAGGTGTGCAACATGGTCGAAGTCGCTTTGAGTTAATCCTTGTATGATCAAGTTTCGAGCCTTGTTGTTGTTGTCGACATCTCTCAGATTTGTAGCTGTAACTTGATCATTTGATGGCACTTTATAAGGCTTGTATACCTTCTCCCATATTGTGAAGCCTTGAGCCTAAATGAAGGCTTCTATACTTGCCTTCCAAACCTGAAAATCAATACCACTAAAGACACAAGATTTTGCGGAGTATTTCTCCATGATGATTAGTCAAAATACGTGCAAATCACAAAGATTAGAGCAACCTGGCTCTGATACCAATTGTAGGATCAAATAGCACATGAAAAGCTACCAGAGTGGGGTGTGAATGGTAGATTGAAAAATCTTACGCAACGGAAACAACAAGATCCCAACCCCTTCGGCAGAAAAACGATCTGTTAAAGAAATCATGTGTGAGACTAATATAAATGTGTTTCACCGTGAAAAATGTGATATATATCAGAGAGAATCAATTCACAAAGACGACATAACAAGAATCACTCAAATCCGTTGAGAGAAACTCAAGTTACGATCGAAAGATCGATCAAAGGTCAATCTGTCCCACCCGAGAAAAACAGTTCTGGAACACTGCAAAGAAACTCATGTAGATCAGAACTCACAAATCCAATGACCGTGAAATTTTAAAATATCATAGAAAATCAAGTTTTGAAGACAACCCAAAAATAATCACGTCAATTGGATCTGTAAAACTCGAGTTATGATAAAACCACCAAAACAAGGTAGTGCTGTGTAGAAACTCAACGAGAAAAACTTGTCTGCAACAAGTCGGACAAACAAGGCACAAAAGTTCCTTTCAAATACGAATTTTATTCAATAGAACACAAGAGGAACAGACCAAAAGTCATCACCCACGAGCTCTGACCTCCCTTTCTTATATAACCAGCCTTTAGGCCAACCCAATCTCAGCTAGGACTCTAATCCTACTCAAATTACGAATCGAAACTTCCCATAACTGCTTAGGACTCTTCTATACGCAGATAGAAACAATCTTAAGACTTCCAAACACCTTAGAAACGTATCCCACAATCCTAAATCAACCCAAATTCGTGATCCACACGAAATCCTATCATAACTAACTCAAAACTTTCCATATTTGAGTCAAGCCCGACTCAGCCGCAGCCTGAGTCCATAACCTAGTCGGTTGGACCTTTCCGACCAATTTTTACGTCCACATATCTTCATCACTCCTTGGAACCATGCAGCCACGTCCATGCACTCCTTGCACACGTGCAAACATCTTCCAACGATGTCCACGATACCTTCATATGCATTGTTCTTGATTCAAACATTCTGCACGACCTCCGAATCAACTCGACCACAATTCCTCCCGAACTTGGTTGTTGAACCTCATCTTCTCCCTAAGACTAGTTCAATGGATCCCGTCACCAGTCATTTCTTGAACTCAAGCAACATCTGCACATGAATAAACAACCAATACTTTCGAGCACAAGTCCTCGACTTGAATCACGTTAGTTCCGAAACTACAACATCTTACGTGAGCACTTCACATAAGAATGTTGCAAACCATAGCAAAATGATATCAACCATATCAACCAAAACGCACCAAAAACTTAGCAAATGAATACTAAGCAATATTTTCAACAATGTAAAGCAAGTATGAATCATTGCAAGATAAAAGCAAAACCACTGCGATAAAGCTCCGAACCTTGCCAAAGCTAACCGGACCTTGAACCGGACCTTATTAAAGCTAGCCGGACCTAACGTCGGACCTTGATGATAAAGGTGTTTTGATAATATTCAAAACTTTTATCGCCATAGCCAATGTATTCAGCACACATAAGTCTCACAGATGAAGCCTTCCCGACGTCGTGCTTGAAGGATTGGTGGCCGCCGTCCTCTATTTTTACATTTTCGTGTGTCGGTTCATCATCAAGCCGATGCTACAAGCCTCCTCTTCTCCACATTCTCTAACCAAAAAGGTGTGTCTTGAGCTGTAGAATATGTGCGTAAAATTTCATCCCATGCCATGCCTCTTAGCCCCGGTATTTTCAAGTTTTCCGTCAAGCTTCTCATATGAATTGAGCTAGGTTTTGGGTTAAATTCGTTTCCACGTTTAATCATCACTCATGGATGTGAGATTTTTTATCTAGAGGATCAAGTACATCACATAGAAGAAGCCAATCACCAAACCATCGATTCAATCAGCCGAAATAGAAGTTTTCCTAGCCACCACGGTTTCACCATCGGTTCATCGTTGAAGCCTTGGTTCCGGACCTTCTCACCTCCCTTGGTGTTCCCTACCACGATCTCTAGGTCTCTAGAAGCATTTCGGTGCAATCCTCGGGTGGAATGAGGCATCAGAGAGCTCCACCGTCATTGCTGGAACCTAGGTGCCGCCATCGCCGTTTCTGCCCTTATCATGGCCCCCTCCGACCATCACCGTCACCCCCATGTTAACCGCTGTGTCGAGTTGTATGGAAGACACCCTTCTCGGCATGCTTCTGGCCAATGGAGGCTCTCGCCGGTGACGCGCCGCCACCAGGCGTCACCATACCCTCCTGGCGCAGGGTTAAGGACGACTGGGTGCAGGCCACAACCGCCAGTCACTTTCCCCACCCTGGCGGATCTTTGGTGGCGCACTGATCCGATGTGACAACATGCAGCAACCCTTTGACCCTCTTGTGGCTCGCACCTGGGTGATGGGTTTAAAAATTGGGGCCCCATTGTCAGCCAGTATTAAGTTGTTCATAGAAAAGAAAATCCAAAAACTAGCCAAAGTTTATAAAATTCACCTCTCTTTGTAGACATCTCCAAAAATAGTTAGATAAATTTTGATAGTCTCCTGTTGATCATTACTTCACCATCGACCAATTTAATTGATATGAAACCCTCTGTAATTTTCTCAATAATTCTATTAAGCAAAAACACTTTGAATTTAATCCCAGAAGATTTTGTTCATTGGAAATATCCCAAATTTTGCAATATTCTTCCACATAATTCCTTTGATCACTGGTAAAAATTTCAGATCCATTTGAGTCGTTTTGAAGGGTAAAATTGTGTTCCCAACCTGTATAAATCTGAAAAATTCCAAAATGTCCAGAAACTTTTTCAGAAAATTGTCCAAACTTCAAAAACCAATATCTCACATTAGAATGCTTAGAAATTATGAAATCAATTTTGTTGGATCACTCTTGACCCCCTCTAAACATAACACAACCTCTTGGCCATGTTAGCTACAGGTATTTCCCGAAAATTCTGGGAAGTGTTTAGGTTTATTGAATTTTATACAACAGAGACTCCCATGAACATTGCCCAAATTTGGCCAGAACCTCACTAATACTACCTAGTCTCCGTTGTAAAAGTTTTAGCAGCAGTGAACCAAATCTTCTACATTTAATTGTTTTTTATATCCCTATGTCCTAAACATTGCTATTTCATGTGATTCTCAAATTCAACTTTAATTCCACCTTTGTTTCTTTCTCTGCTTCTGTACAACCCAACAGTAACTTTTCTGAAGTACTTGTACTACAGGTTGCCACTCTTGACATTTGTATAGTGTTCCTCCTTTCTAAACTTTATGCTCATGTATGATGCATGTTTCATTTTATTCCACAAAATTGCTATCTTCCTTTTTGATTTCTTCCTATGTTTCTCCTCACAACAGAAACAGACCTGACAATCCTAGCTGGTGTACCTCATTTAGAGTTATAATCGTCTTCACTGCTTACTTTGCTTAATTGCATTTACTTATATGCATAATCATATCGATAGGGAGTGCAACGAAGGCGATAAGGAGAGGCATGAGCCGGAGACCACGATTTCTCTGTTGATTCAACTGTGATGATGTCTATGGCGCAATTTATTAACTGATATTCACTGACTTTGTTTATCAACTGAAGGCAAGCCCCGGTTTGTATTTAAGTGACTTCCTAAAGTTTTGCTTTTATCACTGTGTTGAGTAGTATATGAATTGTGCATTAGGTCTATTGTGTTTGAATACTCCAATGCATGACCCACAAACCCATGGAGTATATGGGTATGTTTATAGCTCAACATGTAGAATGGCCATGCTAATGTTATAGGGAATCTGGTAGAAGTCGAGTGGTTGGAATTTACTCGCGAGATAGCGATATTATCACCTGGGATTGATTATTTTAGAGAATGGTTTATGAACTGAATATGAGACCGAGCAGCAGGGTAGGAGGTGTAGCTCTACCTGTGTCGGTTAAGGGCCAATCTATATGCGGCCCTGTTGAGCAAGTTTGAACTGTACCGAAGTCATATTGAATTTATGGGGTTGTGATACCCGATTCCGAAAATGAACCAAGTGAACGCATATGTGTGCCCAGGATGTTGATCACACATATACGACAAAACCACAAATGATATGCAGAAAATTACCACGGCACAAACTAGCAAATAAGTACTTTATTACAATATTCAAATGGTTGTCAAATTACAAACTCTAATGATCATTATTTCTAATATTGCGGCGGAAATAATCTAAACTAAGTGAAACTAAGCAAATGGGATAGCGAGCTCCAGTGCTGCCATGTGGCCGCAACTTTGGTTTTGGCCTCCCCGGAGAGGCGCGCTCCGAAGCTGCCACGTGCCTAGCAGCCTGCCCTGTGCGGTAGGTCGCAGGAGTAAAGGGCATAATGTTCTGTCCAGTCGCGCACTCAAGACACACGCCTTGCACAGGCACACGGCGCGGCTCATGCCATTGTTAGACGGTATTGTGCCCAATCACTTAGTAGTGAAGGCGCGCAGATGGGACATTCTCTTCCATCATCAACATCTATGTTTAGCCTCTGGCGTTCAATGTGGCAGGGCAGTGAGCCTTCAAGCCAATGTCAGAGGGAGCAGCAAGAAGTAATAAGACTCTAGATTTTGTACACGGTCGAGATCTCCTCGAGGCGTCTTCTCGGGCCCTGGGTCCCATTTGTAAACTACCCGACCTTTAATTATAAAAGGATCGGGCAGCCATCGACTTAGGACATCTTATCCCATCTTCACTCGGACACAAGCTCACGAAGCTCTCACACTCAAGCAATACAACACTCTCCCGTGGATGTAGGATATTACGCTCTAACGGCCAAAATGACGTAAAAGTCCCCGTGTTCACCATCTTCGCCGCGCTCACAAGCTCTAGGGACTAGCCCCTTCCTGGCATACCAAATGTTGAAGTGTTTAAATGACACTCCCCTCCCCCTGCTACAAGAGCAGCCCACAAAGGTTCTTGGAGTGGGTGGGGAGCAAGATCTTGGTAAGTGAGGGCTCTGGCGCTGCCACGTGGCTCGTAGCTCCAGAACCGGCCTCCCCACAGAGGCGGGCTCTAGGACTGCCATGTGTCTAGTAGGATCGGATCCTGCCTCTCCTCTGAGGCGGGCTCCAGCGCCGCCACGTGGCCCGCAACTTCGGTTTTGGCCTCCCCACAGAGGCGGGCTCCGGAGCTGCCACGTGCCAGCGAACTGTCATGGGCGGTAGGTCGTAGGAGTAAAGAGTGTCGTGCTTTGGCGAGTCCCGAAATCAAGACATGCGCCTTCCCCATGTGCACACGCATGACTCACGCTCCTTTCAGGTGGTACTATGCCCAATCACATCACAGTGAAGGCGCGCAGAGCTACCCCACGCTGCAATGGGGTAGGATGCGACAACACGACAGATGGCACATCCCCTGGTATCATCAACATCTATGCTTGGCCTCTGGCATCCGACGCGGCAGGACGGCAAGCCTTCAAGGAAATGTCAGAGGGAGCAGCAAGAAGTAATAACACCCTAGATTTTGTACAGGGTCTAGATCTCCTCGATGCCACCTATCGGGCCCGGGTCCCATTTGTAAACTGCCTGACCATGGACTATAAAAGGATCGGGCAACCATCAACTTAGGACATCTTATCCCATCTTCACCCAAACACAAGCTCATAGAGCTCTCACACTCAAGAAATGAAACACTCTTCCATGGACGTAGGATATTATGATCCGGCTACCGGAACCATGTAAAAATCCCCGTGTTCACCATCTTTGCCACGCTCGCAAGCTCTGGGGACTAGTCCCTTCCTAGCCCGCCAAATGTCAAAGTGTTTGAACGACACTTCCCCCGGACCTGCTACAAGAGCAGCCCGCAGAGGTTCTTGGAGTGGGTGGGGAGCAAAATTCTGAAAAAAGGTGAGGGCTCAAGCGCAGAGGAAGAAGACGGAAGGATCGAGCGGAAGGAAGTCAATGAGGAAGAAACTGCCTTTGGGTGCAAAGGTTTCCTTTTTCCCACTTCCCGCGACGCTTGGGAGCACCTCGTGTGAGTCACCTTGGCCCATTAAGCCCTGCTCAACCCGCAGAACCGATGAAAAGAGGGGCCCAGAGGCATGGATTGAGCAATCAGTCACTCTGGGAGATGACTCAACGGTTCCGTAGGAAGCCGCGCGGTGGTAGTACAACGGTTGCATCTAGAACCATCGCGGTTAAAGTCCCGCATCAAGCAAAGATCGCGTAGCCACGACCCGTCAACCAGGTATGGATACGTGTCTGCTGTGTCATGGGCCTGTAGGATCAAAGAGCACATGTAATCTACTAGGGGGGGTGAATGGTAGATTAAATTTTTTTTAGTAGAAGCAACGAAACACCTCTCGGCAGAAAACCGATCTGTTAAAGAAACCGTGTGTGTGAATAATATAAATATGTTCAACTGTGACAAAACTAATATAGATTGTAGAAAATAAAGTAACGAATACATCACAACAAGAATCACAAAAATCCGTCGAGAGAAACTCAAGTTGCGATCAAAAGATCGAACAAAGGTCAATCTGTCCTACCCGAGAAAAACAGTTCTAGAACACTGCAAAGAAACTCATGTAGATCAGAAACCACAAATCCAATGACCATGAAATTTTGACAGATGATATAAAATCAAGTTGTGAAGACAACCCAAAAAGAATCAAGTCAATCAGAACTGTAAAACTCGAGTTATGATAAAACCACCGAAGAAAGGTAGTGCTGCGCAGAAACTCGACGAGAAAGACTTGACGAAAACAAGTCGGATGAACAAGGCACAAAAGTTCCGTCAAAATATAAATTTTATTGATCAAAACACAAGAGAAATAGCCCCAAAGTCATCTACCATGAGCTGTGGCCTCCCTTGCTTATATAACCAGCCCAAAGGCCAACTCAACTCAAACTAGGACTCTAATCCTACTCAATTCATGAATTGAAACTTTCCATAACTGGTCAAGACTCTTATATACGCAGATAGAAGTAAATTTAAGACTTCCAAACACCTTAGGAACGTATACCACATTCCTAAAACAACTCAAATTTGTGACCCACACGAAATCCTATCATAGTCAACTCAAAACTTTCCATATTTGAGTCAAACACGACTTAGCCGCAGCATGAGTCCATAACCTAGTCGGTTGGACCTTTTCGACCAATTATTTACGTCCACATCTCTTAATCACGCCTCAGAACCATGTAGCTACGTCTATGCAATCATTGCACACGTGCAAACATCTTCCAACAACGTCAACAATACCTTCATATGCATTGTTCTTGATTCAAACATGTTGCACAACCTCCCGATCAACTCAACTATAATTCCTCTCGAACTTGGTTGTTGAACCTCATCTTTCCTCTAAGACTAGTTCAATGATCCTATCACCAGCCATGACTTGAACTAGAGCAACACCCACACATGAATAAACAACCAATACTTCCGAGCACAAGTCCTCGACTTGACTCTCGTTAGTTCCGAAACCGCAACACCTTACGTGGGCACCTCACATAAGTATGTTGCAAACCTTGGAAAAAGGATATCAACCATAACCACCAAAACACACAAAAAACATAGTAAAAGAAAACTAAGCAAACTTTCCATAATCCAAAAGCAAGTTCGAAACATTGCAAATTAAAAGCAGTACCACTACGATCAAGCTCCAAACCCTGCCAAAGCTAACCGGACCTTGAACTGGAGCTTACCAAAACTAACAGGATGTAGCGTCAGAACTTACCAAAGCTAGTAGGACCTAGCGCCGGAGCTAACCAAAGCTAGACAGACCTAGTGCCAGAGCTTACCAAAGTTAGTCGGACCTAGAGCCAGAGCTAACCAAAGCTAGTCGGACCTAGACAAAGAAGTCGGACCTTACATCGGACCTTGCCGGAGCTACCCAAAACAAGCCAGACCTATCGTCGGACCTTGCTGGTACTCGGACGTAGAGTCAGACCTTGATGATAAAGGTGTTTTGGTAGTATTCAAAACTTTTATCGCTATCGAAGTGTTAATGCGACACTTCCCGCGAATCTGCTAAGGAGCCGCTTGCAGAGGTTCTTGTTCGGCGGGGCTGAGGCCTCAAACTAGTGTTCTAGTGGAAGAGTATGAGACACGATGGTTTTTACGTGGTTCGGGCTGCAAGGAGCACAACCCCCTACTCCACCGTGGATTGTATTGCTAGTGAGTGTATATGCGTGTGTGTATCGGGGATTCTAAGTCTGGTCCTTGTATTAGTGGCGCTTCGAGCCTTTTATAACTAAGGCCAGACACCTTAAAAGTGGGGTCCCGGGGCCCGACAGGTGGTCCCAGGGCGATCTTATCCTAAAGATCTAAGGCTTCTCACATAAGCCTCCTCTGAGGGTGGCAGTGGAGACTCGCTGTCTTGCCGCCTCCGTTGTAAGTAGCCCACGCACCGTTGCTGACGGTGGCACAAGGTGTCTTGTCAGCTTGTCTTGTTGCCGCAAGCTACCCACTTAGCTGAGTGGGATAGGCCTGCAGCGCCTTCACTGTGATGCGATTGTTCATAGCGATCTCTGACCGTTGGCATGCCCCACGTCATGTGCCTGGGGTGGTTGCAGGTCTTCAATGCTTGACTGGAGCGAAGTGCACCACCCTTTTACTCCTGCACCTTACCGTCTGGGGCGAGCTGTGGGACACGTGGTAGCGTCGGGGCAGGTCTTTGGTGGGAAGGCTAGCCCCGATCCTTCATGACGTGTGGCGGCTCCGGGGCTCCCCAGGGTACATGGCAGCTCCATGCTTTTTCCCTTGGGGGTGCTGGTCCTTGCGCTTTGTGCTATGTGGCTGTTCCGGGGGTGCTCCCCCAAGGATGGGTGAGGTCTCGTCCCTACACATGGCATCTCGGGAGCCCATCACATCGGAGGGACCAAGTCCCTTCTTCAAGGTTTACGTGGCAGCGCTGGAGCTTGATCTTTGAGGGAGGCAAAGGCCTTGGCGCCTATAAGACACGTGACGCCTCCGGACGCGCCTCGCTGTCTTCATCCTGCGTGCGAGGGTACCCCATATGCACGGTACCGACAGTTTCCCATGGGTCCACCTTGGGGCGTGGTGAAGAGCCCAAAGGTGGAGCTATTTCCATGTCTTCCCGCACGCTGCTTTAAATTCTGTCTCGGACAGCCAAAGCGGTGGGTGCTTCTGCCAATCGTCGCCACGCGTCCTCCTCCAGTTGCGAGACTACGGCGACGGGATCTTTGCTTGCTGTAATATCTATGTCTTCTGCTGCGCCTTTAACCGAGATGGTTCTAGATGCATCTATAGCACTTTTGTTCGCTTCGCCATTAGGGAGACGCCTCAGCGGCTTCCCTGGACGGCTAACCAACTGGGCCAGTATGTCAGTACGGGGACGTAGGACCCATTTTCATGGGTGTCGGGTGTTGATCGGTGTGGTCTGAGCCTTCCCTCGGAGTACTCAGGCGTCGCAGGGGTGATCAAAAGGAAACCTTTGTTAGAGGAACGGTTCCTCCCTCACTGAATCACCGCAGCCTGAGCTTTCACCTCCTTCCTCGAGCGCCCGATCCTTCTTCACCACTTTCGCCAAAGTTTTCACCTTAGCTTGCTCCAATGGCTTCCCTGTTGCCTCCTTCCCGCTTTCGATCGGCCAGAGATCTGGTGTCGATGAGGCGGCTCCTTGGCTGGGTGCCTTCGGAGTGCGAATGGATGATCCGCTACGGATCCCCCAGTCTTCGGGATCTGCGTGAGTACGAGATTCTTCTCTTCGTCGCCTACGCCACTGGTGGGCTCGCACTCCCGTTGTCAAGGTTCTTCCTTGCATTGATGGGGGAGTACGGGCTGCAACTTCACCACCTATCGCCGAACTCCATTGCATTGGTCGCTGTGTTCGTCCACCTATGTGAGTCGTTCGTGGGCTGCCCGACCACCGTGGAGCTATTTCGGCATTTCTTCGTGATGAAGATAAATGGGAGGAGCGCGACGACTCAAGTGGGGGCCTACTACTTCCGCCATCGGGACAATACCTCTCGGGGCTACATTGCCTCATTCAAAGAGGGCAAATAGAGCGACTGGAGGGAAGACTGGGCGATTGTGAGGATAGACCCGCATCCCTCACTGAAGATGCCGTCCGGCGGTCCAGGCTCCGACCCTACCACCTGGGAGGCATCCCATTGGTTGCTAGTGGAGTACAGGCCCGCCCTGAGGAGGATCCGGTTCTTGGCTGGCAAGGGCTTGACCTCCATGATGGTGTTGGCTGACTTCTTGCTCTGTCATACTGCCCCTCCTCAACAGCGTCTGTACAGGGCTTGGGTCTTCCACGGCGAATATGACGAATGTCGGCAGAGTTCGAACACCCCGACTCCCAAGATGCTGGAGGAGATGCTGAAAACAGTGACCTCCGACGTTGTTGACGACGAGCATGTCTCTATTCTGGATGACTGCGAGCCGCTCCATATGACCACGATGTGAGGGATGAACTGCGGAGCTAATGCCGGAGGTCAACATGTTCGTCCTCACTCGCCTGCATCCCGAAGATACTGTTGGGGCCTCAGCTGCCCTGAAGCGAAGTCGTGAAGCTGCGCATCCAGGGTCGGGGTCTTCCTCGCGTCCTTCGGCAAGGGCGGAGGCAGAGCCCTCAGCTACTTCTGACGTGGCAGCGGTCAGCCAGCTGGCTCCAGCTCTGGAGCCGAGAAAGCGCTCCCGTACGTTGGCCGCAAGCTCTGCTACTTCTATGCTAAAGAAGCGGAAGTTATTTCGGGGGGGGGGGGGGGGGGGGGGGCGGAGCCCCCATCTCCCGTCACCAGGGAGTCGGTGGGGCTGAAGCTTCTGTCGTAGACTTAGCCTTCAATTCCAGCAGCGGACCTAGTTCCGGAGGAGGTACCAAGGGGTCTGCGGAGACTACCACGCCGGCTCGGGTTGACCGGGTGTCAGTACCAGAGACGGCGGCGCCGACCTTGTCGTCAGATCCCGGGGACCTTGATCTATCGCACGGGGTGGGAGGCCATGGTCATTGGAGTGGCCAGACTCGCCGATAAGTTGCAGCTTCTTCCCTCTGCTATTTCTCTTCTTTCCTTTTTCATTCTTCACGAAGCTTTATCTTGGTTTCTCAGGGCTTCGTCAGCAAATTTGGCGCCCTTGGTCTTTCCAAGAGTGGGCTTGATAACCCTTGTGCTTCCCAGAGTTGGAACGACGTATGTCGCGCCGCATCCTACGCCCGAAGGTGCGTCGGCTTTATGTGTCATTGATGACTTTGCACCCCCGTCCGATGAGGCAGGTGCGGCAGAAGTGGCGCCAAGCGTGGAAGTGCCAGGCGAGTGGGTGCTTGGCGAGAAGGCACTAGGCGAAGAGGTGCCCAGCGAGGAGGAGGCTAGCTTGGTCGAGGATGCCTTCCTTGGTGGGGCTGACCCGCAGGACGTTGAAGCGGTGCCGGTGCCCAATGTTATAGGCGCGCAACAAGGCGACTCGCCACCAACGAGCGGTGATGTATTTGCAGTGGAGGAGGGGGCTTCACCGCCACATAGCGGTGCGGCGGTTCTTGGGGCTCCGGCAGGGGAACCATCTGGTCCCCGGGAGCTGGTGTCTGCTTTGGCATTGGCAGGAAGGGCGGAGGGGCAGCCATCGGTGGTGACAGTTGATCCAATCCCTCTTGCCAACGCTGTTGCCATGGCCCAATCCATCTTGCACCACACGCAGGCTGCTTTCGCCCGAGAGTGGGATCAGCTTGCGGAGGAGCGGCACTTGGTGAAGTTGGTCGACACCAAGAACAAAGAGCTTGAGGTGAGGGCTTTGAAGGCCCATGTTGCTGCCAAGGCCCGCCTGAAGCTGTGCGAGGATCAGCGGCTGGAGTTGGTCCACCACAAAGTTGTTGTAGCCGACGCAGAACGTAAGTTGGCGGCGTAGGAGGGGGAGGTCTCCCGGGGCCTGGAGGAGTGGCGATGGGCTTTGCAGGACCTGGAACTCATCATCAAGCGTCAGGAGGACGATCTGGAGCGTCATGCTCGGGAGCTCACTGATCAGGAGGAGACTGCCTGGAGAGACACGGAGATCCTCCAGGCCTCCCGTACAGCCAAGGCCCAAGGGGCCCAGGACTTCCTGGCCCGTGCTGGGGCGGTGCTGGAACCCGTCTGCCTTGGTCCCATGCCGCGTTAGGAGCCATCTCAGGGGGTGGCCCAGCTGCTTCCTGCCTTGGACTCCCTCTGTTCATCGTTGGGGTTGGTGAACACCGTCCTCACAAGGTGGCTGGAGGCCGAAGGAAAGGAGCTGGCTGATCTGGTGGCCTGCCACATCCTGGTATGCTTCCGAAGCTGGTATCTGAAGATCCCGCTGGAGGCGGTGGAGAAAGGTCCCCTTGATGAGCGGGAAGATGAGGCTAGGGCCGAAGTCCAAGACCTTGCGAGGGAGGTCGCTTCTTTGTTCCATCGGAGTTGAGGCTGGCGGCACTTGGGCGCAAGGCTTTTGTATCCAGGGATGACCCCCTTGCATAAATAAATGTTTATGAATTTGAATTCATGTTATTTTGTTTGTTGTCTTGTCGCGTGCTTTCATATTGTTGCCCCAATTCCTTCTCTTGAGTAAGGTCTTGAAGAGCCTTTGTTCATGTTGTTAGCCTTTTAGGGACCAATGCTTGCACAATTGACGCGGGTCGGTTTGTCACTAGATGACGTCCTACTTATGGAATCCCCCTTAGAGGCCCCCTAGACGGCATGGCCAGATTGTTGGGTATGCCTGCCACTTGAACGTAGGATGTCTTCGACTGGTCTCCGGCTTCGCCCTCCGTCGCTGTGAAGTCATCAACGACAGGCCCCCTGGGAGGTGCCAGAGCTGGGTGCTCCGGTGTTGCCTACCACCATCGTGTAGTCGTGGAATGCGGGCGCCTGGTGGATAGGATACCACAAGCGAACTTTGTTAGCAGCAGAAACAGGGCAGGAGAGTGAACTCACTTGTCCGCGCTTATTGTTGTCGCTAACGTGTCGGGACATCGACAGCAGGCCCCCTGAGGGGTGCTAGAGCTGTATGCTCCGGCATCGCCCACCATCGTCGTAGAGTCATCAACTGCAGGCCGCTTGGGAGGTGTCGGAGCTGGATGCTCTGGCGCTGCCCACCATCTTCGTGGAAATGTCGACAACAAGCCCCTTGGGAGGTGTCGGAGCTGGATGCTCCGGCACCACCCACCATCGTAGAAACGTCGACGGCAGGCTCCTTGGAAGGTGCCGGAGCTGGATGCTTCGACATCGTCCACCATTGTCATAGAGTCATCAACGACAAGCCCCTGGTGTACAGGCTATCACGAGAGAACCGTGTTAGCAACAAGTGCAGGGTATGAGAGTTTACTCACGTATCTGTGCTTGGTGCTGACGTTGACAGTCTGGGACATCGACAGCAGGCCCCTTGCGAGGTGCTGGAGATAGGTGCTCCGGCGTCGCCCACCATCTCCATGAAAACATCGACGACAGGCCCCTTGGTAGGTGCCGGAGCTGGATGCTCCGGCGTCGCCCACCATTTTCGTGGAAACGCCGACGGCAGGTCCTTTAGGAGGTGCCAGAGCTGGATGCTCCGGCGTCGCCCACCATCTTCGTTGAAACATCGATGGCAAGCATCTTGGGAGGTGTCAGAGCTGGATGCTCCGACGTCATCCACCATTATCGTAGATTCATCAACGACAGGCCCCTAGTGTACAGGCTATCGCGAGAGAACCCTGTTAGCAACAAGTGCGGGGTAAGAGAGTTTACTCATGTACCCACGCTTGGTGCTGACGTTGACGGTCTAGGACATCGACGACGGGCCCCTTGCGAGGTGCTGGAGCTGGGTGCTCTGACATCGCCCACCATCTCCATGAAAACATCGACGACAGGCCCCTTGGGAGGTGCTGGAGCTGGATGCTCTGGCACTGCCCACCATCTTCGTGGAAATGTCAACGGCAGACCCCTTGGGTGGTGCCAGAGCTGGATGCTATGGCGTCGCCCACCATCTTCGTGAAAACATCGACAGCAGGCCCCTTGGGAGGTGCCGGAGCTGGATGCTCCGACGTCATCCACCATTGTTGTAGAATCGTAAACGGCAGACCCCTGGTGTACACGCTATCGCGAGAGAATCCTGTTAGCAACAAGTGCGGGGTAGGAGAGTTTACTCACGTATCCGCACTTTGTGCTGACGTTGACAGTCTGGGACGTCAACGGCAGGCCCCTTGCGAGGTGCTGGAGCTGGGTGCTCTGGCGTTGCCCACCATCTCCACGAAAACGTCGATGGCAGGCCCCCTGGGAGGTGCTGGAGATGGATGCTCCGGCATCGCCCACCACCTTCATGGAAACATTGATGACGGGGCCCTTGGGAGGTGCTGGAGCTAGATGCTCCGGCGTAACGTGCTTTGTATGTCCTGCACATATAACATAGGTGCACATTGTTTTGCTCGTTGGTGATCTTTTCCTATCCTTAAGTATTGTCATATCTTACAGTCCTGGGCTGGTACACGAGATTTGGGTAATTTTGTGCATTGGCGCTCAGGATCCGGCTTCCTTCTTATTCGGGGGTGTGAACGTTCTGTTCCTCGGTACTTAGCCGCAACACTGGGAGGCAAAGCGCACACGCTTAGGGTATAGGACCAAGCTAAGCATGTTGCGCGCTCTGGACCTCCTGCTCAGTGTTGCCTTTCGCGCGGAACCATTTGGCACCACAGGACCCCATGTAAGAGGGCAGCCGCGAGGTTCCAAGACACCTTGCAGGTACCTCAAATAAATTCTGCAGCAGGGTTGCATGACTCTACTAGGGGTGGATATAGAACAATTATCACCAAGTATATGAAGACAATATACAAAAGACGAGACTAGCTTGATTGATCACAAAATTAACAGGTAATTTTAAGTGAGTGTAAGTGAAAGCACATGGTAAGACAGTGAATTGGCTTTACAATAAGGCAACGACCCACTCCAGTTGACTAGGGTGGCAGAGTGTTCATGCTTAGGGTACGGAACCAAGCTAAACAACTGTACACCCTGTACCTCCCCCCCCCCCCACCTGAATTTGGTTGTCCTAAGTGCCGCTCCTTGGTACCATGACACCCTACACTATCCTACATTTTATGCTTAAGGGTAGAACTTACAGAGGTGCTCTATATTCCAAGGGATGGGGAGGGGCTCTCCTTCTTCCGTGGCGAGGCGGACACACCCGGGGCGGGATACTTGTATCACTTGGAAGGGGACTTCCCAGGTAGGGGAAAGATTATGCAACCCTTCTCGAGAGAGTATGCGTCGCAGCACCAAGTCACCTGTCTTGAGCTCTCTACTCTGCACGAACCGCTCTTAGTAGCGCCTCAGCGCCTGTCGGTAACGTGCATTTCGGATGGTGGCGTGCCACCTTGCTTTGTCGATGAGGTCAACATCTTCTCATCGGAGCTGGTCCTGTGAGACTTCATCGAACACTCGGACCCTGAATGAGCCCACAGCTATCTCTAGGGGGAGGACACATCAGCCCCATACACCAGGAAAAAAGGTGTTTCTCCTGTGCCACGGTTGGGTGACGTCCGTCTTGCCCATAGTGCACAGGGGAGTTCGTCGACCCACTTGGCACCATGCTTATCCAAGCTGTCATATGTGTGTATCTTGAGGCCCCTGAGGATCTCAGCATTGGCCCGTTCAACTTGTCCGTTGCTCTTTGGATGAGCCACAGATGCATAACAAACTTGGACACCGAGGACTTCGCAGTAGTCCTGGAATGCTGCACTCGTGAACTGGGTCCCGTTGTCAGTGATGATCCTGTTCGGGACCCCGAACCTGCAGACAATTGATTTGATGAACTTGACTATAGACTCCTTGTTGATGTAGATCACTGGGGATGCCTCCGGCCACTTGGTGCACTTATCTATGGCGACGTAGAGGAACCTGTACCCTCTGACTACCCTGGGGAAGGATCCTAGGATATCCAACCCCCAGACCGCGAAAGGACAGGAGGGCAGGATCATTTGTAGTGATTGCACCGGAGTGTGAATTTGCTTGGCGTGGAACTACCACGCCTTGCACTTCTTGACCAGTTTGACGTCGTCTTGTAGTGCTATTAGCCAGTAGAAGCCATGCCAGAAGGCTTTGCCAACCAGCATGGGGGAAGTTGTGTGATTCCCATACTCTTCTTCGTGGATTTCTGCGAGCAAGTCGCAGCCTACCTACCAAGTTATGCACCGCAGTAGTACGCTGTTGGCACCACGTCGGAAGAGGTCACCTTCTACCAGTATGTAGTGTTTAGCCATCCTCACAATCCTCTCAGTGGATGTTGGGTCCTCTGGGAGGAGGTTGTCCTTCAAGTAGTCCCGGACCTCTATGATCCACGCGTCGGGACTCTTCTGAGCTTATGGATCTTGCGCGCCAGGTGATTTGGGACCCCAGGTGACGCTTAAGAACCTTGGCGTCCCCCATGGTTGCAGGGCTACCGTGGTTGCCAGTTCTTTGGAGCTGGGCTCACCTTCTTCATTAGGCCCTACCGGCCTAGCGGTTGGTCGTACCAACTTCCTGCCAAAGATCCCTTCTGGAACGGGGGCTCCTATGGACGCTATGGTTGACAGGGCATCGGTGATGGCATTGTTGGCGCGAGGCACGTGGCAGTGATCCAAGGCCTCAAATCCAGCTTCTTGACATGTATTAGATATGTCATGAGCTGCGGGTCGTTGCAGAAGCACTCACCCCGGACTTGCTTGATGATCAGCTGGGAGTCTCCCTTGACCAGCATCTGTTGGACGCCAAGACCCTGCGCAGCTGTGAGTCAGATGATGAGGGATTGAAAGTGCATCTAGGTTCCCCGTGGGTTTTGGATGATTGATGACGACAATTAAGTCGCTAATGAGCTCAAGTGATCTTAGCACAGGTATGGACTCGATCGGAGACGCAAACCCTCAAAAAGGAAAAGGAAGGAAACGGAGTCAACTCGAAGCGTGGAAACTAGGGTTTCTAGCGTGTTGAGTTAGACTAGCCGTAGAAATAGGAGGGTGCGTGTGTAAAGTGCATTGAGATCAAGTTAGGGAACTCAAAGTGTTTTAGAGGTCAAACCCCTTAAGAGAAAAGAGTGGAAAAGCAGTCTGGCAGTAGGGCCGGACTAGTCCGTGCAGGTGGCCGGACTAGTCCGTCCCTGGCCGGCCAAGTCCGTTGTAGGCCGGACCAGAAGGGTCTGACTGAGATCGGACTAGTCCGTTCATTGCCGAACTAGTCCGTGTAGCAGTGAGTGGGTTTTGGGGACTAAGTCTCAAAACTACGGACTTGTCCGTTTTAGACCGGACCAAGAGGTCCTGAGTGAGAACGGACTAGTCCGCCCGTGGGGCCGGACTAGTCCAGGTTGGTGTGTTGAAAGTGGTCCCGTGGCTAAGTCTGGGAGGACCGGACTAGTCCGCCCTTGGGGCCGGACTAGTCCGTGGTCCTCAGACTAGTCCGTTTTCGCGCGGAGCAAAAGGCTCTGTGTGAGATCGGACTAGTCCGGTGGCGATCGGACTAGTCCGTTGTTTAAGTGACCGTTTGAATTTGAAGTTTGGCGGGTAGTGTGACGATAGCGTGTCAGCTGTCGGGGCCTGACAAGAGGTCAGTGGTCCCCTAGGCCGGACTAGTCCGGGCCTGGGGCCGGACTAGTCCGCCCTTTTGCTGAAGTCAGCAGTTTGGGCTCGGGACTCCTATAAAAAGGGGACCCCCGGCCTCATTTCAAACACTCTCGAACCCTAGCGCCGCCACAGCCAACTTGGAGCACTCTTAAGCCTCTTTCTTGCCAACTTTCCCTCTAAAACTAATTCTTGTGTGGATTAGGGTTTAGTGAGGTGGAGAAGAGGAAGAACATCGCGCTTGTGCTCCCGGTTTGATCTCTTGCACTCATTGAGTCTTTGTGAGCTGTGTGTTGAGTGTGTTTTGTGTTGTTGATCATCTTTGTGGTGTGGGAGCCTCAGATTGTGAGAAGCCCCAACGAATCTTGTATTCACACTTTGAGATAGTGGAGAACCAAGTTAGGCCCGTGCGGTAAACTTGGTGAGGGAAGGGTTGGTGAACCCGGTCCTTTGTGGACTCCTCAACGGGGAGTAGATTCTTGTGTGGAATCGAACCTCGGGATAAAATTCCTGGTGTCTCCGTGTTCTTCGCATTTTGTTTATCACTTACTTCGTTCTAGGGTTGCTAGTCTTGTTTTGAGCCTCACATTGTTTAATCTTGTTAAAACCTGACTCACTCTTGTGTTGATAGATTCTAAACTTGTATTAAACATATCCTCACCTGTAGCCTCGAGAAATTCCCCTTAAAACTTGCTAGAGACACTTTTTAGGGATCTTCACGCAGGCTGACCGGACTAGTCCGCCCCCAGACCGGCCTAGTCCGCCCCCTGTGATTTAATCTCGTTTTATTAAGTCATTTGCAGGTCGATTAGCCTATTCACCCCCCCTCTAGGCAACTTTCAATTGGTATCAGAGCGGGACTCTCCACAAAGAGTCTAACAACTCGGAGAGATGGCCGGAGTGGTGTTTGAAGAGGTGTCGACCAACGACTCTCAACCGACACGTGAGGAGACAATGGCTTATCAAGACAAACCAACGGATGATGAGGAGACTCGCCAGCTCAAGGCGAAGCTCCGGGAGAAGTTGAAGATTGCTGTGGTTGAGCCGTCAAGCTCATCAAGTGGTGGCGGCGGGGTCAACTACAACCGACAAGGGTTCAACTATGAACGCCTTGCCTCCAACAACCACTACCTCTCCATCCCATTGGGGAAACCTCCTCAATTCGATGGAACCGACTACGGGATGTGGAAACACAACATGAAGATCCACCTCGTGTCACTCAATCCGGCATTGTGGCAAATTGTCATGACCGGGGTGGAGATCCCGAAGGATGAGGACAACATCAAGCAAGAACAAGCCATCCTCATCCACTGCAACGCTCAAGCTGCGGGTGTGATTATCTCATCTCTCTCAAGAGATGAGTTCAACCGCGTCGATGGTCTTGAGGTGGCCAAAGACATATGGAATACCCTCAAGACGGCGCATGAAGGAAATCGGGTAGTCAAGGAGGCCAAGATCGAGCTCATCGAAGGAGAGCTTGGGAGATTCGCCATCTTGGATGGTGAATCCCCTCAAGACATGTACAACCGGTTGAAGGTGCTTATCAACAAGAGCCGATCATATGGCTGCACCAAGTGGACCGACCACGAGGTTGTGAAGAGGATGATCCGGGCGTTTATGCCTAGGAACGTCGCCCTTTGCTCCATGATTCGAGAAAGCCCGGGGTTCACTCAAATGACCCCAGAGGAGGTCCTTGGTAGGATCATTAACCACGAGATCATGGAGAAGGAGGCACTCTTCTACAACGACCTTTAGAAATTCACCGCCTCCAAGATGAAGAACGTTGCACTCAAGGCAACACCCTCTTCGAAGGAGCAAGAGGAAAGTGATGAGGAGAGCCTCGATACCGATGAGGAAGAGGCCTTCTTCATCAACAAGTTTAGGAGAATGATGAGGAGGAAGAAAGGTGGATACAACCATGAGGGCAAAGGGAAGGAAAGAGCAAGGCCCAAATCAAAAAGGTCTTGCTACAATTGTGGCGAGTATGGGCACTTCATCGCTGATTGCCCACATGAAGAAGCGAAGAAGAAGAAGGAGGGCAAGCCTCAAGACAAGAAATTTTTCAAGAAGAAGAGGCCCTCCGGACAAGCACACTTGGGGAAGGAGTGGGACTCTAACGATGAGTCCTCCTCCGAAGAAGAAGAGGAGAAGATGGCCACCATAGCATCGGGAGGAGCTCCAAGGGAAGCAAGCTCTTCCCCAACCTCAACGACGACTACAAACCTACTTGCCTCATGGCAAGGGAGGGAAAGAGAAAGGCATACTCCTCCGGTGGATCGAAATGGGTGTTGGATAGCGGATGTACCAACCACATGACCGGATAGAGGAGCATGTTCATAGAGTATGAGGAGAACGAGGACCCAAGTGAAGGAATTTTCTTTGGGGATAATAGCCAAGGGAAAATCCTTGGCTCCGGTAAAATTGATATCTCCTCTTCGCATACCTTATCTATGTTTTGCATGTTGATTCCCTAGACTATAATCTCCTATCCATATCACAGCTTTGTGATAAAGGATATAAGTGTGTCTTTTCTAGTGAGGGTGTGAATGTTCTGAGAGAGGGTAATGACTCAATAGCCTTTAAGGGAGTGCTCAAGGGAAAACTCTATCTTGTGGATTTTACCACGGATAAAGCTCAACTTGACACATGCTTAATGGCAAAAGCCAACATGGGATGGCTTTGGCATAGACGGCTAGCCCACGTTGGAATGAGGAACCTTCAAAAACTCCTTAAAGGAGAGCACGTTCGTGGCCTAAAGGATGTGGTATTTGAAAAGGATAGGCCATGTGGTGTGTGTCAAGCGGGAAAGCAAGTAGGAGCTCAACACCCCTCTAAGAATGTCATGACGACAACTAGACCTTTGGAGTTACTCCATATGGATCTCTTTGGCCCCATTGCTTACATTAGCATCGGTGGCAACAAGTATGGTCTAGTTATCGTTGATGACTTCTCTAGATACTCTTGGGTGTTCTTCTTGCATGATAAGAGTGAAACCCCCGGTGTCCTCAAGAAATTCCTAAGGAGAGCTCAAAATGAGTTCACCTTGAGGATAAAGGCTATAAGGAGTGATAATGGCACCGAATTCGAGAACATGCAAGTAGAAGAGTTCCTAGATGAGGAAGGCATCAAGCATGAGTTTTCCGCTCCCTATTATCCACAACAAAATGGAATTGCCAAAAGAAAGAATAGGACGCTCATTGAGATGTCAAGGACAATGCTAGATGAGTACAAAACATCGGACCGGTTTTGGGCGGAAGCGGTTAACACCGCTTGCCATGCCATAAACCGATTGTACCTTCATCGCTCCTCAAGAAGACTCCTTATGAGCTTCTCGTTGGTAAGAAACCCAATGTCTCTTACTTTCGTGTTTTTGGTAGCAAGTGTTATATCCTCAACAAGAAGCCTAGGACTTCGAAGTTTGCTTCAAAGTCCGATGAAGGTTTCTTGCTTGGATATGACTCAAACACTCATGCATACCGTGTGTTCAACAAGTCCTCCGGAATTGTTGAAGTGGCACGTGACGTGGTGTTTGACGAAACCAATGGCTCTCAAGTGGAGCAAGTTGATCAACATGTCCTTGATCAAGAGGAACCTCCACTAGAAGCTCTAAGGATAATGGCACTTGGAGATGTTCGCCCACAAGAACCATCCCAAAGCCCAAGTGACCATCATCATTATGAAGTAGGTCAAACCCCCATTGGACAAGTTGGAGATCCACTAGATACTCCCCAAAACAGTAATAGGAATGAAGATCAAGGGGGAGGCTTGGATCAAGGGGGAGACCAAAGTGAAGAAGATGAAGCAAGTGATTCAAGAGCTCAACCTCCGCATCCCCGTGTTCATCAAAGAGTTCAACGGGATCATCCCGTTGATAACATTCTAGGAGATATCACAAGAGGAGTAACAACACGTTCACGTGTTGCAAACTTTTGTGAGCATTTCTCCTTTGTCTCATTCTTGGAACCCCATAAGGTTGAAGATGCCTTAAGAGATCCGGATTGGGTAGTTGCCATGCAAGAGGAGCTCAATAACTTTGAAAGGAACAAGGTTTGGGAACTTGTCAAGCGCCCACAAGCTAATGTTGTTGGAACCAAGTGGGTGTTCCGCAACAAACAAGATGAGCATGGCATGGTAACTAGGAACAAGGCACGGCTTGTGGCAAAAGGGTACTCACAAGTCGAAGGATTGGATTTTGATGAGACATTTGCTCCCGTAGCTAGGCTTGAGTCAATTCGGATATTACTAGCCTTTGCTACTCACCATGACTTCAAGCTCTACCAAATGGATGTTAAGAGTGCATTCCTTAATGGCCCAATCAAGGAAGAAGTTTATGTAGAGCAACCTCCAGGGTTTGAAGACCAAGACTATCCTAACCACGTTTACAAATTGCGAAAGGCTCTTTATGGCCTCAAGCAAGCTCCTAGAGCTTGGTATGAGTGCCTAAGAGACTTTCTAGTTGAAAATGGTTTTAGGATAGGCAAAGCGGATTATACCCTTTTCACAAAGCACTTCAACGAAGATCTTTTTGTGTGCCAAATATATGTGGATGACATCATATTTGGTTCCACAAATAAGGTGTTTTGTGATGAGTTCTCCAAGATAATGACGGAGAGGTTTGAAATGTCCATGATGGGTGAGTTGAAGTTCTTTCTAGGATTTCAAGTAAAACAACTCAAAGAAGGGACGTTCATAAGTCAAACTAAGTATACACAAGATATTCTAAGGAAGTTTGACATGGATAAGGCAAAACCCATCAAAACCCCTATGGGGACAAATGGACACCTAGACCTAAATGAGGATGGTCCTAGTGTGGATCAAAAGTTATATAGGTCTATGATTGGTTCACTTCTCTATCTTTGTGCATCTAGGCCCGATATCATGCTAAGTGTGTGTATGTGTGCACGCTTTCAAGCGGCACCTAAGGCTTGTCATTTGACCGCCGTTAAAAGGATCTTGAGATATCTAGTACACACACCCTCCCTAGGACTTTGGTACCTAAAGGATCTAAGTTTAACCTCATTGGATATTCCGATGCGGACTATGCGGGGTGCAAAGTCGATAGGAAGAGCACATCGGGTACATGCCAATTCTTAGGTCGATCTCTAGTGTCTTGGTCCTCCAAGAAGCAAAACTCTATTGCTCTATCCACCGCCGAAGCGGAATATGTTGCAGTCGGAAGTTGTTGTGCACAACTTCTCTGGATGCGACAAACCCTTAGGGATTATGGGATTAACTTGCGCAACATTCCACTCTTGTGTGACAACGAGAGTGCCATCAAGATAGCCCATAATCCGGTGGAGCACTCTAGGACTAAACACATAGACATTCGACACCATTTCTTGCGAGATCACTCAATGAAAGGAGACATCGTAATTTCTCATGTGAGGACGGAACATCAACTAGCGGATATCTTCACCAAGCCTCTTGATGAGAAGCGTTTCTGTGAGCTAAGAAGTGAGCTCAACATTTTGGATTCTAGGAATGTGGCTTAAAACTCATTCCTCCCTTTTTGAGCAATTTTTGAAAAACTCTTCTCAATCATGATTTCTCTTCAAAATCCGCTTGAGAAAACTATTTATTGAAAATTGATCATGCTTGTGTCATGTTTATCTTCAATGATCTTGTTTGCATTGCTAGTTGTCCAAAAGGACAAGTGATTGGAGGGCAAAGCTCTAAAATAAAATTTTTCAGCCTAGTCGGACCGGACTAGTCCGCCCCTTGGACGGACAAGTCCGGGTACAGACTAGTCCGCGGCTAGTCCACATACCGGACTAGTCCGCTCTGAGGCCGGACTAGTCCGGGGGCAGACTAGTCCGTGTCTGGTCCGCTCACCGGACTAGTCCGCCCTGGCACCGGACTAGTCTGGCCCTTGGGGGCTTAAACCCCCCAGGGTCGGCCCAGACCTCTCTTCTTCCTCCCACTCGCGCCTCTCCCTCTCCCACGCTCAAGCAACCGCCTTTTTGGCGATTTTTCGCTCCATCCACCAAATCTCGATTCCAATCCGTGCATTGGAGCCCTTGGGTGTGAGGGATCGTTTCCCCGTGCTTCACCTTCGCAATCCATCGTCGATTTCGTCGATTCTCGCGGATTCAAGAAGGTATTCTAGCTTTTTCAAAAACTTTCCCCATTTTTGATTCTTTAGGTTTTTGATAGGAACACCTTCATAGATATTGCTCCATATACCCTTGTGATCATAGCCTAGGAGTATTGCGCGCTGATCCGAAGTTTTCTTTGATGATTCGATTAGGGTTAGGGTTTATCCTGTGCAACCCGGACTAGTCCGACCCCTGGCGGACAAGTCCGCCCTGCGGACTAGTCCGTCCCCAGGGCGGACAAGTCCGGTTTGCACAGAGCAAACCCTAATCCTAGTCCTCTCTCGAGACTTCTTCCGCAATGCTCCCTCTCCTTGGACTCATACCTTCATCTCTGTATGCTTTTCGCAGCATGTCGAACTCGGAGCGTTCCCCTCCTCGGCCCAACCCCGAGGGGCGAACCAAAGCTCAAATTGTCGAGGCAAGAACCAAAGCTGCACTCATAGAAGCGCAAAAGGCAAAGGAACAGAGGCGGCTGAAGGCACTCGAAGCCTCCAAAGTTGCCGCGAGCATCTACAATGAGGAAGAAGCCATAGCTCGAGCAACCGCAGAGTCCCTCAATGAGCTGAGGAAGAAGAAAAGGGAAGACAGGGAGGCTCACAACTCCAGGGCCGCTGAGGCCAATGCTCCCAAAAGGAAAAGACTCGTCACTGCCGACGAGAAGGCAAAGGGCAAGGAGCAAGCCTCGAGGGAAGAAGAGCCAAGGGTCGAGCGTGACCCTAAGAAAGGAAAGGGTCCGGCTCCAGTCGAGCCGAAGAAGAAGAAGCCCTCCATCAAGGTGCCAGCCAAGAAGGCACCCGGAGGAGTTTTGATTCGTGAACAAGGGAAAGCTCAGGCTGTTGGCCCTCTGGTGATGCACAGTCCAGCACGTAATCCAAACCGTCAGCCCAACCTCTCAGCTAACACTTTCAAAGGAAAAGGAGCTGAGAAGGCCAGGAGGCTCAGAGACGAGAATGTCTATAGGTATGAGAGGTCCACCGCCGACCCTCGGTTCTGGTGTGACTTCCACTGCGATTACTATTGCCTTGTCTACATGAAGATGAAGACTCCTGTGACTGATGCCCAGTGGGTTGACTGGGACTACATGGCTCAGAAGAAGCATGCTGCATTTGATGCTGTGATCAATGCAGCGGAACGACATGGAATCAAGGATATCATGGGTTTCCAGTACGACTGGAACATTGAGGTGATTGTCCAGTTCTACACAACCGTCTACTTTCACTCCTTTGGCAATCGCCGGATGACATGGATGACAAATGGAGAGCAGTACACTATCACATTTGAAGACTTTGCCAAGATTCTAGGATTGGAGGAACACCTTGAGCATGAGATCATCATCTCTAACCTCAAGGCCCTAGATCGAGATGCCCTTGACTTCATGTATCCAGACCATCTTCCTTATGAGGCAGGACTGGCAAGAAATATCAAGCCATTTTTCAGTGTGCTCAACCGCCTCCTTCGGAAGACCATTGCCCCGAAGGATGGAGATGCCGGAGTCATCCAGGGCAACTTGAGGCATTTGCTTGTGCTGATAGATGGGGAAGAAAGCTTCAACTTAGCTGAGTCCATCTTTGATGATATCTTCAATATATCTCATACCCCCAACAGGTCTTGTGGCTATGCTCCTTATGTGATGTGCCTAATTGAGAAAGTCTCCGGAATTACCTTCCAGAAGGATGTCTCACATAAGAGACTGCGTCCTCAGATTCCCCCACCTCTGCATGTTCCTCCTCGTCGCAAGAATGCAGATCCTCCATCTTGCCCCGTGGCACCCCCGTCTCCGCCTCCGCCTCAATCCATGAGTGCCTTCTTCAAATGCTTCAAGGCGATCTTCACTTCTTGCCGGAAGCAAGAGATCCGCGCTCAAAGGGCACACAAGCGTCAAGAAAAATATCTTAAGGCGGTGTGCGACAAGCTGGAGGTCCCAATGTCCTCTCCGGAAGTGAGTGATGGGGAGATCACTCCCTTCCCCAACTTCACCGCCGATGAGCTCGCCCAGCTCCAAGAGGATGGAAGCTCCTCTCGGGCTGCTCCCTCGGCAAGGAACTCCGACGAAGACGACGACGACGACGCCGTCGATCATGAGGAAGACGCCGACGATTCCGAGGCCACGGAGAGTGGAAGTGGCGAAGACGAGGACTAGTTCGTAGATCTTTGTTCCCCTCCCCTTTTCTTTTCCTTTTTGGTGCCTTGATGCCAAAGGGGGAGAGTTAAGGGGGAGTTAATCGTTTGTGGATGTGTTTGTGATTTATGGACCTGTTTTGTAATATATTCCTGTTCTTGGATGTTTACATTTGTGCAAGACTTGTCAATGTCGTTTAATCTCAATATAATGCTCTAATTGTCAATCCTTTGATTATATTGATGCTCTTCATGTCTTGTCACAATTGTTGAACACATCACGTAGGCACCCCACCATAACGTGTGTGGGTATGAAAAGATCCCCTTCACCTCTTTTACATGTTGCATACATTAAGGGGGAGTCATTCATACGCACACAAGTTATGAAAACCAATTTCCATACTCTTAATTGTTGAAGGACTTAATGTGTTGTCATCAATCACCAAAAAGGGGGAGATTGAAAGTGCATCTAGGTTCCCCGTGGGTTTTGGATGATTGATGACGACAATTAAGTCGCTAATGAGCTCAAGTGATCTTAGCACAGGTATGGACTCGATCGGAGACGCAAACCCTCAAAAAGGAAAAGGAAGGAAACGGAGTCAACTCGAAGCGTGGAAACTAGGGTTTCTAGCGTGTTGAGTTAGACTAGCCGTAGAAATAGGAGGGTGCGTGTGTAAAGTGCATTGAGATCAAGTTAGGGAACTCAAAGTGTTTTAGAGGTCAAACCCCTTAAGAGAAAAGAGTGGAAAAGCAGTCTGGCAGTAGGGCCGGACTAGTCCGTGCAGGTGGTTGGATTAGTCCGTCTCTGGCCGGCCAAGTCCGTTGTAGGCCGGACCAGAAGGGTCTGACTGAGATCGGACTAGTCCGTTCATTGCCGGACTAGTCCGTGTAGCAGTGAGTGGGTTTTGGGGACTAAGTCTCAAAACTACGGACTTGTCCGTTTTAGACCGGACCAAGAGGTCCTGAGTGAGAACGGACTAGTCCGCCCGTGGGGCCGGACTAGTCCAGGTTGGTGTGTTGAAAGTGGTCCTGTGGCTAAGTCTGGGAGGACCGGACTAGTCCGCCCTTGGGGCCGGACTAGTCCGTGGTCGTCAGACTAGTCCGTTTTCGCGCGAAGCAAAAGGCTCTGTGTGAGATCGGACTAGTCCGGTGGCGACCGGACTAGTCCGTTGTTTAAGTGACCGTTTGAATTTGAAGTTTGGCGGGTAGTGTGACGATAGCGTGTCAGCTGTCGGGGCCTGACAAGAGGTCAGTGGTCCCCTAGGCCGGACTAGTCCGGGCCTGGGGCCGGACTAGTCCGCCCTTTTGCTGAAGTCAGCAGTTTGGGCTCGGGGCTCCTATAAAAAGGGGACCCCCGGCCTCATTTCAAACACTCTCGAACCCTAGCGCCGCCACAGCCAACTTGGAGCACTCTTAAGCCTCTTTCTTGCCAACTTTCCCTCTAAAACTAATTCTTGTGTGGATTAGGGTTTAGTGAGGTGGAGAAGAGGAAGAACATCGCGCTTGTGCTCCCGGTTTGATCTCTTGCACTCATTGAGTCTTTGTGAGCTGTGTGTTGAGTGTGTTTTGTGTTGTTGATCATCTTTGTGGTGTGGGAGCCTCATATTGTGAGAAGCCCCAACGAATCTTGTATTCACACTTTGAGATAGTGGAGAACCAAGTTAGGCCCGTGCGGTAAACTTGGTGAGGGAAGGGTTGGTGAACCCGGTCCTTTGTGGACTCCTCAACAGGGAGTAGATTCTTGTGTGGAATCGAGCCTCGGGATAAAATTCCTGGTGTCTCCGTGTTCTTCGCATTTTGTTTATCACTTACTTCGTTCTAGGGTTGCTAGTCTTGTTTTGAGCCTCACATTGTTTAATCTTGTTAAAACCTGACTCACTCTTGTGTTTATAGATTCTAAACTTGTATTAAACATATCCTCACCTGTAGCCTCGAGAAATTCCCCTTAAAACTTGCTAGAGACACTTTTTAGGGATCTTCACGCAGGCTGACCGGACTAGTCCGCCCCCGGACCGGACTAGTCCGCCCCCTGTGATTTAATCTCGTTTTATTAAGTCATTTGCAGGTCGATTAGCCTATTCACCCCCCCCCCCTCTAGGCAACTTTCAGGGCTTCATACTCTGCCATGTTGTTGGTAGCCTTAAAGTCGAGGTGCACTGCGTACTTGGACTGCTCCCCTATTGGCGAAGTGAGCAGTACGCCACTCCGTCCCTTGCTTCCTTGAGGATCTGTCAAAGAAGAGTGTCTAGTGGGGTCCGGTAAGCACCGGAGCCCTGGGCTTTGGGTCACTGATCTCCTTGCCCTCTGGGTTGATTGGAGAGGGGGTCCACTCAGCAACGAAGTCTGCCAGGGATTGACTCTTGATTGCATGTCGTGGCAAGAAATCATGCTCGAACTCCGCTAATTCAGCTGCCCACTTGGCGATATTGCCAGTTGCGTTCGAGCTGCACAACACTGCTCCCAGTGGGAACAAAGTCACCTTTGATACTCGGTGTGCCTGAAAATCATGGCGGAGCTTCCTTGACGCGATTAGCACCGCATAGAGTAACTTGTGGACTTTGAGGTACCTTGTCTTTGCCTCATGCAGGACTTCACTGATGAAGTAGACCGGGCGTTGGATGGTCTGGTACCTTTTCGGGGAATCTGACACATCTTCTTCCCTCTGCTCCAGGTCCAACAACTCCATGTCTCTTGGGCCTGGCGCTTCTTTAAGGGGTTGGGACTCAAAGGCTTCTTGGCCTCCGAGGCCCCCTAGGGGGACCCAGTCATCCTCTGGGGTCTGGGACCCAGAGGCTCCTTGGTCTCCGGGGCCCCATTGGGGGACCCGGACGTCCTCTGGGGGCTGGGACCCAGAGCCTCCTTGGTCTCCGGGGCCCCCTTGGGGGACCCGGACGTCCTCTGGGGGCTGGGACAAAGAGGCTCCTTGGTCTCCGGGGCCACCTTGGGGGACCCGGACGTCCTCTGGGGGCTGGGACCAAGAGGCTCCTTGGTCTCCGAGGACCCCTTGGGAGACCCGGACGTCCTCTGGGGGCTGGGACCCAAAGGCTCCTTGGTCTCCTAGGCCCCCTTGGGGGACCCGGATGTCCTCTGGGAGCTGCGACCCATAGGCTCCTCGGTGTCCAGGGCCCCCTAGGGGGACCCGGACGTCCTCTGGGGGTAGGGACCCAGAGGCTCCTTCCTCTCTGGGGCCCCCTTGGGGGGCCCGGACGTCCTCTGGGGGCTGGGACCCAGAGGCTCCTCTGTCGTTGGGCCCCCTGTGAGCTCCAAGCCCTGGGGCTTAGAATCAGCAGCAGGGGCCACTTCCTTTCATCGGTGCTACTGGGGGCCGGCCCGTTCTGCAACAAAAACCATACTTACCACCTCGGTTGTGGTGGCGATGTAGGGGTACAGGGGCTCCCCGGGCTCTGGTGCCACCATTATTGGTAGCGACGTCAGCGGTTGCTTCAGCTCGCGGAATGCCTTCTCCGCGTCTTCGGTCCAGACGAATGGTCTGGATTGGTCCAGGAGTTTGAAGAACGAGAATGCCCGCTCTGCCAGCCTAGAGATAAACCGGTTTAGCGCTGCCAAGCACCCTGCAAGCTTCTGCATGTCCTTGATGCGGGGTGGAGACTGCATCAGCTCCACCACTTTCATTTTTTCTGGATTGGCCTCGATTCCTCTGTGTGAGACCAAGAACCCGAGGAGCTTCCCAGCTTTGACACCGAACATGCACTTGCCTGGGTTGAGCTTTGTGTGTGTGGTTCACAGCCTGTTTAAGACTAGAGCAAGGTTTTCTAGCAGTGATGTTTGTAACTGGATTTTTACTACAATGTAATCAACATATACCTCTACTAGGTCCCGAATAAGGTCCCCAAATGTTTTATGCATGGCACGTACAAAGGTGGGGAGGGAATTCTTAAGATTTGTGGAGGATGTGAACTCTGCGAGCTGAAGCAGCAGCTGACATTGCTACCAATAATGGTGGCACCAGAGCCCGGGGAGCCCCTGTACCTCTACATCGCCGCCACAACCGAGGTGGTAAGTATGGTTTTGTTGCAGAATGGGCCAGCCCCCAGCAGCACTAGCGAAAGGAAGGGGCCCCTGCCGCTGATTCTGATCCCCAGGGCTTGGAGCTCACGGGGGACACCAACGACAGAGGAGCCTTTGCGTCCAAGCCCCTAGAGGACGTCCGGGCCCCCAAGGGGGCCCCGGAGAGCAAGCAGCCTCTGGGTCCCAACCCCAAAGGACGTTTGGGTCCCCCTCTGGGTCCCCGGAGACTGAGGATCCTCTGGGTACAAGCCCTCAGAGGACGTTTGAGTCCCCCAAGGGGGCCCCGGAGACCAAGGAGCTTCTTGGTCCCAGACCCCAGAGGACGTCCAGGTCCCACAGGGGGCCCCGGAGACCAAGGAGCCTCTGGGTCCCAACCCCAGAAGACGTTCGGGTCCCCTAAAGAGGCCCCAGAGACCAAGGAGCCTCTGGGTCCCAGACCCCAGAGGACGTCCGGGTCCCCCAAGGGGGGCCCGAAGACCAAGGAGCCTCTGGGTCCCGGCCCCCAGAGGACGTACGGGTCCCCCAAGGGGGCCCCGTAGACCAAGGAGCCTCTGGGTCCCAGACCCAGAGTATAACCGGGTCCCCCTAGGGGGCCCTGGAGGTCAAGAAACCTTTGATTCCCAGCCCCCGAAGGAAGTGTCGGGCCCAGGATTCATGGAGTCACTGGACCTGGAGCAGAATGAAGAAGATGTGTCAAAATCCCCGAAAAGGTCCTGGACCATCCAACGCCCAATCTACTTCACCAGGAAAGTCCTGCATGAGGCAAAGACAAGGTACCTCGAAGTCCATAAGCTACTCTATGTGCTGCTAATTGCGTCGAGGAAGCTCCGCCATTATTTTTAGGCACACCGAGTATCAGTGGTGACTTTGTTCCCACTGGGAGCAGTGTTGCGCAGCTCGAACGCAACTGGCAATATCGCCAAGTGGGCGACTGAATTAGCGTAGTTCAAGCTTGACTTCTTGCCAGGACATGCAATCAAGAGTCAAGCCCTGGCAGATTTCGTTGCTGAGTGGACATCCTGATGAGTAGGTTTGAGCCCGATCTTTCGAAAGGTATGTTGATTGGGGTGGAGAACTCGACGTTGATGACCCGAGGCACTCGAGCGGTTCGAGTACCCCTGCAATCACTACACCACGGCTCCGTTGGTTATCAACCATGCTGCACACGCTTGACCTCGACAAGAAGGCTAATCCCTGCAAGTGCAACCGAGAACACAAGCAAGAACGTCGAAGAAACGATCGGAAATCGTGAAGTTGGGGTCTCACAAACCGTAGAACGGCGATATTATTGATCTAAGCAAAACCCACCGAATATGACCGGCGGCTGCAGTATTTATAGGTTAGGGTTTGACCAAAACACGATTAGACGCGTCCCTAATGGACTCTTATGGGATACAAGACCCAAAGGCCCGATTCGGTGGCGCGGCACCGGACAGAAAACTGGACTCGATTGTTTCGACGATTCCCAATGACACCGGAGGAATTTTGAGGTGGGGCCAGAACCATTGGAAATTTTATCTTCTCCTATTTCTGTGAATATGTAGAACGTCAAAAATGGAGTCCGTATGGCTCATGGGCGTCCATTTTAAGGTGGACTGCTCCTGGACGCCGAGTTGAACTCGAGTCCGAGTTGTAAACTGTTTCCATCAACTTGTGGACGTCCCAGCTGGTTCTCCATGCTCCCAAGGCCTATTTCCTTCACTTGTTGATCTTCTCCATTATTCCTAATAACAATTAAATCATCACATAGCAATCTATTCTCAAACTCACATGCAAAAGAAGTTAGGAACGAATTCACCTGCTGATTTAATAACCGTGCTCGTGCTCTTGTGATTGGTCCTTGCAGTTCAATGTGCGTCTCTCCTATTGTGATGTCCTCATCATCCTCCCCCTCTTGAATTGGAGTCGTCATTGACTCAAGTTCATCTTCTTCTCCCAAGTACGGTCGCAAATCTGAAATATTAAATGTAGGACTAACCCCAAAATTGGGAGGCAATTCAAGCTTATATGCATTATCATTAATCTTTTCAACGATCTTAAAAGGACCAGCAGCTCGTGGCATAAGTTTAGATTTTCTCAAGTCGGGAAATCGCTCTTTTCTCAAATGTAACCACACCAAATCACCCGGTTCAAGTTTTACTTCTTTTCTACCTTTACTACCTGCAATCATATACTTCTCATTCATCATTTCAATATTTTTCTTTGTAGATTCATGCATCTTAAGAATAAATTCAGATCATTGTGTAGCATCCAAATTTATAGTTTCAGAAGGAGGCAAAGGTAGTAAATCAATAGGAGCATGGGGATTGAAAACATACACTACTTGGAATGGACTTACCTTTGTCGTGGAGTGAATGGATCTCTTGTAAGAAAATTCTATATGTGGTAAACACTCCTCCCACAACTTCAAATTTGTTTTCAAGACAGCACGCAACATAGTGGATAAAGTACGATTAACTACCTCGGTCTGTCCATCCGTTTGTGGGTGACATGTAGTTGAAAACAGCAACTTGGTTCCCAATTTATACCACAAAGTTCTCCAAAAATGACTTAAAAATTTTGCATCACGATCAGAAACAATGGTATTTAGCACACCATGTAAACGAACAATTTCCGTCATAAATAAATCAGCAATGTGTGAGGCATTATCATTCTTATGACAAGGTATAAAGTGTGCCATTTTGGAAAAATGATCAACAACTACAAAAATACTATCCCTCCCCTCTTAGTCCTAGGCAATCCCAAAACAAAGTCCATAGAAATATCCTCCCAAGGTACACTAGGAACACGAAGAGGCATATAAAGACCATTTGGGTTAAGGCGAGACTTAGCTTTGTTGCAAGTAGTGAATCGTGACACGTAGCGCTCGACATCACGCCTCATCTTTGACCAGAAGAAGTGTGTGGACAGCACGTCTTTAGTTTTCTTCACTCCAAAATGTCCCATCAAACCTCCTCCATGTGCTTCCTACAAAAGTAATAGACGAACGGAGCTAGCTGGAACGCATAGCTTGTTAGCACGATAGAGGAGACCCTCTCGCAGCACATATTTATTCCAAATTCTTCCTTCTCTACAATTTTCAAAAGCATCTTTGAAGTCCAAATCAGTAGGATATAATGCTTTAATTGTTTCCAAACCAAAGATTTTATGATCAAGTTGGGACAGCATGGTATAACGCCTAGATAATGCATCGGCAATGATATTTTCCTTCCCTTTCTTATGCTTAATGATGTATGGAAACGACTCTATGAACTCAATCCATTTAGCATGTCGTTTATTCAGATTGGTTTGACACTTAAGATACTACAATGATTCATGATCGGAATGTATGACAAACTCCTTAGACCAAAGATAATGTTGCCAAGTTTGTAATACACGCACTAAGGCATACAATTCCTTATCATAAGTAGAATAATTCAGAGAAGGACCATGAAGTTTTTCAATAAAGAAAGCAACGGGTTTACCTCCTTGTATGAGAACGCCTCCAATTCCAATGCCGCTTGCATCGCATTCTAGCTCAAAGGTCTTGTCAAAATCAGGAAGTTGTAGCAACGGTGCTTGTGTAAGCTTCGATTTGATAGCATCAAAAGCTTGTTGCTGCTGCTCGCCCCATCGAAATGGAACTCCCTTCTTCGTTAGCTCATGTAGAGGTGCTGCAATGGTGCTGAAATCCCGCACAAAGCACCGATAAAAATCTCCAAGATCAAGAAAACTACGAACCTGTGTGACGGTTGTTGGGGCTGGCCAGCTGGTGATTGCTTCAATTTTTGCCTCATCCATCTCAATTCCCTGCGAGTAAACGACATAGCCAAGAAACAAGACTCGATTGGTGCAAAAGACGCACTTTTCGAGGTTACCATACAAATGTGCATCTCTCAAAACAGTAAAAACAGCACGTAAATGATCAAGATGTTCATCATATAACTTGCTATAAATGAGGATATCATTGAAGTAAACCACCACAAATTGTCCAATGAAAGCACGTAAAACCTCGTTCATTAATCGCATAAAGGTGTTGAGTGCACTAGTTAAACCAAAAGGCATGACTAACCACTCATAAAGTCCAAACTTGGTTTTAAATGCAGTTTTCCATTCATCTCCTAGTGCCATTCTAATTTGGTGGTAACCACTACGCAAGTCAATTTTTGTGAAGATGATAGAACCACTCAATTCATCAAGCATGTCATCTAATCGAGGAATAGGATAACGATATCGAATGGTGATGTTATTAATCGCTCGACAATCAACACACATGCGCCAACTACCATCTTTCTTAGGAACCAAAAGAACAGGAACGGAACAAGGGCTAAGGCTTTCACGAATGTACCCGCGGTCCAAAAGATCTTGGACTTCTCGCTGAATTTCCTTAGTTTCCTGTGGATTCACCCTGTATGCTGCACAATTTGGCAAACTTGCTCCCGGAATGAAATCGATCTTGTGTTCAATGCCTCTCATCGGTGGTAAACCAGGGGGTATCTCGGAGGGAAACACATCCTCAAACTCCTGCAAAAGGTTAGCAACAGCAGAGGGCAATGCAATAGACAATTCATGAAGTGAAAACATGGCTTCTTTGCAAACTAAAGCATAGCACATCCCCTTAGCATTGAATAAATCAGCAAGTTCAGATTTAGTTGCGAGCAACGATGGTGATTTTAACTTAATAACTTGCTGTTTTTTAGATTCTAATTTTGTTGCTTTTCCATCACGAATTTTACTCTTCTCAAAATGCACAATTTCAGCAGGAGTCATGGGGAGCAAAGTGATTTTCTTTCCCTTATGCATGAGAGTATATTTATTGGTTCTACCATGATCAATAGCCTCTGTATCAAATTCCCAAGGATGACCCAATAAAAGGGAACAAGCATCCATAGGACCAACATCAAAATCAGCAAAATCATGGTATGAACCAATTGAAAAATGTATTCTCGCTGTTTGTGCTACCCGAACCTTACCGCTGTTGTTGAACCATTGAATGTGGTACGGATGAGGGTGTGCTCTTGTTGTCTAACTGAGTTTCTTGATGACGTCCGTGTTCACCATGTTATTGCAGCTACCTCCATCAATTATAGTGTGTACACGGCAGTCCTTGACGACGAGAAACATGTGGAAGAGGTTGTGTCGTTGTAGCTTGTCGTCGGTCTCCACTTTGGAGCTCAAGGCACGCTGCACAATGGTGCTCCTATAGTTCTCCGTCGCCAATGTACCAAGTACCTCTTCTTCGGTGTGTTCGTCATTTGGATCTGTAAAGTCAGTAGCAAGAGAATATTCATCTTCAACATCCGAAGTACTATCATACCCGCCATCGTCGCGTGCTATGTATGCTCGTTTGCTCGGACAATCTCTCATCATATGACCAAGTCCCTGGCAGTGGTGACTCTTAATGTTAGAAGTACGACCCGTAGAAGGAGTGGATGACAAAGACTTGAATGATATCGCCTTGCTGCCTTCCGGCATGCGAGAAGGTGGAGCAACAGGTATAGTTCGTTGGCCGCCATTGGGTGGTGTAGTATCTGCACGGGGGGTCGAAGATGGTGCTGTTTTGGATGGTGTAGTCACTGCACGCGGCGTGAAGTTGCTCCTCGTGTGATGTTGCTGTTGTTGTCGGCCCTGCAATTCTTTTTCTGCCAACATAGCAAGCTGAAACAATCTGTTAACAGTATCATATTCCTTGTAATCAACAATGTCCTGAATTTCACGCCTCAATCCCCCCATAAAAACGAGCTATTTATCATCCATGTCCTCTACCACCCCACAACGCAGCATACCCTTTTGTAACTCTTGATAATACTCCTCTACGGACATGTTACCTTGGTCTAAGCGCTGCAATTTTTTGCAAAGGTCCCACTGAAAAGATGGAGGAACAAATCAAACACGCATAGCTTCCTTTAATCTATCCCATGTTGGAGGATCAGTTCTAGTTTTAACAAGTTCATTCCACCATATGATAGCAAAGTCCTTAAACTCACTAGTGGCTTGACGAACTCTATGTTGTTCAGGAACAAGATGGGAATTAAATTTTTGCTCTACTGTCATCTCCCAATCAAGATAAGCCTCAGCATCATAAGCACAAGAAAAAGAGGGTATAGTAAATTTCACTTTAGCAAAAGGATCATCAGGAGGACGATTATAATTATTATGATTATTACCTCCCATACCTCGACGATAAAGTGGTAGTCTTGGCTGATTATTGTGATCTTCCAATTCATCATAAGCATTGTCTTCTTGTCTTCCAGCGAGAGACAACCGAGCCTCAAAAGTATTCATCCGAAGAGCAAGGTCATCCAGTTGGCGAGTCAAGTTCGCCAATGACTCCTCTGTTGCTGCGTTGTATTTGGCGAACATATCCGTCATGGTCTTCATCATATCACGTAACTCAGCATGTTGAACACATTCGTCATCATTGTCTTCTCCTGCCATTGTTAGTAGGAAACAAAAGACAACAAAAAATATGTTATCCCTATCAACTACAGTGACAATGTGGAAAGTGGAAGAAAACAATCTCTCTCGCTCAAGCGTCTTACCACGCTCTTACAAGTGTTCTTACCGACACAGCAGGTGGTGTGGACGGTGAGATGAACCAATGAAGCGTGGGGTGATTGCAAAGGTACCTGTTATGCTCAAGAGAAAGGTGGAGCTTGGATGGCACAATATGGTGGCTAATAAGCAGAAAATCATTAACAGCTAAACAAAGTTGAATTAGTATTCAATGCAGGAAACTGTTGCTGGTCAACCAAGTGCCCTAGAGCCTAGCACAACACAAGGAAGTATCAAGGCAAAAGAAAGAAAGAATGATATAGCCAACAAAACAGCACCAAGTGGTATAGACCAATTGCTTTAATATGTGTGCTCTTCACTATTTTTCTTTCTTTTTGTAATATTTTTTCTTTACTTGGGAGCACAAATATAGGAAGCACACAAATTTGCAGCTCAATTGGATGTAATATGCGGCCTATAGAAAATCAAGAAGATTCTTTAAAATTCGTGTTGAAACTTCGGAGGACGGAGAGCCTATCTTCCGAGGGGGATTTGGGCAATCTAATTTCGCCGAACGCAGATACGCGGCGGAAAATTAGATGCGAAATTTCTCGTAGATGAATTTGAAAAAAAAATAGCCCGATTTCGAGTTCGTATGCGAAAGTTATGGCCGTTTTAAGGTAGGCTGTCCGAGTTACGTTTTTTTTTTATGTTGATTCCAACTCGGTTTGAGAACAGAACTCGCAATCGGATATGAAAACGATCGGGAATTTGCACAGCAACTAATGGGGTGGTGTGTGATGATTCAAGAATGAATGGCACAAAGGTTTGTCACCAAATCTAGGGCTGGCGATGCGGGAGTTCACGCAAGGCGGCTAGCTAGGGCAAACCGATGAACGTGGTGGATCGGTTTGTTATTTAGGGATTGTGGAATAGGTGTCGAATAGCAAGAAAACAAGGACAAAACACGATAACTAGGACCTAAAACACAAAGCTAAACCAGCAACAAGACTCGACCACACGAATGCAAACTCAACAATGTAAACTGAAAAATGAAACTGCAGGCACTATAGTCTGGGAAGCGGTAAAAACGATCTAATTTTTTTTGTGGCTTTTTTGTGGAATCTAGGTACAAAGCAAAATCGATCTAATCGAAGGAAAACAAAGAAACCTCACGGGCAACCTGGAAATCTGATACCAATTGATGAGTAGGTTCAGGCCCGATCTTCCGAAAGGTATGTCGATTGGGGTGGAGAACTTGACGTTGATGATCTGCGGCACTCGAGCGGTTTGAGTACCCCTGCAATCACTACACCACAGCTCTGTTGGTTATCAACCATGCTGCACACGCTTGACCTTGCCAAGAAGGCTAATCCCTACAAGTGCAACCGAGAACACGAGCAAGAACGTCAAAGACACGATCGGAAATCGCGAAGTTGGGGTCTCAAAACCGTAGAACGGCGATATTATTGATCTAAGCAAAACCCACCGAATATGACCGACGGCTGCAGTATTTATAGGCTAGGGTTCGACCAAAACACGATTATACGCGTCCCTAATGGATTCTTACGGGATACAAGGCCCAAAGGCCCGATTCGGTGGCGCAGCACCGGACAGAAATCTGGACTCGACTTGTTTCGACGATTCCCAATGACTCCGGAAGAATTTTGAGGTGGGGCCAGAACCATTGGAAATTTTATCTTCTCCTCTTTCCATGCATATGTAGAACGTCGAAAACGGAGTTCGTATGCCTCCTGGTCGTCCGTTTTAAGGTGGACTGCTCCTGGAGTCCGAGTTGAACTCGAGTCCGAGTTGTAAACTGTTTCCATCAACTTGTGGACGTCCCAGCTGGTTCTCCATGCTCCCAAGGCCTCTTTCCTTCACTTGTTCATCTTCTCCAGTATTCCTAATAACAATTAAATCATCACATAGCAATCTATTCTCAAACTCACATGCAAAAGAAGTTAGGAACGAATTCACCTGCTGATTTAATAACTGTGCTCGTGCTCTTGTGATTGGTCCTTGTTGTTCAATGTGCGTCTCCGCTGTTGTGATGTCCTCATCACACCCTCTCCAAGCAATCCAGGGGGCAGGGAGATCAGTGAGCCAGAGCCCAGGGCTCCGATGCTTACCGGACCCCATTGGACACTCTTCTTCGACGGATCCTCTCAAGGAAGCAAGGGGCCAAAGCCGGCGTACTGCTCACCTCGCCAATAGGGGAGTAGTCCAAGTATGCAGTGCGTCTCGACTTCAAGGCTACCAACAACATGGCAGAGTACGAAGCCCTCATCTTCGGACTCACAGTTGTGCAGGGTCTCAGTGTCCTGCAGATGCTGGTCAAGGGAGACTCCCAGGTGATCATCAAGCAAGTCCGAGGTGAGTGCTACTACAACGACCCGCAGCTCGCGGCATATATAATACATGTCAAGAAGCTAGAAGCTGGATTCGAGGCCTTTCCCCCAGCTGGGAAGGCCCCTTCCGAGTGATACAAGTATCCCGCCCCAGGTGTGTTCGCCTCGCCACAGAAGAAGGAGAGCCCCTCCTCAACCCTTGGAACATAGAGCATCTCCGTAGCTTCTACCATTAAGCATAAAATGTAGGACAGTGTAGGGTGTCATGGTGCCAAGAAGCGGCACTTAGGACAACCAAATTCTGGAGGGGGGAGGTCCAGAGTGTACAGCCGTTTAGCTTAGTTCCATACCCTAAGCATGAACACTCTGCCTCCCTAGCAAACTGGAGTGGGTCGTTGCATTATTGTAAAGCCAATTCACTGTCTTACCATGTGCTTTCTCTTTCGCTCACTTAAAATTACCTATGAATTATGTGATCAATCAATCTAGTCTCGTCTTTCGTATATTGTCTTCATATACTTGGTGAAAATTGTTCTATATCCACCCCTAGTAGAGTCATGCAACCCTGCTGCAGGCGGATGTATTTGAGGTACCTGCAAGGTCTCATGGAACCTCGCGGTTGCCCTCTTACATGGGGTCCTGTGGTGCCAAATGGTTCCCCGCGAAAGGCTAACGCTGAGCAGGACGTCCAGAGCGCACAACATGCTTAGCTTGGTCCTGTACCCCAAGTGTGTGCGCTTTTCCTCCCAGTGTTGTGGCTAAGTATCGAGGACCAGGACGCTCACACCCCCGAATAAGAAGGAAGCCGGACCCTGAGCGCCAATGCACAGAATTACCCAAATCCCGTGTACCAGCCAAGGACTGTAAGACATGAAAATACTCAAGGATAGGAAAAGATCACCAGTGAGCAAAACAATATGCACCTCTGTTATGTGTGCATGACATACAAAGCACGTTACGACGGAGCATCCAGTTTCGGAACCTCCCAAGGGGCCTGCCGTCGATGTTTCCATGAAGATGGTCGGCGACGCCGGAGCATCCATCTCTAGCACCTCCCATGGGGAATGCCGTCGACATTTTCATGGAGATGGTGGGCGACACCGGAGCACCCAGCTCCAGCACCTCGCAAGGGGCCTGTCGTCGACGTCCCAAACTGTCAACGTCAGCACCAAGCGCGAATACATAAGTAAAGTCTCCTACCCCGCACTTCTTGCTAACAGGGTTCTCTCGCGATAGCCTGTAGACCAGGGGCCTGCCGTTAACGACTCTACAACAATGGTGGACGACGCCGGAGCATCCAGCTTCGACACCTCCCAAGGGGTCTGTCATCAACGTTTCCACAAAGATGGTGGGCAACACCGGAGCATCCAGCTCCAGCACCTCCCAAGGGGCCTGCCGTCGACGTTTCCACGAAGATGGTGGGTGGCGCCGGAGCATCCAGCTCCAGCACCTCCCAAGGGGACTGGCATCGATGTTTTCATGGAGATGGTGGGCGACGCCGGAGCACCCAGCTCTTGCACCACGCAAGGGACCTGTCGTCGACGTCCCAGACTGTCAATGTCAGCACCAAGCGCAGATACGTGAGTAAAATCTCCTACCATGCACTTCGTCACCAACTCCCGTTCTACGTCGGCTACGACAACTTTGCGGTAGACCAACTCCAGCCGTTGATCCTCGCACAACTTCAGGCGGTCCTAGGAAGCAGCATGGGCCTTCAAAGCCCTCTCCTCAAGGTCTTTGTTCTTGGTGTCGACCAGCTTCACCAAGTGTTGCTCCTCCGCAAGCTATTCCCACATTCGGGCAAAAGCAGCCTACGTCTGGCGCAACATGGATTGGGTCACGGCAACGGCGTCGGCAAGAGGTATTAGATCAACCGTCACCACTAACAGTTGCCCCTCCGCCCTTCATGCCAATGCCATGGTAGACACTAGCTCCTGGGGACCAGATGGTTCCCCGGTCGGAGCCCCAAGAACCGTCGCACCGCTACGCGGCGCTGAAGCACCCTCCTCCACTGCAAATACATCACCTCCCGTTGGTAGCGAGTCGCCATGTTGCGCACCAATAACGTCGAGTGCCAGCACCGCTTCAACGTCCTGCACGTCAGCCCCACCAAGGAAGGCAACCTCAACCAAGGTAGCCTCCTCCTCGCCGGGCACCTCCTCGCCTGGTGCCTTCTCGCCAAGCACCCCCTCGCTTGGCACTTCCATGCTTGGTGCCACTTTTGCCGCACCTGCCTCGTCGGACGGGGGTGCAAAGTCATCAATGACACATAAAGCCGATGCACCTTCGGGCGTAGGATGCGGCACGACAGACCCCGTTCCAACTCTGGGAAGCACAGGGGTTATCAAGCTCACTCCTGGAAGGACCAAGGGCATCAAATTGGCTGACGAAGCCCTAAGAAACCAAGATAAAGCTTCGTCAATAATGAAAAAGGAAAGAACAGAAATAGCAGAGGGGAGAAGCTGCAACTTACCGGCGAGTCGACCACTCCAATGACCATGGCCTCCCACCCCGTGCGATAGATAAATATCGCCAGGATCTGACGACAAGGTCAGCGCCGTCGTCTCTGGTACTGACTCTCGGTCAACCCGAGTCGGTGTGGTAGTCTCCGCAGACCCCTTGGTACCTCCTCTGAAACCAGGGTCGCTGCTGGAATCGAAGGCTAAGTCTACGACGGAAGCTTCAGCCCCGCCGACTCCCTGGTGATGGGAGATGGGGGTTCTGTCCCCTCGTAATAACTTTTACTTCTTTAGCATAGAAGTGGCAGAGCCCGCGGCCAACGTTCGGGAGCGCTTTCTCAGCTCCGAAGCTAGAGCTGGCTGGCTGACTGCTGCCCTGTCAGAAGTAGCCGAGGGTCCGAAGGACAAGAGGAAGACCCCAACCCTGCATGCGCAGCTTCGCGACTCCGCTTCAGGACAGCCGAGGCCCCAGCCGAGGCCCCAGCCGTATCTTCGGGATGCAGGCGAGCGAGGCCGAACACGTTGACCTCCGGCATTGAGCTCCGCAGTTCAGACCTCAAGTCGGTGGTCATATTGAGCGGCTGACAGTCATCCAGAATGGAGATGTGTTCGTCATCAACAACGTCGGAGGTCACTGTTTTCAGCATCTCCTCCAGCATCTTGGGACTCGGGGTGTCCGGACTCAAACGACATTCGTCATATTCGTCGTGGAAGACCCATGCCCTGTACAGACGCTGCTGAAGAGGGGTGGTACGGTGGAGCAAGAAGTCAGCCAACACCGTCATCGAGGTCAAGCCCTTGCCAGCCAAGAAACGGATCCTCCTCGGGGCGGGCTTGTACTCCACTGGCAACCCATGGGATGCATCCCATGTGATAGGGTCAGAGCCTCGATTGCCGGACGGCATCTTCAGCGAGGGATGCGGTTCTTTCCTCACAATCGCCCAGTATTCTGTCCAGTCGCTCCATTTGTCCCCCTTGAATGAGGAAATGTACCTCCGGGAGATAATGTCCCGATGGCAGAAGTAGTAGGCCCCCACTTGAGTCGTTGCGCTCCTCCCATTTGTCTTCATCACGAAGAAATGCTAAAACAGCTCCATGGTGGGCGGGCAGCCCACGAATGCCTCGCATAGGTGGACGAACACAACGACCAACCCAATGGAGTTCGACGACAGGTGGTGAAGTTGCAGCCCATACTCTCCCAGCAATGCAAGGAAGAACCTTGACAACGGGAGTGCGAGCGCAGTAGTGGCGTTGCGGATCATCCATCCGCACTCTGAAGGCGCCCAGCCAAGGAGCCGCCTGATCGGCACCAGATCTTTGGCCGATCAAAAGCGGGAAGGAAGCAACAGGGAAGCCATTGGAGCAAGCTAAGGTGAGAACTTTGGCAAAAGGGGTGAAGAAGGATCGGATGCTCGAGGAAGGAGGTGAAAGCTCAGGCTGCGGGGAATGAGTGAGGGAGGAACCGTTCCTCTAACAAAGGTTTCCTTTTGATCACCCCCGCAGCGCCTGAGTACACCGATGAAAGGCTCAGACCGCATCGATCAACACCCAACACCCATGACAATGGGCCCTACGTCCCCGTACTGACATACTGGCCCAGTCGGTCAGCCGTTTGGGGAAGCCGTTGAGGCGGCTTCCATAATGGCGAAGCGAACAAAAGTGTTATAGTTGCATCAGGAACCGTCTCGATTAAAGGCGCAGGAAAAGACAGAGATATTACAGCAAGCAAAGATCCCGTCGCCGTAGTCTCTCAACTAGAAGAGGACGCGTGGCGACGATTGGCAAAAGAACCCACCGCTTCGGATGTCTGAGATAGAATTTAAAGCAGAGTGCAGGAAGACATGGAAAGGGCTCCACCTTTGGGCTCCTCATCATGCCCCAAGGTGGACCTAGGGGCCACTGTTGGTACCCTGCAGATGGGGTACCCTCGCACACAGGATGAAGACAGCGAGGCGCGTCCAGAGGTGCCACGTGTTCTATAGGCGCCAAGGCCTTTGCCTCCCTCAAAGATCAAGTTGCGGTGCTGCCACGTAAGCCTTGAAGAAGGGACTTGGCCCCTCCGATGTGACGGGCTCCCGAGATGCCACGTGTAGGGACGAGACCTCACCCATCCTTGGGGGAGCGCCCCCGGAACAGCCACGTAGCACGGAGCACAAGGACCAGCACCCCTCAAGTGAAAAAGCACGGAGCTGCCATGTACCCTGGGGAACCCCGGAGCCGCCACGCTTCATGAAGGATCGAGGCTAGCCTTCCCACCGAGGACCTGCCCCGATGCTACCACGTGTCCCGTAGCTCGCCCCAGATGGTAAGGTGCGGGAGTCAAAGGGTGGAGCATTCTGCTCCAGTCAAGCATTGAAGACCTGCAACTACCCCAGGCGCACGATGTGGGGCACGCCAACGGTCAGAGATCGCTATGACCAATTGCATCATAGTGAAGGTGCTGCAGGCCTATCCCACTCAGCCAAGTGGGTAGCTTGCGGCAACAAGACAAGCTGACGGGACACCTTCTGCCACCGTCAGCAACGACGCATGGGCTACTGACAAGGGAGGCGACAAGAAGGCGAGTCTCCACTGCCACACATAGAGGAAGCTTATGCGAGAAGCCTTAGATCTTTAGGATAAGATCGCCCTGGGACCAACTGTCGGGGCCCAGGACCCCACTTGTAAGGCATCCGATCTTAGTTATAAAAGGTCGGGACCGCCACCGATACAAGGACCAGACTCGGAATCCTCGACACACAAACACTCGCATACACACTCACCAGCAATACAATCCACCGTGGAGAAGGGTGTTATGCTCCTTGTGGCCCGAACCACGTAAAAAACCACCGTGTCTCATACTCTTCTGCTAGAACACTAGTTTGAGGCCTAAGCCTCGCCGAACAAGAACCTCCGCGGGCTGCTCCATACACATCCGGGGGAAGTGTCGCATTAACACTTCGAAAACTTTGTTCTTTCTCTCTAAAACACCGTTTTGTTGAGGTACATATGGTGAAGAAAACTGATGATCTATTATGTCGGTACCTTACATACCGGGTACCTTGCGACACTGCAAAAAGAGAGTTGAAGGCCTTTACAGGTCCCACATGTCACGTTGCACCAGACCCGCTCCCCTCACAAGGCTGGTCCCGGGCTAACACGTGTAAAATAAGACCAGAACTAAACTCCCAACCAAGAGAAGCTCCGGTGACTACACGTGTACAACAGCCCCGGACCTAGCCCCCGCCAGAGAGGAGCTCCGGTGCCGACATGTATACAGCGACCGCGTACCTACCCTTTCGCAAGGGAGAGCTCCGAATCTGCTATGTGTGGAGCCTCCGGACCTTCATCGCCAACAGAAATACAAGCAAGCGATCACGTCCATTACAAACATTCAAGGACGGTTAAAGCAGCAGTTACAAGGCCTGATAATATGTCATTAATGCCATATTAATGAAACACGATCAGTGCACCATTAATAGGGGTAACGCTGCCATGAAGGAACGTTACCACACTATTAATTATGCTCAATACTCTTTAGACTGTGTATTAGGTCATTAAGCACGCTAGGGCCACATGTCGGGCCAGGCCAGCTTTGTAACGGTCAGTCCTTAGAACTATAAAAGGGCTGCACCGCACGAATATCGGGGGACAACCGGATTCGACTTGATCCTAGCGAACGTACTCGCTCAATACAACTACATAAAATCCCGTGGAGTACGGTGTTACGCTCAGGCGGCCTAAACCACATAAATCTTTGAGGTCACCATCTTGATCCTGATCTCTGCATGCCCCAACCACAAAAGAACCTCCGCGGGCTGCTTCTTAGTGGGTCCGGGGGAAGTGTCGTATCACACACTTCGACATTTGGCGTGCCAGGTAGGGGGCATAATCCCGAGATCACAAGATGGTGAATTCAGCTACTGGATCCTCCAATGGAAACCACGCTGCACAACCTGTCAGAGGCAATATCTCCAACGTCCAACAACCTGCAGGTGCCATTGTTCCAGCAGGCGCTGTGGAACCACAACCACCATCTGTTCCAGCAAACAATGCTGGTCAACAAGATGGAGCATCTGCGTCGATCACTGCATCGACAAACAACAACCCTGAGCACGTGCTCATTGCTGCGCGGGCTCTTCTACAACACCCACCACCTCCAGGTGCACCCTAGGGTGCTATGGAGCAGTGGAGGGCTGATGTTGACCATCTGGTCGCAGCTGCAGCTGCAGGCATCAGCAACCAAGGTCCTCCCCCTTCGAGGGCGAGCACCTTCACAACGGCGGACCTTATCAGGCCGACTTGGTCCACAAGCCTCTCAACAAAGGAGACGTTGTAACACCCTCATTTTCAAGCATCATGCCCTACATACATTCATATACATGTTTAACATTAACCCACATAAAAAGGAATAGGTTTAAAATTGATTTGGAACAAAACCGCACTTAAAATGCTGAAAAGTGTAGACTAGTCCGATTTTAGTGAGGACTAGTCCGATTTCTCTCTGACTAAAAACGGACTTGTCCTTTTTGCTGCGGACTAGTCTGATTGTGCCTCTGGAAACTTTCGGATTGTCCGATTTTGTGCAGACTAGTCCGATATTCCAAGAATCCTTGAAAAATTGCTAAGTCCCTGGACTTTTCCGGACTAGTCCAGTGTTCCAGCGGACTTTTCCTATTTCCTCTCTGACTAAAGTCAGACTTGTCTGATTTTTGGCCAGACTTATCCGATTTCTTTCTGACTAACTTCGGACTAGTCCGGTCCTTGTCGGACTTGTCTGATATTTCGAGACTCCAAATTGATCTTTTGTTTTACGACTTGTTTCTTGGGTTTCACATTGAGTGGACCTAAGGACGTTGTGCCTAACTCTTTTAGAGCCCATGTAGGACACTAAACCGGCCTCTACTCATCCCAAACTCGGAATCCATCTAACCCTAGCCTCCGCATCTATATATACAACCCCACCCCTTGGCTTGACATCTATTTGCCACTTTTCCACCCCACCCAAACCCTAGTTCGTGGAGAGCCACCACCAAGGAGGGAGGAGGAGATCCCAAGCAAGAAGAGGAAGAGGAGGAAACGAAAGAGGATCAAGATCTCCATCAAGTTTTGTTCTTCATCACCAATTCATCATCAAGTTCATCCCCAACCCTAGATCATCAAGATCCAAGTGTTACCTCCAAGTTTCTTGATTCATTGGAGTCCTAAACACCTGGTATACCTTCTATTTCCTTTTCCTTATGTGAATTTGACCCCTCATCTCCAAATTTACGTCGATCTAGAAAACCCTAGTTCGCTAGTTCTGCGAAGTGCGGACTAGTCCGGCCTTCTACAGACTAGTCCGATTTTGCTGACTAAATTGTGTTGAATTGATTCTAAAAGTAGATCTAATCAAATCCAAACATGTATAAACTTGTTAAAATCTATTATAACTAATTAGTGGTCACTTAAAAGCAATCTATTAACAAGTTCTACCTTGCATTTGCATCAATCGTGCATGTCATGTCATATTGAGTAATATTTGTGTACTCTTTGATTGTGTTTCTTGTCTTGTATGTTTATTGTGTGGATTAGACGGAATTGCGCTAGAGAGTGCCGCAGAGGATCTACAGCACCAAGAGTTTGAAGGCTTTGGCCCTAATCAACCGCAAGAGCAAGGCAAATGTCCTTGAAGCATATTGATCCAGTTTTAAAATAAATGTTTTGTTTGAACATTGCATGCTTGTGTCAATTTGATGGGAAATCCTATTATAGGAAGTTGACTAGCTTTGTTAAACCACCCTTGTCGCCTGGAATTTATGGTAGAGGCTCGAGAACGGCTTTTTACCTTTTTGCTTCGCTTAATCAACTGGCATGGGAAAATAACTATACCACTCAATTTAATTATGCATGAATGAGATTATGGTTAACATGAACTGGATAAATCTGATATGGTAATGGGTTATCTAAGCAAGCCTGGTACGTGGATGGGTTGGATGTTATGGTGGTTTTGCTTGCTTTAGATCTAAGGACCGGTTCATGCCAGAATAAGCTAGGACTACAGTGCCACCACGAGGCCTAGTATGAGTGCGGCATAGCTGATTAATTAGGGCATTGCCAGTGCTATTTGGACCATTATGGATGCTCGGGGAAGGGGTAGTCAGATTGGGTTTGTTGATGATTGGTGGGACTACCCTGGGATCCGAATGGCTCAAGAGGGAGCCCTTGGTTGAAGATGTGCTCAGTTGGAGGCATCGCCACCGGTGAAACCTCAGTGGGGTCTAAATAGGCTAGTAATCCCTTTGTAAAGGCTATTTTGTGATCTCTTGGCCATACACCAAAGGAAGTGTAATTGGCGTGAGGGAGGTTCTTTAGTCGCCGACGGGTGATGAAATCACAAACACGTGGGTAAAGTGGTACAAACTCTGTAGAGTCTAATAAAACTATCATGATAGCCGTGCTCCAAGTTATGAGCACCTGGACAACTTCCATGATTAGAGGGAACTTGGTATTGGGATGGTGTTTGGGATGGTTATGGTTTGGTAATGGTTATGGTTTGATAATGGTTATGGCTGGTTATGGATTAATTTCTGTTATTGAATATGGTTATTGGCAAATGGTGAAATCTAGAATTATTGATGATGGTAGTGAATTCAGACTGGTATTATGATATTACTTATGATTATGATGGGTTTACTTCACATACATGTAATATATTGCATTTCAAATGTTTTAATGTACTTTTCAGCACTCAACCATTATTATATTCGTCATTTGAATCAGCCACATGTCATACTTTCCACACTTGCTGAGTACGACATGTACTCACTCTTGCAATCCCCCCCAACAGTTGCAGGTCAGGATTGGGAGTTTAATGATGATAATGGGGAGTTCTAGGCCGTGTTTACCGTCAGCTTTGCCTGTGGTGTTTTAGAGTTGCGCTACCCTATTGCTTATGCCACCTAGCTGTTTAGTTTGCTTATTTAGTTATTTCCGCTGCATTAGTTGAACTTGTCATTAATATTCATTAGAGCTTGTATTCGAGGATAATATGGTTTGTTTAATAAAATTTGGTTAATTAATCTTGTTATGTGGTAATTTTCTGTATACTCTTTTGTGAATGCACTTGTGTATGTGTGTTGAAAGTCCCGGGAACACATACGCGTTCACTTGGTTCTTTTTGGAACTGGGTGTCACAGATTGGTATCAGAGCCACAGGTTGACCTTAGGATGCAGCCTAGATAGAGTGGACACTTTAGAGCACATAGGAGCACTCCAGAATTGATGTGTTTTTGTTTGGTGTGCTGCTTGCTATATATATTGTTTGCTTGTGTGCTTCATAGAGGATTTTGGGATGCTTTAGCATTACCATATCCACGTAGGCTAGTTAGTCGTCTAGTTTCATATCCCTTGATGCATATAGTTGGGGACGTTTTCTATTTCTTACCTATTGCTTTTCTCCAGATGGTGAGGACTGGCAACCAGAGGGATGCTAATGATGAGGAGGAGAACCATGGAGCGCCTCAGAACAACAATGGACAAGGACCTGCTCAAGGAGCAATCAACATTAAGCAGCTACTGGCTATGCAGAACCAGCTCATGCAAATCATGATACAAACTATGAGACAGCTGCAGGCTGGCAACATCAACAATCAGCCCCACATGCCTCCACCGCCACCCCCACCGCCTCATAACCGGTTGGGAGAGTTTATGAGGACTAGGCCACCAACCTTTGCTCAAGCTGCCGACCCTATGGATGCCGATGATTGGCTCAAGTCCGTGGAGAAGAAACTTGCTATTGTCCAATGTAGTGACCAGTAGAAGGTCTTATTTGCTTCTCATCAACTAGTTGGAGTAGTTGCGGATTGGTGGGATTCTTATTGCAATGCTCATGAGAGCCAAGAGAGGATCACTTGGGCAGAATTCAAGGAGAACTTCTGTTCCCATTATGTGCCTGAGGGAGTTATGATCTTGAAGAGGCAAGAATTTGAGAACTTGAGGCAAGGAAGATCGAGCGTGGGTGAATATCTCAATAAATTCACTCAACTCTAGAGGTATGCCCCAGAAGATGTTAGTTGGGACAGCCGGATGCAATACTTGTTCATGAGAGGCCTCAACAATGAGATCCAAGTGCAATTGCTCAACTGCGATTATACCAACTTCCAGAACCTTGTGGACAAAGCAATTGTGGTGGAGAATAAGGTCCGTGAGATGGAGCAAGACAATAAGAGAAAGGCGCCCTATCAAGGACAGCAACAAGGAAGTAATGTGCGCCCTCGCTTTGCACCTCCTAATGAGCCATATTATAGCTCTTCTGTTCCTATACAGCGCCCTGGTTATGCACCGTGCCCTCCAATGCCTTATGCGCCTCGTGCAAATTTTCCTAGTGCAAATGTTCAAAATCAAGTCCGTCCAAATTCTGGTGGAGTTAGGAAGTGCTATACTTGTGGAGAAGCTGGACACTTTGCGCATCAATGTCCTAAGTTAGGCCTTGGTCAAGGAAGCAATGCAACAAGGCAAAACCCAAGAACAAATGGAGGACACCCACAATGGAACCGTGGACAGCAGAATTTTGCTCGTGGCAATGTGAACCATGTCTCTACGGATGATGCTCAACAAGCGGATGACGTGGTCATTGGTATGTTTCTCGCCAACTCCAACCCCGCAACTATGTTATTTGATTCTGGAGCACCGCATTTATTCATTGCATCGAAGTATGTTGCCAAGTATAGTTTGCCTATCTCTCATATGAAGTTTACTCTATTGGTTAAGTCTCCTGGAGGAGAGATGAGGACAAATATAGTATGTCCAAAAGTAAGCCTTAGAATAAGGGGGGTAGACTTCTCCGCCAACCTCATTGTTTTGGATTCTCAAGGATTGGACATTATACTTGGTTGGACTGGTTGAGGAAGCACAATGGAGTTATTGAGTGTGCCACAAAGACGGTGAAGTTGACCAATGAGGAAGGGATCACCGTAGAGTTTGAAGCATCTCAAACCGCACCGAAGCAATTGGAGCTGAATCATATGGATGGTGCCGCAATTGAGGAGATTCTGGTGGTGTGTGAATTTTTTGATGTTTTTCCGGATGAGTTGCCAGGTATGACACCTGATCGAGACATTGAGTTTGTTATTGATTTAATACCTAGAACTGCACCTATAGCTAAGAGGCTGTATAGGATGCCTCCTATGGAATTAGTGGAGCTCAAGAAACAAATTCAAGAACAACTAGAGAAAGGTTTTATTCGCCCAAGCTCTTCACCTTGGGGAGCGCCCGTGCTATTTGTAGACAAGGATGGAACCCAAAGGATGTGCGTAGATTATCGAGCTCTCAACGAGGTAACCATCAAGAACAAGTACACCTTGCCACGCATAGAGGACTTGTTTGATCAGATGAAGGGTGCTTGTGTCTTCTCTAAGATTGATTTGAGGTCGTGATATTTTCAAATGAAGATTAGACCATCGGACATACCCAAGACAGCTTTTAGGACACGGTATGGATCTTATGAGTATACAGTGATGCCTTTTGGATTGAAAAATGTGCCTGCCTACTTTATGTACCTCATGAATAAGGTCTTCATGGAGTACTTGGATAGGTTCGTTGTGGTGTTTATTGATGACATTATGATTTACTCGAAGGATGAGAAGGAACATGAGGAACACTTGAGGCTTACGCTGCAGAAATTGAGGGAACATCAATTGTATGCCAAGTTCAACAAGTGTCAGTTTTGGTCAAAAGAGGTGTCATTTTTGGGTCATATCATCTCAGGAGGAGGAGTATCAGTTGACCCCTGAAAAGTGAGAGACGTGTTGAAGTGGGAACCCCCGCAAAACGTAAAGGAAATAAGGAGTTCTCTTGGGATGGCTGGATATTACCGTCGATTCATCAAGGACTTTTCCAAGATAGCCAAGCCAATGACGGAATTGCTAATGAAGGGAAAGGCATTCCAATGGACTCAAGTTTGTCAAAACAGTTTTGAGGAGTTGAAGAAGAGGTTGACAATGGCCCCAATTTTGGTACTGCCGGATGTAAGCAAGCGTTTTGACATATATTGCGACGCATCAAGACAAGGACTTGGATGTGTGCTTATGCAAGAAGGTCAAGTAGTAGCCTATGCGTTGAGACAATTGAAGAAACATGAGCAGAATTACCCAATGCATGATTTGGAACACGCAGCCGTAGTACATGCATTGAAGATATGGAGACACTATATCCTTGGACATAGGTGTGAAATTTATACGGATCATAAGAGTTTGAAGTATATTTTCACACAAACAGATCTGAATTTGAGGCAACGGAGATGGTTGGAGCTCATCAAGGATTATGATTTGGGGATCAACTATCATACGAGAAAAGCCAATGTAGTGGCCGACGCTTTGAGTAGAAAAGGAGTAAGTCATCAACTCACAATTCGAGAGTTGCCATAAGAGTTATGTAAGGAGTTCGAACAGTTGAACCTCGAATTTGTGAATGAGATGGGACTAATGGAGTCAAACCCAACCTTGGAGCAAGAAATTCGAGAGGCACAGACTGAGGATGAGGAAATTCAAGAAATCAAGGAAAAGACCCAAGAGGGGAGAGAATTCAGATTTGATGAGGATGAACATGGTACTCTATGGCTTGGTAAGAGGATTGTTGTGCCCAATGTGAAGCATATTCGAGAGATGATATTAAAAGAGGCACATGACTCACCTTACTCAATTCACCCCGGTTGTACGAAGATGTACAAAGACTTGAAGACTTGATATTGGTGGGCTAGCATGAAGAAGGACATAGTTGAATATGTAGCATTGTGTGATGTGTGCCAACGAGTCAAGGCGGAACATCAAAGGCCAGCTGGACTATTGCAGCCATTGAAGATTCCGGAATGGAAGTGAGAAGAAACTGGTATGGACTTCATAGTTGGTTTACCGCGTACCCAGTCCGGGTATGACTTGATTTGGGTAATCGTGGATCGATTGACCAAGTCAGCTCATTTTGTTCCTGTCAAGACCATGTATACATCTGCACAATTGGCCGAAATATACATGGAGCATATTGTGTGTCGACATGGAGTCCCCAAGAAGATAGTATCAAATAGAGGTTCTCAATTTACCTCCAGGTTTTGGCAAAAGTTACATGAATAATTAGGAACAAGGGTGAATTTTAGTTCAGCATACCACCCTCAAACGGATGGACAAATCGAGAGGACCAATCAGATTCTAGAGGACATGTTAAGAGCTTGTGCTTTGAAGCATGGGAAAGGTTGGGACAAGAGCTTGCCATATGCAGAATTTTCATACAATAATAGTTACCAAGCAAGCTTGAAAATGTCACCATATGAAGCGCTTTATGGAAGGAAGTGTAGGACACCTTTATTCTGGAATGAGGCAGGAGAAACTGAAGTATTTGGTCCTGATGTGTTGCAAGAAGCCGAAAAGCAAGTCCAAATAATTCGTGAAAACTTGAGGGCTGCCCAATCAAGACAAAAGGGATATGCAAACAATAGGAGAAGGAAATTAACCTTTGAAGTGGGAGATTTTGTTTACCTCAAGGTGTCACCAATGAGAGGTCATAAGAGGTTTAACATAAGAGGCAAGCTAGCACCTCGCTACATTGAACCATTCAAGATTTTGAACAAAAGAGGAGAAGTAGCGTATAAGTTGGAGATGCCAACTCATCTTTCATACGTACATGATGTCTTTCATGTTTCCCAGCTCAAGAAATGCTTGAGAGTACCGGAAGAACAAGTGCCCATGGAAGGATTGGAACTAGAGGAAGATTTGACTTATGCTGAACCGATTAAAATCTTGGAAACCAAGGAGAGAGTCACAAGGAACAAGTTTATTAGATGGTGTAAAGTTCAATGGAAGCACCGCACAGAAAGAGAAGCAACGTGGGAATTGGAGGATGATCTCATTCCATATCTCTTCTCTTCCGCGTCGAATCTCGAGGGCGAGATTCATTTTAAGGGGGGTAGGTTTGTATGTAACACCCTCATTTTCATGCATCATGCCTTGCATACACTCATATACATGTTTAACATTAACCCACAACAAGAGGAACGAGTTTAAAATTGATTTGGAACAAAACTGCACTTAAAATGCAGGAAAGTGTGGACTAGTCCGATTTTACTGAGGACTAGTCCAATTTCTCTCTAACTAAAAACAGACTTGTCCGTTTTTGCTACGAACTAGTCTGATTTTGCCTCTGGAAACTTTCGGACTTGTCCGAATTTGTGCGGACTAGTCCGATATTCCAAGAATCCTTGAAAATTTGCTAAGTCCCTGGACTTTTCCGGACTAGTCCGGTGTTCCAGCGGACTTGTCTGATTTCCTCTCTGACTCAAGTCGTACTTGTCCGATTTTAGGCCAGACTTGTCCGATTTTCTCTGGACAACATCAGACTAGTCCGGTCCTTTTCGGACTTGTCCGATATTTCGTGACTTCGAGTTGATCTTTTGTTTTACGACTTGTTTCTTGGGGTTCACGTTAAGTGGGCCTAGGGACATCGTGCCTAACTCTTTTAGAGCCCATGTGGGACTCTAAACCGGCCTCTACTGATCCCAAACTCGAAATCCATCTAACCTAGCCTCCACCTCTATGTAAACAACCCCACCCCTTTGCTTGGCATCTATTTGCCACTTTTCCACCCCACCCAAACCCTAGTCCGTGGAGAGCCACCACCAAGGAGGGAGGAGAAGATCCCAAGCAAGGAGAAGAGGAGGAAACGAAAGAGGATCAAGATCTCCATCAAGCTTTCATTCTTCATCACCAATTCATCTCCAAGTTCATCCCCAACCCTAGATCATCAAGATCCAAGTGTTACCTCCAAGTTTCTTGATTCATTGGAGTTCTAAACACCTGGTATACTTTCTATTCTCTTTTCCTTACGAGAATTCAACACCTAATCTCCAAATTTACGTCAATCTAGAAAACCCTAGTTCGCTAGTTCTGCGAAGTGCGGACTAGTCCGTCCTTCCGCAGAGTAGTCCAATTTTTCTGACTAAATTCTTTTGAATTAATTCTAAAAGTAGATCTAATCGAATCCAAACCTGTATAAACTTGTTAAAATCTATTATAACTAGTTAGTGATCTTTGAAATCAATCTATTAACAAGATCTACCTTGCATTTGCATCAATCATGCATGTCTTGTCATATTGAGTAATATTTGTGCACTCTTTGATTGTGTTTCTTGTCTTGTATGTTTATTGTGTGGATTAGACGGATTTGCGCTAGGGAGTGCCGCGGAGAATCTACAACACCAAGAGTTTGAAGGCTTTGACCCTAATCAACCGCAAGAGCAAGGCAAGTGTCCTTGAAGCATATTGATCCTGTTTAAAATAAATGTTTGTTTTGCAAAACTGCATGCTTGTGTCAATTTGATGGGAAATCCTATGGTAGGAAGTTTACTAGATTTGTTTAACCACCCTTGTCACCTGGAATATATGGTAGAGAGTCGGGAAGGGCTTTTTAATTTTTGCTTCGCTTAATCAACTAGGATGGGAAAACAACTATACCACTCAAGTTAAATATGTATGGATGAGATTATGGTTAACATGAACTGGTTAAATATGATATGGTAATGGGTGATCTAAGCAAGCCTGGTATGTGGATGGGTTGGATGATATGGTGGTTGCTTGCTTTAGATCTAAGGACCGGTTCATGCGAGAATAAGCCAGGATTACAGTGCCACCACGAGGCCAAGTATGGGTGCGGCGTAGCTGATTAATTAGGGATTTGCCAGTGCTATTTGGACCATTAAGGATGCTCGGGGAAGGGGTAGTCGGATTGGGATTGTTGATGATTGGTGGGACTACCCTGGGATCCGAATGGCTCAAGAGGGGGCCCTTGGTTGAAGATGTGCTCTGTAGGAGACATCGCCACCGATGAAACCTCAGTGGGGTCTAAATGGGATAGTAATCCCTTTGTAAAGGCCATTTTGTGATCTCTTGGCCACACACCAATGGAAGTGTATAATGTGACCCACGGGTCATGGGCATAAGGGAGGTTCTTAGTCACCGAAAGGTGATGAAATCACAAACACGTGGGTAAAGCGGTACAAACTCTGCAGAGTCTAATAAACTATCATGATAGTCATGCTCCCAGTTATGAGCACCTGGACAACTTCCATGATTAGGGGGTACTCGGTATTGGGATGGTATTTGGGATGGTTATGGTAGGTATTATGGTTATGGATGGTTATGAATTGAATTCTGGTGTTGAATATGGATATTGGTATATGATGATGGATATGGAATATGGACTGGTATTATGAGAACTACATGTCTTATGATGGGTTTATTTCATATACATGTAATATATTGCTTTTCAAATGTTTTAATGTACTTTTCAGCACTCAGCCATTATTATATCCGTCATTTGAATCAGCTACATGTCATACTTTCCACATTTGCTGAGTACGACATGTATTCACTCTTGCAATCCCCCCCAACAGTTGCAGGTCAGGATTGGGAGTTTAATGGTGATGATGCGGAGTTCTAGGCCGTGTCTACCGTCAGCTTGCCTGTGGTGTTGATTGGTGCTGCGCTATACCATATCGCTTATGCTACCTAGCTGTTTAGTTTGCTTATTTAGTTTATTTCCCCTGCATTAGTTGAACTTGTCATTAATATTCATTAGAGTTCTTCACCTTGGGGAGTGCCCGTGCTGTTTGTGGAAAAGAAGGATGGAACCCAAAGGATGTGTGTGGATTACCGAGCTCTCAACGAGGTAACAATCAAGAACAAGTACACCTTGCCATGCATAGAAGACTTGTTTGATCAGATGAAGGGTGCTTGTGTTTTCTCTAAGATTGATTTTAGTTCGGGATGTTTTCAAATGAAGATTAGACCATCGTACATACCCAAAACAGCTTTTATAACACGGTATGGATCTTATGAGTACACCGTGATGTCTTTTGGATTGACAAATGTGCCTGCCTACTTTATGTACCTCATGAATAAGGTCTTCATGGAGTACTTGGATAAGTTCGTTGTGGTGTTTATTGATGACATTATGATCTACTCGAAGGATGAGAAGGAACATGAGGAACACTTGAGGCTTACGCTACAAAAATTAAGGGAGCTTCAATTGTATGCCAAGTTCAACAAGTGTCAGTTTTGGTTGAAAGAGGTGTCATTTTGGGTCATATAATCTCAGGAGGAGGAGTATCTGTTGACCTCGGAAAAGTGAGAGATGTGCTGAAGTGGGAATCGCCACACAATGTAAAGAAAATAAGGAGTTTCCTTGGGATGGCTGGATATTACCGTCGGTTCATCAAGGACTTCTCCAAGATAGCCAAGCCAATGACGGAATTGCTAATGAAGGGAAAGGCATTCCAATGAACTCAAGCTTGTCAAAACAGTTTTGAGGAGTTGAAGAAGAGGTTGACAACAACCCCAATTTTGGTACTGTCGAATGTAAGCAAGAGTTTTGATATTTATTGTGACGCATCGATACAAGGACTTGGATGTGTGCTCATGCAAGAAGGTCAAGTGGTCGCCTATGCATCAAGACAATTGAAGAAACATGAGCAGAATTATCCTACACATGATGTTGAACTAGCAGCTGTGGTACATGCATTGAAGATTTGGAGACACTATATCCTTGGACATAGGTGTGAAATTTATACGGATCACAAGATTCTTTAGTATATCTTCACACAAACGGATCTGAATTTGAAGCAATGAAGATGGTTGGAGATCATCAAAGATTATGATTTGGGGATTAACTATCATCCGGGAAAAGCTAATGTAGTGGACGATGCTTTGTGTAGAAAAGTAGTAAGTCATCAACTCACAGTTCGAGAGTTGCCATCCGAGTTATGTAAGGAGTTCGAACGGTTGAACCTCGGATTTGTGAATGAGATGGGAATAATGGAGTTAAACCCAACCTTGGAGCCAGAAATTCGAGAGGCACAGACCAAGGATGAGGAAATTCAGGAAATCAAGGAAAGGACCCAATAGGGGAGAGAATTCAGATTTGATGAGGATGAACATGGTACCTTATGGCTTGGAAAAAGGATTGTCGTTCCCAATGTAAAGCATATTCGGGAGATGATACTAAAAGAGGCACATGACTCGCCGTACTCGATTCACCCTGGTTGTACGAAGATGTACAAAGACTTGATGGCTTGCCATTAGTGGGATAGCATGAAAAAGGACATAGCTGAATATGTGGCATTGTGTGATGTGTGTCAACGAGTCAAGGCGGAACATCAAAGGCCAGCTGGATTATTGCAACCATTGAAGATGCCGGAATGGAAGTGGGAAGAAATTGGAATGGACTTCATAGTTGGGTTACCACGTACTCAGTCCGGGTATGACTCAATTTGGGTAATTGTGGATCGCTTAACCAAGTCAGCTCATTTTGTCCCTATGAAGACCAAATATACAGCTGCACAATTGGCCGAAATATACATGGAGCATATTGTGTGTCGACACAGAGTACCGAAGAAGATAGTCTCAGATAGAGGTTCTCAATTTACCTCCAGATTTTGGCAGAAATTGCATGAAGCTTTGGGGACGAGGTTGAATTTCAGTTCGGCATATCACCCTCAAACGGATGGACAAACCGAGAGGACCAACCATATTTTGGAATACATGTTAAGAGCTTGTGCTTTAAAGCATGGGAAAGGTTGGGACAAAAGCTCGCCATACGCGGAATTTTCATACAACAATAGTTACCAAGCAAGCTTGAAAATGTCACCATATGAAGCACCTTATGGGAGGAAGTGTAGGACACCTTTGTTCTGGAATGAGGCGGGAGAAACTCAACTATTTGGTCCGGATGTGTTGTAAGAAGCCGAAAAGCAAGTACAAATAATTCATGAAAACTTGAGGGATGCCCAATCAAGACAAAAAGGCTATGCGGACAATAGGAGAAGGAAATTAGCCTTTGAAATAGGAGATTTTGTTTACCTCAAGGTGTCACCAATGAGAGGTCATAAGAGGTTTAACATAAGAGGCAAGCTAGCACCTCGTTATATTGGACCATTCAAGATTTTGGACAAAAGAGGAGAAGTAGCGTATAAGTTGGAGATGCCAACTCATCTTTCAGACGAACATGATGTCTTTCATGTTTCCCAACTCAAGAAATGCTTGAGAGTACCGGAATAACAAGAGCCTATGGAAGGATTGGAACTAGAGGAAGATTTGACTTATGTCGAGCAACCGGTCAAAATCTTGGAAACCAAGGAGAGGGTCACAAGGAACAAGGTTATTAGATGGTGTAAAGTTCAACGGAGCATCACACAGAAAAAGAAGCAACGTGGGAATTGGAGGATGACCTTAAGAAGGAATTTCCCTATCTCTTCTCTTCCGCATGGAATCCCGAGGGCGAGATTCATTTTAAGGGGTGGGGGGGGGGGGGGTAGGTTTGTAAAACCCACATTTACATGCATCATGCCTTGCATACACTCATATGCATGTTTAACATTAACACACAACAAGAGGAACGAGTTTAAAATTGATTTGGAACAAAACCGCACTTAAAATGCAGGAAAGTGCCGACTTGTCCGATTTTACTGAGGACTAGTCCGATTTCTCTCTGACTAAAAACGGAGTTGTCCGTTTTTGCTGCGGACTATTCCGATTTTTCCTCTGGAAACTTTCGGACTTGTCCGATTTTGTGCGGACTAGTCCGATATTCCAAGAATCCTTGAAAATTTGCTAAGTCCCTGGACTTTTCCGGACTAGTCCAGTGTTCCAGCGGACTTGTCCGATTTCCTCTCTGACTAAAGTCAGACTTGTCCAATTTTCTCTCTAGACAACTTCGGACTAGTCCGGTCCTTTTCGGACTTGTCCGATATTTCACGACTCCAAGTTGATCTTTTGTTTTAGGACTTGTTTCTTGGGGTTCACGTTAAGTGGGCCTAGGGACGTCGGGTCTAACTCTTTTAGAGCCCATGTGGGACTCTAAACCGGCCTCTACTCATCCCAAACTCGAAATCCATCTAACCCTAGCCTCCACCTCTATATAAACAACCCCACCCCTTTGCTTGACATCTATTTGCCACTTTTCCACCCCACCCAAACCCTAGTTTGTGGAGAGCCACCACCAAGGAGGGAGGAAAAGATCTCAAGCAAGGAGAAGAGGAGGAAATGAAAGAGGATCAAGATCTCCATCAAGCTTACGTTCTTCATCACCAATTCATCTCCAAGTTCATCCCCAACCCTACATCATCAAGATCCAAGTGTTACCTCCAAGTTTCTTGATTCATTGGAGTTCTAAACACCTGGTATACTTTCTATTCTCTTTTCCTTACGAGAATTCAACACCTAATCTCCAAATTTACGTCAATCTAGAAAACCCTAGTTCGCTAGTTCTGCAAAGTGCGGACTAGTCCGGCCTTCCGCAGACTAGTCCGATTTTGCTGACTAAATTCTGTTGAATTAATTCTAAAAGTAGATCTAATAAAATCCAAACCTGTATTAACTTGTTAAAATCTATTAGAACTAGTTAGTGATCTTTGAAATCAATCTATTAACAAGTTCTACCATGCATTTGCATCAATCATGCATGTCATGTCATATTGAGTAATATTTGTGCACTCTTTGATTTTGTTTCTTGTCTTGTATGTTTATTGTGCGGATTAGACGTATTTGCGCTAGGGAGTGTTGCGGAGGATCTACAACACCAAGAGTTTGAAGGCTTTGACCCTAATCAACCGCAAGAGCAAGGCAAGTGTCCTTGAAGCATATTGATCCTATTTGAAATAAATGTTTGTTTTGCAAAACTGCATGCTTGTGTCAATTTGATGGGAAATCCTATGGTAGGAAGTTTACTAGATTTGTTTAACCACCCTTGTCATCTGGAATATATGGTAGAGAGTCGGGAAGGGCTTTTTACTTTTTGCTTCGCTTAATCAACTGGGATGGGAAAACAACTATACCACTCAAGTTAAATATGCATGGATGAGATTATGGTTAACATGAATTGGTTAAATATGATATTGTAATGGGTGATCTAAGCAAGCCTGTTATGTGGATGGGTTGGATGATATGGTGGTTGCTTGCTTTAGATCTCAGGACTGGTTCATGCGAGAATAAGCCAGGATTACAGTGCCACCACGAGGCCAAGTATGGGTGTGGCGTAGCTGATTAATTAGGGCTTTGCCAGTGCTATTTGGACCATTAAGGATGCTCGGGGAAGGGGTAGTCGGATTGGGTTTGTTGATGATTGGTGGGACTACCCTGGGATCTGAATGGCTCAAGAGGGGGCCCTTGGTTGAAGATGTGCTCTGTAGGAGACATCGCCACCGGTGAAACCTCAGTGGGGTCTAAATAGGCTAGTAATCCCTTTGTAAAGGCTATTTTGTGGTCTCTTGGCCACACACCAACGGAAGTGAATAATGTGACCGACGGGTCATGGGAATAAGGGAGGTTCTTAGTCACCGAAAGGTGATGAAATCACAAACACGTGGGTAAAGCGGTACAAACTCTGCAGAGTCTAATAAAATATCATGATAGTCGTGCTCCCGGTTATGAGCACCTGGACAACTTCCATGAGTAGGGGGTACACGGTATTGGGATGGTATTTGGGATGGTTATGGTTGGTATTATGGTTATGGATGGTTATGAATTGAATTCTGGTGTTGAATATGGATATTGGTATATGATGATGGATATGGAATATGGACTGGTATTATGAGAACTACATCGCTTATGATGGTTATTTCATATACATGTAATATATTGCTTTTCAAATGTTTTAATGTACTTTTCAGCACTCAACCATTATTATATTCGTCATTTGAATCAGCTACATGTCATACTTTCCACACTTGCTGAGTACGACATGTACTCACTCTTGCAATCCCCCCCCCCAATAGTTGTAGGTCAGAATTGGGAGTTTAATGTTGATAATGCGGATTTCTAGATCGTGTCTGCCGTCAGCTTGCCTGTGGTGTTGATTGGAGCTGCGTTATACCATATCGCTTATGTTGCCTAGCTCTTTAGTTTGCTTATTTAGTTTATTTTCGCTGCATTAATTGAACTTGTCATTAATATTCATTAGAGTTTGTACTCGAGGATAATATGGTTTGTGCAATAAAATTTGATAATTGATCTTGTTTTGTGGTAATTTTTTGTATACTCTTTTGTGAATGCACTCATGTATGTGTGTTGAACATCCTGGGCACACATATGCGTTTACTTGGTTCATTTTCGGAACCGAGTGTCACATTGTAACACCCTCATTTTCATACATTATGCCCTACATACATTCATATACATGTTTTACATTAACCCACATAAAGAGGAATAGGTTTAAAATTGATTTGGAACAAAACCGCACTTAAAATGCTAAAAAGTGCGGACTAGTCCGATTTTATTGAGGACTAGTCCGATTTCTCTCTGACTAAAAACGGACTTGTCCGTTTTTGCTGCGGACTAGTTCGATTTTGCCTCTGGAAACTTTCGGACTTGTCCGATTTTGTGCGGACTAGTCCGATATTCCAAGAATCTTTGAAAAATTGCTAAGTCCCTGGACTTTTCCGGACTAGTCCGGTGTTCTAGGGGACTTGTCCGATTCCCTCTCTGACTAAAGTCGGACTTGTCCGATTTTTGACCAGGCTTGTCCGATTTCTTTCTGACTAACTTCGGACTAGTCCGGTCCTTGTCAGACTTGTCCGACATTTCGCGACTCCAAATTGATCTTTTGTTTTACGACTTGTTTCTTGGGTTTCACATTGAGTGGGCCTAGGGACATCGTGCCTAACTCTTTTAGAGCCCATGTGGGACTCTAAACCGGCCTCTACTCATCCCAAACTCGAAATCCATCTAACCCTAGCCTCCACCTCTATATAAACAACCCCACCCCTTGACTTGACATCTATTTGCCACTTTTCCACCCCACCCAAACCCTAGTTCGTGGAGAGCCACCACCAAGGAGGGACGAGGAGATCCCAAGCAAGAAGAAGAGGAGGAGGAAACGAAAGAGGATCAAGATCTCCATCAAGTTTTGTTCTTCATCACCAATTCATCATCAAGTTCATCCCCAACCCTAGATCATCAAGATCCAAGTGTTACCTCCAAGTTTTTTTATTCATTGGAGTCCTAAACACCTGGTATACCTTCTATTTCCTTTTCCTTACGTGAATTTGACCCCTAATCTCCAAATTTATGTCGATCTAGAAAACCCTAGTTCGCTAGTTCTGCGAAGTGTGGAGTAGTCAGGCCTTCTGCACACTACTCCGATTTTGCTGACTAAATTGTGTTGAATTGATTCTAAAAGTAGATCTAATCAAATACAAACCTGTATAAACTTGTTAAAATCAATTAGAACTAATTAGTGATCACTTAAAAGAAACCTATTAACAAGTTCTACCTTGCATTTGCATCAATCATGCATGTCATGTCATATTGAGTAATATTTGTGCACTCTTTGATTGTGTTTCTTGTCTTGTATGTTTATTGTGTGGATTAGACGGAATTGTGCTAGAGAGTGCCGCGGAGGATCTACAGCACCAAGAGTTTGAAGACTTTGACCCTAATCAACCGCAAGAGCAAGGCAAGTGTCCTTGAAGCATATTGATCCAGTTTTAAAATAAATGTTTTGTTTGAAAATTGCATGCTTGTGTCAATTTGATGGGAAATCCTATGATAGGAAGTTGACTAGCTTTGTTAAACCACCCTTGTCGCCTGGTGTGACGCCCGGTTCCAAAAACTGAACCAAGCTAACGCATATGTGTGCCCACGATGTTCAACACACATACACGAGTGCAATCACAAAAGAGTATACAGAAAATTACCACAGAACAAGATTAATTATCAGATTTATTACACAAACCATATCATCCTCGAATACAAGCTCTAATGAATATTAATGACAAGTTCAACTAATGCAGCGGAAATAAACTAATTAAGCAACTAAAGCAACTATGCAGCATAAGCGACAGGGTATATATGCGCAGCTCCAATCAACACCACAGGCAAAGCTGACGGTAGACACGGCCTAGAACTCCGCATTATCGCCATTAAACTCCCAATCCTGACCTGCAACTGTTGGGGTGGGGGATTGCAAGAGTGAGTACATGTCGTACTCAGCAAGTGTGGAAAGTATGACATGTGACTGATTCAATTGACGACAATAATAATGGCAAAGTGCTGAAAAGTACAGTAAAACATTTGAAAAGCATTATGTATATTATATGTATGTGAAGTAATCCCATCATAATCACGAGTAATACCATAATACCAAACTGAATTCATTACCATCATCAATAAGTCCAGATTTCACCATTGCCAATAACCATATTCAATACTAGAAATTAAATCCATGACCATTACCATAACCGTAACCATAATATCAACCATAACCATTACCAAACCATAACCATAACCATATCCCAATTTCCCTCTAATCATGGAAGTTGTCCAGGTGCTCATAACCGGGAGCACGGCTATCATGATAGTTTTAGTTAACTCTGCAGAGTTTGTACCTCTTTACCCACGTGTTCGTGATTTCATCACCTTTTGGCGACTAAGAACCTCCCTTATGCCCATGACCCGTCGGTCACATTACACACTTCCGTTGGTGTGTGGCCAAGAGATCACAAAATAGCCTTTACAAAGGGATTACTAGCCTATTTAGACCCCACTGAGGTTTCACCGGTGGCGATGCCTCCAACTGAGCACATCTTCAACCAAGGGCCCCCTCTTGAGCCATTTGGATCCCAGGGTAGTCCCACCACTCATCAACAAACCCAATCCGACTACCCCTTCCCCGAGCATCCACAATGGTCCAAACAGCACTAGCAAAGCCCTAATTAATTAGCTACGCCGCACCCATACTTGGCCTCGTGGTGGCACTGTAGTCCTGGCTTATTCTCGCATGAACCGGTCCTTAGATCTAAAACAAGCAAACCACCATAACATCGAACCCATCCACGTACCAGGCTTGTTTAGATCGTCCATTACTATACCATGTTTAACCAGTTCATGTTAACCATAATCTCATCCATGCATAATTAAATTGAGTGATATAGTTGTTTCCCATCCCAGTTGATTAAGCGAAGCAAAAAGGTAAAAACCCTTCCCGACTCTCTACCATAAATTCCAGGTGACAAGGGTGGTCAAACAAAACTAGTAAACTTCCTACCATAGGATTCCCATCAATTTGACACAAGCATGCAAGTTCGCAAACAAAACATTTATTTTAAAAACAGGATCAATATGCTTCAAGGACACTTGCCTTGCTCTTGCTGTTGATTAGGGTCAAAGCCTTCAAACTCTTGATGCTGTAGATCCTCCGCGGCACTCTCTAGCGCAAATCCGTCTAATCCACACAATAAACATACAAGACAAGAAACACAATCAAAGAGTGCACAAATATTACTCAATATGACATGACATGCATGATTGATGCAATGCAAGGTAGAACTTGTCACTAGATTGCTTTTAATGATCACTAACTAGCTCTAATAGATTTTAACAAGTTTATACAGGTTTGGAGTCGATTAGATCAAATTTTAGAATTAATTCAACACAATTTAACCAGAAAGATCGGACTAGTCCGCTAGGGACCGGACAAGTCCACACTTGACGAGATCAGCAGATTAGGGTTTTCTAGATCGACATAAATTCGGAGATTAGGGGTTGAATGCACGTAAGGAAAAGATAATAGAAGGTATACCAGGTGTTTAGAACTCCAATGAACCAAGAAACTTGGAGGTAACACTTGGATCTTGATGATCTAGGGTTGGTGATGAACTTGGAGATGAATTGGTGGTGAAGGACGAAACTTGGTGGAGATCTTGATCCTCCTTCGTTTCCTCCTCTTCTTCTTTTTGTTTGGGATCTTCTCCTCCCTCCTTGATGGTGGCTCCCCACGAACTAGGGTTTGGGTGGGTGGAAAAGTGGCAAATAGATGTCCAACCAAGGGGTGGGGTTGCTTATATAGGGGTGGAGGCTAGGGTTAGATGGATTTCGAGTTTTGGGATGAGTAGAGGCCGGTTTAGAGTCCCACATGGGATCTAAAAGAGTTGGGCACGACGTCCCTAGGCCCACTTGACGTGAAACCCAAGAAACAAGTCGTAAAACAAAAGGTCAATCTCGGAGTCACGAAATATCGGACAAGTCCGGACAGGACCGGACTAGTCCGAAGTCGTCCAGAGAGAAAATCGGACAAGTCTGGCCAAAAATCGGACAAGTCCGATCTTAGTCAGAAAGGAAAACGGACAAGTCCGCTGGGACACCGGACTAGTCCGGAAAAGTCCAGGGACTTAGCAAATTTTCAAGGATTCATGGAACATCGGACTAGTCCGCACAAGATCGGACAAGTCCAAAGTTTTCCAGGGGCAAATATCGGACTAATCCGCAGCAAAAACGGACAAGTCCGTTTTTAGACAGAGAGAAATCGGACTAGTCCTCAGCAAAACCGGACTAGTCCGCACTTTCCTACATTTTTATGTGCGGTTTTGCTCCAAATCAATTTTATATGCTCCGAATCAATTTTAAACTCGTTCCTCTTGTTATGAGTTAATGTTAAACATGTATATGAGTGCATGCAAGGCATGATGCATGAAAATGAGGGTGTTACAAACCTACCCCCCTTAAAATGAATCTCGCCCTCGAGATTCGACGCGGAAGAGAAGAGATAGGGAAATTCCTTCTTGAGATCATCTTCTAGCTCCCAAGTTGCTTCTTTTCCGGTATGGTGCTTCCATTGGACTTTACACCATCGAATTACCTTGTTCCTTGTGACTCTCTCCTTGGTTTCCAAGATCTTAACCGGTTGCTCGGCATAAGTCAAATCTTCCTCTAGCTTCAATTCTTCCATTGGCACCTTTTCTTCCGGTACCCTCAAGCACTTCTTGAGCTGGGAAACATGAAACACATCATGTACGTCTGAAAGATGAGCTGGCATCTCCAACTTATATGCTACTTCTCCTCTTTTGTCCAAAATCTTGAATGGTCCAATATAACGAGGTGCGAGCTTGCCTCTTATGTTAAACCTCTTATGACCTCTCATTGGTGACACCTTGAGGTAAACAAAATCTCCTATTTCAAAGGCTAATTCCCTTCTCCTATTGTCCGCATAGCCTTTTTGTCTTGATTGGGCAGCCCTCAAATTTTCACGAATTATTTGGACTTGCTTTTCGGCTTCTTGCAACACATCCGGACCAAATACTTGAGTTTCTCCTGCCTCATTCCAGAATAAAGGTGTCCTACACTTCCTCCCATAAAGCGCTTCATATGGTGACATTTTCAAGCTTGCTTGGTAACTATTGTTGTATGAAAATTCTGCGTATGGCAAGCTTTTGTCCCAACTTTTCCCATGCTTTAAAGCACAAGCTCTTAACATGTCCTCTAAAATCTGATTGGTCCTCTCGGTTTGTCCATCCGTTTGAGGATGATATGCTGAACTAAAATTCAACCTCGTTCCCAAAGCTTCATGCAATTTTTGCCAAAATCTGGAGGTAAATTGAGAACCTCTATCCGAGACTATCTTCTTAGGGACTCCATGTCGACACACAATATGCTCCATGTATATTTCGGCCAATCGTGCAGCTGTATACTTGGTCTTCACAGGGACAAAATGAGCTGACTTGGTTAAGCGATCCACAATTACCCAAATTGAGTCATACCGGGATTGAGTATGCGGTAACCCAACTATGAAGTCCATACCAATTTCTTCCCACTTCCATTCCGGAATCTTCAACGGTTGCAATAATCCGGCTGGCCTTTGATGTTCCGCCTTAACTCATTGACACACATCACACAATGCAACATATTCGGCTATGTCCTTTTTCATGCTATCCCACCAATAGCAAGTCTTCAAGTCCTTGTACATCTTCGTACAACCTGGGTGAATTGAGTAAGGCGAGTCATGTGCCTCCTTTAATATTGTCTCCCGAATATGCTTTACATTAGGCACAACGATTCTCTTTCCAAGCCATAAGGTACCATGTTCGTCTTCATCAAATCTGAATTCTCTCCCTTCTTTGATTCTTTCCTTGATTTCCTTGATCTCCTCATCTGTGGTTTGTGCTTCTCGAGTTTCTTGCTCCAAGGTTGGGTTTAACTCCATCATCTCCATCTCATTTACAAACCCGAGGTTCAACCGTTCAAACTCCTTACATAACTCGGACGGTAACTCTCGAATTGTAAGTTGATGACTTACTCCCTTTCTACTCAAAGCATCGGCCACTACATTGGCTTTTCCCGGATGATAGTTGATCCCCAAATCATAATCTTTGATGAGCTCCAACCATCTCCGTTGCCTCAAGTTCAGATCCGTTTGTGTGAAAATATACTTCAAACTCTTATGATCCGTATAAATTTCACACCTATGTCCAAGAATATAGTGTCTCCAAATCTTCAATGCATGTACCACGGCCGCGAGTTCCAAATCGTGCGTGGGGTAATTCTGCTCATGTTTCTTCAATTGTCTTGATGCATAGGTGACCACTTGACCTTCTTGCATCAATACACATCCAAGCCCTTGTCTTGATGCATCACAATAGATGTCGAAACTCTTGCTTACATCCGGCAATACCAAAACTGGGGCTGTTGTCAACCTCTTCTTCAACTCCTCAAAACTGTATTGACAACCTTCAGTCCATTGGAACGCCTTTCCCTTCATTAGCAACTCCGTCATAGGCTTGGCTATCTTGGAAAAATCTTTAATAAACCGACGGTAATATCCAGCCATCCCAAGGAAACTCCTTATTTCCTTGACGTTTTGCGGTGGTTCCCATTTCAACACGTCTCTTACTTTTCCGGGGTCAACCGATACTCCTCCTCCTGAGATGATATGACCCAAAAATGGCACCTCTTTCAACCAAAACTGGCACTTGTTGAACTTGGCATACAATTGATGCTCCCTCAATTTTTGCAGCGTAAGCCTCAAGTGTTCCTCATGTTCCTTCTCATCCTTCGATTAGATCATAATGTCATCAATAAATACCACAACGAACTTATCTAAGTACTCCATGAAGACCTTATTCATGAGGTACATAAAGTAGGCAGGTGCATTTGTCAATCCAAAAGACATCACAGTGTACTCATAAGATCCATACCGTGTCCTAAAAGCTGTCTTGGGTATGTTCGATGGTCTAATCTTCATTTGAAAGTATCCCGACCTCAAGTCAATCTTAGAGAAGACACAAGCACCCTTCATCTGATCAAACAAGTCTTCTATACGTGGCAAGGTATACTTGTTCTTGATTGTTACCTCGTTGAGAGCTCGGTAATCCACACACATCCTTTGGGATCCATCCTTCTTGTCCACTAATAGAACGGGCGCTCCCAAAGGTGAAGAGCTAGGGCGAATAAAACCCTTCTCTAATTGCTCTGGAATTTGTTTCTTGAGCTCCGCTAATTCCATAGGAGGCATCCTATACGGCCTCTTAGCTATAGGTGCAGTTCCAGGTATTAAATCAATAACAAACTCAATGTCTCGATCGGGTGGCATACCTGGCAACTCGTCCGGAAAAACATCCAAAAATTCACACACCACCGGAATCTCCTCAATTGCGACACCGTCCATATGATTCAGCTCTAATTGCTTCGGCGCATGTTGGGTTGCTTCAAATTCTACGGTGATCCCTTCTTCATTAGTCAACTTCACCGTCTTTGTGGCACATTCAATAACTCCATTGTGCTTCCTCAACCAGTCCATACCAAGTATAATATCCAACCCTTGAGAATCTAAAACAATGAGGTTGGCGGAGAAGTCTACCCCCCTTATTCTAAGGCTTACTTTTGGACATACTATATTTGTCCTCATCTCTCCTCCAGGAGACTTAACCAACAGAGTAAACTTCATATGAGAGATAGGCAAACTATACTTGGCAACATACTTCGATGCAATGAATGAATGCGATGCTCCAGAATCAAATAACATAGTCGCGGGGTTGGAGTTGGCGAGAAACATACCAATGACCACGTCATCCGCTTGTTGAGCATCCTCCGTAGAGACATGGTTCACGTTGCCACGAGCAAAATTTTGCTGTCCACGGCTTCCTTGTGGCTGTCCTCCATTAGGTCTTGGGTTTTGCCTTGATGCATTGCTTCCTTGACCAAGGCCCGACTTAGGACATTGATGTGCAAAGTTTCCAGCTTCTCCACAAGTATAGCACTTCTTAACTCCACCAGAATTATTGGGACGAGCTTGGTTTTGAACATTGGCTCCAGGAAAATCAGCACGAGGTGCATAAGGCTTCGGAGGCCTAGGTGCTTGCATGACAGGGCGCTGCTGCACAAACTGAGTTGGGCGCGGTGCATAACCAGGGCGCTGAGCAGGAATAGAGGAGCTGTAATGAGGCGCATTGGGCGGCGCAAAGCGAGGGCGCACATTACTTCCTTGTTGCTGTCCTTGATATGGCGCCTTCCTCCTTATTTCTTGCTCCATCTCACGGATCTTGTTCTCAACCACAATTGCTTTGTCCACAAGCTTCTGGAAATTGACATAATCACAGTTGAGCAATTGTACTTGGATCATATTGTTCAATCCCCTCATGAACAAGTATTGCTTCCGGCTTTCCCGACTAACATCCTCAGGCGCATATCTTGAGAGTTGAGTGAACTTATTGAGATATTCACTCACACTTGATTTTCCTTGTCTCAAGTTCTCAAATTCTTGCCTCTTCAAGATCATAACACCTTACGGCACATAATGAGAATAGAAACTCTCCTTGAATTCCGCCCAGGTAATTCTCTCTTGGTTCTCATGAGCATTGCAATAAGAATCCCACCAATCTGCAGCTGCTCCAACGAGTTGATGAGAAGCAAATAGCACCTTCTCCCGGTCACTGCATTGGACAATGGCTAGCTTCTTCTCCACGGACTTGAGCCAATCATCCGCATCCATAGGGTCTGCGGCTTGAGCAAAGGTTGGCGGCCTAGTCCTCATAAACTCTCCCAATCGGTTATGAGGAGGCGGGGGTGGCGGTGGAGGCATGTGGGGTTGATTGTTGATATTTCCAGCCTGCAGCTGTCCCATAGTTTGTATCATGGTCTGCATGAGCTGGTTTTGCATGGCCAATAGCTGCTCGATGTTGATAGCTCCCTGAGTAGATCCTTGTCCGATGTTGTTCTGAGGTACTCCATTGTTCTCCTCCTCATTATTGCCATCCCTCTGGTTGCGAGTCCTCACCATCAGAAGAATAGCAGTAGGTAAGAATTAGAAAACGTCCCCAACTATATGCATCAAGGGATATGAAACTAAACAACTAGCTACACTAGCCTAGGTGGACATGGCAATGCTAAAGCATCCCAAAATCCTCTATTAAGCACACAAGCAACCAATATATATAGCAAACAGCACTCCAAGCAAAAACACATCGATTCCTGAGTGCTCCTATGTGCTCTAAAGTGTCCATTCTATCTAGGCTGCATCCTACGGTCAACCTGGCTCTGATACCAATCTGTGACGCCCGGTTCCAAAAACTGAACCAAGCTAACGCATATGTGTGCCCAGGATGTTCAACACACGTACACGAGTGCAATCACAAAAGAGTATACAGAAAATTACCACAGAACAAGATTAATTATCAGATTTATTACACAAACCATATCATCCTCGAATACAAGCTCTAATGAATATTAATGACAAGTTCAACTAATGCAGCGGAAATAAACTAATTAAGCAACTAAAGCAACTATGCAGCATAAGCGACAGGGTATATATGCGCAGCTCCAATCAACACCACAGGCAAAGCTGACGGTAGACACGGCCTAGAACTCCGCATTATCGCCATTAAACTCCCAATCCTGACCTGCAACTGTTGGGGTGGGGGATTGCAAGAGTGAGTACATGTCGTACTCAGCAAGTGTGGAAAGTATGACATGTGGCTGATTCAATTGACGACAATAATAATGGCAAAGTGCTGAAAAGTACAGTAAAACATTTGAAAAACATTATGTATATTATATGTATGTGAAGTAATCCCATCATAATCACGAGTAATACCATAATACCAAACTGAATTCATTACCATCATCAATAAGTCCAGATTTCACCATTGCCAATAACCATATTCAATACCAGAAATTAAATCCATGACCATTACCATAACCATAACCATAATATCAACCATAACCATTACCAAACCATAACCATAACCATATCCCAATTTCCCTCTAATCATGGAAGTTGTCCAGGTGCTCATAACCGGGAGCACGGCTATCATGATAGTTTTAGTTAACTCTGCAGAGTTTGTACCTCTTTACCCACGTGTTCGTGATTTCATCACCTTTCAGCGACTAAGAACCTCCCTTATGCCCATGACCCGTCGGTCACATTACACACTTCCGTTGGTGTGTGGCCAAGAGATCACAAAATAGCCTTTACAAAGGGATTACTAGCCTATTTAGACCCCACTGAGGTTTCACCGGTGGCGATGCCTCCAACTGAGCACATCTTCAACCAAGGGCCCCCTCTTGAGCCATTCGGATCCCAGGGTAGTCCCACCACTCATCAACAAACCCAATCCGACTACCCCTTCCCCGAGCATCCACAATGGTCCAAACAGCACTAGCAAAGCCCTAATTAATTAGCTACGCCGCACCCATACTTGGCCTCGTGGTGGCACTGTAGTCCTGGCTTATTCTCGCATGAACCGGTCCTTAGATCTAAAGCAAGCAAACCACCATAACATCCAACCCATCCACATACCAGGATTGCTTAGATCATCCATTACTATACCATGTTTAACCAGTTCATGTTAACCATAATCTCATCCATGCATAATTAAATTGAGTGATATAATTGTTTCCCATCCCAGTTGATTAAGCGAAGCAAAAAGGTAAAAACCCTTCCCGACTCTCTACCATAAATTCCAGGTGACAAGGGTGGTCAAACAAAACTAGTAAACTTCCTACCATAGGATTCCCATCAATTTGACACAAGCATGCAAGTTCGCAAACAAAACATTTATTTTAAAAACAGGATCAATGCTTCAAGGACACTTGCCTTGCTCTTGCTGTTGATTAGGGTCAAAGCCTTCAAACTCTTGATGCTGTAGATCCTCCGCAGCAGTCTCTAGCGCAAATCCGTCTAATCCACACAATAAGCATACAAGACAAGAAACACAATCAAAGAGTGCACAAATATTACTCAATATGACATGACAAGCATAATTGATGCAATGCAAGGTAGAACTTGTCACTAGATTGCTTTTAATGATCACTAACTAGCTCTAATAGATTTTAACAAGTTTATACAGGTTTGGGGTCGATTAGATCAAATTTTAGAATTAATTCAACACAATTTAACCAGAAAGATCGGACTAGTCCGCTAGGGACCGGACAAGTCCGCACTTGACGAGATCAGCAGATTAGGGTTTTCTAGATCGACGTAAATTCGGAGATTAGGGGTTGAATGCACGTAAGGAAAAGATAATAGAAGGTATACCAGGTGTTTAGAACTCCAATGAACCAAGAAACTTGGAGGTAACACTTGGATCTTGATGATCTAGGGTTGGTGATGAACTTGGAGATGAATTGGTGGTGAAGGACGAAACTTGGTGGAGATCTTGATCCTCCTTCGTTTCCTCCTCTTCTTCTTCTTGTTTGGGATCTTCTCCTCCCTCCTTGATGGTGGCTCCCCACGAACTAGGGTTTGGGTGGGTGGAAAAGTGGCAAATAGATGTCCAACCAAGGGGTGGGGTTGTTTATATAGGGGTGGAGGCTAGGGTTAGATGGATTTCGAGTTTTGGGATGAGTAGAGGCCGGTTTAGAGTCCCACATGGGCACTAAAAGAGTTGGGAACGACGTCCCTAGGCCCACTTGACGTGAAACCCAAGAAACAAGTCGTAAAACAAAAGGTCAATCTCGGAGTCACGAAATATCAGACAAGTCCGGACAGGACCGGACTAGTCCGAAGTCGTCCAGAGAGAAAATCGGACAAGTCTGGCCAAAAATCGGACAAGTCCAATCTTAGTCAGAAAGGAAAACGGACAAATCCGCTGGAACACCGGACTAGTCCGGAAAAGTCCAGGGACTTAGCAAATTTTCAAGGATTCATGGAACATCGGACTAGTCCGCGCAAGATCGGACAAGTCCGAAGTTTTCCAGGGGCAAATATCGGACTAATCCGCAGCAAAAACGTACAAGTCCGTTTTTAGACAGAGAGAAATCGGACTAGTCCTCAGCAAAACCGGACTAGTCTGCACTTTCCTACATTTTTAAGTGCGGTTTTGCTCCAAATCAATTTTAGATGCTCCGAATCAATTTTAAACTCGTTCCTCTTGTTATGGGTTAATGTTAAACATGTATATGAGTGCATGCAAGGCATGATGCATGAAAATGAGGGTGTTACACCTGGAATTTATGGTAGAGAGTCGGGAAGGGCTTTTTACCTTTTTGCTTCGCTTAATCAACTGGGATGGGAAAACAACTATACCACTCAATTTAACTATGCATGAATGAGATTATGGTTTAAATGAACTAGATAAATCTGATATGGTAATGGGTGATCTAAGCAAGATTGGTATGTGGATGGGTTGGATGTTATGGTGGTTTCTCTTGCTTTAGATCTAAGGACCGGTTCATTCGAGAATAAGCCAGGACTACAGTGCCACCACGAGGCCAAGTATGGGTGCGGCGTAGCTGATTAATTAGGGCTTTGCGAGTGCTATTTGGACCATTATGGATGCTCGGGGAAGGGGTAGTCGGATTGGGTTTGTTGATGATTGGTGGGACTACCCTGGGATCCGAATGGCTCAAGAGGGGGCCCTTGGTTGAAGATGTGCTCAGTTGGAGGCATCGCCACCGGTGAAACCTCAATGGGGTCTAAATAGGCTAGTAATCCCTTTGTAAAGGCTATTTTGTGATCTCTTGGCCATACACCAAAGGAAGTTTAATTGGCGTGAGGGAGGTTCTTTAGTCGCCGATGGGTGATGAAATCACAAACACGTGGGTAAAGTGGTACATACTCTGCAGAGTCTAATAAAACTATCATGATAGTCGTGCTCCCGGTTTTGAGCACCTGGACAACTTCCATGATTAGAGGGAACTTGGTATTGGGATGGTGTTTGGGATGGTTATGGTTTGGTAATGGTTATGGTTTGGTAATGGTTATGGCTGGTTATGGATTAATTTCTGGTATTGAATATGGTTATTGGCAAATGGTGAAATCTGGAATTATTGATGATGGTAGTGAATTCAGACTGGTATTATGATATTACTTATGATTATGATGGGTTTACTTCACATACATGTAATATATTGCTTTTCAAATGTTTTAATGTACTTTTCAACACTCAACCATTATTATATTCGTCATTTGAATCAGCCACATTTCATACTTTCCACACTTGTTGAGCACGACATGTACTCACTCTTGCAATCCCCCCCCCCAACAGTTGCAGGTCAGGATTGGGAGTTTAATTATAATAATGGGGAGTTCTAGGCCGTGTTTACCGTCAGCTTTGCCTGTGGTGTTTTGGAGCTGCGCTACTGAAAGCATCTAGGCCCCCATGAGGTATCGTTTCGGTGATTAATGACAACCATTGGATTTTACTAATGAATTTGTGAATGCAAGGTCTCCCATATCACTCAATCAAATGAAATCTATATGAATATGAACATCAACTACTGATCATTGGAGACCCCTAAACAATCACATTATGAGATCAATCAATGCTATGAAGATTAGAAGTAAAAGCTCATATGTCAAAGTCATTGAACCATAATTGACAACACTCAATGCTTGACAATCATCAGAAGAATAGTTCCAACAAGTGTCTAAGAGGTCAATCGAGAAAATTCCAAAAGAATCACTTAGAACAACTCGAAGCAAACAAAATCAACTCACCGGATCAACCGATGTTTCCAGAGAACAACACATCGGTCAAGTTGATTCAGCAGAAGAAGAAGACCTCAGAACAAAGTACTCACCGGATCATCCGATGTTACGGGCAATGTTACATCGGTCCATCAGTATAGTATGCAATATCCTTGGACCAAGTGTAGCACCGGATCATCCGATGTACAGCAATATACACAACGGTCAATCACTCTAGTAAGCATCAAGTTTGAGCTAATTCTGGAGGAAGTACCACCAGATCATTCGATGAGAAGACAAGAGTAACATCGGTCTAACAACGGTCATATCTGACACAGTGACATCAGCTAAAGTGAACTTGACCGATGATAACTGAAGGGAGAGCATCGGATCATCCGGTGTTCGCAGAGCAGTGATGTCAGCCTACTTTTCCAACGGCTATTTCGTGGAGGTTGGCTATTTATACCCTTCAACCTGTCAAATCGACAAGTCTTGACTACCAGACATACTCTACACATTTTCAAGCATTCAAGACATAGAGCTACCACTTCCATATCATTTTCACCACTTGTACACCAAGAGATAGTCTAGAACTAGCTAGAGATAGTGATTGTGTGCCTCCATTCTTAGTGATTGGAATCTCTAGTGTAGTGAGAGATGTAAGGGAGTGTCCCTTGGTGTTTGTAACTGAGAGTGACTACCGGAGCTTGCCAAGAGGATTGTGGAAGCCCGGAAGATCCAAGTTTTACAAGGCTTGAGCTCCACCTTGCCAAGGTTGGCAAACGGAGAAGAATAGTGAAGATCCCTAGTCTCGGTGACTTGGGTGTGGCTATACCCTTTGGTGGGTGCCACAACGTGGATGTAGGAAGATCTTGACGATCTTGCCGAACCACGGGATAAATCTTTGTGTCTCCTCGGGAGTTTGCATTCTCTTCCTCTCACCCTACACTTATGCATTTCATATACCGCGAAGTTGCTATTTACTTGAATGCATAGGTTGTTTGCGTAGGGAATTGGGCTTTTAGTAATTAAGTTTTATTGCGTTAATTTTTGAAAAGAAGCCCAATTCACCCCCCCCCCTCTTGGGCATTCGATCCTTACAGCTACCCTATTGCTTATGCTGTCAAGCTGTTTAGTTTGCTTATTTAGTTATTTCTGCTGCATTAGTTGAACTTGACATTAATATTCATTAGAGCTTGTATTCGAGGATAATATGGTTTGTGTAATAAAATTTGGTTAATTAATCTTGTTCTGTGGTAATTTTCTGTATACTCTTTTGTGAATGCACTTTTGTATGTGTGTTGAACGTCCTGGGCACACATACGCGTTCACTTGGTTCTTTTCGGAACCGGGTGTCACAGACGTGCTCCCTCCCGGGGCACGATGCACCCACACAATTACCAGGATTCCAACTCATGACCTACGGTTGGAACTGGACCGCCGTTACCGGCAGCAGGACGGTCGTGTCCACATTGAGCGCGCTCGTGAGAGATGAGAAGCTTGGGACAACCCTAATCCTCAGGGAGTAGGAGGAGGCTGTTCTTCCCTGGCCATGCACTTACGTATGGCCACAAAAGTTTCAGCCCCACTTACCAGAGAAATTCGAAGGGACTGTCAACCCCGCTAAATTTCTTCAAATCTACTCTACTGCCATACTCACAGCGGGGGGTGATGAGGATGTGATGGCCAATTACTTCTCGGTGGCTTTAACTGGGACTCCAAGGTCCTGGTTCATGAGTCTTCCACCCGACTCCATTAATATTTGGGCGGAGCTGTGCCAACAATTCACTGCCAACTTCGGGAGCTCCTACACCCGGCCCGGCACTGAATTGGACCTGTTTGCCATAAAGCAAACATCGGGGGAATCTCTACGGTCCTTCATCCAGAGGTTCTCTCAGGTATGAAATACCATTCCCTCAATCTCGAGCTCCTCTGTTATCGTTGCATTCAGATAGGGTGTTCGAGATAATAAGATGCTAGAGAAGCTGGCCGTTAAAGTAGTTACCAGCGTCACGAAACTCTTTAGCCTAGCCGACAAATGTGCTAGAGCTGCGGAGGGCCGTGAAATGCACTCTAAGCCAGCTCCGGATGTCAACCATAAGTCCTCCAAAACTGAATCCACTACCTCCGGTAGTGGCAAGAAGAAGAAGAAGCCCAACGGCAAAAAGAAGTCGTCGGTCGGCGCTCCAGCCACTGCTGCCGCAGCTCCTGGAAGCCGAGGGCCACGCCCCGAGAAGCGACCTCGTCCTTCTTCAGAGGATGGCAACAGTTCCAAAGCATGGTGTCCGATTCACAAGACGAACCGACACAGCTTGGAAGAGTGTCGGGAGGTCCAGAACCTTGCCGAGCACTACAACAAGCGCCGGGAGGAAGCTCCTTTCCGTCAAAGGGAAGGAAAACAAAAAACCGATGAAGCTTCGGCTGAAGAGGAGCTAGGTTTCTAGGACCCCAAAAAGGTCTTGAAAGCCGTCTACAACACTGTCGACGACGACTTCGACGTTTGTGACAACGAACGTCGGAAGACCTTGAACACCATCTATGGTGGTTTTTGGGACATCACCTCTCGCCGCATCCTCAAGACAATGCGGCGGGACATGGCCATGGTAGCTCCCGCTGCTAAGGCAGAACCACATCGGAAGTGGATGGATACACCCATCATTTTCGATACTTCGGACTGCCCCCAAAATATGATCGGGGCTGGTCAACTCCCGTTGATGGTGTCACCCACCATTAACAATGTCCAAATCCACCATGTAATGGTGGACGGAGGATCCAGGCTAAACCTCATAAGCTTTGAAGCTTTCGTTAAGCTTCAGCTCTGGCCTTCGGACCTTCGCCCATCCCGACCTTTCTCCGGAGTAGGTCTGGGAACCATTACTCCTCTCGGTTCTATCACACTCCCAGTGACCTTTGGGACCCGGGAGAACTACCGAACCGAGAAACTGGGCTTCGATGTCGCGCAGATCAGTCTGCCTTTCAATGCCATTCTGGGTAGGCCAACTTTATACAAGTTTATGGTTGCTGCCCATTATGGTTACTTGGTGATGAAGATGCCAACACCCACGGGCATTCTTCGGATCCGAGGAGACCGTACCGCAGGAGTTACTGCACTAGAAGAACTCTATGCGCTTACCACAGCGCAAGAGGAAGCATCTGGTAAGGAGCCAACTTCGAATCCTCCAAGCATTCGTCACAAAGGCTCTACCTCCACACCTCGTGTGCAACCAAGGGGCGATGCCGACATTCCCGTAAAAGTCGTCAAAATTGGTTCTGATGCTATTCAGACTACCCGTATATCGGGGAGGTCTGAACAACAAATAGGAATCGCGCTCATCACTTTCCTCCGGGCTAATGTCAATGTGTTTGCCTGGCAACCATCACAAATGTCTGGGATCCCTAGGGAGTTGATTGAGCATAATCTGAAGATTTACCCAGACGCTCGGCCTGTACACTAGAAGCCTCAGAAGCAATCAATCGAGCGACAAAACTTCATCCGACAGGAAGTCAAGAAGTTGCTCGAAGCTGAATTCATCCGGGAAGTCTTCCATCCAAAATGGCTGGAAAACCCAGTTGTTGTACCCAAGGCCGGTGGGAAGCGTCGGATGTGTATCGACTACACCACCTTAAATAAGGCATGTCCAAAAGATCCATTTCCACTACCTAGAATAGATAAGATAGTGGACTCCACCTCCGAGTGTGAACTACTGTGTTTCTTAGATGCATATTATGGATATCATCAAATCCAAATGTCTAAGGAAGATGAAGAACATATTGCCTTCATAACAGTAGATGGATTGTATTGTTATACTGCCATGCCATTCGGTCTTAAAAATGTTGCTTCAACATTTGTGCAAGCCATGTACAAAACATTTGGAGAGCTAATTAGAGACTTGGTGGAGGTGTATGTTGATGACATCTTCATGAAGATGAAAAAAAAGGAGTCACTCCTTGACAACTTACAAGCCGTCTTCGACAAGCTACACACTACGCATACCAAGCTGAACTCGGACAAGTGTGTCTTCGGGGTTAGCTCTGGAAAGCTTCTGGGGTTCTTGGTGACTCATCGAGGAATCGAAGCAAATCCGGCGAAGATCAAGGCTATAGAAGAAATGTGGCCCCCAACCCGCATTAAAGATGTCCAAAAGTTGACTGGATGTCTAGCTGCACTCGGTCGGTTTATATCAAGACTGGCAGAAAGGGCGCTACCCTTCTTCAAACTCTTGAGGAAGTTCGGACCATTTCTTTTGTCCGAAGAAGCATAAAAGGCGTTTCAAGAGCTGAAACAGCTCCTCACCACACTACCAATATTGGTAGCTTCTAATCCTGGTGAGCCTCTACTACTTTACATTTCGACAACCATCAAAGTTGTCAGTATGGTCCTGGTTGCGGAAAGACCGGAACCACATTCAGTCCAGGAGTCCAAACCCCTCCGGGAGGGTCCGGAACCACCTGAAGTGCTAGGAGATCAACCTCATTCGTCTGAGGTGGTTCACCTGGCTAAACAAAATGATCTGGATCTTCCCAATGAGATCCGGGTTGAACAAGACGAAGTTTTGGACCCCTCCAGGAGGGTCCAAGAAGCACAACCTGAAGGTCTGGGGCCCTCCAGCAGGGTCCGGGTCGATGGAGAGGAAGCTCCGAGTCCTTCTGAAAGGGTACGGACCATCCAACTCCCTGTGTACTTCATCAGTGAAGTACTCCACGACGCCAAGACAAGATACATTGGGGTGCATAAACTGCTTTACGCAGTTCTTATTGCCTCAAGGAAGCTTCGTCATTACTTCCAAGCCCACAAAATATCAGTGGTAACTTCTTTTCCACTACGTGCAATTTTGCATAACCCTAATTCTACTGGGAACATTGCAAAGTGGGCATCAGAACTCGTCGAATTCGATTTAGAATTCGTGTCAAGACAAGCAATTAAAAGTCAAGCCTTGGCTGACTTTGTGGTGGAGTGGACCCCCTCTCCATCAAACCCTGAGGGCCACAGTGAGCAGAAACCAGAACTCAAAGTTCCAGTATTCACAGAGCCTCACTGGACCCTCTACTTCGACGGCTCAGTGCAGAAGCAGGGGCCCGAAGCTGTAGTCCTTCTCCTGGCTCTGACCGGATAGAACGTCAAGTACATGGTACACCTTGATTTCAAGGCAACCAACAATATGGCAGAGTATGAAGCCCTCATCTATGGACTCAAGGTGGCACTATCTTATGGTGTCAAATAGCTATTGGTGAAGGAAGATTCACAACTCATCATCAAACAAGTGAAAGGTGAATGTTCCTGCAACAATTCTCAATTAGTTGCTTATCTTCTTGAAGTACAGAGGCTTCAGAAGGACTTCGAAGTCCTGGATCTCCATCATGTTCAGCGTCTTAACAACTCTGAAGCCGACAAACTCTTGACTAAAGCCTCAATGAGAGCTCCGGCTCCTGATGGAATCTTTGTCCGGAGGTTGTCAAAACCAACAGCTCAGCCTGCTGAACTGAGCGAAGGGAGCAAGACCAGTACCTCGAAGTTGGCGGTCCCGGTGGCTCTGCTACCATGGCGTCCACCAAGGGTCGTAGGTGCTGTCGGAAGCTCCGAGCCACCCAGCACGCAAGACTCAGAAGCTCAAGTTAGCTCTGATGCATAGATCTTGGAGATCTGGAGCTACTTGAAAGACAATATCCTTCCTGAAGACAGTGTATCCGCTGACCAGATTGTCAGATTGGCTAAAAGATACACGATGGTAGAAGGGGATCTCTACCGACGTGGTGCCAATGGCATCTTAATGCGGTGCATTGCAAGGGAAGAAGGTCGCGAGCTCCTCGCAGACATCCATGGAGGCGAGTGCGGGAACCATGCTTCTTTTCGCACGCTGGTCGGTAAAGCCTTCTGGCATGGCTTTTATTGTCCTACAACACTTCAGGATGCGATTGAGCTAGTGAAAAAATGTGAAGTGTGTCAATTCCATGCCAAACAGATTCACACACTGGCTCAATCACTACAAATGATACCTCCTACATGGCCATTCGTTGTGTGGGTCATGGACATCTTGGGACCTTTCCCGAAAGCCGTCGGAGGTTACAGGTTCTTGTATGTCGCCGTCGACAAGTTCGCCAAGTGGCCATAAGCAACTCCAGTAGTAACAATCAACAAACAATCAGCAATCAAGTTCTTGAAGTCCATTATATGCAGATTTGGAGTTCCAAACAAAGTCATAACTGACAATGGAACTCAATTCACAAGTGTTGCATTCAAAGAATATTGCGAAGACCTTGGCATTCAACTTAGCTACGCCTTAGTAGCTCATCTAGCAAGCAATGGCCAAGCTGAGAGAGCAAATGCAGAAATCTTAAAAGGACTCAAGACGCGCACATATGAGCGCTTGAAGAAGCATGGAGCTAACTGGATTGAAGCACTTCCGTCCACATTATGGGCGAACAGGATAACACCCAACCGGTCAACTGGGGAGACTCCATTCTTCCTGGTGTACGGAGCTGAAGCAGTCCTTCCTCTGGGGATCACCTTGGGGTCCTTACGGGTCCGAACCTTCGACAAAGCCACGCAGGACCAGCTCCGACGTGAAGACCTTAACCTCGTCGACGAGGGAAGGGGCCAAGCAGGTGTTCGAAATGCATGTTATCGCCAAGCGCTTCGGCGCTATCATCAAAGGCATGTGCGTGATCGACAGCTTAAAGAAGGCGACCTGGTGCTTCGGAAGATACTAAGCCGTGAAGGGGTGAACAAACTTCCCCCCAGCTCGGAGGGTCCCTTTCGAGTCATTAAAGTATCCCGACCAGGACGCGTTCCCAAATCCTTAGAACATTGAGCACCTCCGTAAGTTTTATGCTTAGAATCACGGAGGTGAGTCTGTAATTGCACACAATGCATGTTGTAGAGTCATTATACAAAGACGGACAAGTCCCCCGGGAGAACATTCGAGCCCCTCCGGGAGGGTCCGGGAAGTTCAAGTAACACTTGAGACAGTCACAGCACTAAAAGTGTAACTACTTGCTCTGAGCTAGTACAAGATGTATAGCACATTTAGCAGGGTCCAACACCCTAAGTGTGTCCTTGTCTCCCCTGTAATCCGGACCTATAATGAAAGGCATTATTGTGTGAAAACAGACTCCACGTGCATTTACCTTTTGTGCAAGGCTCAATATATCAAATTATTTTCACCCCGCTTGTCTATAATAAGGATGTGCAAATCTTTTTGAGCTATTGTTCCAAGTAATTCACATGCATTACAAGCTTTATTGATAGTCTTTTTGGATCTTAACATTGCTACATAGTCTACTTGCCTAAATGCCAAGCCAACATAGGTCCGGATTGTGCTATCGGCTTAGCCTGGTCCTGCACCCTAAGTACGCCACTCTACCTACAACCCGGCAAACCTCAATAGGGTGAGTACTAAAAATGCATGCAGATCTAGAAAGGTTATATCAAAATGCTCGTTATCATGTTGACTTATTTAGGATCTAAAGTCCAAATAAAAACGATAAGTCACAACCAATTTATAGACAAGAGGATGAATTTTACTTTTTATCTTGCCTTTAATGTGCAGGAAAAGCAAAAATTCATAGCGATGGTGGATGACGCTGGAGCTACTAAGCTCCGACATCGTCCGGGAGGGGTCCGCCGTCAACGTCTAATATGTTGATAGTGGAAGACATAGGAGCTACCAAGCTCCGACCATCTCAGGGAGCCTGTCTTCGACGCCTCAAGATTTAAGACTTCGTACCTAAAATCTACAAGTTTGAAGCATTCAAGTTGTCAACATACTGCTACAACATTTGGTACATGTACACACTTCAATTGTACACATGTACCAGGGGGGCAACAAGATACGACACAGTATATTGAAGACAAAGTGAAATTGAAGGTAGAAAGGAGGATTTCATTAATTTGAGACACTGGATTACAAAATGGGGAGAGTACAGAAGAAGGCAAAAGAAAGAAAGTCCTAAGCTATTGGAGAACCTAAGACCTACGGAAGAATGAAGCTACTTTTTGGGCAACTTGTTGGACACTGGCTTTGGCGGCATCTTCCTCTTCAGCGATGGGACCTTCGAGCACCGGGTCCAGTGGGAATTAGGGATCTCGGCTCACATAACACGTCAGCACGTATTATGCGACGTTTGTAGCCAAAGACTTCCCCTCTGTCTCTAGCTGATCCGCGATGTCATCGCCCATTGCGTCAAGTTTGCCGCCAGCACCGTTGAGGGCCACCAGTGCTCGGTCCAAGTCCAGTTCTGGGTTGTCCGGACGTATAGGACTGAATCGCAGTGGTGTCAGCGCGTCATTCGCCCGCCCTAAGAAGTCCCATACTTGAATAGTTTCGGTCTCCTTCAGGCACCGCAGCTCCTCCAGCGACTTTCGGGTAGCCGCAAGCACCGAACCTTCATGGGCAAGGCGCTCAGCCAACCTAGCATGTTGCTACATGCTCTGAGCAACCTGCTTTTCTCGATCGGCCAGCTCTGTTTCCTAGAGGTGAATGCGGTTCCGCCTTTCAGCAAGGTCTTTCTCCCTGCCTTTAGCTCTCTCTCCTCCCTAGCGGCAACATCAGACTATCTTTTTGAGAGCTCTTGCCCCACCTTCCAGTTCTTCTTCCTCTCTTCCTCCTTCCATAGATTCAGCTTTTTGCTGCGATCTGCCAAATTTTTCTCACCCAGAGTCAACTTCTGAGTGACCTCCGCTTCTCTCCTCACCACATCCTCCTGTTGCCCCAGGAGTTTTTCCTCCCTCGCCTCCAGGTCCGCTCGATGCGTCAGGAGAGTTTCATTCAATTCAGTGAGCTTTTCATAACGCTCGTCATAAGCGTCACGTCTCTCCTTGGCTTGCTCCAGGATTTCCCTGGAGTTAGCATCGAACGCCCGGATGGTGGCTTCCTTCTCTTCCATCAACTTATCTTAGTATTCTAATCGGGCTTTTTCCCCCTTGATCCATTCCTTTTGGTCAGCCAGCCATGTCTGAGCAAGCCTGGTCTCAAAATGGAGACTATTGCGCCAATGCCTCAAGGTGTTGCGCTCCTCATCCAAGGCTTTGATCTCATGATCGAAGGCAAGCTGGACCTATCGAAGGCTTGAGCAAGCGTTGTCTATGGACAATGCCAGAGGGATAGGTTCTGGGCCTGCTGGGACCATTTCCGCAGGCTCAAAAGGGTTTTCCATCACAAAAGATGGGTCCCACTCTACAATAGTGGTCCCCTGTACTCCTGTAGCGCTAGGGCCGCTCTCCTGAAACCCTTCAGCCGCAGTAGAAGAACCCACTGGGGGAACTTCCACCTCCGAAGCAGTTGAAGGTGTCGCTTCAGGGTCTTCAGTTGACAGCTCCGAAGTTGTAGGATCTGTCGTCACTTCTTCGGGCTGCTCCGGCTTTGGCCCAGGTAGCTCTGGAACCTCTACTTCCGGAGTGGCAGTCGGGCCTTCAACTGGGGCCTCAATCGTCGCTGGCTCAGGCTCTGGCATGGCGGCTACCTCTGGTTCACCAACCGGAGCTTCAAGCGCCTCCAGCTCAATTGTCGAACTTTCAACTACTTCCGGCACAAGGGACGGAGCTTGGGCGATTTTCGGCTCAATGGTTGGAGCTTCAGCTTCTCCTGGCTCAGCAACCAGGGCTTCGACAACTTCTGGGTCGAAAGCTGGAACTTCTGGCATCGCCGGTGCTGAAGCATCACCTCCGCCGCCAGGGGTACATCTTCAACTTCTCTCCTGTGGTCCGGCGCTACCACGGGAGCTTCGGGTGAGGACTTCGAGTCCAAGCTGTCGACAGCTGGCACCGGAGCTGTCGTGACTTCCACCTTCGCTTGACGAGGAGGCTTAGCGCTTGAAGCGGGAGCTTCGGCAGGCGCAGCCTTGGCTGCTGCAACAGGCGCTGAAGCTCCCGGTCCCTTCTTTGACACCCTAGAAATAAAGGGAAGAGAAGATTAAGAACACATAAAAACAAGACTAGCATTTTAGGGTGAGCAATCAATGCTTACCTCAGGATGCTACCACTCCAGTCACCTCAGAACCTCTTCTTCTGAGTCCCAGAGCTAGAGCCCACCAAATCTGGTGAGAAAACTACTTCGGACCTCAGATGAGGAACGCTCGCAGACGCTGGAATCCTTTCGGCCAGAGCTTCCCTTCGTCGGGAAGAACCCCCGGACATGGAACTTCTAGTCGGCACTGAGGCTAGGGTCGCCTGCCCGGAGCTTACGCCTCTTGAAGATGCTTGCACCAGAGCAGGGGTAGCTACAGAAGACTTCCCCCACTGGGGAGAAGCAGCTGTCGTGGAAGGGGTAGTTCTGACGGACCTCCCGCCAGCATGTTTTAACTTCCTCTTCCGGTTGGAAGGCTCAGCTGGTTCTTTGCCCTTGCCGGTGTCTTCAGTCTCTCGGCTCGGGGCAGAGGCAGGACCACCCTCAGAAGATCCGGGGATCGCCAATATGGTGGTCAGACGCCTCTCTACCTCGCTAAGGTCGTCAAGCACCGGCATGCTCCTCTGGAGCTCCTAACTGAACTGCGCCTCCATGTTCAGGGGGAGGAAGGCTGCTGGCGGAGGCAGGTCGTCACCATTGACGTTAATCTCATGCTGGAATTTCTTCAAATGAAACTCTAAGGATTCATCATCCAAGTTGGATTTCAGAACGGTTTCAATCCGGTCGTCATCCATCACGCTGTTCAGGGCCCACGTGAGCTTCTCCCTCTTCTTCAGCAGAGCCCATCTGTTGACCACAAAGTTGCAGAAGACCATATTGGGGGTCACTCCACCTTCCACGCACTCGCAGATCCTGGTCAAGACAGGGTTGAAAGCATCTGACAGCACCGGAACCATTCTTCCAGTCGTCCCACTTGCTGGAAGGAAACGACTTCAAGTATTTGTAAGGGCAGCTCTTGCACTTCACAAAATAGTAGAAGCCAAGAAACTCGGACCCCTTGCTGGTGGTGTGGATGGTGTAGAACGTGCGGAAAAGCTCGACGCAGGGGGCAATACCCACCCACATCTCGCAGAAGTGGACGAATTTCGCCACGATAAGAAGAGAATGGGGACCAAGGTGATACAACTGCAGACCATAAAAGTCTAGCAGCATCAAGAGGAAAAAGAAAAAGCTGGGATGTATCCCGCCATGGCGTACGCTGTGAAGTTGTAACACCCTCATTTTCATACATCATGCCCTACATGAACTCATATACATGTTTAACATTAACCCACAACAAGAGGAACAAGTTTAAAATTGATTTGGAACAAAACCGCACTTAAAATGCAGGAAAGTGCGGACTAGTCCAATTTTTGGCACTGGAAACTTTCGGACTTGTCTGATTTTGTGCGGACTAGTCCGATATTCCATGAATCCTTGAAAAATTGCTAAGTCCTTGGACTTTTTCGGACTAGTCCAGTATTCCAGCGGACTTGTCTGTTTACCTCTCTGTTTAAAGTCGGACTTGTCCGATTTTTGGCCAGACTTGTCCGATTTTCTCTCTGGACAACTTCGAACTAGTCCGGTCCTGTCCGGACTTGTCCGATATTTTGCGACTCCGAGTTGATCTTTTGTTTTACGACTTGTTTCTTGGGTTTCACGTTAAGTGGGCCTAGGGACGTCGTCCCTAACTCTTTTAGAGCCCATGAGGGACTCTAAACTGGCCTCTACTCATCCCAAACTCGAAATCCATCTAGCCCTAGCCTCCACCTCTATATAAACAGCCCCACCTCTTGGAGTGACATCTATTTGCCACTTTTCCACCCACCCAAACCCTAGTTCGTGGGGAGCCACCATCAAGGAGGGAGGAGAAGATCCCAAGCAAGAAGAAGAAGAGGAGGAAACGAAAGAGGATCAAGATCTCCACCAAGTTTTCGTTCTTCACCACCAATTCATCCCCAAGTTCATCACCAACCCTAGATCACCAAGATACAAGTGCTACCTCCAAGTTTCTTGATTCATTGGAATCCCAAACACCTGGTATACCTTATATTCTCTTTTCCTTACGTGAATTCAAACTCTAATCTCCAAATTCACGTCGATCTAGAAAACCCTAATTTGCTGATCTCGTAGAGTGCACACTTGTCCGGTCCCTAGCAGACTAGTCCGATCTTCCTGGTTAAATTGCATCAAATTAATTCTAAAATTTGATCCAATCAACTCCAAACCTGTATAAACTTGTTAAAAGCTATTAGAACTAGTTAGTTATCATTAAAAGCAATCTAGTAACAAGTTCTACCTTGCATTTGCATTAAACATGCATGTCAGGTCATATTGAGTAATATTTGTGCACTCTTTGATTTTGTTTCTTGTCTTGTATGTTTATTGTGCGGATTAGACGGATTTGCGCTAGAAAGTGCCGCAGAGGATCTTTAGCACCAAGAGTTTGAAGGCTTTGACCCTAATCAACAGCAAGAGCAAGGCAAGTGTCCTTGAAGCATATTGATCCTATTTTAAAATAAATGGTTTGTTTGTAAATTGCATGCTTGTGTCAATTTGATGGGAATCCTATGATAGGAAGTTTACTATAATTGTTTAACCACCCTTGTCACCTAGAATATATGGTAGAGAGTCGGGAAGGGCTTTTTACCTTTTTGCTTCGCTTAATCAACTGGGATGGGAAATAGCTATACCACTCAATTTAATTATGCCTGGATGAATTATGGTTAGCATGAACTGGTTAGATATGAGATGGTAATGGGTGATCTAAGCAAGCCTGGTATGTGGATGGGTTGGATGTATGGTGGTTGCTTGCTTTAGATCTAAGGACCGGTTCATGCGAGAATAAGTCAGGACTACAGTGCCACCACGAGGCCAAGTATGGGTGTGGCGTAGCTGATTAATTAGGGCTTTGCCAGTGCTATTTGGACCATTAAGGATGCTCGGGGAAGGGGTAGTCGGATTGGGTTTGTTGATGATTGGTGGGACTACCCTGGGATCCGAATGGCTCAAGAGGGGGCCCTTGGTTGAAGATGTGCTCTGCGGGAGACATCGCCACCGGTGAAACCTCAGTGGGATCTAAATAGGCTAGTAATCCCTTTGTAAAGGCTATTTTGTGATCTCTTGGCCACACACCAACGGAAGTGTGTAATATGACCGACGGGTCATGGGAATAAGGGAGATTCTTAGTCACCAAAAGGTGATGAAATCGCGAACACGTGGGTAAAGAGGTACAAACTCTGCAGAGTCTAATAAAACTATCATGATAGCCGTGCTCCCGGTTATGAGCACCTGGACAACTTCCATGATTAGAGGGAACTTGGTATTTGGGATGGTTATGGTTGGTATTATGGTTATGGTTGGTTATGGATTTATTTCTGGTATTGAATATGGTTATTGGCAATGGTGAAATCTGGAATTATTGATGATGGTAATGAATTCAGACTTGTATTATGATATTACTTATGATTATGATGGGTTTGATTCATATAAATATAATATATTGCTTTTCAAATGTTTTTATGTACTTTTTAGCACTTAACCATTATTATTGTCGACATTTGAATAAGCCACATGTCATACTTTCCACACTTGCTGAGTACGACATGTACTCACTCTTGCAATCCCCCCCAACAGTTGCAGGTCAGGATTGGGAGTTTAATGGCGATAATGCGTAGTTCTAGGCCATGTCTACCGTCAGCTTTGCCTGTGGTGTTTATTGGAGCTGCGCTATCCCTTATGTTTAGTTTGCTTAGTTGCTTAATTAGTGTATTTCCGCTGCATTAGTTGAACTTGTCATAAATATTCATTAGAGCTTGTAATCGAGGATAATCTGGTTTGTGTAATAAAATTTGGTTAATTAATCTTGTTCTGTGGTAATTATCTGTATATCATTTGTGATTGCACTCGTGTATGTGTGTTGAACATCCTGGGCACACATATGCGTTAGCTTGGTTCTTTTCGGAATCGGGCATCATAGAAGTACACCATATCGCCACAGCGCTCCTTCTTGAATGGGAGCTTGCCAGCGCGGACCAAATGGTTGAAGGAGTCGCTGGACCACCCCATGTAGGTCCGAACCTTCTTCAGGTCATCATTGCTCTTGAGGCTTCTATCGGGGAGACCCAACTCCATCGCGGCAAAGTGGAGCAAAGGATGGAAAGTTAGGCGGAGTTTGGGAGGCTCTGAGCGCAAAGATGATCGAAGGCGTAAAGAGTCCTCAAACCGTGCACACTTTCCTTCTTAAGTAAGCCTTAGCGATGCTTGGATGGAAACCATGGTAAGATCAAAGGCACTCTTCAAAAATCTACCCCGTCAATGACGAGTGAGCCTGGGGCCAACCTGACAAAGAGATTGAGGTCCTTACCCAAGGCCAACCGTTGCCATGATGAGTGGCAAGAAACCCAAAGTCGGCGCTCTGACAAGGCGCGCGGAACCGATACGGTTTTCGTATTGGGAACCGGCGACCTTCGATTGTGTGAGATCCGCACTCAAAGATCTAGTCTGCCATATTCATAACAAGCCACACATCGAAGGTTCACTCCCTGACCGTCACTCTATCAGCGCATCAGAGGACTTTGGAAACTTGAAGAGCGGGAATCGAGAATGGCCCCACCTCCAGCAGAATAACCTAATCGAAGGGTTTCTCCCAGAGGTGGGCCCGGGGACCACTATCGGTACCTTACGTACCGGGTACCCTGCGACACCGCAAAAAGTGCAAGAAAGTTCCACCCGTCAGAGTTGAAGGCCTTTGCAAGTCCCACATGTCACGTTGCACCAGACCTGCTCCCCTCACAAGGCTGGCTCCAACGCTAACACGTGTAAAATAAGACCGGAACTAAACTTCCAACCAAGGGAAGCTCTGGTGACTACACGTGTACAACAGCCCCGGACCTAGCCCCCGCCAGAGAGGAGCTCTGGTGCCGACACGTATACAGCGACCCCGGACCTACCCTTCCGCAAGGGAGAGCTCCGGATCTGCTACGTGTGGAGCCACCGGACCTTTATCGCCAACAGAAATATAAGCGAGCAATCACGTCCATTACAAACATTCAAGGACGGTTAAAGCAGCAGTTACAAGGCCTGATAATGCGTCATTAATGTCATATTAAGGGCACACGATCAGTGCACCGTTAATAGGGGTAACGCTGCCATGAAGGCACGTTACCACACTATTAATTAGACTCAATACACTTTAGATAGTGTATTAGGTCATTAAGCACGCCAGAGTCACATGTCGGGCCAGGCCAGCTTTGTAACAGTCAGTCCTTAGCACTATAAAAGGGTTGTACCGCACGAATATCGGGGGACAACCAGATTTGACTTGATCCTAGCGAACGTACTCGCTCAATACAACTACACAAAACCTCGTGGAGTAGGGTGTTACGCTCAGGTGGCCCGAACCACGTAAATCTATGAGGTCACCATCTTGATCCTGATCTCTGCGTGCCCCAAGCACAAAGAACCTCCGCGGGCTGCTTCTTAGCGGGTCCGGGGGAAGTGTTGTAACACACACTTCGACATATTCCATCTTCATCACAAAAGTGATCAAAAGATTGATTTTTAATTCGTTTCCTCTCGGTACCCTCAAGATCGGGTACCCCCGCATACAAGAAGAAGCTTCGGACCCCTCCTCCCCGCCAAGGACGGTTCCGGAGCTGCCACGTGTCATACAGCTTCAGGCCCTTGCTCCCACCGAGGAGGGCTCCGGAGCTGCCACGCGTCCTCCGGGTTCGGGCCCTTGCTCCCACCAAGGAGGGCTACAGAGCTAGAGAGTGTCCCACGGCCTATAATGAGCCGTGGACCCCAAAGAGTAAAGGGCGGCGTGTTCTGTATAGTCACGCATTGAAGGCACGCGCCTTACCCAGGCGCACAACGCACGCCTCGGACAGAGACCGCAATGACCAATCTCATCATACTGAAGGCACTGCAGGCCTATCCCACTTGGCCAAGTTGGTAGCTTGCGGCAACAAGACAGGCTGATGGGACATCCCCTGCCAATGTCAGCAATGGTGCATGGGCTATTGGCGACGCATGCATCAAGACAGCGAGTCTTCAAGCACGCGATCAGAGCAAGATTACGGAAGAAGCCTTAGATCTTTAGGATAAGATCACCCCGGGACCACCTATCGGGCTTCGGAACCCACTTGTAAGGCGTCCGTCCTTGTCTATAAAAGGCTCAAACCGTCACCGATACTAAACACCAGACTCAGAATCCCCGATACACACACGAGGACTCAGAATCACCTTGTCATTCGAGATTAAGCCAGGACTACAGTGCCACCACGAGGCCAAGTATGGGTGCGGCGTAGCTGATTAATTAGGGCTTTGCCAGTGCTATTTGGACCATTATGGATGCTCGGGGAAGGGGTAGTCAGATTGGGTTTGTTGATTATTGGTGGGACTACCCTGTGATCGGAATGGCTCAAGAGGGGGCCCTTGGTTGAAGATGTGTTCAGTTGGAGGCATCGCCACCGGTGAAACCTCAATGGGGTCTAAATAGGCTAGTAATCCCTTTGTAAAGGCTATTTTGTGATCTCTTGGCCATACACCAAAGGAAGTGTAATTGGCATGACGGAGGTTCTTTAGTCGCCGACGGGTGATGAAATCACAAACACGTGGGTAAAGAGGTACAAACTCTGCAGAGTCTAATAAAACTATCATGATAGCCGTGCTCCCGGTTATGAGCACCTGGACAACTTCCATGATTAGAGGGAACTTGGTATTTGGGATGGTTATGGTTGGTATTATGGTTATGGTTGGTTATGGATTTATTTCTGGTATTGAATATGGTTATTGGCAATGGTGAAATCTGGAATTATTGATGATGGTAATGAATTCAGACTGGTATTATGATATTACTTATGATTATGATGGGTTTGATTCATATAAATATAATATATTGCTTTTCAAATGTTTTTATGTACTTTTCAGCACTTAACCATTATTATTGTCGACATTTGAATAAGCCACATGTCATACATTGCACACTTGCTGAGTACGACATGTACTCACTCTTGCAATCCCCCCCAACAGTTGTAGGTCAGGATTGGGAGTTTAATGGCGATAATGCGGAGTTCTAGGCCATGTCTACCGTCAGCTTTGCCTGTGGTGTTTATTGGAGCTGCGCTATCCCTTATGTTTAGTTTGCTTAGTTGCTTAATTAGTTTATTTCCGCTGCATTAGTTGAACTTGTCATAAATATTCATTAGAGCTTGTAATCGAGGATAATCTGGTTTGTGTAATAAAATTTGGTTAATTAATCTTGTTCTGTGGTAATTATCTGTATATTGTTTGTGATTGCACTCGTGTATGTGTGTTGAACATCCTAGGCACACATATGTGTTAGCTTGGTTCTTTTCGGAATCGGGCGTCATAGAAGTACACCATATCGCCACAGCGCTCCTTCTTGAATGGGAGCTTGCCGGCGCGGACCAAATGGTTGAAGGAGTCGCTGGACCACCCCATGTAGGTCCGAACCTTCTTCAGGTCATCATTGCTCTTGAGGCTGCTATCGGGGAGACCCAACTCCATCGCGGCAAAGTGGAGCAAAGGATGGAAAGTTAGGCGGAGTTTGGGAGGCTCTGAGCGCAAAGATGATCGAAGGCATAAAGAGTCCTCAAACCGTGCACACTTTCCTTCTTAAGTAAGCATTAGCGACGCTTGGATGGAAACCGTGGTAAGATCAAAGGCACTCTTCAAAAATCTACCCTGTCAATGACGAGTGGGCCTGGGGCCACCCTGACAAAGAGATTGAGTTCCTTACCCAAGGCCAACCGTTGCCATGATGAGTGGCAGGAAACCCAAAGTCGGCGCTCTGACAAGGCGCGCGGAACCGATACGGTTTTCGTATTTGGAACCGGCGACCTTTGATTGTGTGAGATCCGCACTCAAAGATCTAGTCTACCATATTCATAACAAGCCACACATCGAATGTTCACTCCCTGACCGTCACTCTATCGGCACATCAGAAGACTTTGGAAACTTGAAGAGCGGGAATCAAGAATGGCCCCACCTCCGGCAGAATAACCTAACCAAAGGGTTTCTCCCAGAGGTGGGCCCGGGGGCCACTATCGATACCTTACGTACCGGGTACCCCGCGACACCGCAAAAAGTGCAAGAAAGTTCCACCCATCAGAGTTGAAGGCCTTTGCAAGTCCCACATGTCACGTTGCACCAGACCTGCTCCCCTCACAAGGTTGGCTCCAACGCTAACACGTGTAAAATAAGACCGAAACTAAACTGCCAACCAAGGGAAGCTCTGGTGACTACACGTGTACAACAGCCCCGGACCTAGCCCCCGCCAGAGAGGAGCTCCGGTGCCGACACGTATACAGCGACCCCGGACCTACCCTTCCGCAAGGGAGAGCTCCGGATCTGCTACGTGTGGAGCCACCGGACCTTTATCGCCAAAAAAAATATAAGCGAGCAATCACGTCCATTACAAACATTCAAGGACGGTTAAAGCAGCAGTTACAAGGCCTAATAATGTGTCATTAATGTCATATTAAGGGCACACGATCAGTGCACTGTTAATAGGGGTAACGCTGCCATGAGGGCACGTTACCACACTATTAATTAGACTCAATACTCTTTAGACAGTGTATTAGGTCATTAAGCATGCCAGGGTCACATGTCGGGCCAGGCCAGCTTTGTAACAGTCAGTCCTTAGCACTATAAAAGGGTTGTACCGCACGAATATCGGGGGACAACCAGATTTGACTTGATCCTAGCGAACGTACTCGCTCAATACAACTACACAAAACCCCGTGGAGTAGGGTGTTATGCTCAGGTGGCCCGAACCATGTAAATCTATGAGGTCACCATCTTGATCCTGATCTCTGCATGCCCCAAGCACAAAAGAACCTCCGCGGGCTGCTTCTTAGCGGGTCCAGGGGAAGTGTTGTAACACACACTTCGACATATTCCATCTTCATCACAAAAGTGATCAAAAGATTGATTTTTAATTTGGTTCCTGTTGGTACCCTGAAGATCGGGTACCCCCGCATACAAGAAGAAGCTTCGGATCCCTCCTCCCCGCCAAGGACAGTTCCGGAGCTGCCACGTGTCATACAGCTTCGGGCCCTTGCTCCCACCAAGGAGGGCTCTGGAGCTGCCACGCATCCTCCGGCTTCGGGTCCTTGCTCCCGCCAAGGAGGGCTCCGGAGCTAGAGTGTCCCACGGCCTACAATGAGCCGTGGACCCCAAAGAGTAAAGGGCAGCATGTTCTGTACAGTCGCGCATTGAAGGCACGCGCCTTACCCAGGCGCACAACGCACGCCTCGGACAGAGACCGCAATGACCAATCTCATCATAGTGAAGGCACTGCAGGCCTATCCCACTTGGCCAAGTTGGTAGCTTGCGGCAACAAGACAGGCTGACGGGACATCCCCTGCCAATGTCAGCAATGGTGCATGGGCTATTGGCAACGCAGACAGCAAGACAGCGAGTGTTCAAGCACTCGATCAGAGCAAGATTACGGAAGAAGCCTTAGATCTTTAGGATAAGATCACCCCGGGACCACCTATTGGGCTTCGGGACCCACTTGTAAGGCGTCCGGCCTTGTCTATAAAAGGACCGGACCGCCACCGATACTAAACACCAGACTCAGAATCCTCGATACACACATGAGGACTCAGAATCACCTTGTCATTTGAGATTAAGCCAGGACTACAGTGCCACCACGAGGCCAAGTATGGATGCGGCGTAGCTGATTAATTAGGGCTTTACCAATGCTATTTGGACCATTATGGATGCTCGGGGAAGGGGTAGTCAGATTGGGTTTGTTGATGATTGGTGGGACTACCCTGGGATCGGAATGGCTCAAGAGGGGGCCCTTGGTTGAAGATGTGTTCAGTTGGAGGCATCGCCACCGGTGAAACCTCAATGGGGTCTAAATAGGCTAGTAATCCCTTTGTAAAGGCTATTTTGTGATCTCTTGGCCATACACCAAAGGAAGTGTAATTGGCATGACGGAGGTTCTTTAGTCGCCGACGGGTGATGAAATCACAAAGACGTGGGTAAAGAGGTACAAACTCTGCAGGGTCTAATAAAACTATCATGATAGTCGTGCTCCCGGTTTTGAGCACTTGGACAACTTCCATGATTAGAGGGAAATTGGTATTTGGGATGGTTATGGTTGGTATTATGGTTATGGTTGGTTATGGATTTATTTCTAGTATTGAATATGGTTATTGGCAATGGTGAAATCTAGAGTTATTGACGATGGTAATGAATTCAGACTGGTATTGTGATATTACTTATGATTATGATGGGTTTGATTCATATAAATATAATATATTGCTTTTCAAATGTTTTTATGTACTTTTCAGCACTTAACCATTATTATTGTCGACATTTGAATAAGCCACATGTCATACTTTCCACACTTGTTGAGTACGACATGTACTCACTCTTGCAATCCCCCCCCCCCAATAGTTGCAGGTCAGGATTGGGAGTTTAATGGCGATAATGCGGAGTTCTAGGCCGTGTCTACCGTCAGCTTTGCCCGTGGTGTTTATTGGAGCTGCGCTATCCCTTATGTTTAGTTTGCTTAGTTGCTTAATTAGTTTATTTCCGCTGCATTAGTTGAACTTGTCATAAATATTCATTAGAGCTTGTAGTCGAGGATAATCTGGTTTCTGTAATAAAATTTGGTTAATTAATCTTTTTTGTGGTAATTATATGTATATCATTTGTGATTGCACTCATGTATGTGTGTTGAACATCCTGGGCACACATATGCGTTAGCTTGGTTCTTTTCGGAACCGGGCATCACAGATTGGTATCAGAGCCACAGGTTGACTGTAGGATGCAGCCTAGATAGAATGGACACTTTAGAGCACATAGGAGCACTTAGGAATCGATGTGTCTCTGCTTGGAGTGTTGTTTGCTATATATATTGTTTGCTTGTGTGCTTAATAGAGGATCTGGGGGTGCTTTAGCATTGCCATGTCCACCTAGGCTAGTGTAGCTAGCTGTCTAGTTTCATATCCCTTGATGCATATAGTTGGGGACGTTCTCTAATTCTTACCTATTGCTTTTCTTCAGATGGTGAGGACTCGCAACCAGAGGGATGGCAATGATGAGGAGGAGAATAATGGAGTGCCTCAGAACAACATCGGACAAGGATCTACTCAGGGAGCTATCAACATTGAGCAGCTATTGGCTATGCAAAACCAGCTCATGCAGATCATGATACAGACTATAGGACAGCTGCAGGCTGGCAACGTCAACAATCAGCCCCACATGCCTCCACCGCCACCCCCGCCTCCTCATAACCGATTGGGAGAGTTTATGAGGACTAGGCTGCCGAACTTTGCTCAAGCTGTCGACCCTATGGATGCGGATGATTGGCTCAAGTCCGTGGAGAAGAAGCTATCCATTGTCCAATGCAGTGACGGGGAGAAGGTCTTGTTTGCTTCTCATCAACTAGTTGGAGCAGCTGCGGATTGGTGGGATTCTTATTGCAATGCTCATGAGAACCAAGAGAGAATTACTTGGGCCGAATTCAAGGTGAATATCTCAACAAGTTCACTCAACTCTCAAGGTATGCGCCTGAGGATGTTAGTCGGGACAGCCGGAAGCAATACTTGTTCATGAGGGGCTTGAACAATGAGATCCAAGTGCAACTACTCAACTGCGATTATGCCAATTTTCAGAAGCTTGTGGACAAAGCAATTGTGGTTGAGAACAAGATTTGTGAGATGGAGCAAGACAACAAGAGGAAGGTGCCATATCAAGGACGGCAACAAGGAAGTAATGTGCGCCCTCACTTTGAACCGCCCAATGCGACTTATTACAGCTCCTTTATTCCTGCTCAACGCCCTGGTTATGCACCACGCCCAACTCAGTTTGTGCAGCAGCGCCCTGTCATGCAAGCACCTAGGCCTCCAATGCCTTATGCACCTCGTGCTAAGTTTCCTGCTGCAAATGTTCAAAACCAAGCTCGTCCCAACAATTCTGGTGGAGTTAAGAAGTGTTATACTTGTGGAGAAGCTGGACACTTTGCGCATCAATGTCCTAAGTCAGGCCTTGGTCAAGGAAGCAATGCGCCGAGGCAAAACCCAAGACCCAATGGAGGAGCGCCACAAGGAAGCCGTGGACAGCAAAATTTTGCTCGTGGCAACGTGAACCATGTCTCTATGGAGGATGCTCAACAAGCGGATGACGTGGTCATTGGTATGTTTCTCGCCAACTCCAACCCCGCGACTATGTTATTTGATTCTGGAGCATCGCATTCATTTATTGCATCAAAGTATGTCACCAAGTATAGTTTGCCTATCTCTCATATGAAGTTTACTCTATTGGTTAAGTCTCCTGGAGGAGAGATGAGGACAAATATAGTATGTCCAAAAGTAAGCCTTAGAATAAGGGGGGTAGACTTCTCCGCCAACCTCATTGTTTTGGATTCTCAAGGATTGGACATTATACTTGGTATGGACTGGTTGAGGAAGCACAATGGAGTTATTGAGTGTGCCACAAAGACGGTGAAGTGGACCAACGAAGAAGGGATCACCGTAGAATTTGAAGCATCTCAAACCGCACCAAAGCAATTGAAGCTGAATCATATGGACGGTGCCGCAATTGAGGAGATTCCGGTGGTGTGTAAATTTTTGGATGTTTTTCCGGACGAGTTGCCAGGTATGCCACCTGATCGAGACATTGAGTTTGTTATTGATTTAATACCTGGAACTGCACCTATAGCTAAGAGGCCATATAGGATGCCTCCTATGGAATCAGTGGAGCTCAAGAAGCAAATTCAAGAGCAACTAGAGAAAGGTTTCATTCGCCCTAGTTCTTCACCTTGGGGAGCGCCCATGCTGTTCGTGGACAAGAAGGATGGATCCCAAAGGATGTGCGTGGATTACCGAGCTCTCAACGAGGTGACAATCAAGAACAAGTACACCTTGCCACGTATAGAAGACTTGTTTGATCAGATGAAGGGTGCTTGTGTCTTCTCTAAGATTGACTTGAGGTCGAGATACTTTCAAATGAAGATTAGACCATCGGACATACCCAAGATAGCTTTTAGGACACGGTATGGATCTTATGAGTACAACGTGATGTCTTTTGGATTGACAAATGTGCATGCCTACTTTATGTACCTCATGAATAAAGTCTTTATGGAGTACTTGGATAAGTTCGTTGTGGTGTTTATTGATGACATTATGATCTACTCGAAGGATGAGAAGGAACATGAGGAACACTTGAGGCTTACATTGCAGAAATTGAGGGAGCATCAATTGTATGCCAAGTTCAACAAGTGTCAGTTTTGGTTGAAAGAGATGTCGTTTTTGGGTCATATAATCTCAGGAGGAGGAGTATCGGTTGACCCCGGAAAAGTGAGAGACGTATTGAAGTGGGAACCATCGCAAAATGTTAAGGAAATAAGGAGTTTTCTTGGGATGGCTGGATATTAGCGTAGATTCATCAAGGACTTTTCCAAGATAGCCAAGCCTATGACGGAGTTACTAATGAAGGGAAAGGCGTTCCAATGGACCCAAGCTTGTCAAAATAGTTTTGTGGAGTTAAAGAAGAGGTTGACAACAGCCCCAGTTTTGGTACTGCCGGATGTGAGCAAGAGTTTTGATATTTATTGCGATGCATCGAGACAAGGGCTCGGATGTGTATTGATGCAAGAAGGTCAAGTGATCGCCTATGCATCAAGAAAATTGAAGAAACATGAGCAGAAATACCCAACACATGATCTTGAACTAGCAGTTGTGGTACATGCATTGAATATTTGGAGACACTACATTCTTGGACATAGGTGTGAAATTTATACCGATCACAAGAGTCTTAAGTATATTTTCACACAAACGGATCTGAACTTGAGGCAACGAAGATGGTTCGAGCTCATCAAAGATTATGATTTGGGGATCAACTATCATCCGGGAAAAGCCAATGTAGTGGCCGATGCTTTGAGCAGAAAAGGAAAAGTCATCAACTCACAGTTCGAGGGTTACCATCCGAGTTATGCAAGGAGTTTGAACGGTTGAACCTTGGGTTTGTAAATGAGATGGAGATGATGGAGTTAAACCCAACCTTGGAGCAAGAAATTCGAGAGGCCCAAACCGCAGATGAGGAGATCAAGGAAATCAAGGAAAGGACCAAAGAAGGGAGAGAATTCAGATTTGACGAGGATGAACATGGTACCTATCGAAGGTCGTAAACGACACTTCCCCCGGACCTGCTTAGAGAGCAGCTCGCGGAGGTTCTTTGGATTCACGAGGGCTAGTCCCAGGAGATCGAACACAGCAGGGTGATGAACACAAGGGATTTACGTGGTTCGGGCCGCCGGAGCGTAATACCCTACGTCCACGGGAGTGTTTGTGTATTGCCTTGCATGAGTGTGTGTGAGCCTTGGTATAATTTTTGTCCGTCCGTTGTGAAGGCCGTCTGCAGAGCCCTTTTATAGTTCAAGGACTCTACAGTCACAAGGTGGGTCCCAGTACCCGACAGGTGGTCCTGGGGAGAGCCAAATCCTATACAAGATCTAGGATTAATTGCTATCTACTTCCCTTTGTCAGGGATGTCAATGTGTCATCCCGCCGCGTCGTGCGCCAGGGCTACACATAGTTGGTGATGATGGTTGTGCACGTCTCGTCCGTCTTGTCCTTACGGCCCATTCGTCCGTCTTCCGGCGCGGGTCTGTACCGGCTACTTGGACAAGACAGGTCACTGGAGCCTTGACTTTCATAAGCGCGGCTCAGCTTGCCTGGGGAAGGCGCGCGTACTTAATGCCTGTCTAAGCAGCGCACGCATTCCTTTACTACGTCTTCCTACCGCACTGAGTTGGCCGTCCGCCACGTGGTTACGCCGAAGCCTGCCTCTGCGGGAAGTAAAGCACTTGACGGAACAGGACACGTGGCGCATTCGGAGCCCACCCCTATGGAGGGATGGGGGCTCAGCCCTGCAGGCCATGTGGTAGCTCTGGTGCCTTTCCCTGCGAGGGCGCGGACTTGGCCCTGAGATCCCGATTGGCCACGTGGCGGCTCCGGAGCCCTCCTCGGCAGGGAGGCGTGGGCTTGGCCCTGCCGGCCACGTGGCAGCTTGGGAGCCTCCCCCGACGGGGAGGTAGGATCTGGTCCTTCCCTCCTCAACGTAGCAGCCTCGGATTCGGCTTCTTAGGCAGAGGCGGAGTCCTTAGCGGTTTTCTCCTGTGTGCGGGGGTACCCGGTCTGCAGGGTACCGACAGTACCCTATGGCTTGGAAAGAGAATCGTTGTGCCTAATGTGAAGCATATTCGGGAGACAATACTAAAGGAGGCACATGACTCGCCGTACTCGATTCACCCTGGTTGTACGAAGATGTACAAAGACTTGAATGCTTGCTATTAGTGGGATAGCATGAAAAAGGACATAGCTGAATATGTGGCATTGTGTGATGTGTGTCAACGAGTCAAGGCGGAACATCAAAGGCTGGTTGGATTATTGCAACCATTGAAGATCCCGGAATGGAAGTGGGAAGAAATTGGAATGGACTTCATAGTTGGGTTACCACGTACTCAGTCCGGGTATGACTCAATTTGGGTAATTGTGGATCGCTTAACCAAGTCAGCTCATTTTGTCCCTGTGAAGGCCAAATATACAGTCGCACGATTGGCCGAAATATACATGGAGCATATTGTGTGTCGACATGGAGTCCCTAAGAAGATAGTTTCGGATAGAGGTTCACAATTTACCTCCAGATTTTGGCAAAAATTGCATGAAGCATTGGGAACGAGGTTGAATTTTAGTTCAGCATATCATCCTCAAACGGATGGACAAACCGAGAGGACCAATCAGATTTTGGAGGACATGTTAAGAGTTTGTGCTTTGAAGCATGGGAAAAATTGGGACAAAAGCTTGCCATACGCAGAATTTTCATACAATAATAGTTACTAAGCAAGTTTAAAGATGTCACCATATGAAGCGCTTTATGGGAGGAAGTGTAGGACACCTTTATTTTGGAATGAGGCGGGAGGAACTCAAGTATTTGGTTCGGATGTGTTGCAAAAAGCCGAAAAGCAAGTCCAAATAATTCGTGAAAACTTGAGGGCTGCCCAATCAAGGCAAAAAGGCTATGCGGACAATAGGAGAAGAAAACTAGCCTTTGAAGTGGGAGATTTTGTTTACCTCAAGGTGTCACCGATAAGAGGTCATAAGAGGTTTAACATAAAAGGAAAGCTCACACCTCGTTATATTGGACCATTCAAGATTTTGGACAAAAGAGGAGAAGTAACGTATAAGTTGGAGATGCCAGCTCATCTTTCAGACGTACATGATGTCTTTCATGTTTCCCTGCTCAAGAAGTGCTGGAGAGTACCGGAAGAACAAGTGCCAATGGAAGAATTGGAACTAGAGGAAGATTTGACTCATGCCGAACAACCGGTCAAAATCTTGGAAACCAAGGAGAGAGTCACAAGGTACAAGGTTATTAGATGGTGTAAAGTTCAATGGAAGCACCACACAGAAAAAGAAGCGACGTGGGAATTGGAGGATGATATCAAGAAGGACTTTCCCTATCTCTTCTCTTCCGCGTCGAATCTCGAGGGCGAGATTCATTTTAAGGGGGGTAGGTTTGTAAACCCTCATTTTCATACATCATGCCCTACATGCACTCATATACATGTTTAACATTAACCCACAACAAGAGGAACAAGTTTAAAATTGATCTAGAACAAAACCGCACTTAAAATGCAGGAAAGTGCGGACTAGTCCGATTTTTGGCACTGGAAACTTTCGGACTTGTCCGATTTTGTGCGGACTAGTCCGATATTCCATAAATCCTTGAAAAATTGCTAAGTCCTTGTACTTTTCCGGACTAGTCCGGTGTTCCAGCGGACTTGTCCGTTTACCTCTCTGTTTAAAGTCGGACTTGTCCGATTTTTGGCCACACTTGTCCGATTTTCTCTGTGGACGACTTCGGACTAGTCCAGACCTGTCCGGACTTGTCCGATATTTCACAACTCTGAGTTCATCTTTTGTTTTACGACTTGTTTCTTGGGTTTCACATTAAGTGGGCATAGGGACGTTGTGCCTAACTCTTTTAGAGCCCATGAGGGACTCTAAACCGGCCTCTACTCATCCCAAACTCGAAATCCATCTAGCCCTAGCCTCCACCTCTATATAAACAGCCCCACCCCTTGGATTGACATCTATTTGCCACTTTTCCACCCACCCAAACCCTAGTTCGTGGGGAGCCACCATCAAGGAGGGAGGAGAAGATCCCAAGCAAGAAGAAGAAGAGGAGGAAACGAAAGAGGATCAAGATCTCCACCAAGTTTTCGTTCTTCACCACCAATTCATCCCCAAGTTCATCACCAACCCTAGATCACCAAGATCCAAGTGCTACCTCCAAGTTTCTTGATTCATTGGAATCCCAAACACCTGGTATACCTTCTATTCTCTTTTCCTTACGTGAATTCAACCCCTAATCTCCAAATTCACGTCGATCTAGAAAACCCTAATCTGTTGATCTCGCAGAGTGCGGACTTGTCCGGTCCCTAGCGGACTAGTCCGATCTTCCTGGTTAAATTGCATCAAATTAATTCTAAAATTTGATCCAATCAACTCCAAACCTGTTTAAACTTGTTAAAAACTATTAGAACTAGTTAGTTATCATTAAAAGCAATCTAGTAACAAGTTCTACCTTGCATTTGCATTAGTCATGCATGTCAGGTCATATTGAGTAATATTTGTGCACTCTTTGATTGTGTTTCTTGTCTTGTATGTTTATTGTGCGGATTAGACAGATTTGCGCTAGAAAGTGCCGCGAAGGATCTTCAGCACCAAGAGTTTGAAGGCTTTGACCCTAATCAACAGCAAGAGCAAGGCAAGTGTCCTTGAAGCATATTGATCCTATTTTAAAAATACATGTTTTTTTGTAAATTGCATGCTTGTGTCAATTTGATGGGAATCCTATGATAGGAAGTTTACTAGAATTGTTTAACCACCCTTGTCACCTAGAATATATGGTAGAGAGTCGGGAAGGGCTTTTTACCTTTTTGCTTCGCTTAATCAACTGGGATGGGACATAGCTATACCACTCAATTTAATTATGCCTGGATGAGATTATGGTTAACATGAACTGGTTAAATATGATATGGTAATGGGTGATCTAAGCAAGCTTGGTATGTGGATGGGTTGGATGTATGGTGGTTGCTTGCTTTAGATCTAAGGACGGGTTCATGCGAGAATAAGCCAGGACGACAGTGCCACCACGAGGCCAAGTATGGGTGCGGCATAGCTGATTAATTAGGGCTTTGCCAGTGCTATTTGGACCATTAAGGATGATCGGGGAAGGGGTAGTCGGATTGGGTTTGTTGATGATTGGTGGGACTACCCTGGGATCCGAATGGCTCAAGAGGGGGCCCTTGGTTGAAGATCTGCTCTGCGGGAGACATCGCCACCGGTGAAACCTCAGTAGGGTCTAAATAGGCTAGTAATCCCTTTGTAAAGGCTATTTTGTGATCTCTTGGCCACACACCAATGGAAGTGTGTAATATGACCGACGGGTCATGGGAATAAGGGAGATTCTTAGTCACCGAAAGGTGATGAAATCACGAACACATGGGTAAAGAGGTACAAACTCTGCAGAGTCTAATAAAACTATCATGATAGTCGTGCTCCTGGTTATGAGCACATGGACAACTTCCATGATTAGAGGGAACTTGGTATTTGGGATGGTTATGGTTGGTATTATGGTTATGGTTGGTTATGGATTTATTTCTGGTATTGAATATGGTTATTGGCAATGGTGAAATCTGGAATTATTGACGATGGTAATGAATTCAGACTGGTATTATGATATTACTTATGATTATGATGGGTTTGATTCATATAAATATAATATATTTCTTTTCAAATGTTTTTATGTACTTTTCAGCACTTAACCATTATTATTGTCGACACTTGAATAAGCCACATGTCATACTTTCCACACTTGCTGAGTAGGACATATACTCACTCTTGCAATCCCCCTCCCAACAGTTGCAGGTCAGGATTGGGAGTTTAATGGCGATAATGTGGAGTTCTAGGCCGTGTCTACCGTCAGCTTTGCCTGTGGTGTTTATTGGAGCTGCGCTATCCCTTATGTTTAGTTTGCTTAGTTGCTTAATTAGTTTATTTCCGCTGCATTAGTTGAACTTGTCATAAATATTCATTAGAGCTTGTAATCGAGGATAATCTGGTTTGTGTAAAAAAATTTGGTTAATTAATCTTGTTCTGTGGTGTCTGTATATCGTTTGTGGTTGCACTCGTGTATGTGTGTTGAACATCCTGGGCACACATATGTGTTAGCTTGGTTCTTTTCGGAATCGGGCGTCACAGAAGTACACCATTTCGCCACAGCGCTCCTTCTTGAATGGGAGCTTGCCGGCGCGGACCAAATGGTTGAAGGAGTCGTTGGACCACCCCATGTAGGTCCGAACCTTCTTCAGGTCATCATCGCTCCTGAGGCTGCTATCGGGGAGACCCAACTCCATCGCGGCAAAGTGGAGCAAAGGATGGAAAGTTAGGCGGAGTTTGGGAGGCTCCGAGCGCAAAGATGATCAAAGGCATAAAGAGTCCTCAAATCGTGTACACTTTCCTTCTTAAGTAAGCCTCAGCGACGCTTGGATGGAAACCGCGGTAAGATCAAAGGCACTCTTCAAAAATCTACCCCGTCAATGACGAGTGGGCCTGGGGCCACCCCAACGAAGAGATTGAGGTCCTTACCCAAGGCCAACCGTTGCCATGATGAGTGGCAGGAAACCCAAAGTCGGCGCTCTCACAAGGCGCGCGGAACCAATACGGTTTTCATATTGGGAACCGGCAACCTTCGATTGTGTGAGATCCGCACTCAAAGATCTCATCTGCCATATTCATAACAAGCCACGCATCGAAGGTTCACTCCCTGACCGTCACTCTATCGGTGCATTAGAGGACTTTGGAAACTTGAAGAGCGGGAATCGAGAATGGCCCCACCTCCGGCAGAATAACCTAACCAAAGGGTTTCTCCCAGAGGTGGGCCCGGGGGCCACTATCGGTACCTTACATACCAGGTATCCCGCAACACCGCAAAAAGTGCAAGAAAGTTCCACTCGTCAGAGTTGAAGGCCTTTGCAAGTCCCACATGCCACGTTGCACCAGACCTGCTCCCCTCACAAGGCTGGCTCCAACGCTAACACGTGTAAAATAAGACCGTAACTAAACTGCCAACCAAGGGAAGCTCTGGTGACTACACGTGTACAACAGCCCCGGACCTAGCCCCCACCAGAGAGGAGCTCCGGTGCCGACACGTATACAGAAACCCCGGACCTACCCTTCCGCAAGGGAGAGCTCCGGACTGCTACGTGTGGACCCACCGGACCTTTATCGCCAACAGAAATACAAGCGAGCAATCACGTCCTTTAAAAACATTCAAGGACGGTTAAAGCAGCAGTTACAAGGCCTGATAATGCGTCATTAATGCCATATTAATGACACACGATTAGTGCACCGTTAATAGGGTAACGCTGCCATGAAGGCACGTTACCACACTATTAATTATACTCAATACTCTTTTGACAGTGTATTAGGTCATTAAGCACGCTGGGGTCACATGTTGGGCCAGGCCAGCTTTGTAACGGTCAGTCCTTAGCACTATAAAAGGGTTGTAACGCACGAATATCGGGGGACAACCAGATTTGACATGATCCTAGCGAACGTACTCGCTCAATACGACTACACAAAACCCCGTGGAGTAGGGTGTTACGCTCAGGTGGCCCGAACCATGTAAATCTCTGAGGTCACCATCTTGATCCTGATCTCTGCGTGCCCCAACCACAAAAGAACCTCCGCGGGCTGCTTCTTAGCGGGTTTGGGGGAAGTGTCGTAACACACACTTCGACATATTCCATCTTCATCACAAAATTGATCAAAAGATTGAATTTTAAATTCGGTTCCTGTCGGTACCCTCAAGATCGGGTACCCCCGCATACAAGAAGAAGCTTCGGACCCCTCCTTCCCACCAAGGACGGTTCCGGTGCTGCCACGTGTCATACAGCTCCGGGCCCTTGCTCCCACTGAGGAGGGCTCCGGAGCTGCCACGCGTCCTCCGGGTTCGGGCCCTTGCTCCCACCAAGGAGGGCTACAGAGCTAGAGAGTGTCCCACGGCCTATAATGAGCCGTGGACCCCAAAGAGTAAAGGGCAGTGTGTTCTGTATAGTCGCGCATTGAAGGCACGCGCCTTATCCAGGCGCACAATGCACGCCTCGGACAGAGACCGCAATGACCAATCTCATCATAGTGAAGGCACTGCAGGCCTATCCCACTTGGCCAAGTTGGTAGCTTGCAGCAACAAGACAGGTTGACGGGACATCCCCTGCCAATGTCAGCAATGGTGCATGGGCTATTGGCGACGCAGGCAGCAAGACAGCGAGTCTTCAAGCACGCGATCAGAGCAATATTACGGAAGAAGTCTTAGATCTTTAGGATAAGATCACCCCGGGACCACCTATCGGGCTTCGGGACCCCACTTGTAAGGCATTCGGCCTTGTCTATAAAAGTCCTGGACCGCCACCGATACTAAACACCAGACTCAGAATCCCCGATAAACACACGCGCGCATACACACTCACCAGCAATACAATCCACCGTGGAGTAGGGCGTTACGCTCCTTGCGGCCCTAACCACGTAAAAACCATTGTGTCTCATACTCTTCTGCTAGAACACTAGTTTGAGGCCTAATCCCCGCCGAAAAATAACCTTTGCGGGCTGCTCCTTAGCAGATCCAGGGGAATTGTCGCATTTACACTTCGACATTTGGCACGCCAGGTAGGGGCTTTTTCCCTCAAAAAAGTGGTAGCATTTTCACCAATCGTGGTGTTCATCAAGCCTTCGAGTAGCAGTAAGATCAAGCTGCAAAAGGTAGGCGAGCTCCGGCACCACCCAGGGGGCCTGCCGTTGATGTTTCTACAGCGATGATGGGCGACGCCGAAGCTGCCAGCTCCAGCACCACCCAAGGGGCCTGCCGTTGACGTTTCTAAAACAACGATGGGCGATGCTAGAGCAGCCAGCTCCGGCACCACTCAAGGGGTCTGCCGTCGATGTTTCTACAACGATGATGGTGACACCAGAGTAGCCAGCTCTGGCACCACCCAGGGGACCTAACGTCGATGTTTCTACAGCGACGATGGGCAACGCCGGAGCAGCCAGCTCTGGCACCATCCAGAGGGCCTGCCGTCGATGTTTCTACAGCGACGATGGGTGATGTCGGAGCAGCCAGCTCTGGCACCACCCAAGGGGCCTGTTGTCGATGTTTCTACAATGACGATGGGCGACGCTGGAGCAACCAGCTCTGGCACCACCCAAGGGACCTGCCGTCGACGTTTCTACAATGATGATGGGCGACGTCGGAGCAGCCAGCTCTGACACCACCCAGGGTGCCTGCCATCGACGTTTCTACAGTGACGATGGGCGATGCGAGAGTAGCCAGATTTGGCACCTTCCAGGGGGCCCGCCGTCGATGTTTCTTAGCGTTGATGGTGGGTGCCGCCGGAGCATCCAGCTCCGGCACATTCCAGGGGGCTCGCCGTCGACGTTCCGCACGTTGAGAGTGGGTGCCGCCTCGGTTCGGTGGCTACCTCGTTGCCATTGCCGCCAACATCAACTATCCATGCTCTCGCGCTCCGTCAGGGGCCCGCCCCTGCATCCTGCGACTAAGTGGTAGTCGTGCCCAACCAGTTGGCCACACCTACCAGGGGACCTCTAGGGGTCTCATGGCTAGGACGTCAAGCGGTTGCCCGCCACCACGGCGACAACGACGTACCAAGACGTTATGATAAGTTCGACCCGAAGATCCGCTGTAAGTTTTACTTTTGGCACGATGAGAGGTCAGAGTATGCAGCCTGCTTAGTGTGATCCTGCACCCCAAGCGTGTACACTTTGCCTCCCCAGCGCCACTTCGGTAAAGGTTCACCCTAGACGTAGTGGTAGTATAGTGTTTTTTATCTCTGAAAAGGGTGTCATAGCGTCTAGGAGTAGCGCTCAAAGCAACTAAGCTCCGGTGGGTCCGGTCTATGGTGTTCAGCCTGCTTAGCATGGTTCCATACCCTAAGCCTGTACATTTTTCCTCCCTTGTTATTCGGAGAGGGTCGTTGCCTTCTTGTAAATCCTGTCGCCTCCTATGATTACCAAGTTAGAAGAACCACTGTCTTGCCCTATGCTCCGTTTATGTTCATTTAATTACACATTAATTTTATGATCATCAAATCATGCTTGTTCTCGCATATTCTCTGTCATATGCTCGGACACTCTCTCCCTGTCTCGCGCCTAGTGGAGTTATGCAATCCTGCTGATGGCGGGTCTGCTTGAGGTTCCTTTGATGTATTTGGGTTCTTTTGTTGATTTCCTGCTCGGGAGCCGGTGGCGCCGAATGGTCACTCCCCTGAAAAGCTAACGCCCGTTGAAGGTCCAAAGTGTACAGTCTTCTTAGCCTGGTCCTGCACCCTAAGCGTGTACACTTTGCCTCCTCAGTGCTAACGGCTGAGTACAGGGGGTCGGATGGCACACACTCCTGAGCAGGGCAATAACCATAACTCGGATACCGTCGCACTGAATTACTCATGCACCGTAAGCCTGGCTCAGGACCGTAAGACATAACGAGACTAAAAGCAGGAAGGGAGTAACTGACGAGCAAAAATTATTTACATTATGCTTTAATTTTTAACTTACTTTCGCATATCGTCTGCCATATGTCGGGCTACATTTCTCTTGTCTCGTCCCAGTTGGAATTGTGCTATCCTACTAAAGGTGGATCCGCATGAGGTACCTGCAGTGTGTTTGGGGTTCGGTGATCGTTTTCTTGGTCGGGGTCCATGATGTCGAATGGTTCTAACTCCTGAAACGCTAACCCCGAGCTGGAGGTCCAGGGTGTGCAACCTGCTTAGTGTGACACGATCTGTGACACCCGGTTCCAAAAATGAACCAAGTGAACGCATATGTGTGCCCAGGACGTTCAACACACATACACGAGTGCATTCACAAAAGAGTATACAGAAAATTACCACAGAACAAGATTAATTAACCAAATTTTATTGCACAAACCATATCATCCTTGAATACAAACTCTAAAGAATATTAAAGACAAGTTCAACTAATGCAGCAGAAATAAACTAATTATGCAACTATGCAGCTAAGCAAAAGGTATAGCGCAGCTCCATGCAACACCACAGGAAAAGCTGATGGTAGACATGGCCTAGAACTCCGCATTATCGCCATTAAACTCCCAATCTTGACCTGCAACTATTGGGGGGAATTGCAAGGGTGAGTACATGTGGTACTCAGGAAGTGTGGAAAGTATGACATGTGGTTGATTCAAATGACGAATATAATAATGGTTGAGTGCTGAAAAGTACATTAAAACATTTGAAAAGCAATATATTACATGTATATGAAATAAACCCATCATAAGCCATGAAGTTATCATAATACCAGTCCATATTCCATATCCATCAACATATACCAATATCCATATTCAATACCAGAATTCAATTCACAACCATCCATAACCATAATACCAGCCATAACCATCCCAAGAACCATACCAATACCAATTTTTCTCTAATCATGTGAGGGTACAGGTTCCTCATAACCGGGAGCACGGCTATCAAGATAGTTTTAGACACACTCTGCAGAGGTTATACCGCTTTACCCACGTGTTTGTGATTTCGTCACCTTTCGATGACTACAGAATCTCAATTATGCCGTCTCACACTTCCGTAGGTGTGTGGCCAAGAGATCACAAAATAGCCTTTACAAAGGGATTACTAGCCTATTTAGACCCCACTGAGGTTTCACCGGTGGCGATGTCTCCAACCGAGCACATCTTCAACCAACGGCCTCCTCTTGAGCCATTTGGATCCCGGGGTAGTCCCACCAATCATCAACAAACCCAATTCGACTACCCCTTCCCCGAGCATCCTTAATGGTCCAAATAGCACTGGCAAAGCCCTAATTAATCAGCTACGCCGTACCCATACTTGGCCTCGTGGTGGCACTGTAAATCCTGGATGGTCGCTCCACGAACCGGTCCTTAGATCTAAAGCAAGCAAAACCACCATAACATCCAACCCATCCACGTACCAAGCTTGCTTAGATCACCCATTACCATATCATATTAACCAGTTCATGTTAATCATAGCCTCATAAATGCATAATTAAGTGTGTAGTATTGTTTTCCCATCCCAATTAATTAAGTGAAGCAAAAAGTAAAAAGCCCTTCCCGACTCTCTACCATATAATTTAGGTGACAAGGGTGGTCAACAAAACTAGTAAACTTCCTACCATAGGATTTTCCATCAAATTGACACAGCATGCAGTTTTGCAAACAAAACATTTATTGTCAAATCGGGATCAATATGCTTCAAGGACACTTGTCTTGCTCTTGGGATTGGTTTGGGTCGAAGCCTTCAAACTCTTGGTGTTGGAGATCCTTCGCGGCACTTTATAGCGCAAATCCGTCTAATCCGCACAATAAACATACAATACAATAAACACAATCAAAGAGTGCACAAGTATTACTCAATATGACATGATATGCATGATTGATGCAAATGTAAGGTAGAACTTGTTAATAGATTGCTTTTAAGTGATCACTAACTAGTTCTAATAGATTTTAACAAGTTTACACAGGTTTGGATTTGATTAGATCTACTTTTATAATCAATTCAACACAATTTAACTAGGAAAATTGGACTAGTCTGCAGAAGGCCGAACTAGTCCGCACTTCGCAGAACTAGCGAACTAGGGTTTTTTAGATCGACGTGAATTTGGAGATTTGGGGTTGAATTCATGTAAGGAAAAGGAAATAGAAGGTATACCAGGTGTTTAGGACTCCAATGAATCAAGAAACTTGGAGGTAACACTTGGCTCTTGATGATCTAGGGTTCGTGATGAACTGGGAGATGAATTGGTGATGAAGAACGAAACTTGATGGAGATCTTGATCCTCTTTCATTTCCTCCTCTTCTTCTTCTTGCTTGGGATCTCCTTCTCCATCCTTGATGGCGTCTCTCCATGAACTAGGGTTTGGGTGGGGTGGAAAAGTGGCAAATAGATGTCAAGCCAAGGGGTGGGGTTGTTTATATAGAGGTGGAGGCTAGGGTTAGATGGATTTCGAGTTTGAGAGGAGTAGATGCCGGTTTAGAGTCCTACATGGGCTCTAAAAGAGTTAGGCATGATGTCCCTAGGCCCACTTAACGTGAAACCAAAGAAACAAGTCGTAAAACAAAAGATCAACTCGGAGTCGCGAAATATCGGACAAGTCCGAAAAGGACCGGACTAGTCTGAAGTTAGTTAGAATTAAATTGGACAAGTTTGGCCAAAAATCAGACAAGTTCAACTTTAGCTAGAGAGGAATACGGACAAGTTCGCTAGAACACTGGACTAGTCCGGACAAGTCCAGGGACTTAGCAAATTTTCAAGGATTCTTGGAACACCGGACTAATCCGCATAAATCGGACAAGTACGAAAATGTACAGAGGCAAAATCGGACTAGTCTGCAGCAAAAATGGACAAGACTGATTTTAGTCAGACAGAAATCGGACTAGTCCTCACCAAAATCGGACTAGTCCGCACTTTTCATCATTTTAAGTGCGGTTTTGTTCCAAATCAATTTTAAACTCATTCCTCTTGATGTGGATTAATGTTAAACATGTATTTGAATGTAAGTAGGGCATGATGCATGAAAATGAGGGTGTTACACTTGGCATGGTTCCATAACCTAAGCATGTGCACCTTGCCTCTCAGTGCTAACAGCTGAGTAAAAGGGGTCGGACGGCTCATGCCCTGAGCAAGGCAGCGACCATACCTTGAATGATGTCGCACCGAATTACCCATGCCCCGCATCTTAGTTAAGGACCGTAAGCCATAACGAAAATCAAGAGCAGGGAAGTGGTGACCGACGAGCGAAATTACTTTTTGTCTACCGTGTGTGCAAGACATACAGGAAGCCCGCCGCCGATGTTCTACACGTTCGTGGTAGGCACCATCGACGCTTCTCCGAGCTCCGGTGCCCCCAAGGGGGCCAACGTCGTCACTTCTGCGAGCTTCGACACCTCCCCAGGGGTCCGCCGACGTCACTTCTCCGAGCTCTGACGCCCCCAAGTGGGCCACTGGCATCACTTTTCTGAGCTCCAGTGCCCCCAAGGGGGCCACCGGCGTCACATATGCGAGCTCCGACGCCTCCGCAGGGGGCCGCCGGCGTCACTTCTTCGTGCTCTGGCACCTCCCACAGGGACCGCCGGCGTTACTTCTGCGAGCTCCGGCGCCCCCTAAGGGGGCCGCTGACGTCACTTCTCCGAGCTCCGGTGCCACCAAGGGGGCCGCTGACGTCACTTCTTCGAGCTCTAGCGCCTCCCACAGGGACCGTCAGCGTTACTTCTGTGAGCTCTGGCGCCCCCCAAGGGGGCCGCTGGCGTCACTTCTCTGAGCTCCGGTGCCCCCAAGGGGGCCGCCAGTGTCACTTCTGTGAGCTTTGATGCCTCCCTAGGGGGCCGCCAGCGTCACTTCTCTGAGCTCGAGCGCCCCCAAGAGGGTCGCCGGCATCACTTCTTTGAGCTCTGGCGCCTCCCACAGGGAACGCCGGGGTTACTTCTGCGAGCTCCGGCGCCCCCTAAGCGGGCCGCTAGCGTCAGTTCTCCGAGCTTTGTCGCCCCCAAGGGGGCTGCCGGTGTCACTTTTGTGAGCTCCGACGCCTCCTCAGGTGGCCGCCGGCGTCACTTCTTCGAGCTCTGGCTGTGACACCCAGTTCCGAATATGAACCAAGCGTAACGCACATGTGTGCCCAGGAAGTTCATCACACATATACGGTTGCATCACAAACGATATACAGAATTTAACCACGTCTTAACTATTAAATAAGTACTTTATTACAATCATCCAATAATTCACGAATGATAAAACTCTAAATAATGCAGCGGAAAATAAGCTAAGCAGCACGACTCCAATCCACAGGCAATTGATGGCGGTACGCAACCTAGTACTCCACGTGATCCTCAGGGTACTCCCAATTGTCTCCAGTAGCTGTTGGTGGGGGATTGCAAGGGTGAGTACATGTCGTACTCAACAAGTGTGGAAAGTATGACATGTGGCTAATTCAAATGACGAATGTAATAATGGCTAAGTGCTAAAAAGTACAGTAAAACATTTGAAAAGCATTATACTATGTCTATGTGAAACAATCCCATCATAACCATCATATTAACAAAATATAAACCATATCCAATTATTGCCAACATCACCATTATCCATGTCCAATTACCATAACTCAAATTCATATCCATGACCATAATCCATAAACCATAACCATTACCAACCCATAACCATAAACCAACCATAACCATCCCAAACCATAATCATCCCAAATCCCAATTTCCAACTCTAATCATGTAGGTCATCCAGGCGCTCATAACCGGGAGCACGGCTATCATGATAGTTTTTAACACTCTGCAGAGTTTATACCACTTTACCCACATGTTTGTGATTTCATCACCTTTCGATGACTAAGAAACCTCCATTATGCCATCTCACACTTCCGTAGGTGTGTGGCCAAGAGATCACCAAATAGCCTTTCAAAAGAGACTACTAGTATGTACAGGCCCACTAAGGTTTCACCGGCAGGCTTGAATCTCTATTCTCCCACCCACGGGCCCCCTCGTGTGCCATGCGGATCCCAGGGCAGTCCTCCTCGACTCCCATTCCCCGCGCCATCCAATGGTCCATACAATACTAGCAGCGCTCCTAATTATTCAGCTACGCCGCACCCATACTTGGCCTTGTGGTGGCACTGTTGACCTGGCATATTCTCGCATGAACCAGTCCTTAGATCTAAAGCAAGCAACCACCACATCATCCAACCCATCCACAAAACCATGCTTGCTTAGATCACCCATCGTATTGACCAGTTCACATTAACCATAATATCATTGATGCATAATTAATTGTGTAGTGTTGTTTGCCATCCCAATTAATTAAGCGAAGCAAAAAGGTAAAAACTCTTCCCGACTCTCTACCATAAATTCCAGGTGACAAGGGTGGTCAAACAAAACTAGTAAACTTCCTACCATAGGATTCCCATCAATTTGACACAAGCATGCAAGCTCGCAAACAAAACATTTAATAAAACAGGATCAATATGCTTCAAGGACACTTGCCTTGCTCTGACGGATGGGGTTGCTCAAGCGCTTCAAAGTCTTGATTTTGGAAATCCTCGTATGCGGCCTCTTGAGCACGTTCCTCTACGCGTGATCATACATACAAGAAAATATATACAATCAACATAATGCACACAAAATAATCAACATGCAATGACATGTATGCAGGCACAATTCAATAATTAATTTACTACAGTTGTTTAATAATTAGATGCAACTAGTTCATACGTGTTCATATGAGTTTACAGGGGTTTTAGCGGGGATTAATGCTGCTGAAAATAAAAAGGTGACACAACTACGATCAAATTACGCCTATTAGGTTCACTATGATCGCTAAAATTCGCATCGGGAACATGGCCTACCGTAGATGCGATGGCTTCAATGATCGCGGGATGGGGACGATGCGTAGACGAAGTAGATGCGTCCTCCGGCGGCCCGACGACAGCGGCGCGATGGCGACGTCGATCTCCGGCGACGGTGGTGCCCTCCTCTTTTTCTTCCTCTTCTTCCCCTTCTTTTTCTCCTTTTTCTTCCCTGGTCGCAGCCCTTTGGTCCCTGGTGCTTTATTTTTCGGCGGCTAGGTTTTTTCCCTGGCGGCTCTGGTGTCGGGATCGTGAGGCCTTCGGGGCCTTTTTATAGGCGCGGCGGGAGGGGCGATCGGGAGTCCGGCTCGGTACGGGAGCGCGGTCGCGGGAGGCGGGGTCGGACGCGGGCGGGCGGCCGAGCCGGGCGGGAGCGCGTGCGGGGCGTGCGGGGTGGCGTGGCCAGCGGGGCCCAGGCGGGCGCGCGCGGTACGCGGGAGCCGGACGCGGGGGCGGGGTCGCGCGCCGCGGCCTCAGGCGCTGTGGCCTCGGGCGCGGGGCCGGCCGAGCGGCTGGCGGGGCATGGGCCCCGGGCGGCGGTGCGGGCGCGCTCGGTGGGGCGGGGCTGGCGGCTCGGCCGCTGGCCAGCAGCCCCCTTTTTTTTTACTTTCTTTATTATATAATTTATTATATATATTTTATATATATATATATATTATTTATATTATATATATATATATTATTTATTATTTATTATTTAGTATAATATATACTATTAATATTAATATTTTATTTATTTTTTTATATATTGTTATATATATTATTTATATATATATTTATATATATTTTTATTATTATTTTTTTTATACTTATTCTCTATTGCAAGTTTTAGGCTATAACTATTATTTTCTTTTCCTTCTTTTGCTACACATATTAGTATATGCATGTTTTATTATTTTTCTCTTATTCCACTAGTGTTTAATGCATGATCATGTATGCAATGCATGATGCGAAAATTTAGGGTGTTACGAACCTACCCCCCTTAAAGTGAATCTCGCCCTCGAGATTCGATAGCGTGGAGAAAAGATGAGGGAATTCTGCCTTCAAGTCTTCTTCACGTTCCCATGTAGCTTCGGCTTCCGTATGGTGTTTCCATTGCACTTTGCACCAACGGATCCTCTTATTTCTCGTGACCCTTTCCTTTATGTCCAAGATCTTGATAGGTTGCTCTACATAGGACAAATCCTCTTGAAATTCTAGCTCCTCCATCGGCACTTGTTCTTCCGGTACCCTGAGACACTTCTTGAGTTGAGAGACGTGAAATACGTCATGTACATCAGAGAGATACGTCGGCAGCTCAAGTCGATATGCCACTTCTCCTCGTTTGTCCAAAATCTTGAACGGTCCGATGTAACGTGGTGCCAGTTTTCCTTTGACGTTAAACCGTCGCTGACCTCTAATAGGCGACACTTTGAGGTATACAAAATCTCCAACTTCAAAAGTCAATCTCCTTCGCCTATTATCAGCATAACCTTTCTGTCGAGACTGGGCAGCCTTTAAGTTTTCCTGTATTATTTGGACTTGCCTTTCAGCTTCTTGTAACACGTCGGGACCAAACACTTGATTCTCTCCGGTTTCATTCCAAAACAAGGGAGTCCTACACTTCCTTCCGTATAGTGCTTCATAAGGTGACATTTTCAAACTTGCTTGGTAGCTATTGTTGTACGAGAATTCATCGTACGGCAAACTTTTATCCCAACTTTTCTCATGCTTTAAAGCACAAGCTCTTAACATGTCTTCCAAAATTTGGTTGGTCCTCTCGGTTTGTCCATCTGTTTGAGGGTGATACGCCGAACTGAAGTTCAACCTTGTTCCCATTGCTTCATGCAATTTCTGCCAAAATCTGGAGGTAAACTGAGAACCTCTATCCGAGACTATCTTCTTTGGTACTCCATGTCAACACAAAATATGCTCTATATACAATTCTGCTAGCTTTGCGGTGGTATATGTGGTCTTGACAGGGATGAAGTGAGCTGATTTTGTCAATCGATCCACAATAACCCATATTGAATCATAGCCAGACTGAGTTTGCGGTAATCCGACTATAAAGTCCATACCAATCTCTTCCCACTTCCACTCCGGGATATTCAATGGTTGTAACAATCCGGCTGGCTTTTGATGTTCAGCTTTAACTCGTTGGCACACATCACAAAGTGCAACATATTCGGCTATGTCCTTTTTCATGCTGGCCCACCAGTAGCATGTCTTTAAGTCCTTGTACATCTTCGTACAGCCAGGATGAATTGAGTAAGGCGAGTCATGTGCCTCCTTCAATATTGTCTCCCGAATATGCCTGACATTAGGTACCACAATCCTCTTTCCAAGCCATAAGTTACCCTGTTCGTCCTCATCAAATCTGAATTCTTTTCCTTCTCGGGTCCTTTCCTTGATTTCCTGTATTTCCTTGTCCTTTGTCTGTCCTTCCCGTATTTCCTGCTCTAATGTTGGGTTGACTTCCATCGTTCCCACCTCATTTATGAATCCAAGGTTCAACCGTTCAAACTCCTTGCATAACTCGGATGGCAGCTCTCGAACTGTGAGTTGATGACCTATTCCTTTCCAGCTCAAAGCATCGGCCACTACATTGGCCTTCCCTGGGTGATAGTTGATTCCCACGTCATAATCCTTGATGAGCTCCAACCATCGACGTTGCCTCAGATTCAGATCCGTTTGCGTAAATATGTACTTGAGACTCTTGTGATCCGTATAAATCTCACATCGGTGACCAAAAACATAGTGTCTCCATATCTTCAAGGCGTGTACCACGGCTGCGAGTGCAAGGTCGTGCGTAGGATAATTCAACTCATTTTCTTTAGTTGCCTCGATGCATAAGCTACCACTTGGCCTTCTTGCATGAGCACACATCCTAATCCTTGTCTTGATGCATCACAATATATATCAAAACTCTTGCTCACGTCTGGTAATACCAACACCGGCGCGGTTGTCAACCTTTTCTTTAACTCCTCAAAGCTATCCTGACAAGCTTGAGTCCATCGGAATGCCTTCCCTTTCATGAGTAATTCGGTCATAGGCTTGGCTATCTTGGAAAAGTCCTTAATGAATCGGCGGTAATATCCAGCCATTCCAAGGAAACTCCGAATTTCCATAACATTCTGTGGCGGTTCCCACTTAAGCACATCTCTCACCTTCCCTGGGTCAACTGATACTCCTCCTCTGGAAATAATATGGCCTAAGAAAGAAACTTCCCGTAACCAAAATTGACATTTACTGAACTTGGCATACAATTGATGCTCCCTCAACTTCTGCAGCGTAAGCCTCAAGTGTTCCTCGTGTTCCTTCTCATCCTTCGAGTATATCATAATATCATCGATGAACACTACAACAAACTTATCCAAATATTCCATGAAGACCTTATTCATGAGATACATAAAGTACGCAGGCGCGTTCGTCAATCCAAATGACATAACGGTGTACTCATAAGATCCATATCGTGTCCGAAATGCTGTCTTGGGTATATCCGATGGTCTAATCTTCATTTGGAAGTATCCTGACCGCAAGTCAATCTTGGAGATGATACAGGCACCCTTCATTTGGTCGAACAAATCCTCTATACGGGGCAGTGAGTACTTGTTCTTAATTGTCACTTCGTTGAGAGACCTATAGTCCACACACATCCTCTGGGTTCCATCCTTCTTATCTACGAAGAGCACTGGGGCTCCCCACGGGGATGAGCTTGGGCGTATAAAACCCTTCTCTAGCTGCTCTTGAATTTGCTTCTTGAGCTCTGCTAATTCCTTAGGAGGCATCCTATACGGCCTCTTAGCTATAGGTGCAGTTCCGGGTATCAACTCAATGGCGAATTCTATGTCACGATCAGGTGGCATACCTGGCAACTCCTCTGGAAACACATCCGGGTACTCGCGAACGATCGGAATGCTTTCCAATGTCACTTCTTCCACGTGATTCAGCATCGCTTTCTCTCTTACAGGTTGGGCTGCCTCAACTTCGATGCGTGTACCATGTTCACTTGTTGACTGCACAATCCTCTCGGCACATTGAATAACTCCATTATGCTTGCTCAGCCAGTCCATTCCAAGTATTATGTCTATTCCTTGGGAGTCCAAGACTATGAGGTTTGCGAGAAAGTCTACCCCCCTTATTTTAATGCTTACTTTCGGACATACTATATTTGTCCTCATCTCTCTGCCAGGAGAACTTACTAGCATAGTTTGCTTCATATGAGATATAGGCAAATTGTACTTGGCAACATACTTTGACGAGATGAATGAATGAGATGCTCCCGAATCAAATAAAACAGTCGCGAGGTTGGAGTTGGCGAGAAACATACCAATCACGACGTCATCAGCTTGCTGGGCTTCCTCAGTAGAGACATGATTCACATTGCCACGAGCAAAATTCTACTGTCCACGGTTGTCTTGCGGTGCTCCCCCATTTGGTCGCGGGTTATTTGGCCTTGGTGCATTGTTCATAGGTCCATAGTTTCTTCTGGGACATTGACTTGCAAAGTGCCCGGGTTCTCCACACACATAGCATTTCTTACCGCCCGTAGCATTGGGGAAATTTGGGCGCAACTAGTTTTGAGCATTTGCCGTCATGTTAGGACGCGGCGCAGGTGGCACAGGATAGCGAGGCGCTTGCATGGCGGGGCGTTGCTGCGGTGGCTGATTTGGGCGGGGCGGATAAGCAGCGCGGTATGCAGGAGCAGATGGGTTGTAGTGTGGTGCAGTAGGTGGTGCATAGCGGGGGCGAACATTGCTTCCTTGCTGCGGTCCATGATGTGGCATCTTCCTCTTGTTGTCCTGCTCCATCTCACGAATCTTGTTCTCAACCACAATAGCCTTGTCAACCAGCTTTTGGAAGTTTGGATAATCAGTATTGAGCAACTGGACTTGAATTTCATTGTTGAGACCCCTCATAAACAAATACTGCTTCCTACTATCAGTTTTGATGTCTTCTGGAGCATATCTTGATAATTGAGTGAATTTGTTGAGATACTCACTCACGCTCATCCTTCCTTGCCTGAGATTTTCAAAATCTTGTCTTCTCAGTATCATAACTCCTTCAGGTACATAGTGGGAACGGAAACTCTGCTTAAACTCAGCCCAAGTGATTGCCTCCTGATTATCATGAGCATTGCAAAGAGCTTCCCACCAGTCGGCGGCTGCTCCAACTAGTTGATGTGATGCAAAGAGAACCTTCTCCCTATCAGTGCACTGGACAATAGCAAGTTTCTTCTCGACGGACTTCAGCCAATCATCAGCTTCCATTGGGTCTGCAGCTTGTGCAAAGGTAGGTGGTCTGGTCCTCATGAACTCTCCCAATCGGTTATGAGGAGGCAGGGGTGGCGGTGGAGGTATATGAGGCTGATTGTTGTTATTGCCAGCCTGCAGCTGTCCTATAGTTTGTATCATGGTCTGCATGAGCTGGTTCTGCATAGCTAACAGTTGTTCAATATTTATAGCTCCATGAGCATGTCCCTGGTTGTTCTGAGGTACTTCATTGCACTCCTCCTCATCGTTGGCATCCCTCTGGTTACGAGTTCTCACCATCTGTTGGCGAAAGAAGGGTGGGGACGGAAGGATTTAGAATTTGGAAAGAACGTCCCAACTATATGCATCAAGGTATGTGACACTAAATAATCCTTTATTAATATAGACCTATATGAGGATGTGGACAAGTGTCGAAGCATCCCACAACTCTCTACTAAGCACACAAGCACTCAAACAAGCACCAAATAAAATTGACAAAGATCCTAAAAGAAGTAACACAACTCAAGGTCACACAAGTATGTCTACGTCGCTCTTATTTAACTAATGGGGGTGTGCCTATCCTTGAGTCGTGGCATAGGTCGAGGACTACTCGTCGTCAAGCGGGAACTCCTCTAGGTCCTCGTCGTCGTCGTCGTCGTCGTCGGGGTCCTCGGGGTCCTGTGGTGGTGAGGCAGCAGGCGGCGGTGGTGCGGTAGACGCCACACTGGAAGGCTCCTCGTCAGAGGACTCCTTAGAAGATGACTCACGCTGGCCGTTGCGACGGTCTGGAGAGTCTGGGGTCCACGTCGGGGTGTCGGACGCATAGTCGTCCGGGTCCTCGTCAGTGATCCGACGATACCTCCTGATTATCGCCTCGTGGCGCTGGGCGAGGTCACGTCCATCCTGAATCTCCTGCTGCGCCCTCTGAAGTCGGGCACTGAGCTGGGCCACGTCGTCAACAGTCTGACGAGACTGCGGGAGGTCCAGGGGTCCCTCCACGTGCCTGGAGACGAAGCTCGCAGTGCCACTGGGACGCTGCGGAATGAAGGCGTGCACCGTGTCCTTCAGACGGAAACGGCGGGCGTGACTCCAAAAGGTGGTTGCTTCCTAGCTAGCATCCTGCTCCGCAGATCGGCGGGAGCTCCTCCAAGCAGGACTGCTGTGGGTCTTCACCAACTCATCATCATAGTAGATATAGATCTTGCAGCTCCACTCCTTCCTGCCGGGGCGCTGCACTCCAGTGGTGTGGTAGGAGAGCGAGAGGCTGTGGTGACGGTAGCCAGCCTCACGGAGTAGGGCACGGAGACGATGTCGCAGTTGTCCTGCGGCTCTGCCGTCAGAACGGATCACCACGGGGTGACGGTGGTCGACGGCTGGAGAGCGACTGGCCAACCTACGCGGGGCCACAATTCCACCGGTCGACTTACGGGGGATTGTCTTGGTGCGGGCCATCTATAGAAAACAAGAATACATTAGAGGAAAAAAATAACTAAATACAAATCTGAAAATTTCAGCAGCCTAAATGGCGGAAAAAGAGCGGTGCAGCGGTTCCAAAAGAACGAAAAAAATAGAGAGAAAAAATACAGCAACCAACACAATAATTTTACCCACACATAACAGCAGCAAAACACACTTTTTTCGCGAAAATTTAAGCAGCAAAACAGCAGCACTTAATATTGCTCACTTCTGAAAATTTTTATCAAAAAACACAGCAGCGATCAATACTTTTTGCGGCTGAAAATAAGAGAACAAAACAGCAGCAAAAATTTTCGAAAATAGCAGATTAGAAGAGTGTTCCTAAGTGCTCTAGAGTGTCCATTCTACATAGATTGCGTCCTACGGTCAACGCGGCTCTGATACCAATTTGTGACACCCGGTTCCGAATATGAACCAAGCGTAACGCACATGTGTGCCCAGGAAGTTCATCACACATATATTGTTGCATCACAAACGATATACAGAATTTAACCACGTCTTAACTATTAAATAAGTACTTTATTACAATCATCCAATAATTCACGAATGATAAAACTCTAAATAATGCAGCGGAAAATAAGCTAAGCAGCACGACTCCAATCCACAGGCAATTGACGGCGGTACGCAACCTAGTACTCCACGTGATCCTCAGGGTACTCCCAATTGTCTCCAGTAGCTGTTGGGGGGGATTGCAAGGGTGAGTACATGTCGTACTCAGCAAGTGTGGAAAGTATGACATGTGGCTAATTCAAATGACGAATGTAATAATGGCTAAGTGCTAAAAAGTACAGTAAAACATTTGAAAAGCATTATACTATGTCTATGTGAAACAATCCCATCATAACCATCATATTAACAAAATATAAACCATATCCAATTATTGCCAACATCACCATTATCCATGTCCAATTACCATAACTCAAATTCATATCCATGACCATAATCCATAAACCATAACCATTACCAACCCATAACCATAAACCAACCATAACCAACCCAAACCATAACCATCCCAAATCCCAATTTCCAACTTTAATCATGTAGGTCATCCAGGCGCTCATAACCGGGAGCACGGCTATCATGATAGTTTTTAACACTCTGCAGAGTTTGTACCACTTTACCCACATGTTTGTGATTTCATCACCTTTCGATGACTAAGAAACCTCCATTATGCCATCTCACACTTCCGTAGGTGTGTGGCCAAGAGATCACAAAATAGCCTTTCAAAAGGGACTACTAGTATGTACAGGCCCACTAAGGTTTCACCGGCAGGCTTGAATCTCTATTCTCCCACCCACGGGCCCCCTCGTGTGCCATGCGGATCCCAGGGCAGTCCTCCTCGACTCCCATTCCCCGCGCCATCCAATGGTCCATACAATACTAGCAGCGCTCCTAATTATTCAGCTACGCCGCACCCATACTTGGCCTTGTGGTGGCACTGTTGACCTGGCATATTCTCGCATGAACCGGTCCTTAGATCTAAAGCAAGCAACCACCACATCATCTAACCCATCCACAAAACCATGCTTGCTTAGATCACCCATCGTATTGACCAGTTCACATTAACCATAATATCATTGATGCATAACTAATTGTGTAGTGTTGTTTGCCATCCCAATTAATTAAGCGAAGCAAAAAGGTAAAAACTCTTCCCGACTCTCTACCATAAATTCCAGGTGACAAGGGTGGTCAAACAAAACTAGTAAACTTCCTACCATAGGATTCCCATCAATTTGACACAAGCATGCAAGCTCGCAAACAAAACATTTAATAAAACAGGATCAATATGCTTCAAGGACACTTGCCTTGCTCCGACGGATGGGGTTGCTCAAGCGCTTCAAAGTCTTGATTTTGGAAATCCTCGTATGCGGCCTCTTGAGCACGTTCCTCTACGCGTGATCATACATACAAGAAAACATATACAATCAACATAATGCACACAAAATAATCAACATGCAATGACATGTATCCATGCACAATTCAATAATTAATTTACTACAGTTGTTTAATAATTAGATGCAACTAGTTCATACTTGTTCATATGAGTTTACAGGGGTTTTAGCGGGGATTAATGCTGCTGAAAATAAAAAGATGACACAACTACGATCAAATTACGCCTATTAGGTTCACTATGATCGCTAAAATTCGCATCGGGAACATGGCCTACCGTAGATGCGATGGCTTCAATGATCGCGGGATGGGGACGATGCGTAGACGAAGTAGATGCGTCCTCCGGCGGCACGACGACAGCGGCGCGATGGCGACTTCGATCTCCGGCGAACGGTGGTGTCCTCCTCTTTTTCTTCCTCTTCTTCCCCTTCTTTTTCTCCTTTTTCCTCCCTGGTCGCAGCCCTCTGGTCCCTGGTGCTTTATTTTCCGGCGGCTAGGTTTTTTCCCTGGTAGCTCTGGCGTCGGGATCGTGAGGCCTTCGGGGCCTTTTTATAGGCGCGGCGGGAGGGGCGATCGGGAGTCCGGCTCGGTACGGGAGCGCGGTCGCGGGAGGCGGGGTCGGACGCGGGGCGGGCGGCCGAGCCGGGCGGGAGCGCGTGCGGGGCGTGCGGGGTGGCGTGGCCAGCGGGGCCCAGGCGGGCGCGCGCGGTACGCGGGAGCCGGACGCGGGGGCAGGGTCGCGCGCTGCGGCCTCAGGCGCTGCGGCCTCGGGCGCGGGGCCGGCCGAGCGGCTGGCGGGGCGTGGGCCCCGGGCAGCGGTGCGGGCGCGCTCGGTGGGGCGGGGCTGGCGGCTCGGCCGCTGGCCAGCAGCCCCCTTTTTTTTTCTTTTTTTTACTTTCTTTATTATATAATTTATTATATATATATTTTTATATATATATTATTATTTATATTATATATATGTTATTTATTATTTATTATAATATATACTATTAATATTAATATTTTATTTATTTTTTTATATATTGTTATATATATTATTTATATATATATTTATATATATTTTTATTATTATTATTTTTATACTTATTCTCTATTGCAAATTTTAGGCTATAACTATTATTTTCTTTTCCTTCTTTTGCTACACATATTAGTATATGCATGTTTTATTATTTTTCTCTTATTCTACTAGTGTTTAATGCATGATCATGTATGCAATGCATGATGCGAAAATTTAGGGTGTTACACTGGCGCCTCCCACAGGGACCACCGGCGTTACTTCTACGAGCTCCGGCGCCCCCAAGGGGGTCGTCAGCGTCACTTCTCCAAGCTTCAGCGCCCCCAAGGGGGCCGCTGACGTCACTTCTCCAAGTTTCAACACCCCCAAGGGTGTCGCTGGTGTCACTTCTCCGAGCTCTGGCGCCCCTTGAGGGGGTCCGCCGGCGTCACTTTTAAAAGACAAGATAAAAGCCCCACCTACGGGATCGTCATTTCCCTTGAGGTGGGACCGGGGGCCACTGTCGGTACCCTCAAGACCGGGTACCCCCGCATACAACAAGAAGCTCCGGACCCCTCCTCCCTGCCAAGGAGGGTTTCGGAGCTTCCACGCGTCATACAGCTCCGGGCCCTTGCTCCTGCTGAGGATGGCTCCAGAGCTGCCACGCGTCCTTCGACTCCGGGCCCTTGCTCCCACCGAGGAGGGCTCCAGAGCTAGAGAGTGTCCCACGGCCTGCAATGAGTCGTGGACCCCAAAGACTCAAGGGTGGTGCATCCTGTACAGTCACGCATTAAAGGTACGCGCCTTCCCCAGGCGCACGTTGCAGCGCACGCCCCGGACAGAGACCTCTATGACCAATCGCATCATAGTGAAGGCGCTGCAGGCCTATCCCACTTGGCCAAGTGGGTAGATTGCGGCAATAAGACATGCCGATGGGGCATCCCCTGCCAATGTCAGCAACGGCGCATGGGCTACTGGCGACGTAGGCAGCAAGACAACGAGTCTTGAAGTCCGCGGTCAGAGCAAGCTTACAGAAGAAGCCTTAGATCTTTAGGATAAGATCGCCCCGGGACCAACTGTCGGGCCCTGGGACCCCACTTGTAAGGCGTTCGGCCTTGTCTATAAAAGGCTCGGACCACCACCGATACCGAACACCAGACTCAGAATCCACGATACACACACACACACACTCATACACACTCACCAGCAATACAATCCACTGTGGAGTAGGGTGTTATGCTCCTTGCGTCTCGCACAACGTAAAAACCACTGTGTCTCATACTCTTACGCTAGAACACTAGTTTGAGGCCTAAGCCCCGCCGAACAAGAACCTCCGCGGACTGCTCCTTAGCAGATCCAGGAGAAGTGTCGCATTAACACTTCGACAGTTTTGTTATCACTTACTTCTAATTGCTTTTAAAGATACTGGGTGATCAATTGATAATCTAAGAAATAAAGTTCTAAAGTGATTAAAAACTTCATTCTTAGATGCCATAAAGTAAACCCAAGAGTATCTAGAATAATCATCAACAATCACAAGAACATACCATTTGCCTCCAAAGGATTGAACACGTGAAGGTCCTATGGTGTCAAGGTGCAAAAGTTGACCCGGTTCAGTTGTCATGATCATTGTGAGAGGAGTATGTGAACCTGCAACCATCTTAGCATGTCTACAAGAAGATCACACAATTTATTTGTCCCCTTTAAGCTTAGACAGCCCACGTATGCGATCAAGAGCACTAACACGCGTTAGATGATCAAAGCCTACGTGACCAAGTCTACGATGCCAAAAAATATAAGTCCTTTGAATCATTAGCAACTAGACACCTATGCTTAGAGGAAGACTGAATGTAGGCCTAGAGGGGGGTGAATAGGCCTTTTTGAAATTTCTCGGTTCCTGTAGCACTTCAACAACAAGGTCAAAACCAGATATATCGGACTAGTCCGGTAAAGTGCGGACTAGTCCGGATTTCACGGGCTAGGTTGATCAAGTTAGGTCAATTTGATTGTTTCGTTGACGTTTGCAGCGGAAATATAAACTTTAATAACAGTTCAATAGTTGTATGTCAAGTTCTATTGCAAGTATGATTCTTGTTCAACTATTTAACTTGAATTCAACAAAATGAATCAAACCCTAGATAATGTTGATCAACTAGAATGATGAACACAAACGAACAAGACACAAGATTTATCCCGTGGTTCGGTTACCACGAAGGCAACCTACGTCCACGTTGAGGAGCCCACAAAAGGACCGGGTCTTCACCAACCCTTCCCTCGTCGGATCGCCACGAAGGCCAATCCTCTTCCACTAATCACACAGGGGTAAATCACCAAGTTGAAGGGGCGATCTCACAAGTTGAGAGCTCCCTTGATTACAAGTTTCAAGACCACCAACAACACACTTCGAAATATACAAATTGAGATACAAGAGTGTGTTAGAGATTCAAACCAAGAGCTCAATCGTGTGCCAAGTGCCCTCTCCAATGATCTACAAGTGATCTTCAATGGATTGATCAATTTTTCACTTAGTTTCGTGGAGAGAGGTAGTTTTTGAGTCTCTTGGGAGGTGTGACGGCGCTAGGGTTCGAGAGAGGTGAAAGTGGGCCGTGCACCTCTATTTATATGGCGTTTCTAAAAGTGACCGTTAGGGTTCAGAAAGATCGGACTAGTCCGTGGTGGTCACCGGACTAGTCCGGTGTGCTGTGTGTAGCAAACCCTAAGTGTCCAGGAATATCGGACTAGTCCGGTTGAAAACGGACTTGTCCGATTTCGCTACTGGAAAGCTTCGGACTAGTCTGATTGCCATCGGACTTGTCCGGACAAATGAAACCCTAAGTGTTTGGGATGACAAGTCCGCACTTGGAGGACTTGTCCGATTTAGATCAGTGTGTATATCGGACTAGTCCGTGTAGACACCGGACTTGTCCGAAGTGGATCAGAATGAATATCGGACTAGTCCGGGTCACAACGGACTTGTCCGATTTTGTGTGACTTGTGCATTGTGTTAAGGACTAGTCCGCATTGGAGAGGACTAGTCCGAAGTGGATCAGAAAGATATCGGACTAGTCCGGCTGATATCGGACTAGTCCGGTCCTGTATAGCTTTGTGCATTGTGTGTGTGTGATTAAATGAGATTGAGCTCTTGGGTGTGTTTCCTTAACACACTCCATACATACTAAACTACTAATTTCTTCTCCTTGAGCTCAAATTCATTTTCCTTCTCAATTTCCCTCTTTTTGGCACTTTGCTCATTTTTCATCATTTTCCTGCATTCATCTCAACAAAAGGATTAGGATCCCAATTGCTTGTCATAAATCATCCAAAACCCACAAGGGAGTCCTAGATGCACTTTCAATCTCCCCCTTTCTGGTGATTGATGACAACCAATTGAGATTTCACAAAATGAGGTATAAAATGAGATTTTCATAAAGTATGCACATATGACTCAAAAATACATCAAGCAACAAGATAATTATTCATGTGTGCATTCTTTATGGTGGGATGCATATAAGAGCATGAATGCATTAAGAATGACAGAATTTGCATTGATCAACTAATATCAAGTGAATATGGTATTTGAGGAGCAAAAATTCAGATTTCATCACACACTTGCAAATTAATTGAGCAATTTAACACAGGACCAAACATGATATGAAAATAGTGTTAAACAAATACAATCACAATTAAGAATACATAGAGAGCTCTCTCCTCGCATCCTATTCAGCTAAAGCTAAGACTAGAGACTCCCCCTCAATCTCTCCCCCTTTGGCATCAAGACACCAAAAAGAGAGAGAGGAAGGTCCTAGGGCTTCACTCTTCGTTGTCAGTCCTCTCGTCGTCTTCATCGTCTTCATCGCTTTCCGCTTGACGAGGTTGAGAGGGAGGAGGAGGAGCGGAGCTGCTCGAGCCCCCAATGCCAGAATAGGCAAGCTCGGAGGGAGTCAAGGGGCTGAGCTCGGTGATGTCCGGATCAGAATCTTCAGAAAGTACTGGAGATCCAATTGGGTTGATCTCCAGCTTCTCACTCAGCTGCTTCACATTGGCTTTTATGTACCTCATGTTCTCCTTCCTCTTCTGATTTAGCTTGTGAAGCTTCACTTCAGTTTTCTTGCATGAGGAGAAAATTGCAGCCAAGTACTTGAGGATCCCACTGGCGGATCCTTTCTGAGGGGCTTCCCTGGAGGGAGGAGGAGCCCTAGCAGCTTCTTCTTGCCGTGCTGGTGCCTCGGGGCTTGAGGCCGGCGATGGAGCAGCCTGGACACTCACAGGCTGAGGCTTCTGAGGCCTCAGAGGAGTGTGCTCCACATCCTTCACGAACTCAATACCTGTGACTTTCTCAATCATAAACATCAGGTAGGGAGCATAGCCACAGGACCGGTTGGGGGTGCTTGAGATGTTGACCATATCGTTCCAAATGTAATCTGCAACATCAAACTGTCTCCTCTTGCTTATGACCCTCATTAGAGTCCGGAGGTAGCCCTGTACACTCCCTGCATCCCCATCCTTGGGGGCAATGGTCTTCCGGAGAACTCTGTTCAGGACCACAAAGAAGGGCTTCATGTTCTTTGTGGAGGGAGGAACATACTTAGAGTTGGGCTCATACATGAACTTCATTCCGTCCCTCTCAATGACCCCTATGTTGTGGATGATTAGGTGGTCATTTCCAGCAGAGTCTAAGTGGAGCAGGTTTGCAAAATCCTCCTGAGTGATGGAGTACTTGGATCCATGGGTCATCCAAGTCACACTTTCTTCATCTTCACTCGAGAAGTGGCACGTTGCATAGAATTGTGCAATCACTTCATCATTCCAATTGTGTCTGAAGGCAAATAGATCCTTCAGCCCATGCCTCTCAGCTGCTGCAATGACTTCATCAAAAGCTGAGCACTTTTTCTTCTCTAGGTAGGCCCAGTCAATCCACTGACTGCGCACCACCGGAGTATTCATTGGCAGGTAGACCAGCCTATAAAAATCTGCATGGAAGTTTTTCCAAAACCTTCCATCAGCTGCCTGCTTTGGCCTCCCATAGCAATCAATGCTCCTAAGCTTCACTGCCACATCACTGCCTTTCCCATTGAATCTCTCTTCATTGGGGTCCCGGACCCCTTCCCTGGGAGCGTGTAGCTTCAAGGGCCCAATTGGCCCCGTTGCTACTCCCTTGCCTTTTCCTTTTGCTTGGCGAAGGCCGCTTGTAGACGGAGCAGCCTTCGAGGCAGGCTTCTTGGCACAGACCTTCCTCCGAAACCTGGGGAGGGGAAGTAGCAGGCTCGGAAGGTATTTCTTGGCGTTTCTTGCCAAGACCCGCCGAGGACCGAGATGCCACCTCGTGGTCCAACTCGGCCTCAAAGTCGGAGATTTGGTTGTCGGAGCTCGACATGATCTGAGAATAAATGAGCAAGAAAAATGACAAGTTATGCAAGGCATAGGTGAGACATGATAGTTATGGATGGCATTAGGGAATTAAGGAAGTAGGTTTTGGTTCAGAAACATCGGACTTATCCGGTGCCTTGGCACGGACTAGTCTGGGGTACCGGACTTGTCCGTGCCTGGACCGGACTAGTCCGGTGTTCATCCGCAAAAACCTAACAGATTGAACTGGACACAGTCCCTAATGCAATTCTAGTCTAGCATACACGTAGTACATCAGATAAACATGTAACTAGTGCAGGATGCTAGGCCAAACGATCAATTATTGAGAAAATACGATTTCTAGGGTTTTGAAGGTTTTTACCGAAGAAATCGTTGGAGACTTGAAGTGTTGGGGGTTTGAGGCCGGACTTGTCCGGTGGAATCAATCCCCAAGTCTTCAAGCTTGATCTCCGCCCAAACTTTTGGCTTTTCGACGGAGGACGCAAGAGATTGCTTTGGGAGCTCGAGCGCAAGAGAGAGAAAGGCGTGAGCAAATGTGGGGATGAGTGGATTAGGGTTTGGTGGCGGCTAGGGTTATGGACACAAAAAATCGGACAAGTCCGGACTCGACCGGACTAGTCCGAAGTCATCCAGAGACCTATATCGGACTAGTCCGTGGTCTGTCGAACTAGTCCGGCCTAACCGGCACTCTGCAGACTAGTCTGCATGGGCGGACTAGTCTGGATAACCACGGACTAGTCTGTGGTTACCAGGAAAGAATTGCATAGCCCATTCATATATATTTGAAGGTTCAATAATAGAGAATAGAGAGGCAAAACAATTCAAGCAATCTTGATAAATTTGACCAGTAAGCATACAACAATCATACAATGATCAAAATTCACCAAGATCTAATAATTGACATAGTTTTTCGAGAGAAAATGGGGAGGGGTAATTTTCACAAATCAATCAACATTTTGAAGTAAGCATACAGGTATGCAACTTTTCAAGCCACACTCCGAGAATCAAGAATATTTAGCTCATTTCGGAGTTCGCAAAAACGCTTTTCATCAAGTGGCTTGGTGAATATGTCGGCCAATTGTTTTTGGGTGTTGACATGAGAGATGGATATGTCTCCTTTCATGGAATGGTCTCTCAAGAAATGGTGTCTTATGTCAATGTGTTTAGTCCTAGAGTGCTCAACTGGATTGTGGGCTATTTTAATGGCACTCTCATTATCACAAAGGAGAGGAATACGGTTCATATTGTAACCGTAATCCCTTAGAGTTTGTCGCATCCAAAGGAGTTGTGCACAACAACTCCCGGCTGCAACATACTCCGCTTCGGCTGTGGATAATGCAATGGAATTCTGTTTCTTGGATGACCAAGAAACAAAGGATCTTCCTAGGAATTGGCATGTGCCAGAGGTGCTTTTTCTATCAACTTTGCACCCGGCATATTCTGCATCGGAGTAACCGATGAGATTGAATTTGGATCCTTTTGGGTACCACAGACCAAGGTTGGGTGTATGAACTAAATATCTCAAGATTCTTTTTACGGCTGTCAAATGACATTCCTTAGGGTTGGCTTGAAATCTTGCACACAAACATACACTCAACATAATATCTGGCCTAGATGCACATAAGTAAAGTAAAGATCCAATCATGGAGCGATATACCTTTTGGTCGACGCTCGGTCCATCTTCACTGAGATCCAAGTGGCCATTCGTAGCCATGGGAGTCTTTATGGGCTTTGCCTTGTCCATGCCAAACTTCTTGAGTATGTCCTGCGTGTACTTGGTTTGGCTTATGAATGTTCCCTCCTTTTGTTGCCGCACTTGGAATCCCAAGAAGTACTTCAATTCTCCCATCATTGACATTTCAAACCTGTCTGTCATAATTCTACTAAATTCTTCACAGAAAGATTGGTTAGTTGACCCAAAAATTATGTCATCAACATAGATTTGGCAAATAAAAAGATCATTATCCAGATTTTTTGTGAATAATGTATAGTCTACTTTGCCAATTTGAAAACCATTATCAATTAAAAAATCTCTAAGACACTCATACCAAGCTCTAGGAGCTTGTTTGAGGCCATAGAGAGCCTTACGCAGTTTATACACGTGGTCGGGGAACTCTTCGTCTTCAAACCCAGGTGGTTGCTCCACGTACACCTCCTCCTTGATCGGTCCGTTGAGGAAGGCGCTTTTCACGTCCATTTGATACAGCTTGAAATCATGGTGGGTAGCATATGCAAGTAATATTCTAATTGATTCAAGCCTAGCTACTGGAGCAAAGGTTTCATCGAAATCCAAACCTTCGACTTGTGAGTAACCTTTGGCCACAAGTCGTGCCTTGTTTCTTGTCACCACTCCGTGTTTGTCTTGCTTGTTGCGGAAGACCCACTTGGTGCCCACAATATTTGCATTGGGTCTTTCCACAAGTTCCCAAACTTCGTTTCTCTTGAAATTGTTCAACTCTTCTTGCATTGCCACCACCCAGTCCGGATCCTTCAATGCATCCTCAGTCCTGCAGGGTTCCAAAAAGGAGACAAACGAGTAATGTTCACAGAAATTTGCTATACGAGATCTAGTGGTTACTCCCTTTTGGATGTCGCCAATGATGTTGTCGATTGGATGATCCCTTTGAATGCATTGGTGTACTCTTGGGTGTGGCACTTGGGGGGTCGTATGTTGGTGATCATCTTCTTCTCCCCCTGAGTTGTTGTCCTCGTTGATTTGTTGATCATGTTCATATTCCTGTGATTGATCTTGTATCGAGGCTCCCCCTTGATTGTTGATCTCCTCTTGTGGTTCACTTTCCTCTTGTATTTGTGACGATGACTCTTGTGGTCGTACTTCGCCTAGAGCCATCCTCTTCAATGCTTGATAGGGGGCTTCCTCTTTGCCTAATTCACATTGATCAACTTGCTCCTTTTGGGAGCCATTAGTTTCATCGAACACTACGTCACGTGCCACTTCAACAAGTCCGGAGGCCTTGTTGAAAACACGATAGGCGTAAGTGTTCGAATCATAACCAAGCAAGAAACCTTCATCGGACTTCGAAGCGAACTTTGAAGTCATGGGCTTCTTGTTCAAAATATAGCAAGGAGAACCGAAAACTCGAAAATATGAAATGTTCGGTTTGTTACCGGTGAGTAGCTCATAGGGGGTCTTCTTTAGTAGTCGATGAAGGTAGAGTCGATTTGTGGCATGGCAAGCGGTGTTGATTGCTTCCGCCCAAAATCGATCCGAAGTCTTGTATTCATCAAGCATTGTTCTTGCCATCTCTATGAGTGTTCGGTTCTTCCTTTCGGCAACTCCGTTTTGTTGTGGAGAGTATGGTGCTGAGAATTCATGCTTGATTCCTTCCTCATCAAGGTACTCCTCCACTTGTATGTTCTTGAACTCCGTGCCGTTGTCACTCCGAATACTCTTGATTGATAGTGAGAACTCGTTTTGCGCTCGCTTGAAGAATTTCTTGAGTGTTCCTTGTGTTTCTGACTTGTCATGCAAAAAGAACACCCAAGTGAAGCGGGAAAAATCATCAATAATAACTAAACCGTATTTATTACCGCCGATGCTTATGTAAGAAATTGGACCAAACAAGTCCATATGAAGTAGTTCGAGCGGTCTTGTCATGGTCATGATGTTCTTCGCGGGATGCTGTGCTCCAACTTGCTTCCCTGCTTGGCACGCGCTACAAGGCCTGTCTTTCTCAAACACAACATCTTTCAAACCTCGAATGTGATCGCCCTTGAGGAGTTTTTGAAGGTTCCTCATACCAACATGTGCCAGCCGTCTATGCCACAGCCAACCCATGTTGGTCTTTGCAATCAAGCATGTGTCGAGTTCGGCTTTATTCTTGTTGAAGTCAACAAGGTAAAGCTTTCCCTTCAACATACCCTTGAATGCAACAGAACCATCACTTCTCCTTGAGACAGTCACACCCTTGTTAGTGAACAGGCAATTATAACCTTTGTCACATAATTGATATATGGACAGCAGGTTATAATCTAAAGATTCAACGTGTAAAACATGCGAAAGAGTATGTTCAGAGGATATTGCTATTTTACCGGTACCGAGGACCCTTCCTTGACTGTTATCCCCAAAGTAGATGCCTTCGTTTGGGTCCTTGTTCACTTCATACTCCACAAACATCCTCCTTTCTTTGGTCATGTGGTTGGTGCATCCACTGTCTAGCACCCATTTGGATCCACCGGAGGAGTAGGCCTGCAAAAACAAATTACGCCTTGGTTTTAGGTACCCAAGCTTGCTTGGGTCCTTGGAGGTTAGTAACAATACATTTGGGCACCCACACATGGGATTTTGTGTTCCCATGGCGTGGCCCAGCATAATAAGCATACACTTTACCAACATTATTTTTCATTAATACATAAGAAGCATCAAAGGTTTTAAACAAGAGTTGCTGTTGATTATGGGTCGGACTAGTCTGTGTGACCGGACTTGTCCGGATGACCGGACTTGTCCGGACCACAACCGGACTAGTCCGGTTTTCATGAGAGTTCAGGTTTTTAGTTTTTGAGTTACCAGGTTGTGAGGGTCCTCCCTTCACAAAGGTAATCCTTCCCTTGTTATTCTTATGATTTCCAGCTCTTTGCTTTCCATCATAAGAGTAACCAATGCCATACTTGACATTTGGAGGTCTTTGGACCAAATATGCACTACGTGCATAGTTGATCCTCTCCTTGTCGAATATTACACATTGGGTAGGATTTTTGTCCTTTGTGGAGGTAGAATTTTCCTTCAACCTGGTGTTAATTTTATCACATTTGCAAATATGAGCGATATTAGTTGAAGTGGGTTGAGAAGGTAGGCTTGAAGAGGAGGAAGGTTCACTAAGCTTGAGTGACTCAACCTGCACTTCAAGGATCTTGTTGACCTTGATTAGGTCATCAAGTTGATCCTTGATTGCAACGTTTGAGTTGGTTAACTCCAAGCAAGTTTTCTTGCTTGAAGCTAGCTCAAGCTCTAGTGAGTGGTTTCTCTCCTTTTCAAGAGCTAGAAGATTGTCAAGTTCGGCATGCTTCTCCTTTTGGGAGATAATCATGTCTTCTTGACGATCAATTAGCTCTTCCTTCTCAACAAGTTGGTTAAGCAAGAATTTCATTTTAGCAGCAGTTTTTCTATCTAAACCAATTAGCATATCTTCGTCATCACTATCTAGATCATCATCACTTGAGTAAGAATGCAAGGAAGGAGTTTTGATGTTTACCTTGCGTTTACCTTCCTTAGCCATGAGGCAAGTTCCATTTGCCTTCTTTGCACCGAGCGTGGGGAAGAGTGTGGGTTTCTTGGACATGCTTTCAATGGCTATGCTAGCCATTTCTTCTTCATCGGACGATGAGGAATCATCGTTTGAGTCCCACTCCTTTCCGATGTGTGCTTGTTCAGCTTGTTTCTTCTTCTTGAAGAATTTCTTCGGTTGAGGCTTGGACTCTTTATTCTTCTTCTTGTTGTCCTCATACGGGCAATCGACTATAAAGTGATTGTACTCACCACAATTATAGCATGCCCGCCTCATCTTCGGCTTTGTCTTCTCCTTGTATTTTCCTTCACTCGATTTTGTTCCTTGTCTTTTCTTCATAATTCTTTTGAACTTCTTCATGAACAAAATCATATCTTCTTCGTCCAGCTCGCTGCTTTCATCATCGCTGTCCTCCTCAAGCTGTGCTTCTCTTGCTTCTTTGGATAGAGGCTTGAGTGAGGACTTTAGGGCAACTCCCTTCTTCTTGGCTGATGTGAGGTCGGCTATTTCTTTTACGTGCTTGGCTTGCTTCTCCATCATCTCAAAGTTGATGATTTTGCCAAGCAGTTCATCCGGAGTCATTTTCTTGTACCCGAGACTTTCTCGGATCATAGAGCAAAGTGTGACACTGCGAGGCATAAAGGCTCTAAGGATGAGCTTTACAACCTCGTGGTCATTCCACTTTTTGCTCCCATATGATCGAACCTTGTTCACAAGAGTCTTCAGTCTGTTGTACATGTCCTGGGGAGACTCATCTTCCTCAATCGCGAACCTTCCTAGTTCGCCTTCAATCATTTCAATCTTTGCCTCCCGCACATGCCGGTCACCTTCATGTGCTGTCTGTAGTGTGTCCCAGATTTCTTTGTCAATTTCCAATCCGTCCACCTTTGTGAATTCATCTCGACTTAGAGATGAGGTGATAACGACTGCGGCTTGGGCATTCCTGTGGATGGCTTGCTCTTGACTTGGCGTGAGCTCTTCATCGTCATCAGGGATGTTTATTCCTGTGCACGCAATATGCCATAAACTTGGGTTAAGGGAAATCAAGTGCATCTTCATATTTTGCCTCCACATGGAGTAATCACTCCCATCGAAGTGTGGGGCTTTTCCGAGAGGAATAGATAGATAATGACTGCTGTTAGAATTTAAACGGTCATAATTAAAAGGATATCGGGAGTAGTCGGTGTGACTACTCCCCTTCTTCTTTTCTTCGACTTTAGATTTCCCTTTGGAAAGCGCTTTCTTTCTATGGAGTGCTTTCAGCTCCAATGTCTCCTCATCATCATCATCGAAGTCTTGAATGGCTTCGAGATACTTTTCAAGCTTTTGGTGCTTGTCATTGTTCATTTCTTCCTGGTTGTTGATTTTCTGGACTTCCTTCATGTCCGACATGATCTCTTCGAGTGGTTGCACTCTTTCTTGAAGAACCTGCTCTGATACCAATTGAATGTAGGCCTAGAGGGGGGTGAATAGGCCTTTTTGAAATTTCTCGGTTCCTGTAGCACTTCAACAACAAGGTCAAAACCAGATATATCGGACTAGTCCGGTAAAGTGCGGACTAGTCCGGATTTCACGGGCTAGGTTGATCAAGTTAGGTCAATTTGATTGTTTCGTTGATGTTTGCAGCGGAAATATAAACTTTAATAACAGTTCAATAGTTGTATGTCAAGTTCTATTGCAAGTATGATTCTTGTTCAACTATTTAACTTGAATTCAACAAAATGAATCAAACCCTAGATAATGTTGATCAACTAGAATGATGAACACAAACGAACAAGACACAAGATTTATCCCGTGGTTCGGTTACCACGAAGGCAACCTACGTCCACGTTGAGGAGCCCACAAAAGGACCGGGTCTTCACCAACCCTTCCCTCGTCGGATCGCCACGAATGCCAATCCTCTTCCACTAATCACACAGGGGTAAATCACCAAGTTGAAGGGGCGATCTCACAAGTTGAGAGCTCCCTTGATTACAAGTTTCAAGACCACCAACAACACACTTCGAAATATACAAATTGAGATACAAGAGTGTGTTGGAGATTCAAACCAAGAGCTCAATCGTGTGCCAAGTGCCCTCTCCAATGATCTACAAGTGATCTTCAATGGATTGATCAATTTTTCACTTAGTTTCGTGGAGAGAGGTAGTTTTTGAGTCTCTTGGGGGGTGTGACGGCGCTAGGGTTCGAGAGAGGTGAAAGTGGGCCGTGCACCTCTATTTATATGGGGTTTCTAAAAGTGACCGTTAGGGTTCAGAAAGATCGGACTAGTCCGTGGTGGTCACCGGACTAGTCCGGTGTGCTGTGTGTAGCAAACCCTAAGTGTCCAGGAATATCGGACTAGTCCGGTTGAAAACGGACTTGTCCGATTTCGCTACTGGAAAGCTTCGGACTAGTCCGATTGCCATCGGACTTGTTTGGACAAATGAAACCCTAAGTGTTTGGGATGACAAGTCCGCACTTGGAGGACTTGTCCGATTTAGATCACTGTGTATATCGGACTAGTCCGTGTAGACACCGGACTTGTCCGAAGTGGATCAGAATGAATATCGGACTAGTCCGAGTCACAACGGACTTGTCCGATTTTGTGTGACTTGTGCATTGTGTTAAGGACTAGTCCGCATTGGAGAGGACTAGTCCGAAGTGGATCAGAAAGATATCGGACTAGTCCGGCTGATATCGGACTAGTCCGGTCCTGTATAGCTTTGTGCATTGTGTGTGTGTGATTAAATGAGATTGAGCTCTTGGGTGTGTTTCCTTAACACACTCCATACATACTAAACTACTAATTTCTTCTCCTTGAGCTCAAATTCATTTTCCTTCTCAATTTCCCTCTTTTTGGCACTTTGCTCATTTTTCATCATTTTCCTGCATTCATCTCAACAAAAGGATTAGGATCCCAATTGCTTGTCATAAATCATCCAAAACCCACAAGGGAGTCCTAGATGCACTTTCAAAGACATATCAAAATCAGCTTTAAAAACTCTTCCAAATCGAGACATGTTAAAAATAAGCTCACTATTTGAATTTACAACTTTGCAGCAATTTTTAGTGAAAATAATTTTCAAATTTTCATATAGCAGATGTGAAACAGAAAGCAAGTTGTATTTCAAATTTTTAACAAGTGTCACATCCTTCAAAGTGTAGTGATCATTTACTCTAACCGAACCTGTCGGTACCCCTGCGCACAAGGAGAAAATGGCTAAGGACTCGGCCTCTACTTGGAGGCAGAGTCCAAGGCTGCCACGTCGTGGAGGGAAGGACCAGATCCTACCTCCCCGCCGGAGCGGGCTCCCGGGCTGCCATGTGGCCGGCAGGACCGGACCCGCGCCTCCTCGCCGAGGCGGGCTCCGGGGCTGCCACGTAGCCATTGGAACCCCCGGGACGAGGCACGTCTCCCCGCAGGGAAGGGCTCCGGAACTACCATGTGGCCCGCAGGGCTGAGCCTCCGCCCTTCCGCGGAGGTGGGCTCCGGAGGCGCCACGTGTCCTGTACAGCCGGGCGCTCGACTCCCCGCAGATGCAGGCTCCGGTGCGACCACGTGGCAGACGGCCAACTCAATGCGGTAGGAGGTCGCAGTAAAGGAAAGAGTGCGCTGCTCAAACAGGCATTAAGTACGCGCGCCTTCCCCAGGTAAAGCGGAGTCGCGCATGCGCAAGTCAAGGCTCCAGTGTCCTGTCTTGTCCAAGTAGCTAGTACAGACCCACGACGCAAGGCGAACGAGTAAGTCGCGAGGACAAGACGTACAGGACGTGCCCTGCCATCATCAACAACTATGTGTAGCCCTGGCGCACGACGCGGCGGGATGGTACATTGAAGCCCCTGACAAAGGGAAGTAGATAGCATTTAATCCTAGATCTTGTATAGGATTTGGCTCTCCCTGGGACCACCTGTCGGGCCCCGGGGCCCACCTTGTGACTGCAGAGTCCTTGGACTACAAAAGGACTCAGCAGGCGACCTTCACAGGGCATTGATCAGACCGATCAAAGCTCATACACGCTCAAGCAAGGCAATACACAAACACTCCCGTGGACGTAGGGTGTTACGCTCCGGCGGCCCGAACCACGTAAACCCTCTGCGTTCACCATCTCGCTGCGCTCAATCTCCTGGGACTAGCCCTCGTGAATCCAAAGAACCTCCGCGGGCTACTCTCTAAGCAGGTCCGTGGGAAGTGTTGTTTAAGACCTTCAACATTTGGCGTGCCAGGTAGGGGGGCTTTTCCCGGCAAAGATCTTCACCAGCAGCATGGTGAACGCCCATTCCAATGCTAGCTCCTCCAGGCCATGCTCGTTCCCGCATATTCTATGTCATATGCTAGGGCACTCTCTTCTTGTCTCGCGCCTAGTGTAGGTATGCAATCCTGCTGCTGGCGGGTCTGCTTGAGGTTCTTGTGATGTATTTGGGTTCTTTGGTTGTTTTCCTGCTCGGGAGCCCGTGGCGCCGAAAGGTCACTCCCCTGAAAAGCTAACGCCCGTGGGAGGTCCAAATGTACAGCCTGCTTAGCCTGGTCCTGCACCCTAAGCATGTACACTTTGCCTCTTCAGCGCTAACGGCTGAGTACAGGGGGCCTGACGGCACACACTCCTGAGCAGGGCGATAACCATAATCCGGATAACTTCGCACTGAATTACCCACGCACCGTAAGCCCGGCTCGGGACCGTAAGACATAACGATACTAAAACCAGGAAGGGAGTAACCGACGAGCAAAATTATTTAAATTATGCTTTAATTTTTTGCTTACTTTCGCATATCGTCTGATGTATGCCCGGTTACATTTCTTCTGTGTCGTCCTAGTTGGAGTTGTGCTATCCTGCTAAAGGCGGATCCGCATGAGGTACCTGTAATGTGTTTGGGGTCCGATGGTCGTTTTCTTGCTCGGGGTCCATGGTGTCAAATGGTTCTCACTCCTGAAAGGCTAACGCCGAGCTGGAGGTCCAGGGTGTGCAACTTGCTTAGCCTGGTTCCGTACCCTAAGCATACACACCTTGCCTCCCAGTGCTAACAGCTGAGTACAGGAGGTCGGACGACTCATGCCCTGAGCATGGCAGCGACCATACCCTGGATGTTGTCGCACCGAATTACCCGTGCCCCGTATCTTAGCTAAGGATCGTAAGCCATAACAAAACTAAAGAGCAGGGAAGTGGTGATCGACGAGCAAAATTACTTTTTGTTTACCGTGTGTGCAGGACATACAGGGAGCCGCCGCTTACGTTCTACACGTTTGTAGTAGGTGCCATCGATGCGTCTCCAAGCTCCAACGCCCCCCAAGGGGGCCGCCGACGTCACTTCTCCGAGCTCAGGCGCTCCCCAAGGGGGTCGTCGACGTCACTTCTCCGAGCTCTGGCGCCCCCAAGGGGGCCGCCAACATCACTTCTCCGAGCTCTGGCGCCCCCAAAGGGGGTCGCCGACGTCACTTCGAGCTCCGCCGCTCCCCAAGTGGGTCGTCGATGTCACTTCTCCAAGCTCCGACGCCCCCCGAGGGGGCCCGCTGGTGTCACTTTTACAAGACAAGATGAAGGCCCCACCCACGGGATCGTCATCTCTCCTGAGGTGGGCCCAGAGGCCACTGTCGGTACCCCGCAGACCGGGTACCCCCATGCACAAGGAGAAAATGGCTAAGGACTCAGCCTCTACTTGGAGGCAGAGTCCAAGGCTGCCACGTCGTGGAGGGAAGGACCAGATCCTACCTCCCCGCCGGGGCGAGCTCCCGGGCTGCCACGTGGCCGGCAGGACCGGACCCTCGCCTCCTCGCCGAGGCGGGCTCTGGGGCTGCCACGTAGCCATTGGAACCCCCGGGACCAAGCCCGTCTCCCCGCAGGGAAGGGCTTCGAAACTACCACGTGGCCCGCAAGGCTGAGCTTCCACCCTTCCGCGGAGGTGGGCCCCGGAGGCGCCATGTGGCATGTACGGCCGGGTGCTCGACTCCCCGCAGAGGCAGGCTCCGGTGCGACCATGTGGCGGACAACCAACTCAATGCGGTAGGAGGCCGCAGTAAAGGAAAGAGAGCGCTGCTCAAACGGGCATGAAGTACGCGCGCCTTCCCCAGGCAAAGCAGAGTAGCGCATGCGCAAGTCAAGGATCCAGTGTCCTGTCTTGTCCAAGTAGCCGGTACAGACCCACGATGCAAGGCGAACGAGTAAGCCGTGAGGACAAGACAGACGGGACGTGCCCTTCCATCATCAACAACTATGTGTAGCCCTGGCGCACGACACGGCGGGACGGCACATTGAAGCCCTTGACAAAGGGAAGTAGATAGCATTTGATCCTAGATCTTGTATAGGATTTGGCTCTCCCTCGGACCACCTGTCGGGCCCCGGGGCCCACCTTGTGACTGCAGAGTCATTGGACTATAAAAGGATCGGCAGGAAACCTTCACAGGGCATCGATCAGACCAATCAAAGCTCAATCACGCTCAAGCAAGGCAATACACAAACACTCCCGTGGACGTATGGTGTTATGCTCTGGCGGCCCGAACCACGTAAACCCTCTGTGTTCACCATCTCGCTGTGCTCAATCTTCTGGGACTAGCCCTCGTGAATCCAAAGAACCTCCGCGGACTGCTCTCTAAGCAGGTCTGGGGGAAGTGTTGTTTAATACCTTTGACAGAACCCTTAGCAATTATAGGTGTTGGAGAATTATTGGCAAAAGTAATTGTCGAAGGTCTTAAACGACACTTCCCCCGGACCTGCTTAGAGAGCAGCCCAAGGAGGTTCTTTGAATTCACGAGGGCTAGTCCCAGAAGATTGAGCGTACTGAGATGGTGAACACAGTGGGTTTACGTGGTTCGGGCCGCCAGAGCGTAACACCCTACGTCCACGGGAGTGTTTGTGTATTGCCTTGCTTGAGTGTGTATGAGCCTTAGTCTGATTTTCCGATCCCCCGTGAAGGTCGTTTGTCGAGTCCTTTTATAGCTCAAGGACTCTACAGTCACAAGGTGGGCCCCGGGCCCAACAGGTGGTCCCGGGGAGATCCAAATCCTATACAAGATCTAGGATTAAATGTTATCTACTTCCCTTTGTCAGGGGCATCAATGCGCCGTCCCGCCGCGTCGTGCACCAGGAATACACATAGTTGGTGATGATGGCGGTGCACGTCCCGCCCGTCTTGTCCTTGCGGCCCATTCGTCCGCCTTGCGGCGTGGGTCTGTACTGGCTACTTGGACAAGACAGGACACTGGAGCCTTGACTTACGCATGCGCGACTCCGCCTCGCCTGGGGATGGCGCGCGTACTTTAATGCCTGTTCGAGCAGCACACGCCTTCCTTTACTGCGGCGTCCTACCGCACTGAGTTGGCCGTCTGCCACGTGGTTGCGCCGGAGCCTGCCTCCGTGGGGAGTCGAGCACTCGATGGTAGAGGCCACGTGGTGCACCCGGAGCCCACCCCTGTGGAGGGGTGGAGGCTCAGCCCTGCAGGCCACGTGGTAGTTCTGGTGCCTTTCCCTGCGAGGAAGCGGGTCTGGCCCTGAGGTTCCGATTGGCCACGTGGCAGCCTCGGAGCCCACTTTAGTGGGGAGGCGAGGGTGCAGCTCTGTCGGCCACGCGGCAGCCCGGGAGCCCTCCCCGACGGAGAGGTAGGATCTGGTCCTTCCCTCCACGACGTGGCAGCCTCGGATTCGGCCTCTTAAGTAGAGGTCGGGTCCTTAGCCGTTTTCTCCTTATGCGCGGGGGTACCCGGTCCGCGAGGTACCGACAGTAACATTCTCTACACGTGACACAAAAGAGAGGAAGGAGAACCATTCTTTGTTACCGGTCATGTGGCGTGAGCAACCTGATTTCACAATCCAAATGTTCTCTTTTCTCAAGCATGTAACCTACATAGAAGAACAATACGTCGATGACTCAATACTGGGGTTAGTCAAACGTCATTTAGGAATCTAGTACTGAGTCACACAACATGCAGCAGGAAAAACACGCGAAAGCTGAGATAAAACAACAGGTTTATGAGTCAAAGGTTGAGATTTTTGTTCTTAACTACTGACCTATAAGGTGTTACTTGTGTAGCACAAAAATCAGTAGCTCCGGAGGCAAAAACAGAAGGTACGGAGGTAAACTTTGAATGTTTTTGACTCATAATAGCAGGTTGCATGTTCCTAACATTCGGTTCAGTATGTGCAACAAATTTTGCATGAGAGTTATAAGATCTAACTTGCATTCTTTCCTTTTTATGTTTTTTAGCTAGTCTGTAACAAAAATCTATGACATGACCATCTCTACCACAATAGGTACAACAAAATTTAACTGTGTGTTCATGTCTAGTTGAGCATGCAGTATTTTTATTTGAACCCAAACGTGACAACACTCCTGCAAATTTAAAAACCACCTCTTTTGGTTTAGGAACTGTTTTAATCAAACCACTTCCTAATGACTTTACAATTTTAGGTGGATGTGCTATAGCATGAGCATGAGAATCAAAACCTAAACCGGTTTTATCATTGCAAGATTTCGATGAATTCAGTAGCAAGTTTAGATTTTTGTTCCCAATACAAAACTGCTCTAGTGTCATATTTATGTCATCAAGTTTCTTAGACAATTCTAGGCAGTTTTCACATGAAGTTTTCCCTTTTAATTTGCAGTTAGAAAAATATTTAACTTCATGAGCACGTAAAGCATTGTTCAGTATTGAAATTTCACATAGCATCTTTTAGTTTCTTTTCAAGATCATTATAGGTAGAACAATGCAAATCAATTGTATAACAAGAAGCATCTTTTAGGTTTCTGTCATTAAGTGCAACAAGTTTTTTGTTCTTTTCAATCTCTAACTCAATTTTATCAAGAGTGGAGGAGTGTGCACTTCTTAAGGAGGATATTGTTCATATATTAAATTGCATGAGGAACAAGAATCATCACTAGGAATCAAGGTTTTCAAACGATTAATTTCAGGTTATAGTGATTCAATTTTAACAGCATTTTTCCTAAGCTTTTTTTCCTTTTTATTAACAATAACAGTTGCATGGGAAATAGCATCACACAATTTATCACAAGTAGGACATACCTCTTCATTGTCATTGTTGTGTTCTGCATCCTCCATACTTGATCTTGATTTTGTTTTGCCCACCATGAAGCACACATTGGCCAGATCATCATCATCTTCATCACTTCCAATATCCACATCACTTGAGCTGAGCTCTTGAAGTGCGGTGATGAAGTTGTTTATCATCTTGCGTCCTATGGAACCCTTCTTTTTCTTGTTATAATTTCCACAGGTGGTCTTGTCCTTGTTCTCCTTCTCTTCACGGGTAGTAGGACCTGAAAGGTTAGGTCATTCTGTACGAAAGTGTCCTGTCTTACCACATTCAAAGCATCGTTGAGGTCCGGAGGTTCCTCTCCTTCTAATTCTCACATTTTGCAATGCTTTTGAGAATCGAGTAAAGATGAGTGCTAGCTCTTCTTCTGCAAATTCTCCAATTTGTTCCAAGGTTAGTGAAGACAGCAAAACAAGTGTATTGCTAGATGAAGATTGGTCGGAGCTAGGCATATCACGTTGAGAAACAAATGCAAGAGACTTGTTGGGGTTCTTACGTGAGATTATGTCAATTTCATGAGTTTTCAATTTAGAATATAGCACATCTAATGTAAGTGTACTGACAGTAGATTCACGAATACATGTGACTTTCATCTCCCAAATTGACATGTCTAATGCACATAGTAATTGCCTAGCATTTTCAGCATCTGAAAAATTAACATTGACGCTACACAAGTTGCTGAGAATTTTATTACAGAGAGCAAAAAGATCATCAATGGACTCACCGGGTTGCATCTCAAAGCGCATGTATTCTTTCTTGAACATATCATGTCTTACCTCCTTGATCGTGTTGGATCCTTCGTGGTAGTCTCTAAGTGCTCTCCACACATTGTACACCGATCGGAGGTGTGCAACACGATCGAAGTCGCTCTGAGTTAGTCCTTGGATTATCAAGTTGCGGGTTTTATTGTTGTTGTCGACATATCTTAAGTTTGTAGTCGTTACTTGATCGTTCGGTGGCACGTCGTAAGGTTTGTACACCTTTTCCCATATTGTGAAGCCTTGTACCTGGATGAAAGCTTTCATACGTGCTTTCCAAACCTGAAAATCAATACCACTAAAAACACAAGGCTTTGCGGAGTTTTATCCATGATGATTAGTCAAAAACACGTGCAAATCACAAAGATTAGAGCACCGTGGCCCTGATACCAATTGTAGGATCGAAGAGCACGTGTAAAGCTACCATAGGGGGTGAATGGTAGATTAAATCTTTTCAGTAGAAGCAACAAAACATCCCTCGACAGAAAACCGATCTGTTAAAGAAACCGTGTGTGCGACTAATCTAAATGTGTTCAACTGTGACAAAACTAGTATAGATTGTATAGAATCAAGTCACTAAGACGTCACAAAAATAATCACGAAAATCCGTCGAGAGAAACTCAAGTTACGATCGAAAGATTGAACAAAGGTCAATTTGTCCTACCCGAGAAAAATAGTTTTGAAACACTGCAAAGAAACTCGTGTAGATCAGAAACCACAAATTCAATGACCGTGAAATTTTCATAGATGATAGAAAATCAAATTGTGAAAACAACCCAAAAATAATCACGTTAATCGGATATGTAAACTTGAGTTACGATAAAACCACCAAAGAAAGGTAGTGTTGTGCAGAAACTCAACAAGAAAGACTTGACGAAAACAAGTCGGACGAACAAGGTACAAAAGTTCCTTCAAACTACAAATGTTATTGATCAAAACACAAGAGAAACAACCACTAAGTCGTCTACCAGGAGCTCCGTCCTCCCTTGCTTATATAATCAGCTCGAAGGCCAACTCAACTCAAACAAGGACTCTAATCCTACTCAATTCACGAATCGAAACTTTCCATAATTGCTCAAGACTCTTCTATACACATATAGAAGCAATCTTAAGACTTCCAAACACCTTAGGAACGTATCCCACATTCCTAAAACAACTCAAATTCGTGACACACACAAAATCCTATCATAACCAACTCAAAACTTTCCATATTTGAGTCAAACACGACTTAGCCGCAGCCTGAGTCCATAACCTAGTAGGTTGGACCTTTCCGACCAATTCTTTATGTCCACATCTCTTCATGATGCCTCGGAACCATGTAGCTATGTCCATGCACTCCTTGCACATGTGCAAACATCTTCCAACGACGTCCACGATACCTTCATATGCATTGTTTTTGATTCAAACATGTTATGCAACCTCCCGATCAACTCAACCACAATTCCTCCCGAACTTGGTTGTTGAACCTCATCTTCTCCCTAAGACTAGTTCAATGGATCCCGTCACTAGCCATGTCTTGAACTCAAGCAATACCTGCACATGAATAAACAACCAATACTTCCGAGCTCAAGTCCTCGACTTGACTCTCGTTAGTTCCGAAACCACAACACCTTACGTGAGCACCTCACATAAGTATGTTGCAAACCTTAGCAAAAAGATATCAACTATAAGCACCAAAACACACCAAAAACAAAGTAAAAGAAAACTAAGCAAACTTTCCATGATCCAAAAGCAAGTTTTAAACATTGCAAATCAAAAGCAGAACCACTGCAATCAAGCTTTGAACCTTACCAAAGCTAACCGGACCTTGAACCGGAGCTTACCAAAACTAACAGGATGTAGCGCTGGAACTTACCAAAGCTAGCAGGACCTAGCGCCGGAGCTAACCAAAGCTAATCGGACCTAGCGCCGGAGCTTACCAAATCTAGTCGGACCTAGAGCTGGAGCTAACCAAAGCTAGTCGGACCTAGACAAAGAAGTTGGACCTTACGTCGGACCTTGCCGGAGCTACCCAAAACAAGTCGGACCTATCGTCGGACCTTGCTGGTGTTCGGACGTAGAGTCGTACCTAGATGATAAAGGTGTTTTGGTAGTATTCAAAACTTTTATCGCCATAGCCATTGTATTCAGCACACATAGGTCTCACAGAGGCGGGCTCCAGCGCCGCCACGTTGCCCGCGGCTCTGGACTTAGCCTCCCTGCAAAGGCGGCTCTGGGGCTGCCACGTGCCCAGCGGAACTGGACCATGCGTCTCCTTAGAGGCGGGCTCCGGCGCCATCATGTGGCCCGCAGCTCTGGACCCGGCGTCCCCGCAGTCGGGATCCAGGACTTCCACGTGTCCAGCGGAACCGGACCCTGTCTCTCCTCAAAGGCGGGCTCCAGCGCAGCCACGTGGCCCGCAACTTTGGTTCCAGCCTCCCAGCACAGGCGGACTCCGGAGCTATCACATGCTCAGCGGCCTGCCTTGGACGATAGGTCGCAGGAGTAAAGGGCGTCATGCTCTGTCCATTCGCACATTTCAAACACGTGCCTTCCCCAGGCGCACGGTGCGGCTCACGCCCCTGTCACATGGTACTGTGCCCAATCACATCATAGTGAAGGTGCGCAAAGCTACCCCGCGCTGTAATGGGGCAGGATGCGGCGACACGACGTATAGGACATTCCCTGCCATCATCAACATCTATGCTTAGCCTCTCGCATCCGGCGCGGTAGGACGTCGATCCTTAAATCTGATATCAGAGGGAGCAACAAGAAGTAATAACACCCTAGATTTTGTACAGGGTCGAGATCTCCTCGGGGCAATCTATTGGGCCCCGAGTCCCATTTGTAAACTGTCCGACTTTAGACTATAAAAGGACCGGGCAGTCATCGACTTAGGACATCTTATCCCATCTTCACTTAGACACAAGCTCACGGAGCTCTCACACTCAAGCAATACAACACTCTCCCGTGAATGTAGAGTATTACGCCACGTCAGCCAGAAACACATAAAATTCCCCGTGTTCACCATCTTTGCCACGCTCGCAAGCTCCAGGTAATAGCCCTACAAATCAAAGAACCTCTGCGGGCTGCTCTTGTAGCATGTCCGGGGGAAGCGTTGTTCAAACACTTTGACAACATGTGACCAGATTTAGTATAAGTAAATATTCCATTTACTTATCACGGTAAAAACTACAAAATGTATAAACATGAGCACTGTATTAAGGAACTTTCAACAAGTACAAGGAATAACAAAGTTAGATATGTATAAAACAATATGCTTATATCATTTTAAATTCAGGTTCACATGTAGACATTCTAAGTTGCAAAAGTCTCCTTCAATTTAAGCCATGAAGATTACTATTATTCTAACACTCTCCCGCAGTTTGAATGTCTACTAGCTATAACATTAAGACTGGAATGAAAACTCTATAAACATAGAGGACGGGGGCCTTTGGTGAAGATATTTGCGTACTGCGAGCTGGTAGGATGTTTTGGAGAACCCGAACTCATCCGACCGCTACCTTTTCTGGAACGAAGTGTCAATCAATCTTGATATGCTTGGTGCGTTGATGCTGCAACAGATTGGTCGAAAGGTAAACAATACTCACATTATTATAATATACCAAGGTAGCCTTTATAGTGCATAGTGAAGCTCCTCATGAATGACACCTCATTATCACCAGTCATCTCTCAAAGGTGTCACTCCTCACAAGCTACGATTAGAGCAGTCGTTGTATTAGGGGTAATTCTCTCCAACACACAGTGATTATGATGACTCCAGATCGTTCACACCACCAACATGATGAGAGTTAAGACCCTGTCTAGCCATGCCACTGATTCCTCCATTGTTTTCATCATTCATCAAAGACTACCTCTCTAGTTTGTGGCGAGAAAGCTTGAAGTCCCACATGTACTAGAAAATGGTACCAAAATTGTTGAGTGAAAGCGCAAGAAATCAGTAAATAATTAATGGATGCAACTTCCTCAACACTCAAAGAACACTTATCCAAGTGATTCAAGCCCCGCTTTGCTAAACAATCAGCAATCCAACACTTGTTGTGTGCTACCAACAAGAGAAAGAAGCGGAACCTGAACGACCCTATAACTTTTGTATTCGTTTCCAAAGACCAAATTGTGTTCATCCCAAGAAAATAGCCTCATAACCTAACTTGGTTGAGTATTGTTCACTTGTCGAGAGCATCCAAACGTGTCTTCCACTCCAAACTATTGCTGGAAGTCGAAGAGAATTTTCCAAAGCCGTAGATATCCAACCAAAACCCAAACTTTAATTGCTCCTTGAATATCATTGATTCAATGTCCTGTTATAGCATGCATCTCATACCATTCTCATATTTACTCTTCTGGGAATTATTGCACGAAGACAGCGTGCAGTTCTGAATTCGATGACTCTGTATCCACCGACCACTCCATAACAGTGTGGCAGCTCCATCAACTATTCCTATCATCATTGCAATCAAGAAGAAAACACGGACATGCACTGGCACTTGAGTTTGTAAATTTTTCTTTTGTAACCACAAACATCACATTTGCAATGTCAAACCCAAGTTTTTTGAATTTATAATCCACGAGGACTTCCCAAGAGGTCACCCATCTGCCAAGCACCATTAACTTCGAAGTTCTAATAGAATCCGTATGATCCGAGCCCCTCAAACTCAAGAGCTCAACATACAGTGCCTCAAGCAACCAGACTGTCGTCCTTTCGCCTCTTGACGTTCTCCATAGCTACATCGTAGCTTCTATTGCAAATAAATAACAAACGTAAATGAACATATCATAAAAAGCCAATTCTAGCAAGTTAATCATCAGCAGAAGCTTTACCAACAGTCATGGAGCCTAGCAATCAGCGGCCACAAGACAATATTTAGCCCCGAGTTTGACATTGATAGCACTACTCGATAAATAACATCAGATCATCATTGTTTTGCTTCAGAAAAACATCAGATCATCATTACACCATATAGCATCAAGGAGCAAACGGGAACACCACGGAACAAAAGTACTTGTGCCATCGTATAGCTATTTCTGCTTTAACAGCACACGTCCAATTCCAGCAACTTAGGAACGATCTTCTCCAGCTGATCAGTCGCTCCAGGTTCTTGTTCATTTCCTGATCCCTGCAATATGTACACAACTTCAGAACATCACCTTTTATCACGACCAAAATATTTGGGACTTGTTTCACGGCAAGCACATCAAATTCAGCAATCTTGAAATATTTCTGAATCTTTTTTTTTAAGTTGGGCTTGGCCCCTTCCTCCGAAGACGGATCGCTAACGGCACTAGAGGGAACCGAGGCGGGGGATCGAACCTTGCCGGCTGGGCGCAACCTGGCTCCCCTAGAACACCGGGCCATCCGCCCGTTTGCAATAGTTCTGAATATGAAAACAAATATAAAAATTTAAATCATACAAACTATTTGAGAAGACTGCTACAGCCAAAATTTTCATAGTAGACACTGCTAGATAATACGAACCGCTTTACTGTGTACGTTAACATATTCTCAAGGGAAAATTGTTACAGAAAAGAAACAAAAATACTCCCCATTGTTTTTAGAACAAAGGCTATTATAACAAGCAGCCGTATTCATTAACAGTTTCCCTCTTTACCACTTGATTTATTCTTGTTTACACCTTATGGGCCTAGAGGAAACAATTTATTTAGAGAACAGAGTAAAACAACAGAAATTACATTGACATATGAACTGAGGTTCTTAAATCTTAAACAGCAGTAAACAGGGAATTCCACCAATTTTAAATGAAAGCAAAGGGCATTATAAGATTAACCAATTCACAGAGAGCAAATTATCAGGCTAAGCTGCAGTGTAGTAGCAGACTAGTGTTTCGGTGTACTAAAGAAAAACTAATGGTGGTTGTAGCCAGAAATTCAAAAGGAAAAGAAAAGAGAAACAATGCACGAGCGTGTGGATTTAAACCGAATTAACAATATGAAGGCTACAAAACATTACATAAGCAGAAATGACAACCGGATTGTTACGTAAGCTCCTCTCATGATTTTTGCTTCCCTCGGGACAGTCAGGTCCTATAATTAGAACCTCTAATATAGATTATGTACAACACGACTAGATAACAACAAACCTAACATGCCTTATATTAACTTCAGGTCTTGGTTTAACTCTCTTTTGAACTAATTTGTACCTATTACAATTTTTCCTTAATTACCAGCTTTCCTACTGGAGCACTCAAGCAAATAGCTACTAGCATAACTTCAGCTGTGATGCGTGTATGACCCATTTGGTGATCTCTCCGCTGCAACAGCCAGGCGCGCCGACCGTGACCGACTCAATCAGGTCCAGCAGGGGCACAGGCCTAGGAGGAGTCCTCACCGAATGGGACTAGGTCTCTGGATTAGGAAAGAAATAAAGAAGACCTAGTTAAAGAATTAGTCGTTGCAGATTTGGAATAGGATTTAAGAGTCCTAGTTGGAGTTGGAGTTGGGTTGATTGTATACTGGCTATATAAAGTCATATAAAGTTGTGGAGTCCAGAACAAGGTTCACAAGTCGAGCAGTCTGCAGCGACAAGCAGCGGCGGGGCGGCGTCTGCGGCGGCGGCGGCGGCCAGGCAGCTACTTCCAACCGGCGACGGCGGCGGCAGCGACTTCTAGCTTGCGGCGACAGCTTCCAGTGGCGGCTACGGGCAGTTTCCGGCCGGCGGCGACGGCTTCCATTGATGCTGACGGGTGGCCACCCTGATCGGCAGACCACCTAGTCAGACGACTAGTCGCCCGACCGGGATGACTAGTCGGCTGACTAGATTTCTAGTCGGTCTAATCGGATCGACAGACCCAACCTTCGTTGACAAAGCGATAAGGACGATTAATTGCGATTAGTCGCATGACTTATGAACACTAGTCCAGAAATAAAATCATCCTTAAGTTTAATCTCTCCAGCTCTTATTCCCTACGCTAGAATCTTACCTGTTGCTGCTCACGCACACCAGGCCCTGTGAGATGTGATCTGCATCGCAGATCTCATCTGTTCTGGGCGTCCAGCACCCAGCGACGCCTTCTGTTCTTCACGTGTGCAGACAACAGCACCCAGGCAACTTGACCTGCTGCAGCGGATCAGTTCCGGCGGCAAGAACAACACCAGTTTCGGCGAGGTGGTCGCCGGAATTCCAACATTTGTAGTATCAGAGCCGTGTTCGACCCAGAAGAAGAGGAGTGAGGCATAGCCGGATAAACGGCATTCACGATCAGCCCCGTGTGCAGTATTGAAGGTGGTGGCGTGGTTTGTTAGGTGAGCAGCAGTGTTGAATTGTGCGGTAAGCGTTGAACCCTTTGTCTCGAGCCACAAGTGTATTATATAGGGATCAAACAACTTGATCCATGGTGTTTAAAAGGTATGTTTGGATTACAAAAGATACTCAGATCCTATACCAAAATTACCTCAGCTAATTTGGTTATATCTGATCTGAATGATATATTTCCTATTCTAGAGATACAAAGGATCAGTTGTATCACTAATTCCCTTGTCGTCAAAGTTAGATGAAGGTAAAAGGGTGGAAGGCAACAGATTTACTTCAGCCCTTAGTCTAGCACCAATATTAGGTTGAAGCTGAGCAAACCCAATATTAGGTTGAAGCTGAGCAAACCCAATATTAGGTTGAAGCTGAGCAAACCCAATATTAGGTTGAAGCTGAGCAAACGGAAAAACTTTTCATTAAAGACAATATCCTGAGAAATGTAAATACGACCAGTGGATACTTCGAGACACTTATACCCTTTATGCATGCTGCTGTATCCTAGGAAAACACAACGAACTGACCTAAAATACAACTTGCGAGTATTGTAAGGACGCAAGTTAGGCCAAGATGCACACCCAAAAACCTTGAGGAAAGAATATTCAGGAGGTTGTTGAAGTAATTTCTCTGAAGGAGATGAACAATCAAGCAATTTTATGTGTGCAATTTATAAGGTATGCAGCAGTAGCAAATGCTTCATCTCAGAATTTTAGTGGCACTGAAGCATGCCCAAGCAGAGATAGACCAACTTGTACTATTGGCGATGCTTTCTTTTAGCGGGGCTGTTTTGACGATGGGCATGGGGACAACACACTAGCTGGGAGATATATATGCAGGTGAAAAACGAGTTCAGACGCTGATACTCGCCTCCCCAATCAGTTTGGACAGCAATAATCTTGGTGTTAAAGCGGCGCTCAACCATGTTCTGAAACTTAGCAAACTTTTCGAACACTTCCATTAAATTTGAGCATATAGACCCAGATGAACTTGTTGAAATCATCAGTAAAGCTAACATAATACTTTTTCTGACCTACAGACTTGGGAGCAGGGCCCATACAAAAACACAAGTTCACTCGAGGCTCTTTGGCAGCACGTCCTCAACAACATCGTCCTCAATACTCCCTCTATCGGTTGGACGGTATCGTCCTCTCGTGGCTCTTTGGCACAATCACCGTCGAGCTTTAGGAGATCGTCCGCGACCCCAACGAGTTGGCGTGCCAACGAGTTGGCTCGCCATCGAAGCACAGTTTCTCGGCAATCGCGAAACTAGGGTGCTTCACCTTGATGCTTAATTTCGTGTTTTCCATCAGGGCGATCTCAACATCAACGACTATTGTCGAAAGATGAAGAACATGGCCAACGCCCTACGCGCCATGGGCGAAGATGTTTCCGACCGTGCTCTTGTTCTAAACCTTCTACAAGGTTTGAACAAGTACGACCACCTCAAGACCTTCATCAAGCGGATTGTGCCCTTCCCCTCCTTCCACGACGTTTGAAATGATCTACTTCTTGAAGAGATCACTCTCGACTCCCCAAGGCGTGTCGGGGCAGCAACCGTTTTCTCCGAGTCTTCTTCCAACCAGCAACAGCGCGTCTCTGGTAACCCCAGTGCCACCCCACCTGTTGGTCAGCCCGCCGCGCCCAACACCAACTCAGGTGGTCGTGGCGGTGGTGGCAGCGGCGGTCGTGGCAAAGGGCGTGGTCGTGGACGCGGCAGCAGTGGTCGTGGTGGCGGCAGCAACAACTCCAACTCCGGCAACTCTTCCACCGGCGTCGACCAGAGCACTTGGCCCTCCTTCTACAACCCTTGGACCGGTCACATCAGCATGTGGCCCAGCCCGGGGAAGGGGGGGGGGGGGGGGGGGGGGTCCAGCAACCGCGCCCTCAGCAGTCGGGCTTCTTCACCGCCCCGGGAGTCGGCAGTGCTGCCAGCGAGCTCTTGGTGCCCCCCTTCATGCCACCTCTCGCGCCCCCACAGCAGCCAGTGTCCCAGCCATGGACACCGTGGACGGGGACCAGCAGTCAATGGCTAACTCATTTAGCACAACGTCGCTAAACTCCCCTCCCGCGGTGACCGATTGGGTGGTCGACTCCGGCGCGTCCAACCACACCACGTTTGACCCCAATAAAATCTCTACCTTTTGGCCACCCAATTCTGTGTCTCCTATCGTTGTCGGCAACGGGTCCATTCTACTAATCTCCTCATTAGGAGACTCGGTTCTTCCCGACCCGTTCTACCTTAACAACATTTTGTTCACCTCTGACATCATTGCTAATCTTCTTTTTGTTCGCCGTTTCACCACTGATAATCTTTATTCTTTGGAGTTTTACCCGTTTGATCTTTCTGTGAAGGATCTGGCTACTAAGAACATGATCGCCAGGTGCAATAGTGACGGCCCCTCTACACCTTGTGTCTCCCGTCCTGGATTGCATCATCTCTTGCTTGTGCTTTGGCTGTTGTGTCATCCTCCACGTGGCATCGTCGTCTTCGTCACCCCGGCTCGGACGCGTTATCCAAATTAAAAATTAGCTTGCTCATCCGCCATCACATATAATAAAAGCACCGACCCCATGCTATGCCATGCATGTCAGCTTGGTCACCACATTAGGTTGCCATTTTCTTTATCTTCATCCCGCAGCACACAAAAATTTGAACTCGTGCATTGTGATCTATGGACATCTCCTGTTCTAAGTATTTCGGGTTATAAACATTATTTGGTGGTTCTTGATGATTTCAAAAATTCGAACTCGTGCATTGTGATCTATTGACGAAGATGTTTGCCACAGGATCAAGATCGGGTGGATGACATGACGACAAGCATATGGAATCTTATGTGTTAAAATCCCCCAAAAATTGAAAGGAAAATTCTATAGGACGGTGATCAGACATGTGATGTTGTATGGAGCCGAAAATGTTGGCCAACTAAAAGGCAACATGTCCAACAAATGAGTGTTGCAGAGATGTGCATGCTAAGATGGATGTGCGATCACACAAGAAGAGACAAAATTAGAAACGGGGTGATACATAATAGAGTAGGGGTGGCACCGATTGAGGAGAAGCTAGTCCAACATCGCCTATGGTGGTTTGGGCATATCCAGCGGAGAGCTCCAGAAGCACCGGTTAACAGTAGGATTATAAAGAGTAGAGAAAATTTTAGGAAAGGTAGAGGTGGACCAAGGTTGACATGGCAAGAGGCGGTGAAACAAGATTTAAAGGAGTGCGACATACCTAGAGATTTGGCTCACGATAGGACTGCATGGAAATTAGCAATTCATGTGTCAGAATCTTAGTTTATTCGTATTTTGTTACTCTTATCTTCTTTCTTATTCATCCATTTTTAAAATAAATAAAATATAGAATATTATTTTATTTGTATTTTTTTACTCACCTTATTTTCTATTACTTCTCTTCAAAAATTGTTGGGTTTCATTTCTAATAGACACCAACTTGTTTGGGACAAAGGCTTGGTTGTTGTTGTCGTTGTCGTTTTGATGATTTCACACATTTCCTGTGGACTTTTCATTTGCGGTGTTATCCCATTCACTACATTATCACATTTCTTTTCTTTTGTGTCCACCCAGTTCAAGTGCCCCATCATAAGCCTCCAATGCTACAACGCGAAGGAATTTGACAATTCCTCCTTGCGAAACTTCCTCCTCACTCATGGTGTCACCCTCCGCGTGTCCTGTCCTTATACCCCTCCACACAATGGTAAAGTCGAAAGCATTATCCGTTCTACTAACAACATCATCCGGTGTTTGCTCTTTCAGGCATCGCTTCCCGCTAGATATTGGGTCGAGGGTCTGCACACCGCTACCTACCTCCTCAACCGACTCCCCACCAAGACCATAGCTGCACTGTCATGTGGGGCCACACCTACAGCAGGCGCAAGCGAGCTCGGGACGTGCGCAGGGCGGCCGAGCGCGCTGGACGTGCGCTCGAAGAGGAGCAACAGGACTAGGTTGTTAGGGAAAGTAAGATTAATATCTATATTAGTTGCTACAATTAAGGAGAGTATCAGGAAAGTTAGGGATTAGTTTCTATTTTAGTTGCTGCAGCAAAGGAAAGTATCCCAGGCGGTTGGGCCTATATGACCAGACTGAGGAAAGAGGCAAGCAATTTCATTATCAGACTAATCTCCTCTATATTCTCTAAACCTGCGCAGAGGGACTAACCTCGCCGGAGAAGACAAACTGAGATTACGAGTTGCACAGTCAAGGGCCAGCTACCCTAGGTACCGACGTCCTTGACAACTTGGTATCACGATCCCAGCGATCCTCGTCTGTTCGATCACCTTCTCCACCACCAGACACCACCCGCTCCGCACCATCCGCCGCTGCTGTGTCAACTTCATCCGTCGCCAGCACCATGGGTGATGATATCAAGACCTCATCAACACCACGTTGCGGCCAAAATGCAGAACATACAGACCGCCGTCGAGGCCAATGCCGCGGCGATCCAGGCCCTGACCGCGGACCGCTCGTCGTCGTCGTCCCATGGGACCCGACAAAGAACCGACGAACACCAGAACGGTCGACCGCCGAGGTTTCAAAAGATGGACTTTCCCCGTTACAATGGCAAGTTTGACCCCCTCATCTTCATCAATCGTTGTGAGTCGTACTTTCATCAGCAGCGCATCATGGAGGAAGAAAATGTTTGGATGGCCTCCTACAACCTGGAGGAAGGCGCACGGATGTGGTTCATACAAGTCCACGAGGATGAAGGAGGCATGCTCACATGGCGCCGTTTCAAGGACCTTGTCAACCTCCGCTACGGTCCGCCACTCCAATCCGCCCCTCTGTTCGAACTCGCCGACTGCTGGCGCACAAGCACGGTCACCGAGTACCAAGACCGTCGTTTCCAGGTGCTTCTTCCTCGCGTCGGACTGCTGCAGGAGAGCCAGCGGGTGCAGCTGTTCATAGGCGGGCTGCTTCCCTCGCTCAGCCACGTGGTGCGCATCCACAATCCGCAATCGCTCGCGACCGCAATGAGCCTGGCACGGCAGGTCGAGCAGATGGAACTGTACACGCCGGCGACCACCAAGACGGCGCATCGTGGTATTCTTCCCTATCCTCCACCGCGCGTCGCCCTCCCTGCAGCCACAGCAGACAAGGCAGTTCCAAACACTGTCATGGGGGACAGACAGCCGATAAAGCGTCTATCACGCCCAGAACAGGAGCGCCGCCGACAGGGCCTGTGGTTTAACTGCGACGAGAAATATACGAGGGGGCACAAACGCGTATGCAAGCAGCTCTTCTATGTCAATGGCGTGGAAATCAACGACGACGACGACACCACTAAGGAAAAGGGTGCGGCGACACCTGTCTTCTCCCTGCACGCCTTAGCCGACGTCTGTGTCAGCGACACAATGCAGGTCGATGTCACGTTGGGCGCCTCCTCTCTCCTGGCGCTACTGGATTCTGGGTCGACCCATGACTTCATCTCTGAGTCCGCGGCCAGACGCGCTGGGCTGCCCCTACAAAGCCGACCTCAGCTTACGGTGACTGTGGCGAATGGCGAACGCATCACATGCATGGGCGTCCTCCAGCAGGCCTCATTTACCATCAACGGCGACACCATCCACATGAACTTATTTGTGATGCCTCTTGCAGGTTTTGACATGGTGTTGGGCACTCGCTGGCTGGCATGGGCAGCAAGGGCTCATCCGCTGGAGCTCCTCGACGTTCTCCTCGCCAGTCATCCTCGTCATGAAGCCGGATGGCTCGTGGCGATTCTGCGTCGACTACCGCGTGTTGAACGCCATCACAGTCAAGGATGCTTTTCCCATCCCCGTCGTGGACGAGCTGCTCGACGAGCTACACGGCGCCAAGTTCTTCACCAAACTCGACCTGCGCTCGGGCTATCATCAAGTCCGCATATGTGTCCAGCTGACATCGACAAGACGGCGTTCCGTACCCACGACGGCTTGTACGAGTTCTTTGTGATGTCGTTCGGCCTATGCAATGCACCAGCGACGTTCAAGGCGCTGATAAAAGACGTGCTACGGCCGTTCCTTTGCCGTTTTGTGCTGGTATTTTTTTATGACATTTTGATTTACAATTTGTTATGGGCTGACCATCTTCGGCACCTTCGGGCCATCCTCACGGTGCTACAGTAGCACCAGCTCTTCGTCAAACGCTCCAAATGTGCGTTCGACCAACGGTTCATCAACTACCTGGGGCACGTCATCTCCGACGACGGTGTCGCCATGGACCCCGCCAAGGTGCAAGCGGTGTCTGACTGGCCCCAACCTCGGTCAGCTCGGGCTGTACGGGGGTTCTTGGGTCTTGCAAGCTACTACCGCAAGTTCGTCTACAACTACGGCGCGATTTCTCTTCTGACCGCGCTGTTGAAGGACAGCTTCTTGTGGAACGACGACGCTACTGCGGCTTTCTGGGCCCTCAAAATAGCGATGAACTCTGCTCCGGTATTGGCACTGCCCGACTTCGCACACCCTGTTATTGTGGAGGGCGATGCATCTACAGTCGGCTTTGGGACAATGTTGATCCAGGTCAAACACCCCATTGCATACTTCAGCAGACCTGTGGCACTCCGGCACCGCTCACTCGCGGCCTATGAGCGGGAACTCATCGGCCTGGTGCACGCCATTCAACATTGGCGGCCATATCTTTGGGGTCGGCGCTTCACGGTGCGGACAGACCACTAGAGCCTTAAATTCCTTCTTGATCAACGCCTCGCCACGATCCCGCAACATCATTGGGTTGGCAAGCTCCTCGGCTTCGACTTCGCAGTTGAATATAAGCCCAATGCCCTCAACAAGGTGGCGGACGCCCTCTCCTGTCACGTGGTGTTACGTAGCCACGTGGGCCACGAAGATTAGCGTCGTTCGATCAGATTAGTAATTAATAAGTGTCCAGATTAGTTTTATAGGTTAAGTTTAGAGATAAAGGAATGAAGAGTCCTAATAGATTAGTTTTCATGTTAAGAGATAGAGTTGGAGATAGAGTCCTAGTTTCCATATTGTAATCTGCCGACCGGCTATATATTGTGGCCGGCGCGGAACAAATCAGTTAAGCAAGAATTATAGTCCAAGAGAACTCATCTCTTCTACCCCTACCCCTGTTCATCGGCGACTACCAGCGACGGCGCCGACGATCAGGCGGCAAGTTCGACGGAAATTCCAAGAAAGTTTGTGGCATCTCCCGACGCGACACAGAGGAGGAGGCGACCAGCGGTGCTGTTCTGGCGGTCTCAGCGCCGCGCTTCGACTTCATCACACGTCTGCATGACGTTCAGACCACCGACCCCGCGCTGGTCACTCTCCGAAAGGAATTGGCGGCGGGACGACGATCGGCTCCAAGGGCTATCACTAACGATTTGGTGACCTACGACGGGCGACTGTACGCGCCACAAACGTCTCCGCTTCTGCAGGAGCTATTGGGGGCGGTCCATGAGGATGGACACGAGGGGTGCAGCGCACCTTGCATCGCCTTCGCCGAGACTTCCACTTCCCTAACATGCGCCACGTCGTCCAGGATTTCGTGCGCGCCTGCGCCACATGCCAAAGGTTCAAATCGGAGCACCTTCACCCGGCGGGGCTTCTTCTACCGCGCCCTGTTCCAACTGTTGTCTGGGCGGATATTGGACTTGAATTTGTGGAAGCGCTGCCACGAGTTCGAGGAAAATCAGTCATCTTAACAGTGGTGGATCGCTTCAGCAAATACTGCCACTTCATTCCTCTCGGCCATCCATATTCGGCGGAGTCCAAGGCACAGGCATTCTTCACTAACATTGTCCGTCTCCATGGGATGCCGCAGTCCATGGTGTCCGATCGGGACCCCGTGTTCACATCTACATTTTGGAAAGAGCTGATGCGCCTAATGGGCACCAAACAGCATATGACGTCGGCATTCCACCCGCAGGCCGACGGCCAGACAGAGACCGCTAACCGAGTTATCACCATGTATATCCGTTGTTTTACAGGTGATCGTCCCCATCAATGGCTCCGATGGTTACCGTGGGATGAGTACACGTACAACAGTGCCTACCAGTCGTCCTTGCATGACACGCCCTTTCGGGTGGTTTACGGGCGGGATCCTCCGTCCATCCGGTCCTATGAGCCCGGGGAGACTCGCGTGGCCGCTGTGGCTAAGACAATGGAAGAAAGGGCAGAGTTCTTGGCTGATGTGCGGTATAGGCTGGAGCAAGCACAAGCCGTTCAGAAACTGCACTACAACAAGCACCACAGGCAGGTCCCCTAAAGGGTGGGCGACTGGGCTCTGCTCCGCCTTCAACACCGCCCAATTGCCTCCCTATCACAGGAGGGCAAAGGCAAGCTTCAACCAAGGTACTTTAGGCCCTACCCCGTCTCCGAGCTCACCAACGACGTCGTAGTTCGGCTTGAGCTTCCTCCCCGCGCCAAGCTCCATGACGTCTTCCATGTTGGCCTCTTGAAGAAGTGGGTGGGCACCCCTCCAACAGCTCCGCCTGCACTGCCTAATACTCATCACGGTGCGGTGGAGCCTGAACCAGCTAAGGTCATGCACAGACGCATGGCTCGTGGCGTCCGCCAAGTGCTTGTCCACTGGAAGGGACAATTCTGCTGCATTGGCCACTTGGGAAGACTTGGTACTCCTTCCGCAGCAAGTACCCTGACTTTTAGCTCGAGGACGAGCTGGGTCTTGAGGGGGGGGGGGGGGGGGGGGGGAGGGGGGATGTCATGTGGGGCCACACCTACAGCAGGCGCAAGCGAGCTCGAGACGTGCCAGGTCGACTGAGCGTGCTATACGTACGCTCGAAGAGGAGCAACAGGCCTAGGCTGTTAGAGAAAGTAAGATTAATATCTACTACAATTAAGGAGAGTATCAGGAAAGTTAGAGATTAGTTTCTATTTTAGTTGCTGCAGCAAAGGAAAGTATCGACCAAGGTGGGATTATAAAGAGTAGAGAAAATTTTAGGAGGGGCACAGGTCGACCAAGGTTGACATGGCAGGAGGTAGTGAAACAAGAGTTAAAGAAGTGGGACATACATAGAGATTTGTCTCATGATAGGACTGTATGGAAATTAGCAATTCATGTGCCATAATCTTAGTTTATTTATATTTTGTTACTTTTATCTTCTTTCTTATTAATCAATTTCTAAAATAAATAAAATGTTGAATCTTATTTTATTTGTATTTGTTTATTTTTTTACTCTAATCTTATTTTCTATTGCTTTTTTAAAAAAATTGTTGGGTTTTATTTCTAGCCGACCCCAACTTGTTTGGGACAAAGGGTTGGTTGTTGTTGTTGTTGTAGCAAAGGAAAGTATCCCAAGCAGTTGGGCCTATATAATTGTACAGGAAAGAGGCAAGCAATTTCATTATCAATCTAATCTCCTCTCTATTCTATAAGCCTGCGACAGAGGGACTAACCTCGCCGGAGAAGACGGACCGAGATTACGAGTTGCGTAGTCGAGGGCCAGCTACCCTAGGTACCGACGTCCTTGACACGCACCACGCCCACACACTTCCCTTTATGGCACACATCCCTCCTATGAACATCTCTGAGTCTTTGGGTGCTCTTGCTATCCCAACATGTCTGCTACCGCCCCCCATAAGCTCGCACCTCGCTCCTCCCAGCCGGTCTCACACTCCGGTGGCACCGCGCGCCTCCCTGCGCCACCAAACGACGCCCTGAGTCTCGCGCCGACTTCTACCTCCGGCAGCAACCCGACTGTGGCGCGACTCCCTGCGCCGCCACACGACGCTACCACCACGGCCCCAGAACCGTGCTCGCCACCCTCAGGTCCACCGCCGGGGTTCAGCCCCTTGCCGAACTCGCCAGTCAGCCAACGGTCTTCCTCTTCGGCGTCGCCACCAGGCCTCGGATCTCCACACTGCGCCTCGCCACCCTCCGGTCCACCGCCGGGGTTCGGCCCCTGGCCGAACTCGCCGACCAGGCCAGTGACCACCTCGACAGCGGCACCAACCACCTCTCCACTCCAAGTCTACACGCGGCGACTACGCGCAACACATACTCTCCCGCCCGTGCCACTGGAGGTCTGATGGCTACTGTCTGACCAGGAGATGCGCGTCCCCCAAAGGGCGTCGTACCGATTGCTCCGGTAAGCAACCAACACGGCATGGCCACCCGGGGAAGCAGGGGTACCGACAACCTGCATACGTTCTGTTGACGGCACCCGCTGCTCTTTCTTCGGTGCCCACGTCCTACCGCGCCGCCCTCGCTGACCCCAACTGGCGGCGCGCCATGGAGGACGAGTATGAGGCCTTGATGGCTAACCACACTTGGGACTTGGTGCCTCGCCCACCTGGTTCCAACGTCGTCACCGGAAAATGGATCTTCAAGCACAAGTTCAACGCTGACGGTACCGTGGAGCGGTACAAGGCTCGTTGGATCCTCTGCGGCTTCACCCAGCAGCCCAGCATCGACTACGACAAGACTTTCAGCCCGGTTGTCAAACCGGCCATGGTCTGAACCGTCCTCTCGCTCGCTCTTTCGCGAGATTGGCCGGTTCAGCAGCTCGACGTCAAGAATGTATTCCTTCATGGTAAGCTATTCGAGACGGCCTTCTGCAGCCAACCCGCAGGCTTTGTTGACCCCGCTCGGCCTGACATGGTATGCCGCCTCAATAAGTCCCTCTATGGACTTAAGCAGGCCCCCCGAGCTTGGTACAGCCAGTTTGCCACCTTTCTAATGTTGTTTGGCTTTTGTGGAGCCAAGTTCGTCACCTTGCTCTTCGTCTACCACCAAGATTCTGACATGGCTTATCTGCTGCTCTATGTGCATGACATTGTATTGACTGCCTCCAGCACGAACTTACTTCATCACATCATTGCATCTCTTCAGCAGGAGTTATCCATGAAGGACATGGGCGCACTCCACCACTTCCAGGGAGTCTCTGTGACCCGGAAGAATGGTGGACTCTTCCTCTCCCAGCAGACCTACGCTCGCGACATCATCGAGCGGGTTGGCATGACTGACTGCAAGCCCATCTCCACGCGTGTCGACACCCAGGCCAAGATCTCCACTTGCTCGGATGCTGCTCTTGTGAAGGACGTCACTCACTACCGCAGTCTAGTTAGCACCTTGCAGTACCTCACTTTCACCAGGCCTGACATCTCTTAACGCAGTTCAACAGGTCTGCCTCTACATGCACGATCCTCGGGAGCCACACATGACGGTCAAGTGCATCCTGCGCTACAATCAGGGGACTCTCGACCACGGTCTACTCCTTGGGCGTTCCACGACGTCGGACCTTCGGGTCTACACCGACGCCAACTAGGTTGGGTGTCTCGACACACACCGCCCCACCTCGGGGTTGTTAGTAGCTGAATTTTTACTCTCATTGAAGAGAGGATGACACTAGAGAGTTGGGGCAATTTTCTTGTCTATTCCTCACACAATGCCATACCAACCCAAGGGGTTGAGGCTACATATTTATAGCAGCCAAGGGAAGCCAAGCATATGCCTTCTTGCTAGTCCAAGATGCCAAGATGCTAAAGCTGTCCTAAGCTGTGCCAAACTGTCCTAGATGTTGTCCTCTACTTAGGACCACAAAGACCAAAGGACTAGAGTACAACAAAGACCAAAGACCAAGGACTAAGGTACAACAAACTAAAGATAAGGGTACAAGGGACTAGGGGACCAAAGACCAAAGGACCAAGGACCAAAGGACTACAAGACTTATTCTATCATTCTCCCCCTAAGTCTTGTACGTCGTCTTCTGGACCATCCCGATCCTGGAGCGAAGTTCAATGAACATGAGCCTCCCAAGGGGCTTGGTGAGCAGGTCCGCAAGCTGGTCACTGGTGTTGATATAGTTCGCCTTGATGCTCCCTTCCTCCAAGCAGCCTCGGATGAAGTAGTACCTCACCCGGATGTGCTTGCTCCGTTCATGGAAAACGGGGTTCTTTGCTAGGGCGAGAGCGGACACGTTGTCCACCCTGAGTTCCACCACTCAAGTGTCTCTGCCGAGGAGATCGCCAAGCAGTCGACTAAGCCAGAGCGCTTGAGTCGAAGCGGTGGAGGCCGCTATGTACTCGGCCTCGCAACTGGACATGGCCACCACCTGCTGCTTGACCGACTGCCAGCTAACGAGACACTTGCCGAATAAGAAGATAATCCCGCTCGTGCTCTTGTTGGTGTCGATGTCGCCGGCGTGGTCGCTGTCGCTGTACCCGACAAGGTTGGCCTCTCCAGGACACCTCGGGTAGTGGAGGCCGTGATCGAGAGTCCCCACAACATAGAGGATGATCCTCTTCACAGCCTACTGGTGCTCCGTCGTCGGTCGCTGCAGGAACCGACTAACGTGGCCGACAGAGAATGCCAAGTCCGACCGTGTGTGGGCGAGGTAGCGAAGGCTCCCCACAAGACGTTGGTACTGTTAGCGTCCACCTCCTTCGTCGTGCTGTCGCGGCTCAGCTTCAGCCTCTCCATCGGAGTGAGAGATAGGTTGCAGTTTGTGAGCCCAGCTAGCTCAACAATGCGCTTGGCGTAGGCGGTCTGTCGAAGCGTGATCCCGGAGTCGGCCTGGTGCACCTCAATCGCTAGGTAGAAGGAGAGGGATCCCAGGTCACTCATCTGGAAGGTGACTTTCATCTCTTCCTTGAACGTTGCCACCTCCGCCTCCTTGGTGCTGGTGATCACCAAGTCGTCAACGTAGACACCAACCAGTAGGGTGTTTCCTCCATTGCCCCGCCGGTAGATGGCCGCCTCGTGCAGGCATTGCCCGAAGCCCATCCTCTTGAGCGTGGAATCCAACTTGGCATTCCACGCTCGTGGTGCCTGCCGTAAGCTATAGAGGGCCTTGCGCAGGCGCAATACCTTACCCTCCTTGCCGGGGAGCGCAAACCCTGGCGGCTGGTGTACGTAGACCTCCTCATTCAAGTCGCCGTTGAGAAACACCGACTTGACGTCCATGTGTTGTACACGCCAGCCTTCTTGGGTAGCCAGCGCAAGGAGTCGCACAAATTCCATCTGTGCCACGAGGGCAAAGGCATCGTCGAAGTCGATCCCCTCCTGCTGCACGAAGTCGCGTGCCACCAAGCGAGCCTTGTGCTTGAGGATGGCGCCAGCTTCATCCCTCTTCAGCTTGAACACCCACTTAAGGGTGATCGCAGGGTGACCGCGAGGGAGGTCAGCAAGCTCCCAAGTGTGGTTCGTCTCAACCGCGTCCATCTCTAACTGCATCGCGGCACACCATGCCGCGTGTTTCTCGACCTCCGGGAAAGACCGAGACTCGCCGTCGTCGCACGCAAGGTGCAATTGCGCCTCCGGATCTTGATCATCCAGATCGTGAGGGGCCAGTCCCAGCACCGGCTGGTCGCCGAGAATGTTCTCCATCTTGCGATACCACAACTGTTCGTCGTCGTAGCACCCGTCGAGGCGCTCCTCGTCATGGGAGAGCGGAGTGACAAACTCCACTAGGTCGTGCTCGACACGAGCTGGCGACGGAGTGGACGTGGTCGGAGGGGTGGCCGTCGGTGCTGGAGTGCGTGGGGTCACCGGCTGAGGTGGAGGTGGACGCTCGGGGGCTGGGGTAGACACGCTCGATGAAGAAGAGCTGCCTACTCCCCCAACTCCCTTGAAGTAGACGTAGTGGACGATGAAGTCGTCGTTCGTCGAGGTCGAAACGTCGTCCACCGCCTTATCCCATGCCCATCCTCGCCCTTCATTGAACACAACATCGTGCGTCCTGTGCACACGTTGTGTCTCTGGGTCGAGAATGTGGTAGGCCTTCGAGACCTCCGCGTAGCCGATGAACACCCCGGGGGTGCTCCTGTCGTCGAGCTTGCCGATCTGGCCAAGCTCCTTGGCGAACGCGAGGCAGCCGAAGACCCGTAGGTGAGAGACCGCCGACTTGCGCCCATACCAAGCCTCGTACAGCGTCCTGCCGTGGAGGGCCTTGGTGGCGAACGGTTGAGGATGTAGACGGCGGTCACCACCGCCTCTCCCCGGAAGACAGCCGGCACTCCCCTCTGCTTGAGGAGGGCTCGGGTCATCCCCACAACCGCCTGGTTGCGCCGCTCGACGACGCCGTTCTGCTACGGGTTGTAAAGCGCGGAGTAGTGGCGCTGAACACTCTCATCCGCGCAATACGACGCAAATTCAGCCGCCGTGAATTCGCCGCCGTGGTCGGTGCGCGGCACGCGCAGCTTGCGACCGCACTCCGCCTCCGCAGTGGCCTGCGCGCGCCGGATGGCGTTCGCAGCCTCTCCCTTGCTGCCAAGGACCACCACCCACATGTAGCGGGAGAGGTCGTCGACAAGCAGCAAGAAGTAGCGTCGTCCTCCTGGTGTAGCCGGTGTCACTGGGCCACACAAGTTCCTGTGAACGAGCTCGAGCCGCTCATTGGCTCGAAAGCTCGACTGCTGGGGAAAAGGAAGTCGCCTCTGCTTCGTCACCACGCAGCTTCGTCACCACGCAGACATCGCAGAGCTGCTCCACGTGGTCAAGGCATGGCATGCCTCGCACCATCTCCTTGGCACTAAGCTGCTTCAGGGCCTCGTGCCACTGCCATGCCTCGTCCTCTCGACGAGTGGCAAGACAAACAGGTTGTGCTATCTGCACGTGAAGGACATAGAGTCGATTGGTGCCTCTAGTTACCTTGGCAATAAGGCAACAATGGCGATCCCAAATCCTCATGACTCCGTCCTTGATCTCCACGCGCGAACCACTCTCATCCAGTTGTCCCAAGCTGATGATGGAGTTTCTCAATTTGGGGATGTAGTAGACTCTGACGAGCAGCTTGTGCTCACCGGACTCGGCGCTGAGGATGACGGAGCCAACACCCTTGATCTCCACGCCGGAGGCGTCACCAAACTTGACGGAGCCTCGGACATTGGGATCAAGCTCGGCGAAGAACTCTCGTCGACCGGTCATGTGATGGGTGGCGCCGGTGTCGAGGCACCACCTGTCAGTCTTGTCGTTGTTGGAGCCGTCGCCGAGGAAAGCGTGTGCTCTCGGCTCATCAAGATGAAAGAGAGCCGCTGCGGTCGATGCCACTAGCGATGGCATCCCAAGCCTCCTTAGCAGTCCGCTTCTTCGAAAGCGAGAATTGCATCTCGGGTGGGACTGCAGCAATGAGGGCATCCAACGCCCGTCGATCCTTGTAGTAGTCAACGTCGCCGTATTGAACTGGTTCCCACATGTGTCGCGCCTGGAGCCGCACCCTCATCACCGCGGCCCACTCGACGTAGTTGGTCTTGGTGAGGGTAGGCCACCCACCGCCGAGACCAACTTCCCTGACAATGGCCTGGACCACGTGGTGTCCATGGTACCTGTCCGGGGAGGGAGAATCGCGCCGTCTGTAATGGTTGTGTTCTTCGTCGACCTAGTCGCCGCTGCCAAGAGTGTCACCGGCGCATCCGCGCCCATCTGGGCTGCGGCTGTCGCGCCCATGGGGGCGCGCGGCTGCTCGCTGCACCTCCCGTGCTCGCGCTGCCTCCCTCGCCGGCCTGAGCTCATCGTCGACACTGCCGTCGACAGAGCCGCTGGAGCTACTGCCGCGCAGAGCCTCCAGCTCCGCTGCCGCCGCACGCGCTACAGCTGTCGCCGCCGCTGCTTCCACTTCTGCCCTCGCTGCTGCCAGTTCCGCCGCCGCCAACTTTGCCGCTAGTGCTGTCGTCGCCGCAGTCTCTGCCGCTGCTCGCTCGCGCTCCTCTACCGCGGCGACCTCCGTCTGCCGCGCGCTCGAGGCGACCGAACGCTGAGACTGTCCGTCGGACATCGCGCACTAGTGGGGGTTGGTGTGTGGGGAAGAGGGATGAGCTGGGGCAGCTGGTGTTCCTGCTACCGGTTGCGGACAGAGAGAGGCGCGGGAAGGAGATGAGCAAGACATGTTTAGGCTACAGGATAGAACGGCTCTGATACCAAGTGTTAGTAGCTGAATTTTTACTCTCAAGGAAGAGAGTATGACACTAGAGAGTTGGGGCAATTTTCTTGTCTATTCCTCACACAATGTCATAACAACCCAAGGGTTTGATGCTACATATTTATAGCAGCCAAGGGCAGCCAACCAGCCAAGCATATGCCTTCTTGCTAGTCCAAGATGCCAGGATGCTAAAGCTGTCCTAAGCTGTCTCAAACTGTCCTAGATGTTGTCCTCTACTTAGGACCACAAAGACCAAAGGACTAGAGTACAACAAAGACCAAAGACCAAGGACTAAGGTACAACAAACTAAGGACAAGGGTACAAGGGACTAGGGGACCAAAGACCAAAGGACCAGGGACTAAAGGACTACAAGACTTATTCCATCAGGGGTGCGTTGTGTTCCTCGGCGACAACCTAGTCTCCTGGTCCTCAAAGCGTCAGCCACCGTCTCAAGATCTACTGCAGAGGCAGAGTATCGCGCCGTTGCCAATGGCGTTGCCGAGGCATGCTGGCTCCGCCCGCTATTACAGGAGCTCCACAACCCCCTCACCAGCAGCACCTTGGTCTGCTGCGACAACGTCAGCATCGTCTACCTCTCCTCCAACCCGGTTCAGCATAAGCGGACCAAACGTGTGGAGATAGATCTACACTTCATCCACGACCAAGTGGCCATTCGCGAAGTACGCATCCTTCATGTGCCAACGACGTCTCAGTTCGCCGACATCTTCACCAAAGGCCTACCATCTTCCATCTTCAACGACTTTAGATCCAGTATCAACATTCGCGGTGGCTAAAGTTGGGACTGCGCGAGGGGGGTTATAATATTATGTCATTATAGAGCATTATTGTTGTAATTAGAGGCCTCATTGATCCTGTGATCAAGGGCCATTAGTGCTGTCATTAGAGGCTCATTGATCATGCGATCAAGGGCCATTAGTGCTGTCATTAGAGGAGGCGCATTGGGGTGCAAGGTTGATGTCCTATATATATGTACTCCCTCCTCTACCATTTAAATTATTCCACTCTTGATGGCAATAAACTTACTATCAGGATTGTACTATTCATCAAGTCCTGCCAGGATGTATAAGACGAGTTTTTCATCATCAACAGTCTGATTTGCAGATGCCATCTCATCTGCAAGATATTTAATCTTGGTAATATATTCAACCATTGTCATATTACCTTTTCTTGTAGTAGCTAGGGCAATCCGTGTGTTCACGGTTCAGGCTCTTGACTGTGACGTGTAGGTTTCTTGTAGTTCTGACCACACCTCATGTGGTGTTTCATAGCTGGCAATCTGACCCATAACTTCTTGAGTCATGGATGTCATGAGGAAGCCAAGGACCTGTTGTTGGGTTGATGTCGTCGATCGTCTTGCCATCCTGTTTGACGGAGATCTTCTCGTCGGGCCCTACAACTGTGCCATATAGGTAGTCTTATAGCTGCGCACCTTTAAGGATGGGCAGAACTTGCGCTTTCCAGAGTTCAAAGTTGGTCTTCTTGAGTTTTACATCAACGCTTTGCCCTAGGAGTGGTGTTGGTACTGTAGAGCTGGAAAATGAGATCTTGTCAATGGTGAGATTGTTGTCAACTTGATCTTGGTTAGGACACCGGTCAATTGTGTGGGAAGCGTTGAACCCTTTGTCTCGGGCCACGAGTTTATCATATAAGGATCAAACAATTTGATCTGTACTGTTTAAGCTAGGTTTGGATTACGAAAAATATCCAGATCCTACTCCAAAACTATCTCAGCTAATTCGGGTATATCTGATATGGATGTTATATTTCCTATTCTAGAGATACTAGATAATATATTTCCTACTACAGAGATACTAGAAGGTCGTCGAGGAGGGCAGTGTGGACGAGCAGGTGGACATGACAATGTTGGACATCCTGGTCAACGCCTCACCGACAAATATGGTGACCATGATCGATATGAAGAGCTAGACAAAGGAGGCTAGGTCATTCGGGTCGGCGCCGACCGTGTGAGGAAGTCGACGATCCAACAGCTAAGCTGAGAGTTCAACCTCGCCGCCATAAAGGATGGTGAGAGCGTGGAGGATGTCGTAGAGGAGTCAAAGGCGATGGAGCAGCCTTAATCATTTTCACAAATCTTGAAGTAGATGGTGGTGGCCATTCAGACCATCCTAGATGTTTCTTCGCTTACACTCACGGAGGTGGCCGGGCACCTGAGGGCAACAGAGAGTGCATCCGACAAGTCACTGACTGAGGGACACCAAGACAACGAGTTGATGCTCACACGGGGGAATGGGAAGCATAGCTGAAAGAGGTGGGATGGCGCAAAGCCCGTTGGTTCCTCAGGTGCCCTCGAAGCAGCTCGTAGGAGATGACGAGCACATGAGGACAGGTTTGGGTAGGGAGCTCATTCGGGGCCGGTGTCAGAAGTGCGAGAAGCGAGGTCATTGGATTAGGGAGTGTTACTCCAAGCCCAACTAGGTGGAGGCACACACGACACTGGCTGAAGGCACCTTGTTGTTAGCAAGGTTGTCTTTTGATAAGATGTGCCCGACAGAGGACCGGATGCAGCCGCTACTATGGGGTTTTCCGACAATAGAATTTGTAGGTAGGATTGAGAGGGGGGTTGCGACGGGGCAGCTCCCGGCAGGCAGGAACAGAGGCTAGCGGCCTGGTGATCAGCTTATGCAATAGAGTATCCCTGAGAATAGAGTATTCGACGTGCTCGACAGAGGACTAGATGCAACCGCTACTACGGGGTTTCGCGACAATAGAATTTGTAGGTAGGATAGAGAGGGGGTGGCGGCGGGGCAGCTCCGGACGGGTAGGATCGGAGGCTAGCAGTCTGGTGATCAGCGTATGCAACAGAGTATCCATGAGAATAGAGTATTCCCTATAGTATCATGAGAAAAGAGTTTCTCCTCTGAATTGGTCTTTTTAAGGTTACATGAGCGCTGCTTGCAAGTGCAACATCTTTTTTTAAGGTTATTTTAGTTTCCTATTATTTTCCCTTGAATCTTTTGTGCTATGCTGTTGACCCACGATTAGGGGTGGTAAAAGGGCCCAAAAAATGAACTAAAAGTAAAAGGACCGTATCGGATCCGGATCGGGCCAAATTCTTATTCTTTTTTGGCCTAAATTTTTAGCTGGGCCGAAATCAGTTGTGAAAGGGCCCTTTGGGCCCGGCCCATTACCAGGCCTACCCACGATGCTTTCGGTAACCTCTGCCTAATATTCAACCTCCTACTGTTTTTTCTATCGTTATAAGAGACATGCAGGAAGACAATCATAAAATAATATTGGGTGGAAGAGTATGCTGCCGTCTTTCGGCAGATCTATCGGAGGCAGATCGATCCTGGACATCGGAAGAGTGGGTCGCGCACATGTCTATGTGCGGGTTATGCAGGACTGGATTGGGTTCTATGCAGGGAAGGGAGGAAAGTGTAAGTGGGTTGACCAAAATCAGTCAAAAATAGTAAAAATATGCATATACTTCTATATTTTTTAAAAAATTTAGAATGCAGTGTTGTTACAATGCATACTGCCTAGGAACGCCTAGACAACACCGAGGCGCGCCTACAAGCTAGGCGAAGGGTCACCGGCCGCCTAGCGTCTAGCGCCTTTTAGAACCTTGCATCAACATCGACAACGGGTGATGAACATACACAAGGAGCACGCTCGACTTCTCGCTGGGGTGGACGCACACCCACTGGACTACTTGATCAGTTGATCCAGCTCAATGTCACAAGTATGGTGTGCCTCACCCTATGGTGTGGGGACAAGACGGTGCTGACCAGCAAGCAGTCCGTGATGCAGCGAGCAAGCATGTGCAGGTCAATGTTGTGCGCGCGCGTAGAGAGGCGACACAGATGCAACATGAGGCACGTAAGGACGTGCAACGGTGAGCATGTAGGACAGTGGCCCAGGTCGAGAGGATTTGGAGCGTTGTGGCGGGACCCAACAGCCTTCTTCCACGGCGACTCGATCACGCGTTGGAGGCTCAGATCGAGGGAGGCTCGACACGCGTGGAGGACAACGGTGAGATGTGCGTAAACATGAAAATTAGGAGAATGTTGGATGACCATTCAGCTATGCATAGCCAGGCAGCCGGCCACAACCAACTTGGTCTGGTCCACCAGGAGAGCGAACCTAGATGTCCGGAAGCAAGAACAACACTAGTTTCAACGAGGCTATCGCCGAAATTCCAATATGACATGCACACTTATTACTGTTAAGCTACTATGCGCTGACCAGTTGCACTTAAAAGTTTAAGCTGATGAGGAAGGGTAGTCAATTCACTTACACACTCCAACACTCCCCTTCACGTGAGGCTCTCTCCGACCTCAAACGTGGAAATAAGTGTGGGCTTGCGCCTGCCAGTATTCGAACTCGAGATGTCTGCCTCTAAGACTATGTTAAGCTACTATATGTTGAACAGTTGCACCCAAAAGCTTAAGCTGACGGGAAAGGGTAGGTAATTCACTTATAGATTCCAACAATATTACTATTAAAAAATGACGTCTTAAAAGGGGAGCCATAAAATCTTACAACACAAGGTAGCTTAAAAGTAGGGAGTTGTTCATTGAACCTGTGGAGATTACAACCTGAATCAAGGGTAACTCAAAGCATACATAGTTCCAGTAATCAACTAACTTGTGATCTTCAGGTTCCACTTCTCTTGCCCTTCCAGCACAAAAGATTGCATAAGCATCAGCTGCATACCTTAAATAAACCAGATTTAAAATTATTAAATGAGGTTAGAAACACCACCCCAATAATGCTCCCATACAACATAAGAGTACATGGCTATCCAAAGTCACTTACTTGCCAACACCATAAAGCTCGGTAATGTATGTCCATTCTTTTTCAACATAATCCTTAGAGCATCTCTGGATTCTTATTGTTCTTACTTTGTGCAATCCCAAAGGTTTCAGATACTTGGTCATTTTTGCAGAATCAGCACGACATGCCGTTTGAGGATCAGGATATTGTTCGAAAAATCCCTTAACTTTCTTCCTGACCTGCATCAGTAAATAAAGGGCACTTCATCCTTGAACTTAAGGTTGAATGTCACCGAAGGGACAGCTAACAGGTCATAGCCTTGGTAATAAAATAAGTGCAAATGTGAATGTGAATGTTAAATACCTAAATAAATCAATATTATAACAAAAAACACACTAGATGACTATTTTGATAAGGTAGCAACAGCCAGCAAGGAATAAACAGACTTGAAAAGAACAAGATCAAGGCAAAATTCCTAGCTGAATCAATATTACATATAAACATGAAACATAAGTCGATGTAATACATCCTCTAAAATTTGGTAGTCCATAAAACCCTTATACATATGCAGTATGTGTCATGCGTAAATTATCGCATGCATTTCAATGTCCAAGGTTGTTTAATGCTGAAAAGTAATACTGGGCGCCCATATACAATCAACCGTTTTCTATTAATAAAAAAAGTAGGCAGGTGAAACAATAATTAAGGTCAAATGTCGGTCATAGCAACATAGTCCCTTTCTTCTTGGTAGTCGTGAAAATTATTATCAGCGAATCATGTGGTTTGGTATGAGTTTAACTAACAGTTCTATTATGTAAAATTGAAGAGGGTAGCATGGAAAGGCAAATAATTGAACTGCTCACCTGATTTCCCTGTGCTCTGTTAAGTGGCATGCAGATTACAATGACCTTCCAGGGTTCAGAAGAGTACTTCTCCTGCAGTAGCTTATGGGGGGAACGCGGTGGGGGTACCAGCTGATCCAGCGGCACCCGTCGGTACTTGTCTGACTGCTTCTCAGCAGCTGTAAGCACCGGTTTCGGTTTCTTCTGCTTCTTATCATTCGTCTTCTTCTCAAGCTTCCCGCTATCTTTTGTCTGCATCACTTCTTGTGAAAGGAAGGCTGACGCATTCAAGATTTGTGTATTGGCAGCTTTAGATGTTCCATTGGCAGCGAGCTGTGAGGGCTCAAATGTTAAGAAGCTTCCAGGAAGGGATCTGGCTGGACGATCAGAGGGTTTATGGAAGGGTGGAGAATTGTGGTTCCGCTGGCGATCAGATTCATAGCAGAATTGGTGAAAAAACGCCCATAAAGGAGACGAACAATTGGAGTTCTTCTCAATGGAATTGGTACTGGGGTTGGCAGCTATCGCGTCGACACCCAAAAAGCCTTCAGGTAGTGGTTGCTGCTTCCTCGCTTCAATTCTCATCCTGATAATCTCACGGTTGCTCGGCATGTGAGTGCTGCTCCTGACAGCCACATTCTCACACTTGGGGCCTTTAGCAGCTTTTTTCCTTCCTTGAGGATGGACATCAAATAGCAATGGCAACTGGCTCGACTGCTTCTGCTCCTTCACCGGCATCCGTTTCCTCTTCCTCTGCTCCGGCGCCACCACATTCGCAGTCTTGTCTCCTACAAAGATTGGGGCCCCAGGAACAGCGGACTGCCACGGAGACGCATGTTCCTCCCCGTGCTTACATACCTTTTGCTTCTTCCCCTCATTCCCCGCCGCTTCATCGATCGGCTCCAACGACCAAGCCGCCGCCGCCTGATTCTCCTCGCCCTTCCTTCCTCTAACAGCCGGATCCACCTCCGAGGATAGGGTTTCGGGAGGGAGTAGTCCCACAGACCCGAGCTTGGGCTCCGGGACCACCGGAGGAGCGGGAGATGGCGACGGAACCATCGGGACCTCCAGTTGCTCCTTCTGCCGGGAGCAACCGGCGTGGGGATCTATTCGGCGACCGGCGGCGGGCAGGCGAAGCGATTGAAAGTGGGTGGCAGTCGAAACGCAGCCGCTACGTTGGACCAGATAAACCGCGCTATGACTATCTCCAACAGTCTACCCAAAAAGAACTTTAAACCTATTTTAGACATTAAAAAGTAAAAAATTATTCTTAAACAGATATCTCATACATCTAGCCCATCCTAGGCTGGCTGTCATCTGCAGTCCAAAGATAGGCGGTAGACATCAAACTCCCTATCGGTTTCAATCAGTTTTTTTTTCTTCCGAATCGTTTTCTTCTTCGTCGATCCGCCTATAGCTGTCAACGAGCCGAGCTCGAGCCAGCTTGCCCTCCGAGTATAGGTGTCCAATGGGCCGTGCCGGGCCGGCCCGGCCCGAGCCTGGCAGGGCTCGGGCCTTAGAAATCTTGGCCCGGCACGGCCCGGAAAAAAATCGGGTCGTGCCGGGCCGGCCCGCGGGCCGAAGGTTGAGGCCCGGGCACGGCTCGAGTCCAATTTAGGCGTGCCGGACCGTGTCGGGCCATAAACGGATCGTGCTGGGCCGGCCCGGCCCGCAGCCGGTTTAAGTTCAAAATATACTAAAAAATACGAAAAAATCAAAATTCGGGCCTAAAGGGGCCGTGCCGTACCGGGCCAGCCCACGGGCCGGCCGTGCCGGGCCTAAACGGGCCGTGCCCGACAGCCCGACGGGCCGGAAGTCGAGGCCCAGGCACGGCCCGCAACGGGCTTCGGGCCGGCCCGGGCCCGATTTTTTCGGGCCGTGCCGGGTTCGGGCCGTGCTTTTTTTGCGGGATTTTGTGCCGTCCCATCTAGCCCGGCCCATTTGGACAGTGTCGACTGTTGGAGTCGGCAGATCTCCTAATACTACTAAAGTGTTGAAGGAGTTTGTAGTTCGGTGTGGGCGCGCGGAGACTCAAGAAGGTGAATCACGATTGGACACGAGAGACACAGTGGTTTACGTGGTTCGGGCCGCCTGAGCGTAATACCCTACTCCACGGATGTGTGGTGTTGTATTAGTTTATGTATGAAAGCTCACGTCAATGCGTGTGTGCCTGAGAGCGTTCGAGAGCCTTCTCCCCCCGTGTATCGTCGGTCTGTCCTTTTATAGTACAAGGACAAACCGTTACAAGTTAGCCTGGCCCGACATGTGGCCCCGGCGGTTACTAGTATTGATACACGATTAATTGTTGTTAATAACCCTGTAACGGGCTCCGACAGTGCCGTTACAGGTGTTAAGATTGTCCGATTAAGTGTCATTAACATGGCATTAATGACAATTAATCGGGTCTTGAAGTCCGCGGCTATCCTTTGAAGATCCGGAGTCGTTACAATGTCTTCCGGAGGTTTGAGGCGGCCAGCTCCGACGTTTGGACACGTGGCAGCTCTGGAGCTTGCTTGTGGGAAGCGGGAAGCTCCAGGGTGGCCTGGCACGTGTCAGGTCCGGAGCTTCTCTCGGTCAGGGGTTAAGTCCGGAGGTGCCGTTTCGGTACCTAGCCCGGAGCTTCACCCTTGTGGGTAGTAGCTCCGGTCTGGCAGTACACGTGGCAACCTAAGGGTTAACCATGTTGGAGAAGCAGGTCCGGTTATGTCTGACAAGTGGGCCTCCGAGGGTCTTCAATTTGAGTAGACGTCCTTCCCTTGAGATCTTTGTAACCTCAGGGGGTGTATGGTTTTTAGGGTACCGACAGTGGCCCCCTGGACCTACCTCCGGGGAAAGTCACCGGGGTGAAGTCATTCCGTCGGAGGTGGGTCCATACTCGCGACTCTTGAACTGGGTCTTCAAGGGTCTTCGGAGGTACCGTTGGCGGGGCTTTACGGTTAAATCCCGACGCGTGGCGCACCTCAAGCGGCAGATAAGATCTTTGACGTGCGGATCTCTCGCAATTGAAGGTTGCCGGTTCCCGATACGAAAACCGTATCGGTTCCGCGCGCCTTTTCAGGTCGCCGCCTTTGGGTTTCCCGCCTCGTGATGACAACTGTTCGCCTGGGTAAGAGCCTCGACTTGATCGTCAGGGTGGTCCCGGGCCCTCTTGTCATCGGCAGGGTTGAATTCTTGAGTAGTATCCTTGACTCCCCTGCAGTTTCCATCCAAGCGTTGCGAGGGCTTACTTAAGAAGGAAAGCGCACCGTCGGGAGTTCTTTACGCTTCCCATCTGTTCTTGCGCTCAAACTCCCAACTCGTACTTTGCTCCTCTTCTCTTGCCTAGCTGTGCTGCGATGGAGTTAGGTCTGCGTGAGAGTCGCTTGAAGACTGACAGCGATCTGAAGAAGGTCCGGACCCTCATGGGGTGGTCTTTGGACTTCTTCAACCGCTCGGTCTGCGCCGGCGGAGAGCTCCCCTTTTCAAAGGAGCATGCTGGCGAGATGGTGTACTTTTCCTCGTACGCCATGGTGGAGCTGATCCCACCGTTTTCTTCTTTCTTCTTGATGCTGCTGGACTTCTATGGTCTGCAGCTGTACCACCTTGGCCCTCACTCCATTCTCCTTGTGTCCATCTTTGTCCACTTTTGCGAGATGTGGGTGAGCATCCCTCCCTGCATCGAGCTCTTCCGAACCTTCTTCACCGTCCACACCACCGGCCGAAGCAATGAGTATCTTGGCTTCTACTACTTCGTGAAGCGCAAGAAGTGCCCATTCAAGTACCTCCGGTCATTCCCTTCCGGGAAGTGGGATGACTGGAAGAAAGATTGGATAGTCGTCCGGGTGGAGGAGCATGAGCGGTTGGAGTTGCCAGACGGTCTGCCCGGCATTGACACGTCGATATGGAGCGAAGTTCCGGTGCTGGCGGCAGCTTTCGACCCTGTCCTGACCAGGATCCGCCAATGTGTGGAGGGAGGATTGACTCCCCAGGCGGTGTTCTGCAACTTCCTGTCCAACAGGTGGGCGTCGCTGAAGAGGAGGGAGAAGCTCGCCTGGGCCCTCAACAGCGTGATGGACGAGGACCGGGTTGAGACCGGGTTGAAGTCCAGCATGGTGGGGAAGACCTTGGAGTCTCACCTCAAGAAATTCCAGCACGGCATCGACGTTGACGGAGATTACTTGACTCCGCCGCCGGCCTTCCTCCCTCTGAACGTGGAAGTTGAGTTCAGCAGGGAGCTCCGGCGGACGATGCCCGCGCTTGACGACCTTGGTGTTGTCGAGAGAAGATCAACCACTCGGTTGGCGATCCCCGGGTTGTCCGAAGACGGCTCCGCCCCTGTCCCACAGCCAAGAGCTGAGGTCATCGGCAAGGGCAAGGAGCTGGCGGAGGAGCCGGAGAGCCGGAAGAGGAAGCTGCGACATGCTGACGGAAGGTCCATCGGGCCTGCCACTTCCCCCCTGGTTCCCCCTCCTCAGGAAGGAAGATCCTCCGCCGCCGTGGCGACTGTCCCCGTGGTGGGGTCCTTCCGGAACGTTACTGTTCCGGCGGTGGGATCCTCCCGGAGTACGACTGTCCCCGTGGTGGATCCCTCCTGTGGTGCTAGCTCCGGGCGCGCGACTCCGGCATGTGGAGCGGTGAGGGCCTCCAGGTCCAGGAGTTCCTCCCGATCAAGGAGAGCTCCGACCCGGGAAACGCCCGCGGCTGTGGCAAGTCCTGGGAGTCCTCCCGGAGCTCCTACGCCGACCGTGGCCAGCCCGGATCGTCCGGGAAAGAGGTTCCGTGCAAGCTGGTGCGGGAGCCTCCCAAGGTAATTTTTCTTTTTTACCTCGATTAACTTTTTAATTGTAGCATCTGTTTGCTCAATTTCTTCGTTCTTCATCTGCAGCGTTCCCAAGAAGGGGAGTGAAGCTCCACCCTCAGCCACAGTGTCTGAGGCTGCGAGGGCTTCTGCTCCAGTCCCGGTGCCGCCCCAAGCGGAGGCTGCGACAGCTCCGGCGCCGGCTGTCGTGGTCATGGACCTCGACTCGTCTCCAGAAGTTCCCGTGGTAGCGCCGGACCACGGGAATGAAGATGCGCCAGCGGCACCCGTCCCGGAAGTGGAAGCTCCGGGTCCTGGTGCTGCAGTAGTAGAAGCTCCGGCTGTTGAGTCGGAGGAAGTAGCAGTCCCGGCTTCGGAGCCAGAAAGTGCTGAAGCCCCGGCGATTGAGCCGGAGGTGGCTGAAGCCCCAGCATGCGAGCCGGAAGTCGAAGTAGTTCTCGCAGTTGAGCCGGTTACTTCCGAAGCTCCGGCCGCAGAGCCGGTGATTGTTGGAGCGCCGGCCGCAGAGCCGGCAGCTGAAGAGGCGAGGGAGCTTGAGCCTCCCTCAGAAGAGGTGTCCCGGCCGGAGCCAGTAGCGGCTCCTGCTCCGGAGGCGACGACGTCGATGGTACCTGTGGCAGAGCCAGAGTGCCTGAACGAAGTCACCGGCCCCCAGCCTGAGGGGGCAAATGAAGACTTGGTGGCGGGACCTCCTTCGATGGCGACTGAAGCCGTCCCGGAGGAAGGCCCTAGCGCTTTGGAAGCTCGGGGTTCCACTCTCGTAGAGTGGGACCCAATTTTTGTATGTGAAGACCCGCTGGAACCAGCGGAAGAGATCCCAGCAGGTCCGGAGCCCATCTCGCTGTCGATGTCCATCGACAACGCCTGCTCCAGTCTACGTCAGGTCCAACTGGCCTTCTTCCACGACAGCAAGGCTCTTGAAGAGGAGCGCCAAACCCTTAGGCGGTGGCGTAATCGGCTCCACTTCGAGACTAAGCTGGCGCAGTCGAGGCTTGCGGATGACAAGGAGTGGATCAAGCGGGAGAAGATCCGCCTGGAGCTCTGGGATAAGCTGCTGGACGAGAGGGAGAGCATGACTCACGCCCTCGATGCTCAATCCCGGGAGTTCCACGACCGAGCTAAGGCTGCTAACGACGCGGCCAATGCTCGGTTTGATCAGCTCGAGGCCATCAGCACCGCACTCATCAAGCGCCGAGAGGCACTTGAAGGGAGGGAAAGACAGCTCGAGGACGAGGAGCAAAAACTCCTAGATCTACGGGATGACGTCTTGCGACGGGAAGAAGAGCTCGCCGAGAAAACAGCTCTGGCGGACAAGGGCCTCGAGGAGCGCACTAAGAAATTGGAAGAGCGCTGCCTCGAGGAAGAGGAGAAGACCTGGGTGCGGGGGCAGGAACTCTACGAATACGAGTGTGCCCTTGTCGCCCGGGAGAAGAAAGTGGAGGCTAGGGAGAAGGACCTGGTCGACCGCTGGAACAAGATCCACCTCCGGGAGGAGGAGCTCGGAAGACTTGAGAAGCGGGTTGCTGCGAAGATCCAGCAAAACGCCAAAGAAGTTGAGCGCCTCGCCCGCGAGAATTCGGAGCTGACGGCGGCCCGGAGATCCCTGGAAGAGATGAAGAACTTGAGGAAGGCGGACTCCCTGCAGATTTGGGAGTTCCTGGGCAAGGCCGACGACGCGCTGACGCCGATGGGTTTCAGCCCCGTGCACCCGGATGATCCGGAGCCGGAGCCGGACCTTGCGTTGCAAGCGTTGAGCGCCGCAGGCAGCAAGATCTCCAAGGTGGGCGACGTCATCGCGGACCAGCTGGAGGTCGAGGGGCAATCCCTGGCTAGGAACGTCACAGAATATGTGTTGACATGCTACACCAGCCGGAACCCTCGATTTCCTCTGGACCCGGTGCTTGAAGGCCCCGTCGAAGGAGAAGGCAAAGCTACCCGAGCCCGCGTGTCGGAGGTCGCCCAGAAGGTCGCCGAGTTCTTCCATAGGGTCTAGGACCGTCTCTTTTAGCCTTTACTTGTATCTTCTCTTCTTCCTCAATTTTGTAATCCCTTGTCTCCAGATGTAATCTCCGGTCTTCAGATGAAATGAAATCCCCAATTTTTTGCTTGCGAATTTCATTTTTTGTCTTCAACATCTTTATCTTCACTTGGCCCCCTGGTAGATGTGCACAATTTGATTGTGGACATGTACCAAAAGGATGTTGAGTTTTGTTGAAGACGAATTTGCTTCGAACTTGTGGAATTTAGGTCCGAAGTTTTTGATAGTGAAGGTCCCCTGAAGTTGTCGGAGCTTAGAAGCTCCGGCACTGTCCATCGCTGGAGCTTAGTAGCTCCGGCAATAGCCTCTATCAACACGCTGAGCGTTGGTAGTTAATACTCCAAGGTGTCGGAGCTTAGCAGCTCCGGCAATGACCTTTGCCACACTTGGTTTGTTGGCAACAGACTCCAGTGACGGGGTCTTCTCACCATCTTTTAGTCAACGCCGACGGTTGACGCCCTGGTGGGAGTCGGAGCTTGGTTAGCTCCGGTTTTTCTCCATCAACGTAGGGTTCATTTTTCCTGCACACTTAAGCCAAGAAAAATAGTAAAATTCGTTCCTTGTCTATAACTTCGTCGCGGCTTACGGTTCTCAAGAAAATTTTAAGTTGAACACGATTTTTAATACGACTGGATGAATTGTCTTTTCTTTTAGATCCAATTGTCCATGGACCCACCTTACTTTGGCCTGCCGGGATGTAGGTAGAGTGGCGTACTTAGGGTGCTTGACCAGGCTAAGTCGATAGCGCACTCCAGCCCTAGAATGGCTTGGCGGCTTTCAGGCGAGTTGGCCACAGACGATATTTAAATCCAAAAAATCTGACAATTCAACTCGAATCGTATGTAAACCGGTCAAACTAGAACTTCTTAAGAATTGCACGTTTCTGTTATAGACAAGAAAGAGAAAAATAAAAATGTCGAGCCTATGCAAAAATGAATGCACGTGGAGTCTATTTCACATGAAGATGTCTTTCATTATAGGTCCGGGGTACAGGGGAAACAAGTACACTCTTAGGGTACGGAACCAGGCTAAGTGTATTTGGTTTCTCGTTTGACCCAGGGTAGATAGCCACACTTTTAGTCCGGAGACTGTGTCAAGTGTTGCATGAGCTTTTCAAACCTTTCGGGAAAGGTCCGGCTGCTCTCCCGGAGGAACTACCCGACTCTGTACAATGACTCTATAACATACATTTCAAGTTACTTAAGACTCACCTCCGTGGAATTAAGTGTAGAACTTACGGAGGTGCTCGATGTTCCAAGGATTTGGGAGAGGTGTCCCATCCTCGGTAGCCAAGCGAACGCTTCTGGGACGGGATACTTTAATCACTCGAAAGGGCCCTTCCCAGCCGGGGGAGAGTTTGTTTTGCCCTTCTCTAGATAGTATTCTCCGTAGCACCAGATCGCCTTCCTCGAGCTGTCGGTTGTGTACATGCCGCTGGTGATAGCGCCGTAGAGCTTGGCGGTATCGGGCATTCCGAACAGCTGCTTGGCACCTTCCCTCCTCGAGGAGGTCTAGGTCTTCACGCTGGAGCTGGTCCTGCGCGGCTTCGTCGAAGGTCCGGACTCGGAGGGAACCCAAGGTGATTTCCGGAGGAAGGATCGCTTCAGCTCCGTACACCAGAAAGAAGGGTGTTTCTCCGGTTGCCCGACTTGGAGAAGTCCTGTTGGCCCATAGAGTGGGCGGAAGCTCTTCGATCCAATTGGCTCCATGCTTTTTCAAGCGCTCATAAGTGCGTGTTTTGAGTCCTTTAAGGATCTCTGCATTTGCTCTCTCGGCTTGTCCATTGCTGGCAAGATGAGCTACGGAAGCGTAGCAAACTTGTATGCCGAGGTCTTCGCAATATCCTTGAAATGCGGAGCTTGTGAATTGAGTCCCATTATCAGTGATGATCTTATTTGGGACTCCGAATCTGCTCACGATGGATTGTAGAAAATTGATTGCAGATTGTTTGTTGATCGTCACAACGGGAGTTGCTTCCGGCCACTTGGTGAACTTGTCGATGGCGACGTACAGGAACTTGTAACCTCCGACGGCTCTTGGGAAGGGTCCCAAGATGTCCATCCCCCACACAGCGAAAGGCCATGTGGGAGGTATCATTTGTAAGGACTGAGCAGGTGTATGAATTTGCTTTGCATGAAATTGGCATGCTTTGCATTTCTTCACCAGCTAAGTGGCATCCTGGAGCGCTGTAGGCCAGTAGAAACCGTGTCGAAAGGCTTTTCCGACCAGCGTGCGGGAAGATGCGTGGTTCCCACACTCGCCTCCATAGATTTCTGCGAGGAGCTCGCAGCCTTCTTCCCTTGTGATGCACCGCATTAGGATGCCGTTGGCACCGCGTCGGTAGAGATACCCTTCTACCAACGTGTATCTTTTAGCCAATCTGACTACCCGGTCAGCGGATACATCGTCGTCAGGAAGGATGTTGTCTTTCAAGTAGCTCCGGATCTCCGAGATCCATGCATCGGAACTGACTTGAGCATTTGAGTCTTGCGTGCTGGGTTGCTCGGAGCTTCCGGCAGCACCTACGACCCTTGATGGCTGCCATGGTAACAGGGCCATCAGGACCGTCAGCTTCGGGATGCTGATCTCGCCCCCTTCGTTCAGTTCGGCAGGTTGAACTGTGGGTTTTGACAACCTCCGGACAAAGGTTCTGTCAGGAGCCGGAGCTCCAGTTGACGCCTTGGTCGAGAGTTCGTCAGCTTCAGCATTGTGAGCACGCTGAACATGGTGAAGGTCTAGGACTTCGAAGTCCTTCTGAAGCCTCTGGACTTCAAGGAGGTAAGCAGCCAGCTGGAGATTATTGCAGGAGCATTCACCCTTCACCTGCTTGATGACGAGTTGTGAATCTCCTTTGACCAACAATTGCTTGACACCGTATGATAGTGCCACCTTTAATCCATAGATGAGTGTTTCATACTCCGCCATGTTGTTGGTTGCCTTGAAGTCAAGGTGTACCATGTATTTCACCTTCTCCCCAGTTGGAGCGAGGAGAAGGATTCCAGCTCCGACTCCCTGCTTCTGCATGGAACCGTCGAAGTAAAGGGTCCAGTGAGGCTTAGTGAAGGTTGGAACTTGAGGTTCCGTCTTCTGCTCGCTGGGGCCCCCAGGGTTTAATGGAGAGGGAGTCCATTCTGCCACGAAATCTGCCAACGCTTGACTCTTGATTGCTTGTCTCGGAATGAATTCAAGATCGAATTCAGCCAATTCCGCTGCCCACTTTGCAATATTCCCAGTTGAATTGGGATTATGCAGGATCGCTCGAAGTGGATATGAGGTCACCACCGAGACTTTGTGAGCTTGGAAATAGTGTCGAAGCTTCCTTGAGGCAATAAGAACTGCATAAAGCAGTTTATGCACCTCTAGGTATCGAGTCTTGGCATCATGTAACACTTCACTGATGAAGTATACCGGGCGTTGAATGGTCCGGACCCTCCCGGAGGGGTCCGGAGCTTCCTCTTCATTGATCTGGACCCTCTCGGAGGGGTCCAGACTCTCTTCGGGGACCTCCGGGTTCTGGGTGGAGGAACCCGGAGCTTCTTCAGAAATGACCTGGACCCTCTTAGAGGGGTCCGGGTCCTCTAAAGTGGCTTCTTGTGGGTTTGAGTCTGGGAGCTGGGACCCAGACCCGCTTTCAGGAACCTCCGGACCCTCCCGAAGGGGTCTGGATTCCTGAGTATTGGGTAGTTCCGGTCTCTCCGCAACCAGAACCATACTGACGACTTCGTCAGTAGCTGAAATGTAAAGCAACAAAGGCTCACCAGAGTTCGGAGCTACCAGGACTGGTAGGGTGGTGAGGAACTGTTTCAGCTCCTGGAATGCCTTCTCTGCTTCTTCAGACCATTGGAATGGTCCGGACTTCCTCAGTAACTTGAAGAAGGGAAGTGCTCTTTCCGCCAGTCTTGAAATGAACCGGCTGAGGGCTGCTAGACATCCAGTTAATTTTTGGACGTCTTTGATGCGGGTTGGTGGCCGCATGTCTTCAATGGCTTTTATCTTCGCCGGATTAGCCTCTATGCCCCGGTGACTTACCAGGAAACCAAGAAGCTTTCCGGAACTAACCCCGAAAACACACTTGTCTGGGTTTAGCTTCGTGCGGGTGGCCCGCAGCTTGTCGAAGACAGCCTGCAAGGTGTCCAAAAGGGACTCCTTGTTCTTGACTTTGACCACGATGTCATCGACGTACACTTCCATTATGTCTCTGATGAGTTCTTCGAAAGTTTTGTACATAGCTCGTACAAAAGTGGAAGCTGCATTCTTGAGACCAAACGGCATGGCTGTGTAACAATACAATCCATCCACTGTGATGAATGAAGTATGCTCTTCATCCTCCCTAGACATCCTGATTTGATGATATCCAGAATATGCGTCTAGAAAACACAGTAACTCGCACCCGGAGGTGGAATCCACTATCTGATCTATTCTAGGTAGTGGGAATGGATCTTTTGGACATGCCTTATTCAGTGTGGTGTAGTCGATGCACATCCGAAGTTTCCCGCCGGCCTTGGGCACAACGACTGGGTTTGCCAGCCATTTTGGATGGAAGACTTCTCGGATAAATCCGGCTTCGAGCAACTTCTTCACTTCTTGTCGGATGAAGTTCTGTCGCTCTACATATTGCTTCCGAGGTTTCTGATGCACAGGCCGAGCATCGGGGTAAATCTTCAGATTGTGCTCAATCACTTCCCTGGGGATCCCAGGCATTTGTGACGGTTGCCAAGCAAATACGTCAACGTTAGCCCGGAGGAAAGTGATGAGCGCGAGTTCCTATTTGTCATTCAACCCACCCGATATGCGGGCGGTTTGAGTGACATCAGAACCAATTTGGACGACTTTGACGGGGATGTCGGTGTCGCTGCTTGGCTGCACACGGGGAGCAGAGGTTGAGCCTCGTTGCCGAATGCTCGGAGGTTTTGGAGCTTGCCCCTGTCTGGAGTCCTCCTCTTGCGCAGTGGTGAGTGCATGGAGCTCCTCCAGAGCAGTTACTCCGGCGGTGCGATCTCCACGAATCCGAAGAACGCCTGCTGGTGTTGGCATCTTCAACACCAAGTATCCATAATGAGCAGCTGCCATAAATTTGTATAGGGCAGGTCTACCCAAGATGGCGTTGAATGGTAAGTTGATCTGAGCGACGTCGAAGACCAACTTCTCGGTGCGGTACTTCTCCCGTGTCCCGAAGGTAACGGGGAGAATTATAGCTCCGAGTGGGGTAATGGCCCCCGGACCTACTCCGGAGAATGGTCGAGAGGGCTGAAGATCCGAAGGTCGAAGCTGAAGTTTGGTAAAAGCTTCAAAGCTTATAAGGTTCAGCCCCGAACCTCCATCCACCATAACATGATGGAGCTGGATATTGTTGATGGTGGGAGATACCATCAAGGGTAATTGGCCAGCTCCGACCATGCTTTGAGGACAGTCCGAAGCATCAAAAGTGATGGGTGTGTCCATCCACTTTCGATGTGGCTCCGGTCTAGCTGTAGGAGCTACAGCAGCCATATCCCGCCGCATAGTCTTGATGACACGACGAGAAGTGATGTCCCATGATCCACCAAAGATGGTGTTCATGGTTTTCCGACGCTCGTTGTCGGAGACGTCAGAGTCATCGTCGACGGAGGTGTAGACGGCTTTCAGGACCTTTTTGGGGTCCTGAAACCCTAACTCCTCTTCAGCCGGAGCTTCGTCAACCTTCTGTTTTCCCTCCCTCTGTCGGAAAGGAGACCCTTCCCGGCGCTTGTTGTAGCGCTCGGCAAGGTTTTGGACCTCCCGGCAGTCTTCCAGCCTGTGGCTGCCCGTTTTGTGAATGGGGCACCACATTTTGGATTTGCCGCCGTCTTCGGAAGACGGTCGAGGTCGCTTCTCGGGGCGTGGCCCCCGGCCACCAGGAGTTGCAGTGGCTGCAACGTTGGATGTGCCGGCCGACGGCTTCTTCTTGCCGTTGGTCTTCTTTTTCTTCTTGCCACTCCCGGAGGTAGCGGCTTCTTCTTTGGAGGATTTTTTGTGATCCTCCAAGGCTGGTTTGGAGTGCATTTCACGGTCCTCCGCAGCCCTGGCACATTTGTGTGCCAAGCTGAAGAGCTCCGTGACGCTGGTGATCTCTTTGATCGCCAGCTTCTCCAACATCTTCTTGTCTCGTACACCCTGTCTGAATGCCACAATGACAGAAGCGCTTGAGATAGAAGGGATTGTGTTGCGTACCTGAGAGAACCTCTAGATGAATGACCGCAAAGATTCTCCCCCTTTTTGCACGACCGCAAAAAGGTCTAGTTCAGTGCCCGGTCGGGTGTATGAACTCCCGAAGTTGGCAGTGAACTGACGGCACAGCTCCTCCCAACTGTCGATAGAGTTGGGTGGAAGGCTCATAAACCAGGACCTGGCGGTCCCAGTTAAGGCCACTGGAAAGTAGTTGGCCATTACGGCCTAGTTTCCTCCAGCTGCTAAGATTGCAGTGGAGTATATCTGCAGAAATTCTACGGGGTTGACAGTCCCGTCGAATTTTTCCGGCAAGTGTGGCCGGAACTTCTGTGGCCATCTAACCATGCGCAGGTGCATGGCTAGGGCGGAACAGCCTCCTCCTACTCCTTCCAGAGTAGAAAGGTCTTGAGCATCCCGTCTTTCTCGAGCTCGCTCGATATGGACACGACCATCCTGTTGGCGGTATCGGCGATCAAGCTCCGCCCGGAGGTCATGTGTCGAAAGCCGAGATACCGTATGGGTGCGTCGTGCCCCAGAGGGCAACGACGTCACTTGCTGTGACACAGCTCGTCTTCGGTTGTTGGAGACATGCGGACCAAGTCTTCCAGACAACGTCTGCCGCTGCGACGGGGCTCGCCCTGAAGGAGGAGGACCCTGGTTGTTGAGGAGTTCGGCCGCTGCTGCGACCAAATGCTCAACATCAGCCCTCCATTGCTCCATGGCATCTTGAGATGCATCCGGAGGTGGTGGTCGCTGGAGAAGAGCACGCGCTGCATGGAGCGCGTGTTCTGGGTTGTCATGACTTGCCGGCGCAGTATGTGACGCCGGCGCACCATCATGTTGCCCGGCACGTTTTGCCGGAGAAGATGGTGGTGGTGGGAGTGTGACTCCCGCTGGTGCTGAGGCTCCTGCTGGTGGCTGCATGTTGGAGGGATTGCCCCCGACAGCCTGAGCAGCAGGTTGCCCATTGGATGATCCAGCCGCAGAATTCACCATTCTTGAAAATCTCAGGCGCCCCTACCTGGCGCGCCAACTGTCGACTATTGGAGTCGGCAGATCTCCTGACACTACTAAAGTGTTGAAGGAGTTTGTAGTTCGGTGTGGGCGTGCGGAGACTCAAGAAGGTGAATCACGATTGGACACGAGAGACACAGTGGTTTACGTGGTTCGGGCCGCCTGAGCGTAATACCCTACTCCACGGATGTGTGGTGTTGTATTAGTTTATGTATGAAAGCTCACGTCAATGCGTGTGTGCCTGAGAGCGTTCGAGAGCCTTCTCCCCCCCCGTGTATCGTCGGTCTGTCCTTTTATAGTACAAGGACAAACCGTTACAAGTTAGCCTGGCCCGACATGTGGCCCCGGCGGTTACTAGTATTGATACACGATTAATTGTTGTTAATAACCCTGTAACGGGCTCCGACAGTGCCGTTACAGGTGTTAAGATTGTCCGATTAAGTGTCATTAACATGGCATTAATGACAATTAATCGGGTCTTGAAGTCCGCGGCTATCCTTTGAAGATCCGGAGTCGTTACAATGTCTTCCGGAGGTTTGAGGCGGCCAGCTCCGACGTTTGGACACGTGGCAGCTCTGGAGCTTGCTTGTGGGAAGCGGGAAGCTCCGGGGTGGCCTGGCACGTGTCAGGTCCGGAGCTTCTCTCGGTCAGGGGTTAAGTCCGGAGGTGCCGTTTCGGTACCTAGCCTGGAGCTTCACCCTTGTGGGTAGTAGCTCCGGTCTGGCAGTACACGTGGCAACCTAGGGGTTAACCATGTTGGAGAAGAAGGTCCGGTTATGTCTGACAAGTGGGCCTCCGAGGGTCTTCAATTTGAGTAGACGTCCTTCCCTTGAGATCTTTGTAACCTCAGGGGGTGTATGGTTTTTAGGGTATCGACAGACAGCTATACCTCCGAGGATCGAGCTTGTTAAGAATTCGAGTTGAACTCGAGCCGAGCCTGGAATCCGGTCGATCTTGCAGTCAAGCTCGAGCTCGGCTCGATAAGTCTCGTTTAAATAGTTATGCTTGTTTAAGCTAGTAAAAGCTCGAGTTCAAGCTCGGAAAGCTCGTTTAAACAGTAAAAATTTATAATAATCAAGAGAAAAATATTAATAAATAATATTTATAAAACGAAATTTATCTAAACGAGCCTTATCGAGCTTAACGAGCTCGAGCTCGTCAAGCTCGCGAGCTCGAGATGAAGTTCGAGTTCGGCTCGTTCATTTGTCGAGCCGAGCTCGAATCGAGCTTTTAACGAGCCGAACTAGAGTAGCTCACGAGCTTCGAGCTTCATTGACAGCCCTAGATCCGTCTGAGCGCTCTCGTGCTCCCGCTGCAGACGCCCTCCCTCACCGCGTCGCGCTGCTCCTGCCGCCCCTCTCGACCCAGCTCCCATCGCCGGTGCTCGCCCCGAGCCACGGCTCCTCTGCCGCCGCCCTCCTCGCTCTGCATCGCATCCTTCCTCTGCCCCACGCCCGTCGCAACTACATGAACCCTCCCTCACCGCGGCGCCCTGCTCCTCCCCTTCCCTCATTGCCTGCTCTGCTTCGTTGCCCCGATATTCCTCAGCGCCGCGCCAAGCCTCCTCTGCGTCAGGCGTCATCTACCGTCGTGGCCTTCTTCACTCCCGATCGAGGTTCCTCGCGTCCTCACGGACATTCGTCGCAGCTTTCTTCAACGGGCCGCAGAAAAAAATTTCCCTTGCTCGTGATCCACCGCTCGCAAGGAGCAAAATTTTCCGCGCGGGGGGGGGGGGGGGGTGCGGCCACACTGCACTGGCAAGGAATCGGGATGCGACAGCAGCCTCCTACGTGTAGCATCTTATGGCTTTCTGTTGGAGATGAGTAAAGAATGGACTGCGAATTTTTTATTTTAAGAAGCCCAAATACTGGAATTGGTCTCCTATTTTTGGACTTATTGTTGGAGATAGCCTAAGGTACAATCTATCGGCCATTAGTCCAAATGCAATCTTGCAATAGGAGTTATATGAAGATTTTACGGCGGGAAGTAGCTAATGCTTTTTCTACTTAATCCCGGTGTTGATGTCAGTACCATTTTGGATCGTCAATTTAACTCATATACATGAAGGATTATGCATTTTTTACACGTCTCACACTTATGAATAACATAATTTCATATGTACTTGGAAGAATTCTGCATGTAGATGTTCTTATGTAGATTTAAGACGCATGCATGTCCACATGGTGAAGAGACACACTTATAACCAATAAGACGTCGTCACGTGGCATCCCACATATTCAATGGCCACTTGTAGGCAAGTACACGCACGTTTACACCAAAAATCATCCAGAAGGTCGATATGGGTCCACATATCAGTGTCTAGAAGGAAGATGGGGAAGAGTGGAGGTAAGACCTGGTCGGCTGCCATCCCTAGTCGGTCGACTTGGCCCTCACTCTACTGCTGGTGTGCTTCTAAGTGGTGCCTTGTAGTGACTTCCTTGTGCCCGGGAGTATGTGATTCTCATTAGATTAACGCACGAAATTGTCTTAGTGGGTGTATAAATAGGGTTGAGTGTCTCACTTCACACACACAATTAAGCAACACTCTCTTATATACATTCTCTTCAAGTTCTTAGTAGAGTTTAGGCTTAGACAGGAGCTTCTCAAGTTTCCAAGTTAACTGGGAAGTTTTCGTATGTCTCTTGTACAAGTCCTTCTTATGTTCACTTATGCATTCATAGTGGAAGTAGTCTTCTTTATTCACGTGTTTTAGATGAAGAAATTCTTGTTTGATTATAGATTCGATGTGCGTGGTAGGACAAGTTGTTCTTACAATAGTATAGTAATGCTCTTATTGTGATATGACAAACTTTATAGGCCACCACTATTATCTAATTGTGTAATTTATGAATATGTTAGTAGGAACTTATTAATGTTTAGTTCCTACATTGGTTCAACAATCATTAGGTTAGGAATTGTCTTAGGTTCATAGCGAGGATCTAGGTACCTACTTAGTATGTAAATGTGATGTTTGGATACTCAAGTAGCAATGGACGTCTCGTAGATTCACAAATTGAAAGGGTAGGTGATAGGTGATGATAGTCCCATCCATTCTTTGTAATCTACCACATTCGGCTATGCCACAAATATCTTAGCGAGAGTCACCTGACAAACCAGGTGTATGTATATGTTGGACATGAAACCTAGGACTCATCACTAACATGTTAGTACATTACAGGTAAACCAAATATTTTTATGAGTTAAAGTTATTTTGGTGTACTCCCACAAAAAAGTATATTTTTGTGAGCCACAATACGGCCCACAAAAAAAAGTGATATTTTTGTGGGCTTCAGTTGTGGTCCATGAAACGCCCACGAAAATGATGGTATTTTTGTGGGCCTCACTATCGGCTTACGAAAATTCTCTCCCTTATAACCTCATCCTTGTCCTAGCTCAACACTCAGTGCCACGCTTCGGCCCGATCGCTGCCGCATCACCGTCACCACACCCCGGCTCGACCACCCTGCCCCGGCCCGAATTCCGTCATCGCGTCACAGTAGCCACACCCTGGCACGACCACCCTGCTCGACCCTGCTGCCGCCGCGTTCCCGTCACCATGCCCTGGCCCGGCTGCTCAAGAAGGCCAATGAGCTCACCGTGATTTGCGGCGCGCGAGTCAACGTCGTCATCTTCTCCAGCAACGGCAAGATGTTTGAGTACTGCAGCCCTACCTGCAGGTTAGCCTTTGGCCCGATCTCGCTTACTCATCCCCAAATCTCTGTTGTTCATGCACTCACAAGTATAATCCGTGCACACCTCAATTTTGAAGGAGGGATTGAAATACTTTGCATCAGAGCATTCCGGTGGGTACATATTCTTGTTCTGTTCTTTTTCTTGTTTATCTGGGTAGTCTTATCCTGAAATTTACGGCGCAGTATCGTATTTGTAAATAAATGCATATACATTTCTTCTCTACCATGATGCATATTAAATTTGATAATTTTTTTTTTCAATCAGGGATCACCCCACCTCCGTTCTCCACAGAAAACAGAGATAATTGTGTGTTTACAAAGCGTTTAGAGCAGATTCCACGCCGAACTACCAAACAACGACAGATAACATGAAAGCAAACCTAATACGCACAACGTCTCATAATCGCTATAACATCATGCCCAGCTGGCCAAGCATTGACACTCAAAAGACCAACATCATCTAGAATTAACGACAACTATCGAACAGAGACGTTGTGCTTCGATCTCCGGCCCCTGCCCTTGACAATCAGTTCTGGCCCATGTGTATTTATCATAAGCTTCAAATCTCTTCTTCTTACACTTGCAGCTGAAGTTTTTGACTTGCTCCTTCATCGCAACAATAGCAGACTTCATCAGCGGCTCCACACCAGCCTTCACCATCGCCCTCATGTCCTCCTTGAGCAACCCTGATCAAAATTTCATGAAGACACAGCCGTGACAGATTATTTCAGAAGGATGATTGATCATTTTTATCAAAACATGTAGCATTCCTTGCTTTTCAGATTGCCCAGCAAATTGCTGACAACCCAAATATGTGAAATTCATTGCTACCGGGGAATGCTTGTTAGCACTACCGGACTAGTCCGGTAGTGGACGGACTAGTCCGATATAAGACCAGACTAGTCCGATGTTGTCCAGTAAGGATATCGGACTAGTCCAGACCTGATCGGACTAGTCCGATCTTTTCAGTTATTGTCAGTTTGAACTCGAAAATGACATGTGTCCTAATTGAAAGGACACAACCCATCGACAATTATGTCCCTGATCGGGGGACTTAACTGTCTGTAAGGGTGGGAGACCCCTCTTGTGTCTCTTGGTCAAATATAAGAAGAGGGTCAAGTGTATGATGAGGTAAGCCTTATGCATACACAAACACACACTTGATCTCTCTTAACTCATCCACAATCCGATCAATATATCAAGAGAAGAACAAGGAGAAATGTCTCCTGTCGTCGTTCTTCTTGCGGCCTCGCCTTGTTGGCTCGATGGCTGCATCATCAAGCAACAACAAAGATGGAGGAGAAGGTATTAGTAGTGTTCTTGTGCTATTTGAGAGATAGCACTTGACGTGATCTTGTATTCAGTTTTCTCCTGTATAATTCGAAATGATTTAGTGGCTATTTGATCTTTGGGCTTCCTTTTAATTCTAACAATGGTATCAGAGCCGTTTAGACCACTAATCATTTCAAATTGAATTTTGATCGAAGTTTTTTCGTTGTAAATTTTGAAGGTCCGGACTTGTCCGGTATGCCCCAATAAAGTGGTTAGGTTTTTCGGATCAGGGCGTTTTAACGTGTTCATCTGATTGAAAACCAATTAAGCACTTTGGATTGAAATCCATTGTGAAAAATAAGTTGATTTCGTAAGATGATAAGATTAAGATTCTCTTTTGGGTATTTTGACATTTTCCGGTTTTCATATGAAACTTTCCCAGGGTTGGCCGGACTAGTCATGAATAGTACAGACCAAACTCGAAAAGTTCAATAAAAAACGGATAAAATGTTTCTGGAACAGTACCGAACTTGTTGGATTTGTCCGGTCATGGTTCTGTTTTAAGTTCGGACATGTTCGGTGTATGGACTGGACTAGTCCGAAAACCATACTGTAAGAGTTTGGACTAGTCCGGCCATGTGCGGACTAGTCCGGGCTATACAATTAAGTTTGCTTATTTAATTAAGCTTTCGCTGTGAATTAAGTTTATATTGTCATAGCAATTTGGTCGAGTAACCAAAGCGAAAGATAAATTGCTATGTCACTTTAAGTTGCATGGAATTCTATTGAGTAACCAAAGCGCAAAATAGAATTGCCATGTTTTTAAGCTATATTATGTCATTATTGGTCAAGTAATCAAAGTGAAAGGCATTAATGACATTTCTTTTAAGTGTATAGTAATTTGGTCGAGTAACCAAAGCAAAAGATAAATTACTATGTATTTCAGTTTTTCTCCAATGTTAAGTTTTAATGTCATTACTGGCCGAGTAACCAAAGCGAAAAGCATTAATGACATTCTCTTTTAAGAACATAGTAATTTGGTCGAGTAACCAAGGCAAAAGATAAATTACTATGTTGTTTTTTCAGTTTTTCTCAAATGTTGAGTTTTGATCAAGTAACCAAAGTGAAAGATAAAACTCAACATTATCTTATCAATTCAGTCATGATCTCGTTTTTGATTAAGAAGTTTCCTCAAATGAGAATTCAACATTGAGTTTCATCACTTCCATTGATCTATTCAATGTAAGAAATTATGGGAGATAGAGAGAAAAGTTGAAGATTGATTTGGCAGTCTCCAAGATGGACTTGACTCTCACAACTCCATATTCAGTTGAGCCGGTGGCTCTAGTAAGAAAAGTTGATGAAACTCAGGAAGCCTTTGCCGTGAGGACAAAGGACTATACTAATGAGTATTGGCTTGTGACATAGCCAAAGTTAAGTGGAAAAAATCAAACAAGTAATGTTTGATAGTTATTAAGGGCACTATCACTGAGACCATTCGGGGAGCAATCCCTGAATGTGAGACTGCCACTAAGTACCTCCAAAAAATTGAGAATCAGTTTACTGGTTCTCCTAAGTCAACAGCAAGTACTCTTATCAAGAGACTTGTCACTCAAAAGTATTATGGAGGTGGTGTGCGAGAGCACATTTTAAGGATGACTAATATGGCAGCAAAACTTAAGCCTACGGATTTGGGGATTAAAGATGAGTTCATTGTGCATCTCATTTTTTGCCTCACTTCTAAAGGAATTTGAGACATTTTTCATCAACTATGACTCTCAGCCTGAACTATGGAACATAGAAAAACTCATGGCTATGTGTGTTTAGGAGGAAGAGAGGATTAAGTCCTTTTCATGGTAATGATGCTATAAATTACGTGAAGGGAAAAAATAAGGCTCAGAAGAATTATTCTTCTAAGCAATCTTTTAAGAATCATGGTTCTTCTTACCATGATAAAGATAAGGGTAAGACTTAAAGTCATCCTTACTATAAGGATGTGAAAGTGGAGAAATATTAGTGCCACTTTTGTTTAGACAAAGGTCACCATCAAAAGGAATGCATATGTTTCCTTAAATAGTGTTGTAAGCGACAATCAATTTTCCTCACATCAGAGTAAGAGTAAGAGAATTGATTCTGAAATGTCTTCGAAATTATGACATTGTCGCTTAGGCCATATTTCGAGGGGGAGAATTGAACAATTGATTTCATAATCGATTCTTCCCCATTTGGATTTTCGGATTCAGAAGAATGCATAAATTAAGAAAATTGAGAAAGGTGCCATACGCAGTGCGGTAATTTTGGAATTAATCCACATGGACATTTGTGGTCCATTTCCGTAGTATATATTAATGATTTTGATTCGTTCATAACCTTTCACGGATGACTATTCTCGCTATGGTTATATTTATCCAATTAAAGAACGCTCTGAAGCATTGGATAAATTTAAGATATTTAAGGTTGAAGTTGAAAATCAACACAATATTAAGATTAAAGTGGTAAGATCCGATTGTGGTGGTAAGTACTATGGTTGTCATACCCCGTATGGCCAAGTTCCTAGACCATTTGCTCGGTTCCTACAAGAAAATGGCATAGTCACCCAATATTCCACACCGGGCAAGCCTCAGCAAAATAGAGTAGCGGAACGGCGCAACCATACGCTAATGGATATGGTTAAATCCATGTTAAATCAATCAGATTTGTCGGTTGGATTATGGATGGAGGTATTAATAACCGTCATTCATGTGCTAAATCGGATCCTTAGTAAGTTGGTGTCTAAAGCACCATATGGTCTTGACCTTGTTCCGCTTCTCTTCACGGGTAGTAGGACTTGAAAGGTTAGGGCATTCTGTACGAAAGTGTCCTGTCTTACCACATTCAAAGCATCGTTGAGGTCCGGAGGTTCCTCTCCTTCTAATTCTCACATTTTGCAATACTTTTGAGAATCGAGTAAAGATGAGTGCTAGCTCTTCTTCTGGAAATTCTTCAATTTGTTCCAGGGTTAGTGAAGACAGCAAAACAAGTGTATTGCTAGATGAAGATTGGTCGGAGCTAGGCATATCACGTTGAGAAACAAATGCAAGAGACTTGTTGGGGTTCTTACGTGAGATTATGTCAATTTCATGAGTTTTCAATTTAGAATATAACACATCTAATGTAAGTGTACTCATGACAGTAGATTCACGAATACATGTGACTTTCATCTCCCAAATTGACATGTCTAATGCACATAGTAATTGCCTCGCATTTTCAGCATCTGAAAAATTAACATTGACGCTACACAAGTTGCTGATAATTTTATTAAGCGAGCAAAAATGTCATCAATGGACTCACCGGGTTGCATCTCAAAGCGCATGTATTCTTTCTTGAACATATCACGTCTTACCTCCTTGATCGTGTTGGATCCTTCGTGGTAGTCACAAAGTGCTCTCCACACATCGTACGCCGATCGGAGGTGTGCAACACGATCGAAGTCGCTCTGAGTTGGTCCTTGGATTATCAAGTTGCGGGATTTGTTGTTGTTGTCGACATATCTTAAGTTTGTAGTAGTGACTTGATCGTTCGACGACACGTCGTAAGGTTTGTACACCTTTTCCCATATTGTGAAGCCTTGTACCTGGATGAAAGCTTTCATACGTGCTTTCTAAACCTGAAAATCAATACCACTAAAAACACAAGGCTTTGCGGAGTCTTTATCCATGATGATTAGTCAAAAACATGTGAAAATCACAAAGATTAGAGCATCGTGGCCCTGATACCAATTGTAGGATCGAAGAGCACATGTAAAGCTACCAGAGGGGGGTGAATGGTAGATTAAATGTTTTCAGTTGAAGCAACAAAACATCCCTCGACAGAAAACCGATCTGTTAAAGAAATCGTGTGTGCGACTAATCTAAATGTGTTCAACTGTGACAAAACTAGTATAGATTGTATAGAATCAAGTCACTATGACGTAACAAAAAGAATAACGAAAATACATTGAGAGAAACTCAAGTTACGATCGAAAGATCGAACAAAGGTCAATCTATCTTACCCGAGAAAAACAGTTCTGGAACACTCCAAAGAAATTCGTGTAGATCAGAAACCACAAATTCAATGACCGTGAAATTTTCATAGATGATAGAAAATCAAATTGAAAACAACCCAAAAATAAACACGTTAATCGGATCTGTAAAACTCGAGTTATGATAAAACCACCAAAAAAAGGTAGTGCTGTGCAGAAACTCAACGAGAAAGACTTGACGAAAACAAGTCGGACGAACAAGGCACAAAAGTTCCTTCAAACTACAAATGTTATTGATCAAAACACAAGAGAAACAACCACAAAGTTGTCTACCAGGAGCTCTGTCCTCCCTTGCTTATATAACCAGCCCGAAGGCCAACTCAACTCAAACAAGGAATCTAATCCTACTCAATTCACGAATCGAAACTTTCCATAACTGCTCAAGACTCTTCTATACGCAGATAGAAGCAATCTTAAGACTTCCAAACACCTTAGGAACGTATCGCACATTCCTAAAACAACTCCAATTCGTGACACACACGAAATCCTATCATAACCAACTCAAAACTTTCCATATTTGAGTCAAACACGACTTAGCCGCAGCCTAAGTCCATAACCTAGTCGGTTGGACCTTTCCAACCAATTCTTTACGTCCACATCTATTCATGACACCTCGGAACCATGTATCTATGTCCATGCAAACGATGTCCACGATACCTTCATATGCATTGTTATTAATTCAAACATGTTGTGCAACCTCCTGATAAACTCAACCACAATTCCTCCCGAACTTGGTTGTTGAACCTCATCTTCTCCCTAAGACTAGTTCAATGGATCCCTTCACCAACCATGTCTTGAACTCAAGCAATACCTGCGCATGAATAAACAACCAATACTTCCGAGCTCAAGTCCTCGACTTGACTCTCGTTAGTTCCGAAACTACAACACCTTACGTGAGCACCTCACATAAGTATGCAAACCTTAGCAAAAAGACATCAAACATAACCACCAACACACACCAAAAACTTAGTAAAATAAAACTAAGCAAACTTTCCATAATCCAAAAGCAAGTTCGAAACATTGCAAATTAAAAGCAGAACCACTGCAATCAAGCTCCGAACCTTACCAAAGCTAACCAGACCTTGAACTGGAGCTTACCAAAACTAACAGGATGTAGTGCTGGAACTTACTAAAGCTAGTAGGATCTAGCGCCGGAGCTAACCAAAGCTAGTCGTACCTAGCGCCGGAGCTTACCAAATCTAGTCGGACCTAGAGCCGGAGCTAACAAAGCTAGTCGGACCTAGACAAAGAAGTTGGACCTTACGTCGGACCTTGCCGGAGCTACCCAAAACAAGTCGGACCTATCGCCGGACCTCGCTGGTGCTCGGACGTAGAGTCGAACCTAGATGATAAAGGTGTTTTGGTAGTATTCAAAACTTTTATCGCCATAGCCATTGTATTCAGCACACATAGGTCTCACAAAGGCGGGCTCCAGCGCCGCCACGTGGCCCGTGGCTCTGGACTTAGCCTCCCTGCAAAGGCGGCTCTGGGACTGCCACGTGTCCAGCGGGACTGGACCATGCGTCTCCTTAGAGGCGGGCTCCGGCGCCATCATGTGGCCCGCAGCTCCGGACCCGGCGTCCCCGAAGAGTCGGGATCCAGGACTTCCACGTGTCCAGCGGAACCGGACCCTGTCTCTGCTCAAAGGCGGGCTCCAACGCAGCCACGTGGCCCGCAACTTCGGTTCCGGCCTCCCCGCACAGGCGGACTCCGGAGCTATCACATGCCCAACGGCGTGCCTTGGACGGTAGGTCGCAGGAGTAAAGGGCATCATGCTCTGTCCATTCGCACATTTCAAACACGCGCCTTCCCCAGGCGCACGACACTGCTCACGCCCCTGTCACGTGGTACTGTGCCCAATCACATCGTAGTGAAGGTGCGCAAAGCTACCCCGCGCTATAATGGGGCACGATGCGGCGACACGACATATAGGACATTCCCTGCCATCATCAACATCTATGCTTAGTCTCTCACATCTGGCGCGGTAGGACGTCGATCCTTAAATCCGATATCCGAGGGAGCAACAAGAAGTAATAACACCCTAGATTTTGTACAGGGTCGAGATCTCCTCGAGGCCATCTATTGGGCCCCGAGTCCTATTTGTAAACTGTCTGACTTTATACAATAAAAGGATCGGGCAACCATCGACTTAGGACATCTTATCCCATCTTCACTCAGACACAAGCTCACGGAGCTCTCACACTCAAGCAATACAACACTCTCCCGTGAATGTAGAGTATTACGCCACGTCAGTCTGAAACACATAAAAATCCCCGTGTTCACCATCTTTGCCACGCTCACAAGCTCCAGGTACTAGCCCTACAAATGAAAGAACCTTCGTGGACTGCTCTTGTAGCAGGTTCGGGGGAAGCGTTGTTCAAACACTTTGACAACATGTGACCAGATTTAGTATAAGTAATTATTCCATTTACTTGTCACGGTAAAACTACAGAATGTATAAACATGAGCACTGTATTAAGGAACTTTCAACAAGTACAAGAAATAACAAAGTTAAATATGTATAAAACAATATGCTTATATCATTTTAAATTCAGATTCACATGTAGACATTCTAAGTTGCAAAAGTCTCCTTCAATTTAAGCCATGAAGATGACTATTATTCTAACACTCTCTTGCAGTCTGAATGTCTACTAGCTATAACATTAAGACTGGAATGAAAACTCTATAAACATAGAGGACGGGGGCCTTTGGTGAAGATATCTGCGTACTGCGAGCTGGTAGGATGTTATGGAGAACCAGAACTCATCCGATCGCTACCTTTTTCGGAACGAAGTGTCAATCAATCTTGATATGCTTGGTGCGTTGATGCTGCACGAGATTGGTCGAAAGATAAACAATACTCACATTATTATAATATATCAAGGTAGCCTTTATAGTGCACAGTGAAGCTCCTCATGAATGACACCTCATTAGCACCAGTCATCTCTCAAAGGTGTCACTCCTCACAAGCTACGATTAGAGCAGTGGTTGTATTAGGGGTAATTCTCTCCAACACACAGTGATTATGATGACTCCAGATCGTTCACACCACCAACATGATGAGAGTTAAGACCCTGTCTAGCCATGCCACCGATTCCTCGATTGTTTCCATCATTCATCAAAGACTACCTCTCTAGTTTGTGGCAATAAAGCTTGAAGTCCCACTTGTACTAGAAAATGGTACCAAAATTGTTGAGTGAAAGCGCAAGAAATCAGTAAATAATTAATGGATGCATCTTCCTCAACACTCAAAGAACACTTATCCAAGTGATTCAGGCCCCGCTTTGCTAAACAATCAGCAATCCAACACTTGTTGTGTGCTACCAACAAGAGAAAGAAGCGGAACCTGAACGACCCTATAACTTTTGTATTCGTTTCCAAAGACCAAATTGTGTTCATCCCAAGAAAATAGCCTCATAACCTAACTTGGTTGAGTATTGTTCACTTGTCGAGAGCATCCAAACGTGTCTTCCACTCCAAACTATTGCTGGAAGTCGAAGAGAATTTTCCAAAGCCGTAGATATCCAACCAAAACCCAAACTTTAATTGCTCCTTGAATATCATTGATTCAATGTCCTGTTATAGCGTGCATCCCATACCATTCTCATATTTACTCTTCTGGGAATTATTGCACGAAGACAGGGTGCAGTTCTGAATTCGATGACTCTGTATCCACCGACCACTCCATAACAGTGTAGCAGCTCCATCAACTATTCCTATCATCATTACAATCAAGAAGAAAACACGGACATGCACTGGCACTTGAGTTTGTAAATTTTTCTTTTGTAACCACAAACATCACATTTGCAATGTCAAACCCAAGTTTTTTAAATTTATAATCCACGAGGACTTCCCAAGAGGTCACCCATCCTAGTACTACTCTCGACCAAGCACGCTTAATTTCGAAGTTCTAATAGAATCCGTATGATCCGAGCCCCTCAAACTCAAGAGCTCAACATACAGTGCCTCAAGCAACCAGACTGTTGTCCTTTCGCCTCTTGACGTTCTCCATAAGAAGCTACATCGTAGCTTCTATTGCAAATAAATAACAAACGTAAATGAACATATCATAAAAAGCCAACTCTAGCAAGTTAATCATCAGCAGAAGCTTTACCAACAGTCATGGAGCCTAGCAATCAGCGGCCACAAGACAATATTTGGCCCCGAGTTTGACATTGATAGCACTACTCGATAAATAACATCAGATCATCATTGTTTTGCTTCAAAAAAACATCAGATCATCATTACACCATATAGCATCAAGGAGCAAACGGGAACACCACGGAACAAAAGTACTTGTGCCATCGTATAGCTATTTCTGCTTTAACAGCACACATCCAATTCCAGCAACTTAGGAACGACCTTCTCCAGCTGATCAGTCGCTCCAGGTTCTTGTTCATTTCCTGATCCCTGCAATATGTACACAACTTCAGAACATCACCTTTTATCACGACCAAAATATTTGGGACTTGTTTCACGGCAAGCACATCAAATTCAGCAATCTTGAAATATTTCTGATTTTTTTTTTAAGTTGGGCTTGGCCCCTTCCTCCGAAGCCGGATCGCTAACGGCACTAGAGGGAACCGAGGCGGGGGATCGAACCTTGCCGGCTGGGCGCAACCTGGCTGCCCTAGAACACTGGGCCATCGGCCCGTTCGCAATATTTCTGAATATGAAAACAAATATAAAAATTTAAATCATACAAACTATTTGACAAGACTGCTACAGCCAAAATTTTCATAGTAGACACTGCTAGATAATACGAACCGCTTTACTGTGTACGTTAACATATTATCAAGGGAAAATTGTTACAGAAAAGAAACAAAAATACTCCACATTGTTTTTAGAACAAAGGCTATTATAACAAGCAGCCGTATTCATTAACAGTTTCCCTCTTTACCACTTGATTTATTCTTGTTTACACCTTATGGGCCTAGAGGAAACAATTTATTTAGAGAACAGAGTAAAACAACAGAAATTACATTGACATATGAACTGAGGTTCTTAAATCTTAAACAGCAGTAAACAGGGAATTCCACCAATTTTAAATGAAAGCAAAGGGCACTATCAGATTAACCAATTCACAGAGAGCAAACTATCAGGCTAAGCTGCAGTGTAGTAGCAGACTAGTGTTTCGGTGTACTAAAGAAAAACTAATGGTGGTTGTAGCCAGAAATTCAAAAGGAAAAGAAAAGAGAAACAATGCACGAGCGTGTGGATTTAAACTGAATTAACAATATGAAGGCTACAAAACATTACATAAGCAGAAATGACAACGGGATTGTTACGTAAGCTCCTCTCATGATTTTTGCTTCCCTCGGGGCAGTCAGGTCCTATAGTTAGAACCTCCAATATAGATTATGTACAACACGACTAGATAACAACAAACCTAACATGCCTTATATTAACTTCAGGTCTTGGTTTAACTCTCTTTTGAACTAATTTGTACCTATTACAATTTTTCCTTAATTACCAGCTTTCCTACTGGAGCACTCAAGCAAATAGCTACTAGCATAACTTCAGCTGTGATGCATGTATGACCCATTTGGTGATCTCTCCGCTGCACACAGCCAGGCGCGCCGACCGTGACCGACTCAATCAGGTCCAGCAGGGGCACACGCCTAGGAGGAGTCCTCACCGAATGGGACTAGGTCTCTGGATTAGGAAAGAAATAAAGAAGACCTAGTTAAAGAATTAGTCGTTGCAGATTTGGAATATGATTTAAGAGTCCTAGTTGGAGTTGGAGTTGGGTTGATTGTATACTGGCTATATAAAGTCATATAAAGTTGCGGAGTCTAGAACAAGGTTCACAAGTCGGGCAGTCTGCAGCGACAAGCAGCGGCGGGGCGGCGTCTGCGGCGGCAGCGGCGGCCAGGCAGCTACTTCCAACCGGCGACGGCGGCGGCAGCGACTTCTAGCTTGCGGCGACAGCTTCCAGTGGCGGCTACGGGCAGTTTCCGGCCGGCGGCGACGAGTTCCATTGATGTTGACGGGTGGCGACCCTGATCGCCAGACCACCTAGTCAGACGACTAGTCGCCCGACCGGGATGACTAGTCGGCTGACTAGATTTCTAGTCGGCCTAATCGGATCGACAGACCTAACCGTCGTTGACGAAGCGATAAAGACGATTAATTGCGATTAGTCGCGATTAGTCGGATGACTTATGAACACTAGCACAGAAATAAAATCATCCTTAAGTTTAATCTCTCCAACTCTTATTCCCTACGCTAGAATCTTACCTGTTGCTGCTCACGCACACCAGGCCCTGTGAGATGTGATCTGCATAGCAGATCTCATCTGTTCTGGGCGTCCAGCACTCAGCAACGCCTTCTGTTCTTCACGTGTGCAAACAACAGCACCCAGGTGACTTGACCTGCTGCAGCAGATCAGTTCCGGCGGCAAGAACAACACCAGTTTCGGCGAGGTGGTTGCCGGAATTCCAACATTTGTAGTATCAGAGCCGTGTTCGACCCAGAAGAAGAGGAGTGAGGCATAGCCGGAGAAACGGCATTCACGATCAGCCCCGTGTGCAGTACTGAAGGTGGTGGCGTGGTTTGTTAGGTGAGCAGCAATGTTGAATTGTGCGGTAAGCGTTGAACCCTTTGTCTCGAGCCACAAGTGTATTATATAGGGATCAAACAACCTGATCCGTGGTGTTTAAAAGGTATGTTTGGATTACAAAAGATACTCAGATCCTATACCAAAATTACCTCAGCTAATTTGGTTATATCTGATCTGGATGATATATTTCCTATTCTAGAGATACAAAGGATCAGTTGTATCACTAATTCCCTTGTCGTCAAAGTTAGATGAAGGTAAAAGTGTGGAAGGCAACATATTTACTTCAGCCCTTAGTCTAGCACCAATATTAGGTTGAAGCTGAGCAAACCCAATATTAGGTTGAAGCTAAGCAAATGGAAAAACTTTTCATTAAAGACAATATCCTGAGAAATGTAAATACGACCACTGGATACATCGAGACACTTATACCCTTTATGCATTGTGTTGTATCCTAGAAAAACACAACGAACTGACCTAAAATACAACTTGTGAGTATTGTAAGGACGCAAGTTAGGCCAAAATGTACACCCAAAAACCTTGAGGAAAGAATATTCAGGAGGTTGTTGAAGTAATTTCTCTAAAGGAGATGAACAATGAAGCAATTTTATGTGTGCAATTTATAAGGTATGCAGCAATAGCAAATGCCTCATCTCAGAATTTTAGTGGCACTGAAGCATGCCCAAACAGAGATAGACCAACTTGTACTAATGGCGATGCTTTCTTTTAGCAGGGCTGTTTTGACGATGGGCATGGGGACAAGACACTAGGTGGGAGATATATATCCAGGTGAAAAACGAGTTCAGACGCTGATACTCGCCTCCCCAATCAGTTTGGACAGCAATAATCTTGGTGTTAAAGCGGCGCTCAACCATGTTCTGAAACTTAACAAACTTTTCGAACACTTCCATTAAATTTGAGCATATAGACCCATGTGAACTTGTTGAAATCATCAGTAAAGCTAACATAATACTTTTTCTGACCTACAGAACTTGGAGCAGGGCCCATACAAAAACACAAGTTCAAAGGGTTTTGACTAGATACGAGACACTTGTTGATGTAGGATAGAAAAGCTCATGACTCTTTGCCTGTTGTCAGACATTACGGACAAAGATTTGCTTGTACACGGATATTACAGGCAGACTCTTCTGACTCACTAGAACACAGAATCTCATTTTGGCTGACTAACTTCTGAATAATCTGGAAGGACGAATGACCAAGGCGACTATGTCACCAGTGAGAGGACATCTTGTGGCACCAAGAGCCCCTCGCCGGAAGCTTGATAAGGGGTAGAGGACTTTTTCAAATCTACCGCATAGCATAACCTTCCCCGTGTTCAGATCATTAATCAGAAAATAATAAGGAAAACATTCAAGTGAGGCATGATTGTCTTTGGAAAACCGCTGAACTGAAACTATATTCTTTGTGGCACAAGAAACGTGTAAGATTGTTGCGATGCAAGGTTTACACAGAGGTATCAATAGCAGCCTGACCAATGTTGTCAATATTCATACAGAAAACCTTGTGACTGCGGAGTCCTTGGACTATAAAAGGACTCAAAAGGCAACCTTCACAGGGGATCGATCAATCGAAACTCATACACGCTCAAGCAAGGCAATACACAAACACTCCCGTGGACGTAGGGTGTTACGCTCCGGCGGCCCGAACCACGTAAACCCTCTGTGTTCATCATCTCGTTGCGCTGAATCTCCTGGGACTAGCCCTCGTGAATCCAAAGTACCTCTGCGGGCTGCTCTCTAAGCAGGTCCGGGGGAAGTGTCGTTTAAGACCTTCGATACCACCCAATTCTGTGTCTCCTTCTATCCTTGTCGGCAACAGGTCCATTCTACCAATCTCCTCAGTAGGAGACTCGGTTCTTCCCGACCCGTTCTACCTTAACAACATTTTGTTCACCTCTGACATCATTGCTAATCTTATTTTTGTTCGCCGTTTCACCACTGATAATCTTTATTCTTTGGAGTTTTACCCGTTTGATCTTTCTGTGAAGGATCTGGCTACTAAGAACATGATCGCCAGGTGCAATAGTGACGACCCCCTCTACACCTTGTGTCTCCCGTCCTGGATTGCATCATCTCTTGCTCGTGCTTTGGCTGCCGTGTCATCCTCCACGTGACATCGTCATCTTGGTCACCCCGGCTCGGACGCGTTATCCAAATTAAAAATTAGCTTGCTCATCCGCCATCACATATAATAAAAGCACCGACCCCACGCTATGCCATGCATGTCAGCTTGGTCGCCACATTAGGTTGTCATTTTCTTTATCTTCATCCCGCAGCACACAAAAATTTGAACTCGTGCATTGTGATCTATGGACATCTCCTGTTCTAAGTATTTCGGGTTATAAACATTATTTGGTGGTTCTTGATGATTTCAAAAATTCAAACTCGTGCATTGTGATCTATTGACGAAGATGTTTGCCACAGGATCAAGATCGAGTGGATGAAGTGACGACAAGCATATGGAATCTTACGTGTTAAGATCCCACAAAAATTGAAAGGAAAATTCTATAGGACGGTGATCAGACCTGCGATGCTGTATGGAGTCGAAAATGTTGGCCAACTAAAAGGCAACATGTCCAACAAATGAGTGTTGCAGAGATGTGCATGCTAAGGTGGATGTGCGGTCACACAAGAAGAGACAAAATTAGAAATGAGGTGATACATAATAGGGTAGGGGTGGCACCGATTGAGGAGAAGCTAGTCCAACATCGCCTACGGTGGTTTGGGCATATCCAGTGGAGAGCTCCAGAAGCACCGGTTAACAGTAGGATTATAAAGAGTAGAGAAAATTTTAGGAAAGGTAGAGGTGGACCAAGGTTGACACGACACGAGGCGGTGCAACGAGATTTAAAGGAGTGCGACATACCTAGAGATTTGGCTCAGGATAGGACTGCATAGAAATTAGCAATTCATGTGCCTGAATCTTAGTTTATTCATATTTTGTTACTCTTATCTTCTTTCTTATTCATCCATTTCTAAAATAAATAAAATATACAATATTATTTTATTTGTATTTTTTACTCACCTTATTTTCAATTACTTCTCTTCAAAAATTGTTGGGTTTCATTTCTAGTCGACACCAACTTGTTTGGGACAAAGGCTTGGTTGTTGTTGTCGTCGTCGTTTTGATGATTTCACACATTTCCTGTGGACTTTTCCTTTGCGGCGTTATCACATTCACTACGTTATCACATTTCCTTTTTTTTTGTGTCCACCCAGTTCAAGTGCCCCATCAAAAGCCTCCAATGCAACAACGCGAAGGAATTTGACAATTCCTCCTTGCGAAACTTCCTCCTCACTCATGGTGTCACCCTCCGCATGTCCTGTCCTTATACCTCTCCACACAATGGTAAAGTCGAACGCATTATCCGTTCTACTAACAACATCATCCGGTGTTTGCTCTTTCAGGCATCGCTTCCCGCTAGATATTGGGTCGAGGGTCTGCACACAGCTACCTACCTCCTCAACCGACTCCCCACCAAGACCATAGCCGCACTATCATGTGGGGCCACACCTACAGCAGGCGCAAGCGAGCTCGGGACATGCGCAGGGCGGCCGGGCGCGCTGGACGTGCGCTCGAAGAGGAGCAACAGGCCTAGGCTGTTAGGGAAAGTAAGATTAATATCTATATTAGTTGCTACAATTAAGGAGAGTGTCAGGAAAGTTAGGGATTAGTTTCTATTTTAGTTGCTGCAGCAAAGGAAAGTATCCCAGTCGGTTGGGCCTATATAACCAGACTCAGGAAAGAGACAAGCAATTTCATTATCAGACTAATCTCCTCTATATTCTCTAAACCTGCGGCAGAGGGACTAACCTCGCCGGAGAAGACAGACCGAGATTACGAGTTGCATAGTCAAGGGCCAACTACCCTAGGTACCGACGTCCTTGACAACTTGGTATCACGATCCCAGCGATCCTCGTCTGTTCGATCACCTTCTCCACCACCAGACACCACCCGCTCCGCACCATCCGCCGCCGCCGTGTCAACTTCATCCGCCGTTTGCACCATGGGTGATGACATCAAGACCACATCAACACCACGTTGTGGCCAACATGCAGAACATACAGACCGTCGTCGAGGCCAATGCCGCGGTGATCCAGGCCCTGACCGCGGACAACTCGTCGTCGTTGTCCCATGGGACCCGACAAATAACCGGCGAACACCACAACGGTCGACCGCCGAGGTTTCAAAAGATGGACTTTCCCCGTTACAATGGCAAGTTCAACCCCCTCATCTTCATCAATCGTTGCGAGTCGTACTTTCATCAGCAGCGCATCATGGAGGAAGAAAATGTTTGGATGGCCTCCTACAACCTGGAGGAAGGCGCACAGATGTGGTTCATACAAGTCCAGGAGGATGAAGGAGGCATGCTCACATGGCGCCGTTTCAAGGACCTTGTCAACCTCCGCTACGGTCCGCTGCTCCAATCCGCCCCTCTGTTCGAACTCGCCGACTGCTGGCGCACAAGCACGGTCACCGAGTACCAAGACCGCCGTTTCCAGGTGCTTCTTCCTCGCGTCGGACTGCTGCAGGAGAGCCAGCAGGTGCAGCTGTTCATAGGCGGGCTGCTTCCCCCGCTCAGCCACGCGGTGCACATCCACAATCCGCAGTCGCTCGCGACCGCAATGAGCCTGGCACGGCAGGTCGAGCAGATGGAAATGTACATGCCGGCGACCACCAAGACGGCGCATCGTGGTATTCTTCCCTCTCCTCCACCGCGCCTCGCCCTCCCTGCAGCCACAGCAGACAAGGCAGTTCCAAACACTATCATGGGGGACAGACAGCCGATAATGCGTCTATCACGTCCAGAACAGGATCGCCGCCGACAGGGACTGTGGTTTAACTACGACGAGAAATATACGTGGGGCCACAAACGCGTATGCAAGCAGCTCTTCTATGTCAATGGCGTGGAAATCACCGACGACGACGACAACACTGAGGAAAAGGGCACGGCAACACCTGTCTTCTCCTTGCACGCCTTAGCCGACGTATGTGTCAGCGACACAATGCAGGTCGACGTCACGTTGGGCACCTCCTCTCTCCTGGCGCTACTCGATTCTGGGTCGACCCATGACTTCATCTCCGAGTACGCGGCCAGACGAACTGGGCTGCCCCTACAAAGCCGACCTCAGCTTACGGTGATTGTGGCGAATGGCGAACGCGTCACATGCATGGGCGTCCTCCGGCAGGCCTCATTTACCATCAACGGCGACACCTTCCACACCGACTTATTTGTGATGCCTCTTGCAGGTTTTGACATGGTGTTGGGCACTTGCTGGCTGGCACGGGCAGCAAGGGCTCATCTGCTGGAGCTCCTCGGCGTTCTCCTCGCCAGTCATCCTCGTCATGAAGCCGGATGGCTCGTGGCAGTTCTGCGTCGACTACCGCGCGTTGAACGCCATCACAGTCAAGGATGCTTTTCCTATCCCCGTCGTGGACGAGCTACACGACGCCAAGTTCTTGACCAAACTCGACCTGTGCTCGGGCTATCATCAAGTCCGCATATGCGTCCAGTTGACATCGACAAGACGGCATTCCGTACCCACGACGGCCTGTACGAGTTCTTTGTGATGTCGTTCGGCCTATGCAATGCACCAGCGACGTTCAAGGCGCTGATAAAAGACGTGCTACGGCCGTTCCAACGCCGTTTTGTGCTGGTATTTTTTTATGACATTTTGATTTACAATTCGTCATGGGCTGACCATCTTCGGCACCTTCGGGCCATCCTCACGGTGCTGCAGTAGCACCAGCTCTTCGTCAAACGCTCCAAATGTGCATTCGACCAACGGTTCATCAACTAGCTGGGGCACGTCATCTCCGACGCTGGCGTCGCCATGGACCCCGCTGAAAGCATCTAGGCCCCCATGAGGTACGGTTTCGGTGATTAATGACAACCTTTGGATTTTACTAATGGATTTGTGGATGTAAGGTCTCTCATATCACTCAATCAAATGAAATCTATATGAATATGAATATCAATTCCTGATCATTGGAGACCCCTAAACAATCATTTAATGAGATCAATGAATGTTATGATGACTAGAAGTAAAAGCTCATATGTCAAAGTCATTCAACCACAATTGACAACATTCAATGCTTGAAAATCATCAGAAGTACGTTTCCAACAAAAGTCCAAGAGGTCAATCGAGCAAGACACAAAAGAATCACTTAGAAACAACTCGAAGCAAACAAAATCAACTCACCGGATCTACCGATGTTTCCAGAGAACAACACATCGGTTGAGTTGGTTCAGCTGAAGAAGAAGACCTCAGAACAAAGCACTCACCGGATCATCCGATGTTAAGGGCAATGTTACATCGGTCCATCAGTACAATATGCAATATCCTTGGACTAAGTGTAGCACCGGATCATCCGATGTACACCTTTGAACACATCAGTCAATCACTCCAGTAAGCATCAAGTTTGAGCCAACTCTAGAGGAAGAGCCACCGGATCATCCGATGAAAAGACAAGTGCAACATCGGTCTAACAACGGTCATATCTGACACAATGACATCAGCTAAAGTGAACTTGACCGATGATAACTGAAGGAAGAGCATCAGATCATCCGGTGTTCGCAGAGCAGTGATGTCAACCTACTTTTCCAACGGCTATTTCGTGGAGGCTGGCTATATATACCCCTTCAACCTGTCAAATCGACAAGTCTTGACTACCAGACATACTCTACACATTCACAAGCATTCAAGACAAAGAGCCATCACTTCTACATCATTTAGACCATCTACACACCAAGAGATAGGCTAGAACTAGCTAGAGAGAGAGCTTGTGTGCCTCCATTTTTGGTGAGTGGAATCTCTAGTGTAGTGAGAGCTGTAAGGGAGTGTCCCTTGGTGTGTGTTATTGAGAGAGACTTCCGGAGCTTGCCAAGAGGATTGTGGAAGCCCGGAGGATTCAAAGTGTACAAGGCTTGAGCTCCACCTTGCCGAGGTTGGCAAACGGAGAAGAATAGTGAAGATCCCTAGTCTCGGTGACTTGGGTGTGGCTATACCCTTCGGTGGGTGCCACAACGTGGATGTAGGAAGATCTTGACGATCTTGCCGAACCACGGGATAAATCCTCGTGTCTCCTCGGGAGTTTGCATCCTCTTCCTCTCCCTTATACTTATGCATTTTATATACCTCGAAGTTGCTATTTACTTGAATGCATAGGTAGTTTGCGTAGGGAATTGGGCTTTTAGGAATTAAGTTTTATTGCTTTAATTTTTGAAAAGAAGCCCAATTCACCCCCCTATTGGGCATTCGATCCTTAGAATTAGTATCAGAGCAAGGTTGCTCATAGGATCATTCTAGCTTCACCACTAAAGAGCTAAAATGGTCAAGGTTGGGGGTTCGGTTCCTATCTTCGAGGACAAGAATTTTGCCTATTGGAAAGCACGCATACGCGCTTATCTAGAGGCTATTCTCCCGAAGTATGGGAAGCGAACCACGCGGAGTTTGGTGAGCACAATTATGTTGGTGATCAAATTAAGTGGGATGCCAAAGCTAGGAATGCAATTTATGAGTGCATTAGTCAAGATGTTTTTGCTAGGATTGCTAGCAAAGAAAAGGCATGTGAAATTTGGACTTGCTTGATAGAAATTCATGAGGGTTCTTCTCGTGTGAAAAAACTAAAATATCACATGCTTAAAGCAAAATATGATGAATTTAAGATGTTACCTCATGAAAATGTCAATGAGATGTTCTCTCGCTTGAATGTGCTTATTGAAGAAATTAATGCTCTTGACGTTGCTTCTCTTGGCAAGGGACTCATCAACCGCAAGATCCTCATGCTCCTTACCAAGCCAAAGTACAACATTATCAACTCCATGCTTCAAAAAGAGTCTCTTGACCACATTGAAGTTTCGAAGCTCATTAGAGAAATTCACGCTCATGAGATGAGTGTACTTGGGATGATGGAGCAATCATCTTCAAAAACAATTGCTCTAAAGGCCTCCACCAAGAAAACAAGCCTCAAGAATAAGAAGAAGGTGGTTGAGCCTAGCTCAAGTGAAGAAGAGCAAGCATCAAGCAAAGACGACGATGATGGGCTTGCGTTGATGATGAGAAAGTTCTCACGCTTAAACTCCAAGATTACTAAGAAGGGATACACATTTGATCCCAAGAAGAAAGCATTTCTACTAAGGAGAGATGAACACAAGACTTGCTACAATTGTGGTGATCAAGGCCACATCTCCTATGATTGTCCAAAACCGGACAAAAGAAGAGAGAACCACAAGAGCAAGCATCGCAAGCTTGAAGAAAGTGAAGATGATGAAGAAGAGGTCAAACCCAAGCCAAGATCCTTTGGGAAGAAGAAACATGACAAGGGCAAGAAGGCAAGACTCTTCCCAAAGAAGAGAAATGGCCCACAAAAGGTGTTCATGTGTGAGGCTAATGAATGGGTCACTGACGAAGAAACAAGTGATGAAGAGAGTGAAGCGGAAGAAGAAAGTTTGGCCGACCTCGCCATTGCCAACAATGATGACTCACCTCTTCATCCACCGCCCATGTGCCTCATGGCGAAATGTAACACCAAGGTATGTGACGACTCTAGCGATAATGAGCTTTCCCCCGATGATTTAACTTCTTTAATAAATGAATATCATGCTATCATTAAGAGGGAAAAGAGTAAGGTTAAAACCTTTGAAGAAACTCGTGCTAGGCTTGAGAGTGCTAACCTCGATTTGCTTGACAAGTATGAAAGCACACTTAAAGAACATGACACGCTCAAATCCCATGTCAAGCAAATTGAAGAGGATAAGGCTAAAATCAAGTTAGATCATCATGAGCTTAACTTAGCACACCAAACACTCTTGGGAGAGCACAAAAAGCTAGTACAAGAGTATCAAACACTTAGCTTTGCTCATTAAACGCTTGATCAAGAGTTGAAAAATATAAAAAAGCAAACTCTTAATGATAGGATATCCATTACTTCTCATGTTACTAATGCCTTGAACAAGTCTTTGCCTTTGAAAGCAAATGCTAGGGAGAAGGACTTGTTCGAAGAAATTGAGAGTCTCCGCACTAGTGTGGCTAGACTTTCAAAAGGGGAAGTCAAACAAAAGGAAATACTCTTCCAACAAGCAAAAGCCTTCAACAAGAGAGGACTTGGATCCTTCCCGGTGCCTAACAAAGGAAAGGTGCCCTCACCGGAGCTTAGAACAAGCTTCATCAAGGAAGTTGGTTCTTATTGCCAACATTGTGAGGTCACCGGTCACCACACAAGGGAGTGTCCTCTTCCTAACCGACCTTCTCCCAAATTGCCCATTAACTACAAATCTACTTTCAATGATCGTTATTATCTCTTAAGTAAAGTAGATGGCAAGGTGAAGGCAAGATTCATTGGCAAGGACATGAAGGGCATGAAGGGGAAGCTCCCCAAGCAACTTTGGGTCCCAAAGACACTTGTATCACACATACAAGGACCTAAGTTGGCTTGGGTGCCTAAAGTTAAAAATTGAATTCATGTGTGTAGGTGAACTACAAAGCCGGAGGAAAGCATTGGGTACTCGATAGCGGGTGCACCCAACATATGACCGGCAATGATGGTATGTTCACCACCATAGAAAACCCCAACAATCATGAACAAGTCACCTTTGGTGATAACTCTAAGGGCATGGTAATAGGGTTAGGTAAAATTGCTATTTCAAATGACTTATCTATTTCCAATGTTTTGTACGTTAAGTCACTTAGTTTTAATTTACTATCTATTGCACAACTATGTGATCTTGGACTAACGTGCACCTTTAGCAAAAGTGATGTTGTTGTGAGTAGTGAGACAAGCCAAGAACTAGTCTTCAAAGGATTTTGGCATGGACACATCTACCTAGTAGACTTCTCCAACAAGGATGCTAGCTTAACCACTTGCCTTTTTACTAAGACAAGCTTGGGTTGGCTATGGCATCGACGCATAGCGCACATAGGGATGAGCAAGCTCAAGAAGTCATTCAAGTTTGGGATGGTGACCGGCGTGAAGGATGTTACATTTGAGAAGAACAAGCTTTGTAGCGCTTGTCAAGCCGGGAAGCAAGTTGCTTCACACCACCCTATGAAGACAATGGTGTCAACCTCCAAGCCACTTGAACTACTCCACATGGATTTCTTCGGACCGTCCACATATCAAAGCCTTGGCGGTAACCTCTATTGTCTTGTTATAGTTGACGACTACTCTCGCTATGCTTGAACTCTATTTCTAGGTGACAAGAGTGAAACTCCGGAAGTGTTCAAGACCTTCGCCAACCGCGCTCAAAGAGAATTTCAACTTCCCATCATCAAGGTCCGGAGTGACAACGGCACCGAATTCAAGAACTACAACATTGGGGAGTGGTGTGACCGTGAAGGTGTAAAGCATGAGTTTTCAGCCACATACACTCCTCAACAAAATGGTGTCGTTGAAAGAAAGAACAAGACGCTCATCACTCTTGCACGAGCAATGCTTGATGACTACGGCACGTCGGAGAAGTTTTGAGCCGAAGCAATCAACACGGCGTGCCATGCCGCAAATAGAATCTACCTACATCGCCTACTTCAAAAGACCCCGTACGAGCTTCTCATTGGAAGAAAGCCAAACATCTCCTACTTTCGAGTCTTTGGGTGCAAGTGCTACATCTACCGCAAGAAAAGGCTCGGTAAGTTTGAAAGAAGATGTGATGTTGGTATATTTCTTGGTTATGCATCAAACTCAAAAGCATATCGAGTATTCAACCAAACCTCCGGTTTAGTTGAGGAAAGTTGTGATGTTGAGTTTGATGAATCTAATGGCTCCCAAGAGGAGAGTTTTGGTCATGATGAAATAGATGATGGGCCTCTACGAGAAGCCATGAAGAACATGACCATTGGAGACGTCAAGCCTAAAGTTGAGGAGAGCCATGATCAAGGGGGAGCTTCAAGTTCCAACATCAACACCTCTATGGCGCCCCAAGTCGACGAAGAAGTGAAGGATGATCCATTGCCGACTCAAGACTCACAAGCCCAACAACATAAAAAAGAAGAAGTTCATGATCAAGTCTAACCACAAGAGGAGCAACACGCATCACCATCGGCAAGTGCTTCACAACCACTTATGAGGCATGGACGCATTTCTAAGGCGCATCCGATGGACCAAATCATTGGAAGTCCGTCAAGGGGTGTAAGTACACGTTCTCGCCATTTCGCTTCATTTTGTGAACACTACTCGTTTGTTTCTTGTGTAGAACCCACTCACATCGAGGAAGCACTCCAAGACCCAAATTGGGTGATGGCCATGCAAGAAGAACTCAATCATTTCATCCGCAATGAAGTTTGGGTGTTGGAGGAGCGACCCAAGGACAAAAACGTCATCGGAACAAAGTGGGTGTACCGCAACAAACAAGACGAGAACGGCGTTGTGGTCCGCAACAAGGCAAGACTTGTGGCCAAAGGGTTCTCGCAAGTTGAAAGAGTAGACTTTGGGGAGACATTTGCTCCAGCCGCCCGGCTAGAAGCCATCCGTATACTTCTTGCTTTTGCATCACATCATAATATTAGACTTTATCAAATGGATGTGAAAAGTGCCTTTCTTAATGGTTACATTAACGAGCTTGTTTATGTTGAACAACCTCCCGGGTTTGAAGATCCGAGGAATCATAATCATGTGTATAGATTGCACAAGGCGCTCTACGGGCTCAATCAAGCACCTAGGGCGTGGTATGAACGACTACGGGATTTCCTTATCATGCAAGGATTCAAGATCGGGAGGGTGGACACCACACTCTTCACCAAAGACATCAACGGAGATTTGTTTATTTATCAAATTTATGTTGATGATATTATTTTTGGTTCAACTAACGAAGCTCTTAGCCATGAGTTTGGCAAAATGATGTCCAGGGAATTCGAGATGTCGATGATTGGAGAGCTCAACTTCTTCCTTGGATTTCAAATCAAGCAACTTCAAGAGGGGACCTTCGTCTACCAAGAGAAGTATAGCAAGGACCACTTGAAGAAATTTGAGATGGGAGATTGTAGCTCAAGAAGCACTCCAATGGCAACAAATTGTCATCTCGACGCGGATAAGGACGGTAAACCTATTGACCAATCTAACTACCGTTCTATGATTGGTTCATTGCTTTATCTTACCGCATCTAGGCCCGATATCATGTTTAGTGTATGCCTATGTGCTCGTTTTCAAGCGGCACCTAAAGAATCGCATAGGAAGACGGTGTTTAGGATACTTAGGTATCTTAAACATACCCCTAGTGTGGGCTTGTGGTACCCTAAAGGTGCAAAATTCCATCTCTTGGGATACTCGGATTCGGACTTTGCCGGATGCCGCGTGGATCGCAAGAGTACCTCCGGTGGGTGCCACTTGATTGGGCGTTCCCTAGTATCTTGGTCTAGCAAGAAGCAAAATTCCGTCGTCTTGTCCACGGCGGAAGCATAATATATTGCGGCCGGTGCATGTTGTGCCCAAATTCTTTATATGAAGCAAACCCTTTTGGACTTTGGTATTAAACTTGGTTGTGTGCCTCTCCTTTGTGACAATGAAAGTGCGGTTAAGATAGCTAAAAACCCCGTTCAACACTCCCGCACTAAGCACATTGATATTCGACATCATTTCTTGAGGGACCATGAAGCTAAGGGAGACATCTCATTGCGAGGTGTTAGGTCTGAAGAACAATTGGCGGATATCTTCACTAAACCACTAGATGAGAAAACTTTTTCTAGGCTAAGAAGTGAGTTAAATGTGCTAGATGCAACGAACGTCATGTAAGAATGCATCTCATATAGGTCTTGCCTTACTCTCAAAGGATAGGGGTGAGCAAGGGTTAACTTGGGATGGAGGTTCTTTTGGGTTTTCCCAAGGCTTGGAAAGTGGCTCTCCCTGAAGAAGCCTTTGAAAGGTTCAAATTTGGCAAAATAGATTTATTTTATGCCTTGCATGATGCTTGTCATATAGACTTGTAATTTCTTGCATTATAAAATGTTTGACATTGCATACGGTAGATTGTCACAAAGAGGAACCCACCTCATGAGAAAGAGACTTGTTTGAAATGCAATATCTCAACCCATATGTGGTGAAAAGAACAAAATGTTAGGTGCGTTAATGCCTAGAGGAACATGCTTTAAAGAGATAGAAGTCTTCATACTCTAGCTCACAAAGCATGGGCCTTACATTTTATTTGGATAATTTCCTTCCCATTTTCTTCGGTGTTTTATTCCCTTTAAGGCTTAGCCAATTTATTGGCAAATTAGCATTTTTGAGGGGTAAGGGGTTGCCCAAAAAGTACTGAGACATGTGTTTCTCATTGTTTGTTTGTTTGGTCAAATGACATATATGGGATGTTGCTGTTTTGTAGTCATCAGATTATCCGATGCATAGGGCAGGAGCTCATCGGATCAGTTGGTGTTCAAAGACCAAGAGCCAGTTCAGTCAATATCTCAAATCAACCGACGAGTTCATTCTGAAAAACATCGGTGCATCCGATGTTCACACTTCTTGAACTGTGCTGAATTCCACCGATGACATTCCCTTCCACGTCGGACCATCCGGTGTCAACGGCACCTTTTTGAATACCCTTACTGTGCCATTCGACCGATGCTTCTAACGTTTAACGCCGGTCCATCCGGTGTTAAATTTTCGGCTAGGGTTTGGGACCCACTATTTAAACGCCGCCTCGCCTCCCTCTTTCTCTCTCCCCGACCCCGACGCGCGCCTCACCTTCCACCGCCGCCGTCTCTCTCGCCCTGCGCCACCATCGCCTCCGACCGCCGCCGCCGCCCTCTGGCCGCCGCCGCAGCACAGCCACAGCTGCCGCCGTCCGCAGCAGTGTCGCCGCCATCCACAGCAGAGCCGCCGCCGCCACTCTCCTCCACCACAGCCGCCGCCGCCGCTTCCCCAGCGCCGCCGCCGCCTCTCTCCACCACCGACGCCGCCCCACGCACAACCGCACCACTGTGGTGCCTCCCTCTACGGCCGCCGTCCCTTCGTCGCTAGGGTTCTCGGCCGCGTCCGCGCGCTTGACATCGCCGCACCTTATTGCAATGGCTCGTGACAAGAAGAACAAGGGCAAGGCCATTGCGGAGTCGGCCTCAAAGAAGCAGAAGCTATCCAAGGAGGAGAAGAAGGCATTGATGGCCGCTCGCGCCGCCGAGGAGCGAGAGCGTGGCCGTGGAGGATCATTGAGGATCCGCGAGGCTCGTCCGAGGCAGCCTCCCGTGATAGATGAGTCCGAGGCAGAAGAAGAGCCGGAGGTGCCGCTTGTTCGCCGGCGCTCAGCCAGGACCCGTGGGGGTCATCCCGCGGCAGCACCACGTCCGAGACCATCTGCTGCCGATCGTCGAGAGGACAGGGAGGCCCAGAGAGCCATCTACGAGATGGACACCAACGTACGTGTTGGTGAAGGTGTCCGGTTGACAGATTACCGGAAGATGAAGGCCAAGCAACTCAGAAGACTCAGATGGAGTGTGTTACTTGAGGAGTGGTACCCGCAGCCCAGAGAGGCTCTTGTGGACAGTCGTTTTTGGACCGTGACACAGGCGTCGCTCTACGAGACCTATAGACGCCGAGGCCACAAGCTCTTCCAGCACAACTTTCTGGATTGGGATCAGCTCGCTCTGGCAGCAAAGATAGAGATACGCCCATACTTTGAGAGGTATCGAGGGCTGGTGGAGCTGATGTCCTATGAGAGGAGTGCATATGTGGAGGATTGGGTCCGCGTATTCTATGCTACCCTATATGTCTTTGAGGGCCGCAGATCGATAGACTTCATGTTCATGGGCCAGCACCATCACCTGACGAGGCAAACGTTGGCACAACTGCTAGGAGTGGACCTGCACGACACTTGCGTGCATGAGAGGGTATATGGACTGGCAGACCCGCCGAGGAGGCCGCTCACTGGAGGAGTGGCACCACCACTGGAGGAGATACACTCTGTTTGGACCGACTTTCTCTATAGACCAGCCGAGGGTACCGGCACTGTTGACTCCAGCTGCGCGCACAGTGCACCTTGCCTTGCGCCGCACACTCTTGCCGAGGTCCGGGTATCTAGAGGGGTTCACCAGCCTGCAGCAGACCCTCCTGTTCTACATCATGAACGGGATGGAGTTCGATATTGTGGACCTCCTTATATGTGAGATGGAGGATGTGATCACTGTCGGAGTTGGCATGATGAGGCAGCTTGTGTATGGACACTGGATCAACTACCTGCTCTCCATGATGATTCCTGAGAAGTCCGCCGTGCGTGACCGTCTCACTGACGAGAGTGTCACACGGTTCAGCCACTACCGTGCTCCAGCTCCTGGAGACCGCCGCCTTGGCCGTCCAGTCGAGCGTCAGGTCAGGGGTCGTCTATCCGAGGAGGATTGGTCAGATCTGGAGAAGGAGGATGAGAGGCTGGCAGAGGCAGAGGCTCAGGGTGAGGACCTTCAGCATATATGGTCCGAGAGCGACACTGATGACAGCGTTGAGGAGTACTTTCCACCTCCCTCACCCAGGCAGCACGACGCAGAGGCTGGAGGATCGACAGTGCCACCCCCTACTCCACCTCTCGTCTCAGAGGCACAGGTCTCTCAGCCGTCAGAGCTCACCTCACTCCTGCAGCAGATGGTTGAGCAGCAGCGCCGGGACCGGCTTGCAGCTGAGCAGGCCCGAGCTGAGCAGGCAGCACGCCTTCTGGAGCTCCAGCAGCAGCAGCAGGAGATGCAGCGCCAGATCGCACGTGAGAGGCGAGAGGACACTGACCGGCTGACTGGGCTGATCGACCAGATGCACCAGCGCTCCCTCGACCAGCAGCAGCAGACGCAGCAGGCGATGATGGGCATCCTGGGGTTGATCACCAACCTCTACACCCAGACCGGGATTGCCCTGCCGTCGCAGCTGCCAGGCGTTGCTCCACCCCCGCCTGTCCTTGCTCCAGCTGCCGCTCCGGTGCGGACCACGCCGATCCCGTCGATCAGCATTGTCGAAGGTCGTAAACGACACTTCCCCCGGACCTGCCTAGAGAGCAGCCCGCGGATGTTCTTTGGATTCACGAGGGCTAGTCCCAGGAGATCCTACACAGCAGAATGATGGACACCGGGAATTTACGTGGTTCGGGCCGCCGGAGCGTAATACCCTACGTCCACGGGGATGTTGTGTATTGCCTTGCTTTCGCGTGTCGAGTCTAGGTCTAATTTTTGCCGATGCTTTCTATGGACGTCTACAGAGCCCTTTTATAGCTTAAGGTCTCTGCAGTCACAAGATGGGCCCCAGGACCCGACAGGTGGTCCCGAGGAGAGTCAAATCCTATACAAGATCTATGATTAAATGCTATCTACTCCCATTGTCAGGGGCGTCAATGCGCCGTCCCGCCGCGTCGTGCGCCAGGGCTACACATAGTCCGTGTGATGGTGGTGCACGTCCCGTCCATCTTGTCCTTGCGGCCCATTCGTCCGTCTTGCGGCGTGGGTCTGTACCGGCTACTTGGACAAGACAGGACACTGGGGTCTTGACTTTAGCATGCGCGGCATAACTTGCCTGGGGAAGGCGCACGCACTTAATGCCCGTCTGAGTAGCGCACGTCTCCTTTACTGCGGCTTCCTACCGCACTGAGCTGGCCGTCCGCCACGTGGTTGCGCTGGAGCCTGCCTCTGCGGGGAGGCGAGCACTTAGCGGAACAGGCCACGTGGTGCACTCGGAGCCCACCCCTATGGAGGAGTGGAGGCTCAGCCCTGCAGGCCACGTGGTAGTTCCGATGCCTTTCCCTACGATGACGCGAGCCTGGCCCCGAGGTCCCGATTGACCACGTGGCGGCCCCGGAGCCCACCTCAGCGGGGAGGCGAGCACTTAGCGGAACAGGCCACGTGGTGCACTCGGAGCCCACCCCTATGGAGGAGTGGAGGCTCAGCCCTGCAGGCCACGTGGTAGTTCCGATGCCTTTCCCTACGATGATGCGGGCCTGGCCCCGAGGTCCCGATTGACCACGTGGCGGCTCCGGAGCCCACCTCAGCGCGGAGGCGAGCACTTGACGGAACAGGCCACGTGGCGCGCCCGGAGCCCACCTCAGCGGGGAGGCAAGGGTCCAGCTCTGCCGGCCACATGGCAGCTTGGGATCCTCCCCCGACAGAGAGGTAGGATCTGGTCCTTCCCTCCACGACGTGGCAGCCTCGGATTTGGTCTCTTAGTAGGGACGGAGTCCTTAGCGGTTTTCTTCCTGTGCGCGGGGGTACCCGGTCTGCGGGGTACCGACAGTGGCCCCCGAGCCCACCTCGGGAGAGTCGTCGATACCGCGGGTGGGGTCTTCTTCCTTTTCTTCCCGCGCAACTTTTTCGGCTCCACTTCGGGGCAGTTCCTCGGGCGACACGCCTCTGCCGTCGTGGCGACGTGTCTCCTTCCAGTAAGTGGAGGTTGCTGAACAGGCGCCGCGCGACATGACTTCTGCCTTCAATCGTGCTTTAACTGCGGTGGTTCCCAAGGTGGCTCCTGCACTTCCGCTGCTTTTGCCCTTTCGGAAACCGCCGAGTTACCATCCGCATAGCTAGTCACCCGGCTCGCCTTCTTTGTCAAGCGACCCGGACCCTCATGTCATTGCCTATGCGGGACCATTGCTCTTCTACTGGAGCTGCGGCGATTCACACCTTTGCGCCTGTTGGCCTGCAGGGGTGCATAAAAAAGAGAACTTTCCCCCTGAGGGTTCTTTCTCCCGCCTCTGCATTCCTGCGCCCGTGCTTCCGCCTCAAGCCCAGTTCTTGCGCTCTAGTTCCCAGTCTCCCCATCCAGAGCTTCCAACCTCAGCCCTCATGGCGAGCGTCTTGCCCAAGTCCAGGCTGTCCAGGCCCGCCGACCTGGCCCCTATGCGCCGGCTTCTTGGCTGGCACACTCCTGAGCGGGAGTTGTGGCTCCATCCTGGGAGGCTCCCGCTGAGCCTCTCCGCCGGGGAGATGGTTCTCTTTTCGTCGTACGCGCTGGTCGACTTTGTCCCGCCGGCATCCGCCTTCTTGGTCATGCTCCTGGAGACCTTCGGCCTCCAGCTCCACCACCTCGCGCCGAACTCGATCGCCATGCTGGCGGTCTTCGCTCACTTCTGCGAGATGTTCGTGGGGGTGATGCCGTCGGTAAAGCTCTTCCGGTACTTTTTTTGTACTGAGGGCCACCGGCAGGAGTTCGAAGGAGCACCTCAGCGCCTACTACTTCCAGCGCCGGACTAAGGTCCCCACGAGGTACATTGCTTCCTTCAACTCGGCAATGTGGGAGATGTGGCGCGAAGATTGGATGATCGCCAAGGTCGAGGCCCACGACCGGATGTGCCTCCCCACCGGGATCCCCTACTCCGAGCGATCATTCTGGGAGGAGCGCCCAGAGCTGGAGGAGGCGTTCAACACGGTGCTGGAGAGGATCCAGATGCTGGCGGACCACGGGCTGTCGTCTGCCATGGTGCTGAGGGACTTCATGTCCCGCCGCATAGCCCCGCTTCAGCACCGTGCCCGCCCGGCGTCGATGTTCACCGGCCTGTCAGACTGCACCCGACTCGAAACCGGCCCCGGCTCCAAACTGGACGAGCAGCAACTGCTCGACATGCTGGCCCGGGTCTGCCCCGACAACATCTCCACCGAGGCACTCTCTCTTTCGTCAGCCTGCTGCCCCTTGTGCTCGGACTCCGAGTTGAGGAGGCAGCTGCTGAAGATGATGCCGACCCTCGACGAGTTCGGGCTGGCGCAGCGTCAGATCGGGGACCCGTTCCGGGGGGTTAGCATCGCTGACGACGCTGAGGGAGGCGAGGATCCTTTAAGCGACGCTGGTTCTTCAAGCAGCGACTCCTCGAGCGGCCCCCAGCACCATCCATGGGGTGGCGCTGTCGCCCCTGGCGACAAGGGGAAGGTGCCGGTTCCGGTGCTGGACCCGTCCCCCAAGAAGCGCGCCCGGTCACCGCCGTCGGCCCCTTCTGCCCTTCGTCAGGGCTTCGGAGCCCTGCCGCGCTCGTCGCCAGGGGGCGCCGATGGCGCCACCTTGCCGCCCGAGTCTTCCACACGCAAGAGGGGGAGGCTCCTCAACGCCGACGGGACCCCAGCATTCCCTCTCCGTTCGGAGGGGCGCCAGACCTCGGGGGTGCCGCCGTCACCGCCTCCACAGGGGCCCCCAGCACATTCAGCGGCCCCCGCCGCGTCGTCCCCGACTATGTGTAGCCCTGGCGCACGACGCGGCGGGACGGCGCATTGACACCCCTGACAAAGCGAGAACTGCGTCTCGGGTGGGACTGCAACAATGAGGGCATCCAGCGCCCGTCGATCCTCGTAGTAGTCGACGTCGCCGTACTGAACTGGTTCCCACATGTGTCGCGCCTGGAGCCGCACCCTCATCACCGCGGCCCACTCGACGTAGTTGGTCTTGGTGAGGGTAGGCCACCCACAGCCGAGACCGACTTCCCTGACAATGGCCTGGACCACGTGGTGTCCATGGTACCTGTCCGGGGAGGGAGAACCGCGCCGTCTGTAATGGCTGCGTTCTTCGTCAACCCAGTCGCCGCCGCCGGGAGCGTCACCGGCGCGTCCACGCCCGTCAGGGTTGCGGCTGTCGCGCCCATGGGGGCGCGCGGCTGCTCGCTGCACCTCCCGTGCTCGCGCTGCCTCCCTCGCCGGCCTGAGCTCATCGTCGACACTGTCGTCGACAGAGCCGCTGGAGCTACTGCCGCGCAGAGCCTCCAGCTCCGCTGCCGCCGCACGCGCTACAGCTGCCGCCGCCGCTGCTTCCACTTCCGCCCTCGCTGCTGCTAGTTCCGCCGCCGCCAACTTTGCCGCTAGTGCCGCCATCGCCGCAGTCTCTGTCGCTGCTCGCTCGCGTTCCTCTGCCGCGGCGACCTCCGTCTGCCGCGCGCTCGAGGCGACCGAACGCTGAGGCTGTCCGTCGGACATCGCGCACTAGTAGGAAGTTGGTGTGTGGGGAAGAGGGATGAGCTGGGGCAGCTAGTGTTCCTGCTACCGGTTGCGGACAGAGAGAGGCGCGGGAAGGAGATGAGCAAGAGATGTTTAGGCTACAGGATAGAACGGCTTTGATACCAAGTGTTAGTAGCTGAATTTTTACTCGCAAGGAAGAGAGGATGACACTAGAGAGTTGGAGCAATTTTCTTGTCTATTCCTCACACAATGTCATACCAACCCAAGGGGTTGATGCTACATATTTATAGCAGCCAAGGGCAGCCAACCAGCCAAGCATATGCCTTCTTGCTAGTCCAAGATGCTAAAGCTGTCCTAAGCTGTCGCAAACTGTCCTAGATGTTGTCCTCTACTTAGGACCACAAACACCAAAGGACTAGAGTACAACAAAGACCAAAGACCAAAGACTAAGGTACAACAAACTAAGGACAAGGGTCAAAGGACTAGGGGACCAAAGACCAAAGGACCAAGGACTAAAGGACTACAAGACTTATCCATCAGGGGTGCGTTGTGTTCCTCGGCGACAACCTAGTCTCCTGGTCCTCAAAGCGTCAGTCACCGTCTCAAGATCTACTGCAGAGGCAGAGTATCGCGCCGTTGCCAATGGCATTGCCTAGGCATGCTGGCTCCGCCCGCTATTACAGGAGCTCCACAACCCCCTCACCAGCAGCACCTTGGTCTGCTGCGACAACGTCAACGTCGTCTACCTCTCCTCCAACCCGGTTCAGCATAAGCGGACCAAACGTGTGGAGATAGATCTACAATTCGTCCACGACCGGGTGGCCATTGGGGAAGTACGCATCCTTCATGTGCCAACGACGTCTCAGTTCGCCGACATCTTCACCAAAGGCATACCATCTTCCATCTTCAACGACTTTAGATCCAGTATCAACATTCGCGGTGGCTAAAGTTGGGACTGCGCGAGGGGGGTTAGAATATTATGTCATTATAGAGCATTATTGTTGTAATTAGAGGCCTCATTGATCCTGTGATCAAGGGCCATTAGTGCTGTCATTAGAGGCTCATTGATCCTGTGATCAAGGGCCATTAGTGCTGTCATTAGAGGAGGCGCATTGGGGTGCAAGGTTGATGTCCTATATATATGTACTCCCTCCTCTACCATTTAAACCATTCCACTCTTGATGGCAATAAACTTACTATCAGGATTGTACTATTCATCAAGTCCTGCCAGGATGTATAAGACGAGTTTTTCATCATCAACAGTCTGATTTGCAGATGCCATCTCATCTGCAAGATATTTAATCTTGGTAATATATTCAACCATTGTCATATTACCTTTTCTTGTAGTAGCTAGGGCAATCCGTGCGTTCACAGTTCAGGCTCTTGACTGTGACGTGTAGGTTTCTTATAGTTCTGACCACACCTCATGTGGTGTTTCATAGCTGGCAATCTGACCCATAACTTCTTAAGTCATGGATGTCATGAGGAAGCCAAGGACCTGTTGCTGGGTTGATGTCGTCGATCGTCTTGCATCCAGTTTGACAGAGATCTTCTCGTCGGGCCCTACAACTATGCCATATAGGTAGCCTTATAGTTGCGCACCTTTAAGGATGGGCAGAACTTGCGCTTTCCAGAGTTCAAAGTTGGTCTTCTTGAGTTTTACATCAACGCTTTGCCCCAGGAGTAGTGTTGGTACCGTAGAGCTGGAAAATGAGATCTTGTCAATGGTGAGATTGTTGTCAACTTGATCTTGGTTAGGACACCGGTCAATTGTGTGGGAAGTGTTGAACCCTTTGTCTCGGGCCACGAGTTTATCATATAAGGATCAAACAATCTGATTTGTACTGTTTAAGGTAGGTTTGGATTACGAAAAATATCCAGATCCTACTCCAAAACTATCTGAGCTAATTCGGGTATATTTGATATGGATGTTATATTTCCTATTCTATAGATACTAGATAATATATTTCCTACTATAGAGATACTAGAAGGTCGTCGAGGAGGGCAGTGTGGACGAGCAGGTGGACATGACAATGTTGGACATCCTAGTCAACGCCTCACCGACAAATATGGTGACCATGATCGGTATGAAGAGCTAAACAAAGGAGGCTAGGTCATTCGGGTCGGCGCCGACCGTGTGAGGAAGTCGACTATCCAACAGCTAAGCTGAGAGTTCAATCTCGCCGCCATAAAGGATGGTGAGAGCGTGGAGGATGTCGTAGAGGAGTCAAAGGCGATGGAGCAGCCTTAATCATTTTCACAAATCTTGAAGTAGATGGTGGTGGCCATTCAGACATCCCTAGATGTTTCTTCGCTTACACTCACGGAGGTGGCCGGACACCTGAGGGCAGCAGAGAGTGCATCCAACAAGTCACTGACTGAGGGACACCAAGACAACGAGTTGATGCTCACACGGGGGAATGGGAAGCATAGCTGAAAGAGGTGGGATGGCGCAAAGCCTGCTGGTTCCTCAGGTGCCCTCGAAGCAGGTCGTAGGAGATGACGAGCACATGAGGACAGGTTTGGGTAGGGAGCTCATTCGGGACCGGTGTCAGAAGTGCGGGAAGCGAGGTCATTGGATTAGGGAGTGTTACTCCAAGCCCAACTAGGTGGAGGCACACACGACACTGGCTGAAGGCACCTTGTTGTTAGCAAGGGTGTCTTTTGATAAGATGTGCCCGACAGAGGACCGGATCCAGCTGCTACTATGGGGTTTTGCGACAATAGAATTTGTAGGTAGGATTGAGAGGGGGGTGGCGACGGGGCAGCTCCCGACAGGCAGGAACAGAGGCTAGCGGTCTGGTGATCAACTTATGTAATAGAGTATCCCTGAGAATAGAGTATTCGACGTGCTCGACAGAGGACCAGATGCAGCCGCTACAACGGGGTTTCTCGACAATAGAATTTGTAGGTAGGATAAAGAGGGGGTGGCGGCGGGGCAGCTCCCGACGGGTAGGATCGGAGGCTAGCAGCCTGTGATCAGCGTATGCAACAGAGTATCCATGAGAATAGAGTATTCCCTATAGTATCATGAGAAAAGAGTTTCTCCTCTGAATTGGTCTTTTTAAGGTTACATGAGCGTTGCTTGCAAGTGCAACATCTTTTTTAAGGTTATTTTAGTTTCCTATTATCTTCCCTTGAATCTTTTGTGCTATGCTGGTGACCCACGATTAGGGGTTGTAAAAGGGCCCAAAAAATGAACTAATAGTAAAAGGACCGTATCGGATCCGGATCGGGCCAAATTCTTATTCTTTTTTGGCCTAAATTTTTAGCTGGGCCGAAATCAGTTGTGAAAGGGCCCTTTGGGCCCGACCCATTACCAGGCCTACCCACGATGCTTTCGGTAAACTCTGCCTAATATTCAACCTCCTACTGTTTTTTCTATCGTTATAAGAGACATGCAGGAAGACAATCATAAAATAATATTGGGGGGAAGAGTATGCTGTCGTATTTCGGCAGATCTATCGGAGGCAGATCGATCCTGAACATCGGAAGAGTGGGTCGCGCACATGTCTATGTGCGGGTTATGCAGGACTGGATTGGGTTCTATGCAGGGAAGGGAGGAAAGTGTAAGTGGGTTGACCAAAATCAGTCAAAAATAGTAAAAATATGCATATACTTCTATATTTTTAAAAAAAATAGAATACAGTATTGTTACAATGCATACTGCCTAGGCGTAGGAACGCCTAGACAACACCGAGGCACGCCTACAAGCTAGGCGAAGGGTCACCGGCCGCCTAGCGTCTAGCGCCTTTTAGAACCTTGCATCAACATCAACAACGGGTGATGAACATACACAAGGAGCACGCTCGACTTCTCGCTGGGGTGGACGCACATCCACTGGACTTACTTGATCAGTTGATCCAGCTCAATGTCACAAGTATGGTGTGCCTCACCCTGTGGTGTGTGGACAAGACGGTGCTGACCAGCAAGCAGTCCGTGATGCAGCAAGCAAGCATGTGCAGGTCAATGTTGTGCGCGCGCGTAGGGAGGCGACACAGATGCAACATGAGGCACGTAAGGACGTGCAACGGTGAGCATGTAGGACAGTGGCCCAGGTCGAGAGGATTTGGAGCGTTGTGGCGGGACCCAACAGCCTTCTTCCACGGCGACTCGATCACGCGTTGGAGGCTCTGATCGAGGGAGGCTCGACACGCGTGGAGGACAACGGTGAGATGTGCGTAAACATGAAAATTAGGAGAATGTTGGATGACCATTCAGCTATGCATAGCCAGGCAGCCGGCCACAACCAACTTGGTCTGGTCCACCAGGAGAGCGAACCTAGATGTCCGGAAGCAAGAACAACACTAGTTTGAACGAGGCTATCGCCGAAATTCCAATATGACATGCACACTTATTATTGTTAAGCTACTATGCGCTGACCAGTTGCACTTAAAAGTTTAAGCTGATGAGGAAGGGTAGTCAATTCACTTACACACTCCAACACTCCCCTTCACGTGAGGCTCTCTCGGACCTCAAACGTGGAAATAAGTGTGGGCTTGCACCTGCCAGTATTCAAACTCGAGATGTCTGCCTCTGAGACTATGTTAAGCTATTATGTGTTGAACAGTTGCACCCAAAAGCTTAAGCTGACGGGAAAGGGTAGGTAATTCACTTATACATTCCAACAATATTACTATTAAAAAATGACATCTTAAAAGGGGAGCCATAAAATCTTACAGCACCAGGTAGCTTAAAAGTAGGGAGTTGTTCATTGAACCTGTGGAGATTACAACCTGAATCAAGGGTAACTCAAAGCATACATAGTTCCAGTAATCAACTAACTTGTGATCTTCAGGTTCCACTTCTCTTGCCCTTCCAGCACAAAAGATTGCATAAGCATCAGCTGCATACCTTAAATAAACCAGATTTAAAATTATTAAATGAGGTTAGAAACACCACCCCAATAATGCTCCCATACAACATAAGAGTACATGGCTATCCAAAGTCACTTACTTGCCAACACCATAAAGCTCGGTAATGTATGTCCATTCTTTTTCAACATAATCCTTAGAACATCTCTGGATTCTTATTGTTCTTACTTTGTGCAATCCCAAAGGTTTCAGATACTTGGTCATTTTTGCAGAATCAGCACAACATGCCGTTTGAGGATCAGGATATTGTTCGAAAAATCCCTTAACTTTCTTCCTGACCTGCATCAGTAAATAAAGGGCACTTCATCCTTGAACTTAAGGTTGAATGTCACCGAAGGGACAGCTAACAGGTCATAGCCTTGGTAATAAAATAAGTGCAAATGTGAATGTGAATGTTAAATACCTAAATAAATCAATATTATAACAAAAAACACACTAGATGACTATTTTGATAAGGTAGCAACAGCCAGCAAGGAATAAACAGACTTGAAAAGAACAAGATCAAGGCAAAATTCCTAGCTGAATCAGTATTACATATAAACATGAAACATAAGTCGATGTAATACATCCTCTAAAATTTGGTAGTCCATAAAACCCTTATACATATGCAGTATGTGTCATGCGTAAATTATCGCATGCATTTCAATGTCCAAGGTTGTTTAATGCTGAAAAGTAATATTGGGCGCCCATATACAATCAACCGTTTTCTATTAATAAAAAAAGTAGGCAGGCGAAACAATAATTAAGGTCAAACGTCAGTCATAGCAACATAGTCCCTTTCTTCTTGGTAGTCGTGAAAATTATTATCAGCGAATCATGTGGTTTGGTATGAGTTTAACTAACAGTTCTGTTATGTAAAATTGAAGAGGGTACCATGGAAAGGCAAATAATTGAACTGCTCACCTGATTTCCCTGTGCTCTGTTAAGTAGCATGCAGATTACAATGACCTTCCAGGGGTCAGAAGAGTACTTCTCCTGCAGTAGCTTATGGGGGGGAACGTGGTGGGGGTACCAGCTGATCCAGCGGCACCCGTCGGTACTTGTCTGACCGCTTCTCAGCAGCTGTAAGCACCGGTTTCGGTTTCTTCTGCTTCTTATCATTCGTCTTCTTCTCATGCTTCCCACTATCTTTTGCCTGCATCACTTCTTGTGAAAGGAAGGCTGACACATTCAGGATTTGTGTATTGGCAGCTTTAGATGTTCCATTGGCAGCGAGCTGTGAGGGCTCAAATGTTAAGAAGCCTCCAGGAAGGGATCTGGCTGGACGATCAGGGGGTTTATGGAAGGGTGGAGAATTGTGGTTCCGCTGGCGATCAGATTCATAGCAGAATTGGTGAAAAAACGCCCATAAAGGAGACGAACAACTGGAGTTCTTCTCAATGGAATTGGTACTGGGGTTGGCAGCTATCGCGTCGACACCCAAAAAGCCTTCAGGTAGTGGTTGCTGCTTCCTAGCTTCAATTCTCATCCTGATAATCTCACGGTTGCTCGGCATGTGAGTGCTGCTCCTGACAGCCACATTCTCACACTTGGGGCCTTTAGCAGCTTTTTTCCTTCCTTGAGGATGGACATCAAATAGCAATGGCGACTGGCTCGACTGCTTCTGCTCCTTCACCCGCATCCGTTTCCTCTTCCTCTGCTCCGGCGCCACCACATTTGCAGTCTTGTCTTCTACAAAGATTGGGGCCCCAGGAACAGCGGACTGCCACGGAGACGCATGTTCCTCCCCGTGCTTACATACCTTTTGCTTCTTCCCCTCATTCCCCCCCGCTTCATCGATCGGCTCCAACGACCAAGCCGCCGCCGCCTGATTCTCCTCGCCCTTCCTTCCTCTAACAGCCGGATCCACCTCCGAGGATAGGGTTTCGGGAGGGAGTAGTCCCACAGACCCGAGCTTGGGCTCCGGGACCACCGGAGGAGCGGGAGATGGCGACGGAACCATCGGGACCTCCAGTTGCTCCTTCTGCCGGGAGCAACCGGCGTGGGGATCTATTCGGCGACCGGCGGCGGGCAGGCGAAGCGATTGAAAGTGGGTGGCAGTCGAAACGCAGCCGCTACGTTGGACCAGATAAACCGCGCTATAACTATCTCCAACAGTCTACCCAAAAAGAACTTTAAACCTATTTTAGGCATAAAGTAAAAAATTATTTTCAAACAGATATCCTATACATCTAGCCCATCTTAGACTGGCTGTCATCTGCAGTTCAAAGATAGGCGGTGGACATCAGACTCCCTATCGGTTGCAATCAGTTTTTTTTTCTTCCGAATCGTTTTCTTCTTCGTCGATCCGCCTATAGCTGTCAACGAGCCGAGCTCGAGCCAGCTTGCCCTCCGAGGCTCGAGCTTGTTAAGAATTCGAGTTGAACTCGAGCCGAGCCTGAAATCCAGTCGATCTTGCAGTCAAGCTCGAACTCGGCTCGATAAGTCTCGTTTAAATAGTTATGCTCGGTTTAAGCTAGTAAAAGCTCGAGTTCAAGCTCGGGAAGCTCGTTTAAACAGTAAAAATTAATAATAATCAAGAGAAAAATATTAATAAATAATATTTATAAAATGAAATTTATATAAACGAGCCTTATCGAGCTTAACGAGCTCGAGCTCGTCAAGCTCGCGAGCTCGAGATGAAGTTCGAGTTCGGCTCGTTTATTTGTCAAGCCGAGCTTGAATCGATCTTTTAACGAGTCGAACTAGAGTAGTTCACGAGCTTCGAGCTTCATTGACAGCCCTAGATCCGTCTGAGCGCTCTCGTGCTCCCGCTGCAGACGCCCTCCCTCACCGCGTCGCGCTGCTCCTGCCGCCCCTCTCGACCCAGCTCCCATCGCCGGTGCTCGCCCCGAGCCACGGCTCCTCCTCCGTCGCCCTCCTCGCTCTGCATCGCATCTGTCGGTGTTTGGATCCAGCAGATCTCCCGATACTACTGTTGGTAGATCAAGGAGTTGTAGTTCGTTAATGGGCGCGCAGAGATTCAAGAAGGTGAATGATAAGTGGACACAGAGATTTACGTGGTTCGGGCCGCCTGAGCATAATACCCTACTCCACGGGGTGTGTTGGTGTTGTATTGAGCGTGTAAGTCTAGAAGAAGCTCCAGAAGAAGAAGCTCGTCTAGGTCGGGGAGTCCAGAAGATGTCTGGAGAGGTCCCTTGTGTATCGTCGACCAGTCCTTTTATAGTACAAGGACTGGTCGTTACACCGTTAGCCTGGCCCGACATGTGGCCCCAGCGGTTACACATGCTTGATACACAATTAATGAGGTTAATTACCCTTAATAGCCCGGTAACGTGCCTTAATAGTGTCGTTACCGGTATTAAGAGTCATCCGATCGTGTGTCATTAATATGGCATTAATGACACTTAATCGGGTCTTGAAGTCTTTGATTGCTCCTTGAAGGTCCGGAGCCGTTTTGGGTCCACCAGCCTGATTGTTGAAGTTGAAGGTCCGGCGGTTCAGTCACGTGGCAGCTCCGGAGCTTACCGTCATGGACGGATAGGTCTGGTGCTGTTGGACAAGTGTCAGTACCGGAGCTTCACTCTGTCTGGGGTTAGGTCTGGGGATGCCATACCGGTATCTAGTCCGGAGCTTTCCCATGTGTGGGCGATAGCTCCGGTCTTATGATACACGTGGCGGCCCTGGGACTAACCATGTCGGGGAAGCAGGTCCGGATACGCCTGACATGCGGGACCTTCGGAGGTCTTCAAATCTAGTATATGGAGTCTCCTTGTGATCTTTGCAATCCCAAGGGGTATCCGGTACATAGGGTACCGACAGTGGCCCCGTGGGCCCACCTCCGGGAGAGATCTTTTTGATGAAGTCATTCCGCCGGAGGTGGGTCCATTCTTCGGTTTTTGAGCCGTGTCTTCAAGGGTCTTCGGACGTGCCGTTGGCGATAGTTCGCAGTTAAACCACCGCCGCGTGGCATATCCTGGATGCGGCAGGTGAGATCTCAGTGTGCGGATCTCACGCAATTGAAGGTCGCCGGTTCCCGATACGAAAATCATATCGGTTCCGCGCGCCCTGTCAGGTCGCCGCCTTCGGGTTTCTCGCCTTTCATGATGACAACCGTTTGCCTGGGGTAAGGACCTCGACTTGATCATCGGGGTGGCCCCGGGCCCCCTTGTCATTGGCAGGGTGAAGTTTTTGACTGGTATCATCGGCTCCTCTGCGGTTTCCATCCAAGCGTCGCAGGGGCTTACTTAAGAAGGAAAGCACGCACCGTTTGGGGGTTCTTTACACCTTTCATTCGAACTTGCGCTCAAACCCTCCAAACTTTCTCTTGTTTTCCATCTCTTGCTTCCGTTCGAGAAGGAACACGCCGGCGACATGGTGTACTTCTCCGCGTACGCCGTGGTGGGGCTGATCCCACCTTTCTCCTCTTTCTTCTTGATGCTGCTATACTTCTATGGTCTGCAGCTGTACCACCTTGGCCCCCACTCCATTCTCCTGGTGTCGATCTTTGTCCACTTCTGCGAGATGTGGGTGGGCATTCCCCCCTGCATTGAGCTCTTTCGCACCTTCTTCACTGTCCACACTACGAGCAGGAGTGACGAGTATCTTGGCTTCTACTATTTTGTGAAGCGTAAGAAGTGCCCGTACAAGTACTTGCGGTCGTTCCCTTCTAGGAAATGGGACGATTGGAAGAAGGATTGGATTGTCATTAGGGTGGAGGAGCACGAGAAGCTGGAGTTGCCGGAAGGCCTCCCCAACATCGACACTGCAGTTTGGAGTGAAGCTCCGGTGTTGTCGAACGCCTTCAACCCTGCTCTGACCAGGATCCGCCTGTGCGTGGTGTAAGACCTATGTGTGCTGAATACATTGGCTTGTAGTGAATACACTTGGCTTTGATGATAAAAGTTTTTAATATCACCAAAACACCTTTTTATCAAGGTCCGACTCTAGCTCCGAGCTACAGCAAGGTCCGACGATAGGTCCGGCTTGCTTTGGGTAGCTCCGGTTACGTTTGATGCTAGGTCCGACTTCTTGGTAAGGTCCGACCAGCTTTGGTTAGCTCCGGTAAGCTTTATCTTTAGCTCCGGCATATATTTGATAGCTCCGGCATATATTTGATAGCTCCGGCATATTTTCGTTAGCTCCGGGATGCTAAGCTTCGACGTACTTTGTCTAGCTCCGGGTTTTGGGTTGACTAGTTCCGACTAGTTTTGATAAGCTCCAGATCCAGGATCTACTAGTTTTGATAAGCTCCGGATCCAGGATCTACTAGTTTTGATAAGCTCCGGATCCAGGATCTACTAGTTTTGGTAAGCTCCGGCGCTAGGTTCTACTAGCTCTTGTTAGCTCCGGCTCAAGCTCCGGGTTGCTCTGGCAAGGTCCGGAACTTGACCGCAGTGCTTCTGCTTTGCATTTGCAATGTCTCGTACTTGCTTTACTTGATTGGAAAGATTGCTTAGTTTTCATTTGCTAAGTTTTTGGTGCGTTTTGGATGATACGGTTGATATCGTTTCTACTGTGGTTTTGCAACATGCTTATGTGAGGTTCTCACGTAAGGTGTTGTGTTCGGAACTAACGTGAGTCAAGTCGAGGACTTGGGCTCGTATAGATTGGTTGTTTATTCATGTGCAGGTGTTGCTTGAGTTCAAGTCATGGCTGGTGACGGGATCCATTGGACTAGTCTCAGGAGGAGATGAGGTTCCAACAACCAAGTTCGGGAGGAACTGTGGTTGAGCGGGTCAGGAGGTCGCGCAGGATGATTGAATCAAGGGCAGTGCATATGAAGGTCGAAGGAAGGTGTTCGCACGTATGCATGCGGTGCATGACGTGGAAATATGCTTCTAGAGACGGATTATGGAAGGAAGATCTGATCGGAAGGATCGGATCGTATCGGTTGATGACTTCGGCTGCGGCGGAGTCGGTTATGGCTCGGTATGGAAATATCGAGTTGGTTATGTTAGGATTTCGTGTGTGTCACGAATTTGAGTTGTTTAGGAATGTGGGATACGTTCCTAAGGTGTTTGGAAGTCTTAAGATTGCTTCTATCTGCGTATAGAAGAATCTTGAGCAGTTATGGTAAGTTCCGATTGTGATCGGATTAGGATTGGAGTCCTAGTTGAGATTGGGATGGCCTAAGGGCTGGTTATATAAGCAAGGGAAGGCCAAAGCTCGTGGTAGACGACTTTGGGGCTGTTCCTCTTGTGTTCTATTGAATAAAATTCATAGTTTGAAGGAACTTTTGTGCCTTGTTCGTCCGACTTGTTCCAGACAAGTTTTACCCGTCGAGTTTCTGGACAGCACTACCTTTTGTCGGTGGTTTTATCATAACTCGAGTTTTACTGATCCAATTGACGTGATTCTTCTTGGGTTGTCTACAGAACTTTATTATCTATCATCTGTCAAAATTTCACGGTCATTGGATTTGTGGTCTATGATCTACACGAGTTTCTTTGCAGCATTTCAGAAACTGTTTTTCTCGGGTAGGTCAGATTGACCATAGTCTGATCTTTCGATCATAACTTGAGTTTTTCTCGACGGATCTGAGTAATTCTTTTTGTGTTGTCTTCGTGACTTGATTCTCTCTGATAACTATCACTTTTGTCACGGTGAAACACGTTTAGATTAGTCTCACACACGAATTCCTTAAACAGATCGTTTTTCTACCGAAGGGATTGGGGTTTTATTGTTTCTGCTGCGTAAGATTTTTAAATCTACCATTCACCCCCCCTCTGGTAGCTTTTCACGTGCTCTTCGATCCTACAATTGGTATCAGAGCCACGGTGCTCTAATCTTTGAGATTTGCACGTGTTTTTGACTAATCATCATGGAGAAGTACTCCGTCAAACCTTGTGTGTTTGCTGGTATTGATTTTCAGGTTTGGAAGGCACGCATGGAGGCCTTTATCCAGGCACAAGGCTTTGCAATATGGGAGAAGGTGTATAAGCCTTATGAAGTGCCACCCAATGATCAAGTCACGGCCACGAACCTCCGGGACGTCGACAACAACAACAAAACCCGAAACTTGATCATCCAAGGACTCACTCAAAGCGACTTTGATCGTGTCGCGCACCTCCGATCAGCATACGACGTTTGGAGAGCTCTCTGTGATTATCATGAAGGCTCCAACACAATCAAGGAGGTAAAACAAGATATGTTCAAGAAAGAATATATGCGTTTTGAGATGCAACCAGGTGAGTCGATCGATGACCTCTTTGCTCGTTTCAATAAAATTCTCAGCAACTTACGTAGTGTCAATGTAAATTTTTCTGATGCTGAGAATGCTAGACAACTTCTCAGTGCATTAGACATGACAATTTGGGAGATGAAAGTAACATCTATTCGTGAATCAACTGCCATGAGTTCTCTTACATTAGATGTACTTTATTCTAAACTAAAAACTCATGAAATTGACATCCTAGCACGTAAGAACCCAAACAAGTCTATTGCATTTGTCTCACAACATGATATGTCTAGCTCCGGCCAATCATCATCCTGCAATACTCTTGCTTTGTTGTCCTCACTAACCCTGGAGCAGATCGAAGAAATTCCAGAAGAGGAGTTGGCACTCATCTCTACTAGATTCTCAAAAGCATTGCAAAATGTGAGAACTAGAAGGAGAGGAAGCTCCGGACCTCAACGCTGTTTTGAATGTGGTAAAACAGGACACTTTCGTACAGAATGCCCTAACCTTTCAGGTCCGACCACCCGGGAAGAAAAACAAAGCAAGATCCGGACCTCCTCTGGAAATTCCAACAAGAAGAAGAAAGGTACCATAGGACGCAAGATGATCAACAGCTTCATCACCGCGCTTCAAGAGCTCAGTTCAAGTGATGTAGACTTTGAAAGTGATGAAGATAATGATGATCTGGCCAACTTATGCTTCATGGCGGGCAAAGCAAGATCAAGATCAAGTCAGGAGGAAGCAGAACACAACAGTGACGATGATGAGGTATGTTCTACCTGCAATGAAATGTGTGATGCTATTTCTCGTGCAACTATTATTGTCAAGAAAAAGGACAAAAAGCTTAGGGATAGGGCAGCTAAAATTGAATCACTAGAATCTGAAATTAACCGTTTAAAAACTTTGATTCCTAGTGATGATGCATGTCCCTCATGTGACTTAATCTATGAACAATTGTCCACATTAAGAAGTGCACACTCCTCCACTCTAGATAAACTTGATGAAGAAATTAAAAAGAACAAAGAGCTTGCTGCACTTAATGATAAAAACTTGAAAGATGCTAGCTGTTCTACAATTGACTTGCATTGTTCTGCATGTGAAAATCTTGATAAGAAACTGCAAGATGCTATGAATGAAATTTCTATGTTGAACAATGCTTTACGTTCTCATGAAGTTAAATTTTGTTCCAATTGCAAACTAAAAGGAAAAACTTCATGTGAAAACTGCCTAGACTTGTCCAAGAAACTTGATGACATGAATAGGACACTAGGTCGGTTTTGTAATGGGGATAAGAATCTAAACTTGCTGCTGAATTCTTCCAAGTCTAGCAAAGATAAAACTGGTTTAGGTTTTGATTCTCATGTTCACGCTAAGGCACATCCACCTAAAATTGTAAGGTCATTAGGAAGTGGTTTGATTCAAACAGTTCCTAAACAAAAAGAAGTGGTTTTCAAATCTGCAGGAGTGTTGCCTCATTCGGTTTCAAATAAAAATATTGCTTGCTCATCTAGACATGAACACAAAGTTAAATTTCATTGTACCTTCTGTGGTAGAGATGGTCATGTCATAGATTTTTGTTATAGACTAGCTAAACAACAGAAAAAGGAAAGAAAAATTGCTAGATCTTATAACTTTCATGCAATTAGAAAAACACAACCTGCTTTAGTGAGTCAGAAATTTGAGAAGGTAGCTTCCAGACCTTCTGGTAAGAAATCCGCAAAAGCAGCTCCGATAGTTCCGATAGCTCCAAGAGCTACCGAATCTTCTGTTGTTCCCTCTGGAGCTTTAGTTTTTGCCTCCGGACCTTCTGCTTTTACCTCCGGAGCTACCGGTTTTCACTCTAAACAAGTAACAACTTCTAAATCAACTGTTAAGAAAAGAAAACCTCAATCTTTGACTCATAAACCTGCTGTTTTATCTCAGCATTCGCGTGTTTTTCCTAGTGCACGTCGCGTGACTCAGTACTGGATTCCTAAATGCCTTTTGACTAACCCCAGTATTGAGTCATCGGCGTATTGTGCTTCTATGTAGGTTACACGCTTGAGGAAGGAGAATATTTGGATTGTGGATTCAGGTTGCTCACGCCACATGACCGGTAACAAAGATTGGTTCTCCTCCCTCACCTTTGTGTCACGTGTAGAGAATGTTACTTTTGCCGATAATTCTTCAACTCCTATAATTGCTAAGGGTTCGGTTAGAGTAAATGATCACTACACTTTGAAGGATGTGGCACTTGTCAAAAATTTGAAATATAACTTGCTTTCTGTTTCACAATTGCTAGATGAAAATCTAGAAATCACTTTCAATAAAAACTGCTGCAAAGTTGTAGATTCAAATAGTGAGCTTATTTTTAACATGTCTCGGTTTGGAAGAGTTTTTAAAGCTGATTTTGATATGTCTTCTTCTAAGCATAGGTGTCTAGTTGCTAATGATTCAAAGGACTTATATTTTTGGCATCGTAGACTTGGTCACGTAGGATTTGATCACCTAACGCGTGTTAGTGCTCTTGATCGCATACGTGGGCTGCCTAAGCTTAAAGGGGACAAAGAAATTGTGTGCTCTTCTTGTAGACATGCTAAGATGGTTGCAGGTTCACATACTCCTCTCACAATGATCATGACAACTGAACCATGTCAACTTTTGCATCTTGACACCGTAGGACCTTCACGTGTTCAATCCTTCGGAGGTAAATGGTATGCTCTTATTATTGTTGATGATTATTCTAGATATTCTTGGGTGTATTTTATGGCGTCTAAGAATGAAGTCTTTAGTCACTTTAGAACTTTATTTCTTAGATTATCAATTGATCACCCAGGATCATTAAAAGCAATTAGAAGTGATAATGGAACTGAATTTAAAAATCAATTCTTTGATCACTTTTGTGCTGAAAATAGAATAGATCATCAATTTTCTTCACCATATGTACCTCAACAAAACGGTGTTGTAGAAAGAAAGAACAGAACCCTAGTTGAGATGGCTAAGACTATGCTTGATGAATATCAAACCCCTAGGAAATTTTGGGCTGATGCATTAGCAACCGCTTGTTATGTCTCAAATCGTGTTTTCTTGCGTGCTAAGCTAGGTAAAACACCATATGAGCTCCGGTTTGGACATAGGCCTAGTGTTACACACTTTCGGGTCTTTGGTTGCAAATGCTTTGTTAAGAAACATGATAATCTTGATAAATTTGAACCTAGATCCAATGATGGCATGTTTCTTGGTTATCCATCTCATACTAGAGGCTACCGTGTGCTTTTACTTGACACTAACAAAATTGTGGAGACTTGTGAAGTGTCTTTTGATGAAGCTAGCCCAGGTACTAGCTCCGGTGTTGCAGGACCAGATTCATATTCTCAGGGGGAGGGTATTTTCGAAGATGAAGAAGAGCCGGTGATACTGCCTGGTAGTTCCGAAGTTGACACGTGTCCAGCTCCGGACATTGAACAAGCTCCGGCTGTCACCTCTGTTGGTCCTGATCATCCACAAATCACAAGCTCATCAATCTACAATGAACCTAATGAAAAAGAAGCTTGTGAGACATCTGTTCCCCTACATTTTTACAAAGATCATCCCCCACAACAGATGATTGGAAGCTTGCATGAACGAGTCACACGGTCCAGGTTTTGCGATCCAAACTCTCATGCTCATTCTGCTTTTGTTGCTTCTTTTGAACCCAAAGATATATCACACGCACTCACTAATGAATCTTGGATTATTGCCATGCAAGAAGAGTTAAAAAATTTTGAAAGAAATAATGTTTGGAAACTTGTACCTCCACCTCAAGGCCACACTTTAATTGGAACTAAATTGGTATATAAAAATAAACAAAGTGAGGATGGGGTTGTGATTAGGAATAAGGCTAGGTTGGTTGCTCAAGGTTTCACTCAAGTTGAAGGTCTAGATTTTGATGAAACTTTTGCTCCTGTCGCTAGATTAGAAGCCATAAGAATTTTGTTAGCTTTCGCAGCATCTAAAGGTTTTAAGCTATATCAAATGGATGTTAAAAGTGCTTTTTTTAATGGCTACATAGATGAGGAGGTTTATGTCAAACAACCACCAGGTTTTGAAAATCCAGATTTTCCTAATCATGTTTACAAACTGTCCAAAGCCTTATATGGTCTCAAACAAGCCCCTAGAGCATGGTATGATAGGTTAAAAACATTCTTACTTGAAAAGGGGTTTACAATGGGAAAGGCTGATAAAACTCTTTTTGTGCTTAAACATGGCAATGACTCATTATTCGTTCAAGTGTATTTGGATGATATTATCTTTGATTGTGTTTCTCATGATCTTGTGTCCAAGTTTTCAGCAATGATGAGTTCCGAATTTGAAATGAGTATGATGGGTGAACTCACTTACTTTTTGGGGCTGCAAATCAAGCAAACCAAGGAGGGTACCTTTGTGCATCAAACAAAGTATACCAAAGATCTCCTAAGGCGCTTCAACATGGACAAAAGCAAGCCTCTTCGGACACCAATGAGAACAGCAACAACACTTGAACTTGATGAAGATGGTGAATCCGTGGATCAAAAAGATTATAGAAGTATGATCGGATCACTTTTGTACCTTACGGCATCAAGACCGGACATACAATTCAGCGTATGTCTTTGTGCACGGTTTCAAGCTTCCCCACGTGTTTCACATCGTCAAGCCGTCAAAAGGATTCTCAGGTACTTACATGGAACTCAAGAATTTGGCATTTTTCTTCCTTCTTCCTCAATCGTTTCTTTGAAAGCTTTTTCGGATGCTGATTTTGGGGGTTGTAGGATTGATAGGAAAAGTACTTCCGGTGCTTGTCATTTTCTTGGTAATTCTCTTGTTGCTTGGTCCTCTAGAAAACAAAGTTTAGTTGCACAATCCACAGCCGAATCTGAGTATGTAGCTGCTGCTAGTGCTTGTTCACAAATTCTTTGGATTGTTCAAACACTTAAGGACTATGGGGTTGATCTAGATAGTGTTTCACTGTTCTGTATAACACTAGTGCTATTTGCATTGCTAAAAACCCCGTGCAACATTCTAGAACTAAGCACATTGACATTAGGTATCACTTTCTCCGTGATAATGTTGAAAAAGGAAACATTGTGCTTCACCATGTAGATACCGAACAACAATTGGCTGACATTTTTACAAAACCTTTGGATTTCACTCGTTTTTGTTACATTCGTAGTGAAATAGGGGTTATGCATCCTCATGGCTTAAATTGAGGGGGAGTTTTTTGAAACTTAGGAAGTCTATGTGTGAATCTGAAATTAAAATAATATGAGCATATTATTTCATACATATATGACTTTGTGATTCCTTTTACATGCTGAAAGTTCTTACTACATTACTCGTGTTATACTTTTTGTAGTTTTTGCCATGCCTAGTAATTGGAATAATTACTTACACTAAATCTGGTCATGGTCGAACTTTCTTGTTGTTTTGAACTTGTTGCATGCTCACTAATGCTTTTAATCATTAAGAATTTATCAAGTAATCAACTCACATGTTGAGTTTTTATGAACAAATATAGATTGAGAAAAGATCAAGAGAATATGCATGCATCGCACTTCTTCTTTTGAGATGGCTTGTCATTGCACTTAGATATGAACTTGGAAGAAGTTGTGTATGACTAAAACCATGTCCTTAAGCTTCTGATTGTCAAATGACATAGGCTTGGCTTGGTTGGTTAGAATAAGGCAGATGAGCATATAATCTCTTGCAAATATCATATTATCTAAATTTATGCTTTGAAAAATAATAAAATGTAACAACAAATGTCATGCTTTCAGGTTTTGAAATAGTTGAGTTTGTGAGATCATGACCTGCTAAAATTGAAAATCACACTTGCTTTCTAGCATGGCTTACACTACATTATGTATCTCATTGATGTGATAGTGTAAGTTACTTGATAGTATGACTTGGGTGAGCTTTGTTTATATGTATATGTTATAATATGCTCATAACAACTAAAGAAGGAGAGATAATTTGTTTATATCTCATAACAATTAAAATTTCTCTTTTACCTTGCTGAATATATTGTCAAAGGGGGAGAGATTAATCACACTTTCAAAAAGGAAGAGATAAGCATGAAGAGAATATGTGCATAAGGAAATTTAATAAAGGGGGAGAGATAATATGGGATATTTTTTTTCTTCTCATTTTATTTTTTTATTTAAACAAAAAGGGGAGAAATTGTTTTCAAAACTTCTATTTGAATAAGCCAATGTTCGGAATTTTAAATGGTGTTGCCAATGCATTCATCAAGGGGGAGATTGTAAGACCTATGTGTGCTGAATACATTGGCTTGTAGTGAATACACTTGGCTTTGATGATAAAAGTTTTTAATATCACCAAAACACCTTTTTATCAAGGTCCGACTCTAGCTCCGAGCTACAGCAAGGTCCGACGATAGGTCCGGCTTGCTTTGGGTAGCTCCGGTTACGTTTGATGCTAGGTCCGACTTCTTGGTAAGGTCCGACCAGCTTTGGTTAGCTCCGGTAAGCTTTATCTTTAGCTCCGGCATATATTTGATAGCTCCGGCATATATTTGATAGCTCCGGCATATATTTGATAGCTCCGGCATATTTTCGTTAGCTCCGGGATGCTAAGCTTCGACGTACTTTGTCTAGCTCCGGGTTTTGGGTTGACTAGTTCCGACTAGTTTTGATAAGCTCCGGATCCAGGATCTACTAGTTTTGATAAGCTCCGGATCCAGGATCTACTAGTTTTGATAAGCTCCGGATCCAGGATCTACTAGTTTTGGTAAGCTCCGGCGCTAGGTTCTACTAGCTCTTGTTAGCTCCGGCTCAAGCTCCGGGTTGCTCTGGCAAGGTCCGGAACTTGACCGCAGTGCTTCTGCTTTGCATTTGCAATGTCTCGTACTTGCTTTACTTGATTGGAAAGATTGCTTAGTTTTCATTTGCTAAGTTTTTGGTGCGTTTTGGATGATACGGTTGATATCGTTTCTACTGTGGTTTTGCAACATGCTTATGTGAGGTTCTCACGTAAGGTGTTGTGTTCGGAACTAACGTGAGTCAAGTCGAGGACTTGGGCTCGTATAGATTGGTTGTTTATTCATGTGCAGGTGTTGCTTGAGTTCAAGTCATGGCTGGTGACGGGATCCATTGGACTAGTCTCAGGAGGAGATGAGGTTCCAACAACCAAGTTCGGGAGGAACTGTGGTTGAGCGGGTCAGGAGGTCGCGCAGGATGATTGAATCAAGGGCAGTGCATATGAAGGTCGAAGGAAGGTGTTTGCACGTATGCATGCGGTGCATGACGTGGAAATATGCTTCTAGAGACGGATTATGGAAGGAAGATCTGATCGGAAGGATCGGATCGTATCGGTTGATGACTTCGGCTGCGGCGGAGTCGGTTATGGCTCGGTATGGAAATATCGAGTTGGTTATGTTAGGATTTCGTGTGTGTCACGAATTTGAGTTGTTTAGGAATGTGGGATACGTTCCTAAGGTGTTTGGAAGTCTTAAGATTGCTTCTATCCGCGTATAGAAGAATCTTGAGCAGTTATGGTAAGTTCCGATTGTGATCGGATTAGGATTGGAGTCCTAGTTGAGATTGGGATGGCCTAAGGGCTGGTTATATAAGCAAGGGAAGGCCAAAGCTCGTGGTAGACGACTTTGGGGCTGTTCCTCTTGTGTTCTATTGAATAAAATTCATAGTTTGAAGGAACTTTTGTGCCTTGTTCGTCCGACTTGTTCCAGACAAGTTTTACTCGTCGAGTTTCTGGACAGCACTACCTTTTGTCGGTGGTTTTATCATAACTCGAGTTTTACTGATCCAATTGACGTGATTCTTCTTGGGTTGTCTACAGAACTTTATTATCTATCATCTGTCAAAATTTCACGGTCATTGGATTTGTGGTCTATGATCTACACGAGTTTCTTTGCAGCATTTCAGAAACTGTTTTTCTCGGGTAGGTCAGATTGACCATAGTCTGATCTTTCGATCATAACTTGAGTTTTTCTCGACGGATCTGAGTAATTCTTTTTGTGTTGTCTTCGTGACTTGATTCTCTCTGATAACTATCACTTTTGTCACGGTGAAACACGTTTAGATTAGTCTCACACACGAATTCCTTAAACAGATCGTTTTTCTACCGAAGGGATTGGGGTTTTATTGTTTCTGCTGCGTAAGATTTTTAAATCTACCATTCACCCCCCCTCTGGTAGCTTTTCACGTGCTCTTCGATCCTACACGTGGAAGGAGGGTTGACTCCTCAGGCGGTGTTTTGCAACTTCTTGACCAACAGGTGGGCTTCGCTGAAGAAGAGGGAGAAGCTTTCTTGGGCCCTCAACAGTTGTTGGACGATGACCGGATCGAGACCGGTTTGAAGTCCAACATGGAGGGTGCAACTTTGGAGTTCCACCTCAAGAAGTTCCAGCACGGCATCGACGTCGAGGGTGACGACTTGGCTCCGCCGGGAGCTTTCCTCCCTCTGAACATGGAGGCAGAGTTCAGCAGGGAGCTCCGGCGGATGATTTCGGTACTTGACGACCTTGGTGTCGTTGAGAGGCGTTCGACCACCGGGTTGGCGATCTCCGGAGCTCCTGAAGGCGGCTCCGTTCCCACCCCAAAGCCAAGACGAAGTCGTAGGCAAGCGCAAGGAGTTGGCCGAGCCCTCGAGCCGTAAGAGGAAGTTGAAGCATGCCGATGGAAGGTCCGTCAGGCCTGCTTCTTCCGCGGCGGCTCCTTCTCCCCGGAGGGGGAGGTCTTCAACGGCGGCATCTACTCCAGCAGCGGCATCTTCCCGGGGTGCTAGCTCCGGCCATGTGACTCCAGCACCAGGGCGAGCTGAGGGCTCTGGGTCCGGAGGTCCTTCCTGGTCGAGGGGGCCTCGACCAAGGCAACGCCGGTAGCAGCAGAAAGCTTGTAAGACCTATGTGTGCTGAATACATTGTTTTGTAATGAATACACTTGGCTTTGATGATAAAAGTTTTGAATATCACCAAAACACCTTTTTATCAAGGTCTGACTCTAGCTCTGAGCTACAGCAAGGTCCGACGGTAGGTCCAGCTTGGTTTGGGTAGCTCCGGTTACGTTCGATGCTAGGTCCGACTAGCTTTGGTCAGCTCCGGTGAAGTTTTGTCTTTAGCTCCGGCATGTCTTTGATAGCTCTGACATGTTTTTGCTAAGCTCCGAGTTGATTTTTCTAGCTCCGGCTTTTGGGTTTACTAGTTCTGACTAGTTCTGGTTAGCTCCAGCGCTAGGTCCTGCTAGTTTTGTAAGCTCCGGCGGGAGCTTGGTTGTACTAGTTTTGGTAAGCTCCGGCGCTAGGTTCTACTAGCTTTTGTTAGCTCCGGCTCAAGGTCCGGGTTGCTCTGGCAAGGTCCGGAACTTGACCGAAGTGCTTCTGTTTTTCATTTGCAATGTTTCGTACTTGCTTTACATTGTTGGAAAGTTTGCTTAGTATTCATTTGCTAAGTTTTTGGTGCGTTTTGGATGATATGGATGATATTGTGTTACTGTGGTTTTGCAACATGCTTATGTGAGGTGCTCATATAAGGTGTTGTGTTCGGAACTAACTTGAGTCAAGTCGAGGACTTGGGCTCGTATGGATTGGTTGTTTATTCATGTGCAGGTGTTGCTTGAGTTCAAGACATGGCTGGTGACGGGATCCATTGGACTAGTCTCAGGGAGGAGATGAGGTTCCAACAACCAAATTCAGGAGGAATTGTGGTTGAGCTGATCAGGAGGTTGCGCAGCATGATTGAATCAAGAAGAATGCACATGAAGGTATCATGGACGTCATTGGAAGATGTTTGCACGTGTGCAAGGAGTGCATGGACGTGTATACATGGTTCCGAGGCGTGATGAAGAGATGTAGACGTAAAGAATTGGTCGGAAAGGTCCAACCGACTAGGTTATGGACTCAGGCTGCGGCTGAGTCGGGTTTGACTCAAATATGGAAAGATTTGAGTTGGTTATGATAGGATTTCATGTGGGTCACGAATTAGAGTTGTTTAGGAATGTGGGATACGTTCCTAAGGTGTTTGGAAGTCTTAAGATTGCTTCTATCTGCGTATAGAAGAATCTTGAGCAGTTATGGAAAGTTACGATTCGTGATCTGAGTAGGATTGGAGTCCTAGTTGATATTGGGTTTGCCTAAGGGCTGGTTATATAAGCAAGGGAGCCCAGAGCTCATGGTGTACGACTTTGGTGCTGTTCCTCTTGTGTTCTATTGAATAAAGTTCATAGTTTGAAGGAACTTTGGTTCCTTGTTCGTCCGACTTGTTCCAGACAAGTTTTACTCGTCGAGTTTCTGCACAGCACTACCTTTCGTCGGTGGTTTTATCATAACTCGAGTTTTACAGACCCAATTGACGTGATTCTTTTTGGGTTGTCTTCACAACTTGATAATATATCATATATAAAAATTTCACGGTCATTGGATTTGTGGTCTATGATCTACACGAGTTTATTTGCAGCATTCCAGAACTGTTTTTTTCTCGGGTAGGGCAGATTGACCTTGTTTGATCTTTTGATCATAGCTTGAGTTTTTCTCGACGGATTTGAGTGATTCTTTTTGTGTTGTCTTCGTGACTTGATTCTCTCTGATATCCATCACTTTTGTCACGATGAAACACATTTAGATTAGTCTCACACACGATTTCTTTAAGAGATCGCTTTTCTGCCGAAGGGGTTGGGGTTTAATTGTTTCGGCTGCGTAAGATTTTAAATCTACCATTCACCCCCCTCTGGTAGCTTTTCACGTGCTCTTCGATACTACAATTGGTATTAGAGCCACGGTGCTCTAATCTTTAATATTTGCACGTGTTTTTGACTAATCATCATGGAGAAGTACTCCGCCAAACCTTGTGTGTTTGCTGGTATTGATTTTCAGGTTTGGAAGGCACGCATGGAGGCTTTCATCCAGGCACAAGACTTTGCAATATGGGAGAAGGTATACAAGCCTTACGAAGTGCCATCAAACGATCAAGTTACAGTTACAAATCTGAGAGATGTCGACAACAACAACAAGGCTCGGAACTTGATCATACAAGGATTAACACAAAGCGACTTCGACCGTGTTGCACACCTCCGATCTGCATACGATGTGTGGAAAACACTTTGTGACTACCACGAAGGATCCAACACGATCAAGGAGGTAAGGCAAGACATGTTCAAGAAAGAATACATGCGCTTCGAGATGCAACCCGGTGAGTCAATTGATGATCTCTTTGCTCGCTTTAATAAAATTCTCAGCAACTTGCTAGCGTCAATGTTAATTTTTCTGATGCTGAAAATGCTAGGCAATTAAGTGCATTAGACATGTCAATTTGGGAGATGAAAGTTACATCTATTTTGAATCTACTATCATGAGTACACTTACTTTAGATGTGCTATATTCCATGCAAAAAACTCATGAAATTGATATAATATCACGCAAGAACCCCAACAAGTCTATTGCTTTTGTTTCTCAACGTGATATGCCTAGCTCCGGCCAATCTTCATATTGTAGTACACTTGCTTTGTTGTCCTCTCTAACCCTTGAACAAATTGAGGAGTTTCCAGAGGAGGAGCTAGCACTTCTCTCTACGAGGTTCTCAAAAGCATTGCAAAATGTGAAAACTAGAAGGAGAGGAAGCTCCGAACCTCAACGATGCTTCGAATGTGGTAAGACAGGACATTTTCATTCAGATTGCCCTAACCTTTCAGGTCCTACTTCCCGGAATGAAAAGAAAACAAGAACAAAGCACTCCTCTGCAAAAGATACGAAGAAAAAGAAGGGTACCATAGGACGCAAGATGATTAACAGCTTCATCACCGCACTTCAAGAACTTAGTTCAAGTGATGTAGACTTTGAAAGTGATGAAGATGATGAAGATATGGCCAACTTATGCTTCATGGCGGGCAAAACAAGATCAAGATCAAGTCAGGAGGATGCAGAACACAACAGTGAAGACGATGAGGTATGTTCTACCTGCAATGAAATGTGTGATGCTATTTCTCGTGCAACTATTATTGTCAAGAAAAAGGACAAAAAGCTTAGGGATAATGCTGCTAAAATTGAATCACTAGAATCTAAAATTAACCGTTTAAAAACTTTGATTCCTAGTGATGATGCATGTCCCTCATGTGACTTAATCTATGAACAATTGTCCACATTAAGAAGTGCACACTCCTCCACTCTAGATAGACTTGATGAAGAAATTGAAAAGAACAGAGAGCTTGCTGCACTTAATGATAAAAACTTGAAAGATGCTAGCTGTTCTACAATTGATTTGCATTGTTCTACTTGTGATGATCTTGATAAGAAACTACAGGATGCTATGAATGAAATTTCTATATTGAACAATGCTTTACGCTCTCATGAAGTTAAATTTTGTTCAAATTGCAAACTAAAAGGAAAAACTTCATGTGAAAATTGCCTTGATCTGTCCAATAAACTTGATGACATGCATAGGACATTAGATCGGTTTTGTAATGGGAATAAGAACCTAAACTTGCTGCTGAATTCTTCCAAGTCATGCAATGATAAAACTGGTTTAGGTTTTGACTATCATGCTCATGCTAAGACACATCCACCTAAAATTGTAAAGTTATTAGGAAGTGGTTTGATTCAAACATTTCCTAAACAAAAAAGAGTGGTTTTCAAATCTGCAGGAGTGTTGCCTTATTCGGTTTCAAATAAAAATATTGCTTGCTCATCTAGACATGAACACAAAGTTAAATTTCATTGTACCTTCTGTGGTAGAGATGGTCATGTCATAGATTTTTGTTATAGACTAGCTAAACGATAGAAAAGGGAAATAATAGTTGCTAGATCTTATAACTTTCATGCAAAATTTGCTGCACACATTGAACCGAATGTACAACCTGCTGTTTTGAGTCAAAAACATTCAAAGTTTACCTCCGGACCTTCTGTTTTTGCCTCCGGAGCTACTGATTTTTGTGCTACACAAGTAACACCTTATAGGTCAGTAGTTAAGAATAAAAAATCTCAAACTTTGACTCATAAACCTGCTGTTTTGTCTCAGCTTTCGCGTATTTTTCCTGCTGCACGTCGCATGACTCAGTACTGGATTCCTAAATGCCTTTTGACTAACCCCAGTATTGAGTCACCGATGTATTGTGCTTCTATGTAGGTTACACGTTTGAGGAAGGAGAACATTTGGATTGTGGATTCAGGTTGCTCACGCCACATGACCGGTAACACAGATTGGTTCTCCTCCCTCTCTTTTGTGTCACGTGTAGAGAATGTTACTTTTGCCAATAATTCTTCAACTCCTATAATTGCTAAGGGTTCGGTTAGAGTAAATGATCACTACACTTTGAAGGATGTGGCACTTGTCAAAAATTTGAAATACAACTTGCTTTCTGTTGCACAATTGCTAGATGAAAATCTAGAAAATATTTTCAATAAAAACTGCAGGAAAGTTGTAGGTTCAAATAGTGAGCTTATTTTTAACATGTCTCGGTTTGGAAGAGTTTTTAAAACTGATTTTGATATGTCTTCCTCTAAGCATAGGTGTCTAGTTGCTAATGATTCAAAGGACTTATATTTTTGGCATCGTAGACTTGATCACGTAGGCTTTGATCACCTAACGCGTGTTAGTGCTCTTGATCGCATACATGGGCTGCCTAAGCTTAAAGGGGACAAAGAAATTGTGTGCTCTTCTTGTAGACATGCTAAGATGGTTGCATATTCACTTACTCCTCTCACAATGATCATTACAACTGAACCATGTCAACTTTTGCATCTTGACACCGTAGGACCTTCACGTGTTCAATCCTTCGAAGGTAAATGGTATGTTCTTGTTATTATTGATGATTATTCTAGATACTCTTGGGTTTACTTTATGGCGTCTAAGAATGAAGCTTTTAGTCACCTTAGGACTTTATTTCTTAGATTATCAATTGATCACCCAGGATTTTTAAAGGCAATTAGAAGTGATAACGGAACTGAATTTAAAAATCAATCTTTTGATCACTTTTGTGCTGAAAATGGAATAGATCATCAACTTTCTTCCCATATGTACCTCAACAAAACGGTGTTGTAGAAAGAAAGAACAGAACCTTAGTTGATATGGCTAGGACTATGCTTGATGAATATCAAACTCCTAGGAAATTTTGGGCTGATGTGTTAGCAACCGCTTGTTATGTCTCAAATCGTGTTTTCTTGCGTGCTAAGCTAGGTAAAACACCATATGAGCTCCGGTTTGGACATAGGCCTAGTGTTACACACTTGGGTCTTTGGTTGCAAATGCTTTGTTAAGAAACATGGTAATCTTGATAAATTTGAACCTAGATCCTTTGATGGCATGTTTCTTGGTTATCCATCTCATATTAGAGGCTACCGTGTGCTTTTACTTGACACTAACAAAATTGTGGAGACTTGTGAAGTGTCTTTTGATGAAGCTAGCCCAGGTACTAGCTCCGGTGTTGCAGGACCATATCCGTATCCTCAGGGGGAGGGTATTTTCGAAGATGAAGAAGAGCCGGTGATACTGCCTAGCAGTTCCGAAGTTGACACATGTCCAGCTCCGGACATTGAACAAGCTCCGGCTATCATCTATGCTGATTCAAATCATCCTCAAGCCACAAGCTCATCGATTTGTGATGAACATGAAGAAGAAGAAGCTTGTGAGACATTTGTTCCCCTACAGTTTTACAAAGATCATCCCCCACAACAGATGATTGGAAGCTTGCTCGAACGAGTCACACGGTCCAGGTTTTGCGATCCAAACTCTTATGCTCATTCTGCTTTTGTTGCTTCTTTTGAACCCAAAGATATATCACACGCACTCACTAATGAATCTTGGATTATTGCCATGCAAGAAGAGTTAGAAAATTTTGAAAGAAATAATGTTTGGAAACTTGTACCTCCACCTCAAGGTCACACTTTAATTGGAACTAAATGGGTATATAAAAATAAACAAAGTGAGGATGGGGTTGTGATTAGGAATAAGGCTAGGTTGGTTGCTCAAGGTTTCACTCAAGTTGAAGGTCTAGATTTTGATGAAACTTTTGCTCATGTCGCTAGATTAGAAGCCATAAGAATTTTGTTAGCTTTTGCAGCATCTAAAGGTTTTAAGCTATATCAAATGGATGTTAAAAGTGCTTTTCTTAATGGCTACATAGATGAGGAGGTTTATGTCAAACAACCACCGGGTTTTGAAAATCTAGATTTTCCTAATCATGTTTACAAACTGTCCAAAGCCTTGTACGGTCTCAAATAAGCCCCTAGAGTGTGGTATGATAGGTTAAAAACATCCTTACTTAAAAAGGGGTTTACCATGGGCAAGGTTGATAAAACTCTTTTTGTGCTTAAACATGGCAATGACTCATTATTCGTTCAAGTGTATGTGGATGATATTATCTTTGGTTGTGCTTCTCATGATCTTGTGTCCAAGTTTTCAGCAATGATGAGTTCTGAATTTGAAATGAGTATGATGGGTGAACTCACTTACTTTTTGGGGCTGCAAATCAAGCAAACCAAGGAGGGTACCTTTGTGCATCAAACGAAGTATACCAAAGACCTCCTAAGGCGCTTCAACATGGACAAAAGCAAGCTGAAAGCATCTAGGCCCCCATGAGGTATGGTTTCGGTGATTAATGACAACCATTGGATTTTACTAATGAATTTGTGGATGCAAGGTCTCCCATATCACTCAATCAAACGAAATTTATATGAACATCAATATCAACTACTAATCATTGGAGACCCATATACAATCACTTTATGAGATCAAATCAATGATATGAAGATAAGAAGTAAAAGCTCTTATGTCAAAGTCATTCAACCACAATTGATGACACTTAATGCTTGACAATCATCAGAAGTACATTTCCAACAAAAGTCTAAGAGGTCAATCGAGCAAAGTTCAAAAGAATCACTTAGAAACAACTCGAAGCAAACAAAATCAACTCACCGGATCAACCGATGTTTCCAGAGAACAACACGTCGGTCGAGTTGGTTCAGCTGAAGAAGAAGACCTCAGAACAAAGCACTCACCGGATCATCCGATGTTAAGGGCTTATCTACATCGGTACATCAGTACAGTTTGCAATCTCCTTGGACCAAGTGTAGCACCAGCTCATCCGATGTACAGAAATATACACATCGGTCAATCACTCCAGTAAGCATCAAGTTTGAGCCAATTCTGGAGGAAGGGCCACCGGATCATCCGATGAGAAGACAAGTGCAACATCGGTCCAACAACGGTCATATCTGACACAATGACGTTAGCTAAAGTGAACTTGACCGATGATACCTAAAGGGGAGACATCGGATCATCCGGTGTTTCGCAGAAAAGTTCTGTCAGCCTACTTTTCCAACGGCTATTTCATGGAGGCTGGCTATAAATACCCCCTAAACCTGTCAAATTGACAAGTCTTGATCACCATACATAATCAACACATCCACAAGCATTCAAGACAAAGAGCCATCACTTCTACATCATTTAGATCACTTACACACCAAGAGATAGGCTAGAACTAGCTAGAGAGAGAGCTTGTGTGCCTCCATTCTTGGTGAGTGGAATCTCTAGGGTAGTGAGAGCCTTAAGGGAGTGTCTCTTGGTGTTTGTAACTGAGAGATACTTCCGGAGTTTGTCAAGAGGATTGTGGAAGCTCGAAGGATCGAAGTTGTACAAGGCTTGAGCTCCACCTTGCCGAGGTTGGCAAACGGAGAAGAATAGTGAAGATCCCTAGTCTCGGTGACTTGGGTGTGGCTATACCCATTGGTGGGTGCCACAACGTGGATGTAGGAAGATCTTGACGATCTTGCCGAACCACGGGATAAATCCTCGTGTCTCCTCGGGAGTTTGCATCCTCTTCCTCTCCCTTACGTTTATGCATTTTATATACTGCGAAGTTGCTATTTATGCATAGATCGTTTGCGTAGGGAATTGGGCTTTTAGGAATTAAGTTTTATTGCTTAGATTTTTGAAAAGAAGCCCAATTCACCCCCCCTCTTGGGCATTCGATCCTTACAACTAGTATCAGAGCAAGGTTGCTCATAGGATCATTCTAGCTTCACCGCTAGAGAGCTAAAATGGCCAAGGTTGGGGGTTCGGTTCCTATCTTCGAGGGCAAGAACTTTGCCTATTGGAAAGCACGCATGCGCGCTTATCTAGAGGCTATTGCTCCCGAAGTATGGGAAGCGACCCACGCGGGGTTTGGAGAACACAACTATGTTGGTGATCAAATTAAATGGGATGCTAAAGCTAGGAATGCAATCTATGAATGTATTAGTCAAGATGTGTTTGCTAGGATTGCTAGCAAAGAAAAAGCTTGTGAAATTTGGGCTTGCTTAATAGAGATTCATGAGGGTTCTTCTCGAGTCAAGGAACTTAAATATCACATGCTTAAAGCAAAATATGATGAATTTAAGATGTTACCTCATGAAAATGTCAATGAGATGTTCTCTCGCTTGAATGTACTTATTGAAAAAATTAATGCTCTTGACATTGCTTATCTTGGCAAGGGACTCATCAACCGCAAGATCATCATGCTCCTTCCCAAGCCAAAGTACAACATCATCAACTCCATGCTTCAAAAGGAGTCTCTTGACCACATTGAAGTTTCGGAGCTCATTGGAGAAATTCACGCTCATGAGATGAGTGTACTTGGAATGATGGAGCAATCATCTTCAAAAACAATTGCTCTAAAGGCCTCCACCAAGAAAACAAGCCTCAAGAAGAAGAAGGTGGTTGAGCCTAGCTCAAGTGAAGAAGAGCAAGCATCAAGTGAAGATGATGATGATGAGCTTGCATTGATGATGAGAAAGTTCTCACGCTTGAACTCCAAGATTACTAAGAAGGGATACACATTTGATCCCAAGAAGAAAACGTTTCTACCAAGAAGAGATGATCACAAGACTTGCTACAATTGTGGTGATCAAGGCCACATCTCCTATGATTGTCCAAAACCGGACAAAAGAAGAGAGAACCACAAGAGCAAGCATCGCAAGCTTGAAGAAAGTGATTATGATGAAGAAGAGGCCAAACCCAAACCAAGATCATTTGGGAAGAAGAAACATGACAAGGGAAAGAAGGCAAGACTCTTCCCAAAGAAGAGAAATAGCCCACAAAAGGTGTTCATGTGTGAGGCAAATGAATGGTCACCGACGAAGAAACAAGTGATGAAGAGAGTGAAGTGGAAGAAGAAAGTTTGGCCGGCCTCGCCATTGCCAACAATGATGACTCACCTCTTCATCCACCGCCCATGTGCCATGGCGAAAGGTAACACCAAGTTATGTGACAACTCTAGTGATGATGAGCTTTCCCTCGATGATTTAACTTCTTTGATAAATGAATATCATGCTATCATTAAGAGGGAAAAGAGTAAGGTTAAAGCTCTTGAAGAAACTCGTGCTAGACTTGAGAGTGCTAACCTCGATTTGCTTGACAAGTATGAAAGCATACTTAAAGAGCATGACACGCTCAAATCCCATGTCAAGCAAATTGAGGAAGATAAGGCTAAAATCAAGTTAGATAATCACGAGCTTAACTTAGCACACCAAACACTCTTGGAAGAGCACAACAAGCTAATACAAGAACATCAAACACTTAACCTTGCTCATGACGTGCTTGATCAAGAGTTGAAAACTCTTAATGATAGGATATCCATTACTTCTCATGTCACTAATGCCTTGAACAAGTCTTTGCCTTTGAAAGCAAATGCTAGGGAGAAGAACTTGTTGGAAGAAATTGAAAGTCTCCGCACTGGTGTGGCTAGACTTTCAAAAGGGGAAGTCAAACACAAGGAAATACTCTTCCAACAAGCAAAGGCCTTCAACAAGAGAGGACTTGGGTCCTTCCCGGTGCCTAACAAAGGAAAGGTGCCCTCACCGGAGCTTAGAACAAGCTTCATCAAGGAAGTTGGTTCTTATTGCCAACATTGTGAGGTCACCGGTCACCACACAAGGGAGTGTCCTCTTCCTAACCGACCTTCTCCAAAATTGCCCATTAATTATAAATCTACTTTCAATGATCGTTATTATCTCTTGAGTAAAGTAGATGGAAAGGTGAAGGCTAGGTTCATTGGGAAAGACATGAAGGGCATGAAGGGGAAGCTCTCCAAGCAACTTTGGGTCCCAAAGACACTTGTATCACACATACAAGGACCTAAGTTGGCTTGGGTGCCTAAAGTTAAAAATTGAATGCATGTGTGTAGGTGAACTACAAAGCCGGAGGAAAGCATTGGGTACTCGATAGCGGGTGCACCCAACATATGACCGGCAATGATGGTATGTTCACCACCATAGAAAACCCCGGCAATCATGAACAAGTCACCTTTGGTGATAACTCTAAGGGAAAGGTAATTGGGTTAGGTAAAATTGCTATTTAAAATGACTTATCTATTTCTAATGTTTTGTACGTTAAGTCACTTAGTTTTAATTTACTTTCTATTGCACAACTATGTGATCTTGGACTAACATGCACATTTAGCAAAAATGATGTTGTTGTGAGTAGTGAAACAAGCCAAGACATAGTCTTCAAAGGATTTCGGCATGGACACCTCTACCTAGTAGACTTCTCCAACAAGAATGCTAGCTTGACCACTTGTCTCTTCACTAAGACAAGCTTGGGTTGGCTATGGCACCGACGCATAGCGCACATAGAGATGAGCAAACTCAAGAAGTCATTCAAGCTTGGGATGGTGACCGGCGTGAAGGATGTTACATTTGAGAAGAACAAGCTTTGTAGCGCTTGTCAAGCCGGGAAGCAAGTTGCTTCACACTACCCAATGAAGACAATGGTGTCAACCTCCAAGCCACTTGAACTACTCCACATGGACCTCTTCGGACCGTCCACATATCTAAGCCTTGGCGGTAACCTCTATTGTCTTGTTATAGTTGATGACTACTCTCGCTATGCATGGACGTTATTTCTAGGTGACAAGATTGAAACTCCGGAAGTGTTCAAGACCTTCGCCAACCGCGCTCAAAGGGAATTTCAACTTCCTATCATCAAGGTCCGGAGTGACAACGACACCGAATTCAAGAACTACAACATTGGGGAGTGGTGTGACCGTGAAGGCGTGAAGCATGAGTTTTCGTCCACTTACACCCCTCAACAAAACAGTGTCGTTGAGAGGAAGAACAAGACTCTCATCACTCTTGCACGAGCAATGCTTGATGACTACGACACGTCGGAGAAGTTTTGGGCCGAAGCAATCAACACGGCGTGCCATGCCGCAAATAGGGTCTACCTACATCGACTACTTCAAAAGACCCCGTACGAGCTTCTCATTGGGAGAAAGCCCAACATCTCCTACTTTCGAGTCTTTGGATGCAAGTGCTACATCTACCGCAAGAAAAGGCTCGGTAAGTTTGAAAGAAGATGTGATGTTGGTATATTCCTTGGTTATGCATCAAACTCAAAAGCATATCGAGTATTCAACCAAACCTCCGGTTTAGTTGAGGAAAGTTGTGATGTTGAGTTTGATGAGACTAATGGCTCCCAAGAGGAGAGTTTTGGTCATGATGAAATAGATGATGAGCCTCTACGAGAAGCCATGAAGAACATGACCATTGGAGACATCTAGCCTGAAGTTGAGGAGAGCCATGATCAAGGGGGAGCTTCAAGTTCCAACAACAACACCTCTATGGCGCCTCAAGTTGACGAAGAAGAGAAGGATGATCCATTGCTGACTCAAGACTCACAAGCCCAACAACATCAAGAAGAAGAAGAAGTCCATGATCAAGTCCAACCACAATAGCAGCAACACGCATCACCATCGCCAAGTGCTTCGCAACCACTTATGAGGCATGGACGCATCTCCAAGGTGCATCCGATGGACCAAATCATCGGAAATCCGTCAAGGGGTGTAAGTACACGTTCTCGCCATTTCGCTTCATTTTGTGAGCACTACTCGTTTGTTTCATGTGTAGAACCCACTCACATTGAGGAAGCACTCCAAGACCCAAATTGGGTGATGGCCATGCAAGAAGAACTCAACAACTTCATCCGCAATGAAGTTTGGGTGTTGGAGGAGCGACCCAAGGACAAGAACGTCATCGGAACAAAGTGGGTGGACCGCAACAAACAAGACGAGAATGGCGTTGTGGTCCGCAACAAGGCAATACTTGTGGCCAAAGGGTCCTCGCAAGTTGAAGGACTAGACTTTGGGGAGACATTTGCTCCGGTCGCCCAGCTAGAAGCCATCTGTATACTTCTTGCCTTTGCATCACATCACAATATTAGACTTTATCAAATGGATGTGAAAAGTGCCTTTCTTAATGGTTACATTAACGAGCTTGTTTATGTTGAACAACCTCCCGGGTTTGAAGATCCGAGGAATCCTAATCATGTGTATAGGTTGCACAAGGCGCTCTACGGACTCAAGAAAGCACCTAGGACGTGGTATGAACGACTACGGGATTTCCTTATCATGCAAGGATTCAAGATCGGGAGGGTGGACACTACACTCTTCACCAAAGACATCAACGGAGATTTGTTCATTTGTCAAATTTATGTTGATGATATTATTTTTGGTTCAACTAACGAAGCTTTTAGCCATGAGTTTGGCAAAATTATGTCTAGGGAATTCGAGATGTCAATGATTGGAGAGCTCAACTTCTTCCTTGGATTTCAAATCAAGCAACTTCAAGAGGGGACCTTCGTCTATCAAGAGAAGTACACCAAGGACCTCTTGAAGAAATTTGAGATGGGAGATTGTAGCTCAAGAAGCACTCCAATGGCAACAAATTGTCATCTCGACGCGGATAAGGACGGTAAACCTATTGACCAATCTAACTACCGTTCTATGATTGGTTCATTGCTTTATCTTACCGCATCTAGGCCCAATATCATGTTTAGTGTATGCTTGTGTGCTCGCTTTCAAGCAGCACCTAAAGAATCGCATAGGAAGGCGGTCTTTAGGATACTTAGGTATCTTAAGCATACCCCTAGTGTGGGCTTGTGGTACCCTAAAGGTGCAAAATTCCACCTCATGGGATACTCGGATTCAGACTTTGCCGGATGCCGCGTGGATCGCAAGAGTACCTCCGGTGGGTGCCACTTGCTTGGGTGTTCCCTAGTATCTTGGTCTAGCAAGAAGCAAAATTCCGTCGCCTTGTCCACGGCGGAAGCAGAATATATAGCGATCGGTGCATGTTGTGCCCAAATTCTTTATATGAAGCAAACCCTTTTGGACTTTGGTATTAAACTTGGTTGTGTGCCTCTCCTTTGTGACAATGAAAGTGCGGTTAAGATAGCTAAAAAACCCCGTTCAACACTCCCGCACTAAGCACATTGATATTCACCATCATTTCTTGAGGGACCATGAAGCTAAGGGAGACATCTCATTGCGAGGTGTTAGGTCTGAAGAACAATTGGCGGATATCTTCACTAAACCACTTGATGAGAAAACTTTTTCTAGGCTAAGAAGTGAGTTAAATGTGCTAGATGCAACAAACGTCATGTAAGAATGCACTTCATATAGGTCTTGCCTAACTCTCAAAGGATAGGGGTGAGCAAGGGTTAGCTTGGGATGGAGGTTCTTTTGGGTTGTCCCAAGGCTTGGAGAGTGGCTCTCCCTGAAGAAGCCTTTGAAAGGTTCAAATTTGGCAAGATAGATTTATTTTATGCCTTGCATGATGCCTACGGTAGATTGTCACAAAGGGGAACCCACCTCATGAGAAAGAGACTTGTTTGAAATGCAATATCTCAACTCATATGAGGTGGAAAGAACAAAATGTTAGGTGCGTTAATGCCTAGAGGAACATGCTCTAAAGAGATAGAAGTCTTCATACTCTACTTCACAAAGCATGGGCCTTACATTTTATTTGGATGATTTCCTCCTATTTTTCTCAATGTTCCATTTGCTTTAAGGCCTAGCCAAGTTATTGGCATATTAGTATTTTTGAGGGGTAAGGGGTTGCCCAAAAAGTCTAAAGACATGTGTTTCTCATTGTTTATTTGTTTGGTCAAAGGACATATATGGGATGTTGCTGTTTAGTAGTCATCGGATTATCCGATGCTTAGGTCAGACCATCATCAGATTAGTTGATGTTCAAAAGCCAAGAGTCAGTTCAGTCAAGTGTGACAAATCAACCGACGAGTTCATTCTGAAAAACATCGGTCGATCCGATGTTCACACTATTGGAACTGTGCTGAAATCCACCGATGCTATTCCCTTCAACATCGGTCCATCCGGTGTCAACGGCACCTTTTTGAATACCCTTACTGTGTCATTCGACCGATGCTTCTAATGTTTAACGTCGGTCCATTCGGCGTTAAATTTTCGGCTAGGATTTGGGACCCACTATTTAAACGGCTCTTCACCTCCCATTTTCTCTCTCCCCGATCCCGACTTCACCTCCGCCGCCGCTCCTCTCACCCTCCGCCGCCGACGCCCTCCGGCCGCCGTCGCCGCCGTCCGCAGCAGCGCCGCCGCCATCCACAGCAGAGCCGCCGCCGCCACTCTCCTCCACCACAGCCGCCGCCGCCGCTTCCCTCAGCGCTGCCGCCGCCTCTCTCCACCACTGACGCCGCACCACGCACAGCCGCACCATCGTCATGGTGCCTCCCTTAACGGCCGCCGTCTCGTCGCCGTTAGGGTTTCCAGCCCCGTCGATCGTCGTGTCGTGCGCTTGACGTCGTTGCGCCTCATCGCAATGGCTTGTGACAAGAAGAACAAGGGCCAGGCCATTGCGGATCTGGCCGCAAAGAACCAGAAGCTCTCGAAGGAGGAGAAGAAGGCGTTGATGGTCGCTCGCGCCGCCGAGGAGCGAGAGCGTGGCCGAGGAGGATCATTGAGGATCCGCGAGGCTCGCCCAAGGCAACCTCCTGTGATTGATGAGTCTGAGGCAGAAGAAGAGCCGGAAGTGCCACTCGTTCGCCGGCGATCAGCCAGGACCCGTGGGGGTCATCCCGCGGCAGCACCACGTCCGAGACCGACTGCTGCCGATCGTCGTGAGGACAGGGAGGCCCAGAGAGCCATCTACGAGATGGACACCAACGTCTGTGTTGGTGAAGGTGTCTGGTTGACTGATTACCGGAAGATGAAGGCCAAGCAGCTAAGAAGACTCAGATGGAGTGTTCTGCTTGAGGAGTGGTACCCGCAACCCAAAGAGGCTCTTGTGGATAGTCGTTTCTGGACCGTGACACAGGCGTCTCTATACGAGACCTATAGACGCCGAGGCCACAAGCTCTTCCATCACAACTTCTTGGACAGGGATCAGCTTGCCCTGGCAGCAGAGACGGAGATTCGCCCCTTCTTTGCGAGGTACAGAGGGCTTGTGGAGCTGGTGTCCTACGAGAGGAGTGCCTACGTGGAGGATTGGGTCCGCGTATTCTACTCCACCCTCTACGTCTTTGAGGGCCGCAAGTCTATAGACTTCATGTTCATGGGCCAGCACTTTCACTTGACGAGGCAGACGCTGACACAGCTGCTAGGAGTGGACCTGCACGACACTTGCGTGCATGAGAGGGTATATGGTCAGGCAGACCCGCCGAGGAGGCCGCTCACTGGAGGAGTGGCACCACCACTGGAGGAGATCCGCTCTCTGTTTGGACCGACCTTCTCTCCAGACCAGCCGAGGGTACCGGCACTACTGACTCCTGCTGCGTGCACAGTGCACCTTGCCTTGCGCCGCACACTCTTGCCGAGGTCAGGATACTTAGAGGGGTTCACCAGCCTGCACCAGACCCTCCTGTTCTACATCATGAACGGGATGGAGTTTGATATTGTGGACGTCCTCATATGCGAGATGGAGGATGTGATCACCGATGGAGTGGGCATGATGAGGCAGCTTGTGTACGGATACTGGATCAGCTACCTGCTCTCCATGATGGTTCCTGAGGAGTCCACCGTGCATGACCGTCTCACTGACGAGAGTGTCACACGGTTTAGCCACTACCGTGCTCCAGCTCCTGGAGACCGCCGCCTTGGCCGTCCAGTCGAGCGTCAGGTTCGTGCTCGTCTATCTGAGGAGGACTAATCGGATCTGGAGAAGGAATATGAGAGGTTGGCCGAGGCAGAGGCTCAGGGTGAGGACCTGCAGCATATATGGTCCGAGAGCGACACTGATGACAGCGTTGAGGAGTACTTTCCACCTCCCCCCTCACCCAGGCAGCACGACGCGGAGGCTGGAGGCTCTACAGTGCCACCCCCTACTCCACCTCCCGTCACAGAGGCATAGGTCTCTCAGCCGTCTGAGCTCACTTCACTCCTGCAGCAGATGGTTGAGCAGCAGCGCTTGGACCGGCTTGCAGCTGAGCATGCCCGAGCTGAGCAGGCAGCACGTTTTCTGGAGCTCCAGCAGCAGCAGGAGGAGATGCAGCGCCAGATCGCCCGTGAGAGGCGAGAGGACACTGACCGGCTGACTGGGCTGATCGACCAGATGCACCAGCGCTCCCTCGACCAGCAGCAGCAGACGCAGCAGGCGATGATGGGCATTCTGGGGTTGATCACCAACCTCTACACCCAGTCCGGGATTGCCCTGCCGTCGCAGCTGCCAGGCGTTGCTCCACCACCACCCGTCCTTGCTCCAGCTGCAGCTCCGGTGCCGACCACGCTGATCCCGTCGATCAGCATGTCTCCACTGCTGGCTCCAGGTGCACCGATCCACTCTCCACTGCCGGTTATGACGCTGTTCCAGCACACGCCGGCATCCGTCGTCAGTGCCCCCTTGCCAGCAGCTACTACTCAGCAGGCACTGACGGCAGCTCCTACGGCTCCGACAGCTCCTTCCACCTCTACTCCAGGCAGCAGCTCTGATGACAGCACCCCCGACGGTGACCAGTTCGTCATCGCGCCTAGTACTCAGGATCCTTAGGCACTCGGATCCCTTTTTGGTGTCTTGATGCCAAAGGGGGAGAAGAGTTAGAGGAGAGTCAAGGGGAGGATAACTTAGTCTCAGGGGGAGTGTCCTAGCCTTAGGGGGAGTTTACCTATATCATATTTTGTAATTAGATGTTTTTGCTACTCATTTGGTGTTTATTGAGTACTCTTAAGTTATTAATCGATTGAGCTTATTTGGTGTCTATCTATATCTTATGATCACTTATTCACTTGAGTTATTCCTAGATTGAGCTTTCAAATTCATTACTATCAAGTGTGATAATCTTGTATTCATTGCATATCCTCTTAAGTTTCGTACTATCAAATTCATTACTATTGTGCTTTAATTTTTGTGTTGTCATCAATCACCAAAAAGGGGGAGATTGAAAGCATCTAGGCCCCCATGAGGTATGGTTTCGGTGATTAATGACAACCATTGGATTTTACTAATGAATTTTTGGATGCAAGGTCTCCCATATCACTCAATCAAACGAAATTTATATGAACATCAATATCAACTACTAATCATTGGAGACCCATATACAATCACTTTATGAGATCAAATCAATGATATGAAGATAAGAAGTAAAAGCTCTTATGTCAAAATCATTCAACCACAATTGATGACACTTAATGCTTGACAATCATCAGAAGTACATTTCCAACAAAAGTCTAAGAGGTCAATCGAGCAAAGTTCAAAAGAATCACTTAGAAACAACTCGAAGCAAACAAAATCAACTCACCGGATCAACCGATGTTTCCAGAGAACAACACGTCGGTCGAGTTGGTTCATCTAAAGAAGAAGACCTCAGAACAAAGCACTCACTGGATCATCCGATGTTAAGGGCTTATCTACATCGGTCCATCAGTACAGTTTGCAATCTCCTTGGACCAAGTGTAGCACCGGCTCATCCGATGTACAGAAATATACACATCGGTCAATCACTCCAGTAAGCATCAAGTTTGAGCCAATTCTGGAGGAAGGGCCACCGGATCATCCGATGAGAAGACAAGTGCAACATCGGTCCAACAACGGTCATATCTAACACAATGACGTCAGCTAAAGTGAACTTGACCGATGATAACTAAAGGGGAGACATCGGATCATCCGGTGTTCGCAGAAAAGTTCTGCCAGCCTACTTTTCCAACGGCTATTTCATGGAGGCTGGCTATAAATACCCCCTAAACCTGTCAAATCGACAAGTCTTGATCACCAGACATAATCAACACATCCACAAGCATTCAAGACAAAGAGCCATCACTTCTACATCATTTAGATCACTTACACACCAAGAGATAGGCTAGAACTAGCTAGAGATAGAGCTTGTGTGCTTCCATTCTTGGTGAGTGGAATCTCTAAGGTAGTGAGAGCCTTAAGGGAGTGTCCCTTGGTGTTTGTAACCGAGAGAGACTTCCGGAGCTTGCCAAGAGGATTGTGGAAGCCCGGAGGATCGAAGTTGTACAAGGCTTGAGCTCCACCTTGCCGAGGTTGGCAAACGGAGAAGAATAGTGAAGATCCCTAGTCTCGGTGACTTGGGTGTGGCTATACCCTTTGGTGGGTGCCACAACGTGGATGTAGGAAGATCTTGCCGAACCACGGGATAAATCCTCGTGTCTCCTCGGGAGTTTGCATCCTCTTCCTCTCCCTTACGTTTATGCATTTTATATACCGCGAAGTTGCTATTTATGCATAGATCGTTTGCGTAGTGAATTAGGCTTTTAGGAATTAAGTTTTATTGCTTAGATTTTTGAAAAGAAGCCCAATTCACCCCCCCTCTTGGGCATTTGATCCTTACACAAGCCTCTTCGGACACCAATGGGAACAGCAACAACACTTGAACTTGATGAAGATGGTGAACCCGTGGATCAAAAAGAATATAGAAGCATGATCGGATCACTTTTGTACCTCATGACATCAAGACCAGACATACAATTCAACGTATGTCTTTGTGCACGGTTTCAAGCCTCCCCACGTGCTTCACATCGTCAAGCCATCAAAAGGATTCTCAGGTACTTACATGGAACTCAAGAATTTGGCATTTTTCTTCCTTCTTCCTCAACCGTTACTTTGAAAGCTTTTTCGGATGCTGATTTTGGGGGTTGTAGGATTGATAGGAAAAGTACTTCCGGTGCTTGTCGTTTTCTTGGTAATTCTCTTGTTGCTTGGTCCTCTAGAAAACAAAATTCAGTTGCACAATCCACAGCTGAATCTGAATATGTAGCTGCTGCTAGTGCTTGCTCACAAATTCTTTGGATTGTTCAAACACTTAAGGACTATGGGGTTGATCTAGATAGTGTTCCACTATTCTATGATAACACTAGTGCCATTTGCATTGCTAAAAACCCCGTGCAACATTCTAGAACTAAGCACATTGATATTAGGTATCACTTTCTCAGAGATAATGTTGAAAAAGGAAACATTGTGCTTCACCATGTAGATACCGAACAACAATTGACTGACATTTTTACAAAACCTTTGGATTTCACTCGTTTTTGTTACATTCGTAGTGAAATAGGGGTTATGCATCCTCATGGCTTAAATTGAGGGGGAGTTTTTGAAACTTGGGAAATCTATATGTGAATCTGAAATTAAAATAATATGAGCATAGTATTTCATACATATATGACTTTGTGATTCCTTTTACATGCTGAAAGTTCTTACTACATTACCTGTGTTATACATTTTGTAGTTTTTGCCACATCTAGTAATTGGAATAATTACTTACACTAAATATGGTCATGGTCAAACTTTCTTGCTGTTTTGAACTTGTTGCATGCTCACAAATGCTTTTAATCATAAAGAATTAATCAAGTAATCAACTGACATGTTGAGTTTTTATGAACAAATATAAATTGAGAAAATATCAAGAGAATATGCATGCATCACACTTCTTTTTCTGAGATGGCTTATCATTGCACTTAGATATGAACTTGGAAGAAGTTGTGTATGACTAAAACCATGTCCTTAAGCTTCTGATTGTCAAATGACATAGGCTTGGCTTGGTTGGTTAGAATAAGGCAGATGCGCATATAATCTCTTGCAAATATCATATGATCTAAATTTATGCTTTGAAAAATAATAAAATGCAGCAACTAGTGTCATGCTTTCAGGTTTTGAAATAGTTAAGTTTGTGAGATCATGACTTGCTTAAATTGAAAATTACATTTGATCTCTAGCATGGCTTACACTACTTTATGTATTTCATTGATGTGATAATGTAAGGTACTTGATAGTATGACTTGTATGAGCTTTGTTTATATGTATATGTTATAATATGCTCATAACAACAAAAGAGGGAGAGATAATTTGTTTATATGCTCATGACTTGCTGAATACATTGTCAAAGGGGGAGAGATAAGCATGGCGAATATGTGCATAAGGTGAGATAATAAAGGGGGAGAGATAATATGGGATAATTTTTCTTCTCATTTTACTTTTGATTTACAAAGGGGGAGAAATTGCCTTCAGAACTTTTATGTGAATAAGCCAATGTTCGGATTTTAAATGGTGTTGCCAATGCATTCATCAAGGGGGAGATTGTAAGACCTATGTGTGCTGAATACATTGGTTTGTACACTTGGCTTTGATGATTAAAGTTTTGAATATCACCAAAACACCTTTTTATCAAGGTCCGACTCTAGCTCTGAGCTACAGCAAGGTCCGACGGTAGGTCCAGCTTGGTTTGGGTAGCTCCGGTTACGTTCGATGCTAGGTCCGACTAGCTTTGGTCAGCTCCGGTGAAGTTTTGTCTTTAGCTCCGGCATGTCTTTGATAGCTCCGACATATTTTTGCTAAGCTCCGAGTTGATTTTTCTAGCTCCGACTTTTGGGTTTACTAGTTCTGACTAGTTCTGGTTAGCTCCGGCGCTAGGTCCTGCTAGTTTTGTAAGCTCCGGCGGGAGCTTGGTTGTACTAGTTTTGGTAAGCTCCAGCGCTAGGTTCTACTAGCTTTTGTTAGCTTCGGCTCAAGGTCCGGGTTGCTCTGGCAAGGTCCAAAACTTGACCGAAGTGCTTCTGTTTTTCATTTGTAATGTTTAGTACTTGCTTTACATTGTTGGAAAGTTTGCTTAGTATTCATTTGCTAAGTTTTTGGTGCGTTTTGGATGATATGGATGATATTGTGTTACTGTGGTTTTGCAACATGCTTATGTGAGGTGCTCACATAAGGTGTTGTGTTCGGAACTAACTTGAGTCAAGTCGAGGACTTGGGCTCGTATGGATTGGTTATTTATTCATGTGCAGGTGTTGCTTGATTTCAAGACATGGATGGTGACGGGATCCATTGGACTAGGCTCAGGGAGGAGATGAGGTTCCAACAACCAAATTCGGGAGGAATTGTGGTTGAGCTGATCAGGAGGTTGTGCAGCATGATTGAATCAAGAACAATGCATATGAAGGTATCATGGATGTCATTGGAAGATGTTTGCACGTGTGCAAGGAGTGCATGGACGTGGCTACATGGTTCCGAGGCGTGATGAAGAGATGTGGACGTAAAGAATTGGTCGGAAAGGTCCAACCGACTAGGTTATGGACTCAGGCTGCGGCTGAGTCGGGTTTGACTCAAATATGGAAAGATTTGAGTTGTTTATGATAGGATTTCGTGTGAGTCACGAATTTGAGTTGTTTAGGAATGTGGGATACATTCCTAAGGTGTTTGTAAGTCTTAAGATTGCTTCTATTTGCGTATGGAAGAATCTTGAGTTGTTATGGAAAGTTACGATTCGTGATCTGAGTAGGATTGGAGTCCTAGTTGATATTGGGTTGGCCTAAGGGCTGGTTATATAAGCAAGGGAGCCCAGAGCTCGTGGTGCACGACTTTGGGGCTGTTCCTCTTGTGTTCTATTGAATAAAGTTCATAGTTTGAAGGAACTTTGGTGCCTTGTTCGTCCGACTTGTTCCAGACATGTTTTACTCGTCGAGTTTCTGGACAGCACTACCTTTCGTCGGTGGTTTTATCATAACTCGAGTTTTACAGACCCAATAGACGTGATTCTTTTTGGGTTGTTTTCACAACTTGATTATATATCATATATCAAAATTTCACGGTCATTGGATTTGAGGTCTATGATCTACACGAGTTTCTTTGCAGCATTCTAGAACTGTTTTTTTCTCAGGTAGGGCAGATTGACCTTGTTTGATCTTTTGATCATAGCTTGAGTTTTTCTCGACGGATTTGAGTGATTCTTTTTGTGTTGTCTTCGTGACTTGATTCTCTATGATATCCATCACTTTTGTCACGATGAAACACATTTAGATTAGTCTCACAAACGATTTATTTAAGAGATCGCTTTTCTGCCGAAGGGGTTGGGGTTTAATTGTTTCTGTTGCGTAAGATTTTTAAATATACCATTCACCCCCTCTGGTAGCTTTTCACGTGCTCTTTGATCCTACAAAGCTTCGGGGGACCTTCCAGGACTACCACGCCAATGGCGGTTGGGGTCAGTCCGGAGCGTCCGGAAAAGAGGTTCCGTGCTAACTGATGTGGAAGCCTTCCGAGGTAATTTTTATTTTTTACCTCAGCCAGTTGTTTTATTGTTATGTCTGTATTTTGAGTTTCTTCATCATTCATCCACAGCGTGCCTAAGAAAAGGGCTGAAGCTCTGGTCCCTGCGGCAGCAGTTGAGGCTATGCAGGCTGAAGCTCCGACTCCAAATCCAGCGCCGCCCCAAGAGGTGGCTGAGGCTGCATCACCCCGGCGCTGACTGTCGTGGTCTTGGACCTCGACTCATACCCAGAAGCTCCCGTGGTAGCACCGGACCATGGGAATGAAGATGTAACAGCGGCACCAGCCCTGGAGGTTGAAGCTCCGGGCTTGGATGTTGAGATGGTGGACGCTCCGGCCACAGAGCCGGAGGTAGCTGCGATTCTGGCCCTAGAGCTGGATGATGTTGAAGCCTCGACAGTCGAGCCGGCGGTTGATGAGGTCCCGACGGTAGAGCCGGGTGTTGATGAAGCTCCGTCACTTGAGCCGGTTGTCGAAGCTCCGGCAGTAGAGCCGGTCGCTGCAGAAATTCCGGCTGTAGAGCCGGTTGTCGAAGAGGTTCTGGTGTCCGAGCCAGTTGCTGCGGAGGTGTCAGTGCCTGAGCCCATGATGGTCGAAGCGCCAGCACCTGAGCCATTGGCGGAGGAGGCGCCTGCGTCGGAGCCGGAAGTAGCTTCTGCTCCGACCGAACCTTCAACACATGCTCCAGAAGTGGTGATCCCGGAGGTGCCCGCTGCTGAGCCAGGGTGCCAAGATGAAGCTGCTGGCCCCCCGCCTGAGGGGTCAGTTGTTGATGACCTGGTGGCGGGACCTTTGGAGCCAAGTCCGGAGGTCGGAACTTCTGCTGCAGGACCTTCCTCGTTGGCGGCCGAGGCTATCCCGGAGGACGGCCCTAGTGTCGTGGAAGCTCAGGGGACCACTCTCGTAGAGTGGGACCCAATTTTTGTCACTGAAGACCCACTGGAACCAGCGGAGAGGACCCCGGCAGGTCCGGACCCGATCCCACTATCGTTGTCTATTGACAACGCCTGCTCCAGTCTTCGCCAGGTCCAGCTGGCTTTCTACCACGACAGCAAGGCCCTCGATGAGGAGCGCCAAACTCTTAGGAGGTGGTGCAACCGGCTCCATTTCGTGACCAAACTGGCGCAGTCGAGGCTGGCTGGCAACAAGGAGTGGGTGCAGAGGGAGAAGGTCCGCCTAGAGTACTGGGGTAAGTTGTTGGATGAGAGGGAAAGCATGACGCGATCCCTCGACAACCAGTCCCGAGCCATCTACGAGCGGGCCAAAGCTGCTAATAGCGCAGCGGATGATCGCCAGGAGAGGCTCGCCACCATCCACGATAGTCTCGTCAAGCGCCGGGAGGCTCTTGAGGCGCGGGAGAGAAAGCTCGAAGATGAAGAGCAAAAACTCCTGGAGGTGCGGGACGACCTCGTGAAGAGGGAGGAAGAGCTTGTCCAAAAGACAGCTCTGGCTGACAAGAGCCTCGAAGAACGCACCAAGAAATTGGAGGAGCGTTGCAAGGAAGAGGAGAAGAAGGCCTCAGAGCGAGGGCACGATCTCTACAAGCAGGAGAATGTCGTCGCCGCCGGGGAGAAGAAAGTGCGGGGCCGAGAGAAGGATCTGGTCAACCGCTGGAATGAGATCCACCTCCGGGAGGAAGAGCTCAGTAAACTCGAAAGGAAGGTTGCTAAAAAGATTCATCAGAATGCCAAAGAGGTGGAGCGTCTTGCTCGGGAGAACTCGGAGCTTACGACGGCCAAAAGATCCTTGGAGGAGATGCGAAGCACAAGGGCTGCGGAGTCCCAACAAGTTTGGGACTTCCTGGGGAAAGCCAACGACGCGCTGACGCCAATGGGATTCAGTCTCGTGCGTCTGGATGATCCGGAGCTGGAGCTGGACCAGGCGTTGGAGGCGCTGAGTTCAGCAGGTAACAAGCTCACCAAGATGGGCAATGTCATCGCGGACCAGCTGGAAACTGAGGGACAGTCCCTGGCGAAGAACGTCGCAGAGTTCACGCTGACGTGCTACACCAGTCAGGACCCTCAATTCCCTCTGGACCCGGTGCTTGAAGGCCCCATCGAAGGAGAGGGTGAAGCCGCCCGAGCCAGCGTGTCGGAGGTTGCTCATAAGGTCGCCCAGTTCTTCCACAGGGTCTAGGACCATCTCTTTGTAGCTCCCGCTTGTATTCTCTCTTCTTCTTCTCCAATTTTGTAATCTCTTGTCTCCAGATGAATGAAATCCAAATTTTTTTTTATGAATTTCATTTTTTGTCTTCAACACCTTTGTCTCACTTGGCCCCCTGGTAGATGTACACAATTTGATTGTGAACATGTATCAAGAGGATGTCACAGTTGTCGAAGACTTGCGTGCTTCGAATTTGTAGAATGTAGGTCCGAAGTCTTCGATAGTGTAGGCCCCCTGAGATTGTCGGAGCTTAGTGGCTTTGGCATTGACCATCGTCGGAGCTTAGTAGCTCCAGCAGTAGTCTCCATCAACGCGTAGAGCATCGACGGTTAGCCCTCTGGGGTGTCGGAGCTTGGTAGCTCCGGCAGTGACCTCTGTCAACACGTGGTGTGTCGACAGCAGACTCCACTATAGAGTCTTTCCACCATCTTTTCTTCACGTTGACAACTAGCCCCCTAGCTTTACCGGAGCTGAGTAGCTCCAGCGACGCTCGATGTCAATGTTTGAACATCGACCACAAGCCGCCTAGAGGATGTCGGAGCTTTGGCAGCTCCAGCTTCATTCACCATCATCATGAAATATTTATTTTTCCTGCACACTAAAGTCAAGAAAAACAGTAAAATCCATTTCCTATCTATAACTTCATTGCAGCATACTATTCCCAAGAAAGTTTTAGGTCGAACACAATTCTAAATACAATCAAGAGCGTTGTCTTGTTTCTTTCAGGTCCGATCGTTTCTAGACTCGCCTTACTTCGGCCTGCCGTGGTGTAGGTAGAGTGGCGTACTTAGGGTGCATGACCAGGCTAAGTCGATAGCACAACCCGACCCTAGATTGGCTTGGCGGCATTCAGACGAGTAGAACATCAACAATGTTTAGACCCGGAAGAATAGACACTGCAACTCGAATTGTATATGAACTGGTTGAGCTAAAGTTTCTTAAGAACTACACAACTTTGTTATAGACAAGAAAGAGAAAAATAAAAAATATTGAGTCTGTACAAAGTAAATGCACGTGGAGTCTGTTTTCACATAACGATGTCTTTCATTATAGGTCCGGGGTACAGGGGAAACAAGTACACTCTTAGGGTGTAAAAGAAATATATATATAAATAAATTATATAATAATAAATAAATATATATAAAATAATAAATAAATAAAGTGGATAAGATAAATAAAATAAATAAAATATAAATAATAAAATATATTATAATAATAATATAAAAAGAATAAAAAACAATAATATATAAAAAAAGAAAAAAAGAAAAAAACCCACCCGCCGGCCATGCCAAACGGCCCAGCCAGCGGGCACCTCACGCCCGACCCCGACGCACCCCGCGCGATCCCGCACGCCCGTCCCGCGCGATCCCGCCGACGCTCCCGCGCGACTCCCACGCCCGGCTGACCGCGACCCCGCCACCACGCGCCCTGCCCCGCTGGCCCCGCCGCCTTGCGCGACCCCACCGCACACGCGCGCCTGGCGTCTGCCCCGCACGCGCCCGCTCGCCCATGCCCTGCCCGACCGAGCCGCACGCGCGCAGCGCGCTTGGCCCCCGCGCCGAACCGTGCCCGACCTCGTAGCCGACTCGACCACCACGCGTCCCGTCGCCTATAAAAACGCTGTAACCCTCGTGAGTTTTTCCCCGATCCCAGCAAAAACGGCCGCCGCCAATTCCACGGTAAAAGCCCTAGCCGCCAGAAAGAAACACGAGAGAACAGAAGCTGCGTCGCGAGGGAAGAAAAGAGGAGGAAGAGGAAGAAAAAGAGGAGAGCGCCGCCGTCCGCCAGAGATCGTCGTCGCCATCGCGTCGCCGTCGTCGTGCCGCCGGAGGACCTTGCGCATCTACTTCGTCTACGCATCGTCCCCATCCCGCGATCATCGAAGCCATCGCATCTACGGTAGGCCATGTTTCCGATGCGAATTTTAGCGACCATATTGAATCTAATAGACGTAAATTGATCGTACTTGCGTCGTCTTTTTATTTTCAGCAGCATTAATCCCCGCTAAAACCCTCGTAAACTCATATGAACATGTATGAACTAGTCGCATCTAATCAATAAACAACCATAGTTAATTAATGATTGAGTTGAGCATGCATGCATGTCATCGCATATTGATTATTTTGTGTGCATCATATTGAATTGTATGTATTTTCTTGTATGTATGATCACGCGTAGAGGAACGTGCTCAAGAGGCCACATACGAGGATTTCCAAAATCAAGACTTTGAAGCGCTTGAGCAACCCTATCTGCCGGAACAAGGCAAGTGTCCTTGAAGCATATTGATCCTGTTTTTAAAATAAATATTTTGTTTGCAAACTGCATGCTTGTGTCAATTTGATGGGAATCCTATAGTAGGAAGTTTACTAGATTTTTTAAACCATGTCACCTGGAATATATGGTAGAGAGTCGGGAAGGGTTTTTACCTTTTTGCTTCGCTTAATTAATTGGGATGGCAAAAAAAAACACTACACATTTAATTATGCATCAATGATATTCTGGTTAATGTGAACTGGTCAATACGATGGGTGATCTAAGCAAGCCTGGTATGTGGATGGGTTGGATGTTATGGTGGTTTGCTTGCCTTAAATCTAAGGACCAATTCATGCGAGAATATGCCAGGTCAACAGTGCCACCACAAGGCCAAGTATGGGTGCGGCGTAGCTGAATAATTAGGAGCGCTACTAGTATTGTATGGACCATTGGATGGCGCGGGGAATGTGAGTCGAGGAGGACTGCCCTGGGATCCGCATGGCACACGAGAGGGCCCGTGGGTGGGAGAATGGAGATTCAAGCCTGTCGGTGAAACCTTAGTGGGCCCGTACATACTAGTAGTCCCTTTTGAAAGGCTATTTTGTGATCTCTTGGCCACACACCTACGGAAGTGTGAGATGGCATAATGGAGGTTTCTTAGTCATCGAAAGGTGATGGAATCACGAACATGTGGGTAAAGTGGTACAACCTCTGCAGAATGTTAAAAACTATCATGATAACCGTGCTCCCGGTTAAGAGCACCTGGATGACCTACATGATTAGAATTGGACTTGGGTTATGGTTATGGTTGATATAATGGTTATGGATGGTTTTTGGCTTATGGTTACGAATATGAATTTGAGTTATGGTGAATGGGCATGGATAATGATAATGTTGGCAATAATTGGATATGGTTTATATTATGTTAATATGATGGTTATGATGGGATTGTTTCACATAGACATAGTATAATGCTTTTCAAATGTTTTACTGTACTTTTCAGCACTTAGCCATTATTATTGTCGTCATTTGAATCAGCCACATGTCATACTTTCCACACTTGCTGAGTACGACATGTACTCACTCTTGCAATCCCCCCCCCCCAACAGTTGCAGGTCAGGATTGTGAGTTTAATGGCGATAATGCGGAGTTCTAGGCCGTGTCTACCGTCAGCTTTGCCTGTGGTGTTGCATGGAGCTGCGCTATCCCTTTTGCTTAGTTTGCTTAGTTGCTTAATTAGTTTATTTCCGCTGCATTAGTTGAACTTGTCATTAATATTCATTAGAGCTTGTATTCGAGGATAATATAGTTTGTGTAATAAAATTTGATAATTAATCTTGTTCTGTGGTAATTTTCTGTATACTCTTTTGTGATTGCACTCGTGTATGTGTGTTGAACATCCTGGGCACACATATGCGTTAGATTGGTTCATTTTTCAGAATCGGGCGTCACAAATTGGTATCAGAGCCACAGGTTGACCGTAGGACGCAGCCTAGATAGAATGGACATTTAGAGCACATAGGAGCACTCAAGAATCGATGTGTTTTTGCTTGGTGTGTTGTTTGCTATATATATATATTGTTTGCTTGTGTGCTAATAGAGGATTTTGGTATGCTTTAGCATTGCCATGTCCACCTAGGCTCGTATAGCTAGTTGGTTAGCTTCATATCCCTTGATGCATATAGTTGGGGACGTTTCTAAATTCTTACCTATTGCTCTTCTTCGGATGGTGAGAACTCGTAACCAGAGGGATGCCAACGATGAGGAGGAGCACAATGAAGTATCTCAGAACAACCAGGGACATGCTCATGGAGCTATCAATATTGAACAACTGTTAGCTATGCAGAACCAGCTCATGCAGACCATGATACAGACAATGGGACATCTGCAAGCTGGCAACAACAATCAGCCTCATATACCGCCACCGCCACCACCCCAGCCACACCACAACTGTTTGGGAGAGTTCATGAGGACTAGACCGCCTACCTTTGCACAAGCCACAGACCCAATGGAAGCTGATGATTGGCTGAAGTCCGTTGAGAAGAAACTTGCTATTGTCCAGTGCACTGATAGGGAGAAGGTTCTCTTTGCATCACATCAACTAGTTGGAGCAGCCGCTGACTGGTGGGAAGCTCTTTGCAACGCTCATGATAATCAGGAGGCAATCACTTGGGCTGAGTTTAAGCAGAGTTTCCGTTCCCACTATGTACCTGAAGGAGCTATGATACTGAGAAGACAAGATTTTGAAAATCTCAGGCAAGGAAGGATGAGGGTGAGTGAGTATCTCAACAAATTCACTCAATTATCAAGATATGCTCCAGAAGACATCAACACTGATAGTAGGAAGCAATATCTGTTTATGAGGGGTCTCAACAATGAAATTCAAGTACAGTTGCTCAATACTGATTACCCAAACTTCCAAAAGCTGATTGACAAGGCTATTGTGGTTGAGAACAAGATTCATGAGATGGAGCAGGACAACAAGAGGAAGATGCCACATCATGGACCGCAGCAAGGAAGCAATGTTCGCCCCCGCTATGCACCACCTACTGCACCACACTACAACCCATCTGCTCCTGCATACCGCGCTGCTTATCCGCCCCGCCCAAATCAGCCACCGCAACAACGCCCCGCCATGCAAGCGCCTCGCTATCCTGTGCCACCTGCGCCGCGTCCTAACATGGCGGCAAATGCTCAAAACCAGTTGCGCCCAAACTTCCCTAATGCTACGGGCGGTGAGACATGCTATGTGTGTGGAGAGCCCGGACACTTTGCAAGTCAATGCCCCAGAAGAAACTATGGACCTATGAACAATGCACCAAGGCCAAATTACCCACGACCAAATGGAGGAGCACCACAAGGCGACCAGGGGCAACAGAATTTTGCTCGTGGCAATGTGAATCATGTCTCTACTGAGGAGGCCCAGCAAGCTGATGACGTCGTGATTGGTATGTTTCTCGCCAACTCCAACCCCACGACTGTTTTATTTGATTCAGGAGCATCTCATTCATTCATCTCGTCAAAGTATGTTGCCAAGTACAATTTGCCTATATCTCATAGAAGCAAACTATGCTAGTAAGTTCTCCTGGCAGAGAGATGAGGACAAATATAGTATGTCCGAAAGTAAGCATTAAAATAAGGGGGGTAGACTTTCTCGCAAACCTCATAGTCTTGGACTCCCAAGGAATAGACATAATACTTGGAATGGACTGGCTGAGCAAGTATAATGGAGTCATTCAATGTGCCGAGAGGATTGTGCAGTTGACAAGTGAACATGGTACACACATCGAAGTTGAGGCAGCCCAACCTACAAGAGAGAAGGAAATGCTCAATCAAGTGGAAGGAGTGACATTGGAAAGCATCCCGATCGTTCGCGAGTACCCAGACGTGTTTCCAGATGAGTTGCCAGGTATGCCACCTGACCGTGACATAGAATTCGCCATTGAGTTGATACCCGGAACTGCACCTATAGCTAAGAGGCCGTATAGGATGCCTCCTAAGGAATTAGCAGAGCTCAAGAAGCAAATTCAAGAGCAGCTAGAGAAGGGTTTTATACGCCCAAGCTCATCCCCGTGGGGAGCCCCAGTGCTCTTCGTAGATAAGAAGGATGGAACCCAGAGGATGTGTGTGGACTATAGGTCTCTCAACGAAGTGACAATTAAGAACAAGTACTCACTGCCTCGTATAGAGGATTTGTTCGACCAGATGAAGGGTGCCTGTATCTTCTCCAAGATTGACTTGCGGTCAGTATACTTCCAAATGAAGATTAGACCATCGGATATACCCAAGACAGCATTTCGGACACGATATGGATCTTATGAGTACACCGTCATGTCATTTGGATTGACGAACGGGCCTGCGTACTTTATGTATCTAATGAATAAGGTCTTCATGGAATATCTAGATAAGTTCGTTCTAGTGTTCATCGATGACATTATGATATACTCGAGAAGCGAGGAAGAACATGAAGAACACTTGAAGCTTACATTGCAGAAGCTACGGGAACACCAATTGTATGCCAAGTTCAGTAAATGTCAATTCTGGTTACAGGAAGTTTCTTTCTTAGGCCATATTATTTCCGGAGGAGGAGTATCAGTTGACCCAGGGAAGGTGAGAGATGTGCTTAAGTGGGAACCGCCACAGAATTTCAAGGAAATTCGGAGTTTCCTTGGAATGGCTGGATATTACCGCCGATTCATCAAGGATTTCTCCAAAATAGCCAAACCTATGACCGAATTACTCATGAAAGGGAAGGCATTCCGATGGAATCAAGCTTGTCAGGATAGCTTTGAGGAGTTAAAGAAAAGGTTGACAACCGCACCGGTGTTAGTATTACCGGACGTGAGCAAGAGTTTTTATATATATTGTGATGCATCAAGACAAGGATTAGGATGTGTGCTCATGCAAGAAGGCCAAGTGGTAGCTTATGCATTGAGGCAACTAAAGAAACATGAGTTGAATAATCCTACACATGACCTTGAACTCGCAGCCGTGGTACATGCCTTGAAGATATGGAGACACTATGTTTTTGGTCACCGATGTGAGATTTATACGGATCACAAGAGTCTCAAGTACATATTTACGCAAACGGATCTGAATCGGAGGCAACGCCGATGGTTGGAGCTCATCAAGGATTATGACGTGGGAATCAACTATCACCCAGGGAAGGCCAATGTAGTGGCCGATGCTTTGAGCCGAAAAGGAGTAAGTCATCAACTCACAGTTCGAGAGCTGCCATCCGAGTTATGCAAGGAGTTTGAACGGTTGAACCTTGGATTCATAAATGAGATGGGAACGATGGAAGTCAACCCATCATTAGAGCAAGAAATACGGGAAGGACAGACAAAGGACAAGGAAATACAGGAAATCAAGGAAAAGACCCAAGAAGGAAGAGAATTCAGATTTGATGAGGACGAACAGGGTACCTTATGGCTTGGAAAGAGGATTGTGGTACCTAATGTTAGGCATATTCAGGAAACAATATTGAAGGAGGCACATGAACCGCCTTACTCAATTCATCCTGGCTGTACAAAGATGTACAAGGACTTAAAGACATGCTATTGGTGGGCCAACATGAAAAAGGACATAGCCGAATATGTTGCACTTTGTGATGTGTGCCGACGAGTGAAAGCTGAACATCAAAGGCCAGCCAGATTGTTACAACCATTGAAGATCCCAGAGTGGAAGTGGGAAGAGATTGATATGGACTTTATAGTTGGATTACCGCGAACTCAGTCTAGCTATGATTCAATATGGGTTATTGTGGATCGGTTGACAAAATCAGCTCACTTCATCCCTGTCAAGACCACATATACCACTGCGAAGCTAGCAGAATTGTATATGGAGCATATTGTGTGTCGACACGGAGTACCGAAGAAGATAGTCTCGGATAGAGGTTCTCAGTTTACCTCTAGATTTTGGCAGAAATTGCATGAAGCAATGGGAACAAGGTTGAACTTCAGTTCGGCGTATCACCCTCAAACAGATGGACAAACCGAGAGGACCAACCAAATTTTGGAAGACATGTTAAGAGCTTGTGCTTTAAAGCATGGGAAAGGTTGGGATAAAAGTTTGCCGTATGCTGAATTCTCGTACAACAATAGCTACCAAGCAAGTCTGAAAATGTCACCCTACGAAGCATTGTACGGAAGGAAGTGTAGGACTCCCTTGTTTTGGAATGAAACCGGAGAGAATCAAGTGTTTGGTCCCGACGTGTTACAAGATGCTGAAAGGCAAGTCCAAATAATACGGGAAAACTTAAAGGCTGCCCAGTCTCGACAGAAAGGTTATGCTGATAAAAGGCGAAGGAGTCTGACTTTTGAAGTTGGAGATTTTGTATACCTCAAAGTGTCACCTATCAGAGGTCAACGACGGTTTAACGTTAAAGGAAAACTGGCACCACGTTACATCGGACCGTTCAAGATTTTGGACAAACGAGGAGAAGTGGCATATCAACTTGAGCTGCCGACGTATCTCTCCGATGTACATGACATATTTCACGTCTCTCAACTCAAGAAGTGTCTCAGGGTACCGGAAGAACAAGTGTCGATGGATGAGTTAGAACTTTAGGAGGATTTGTCCTATGTCGAGCAACCTATCAAGATTTTGCCGTTGGTGCAAAGTGCGATGGAAACACCATATGGAAGCCGAAGCTACATGGGAACGTGAAGAAGACCTGAAAGCAGAATTCCCTCATCTTTTCTCCACGCTATCGAATCTCGAGGGCGAGATTCACTTTAAGGGGGTAGGTTTGTAACACCCTCAATTTTTCGCGTCATGCATTGCATACATGTTCATGCATTAAATATTAATAGAATAAAAGAAAAATGATAAACCATACATATATGGTGTAGCAAAAAAGAAGAAATAGAAAATAATAATTATAGCCTAAAACATGTATTAGGAATAAATATAAAATAATAATAATATATAAAAAGAAATATATATAAATAAATTATATAATATATATATAATAAATAAAGTGGATAAGATAAATAAAATAAGTAAAATATAAATAATAAAATATATTATAATAATAATAATATAAAAAGAATAAATAAACAATAATATATAAAAAAAGGAAAAAAAGAAAAAAACCCACCTGCCGGCCAGGCCAAACGGCCCAGCCAGCGGGCACCTCACGCCCGACCCCGACGCGCCCCGCGCGATCCCGCACGACCGTCCCGCGCGATCCCGCCGACGCTCCCGCGCGACTCCCGCGCCCGGCCGACCGCGACCCCGCCGCCACGCGCCCTGCCCCGCTGGCCCCGCCGCCTTGCGCGACCCCACCGCACACGCGCGCCTGGCGCCTGCCCCGCACGCTCCCGCTCGCCCGTGTCCCGCCCGACCGAGCCGCACGCGCGCAGCGCGCTTGGCCCCCGTGTCGAACCGCGCCCGACCTCGTAGCCGACTCGACCACCGCGCGTCACGTCGCCTATAAAAACGCTGTAACCCTCGTGAGTTTTTCCCCGATCCCAGCAAAAATCGCCGCCGCCAATTCTACGGTAAAAGCCCTAGCCGCCAGAAAGAAACACGAGAGAACAGAAGCTGCGCCGCCAGGGAAGAAAAGAGGAGGAAGAGGAAGAAAAAGAGGAGGGCGCCGCCGTCCGCCGGAGATCGTCGTCGCCATCGCGTCGCCGTCGTCGTGCCGCCGGAGGACCTTGCGCATCTACTTCGTCTACGCATCGTCCCCATCCCGCGATCATCGAAGCCATCGCATCTATGGTAGGCCATGTTTCCGATGCGAATTTTAGCGACCATATTGAATCTAATAGACGTAAATTGATCGTAGTTGCGTCGTCTTTCTATTTTCAGCAGCATTAATCCCCGCTAAAACCCTCGTAAACTCATATGAACACGTATGAACTAGTCGCATCTAATCAATAAACAACCATAGTTAATTAATTATTGAATTTTGCATGCATGCATGTCATTGCATATTGATTATTTTGTGTGCATCATATTGAATTGTATGTATTTTCTTGTATGTATGATCACGCGTAGAGGAACGTGCTCAAGAGGCCACATACGAGGATTTCCAAAATCAAGACTTTGAAGCGCTTGAGCAACCCTATCCGCCATAACAAGGCAAGTGTCCTTGAAGCATATTGATCCTGTTTTTAAAATAAATGTTCTGTTTGCAAACTGCATGCTTGTGTCAATTTGATGGGAATCCTATAGTAGGAAGTTTACTAGATTTGTTAAACCACCCTTGTCACCTGGAATATATGGTAGAGAGTCGGGAAGGGTTTTTACCTTTTTTGCTTCACTTAATTAATTGGGATGGCAAAAAAAAACACTACACATTTAATTATGCATCAATGATATTCTGGTTAATGTGAACTGGTCAATACGATGGGTGATCTAAGCAAGCCTGGTATGTGGATGGGTTGGATGTTATGGTGGTTTGCTTGCCTTAAATCTAAGGACCGGTTCATGCGAGAATATGCCAGGTCAACAGTGCCACCACAAGGCCAAGTATGGGTGCGGCGTAGCTGAATAATTAGGAGTGCTGCTAGTATTGTATGGAACATTGGATGACGCGGGGAATGGGAGTCGAGGAGGACTGCCCTGGGATCCGCATGGCACACGAGGGGGCCCGTGGGTGGGAGAATGGAGATTCAAGCCTGCCGGTGAAACCTTAGGGGGCCCGTACATACTAATAGTCCCTTTTGAAAGGCTATTTTGTGATCTCTTGGCCACACACCTACGGAAGTGTGAGATGGCATAATGGAGGTTTCTTAGTCATCGAAAGGTGATGAAATCACGAACATGTGGGTAAAGTGGTACAACCTCTGCAGAGTGTTAAAAACTATCATGATAACCGTGCTCCCGGTTAAGAGCACCTGGATGACCTACATGATTAGAATTGGACTTGGGTTATGGTTATGGTTGATATAATGGTTATGGATGGTTTTTGGCTTATGGTTACGGATATGAATTTGAGTTATGGTGAATGGGCATGGATAATGATGATGTTGGCAATAATTGGATATGGTTTATATTATGTTAATATGATGGTTATGATGGGATTGTTTCACATAGACATAGTATAATGCTTTTCAAATGTTTTACTGTACTTTTCAGCACTTAGCCATTATTATTGTCATCATTTGAATCAGCCACATGTCATACTTTCCACACTTGCTGAGTACGACATGTACTCACTCTTGCAACCCCCCCCCCCCAACAGTTGCAGGTTAGGATTGTGAGTTTAATGGCGATAATGCGGAGTTCTAGGCCGTGTCTACCGCCAGCTTTGCCTGTGGTGTTGCATGGAGCTGCGCTATCCCTTTTGCTTAGTTTGCTAAGTTGCTTAATTAGTTTATTTCCGCTGCATTAGTTGAACTTGTCATTAATATTCATTAGAGCTTGTATTCGAGGATAATATGGTTTGTGTAATAAAATTTGATAATTAATATTGTTCTGTGGTAATTTTCTGTATACTCTTTTGTGATTGCACTCGTGTATGTGTGTTGAACATCCTGGGCACACATATGCATTAGCTTGGTTCATTTTTCGGAATCGGGCGTCACAGAACCTCTATAAATAGAGGACCCCTGGGTTCATTTGAACCAACCTTTGAGCAAGTTGAAACCCTAGCGCCACCACAGCAACCTTGAGCCTCCCAAAGCCTCCTTCTTGCCTACATTCCCTCTAAAACTAATTCTTGTGTGGATTAGGGTTTAGTGAGGTGAATAAGAGGAAGAACACCGCTCTTTGGCTCTCGGTTTGATCTCTTGCACTTTGTGAATCTTTGTGATCTGTGGCTTGAGTCAATCTTTGTGATTCGTGATTGTATTTGTGGTGGGAGCCTCAGATTGTGAGAAGCCTCAACGAATCTTGTATTCATTCTTTGTGATAGTGGAGAACCAAGTTAGGCCCGTGCGGTAAACTTGGTGAGGGAAGGGTTGTTGAACCCACTCCTTTGTGGACTCCTCAACGGGGACGTAGATTCCTTTTGTGGGATCGAACCCCGGGATAAAATCCTCATGTCACTTGTGTTCTTAGTTTTCATTCATCACATATTGCTTCTAGGGTTAGCTTTACCGGTCTTGCTCATCACCTTTGTTCTATTGTGATCCTTAGCTTCATACTTACCATATAACTTGTTAAGGCTCACTAAGTTATTCTAACAAACTTTGCATGACAAGAATTGGACTAAAACCTGTTAGAAACCCTTTTAGGATTTTCCCTGTAGGTGGACCGGACTAGTCTGACCCTGGACCGGACTAGTCCGCCCCCTGTGTATTAATATCATTTTATTAAGTCATTTCAGGTCAATTAGCCTATTCACCCCCCTCCAGGCAACTTTCAATTGGTATCAGAGCATGAATCTCCCAAAAGAGTCTAACAACTCGGAGAGACGATGGCCGAAGTGGGGTACGAAGAAGTCTCAACCAGTGAGGTCCAAACAACCCTAGAAGAGATTCTCTTCTATCAAGATAAGTCAACGGATGACGAAGAGATTCGCCAGCTCAAGGCGAAACTTCGAGAGAAGTTGAAGATTCCCAAGGTTGACACCTCAACCTCCACATCAAGTGGTACAATCAACTACAACCAACAAGGCTACAACTATGAATGCCTTGTATCCAACAACCACTACCATTCCATCCTTTTGGGAAAGCCTCCTCAATTTGATGGAACCGACTACGAGATGTGGAAGCACAACATGAAGATCCATCTTGTGTCATTCAACCCCTCACTGTGGCAAATCGTGTTGACTGGGGTACACATCCCTAAGAATGAAGAAGATATCACTCTGGAGCAAGCCGTGCTCCTTCACCGCAATGCCCAAGCGGCCGGAGTGATCATCTCTTCTCTCTCAAGATATGAGTTAAACCGAGTGGATGGACTAGAGGTGGCCAAGGATATTTGGGACACTCTCAAGACGGCTCATGAAGGCAACCGAGTCGTCAAAGAAGCAAAGATTGAGCTCATTGAAGGAGAGCTTGGAAGGTTTGCCATTATGGATGGTGAATCTCCCCAAGAGATGTACAACTGCCTAAAGATACTCATCAACAAGAGTAGATCTTACGGCTGTACCAAGTGGACGGACCACGAGGTGGTGAAGAGGATGATTCGGGCATTCATGCCTAGGAACGTCTCTCTTTGCTCCATGATCTGAGAAAGCCCGGGGTTTGCCAAAATGACCCCGGAAGAGGTCCTTGGGAGGATCATAAATCACGAGATCATGGAAAAGGAGGTGCTCTTCTACAATGACCTCCAAAGGTTCACCGCCTCAAAGATGAAGGATGTTGCACTCAAGGCGACATCCTCCTCAAAAGAGCAAGACAAAGATGATGAGGAGAGCCTTGACACCGATGAGGAAGAGGCCTTCTTGATCAACAACTTCAAGAGGATGATGAGAAGAAGAAAAGGAGGATACAAGCATGAGAGTAAAGGCAAGGAAAAGGCAAGGCCCAAAACCAAGAGGGCTTGCTACAATTGTGGTGAGTACGGACACTTCATTGTAGATTGCCCAAATGAAGATAGCAAGAAGAAGAAGAAGGAGGGCATGCCACAAGAGAAGAAGTTCTACAAGAAAAAGAGGCCCTCCAGTCATGCTCACTTAGGCAAGGAGTGGGACTCTAACAATGAGTCCTCCTCGTCCGAAGATGAAGAGAAGATGGCAACCATAGCCATCGAGAGGAGCTCCAAGGGAAGCAAGCTCTTCCCAAATCTCTACGACCACGAGCCAACTTGCCTCATGGCAAAACAAGGAAGGAGAAAGGTTAACTCTAACTCATCCTCTTACATATCCTCTCGTGATGATTTTGATAGTGCTAGCGAAAATGAACACATGTTTAAGGATATAAGTAAGAGCACATTGAGAAGAATGAAATTGCTTTCAGATGAAATTTTTGAGAAGGGGGAGCTCATAGATAGGCAAGAGGACTTGCTTATCCAAGAAAAGGAAAGATGTAAAGAGCTCATTGATCTCCTTGAGCTTGAGAGAGAGAAGAGCAAGGCATTAGAGCACGAACTTGCTCTAAGTAAGAAAACATGCTCAAGTCTTGAGGAGACAACCATTGAGCTCAAGGACGAACTTGGCAACTTGGCAAAAGTTAACAAAATCCTTGAGACTCAAGTTGAGTCCCTTAAGACTAATGTAGCATCTTCCTCCTCAAAAGTTGCATCCAAAGCAATATCAACTTGCAAATGTTCTAACTTGATTCTTAAATTAAAGGATGAGCTTAAGTTGACTCAAGGCAAGCAAGCACCTAAGGGTGGCATCTTTGACAAAGAGAAGGTGGCGTATGCACGAAGTGCATACACCAACACAAGACCTCTCAATGTCAAGGATGGTCTTGGTTATACTAGAGGTGGAAAGCAAAATGCCAAAACCTCCAAGTACAGCAAAGACTTGATTGTCTTTGTCAAAGGAAGCTCATCCCCAACTAAAATTGAGAACACTTCAACTAGCATCTACTTGCCTAAATCTGAACCGCATCATCTATTTCATGACTTTGATGCATCATATGTTTTGATGAGGAGCAAGTATGGCAAGGTTTATGCTAGATATGTTTGGCCACTCCGCAAGAGCCCCAAGCCTTGCGTGTGGGTGCCCAAATGCCTCACTAATAACGTCAAAGGACCCAACTCCGCTTGGGTACCTAAAAGGAAGGCATAATCTTGTTTTTGTAGGCATACTCCTCCGGTGGATCCAAATGGGTGCTTGATAGTGGGTGCACAAACCACATGACGGGAGAGAGGAAGATGTTCGAGGAGTATGAGGAACATGATGATCCAAATGAAGGAATCCTCTTTGGGGACAATAGTCGAGGAAAAATCCTTGGCTCCGGTAAAATTATCATTTCTCCCCAACACACTCTTTCTAGCGTTTTACATATTGATTCTCTTGACTATAACCTTTTGTCCATATCATAACTATGTGACAAGGGTTATAATTGTGTTTTCACTAATGAGGGTGTGAGCGTCCTTAGAAGAAGTGATAACTCAATCGCCTTTAAGGGTGTGCTCAAGGGAAAGCTTTATCTTGTGGACTTTGCCTCGGATAAAGCTCAACTTGACACATGCTTAATGGCGAAAACCAACATGGGATGGCTTTGGCATAGACAGCTAGCCCATGTTGGGATGAGGAATTTACAAAAGCTTCTTAAGGGCGAGCACATTCATGGTTTGAATAATGTTGTCTTTCAAAAGGATAGGCCATGTAGTGCTTGCCAAGCAGGGAAGCAAGTGGGAGCTCAACATCCCTCCAAGAACATCATGACGACAACAGGACCGTTGGAGCTACTACACATGGACCTTTTGGGGCCCATAACCTACATAAGCATTGACGGTAACAAATATGGTCTTGTTATTGTTGATGATTTTTCTCGTTTCACTTGGGTGTTCTTCTTGCATGATAAGGGTGAAACTCACGGTGTCCTCAAGAAGTTATTGAGGAGAGCTCAAAATGAGTTCGCCTTAAGAATCAAAGCTATAAGAAGTGACAACGGCACCGAATTCAAGAACACTCAAGTAGAAGAATTCTTGGATGAGGAGGGCATCAAGCATGAATTTTCAGCTCCATACTCCCCTCAACAAAATGGGGTGGCGGAACGGAAGAATAGGACACTCATCGAGATGTCAAGGACAATGCTTGATGAGTACAAGACATCAGATCGGTTTTGGGCGAAGGCAGTTAACACCGCTTGCCACGCCGTCAACCGATTGTACCTCCACCGCCTCCTCAAGAAGACTCCCTATGATATTCTAGTTGGTAAGAAACCCAATGTCTCTTACTTTCTTGTTTTTGGGAGCAAATGCTATATTCTCAACAAGAAGCCTAGGACTTCGAAGTTTGCTTCAAAGTCCGATGAAAGTTTCTTGCTTGGTTATGACTCAAACACCCACGCCTATCGTGTCTTCAACAAAACCTCCGGAATTGTTGAAATAGCACGCGACGTGGTGTTTGATGAAACTAATGGCTCCCAAGTGGAGCAAGTTGATCAAAGTGTGCTAGATCAAGAAGACTCCCCACCAGAAGCACTCAGGAGGATGGCACTTGGAGATGTTCGACCACAAGAACAACCTCAATGCTCAAGTGACCAACAACAAGATGATGCAAGCCACTCTCCACACGATCAAGTTGAAAATGAACAAGTGGCACCTCAAAATGATCAAGAAGACGAAAGTCAAGGGGGAGGCATTCATCAAGGGGGAGATCAAGAAGAAGAAGATGATGATTATGACTCAAGAGCTCAACCTCCACATCCTCGTGTGCATCAAAGCGTTCAACGGGATCACCCCGTTGACAACATACTAGGAGATATCACCAAAGGGGTAACCACTCGTTCTCGCGTTGCAAATTTTTGTGAACATTACTCTTTTGTTTCTTCTTTGGAGCCCCATAATGTTGAAGATGCTTTGAGAGACCCAAATTGGGTGGTGGCCATGCAAGAGGACTTAACAACTTTGAGAGGAGCAAAGTTTGGGAGCTTGTCAAACGTCCACAAGCAAATGTTGTGGGCACAAAGTGGGAGTTCCACAACAAGCAAGATGAACATGGTGTTGTGACAAGGAACAAGGCACGACTTGTGGCCAAGGGGTACTCACAAGTCGAAGGTTTGGATTTTGATGAAACGTTTGCTCCCGTAGCTAGGCTAGAGTAAATTCGTATATTACTTGCCTTTGCTACTCACCATGATTTTAAGATCTACCAAATGGACGTCAAGAGTGCGTTCCTAAATGGCCTAATCAAGGAGGAAGTCTATGTGGAGAAGCCACCGGGCTTCGAAGACCAAGAATTCCCAAACCATGTCTTCAAATTGCGTAAGGCTCTCTATGGCCTCAAACAAGCTCCTAGAGCTTGGTATGAGTGTCTTATAGACTTTCTAATTCAAAATGGTTTTAAGATAGGAAAAGTTGATTACACTCTCTTTACAAAGCACTTTAATGATGATCTTTTTGTGTGCCAAATATATGCCGATGACATTATATTTGGTTCTACTAACAAAGTGTTTTGTGATGAGTTTTCTAAGATTATGACAGAAAGATTTGAGATGTCCATGATGGGGGAGTTGAAGTTCTTTTTAGGTTTCCAAGTCAAGCAACTCAAAGAAGGCACCTTCATAAGTCAAACAAAGTACACTCAAGACATATTAAAGAAGTTTGCCATGTACAAGGCCAAACCCATCAAGACTCCAATGGCAACAAATGGACACTTAGACCTAAACGAAGACGGTCCAAGTGTGGACCAAAAGGTATACCGTTCCATGATTGGCTCCTTGTTATATCTTTGTGCATCTAGACCGGATATTATGCTTAGTGTGTGTATGTGTGCACGTTTTCAAGCTGCACCTAAGGTGTGTCATTTGACCGTCGTGAAGAGAATTCTTAAATATCTAGTTCACACACCTAGCCTAGGACTTTGGTACCCCAAAGGATCCAAATTTAACCTCATTGGCTATTCCGATGCGGATTATGCGGGGTGCAAAGTTAACAGAAAGAGAACATCCGGGACATGCCAATTTTTGGGTAGATCATTAGTGTCTTGGTCCTCTAAGAAACAAAATTCCATTGCTCTCTCCACAGCCGATGCGGAGTATGTCGCAGCCGGAAGTTGTTGTGCCCAACTTCTTTGGATGAGACAAACTCTAAGGGATTATGGTATAAACTTGCGCCATATTCCTCTCCTATGTGACAATGAAAGTGCCATCAAAATAGCCCATAATCCAGTTGAGCATTCAAGGACCAAACACATAGACATTAGACACCATTTCTTGAGAGATCATTCCTTAAAGCGGGATATAGTAATTTCCCATGTGAGAACCGAGAACCAACTAGCCGACATATTCACCAAGCCCCTAGATGAGAAGCGATTTTGTGAGCTTAGGAGTGAGATCAGTATCTTAGATTCTCGAAATGTGGCTTGAAAAATGCACATCTGGATGTTTACCTTTTGCCTTATTCAAAAGAATGCATGTGGTTGAAAAATTAATCTCTATCTCAATTTTCTTCAAAATACTTGAAAAACTAGAGACTTTGTGAGTTATGGTCATAGTTTGAATGTTGAATGCTTACTAACCATATTCATAAAGTTTTGGTGTGGCAATATGTCCAAAAGGATCATCTATTGTGGCTAAAACTCAAATATATATGTTTTCAGTCTCCCTGGACCGGACTAGTCCGCCCTCTGGCCGGACAAGTCCGGATCCGGACTTTTTCGGGTCTGGTCCGCTGACCGGACTAGTCCGGCCCTTGTATCGAACTAGTCCAGCCCCTGGGGACTTAAACCCCCCAAGAAGCGGCCGACCCCTCCACTTCCTCTTCTAGCTTTCTCTCTCTCCCACGCGCGCGAAACTGCCCCCTTTCGACGTTTTTTGATTCCAACCACCAAAAGTCGTTTCCAATCCGTGCATTGGAAGCCCCGGAGGTGTGGGAGACTTTCCCCGATCACTTGCGACGCGATCGATTCCCGATTCCGTCGATTTCTCAAGATTTGAAGAGGTATTCCTCGTTTTTCAAAAACTTGCCTCATTCTTGATTCATTGAGTTTTTGATAGATACCTCTTCATTAAAGTTGTTTCTAGTGACCTTGTGATCATAGACTAGGAGTATAGCGACTTGATTCCAAAATTTCTCGAAAAACCGTTAGAGTTAGGGTTTAGCCTGTGCAACCCGGACTAGCCCCTGGAGCGGACAAGTCCGGTCTGCACAGGTCAAACTCACACTTTGGCTGTTTTTCGTGATTTCTTTCGCATTATTCCAACTCCTTGACCTTCTATCTTATGGACTCTATTCTTCTCGGCTAAAATGGCCACTCCTCGCCGTTCTGCTTATCCCCCCACTGACCCCGAGTGGGAGGCAGAGCAACTTCGTCTCGCTGAAGAACGACCAAGAGCCGAAGTTGAGGCTGCCGAGAAGTATCTCGAGCAACATGAGAAAGCAAAAGCCGCCAAGAAGCAACAAGCTGCTCGGGCCGTAGCTTTGGCCTACGATGAAGATGAAGCAATGGCTCGGGCCATTGCGGAGTCCCGAAATGAACTTCGAAAGAAGAAGCGAGAGGAGCGTGAAGCTCACAACTCTCAGGCAGTTGCTGCTCAAGTCTCCAAGAGGAAGAGACTTGTATCAATTGGAGAGAAAGACAAAGGCAAACAGCCAGCCCAAGAAGAGATTGTTGAACGTCGGATCGAGAGAGATCTGAAGAAGGGCAAGGCCCCGACTCCTGCTGAGCCAAAGAAAAGGAAGCCCACGGTGAAGGCCTCGGCTGCGAAGACCAAGGGCATTGCTATTGGAGGAAAAGGAAAAGCCAAACCAATTGGCCCCATGGAAGTGCATTCTCCCGAAAGGAATCCCAACAGGCAGCGTGACTTGGCTGCAAATGTTTTCCAAGGGAAGGGAGCAGAGAAAGATCGAAGGCTCCGGACGGACAAGGTCTACAAGTATGAGAGGAGCACCGCCGATGTGGTGTGACTTTCATTGCGATTATTACCATCTTGTCTACCAAAGCATGAAGAAGCCTGTGATCAAAGCACAGTGGGTAGACTGGGAGTACATGGCCAAGAAGCAACATTCTGCATTTGACGCCGTCATTGAAGCTGCTGAGCGCCATGAATTCAAGGAGATCATGGGGTTCAAGTATGACTGGAACGTCGAAGTGATCCTGCAGTTTTACTCCACTATCTACTTCACCACCTCAGGTGACAGGAGGATCATATGGATGACACATGGTGAGCAATACTCAGTCACTTTCGTAGAATTTGCCAAAATTCTACGACTTGAGGCACATTTGGACCATGAGATCATTATCTATAACCTCAAGGCTGTTGACCGAGATGAGCTGGCGTACATGTACCCCAATCATGTCCAATATGATGTCGGACATGCTCGCAACATCAAGCCCTTCTACATCATCATGAACAGGATCCTCGGAAGGACAATAGCACCAAAGGATGGTGATGCTAGGGTGATTCAAGGAAACTTGAGGCACTTGCTACTTCTTGTTGATGGGGAGGAGAAGTTCAACCTCGTCGATTACATCTTCGACGATATCTTCAACATCTCGCATACCCCCAACCGTGCTTGCGGGTATGCCCCCTACATCATGTGCCTCATAGAGAAGGTGTCAGGTTTGTCCTTTGTCAAGGACGTGTCGCATCGCCCGCTTCGTCCTCAGCAGGCCCCGAATGTGACGGCTCCCCCACGCTGGAAGAACGCAGAGCCTCCATCTCGCCCCGTGGCGCCTCCTTCCCCGCCTCCGCCTCAATCGATGAGCGCTTTCTTCAAGTGCTTCAAGGCGACCTTCACTTCCTGCTGGAAGCAGGAGATTAGGAACCAGAGGGCACACAAGCGCCAAGAGAAGTACCTCAAGGCGGTGTGTGACAAGCTGGAGGTTCCTATGTCCTCTCCTGAGGCGAGCGACGGGGAGATCACTCCATTTCCCAACTTCACCGCCGACGAGCTCGCCCAGCTCCAAGAGGACGGAAGCTCTTCCCGGGCAGGTCCTTCGGCTCGTGCCTCCGACGATGACGATGAGGATCATGAGGACCCGGAGGCCATAGAGAGCGACTCCCGCGACGACGACGATGACGAGGAAGACGATGAATAGGCTTTCGCGATCATGTTTCCCTTCTTCTTTTCCCTTTTTGGTGTCTTGATGCCAAAGGGGGAGAGTTAGCTGGGAGTCGGTTGGGGGGAGAAAGTTAGAGTTAGATGGGGGAGAGTTAGACAGGTTAGGCAAGGGTATCTAGGTGTGGAGAGTCGAGTGTAGCTCTTTATTTTGGATCCTTGGACATGTTGCACTCCTTATTGTAATATTTATGTCATGTCAGATGTTTACATTTGTGCAAGACTATGTTTTGAATGTTCAATGTCAATATGATGCTTTGAATGTCTTTGAATGTCTATCTTTTGATCATATTCATGCTTATTATGTCTTGTCACAAATTGTTGAGCACAACACGTAGGCACCCCACCATAACGTGTGTATGTATAAAGGACTTCCTCAATCTCTCTTTCATAATGCATTCATTGAGGGGGATTCACTCATACACCCGCACGTTATGAAAACCACAAATTTATACTCTCTTATATGAAGACTTAATGTGTTGTCATCAATCACCAAAAAGGGGGAGATTGAAAGTGCATCTAGGATCCCCGTGGGTTTTGGATGATTGATGACGACAATTAAGTGACTAATGAGCTCAGCGATCTTAAGCACAGGTGTGGACTAAGTGGAAGCACAATCCCTCAAAAAGGAAAAAGATGAAAACGGTGATGTCAACTCGAAAAGGAGAAACTAGGGTTTCTAGTGTGTCGAGTTTAGACTAGCCAAATATGTGTGAGGATGTGTGTGTAAATTGCATTGAGATCAAGTTGGGAGCTCAAAGCGGTTTAGATGTCAAACCTATTGAGAGAAAAGAGTTGGAAGAAGTCTGGCAGCAGGGCCAGACTAGTCCGTGCAGGTGGCTGGACTAGTCCGCCCCTGGCCGGCCAAGTCCATTTTCAGTCAGACCAGAAGGGTCTGACTGAGTTCGGACTAGTCCGTTGTGGGACGGACTAGTCCGGATAGTCGTGTAATGGGTTTTGGGGACTAAGTCCCAAAACCACGGACTTGTCCATTCTAGTCCGGACCAAGAGGTCCTGACTGAGATCGGACTAGTCCGCCCTGGGGGTCGGACTAGTCCGAGTTTGAGAGGAGTCGGTGCTTCAGAGACTAAGTCTGGGAAGTACGGACTAGTCCGCCCTAGGGGCCGGACTAGTTTGTGGTCTTCAGACTAGTCCGTTTTCACACGGAACAAAAGGTTCTGTGTGAGATCGGACTAGTCCGGTGAGGGCTGGACTAGTCCGTTGTTGAAGTGACCGTTTGAATTTGAAGTTTGGCGGGTAGTGTGACGATTGCCGCGCAGAGCGACAGTTGTCAGGGACGCCAGTGGTCCCCTAGGCCGGACTAGTCCGGGCTCTAGGCTGGACTAGTCCGCCCATCTGTTGAAGTCAGCAGTATGGGCTTGGAACATCTATAAATAGAGGACCACTGGGTTCATTTGAACCAACCTTTGAGCAAGTTGAAACCCTAGCGCCGCCACAGCAACCTTGAGCCTCCCAAAGCCTCTTTCTTGCCTACATTCCATCTAAAACTAATTCTTGTGTGGAATTGGGTTTAGTGAGGTGAAGAAGTGGAATAACACCTCTCTTTGGCTCTCGGTTTGATCTCTTGCACTTTGTGAATCTTTGTGATCTGTGGCTTGAGTCAATCTTTGTAATTCGTGATTGTATTTGTGGTGGGAGCCTCAGATTGTGAGAAGCCTCAACGAATCTTGTATTCATTCTTTGTGATAGTGGAGAACCAAGTTAGGCCCGTGCGGTAAACTTGGTGAGGGAAAGGTTGTTGAACCCGATCCTTTTTGGACTCCTCAATGGGGACGTAGATTCCTTGTGTGGGATCGAACCCCGGGATAAAATCCTCGTGTCACTTGTGTTCTTAGTTTTCATTCATCACATATTGCTTCTAGGGTTAGATTTACCGGTCTTGCTCATCACCTTTGTTCTATTGTGACCCTTAGCTTGATACTTACCATATAACTTGTTAAGGCTCACTAAGTTATTCTAACAAACTTTGCATCACAAGAATTGGACTAAAACCTGTTGGAAACCCTTTTTAGGCTTTTCCCTGTAGGTGGACCGGACTAGTCCGACCCTGGACCGGACTAGTCCGCCCCCTGTGTATTAATCTCGTTTTATTAAGTCATTTCAGGTCAATTAGCCTATTCACCCCCCTCTAGGCAACTTTCAATTGGTATCAGAGCAGGAAACTCCCAAAAGAGTCTAACAACTCGGAGAGACGATGGCCGGAGTGGGGTACGAAGAAGTCTCAACTAGTGAGGTCCAAGCAACCCTAGAAGAGATTCTCTTCTATCAAGATAAGTCAACAGATGACGAAGAGATTCGCCAGCTCAAGGCGAAACTTTGAGAGAAGTTGAAGATTCCCAAGGTTGCCACCTCAACCTCCACATCAAGTGGTACAATCAACTACAACCAACAAGGCTACAACTATGAACACCTTGTATCCAACAACCACTACCTTTCCATCCCTTTGGGAAAGCCTCCTCAATTCGATGGAACTGACTACGGGATGTGGAAGCACAACATGAAGATCCATCTTGTGTCACTCAACCCCTCACTGTGGCAAATCGTGTTGACCGGGGTACACATCCCTAAGAATGAAGAAGATATCACTCCGGAGCAAGCCGTGCTCCTTCACCGCAATGCCCAAGCGGCCGGAGTGATCATCTCTTCTCTCTCAAGAGATGAGTTCAACCGAGTGGATGGACTTGAGGTGGCCAAGGATATTTGGGACACTCTCAAGATGGCTCATGAAGGCAACCGAGTCATCAAAGAAGCAAAGATTGAGCTCATTGAAGGAGAGCTCGGAAGGTTTGCCATTATGGATGGTGAATCTCTCCAAGAGATGTACAACTGCCTAAAGATACTCATCAACAAGAGTAGATCTTACGGCTGTATCAAACGGACGGACCACGAGGTGGTTAAGAGGATGATTCGGGCATTCATGCCTAGGAACGTCTCTCTTTGCTCCATGATCCGAGAAAGCCCGGGGTTTGCCAAAATGACCCCGAAATAGGTCCTTGGGAGGATCATCAATCACGAGATCATGGAAAAGGAGGCGCTCTTCTACAATGACCTCCAAAGGTTCACCGCCTCAAAGATGAAGGATGTTGCACTCAAGGCGACATCCTCCTCAAAAGAGCAAGACAAAGATGATGAGGAGAGCCTTGACACCGATGAGAAGAGGCCTTGTTCATCAACAACTTCAAGAGGATGATGAGAAGAAGAAAAGGAGGATACAAGCATGAGAGTAAAGGCAAGGAAAAGGCAAGGCCCAAAACCAAGAGGGCTTGCTACAATTGTGGTGAGTACGGACACTTCATTGTAGATTGCCCAAATGAAGATATCAAGAAGAAGAAGAAGGAGGGCAAGCCACAAGAGAAGAAGTTCTACAAGAAAAAGAGGCCCTCCGGTCATGCTCACTTAGGAAAGGAGTGGGACTCTAACGATGAGTCCTCCTCGTCCGAAGATGAAGAGAAGATGGCAACCATAGCCATCGAGAGGAGCTCCAAGGGAAGAAAGCTCTTCCCAAATCTCTACGACCACGAGCCAACTTGCCTCATGGCAAAACAAGGAAGGAGAAAGGTTAACTCTAACTCGTCCTCTTCCATATCCTCTCATGATGATTTTGATAGTGCTAGCGAAAATGAACACATGTTTAAGGATATAAGTAAGAGCACATTGAGAAGAATGAAATTGCTTTCGGATGAAATTTTTGAGGAGGAGGAGCTCATAGATAGGCAAGAGGACTTGCTTATCCAAGAAAAGGAAAGATGTAAAGAGCTCATTGAGCTCCTTGAGCTTGAGAGAGAGAAGAGCAAGGCATTAGAGCATGAACTTGCTCTAAGCAAGAAAACATGCTCAAGTATTGAGGAGACAACCATTAAGCTCAAGGACGAACTTGGCAACTTGGAAAAAGTTAACAAGATCCTTGAGACTCAAGTTGAGTCCCTTAAGACTAATGTAGCCTGTTCCTCAAAAAGCTCATCCTCCTCAAAAGTTGCATCCAAAGCAATATCAACTTGCAAATGTTCTAACTTGATTCTTAAATTAAAGGATGAGCTTAAGTTGACTCAAGGCAAGCAAGCACCTAAGGGTGGCATCTTTGACAAAGAGAAGGTGACGTATGCACGAAGTGCATACACCAACACAAGACCTCTCAATGTCAAGGATGGTCTTGGTTATACTAGAGGTGGAAAGCAAAATGCCAAAACCTCCAAGTACAACAAAGACTTGATTGTCTTTGTCAAAGGAAGCTCATCCCCAACTAAAATAGTGGGCGGAAGCTTTTCGATCCAGTTGGCTCCATGTTTTTTCAGGCGCTCATATGTGCGCGTCTTGAGTCCTTTTAGGATTTCTGCATTTGCTCTCTCGGCTTGGCCATTGCTTGCCGGGTGAGCTACGGAGGCGTAGTTGATTTGGATGTCGAGGTCTTTGCAGTATCCATGGAAAGCAGAGCTTGTGAATTGGGTCCCATTATCTGTTATGATTTTGTTCGGGACTCCAAATCTACATACGATGGACTGCAAGAAGTTGATAGTTGATTGCTTGTTTATTGTCACAACTAGAGTTGCTTCCGGCCATTTGGTGAATTTGTCAATGGCAACATACAGGAACTTGTAACCTCCGACGGCTCTTGGGAAAGGTCCCAAGATGTCCATCCCCCACACAGCAAAAGGCCATGTAGGAGGTATCATTTGTAGAGGCTGGGCCAATGTGTGAATTTGCTTTGCATGGAACTGGCATGCTTCGTATTTCTTCAGTAGCTCAGTTGCATCCTGGAGCGTTGTAGGCCAGTAAAAGCCATGCTGGAAGGCTTTACCGACCAGTGTGCGGGAAGACGCGTGGTTCCCATACTCACCTCCATGGATTTCTGCTAGGAGCTCGCAGCCTTCTTCCCTTGTGATGCACCGCATTAGGACGCCGTTGGCACCGTGCCAGTAGAGATCCCCTTCTACTAGCGTGTATCTTTTAGCCAATCTGACTATCCGGTCAGCGGATAAATCATCGTCAGGAAGGATATTGTCTTTCAAGTAGCTCCGGATCTCCGAGATCCATGCATCGGAGCTAGCTTGAGCATTTGAGTCTTGCGTGCTGGGTTGCTCGGAGCTTCCGGCAGCACCTACGACCCTTGATGGCTGCCATGGTAACAGGGCCATCAGGACCGCCAGCTTCGGGATGCTGGTCTCGCCCCCTTCGCTCAGTTCGGCGGGCTGAGCTGTGGGTTTTGACAACCTTCGGACGAAGATTCCGTCTGGAGCCGGAGCTCCGGTTGACGCTTTCGTCGAGAGTTCGTCAGCTTCAGCGTTATGGACACGCTGGACATGGTGGAGGTCCAGGACTTCAAAGTCTTTCTGAAGCCTCTGGACTTCAAGGATATAAGCAACTACTTGAGGATTGTTACAGGAGCATTCACCCTTCACCTGTTTAATGATGAGCTACGAATCTCCCTTGACCAACAGCTGCTTGACACCATATGATAGTGCCACCTTTAGTCCGTAAATGAGTGCTTCATACTCCGCCATGTTGTTGGTCGCCTTGAAGTCAAGGTGAACCATGTATTTTACCTTCTCCCCGGTTGGAGCGAGGAGAAGGATGCCAGCTTCGGCCCCCTTCTTTTGCATGGAGCCGTCAAAATAGAGGGTCCAGTGAGGCTCGGTGAAGACCGGAGCCTTGAGTTCCGGCTTCTGCTCACTAGGGCCCCCAGGGTTTGATGGAGAGGGGGTCCATTCCGACACAAAGTCCACCAGTGTTTGACTCTTGATAGCTTGTATTGGGACGAATTCAAGATCGAATTCGACCATTCCGCTGCCCACTTTGCAATATTCCCAGTAGAGTTGGGATTATGCAAGATCGCACGCAGTGGATAAGAAGTCACCACTGAGATCTTGTGAGCTTGGAAGTAATGGCGAAGCTTCCTGGAGGCGATGAGAACTGCGTAGAGCAGCTTGTGCACCTATAGGTATCGAGTCTTGGCATCATGTAGTACTTCGCTGATGAAGTACACTGGGCGCTGGACTGTCCGGACCCTCCCGGGGGGAGCTTCCTCCACATCGACCCGGACCCTCCCGGAGGGGTCCAGACCTTCTTTGGGGACCTCTGGGTCCTTGCTGAAGGAACCCGAAGCTTCTTCTGGAGTGACCCGGACCCTCTCAGAGGGGTCGGAATCCTCTTATTCGACAAGAGTAACTCCTTGTAGATCCAAGTCTGGGGGCTGGGACCCAGACTCGCCTTCAGGAACCTCCAGACCCTCCCGGAGGGGTCTGGATTCCTGAGCTTGGGATGGTTCTGGTCTCTCCGCAACCAGGACCATGCTGACAACCTTGTTGATTGCCGAAATGTAAAACAGTAAGGGCTCACCAGGGTTCGGAGCTACCAAGGTTGGTAGAGTGGTGATGAGCTGCTTTAGCTCCTGGAATGCCTTTTCTGCTTCTTCAGACCATTGGAATGGTCTGGACTTCCTCAATAGCTTGAAGAAGGGTAGCGCCCGTTCCGCCAATCTTGAGATGAACCGCCTGAGGGCGGCTAGACATCCAGTCAGTTTCTGGACGTCCTTGATGCGAGCTGGTGGCCGCATATCCTCAATGGCTTTAATCGTCACCGGATTTGCCTCTATGCCCTGGTGGTTTACCAGGAAACCAAGAAGCTTTCTGAAGCTAACCCCGAAGACGCACTTGTCTGGGTTCAGCTTTGTGTGAGTGACTCGCAACTTGTCGAAGAAATCTTGCAAGGTGTCAAGAAGTGACTCCTTGTCCTTGATTTTGACGACGATGTCATCAACATACACTTCCACTACGTCTCTGATGAGCTCTGCAAAGGTTTTGTACATAGCTCGTACAAATGTTGAAGCTGCATTCTTGAGACCAAATGGCATGGCAGTATAGCAGTACAATCCATCTACTGTGATAAAAGAAGTATGTTCTTCATCTTCCCTAGACATTCTAATTTGATGGTACCCAGAATACGCGTCTAGGAAACACAGTAATTCACACCCGGAGGTGGAATCCACTATCTGATCTATTCTAGGTAGTGGGAATGGATCTTTTGGGCATGCCTTATTCAATGTTGTGTAGTCGATACACATACGAAGCTTCCCGCCGGCCTTGGGTACAACGACTGGGTTTGCCAGCCATTCTGGGTGGAAGACTTCTCGGATGAATCCAGCTTCAAGCAACTTCTTCACTTCTTGTCGTATGAAGTTCTGTCTCTCTACTGATTACTTCTGAGGCTTGTGGTGCACAGGCCGAGTGTCAGGATAGATCTTCAGATTATGCTCGATCACTTCCCTAGGGATCCCAGGCATTTGTGACGGTTGCCAGGCAAACATGTCGACATTAGCCCGGAGGAAAGTGATGAGCGCGAGTTCCTATTTGTCATTCAGACTTCCCGATATACGGGTGGTCCGAGCGGCATCAGAACCGATTTGGACGACTTTGATGGGGATGTCGGTGTCGCCGCTTGGTTGCACGCGAGGTGCGGAGGTTGAGCCTCGTTGACGAATGATCGGGGGTTTTGGAGCTTGTTCCTGCCTGGACTCTTCCTCGTGTGTTGTAGCAAGTGCATGAAGTTCTTCCAGAGCAGTCACTCTAGCAGTGCAGTCTCCGCGGATCCGGAGAACACCAACTGGTGTCGGCATCTTCAACACCAGATATCCATAATGAGCAGCAGCCATGATCTTGTATAAGGCTGGTCTGCCCAGAATGGCGTTGAAAGATAAGTTGATATGAGCGACATCAAAGACCAACTTCTCAATGCGATAATTCTCCCGAGTCCCGAAGGTCACGGGGAGAGTAATGGCACCGAGTGGGGTTATGGCCCCCGGACCTACTTCGGAGAAAGGTCGGGAGGGGCGAAGGTCCGAAGGTCGGAGCTGAAGCTTGACGAAAGCTTTGAAGCTTATGAGGTTCAGCCCCGAACCTCCGTCCACCATTACATGGTGGAGTTGAATGTTGTTGATGGTTGGAGATACCACCAAAGGTAGTTGACCAGCTCCGATCATGTTCTGAGGGCAGTCCGAAGCATCAAAAGTGATGGTGGTGTCCATCCACTTTCGATGAGGCTCCGCCATGGCTGTAGGAGCTACTGAGGCCATGTCCTGCCGCATGGTCCTGAGGACACGGCGGGAGGTGATGTCCCACGAACCACCAAAGATGGTGTTCATGGTCTTCCGACGCTCATTGTCGGAGACGTCGGAGTCGTCGTCGACGGAGGTGTAAACAACCTTCAGGACCTTTTTAGGGTCCTGAAAGCCTAACTCCTCTTCACCCGGAGCTTCATCGACTTTCTGTTTTCCTTCCCTCTGACGGAAAGGAACTTCTTCCCGGCGCTTGTTGTAGCGCTCGGCAAGGTTTTGGACCTCCCGACAGTCTTCCAAGTTGTGGCTATTCGACTTGTGAATAGGACACCACACTTTGGACTTGCCACCGTCTTCAGAGGACGGTCGAGGTCGTTTCTTGGGGCATGGCCCTCGGCCACCCGGAGCTGCAGCAGCTGCAACAGTAGATGTGTCGGCCGACGGCTTCTTCTTGCCATTGGACTTTTTCTTCTTTTTTCCACTCCCGGAGGTAGTGGATTCTCCTTTGGAGGATTTTTTACCGTCCTTCGGAGGTGGTTTGGAGTGCATTTCACGGCCCTCCGCAGCTTTGGCACACTTGTCTGCCAAGCTGAAGAGCTCCGTGACGTTGGTGATCTCCTTGATCGCCAGCTTCTCTAGCATCTTCTTATCTCGTACGCCCTGTCTAAATGCTACGATAACAAAGGCGCTGGAGATATAAGGAATAGTGTTTCGTACCTGGGAGAACCTCTGGATGAATGAGCGCAGGGATTCTCCCCCCTTCTGCACGACAGCAAAAAGGTCCAGTTCAGTGCCTGGTCGGGTGTATGAACTCCCGAAATTGGCAGTGAACTGTTGGCACAATTCCTCCCAACTATTGATGGAGTTGTGAGGAAGGCTCATGAACCAAGACCTGACGGTCCCAGTCAAGGCCACTGGGAAGTAGTTGTCCATTACGGCCTCGTTACCTCCGGCCGCAAAGATTGCGGTGGAGTAAATCTAGAGAAACTCAGTGGGATTAACAGTCCCATCAAATTTCTCCAGCAGGTGAGGCCGGAACTTTTGTGGCCATCTGACCATGCGTAAGTGCATGGCCAGGGCAGAACAGCCTCCTCCTACTCCCTCGGGAGCAGGACTGTCCCGAGCCTCTTGCCCTTTCGCGAGCACGCTCGATATGGACACGACCGTCCTGTTGGCGGTAACGGTGATCAAGCTCCGCCCGGAGGTCATGAGTTGAAAGCCTGGTTACCGTATGATTGCGTCGCGCCCCGGAAGGTAGCGACGTAACTTGCTGAGATGCAGCATGCCTCCTATTTTGGGAAGCGTGCGGACCAAGTCTGCCTGACACAGTCCGGTGCTGCGATGAGGCCCGCCCCAAAGGGGGAGGACCTTGGTTGCTGATGCGGTCGGCTGCTGCTGCAACCAGATGTTCCACGTCAGCCCTCCACTGCTCCATTGCACCCTGGGATGCACCTGGAGGTGGTGGACGTTGGAGACGAGCACGCGCTGCATGGAGCGCGAGTTCAGGGTTGTTGTTATTCACCGACGCGGTGACCGACGCCGATGCACCGTCACGCTGCCCAGCTTGACGTGCTGGTGCAGGCGGTGGCGGTGGAGGCATGACTCCTGCTGGAGCCGTGGCACCTGCTGGTTGCTGCATGTTGGAGGGATTGCCCCCAACAGGTTGAACAGCAGGATTTTCGTTGGATGATCCAGCAGCTGAGTTCACCATCCTTGAAATCTCGGCCCCCCCTACCTGGCGTGCCAACTGTCGGTGTTTGGATCTGGCAGATCTCTCGATACTACCGTTGGTAGATCAAGGAGTTGTAGTTCAGTAATGGGCGCGCATAGATTCAAGAAGGTGAATGACAAGTGGACACAGAGATTTACATGGTTCGGGTCGCCTGAGCGTAATACGCTACTCCACAGGGTGTGTTGGTGTTGTATTGAGCGTGTAAGTCTAGAAGAAGCTCCAAAAGAAGAAGCTCGTCTAGGTCGGGGAGTCCAGAAGATGTCTGGAGAGGTCCCTTGTGTATCGTTGACCAGTCCTTTTATAGTACAAGGACTGGTCATTACACCGTTAGCCTGGCCCGACATGTGGCCCCGACGGTTACACATGCTTGATACACAATTAATGAGGTTAATTACCCTTAATAGCCTGGTAACGTGCCTTAACAGTGCCGTTACCAGTATTAAGGGTCATCCGATCGTGTGTCATTAATATGGCATTAATGACACTTAATCGGGTCTTGAAGTCTTTGATTGCTCCTTGAAGGTCCGGAGCCGTTGGGGGTCCACCAGCCTGATTGTTGAAGTTGAAGGTCCAGCGGTTCAGCCACGTGGCAGCTTCGGAGCTTACCGTCGTGGACGGGTAGGTCCGGTGCTGTTGGACACGTGTCAGTACCAGAGCTTCCCTCTGTCTGGGATTAGGTCCGGGGATGCCATACCGGTATCTAGTCTGGAGCTTTCCCTTGTGTGGGTGATAGCTCCGGTCTTATGATACACGTGGCAGCCCTGGGACTAACCATGTCGGGGAAACAGGATCGGATACGCCTGACATGTGGGGCCTTCGGAGGTCTTCAAATCTGGTAGATGGAGTCTCCTTGTGATCTTTGCAACCCCAAGGGGTATCCGGTACATAGGGTACCGAAAGCATCCTCCCTCTGCCCCACGCCCGTCGCAACTAAACGAACCCTCCCTCACCGCGGCGCCCTGCTCCTCCCCTTCCCTCATCGCCTGCTCTGCTTCGCTGCCCCGATATTCCTCAGCACCGCGCCAAGCCTCCTCTGCGTCAGGCGTCATCTAACGTCGTGGCCTTCTTCGCTCCCGATCGAGGTTCCTCGCGCCCTCCTCCGCGCTATCTGTTGGCAACACCTGAAGGAACAGAACACATAGAGGATTCTGCCCTCACCGACATTCGTCGCAGCTTTCTTCAACGGGCCGTAGAAATTCTTTTCCCTTCTCGTGATCCACTGCTCGCAAGGAGCAAAATTTTCCAGGGGGAGGGTGCGGCCACACTGCACAGGCAAGGAATCGGGATGCGACAGCAGCCTCCTACGTGTAGCATCTTAAGGCTTTCTGTTGGAGATGAGAAAAGAATGGATTGTGAATTTTTTATTTTAAGAAGCCCAAATACTGGAATTGGTCTCCTATTTTTGGACTTATTGTTGGAGATAGCATAAGCTACAATCTATCGGCCATTAGTCCAAATGCAATCATGCAATAGGAGTTATATGAAGATTTTACGGCGGGGAGTAGCTAATGCTTTTTCTAATTAATCCCGGTGTTGACGCCAGTATCATTTTGGATCGTCAATATAACTCATATACATGAAGGATTATGCACTTTTTACACGTCTCACACTTATGAATAACATAATTTCATATGTACTTGGAAGAGTTCTGCATGTAGATGTTCTTATGTAGATTTAAGACGCATGCATGTCCACATGGTGAAGAGACACACTTATAACCAATCAGACGTCGTCACGTGGCATCCCACATATTCAATGGCCACTTGTAGGCAGGTACACGCACGTTTTCACCAAAAATCATCCAGAAGGTCGATATGGGTCCACATATCAGTGTCTAGGAGGAATATGGGGAAGAGTGGAGGTAAGACATGGTCGGCTGCCATCCCTAGTCAGTCGGCTTGGCCCTCACTCTACTGCTGGTGTGCCTCCAACTGGTGCCTTGTAGAGACTTCCTTGTGCCCGGGAGTAAGTGATTCTCATTAGATTAACACACAAAACTGTCTTAGTGGGTGTATAAATAGGGCTGAGTGTCTCACTTCACACACACAATTAAGCAACACTCTCTTATATACATTCTCTTCGAGTTCTTAGTAGAGTTTAGGCTTAGACAGGAGCTTCTCAAGTTTCCAAGTTAACTGGGAAGTTTTCGTATGTCTCTTGTACAAGTCCTTCTTATGTTCACTTATGCATTCATAGTGGAATTAGTCTTCTTTATTCACGTGTTTTAGATGAAGAAATTCTTGTTTGATTATAGATTCCATGTGCGTGGTAGGACAAGTTGTTCTTACGATAGTATAGTAATGCTCTTATTGTGATATGACAAACTTTATAGGCCACCACTATAATCTAATTGTGTAATTTATGAATATGTTAGTAGGAACTTATTAATGTTTAGTTCCTACATTGGTTCAACAATCATTAGGTTAGGAATTGTCTTAGGTTCATAGCGAGGATCTAGGTACCTACTTAGTATGTAAATGTGGTGTTTGGATACTCAAGTAGCAATGGACGTCTCGTAGATTCATAGATTGAAAGGGTAGGTGATAGGTGATGATAGTCCTATCCATTCTTTGTAATCTACCACATTCGGCTATGCCACAAACATCTTAACGAGAGTCACCTGACAGACCAGGTGTATGTATATGTTGGACATGAAACCTAGGACTCATCACTAACATGTTAGTACATTACAGGTAAACCAAATATTTTCATGAGTTAAAGTTATTTTGGTGTACTCCCACGAAAAAGTATATTTTTGTGAGCCACAATACGGCCCACAAAAATAAGTGATATTTTTGTGGGCTTCAGTTGTGGTCCATGAAAGGCCCACGAAAATGATGGTATTTTTGTGGGCCTCACTATCGGCTCACGAAAATACTCTCCCTTATAACCTCATCCTTGTCCAAGCTCAACACTCAGTGCCACGCCTCGGCCCGGCCGCTGCCGCATCACCGTCACCACACCCCGGCTCGACCACCCTGCCCCGGCCCGAATTCTGTCATCGCGTCACAGTAGCCACACCCTAGCACGACCACCCTGCTTGACCCTGCTGCCGCCGCGTTCCCGTCACCATGCCCTCGCCCGGCTGCTCAAGAAGGCCAATGAGCTCACCGTAATTTGCGGCGCGCGAGTCAACGTCATCATATTCTCCAGCAGCGGCAAGATGTTTGAGTACTGCAGCCCTACCTGCAGGTTAGCCTTTGGCCCGATCTTGCTTACTCATCCCCAAATCTCTGTTGTTCATGCACTCACAAGTATAATCCGTGCACACCTCAATTTTGAAGGAGGGATTGAAATACTTTGCATCAGAGACATTTGGAGAGTTCCGGTGGCTACATATTCTTGTTCTGTTTTCTTTTTCTTCTTTATCTGGGTAGTCTTATCCTGAAATTTACGGCGCAGTATCGTATTTGTAAATAAATGCATATACATTTCTTCTCTACCATGATGCATATTAAAATTGATGATTTTTTTTTTCAATCAGGGATCACCCCACCTCCGTTCTCCACAGAAAACAGAGATAATTGTATGTTTACAAAGTGTTTTAGAGCAGATTCCACGCTGAACTACCAAACAACGACAGATAACATGAAAGCAAACCTAATACGCACAACGTCTCATAATCGCTATAACATCATGCCCAGCTGGCCAAGCATTGACAAGCAAAAGACCAACATCATCTAGAATTAACGACAGCTATCGAACAGAGACGTTGTGCTTCGATCTCCGGCCCCTGCCCTCGACAACCAGTTCTGGCCCATGTGTCTTTATCATAAGCTTCAAATCTCTTCTTCTTACACTTGCAGCTGAAGTTTTTGACTTGCTCCTTCATCGCAGCAATAGCAGACTTCATCAACGGCTCCACATCGGCCTTCACCATCGCCCTTATGTCCTCCTTGAGCAACCCTGATCAAAATTTCATGAAGACATAGCCGTGACAGATTATTTCAGAAGGATGATTGATCATTTTTTTATCAAAACATGTAGCATTCCTTGCTTTTCAGATTGCCCAGCAAATTGCTGACAACCCAAACATGTAAAAGTCATTGCTACCGGGGAATGCTTGTTAGCATTACTGGACTAGTCCGGTAGTGGACGGACTAGTCCGATATAAGACCAGACTAGTCTGATGTTGTCCAGTAAGGATATCGGACTAGTCCGGACCCTGACCGGACTAGTCCGGTCTTTTCAGTTATTGTCAGTTTGAACTCGAAAATGACATGTATCCTAATTGAAAGGACACAACCCACCAACAATTATGTCCCTGATCAGGGGACTTAACTGTCTGTAAGGGTGGGAGACCCCCTCTTGTGTCTCTTTGTCAAATATAAGAAGAGGGTCAAGTGTATGATGAGGTAAGGCTTATGCATACACAAACACACACTTGATCTCTCTTAACTCATTCAGAATCCGATCAATATATCAAGAGAAGAACAAGGGGAAACGCCTCCCGTCGTCGTTCTTCTTGCGGCCTCGCCTTGTTGGCTCGATGGCTGCATCATCAAGCAACAACAAAGATAGAGGAGAAGGTATTAGTAGTGTTCTTGTGCTATTTGAGAGATAGCACTTGATGTGGATCTTGTATTCAGTTTTCTCCTGTATAATTTGAAATGATTTAGTGGCTATTTGATCTTTGGGCTTCCTTTTAATTCTAACAATGGTATCAGAGCCATTTAGACCACTAATCATTTCGAATTGAATTTTGATCGAAGTTTTTTCGTTGTAAATTTTGAAGGTCCGGACTAGTCCGGTATGCCACAATAAAGTCGTTAGGTTTTCCGGATCAGGGCGTTTTAACGCGTTCATCTGATTGAAAACCAATTAAGCACTTTGGATTGAAATTCATTGTGAAAAATAAGTTGATTTTGTAAGATGGTAAGATTAAGATTCCCTTTTGGGTATTTTGGCATTTTCCGGTTTTCATATGAAACTTTCCCGGGGTTGGCCGGACTAGTCATGAATAGTACGGACCAAACTCGAAAAGTTCAATAAAAACAGATAAAATGTTTCTGGAACAGTACCGAACTTGTTGGACTTGTCCGGTCATGGTTCTGTTTTAAGTTCGGACATGTCCGCTGTATGGACTGGACTAGTCCGAAAACCATACTGTAAGAGTTTGGACTAGTCCGGCCATGTGCGGACTAGTCCGGGGTATACAATTAAGTTTGCTTATTTAATTAAGCTTCCGCTGTGAATTAAGTTTATATTGTCATAGCAATTTGGTCGAGTAACCAAAGCAAAAGATAAATTGCTATGTCATTTTAAGTTGCATGGAATTCTATTGAGTAACCAAAGCGCAAAATAGAATTGCCATGTTTTTAAGCTATATTATGTCATTATTGGCCAAGTAACCAAAGTGAAAGGCATTAAAGACATTTCTTTTTAAGTGCATAGTAATTTGGTCGAGTAACCAAAGCGAAAGATAAATTACTATGCATTTCAGTTTTTCTCCAATGTTAAGTTTTAATGTCATTATTGGCCGAGTAACCAAAGCGAAAGGCATTAATGACATTCTCTTTTAAGAACATAGTAATTTGGTCGAGTAACCAAAGCGAAAGATAAATTACTATGTTGTTTTTTCAGTTTTTCTCAAATGTTGATCAAGTAACCAAAGTGAAAGATAAAACTCAACATTATCCTATGATTAATATCTATGCATTCACTCGATCTCGTTTTTGATTAAAAAGTTTCCTCAAATGAGAATTCAACATTGAGTTTCATCACTTCCATTGATCTATTTACTGTAAGAAATTATGGGAGATGGAGAGAAAAGTTAAAGATTGATTTGGCAGTCTCCAAGATGGACTTGACTCTCACAACTCCATATTCAGTTGAGCCGGTGGCTCTAGTAAGAAAAGTTGATGAAACTCAGGAAGCCTTTGTCGTGAGGACAAAGGACTATACTAATGAGTATTGGCTTGTGACAAAGCCAAAGTTAAGTGGAAAAAATCAAACAAGTAATGTTTGATAGTTATTAAGGGTACTATCACTGAGACCATTCGGGGAGCAATCCCTGAATGTGAGACTGCCACTAAGTACCTCCAAAAAATTGAGAATCAGTTTACTGGTTCTCCTAAGTCAACAGCAAGTACTCTTATCAAGAGACTTTTCACTAAAGAGTATTATGGTGGTGGTGTGCGAGAGCACATTTTAAGGATGACAAATATGGCAGCAAAACTTAAGCCTATGGATTTGGGGATTAAAGATGAGTTCATTGTGCATCTCATTTTTTGCCTCACTTCTAAAGGAGTTTGAGACATTTGTCATCAACTATGACTCTCAGCCTGAACTATGGAATATAGAAAAACTCATGGCTATGTGTGTTCAGGAGGAAGAGAGGATTAAGTCCTTTTCATGGTAATGATGCTATACATTACGTGAAGGGGAAAAATAAGGCTCGGAAGAATTATTCTTCTAAGCAATCTTTTAAGAATAATGGTTCTTCTTACCATGACAGAGATAAGGGTAAGACTTCACAAAGTCATCCTTACTATAAGGATGTGAAAGTGGAGAAATATTAGTGCCACTTTTGTTTAGACAAAGGTCACCATCAAAAGGAATGCATATGTTTCCTTAAATGGTGTTGTAAGCGACAATCAATTTTCCTCACATCAGAGTAAGAGTAAGAGAATCGATTCCGAAATGTCTTCGAAATTATGACATTGTCGCTTAGGCCATATTTCGAGGGGGATAATTGAGCAATTGAATTCATAATCGATTCTTCCCCATTTAGATTTTTCGGATTCAGGAGAATGCATAGATTAAGAAAATTGAGAAAGGTGCCATACGCAGTGCGAGAATTTTGGAATTAATCCACATGGACATTTGTGATCCATTTCCGTAGTATCTATTGATGGTTTTGATTCGTTCATAACCTTTCACGGATGACTACTCTCGCTATGACTATATTTATCCAATTAAAGAATGCTCTGAAGTGTTGGATAAATTTAAGATATTTAAGGCTGAAGTTGAAAATCAAAACAATACTAAGATTAAAGTGGTAAGATCCGATCGTGGTGGTAAGTAATATGGTTGTCATACCCCGTATGGCCAAGTTCCTGGACCATTTGCTCGGTTCCTACAAGAAAATGGCATAGTCGCCCAATATTCCACACCGGGCAAGCCTCAACAAAATGGAGTAGCGGAACGGCACAACCATACGCCAATGGATATGGTTAAATCCATGTTAAGTCAATCAGATTTGCCGGTTGGCTTATGGATGAAGGTATTAATAACCGCCATTCATGTGCTAAATCGGATCCTTAGTAAGTTGGTGTCTAAAGCACCATATGGTCTTGACCTTGTTCTGCTTCTCTTCACGGGTAGTAGGACCTGAAAGGTTAGGGCATTCTGTACGAAAGTGTCCTGTCTTACCAAATTCAAAGCATCGTTGAGGTCCGAAGGTTCCTCTCCTTCTAATTCTCACATTTTGCAATGCTTTTGAGAATCGAGTAAAGATGAGTGCTAGATCTTCTTCCGGAAATTCTTCAATTTGTTCCATGGTTAGTGAAGACAGCAAAACAAGTGTATTGCTAGATGAAGATTGGTCGGAGCTAGGCATATCATGTTGAGAAACAAATGCAAGAGACTTGTTGGAGTTCTTACGTAAGATTATGTCAATTTCATGAGTTTTCAATTTAGAATATAGCACATCTAATGTAAGTGTACTCATGACAGTAGATTCACGAATACATGTGACTTTCATCTCCCAAATTGACATGTCTAATGCACATAGTAATTGCCTCGCATTTTCAGCATCTGAAAAATTAACATTGACGCTACACAAGTTGCTGAGAATTTTATTAAGCGAGCAAAAAGGTCATCAATGGACTCACCGGGTTGCATCTCAAAGCGCATGTATTCTTTCTTGAACATATCACGTCTTACCTCCTTGATCGTGTTGGATCCTTCGTGGTAGTCACAGAGTGCTCTCCACACATCGTACGCCGATCGGAGGTGTGCAACACGATCGAAGTCGCTCTGAGTTAGTCCTTGGATTATCAAGTTGCGGGCTTTGTTGTTGTTGTCGACATACCTTAAGTTTGTAGTCGTGACTTGATCATTCGGCGGCACGTCGTAAGGTTTGTACACCTTTTCCCATATTGCGAAGCCTTGTACCTGGATGAAAGCTTTCATACGTGCTTTCCAAACCTGAAAATCAATACCACTAAAAACACAAGGCTTTGCAGAGTCTTTATCCATGATGATTAGTCAAAAACACGTGCAAATCACAAAGATTAGAGCAATGTGGCCCTGATACCAATTGTAGGATCGAAGAGCACATTTAAAGCTACCAGAGGGGGTGAATGGTAGATTAAATATTTTCAGTAGAAGCAACAAAACATCCCTCGACAGAAAACCGATCTGTTAAAGAAATCGCGTGTGCGACTAATCTAAATGTGTTCAACTATGAAAAAACTAGTATAGATTGTGTAGAATCAAGTCACTAAGACATCACAAAAAGAATCATGAAAATCCGTCGAGAGAAACTCAAGTTACGATCGAAAGATCGAACAAAGGTCAATCTGTCCTACCCAAGAAAAACAGTTCTGGAACACTGCAAAGAAACTCGTGTAGATCAGAAACCACAAATTCAATGATCGTGAAATTTTCATAGATGATAGAAAATCAAATTTTGAAAACAACCCAAAAATAATCATGTTAATCGGATCTGTAAAAGTCGAATTATGATAAAACCACCAAAGAAAGGTAGTGCTGTGCAGAAACTCAACGAGAAAGACTTGACGAAAACAAGTCAGACAAACAAGGCACAAAAGTTCCTTCAAACTACAAATGTTATTGATCAAAACACAAGAGAAACAACCACAAAGTCGGCTACCAAGAGCTCTGTCCTCCCTTGCTTATATAACCAACCCGAAGGCCAACTCAACTCAAACTAGGACTCTAATCCTACTCAATTCACGAATCGAAACTTTCCATAACTGCTCAAGACTCTTCTATACACAGATAGAAGCAATCTTAAGACTTCCAAACACCTTAGGAACGTATCCCACATTCCTAAAACAACTCAAATTCGTGACGCACAAAATCCTATCATAACCAACTCAAAACTTTTCATATTTGAGTCAAACACGACTTAGCCGCAGCCTGAGTCCATAACCTAGTCGGTTGGACCTTTTCGACCAATTCTTTACGTCCACATCTCTTCATGACACCTCGGAACCATGTATCTATGTCCATGCACTCCTTGCACACGTGCAAACATCTTCCAACGATGTCCACAATACCTTCATATGCATTGTTCTTGATTCAAACATGTTGTGCAACCTCCCAATCAACTCAACCACAATTCCTCCCGAACTTGGTTGTTGAACCTCATCTTCTCCTTAAGACTAGTTCAATGGATCCCGTCACCAGCCATGTCTTGAACTAAAGCAATACCTGCACATGAATAAACAACCAATACTTCCGAGCTCAAGTCCTCGACTTGACTCTCGTTAGTTCCAAAACAACAACACCTTACGTGAGCACCTCACATAAGTATGTTGCAAACCTTAGCAAAAAGATATCAACCATAACCACCAAAACACACCAAAAACTTAGTAAAAGAAAACTAAGCAAACTTTCCATAATCCAAAAGCAAGTTCGAAACATTGCAAATTAAAAGCAGGACCACTGCAAGCTTCGAACCTTACCAAAGCTAACCGGACCTTGAACTGAAGCTTACCAAAACTAACAGGCTTTAGTGCTGGAACTTACCAAAGCTAGGAGGACCTAGCGCCGGAGCTAACCAAAGCTAGTCGAACCTAGCGCCGAAGCTTACCAAATCTAGTCGGACCTAGAGCCGGAGCTAACCAAAGCTAGTCGAACCTAGACAAAGAAGTTGGACCTTACGTCGGACCTTGCCGGAGCTACCCAAAACAAGTCGGACCTATCGTCGGACCTTGCTGGTGCTCGGACGTAGGGTCAGACCTAGATGATAAAGGTGTTTTGGTAGTATTCAAAACTTTTATCGCCATAGCCATTGTATTCAGCACACATACGTCTCACAGAGGCGGGCTCCAACGCCGCCACGTGTCCAGCGGGACTGGACCATGCGTCTCCTTAGAGGCGGGCTCCGGCGCCATCATGTGGCCCGCAGCTCTGGACCCAGTGTCCCCGCAGAGTCAAGATCCAGGACTTCCACGTGTCCAGTGGAATCGGAACCTGTCTCTCCTCAAAGGCGGGCTCTAGTGCAGCCACGTGGCCCGCAACTTCGGTTCCAGCCTCCCCGCACAGGCGGACTCCGGAGCTATCACATGCCCAGCGGCCTGCCTTGGACGGTAGGTCGCAGGAGTAAAGGGTGTCATGCTCTGTCCATTCGCACATTTCAAACACGCGCCTTCCCCAAGCGCACGGCGCGGCTCACGTCCCTGTCACGTGGTATTGTGCCCAATCACATGGTAGTGAAGGTCCGCAAAGCTACCCCGCGCTGTAATGGGGCAGGATGCGGCGACACGACGTATAGGACATTCACTGCCATCATCAACATCTATGCTTAGCCTCTCACATCCGACGCGGTGGGACGTCGATCCTTAAATCCGATATCCGAGGGAGCAACAAGAAGTAATAACACCCTAGATTTTGTACAGGGTCGAGATCTCCTCGGGGCCATCTATTGGGCCCCGAGTCCCATTTGTAAACTGTCCGACTTTAAACTATAAAAGGATCGGGCAGCCATCGACTTAGGACATCTTATCCCATCTTCACTCAGACAAAAGCTCACAGAGCTCTCACACTCAAAAAATACAACACTCTCCCGTGAATGTAGAGTATTACGCCACGTCATCCTGAAACACATAAAAATCCCCGTGTTCACCATCTTTGCCACGCTCACAAGCTCAAGGTACTAGCCCTACAAATCAAAGAAACTCCGCGGACTGCTCTTGTAGCAGGTCCGGGGGAAGCGTTGTTCAAACACTTTGACAACATGTGACCAGATTTAGTATAAGTAATTATTCCATTTACTTATCACGGTAAAAACTACAAAATGTATAAACATGAGCACTGTATTAAGGAACTTTCAACAAGTACAAGGAATAACAAAGTTAGATATGTATAAAACAATATGCTTATATCATTTTAAATTCAGAATCACATGTAGACATTCTAAGTTGCAAAAGTCTCCTTCAATTTAAGCCACGAAGATGACTATTATTCTAACACTCTCACGTAGTCTGAATGTCTACTAGCTATAACATTAAGACTGGAATGAAAACTCTATAAACATGGAGGACGGGGGCCTTTGGTGAAGATATTTGCGTACTGCGAGCTGGTAGGATGTTATGGAGAATCCGAACTCATCCGGCCGCTACCTTTTCAGGAACGAAGTGTCAATCAATCTTGATATGCTTGGTGCGTTGATGCTGCACCAAATTGGTCGAAAGATAAATAATACTCACATTATTATAATATACCAAGGTAGCCTTTATAGTGCATAGTGAAGCTCCTCATGAATGACACCTCATTATCACCAGTCATCTCTCAAAGGTGTCGCTCCTCACAAGCTACGATTAGAGCAGTCGTTGTATTAGGGGTAATTCTCTCCAACACACAGTGATTATGATGACTCCAGATCGTTCACACCACCAACATGATGAGAGTTAAGACCCTGTCTAGCCATGCCACTGATTCCTCCATTGTTTTCATCATTCATCAAAGACTACCTCTCTAGTTTGTGGCGAGAAAGCTTGAAGTCCCACATGTACTAGAAAATGGTACCAAAATTGTTGAGTGAAAGCGCAAGAAATCAGTAAATAATTAATGGATGCAACTTCCTCAACACTCAAAGAACACTTATCCAAGTGATTCAAGCCCCGCTTTGCTAAACAATCAGCAATCCAACACTTGTTGTGTGCTACCAACAAGAGAAAGAAGCGGAACCTGAACGACCCTATAACTTTTGTATTCGTTTCCAAAGACCAAATTGTGTTCATCCCAAGAAAATAGCCTCATAACCTAACTTGGTTGAGTATTGTTCACTTGTCGAGAGCATCCAAACGTGTCTTCCACTCCAAACTATTGCTGGAAGTCGAAGAGAATTTTCCAAAACCGTAGATATCCAACCAAAACCCAAACTTTAATTGCTCCTTGAATATCATTGATTCAATGTCCTGTTATAGCGTGCATCTCATACCATTCTCATATTTACTCTTCTGGGAATTATTGCACGAAGACAGGGTGCGTGCAGTTCTGAATTCGATGACTCTGTATCCACCGACCACTCCATAACAGTGTGGCAGCTCCATCAACTATTCCTATCATCATTGCAATCAAGAAGAAAACACGGACATGCACTGGCACTTGAGTTTGTAAATTTTTCTTTTGTAACCACAAACATCACATTTGCAATGTCAAACCCAAGTTTTTTGAATTTATAATCCACGAGGACTTCCCAAGAGGTCACCCATCTGCCAAGCACCATTAACTTCAAAGTTCTAATAGAATCCGTATGATCCGAGCCCCTCAAACTCAAGAGCTCAACATACAGTGCCTCAAGCAACCAGACTGTCGTCCTTTCGCCTCTTGACGTTCTCCATAAGAAGCTACATCGTAGCTTCTATTGCAAATAAATAACAAACGTAAATGAACATATCATAAAAAGCCAATTCTAGCAAGTTAATCATCAGCAGAAGCTTTACCAACAGTCATGGAGCCTAGCAATCAGCGGCCACAAGACAATATTTAGCCCCCAGTTTGACATTGATAGCACTACTCGATAAATAACATCAGATCATCATTGTTTTGCTTCAGAAAAACATCATATCATCATTACACCATATAGCATCAAGGAGCAAACGGGAACACCACGGAACAAAAGTACTTGTGCCATCGTATAGCTATTTCTGCTTTAACAGCACACATCCAATTCCAGCAACTTAGGAACGACCTTCTCCAGCTGATCAGTCGCTCCATGTTCTTGTTCATTTCCTGATCCCTGCAATATGTACCCAACTTCAGAACATCACCTTTTATCACGACCAAAATATTTGGGACTTGTTTCACGGCAAGCACATCAAATTCAGCAATCTTGAAATATTTCTGAATCTTTTTTTTAAGTTGGGCTTGGCCCCTTCCTCCGAAGCCGGATCGCTAACGGCACTAGAGGGAACCGAGGCGGGAGATCGAACCTTGCCGGCTGGGCGCAACCTGGCTCCCCTAGAACACCGGGCCATCGGCCCGTTTGCAATATTTCTGAATATGAAAACAAATATAAAAATTTAAATCATACAAACTATTTGACAAGACTGCTACAGCCAAAATTTTCATAGTAGACACTGCTAGATAATACGAACCGCTTTACTGTGTACGTTAACATATTCTCAAGGGAAAATTGTTACAGAAAAGAAACAAAAATACTCCACATTGTTTTTAGAACAAAGGCTATTATAACAAGCAGCCGTATTCATTAACAGTTTCCCTCTTTACCACTTGATTTATTCTTGTTTACACCTTATGGGCCTAGAGGAAACAATTTATTTAGAGAACAGAGTAAAACAACAGAAATTACATTGACATATGAACTGAGGTTCTTAAATCTTAAACAGCAGTAAACAGGGAATTCCACCAATTTTAAATGAAAGCAAAGGGCACTATCAGATTAACCAATTCACAGAGAGCAAACTATCAGGCTAAGCTGCAGTGTAGTAGCAGACTAGTGATTCGGTGTACTAAAGAAAAACTAATGGTGGTTGTAGCCAGAAATTCAAAAGGAAAAGAAAAGAGAAACAATGCACGAGCGTGTGGATTTAAACCGAATTAACAACATGAAGGCTACAAAACATTACATAAGCAGAAATGACAACGGGATTGTTACGTAAGCTCCTCTCATGATTTTTGCTTCCCTCGGGGCAGTCAGGTCCTATAATTAGAACCTCCAATATAGATTATATACAACACGACTAGATAACAACAAACCTAACATGCCTTATATTAACTTCAGGTCTTGGTTTAACTCTCTTTTGAACTAATTTGTACCTATTACAATTTTTCCTTAATTACCAGCTTTCCTACTGGAGCACTCAAGCAAATAGCTACTAGCATAACTTCAGCTGTGATGCATGTATGACCCATTTGGTGATCTCTCCGCTGCACACAGCCAGGCGCGCCGACCGTGACCGACTCAATCAGGTCCAGCAGGGGCACACGCCTAGGAGGAGTCCTCACCGAATGGGACTAGGTCTCTGGATTAGGAAAGAAATAAAGAAGACCTAGTTAAAGAATTAGTCTTTGCAGATTTGGAATAGGATTTAAGAGTCCTAGTTGGAGTTGGAGTTGGGTTGATTGTATAGTGGCTATATAAAGTCATATAAAGTTGCGGAGTCCAGAACAAGGTTCACAAGTCGGGCAGTCTGCAGCGACAAGCAGCGGCGAGGCGGCGTCTGCGGCGGCGGCCAGGCAGCTACTTCCAACCGGCGACGGCGGCGGCAGCGACTTCTAGCTTGCGGCGACAGCTTCCATTGGCGGCTACGGGTAGTTTCTGACCGGCGGCGACGACTTCCATTGATGCTGACGGGTGGCCACCCTGATCGGCAGACCACCTAGTCAGACGACTAGTTGCCCGACCGGGATGACTAGTCAGCTGACTAGATTTCTAGTCGGCCTAATCGGATCGACAGACCTAACCGTCGTTCACGAAGCGATAAGGACAATTAATTGCGATTAGTCGCGATTAGTCGGATGACTTATGAACACTAGTCCAGAAATAAAATCATCCTTAAGTTTAATCTCTCCAGCTCTTATTCCCTACGCTAGAATCTTACCTGTTGCTGCTCACGCACACCAGGCCCTGTGAGATGTGATCTGCATAGCAGATCTCATCTGTTCTGGGCGTCCAGCACCCAGCGACACCTTCTGTTCTTCACGTGTGCAGACAACACCACCCAGGCGACTTGACCTGCTGCAGCGGATCAGTTCCGGCGGCAAGAACAACACCAGTTTCGGCGAGGTGGTCGCCGGAATTCCAACATTTGTAGTATCAGAGCCGTGTTCGACCCAGAAGAAGAGGAGTGAGGCATAGCCGGAGAAACGACATTCACGATCAGCCCCGTGTGCAGTACTGAAGGTGGTGGCGTGGTTTGTTAGGTGAGCAACAGTGTTGAATTGTGCGGTAAGCGTTGAACCCTTTGTCTTGAGCCACAAGTGTATTATATAAGGATCAAACAACCTGATCCGTGGTGTTTAAAAGGTATGTTTGGATTACAAAAGATACTCGGATCCTATACCAAAATTACCTCAGCTAATTTGGTTATATCTGATCTGGATGATATATTTCCTATTCTAGAGATACAAAGGATCAGTTGTATCACTAATTCCCTTGTCGTCAAAGTTAGATGAAGGTAAAAGGGTGGAAGGCAACAGATTTACTTCAGCCCTTAGTCTAGCACCAATATTAGGTTGAAGCTGAGCAAACCCAATATTAGGTTGAAGCTAAGCAAACGGAAAAACTTTTCATTAAAGACAATATCCTGAGAAATGTAAATACGACCAGTGGATACTTCGAGACACTTATACCCTTTATGCATGGTGTTGTATCCTAGGAAAACACAACGAACTGACCTAAAATACAACTTGCGAGTATTGTAAGGACGCAAGTTAGGCCAAGATGCACACCCAAAAACCTTGAGGAAAGAATATTCAGGAGGTTGTTGAAGTAATTTCTCTAAAGGAGATGAACAATCAAGCAATTTTATGTGTGCAATTTATAAGGTATGCAGCAGTAGCAAATGCTTCATCTCAGAATTTTAGTGGCACTGAAGCATGCCCAAGCAGAGATAGACCAACTTGTACTATTGGCAATGCTTTCTTTTAGCAAGGCTGTTTTGACGATGGGCATGGGGACAAAACACTAGGTGGGAGATATATATCCAGGTGAAAAACGAGTTCAGACGCTGATACTCGCCTCCCCAATCAGTTTGGACAGCAATAATCTTGGTGTTAAAGCGGCGCTCAACCATGTTCTAAAACTTAACAAACTTTTCGAACACTTCCATTAAATTTGAGCATATAGACCCAGATGAACTTGTTGAAATCATCAGTAAAGCTAACATAATACTTTTTCTGACCTACAGACTTGGGAGCAGGGCCCATACAAAAACACAAGTTCAAAGGGTTTTGACTAGATACGAGACACTTGTTGATGTAGGATTGAAAAGCTGATGACTCTTTGCCTGTTGTCAGACATTACGGACAAAGATTTGCTTGTACACGGACATTACATGCAGGCTCTTCTGACTCACTAGAACACAGAATCTCATTTTGGCTGACTAACTTCTGAATAATCTGGAAGGACGAATGACCAATGCGACTATGTCACCAGTGAGAGGACATCTTGTGGCACCAAGAGCCCCCCGCCGGAAGCTTGATAAGGGGTAGAGGCCTTTTTCGAATCTACCGCATAGCATAACCTTCCCCGTGTTCAGATCATTAATCAGAAAATAATAAGGAAAACATTCAAGTGAGGCATGATTGTCTTTGGAAAACCGCTGAACTGAAACTATATTCTTTGTGGCACAAGGAACGTGTAAGACATTGTTGCGATGCAAGGTTTACACAGAGGTATCAATAGCAGCATGACCAATGTTGTCAATATTCATACTGTTGGAAATCCGACGGAAATAAACTCGAATTTTTTATTGATTAATCGCGTTGGGAGATGAGCGGCTATATATATGAATCTCTTACAAGCAACTTAACTTCTCCTAGGACTCTCGAATCTAACTAGGACTCTTATCTATACTTGTATTAGGACTCTTCTCTAAAACTAATTCGGACTCTCCTGTAGAATATTCTAGAAAAAAAACAAGATTATCCTCAACAATCATCCTTTAATCTTGTTTTCTAGAACACACACTAATTTATGATGTAGACACTACACCTCCAAGATGAACACATCACCTTGGTCAACCATAGGATGAACACATCACCCCCGGATTTAACACATCATCCCATACAACTTTGGGACGAACACATGATCCCATACAACTTTGGGACGAACACATTATTCCGTACACGAACACCTATGAGATGAACACATCATCTCCTGTGACGAACACATGATCCCCTCGGAATGAACACATCATCCCGATCACCAATTTGATTGGGATGAACACATCATCCCGAACACTCTTCTCTTCATCAACAACTCCATTACCTTGAATCATCTCTTCCTCCTGAAGCCTGCCACACAGACTAGCTCACATGCACGTTGTCTCTTCCTCATGCAGCCTGCCGCACACAATCTCACATGCACGCATTTAAACCTGACAGTATAGACATCACTCTTTCTTGTGTTCTTTTTTCTTTTCTTTCTGGCCATGATAACTCGCCTCGATTTTCTGCCCCTGCAGCCCAGCGCTCAACATCTTAGATTGTCCAAACATCCCGCACCAAGCAGCATTGCCGTTAATTGCACTCTTTTCTGTAGACCAAACAACAACAACATGCTCCGTTGGCACTCAAGATGGGAGCATAAGACAGATGTCCCCAAAACGTGTCTCCTGCACGGGCCCACATCTTTGACCTTCTGTTTTCTCTTGCAGCAGTGGTCTTGACCATCCACCATCCACCGAAAAACAGATCGGCCCACCGGCCTCGATCTGCAGCTGTGTTCTCGCGCACACGTCTCCCAGCCACGAATCTGTTGTGCCGCCGAACACAACACGCGCGCTCAGTGGTTCCTTACGGCGTCGGTCCTGACCGAGCGAGCCAGACCCGAACTTATCCACACGCCAGGTCTTCTGCCGGCAAATCTCTCCCAATCTCCGTCAGATTAACGTGTGCCCTCCCAATCGGCGCCGCCTCTGTTGAGATCCAGCCAAAACGCGAGCGCAAAGCCCCGATTCCCGCCCGAGCTCGCTTGCTGGAATCGCAGCTCTAATACCAATTGTTGGAAATCCGACAAAAATAAACTCGAATTTTTTATTGATTAATCACGCCGGGGGATGGGCGGCTATATATAAGAACACCTTACAAACAACTTAACTCCTCCTAGGACTCTATCTCGAATCTAATTAGGACTCTTATCTATACTTAACTTGTATTATGACTCTTCCCTAAAACTAATTTGTACTCTCCTCTAGAATATTCTAGAAAACAAGATTATCCTCAACACATGCATGCCCCACTTGTGAGGATTTGATATGTTCCCTTGTACTTGTTCCAAAGCATCAGCTTGTCCAGATAAGATGTAATGTGGTCTGTTACCACCATGTCGATGCACCAGTTGGTGTCGACACCATAGCCACCATGGGTGGCCACAACAGCAATATTGATGTCGGAGGTGTAGCTTTCATCGTAGCGGTACTAGCAATCGACAACAATGCCACATCTTACCGCAGACTTGACAGATCTTGTCAGTGCGCTAAGCTTGTGGACATCCATCCGATGTCGAAGGACCTTGGTAGCCACCGCGACCACCGGAGAGACCACCAGACCATATGGCTACGGCCGCGACTGCGATTGTTCTTTCCACGCCCTCGACCAGCAGCATTTTTGTCAAAGCTAAGAAGTTGTGAGTTGGCTTCAGGCACGGTGACCTGCTAAACACAGGCCACCAGAGCAGAGACCACCAGATTTGTTAGAATATTCTGTCATTATAGAGCATTATTGCTATCATTAGAGGCCTCATTGATCCTGTGATCAAGGGCCACTAGTGCTGTCATTAGAGACTCATTGATCCTATGATCAAGGGTCATTAGTGCTGTCATTAGAGGAGGCACCTTGGGGTACAAGACTTCTGTCTTATATATATGTACCCCCTCCTCTACCATTTGCATCATTCCACTCTTTGGCAATACACTTTCTATCGTGGTATAACGAGACCTAGGATCACGCTTCCGCTCCCTTCCCTAGTTTAGACACTTTTCTCCTCTCCCACTCGACCGGCTCCCCTACCAAGCCGACCATGACAGGCACCCCTGACGACGCCGTGCGCCTCCTGCAGGAGCAAGAGGAGAAGGCGGTTGCCGCTGGTGCTACTGCCGAAGCAGCCAAGGAGAAGGACCATACCGACATGGTGGCCAGGGCTCGCAAAGCCATCTTCACCTCTCATGCTCGTGAGCGCGTAGCCGCCCTCGCCAGGGAGAAGGCTGCCATCGCCGAGCTCGAGCGCGCCTTCGCCACCGCCGAGAAGGTGGCCACACCCACCATGGACGACGACAATTGATCTACTACCGGTGAGGGCAACGTCGTTGAGGCAACCAAGGTCGCCAACCTCCACGCCCAAGCAGCGGTTGTTCAAAACATCTGCTCCCTCGAGTCTGTCGTGCTCGACCCCCTCTCTTCCCACTACACGAGGTGGCGCGACCTCACGCTCCTCACCCTTCGGCGCTACGCGTTGGAGCAGCACGTCCTCAACGACATCGTCCTCAATACTCCCTCTATCGGCTGGACGGTATCGTCCTCTCGTGGCTCTTTGGCTCGATCACCGTCGAGCTTTAGGAGATCGTCCGCGACCCCAACGAGTTGGCACGCCAAGTCTGGCTCGCCATCGAAGCACAGTTTCTCGACAATCGCGAAACTAGGGTGCTTCACCTTGATGCTCAATTTTGTGTTTTCCATCAGGGCGATCTCAACATCAACGACTATTGTCGGAAGATGAAGAACATGGCCAACGCCCTACGCGCCATGGGCGAAGATGTTTCCGACCGTGCTCTTGTTCTAAACCTTCTACAAGGCTTGAACAAGTACGACCACCTCAAGACCATCAAGCGGACTGTGCCCTTCCCCTCCTTCCACGACGTTCGAAATGATCTACTTCTTGAAGAGATCACTATCGACTCCCCAAGGCGTGTCGGGGCAGCAATCGTTTTCTCCGGGTCTTCTTCCAACCAGCAATAGCGCGTCTCTCGTAACCCCAGCGCCACCCCACCTGTTGGTCAGCTCGCCGCGCCCAACACCAACTCAGGTGGTCGTGGCGGTGGTGGCAGCGGCGGTCGTGGCACAGGGCGTGGTCGTGGACGCGGCGGTGGCAGCAGTGACCGTTGTGGCGGCAGCAACAACTCCAACTCCGGCGTCGGCCAGGGCACTTGGCCCTCCTTCTACAACCCTTGGACCGGTCACATCAGCATGTGGCCCAGCCCGGGGGGGGGGGGGGGGGGGGTCCAGCAACCGCGCCCTCAGTAGTCGGGCTTCTTCACCGCTCTGGGAGTCGGCAGCGCCGCCAACGAGCTCTTGGGGCCCCCCTTCATGCCACCTCTCGCGCCCCCATAGCAACCAGCGCCTCAGCCATGGACACCGTGGACGGGAACCAGCGGTCATTGGCTAACTCATTTAGCACAACGTCACTAAACTACCCTCCCGCAGTGAGCGATTGACCCCAATAAAATCTCTACCTTTTGGCCACCCAATTCTGTGTCTCCTTCTATCGTTGTCGGCAACGGGTCCATTTTACCAATCTCCTCAGTAGGAGACTCGGTTCTTCCCAACCCGTTCCACCTTAACAACATTTTGTTCACCTCTGACATCATTGCTAATCTTCTTTTTGTTCGCTGTTTCACCACTGATAATCTTTAGTTTTACCCGTTTGATCTTTCTGTGAAGGATCTGGCTACTAAGAACATGATCGCCAGGTGCAATAGTGACGGCCCCCTCTACACCTTGCGTCTCCCTTCCTGGATTGCATCATCTCTTGCTCGTGCTTTGGCTGCCGTGTCATCCTCCACGTGGCATCGTCGTCTTGGTCACCCCGGCTCGGACGCGTTATCCAAATTAAAAATTAGCTTGCTCATCCGCCATCACATATAATAAAAGCACCGACCCCACGCTATGCCATGCATGTCAACTTGGTCACCACATTAGGTTGCCATTTTCTTTATCTTCATCCCGCAGCACACAAAAATTTGAACTCGTGCATTGTGATCTATGGGCATCTCCTGTTCTAAGTATTTCGGGTTATAAACATTATTCGGTGGTTCTTGATGATTTCAAAAATTCGAACTCGTGCATTGTGATCTATTGACGAAGATGTTTGCCACAGGATCAAGATCGGGTGGATGAAGTGACGACAAGCATATGGAATCTTATGTGTTAAGATCTCACAAAAATTGAAAAAAATTCTATAGGACGGTGATCAGACGTGCGATGCTGTATGGAGCTGAAAATGTTGGCCAACTTAAAGGCAACATGTCCAACAAATGATGTTGCAGAGATGTGCATGCTAAGGTGGATGTGCAGTCACACAAGAAGAGACAATTAGAAACGAGGTGATACATAATAGGGTAGGGGTGGCACCGATTGAGGAGAAGCTAGTCCAACATCGCCTGCGGTGGTTTGGGCATATCCAGCGGAGAGCTCCAGACATCGCCTACGGTGGTTTGGGCATATCCAGCGGAGAGCTCCAGAAGCACCGGTTAACAGTAGGATTATAAAGAGTACAGAAAATTTTAGGAAAGGTAGAGGTGGACCAAAGTTGACATGGCAGGAGGCGGTGAAACGCGATTTAAAGGAGTGCGACATACCTAGAGATTTGGCTCACGATAGGACTGCATGGAAATTAGCAATTCATGTGCCAGAATCTTAGTTTATTCGTATTTTGTTACTCTTATCTTCTTTCTTATTCATCCATTTCTAAAATAAATCAAATATAGAATATTATTTTATTTGTATTTTTTTACTCACCTTATTTTCTATTACTTCTCTTCAAAAATTGTTGGGTTTCATTTCTAGTCGACACCAACTTGTTTGGGACAAATGCTTGGTTGTTGTTGTCGTCGTCGTTTTGATGATTTCACACATTTCCTGTGGACTTTTCCTTTGCGGCGTTATCACATTCACTACGTTATCACATTTCTTTTCTTTTGTGTCCACCCAGTTCAAGTGCCCCATCAAAAGCCTCCAATGCGACAACGCGGAGGAATTTGACAATTCCTCCTTGCGAAACTTCCTCCTCACTCATGGTGTCACCCTCCGCGTGTCCTGTCCTTATACCTCTCCACACAATGGTAAAGTCGAACGCATTATCCGTTCTACTAACAACATCATCCGGTGTTTGCTCTTTCAGACATCGCTTCCCGCTAGATATTGGGTCGAGGGTCTGAACACCGCTACCTACCTCCTCAACCGACTCCCCACCAAGACCATAGCCGCACTGTCATGTGGGGCCACACCTACAGCAGGCGCAAGCGAGCTCGGGACGTGCGCAGGGCGGCCGAGCGCGCTGGACGTGCGCTCCAAGAGGAGCAACAGGCCTAGGCTGTTAGGGAAAGTAAGATTAATATCTATATTAGTTGCTACAATTAAGGAGAGTATCAGGAAAGTTAGGGATTAGTTTCTATTTTAGTTGTTGCAGCAAAGAAAAGTATCCCAGGCGGTTGGGCCTATATAACCAGACTCAGGAAAGAGGCAAGCAATTTTATTATCAGACTAATCTCCTCTATATTCTCTAAACCTGCGGCATAGGAACTAACCTCGCCGGAGAAGACAGACCGAGATTACGAGTTGCATAGTCAAGGGCCAGCTACCCTAGGTACCGACGTCCTTGACAACTTGGTATCACGATCTCAGCGATCCTCGTCTGTTCGGTCACCTTCTCCACCACCAGACACCACCCGCTCCGCACCATCTGCCGCCACCGTGTCAACTTCATCCGCCGCCAGCACCATGGGTGATGACATCAAGACCACATCAACACCACGTTGCGGCCAACATGCAGAACATACAGACCGTCGTCAAGGCCAATGCCGCGGCGATCCAGGCCCTGACCGCGGACCGCTCGTCGTCGTCGTCCCATGAGACCCGACAAATAACCGGCGAACACCACAACGGTCGACCGCCGAGGTTTCAAAAGATGGACTTTCCCCGTTACAATGGCAAGTCCGACCCCCTCATCTTCATCAATCGTTGCGAGTCGTACTTTCATCGGCAGCGCATCATGGAGGAAGAAAATGTTTGGATGGCCTACTACAACCTGGTGGAAGGCGCACAGATGTGGTTCATACAAGTCCAGGAGGATGAAGGAGGCATGCTCACATGGCGCCGTTTCAAGGACCTTGTCAACTTTTGCTACGGTCCGCTGCTCCAATCCGCCCCTCTGTTCGAACTCGCCGACTGCTGGCGCACAAGCACGGTCACCGAGTACCAAGACCGCCGTTTCCAGGTGCTTCTTCCTCACGTCGAACTGCTGCAGGAGAGCCAGTGGGTGCAGCTGTTCATAGGAGGGCTGCTTCCCCCGCTCAGCCACGCGGTGCGCATCCACAATCCGCAGTCGCTCGCGACCGCAATGAGCCTGGCACGGCAGGTCGAGCAGATGGAACTGTACACGACGGCAACCACCAAGACGGCGCATCGTGGTATTCTTCCCTCTCCTCCACCGCACCTCGCCCTCCCTGCAGCCACAGCAGACAAGGCAGTTCCAAACACTGTCATGGGGGACAGACAGCCGATAAAGCGTCTATCACGCCCAGAACAGGAGCGCCACCGACAGGGCCTATGGTTTAACTGCGACGAGAAATATACGAGGGGACACAAACGCGTATGCAAGCAGCTCTTCTATGCCAATGGCGTGGAAATCACCGATGACGATGACACCACTGAGGAAAAGGGCGCGGCGTCACCTGTCTTCTCCCTGCACGCCTTAGCCGACGTCTGTGTCAGCGGCACAATGCAGGTCGACGTCACGTTGGGCGCCTCCTCTCTCCTGGCGCTACTGGATTCTGGGTCGACCCATGACTTCATCTCCGAGTCCGCGGCCAGACGCGCTGGGCTGCCCCTACAAAGCCGACCTCAGCTTACGGTGACTGTGGCGAATGGCGAACGCGTCACATGCATGGGCGTCCTCCAGCAGGCCTCATTTACCATCAACGGCGACACCTTCCACACCGACTTATTTGTGATGCCTCTTGCAGGTTTTGACATGGTGTTGGGCACTCGCTGGCTGGCATGGGCAGCAAGGGCTCATCCGCTGGAGCTCCTCGGCGTTCTCCTCGCCAGTCATCCTCGTCATGAAGCCGGATGGCTCGTGGCGGTTCTGCATCGACTACCGCGCGTTGAACGCCATCACAGTCAAGGATGCTTTTCCCATCCCCGTCGTGGACGAGCTGCTCGACGAGCTACACGGCGCCAAGTTCTTGACCAAACTCGACCTGCGCTCGGGCTATCATCAAGTCCGCATATGCATCCAGCTGACATCGACAAGACGGCGTTCCGTACCCACGACGGCTTGTACGAGTTCTTTGTGATGTCGTTTGGCCTATGCAATGCACCAGCGACTTTCAAGGCGCTGATAAAAGACGTGCTACGGCCGTTCCTACGCCGTTTTGTGGTGGTATTTTTTTATGACATTTTGATTTACAATTCGTCATGGGATGACCATCTTCGGCACCTTCGGGCCATCCTCACGGTGCTGCAGTAGCACCAGCTCTTCGTCAAACGCTCCAAATGCACGTTCGACCAACGGTTCGTCAACTACCTGGGGCACGTCATCTCCGACGACGGCGTCGCCATGGACCCCGCCAAGGTGCAAGCGGTGTCCGACTGGGCCCAACCTCGGTCAGCTCGGGCTGTACGGGGGTTCTTGGGTCTTGCAAGCTACTACCGCAAGTTCGTCTACAACTACGGCGCGATTGCGGCTCTTCTGACCGCGCTGTTGAAGGACAGCTTCTTGTGGAACGACGACGCTACTGCGGCTTTCCGGGCCCTCAAAATAGCGGTGAACTCTGCTCCGGTATTGGCACTGCCCGACTTCGCACACCCTGTTATTGTGGAGGGCGATGCATCTACAGTCGGCTTTGGGACAATGTTGATCCAGGACAAACACGCCATTGCATACTTCAGCAGACTTGTGGCACTCCAGCACCTTTCACTCGCGGCCTATGAGCGGGAGCTCATCGGCCTGGTGCACGCCATTCGACATTGGCGGCCATATCTTTGGGGTCGGCGCTTCACGGTGCGGACAGACCACTAGAGCCTTAAATTCCTTCTTGATCAACGCCTCGCCACGATCCCGCAGCATCAATGGGTAGGCAAGCTCCTCGGCTTCGACTTCGCAATTGAATATAAGCCCAGTGCCCTCAACAAGGTGGCGGACGTCCTCTCCTGTCATGTGGTGTTACGTAGCCACGTGGGCCACAAAGATTAGCATTGTTCGATCAGATTAGTAATTAATAAGTGTCCAGATTAGTTTTATAGATTAAGTTTAGAGATAAAGGAATTAAAGAGTCCTAATAGATTAGTTTCCATGTTAAGAGATAGAGTTGGAGATAGAGTCCTAGTTTCCATATTGTAATCTGCCGACCGGGTATATATTGTGGCCGGCGCGGAACAAATCAGTTAAGCAAGAATTATAGTCCAAGAGAACTCATCTCTTCTACCCCTACCCCTGTTCATCGGCCAGCGACGGCGCCGACGATCAGGCGGCAAGTTCGACGGAAATTCCAATAAAGTTTGTGGCATCTCCCGACGCGACACAGAGGAGGAGGCGACCAGCGGTGCTGTTCTAGCAGTCTCAGCGCCGCGCTTCGACTTCATCACGCGTCTGCATGACGTTCAGACCACCGACCCGGCGCTGGTCACTCTCCGAGAGGAATTGGCGGTGGGACGACGATCGGCTCCATGGGCTCTCACTAACGATTTGGTGACCTACGACGGGCGACTGTACGTGCCACCAACGTCTCCGCTTCTGCAGGAGCTATTGGGGGCGGTCCATGAGGATGGACACGAGGGGTGCAGCGCACCTTGCATCGCCTTCGCCGGGACTTCCACTTCCCTGACATGCGCCACGTCGTCCAGGATTTTGTGCGTGCCTGCGCCACATGCCAAAGGTACAAATCGGAGCACCTTCACCCGGCGGGCCTTCTTCTACCGCGCCCTGTTCCAACTGCTGTCTGGGCGGACATTGGACTTGAATTTGTGGAAGCGCTGCCACGAGTTCGAGGAAAATCAGTCATCCTAACAGTGGTGGATCGCTTCAGCAAATACTGCCACTTCATTCCTCTTGGCCATCCATATTCGGCGGAGTCCGTGGCACAGGCATTCTTCACTGACATTGTCCGTCTCCATGGGATGCCGCACTCCATGGTGTCCTATCGGGACCCCGTGTTCACATCTACATTTTGGAAAGAGCTGACGCGCCTAATGGGCACCAAACAGCATATGGCGTCGGCATTCCACCCGCAGGCCGACGGCCAGACAGAGGCCGCTAACCGAGTTATCACCATGTATCTCCGTTGTTTTACAGGTGATCGTCCCCATCAATGGCTTCGATGGGTACCGTGGGATGAGTACACGTACAATAGTGCCTACCAGTTGTCCTTGCATGACACGCCCTTTCGGGTGGTTTACGGGCGGGATCCTCCGTCCATCCGGTCCTATGAGCCCGAGGAGACTCACGTGGCCGCTGTGGCTAAGACAATGAAAGAAAGGGCAGAGTTCTTGGCTGATGTGCGGTACAGGCTGGAGCAAGCACAAGCCGTTCAGAAACTGCACTACGACAAGCACCACCGGCAGGTCCCCTAAAGGGTGGGCGACTGGGCTCTGCTCCGCCTTCAACACCGCCCAATTGCCTCCCTATCACAGGAGGGCAAAGGCAAGCTTCAACCAAGGTACTTTAGGCCCTACCCCGTCTCCGAGCTCACCAACGACGTCGCAGTTCGGCTTGAGCTTCCTCCTCGCGCCAAGCTCCATGACGTCTTCCATGTTGGCCTCTTGAAGAAGTGGGTGGGCACCCCTCCAACAGCTCCGCTTGCACTGCCTAATACTCATCACGGTGCGATGGAGCCTGAACCAGCTAAGGTCGTGCGCAGACGCATGGCTCGTGGCGTCTGCCAAGTGCTTGTCCACTGGAAGGGACAATTCTGTTGCATTGGCCACTTGGGAAGACTTGGTACTCCTTCTGCGGCAAGTACCCTGACTTTTAGCTCGAGGACGAGCTGGGTCTTGAGGGGGAGGGGGGGGGATGTCATGTGGGGTCACACCTACAGCAGGCGCAAGCGAGCTCAAGACGTGCCAGGGCGACTGAGCGCGCTATACGTGCGCTCGAAGAGGAGCAACAGGCCTAGGGTGTCAGAGAAAGTAAGATTAATATCTACTACAATTAAGGAGAGTATCAGGAAAGTTAGAGATTAGTTTCTATTTTAGTTGCTGCAGCAAAGGAAAGTATCGACCAAGGTGGGATTATAAAGACTAGAGAAAATTTTAGGAGGGGCAGAGGTCGACCAAGGTTGACATGGCAGGAGGCAGTGAAACAAGAGTTAAAGGAGTGGGACATACATAGAGATTTGTCGCATGATAGGACTGTATGGAAATTAGCAATTCATGTGCCAGAATCTTAGTTTATTTATATTTTGTTACTTTTATCTTCTTTCTTATTAATCAATTTCTAAAATAAATAAAATGTTGAATCTTATTTTATTTGTATTTGTTTATTTTTTTACTCTAATCTTATTTTCTATTGCTTTTTTAAAAAAATTGTTGGGTTTTATTTCTAGCTGACCCCAACTTGTTTGGGACAAAGGGTTGGTTGTTGTTGTTGTTGTAGCAAAGGAAAGTATCCCAAGCGGTTGGGCCTATATAATTGTACAGGAAAGAGGCAAGCAATTTCATTATCAATCTAATCTCCTCTCTGTTCTATAAGCCTGCGGCAGAGGGACTAACCTCGCCGGAGAAGACGGACCGAGATTACGAGTTGCGTAGTCGAAATCAGCTACCCTAGGTACCGACGTCCTTGACACGCACCACGCCCACACACTTCCCTTTATGGCACACATCCCTCCTATGAACATCTCTGAGTCTTTGGGTGCTCTTGCTATCCCAACATGTCTGCTACCGCCCCCCATAAGCTCGCACCTCGCTCCTCCCGCCGGTCTCACACTCCGGTGGCACCGCGTGCCTCCCTGCGCCACCAAACAACGCCCTAAGTCCCGCGTCGGCTTCTACCTCCGGCAGCAACCCGGTTGTGGCGCGACTCCTTGCGCCGCCACACGACGCTACCACCACGGCCCCAGAATCGTGCTCGCCACCCTCAGGTCCACCGTCGGGGTTCAGCCCCTTGCCGAACTCACCAGTCAGCCAACGGTCTCCCTCTTCGGCGTCGCCACCAGGCCTCGAATCTCCACACTGCGCCTCGCCACCCTCCGGTCCACCGCCGGGGTTCGGCCCCCGGCCGAACTCGCTGACCAGATCAGTGACCACCTCGAAAGTGGCACCGACCGCCTCTCCGCTCCAGGTCTACACGCGGTGTCTACGTGCAACACCGACTCTCCCGCCCGTGCCACTGGAGGTCTGACGGCTCCTGTCCGACCAGGAGATGTGCGTCCCCCAAAGGGTGCTGTACCGATTGCTCCGGTAAGCAACCAACACGGCATGGCCACCCAGGGAAGTAGGGGTACCGATAACCTGCATCCGTTCTGTTGACGGCACCCGCTGCTCTTTCTTCGGTGCCCACGTCCTACCGTGCCGCCCTCGCTTACCCCAACTGGCGGCGCGCCATGGAGGACGAGTATGAGGCCTTGATGGCTAACCACACTTGGGACTTGGTGCCTCGCCCACCTGGTTCCAACGTCGTCACCGACAAATGGATCTTCAAGCACAAGTTCAACGCCGACGGTACCGTGGAGCGGTACAAGGCTCGTTGGATCCTCTGCAGCTTCACCCAGCAACCCAGCAACCCAGCATCGACTACGACGAGACTTTCAGCCCGGTTGTCAAACCGGCCATGGTCTGAACCGTCCTCTCGCTCGCTCTTTCGCGAGATTGGCCGGTTCAGCACCTCGACGTCAAGAATACGTTCCTTCATGGTAAGCTATTCGAGACGGCCTTCTGCAGCCAACCCGCATGCTTTGTTGACCCCGCTCGGCCTGACATGGTTTGCCGCCTCAACAAGTCCCTCTATGGACTTAAGCAGGCCCCCCGAGCTTGGTACAGCCAGTTCGCCACCTTTCTAATATTGTTTGGCTTTTGTGGAGCCAAGTTCGTCACCTTGCTCTTCGTCTACCGCAAGATTCTGACATGCCTTACCTGCTGCTCTATGTGGATGGCATTGTATTGAATGCCTCCAGCACGAACTTACTTCATCACATCATTGCATCTCTTCAGCAGGAGTTATCCATGAAGGACATGGGCGCACTCCACCACTTCCGGGGAGTCTCTGTGACCCGGAAGAATGGTGGACTCTTCCTCTCCCAGCAGACCTACGCTCGCGACATCATCGAGCGGGTTGGCATGACTGACTGCAAGCATATCTCCACGCCTGTCGACACCCAGGCCAAGATCTCCACTTGCTCAGATGCTGCTCTTGTGAAGGACGTCACTCACTACCGCAGTCTAGTTTGGCACCTTGCAGTACCTCACTTTCACCAGGTCTGACATCTCTTACGCAGTTCAACAGGTCTGCCTCTACATGCACGATCCTCGGGAGCCACACATGACGGTCAAGTGCATCCTGCGCTACATTCAGCGGACTCTCGACCACAGTCTACTCCTTGGGCGTTCCACGACGTCGGACCTTCGGGTCTACACCGACACCAACTAGGCTGGGTGTCTCGACACACACCGCCCAACCTCGGGGTTGTTAGTAGCTGAATTTTTACTCTCATTGAAGAGAGGATGACACTAGAGAGTTGGGGCAATTTTCTTGTCTATTCCTCACACGATGCCATACCAACCCAAGGGGTTGAGGCTACATATTTATAGCAGCCAAGGGCAGCCAACCAGCCAAGCATATGCCTTCTTGCTAGTCCAAGATGCCAAGATGCTAAAGTTGTCCTAAGTTGTGCCAAACTGTCCTAGATGTTGTCCTCTATTTAGGACCACAAAGACCAAAGGACTAGAGTACAACAAAGACCAAAGACCAAGGACTAAGGTACAACAAACTAAGGACAAGGGTACAAGGGACTAGGGGACCAAAGACCAAAGGACCAAGGACCAAAGGACTACAAGACTTATTCCATCATTCTCCCCCTAAGTCTTGTACGTCGTCTTCTGGGAGGGTTGGACCATCCCGATCCTGGAGCGAAGTTCAATGAACTTGAGCCTCCCAAGGGGCTTGGTGAGCAGGTCCGCAAGCTGGTCACTGGTGTTGATGTAGTTCGCCTTGATAATCCCTTCCTCCAAGCAGCCTCGGATGAAGTAGTATCTCACCCGGATGTGCTTGCTCCGTTCATAGAAAACGGGGTTCTTTGCTATGGCCAGAGCGGACACGTTGTCCACCCTGAGTTTCACCACTCCAGTGTCTCTGCTGAGGAGATCGTCAAGCAGTCGACTAAGCCAGAGCGCTTGAGTCGAAGCGGTGGAGGCCGCTATGTACTCGGCCTCGCAACTGGACATGGCCACCACCTGCTGCTTGACCGACTGCCAGCTAACGAGACACTTGTCGAAGAAGAAGAGAATCCCGCTCGTGCTCTTGCTGGTGTCGATGTCGCCGGCGTGGTCGCTGTCGTTGTACCCGACAAGGTGGGCCTCTCCAGGACACCTCGAGTAGTGGAGGCCGTGGTCGAGAGTCCCCACAACATAGAGGATGATCCTCTTCAGTCGGTCGCTGCCGGAACCGACTAACGTAGCCGACGGAGAATGCCAAGTCTGGCCGTGTGTGGGCGAGGTAGCGAAGGCTCCCCACAAGACGCCGGTACTGTTAGCGTCCACCTCCTCCGTCATGCTGTCGCGGCTCAGCTTCAGCCTCTCCTCCATCGGAGTGAGAGCTGGGTTGCAGTTTGTGAGCCCAGCTAGCTCAACAATGCGCTTGGCGCAGGCGGTCTGTCGAAGCGTGATCCCGGAGTCGGCCTGGTGCACCTCAATCCCTAGGTAGAAGGAGAGGGATCCCAGGTCACTCATCTGGAAGGTGGCTTTCATCTCTTCCTTGAACGCTGCCACCTCCGGCTCCTTGGTGTCGGTGATCACCAAGTCGTCGATTCGACGACCCACCAGTAGGGTGTTTCCTCCATTGCCCCGTCGGTAGATGGCCACCTCGTGCGGGCATTGCCCGAAGCCCATCCTCTTGAGCGTGGAATCCAACTTGGCATTCCACGCCCGTAGTGCCTGTCGCAAGCCATAGAGGGCCTTGCGCAGGCGCAATACCTTACCCTCCTTGCTGGGGAGCGCAAACCCCGGCGGCTGGTGTACGTAGACCTCCTTCAAGTCGCCGTTGAGAAACACCGACTTGACGTCCATGTGTTGTACACACCAGCCTTCTTGGGCATCTAGCGCAAGGAGTCGCACAAATTCCATCTGTGCCACGGGGGCAAAGGCATCGTCGAAGTCGATCCCTTCCTGTTGCAAGAAGTCGCGTGCCACCAAGCGAGCCTTGTGCTTGAGGATGGCGCCAGCTTCATCCCTCTTCAGCTTGAACACCCACTTAAGGGTAATCGCACGGTGACCGCGAGGGAGGTCAGCAAGCTCCCAAGTGCGGTTCGTCTCAACCGCGTCCATCTCTGATTGCATCGTGGCACGCCATGCCGCGTGTTTCTCGACCTCCGCGAAAGACCGAGGCTCGCCGTCGTCGCACGCAAGGTGCAATTGTGCCTCCGGATCTTGATCATCCAGATCGTGAGGGGCCAGTCCCGGCACCGGCTGGTCGACGAGAATGTTCTCTATCTTGCAATACCACAACTGCTCGTCGTCGTAGCACCCGTCGAGGCGCTCCTCGTCATGGGAGAGCGGAGTGACAAACTCCACTAGGTCGTGCTCGACACGAGCTGGCGACGAAGTGGACGTGGTCGGAGGGGTGGCCATCGGTGCTGGAGTGCGTGGGGTCGCCGGCTGAGGTGGAGGTGGACGCTCGAGGGCTGGGGTAGACACGCTCGGTGAAGAAGAGTTGCATGCTCCCCCAATTCCCTTGAAGTAGACGTAGTCGACGATGAAGTCGTCGTTCGTCGAGGTCGAACCGTCGTCCACCGCCTTATCCCATGCCCATCCTCGCCCTTCGTTGAACACAACATCGCGCGTCATGTGCACACGTTGTGTCTCTGGGTCGAGAATGCGGTAGGCCTTCGAGCCCTCCGCGTAGCCGATGAACAACCCGGGGGTGCTCCTGTCGTCGAGCTTACCGATTTGGCCAAGCTCCTTGGCGAACGCGAGGCAACCGAGGACCCGTAGGTGAGAGACTGCCGACTTGCGCCCATACCAAGCCTCGTATGGCGTCCTGCCGTGGAGGGCCTTGGTGGGCGAACGGTTGAGGATGTAGACGGCGGTCACCACCGCCTCTCCCCAGAAGACAGCCGGTATTCCCCTCTGCTTGAGGAGGGCCCGAGTCATCCCCACAACCGTCTGGTTGCGCCGCTCGAGACGTCGTTCTGCTGCGGGCTGTAAGGCGCGGAGTAGTGGCGCTGAACACCCTCATCCGCGCAATACGACGCAAATTCATCCGCCGTGAATTCGCCGCCGTTGTCGGTGCACGCGCAGCTTGCGACCGCACTACGCCTCCGCAGTGGCCTGCGCGCGCCTGATGGCGTTCGCAGCCTCTCCCTTGCTGCCAAGGACCACCACCCACATGTAGCGGGAGAGGTCGTCGACAAGCAGCAAGAAGTAGCGTCGTCCTCCTGGTGTAGCCGGTGTCACTGGGCCACACAAGTTCCCGTGAACGAGCTCGAGCCGCTCATTGGCTCGAAAGCTCGACTGCTGGGGAAAAGGAAGTCGCCTCTGCTTCGTCACCACGCAGACGTCGCGGAGCTGCTCTACGTGGTCAAGGCATGGCATGCCTCGCACCATCTCCTTGGCACTAAGCTGCTTCAGGGCCTCGAAGTGAAGGTGCCCAAAGCGCTCGTGCCACTGTCATGCCTCGTCCTCCCGACGAGTGGCAAGACAAACAGGTTGTGCTATCTGCACGTGAAGGACATAGAGTCGATTGGTGCCTCTAGTTACCTTGGCAAGAAGGCAACAATGGCAATCCCAAATCCTCATGACTCCGTCCTTGATCTCCACGCGCGAACCACTCTCATCCAGTTGTCCCAAGCTGATGATGGAGTTTCTCAATTTGGGGATGTAGTAGACTCCGACGAGCAGCTTGTGCTCACCGGACTCGGCGCTGAGGATGACGGAGCCAACACCCTTGATCTCCACGCCGGAGGCGTCACCAAACTTGACGGAGTCTCGGACATTGGGATCAAGCTCGGCGAAGAACTTTCGTCGACCAATCATGTGATGGGTGGCGCCGGTGTCGAGGCACCACACGTCAGTCTTGTCGTTGCTGGAGCCGTCGCCGAGGAAAGTGTGTGCTCTAGGCTCATCAAGATGAAAGAGAGCCGTTGCGGTCGATGCCACTAGAGGTGGCTTGATGCTTCCGTGTGCCATGAGCAAAGCTGGCTCCTCCACTTGTGAGACGTGGGCCTCCTCCACTTGTGAGACGTGGGTCTGGCCACGTCGTGGCTGTCGACACTCCCTGACCCAATGACCAAGCTTGCCACAGTTGTGGCAGGTGTCGTCTCGTGTCGACTTGTGGTTGTCGGCGGCACCGCCCTGGGCGCCTCCGCGAGCACGTCCTTGCGCCCCGACCTGAGCACCTCCGCGCCCCTTGCGCGACTTGCCGCGCTTGCGGCCGCCTGTCGAGGAAGAGGGTTCCCCCTTCTTCCGGTCACCCTAGCCAGCCTCCCACTGCTCGCGAGTGAGATGGAGCTTCCCGCCAATCGTGATAGGCCCCGAGAGAGGTTGTGGTTCTTGGAATTCCGGTATCTAAACACCTCAGGTCAGATCAGTTCTGCAGAGAACAGATCTGTACAGGTGATCAGAACCCTTGGAGAAGGTTCCTAGGCAATGAACAGCTAGGGGAGATTCTGTTCCAAACTTGGGGCTTCAGTTCTGCTGTGTGCAGATTAGAACAGAGTGAGGGAGAAAAGTACTCTGCGCAGTAGTTGCTGTAGCTACAGAAACACCCAACCAGCTGCGCAGGCCTGCTTCTTGTCAATGTCAAGAACAGATGCAACCTGCCTGGTTGCTGTTGTCTGCCAACGTGCAGCACAGAAGCTACAGAGGAGTTGCTGCGCCTGGTAGAATATTGTATTGCTATGATGGGATAGGTACAGGGGTGCGGCAGGCTTTCTTTTATAGCCCTGACCATAACAGTTCTATCTGTTTACAATAGACTAGTTGTAGATGAAACTAACTCTACTTTATCTAGTACTCTATCTATAAACAAATTTGGACTCTATTAGACTCCTAGTTGGTTATTCCTCCCAGATGTTGTGCAGCACCATTGAGTTCAATCTGGACTCTTCTATGGGGATGGTGCGCGCCCCTTCTAGAGTCCAACTCGGACTCAACAGGGCTGGCGGCACTAGCACCCCTGCGCAACGCAGGATCACCAACATTCTCCTCCTGATCCTGACGTTGGCGCACGTCTAGTCCAGGATCCCAGTCCTTCTTCCCGTCTCGACAAACTTCTATCTTCCAAGCACCTTGGTCAAGATGCTCGTCACCACCTTGTTGATAGCCATTGTCCTTGACCACCAACCGCTTCTTATGCTTCATCACCACACCATGCCACGTCCCTTCCTCTTCACTGGACTTGATCTCCATGAATGACGTAGGCTCCTCCGTGGTGATGAACTTGAGCTCACCCTCCTCTAAGCTTTGTGGACGATGCCCTGGAGGGGTGACCAATGCATCTCCTTCGTGGTAAGCATCGATGTAGCTGTTGATGTTCGTTGACGATGTGACCACCTGGATGAGTCTTGGAGGATGCTCAGAAGTCTTGTGAGAGTTCCAGTCTTCAACCTCGTGCTCCCCCGTAGGGACAGCAGCACGTTCAGGGCCTCTGACGCCCTGTGCTGCTCCTGTTGGGTGCTGCAGAGCACCCCTAGGGTGCTGTTTAGAACTCCCAGTACCTTCAGCGCTCCTCCCATCTGCTGCAGCGCATCTCCCAACAACTCCGACGCCCTGTACAGGGCCTCCTGCCCCTTGCAGAGTCGTTCCAGCACCCTCGGAGCCCTATGTAGGGCCTATTGGCCCTTGTAGGTCCGTTCCAGGGCCAAGAACAGTTGGTCCAGCGGCTGCTAGACCCGTGGCGTCGATGTAGAATGTGCTGAAGTCTTCTTTTGTTTGCGTGGTCAGGCAAACCGGGCGCATGATGTTGAGCTTGACGAAGTACAACTTGCTGTCGTCGCGTTGCACTCGTGTGAGAAGACGATTCTCCTCGTCCCATATCTGCATCACTCCTCCATATATTGTGATGCGGTAGCCATCCTCATCCAGTTGGCTGATGCTGATGACGTTGGTGGTGAGCCGCGGGATGTAGTAGACGCCGGTGAGCCTCCTGTGCTCACCCGTCTTGGCGGCGAAGTTGATCGTACCCTTCCCCTGGATCCGCACGATCGAGTTATCGCCGAGCTTGATCGTCTCGACGACATTCTCATCGAGCTCGGAGAAGACAGCGCGCGAGCCGGTCATGTGGTTGGTCGCACCCGTGTCGAGGTACCATGTGTCGCCCTCGGAGTCGTCGTCGTTGTCGTGACGCGGAGAAGCAGGTGGAGGAGGAGCGGGTTGCCGAGTCTTCAAAGAAGGGCGGTCGGAACGGCGCGCCAAAGAAGAACAACAAGGGTTCCGGGAAGAACATTCCGCGGGATCAATGCAGGAAGTGCGGGAAGAAGGGCCACTGGGCCAAGGAGTGTCGATCGAAGACGGAGCAAGAAGAGCCGCAGCAGCAGGCTCTCATGGCTGACGCAGAAGAGGAGGGCGTCTTGTTCATGACAAGGACGACCTCAGTACAGGTGGAGCCACCTGTAAAGGAGTGTGCCACGTGCCCACTGGAGATAGTGGAGGGGTCCTTGTCATGAACAAGACGCCCTCCTCTTCTGCGTCAGCCATGAGAGCCTGCTGCTGCGGCTCTTCTTGCTCCGTCTTCGATCGACACTCCTTGGCCCAGTGGCCCTTCTTCCCGCACTTCCTGCATTGATCCCGCGGAATGTTCTTCCCGGAACCCTTGTTGTTCTTCTTTGGCGCGCCGTTCCGACCGCCCTTCTTTGAAGACTCGGCAACCCGCTCCTCCTCCACCTGCTTCTCCCACTCCTCCCGAGTGAGGTACAGCTGGCCGTCATGAACTCTTCCACTTCGCTGCGTCGTGTCGAAGGCGTTTTTGGCAGCCCTGAGTCGCCCTGTCACATCCGACAATGTGAGGGTCGACACATCCAGCAAAGTCGTGATCGCCACCACGATCTGTTGGAAGCGTTCTGGAACGCTTCGCAGGAGCTTCTGCACGACCACCGACTCCTCCAGCGGCTCCCCAAGCGAGGCAAGGCGTGCCGCCATGCCGCTCAGCCGGAGGGAGAAGTCCTCGATCCCCTCGCCGTGCTTGAAGGTGGCGGCCTCGAACTCACGCCGGAGTTGTTGCGCCGTCGTCTTCTTCACGCGGTCGGCCCCGACCCGCATGAGGGCGATCGTGTCCCATGCCTCCTTCGCCGTCTTCTTCTCCCCGATCGTTGTGATCATCTCTGGCGGGACAGCGCTGACGAAGATGTCCAGCGCCATCATGTCCTCCTGCTCGGTTGCATTGCCTTTCTCCACCGCCTCCCAAAGCAGTCGCGCTCGCAGCTTGATCTTCATCATGACGGCCCACTCCGCGTAGTTGGTCTTGGTGAGTATTGGGAACTCGATTCCCGTGTTCACCTCACGAACTGGCGGATGGGTTGTCGTAATGATCTTGCCGCCGGTGACGCTGCCGCTGCTTGGAGGGGTCTTCGGATCCATCGACATGTTGCTGAATTTAACCCAAGGTCAAATCCAGCTCTGATGCCACGAATGTTGGAATTTCGGTATCTAAACACCTCATGTCAGATCAGTTCTGCATAGAACAGATCTGTACAGGTGATCAGAACCCTTGGAGAATGTTCCTAGGCAATGAACAGCTAGGGGAGATTCTGTTCCAAACTTGGGGCTTCAGTCCTGTTGTGTGCAGATCAGAACAGAGTGAGGGAGAAAAGTACTATGCGCAGTAGTTGTTGTAGCTACACCCAACCAGCTGCGTAGGCCTGCTTCTTCTCAATGTAAAGAACAGATGCAACCTGCCTGGTTGCTGTTGTCTGCCAACGTGCAGCACAGAAGCTACAGAGGAGTTGCTGCGCCTGGTAGAATATTGTATTGCTATGATGGGATAGGTACAGGGGTGCGGCAGGCTTTCTTTTATAGCCCTGACCATAATAGTTCTATCTGTTTACAATAGACTAGTTGTAGATGAAACTAACTCTACTTTATCTAGTACTCTATCTATAAACAAACCTGGACTCTATTAGACTCCTAGTTGGTTATTCCTCCCAGATGTTGCGCAGCACCATTGAGTTCAATCCGGACTCTTCTATGGGGATGGTGCGCGCCCCTTCTAGAGTCCAACTCGGACTCAACAGGGCTGGCGGCACTAGCACCCCTGCGCAACGCAGGATCACCAACAGTGGTTCGTCGCTGTCGACGACCTTGAGGCGATCTATCGCCTCTTCGATCGACATCGTGGAAAGGTCTAGCAGAGACTCGATCGAGCGATATGCTTGTACTTCTTGGGGATGCAACGAAAGAGCTTCTCGACAGCTCTCTCTCCTTGTCGTAGGTGTCATCGTCGACCTGCACCAACTTCTGCAACAAATTGTTGAGACGAGGAGCAAAGTCATCAACGTCCTCACTTGGCTTAAAGGTCAGGTTCTCCCACTCCTTGCAAAGCGTCTGCAGTGTGGTCTTGCGGGCGCGGTCGCTGCCGATGCGTGCCGCGGTGATGGCATCCCAAGCCTCCTTAGCAGTCCGCTTCTTCGAAAGCGAGAACTGCATCTCGGGTGGGACTGCAGCAATGAGGGCATCCAGCGCCCGTTGATCCTCGTAGTAGTCGACGTCGCCGTACTAAACTGGTTCCCACATGTGTCGCGCCTGGAGCCGCACCCTCATCACCGCGGCCCACTCGACGTAGTTGGTCTTGGTGAGGGTAGGCCACCCACCGCCGAGACCGACTTTCCTGACAATGGCCTGGACCACGTGGTGTCCATGGTACCTGTCCGGGGAGGGAGAACCGCGCCGTCTGTAATGGTTGCGTTCTTTGTCAACCCAGTCGCCGCCGCCGGGAGCGTCACCGGCGCATCCGCGCCCGTCTGGGCTGCGGCTGTCGCGCCTATGGGGGCGCACAGTTGCTCGCTGCACCTCTCGTGCTTGCGCTGCCTCCCTCGACGGCCTGAGCTCATCGTCGACACTGCCGTCGACAGAGCCGCTAGAGCTACTGTCGCGCAGAGCCTCCAGCTCCGCTGCCGCCGCCGCTACCCACTTCCGCCCTCGCTGCTGCCAGTTCCGTCGCAGCCAACTTTGCCGCTAGTGCCGCCGTCACCACAGTCTCTGTCGCTGCTCGCTCGCGCTCCTCTGTCGCGGCGACCTCCGTCTGCCGCGCGCTCGAGGCGACCGAACGTTGAGACTGTCCGTCGGACATCGCGCACTAGTGGGGAGTTGGTGTGTGGGGAAGATCGATGAGCTGGGGCAGTTGGTGTTCCTGCTACCGGTTGCTGACAGAGAGAGGCGCAGGAAGGAGATGAGCAAGAGATGTTTAGGCTACAGGATAGAACGGCTCTGATACCAAGTGTTAGTAGCTGAATTTTTACTCTCAAGGAAGAGAGGATGACACTAGAGAGTTGGGTCAATTTTCTTGTCTATTCCTCACACAATGTCATACCAACCCAAGGGGTTGATGCTACATATTTATAGCAGCCAAGGGCAGCCAACCAGCCAAGCATATGCCTTCTTGCTAGTCCAAGATGCCAAGATGCTAAAGCTGTCCTAAGCTGTCTCAAACTGTCCTAGATGTTGTCCTCTACTTAGGACCACAAAGACCAAATGACTAGAGTACAACAAAGACAAAAGACCAAGGACTAAGGTACAACAAACTAAGGACAAGGGTCAAGGGACTAGGGAACCAAAGACCAAAGGACCAAGGACTAAAGGACTACAAGACTTATTCCATCAAGGGTGCGTTGTGTTCCTCGGCGACAACCTAGTCTCCTGGTCCTCAAAGCGTCAGCCACCGTCTCAAGATCTACTGCAGAGGCAGAGTATCGCGTCGTTGCCAATGGCGTTGCCGAGGCATGCTGGCTCCGCCCGCTATTACAGGAGCTCCACAACCCCCTCACCAGCAGCACCTTGGTCTGCTGCGACAACGTCAGCGTCGTCTACCTCTCCTCCAACCCGGTTCAGCATAAGCAGACCAAACGTGTGGAGATAGATCTACACTTCGTCCACGACCGGGTGGCCATTGGGGAAGTACGCATCCTTCATGTGCCAACGACGTCTCAGTTCGCCGACATCTTCACCAAAGGCCTACCATCTTCCATCTTCAACGACTTTAGATCCAGTATCAACATTCGCGGTGGCTAAAGTTGGGATTGCGCGAGGGGGGGGGGGGGTTAGAATATTATGTCATTATAGAGCATTATTGTTGTAATTAGAGGCCTCATTAGTGTTGTCATTAGAGGCTCATTGATCCTGTGATCAAGGGCCATTAGTGCTGTCATTAGAGGAGGCGCATTAGGTGTGCAAGGTTGATGTCCTATATATATGTACTCCCTCCTCTACCATTTAAATCATTCCACTCTTGATGGCAAAAAACTTACTATCAGGATTGTACTATTCATCAAGTCCTGCCAGGATGTATAAGACGAGTTTTTCATCATCAAGAGTCTGATTTGCAGATGCCATCTCATCTACAAGATTTTTAATCTTGGTAATATATTCAACCATTGTCATATTACCTTTTCTTGTAGTAGCTAGGGCAATCCGTGCGTTCACAGTTCAGGCTCTTGACTGTGACGTGTAGGTTTCTTGTAGTTCTGACCACACCTCATGTGGTGTTTCATAGCTGGCAATCTGACCCATAACTTCTTGAGTCATGGATGTCATGAGGAAGCCAAGGACCTGTTGTTGGGTTGATGTCGTCAATCGTCTTGCCATCCTGTTTGACGGAGATCTTCTCGTCGGGCCCTACAACTGTGTGCCATATAGGTAGCCTTATAGCTGCGCACCTTTAAGGATGGGCAGAACTTGCGCTTTCCAGAGTTCAAAGTTGGTCTTCTTGAGTTTTACATCAACGCTTTGCCCTAGGAGTGGTGTTGGTACCGTAGAGCTGGAAAATGAGATCTTGTCAATGGTGAGATTGTTGTCAACTTGATCTTGGTTAGGACACCGGTCAATTGTGTGGAAAGCATTGAACCCTTTGTCTCGGGCCACGAGTTTATCATATAAGGATCAAACAATCTGATCTGTACTGTTTAAGGTAGGTTTGGATTACGAAAAATATCCAGATCCTACTCCAAAACTATCTCAGCTAATTCGGGTATATCTGATATGGATGTTATATTTCCTATTCTAGAGATACTAGATAATATATTTCCTACTATAGAGATACTAGAAGGTAGTCGAGGAGGGCAGTGTGGACGAGCAGGTGGACATGACAATGTTGGACATCCTGGTCAACGCCTCACCGACAAATATGGTGACCATGATCGGTATGAAGAGCTAGACAAAGGAGGCTAGGTCATTCGGGTCGGCGCCGACCATGTGAGGAAGTCGACGATCCAACAGCTAAGCTGAGAGTTCAACCTCGCCGCCATAAAGGATGGTGAGAGCGTGGAGGATGTCGTAGAGGAGTCAAAGGCGATGGAGCAGCCTTAATCATTTTCACAAATCTTGAAGTAGATGGTGGTGGTCATTCAGACCATTCTAGATGTTTCTTCGCTTACACTCACGGAGGTGGTCGGACACCTGAGGGCAGCAAAGAGTGCATCCGACAAGTCACTGACTGAGGGACACCAAGACAACGAGTTGATGCTCACACGGGGGAATGGGAAGCATAGCTGAAAGAGGTGGGATGGCGCAAAGCCCGCTGGTTCCTCAGGTGCCCTCGAAGCAGCTCGTAGGAGATGACGAGCACATGAGGACAGGTTTGGGTAGGGAGCTCATTCGGGACCGGTGTCAGAAGTGCGGGAAGCGAGGTCATTGGATTAGGGAGTGTTACTCAAAGCCCAACTAGGTGGAGGCACACACGACACTGGCTGAAGGCACCTTGTTGTTAGCAAGGGTGTCTTTTGATAAGATGTGCCCGACAGAGGACCGGATCCAGCCGCTACTATGGGGTTTTGCGACAATAGAATTTGTAGGTAGGATTGAGAGGGGGGTGGCGAACGGGGCAGCTCCCGACAGGCAGGAACAGAGGCTAGCGGCCTGGTGATCAACTTATGCAATAGAGTATCCCTGAGAATAGAGTATTCGACGTGCTCGACAGAGGACCAGATGCAGCCGCTACTACGGGGTTTCGCGACAATAGAATTTGTAGGTAGGATAAAGAGGGGGTGGCGGCGGGGCAGCTCCCGACGGGTAGGATCGGAGGCTAGCAGCCTGGTGATCAGCGTATGCAACAGAGTATCCATGAGAATAGAGTATTCCCTATAGTATCATGAGAAAAGAGTTTCTCCTCTGAATTGGTCTTTTTAAGGTTACATGAGCGCTGCTTGCAAGTGCAACATCTTTTTTTAAGGTTATTTTAGTTTCCTATTATCTTCCCTTGAATCTTTTGTGCTATGCTGGTGACCCACGATTAGGGGTGGTAAAAGGGCCCAAAAAATGAACTAAAAGTAAAAGGACCGTATCGGATCCGGATCGGGCCAAATTCTTATTCTTTTTTGGCCTAAATTTTTAGCTGGGCCGAAATCAGTTGTGAAAGGGCCCTTTGGGTCCGGCCCATTACCAGGCCTACCCACGATGCTTTCGGTAACCTCTGCCTAATATTCAACCTCCTACTCTTTTTTCTATCGTTATAAGAGACATGCAGGAAGACAATCATAAAATAATATTGGGGGGAAGAGTATGCTGCCGTCTTTCGGCAGATCTAACGGGGGCAGATCGATCCTGAACGTCGGAAGAGGGGGTCGCGCACATGTCTATGTGCGGGTTATGCAGGACTGGATTGGGTTCTATGCAGGGAAGGGAGGAAAGTGTAAGTGCGTTGACCAAAATCAGTCAAAAATAGTAAAAATATGCATATACTTCTATATTTTTTAAAATTTTTAGAATACAGTGTTGTTACAATGCATACTGCCTAGGAACGCCTAGACAACACCGAGGCACGCCTACAAGCTAGGCGAAGGGTCACCGGCCGCCTAGCGTCTAGCGCCTTTTAGAACCTTGCATCAACATCGACAACGGGTGATGAACATACACAAGGAGCACGCTCGACTTCTCGCTGGGGTGGACGCACATCCACTGCAGTTGATCCAGCTCAATGTCACAAGTATGGTGTGCCTCACCCTGTGGTGTGTGGACAAGACGATGCTGACCAGCAAGCAGTCCGTGATGCAGCAAGCAAGCATGTGCAGGTCAATGTTGTGCGCGCGCGTAGGGAGGCGACACAGATGCAACATGAGGCACGTAAGGATGTGCAACGGTGAGCATGTAGGACAGTGGCCCAGGTCGAGAGGATTTGGAGCGTTGTGGCGGGACCCAACAGCCTTCTTCCACGGCGACTCGATCACGCGTTGGAGGCTCAGATCGAGGGAGGCTCGACACGCGTGGAGGACAACGGTGAGATGTGCGTAAACATGAAAATTAGGAGAATGTTGGATGACCATTCAGCTATGCATAGCCAGGCAGTCGGCCACAACCAACTTGGTCTGGTCCACCAGGAGAGCGAACCTAGATGTCCGGAAGCAAGAACAACACTAGTTTCAACGAGGCTATCGCCGAAATTCCAAAATGACATGCACACTTATTACTGTTAAGCTACTATGCGCTGACCAGTTGCACTTAAAAGTTTAAGCTGATGAGGAAGGGTAGTCAATTCACTTACACACTCCAACACTCCCCTTTACGTGAGGCTCTCTCGGACCTCAAACGTGGAAATAAGTGTGGGCTTGCGCCTGCCAGTATTCGAACTCGAGATGTCTGCCTCTGAGACTATGTTAAGCTACTATATGTTGAACAGTTGCACCCAAAAGTTTAAGCTGACGGGAAAGGGTAGGTAATTCACTTATACATTCCAACAATATTACTATTAAAAAATGACATCTTAAAAGGGGAGCCCTAAAATCTTACAACACAAGGTAGCTTAAAAGTAGGGAGTTGTTCATTGAACCTGTGGAGATTACAACCTGAATCAAGGGTAACTCAAAGCATACATAGTTCCAGTAATCAACTAACTTGTGATCTTCAGGTTCCACTTCTCTTGCCCTTCCAGCACAAAAGATTGCATAAGCATCAGCTGCATACCTTAAATAAACCAGATTTAAAATTATTAAATGAGGTTAGAAACACCACCCCAATAATGCTCCCATACAACATAAGAGTACATGGCTATCCAAAGTCACTTACTTGCCAACACCATAAAGCTCGGTAATGTATGTCCATTCTTTTTCAACATAATCCTTAGAGCATCTCTGGATTCTTTTTGTTCTTAGTTTGTGCAATCCCAAAGGTTTCAGATACTTGGTCATTTTTGCAGAATCAGCACGACATGCCGTTTGAGGATCAGGATATTGTTCGAAAAATCCCTTAACTTTCTTCCTGACCTGCATCAGTAAATAAAGGGCACTTCATCCTTGAACTTAAGGTTGAATGTCACCGAAGGGACAGCTAACAGGTCATAGCCTTGGTAATAAAATAAGTGCAAATGTGAATGTGAATGTTAAATACCTAAATAAATCAATATTATAACAAAAAACACACTAGATGACTATTTTGATAAGGTAGCAACAGCCAGCAAGGAATAAACAGACTTGAAAAGAACAAGATCAAGGCAAAATTCCTAGCTGAATCAATATTACATATAAACAAGAAACATAAATCGATGTAATACATCCTCTAAAATTTGGTAGTCCATAAAACCCTTATACATATGCAGTATGTGTCATGCGTAAATTATCGCATGCATTTCAATGTCCAAGGTTGTTTAATGCTGAAAAGTAATACCGGGCGCCCATATACAATCAACCGTTTTCTATTAATAAAAAAAGTAGGCAGGCAAAACAATAATTAAGGTCAAACGTCAGTCATAGCAACATAGTCCCTTTCTTCTTGGTAGTCGTGAAAATTATTATCAGCGAATCATGTGGTTTGGTATGAGTTTAACTAACAGTTCTGTTATGTAAAATTGAAGAGGGTAGCATGGAAAGGCAAATAATTGAACTGCTCACCTGATTTCCATGTGCTCTGTTAAGTAGCATGCAGATTACAATGACCTTCCAGGGGTCAGAAGAGTACTTCTCCTGCAGTAGCTTATAGGGGGAACGCGGTGGGGGTACCAGCTGATCCAGCGGCACCCGTCGGTACTTGTCTGACCGCTTCTCAGCAGCTGTAAGCACCGGTTTCGGTTTCTTCTGCTTCTTATCATTCGTCTTCTTCTCAAGCTTCCCACTATCTTTTGCCTGCATCACTTCTTGTGAAAGGAAGGCTGACGCATTCAGGATTTGTGTATTGGCAGCTTTAGATGTTCCATTGGCAGCGAGCTGTGAGGGCTCAAATGTTAAGAAGCCTCCAGGAAGGGATCTGGCTGGACGATCAGGGGGTTTATGGAAGGGTGGAGAATTGTGGTTCCGCTGGCGATCAGATTCATAGCAGAATTGGTGAAAAAACGCCCATAAAGGAGATGAACAACTGGAGTTCTTCTCAATGGAATTGGTACTGGGGTTGGCAGCTATCGCGTCGACACCCAAAAAGCCTTCAGGTAGTGGTTGCTGCTTCCTCGCTTCAATTCTCATCCTGATAATCTCACGGTTGCTCGGCATGTGAGTGCTGCTCCTGACAGCCACATTCTCACACTTGGGGCCTTTAGCAGCTTTTTTCCTTCCTTGAGGATGGACATCAAATAGCAATGGCGACTGGCTCGACTGCTTCTGCTCCTTCACCCGCATCCGTTTCCTCTTCCTCTGCTCCGGCGCCACCACATTCGCAGTCTTGTCTTCTACAAAGATTGGGGCCCCAGGAACAGCGGACTGCCACGGAGACGCATGTTCCTCCCCGTGCTTACATACCTTTTGCTTCTTCCCCTCATTCCCCCCCGCTTCATCGATCGGCTCCAACGACCAAGCCGCCGCCGCCTGATTCTCCTCGCACTTCCTTCCTCTAACAGCCGGATCCACCTCCGAGGATAGGGTTTCGGGAGGGAGTAGTCCCACAGACCCGAGCTTGGGCTCCGGGACCACCGGAGGAGCGGGAGATGGCGACGGAACCATCGGGACCTCCAGTTGCTCCTTCTGCCGGGAGCAACCGGCGCGGGGATCTATTCGGCGACCGGCGGCGGGCAGGCGAAGCGATTGAAAGTGGGTGGCAGTCGAAACGCAGCCGCTACGTTGGACCAGATAAACCGCGCTATGACTATCTCCAACAGTCTACCCAAAAAGAACTTTAAACCTATTTTAGACATAAAGTAAAAAATTATTCTCAAACAGATATCCCATACATCTAGCCCATCTTAGACTGGCTGTCATCTGCAGTCCAAAGATAGGCGGTGGACATCAGACTCCCTATCGGTTGCAATCAGTTTTTTTCTTCCGAATCGTTTTCTTCTTCGTCGATCCGCCTATAGCTGTCAACGAGCCGAGCTCGAGCCAGCTTGCCCTCCGAGGCTCGAGCTTGTTAAGAATTCGAGTTGAACTCGAGCCGAGCCTGAAATCCGGTCGATCTTGCAGTCAAGCTCGAACTCGGCTCGATAAGTCTCATTTAAATAGTTATGCTCGGTTTAAGCTAGTAAAAGCTCGAGTTCAAGCTCGGGAAGCTCGTTTAAACAGTAAAAATTAATAATAATCAAGAAAAAATATTAATAAATAATATTTATAAAATGAAATTTATCTAAACGAGCCTTATCGAGCTTAACGAGCTCGAGCTCGTCAAGCTCACGAGCTCGAGATGAAGTTCGAGTTCGGCTCGTTTATTTGTCAAGCCGAGCTCGAATCGAGCTTTTAACGAGTCGAACTAGAGTAGCTCACGAGCTTCGAGCTTCATTGACAGCCCTAGATCCGTCTGAGCGCTCTCGTGCTCCCGCTGCAGACGCCCTCCCTCACCGCGTCGTGCTGCTCCTGTCGCCCCTCTCGACCCAACTCCCATCGCCGGTGCTCGCCCCGAGCCACGGCTCCTCCTCCGCCGCCCTCCTCGCTCTGCATCGCATCTGTCGGTGTTTGGATCCGGCAGATCTCCCGATACTACTGTTGGTAGATCAAGGAGTTGTAGTTCGTTAATAGGCGCGTAGAGATTGAAGGTGAATGATAAGTGGACACAGGGATTTACGTGGTTCGGGCCGCCTGAGCGTAATACCCTACTCCACGGGGTGTGTTGGTGTTGTATTGAGCGTGTAAGTCTAGAAGAAGCTCCAGAAGAAGAAGCTCGTCTAGGTCGGGGAGTCCAGAAGATGTCTGGAGAGGTCCCTTGTGTATCGTCAACCAGTCCTTTTATAGTACAAGGACTGGTCATTACACCGTTAGCCTGGCCCGACATGTGGCTCCAGCGGTTACACATGCTTGATACACAATTAATGAGGTTAATTACCCTTAATAGCCCGGTAACGTGCCTTAATAGTGTCGTTACCGGTATTAAGGGTCATCCGATCGTGTGTCATTAATATGGCATTAATGACACTTAATCGGGTCTTGAAGTCTTTGATTGCTCCTTTAAGGTCCGGAGCTGTTGTGGGTCCACCAGCCTGATTGTTGAAGTTGAAGGTCCGGCGGTTCAGCCACGTGGCAGCTCCGGAGCTTACCGTCGTGGACGGATAGGTCTGGTGCTGTTGGACACGTGTCAGTACCGGAGCTTCACTCTGTCTGGGGTTAGGTCCGGGGATGCCATACCGGTATCTAGTCCGGAGCTTTCCCATGTGTGGGCGATAGCTCCGGTCTTATGATACATGTGGCGGCCCTGGGACTAACCATGTCGGGGAAGCAGGTCCGGATACGCCTGACATGCGGGACCTTCGGAGGTCTTCAAATCTAGTAGATGGAGTCTCCTTGTGATCTTTGCAATCCCAAGGGGTATCCGGTACATAGGGTACCGACAGTGGCCCCCTGGGCCCACCTCCGGGAGAGATCTTTTTGATGAAGTCATTCCGCCAGAGGTGGGTCCATTCTTCAGTTTTTGAGCCGTGTCTTCAAGGGTCTTCGGACGTGCCGTTGGCGATAGTTCGCAGTTAAACCACCGCCGCGTGGCATATTCTGGATGCGGCAGGTGAGATCTCAGTGTGCGGATCTCACGCAATTGAAGGTCGCCGGTTCCCGATACGAAAATCATATCGGTTCCGCGCGCCCTGTCAGGCCGCCGCCTTCGGGTTTCCCGCCTTTCATGATGACAACCGTTTGCCTGGGGTAAGGACCTCGACTTGATCGTCGGGGTGGCCTCGGGCCCCCTTTTCATTGGCAGGGTGAAGTTTTTGACTGGTATCATCGGCTCCTCTGCGGTTTCCATCCAAGCGTCGCGGGGGCTTACTTAAGAAGGAAAGCACGCACCGTTTGGGGGTTCTTTACGCCTTTCATTCGAACTTGCGCTCAAACCCTCCAAACTTTCGCTTGTTTTCCATCTCTTGCTTCCGTTCGAGAAGGAACACGCCGGCGACATGTTGTACTTCTCCGCGTACGCCATGGTGGGGCTGATCCCACCTTTCTCCTCTTTCTTCTTGATGCTGCTAGACTTCTATGGTCTGCAGCTGTACCACCTTGGCCCCCACTCCATTCTCCTGGTGTCGATCTTTGTCCACTTCTGCGAGATGTGGGTGGGCATTCCCCCCTGCATTGAGCTCTTCCGCACCTTCTTCACTGTCCACACTACGAGCAGGAGTGACGAGTACCTTGGCTTCTACTATTTTGTGAAGCGTAAGAAGTGCCCGTACAAGTACTTGCGGTCGTTCCCTTCTGGGAAATGGGACGATTGGAAGAAGGATTGGATTGTCATTAGGGTGGAGGAGCACGAGAAGCTGGAGTTGCCGGAAGGCCTCCCCAACATCGACACTGCAGTTTGGAGTGAAGCTCCGGTGTTGTCGAACGCCTTCAACCCTGCTCTGACCAGGATCCGCCTGTGCGTGGAAGGAGGGGTGACTCCTCAGGCGGTGTTTTGCAACTTCTTGACCAACAGGTGGGCTTCACTGAAGAAGAGGGAGAAGCTTGCTTGGACCCTCAACAGTTGTTGGATGATGATCGGATCGAGACCGGTTTGAAGTCCAACATGGAGGGTGCAACTTTGGAGTTCCACCTCAAGAAGTTCCAGCACGGTATCGACGTCGAGAGTGACGACTTGGCTCCGCCGAGAGCTTTCCTCCCTCTGAACATGGAGGCAGAGTTCAGCAGGGAGCTCCGGTGGATGATGTCGGTACTTGACGACCTTGGTGTCGTTGAGAGGCATTCGACCACCGGGTTGGCGATCTCCGGAGCTCCTGAAGGCGGCTCCGTTCCCGCCCCAAAGCCAAGACGAAGTCGTAGGCAAGCGCAAGGAGTTGGCCGAGCCCTCGAGCCGTAAGAGGAAGTTGAAGCATGCCAATGGAAGGTCCGTCAGGCCTGCTTCTTCCGCGGCGGCTCCTTCTCCCCGGAGGGGGGGGGGGGGGTCTTCAACGGCGGCATCTACTCCAGCAGTGGCATCTTCCCGGGGTGCTAGCTCCGGCCATGTGACTCCGGCACCAGGGCCAGCTGAGGGCTCTGGGTCCGGAGGTCCTTCCTGGTCGAGGGGGCCTCGACCAAGGCAACGCCGGTAGCAGCAAAAAGCTTGTAAGACCTATGTGTGCTGAATACATTGGTTTGTAATGAATACACTTGGATTTGATGATAAAAGTTTTGAATATCACCAAAACACCTTTTTATCAAGGTCCGACTCTAGCTCTGAGCTACAGCAAGGTCCGACGGTAGGTCCGGCTTGGTTTGGGTAGCTCCGGTTACGTTCGATGCTAGGTCCGACTAGCTTTGGTCAGCTCCGGTGAAGTTTTGTCTTTAGCTCCGGCATGTCTTTGATAGCTCCAACATGTTTTTGCTAAGCTCCGAGTTGATTTTTCTAGCTCCGGCTTTTGGGTTTACTAGTTCCGACTAGTTCTGGTTAGCTCCAGCGCTAGGTCCTGCTAGTTTTGTAAGCTCCGGCGGGAGCTTGGTTGTACTAGTTTTGATAAGCTCTGGCGCTAGGTTCTACTAGCTTTTGTTATCTCCGGCTCAAGGTCCGGGTTGCTCTGGTAAGGTCCGGAACTTGACCGAAGTGCTTCTTTTTTTCGTTTGCAATGTTTCGTACTTGCTTTACATTGTTGGAAAGTTTGCTTAGTATTCATTTGCTAAGTTTTTGGTGCGTTTTGGATGATATGGATGATATTGTGTTACTGTGGTTTTGCAACATGCTTATGTGAGGTGCTCATATAAGGTGTTGTGTTCGGAACTAACTTGAGTCAAGTCGAGGACTTGAGCTCGTATGGATTGGTTGTTTATTCATGTGCAGGTGTTGCTTGAGTTCAAGACATGGCTGGTGACGGGATCCATTGGACTAGTCTCAGGGAGGAGATGAGGTTCCAACAACCAAATTCAGGAGGAATTGTGGTTGAGCTGATCAGGAGGTTGCGCAACATGATTGAATCAAGAACAATGCATATGAAGGTATCATGGACGTCATTGGAAGATGTTTGCACGTGTGCAAGGAGTGCATGGACGTGGATACATGGTTTCGAGGCGTGATGAAGAGATGTAGACGTAAAGAATTGGTCGGAAAGGTCCAACCAACTAGGTTATGGACTCAGGTTGCGGCTGAGTCGGGTTTGACTCAAATATGGAAAGATTTGAGTTGGTTATGATAGGATTTCATGTGGGTCACGAATTTGAGTTGTTTAGGAATGTGGGATACGTTCCTAAGGTGTTTGGAAGTCTTAAGATTGCTTCTATCTGCGTATAGAAGAATCTTGAGCAGTTATGGAAAGTTACGAATCGTGATCTGAGTAGGATTGGAGTCCTAGTTGATATTGGGTTGGCCTAAGGACTGGTTATATAAGCAAGGGAGCCCAGAGCTCGTGGTGCATGACTTTGGGGCTGTTCCTCTTGTGTTCTATTGAATAAAGTTCATAGTTTGAAGGAACTTTGGTTCCTTGTTCGTCTGACTTGTTCCAGACAAGTTTTACTCGTCGAGTTTCTGCACAGCACTACCTTTCGTTGGTGGTTTTATAATAACTCGAGTTTTACAGACCCAATTGACGTGATTCTTTTTTAGTTGTCTTCACAACTTGATTATATATCATATATCAAAATTTCACGGTCATTGTATTTGTGGTCTATGATCTACACGAGTTTCTTTGCAGCATTCCAGAACTGTTTTTTTCTCGGGTAGGGCAGATTGACCTTGTTTGATCTTTTGATCATAGCTTGAGTTTTTCTCGTCGGATTTGAGTGATTGTTTTTGTATTGTCTTCGTGACTTGATTCTCTCTGATATCCATCACTTTTGTCATGATGAAACACATTTAGATTAGTCTCACACACGATTTCTTTAAGAGATCGCTTTTCTGCCGAAGGGGTTGGGGTTTAATTGTTTCCGCTGCGTAAGATTTTAAATCTACCATTCACCCCCCTCTGGTAGCTTTTCACGTGCTCTTCGATACTACAATTGGTATCAGAGCCACGGTGCTCTAATCTTTAAGATTTGCACGTGTTTTTGACTAATCATTATGGAGAAGTACTCCGCCAAACCTTGTGTGTTTGCTGGTATTGATTTTCAGGTTTGGAAGGCACGCATGGAGGCTTTCATCCAGGCACAAGACTTTGCAATATGGGAGAAGGTATACAAGCCTTACGAAGTGCCATCAAACGATCAAGTTACAGCTACAAATCCGAGAGATGTCGACAACAACAACAAGGTTCGGAACTTGATCATACAAGGATTAACACAAAGCGACTTCGACCGTGTTGCACACCTCCGATCTGCATACGATGTGTGGAAAGCACTTTGTGACTACCACTAAGGATCCAACACGATCAAGGAGGTAAGGCAAGACATGTTCAAGAAAGAATACATGCGCTTCGAGATGCAACCCGGTGAGTCAATTGATGATCTCTTTGCTCGCTTTAATAAAATTCTCAGCAACTTGCTAGCGTCAATGTTAATTTTTCAGATGCTGAAAATGCTAGGCAATTGTTAAGTGCATTAGACATGTCAATTTGGGAGATGAAAGTTACATCTATTTGTGAATCTACTGTCATGAGTACACTTACTTTAGATGTGCTATATTCCAAACTAAAAACTCATGAAATTGATATAATATCACGTAAGAACCCCAACAAGTCTATTGCTTTTGTTTCTCAACGTGATATGCCTAGCTCCGGCCAATCTTCGTATTGTAGTGCACTTGCTTTGTTGTCCTCTCTAACCCTTGAACAGATTGAGGAGTTTCTAGAGGAGGAGTTAGCACTTCTCTCTACGAGGTTCTCAAAAGCATTGCAAAATGTGAAAACTAGAAGGAGAGGAAGCTCCGAACCTCAACAATGCTTCGAATGTGGTAAGACAGGACATTTTCATTCAGATTGCCCTAACCTTTCAAGTCCTACTTCCCGGGATGAAAAGAAAACAAGAACAAAGCACTCCTCTGCAAAAGATACGAAGAAAAAGAAGGGTACCATAGGACGCAAGATGATTAACAGCTTCATCACCGCACTTCAAGAACTTAGTTCAAGTGATGTAGACTTTGAAAGTGATGAAGATGATGACGATCTGGCCAACTTATGCTTCATGGCGGGCAAAACAAGATCAAGATCAAGTCAGGAGGATGCAGAACACAACAGTGAAGATGATGAGGTATGTTCTACCTGTAATGAAATGTGTGATGCTATTTTTCGTGCAACTATTATTGTCAAGAAAAAGGACAAAAATCTTAGGGATAATGCTGCTAAAATTGAATCACTAGAATCTAAAATTAACCGTTTAAAAACTTTGATTCCTAGTGATGATGCATGTCCCTCATGTGACTTAATCTATGAACAATTGTCCACATTAAGAAGTGCACACTCCTCCACTCTAGATAGACTTGATGAAGAAATTGAAAAGAACAGAGAGCTTGCTGCACTTAATGATAAAAACTTGAAAGATGCTAGCTGTTCTACAATTGATTTGCATTGTTCTACTTGTGATGATCTTGATAAGAAACTACAGGATGCTATGAATGAAATTTCTATATTGAACAATGCTTTACGTTCTCATGAAGTTAAATTTTGTTCAAATTGCAAACTAAAAGGAAAAACTTCATGTGAAAATTGCCTTGATCTGTCCAATAAACTTGATGACATGCATAGGACATTAGATCTGTTTTGTAATGGGAATAAGAACCTAAACTTGCTGCTGAATTCTTCCAAGTCATGCAATGATAAAACTGGTTTAGGTTTTGACTATCATGCTCATGCTAAGGCACATCCACCTAAAATTGTAAAGTCATTAGGAAGTGGTTTGATTCAAACAGTTCCTAAACAAAAAGGAGTGGTTTTCAAATCTGCAGGAGTGTTGCCTCATTCGGTTTCAAATAAAAATATTGCTTGCTCATCTAGACATGAACACAAAGTTAAATTTCATTGTACCTTCTGTGGTAGAGATGTTCATGTCATAGATTTTTGTTATAGACTAGCTAAACGACAGAAAAGGGAAATAATAGTTGCTAGATCTCATAACTTTCATGCAAAATTTGCTGCACACATTGAACCGAATGTACAACCTGCTGTTTTGAGTCAAAAACATTCAAAGTTTACCTCCGGACCTTCTGTTTTTGTCTCCGGAGCTACTGATTTTTGTGCTACACAAGTAACACCTTATAGGTCAGTAGTTAAGAATAAAAAATCTCAAACTTTGACTCATAAACCTGCTGTTTTGTCTCAGCTTTCGCGTATTTTTCCTGCTGCACGTCGCATGACTCAGTACTGGATTCCTAAATGCCTTTTGACTAACCCCAGTATTGAGTCATCGACGTATTGTGCTTCTATGTAGGTTACACGTTTGAGGAAGGAGAACATTTGGATTGTGGATTCAGGTTGCTCAAGCCACATGACCGGTAACAAAGATTGGTTCTCCTCCCTCTCTTTTGTGTCACGTGTAGAGAATGTTACTTTTGCCGATAATTCTTCAACTCCTATAATTGCTAAGGGTTCGGTTAGAGTAAATGATCACTACACTTTGAAGGATGTGGCACTTGTCAAAAATTTGAAATACAACTTGCTTTCTGTTGCACAATTGCTAGATGAAAATCTAGAAAATATTTTCAATAAAAACTGCAGCAAGGTTGTAGGTTCAAATAGTGAGCTTATTTTTAACGTGTCTCGGTTTGGAAGAGTTTTTAAAGCTGATTTTGATATGTCTTCCTCTAAGCATAGGTGTCTAGTTGCTAATGATTCAAATGACTTATATTTTTGGAATCGTAGACTTGGTCACGTAGGCTTTGATCACCTAACGCGTGTTAGTGCTCTTGATCGCATACATGGGCTGCCTAAGCTTAAAGGGGACAAAGAAATTGTGTGCTCTTCTTGTAGACATGCTAAGATGGTTGCAAGTTCACTTACTCCTCTCACAATGATCATTACAACTGAACCATGTCAACTTTTGCATCTTGACACCGTAGGACCTTCACGTGTTCAATCCTTCGGAGGTAAATGGTATGTTCTTGTTATTATTGATAATTATTCTAGATACTCTTGGGTTTACTTTATGGCGTCTAAGAATGAAGCTTTTAGTCACCTTAGGACTTTATTTCTTAGATTATCAATTGATCACCCATGATTTTTAAAGGCAATTAGAAGTGATAACGGAACTGAATTTAAAAATCAATCTTTTGATCACTTTTGTGCTGAAAATGGAATAGATCATCAACTTTCTTCCCCATATGTACCTCAACAAAACGGTGTTGTAGAAAGAAAGAACATAACCTTAGTTGAGATGGCTAGGACTATGCTTGATGAATATCAAACTCCTAGGAAATTTTGGGCTGATGCGTTAGCAACCGCTTGTTATGTCTCAAATCGTGTTTTCTTGCGTGCTAAGCTAGGTAAAACACCATATGAGCTCCGGTTTGGACATAGGCCTAGTGTTACACACTTTCGGGTCTTTGGTTGCAAATGCTTTGTTAAGAAACATGGTAATCTTGATAAATTTGAACCTAGATACTTTGATGGCATGTTTCTTGGTTATCCATCTCATACTAGAGGCTAACGTGTGCTTTTACTTGACACTAACAAAATTGTGGAGACTTGTGAAGTGTCTTTTGATGAAGCTAGCCCAGGTACTAGCTCCGGTGTTGCAGGACCATATCCGTATCCTCAGGGGGAGGGTATTTTCGAAGATGAAGAAGAGTCGGTGATACTGCCTAGCAGTTCTGAAGTTGACACGTGTCCAGCTCCGGACATTGAACAAGCTCCGGCTATCATCTATGCTGATTCAAATCATCCTCAAGCCACAAGCTCATCGATTTGTGATGAATATGAAGAAGAAGAAGCTTGTGAGACATTTGTTCCCCTACAGTTTTACAAAGATCATCCCCCACAACAGATGATTGGAAGCTTGCACGAACGAGTCACACGGTCCAGGTTTTGCGATCCAAACTCTTATGATCATTCTGCTTTTGTTGCTTCTTTTGAACCCAAAGATATATCACACGCACTCACTAATGAATCTTGGATTATTGCCATGCAAGAAGAGTTAGAAAATTTTGAAAGAAATAATGTTTGGAAACTTGTACCTCCACCTCAAGGTCACACTTTAATTGGAACTAAATGGGTATATAAAAATAAACAAAGTGAGGATGGGGTTGTGATTAGGAATAAGGCTAGGTTGGTTGCTCAAGGTTTCACTCAAGTTGAAGGTCTAGATTTTGATGAAACTTTTGCTCCTGTCACTAGATTAGAAGCCATAAGAATTTTGTTAGCTTTTGCAGCATATAAAGGTTTTAAGCTATATCAAATGGATGTTAAAAGTGCTTTTCTTAATGGCTACATAGATGATGAGGTTTATGTCAAACAACCACCGGGTTTTGAAAATCTAGATTTTCCTAATCATGTTTACAAACTGTTCAAAGCCTTATACGGTCTCAAACAAGCCCCTAGAGTGTGGTATGATAGGTTAAAAACATCCTTACTTGAAAAGGGGTTTACCATGGGCAAGGTTGATAAAACTCTTTTTGTGCTTAAACATGGCAATGACTCATTATTCGTTCAAGTGTATGTGGATGATATTATCTTTGGTTGTGCTTCTCATGATCTTGTGTCCAAGTTTTCAGTAATGATGAGTTCTGAATTTGAAATGAGTATGATGGGTGAACTCACTTACTTTTTGGGGCTGCAAATCAAGCAAACCAAGGAGGGTACCTTTGTGCATCAAACGAAGTATACCAAAGACCTCCTAAGGCGCTTCAACATGGACAAAAGCAAGTTGAAAGCATCTAGGCCCCCATGAGGTATGGTTTCGGTGATTAATGACAACCATTGGATTTTACTAATGAATTTGTGGATGCAAGGTCTCCCATATCCCTCAATCAAACGAAATTTATATGAACATCACTATCAACTACTAATCATTGGAGACCCATATACAATCACTTTATGAGAACAAATCAATGATATGAAGATAAGAAGTAAAAGCTCTTATGTCAAAGTCATTCAACCACAATTGATGACACTTAATGCTTGACAATCATCAGAAGTACATTTCCAACAAAAGTCTAAGAGGTCAATCGAGCAAAGTTCAAAAGAATCACTTAGAAACAACTCGAAGCAAACAAAATCAACTCACCGGATCAACCGATGTTTCCAGAGAACAACACGTCGGTCGAGTTGGTTCAGTTGAAAAAGAAGACCTCAGAACAAAGCACTCACTGGATCATCCGATGTTAAGGGCTTATCTATACCGGTCCATCAGTACAGTTTGCAATCTCCTTGGACCAAGTGTAGCACCGGCTCATCCGATGTACAAAAATATACACATCGGTCAATCACTCCAGTAAGCATCAAGTTTGAGCCAATTCTGGAGGAAGGGCCACCGGATCATCCGATGAGAAGACAAGTGCAACATCGGTCCAACAACGGTCATATCTGACACAATGACATCAGATAAAGTGAACTTGACCGATGATAACTAAAGGGGAGACATCGAATCATCCGGTGTTCGCAGAAAAGTTCTGTCAGCCTACTTTTCCAACAACTATTTCATGGAGGCTGGCTATAAATACCCCCTAAACCTGTCAAATCGACAAGTCTTGATCACCAGACATAATCAACACATCCACAAGCATTCAAGACAAAGAGCCATCACTTCTACATCATTCAGATCACTTACACACCAAGAGATAGGCTAGAACTAGCTAGAGAGAGAGTTTGTGTGCCTCCATTCTTGGTGAGTGGAATCTCTAGGGTAGTGAGAGCCTTAAGGGAGTATCCCTTGGTGTTTGTAACTGAGAGAGACTTCCGGAGCTTGTCAAGAGGATTGTGGAAGCCCGGAGGATCGAAGTTGTACAAGGCTTGAGCTCCACCTTACCGAGGTTGGCAAACGGAGAAGAATAGTGAAGATCCCTAGTCTCGGTGACTTGGGTGTGGCTATACCCTTTGGTGGGTGCCACAACGTGGATGTAGGAAGATCTTGACGATCTTGCCGAACCACGGGATAAATCCTCGTGTCTCCTCGGGAGTTTGCATCCTCTTCCTCTCCCTTACGTTTATGCATTTTATATACCGCGAAGTTGCTATTTATGCATAGATCGTTTGCGTAGGGAATTGGGATTTTAGGAATTAAGTTTTATTGCTTAGATTTTTGAAAAGAAGCCCAATTCACCCCCCCCCTCTTGGGCATTCGATCCTTACAATTGGTATCAGAGCAAGGTTGCTCATAGGATCATTCTAGCTTCACCGCTAGAGAGCTAAAATGGCCAAGGTTGGGGGTTCGGTTCCTATCTTCGAGGGCAAGAACTTTGCCTATTGGAAAGCACGCATGCACACTTATCTAGAGGCTATTGCTCCCTAAGTATGGGATGCTAAAGCTAGGAATGCAATCTATGAATGTATTAGTCAAGATGTGTTTGCTAGGATTGCTAGCAAAGAAAAAGCTTGTGAAATTTGGGCTTGCTTAATAGAGATTCATGAGGGTTCTTCTCGAGTCAAGGAACTTAAATATCACATGCTTAAAGCAAAATATTATGAATTTAAGATGTTACCTCATGAAAATGTCAATGAGATGTTCTCTCGCTTGAATGTACTTATTGAAAAAATTAATGCTCTTGACATTGCTTCTCTTGGCAAGGGGCTCATCAACCGCAAGATCCTCATGCTCCTTCCCAAGCCAAAGTACAACATCATCAACTCCATGCTTCAAAAGGAGTCTCTTGACCACATTGAAGTTTCGGAGCTCATTGGAGAAATTCACGCTCATGAGATGAGTGTACTTGGAATGATGGAGAAATCATCTTCAAAAACAATTGCTCTAAAGGCCTCCACCAAGAAAACAAGCCTCAAGAAGAAGAAGGTGGTTGAGCCTAGCTCAAGTGAAGAAGAGCAAGCATCAAGTGAATATGATGATGATGAGCTTGCATTGATGATGAGAAAGTTCTCACGCTTGAACTCCAAGATTCCTAAGAAGGGATACACATTTGATCCCAAGAAGAAAGCGTTTCTACCAAGAAGAGATGATCACAAGACTTGCTACAATTGTGGTGATCAAGGCCACATCTCCTATGATTGTCCAAAACTGGACAAAAGAAGAGAGAACCACAAGAGCAAGCATCGCAAGCTTGAAGAAAGTGATGATGATGAAGAAGAGGCCAAACCCAAACCAAGATCATTTGGGAAGAAGAAACATGACAAGGGAAAGAAGGCAAGACTCTTCCCAAAGAAGAGAAATGGCCCACAAAAGGTGTTCATGTGTGAGGCAAATGAATGGTCACCGACGAAGAAACAAGTGATGAAGAGAGTGAAGTGGAAGAAGAAAGTTTGGCCGGCCTCGCCATTGCCAACAATGATGACTCACCTCTTCATCCACCGCCCATGTGTCATGGCGAAAGGTAACACCAAGGTATGTGACAACTCTAGTGATGATGAGCTTTCCCCCGATGATTTAACTTCTTTGATAAATGAATATCATGCTATCATTAATAGGGAAAAGAGTAAGGTTAAAGCTCTTGAAGAAACTCGTGCTAGACTTGAGAGTGCTAACCTCGATTTGCTTGACAAGTATGAAAGCATACTTAAAGAGCATGACACGCTCAAATCCCATGTCAAGCAAATTGAGGAAGATAAGGCTAAAATCAAGTTAGATAATCATGAGCTTAACTTAGCACACCAAACACTCTTGGAAGAGCACAACAAGCTAATACAAGAACATCAAACACTTAACCTTGCTCATGACATGCTTGATCAAGAGTTGAAAACTCTTAATGATAGGATATCCATTACTTCTCATGTCACTAATGCCTTGAACAAGTCTTTGCCTTTGAAAGCAAATGCTAGGGAGAAGAACTTGTTGGAAGAAATTGAAAGTCCCCGCACTGGTGTGGCTAGACTTTCAAAAGGGGAAGTCAAACACAAGGAAATACTCTTCCAACAAGCAAAGGCCTTCAACAAGAGAGGACTTGGGTCCTTCCCGGTGCCTAACAAAGGAAAGGTGCCCTCACCAGAGCTTAGAACAAGCTTCATCAAGGAAGTTGGTTCTTATTGCCAACATTGTGAGGTCACCGGTCACCACACAAGGGAGTGTCCTCTTCCTAACCGACCTTCTCCAAAATTGCCCATTAATTATAAATCTACTTTCAATGATCGTTATTATCTCTTGAGTAAAGTAGATGGAAAGGTGAAGGCTAGGTTCATTGGGAAAGACATGAAGGGCATGAAGGGGAAGCTCCCCAAGCAACTTTGGGTCCCAAAGACACTTGTATCACACATACAAGGACCTAAGTTGGCTTGGGTGCCTAAAGTTAAAAATTGAATGCATGTGTGTAGGTGAACTACAAAGCCGGAGGAAAGCATTGGGTACTCGATAGCGGGTGCACCCAACATATGACCGGCAATGATGGTATGTTCACCACCATAGAAAACCCCGGCAATCATGAACAAGTCACCTTTGGTGATAACTCTAAGGGAAAGGTAATTGGGTTAGGTAAAATTGCTATTTAAAATGACTTATCTATTTCTAATGTTTTGTACGTTAAGTCACTTAGTTTTAATTTACTTTCTATTGCAGAACTATGCGATCTTGGACTAACATGCACATTTAGCAAAAATGATGTTGTTGTGAGTAGTGAAACAAGCCAAGACATAGTCTTCAAAGGATTTCGGCATGGACACCTCTACCTAGTAGACTTCTCCAACAAGAATGCTAGCTTGACCACTTGTCTCTTCACTAAGACAAGCTTGGGTTGGCTATGGCACCGACGCATAGCGCACATAGGGATGAGCAAACTCAAGAAGTCATTCAAGCTTGGGATGGTGACTTGCGTGAAGGATGTTACATTTGAGAAGAACAAGCTTTGTAGCGCTTGTCAAGCCGGGAAGCAAGTTGCTTCACACCACCCAATGAAGACAATGGTGTCAAACTCCAAGCCACTTGAACTACTCCACATGGACCTCTTTGGACCGTCCACATATCAAAGCCTTGGTGGTAACCTCTATTGTCTTGTTATAGTTGATGACTACTCTCGCTATGCATGGACGTTATTTCTAGGTGACAAGATTGAAACTCCGGAAGTGTTCAAGACCTTCGCCAACCGCGCTCAAAGGGAATTTCAACTTCCTATCATCAAGGTCTGGAGTGACAACGTCACCGAATTCAAGAACTACAACATTGGGGAGTGGTGTGACCGTGAAGGCGTGAAGCATGAGTTTTCGTCCACTTACACACCTCAACAAAACGGTGTCGTTGAGAGGAAGAACAAGACTCTCATCACTCTTGCACGAGCAATGCTTGATGACTACGACACGTCGGAGAAGTTTTGGGCCGAAGCAATCAACACGGCGTGCCATGCCGCAAATAGGGTCTACCTACATCGACTACTTCAAAAGACCCCGTACGAGCTTCTCATTGGGAGAAAGCCCAACATCTCCTACTTTCGAGTCTTTGGATGCAAGTGCTACATCTACCGCAAGAAAAGGCTCGGTAAGTTTGAAAGAAGATGTGATGTTGGTATATTCCTTGGTTATGCATCAAACTCAAAAGCATATCGAGTATTCAACCAAACCTCCGGTTTAGTTGAGGAAAGTTGTGATGTTGAGTTTTATGAGACTAATGGCTCCCAAGAGGAGAGTTTTGGTCATGATGAAATAGATGATGAGCCTCTACGAGAAGCCATAAAGAACATGACCATTGGAGACATCAAGCCTGAAGTTGAGGAGAGCCATGATCAAGGGGGAGCTTCAAGTTCCAACAACAACACCTCTATGGCGCCTCAAGTTGACGAAGAAGAGAAGGATGATCCATTGCCGACTCAAGACTCACAAGCCCAACAACATCAAGAAGAAGAAGAAGTCCATGATCAAGTCCAACCACAAGAGGAGCAACACGCATCACCATCGCCAAGTGCTTCGCAACCACTTATGAGGCATGGACGCATCTCCAAGGTGCATCCGATGGACCAAATCATCGGAAATCCGTCAAGGGGTGTAAGTACACGTTCTCGCCATTTCGCTTTATTTTGTGAGCACTACTCGTTTGTTTCATGTGTAGAACCCACTCACATTGAGGAAGCACTCCAAGACCCAAATTGGGTGATGGCCATGCAAGAAGAACTCAACAACTTCATCCGCAATGAAGTTTGGGTGTTGGAGGAGCGACCCAAGGACAAGAATGTCATCGAAACAAAGTGGGTGGACCACAACAAACAACACGAGAATGGCGTTGTGGTCCGCAACAAGGCAAGACTTGTGGCCAAAGGGTTCTCGCAAGTTGAAGGACTAGACTTTGGGGAGACATTTGCTCCGGTCGCCCGGCTAGAAGCCATCTGTATACTTCTTGCCTTTGCATCACATCACAATATTAGACTTTATCAAATGGATGTGAAAAGTGCCTTTCTTAATGGTTACATTAAAGAGCTTGTTTATGTTGAACAACCTCCCGGGTTTGAAGATCCGAGGAATCCTAATCATGTGTATAGGTTGCACAAGGCGCTCTACGGACTCAAGCAAGCACCTAGGGCGTGGTATGAACGACTACGGGATTTCCTTATCATGCAAGGATTCAAGATCGGGAGGGTGGACACTACACTCTTCACCAAAGACATCAACGGAGATTTGTTCATTTGTCAAATTTATGTTGATGATATTATTTTTGGTTCAACTAACAAAGCTTTTAGCCATGAGTTTGGCAAAATTATGTCTAGGGAATTCGAGATGTCAATGATTGGAGAGCTCAACTTCTTCCTTGGATTTCAAATCAAGCAACTTCAAGAGGGGACCTTCATCTATCAAGAGAAGTACACCAAGGACCTCTTGAAGAAATTTGAGATGGGAGATTGTAGCTCAAGAAGCACTCCAATGGCAACAAATTGTCATCTCGACGCGGATAAGGATGGTAAACCTATTGACCAATCTAACTACCGTTCTATGATTGGTTCATTGCTTTATCTTACCGCATCTAGGCCCAATATCATGTTTAGTGTATGCTTGTGTGCTCGCTTTCAAGCGGCACCTAAAGAATCGCATAGGAAGGCGGTCTTTAGGATACTTAGGTATCTTAAGCATACCCCTAGTGTGGGCTTGTGGTACCCTAAAGGTGCAAAATTCCACCTCGTGGGATACTCGGATTCGGACTTTGCCGGATGCCGCGTGGATCGCAAGAGTACCTCCGGTGGGTGCCACTTGCTTGGGCGTTCCCTAGTATCTTGGTCTAGCAAGAAGCAAAATTTTGTCGCCTTGTCCACGGCGGAAGCGAAATATATAGCGGCCGGTGCATGTTGTGACCAAATTCTTTATATGAAGCAAACCCTTTTGGACTTTGGTATTAAACTTGGTTGTGTGCCTCTCCTTTGTGACAATGAAAGTGCGGTTAAGATAGCTAAAAACCCCGTTCAACACTCCCGCACTAAGCACATTGATATTCACCATCATTTCTTGAGGGACCATGAAGCTAAGGGAGACATCTCATTGCGAGGTGTTAGGTCCGAAGAACAATTGGCGGATATCTTCACTAAACCACTTGATGAGAAAACTTTTTCTAGGCTAAGAGGTGAGTTAAATGTGCTAGATGCAACAAACGTCATGTAAGAATGCACTTCATATAGGTCTTGCCTAACTCTCAAAGGATAGGGGTGAGCAAGGGTTAGCTTGGGATGGAGGTTCTTTTGGGTTGTCCCAAGGCTTGGAGAGTGGCTCTCCCTGAAGAAGCCTTTGAAAGGTTCAAATTTGGCAATATAGATTTATTTTATGCCTTGCATGATGCCTGCCATATAGACTTGTAATTTCTTGCATTATAAAATGTTTGGCATTGCATACGGTAGATTGTCACAAAGGGGAACCCACCTCATAAGAAAGAGACTTGTTTGAAATGCAATATCTCAACTCATATGAGGTGGAAAGAACAAAATGTTAGGTGCGTTAATGCCTAGAGGAACATGCTCTAAAGAGATAGAAGTCTTCATACTCTACTTCACAAAGCATGGGCCTTACATTTTATTTGGATGATTTCCTCCTATTTTTCTCGATGTTCCATTTGCTTTAAGGCCTAGCCAAGTTATTGGCATATTAGTATTTTTGAGGGGTAAGGGGTTGCCCAAAAAGTCCAAAGACATGTGTTTCTCATTGTTTGTTTGTTTGGTCAAAGGACATATATGGGATGTTGTTGTTTAGTAGTAATCGGATTATCCGATGCTTAGGTCAGACCATCATCAGATTAGTTGATGTTCAAAAGCCAAGAGTCAGTTCAGTCAAGTGTGACAAATCAACCGATGAGTTCATTCTGAAAAACATCGGTCGATCCGATGTTCACACTATTGGAACTGTGCTGAAATCCACCGATGCTATTCCCTTCAACATCGGTCCATCCGGTGTCAACGACACCTTTTTGAATACCCTTACTGTGTCATTCGACCGATGCTTCTAACGTATAACGTCGGTCCATCCGGTGTTAAATTTTCGGCTAGGGTTTGGGACCCACTATTTAAACGGCTCTTCACCTCCCATTTTCTCTCTCCCCGATCCCGACTTCACCTCCGCCGCCGCTCCTCTCACCCTCCGCCGCCGACACCCTCCGGCCACCGTCCGCAGCAGCGCCACCGCCATCCACAGCAGAGCCGCCGCCGCCACTCTCCTCCACCACAGCCGCCGCCGCCGCTTCCCCCAGTGCTGTCGCTGCCTCTCTCCACCACTGACGCCGCCCCACGCACAACCGCACCATCGTCGTGGTGCCTCCCTCAACGGCCGCCGTCTCGTCGCCGTTAGGGTTTCCGGCCGCGTCGATCGTCGTGCCGTGCGCTTGACGTCGTTGCACCTCATCGCAATGGCTCGTGACAAGAAGAACAAGGGCCAGGCCATTGCGGATCCGGCCGTAAAGAAGCAGAAGCTCTCGAAGGAGGAGAAGAAGGCGTTGATGGTCGCTCGCGCCGTCGAGGAGCGAGAGCGTGGCCGAGGAGGATCATTGAGGATCCGCGAGGATCGCCCGAGGCAGCCTCCTGTGATCGATGAGTCTGAGGCAGAAGAAGAGCCGGAAGTGCCACTCGTTCGCCGGCGATCAGCCAGGACCCGTGGGGGTCATCCCGCGGCAGCACCACGTCCGAGACCGACTACTGCCGATCGTCGTGAGGATAGGGAGGCCCAGAGAGCCATCTACGAGATGGACACCAACGTCCGTGTTGGTGAAGGTGTCCGGTTGACTGATTACCGGAAGATGAAGGCCAAGCAGCTAAGAAGACTCAGATGGAGTGTTCTGCTTGAGGAGTGGTACTCGCAGCCCAAAGAGGCTCTTGTGGATAGTTGTTTCTGGACTGTGACACAGGCGTCTCTATACGAGACCTATAGACGCCGAGGCCACAAGCTCTTCCATCACAACTTCTTGGACAGGGATCAGCTTGCCCTGGCAGCAGAGACGGAGATTCGCCCCTTCTTTGCGAGGTACAGAGGGCTTGTGGAGCTGGTGTCCTCAAGAGGAGTGCCTACATGGAGGATTGGGTTCGCGTATTCTACGCCACCCTCTACGTCTCTGAGGGCCGCAGGTCTATAGACTTCATGTTCATGGGCCAGTACTTTCACTTGACGAGGCAGACGCTGGCACAGCTGCTAGGAGTGGACCTGAACGACACTTGCGTGCATGAGAGGGTATATGGTCAGGCAGACCCGTAGAGGAGGCCGCTCACTGGAGGAGTGGCACCACCACTGGAGGAGATCCGCTCTCTGTTTGGACCAACCTTCTCTCCAGACCAGCCGAGGGTACCGGCACTACTGACTCCTGGTGCGTGCACAGTGCATCTTGCCTTGCGCCGCACACTCTTGCCGAGGTCAGGATACTTAGAGGGGTTCACCAGCCTGCAGCAGACCCTCCTGTTCTACATCATGAACGGGATGGAGTTTGATATTGTGGACGTCCTCATATGCGAGATGGAGGATGTGATCACCGATGGAGTGGGCATGATGAGGCAGCTTGTGTACGGATACTGGATAAGCTACCTGCTCTCCATGATGGTTCCTGAAGAGTCTGTCGTGCATGACCGTCTCACTGACGAGAGTGTCACACGGTTTAGCCACTACCGTGCTCCAGCTCCTAGAGACTGCCGCCTTGGCCGTCTAGTCGAGCGTCAGGTTCGTGCTCGTGTATCTGAGGAGGACTGGTCGGATCTGGAGAAGGAAGATGAGAGGTTGGCCGAGGCAGAGGCTCAGGGTGAGGACCTGCAGCATATATGGTCCGAGAGCGACACTGATGACAGCGTTGAGGAGTACTTTCCACCTCCTCCCTCACCCAGGCAGCACGACGCGGAGGCCGGAGGCTCTACAGTGCCACCCCCTACTCCACCTCCCGTCACAGAGGCACAGGTCTCTCAGCCGTCTGAGCTCACTTCACTCCTGCAGCAGATGGTTGAGCAGCAGCGCTTGGACCAGCTTGCAGCTGAGCAGGCCCGAGCTGAGCAGGCAGCACGTCTTCCTGAGCTCCAATAGCAGCAGGAGGAGATGCAACGCCAGATCGCCCGTGAGAGGAGAGAGGACACTGACCGGCTGACTGGGCTGATCGACCAGATGCACCAGCGCTCCCTCGACCAGCAGCAGCAGGCACAGCAGGCGATGATGGGCATTCTGGGGTTGATCACGAACCTCTACACCCAGACCGGGATTGCTCTGCTGTCACAGCTGCTAGGCGTTGCTCCACCACCACCCGTCCTTGCTCCAGCTGCAGCTCCGGTGCCGACCACGCCGATCCCGTCGATCAGCATGTCTCCACTGCTGGCTCCAGGTGCACCGATCCACTCTCCACTGACGACTATGACGCTGTTCCAGCAGACGCCGGCATCCGTCGTCAGTGCCCCCTTGCCAGCAGCTACTACTCAGCAGGCACTGACGACGGCTCCTACGGCTCCGACAGCTCCTTCCACCTCTACTCCAGGCAGCAGCGCCGACGACAGCACCCCCGACGGTGACCAGTTCGTCATCGCGCCTAGTACTCAGGATCCTTAGGCACTCGGATCCCTTTTTGGTGTCTTGATGCCAAAGGGGGAGAAGAGTTAGAGGAGAGTTAGGGGGAGGATATCTTAGTCTCAGGGGGAGTGTCCTAGCCTTAGGGGGAGTTTACCTATATCATATTTTGTAATTCGATGTTTTTGCTACTCATTTGGTGTTTATTGAGTACTCTTAAGTTATTAATCGATTGAGCTTATTTGGTGTCTATCTATATCTTATGATCACTTATTCACTTGAGTTATTCCTAGATTGAGCTTTCAAATTCATTACTATCAAGTGTGATAATCTTGTATTCATTGCATATCCTCTTAAGTTTCGTACTATCAAATTCATTACTATTGTGCTTTAATTTTTGTGTTGTCATCAATCACCAAAAAGGGGGAGATTGAAAGCATCTAGGCCCCCATGAGGTATGGTTTCAGTGATTAATGACAACCATTGGATTTTACTAATGAATTTGTGGATGCAAGGTCCCCCATATCACTCATCAAATGAAATTTATATGAACATCAATATCAACTACTAATCATTGGAGACCCATATACAATCACTTTATGAGCTCAAATCAATGATATGAAGATAAGAAGTAAAAGCTCTTATGTCAAAATCATTCAACCACAATTGATGACACTTAATGCTTGACAATCATCAGAAGTACATTTCCAACAAAAGTCTAAGAGGTCAATCGAGCAAAGTTCAAAAGAATCACTTAGAAACAACTCGAAGCAAACAAAATCAACTCACCGGATCAACCGATGTTTCCAGAGAACAACACGTCGGTCGAGTTGGTTCAGCTAAAGAAGAAGACCTCAGAACAAAGAACTCACCGGATCATCCGATGTTAAGGGCTTATCTACATTGGTCCATCAGTACAGTTTGCAATCTCCTTGGACCAAGTGTAGCACCGGCTCATCCGATGTACAGAAATATACACATCGGTCAATCACTCCAGTAAGCATCAAGTTTGAGCCAATTCTGGAGGAAGGGCCACCGAATCATCCGATGAGAAGACAAGTGCAACATCGGTCCAACAACGGTCATATCTGACACAATGACGTCAGCTAAAGTGAACTTGACCGATGATAATTAAATGGGAGACATCAGATCATCTGATGTTCGCAGAAAAGTTCTGTCAGCCTACTTTTCCAACGGCTATTTCATGGAGGCTGGCTATAAATACCCCCTAAACCTGTAAAATCGACCAGTCTTGATCACTAGACATAATCAACACATCCACAAGCATTCAAGACAAAGAGCCATCACTTCTACATCGTTTAGATCACTTACACACCAAGAGATAGGCTAGAACTAGCTAGACAGAGAGAGCTTGTGTGCTTCCATTCTTGGTGAGTGGAATCTCTAAGGTAGTGAGAGCCTTAAGGGAGTGTCCCTTGGTGTTTGTAACTGAGAGAGACTTCCGGATCTTGCCAAGAGGATTGTGGAAGCCCGGAGGATCTAAGTTGTACAAGGCTTGATCTCCACCTTGCCGAGGTTGGCAATCGGAGAAGAATAGTGAAGATCCCTAGTCTCGATGACTTGGGTGTGGCTATACCCTTTGGTGGGTGCCACAATGTGGATGTAGGAAGATCTTGACGATCTTGCCGAACCACGGGATAAATCCTCGTCTCTCCTTGGGAGTTTGCATCCTCTTCCTCTCCCTTACGTTTATGCATTTTATATACCGTGAAGTTGCTATTTATGCATAGATCGTTTGCGTAGGGAATTGGGCTTTTAGGAATTAAGTTTTATTGCTTAGATTTTTGAAAAGAAGCCCAATTCACCCCCTCTCTTGGGCATTTGATCCTTACACAAGCCTCTTCGGACACCAATGGGAACAACAACAACACTTGAACTTGATGAATATGGTGAACCCGTGGATCAAAAAGAATATAGAAGCATGATCGGATCACTTTTGTACCTCACGGCATCAAGACCAGACATACAATTCAACGTATGTCTTTGTGCACGGTTTCAAGCCTCCCCACGTGCTTCACATCGTCAAGCCATCAAAAGGATTCTGAGGTACTTACATGGAACTCAAGAATTTGGCATTTTTCTTCCTTCTTCCTCAACTGTTACTTTGAAAGCTTTTTCGAATGCTGATTTTGGGGGTTGTAGGATTGATATGAAAAGTACTTCCGGTGCTTGTCGCTTTCTTGGTAATTCTCTTGTTGCTTGGTCCTCTAGAAAACAAAATTCAGTTGCACAATCCACAGCCGAATCTGAATATGTAGCTGCTGCTAGTGCTTGCTCACAAATTCTTTGGATTGTTCAAACACTTAAGGACTATGGGGTTGATCTAGATAGTGTTCCACTATTCTGTGATAACACTAGTGCCATTTACATTGCTAAAAACCCCGTGCAACATTCTAGAACTAAGCACATTGATATTAGGTATCACTTTCTCAGAGATAATGTTGAAAAAGGAAACATTGTGCTTCACCATGTAGATACCGAACAACAATTGGCTGACATTTTTACAAAACCTTTGGATTTCACTCGTTTTTGTTACATTCGTAGTGAAATAGGGGTTATGCATCCTCATGGCTTAAATTGAGGGAGAGTTTTTGAAACTTGGGAAATCTATATGTGAATCTGAAATTAAAATAATATGAGCATAGTATTTCATACATATATGACTTTGTGATTCCTTTTACATGCAGAAAGTTCTTACTACATTACTTGTGTTATACATTTTGTAGTTTTTGCCATGTCTAGTAATTGGAATAATTACTTACACTAAATCTGGTCATGGTCAAACTTTCTTGCTGTTTTGAACTTGTTGCATGCTCACAAATGCTTTTAATCATAAAGAATTAATCAAGTAATCAACTGACATGTTGAGTTTTTATGAACAAATATAAATTGAGAAAAGATCAAGAGAATATGCATGCATCACACTTCTTTTTCTGAGATGGCTTATCATTGCACTTAGATATGAACTTGGAAGAAGTTGTGTATGACTAAAACCATGTCCTTAAGCTTCTGATTGTCAAATGACATAGGCTTGGCTTGGTTGGTTAGAATAAGGCAGATGCGCATATAATCTCTTGCAAATATCATATGATCTAAATTTATGCTTTGAAAAATAATAAAATGCAGAAACTATTGTCATGCTTTCAGGTTTTGAAATAGTTAAGTTTGTGAGATCATGATTTGCTTAAATTAAAAATTACATTTGATCTCTAGCATGGCTTACACTACTTTATGTATTTCATTGATGTGATAATGTAAGGTACTTGATAGTATGACTTGGATGAGCTTTGTTTATATGTATATGTTATAATATGCTCATAACAACTAAAGAGGGAGAGATAATTTGTTTATATGCTCATGACTTGCTGAATACATTGTCAAAGGGGGAGAGATAAGCATGGAGAATATGTGCATAAGGTGAGATAATAAAGGGGGAGATATAATATGGGATAATTTTTCTTCTCATTTTACTTTTGATTTACAAAGGGGGAGAAATTGCCTTCAAAACTTTTATGTGAATAAGCCAATGTTCGGATTTTAAATGGTGTTGCCAATGCATTCATCAAGGGGGAGATTGTAAGACCTATGTGTGCTGAATACATTGGTTTGTACACTTGGCTTTGATGATTAAAGTTTTGAATATCACCAAAACACCTTTTTATCAAGGTCCGACTCTAGCTCTGAGCTACAGCAAGGTCCAACGGTAGGTCCAGCTTGGTTTGGGTAGCTCCGGTTACGTTCGATGCTAGGTCCGACTAGCTTTGGTCAGCTCCGGTGAAGTTTTGTCTTTAGCTCCGGCATGTCTTTGATAGCTCCGACATGTTTTTGCTAAGCTCCGAGTTGATTTTTCTAGCTCTGGCTTTTGGGTTTACTAGTTCTGACTAGTTCTGGTTAGCTCCGGCGCTAGGTCCTGCTAGTTTTGTAAGCTCCGGCGGGAGCTTGGTTGTACTATTTTTGGTAAGCTCCGGCGCTAGGTTCTACTAGCTTTTGTTAGCTTCGGCTCAAGGTCCGGGTTGCTCTGGCAAGGTCCGGAACTTGACCGAAGTGCTTCTGTTTTTCATTTGCAATGTTTCGTACTTGCTTTACATTGTTGGAAAGTTTGCTTAGTATTCATTTGCTAAGTTTTTGGTGCGTTTTGGATGATATGGATGATATTGTGTTACTGTGGTTTTGCAACATGCTTATGTGAGGTGCTCACATAAGGTGTTGTGTTCGGAACTAACTTGAGTCAAGTCGAGGACTTGGGCTCGTATGGATTGGTTGTTTATTCATGTGTAGGTGTTGCTTGATTTCAAGACATGGCTGGTGACAGGATCCATTGGACTAGTCTCAGGGAGGAGATGAGGTTCCAACAACCAAATTCAGGAGGAATTGTGGTTGAGCTGATCAGGAGGTTGCACAGCATGATTGAATCAAGAACAATGCATATGAAGGTATCATGGACGTCATTGGAAGATGTTTGCACGTGTGCAAGGAGTGCATGGACGTGGCTACATGGTTCCGAGGCGTGATGAAGAGATGTGGACGTAAAGAATTGGTCGAAAAGGTCCAACCGACTAGGTTATGGACTCAGGCTGCGGCTGAGTCGGGTTTGACTCAAATATGGAAAGATTTGAGTTGGTTATGATAGGATTTCGTGTGAGTCACGAATTTGAGTTGTTTAGGAATGTGGGATACGTTCCTAAGGTGTTTGGAAGTCTTAAGATTGCTTCTATCTGCGTATGGAAGAATCTTGAGCTGTTATGGAAAGTTACGATTCGTGATCTGAGTAGGATTGGAGTCCTAGTTGATATTGGGTTGGCCTAAGGGCTGGTTATATAAGCAAGGGAGCCCAGAGCTCGTGGTGCACGACTTTGGGGCTGTTCCTCTTGTGTTCTATTGAATAAATTTCATAGTTTGAAGGAACTTTGGTGCCTTGTTCGTCCGACTTGTTCCAGACAAGTTTTACTCGTCGAGTTTCTGGACAGCACTACCTTTCGTCGGTGGTTTTATCATAACTCGAGTTTTACAGACCCAATTGACGTGATTCTTTTTGGGTTGTCTTCACAACTTGATTATATATCATATATCAAAATTTCACGGTCATTGGATTTGTGGTCTATGATCTACATGAGTTTCTTTGCAGCATTCCAGAACTGTTTTTTTCTCGGGTAGGGCAGATTGACCTTGTTTGATCTTTTGATCATAGCTTGAGTTTTTCTCGATGGATTTGAGTGATTGTTTTGGTGTTGTCTTCGTGACTTGATTCTCTCTGATATCCATCACTTTTGTCATGATGAAACACATTTAGATTAGTCTCACACACGATTTCTTTAAGAGATTGCTTTTCTGCCGAAGGGGTTAGGGTTTAATTGTTTCTGCTGCGTAAGATTTTTAAATCTACCATTCACCCCCCCTGGTAGCTTTTCACGTGCTCTTTGATCCTACAAAGCTTCGGGGGACCTTCCGGGACTACCACGCCAGTGGCGGTTGGGGTCAGTCCGGAGCGTCCGGAAAAGAGGTTCCGTGCTAACTGGTGTGGAAGCCTTCCGAGGTAATTTTTATTTTTTACCTCAGCCAGTTGTTTTATTGTTATGTCTGTATTTTGAGTTTCTTCATCATTCATCCGCAGTGTGCCTAAGAAAAGGGCTGAAGCTCCGGTCCCTGCGTCAACAGTTGAGGCTATGCAGGCTGAAGCTCCGGCTCCAATTCCAGCGTCGCCCCAAGAGGTGGCTGAGGCTGCAGCACCCCGACACTGACTGTCGTGGTCTTGGACCTCGACTCATACCCAGAAGCTCCCGTGGTAGCACCGGACCATGGGAATGAAGATGTACCAGCGGCACCAGCCCCGGAGGTTGAAGCTCCGGGCTTGGATGCTGAGATGGTGGACGCTCCGGCCACAGAGCCGGAGGTAGCTGCGATTTTGGCCCTAGAGCTGGATGATGTTGAAGCCCCGACAGTCGAGCCGGCGGTTGATGAGGTCTCGACGGTAGAGCCGGGTGTTGATGAAGCTCCGTCACTTGAGCCGGTCGTCGAAGCTCCGGCAGTAGAGCCGATCGCTGCAGAAATTCCGGCTGTAGAGCCGGTTGTCGAAGAGGTTCTGGTGTCCGAGCCAGTTGCTGCGGAGGTGTCGGTGCCTGAGCCCATGATGCTCGAAGCGCCAGCACCTGAGCCATTGGCGGATGAGGCGCCTGCGTCGGAGCCGGAAGTAGCTTCTGCTCCGACCGAACCTTCAACACATGCTCCAGAAGTGGTGATCTCGGAGGTGCCCGCTGCTGAGCCAGGGTGCCAAGATGAAGCTGCTGGCCCCCCGCCTGAGGGGTCAGTTGTTGATGACCTGGTGGCGGGACCTTCGGAGCCAAGTCCGGAGGTCGGAACTTCTGCTGCAGGACCTTCCTCGTTGGCGGCCGAGGCTATCCTGGAGGACGGCTGTCGGTACCCTAAAAACCATACACCCCCTGAGGTTGCAAAGATCTCAAGGGAAGGACATCTACTCAAATTAAAAACCCTCGGGGGCCCACCCGTCAGACATAACCGGACCTGCTTCTCCAACATGGTTAACCCCTAGGTTGCCACGTGTACTATCAGACCGGAGTTATTACCCGCAAGGGTGAAGCTCCGGGCTAGCTACTGAAACGGCACCTCCGGACTTAACCCCTGACCGAGAGAAGCTCCGGACCTGACACGTGCCAGGCCGCCCCGGAGCTTCCCGCTTCCCACAAGCAAGCTCCGGAGTCGCCACGTGTCCATACGTCGGAGCTGGCCGCTTTAAACCTCCGAGAGACATTGTAACGGCTCCGGATCTTCAAAGGACAACCGCAGACTTCAAGACCCGATTAATTATCATTAATTCCACGTTAATGATACTTAATCGGACGATCTTAACACCTGTAACGGCACTGTCGGAGCCGTTACAGGGCTATTAACAACAATTAATTTCGTGTATCAATACTAGTAACCGCCAGGGCCACATGTCAGGCCAGGCTGACTTGTAACGGTTTGTCCTTGTACTATAAAAGGACAAACCGACGATACACGGGGAGAGCTCTCGAACGCTCTGAAGTTCACAAGTTAATACAACACACACACACCCGTGGAGTAGGGTATTACGCTCAGGCGGCCCGAACCACGTAAACCACTGTGTCACTCGTGTCCAATCGCGTTTCACCTTCTTGAGTCTCCGCGCGCCCAAACCGAACCACAAACTCCTTCAACACTTTCGTAGTGTCAGGGGATCTGCCGACTCCAACAGTCGACAGTTGGCGCGCCAGGTAGGGGGGCGCCTGAGATCTTCAAGAATGGTGAATTCTGCGGCTGGATCATCCAACGGGCAACCTGCTGCTCAGGCTGTCGGAGGCAATCCCTCCAACATGCAGCCACCGGCAGGAGCCTCTGCACCAGCAGGAGTCATACTCCCACCACCACCATCTTCTCCGGCAAGACGTGCCGAGCAACATGATGGTGCACCGGCGTCACATTCTGCGCCGGCAAGTCATGACAACCCAGAACACGCGCTCCATGCAGTGCGTGCTCTCCTCCAGCGACCACCACCTCCGGATGCATCTCAAGGTGCCATGGAGCAATGGAGAGCTGATGTTGAGCATTTGGTCGCAGCAGCGGCCGAACGCCTCAACAACCAGGGTCCACCTCCTTCAGGGCGGGCCCTGTCGCAGCGACGAACGTTGTCTGGAAGACTTGGTCCACATGTCTCCAACAACCGGAGACGAGCTGCGTCACAGCAAGTGACGTCGTTGCCCTCTGGGGCACGACGTGCCCATACCGCATCTCGGCTTTCGACACACGACCTCCGGGCGGAGCTTGATCGCCGATACCGCCAACAGGATGGCCGTGTCCACATCGAGCGAGCTCGAGAAAGACGAGATGCTCAAGACCTTTCTACTCTGGAAGGAGTAGGAGGAGGCTGTTCCGCCCTAGCCATGCATCTACGCATGGTTAGATGGCCACAAAAGTTCCGGCCACATTTGCCGGAAAAATTCGACGGGACTGTCAATCCCGTAGAATTTCTGCAGATATACTCCACTGCGATCTTAGCAGCTGGAGGAAACGAGGCTGTAATGGCCAACTATTTTCCAGTGGCCTTAACTGGGACCGCCAGGTCCTGGTTTATGAGCCTTCCACCCAACTCTATTGACAGTTGGGAGGAGCTGTGCCGTCAGTTCACTGCCAACTTCGGGAGTTCATACACCCGACCGGGCACTGAACTAGACCTTTTTGCGGTCGTGCAAAAAGGAGGAGAATCTTTGCGGTCATTCATCCAGAGGTTCTCTCAGGTACGTAACACAATCCCTTCTATCTCAAGCGCTTCTGTCATTGTGGCATTCAGACAGGGTGTGCGAGACAAGAAGATGTTGGAGAAGCTGGCGATCAAAGAGATCACCAGCGTCACAGAGCTCTTCAGCTTGGCAGACAAATGTGCTAGAGCTGCGGAGGGCCGTGAAATGCACTCCAAACCAGCCCTGGAGGATCATAAAAAATCCTCCAAAGAAGAAGCCGCTACCTCCGGGAGTGGCAAGAAGAAAAAGAAGACCAACGGCAAGAAGAAGCCGTCGGCCGACACATCCAACGTTGCAGCCACTGCAACTCCTGGTGGCCGGGGGCCACGCCCCGAGAAGCGACCTCGACCGTCTTCTGAAGACGGTGGCAAATCCAAGATGTGGTGCCCCATTCACAAAACGGGCAGCCACAGACTGGAGGACTGCCGGGAGGTCCAAAACCTTGTCGAGCGCTACAGCAAGCGCCGGGAAGGGTCTCCTTTCCGACAGAGGGAGGGGAAACAGAAGGTTGACGAAGCTCCGGCTGAAGAGGAGTTAGGGTTTCAGGACCCCAAAAAGGTCCTGAAAGCCGTCTACACGCGACGATGACTCCGACGTCTCCGACAACGAGCGTCGAAAAACCATGAACACCATCTTTGGTGGATCATGGGACATCACTTCTCGTCGTGTCATCAAGACTATGCGACGGGATATGGCTGTTGTAGCTCCTACAGTTAGACCGGAGCCACATCGAAAGTGGATGGATACACCCATCACTTTTGATGCTTCGGACTGTCCTCAAAGCATGGTCGGAGCTGGCCAATTACCCTTGATGGTATCTCCCACCATCAACAACATCCAGCTCCATCATGTCCTGGTAGACGGAGGTTCGGGGCTTAACCTCATCAGCTTCGAAGCTTTCACTAAGCTTCAGCTCCGACCTTCGGACCTCCAGCCCTCTCGACCTTTCTCCGGAGTAGGTCCGGGGGCCATCACTCCACTCGGAGCTATTACTCTCCCCGTTACCTTTGGGACCCGGGAGAAGTATCGCACCGAGAAGTTGGTCTTCGACGTCGCTCAGATCAACTTACCATTCAACACCATCTTGGGTAGACCTGCCTTGTACAAATTCATGGCAGCTGCTCATTATGGATACCTGGTGTTGAAAATGCCAACACCAGTAGGCGTTCTCCGGATCCGCGGAGATCGCACTGCCGGAGTAACTGCTCTGGAAGAACTCCACGCACTCACCACAGCGCAAGAGGAGGACTCCAGACAGAAGCAAGCTCCACAACCTCCGAGCATTCGGCAACGAGGCTTGACCTCTGCATCCCGTGTGCAGCCAAGCGGCGACACCGACATTCCCGTCAAAGTCGTCCAAATTGGTTCCGATGCCGCTCAAACCACCCGTATATCAGGAGGTTTGAATGACAAATAGGAACTCGCGCTCATCACTTTCCTCCGGGCTAACATTGACGTGTTTGCTTGGCAACCGTCACAAATGCCTGGGATCCCCAGGGAAGTGATTGAGCACAATCTGAAGATTTACCCCGACGCTCGGCCTGTGCATCAGAAACCTCGGAAGCAATCTGTAGAGCGACAGAACTTCATCCGACAAGAAGTGAAGAAGTTGCTTGAAGCCGGATTCATCCGAGAAGTTTACCATCCAAAATGGCTGGCAAACCCAGTCGTTGTGCCCAAGGCCGGCGGGAAACTTCGGATGTGCATCGACTACACCACACTGAATAAGGCATGTCCAAAAGATCCATTCCCACTACCTAGAATAGATCAGATAGTGGATTCCACCTCCGGGTGTGAATTACTGCGTTTTCTAGACGCATATTCTGGATATCATCAAATCAGGATGTCTAGGGAAGATGAAGAACATACTTCATTCATCACAGTGGATGGATTGTATTGTTACACAGCCATGCCTTTTGGTCTCAAGAATGCAGCTTCAACTTTTGTACGAGCTATGTACAAAACTTTCGAAGAACTCATCAGAGACATAGTGGAAGTGTACGTCGATGACATCGTGGTCAAAGTCAAGAACAAGGAGTCCCTCTTGGACACCTTGCAGGCTGTCTTCGATAAGCTGCGGGCCACCCGCACGAAGCTAAACCCAGACAAGTGCGTCTTCGGGGTTAGTTCCGGAAAGCTTCTTGGTTTCCTGGTAAGTCACCGGGGCATAGAGGCTAATCCAGCGAAGATAAAAGCCATTGAAGACATGCGGCCACCAACCCGCATCAAAGACGTCCAAAAATTAACCGGATGTCTAGCAGCCCTCAGCCGGTTCATTTCAAGACTGGCGGAAAGGGCACTTCCCTTCTTCAAGTTACTGAGGAAGTCCGGACCATTCCAATGGTCTGAAGAAGCAGAGAAGGCATTCCAGGAGCTGAAACAGTTCCTCACCACCCTACCAGTCTTGGTAGCTCCGAACCCTGGTGAGCCTTTATTGCTTTACATTTCAGCAGCTGACGAAGTCGTCAGTATGGTTCTGGTTGCGGAGAGACCGGAACTACCCAATACTCAGGAATCCAGACTCCTTCGGGAGGGTCCGGAGGTTCCTGAAAGCGGGTCTGGGTCCCAGCTCCCAGACTTGAACCCACAAGAAGCCACTTCAGAGGACCCGGATCCTTCCGAGAGGATCCAGGTCATTCCTGAAGAAGCTCCGGGTTCCTCCACCCAGAACCCGGAGGTCCCCGAAGAGAGTCTGGACCCCTCCGAGAGGGTCCGGATCAATGAAGAGGAAGCACCGGACCCCTCCGGGAGGGTCCGGACCATTCAACGCCCAGTATACTTCATCAGTGAAGTGTTACATGATGCCAAGACTCGATACCTAGAGGTGCATAAACTGCTCTATGCAGTTCTTATTGCCTCAAGGAAGCTTCGACATTATTTCCAAGCTCACAAAGTCTCAGTGGTGACTTCATATCCACTTCGAGCGATCCTGCATAATCCCAATTCAACTGGGAATATTGCAAAGTGGGCAGCGGAACTGGCTGAATTCGACCTCGAATTCATTCCAAGACAAGCAATCAAGAGTCAAGCATTGGCATATTTCATGGCAGAATGGACTCCCTCTCCATTAAACCCTAGGGGCCCCAGCGAGCAGAAGACGGAACCTCAAGTTCCAGCCTTCACTAAGCCTCACTGGACCCTTTACTTCGACGGCTCCATGCAGAAGCAGGGAGCCGGAGCTGGAATCCTTCTCCTCGCACCAACCGGGGAGAAGGTGAAATACATGGTACACCTTGACTTCAAGGCAACCAACAACATGGCGGAGTACGAAGCACTCATCTATGGATTAAAGGTGGCACTTTCATATGGTGTCAAGCAATTGCTGGTCAAAGGAGATTCACAACTCGTCATCAAGCAGGTGAAGGGTGAATGCTCCTGCAATAATCTCCAGCTGGCTGCTTACCTCCTTGAAGTCCAGAGGCTTCAGAAGGACTTCGAAGTCCTAGACCCTCACCATGTTCAGCGTGCTCACAACGCTGAAGCTGACGAGCTCTCGACCAAGGCGTCAACCGGAGCTCCGGCTCCTGACGGAACCTTTGTCCGGAGGTTGTCAAAACCCACAGTTCAGCCTGCCGAACTGAACGAAGGGGGCGAGATCAGCATCCCGAAGCTGACGGTCCCGATGGCCCTGTTACCATGGCAGCCATCAAGGGTCGTAGGTGCTGCCGGAAGCTCCGAGCAACCCAGCACGCAAGACCCAAATGCTCAAGTCAGTTCCGATGCATGGATCTCGGAGATCCGGAACTACTTGAAAGACAACATCCTTCCTGACGATGATGTGTCCGCTGACCGGGTAGTCAGATTGGCTAAAAGATACATGTTGGTAGAAGGGGATCTCTACCGACGCGGTGCCAACGGCATCCTAATGCGGTGCATCACAAGGGAAGAAGGCTGCGAGCTCCTCGCAGAAATCCATGGAGGTGAGTGTGGGAACCACGCATCTTCCCGCACGCTGGTCGGAAAAGCCTTTCGGCACGGCTTCTACTGGCCTACAGCGCTCCAGGATGCTACTGAGCTAGTGAAGAAATGCAAAGCATGCCAATTTCATGCAAAGCAAATTCATACACCTGCTCAGTCCTTACAAATGATACCTCCTACATGGCCTTTCGCTGTGTGGGGGATGGACATCTTGGGACCCTTCCCAAGAGCCGTCGGAGGTTACAAGTTCCTGTACGTCGCCATCGACAAGTTCACCAAGTGGTCGGAAGCTACTCCTGTTGTGACGATCAACAAACAATCTGCAATCAATTTTCTACAATCTATCGTGAGCAGATTCGGAGTCCCAAATAAGATCATCACTGATAATGGGACTCAATTCACAAGCTCCGCATTTCAAGGATATTGCGAAGACCTCGGCATACAAGTTTGCTACGCTTCCGTAGCTCATCCTGCCAGCAATGGACAAGCCGAGAGAGCAAACGCAGAGATCCTTAAAGGACTCAAAACACGCACTTATGAGCGTTTGAAAAAGCACGGAGCCAATTGGATCGAAGAGCTTCCGCCCACTCTATGGGCCAACAGGACTTCTCCAAGTCGGGCAACCGGAGAAACACCCTTCTTCCTGGTGTACGGAGCAGAAGCGATCCTTCCTCCGGAAATCACCTTGGGTTCCCTCCGAGTCCGGAACTTCGACGAAGCCGCGCAGGACCAGCTCCGGCGCGAAGACCTAGACCTCCTTGAGGAGGGAAGGTGCCAAGCAGCTGTTCGGAACGCCCGATACCGCCAAGCTTTACGGCGCTATCACCAGCGGCATGTACACAACCGACAGCTCGAGGAAGGCGATCTGGTGCTACGGAGAATACTATCCAGAGAAGGGCAAAACAAACTTTCTCCCGGCTGGGAAGGGCCCTTCCGAGTGATCAAAGTATCCCGCCCCGGAAGCGTTCGCTTGGCTACCGAGGATGGGACACCTCTCCCAAATCCTTGGAACATCGAGCACCTCCGTAAGTTCTACACTTAATTCCACGGAGGTGAGTCTTAAGTAACTTGAAGTGTATGTTATAGAGTCATTGTACAGATCGGGTAGTTCCTCCGGGAGAGCAGCCGGACCTTTCCTGAAAGGTTTGAAGAGCTCATGCAACACTTGATACAGTCTCCGGACTAGAAGTGTGGCTAACTACCCTGGGTCAAACGAGAAACCAAACACACCTAGCCTGGTTCCGTACCCTAAGAGTGTACTTGTTTCCCCTGTACCCCGGACCTATAATGAAAGACATCTTCATGTGAAATAGACTCCACGTGCATTCATTTTTGCATAGGCTCGACATTTTTATTTTCTCTTTCTTGTCTATAACAGAAACGTGCAATTCTTAAGAAATTCTAGTTTGACCGGTTTACGTACGATTTGAGTCGAATTGTTGGATTTTTTAGATTTAAATATCGTCTGTGGCCAACTCGCCTGAAAGCCGCCAAGCCATTCTAGGGCCGGAGTGCGCTATCGACTTAGCCTGGTCAAGCACCCTAAGTACGCCACTCTACCTACATCCCGGCAGGCCAAAGTAAGGTGGGTCCATGGACAATTGGATCTAAAATAAAAGACAATTCATCCAGTCGTACTAAAAATCGTGTTCAACTTAAAATTCTCTTGAGAACTGTAAGCCGCGACGAAGTTATAGATAAGGAACGAATTTTACTATTTTTCTTGGCTTAAGTGTGCAGGAAAAATGAACCCAAAGTTGAGGGAGAAAAACTGGAGCTCACCAAGCTCCGACTCCCACCAGGGCGTCAACCGTCGGCGTTGACTTAAAGATGGTGAGAAGACCCTATCACTAGAGTTTGTTGCCAGCAAACCAGGCGTGGCAAGGGTCATTGCCGGAGCTACTAAGCTCCGACACCTTGAAGTATTAACTATCGACGCTCAACGTGTTGGTAGAGGCTATTGCCGGAGCTACTAAGCTCCGACGATGGACAATGCCGGAGCCTCTAAGCTCCGACTACTTCAAGGGACCTTCACTATCGAAAACTTCGGACCTAAATTATACGAGTTCGAAGCAAATTCGTCTTCAACAAAACTCAACATCCTTTTGGTACATGTCCACAATCAAATTGTGCACATCTACCAGGGGGCCAAGTGAAGACAAAGATGTTGAAGACAAAAAAATGAAATTCACGAAAAATTGAGGATTTCATTTCATTAGAAGACCAGAGATTACATCTGGAGACAAGGGATTACAAAATTGAGGAAGAAGAGAAGATACAAGTAAAGGCTAAGAGAGATGGTCCTAGACCCTATGGAAGAACTCGGCAACCTTCTGGGCGACCTCCGACACGCTGGCTCGGGTAGCTTCGCCTTCTCCTTCGACGGGGCCTTCAAGCACCGGGTCCAGAGGGAATCGAGGGTTCCGGCTAGTGTAGCACGTCAACACATACTCTGTGACGTTCCTAGCCAGGGATTGCCCCTTGACTTCCAGCTGGTCCGCGATGACGTCGCCCACCTTGGAGAGCTTGCTGCCCGCAGCGCTCAACGCTTGCAACGCAAGGTCCGGCTCCGGCTCCGGATCATCCGGGAGCACGGGGCTGAAACCCATCGGCGCCAGCGCATCGTCGGCCTTGCTCAGGAACTCCCAAATTTGCAGGGAGTCCGTCTTCCTCAGGCCCTTCATCTCTTCCAGGGATCTCCGGGCCGCCGTCAGCTCCGAATTCTCGCGGGAGAGGCGCTCAACTTCTTTGGCGTTCTGCTGGATTTTCGCAGCAACCCGCTTCTCAAGTCTCCCGAGCTCCTCCTCCCGGAGGTGGATCTTATTCCGGCGGTCAACCAGGTCCTTCTCCCTAGCCTCCGCTTTCTTTTCCCGGGCGATAAGGGCACACTCATACTCGTAGAGTTCCTGCCCCCGCACCCAGGTCTTCTCCTCCTCCTCGAGGCAGCGCTCTTCCAATTTTTTAGTGCGCTCCTCGAGACCCTTGTCCGCCAGAGCTGTTTTCTCGGCGAGCTCATCCTCCCGTCGCAAGACGTCATCCCGTAGCTCCAGGAGTTTTCGCTCCTCATCCTCGAGCCGCTTTTCCCTTCCCTCAAGTGCCTCTCGGCGCTTGATGAGTGCGGTGCTGATGGCCTCGAGTTGATCGAACCGAGCGTTGGCCGCGTCGTTAGCAGCCTTAGCTTGGTCATGGAACTCCCGGGATTGAGCGTCGAGGGCGTGAGTCATGCTCTCCCTCTCGTCCAGCAGCTCACCCCAGAGCTCCAGGCGGACCTTCTCCCGCCTGATCCATTCCTTGTCATCCGCAATCCTCGACTGCGCCAGCTTAGTCTCAAAGTGGAGCCGATTACGCCACCTCCTAAGGGTTTGGCGCTCCTCTTCAAGAGCTTTGCTGTCGTGGAAGAAAGCCAGTTGGACCTGACGTAGACTGGAGCAGGCATTGTCGATGGACATCGACAGAGAGATGGGCTCCGGACCTGCTAGGATCTCCTCCGCTGGTTCCAGCGGGTCTTCATTTACAAAAATTGGGTCCCACTCTACGAGAGTGGAACCCCGAGCTTCCAAAGAACTAGGGCACTCCTCCGGGATGGCCTCAGTCGCCACCGAAGAAGGTCCCGCCACCAAGTCTTCGTTTGCCCCCTCAGGCTGGGGGCCAGCGACTTCGTTCAGGCACTCTGGCTCCGCCACGGGTACCATCGACGTCGTCGCCTCCACTGGCTCCGGCCGGGACACTTCTTCTGAGGGAGGCTCAAGCTCCCCCGCCTCTTCGACCACCGGCTCTGTGGCCGCCGCTCCAGCAATCACCGGCTCTGCGGCCGGCGTTTCCACAATCACCGGCCCTGCAGCCGGCGCTCCAATAAATACCGGCTCTGCAACCGGAGTTTCGGAAGTAATCGGCTCAACTGCCGGAACCACTTCAACTTCCGGCTCGCATGCCGGGGCTTCAACTATCTCCGGCTCAACCGCCGGGGCTTCAGCACTTTCCGGCTCCGAAGCCGGGACCGCTACTTCCTCCGACTCAACAGCCGGGGCTTCTACTTCTGCAGCACCAGGACCCGGAGCATCAAACTCCGGAACGGGTGCCGCTGGCGCATCTTCAATCCCGTGGTCCGGCGCTACCACGGGAACTTCTGGAGACGAGTCGAGGTCCATGACCACGACAGCCGGCGCCGGAGCTGTCGCAGCCTCCGCTTGGGGCGGCACCAGAGCTGGAGCAAAAGCCCCCGCAGCCTCAGACACTGTGGCTGAGGGTGGAGCTTCACTCCCCTTCTTGGGAACGCTGCAGATAAAGAACGAAGAAATTGAGCAAACAGATGCTATAATTAAAAGTTAATTGAGGTAAGCAAGAAAAATTACCTTGGGAGGCTCACGCACCAGCTTGCGCGGAACCTCTTTCCCGGACGTTCCGGGCTGGCCACGGTCGGCGTAGGAGCCCCGGGAGGACTCCCAGGACTTGCCGTGGCCGCGGGCGTTTCCCGGGTCGGAGCTCTCCTTGATCGGGAGGAACTCCTGGACCTGGAGGCCCTCACCGCTTCTCGTGCCGGAGTAGCCTGCCCGGAGCTGGCACCTCCGGAGGGATCCACCACGGGGACAGCCGCACTCCGGGAGGATCCCACCGCCGGAACAGTAGCGCTCCGAAAAGACCCCACCACGGGGACAGCCGCCACGGCGGCGGAGGATCTTCCTTCCTGAGGACGGGGAACTGGGGGGGAAGTGGCAAGCCCGACGGACCTTCCGTCAGCATGTCGCAGCTTTCTTTTCCGGCTCTCCGGCTCCTCCGCCAGCTCCTTGCCCTTGCCGATGACCTCAGCTCTTGGCTGAGAGACAGGGGCGGAGCCGCCTTCCGACAACCCGGGGATCGCCAACCGGGCGGTTGATCTTCTCTCGAGGACGCCAAGGTCGTCAAGCGCGGGCATCTTCCGCCGGAGCTCCCTACTGAACTCCACTTCCACGTTCAGGGGGAGGAAAGCCGGCGGCGGAGTCAAGTACTCTCCGTCAACATCGATGCCGTGCTGGAATTTCTTGAGGTGAAACTCCAAGGACTTCCCCACCATGCTGGACTTCAACCCGGTCTCAACCCGGTCCTCGTCCATCACGCTGTTGAGGGCCCAGGCGAGCTTCTCCCTCCTCTTCAGCGGCGCCCACCTGTTGGACAAGAAGTTGCAGAATACCGCCTGGGGAGTCAATCCTCCCTCCACACATTGGCGGATCCTGGTCAGGACGGGGTCGAAAGCTACCGCCAGCACCGGAACTTCGCTCCACACCGACGTGTCAATGCCGGGCAGACCGTCTGGCAACTCCAACCTCTCATGCTCCTCCACCCGGACGACGACCCAATCCTTCTTCCAGTCATCCCACTTCCCGGAAGGGAATGACCGGAGGTACTTGAACGGGCACTTCTTGCGCTTCACAAAGTAGTAGAAGCCCAGGTACTCGTCGCTTCGGTCGGTGGTTTGGACAGTGAAAAAGGTGCGGAAGAGCTCGATGCAGGGAGGGATGCCCACCCACATCTCGCAGAAGTGGACAAAGATGGACACAAGGAGAATGGAGTGAGGGCCAAGGTGGTATAGCTGCAGACCATAGAAGTCCAGCAGCATCAAGAAGAAAGAAGAAAACGGTGGAATCAGCCCCACCATGGCGTACGATGAAAAGTACACCATCTCGCCGGAGTGCTCCTTTTTAAAGGGAAGCTCTCTGCCGGCGCGGACCGAACGGTTGAAGAAGTCCGACGACCACCCCATGAGGGCTCGGACCTTCTTCAGATCGCTCTCCGTCTTCAAACGACTCTCACGCAGACCCAACTCCATCGCAGCACAGCTAGGCAAGAGAAGAGGAGCAAAGCACGAGTTGGGTGTTTGAGCGCAAGAACAGATGGAAAGCGTAAAGAACTCCCGACGGTGCGCTTTCCCTCTTAAGTAAGCCCTCGCAACGCTTGGATGGAAACTGCAGGGGAGTCAAGGATACTACTCAAGAATTCAACCCTGCCAATGACAAGAGGGCCCGGGACCACCCTGACGATCAAGTCGAGGTTCTTACCCAGGCGAACAGTTGTCATCACGAGGCGGGAAACCCAAAGGCGGCGGACTGACAAGGCGCGCGGAACCGATACGGTTTTCGTATCGGGAATCGGCGACCTTCAATTGCGAGAGATCCGCACGTCAAAGATCTTATCTGCCGCCTGAGGTGCGCCACGCGTCGGGACTTAACCGTAAAGCCCCGCCAAAGGCACCTCCGAAGACCCTTGAAGACCCAGTTCAAGAGTCGCAAATGTGGACCCACCTCCGGCGGAATGACCTCACCCCGTTGGCCTTCCCCGGAGGTAGGTCCAGGGGGCCACTGTCGGTACCCTAAAAACCATACACCCCCTGAGGTTGCAAAGATCTCAAGGGAAGGACATCTACTCAAATTAAAAACCCTCGGGGGCCCACCTGTCAGACATAACCGGACCTGCTTCTCCAACATGGTTAACCCCTAGGTTGCCACGTGTACTATCAGACCGGAGTTATTACCCGCAAGGGTGAAGCTCCGGGCTAGCTACTGAAACGGCACCTCCAGACTTAACCCCTGACCGAGAGAAGCTCCGGACCTGACACGTGCCAGGCCGCCCCGGAGCTTCCCGCTTCCCACAAGCAAGCTCCGGAGTCGCCACGTGTCCATACGTCGGAGCTGGCCGCTTTAAACCTCCGAGAGACATTGTAACGTCTCCGGATCTTCAAAGGACAGCCGCAGACTTCAAGACCCGATTAATTATCATTAATTCCACGTTAATGATACTTAATCGGACGATCTTAACACCTGTAACGGCACTGTCAGAGCCGTTACAGGGCTATTAACAACAATTAAATTCGTGTATCAATACTAGTAACCGTCAGGGCCACATGTCGGGCCAGGCTGACTTGTAACGGTTTGTCCTTGTACTATAAAAGGACAAACCGACGATACACGGGGAGAGCTCTCGAACGCTCTGAAGTTCACAAGTTAATACAACACACACACACCCGTGGAGTAGGGTATTACGCTCAGGCGGCCCGAACCACGTAAACCACTGTGTCACTTGTGTCCAATCGCGTTTCACCTTCTTGAGTCTCCGCGCGCCCAAACCGAACCACAAACTCCTTCAACACTTTCGTAGTGTCAGGGGATCTGCCGACTCCAACAGTCGACAACGGCCCTAGTGCCGTGGAAGCTCAGGGGACCGCTCTCGTAGAGTGGGACCCAATTTTTGTCACTGAAGACCCGCTGGAACCAGCGGAGAGGACCCCGGCAGGTCCGGACCCGATCCCACTATCGTTGTCTATTGACAACGCCTGCTCCAGTCTTCGCCAGGTCCAGCTGGCTTTCTACCACGACAGCAAGGCCCTCGATGAGGAGTGCCAAACTCTTAGGAGGTGGCGCAACCGGCTCCATTTCGTGACCAAACTGGCGCAGTCGAGGCTGGCTGGCGACAAGGAGTGGGTGCAGAGGGAGAAGGTCCGCCTAGAGTACTGGGGTAAGTTGTTGGATGAGAGGGAAAGCATGACGCGATCCCTCGACAACCAGTCTCGGGCCATCTACGAGCAGGCCAAAGCTGCTAATAGCGCAGCGGATGATCGCCAGGAGAGGCTCCCCACCATCCACGATAGTCTCGTCAAGCGCTGGGAGGCTCTTGAGGCGCGGGAGAGAAAGCTCGAAGATGAAGAGCAAAAACTCCTGGAGGTGCGGGACAACCTCGTGAAGAGGGAGGAAGAGCTTGTCCAAAAGACAGCTCTGGCTGACAAGAGCCTCGAAGAACGCACCAAGAAATTGGAGGAGCATTGCGAGGAAGAGGAGAAGAAGGCCTCTGAGCGAGGGCACGATCTCTACAAGCAGGAGAATGTCGTCGCCGCCGGGGAGAAGAAAGTGCGGGGCCGAGAGAAGGATCTGGTCAACCGCTGGAATGAGATCCACCTCCGGGAGGAAGAGCTCAGTAAACTCGAAAGGAAGGTTGCTGAAAAGATTCATCAGAATGCCAAAGAGGTGGAGCGTCTTGCTCGGGAGAACTCGGAGCTTACGACGGCCAAAAGATCCTTGGAGGAGATGCAAAGCACAAGGGCTGCAGAATCCCAACAAGTTTGGGACTTCCTGGGGAAAGCCAACGCCGCACTTACGCCAATGGGCTTCAGTCTCGTGCGTCCGGATGATCCGGAGCCGGAGCTGGGGACCAGGCGTTGGAGGCGCTGAGTTCAGCAGGCAACAAGCTCACCAAGATGGGCAATGTCATCGCGGACCAGCTGGAAACTGAGGGACAGTCCCTGGCGAAGAACGTCGCAGAGTTCATGCTGACGTGCTACACCAGTCGGGACCCTCAATTCCCTCTGGACCCGGTGCTTGAAGGCCCCATCGAAGGAGAGGGTGAAGCCGCCCGAGCCAGCGTGTCGAAGGTTGCTCAGAAGGTCGCCCAGTTCTTCCACAGGGTCTAGGACCATCTCTTTGTAGCTCCCGCTTGTATTCTCTCTTCTTCTTCTCCAATTTTGTAATCTCTTGTCTCCAGATGAATGAAATCCAAATTTTTTTTATGAATTTCATTTTTTGTCTTCAACACCTTTGTCTCACTTGGCCCCCTGGTAGATGTACACAATTTGATTGTGAACATGTACCAAGAGGATGTCACAGTTGTTGAAGACTTGCGTGCTTCAAATTTGTAGAATGTAGGTCCGAAGTCTTCGATAGTGTAGGCCCCCTGAGGTTGTCGGAGCTTAGTGGCTTTGGCATTGACCATCGTCGGAGCTTAGTAGCTCCAGCAGTAGTCTCCATCAACGCGTAGAGCATCGACGGTTAGCCCTCTGGGGTGTCGGAGCTTGGTAGCTCCGGCAGTGACCTCTGTCAACACGTGGTGTGTCGACAGCAGACTCCACTATAGAGTCTTTCCACCTATTTTCTTCACATTGACAGCTTGCCCCCTAGCTTTACCGGAGCTGAGTAGCTCCAGCGACGCTCGATGTCAATGTTTGAACATCGACCACAAGCCGCCTAGAGGATGTCAGAGCTTTGGCAGCTCCAGCTTCATTCACCATCATCATGAAATATTTATTTTTCCTGCACACTGAAGTCAAGAAAAACAGTAAAATCCATTTCCTATCTATAACTTCATTGCGGCTTACTATTCCCGAGAAAGTTTTAGGTCGAACACAATTCTAAATACAATCAAGAGCGTTGTCTTGTTTCTTTCAGGTCCGATCGTTTCTGGACTCGCCTTACTTCGGCCATGGGCGGACCTATAGGGTATGCCAAGTTGGCCATGGCATACCCTGTGGCCCGGCGGACGAAATGATTCAGCTACCGAGCGATGGAGCGAACGAGCAACGAACCGAGATAATGTGCCAAACACACTCACAAAGCAGAAAAATGAAGTGGCCAATGGACTGAGCCGAAGGACGACGCAACAACAAGCAAGTGCTTTTGATGGAGCACAGCATGTCAGGAGAGAGACGATGACTCAAGTATAATAATGATGGGATGAGCTGCAGAAATAAAGGGACAAGGCATTTGCCTTAGCGGTGGAGCCCAAATTTTATCCACTCATCAAGACATTTATTTGCTTTTATAGTATTTACTGTTTAATACTAACTTTCTCTTGAACTAAATTATTTTCTAAACTCAAGTACATTTTTTATATGGAATAACTCAAGTACATTATTTCTTCTCAATTCATGTCTTATTGGAATACACCCATGCATTGTCTTAAGTTAGCCAATAAACTTAATCCTTGCTTCGTGCAGGTACTGCAAATGAATTTGGCTCAATACATATATTCAACACATCAAGGATTTAGTTGAGGCATCTAGCAAAATCTAATCCCTCATAAAAGAAACAAATGTCTATACGATAGCGACACAATGAGTATTTTAGAAAAAATTGATGAAATATTCTAATGACATTGACAAAAAATTTGAGTAACATCTGCACACACAATACGCTGACTTTTTTACTGTTTGTCTGTCAAACTACAAAATTTATAAATTATCGAACTAACAATAATTTTATCGAACTATTATTTTGCGGCATACCCTATTGTTAAACCCTAGGTCCGCCACTGACTTCAGCCTGCCGTGGTGTAGGTAGAGTGGCGTACTTAGGGTGCATGACCAGGCTAAGTCGATAGCACACCCCGACCCTAGATTGACTTGGCGGCATTCAGACGAGTAGACCATCAACAATGTTTAGACCCGGAAGAATAGACACTGCAACTCGAATTGTATATGAACTGGTCAAGCTAAAGTTTTTTAAGAACTACACAACTTTGTTATAGACAAGAAAGAGAAAAATAAAAAATATTGAGCCTGTACAAAGTAAATGCACGTGGAGTCTGTTTTCACATAATGATGTCTTTCATTATAGGTCCGGGGTACAGGGGAAACAAGTACACTCTTAGGGTGTAAAAGAAATATATATATAAATAAATTATATAATAATAAATATATATATATATATATAAAATAATAAATAAATAAAGTGGATAAGCTAAATAAAATAAATAAAATATAAATAATAAAATATATAATAATAATAATAATATAAAAAGAATAAATAAACAATAATATATAAAAAAGAAAAAAAAAGAAAAAAACCCACCCGCCGGCCAGGCCAAACGGCCCAGCCAGCGGGCACCTCACGCCCGACCCCGACGCGCCTCGCGCGATCCCGCACGCCCGTCCCGCGCGATCCCGCCGACGCTCCCACGCGACTCCCGCGCCCGGCCGACTGCGACCCCGCCGCCACGCGCCCTGCCCCGCTGGCCCCGCCGCCTTGCGCGACCCCACCGCACACGTGCGCCTGGCGCCTGCCCCGCACGCGCCCGCTCGCCCGTGTCCCTCCTGACCGAGCCGCACGCGCGCAGCGCGCTTGGCCCCCGCGCCGAACCGCGCCCGACCTCGTAGCTGACTCGACCACCGCGTGTCCCGTCGCCTATAAAAATGCTGTAACCCTCATGAGTTTTTCCCGGATCCCAGCAAAAACCGCCGCCGCCAATTGCACGGTAAAAGCCCTAGCCGCCAGAAAGAAACACGAGAGAACAGAAGCTGCGCCGCTAGGGAAGAAAAGAGGAGGAAGAGGAAGAAAAAGAGGAGGGCGCCGCCGTCGTCGCCATCGCGTCACCGTCGTCGTGCCGCCGGAGGACCTTGCGCATCTACTTCGTCTACGCATCGTCCCCATCCCACGATCATCGAAGCCATCGCATCTACGGTAGGCCATATTTCCGATGCGAATTTTAGCGACCATATTGAATCTAATAGACGTAAATTGATCGTAGTTGCATCGTCTTTTTATTTTCAGCAGCATTAATCCCCGCTAAAACCCTCGTAAACTCATATGAGCACGTATGAACTAGTCGCATCTAATCAATAAACAACCATAGTTAATTAATTATTGAATTGTGCATGCATGCATGTCATTGCATATTGATTATTTTGTGTGCATCATATTGAATTGTATGTATTTTCTTGTATGTATGATCACGCGTAGAGGAACGTGCTCAAGAGGCCACATACGAGGATTTCCAAAATCAAGACTTTGAAGCGCTTGAGCAACCCTATCCGCCGGAACAAGGCAAGTGTCCTTGAAGCATATTGATCCTGTTTTTAAAATAAATGTTTTGTTTGCAAACTGCATGCTTGTGTCAATTTGATGAGAATCCTATAGTAGGAAGTTTACTAGATTTGTTAAACCACCCTTGTCACCTGGAATATATGGTAGAGAGTCGGGAAGGGTTTTTACCTTTTTGATTCGCTTAATTAATTGGGATGGCAAAAAAACACTACACATTTAATTATGCATCAATGATATTCTGGTTAATGTGAACTGGTCAATACGATGGGTGATCTAAGCAAGTCTGGTATGTGGATGGGTTGGATGTTATGGTGGTTTGCTTGCCTTAAATCTAAGGACCGGTTCATGCGAGAATATGCCAGGTCAACAGTGCCACCACAAGGCCAAGTATGGGTGCGGCGTAGCTGAATAATTAGGAGCGCTGCTAGTATTGTATGGACCATTGGATGGCGCGGGGAATGTGAGTCGAGGAGGACTGCCCTGGGATCCGCATGGCACACGAGGGGGCCCGTGGGTGGGAGAATGGAGATTCAAGCCTGCCGGTGAAACCTTAGTGGGCCCATACATACTAGTAGTCCCTTTTGAAAGGCTATTTTGTGATCTCTTGGCCACACACCTACGGAAGTGTGAGATGGCATAATGGAGGTTTCTTAGTCATCGAAAGGTGATGAAATCACGAACATGCGGGTAAAGTGGTACAACCTCTGCAGAATGTTAAAAACTATCATGATAGTCGTGCTCCCGGTTAAGAGCACCTGGATGACCTACATGATTAGAATTGGACTTGGGTTATGGTTATGGTTGATATAATGGTTATGGATGGTTTTTGGCTTATGGTTACAGATATGAATTTGAGTTATGGTGAATGGGCATGGATAATGATGATGTTGGCAATAATTGGATATGGTTTATATTATGTTAATATGATGGTTATGATGGGATTGTTTCACATAGACATAGTATAATGCTTTTCAAATGTTTTACTGTACTTTTCAGCACTTAGCCATTATTATTGTCGTCATTTGAATCATCCACATGTCATACTTTCCACACTTGCTGAGTACGACATGTACTCACTCTTGCAATCCCCCCCCAACAGTTGCAGGTCAGGATTGTGAGTTTAATGGCGATAATGCGGAGTTCTAGGCCGTGTCTACCGTCAGCTTTGCCTGTGGTGTTGCATGGAGCTGCGCTATCCCTTTTGCTTAGTTTGCTTAGTTGCTTAATTAGTTTATTTCCGCTGCATTAGTTGAACTTGTCATTAATATTCATTAGAGCTTGTATTCGAGGATAATACGGTTTGTGTAATAAAATTTGATAATTAATCTTGTTCTGTGGTAATTTTCTGTATACTCTTTTGTGATTGCACTCGTGTATGTGTGTTGAACATCCCGGGCACACATATGCGTTAGCTTGGTTCATTTTTCAGAATCGGGCGTCACAAATTGGTATTAGAGCCAAAGGTTGACCGTAGGACGCATCCTAGATAGAATGGACATTTAGAGCACATAGGAGCACTCAGGAATTGATGTGTTTTTGCTTGGTGTGCTGTTTGCTATATATATATATATATTGTTTGCTTGTGTGCTAATAGAGGATTTTGGTATGCTTTAGCATTGCCATGTCCACCTAGGCTTGTATAGCTAGTTGGTTAGCTTCATATCCCTTGATGCATATAGTTTGGGACGTTTCTAAATTCTTACCTATTGCTCTTCTTCAGATGGTGAGAACTCGTAACCAGAGGGATGCCAACGATGAGGAGGAGCGCAATGAAGTACCTTAGAACAACCAGGGACATGCTCATGGAGCTATCAATATTGAACAACTGTTAGCTATGCAGAACCAGCTCATGCAGACCATGATACAGACAATGGGACAGCTGCAAGCTGGCAACAACAATCAGCCTCATATACTGTCACCGCCACCACCCCAGCCACACCACAACCGTTTGGGAGAGTTCATGAGGACCAGACCGCCTACCTTTGCACAAGCCACAGACCCAATGGAAGCTGATGATTGGCTGAAGTCCGTTGAGAAGAAATTTGCTATTGTCCAGTGCACTGATAGGGAGAAGGTTCTCTTTGCATCACATCAACTAGTTGGAGCAGCCGCTGACTGGTGGGAAGCTCTTTGCAACGCTCATGATAATCAGGAGGCAATCACTTGGGCTGAGTTTAAGCAGAGTTTCCGTTCCCACTATGTACCTGAAGGAGCTATGATACTGAGAAGACAAGATTTTGAAAATCTCAGGCAAGGAAGGATGAGCGTGAGTGAGTATCTCAACAAATTCACTCAATTATCAAGATATGCTCCAGAAGACATCAACACTGATAGTAGGAAGCATTATCTGTTTATGAGGGGTCTCAACAATGAAATTCAAGTCCAGTTGCTCAATACTGATTACCCAAACTTCCAAAAGCTGATTGACAAGGCTATTGTGGTTGAGAACAAGATTCATGAGATGGAGCAGGACAACAAGAGGAAGATGCCACATCATGGACCGCGGCAAGGAAGCAATGTTCGCCCCCGCTATGCACCACCTACTGCACCTCACTACAACCCATCTGCTCCTGCATACCGCGCTGCTTATCCGCCCCGCCCAAATCAGCCACCGCAGCAACGCCCTGCCATGCAAGCGCCTCGCTATCCTGTGCCACCTGCGCCGCGTCCTAACATGGCGGCAAGTGCTCAAAACCAGTTGCGCCCAAACTTCCCTAATGCTACGGGCGGTAAGACATGCTATGTGTGTGGAGAGCCCGGACACTTTGCAAGTCAATGCCCCAGAAGAAACTATGGACCTATGAACAATGCACCAAGGCCAAATTACCCACGACCAAATGGAGGAGCACCACAAGGCGACCAGGGACAACAGAATTTTGCTCGTGGCAATGTGAATCATGTCTCTACTGAGGAGGCCCAGCAAGCTGATGACGTCGTGATTGGTATGTGTTTCGCCAACTCCAACCCCACGACTGTTTTATTTGATTCAGGAGCATCTCATTCATTCATCTCGTCAAAGTATGTTGCCAAGTACAATTTGCCTATATCTCATATGAAGCAAACTATGCTAGTAAGTTCTCCTGGCGGAGAGATGAGGACAAATATAGTGTGTCCGAAAGTAAGCATTAAAATAAGGGGGGTAGACTTTCTCGCAAACCTCATAGTCTTGGACTCCCAAGGAATAGACATAATACTTGGAATGGACTGGCTGAGCAAGTATAATGGAGTCATTCAATGTGCCGAGAGGATTGTGCAGTTGACAAGTGAACATGGTACACGCATCAAAGTTGAGGCAGCCCAACCTACAAGAGAGAAGGCAATGCTAAATCAAGTGGAAGGAGTGACATTGGAAAGCATTCCGATCGTTCGCGAGTACCCGGACGTGTTTCCAGATGAGTTGCCAGGTATGCCACCTGACCGTGACATAGAATTCGCCATTGAGTTGATACCCGAAACTGCACCTATAGCTAAGAGGCCATATAGGATGCCTCCTAAGGAATTAGCAGAGCTCAAGAAGCAAATTCAAGAGCAGCTAGAGAAGGGTTTTATACGCCCAAGCTCATCCCCGTGGGGAGCCCCAGTGCTCTTCGTAGATAAGAAGGATGGAACCCAGAGGATGTGTGTGGACTATAGGTCTCTCAACGAAGTGATAATTAAGAACAAGTACTCACTGCCCCGTATAGAGGATTTGTTCGACCAGATGAAGGGTGCCTGTATCTTCTCCAAGATCGACTTGCGGTTAGGATACTTCCAAATGAATATTAGACCATCGGATATACCCAAGACAGCATTTCGGACACGATATGGATCTTATGAGTACACCGTCATGTCATTTGGATTGACGAACACGCCTGCGTACTTTATGTATCTCATGAATAAGGTCTTCATGGAATATCTAGATAAGTTCGTTGTAGTGTTCATCGATGACATTATGATATACTCGAGAAGCGAGGAAGAACATGAAGAACACTTGAAGCTTACATTGCAGAAGCTACGGGAACACCAATTGTATGCCAAGTTCAGTAAATGTCAATTCTGGTTACGGGAAGTTTCTTTCTTAGGCCATATTATTTTCGGAGGAGGAGTATTAGTTGACCCAGGGAAGGTGAGAGATGTGCTTAAGTGGGAACCGCCACAGAATGTCAAGGAAATTCGGAGTTTCCTTGGAATGGCTGGATATTACCGCCGATTCATCAAGGATTTCTCCAAAATAGCCAAACCTATGACCGAATTACTCATGAAAGGGAAGGCATTCCAATGGACTCAAGCTTGTCAGGATAGCTTTGAGGAGTTAAAGAAAAGGTTGACAACCGCGCCGGTGTTAGTATTACCGGACGTGAGTAAGAGTTTTTATATATATTGTGATGCATCAAGACAAGGATTAGGATGTGTGCTCATGCAAGAAGGCCAAGTGGTAGCTTATGCATCGAGGCAACTAAAGAAACATGAGTTGAATTATCCTACACACGACCTTGAACTCGCAGCCGTGGTACACGCCTTGAAGATATGGAGACACTATGTTTTTGGTCACCGATGTGAGATTTATACGGATCACAAGAGTCTCAAGTACATATTTACGCAAACGGATCTGAATCTGAGGCAACGCCGATGGTTGGAGCTCATCAAGGATTATGACGTGGGAATCAACTATCACCCAGGGAAGGCCAATGTAGTGGCCGATGCTTTGAGCCGAAAAGGAGTAAGTCATCAACTCACAGTTCGAGAGCTGCCATCCGAGTTATGCAAGGAGTTTGAACGGTTGAATCTTGGATTCATAAATGAGATGGGCACGATGGAAGTCAACCCAACATTAGAGCAAGAAATACGGGAAGGATAGACAAAGGACAAGGAAATACAGGAAATCAAGGAAAAGACCCAAGAAGGAAGAGAATTCAGATTTGATGAGGACGAACAGGGTACCTTATGGCTTGGAAAGAGGATTGTGGTACCTAATGTTAGGCATATTCGGGAAACAATATTGAAGGAGGCACATGACTCGCCTTACTCAATTCATCCTGGCTGTACAAAGATGTACAAGGACTTAAAGACATGCTATTGGTGGGCCAACATGAAAAAGGACATAGCCGAATATGTTGCACTTTGTGATGTGTGCCGACGAGTGAAAGCTGAACATCAAAGGCTAGCCAGATTGTTACAACCATTGAAGATCCCGGAGTGGAAGTGGGAAGAGATTGGTATGGACTTTATAGTTGGATTACCTCGAACTCAGTCTGGCTATGATTCAATATGGGTTATTGTGGATCGGTTGACAAAATCAGCTCACTTCATCCCTGTCAGGACCACATATACCACCGTGAAGCTAGCAGAATTGTATATGGAGCATATTGTGTGTCGACACGGAGTACCGAAGAAGATAGTCTCGGATAGAGGTTCTCAGTTTACCTCTAGATTTTGGCAGAAATTGCATGAAGCAATGAGAACAAGGTTGAACTTCAGTTCGGCGTATCACCCTCAAATAGATGGACAAACCGAGAGGACCAACCAAATTTTGGAAGACATGTTAAGAGCTTGTGCTTTAAAGCATGGGAAAGGTTGGGATAAAAGTTTGCCGTATGCTGAATTCTCGTACAACAATAGCTACCAAGCAAGTCTGAAAATGTCACCCTACGAAGCATTGTACGGAAGGAAGTGTAGGACTCCCTTGTTTTGGAATGAAACCGGAGAGAATCAAGTGTTTGGTCCCGACGTGTTACAAGATGCTGAAAGGCAAGTCCAAATAATACGGGCAAACTTAAAGGCTGCCCAGTCTCAACAGAAAGGTTATGCTGATAAAAGGTGAAGGAGTCTGACTTTTGAAGTTGGAGATTTTGTATACCTCAAAGTGTCACCTATCAGAGGTCAGCGACGGTTTAACGTCAAAGGAAAACTGGCACCACGTTACATCGGACCGTTCAAGATTTTGGACAAACGAGGAGAAGTGGCATATCGGCTTGAGCTGCCGACGTATTTCTCCGATGTACATGACGTATTTCACGTCTCTCAACTCAAGAAGTGTCTCAGGGTACCGGAAGAACAAGTGCCGATGGATGAGTTAGAACTTCAGGAGGATTTGTCCTATGTCGAGCAACCTATCAAGATTTTGGACATGAAGGAAAGGGTCACGAGAAATAAGAGGATCCGTTGGTGCAAAGTGCGATGGAAACACCATACGGAAGCCGAAGCTACATGGGAACGTGAAGAAGACCTGAAAGCAGAATTCCCTCATCTTTTCTCCACGCTATCGAATCTCGAGGGCGAGATTCACTTTAAGGGGGTAGGTTTGTAACACCCTCAATTTTTCGCATCATGCATTGCATACATGTTCATGCATTAAATATTAATAGAACAAAAGAAAAATGATAAACCATACATATATGGTGTAGCAAAAAAGAAGAAATAGAAAATAATAATTATAGCCTAAAACATGTATTAGGGAATAAATATAAAATAATAATAATAATATATAAAAAGAAACATATATAAATAAATTATATAATTATATATATATATAAAATAATAAATAAATAAAGTGGATAAGATAAATAAAATAAATAAAATATAAATAATAAAATATATATAATAATAATATAAAAAGAATAAATAAACAATAATATATAAAAAAGAAAAAAAAGAAAAAACCCACCCGCCGGCTAGGCCAAACGGCCCAGCCAGCGGGCACCTCACGCCCGACCCCGATGCGCCCCGGGCGATCCCGCACGCCCGTCCCGCGCGATCCCGCCGACGCTCCCGCGCGATCCCGCCGACGCTCCCGCGCGACTCCCGCGCCCGGCCGATCGCGACCCCGCTGCCACGCGCCCTGCCCCGCTGGCCCCGCCGCCTTGCGCGACCGCACCACACACGCGCGCCTGGCGCCTGCCCCGCACGCGCCCGCTCGCCCGTGTCCCGCCCGACCGAGCCGCACGCGCGCAGCGCGCTTGGCCCCCGAGCCGAACTGCGCCCGACCTCGTAGCCGACTCGACCACCGCGCGTCCCGCCGCCTATAAAAACGCTGTAACCCTCGTGAGTTTTTCCCCGATCCCAGCAAAAATCGCCGCCGCCAATTCCATGGTAAAAGCCCTAGCCGCCAGAAAGAAACACGAAAGAACAGAAGCTGCGCCGCCAGGGAAGAAAAGAGGAGGAAGAGGAAGAAAAAGAGGAGGGCGCCGCCGTCCGCCGGAGATCGTCGTCGCCATCGCGTCGCCGTCGTCGTGCCGCCGGAGGACCTTGCGCATCTACTTCGTCTACGCATCGTCCCCATCCCGCGATCATCGAAGACATCGCATCTACGGTAGGCCATGTTTCCGATGCGAATTTTAGCGACCATATTGAATCTAATAGACGTAAATTGATCGTAGTTGCGTCGTCTTTTTATTTTCAGCAGCATTAATCCCCGCTAAAACCCTCGTAAACTCATATGAACACGTATGAACTAGTCGCATCTAATCAATAAACAACCATAGTTAATTAATTATTGAATTGTGCATGCATGCATGTCATTGCATATTGATTATTTTGTGTGCATCATATTGAATTGTATGTATTTTCTTGTATGTATGATCATGCGTAGAGGAACGTGCTCAAGAGGCCACATACGAGGATTTCCAAAATCAAGACTTTGAAGCGCTTGAGCAACCCTATCCGCCGGAACAAGGCAAGTGTCCTTGAAGCATATTGATCCTGTTTTTAAAATAAATGTTCTGTTTGCAAACTGCATGCTTGTGTCAATTTGATGGGAATCCTATAGTAGGAAGTTTACTAGATTTGTTAAACCTCCCTTGTCACCTGGAATATATGGTAGAGAGTCGGGAAGGGTTTTTACCTTTTTGATTCACATAATTAATTGGGATGGCAAAAAAAAAACACTACACATTTAATTATGCATCAATGATATTCTGGTTAATGTGAACTGGTCAATACGATGGGTGATCTAAGCAAGCCTGGTATGTGGATGGGTTGGATGTTATGGTGGTTTGCTTGCCTTAAATCTAAGGACCGGTTCATGCGAGAATATGCCAGGTCAACAGTGCCACCACAAGGCCATGGGTGCGGAGTAGCTGAATAATTAGGAGTGCTGCTAGTATTGTATGGACCATTGGATGGCGCGGGGAATGGGAGTCGAGGAGGACTGCCCTTGGATCCGCATGGCACACGAGGGGGGCTGTGGGTGGGAGAATGGAGATTCAAGCCTGCCGGTGAAACCTTAGTGGGCCCGTACATACTAGTAGTCCCTTTTGAAAGGCTATTTTGTGATCTCTTGGCCACACACCTACGGAAGTGTGAGATGGCATAATTAAAGGTGATGAAATCACGAACATGCGGGTAAAGTGGTACAACCTCTGCAGAATGTTAAAAACTATCATGATAGCCGTGCTCCCGGTTAAGAGCACCTGGATGACCTACATGATTAGAATTGGACTTGGGTTATGGTTATGGTTGATATAATGGTTATGGATGGTTTTTGGCTTATGGTTACAGATATGAATTTGAGTTATGGTGAATGGTCATGGATAATGATGATGTTGGCAATAATTGGATATGGTTTATATTATGTTAATATGATGGTTATGATGGGATTGTTTCACATAGACATAGTATACTGCTTTTCAAATGTTTTACTGTACTTTTCAGCACTTAGCCATTATTATTGTCGTCATTTGAATCAGCCACATGTCATACTTTCCACACTTGCTGAGTTCGACATGTACTCACTCTTGCAATCCCCCCCCCAAAGTTGCAGGTCAGGATTGTGAGTTTAATTGCGATAATGCGGAGTTCTAGGCCGTGTCTACCGTCAGCTTTGCCTGTGGTGTTGCATGGAGCTGCGCTATCCCTTTTGCTTAGTTTGCTTAGTTGCTTAATTAGTTTATTTCCGCTGCTTTAGTTGAACTTGTCATTAATATTCATTAGAGCTTGTATTCGAGGATAATATGGTCTGTGTAATAAAATTTGATAATTAATCTTGTTCCGTGGTAATTTTCTGTATACTCTTTTGTGATTGCACTCGTGTATGTGTGTTGAACATCCTGGGCACACATAGGCGTTAGCTTGGTTCATTTTTCGGAATCGGGCGTCACAGAACCTCTATAAATAGAGGACCCCTGGGTTCATTTGAACCAACCTTTGAGCAAGTTGAAACCCTAGCGCCGCCACAACAACCTTGAGCCTCCCAAAGCCTCCTTCTTGCCTACATTCCCTCTAAAACTAATTCTTGTGTGGATTAGGGTTTAGTGAGGCGAAGAAGAGGAATAACACCGCTCTTTGGTTCTCGGTTTGATCTGTTGCACTTTGTGAATCTTTGTGATCTGTGGCTTGAGTCAATCTTTGTGATTCGTGATTTTATTTGTGGTGGGAGCCTCAGATTGTGAGAAGCCTCAACGAATCTTGTATTCATTCTTTGTGATAGTGGAGAACCAAGTTAGGCCCGTGCGGTAAACTTGGTGAGAGAAGGGTTGTTGAACCCGGTCCTTTGTGGACTCCTCAACGGGGACGTAGATTCCTTGTGTGGGATCGAACCCCGGGATAAAATCCTCATGTCACTTGTGTTCTTAGTTTTCATTCATCACATATTGCTTCTAGGGTTAGCTTTATCGGTCTTGCTCATCACCTTTGTTCTATTGTGATCCTTAGCTTCACTTACCATATAACTTGTTAAGGCTCACTAAGTTATTCTAACAAACTTTGCATCACAAGAATTGGACTAAAACATGTTATAAACCCTTTTTAGGCTTTTCCCTGTAGGTGGGCCGGACTAGTCCGCCCCCTGTGTATTAATCTCGTTTTATTAAGTCATTTCAGGTCAATTAGCCTATTCACCCCCCTCTAGGCAACTTTCAATTGGTATCAGAGCATGAATCTCCCAAAAGAGTCTAACAACTCGGAGAGACGATGGCCGAAGTGGGGTACGAAGAAGTCTCAACCAGTGAGGTCCAAACAACCCTTGAAGAGATTCTCTTCTATCAAGATAAGTCAACGGATGACGAAGAGATTCGCCAGCTCAAGGCGAAACTTCGAGAGAAGTTGAAGATTCCCAAGGTTGACACCTCAACCTCCACATCAAGTGGTACAATCAACTACAACCAACAAGGCTACAACTATGAATGCCTTGTATCCAACAACCACTACCTTTCCATCCTTTTGGGAAAGCCTCCTCAATTCTATGAAACCGACTACGAGATGTGGAAGCACAACATGAAGATCCATCTTGTGTCACTCAACCCCTCACTGTGGCAAATTGTGTTGACTGGGGTACACATCCCTAAGAATGAAGAAGATATCACTCTGGAGCAAGCCGTGCTCCTTCACCGCAATGCCCAAGCGGCCGGAGTGATCATCTCTTCTATCTCAAGATATGAGCTAAACCGAGTGGATGGACTTGAGGTGGCCAAGGATATTTGGGACACTCTCAAGACGGATCATGAAGGCAACCGAGTCGTCAAAGAAGCAAAGATTGAGCTCATTGAAGGAGAGCTTGGAAGGTTTGCCATTATGGATGGTGAATCTCCCCAAGAGATGTACAACTGCCTAAAGATACTCATCAACAAGAGTAGATCTTACGGCTGTACCAAGTGGACGGACCACGAGGTGGTTAAGAGGATGATTCGGGCATTCATGCCTAGGAACGTCTCTCTTTGCTCCATGATCTAAGAAAGCCCGGGGTTTGCCAAAATGACCCCGGAAGAGGTCCTTGGGAGGATCATCAATCACGAGATCATGGAAAAGGAGGCGCTCTTCTACAATGACCTCCAAAGGTTCACCGCCTCAAAGATGAAGGATGTTGCACTCAAGGCGACATCCTCCTCAAAAGAGCAAGACAAAGATGATGAGGAGAGCCTTGACACCGATGAGGAAGAGGCCTTCTTGATCAACAACTTCAAGAGGATGATGATAAGAAGAAAAGGAGGATACAAGCATGAGAGTAAAGGCAAGGAAAAGGCAAGGCCCAAAACCAAGAGGGCTTGCTACAATTGTGGTGAGTACGGACACTTCATTGTAGATTGCCCAAATGAAGATAGCAAGAAGAAGAAGAAGGAGGGCATGCCACAAGAGAAGAAGTTCTACAAGAAAAAGAGGCCCTCCTGTCATGCTCACTTAGGCAAGGAGTGGGACTCTAACGATGAGTCCTCCTCGTCCGAAGATGAAGAGAAGATGGCAACCATAGCCATCGAGAGGAGCTCCAAGGGAAGCAAGCTCTTCCCAAATCTCTACGACCACGAGCCAACTTGCCTCATGGCAAAACAAGGAAGGAGAAAGGTTAACTCTAACTCATCCTCTTCCATATCCTCTCATGATGATTTTGATAGTGCTAGCGAAAATGAACACATGTTTAAGGATATAAGTAAGATCACATTGAGAAGAATGAAATTGCTTTCGGATGAAATTTTTGAGAAGGGGGAGCTCATAGATAGGCAAGAGGACTTGCTTATCCAAGAAAAGGAAAGATGTAAAGAGCTCATTGATCTCCTTGAGCTTGAGAGAGAGAAGAGCAAGGCATTAGAGCATGAACTTGCTCTAAGTAATAAAACATGCTCAAGTATTGAGGAGACAACCATTGAGCTCAAGGACGAACTTGGCAACTTGGCAAAAGTTAACAAAATCCTTGAGACTCAAGTTGAGTCCCTTAAGACTAATGTAGCCTCTTCCTCCTCAAAAGTTGCATCCAAAGCAATATCAACTTGCAAATGTTCTAACTTGATTCTTAAATTAAAGGATGAGCTTAAGTTGACTCAAGGCAAGCAAGCACCTAAGGGTGGCATCTTTGACAAAGAGAAGGTGGCGTATGCACGAAGTGCATACACCAACACATGACCTCTCAATGTCAAGGATGGTCTTGGTTATACTAGAGGTGGAAAGAAAAATGCCAAAACCTCCAAGTACAGCAAAGACTTGATTGTCTTTGTCAAAGGAAGCTCATCCCCAACTAAAATTGAGAACACTTCAACTAGCATCTACTTGCCTAAATCTGAACCGCATCATCTATTTCATGACTTTGATGCATCATATGTTTTGATGAGGAGCAAGTATGGCAAGGTTTATGCTAGATATGTTGGGCCACTCCGCAAGAGCCCCAAGCCTTGCGTGTGGGTGCCCAAATGCCTCACTACTAACGTCAAAGGACCCAACTCCGCTTGGGTACCTAAAAGGAAGGCATAATCTTGTTTTTGTAGGCATACTCCTCCAGTGGATCCAAATGGGTGCTTGATAGTGGGTGCACAAACCACATGACCGGAGAGAGGAAGATGTTCGAGGAGTATGAGGAACATGATGATCCAAATGAAGAAATCCTCTTTGGGGACAATAGCCGAGGAAAAATCCTTGGCTCCGGTAAAATTATCATTTCTCCCCAACACACTCTTTCTAGTGTTTTACATATTGATTCTCTTGACTATAACCTTTTGTCCATATCACAACTATGTGACAAGGGTTATAATTGTGTTTTCACTAATGAGGGTGTGAGCGTCCTTAGAAGAAGTGATAACTCAATCGCCTTTAAGGGTGTGCTCAAGGGAAAGCTTTATCTTGTGGACTTTGCCTCGGATAAAGTTCAACTTGACACATGCTTAATGGTGAAAACCAACATGGGATGGCTTTGTCATAGACGGCTAGCCCATGTTGGGATGAGGAATTTACAAAAGCTTCTTAAGGGCGAGCACATTCATGGTTTGAATAATGTTGTCTTTCAAAAGGATAGGCCATGTAGTGCTTGCCAAGCAGGGAAGCAAGTGGGAGCTCAACATCCCTCCAAGAACATCATGACGACAACAGGATCGTTGGAGCTACTACACATGGACCTTTTTGGGCCCATAACCTACATAAGCATTGGCGGTAACAAATATGGTCTTGTTATTGTTGATGATTTTTCTCGTTTCACTTGGGTGTTCTTCTTGCATGATAAGGGTGAAACTCACGGTGTCCTCAAGAAGTTCTTGAGGAGAGCTCAAAATGAGTTCGCCTTAAGAATCAAAGCTATAAGAAGTGACAACGGCACCGAATTCAAGAACACTCGAGTGGAAGAATTCTTGGATGAGGAGGGCATCAAGCATGAATTTTCATCTCCATACTCCCCTCAACAAAATGGGGTGGCGGAACGGAAGAATAGGACACTCATCGAGATGTCAAGGACAATGCTTGATGAGTACAAGACATCAGATCGGTTTTGGGCGAAGGCAGTTAACACCGCTTGCCACGCCGTCAACCGATTGTACCTCCACCGCCTCCTCAAGAAGACTCCCTATGAGATTCTAGTTGGTAAGAAACCCAATGTCTCTTACTTTTGTGTTTTTGGGAGCAAATGCTATATTCTCAACAAGAAGCCTAGGACTTCGAAGTTTGCTTCAAAGTCCGATGAAGGTTTCTTGCTTGGTTATGACTCAAACACCCACGCCTACCGTGTCTTCAACAAAACCTCCAGAATTGTTGAAATAGCACGCGATGTGGTGTTTGATGAAACTAATGGCTCCCAAGTGGAGCAAGTTGATCAAAGTGTGCTAGATCAAGAAGACTCCCCACCAGAAGCACTCAGGAGGATGGCACTTGGAGATGTTCGACCACAAGAACAACCTCAATGCTCAAGTGACCAACAACAAGATGATGCAAGCCACTCTCCACACGATCAAGTTGAAAATGAACATGTGGCACCTCAAAATGATCAAGAAGACGAAAGTCAAGGGGGAGGCATTCATCAAGGGGGAGATCAAGAAGAAGAAGAAGATGATTATGACTCAAGAGCTCAACCTCCACATCCTCGTGTGCATCAAAGCGTTCAACGGGATCACCCCGTTGACAACATACTAGGAGATATCACCAAAGGGGTAACCACTCGTTCTCGCGTTGCAAATTTTTGTGAACATTACTCTTTTGTTTCTTCTTTGGAGCCCCATAAGGTTGAAGATGCTTTGATAGACCCAAATTGGGTGGTGGCCATGCAAGAGGAACTTAACAACTTTGAGAGGAGAAAAGTTTGGGAGCTTGTCAAACGTCCACAAGCAAATGTTGTGGGCACCAAGTGGGAGTTCCGCAACAAGCAAGATGAACATGGTGTTGTGACAAGGAACAAGGCACGAATTGTGGCCAAGGGGTACTCACAAGTCGAAGATTTGGATTTTGATGAAACGTTTGCTCCCGTAGCTAGGCTAGAGTCAATTCGTATATTACTTTCCTTTGCTACTCACCATGATTTTAAGATCTACCAAATGGACGTCAAGAGTGCGTTCCTCAATGGCCCAATCAAGGAGGAAGTCTATGTGGAGAAGCCACCGGGCTTCGAAGACCAAGAATTCCCAAACCATGTCTTCAAATTGCGTAAGGCTCTCTATGGCCTCAAACAAGCTCCTAGAGCTTGGTATGAGTGTCTTATAGACTTTCTAATTCAAAATGGTTTTAGGATAGGAAAAGCTGATTACACTCTCTTTACAAAGCACTTTAATGATGATCTTTTTGTGTGCCAAATATATGTCGATGACATTATATTTGGTTCTACTAGCAAAGTGTTTTGTGATGAGTTTTCTAAGATTATGACGGAAAGATTTGAGATGTCCATGATGGGGGAGTTGAAGTTCTTTTTAGGTTTCCAAGTCAAGCAACTCAAAGAAGGTACGTTCATAAGTCAAACAAAGTACACTCAAGACATATTAAAGAAGTTTGACATGTACAAGGCCAAACCCATCAAGACTCCAATGGCAACAAATGGACACTTAGACCTAAACGAAGACGGTCCAAGTGTGGACCAAAAGGTATACCGTTCCATGATTGGCTCCTTGTTATATCTTTGTGCATATAGACCGGATATTATGCTTAGTGTGTGTATGTGTGCACGTTTTCAAGCTGCACCTAAGGTGTGTCATTTGACCGTCGTGAAGAGAATTCTTAAATATCTAGTTCACACACCTAGCCTAGGACTTTGGTACCCCAAAGGATCCAAATTTAACCTCATTGGCTATTCCGATGCGGATTATGCGGGGTGCAAAGTTAATAGAAAGAGCACATCCGGGACATGCCAATTTTTGGGTAGATCATTAGTGTCTTGGTCCTCTAAGAAACAAAATTCCATTGCTCTCTCCACAGCCGATGCGGAGTATGTCGCAGCCGGAAGTTGTTGTGCCCAATTTCTTTGGATGAGACAAACTCTAAGGGATTATGGTATAAACTTGCGACATATTCCTCTCCTATGTGAAAATGAAAGTGCCATCAAAATAGCCCATAATCCAGTTGAGCATTCAAGGACCAAACACATAGACATTAGACACCATTTCTTGAGAGATCATTCCTTAAAGCGGGATATAGTATTTCCCATGTGAGAACCGAGAACCAACTAGCCGACATATTCACCAAGCCCCTAGATGAGAAGCGATTTTGTGAGCTTAGGAGTGAGCTCAGTATCTTAGATTCTCGAAATGTGGCTTGAAACATGCACATCTGGATGTTTACCTTTTGCCTTATTCAAAAGAATGCATGTGGTTGAAAAATTAATCTCTATCTCAATTTTCTTCGAAATACTTGAAAAACTAGAGACTTTGTGAGTTATGGTCATAGTTTGAATGTTGAATGCTTACTAACCATATTCATTAAGTTTTGGTGTGGCAATATGTCCAAAAGGATCATCTATTGTGGCTAAAACTCATATATATATATGTTTTCAGCCTCCCTGGACCGGACTAGTCCGCCCTCTGGTCGGACAAGTCCGGATCCGAACTTTTCCGGGTCTGGTCCGCTGACCGGACTAGTCCGGCCCCTGTACCGGACTAGTCCGGCCCCTGTACCGGACTAGTCCGGCCCCTGGGGACTTAAACCCCCCAGGAAGCGGCCGACCCCTCCACTTCCTCTTCTAGCTTTCTCTCTCTCCCACGCGCGCGAAACCGCCCCCTTTCGATGTTTTTCGATTCCAACCACCAAAAGTCGTTTCCAATCCGTGCATTGGAAGCCCCGGAGGTGTGGGAGACTTTCCCCGATCACTTGCGACGCGATCGATTCCCGATTCCGCCGATTTCTCAAGATTTGAAGAGGTATTCCTCGTTTTTCAAAAACTTGCCTCATTCTTGATTCATTGAGTTTTTGATAGATACCTCTTCATTAAAGTTGTTTCTAGTGACCTTGTGATCATAGACTAGGAGTATAGCGACTTGATTCCAAAATTTCTCGAAAAACCGTTAGAGTTAGGGTTTAGCCTGTGCAACCCGGACTAGCCCCTGGAGCGGACAAGTCCGGTCTGCACAGGTCAAACTCACACTTTGGCTGTTTTTCGTGATTTCTTTCGCATTATTCCAACTCCTTGACCTTCTATCTTATGGACTCTATTCTTCTCGGCTAAAATGGCCGCTCCTCGCCGTTCTGTTTATCCCCCCACTGACTCCGAGTGGGAGGCGGAGCAACTTTGTCTCACTGAAGAACGAGCAAGAGCCGAAGTTGAGGCTGCCGAGAAGTATCTCGAGCAGCATGAGAAAGCAAAAGCCGCCAAGAAGCAACAAGCTGCTCGGGCCGTAGCTTTGGCCTACGATGAAGATGAAGCAATGGCTCGGGCCATTGCGGAGTCCCGAAATGAACTTCGAAAGAAGAAGCGAGAGGAGCGTGAAGCTCACAACTCTCAGGCAGCTGCTGCTCAAGTCTCCAAGAGGAAGAGACTTGTATCAATTGGAGAGAAAGACAAAGGCAAACAGCCAGCCCAAGAAGATATTGTTGAACGTCGGATCGAGAGAGATCTGAAGAAGGGCAAGGCCCCGACTCCTGCTGAGCCAAAGAAAAGGAAGCCCACGGTGAAGGCCTCGGCTGCGAAGACCAAAGGCATTGCTATTGGAGGAAAAGGAAAAGCCAAACCAATTGGCCCCATGGAAGTGCATTCTCCCAAAAGGAATCCCAACAGGCAGCGTGACTTGGCTGCAAATGTTTTCCAAGGGAAGGGAGTAGAGAAAGCTCGAAGGCTCCGGATGGACAAGGTCTACAAGTATGAGAGGAGCACCGCCGATGTGGTGTGACTTTCATTGCAATTATTACCATCTTGTCTACCAAAGCATGAAGAAGCCTGTGATCAAAGCACAGTGGGTAGACTGGGAGTACATGGCCAAGAAGCAACATTCTGCATTTGACGTCGTCATTGAAGCTGCTGAGCGCCATGAATTCAAGGAGATCATGGGGTTCAAGTATGACTGGAACGTTGAAGTGATCCTGCAGTTTTACTCCACTATGTACTTCACCACCTCAGGTGATAGGAGGATCATATGGATGACACATGGCGAGCAATACTCAGTCACTTTCGCATAATTTGCCAAAATTCTATGGCTTGAGGCACATTTGGACCATGATATCATTATCTCTAACCTCAAGGTCGTTGATCGAGATGAGCTAGCGTACATGTACCCCAATCATGTCCAATATGATGTCGGACATGCTCGCAACATCAAGCCCTTCTACATCATCATGAACAGGATCCTCGGAAGGACAATAGCACCAAAGGATGGTCATGCTAGGGTGATTCAAGGAAACTTGAGGCACTTGCTACTTCTTGTTGATGGGGAGGAGAAGTTCAACCTCGTCGATTACATCTTCGACGATATCTTCAACATCTCGCATACCCCCAACCGTGCTTGCGGGTATGCCCCCTACATCATGTGCCTCATAGAGAAGGTGTCAGGTTTGTCCTTTGTCAAGGACGTGTCGCATCGCCCGCTTCGTCCTCAGCAGGCCCCGAATGTGACAGCTCCCCCACACCGGAAGAACGTAGAGCCTCCATCTCGCCCCGTGGCGCCTCCTTCCCCGCCTCCGCCTCAGTCGATGAGCGCTTTCTTCAAGTGCTTCAAGGCGACCTTCACTTCCTGCTGGAAGCAGGAGATTAGGAACCAGAGGGCACACAAGCGCCAAGAGAAGTACCTCAAGGCGGTGTGTGACAAGCTGGAGGTTCCTATGTCCTCTCCTGAGGCGAGCGACGGGGAGATCACTCCATTTCCCAACTTCACCGCCGACGAGCTCGCCCAACTCCAAGAGGACGGAAGCTCTTCCCAGGCAGCTCCTTCGGCTCGTGCCTCCGACGATGACGATGAGGATCATGAGGACCCGGAGGCCACGGAGAGCGACTCCCGCGATGACGACGATGACGAGGAAGATGATGACTAGGCTTTCGCGATCGTGTTTCCCTTCTTCTTTTCCCTTTTTGGTGTCTTGATTCCAAAGGGGGAGAGTTAGCTAGGAGTCGGTTGGGGGGAGAAAGTTAGAGTTAGATGGGGGAGAGTTAGACAGGTTAGGCAAGGGTATCTAGGTGTGGAGAGTCGAGTGTAGCTCTTTATTTTGGATCCTTGGACATGTTGCACTCCTTATTGTAATATTTATGTCATGTCGGATGTTTACATTTGTGCAAGACTATGTTTTGAATGTTCAATGTCAATATGATGCTTTGAATGTCTTTGAATGTCTATCTTTTGATCATATTCATGCTTATTATGTCTTGTCACAAATTGTTGAGCACAACACGTAGGCACCCCATCATAACGTGTGTATGTATAAAGGACTTCCTCAATCTCTCTTTCATAATGCATTCATTGAGGGGGATTCACTCATACACCCGCACGTTATGAAAACCACAAATTTATACTCTCTTATATGAAGACTTAATGTGTTGTCATCAATCACCAAAAAGGGGGAGATTGAAAGTGCATCTAGGATCCCCATGGGTTTTGGATGATTGATGATGACAATTAAGTGACTAATGAGCTCAGTGATCTTAAGCACATGTGTGGACTAAGTGGAATCACAATCCCTCAAAAAGGAAAAAGATGAAAACGGCGATGTCAACTCGAAAAGGAGAAACTAGGGTTTCTAGTGTGTCGAGTTTAGACTAGCCAAATATGTGTGAGGATGTGTGTGTAAATTGCATTGAGATCAAGTTGGGAGCTCAAAGCGGTTTAGATGTCAAACCTATTGAGAGAAAAGAGTTGGAAGAAGTCTGGCAGCAGGGCCAGACTAGTCCGTGCAGGTGGCCGGACTAGTCCGCCCCTGGCCGGCCAAGTCCGTTTTCAGTCGGACCAGAAGGGTCTGACTGAGTTCGGACTAGTCCGTTGTGGGATGGACTAGTCCGGATAGTCGTGTAATGGGTTTTGGGGACTAAGTCCCAAAACCACGGACTTGTCCATTCTAGTCCGAACCAAGAGGTCCTGACTGAGATCGGACTAGTCCGCCCTGGGGGCCGGACTAGTCCGAGTTTGAGAGGAGTCGGTGCTTCAGAGACTAAGTCTGGGAAGTACGGACTAGTCCGCCCTTGGGGCCGGACTAGTCTGTGGTCTTCAGACTAGTCCGTTTTCACACGGAACAAAAGGTTCTGTGTGAGATCGGACTAGTCCGGTGAGGGCTGGACTAGTCCGTTGTTGAAGTGACCGTTTGAATTTGAGGTTTGGCGGGTAGTGTGACGATTGCCACGCAGAGCGACAGTTGTCAGGGACGTCAGTGGTCCCCTAGGCCGGACTAGTCCGGGCTGTAGGCTGGACTAGTCCGCCCATCTGCTGAAGTCAGCAGTATGGGCTTGGAACATCTATAAATAGAGGACCACTGGGTTCATTTGAACCAACCTTTGAGCAAGTTGAAACCCTAGCGCCGCCACAACAACCTTGAGCCTCCCAAAGCCTCTTTCTTGCCTACATTCCCTCTAAAACTAATTCTTGTGTGGAATAGGGTTTAGTGAGGTGAAGAAGTGGAATAACACCGCTCTTTGGCTCTCGGTTTGATCTCTTGCACTTTGTGAATCTTTGTGATCTGTGGCTTGAGTCAATCTTTGTAATTCGTGATTGTATTTTTGGTGGGAGCCTCAGATTGTGAGAAGCCTCAACGAATCTTGTATTCATTCTTTGTGATAGTGGAGAACCAAGTTAGGCCCGTGCGGTAAACTTGGTGAGGGAAAGGTTGTTGAACCCGGTCCTTTGTGGACTCCTCAATGGGGACGTAGATTCCTTGTGTGGGATCGAACCCTGGGATATAATCCTCGTGTCACTTGTGTTCTTAGTTTTCATTCATCACATATTGCTTCTAGGGTTAGATTTACCGGTCTTGCTCATCACCTTTGTTCTATTGTGATCCTTAGCTTGATACTTACCATATAACTTGTTAAGGCTCACTAAGTTATTCTAACAAACTTCGCATCACAAGAATTCGACTAAAACCTGTTAGAAACCCTTTTTAGGCTTTTCCCTGTAGGTGGACCGGACTAGTCCGACCCTGGACCGGACTAGTCCGCCCCCTGTGTATTAATCTCGTTTTATTAAGTCATTTCAGGTCAATTAGCCTATTCACCCCCCCTCTAGGCAACTTTCAATTGGTATCAGAGCAGGAAACTCCCAAAAGAGTCTAACAACTCGGAGAGACGATGGCCGGAGTGGGGTACGAAGAAGTCTCAACCAGTGAGGTCCAAGCAACCCTAGAAGAGATTCTCTTCTATCAAGATAAGTCAACGAATGACGAAGAGATTCGCCAGCTCAAGGCGAAACTTCGAGAGAAGTTGAAGATTCCCAAGGTTGACACCTCAACCTCCACATCAAGTGGTACAATCAACTACAACCAACAAGGCTACAATTATGAACACCTTGTATCCAACAACCACTACCTTTCCATCCCTTTGGGAAAGCCTCCTCAATTCGATGGAACCAACTACGGGATGTGGAAGCACAACATGAAGATCCATCTTGTGTCACTCAACCCCTCACTGTGGCAAATCGTGTTGACCGGGGTACACATCCCTAAGAATGAAGAAGATATCACTCCAGAGCAAGCCGTGCTCCTTCACCACAATGCCCAAGCGGCCGGAGTGATCATCTCTTCTCTCTCAAGAGATGAGTTCAACCGAGTGGATGGACTTGAGGTGTCCAAGGATATTTGGGACACTCTCAAGATGGCTCATGAAGGCAACCGAGTCATCAAAGAAGCAAAGATTGAGCTCATTGAAGGAGAGCTCGGAAGGTTTGCCATTATGGATGGTGGATCTCTCCAAGAGATGTACAACTGCCTAAAGATACTCATGAACAAGAGTAGATCTTACGGCTGTATCAAGTGGATGGACCACGAGGTGGTGAAGAGGATGATTCGGGTACTCATGCCTCGGAACGTCTCTCTTTGCTCAATGATCCGAGAAAGCCCGGGGTTTGCCAAAATGACCTCGAAAGAGGTCCTTGGGAGGATCATCAATCACGAGATCATGGAAAAGGAGGCGCTCTTCTACAATGACCTCCAAAGGTTCACCGCCTCAAAGATGAAGGATGTTGCACTCAAGGCGACATCCTCCTCAAAAGAGCAAGACAAAGATGATGAGGAGAGCCTTGACACCGATGAGGAAGAGGCCTTCTTGATCAACAACTTCAAGAGGATGATGAGAAGAAGAAAAGGAGGATACAAGCATGAGAGTAAAGGCAAGGAAAAGGCAAGGCCCAAAACCAAGAGGGCTTGCTACAATTGTGGTGAGTACGGACACTTCATTGTAGATTGCCCAAATGAAGATAGCAAGAAGAAGAAGAAGGAGGGCATGCCACAAGAGAAGAAGTTCTACAAGAAAAAGAGGCCCTCCAGTCATGCTCACTTAGGCAAGGAGTGGGACTCTAACGATGAGTCCTCCTCGTCCGAAGATGAAGAGAAGATGGCAACCATAGCCATCGAGAGGAGCTCCAAGGGAAGCAAGCTCTTCCCAAATCTCTACGACCACGAGCCAACTTGCCTCATGGCAAAACAAGGAAGGAGAAATGTTAACTCTAACTCATCCTCTTCCATATCCTCTCATGATGATTTTGATAGTGCTAGCGAAAATGAACAAATGTTTAAGGATATAAGTAAGAGCACATTGAGAAGAATGAAATTGCTTTCGGATGAAATTTTTGAGAAGGGGGAGCTCATAGATAGGCAAGAGGACTTGCTTATCCAAGAAAAGGAAAGATGTAAAGAGCTCATTGATCTCCTTGAGCTTGAGAGAGAGAAGAGCAAGGCATTAGAGCATGAACTTGCTCTAAGTAAGAAAACATGCTCAAGTATTGAGGAGACAACCATTGAGCTCAAGGACGAACTTGGCAACTTGGCAAAAGTTAACAAAATCCTTGAGACTCAAGTTGAGTCCCTTAAGACTAATGTAGCCTCTTCCTCCTCAAAAGTTGCATCCAAAGCAATATCAACTTGCAAATGTTCTAACTTGATTCTTAAATTAAAGGATGAGCTTAAGTTGACTCAATGCAAGCAAGCACCTAAGGGTGGCATCTTTGACAAAGAGAAGGTGACGTATGCACGAAGTGCATACACCAACACAAGACCTCTCAATGTCAAGGATGGTCTTGGTTATACTAGAGGTGGAAAACAAAATGCCAAAACCTCCAAGTACAACAAAGACTTGATTGTCTTTGTCAAAGGAAGCTCATCCCCAACTAAAATAGTGGGCGAAAGCTTTTCAATCCAGTTGGCTCCATGTTTTTTCAGGCGCTCATATGTGCGCGTCTTGAGTCCTTTTAGGATTTCTGCATTTGCTCTCTCGGCTTGGCCATTGCTTGCCGGGTGAGCTACGAAGGCGTAGTTGATTTGGATGCCGAGGTCTTTGCAATATCCTTGGAAAGCAGAGCTTGTGAATTGGGTCCCATTATCTGTTATGATTTTGTTCAGGACTCCAAATCTGCATACGATGGACTGCAAGAAGTTGATAGCTGATTGCTTGTTTATTGTCACAACTAGAGTTGCTTCCGGCCATTTGGTGAATTTGTCAATGGCAACATACAGGAACTTGTAACCTCCGACGGCTCTTGGGAAAGGTCCCAAGATGTCCATCCCCCACACAACAAAAGGCCATGTAGGAGGTATCATTTGTAGAGGCTGAGCCAATGTGTGAATTTGCTTTGTATGGAACTGGCATGCTTTGTATTTCTTCAGTAGCTCAGTTGCATCCTGGAGCACTGTAGGCCAGTAAAAGCCATGCTGGAAGGCTTTACCGACCAGTGTGCGGGAAGACGTGTGGTTCCCACACTCGCCTCCATGGATTACTGCGAGGAGCTTGCAGCCTTCTTCCCTTGTGATGCACCGCATTAGGACGCCGTTGGTACCGCGCCGGTAGAGATCCCCTTCTACTAGCGTGTATCTTTTAGCCAATCTGACTATTCGGTCAGCGGATACATCATCGTCAGGAAGGATATTGTCTTTCAAGTAGCTCCGGATCTCCGAGATTCATGCATCGGAGCTAGCTTGAGCATTTGAGTCTTGCGTGCTGGGTTGCTCGGAGCTTCCGGCAGCACCTACGACCCTTGATGGCTGCCATGGTAACAGGGCCATCAGGACCGCCAGCTTCGGGATGCTGGTCTCGCCCCCTTCGCTCAGTTCGGCGGGCTGAGCTGTGGATTTTGACAACCTTCGGACGAAGATTCCGTCTGGAGCCGGAGCTCCGGTTGACGCTTTCATCGAGAGTTCGTCAGCTTCAGCGTTATGGACACGCTGGACATGGTGGAGGTCCAGGACTTCGAAGTCTTTCTGAAGCCTCTGGACTTCAAGGATATAAGCAACTACTTGAGGATTGTTACAGGAGCATTCACCCTTCACCTGTTTAATGATGAGCTGCAAATCTCCCTTGACCAACAGCTGCTTGACACCATATGATAGTGCCACCTTTAGTCCGTAAATGAGTGCTTCATACTCCGCCATGTTGTTGGTCGCCTTGAAGTCAAGGTGAACCATGTATTTTACCTTCTCCCCGGTTGGAGCGAGGAGAAGGATTCCAGCTTCGGCCTGAAAGTGCATCTAGGACTCCCTTGTGGGTTTTGGATGATTTATGACAAGCAATTGGGATCCTAATTCTTTTGTTGAGATGAATGCAGAAAAATTGATGAAAGATGAGCAAAGTGCCAAAAAGAGGAAATTGAGAAGGAAAATGGATTTGAGCTCAAGGAGAAGAAACTAGTTGTTTAGTATGTGTGGAGTGTGTTAAGGAAACACACCCAAGAGCTCAATCTTATTTAATCATACACACACATGCACAAAGCCATACAGGACCGGACTAGTCCGATGTCCACCGGACTAGTCCGATATCACATTCTGCACAAGATCGGACAAGTCCGGTCATCACCGGACTAGTCCGATAATTCTTCTGTTCCACTTCGGACTAGTCCTCCCCAGTGCGGACTAGTCCTCAACACAATGCACAGGTCACTAGATCGGACAAGTCCGGTCTCCACCGGACTAGTCCGATATCCTTTCTGATCCACTTCGGACAAGTCCGGTGTTTACACGGACTAGTCCGATATACACGCTGATCTAAACCGGACAAGTCCTCCAAGTGCGGACTTGTCATCCTAAACACTAAAGGTTTCACAGGTCCGGACCAGTCCGATGACAATCGGACTAGTCCGAAGTTTTCCAGCAGTGAAATCGGACAAGTCCGTTTTCAAACGGACTAGTCCGATATTCCTGGACACTTAGGGTTTGCTTCTCACAGCACACCGGACTAGTCCGGACACCACCACGGACTAGTCCGAATTTTCTGAACCCTAACGGTAACTTCCAGAAACCCCTTATAAATAGAGGTGCACGGCCCACTTTGAAACGCTCTCGAACCCTAGCGCCGTCACACCTCCCAAGAGCCTCAAAAACTAACTCTCTCCACAAAACCAAGTGCTAAATTGATCACTACATTGAAGATCACTTGTAGATCATTGGAGAGGGCACTTGATACGCGATTGAGCTCTTGGTTTGAATCTCTAACACACTCTTGCATCTCAGTTTGTATACTTTGAAGTGTGTTATTGGTGGTCTTGAATCTTGTAATCAAGGGAGCGCTCAACTTGTGAGATCGCCCCTTAAACTCGGTGATTTACCCCTGTGTGATTAGTTGAAGAGGATTGGCCTTCGTGGCGATCCGAACGAGGGAAGGGTTAGTGAAGACCCGGCCCTTTTGTGGGCTCCTCAACGTGGACGTAGGCTGCCTTCGTGGTAACCGAACCACGGGATAAATCTTGTGTCTTTCAATTGTGTTCTTTATTCTAGTTGATTAACATAATCTAGGGTTTGATTAGATTTGTTGAATACAAAGTTGATAGTTGAAATAAAGTCATATTCTTAATAGAATCTGTTACACAACTATTGAACTGATCACAAAGTTTATATTTCCGCTGCAAAAGTCAACAAACAATCGAATTGACCTAACTTGATCAACCTAGCCCGTAAAATCCGGACTAGTCCGCACTTTACCGGACTAGTCCGTTATATCTGGTTTTTGATCTCGTTGTTGAAGTGTTACAGGAACCGATAAAATTCAAGAAGGCCTATTCACCCCCCCTCTAGGCCAACATTCAATTGGTATCAGAGCGAGGTTCTTCAAGAAAGAGTGCAACCGCTCGAAGAGATCATGTCGGACATGAAGGAAGTCCAAAAGATCAACAACCAGGAAGAGATGAACAATGACAAGCATCAAAAGCTTGAGAAGTATCTCGAAGCCATTCAAGACTTTGACGATGATGATGAGGAGACATTGGAGCTGAAAGCTCTCCTTAGAAAGAAAGCGCTTTCCAAAGGCAAAGCCAAAGTTGAAGAAAAGAAGAAGGGGAGTAGTCACACCGACTACTCCCGATATCCTTTTAATTATGACCGTTTAAATTCTAACAGCAATCACTATCTATCCATTCCCCTTGGAAAAGCCCCACACTTCGATGGGAGTGACTACTCTATGTGGAGGCAAAACATGAAGATGCACTTGATTTCCCTTAACCCAAGTTTATGGCATATTGTGTGCACAGGAATCAATATCCCAGATGACGACGAAGAGCTCACGCCAAGTCAAGAGCAAGCCATCCACAGGAATGCACAAGCCGCAGCCGTCATCACCTCATCTCTAAGTCGAGATGAATTCACAAAGGTGGACGGATTAGAGATTGCCAAAGAAATCTGGGATACCTTACAAACAGCGCATGAAGGTGACAGACATGTGAGGGAAGCCAAGATTGAAATGATTGAGGGCGAACTAGGAAGGTTCGCGATTGAGGAAGATGAGTCACCCCAGGACATGTACAACAGACTGAAGACTCTCGTGAACAAGGTTCGATCATATGGGAGCAGAAAGTGGAATGATCACGAGGTTGTAAAGCTCATCCTTAGAGCTTTCATGCCTCGCAATGTTACGCTTTGCTCTATGATCCGAGAGAGTCCGGGGTACAAGAAAATGACTCCTGATGAACTGCTTGGCAAGATCATTAACTTTGAGATGATGGAGAAGCAAGCCAAGCACGTAAAAGAAATAGCCGACCTCACATCGGCCAAGAAGAAGGGAGTTGCCCTAAAGTCCTCACTCAAGCCTTTATCCAAAGAAGCAAGAGAAGCACAGCTTGAGGAGGACAGCGATGATGAAAGCAGCGAGCTAGATGAAGAAGATATGATTTTGTTCATGAAGAAGTTTAAGAGAATTATGAAGAAAAGACAAGGAACAAAATCAAATGAAGCAAAATACAAAGAAAGGACGAAGCCAAAGATGAGGCGGGCGTGCTATAACTGTGGTGAATACAACCACTTTATAGTCGACTGCCCGTATGAGGACAATAAGAAGAAGAACAAAGAGTCCAAGCCTCAAGCAAAGAAGTTCTTCAAGAAGAAGAAACAAGCTGAACAAGCACACATTGGAAAGGAATGGGACTCAAACGATGAGTCTTCATCGTCCGATGAAGAAGAATTGGCTAGCATAGCCATCGAGAGCGTGTCCAAGAAACCCACACTCTTTCCCACGCTCGGTGCAAAGAAGGCAAATGGGACTTGCCTCATGGCTAAGGAAGGTAAACGCAAGGTAAATATCAAAACTCCTTCCTTACATTCTTATTCAAGTGATGATGATTTAGATAGTGATGAAGATATGCTAGCTGGCTTAGATAGAAAAACTGCTGCAAAAATAAAATTCTTGCTTAACCAACTTGTTGAGAAGGAAGAGCTAATCGATCGTCAAGAAGACATGATTATCTCCCAAAAGGAGAAGCATGTGGAACTTGACAATCTTCTAGTTCATGAAAAGGAAAGAAGCCACTCACTAGAGCTTGAGCTAGCTTCAAGCAAGAAAACTTGCTTGGAGCTAACCAACTCAAATGTAGCAATCAAGGACCAACTTGATGACCTGATCGAGGTCAACAAGATCCTTGAAGTGCAAATTGAGTCACTCAAGCTTAGTGAACCCTCCTCCTCTTCAAGCCTACCTTCTCAATCCTCTTCAAGTAATAATACTCATATCTGCAAATGTGAAAAGATAAACCCCAGGTTGAAAGAAAAGTCCACCTCCACAAAGGACAAAAACCCTACCCAATGTGTAATATTTGACAAGGAAAGGATCAACTATGCACGTAGTGCATATTTGGTCCAAAGACCTCCAAATGTCAAGTATGGCATTGGTTATTCCTATGATGGAAAGCAAAGAGCTGGAAATCATAAGAATAACAAGGGAAAGATTACCTTTGTGAAAGGAGGACCCTCACAACCCGGCAGCACGAAAACTAAAAATTTGAACTCTCATGAAAACCGGACTAGTCCGGTTGTGGTCCGGACAAGTCCGGTCATCCGGACAAGTCCGGTCACACAGACTAGTCCGACCAATAATCAGCAACAACTCCTGTTTAAAACCTTCGATGCTTCATATGTATTAATGAGAAACAATATTGGTAAAGTGTATGCTTATTATGCTGGGCCACGCCATGGGAACACAAAATCCCATGTGTGGGTGCCCAAATGTATTGTCACTAACCTCCAAGGACCCAAGCAAGCTTGGGTACCTAAAACCAAGGCGTAACTTGTTTCTGCAGGCCTACTCCTCCGGTGGATCCAAATGGGTGCTAGACAGTGGATGCACAAACCACATGACCGGAGAAAGGAGGATGTTTGTGGAGTATGAAGTGAACGAGGACCCAAATGAAGGGATCTACTTTGGAGACAACAGTCAAGGGAGGGTCCTCGGTACCGGTAAAATAGCCATATCCTCTGAACATACTCTTTCACATGTTTTGCACGTTGAATCTTTAGATTATAACCTGCTGTCCATATCTCAATTGTGCGACAAGGGTTATAATTGCCTGTTTACTAACGAGGGTGTGATCGTCTCAAGAAGGAGCGATGGTTCTAGTGCATTCAAGGGTATGTTGAAGGGAAAGCTTTACCTTGTTGACTTCAACAAGGATAAAGCCGAACTCGACACATGCTTGATTGCAAAGACCAACATGGGTTGGCTGTGGCATAGACGGCTGGCACATGTTGGTATGAGGAACCTTCAAAAACTCCTCAAGGGTGATCACATCCGAGGTTTGAAAGATGTTGTGTTTGAGAAAAACAGGCCATGTAGCGCGTGCCAAGCAGGGAAACAAGTTGGAGCACAGCATCCTGCGAAGAACATCATGACCACAACAAGACCGCTCGAACTACTTCATATGGACTTGTTTGGTCCAATTGCTTACATAAGCATCGGCGGTAACAAGTATGGTTTAGTTGTTGTTGATGATTTTTCCCGCTTCACTTGGGTGTTCTTTTTGCATGAAAAATCAGAAACACAAGGGACACTCAAGAAGTTCTTCAAGCGAGCACAAAACGAATTTTCATTACAAATCAAGAGTATTCGGAGTGACAATGGCACGGAGTTCAAAAACATACAAGTGGAGGAGTACCTTGATGAAGAAGGAATCAAGCACGAATTTTCAGCACCATACTCCCCACAACAAAATGGAGTTGCCGAAAGGAAGAACCGCACGCTCATAGAAATGGCAAGAACTATGCTCGATGAATACAAGACTTCGGACCGATTTTGGGCGGAAGCAATCAACACAGCTTGCCACGCCACAAATCGCCTCTATCTTCATCGACTACTAAAGAAGACCCCCTATGAGCTACTCACCGGTAACAAACCGAACATTTCATATTTTCGAGTTTTTGGTTCTCCTTGCTATATTTTAAACAAGAAGCCCAGGACTTCAAAGTTCGCTTCGAAGTCCGATGAAGGTTTCTTGCTTGGCTATGATTCGAACACTTACGCCTATCGTGTCTTCAACAAGTCCTCCGGACTCGTTGAAGTGGCACGTGACGTAGTGTTCGATGAAACTAATGGCTCCCAAAAGGAGCAAGTTGATCAATGTGAGTTAGGTAAAGAAGAAGCCCCCTATCAAGCATTGAAGAAAATGGCTCTAGGCGAAGTACGACCACAAGAGTCAACGTCACAAATACAAGATGAAAGTGAACCACAAGATGAAATCAACCATCAAGGGGGAGCCTCAATACAAGATCAACCACAGGAGTACGAACGTAATGAACAAATCAACGAGGACAACAACTCAGGGGGAGAAGAAGATGATCACCAACACACGACTCCCCAAGTACCACACCCAAGAGTACACCAATGCATTCAAAGGGATCACCCGATCGACAACATCATCGGCGACATCCAAAAGGGAGTAACCACTAGATCTCGCATAGCAAATTTTTGTGAACATTACTCGTTTGTCTCCTTTTTGGAACCCCGCAGGACTGAGGATGCATTGAAGGATCCGGACTGGGTAGTGGCGATGCAAGAAGAGTTGAATAATTTCAAGAGAAACGAGGTCTGGGAACTTGTGGCAAGACCCAATGCAAATGTTGTAGGCACCAAGTGGGTCTTCCGCAACAAGCAAGACGAACACGGTGTGGTAACAAGAAACAAGGCACGACTTGTGGCCAAAGGTTACTCACAAGTCGAAGGTTTGGATTTCGATGAAACTTTTGCTCCAGTAGCTAGGCTTGAATCAATTAGAATATTACTTGCATATGCTACTCACCATGATTTCAAGCTGTATCAAATGGACGTGAAGAGCGCCTTCCTCAACGGACCGATCAAGGAGGAGGTGTACGTGGAGCAACCACCCGGGTTTGAAGACGAAGAGTTCCCCGATCACGTGTATAAACTGCGTAAGGCTCTCTATGGCCTCAAACAAGCTCCTAGAGCTTGGTATGAGTGCCTTAGAGATTTTTTAATAGATAATGGTTTTCAAATTGGCAAAGTAGACTATACGTTATTCACAAAAAATCTGGATAATGATCTTTTTATTTGCCAAATATATGTTGATGATATAATTTTTGGGTCAACTAACCAATCCTTCTGTGAAGAGTTTAGCAAAATTATGACAGAGAGATTCGAAATGTCGATGATGGGAGAATTGAAGTACTTCTTGGGATTCCAAGTGCGACAACAAAGGGAAGGAACTTTTATAAGCCAAACCAAGTACACGCAGGACATCCTCAAGAAGTTTGGCATGGACAAAGCAAAGCCAATAAAAACTCCCATGGCAACGAATGGGCACTTGGACCTCAATGAAGATGGAACGAGCGTCGACCAAAAGGTATATCGCTCCATGATTGGATCTTTACTATATCTATGTGCATCTAGGCCAGACATCATGTTGAGTGTTTGCTTGTGTGCAAGATTTCAAGCCAACCCCAAGGAATGTCATTTGACAGCCGTTAAGAGAATCTTAAGATATTTAGTTCATACACCCAACCTTGGTCTTTGGTACCCAAAAGGCTCAAAATTCAATCTCATTGGGTATTCCGATGCAGATTATGCCGGGTGCAAAGTAGATAGAAAAAGTACTTCCGGCACTTGCCAATTTCTAGGAAGATCCTTAGTTTCTTGGTCATCCAAGAAACAGAATTCCATTGCATTATCCACAGCCGAAGCGGAGTATGTTGCAGCCGGGAGTTGTTGTGCACAACTTCTTTGGATGCGACAAACTCTAAGGGATTATGGTTACAATATGAACCATATTCCTCTCCTTTGTGATAATGAGAGTGCCATTAAAATAGCACACAATCCAGTTGAGCACTCTAGAACAAAACATATAGACATAAGACACCACTTCTTGAGAGACCATTCCATGAAAGGAGACATATCCATCTCTCATGTCAACACCCAAAAACAATTAGCCGACATATTCACCAAGCCACTTGATGAAAAACGCTTTTGTGAACTCCGAAATGAGCTAAATGTTCTTGATTCTCGGAGTGTGGCTTGAAAAGTTGCATACCTGTATGTTTCTTCAAAATTTTGATTGAATTGTGAAAATCATCCCTCTTCTCTTTTCTCTCGAAAACTATGTCAATTATTAGATCTTGATGAATTTTGATCATAGTATAATTGTTGTTTGCTTACTGGTCAAATTCATCAAGATTATTTGAATTGTTTTGTCTCTCTAATCTCTAATATTGGACCTTCAAATATATATGAATGGGCTTTGTTTTTCTCTCCTGGTGACCACGGACAAGTCCGTGGTTACCCGGACTAGTCCGCCCATTGCAGACTTGTCCGCAGAGTGCCGGTTAGGCCGGACTAGTCCGACAGACCACGGACTAGTCCGATATAAGTCTCTGGACGACTTCGGACTAGTCCGGTCATGTCCGGACTTGTCCGATTTTTCGTGTCCTTAACCCTAGCCGCCACCAAACCCTAATTCATTCACTCTCACACTCGCCCCAAGCATTCTCTCTCTTGCGCTCGAGCTCCCAAGGCAAATACTCGATTCCTCCGTCGAAAAGCCTCAAACTTGGGCGGAGATCAAGCTTGAAGACTCGGGGATTGAAGTTAGCGGACAAGTCCGGCCTCCAACCCCCAAAATCTCAAGCCTCCTTCGATTCCTTGGTAAATTTTCTTCAAACCCTAAGAAATCGCAAATTTCTCCATTGCTTATCGTTTGGCCTAGCATTCTTCACTAGCTACATGCCCATTAGATGTACTACGTGTATGCTAGACTATTTTTGGCTTAGGGATCAAATTTTACTCAATCTGTTAGGTTTTTGCGGATGAACACCGGACTAGTCCGGTCCAGGTACGGACAAGTCCGGTCCACCGGACTAGTCCGTGCCTGTGCACCGAACAAGTCCGTTGTTTCTGAACCAAAACCTAATTCCTTCATTCCCTAATGCCTTCCATTGCCATATTATCTCACCAATGCCTTGTATAACCTGTATTTTACCTTGATCACTCATTCTCAGGTCATGTCGAGCTCTGACTACGAAATGTCCGATTTTGAGTCCGAGGTGGCACCTCGGCCCTCGGCGGGTCTTGGCAAGAAACGCCAAGAGAAACCCTCCGAGCCAGCTCCCTCTCCTCCCCAAGTCAGAAGGAAAGTGTGTGTGAAGAAAGCTGCATCGAAGGCCGGCACCTCCTCAAGTGGCCTTCGACAAACCAAAGGAAAGGGCAAAGGAGTTGCCACAGGGCCAGTTGGGCCCCTCAAGCTGCATGCCCCCAGAGAAGGGGCCCGGGACCCAAATGAAGAGAAGTTCACTGGCAAGGGCAGCGAGGTGGCTGCTAAGCTGAGAGAGGTAGACTGCTATGCAAGATCCAAGCAAGCAGCAGATGGCAGATTTTGGTCCAATTTTCACTCGGACTTCTACAAATTGGTCTATTTGCCTATGAAGACCCCAGTGGTGCGCAGTCAATGGATTGACTGGGCCCACCTGGAGAAGAAGAAGTGTGCAGCCTTTGATGAGGTTATTGAAGCTGCTGAGAAACACGGACTGAAGGACTTGTTTGCCTTCAGATATAACTGGAATGATGAAGTGATTGCACAGTTTTATGCAACATGCCACTTCTCCAGTGAAGACGAGGAAAGTGTGACTTGGATGACTCATGGATCCAAGTACTCAATTACCCAAGAAGAGTTTGCCAGTTTGCTGCACCTTGAGTATGGAGGACATGACCACCTCATTATCCACAACATAGGGGTCATTGAGAGGGACAGGATGAAGTTCATGTATGAGCCCAACTCCAAGTATGTCCCTCCCTCTACCAAGAATCTGAAGCCTTTCTTTGTTGTGCTCAATAGAGTCCTCCGGAAGACAATAGCCCCCAAGGATGGGGATGCAGGGAGTGTACAAGGCTACCTCCGGACCCTGATGAGGGTCATATGCAAGGACAGAAAGTTTGATGTGGCTGACTATATCTGGAATGATATGGTCAATATCTCAAGCACCCCCAACCGATCCTGTGGCTATGCCCCCTACTTGATGTTTATGATCGAGAAGGTCACAGGGATCGAGTTCGTGAAGGATGTGGAGCACACTCCACTGAGGCCTCAGAAGCCTCAGCCAGTACTTGTCCAAGCTCCTCCATCGCCGGCCTCAAGCCCCGAGGCACCGGCAAGACAAGAAGAAGCTGCTAGGGAAGCCCCTAAGAAAGGATCCGCCAGTGGGATCCTGAAGTACTTGGTGTCTCTTCTCTCCTCCTGCAAGAAAACTGAAGTGAAGCTTCATAAGCTCAACCAGAAGAGGAAAGAAGACATGAGGTACATAAAAGCAAATGTGAAGCAGCTGAGTGAGAAACTGGAGATCAACCCAATAGGGTCTCCAGTCATTTCTGAAGACTCTGATCTGGACGTCACTGAACTCAGCCCCTTGACTTCATCCGAGCTTGCCTATTTTGGCATTGGGGGCTCGAGCAGCTCCGTTCCTCCTCCTCCCTCTCAACCTCGCCAAGAAGAAAGCGATGAAGATGATGAAGACAATGAGAGGACTGACAGCGAAGAGTGAAGCCCTAGGACCTCCCTCTCTCTCTTTTTGGTGTCTTGATGCCAAAGGGGGAGAGATTGAGGGGGAGCTTCTAGACTTAGCTTTAGCTGCGTAGAATGCGAGGAGAGAGTCTCCATGTATCTTCTATTTGTGATTGTAATTGTTTAACGCTATTTTCATATCATGTTTGGTGCTATGTTAAATTGCTCAGTTAATTTGCAAGTGTGTGATGAAATCTGAATTTTTGCTCCTGAAATGCTATATTCACTTGATATTGGTTGATCAATGCAAATTCTGTCATTCTTGATGCATTCATGCTCTTAGTATGCATCCCACCATAAAGAATGCACATATGAATGATTCTCTTGTTGCTTGATGCATTTTTGAGTCATATGTGCACACTTTATGAAAAATCTCATTTTATACCTCATTTTGTGAAATCTCAATTGGTTGTCATCAATCACCAAAAAGGGGGAGATTGAAAGTGCATCTAGGACTCCCTTGTGGGTTTTGGATGATTTATGACAAGCAATTGGGATCCTAATTCTTTTGTTGAGATGAATGCAGAAAAATTGATGAAAGATGAGCAAAGTGCCAAAAAGAGGAAATTGAGAAGGAAAATGGATTTGAGCTCAAGGAGAAGAAACTAGTTGTTTAGTATGTGTGGAGTGTGTTAAGGAAACACACCCAAGAGCTCAATCTTATTTAATCATACACACACATGCACAAAGCCATACAGGACCGGACTAGTCCGATGTCCACCGGACTAGTCCGATATCACATTCTGCACAAGATCGGACAAGTCCGGTCATCACCGGACTAGTCCGATAATTCTTCTGTTCCACTTCGGACTAGTCCTCCCCAGTGCGGACTAGTCCTCAACACAATGCACAGGTCACTAGATCGGACAAGTCCGGTCTCCACCGGACTAGTCCGATATCCTTTCTGATCCACTTCGGACAAGTCCGGTGTTTACACGGACTAGTCCGATATACACGCTGATCTAAACCGGACAAGTCCTCCAAGTGCGGACTTGTCATCCTAAACACTAAAGGTTTCACAGGTCCGGACCAGTCCGATGACAATCGGACTAGTCCGAAGTTTTCCAGCAGTGAAATCGGACAAGTCCGTTTTCAAACGGACTAGTCCGATATTCCTGGACACTTAGGGTTTGCTTCTCACAGCACACCGGACTAGTCCGGACACCACCACGGACTAGTCCGAATTTTCTGAACCCTAACGGTAACTTCCAGAAACCCCTTATAAATAGAGGTGCACGGCCCACTTTGAAACGCTCTCGAACCCTAGCGCCGTCACACCTCCCAAGAGCCTCAAAAACTAACTCTCTCCACAAAACCAAGTGCTAAATTGATCACTACATTGAAGATCACTTGTAGATCATTGGAGAGGGCACTTGATACGCGATTGAGCTCTTGGTTTGAATCTCTAACACACTCTTGCATCTCAGTTTGTATACTTTGAAGTGTGTTATTGGTGGTCTTGAATCTTGTAATCAAGGGAGCGCTCAACTTGTGAGATCGCCCCTTAAACTCGGTGATTTACCCCTGTGTGATTAGTTGAAGAGGATTGGCCTTCGTGGCGATCCGAACGAGGGAAGGGTTAGTGAAGACCCGGCCCTTTTGTGGGCTCCTCAACGTGGACGTAGGCTGCCTTCGTGGTAACCGAACCACGGGATAAATCTTGTGTCTTTCAATTGTGTTCTTTATTCTAGTTGATTAACATAATCTAGGGTTTGATTAGATTTGTTGAATACAAAGTTGATAGTTGAAATAAAGTCATATTCTTAATAGAATCTGTTACACAACTATTGAACTGATCACAAAGTTTATATTTCCGCTGCAAAAGTCAACAAACAATCGAATTGACCTAACTTGATCAACCTAGCCCGTAAAATCCGGACTAGTCCGCACTTTACCGGACTAGTCCGTTATATCTGGTTTTTGATCTCGTTGTTGAAGTGTTACAGGAACCGATAAAATTCAAGAAGGCCTATTCACCCCCCCTCTAGGCCAACATTCACGGCCCCCTGCTTTTGCATGGAGCCGTCAAAATAGAGGGTCCAGTGAGGCTCGGTGAAGACCGGAGCCTTGAGTTCCGGCTTCTGCTCACTAGGGCCCCTAGGGTTTGATGGAGAGGGGGTCCATTCCGACACAAAGTCAGCCAGTGCTTGACTCTTGATAGCTTGTCTTGGGACGAATTCAAGATCGAATTCGGCAAATTCCGCTGCCCACTTTGCAATATTCCCAGTAGAGTTGGGATTATGCAAGATCGCACGCAGTGGATAAGAAGTCACCACTAAGATCTTGTGAGCTTGGAAGTAATGGCGAAGCTTCCTGGAGGCGATGAGAACTGCGTAGAGCAGCTTGTGCACCTCTAGGTATCGAGTCTTGGCATCATGTAGTACTTCGCTGATGAAGTACACTAGGCGCTGGACTGTCCGGACCCTCCCGGGGGGGGGGGGAGCTTCCTCCACATCGAGCCGGACCCTCCCGGAGGGGTCCAGACCTTCTTTGGGGACCTCCGGGTCCTTGCTGAAGGAACCCGAAGCTTCTTCTGGAGTGACCTGGACCCTCTCAGAGGGGTCGGAATCCTCTTATTCGACAAGAGTAACTCCTTGTAGATCCAAGTCTGGGGGCTGGGACCCAGACTCGCCTTCAGGAACCTCCAGACCCTCCCGGAGGGGTCTGGATTCCTGAGCTTGGGATGGTTCTGGTCTCTCCGCAACCAGGACCATGCTGACAACCTCGTTGATTGCCGAAATGTAAAACAGTAAGGGCTCACCAGGGTTCGGAGCTGCCAAGGTTGGTAGAGTGGTGATGAGCTGCTTTAGCTCCTGGAATGCCTTTTCTGCTTCTTCAGACCATTGGAATGGTCTGGACTTCCTCAATAGCTTGAAGAAGGGTAGCGCCCGTTCCACCAATCTTGAGATGAACCGCCTGAGGGCGGCTAGACATCCAGTCAGTTTTTGGACGTCCTTGATGCGAGCTTGTGGCCGCATATCCTCAATGGCTTTAATCTTCGCCGGATTTGCCTCTATGCCCTGGTGGTTTACCAGGAAACCAAGAAGCTTTCTGAAGCTAACCCTGAAGACGCACTTGTCTGGGTTCAGCTTTGTGTGAGTGACTCGCAACTTGTCGAAGACAGCTTGCAAGGTGTCAAGAAGTGACTCCTTGTCCTTGATTTTGACGACGATGTCATCAACATACACTTCCACTACGTCTCTGATGAGCTTTCCAAAGGTTTTGTACATAGCTCGTACAAATGTTGAAGCTGCATTCTTGAGACCAAATGGCATGGCAGTATAGCAGTACAATCCATCTACTGTGATAAAAGAAGTATGTTCTTCATCTTCCCTAGACATTCTAATTTGATGGTACCCAGAATACGCGTCTAGGAAACACAGTAATTCACACCCGGAGGTGGAATCTACTATCTGATCTATTCTAGGTAGTGGGAATGGATCTTTTGGGCATGCCTTATTCAATGTTGTGTAGTCGATACACATCCGAAGCTTCCCACCGGCCTTGGGTACAACGACTGGGTTTGCCAGCCATTCTGGGTGGAAGACTTCTCGGATGAATCCAGCTTCAAGCAACTTCTTCACTTCTTGTCGTATGAAGTTCTGTCTCTCTACTGATTACTTCCGAGGCTTGTGGTGCACAGGCCGAGTGTCAGGATAGATCTTCAGATTATGCTCGATCACTTCCCTAGGGATCCCAGGCATTTGTGATGGTTGCCAGGCAAACATGTCGACATTAGCCCGGAGGAAAGTGATGAGCGCGAGTTCCTATTTGTCATTCAGACCTCCCGATATACGGGTGGTCCGAGCGGCATCAAAACCGATTTGGACGACTTTGATGGGGATGTCGGTGTCGCCGCTTGGTTGCACGCGAGGTGCGGAGGTTGAGCCTCGTTGACGAATGATCGGGGGTTTTGGAGCTTGTTCCTGCCTGGACTCTTCCTCGTGCGTTGTAGCAAGCGCATGAAGTTCTTCCAGAGTAGTCACTCCGGCAGTGCAGTCTCCGCGGATCCGGAGAACACCAACTGGTGTCGGCATCTTCAACACCAGATATCCATAATGAGAAGCAGCCATGATCTTGTATAAGGCTGGTCTGCCCAGAATGGCGTTGAAAGATAAGTTGATCTGAGCGACATCAAAGACCAACTTCTCAGTGCGATAATTCTCTCGAGTCCCGAAGGTCACGGGGAGAGTAATGGCACCGAGTGGGGTTATGGCCCCCGGACCTACTTCGGAGAAAGGTCGGGAGGGGCGAAGGTCCGAAGGTCGGAGCTGAAGCTTGACGAAAGCTTCGAAGCTTATGAGGTTCAGCCCCGAACCTCCGTCCACCATTACATGGTGGAGTTGAATGTTGTTGATGGTCGGAGATACCATCAAAGGTAGTTGACCAGCTCTGATCATGTTCTGAGGGCAGTCTGAAGCATCAAAAGTGATGTGGTGTCCATCCACTTTCGATGAGGCTTCGCCCTGGCTGTAGGAGCTACTGAGGCCATGTCCCGCCGCATGGTCTTGAGGACACGACGGGAGGTGATGTCCCACGAACCACCAAAGATGGTGTTCATGGTCTTCCGACGCTCATTATCAGAGATGTCGGAGTCGTCGTCGATGGAGGTGTAAACAGCCTTCATGACCTTTTTAGGGTCCTGAAATCCCAACTCCTCTTCAGCCGGAGCTTCATCGACTTTCTGTTTTCCTTCCCTCTGACAGAAAAGAACTTCTTCCCGGCGCTTGTTATAGCGCTCGGCAAGGTTTTGGACCTCCCGACAGTCTTCCAAGTTGTGGCTATTCGACTTGTGAATAGGACACCACACTTTGGACTTGCCACCGTCTTCAGAGGACGGTCGAGGTCGTTTCTCGGGGCATGGCCCTCGGCCACCCGGAGCTGCAGCAGCTGCAGCAGTAGATGTGCCGGCCGACAGCTTCTTCTTGCCATTGGACTTTTTCTTCTTTTTGCCACTCCCGGAGGTAGTGGATTCTCCTTTGGAGGATTTTTTACCGTCCTCCGGAGGTGGTTTGGAGTGCATTTCACGGCCCTCCACAGCTTTGGCACACTTGTCTGCCAAGCTGAAGAGCTCCGTGACGTTGGTGATCTCCTTGATCGCCAGCTTCTCCAGCATCTTCTTATCTCGTACGCCCTGTCTAAATGCCACAATAACAAAGGCATTGGAGATAGAAGGAATAGTGTTTCGTACCTGGGAGAACCTCTGGATGAATGAGCGCAGGGATTCTCCCCCCTTCTGCACGACAGCAAAAAGGTCTAGTTCAGTGCCTCGTCGGGTGTATGAACTCCCGAAATTGGCAGTGAACTGTTGGCACAATTCCTCCCAACTATTGATGGAGTTGTGAGGAAGGCTCATGAACCAAGACCTGACGGTCCCAGTCAAGGCCACTGGGAAGTAGTTGTCCATTACGGCCTTGTTACCTCCGGCCGCAAGGATTGCGGTGGAGTAAAACTAGAGAAACTCAGTGGGATTAACAGTCCCATCAAATTTCTCCAGCAGGTGAGGCCGAAACTTTTGTGGCCATCTGACCATGCGTAAGTGCATGGCCAGGGCAGAACAGCCTCCTCCTACTCCCTTGGGAGCAGGACTGTCCCGAGCCTCTTGCCTTTCGCGAGCACGCTCGATATGGACACGACCGTCCTTTTGACGGTAATGGCGATCAAGCTCCGCCCGGAGGTCATGAATTGAAAGCCTGGTTACCGTATGATTGCGTCGCGCCCCGGAAGGTAGCGACGTAACTTGCTGAGATGCAGCATGCCACCTATTTTGGGAAGCGTGCGGACCAAGTCTGCCTGACATAGTCTGGCGCTGCGATGGGGCCCGCCCCGAAGGGGGAGGACCTTGGTTGCTGATGCGGTCGGCTGCTGCTGCAACCAGATGTTCCACGTCAGCCCTCCACTGCTCCATTGCACCCTAGGATGCACCTGGAGGTGGTGGACGTTGGAGACGAGCACGCGCTGCATGGAGCGCGAGTTCAGGGTTGTTGTTATTCGCCGACACGGTGACCGACGCCGATGCACCGTCACGCTGCCCAGCTTGACGTGCTGGTGCAGGCGGTGGCGGTGGAGGCATGACTCCTGCTGGAGCCGTGGCACCTGCTGGTTGCTGCATGTTGGAGGGATTGCCCCCAACAGGTTGAATAGCAGGATTGTCGTTGGATGATCCAGCAGCTGAGTTCACCATCCTTGAAATCTCGGCCCCCCTACCTGGCGTGCCAACTGTCGGTGTTTGGATCTGGCAGATCTCTCGATACTACCGTTGGTAGATCAAGGAGTTGAAGTTCGGTAATGGACGCGCAGAGATTCAAGAAGGTGAATGACAAGTGGACACAGAGATTTACGTGGTTCGGGCCGCCTGAGTGTAATACGCTACTCCACAGGGTGTGTTGGTGTTGTATTGAGCGTGTAAGTCTAGAAGAAGCTCCAGAAGAAGAAGCTCGTCTAGGTCGGGGAGTCCAGAAGATGTCTGGAGAGGTCCCTTGTGTATCATTGACCAGTCCTTTTATAGTACAAGGACTGGTCATTACACCGTTAGCCTGGCCCGACATGTGGCCCCGACGGTTACACATGCTTGATACACAATTAATGAGGTTAATTACCCTTAATAGCCTGGTAACGTGCCTTAACAGTGCTGTTACCAGTATTAAGGGTCATCCGATCGTGTGTCATTAATATGGCATTAATGACACTTAATCGGGTCTTGAAGTCTTTGATTGCTCCTTGAAGGTCCGGAGCCGTTGGGGGTCCACCAGCCTGATTGTTGAAGTTGAAGGTCTAGCGGTTCAGCCACGTGGCAGCTCCGGAGCTTACCGTCGTGGACGGGTAGGTCCGGTGCTGTTGGACACGTGTCAGTACCGGAGCTTCCCTCTGTCTGGGATTAGGTCCGGGGATGCCATACCGGTATCTAGTCCGGAGCTTTCCCTTGTGTGGGTGATAGCTCCGGTCTTATGATACACGTGGCAGCCTGGGACTAACCATGTCGGGGAAACAGGTTCGGATACGCCTGACATGTGGGGCCTTCGGAGGTCTTCAAATCTGGTAGATGGAGTCTCCTTGTGATCTTTGCAACCCCAAGGGATATCCGGTACATAGGGTACCGACAGCATCCTCCCTCTGCCCCACGCCCGTCGCCCCGATATTCCTCGGCACCACGCCAAGCCTCCTCTGCGTCAGGCGTCATCTACCGTCGTGGCCTTCTTCGCTCCCAATCGAGGTTCCCCGCGCCCTCCTCCGCGCTATCTGTTGGCAACACCTGAAGGAACAGAACACATAGAGGATTCTGCCCTCACCGACATTCGTCGCAGCTTTCTTCAACGGGCCGCAGAAATTCTTTTCCCTTCTCGTGATCCACTGCTCGCAAGGAGCAAAATTTTCCAGGGGGAGGGTGCGGCCACACTGCACAGGCAAGGAATCGGGATGCGACAGCAGCCTCCTACGTGTAGCATCTTAAGGCTTTCTGTTGGAGATGAGAAAAGAATGGATTGTGAATTTTTTATTTTAAGAAGCCCAAATACTGGAATTGGTCTCCTATTTTTGGACTTATTGTTGGAGATATCATAAGGTACAATCTATCGGCCATTAGTCCAAATGCAATCATGCAATAGGAGTTATATGAAGATTTTACGGCGGGGAGTAGCTAATGCTTTTTCTAATTAATCCCGGTGTTGACGTTAGTATCATTTTGGATCGTCAATATAACTCATATACATGAAGGATTATGCACTTTTTACACGTCTCACACTTATGAATAACATAATTTCATATGTACTTGGAAGAATTCTGCATGTAGATGTTCTTATGTAGATTTAAGACGCATGCATGTCCACGTGGTGAAGAGACACACTTATAACCAATCAGACGTCGTCACGTGGCATCCCACATATTCAATGGCCACTTGTAGGCAGGTACACGCACGTTTTCACCAAAAATCATCCAGAAGGTCGATATGGGTCCACATATCAGTGTCTAGGAGGAAGATGGGGAAGAGTGGAGGTAAGACATGGTCGACTGCCATCCCTAGTCAGTTGACTTGGCCCTCACTCTACTGCTGGTGTGCTTCCAAGTGGTGCCTTGTAGAGACTTCATTGTGCCCGGGGGTAAGTGATTCTCATTAGATTAACGCACAAAACTGTCTTAGTGGGTGTATAAATAGGGCTGAGTGTCTCACTTCACACACACAATTAAGCAACACTCTCTTATATACATTCTCTTCGAGTTCTTAGTAGAGTTTAGGCTTAGACAGGAGCTTCTCAAGTTTCCAAGTTAACTGGGAAGTTTTTGTATGTCTCTTGTACAAGTCCTTCTTATGTTCACGTATGCATTCATAGTGGAAGTAGTCTTCTTTATTCACGTGTTTTAGATGAAGAAATTCTTGTTTGATTATAGATTCCATGTGTGTGGTAGGACAAGTTGTTCTTACGATAGTATAGTAATGCTCTTATTGTGATATGACAAACTTTATAGGCCACCACTATAATCTAGTTGTGTAATTTATGAATATGTTAGTAGGAACTTATTAATGTTTAGTTCCTACATTGGTTCAACAATCATTAGGTTAGGAATTGTCTTAGGTTCATAGCGAGGATCTAGGTACCTACTTAGTATGTAAATGTGGTGTTTGGATACTCAAGTAGCAATGGACGTCTCGTAGATTCACAGATTGAAAGGGTAGGTGATAGGTTATGATAGTCCTATCCATTCTTTGTAATCTACCACATTCGGCTATGCCACAAACATCTTAACGAGAGTCACCTGACAGACCAGGTGTATGTATATGTTGGACATGAAACCTAGGACTCATCACTAACATGTTAGTACATTACAGGTAAACCAAATATTTTCATGAGTTAAAGTTATTTTGGTGTACTCCCACCAAATCTCTGTTGTTCATGCACTCACAAGTATAATCCGTGCACACCTCAATTTTGAAGGAGGGATTGAAATACTTTGCATCATAGGCATTTGGAGAGTTCCGGTGGCTACATATTCTTGTTCTGTTTTCTTTTTCTTCTTTATCTGGGTGGTCTTATCCTGAAATTTACGGCGCAGTATCGTATTTGTAAATAAATGCATATACATTTCTTATCTACCATGATGCATATTAAATTTGATGATTTTTTTTTCAATCAGGGATCACCCCACCTCCGTTCTCCACAGAAAACAGAGATAGTTGTATGTTTACAAAGTGTTTTAGAGCAGATTCCACGCTGAACTACCAAACAACGATAGATAACATGAAAGCAAACCTAATACGCACAACGTCTCATAATCGCTATAACATCATGCCCAGCTGGCCAAGCATTGACAAGCAAAAGACCAACATCATCTAGAATTAACGACAGCTATCGAACAGAGACGTTGTGCTTCGAATCTCTTCTTCTTACACTTGCAGCTGAAGTTTTTGACTTGCTCCTTCATCGCAGCAATAGCAGACTTCATCAACGGCTCCACATCGGCCTTCACCATCGCCCTCATGTCCTCCTTGAGCAACCCTGATCAAAATTTCATGAAGACACAGCCGTGACAGATTATTTCAGAAGGATGATTGATCATTTTTTTATCAAAACATGTAGCATTCCTTGCTTTTCAGATTGCCCAGCAAATTGCTGACAACCCAAACATGTAAAAGTCATTGCTACCGGGGAATGCTTGTTAGCACTACTGGACTAGTCCGGTAGTGGACGGACTAGTCCGATATAAGACCAGACTAGTCTGATGTTGTCCAGTAAGGATATCGGACTAGTCCGGACCCTGACCGGACTAGTCCGGTCTTTTCAGTTATTGTCAGTCTGAACTCGAAAATGACATGTGTCCTAATTGAAAGGACACAACCCACCAACAATTATGTCCTTGATCAGGGGACTTAACTGTCTGTAAGGGTGGGAGACCCCCTCTTGTGTCTCTTGGTCAAATATAAGAAGAGGGTCAAGTGTATGATGAGGTAAGGCTTATGCATACACAAACACACACTTGATCTCTCTTAACTCATTCAGAATTCGATCAATATATCAAGAGAAGAACAAGGGGAAACGCCTCCCGTCGTCGTTCTTCTTGCGGCCTCGCCTTGTTGGCTCCATGGCTGCATCATCAAGCAACAATAAAGATGGAGGAGAAGGTATTAGTAGTGTTCTTGTGCTATTTGAAAGATAGCACTTGATGTGGATCTTGTATTCAGTTTTCTCCTGTATAATTCGAAATGATTTAGTGGCTATTTGATCTTTGGGCTTCCTTTTAATTCTAACAGTGGTATCAGAGCCGTTTAGACCACTAATCATTTCGAATTGAATTTTGATCGAAGTTTTTTCGTTGTAAATTTTGAAGGTCCGGACTAGTCCGGTATGCCACAATAAAGTTGTTAGGTTTTCCGGATCAGGGCGTTTTAACGCGTTCATCTGATTGAAAACCAATTAAGCACTTTGGATTGAAATTCATTGTGAAAAATAAGTTGATTTTGTAAGATGGTAAGATTAAGATTCTCTTTTGGGTATTTTGGCATTTTCCGGTTTTCATATGAAACTTTCCCGGGGTTGGCCGGACTAGTCATGAATAGTACGGACCAAACTCGAAAAGTTCAATAAAAACGGATAAAATGTTTTTGGAACAGTACCGAGCTTGTTGGACTTGTCCGGTCATGGTTCTGTTTTAAGTTCGGACATGTCCGGTGTATGGACTGGACTAGTCCGGAAACCATATTGTAAGAGTTTGGACTAGTCCGGCCATGTGCGGACTAGTCCGGGCTATACAATTAAGTTTGCTTATTTAATTAAGCTTCCGCTGTGAATTAAGTTTATATTGTCATAGCAATTTGGTCGAGTAACCAAAGTGAAAGATAAATTGCTATGTCATTTTAAGTTGCATGGAATTCTATTGAGTAACCAAAGCGCAAAATAGAATTGCCATGTTTTTAAGCTATATTATGTCATTATTGGCCAAGTAACTAAAGTGAAAGGCATTAATGACATTTCTTTTTAAGTGCATAGTAATTTGGTCGAGTAACCAAAGCGAAAGATAAATTACTATGCATTTCAATTTTTCTCCAATGTTAAGTTTTAATGTCATTATTGGCTGAGTAACCAAAGAGAAAGGCATTAATGAAATTCTCTTTTAAGAACATAGTAATTTGGCCGAGTAACCAAAGCGAAAGATAAATTACTATGTTGTTTTTTCAGTTTTTCTCAAATGTTGAGTTTTGATCAAGTAACCAAAGTGAAAGATAAAACTCAACATTATCTTATGATTAATATCTATGCATTCACTCACGATCTCGTTTTTGATTAAAAAGTTTCCTCAAATGAGAATTCAACATTGAGTTTCATCACTTCCATTGATCTATTTAATGTAAGAAATTATGGGAGATGGAGAGAAAAGTTAAAGATTGATTTGGCAGTCTCCAAGATGGACTTCACTCTCACAACTCCATATTCAGTTGAGCCGGTGGCTCTAGTAAGAAAAGTTGATGAAACTCAGGAAGCCTTTGCCGTGAGGACAAAGGACTATACTAATGAGTATTGGCTTGTGACATAGCCAAAGTTAAGTGGAAAAATCAAACAAGTAATGTTTGATAGTTATTAAGGGCACTATCACTGAGACCATTCAGGGAGCAATCCCTGAATGTGAGACTGCCACTAAGTACCTCCAAAAAATTGAGAATCAGTTTACTGGTTCTCCTAAGTCAACAGCAAGTACTCTTATCAAGAGACTTTTCACTAAAGAGTATTATGGTGGTGGTGTGCGAGAGCACATTTTAAGGATGACAAATATGGCAGCAAAACTTAAGCCTATGGATTTGGGGATTAAAGATGAGTTCATTGTGCATCTCATTTTTTGCCTCACTTCTAAAGGAGTTTGAGACATTTGTCATCAACTATGACTCTCAGCCTGAACTATGGAATATAGAAAAACTCATGGCTATGTGTGTTCAGGAGGAAGAGAGGATTAAGTCCTTTTCATGGTAATGATGCTATACATTACGTGAAGGGAAAAGATAAGGCTCGGAAGAATTATTCTTCTAAGCAATCTTTTAAGAATCACGGTTCTTCTTACCATGATAAAGATAAGGGTAAGACTTCACAAAGTCATCCTTACTATAAGGATGTGAAAGTGGAGAAATATTAGTGCCACTTTTTTTTAGACAAAGGTCACCATCAAAAGGAATGCATAGGTTTCCTTAAATGGTGTTGTAAGTGACAATCAGTTTTCCTCACATCAGAGTAAGAGTAAGAGAATCGATTCCGAAATGTCTTCAAAATTATGACATTGTCGCTTAGGCCATATTTCGAGGGGGAGAATTGAACAATTGAATTCATAATCGATTCTTCCCCATTTGGATTTTTCGGATTCAGAAGAATGCATATATTAAGAAAATTGAGAAAGGTGACATACGCAGTGCGGGAATTTTGGAGTTAATCCACATGGACATTTGTGGTCCATTTCCGTAGTATCTATTGATGGTTTTGATTCGTTCATAACCTTTCACGGATGACTACTTGTCGGTACCCTAAAAACCATACACCCCCTGAGGTTACAAAGATCTCAAGGGAAGGACGTCTACTCAAATTGAAGACCCTCGGAGGCCCACTTGTCAGACATAACTGGACCTGCTTCTCCAACATGGTTAACCCCTAGGTTGCCACGTGTACTGCCAGACCGGAGCTACTACCCACAAGGGTGAAGCTCCGGGCTAGGTACCGAAACGGCACCTCCGGACTTAACCCCTGACCGAGAGAAGCTCCGGACCTGACACGTGCCAGGCCACCCCGGAGCTTCCCGCTTCCCACAAGCAAGCTCCGGAGCTGCCACGTGTCCAAACGTCAGAGCTGGCCGCCTCAAACCTCCGGAAGACATTGTAACGACTCCGGATCTTCAAAGGATAGCCGCGGACTTCAAGACCCGATTAATTGTCATTAATGCCATGTTAATGACACTTAATCAGACAATCTTAACACCAGTAACAGCACTGTCGGAGCCCGTTACAAGGTTATTAACAACAATTAATCGTGTATCAATACTAGTAACCGCCGGGGCCACATGTCGGGCCAGGCTAACTTGTAACGGTTTGTCCTTGTACTATAAAAGGACAGACCGACGATACACGGGAAAAGGAGGCTCTCGAACACTCTCAGGCACACACGCATTGACGTGAGCTTTCATACATAAACTAATACAACACCACACACCCGTGGAGTAGGGTATTACGCTCAGGCGGCCCGAACCACGTAAACCACTGTGTCTCTCGTGTCCAATCGTAATTCACCTTCTTGAGTCTCCGCGCGCCCACACCGAACTACAAACTCCTTCAACACTTTAGTAGTGTCAGGAGATCTGCCGACTCCAACAGTCGACAGTTGGCGCGCCAGGAAGGGGGAGCCTGAGATTTTCAAGAATGGTGAATTCTGCGGCTGGATCATCCAACGGGCAACCTGCTGCTCAGGCTGTCGGGGGCAATCCCTCCAACATGCAGCCACCAGCAGGAGCCTCAGCACCAGCGGGAGTCACACTCCCACCACCACCATCTTCTCCGGCAAAACGTGCCGGGCAACATGATGGTGCGCCGGCGTCACATACTGCGTCGGCAAGTCATGACAACCCAGAACACGCGCTCCATGCAGCGCGTGCTCTTCTCCAGCGACCACCACCTCCGGATGCATCTCAAGATGCCATGGAGCAATGGAGGGCTGATGTTGAGCATTTGGTCGCAGCAGCGGCCGAACGCCTCAACAACCAGGGTCCTCCTCCTTCAGGGTGAGCCCCGTCGCAGCGGCGGACGTTGTCTGGAAGACTTGGTCCGCATGTCTCCAACAACCGAAGACGAGCTGCGTCACAGCAAGTGACGTCGTTGCCCTCTGGGGCACAACGCACCCATACGGTATCTCGGCTTTCGACACATGACCTCCGGGCGGAGCTTGATCGCCGATACCGCCAACAGGATGGCCGTGTCCATATCGAGCGAGCTCGAGAAAGACGGGATGCTCAAGACCTTTCTACTCTGGAAGGAGTAGGAGGAGGCTGTTCCGCCCTAGCCATGCACCTGCGCATGGTTAGATGGCCACAGAAGTTCCGGCCACACTTGCCGGAAAAATTCGACGGGACTGTCAACCCCGTAGAATTTCTGCAGATATACTCCACTGCAATATTAGCAGCTGGAGGAAACGAGGCCGTAATGGCCAACTACTTTCCAGTGGCCTTAACTGGGACCGCCAGGTCCTGGTTTATGAGCCTTCCACCCAACTCTATCGACAGTTGGGAGGAGCTGTGCCGTCAGTTCACTGCCAACTTCGGGAGTTCATACACCCGACCGGGCACTGAACTAGACCTTTTTGCGGTCGTGCAAAAAGGGGGGGAATCTTTGCGGTCATTCATCCAGAGGTTCTCTCAGGTACGCAACACAATCCCTTCTATCTCAAGCGCTTCTGTCATTGTGGCATTCAGACAGGGTGTACGAGACAAGAAGATGTTGGAGAAGCTGGCGATCAAAGAGATCACCAGCGTCACGGAGCTCTTCAGCTTGGCAGACAAATGTGCCAGAGCTGCGGAGGGCCGTGAAATGCACTCCAAACCAGCCTTGGAGGATCACAAAAAATCCTCCAAAGAAGAAGCCGCTACCTCCGGGAGTGGCAAGAAGAAAAAGAAGACCAACGGCAAGAAGAAGCCGTCGGCCGGCACATCCAACGTTGCAGCCACTGCAACTCCTGGTGGCCGGGGGCCACGCCCCGAGAAGCGACGTCGACCGTCTTCCGAAGACGGCGGCAAATCCAAAATGTGGTGCCCCATTCACAAAACGGGCAGCCACAGGCTGGAAGACTGCCGGGAGGTCCAAAACCTTGCCGAGCGCTACAACAAGCGCCGGGAAGGGTCTCCTTTCCGACAGAGGGAGGGAAAACAGAAGGTTGACGAAGCTCCGGCTGAAGAGGAGTTAGGGTTTCAGGACCCCAAAAAGGTCCTGAAAGCCGTCTACACCTCCGTCGATGATGACTCTGACGTCTCCGACAACGAGCGTCGGAAAACCATGAACACCATCTTTGGTGGATCATGGGACATCACTTCTCGTCGTGTCATCAAGACTATGCGGCGGGATATGGCTGCTGTAGCTCCTACAGCTAGACCGGAGCCACATCGAAAGTGGATGGACACACCCATCACTTTTGATGCTTCGGACTGTCCTCAAAGCATGGTCGGAGCTGGCCAATTACCCTTGATGGTATCTCCCACCATCAACAACATCCAGCTCCATCATGTTATGGTGGATGGAGGCTCGGGGCTGAACCTTATAAGCTTTGAAGCTTTTACCAAACTTCATCTTCGACCTTCGGATCTTCAGCCCTCTCGACCATTCTCCGGAGTAGGTCCGGGGGCCATTACCCCACTCGGAGCTATAATTCTCCCCGTTACCTTCGGGACACGGGAGAAGTACCGCACCGAGAAGTTGGTCTTCGACGTCGCTCAGATCAACTTACCATTCAACGCCATCTTGGGTAGACCTGCCCTATACAAATTTATGGCAGCTGCTCATTATGGATACTTGGTGTTGAAGATGCCAACACCAGCAGGCGTTCTCCGGATTCGTGGAGATCGCACCGCCGGAGTAACTGCTCTGGAGGAGCTCCATGCACTCACCACTGCGCAAGAGGAGGACTCCAGACAGGGGCAAGCTCCAAAACCTCCGAGCATTCGGCAACGAGGCTCAACCTCTGCTCCCCGTGTGCAGCCAAGCGGCGACACCGACATCCCCGTCAAAGTCGTCCAAATTGGTTCTGATGTCACTCAAACCACCCGCATATCGGGTGGGTTGAATGACAAATAGGAACTCGCGCTCATCACTTTCCTCCGGGCTAACGTTGACGTATTTGCTTGGCAACCGTCACAAATGCCTGGGATCCCCAGGGAAGTGATTGAGCACAATCTGAAGATTTACCCCGATGCTCGGCCTGTGCATCAGAAACCTCGGAAGCAATCTGTAGAGCGATAGAACTTCATCCGACAAGAAGTGAAGAAGTTGCTCGAAGCCGGATTTATCCGAGAAGTCTTCCATCCAAAATGGCTGGCGAACCCAGTCGTTGTGCCCAAGGCCGGCGGGAAACTTCGGATGTGCATCGACTACACCACACTGAATAAGGCATGTCCAAAAGATCCATTCCCACTACCTAGAATAGAACAGATAGTGGATTCCACCTCCGGGTGCGAGTTACTGTGTTTTCTAGACGTATATTCTGGATATCATCAAATCAGGATGTCTAGGGAGGATGAAGAGCATACTTCATTCATCACAGTGGATGGATTGTATTGTTACACAGCCATGCCGTTTGGTCTCAAGAATGCAGCTTCCACTTTTGTACGAGCTATGTACAAAACTTTCGAAGAACTCATCAGAGACATAGTGGAAGTGTACGTCGATGACATCATGGTCAAAGTCAAGAACAAGGAGTCCCTCTTGGACACCTTGCAGGCTGTCTTCGACAAGCTGCGGGCCACCCGTACGAAGCTAAACCCAGACAAGTGTGTTTTCGGGGTTAGTTCCGGAAAACTTCTTGGTTTCCTGGTAAGTCACCGGGGCATAGAGGCTAATCCGGCGAAGATAAAAGCCATTGAAGACATGCGGCCACCAACCCGCATCAAAGACGTCCAAAAATTAACTGGATGTCTAGCAGCCCTCAGCCGGTTCATTTCAAGACTGGCGGAAAGAGCACTTCCCTTCTTCAAGTTATTGAGGAAGTCCGGACCATTCCAATGGTCTGAAGAAGCAGAGAAGGCATTCAAGGAGCTGAAACAGTTCCTCACCACCCTACCAGTCCTGGTAGCTCCGAACCCTGGTGAGCCTTTATTGCTTTACATTTCAGCTACTGACGAAGTCGTCAGTATGGTTCTGGTTGCGGAGAGACCGGAACTACCCAATACTCAGGAATCCAGACCCCTTCAGGAGGGTCCGGAGGTTCCTGAAAGCGGGTCTGGGTCCCAGCTCCCAGACTCAAACCCACAAGAAGCCACTTCAGAGGACCCGGACCCCTCTAAGAGGGTCCAGGTCATTTCTGAATAAGCTCCGGGTTCCTCCACCCAGAACCCGGAGGTCCCCGAAGAGAGTCTGGACCCCTCCGAGAGGGTCCGGATCAATGAAGAGGAAGCTCCGGACCCCTCCGAGAGGGTCCGGACCATTCAACGCCCGGTATACTTCATCAGTGAAGTGTTACATGATGCCAAGACTCGATACCTAGAGGTGCATAAACTGCTTTATGCAGTTCTTATTGCCTCAAGGAAGCTTCGACACTATTTCCAAGCTCACAAAGTCTCGGTGGTGACCTCATATCCACTTCGAGCGATCCTGCATAATCCCAATTCAACTGGGAATATTGCAAAGTGGGCAGCGGAATTGGCTGAATTCGATCTTGAATTCATTCCGAGACAAGCAATCAAGAGTCAAGCGTTGGCAGATTTCGTGGCAGAATGGACTCCCTCTCCATTAAACCCTGGGGGCCCCAGCGAGCAGAAGACGGAACCTCAAGTTCCAACCTTCACTAAGCCTCACTGGACCCTTTACTTCGACGGCTCCATGCAGAAGCAGGGAGCCGGAGCTGGAATCCTTCTCCTCGCTCCAACTGGGGAGAAGGTGAAATACATGGTGATGAGTAGGTTTAGGCCCGATCTTCCGAAAGGTATGTCGATTGGGGTGGAGAACTCGACGTTGATGATCCGCGGCACTCGAGCGGTTCGAGTACCCCTGCAATCACTACACCACGGCTCCGTTGGTTATCAACCGTGCTGCACACGCTTGACCTCGCCAAGAAGGCTAATCCCTGCAAGTGCAATCGAGAACACGAGCAAGAACGTAGAAGACACGATCGGAAATCGCGAAATTGGGGTCTCACAAACCGTAGAACGGCGATTTTATTGATCTAAGCAAAACCCACCGAATATGACCGGCGGCTGCAGTATTTATAGGCTAGGGTTCGACCAAAACACAATTAGACGCGTCCCTAATGGACTCTTACGGGATACAAAGGCCCAAAGGCCCGATTCGGTGGCGCAGCACCGGACAGAAATCTGGACTCGACTTGTTTCGACGATTCCCAATGACTCCGGAGGAATTTTGAGGTGGGACCAGAACCATTGGAAAGTTTATCTTCTCCTCTTTCCGTGCATATGTAGAACGTCGAAAACGGAGTCCGTATGCCTCCTGGGCGTCTGTTTTAAGGTGGACTGCTCCTGGACTCCGAGTTGAACTCGAGTCCGAGTTGTAAACTATTTCCATCTACTTGTGGACGTCGTAGGTGGTTGTCCACGCTCCCAAGGCCTCCTTCCTTCACTTGTTGATCTTCTCCATTATTCCTAATAACAATTAAATCATCACATAGCAATCTATTCTCAAACTCACATGCAAAAGAAGTTAAGAACGAATTCACCTGCTGATTTAATAACCGTGCCCGTGCTCTTGTGATTGGTCCTTGCAGTTCAATGCGCGTCTCTGCTGTTGTGATGTCCTCATCACATGGTACACCTTGACTTCAAGGCAACCAACAACATGGCGGAGTATGAAGCACTCATCTATGGATTAAAGGTGGCACTATCATACGGTGTCAAGCAATTGCTGGTCAAAGGAGATTCACAACTCGTCATCAAGCAGGTGAAGGGTGAATGCTCCTGCAATAATCTCCAGCTGGCTGCTTACCTCCTTGAAGTCCAGAGGCTTCAGAAGGACTTCGAAGTCCTAGACCTTCACCATGTTCAGCGTGCTCACAATGCTGAAGCTGACGAACTCTCGACCAAGGCGTCAACTGGAGCTCCGGCTCCTGACGGAACCTTTGTCCGGAGGTTGTCAAAACCCACAGTTCAGCCTGCCGAACTGAACGAAGGGGGCGAGATCAGCATCCCGAAGCTGACGGTCCCGATGGCCCTGTTACCATGGCAGCCATCAAGGGTCGTAGGTGCTGCCGGAAGCTCCGAGCAACCCAGCACGCAAGACTCAAATGCTCAAGTCAGTTCCGATGCATGGATCTCGGAGATCCGGAGCTACTTGAAAGACAACATCCTTCCTGACGATGATGTATCCGCTGACCGGGTAGTCAGATTGGCTAAAAGATACACGTTGGTAGAAGGGGATCTCTACCGGCGCGGTGCCAACGACATCCTAATGCGGTGCATCACAAGGGAAGAAGGTTGCGAGCTCCTCGCAGAAATCCATGGAGGCGAGTGTGGGAACCACGCATCTTCCCGCACGCTGGTCGGAAAAGCCTTTCGGCACGGTTTTTACTGGCCTACAGCGCTCCAGGATGCCACTGAGCTGGTGAAGAAATGCAAAGCATGCCAATTTCATGCAAAGCAAATTCATACACCTGCTCAGTCCTTACAAATGATACCTCCCACATGGCCTTTCGCTGTGTGGGGGATGGACATCTTGGGACCCTTCCCAAGAGCCGTCGGAGGTTACAAGTTCATGTACGTCGCCATCGACAAGTTCACCAAGTGGCCGGAAGCAACTCCCGTTGTGACGATCAACAAACAATCTGCAATCAATTTTCTACAATCCATCGTGAGCAGATTCGGAGTCCCAAATAAGATCATCACTGATAATGGGACTCAATTCACAAGCTCCGCATTTCAAGGATATTGCGAAGACCTCGGCATACAAGTTTGCTACGCTTCCGTAGCTCATCCTGCCAGCAATGGACAAGCCGAGAGAGCAAATGCAGAGATCCTTAAAGGACTCAAAACACGCACTTATGAGCGCTTGAAAAAGCACGGAGCCAATTGGATCGAAGAGCTTCCGCCCACTCTATGGGCCAACAGGACCTCTCCAAGTCGGGCAACCGGAGAAACACCCTTCTTTCTGGTGTACGGAGCTGAAGAGATCCTTCCTCCGGAAATCACCTTGGGTTCCCTCCGAGTCCGGACCTTCGACGAAGCCGCGCGGGACCAGCTCCAGCGCGAAGACCTAGACCTCCTCGAGGAGGGAAGGTGCCAAGCAGCTGTTCGGAATGCCCAATACCGCCAAGCTCTACGGCGCTATCACCAGCGGCATGTACACAACCGTCAGCTCGAGGAAGGCGATCTGGTGCTACGGAGAATACTATCCAGAGAAGGGCAAAACAAACTCTCCCCCGGCTGGGAAGGGCCCTTTCGAGTGATCAAAGTATCCCGTCCCGGAAGCGTTCGCTTGGCTACCGAGGATGGGACACCTCTCCCAAATCCTTGGAACATCGAGCACCTCCGTAAGTTCTACACTTAATTCCACGGAGGTGAGTCTTAAGTAACTTGAAATGTATGTTATAGAGTCATTGTACAGAGTCGGGTAGTTCCTCCGGGAGAGCAGCCGGACCTTTCCCGAAAGGTTTAAAAAGCTCATGCAACACTTGACACAGTCTCCGGACTAAAAGTGCGGCTAACTACCCTGGGTCAAACGAGAAACCAAACACACTTAGCCTGGTTCCGTACCCTAAGAGTGTACTTGTTTCCCCTGTACCCCGGACCTATAATGAAAGACATCTTCATGTGAAATAGACTCCACGTGCATTCATTTTTGCATAGGCTCGACATTTTTATTTTTCTCTTTCTTGTCTATAACAGAAACGTGCAATTCTTAAGAAGTTCTAGTTTGACCGGTTTACATACGATTCGAGTTGAATTGTCATATTTTTTGGATTTAAATATCGTCTCTGGCCAACTCGCCTGAAAGCCGCCAAGCCATTCTAGGGCCGGAGTGCGCTATCGACTTAGCCTGGTCAAGCACCCTAAGTACGCCACTCTACCTACATCCCGGCAGGCCAAAGTAAGGTGGGTCCATGGACAATTGGATCTAAAAGAAAAGACAATTCATCCAGTCGTATTAAAAATCGTGTTCAACTTAAAATTTTCTTGAGAACCGTAAGCCGCGACGAAGTTATAGACAAGGAACGAATTTTACTATTTTTCTTGGCTTAAGTGTGCAGGAAAAATGAACCCTACGTTGATGGAGAAAAACCGGAGCTAACCAAGCTCCGACTCCCACCAGGGCGTCAACCGTCGGCGTTGACTAAAAGATGGTGAGAAGACCCCGTCACTGGAGTCTGTTGCCAACAAACCAAGTGTGGCAAAGGTCATTGCCGGAGCTGCTAAGCTCTGACACCTTGGAGTATTAACTACCAACGCTCAGCGTGTTGATAGAGGCTATTGCCGGAGCTACTAAGCTCCAGCGATGGACAGTGCCGGAGCTTCTAAGCTCCGACAACTTCAGGGGACCTTCACTATCAAAAACTTCGGGCCTAAATTCCACAAGTTCGAAGCAAATTCGTCTTCAACAAAACTCAACATCCTTTTGGTACATGTCCACAATCAAATTGTGCACATCTACCAGGGGGCCAAGTGAAGATAAAGATGTTGAAGACAAAAAATGAAATTCGCAAAAAATTGGGGATTTCATTTCATTTGAAGACCGGAGATTACATCTGGAGACAAGGGATTACAAAATTGAGGAAGAAGAGAAGATACAAGTAAAGGCTAAAAGAGACGGTCCTAGACCCTATGGAAGAACTCGGCGACCTTCTGGGCGACCTCCGACACGCGGGCTCGGGTAGCTTCGCCTTCTCCTTCGACGGGGCCTTCAAGCACCGGGTCCAGAGGAAATCGAGGGTTCCGGCTGGTGTAGCACGTCAACACATATTCTGTGACGTTCCTAGCCAGGGATTGCCCCTCGACCTCCAGCTGGTCCGCGATGACGTCGCCCACCTTGGAGAGCTTGCTGCCTGCGGCGCTCAACGCTTGCAACGCAAGGTCCGACTCCGGCTCCGGATCATCCGGGTGCACGGGGCTGAAACCCATCGGCGTCAGCGCGTCGTCGGCCTTGCCCAGGAACTCCCAAATCTGCAGGGAGTCCGCCTTCCTCAAGTTCTTCATCTCTTCCAGGGATCTCCGGGCCGCCGTCAGCTCCGAATTCTCGCGGGCGAGGCGCTCAACTTGTTTGGCGTTTTGCTGGATCTTCGCAGCAACCCGCTTCTCAAGTCTTCCGAGCTCCTCCTCCCGGAGGTGGATCTTGTTCCGGCGGTCGACCAGGTCCTTCTACCTAGCCTCCACTTTCTTCTCCCGGGCGATAAGGGCACACTCGTATTCGTAGAGTTCCTGCCCCCGCACCCAGGTCTTCTCCTCTTCCTCGAGGCAGCGCTCTTCCAATTTCTTAGTGCGCTCCTCGAGGCCCTTGTCCGCCAGAGCTGTTTTCTCGGCGAGCTCTTCTTCCCGTCGCAAGACGTCATCCCGTAGCTCCAGGAGTTTTTGCTCCTCATCCTCGAGCCGTCTTTCCCTCCCTTCAAGTGCCTCTCGGCGCTTGATGAGTGCGGTGCTGATGGCCTCGAGCTGATCAAACCGAGCATTGGCCGCGTCGTTAGCAGCCTTAGCTTGGTCGTGGAACTCCCGGGATTGAGCATCGAGGGCGTGAGTCATGCTCTCCGTCTCGTCCAGCAGCTTATCCCAGAGCTCCAAGCGGATCTTCTCCCGCTTGATCCAATCCTTGTCATCCGCAAGCCTCGACTGCGCCAGCTTAGTCTCGAAGTGGAGCCGATTACGCCACCGCCTAAGGGTTTGGCGCTCCTCTTCAAGAGCCTTGCTGTCGTGGAAGAAGGCCAGCGGGACCTGACGTAGACTGGAGCAGGCGTTGTCGATGGACATCGACAGCGAGATGGGCTCCGGACCTGCTGGGATCTCTTCCGCTGGTTCCAGTGGGTCTTCACATACAAAAATTGGGTCCCACTCTACGAGAGTGGAACCCCGAGCTTCCAAAGCGCTAGGGCCTTCCTCCGGGACGGCTTCAGTCGCCATCGAAGGAGGTCCCGCCACCAAGTCTTCATTTGCCCCCTCAGGCTGGGGGCCGGCGACTTCGTTCAGGTACTCTGGCTCTGCCACAGGTACCATCGACGTCGTCGCCTCCGGAGCAGGAGCCGCTACTGGCTCCGGCCGGGACACCTCTTCTGAGGGAGGCTCAAGCTCCCTCGCCTCTTCAGCCGCCGGCTCTGCGGCCGGCGCTCCAACAATCACCGGCTCTGCGGCCGGAGCTTCGGAAGTAACCGGCTCAACTGCCGGAACTACTTCGACTTCCGGCTCGCATGCCGGGGCTTCAGCCACCTCCGGCTCAATCGCCGGGGCTTCAGCACTTTCTGGCTCCGAAGCCGGGACTGCTACTTCCTCCGACTCAACAGCCGGAGCTTCTACTACTGCAGCACCAGGACCCGGAGCTTCCACTTCCGGGACGGGTGCCGCTGGCGCATCTTCATTCCCGTGGTCCGGCGCTACCACGGGAACTTCTGGAGACGAGTCGAGGTCCATGACCACGACAGCCGGCGCCGGAGCTGTCGCAGCCTCCGCTTGGGGCGGCACCAGGACTGGAGCAGAAGCCCTCGCAGCCTCAGACACTGTGGCTGAGGGTGGAGCTTCACTCCCCTTCTTGGGAACGCTGCAGATGAAGAACGAAGAAATTGAGCAAACAGATGCTACAATTAAAAAGTTAATCGAGGTAAAAAAGAAAAATTACCTTGGGAGGCTCCCGCACCAGCTTGCGCGGAACCTCTTTCCCGGACGATCCGGGCTGGCCACGGTCGGCGTAGGAGCTCCGGGAGGACTCCCAGGACTTGCCACAGCCGCGGGCGTTTCCCGGGTCGGAGCTCTCCTTGATTGGGAGGAACTCCTGGACCTGGAGGCCCTCACCGCTCCAGATGCCGGAGTTGCGCGCCCGGAGCTAGCACCACAGGAGGGATCCACCACGGGGACAGTCGCACTCCGGGAGGATCCCACCGCCGGAACAGTAACGTTCCGGAAGGACCCCACCACGGGGACAGTTGCCACGGCGGCGGAGGATCTTCCTTCCTGAGGAGGGGGAACCAGGGGGGAAGTGGCAGGCCCGATGGACCTTCCATCAGCATGTCACAGCTTCCTCTTCCGGCTCTCCGGCTCCTCCGCCAGCTCCTTGCCTTTGCCGATGACCTCAGCTCTTGGCTGTGGGACAGGGGCGGAGCCGTCTTCGGACAACCCGGGGATCGCCAACCGGGTGGTTGATCTTCTCTCGACGACACCAAGGTCGTCAAGCGCGGGCATCGTCCGCCGGATCTCCCTGCTGAACTCAACTTCCACGTTCAGAGGGAGGAAGGCCGGCGGCGGAGTCAAGTAATCTCCTTCGACGTCGATGCCGTGCTGGAATTTCTTGAGGTGAGACTCCAAGGTCTTCCCCACCATGCTGGACTTCAACCCGGTCTCAACCCGGTCCTCGTCCATCACGCTGTTGAGGGCCCAGGCGAGCTTCTCCCTCCTCTTCAGCGGCGCCCACCTGTTGGACAGGAAGTTGCAGAACACCGCCTGGGGAGTCAATCCTCCCTCCACACATTGGCGGATCCTGGTCAGGACAGGGTCGAAAGCTGCCGCCAGCACCGGAACTTCGCTCCATATCGACGTGTCAATGCCGGGCAGACCGTCTGGCAACTCCAACCGCTCATGCTCCTCCAACCGGACGACTATCCAATCTTTCTTCCAGTCATCCCACTTTCCGGAAGGGAATGACCGGAGGTACTTGAATGGGCACTTCTTGCGCTTCACGAAGTAGTAGAAGCCAAGATACTCATTGCTTCGGCCGGTGGTGTGGACGGTGAAGAAGGTTCGGAAGAGCTCGATGCAGGGAGGGATGCCCACCCACATCTCGCAGAAGTGGACAAAGATGGACACAAGGAGAATGGAGTGAGGGCCAAGGTGGTACAGCTGCAGACCATAGAAGTCCAGCAGCATCAAGAAGAAAGAAGAAAACGGTGGGATCAGCCCCACCATGGTGTACGAGGAAAAGTACACCATCTCGCCAGCATGCTCCTTTGAAAAGGGGAGCTCTCTGCCGGCGCGGACCGAGCGGTTGAAGAAGTCCGAAGACCACCCCATGAGGGCCCGGACCTTCTTCAGATCGCTGTCAGTCTTCAAGCGACTCTCACGCAGACCCAACTCCATCGCAGCACAGCTAGGCAAGAGAAGAGGAGCAAAGTACGAGTTGGGAGTTTGAGCGCAAGAACAGATGGGAAGCGTAAAGAACTCCCGACGGTGCGCTTTCCTTCTTAAGTAAGCCCTCGCAACGCTTGGATGGAAACTGCAGGGGAGTCAAGGATACTACTCAAGAATTCAACCCTGCCGATGACAAGAGGGCCCAGGACCACCCTGACGATCAAGTCGAAGCTCTTACCCAGGCGAACAGTTGTCATCACGAGGCGGGAAACCCAAAGGCGGCGACCTGACAAGGCGCGCGGAACCGATACGGTTTTCGTATCGGGAACCGGCGACCTTCAATTGCGAGAGATCCGCACGTCAAAGATCTTATCTGCCGCCTGAGGTGCGCCACGCGTCGGGATTTAACCGTAAAGCCCCGCCAACGGCACCTCCGAAGACCCTTGAAGACCCAGTTCAAGAGTCGCGAGTATGGACCCACCTCCGATGGAATGACTTCACCCCGGTGACTTTCCTCGGAGGTAGGTCCAGGGGGCCACTGTCGGTACCCTAAAAACCATACACCCCCTGAGGTTACAAAGATCTCAAGGGAAGGACGTCTACTCAAATTGAAGACCCTCGGAGGCCCACTTGTCAGACATAACCGGACCTGCTTCTCCAACATGGTTAACCCCTAGGTTGCCACGTGTACTGCCAGACCGGATCTACTACCCACAAGGGTGAAGCTCCGGGCTAGGTACCGAAACGGCACCTCCGGACTTAACCCCTGACCGAGAGAAGCTCCGGACCTGACACGTGCCAGGCCACCCCGGAGCTTCCCGCTTCCCACAAGCAAGCTCCGGAGCTGCCACGTGTCCAAACGTCAGAGCTGGCCGCCTCAAACCTCCGTAAGACATTGTAACGACTCCGGATCTTCAAAGGATAGCCGCGGACTTCAAGACCCGATTAATTGTCATTAATGCCATGTTAATGACACTTAATCGGACAATCTTAACACCAGTAACGGCACTGTCGGAGCCCGTTACAAGGTTATTAACAACAATTAATCGTGTATCAATACTAGTAACCGCCGGGGCCACATGTCGGGCCAGGCTAACTTGTAACGGTTTGTCCTTGTACTATAAAAGGACAGACCGACGATACACGGGAAAAGGAGGCTCTCGAACACTCTCAGGCACACACGCATTGACGTGAGCTTTCATACATAAACTAATACAACACCACACACCCGTGGAGTAGGGTATTACGCTCAGGCGGCCCGAACCACGTAAACCACTGTGTCTCTCGTGTCCAATCGTAATTCACCTTCTTGAGTCTTCGCGCGCCCACACCGAACTACAAACTCCTTCAACACTTTAGTAGTGTCAGGAGATCTGCCGACTCCAACAGTCGACACTACTCTCGCTATGACTATATTTATCCAATTCAAGAACGCTCTGAAGCGTTGGATAAATTTAAGATATTTAAGGCTGAAGTTGAAAATCAAAACAATACTAAGATTAAAGTGGTAAGATCCAATCGTGGTGGTAAGTAATATGGTTGTCATACCCCGTATGGCCAAGTTCCTGGACCATTTGCTCGGTTCCTACAAGAAAATGGCATAGTCGCCCAATATTCCACACCGGGCAAGCCTCAGCAAAATGGAGTAGCGGAACGGCGCAACCATACGCCAATGGATATGGTTAAATCCATGTTAAGTCAATCAGATTTGCCGGTTGGCTTATGGATGAAGGTATTAATAACCGCCATTCATGTGCTAAATCGGTCCTTAGTAAGTTGGTGTCTAAAGCACCATATGGTCTTGACCTTGTTCTGCTTCTCTTCACGGGTAGTAGGACCTGAAAGGTTAGGGCATTCTGTACGAAAGTGTCCTGTCTTACCAAATTCAAAGCATCGTTGAGGTCCGAAGGTTCCTCTCCTTCTAATTCTCACATTTTGCAATGCTTTTGAGAATCGAGTAAAGATGAGTGCTAGATCTTCTTCTGGAAATTCTTCAATTTGTTCCATGGTTAGTGAAGACAGCAAAACAAGTGTATTGCTAGATGAAGATTGGTCGGAGCTAGGCATATCATGTTGAGAAACAAATGCAAGAGACTTGTTGGGGTTCTTACGTGAGATTATGTCAATTTCATGAGTTTTTAGTTTAGAATATAGCACATCTAATGTAAGTGTACTCATGACAGTAGATTCACGAATACATGTGACTTTCATCTCCCAAATTGACATGTCTAATGCACATAGTAATTGCCTCGCATTTTCAGCATCTGAAAAATTAACATTGACGCTACACAAGTTGCTGAGAATTTTATTAAGCGAGCAAAAAGGTCATCAATGGACTCACTGGGTTGCATCTCAAAGCGCATGTATTCTTTCTTGAACATATCACGTCTTACCTCCTTGATCGTGTTGGATCCTTCGTGGTAGTCACAAAGTGCTCTTCACACATCGTACGCCGATCGGAGGTGTGCAACACGATCGAAGTCGCTCTGAGTTAGTCCTTGGATTATCAAGTTGCGGGCTTTGTTGTTGTTGTCGACATACCTTAAGTTTGTAGTCGTGACTTGATCATTCGGCGGCACGTCGTAAGGTTTGTACACCTTTTCCCATATTGCAAAGCCTTGTACCTGGATGAAAGCTTTCATACGTGCTTTCCAAACCTGAAAATCAATACCACTAAAAACACAAGGCTTTGCGGAGTCTTTATCCATGATGATTAGTCAAAAACACGTGCAAATCACAAAGATTAGAGCAATGTGGCCCTGATACCAACTGTAGGATCGAAGAGCACATTTAAAGCTACCAGAGGGGGTGAATGGTAGATTAAATATTTTCAGTAGAAGCAACAAAACATCCCTCGACAAAAAACCGATCTGTTAAAGAAACCGCGTGTGCGACTAATCTAAATGTGTTCAACTGTGACAAAACTAGTATAGATTGTGTAGAATCAAGTCACTAAGACATCACAAAAAGAATCACGAAAATCCTTCGAGAGAAACTCAAGTTACAATCGAAAGATCGAACAAAGGTCAATCTGTCCTACCCGAGAAAAATAGTTCTGGAACACTGCAAAGAAACTCGTGTAGATCAGAAACCACAAATTCAATGATCTTGAAATTTTCATAGATGATAGAAAATCAAATTTTGAAAATAACCCAAAAATAATCATGTTAATCGGATCTGTAAAAGTCGAATTATGATAAAACCACCAAAGAAAGGTAGTGCTATGCAGAAACTCAACGAGAAAGACTTGACGAAAACAAGTCAGACAAACAAGGCACAAAAGTTCCTTCAAACTACAAATGTTATTGATCAAAACACAAGAGAAACAACCACAAAGTCGTCTACCAGGACCTTTGTCCTCCCTTGCTTATATAACCAACCCGAAGGCCAACTCAACTCAAACTAGGACTCTAATATTACTCAATTCACGAATCGAAACTTTCCATAACTGCTCAAGACTCTTATATACACAGATAGAAGCAATATTAAGACTTCCAAACACCTTAGGAACGTATCCCACATTCCCAAAACAACTCAAATTCGTGACACACACAAAATCCTATCATAACCAACTCAAAACTTTCCATATTTGAGTCAAACACGACTTAGCCGCAGTCTGAGTCCATAACCTAGTCGGTTGGACCTTTTCGACCAATTATTTACGTCCACATCTCTTCATGACACCTCGGAACCATGTATCTATGTCCATGCACTCCTTGCACACGTGCAAACATCTTCCAACGATGTCCACAATACCTTCATATGCATTGTTCTTGATTCAAACATGTTGTGCAACCTTCCAATCAACTCAACCACAATTCCTCCCGAACTTGGTTGTTGAACCTCATCTTCTCCTTAAGACTAGTTCAATGGATCCCGTCACCAGCCATGTCTTGAACTCAAGCAATACCTGCACATGAATAAACAACCAATACTTCCGAGCTCAAGTCCTCGACTTGACTCTCGTTAGTTCCGAAACAACAACACCTTACGTGAGCACCTCACATAAGTATGTTGCAAACCTTAGCAAAAAGATATCAACCATAACCACCAAAACACACCAAAAACTTAGTAAAAGAAAACTAAGCAAACTTTCCATAATCCAAAAGCAAGTTCAAAACATTGCAAATTAAAAGCAGAACCACTGCAATCAAGCTTCGAACCTTACCAAAGCTAACCGGACCTTGAACTGGAGCTTACCAAAACTAACAGGCTTTAGTGCTGGAACTTACCAAAGCTAGGAGGACCTAGCGCCGGAGCTAACCAAAGCTAGTCGAACCTAGCGCCGGAGCTTACCAAATCTAGTCGGACCTAGAGCCGGAGCTAACCAAAGCTAGTCGTACCTAGACAAAGAAGTTGGACCTTACGTCGGACCTTGCCGGAGCTACCCAAAACAAGTCGGACCTATCGTCGGACCTTGCTGGTGCTCGGACGTAGGGTCGGACCTAGATGATAAAGGTGTTTTGGTAGTATTCCAAACTTTTATCGCCATAGCCATTGTATTCAGCACACATACGTCTCACGGAGGCGGGCTCCAGCGCCGCCACGTGGCCCGCGGCTCTGGACTTAGCCTCCCTGCAAAGGCGGCTCTGGGACTGCCACGTGTCCAGCGGGACTGGACCATGCGTCTCCTTAGAGGCGGGCTCCGGCGCCATCATGTGGCCCGCAGCTCCGGACCCAGCGTCCCCGCAGAGTCGAGATCCAAGACTTCCACGTGTCCAACGGAATCGGAACCTGTCTCTCCTCAAAGGCGGGCTCCAGTGCAGCCACGTGGCCCGCAACTTCGGTTCCAGCCTCCCCGCACAGGCGGACTCCGGAGCTATCACATGCCCAGCGGCCTGCCTTGGACGGTAGGTCGCAGGAGTAAAGGGCGTCATGCTCTGTCCATTCGCACATTTCAAACACACGCCTTCCCCAAGCGCACGGCGAGGCTCACGCCCCTGTCACGTGGTATTGTGCCCAATCACATGGTAGTGAAGGTGCGCAAAGCTACCCCGCGCTGTAATGGGGCAGGATGCGGCGACACGACGTATAGGACATTCCCTGCCATCATCAACATCTATGCTTAGCCTCTCACATCCGACGCGGTGGGACGTCGATCCTTAAATCCGATATCCGAGGGAGCAACAAGAAGTAATAACACCCTAGATTTTGTACAGGGTCGAGATCTCCTCGGGGCCATCTATTGGGCCCCGAGTCCCATTTGTAAACTGTCCGACTTTAGACTATAAAAGGATCGGGCAGCCATCGACTTAGGACATCTTATCCCATCTTCACTCAGACAAAAGCTCACAGAGCTCTCACACTCAAACAATACAACACTCTCCCGTGAATGTAGAGTATTACGCCACGTCAGCCTGAAACACATAAAAATCCCCGTGTTCACCATCTTTGCCACGCTCACAAGCTCAAGGTACTAGCCCTACAAATCAAAGAAACTCCGCAGACTGCTCTTGTAGCAGGTCCGGGGGAAGCGTGGTTCAAACACTTTGACAACATGTGACCAGATTTAGTATAAGTAATTATTCCATTTACTTATCACGGTAAAATCTACAAAATGTATAAACATGAGCACTGTATTAAGGAACTTTCAACAAGTACAAGGAATAACAAAGTTAGATATGTATAAAACAATATGCTTATATTATTTTAAATTCAGATTCACATGTAGACATTCTAAGTTGCAAAAGTCTCCTTCAATTTAAGCCATGAAGATGACTATTATTCTAACACTCTCACGCAGTCTGAATGTCTACTAGCTATAACATTAAGACTGGAATGAAAACTCTATAAACATAGAGGACGGGGGCCTTTGGTGAAGATATTTGCGTACTGCGAGCTGGTAGGATGTTATGGAGAATCCGAACTCATCCGGCCACTACCTTTTCCGGAATGAAGTGTCAATCAATCTTGATATGCTTGGTGCGTTGATGCTGCACCAGATTGGTCGAAAGATAAACAATACTCACATTATTATAATATATCAAGGTAGCCTTCATAGTGCACAGTGAAGCTCCTCATGAATGACACCTCATTAGCACCAGTCATCTCTCAAAGGTGTCGCTCCTCACAAGCTACGATTAGAGCAGTCGTTGTATTAGGGGTAATTCTCTCCAACACACAGTGATTATGATGACTCCAGATCGTTCACACCACCAACATGATGAGAGTTAAGACCATGTCTAGCCATGCCATCGATTCCTCGATTGTTTTCATCATTCATCAAAGACTACCTCTCTAGTTTGTGGTGATAAAGCTTGAAGTCCCACTTGTACTAGAAAATGGTACCAAAATTGTTGAGTGAAAGCGCAAGAAATTAGTAAATAATTAATAGATGCATCTTCCTCAACACTCAAAGAACACTTATCCAAGTGATTCAAGCCCCGCTTTGCTAAACAATCAGCAATCCAACACTTGTTGTGTGCTACCAACAAGAGAAAGAAGCGGAACCTGAACGACCCTATAACTTTTGTATTCGTTTCCAAAGACCAAATTGTGTTCATCCCAAGAAAATAGCTTCATAACCTAACTTGGTTGAGTATTGTTCACTTGTCGAGAGCATCCAAACGTGTCTTCCAGTCCAAACTATTGCTGGAAGTCGAAGAGATTTTTCCAAAGCCGTAGATATCCAACCAAACCCCAAACTTTAATTGCTCCTTGAATATCATTTATTCAATGTCCTGTTATAGCTTGCATCCCATACCATTCTCATATTTACTCTTCTGGGAATTATTGCACGAAGACAGGGTGCAGTTCTGAATTCGATGACTCTGTATCCACCAACCACTCCATAAAAGTGTAGCAACTCCATCAACTATTCCTATCATCATTGCGATCAAGAAGAAAACACGGACATGCACTGGCACTTGAGTTTGTAAATTTTTCTTTTGTAACCACAAATATCACATTTGCAATGTCAAACCTAAGTTGTTTAAATTTATAATCCACGAGGACTTCCCAAGAGGTCACCCATCCTAATACTACTCTGGGCCAAGCACGCTTAACTTCGAAGTTGTAATAGAATCCAATGCTTTAGTGCTAGTATGATCCAAGCCCCTCAAACTCAAGAGGTCAACATACAGTGCCTCAAGCAACTAGACTGTCGTCCTTTCGCCTCTTGACGTTCTCCATAAGAAGCTACATCGTAGCTTCTATTGCAAATAAATAACAAACGTAAATGAACATATCATAAAAAGCCAACTCTACAAGTTAATCATCAGCAGAAGCTTTACCAACAGTCATGGAGCCTAGCAATCAGCGGCCACAAGACAATATTTGGCCCCGAGTTTGACATTGATAGCACTACTCGATAAATAACATCAGATCATCATTGTTTTGCTTCAAAAAAACATCAGATCATCATTACACCATATAGCATCAAGGAGCAAACGGGAACACCACGGAACAAAAGTACTTGTGCCATCGTATAGCTATTTCTGCTTTAACAGCACACATCCAATTCCAGCAACTTAGGAACGACCTTCTCCAGCTGATCAGTCGCTCCATGTTCTTGTTCATTTCCTGATCCCTGCAATATGTACACAACTTCAGAACATCACCTTTTATCACGACCAAAATATTTGGGACTTGTTTCACGGCAAGCACATCAAATTCAGCAATCTTGAAATATTTCTGAATCTTTTTTTTTAAGTTGGGCTTGGCCCCTTCCTCCGAAGCCGGATCGCTAACGGCACTAGAGGGAACCGAGGCAGAGGATCGAACCTTGCCGGCTGGGCGCAACCTGGCTCCCCTAGAACACCGGGCCATCGGCCCGTTGTCAATATTTCTGAATATGAAAACAAATATAAAAATTTAAATCATACAAACTATTTGACAAGACTGCTACAGCCAAAATTTTCATAGTAGACACTGCTAGATAATACGAACCGCTTTACTGTGTACGTTAACATATTCTCAAGGGAAAATTGTTACAGAAAAGAAACAAAAATACTCCACATTGTTTTTAGAACAAAGGCTATTATAACAAGCAGCCGTATTCATTAACAGTTTCCCTCTTTACCACTTGATTTATTCTTGTTTACACCTTATGGGCCTAGAGGAAACAATTTATTTAGAGAACAGAGTAAAACAACAGAAATTACATTGACATATGAACTGAGGTTCTTAAATCTTAAACAGCAGTAAACAGGGAATTTCACCAATTTTAAATGAAAGCAAAGGGCACTATCAGATTAACCAATTCACAGAGAGCAAACTATCAGGCTAAGCTGCAGTGTAGTAGCAGACTAGTGATTCGGTGTACTAAAGAAAAACTAATGGTGGTTGTAGCCAGAAATTCAAAAGGAAAAGAAAAGAGAAACAATGCACGAGCGTGTGGATTTAAACCGAATTAACAACATGAAGGGTACAAAACATTACATAAGCAGAAATGACAACGGGATTGTTACGTAAGCTCCTCTCATGATTTTTGCTTCCCTCGGGGCAGTCAGGTCCTATAATTAGAACCTCCAATATAGATTATATACAACACGACTAGATAACAACAAACCTAACATGTCTTATATTAACTTCAGGTCTTGGTTTAACTCTCTTTTGAACTAATTTGTACCTATTACAATTTTTCCTTAATTACCAGCTTTCCTACTGGAGCACTCAAGCAAATAGCTACTAGCATAACTTCAGCTGTGATGCATGTATGACCCATTTGGTGATCTCTCCGCTGCACACAGCCAGGCGCGCCGACCGTGACCGACTCAATCAGGTCCAGCAGGGGCACACGCCTAGGAGGAGTCCTCACCGAATGGGACTAGGTCTCTGGATTAGGAAAGAAATAAAGAAGACCTAGTTAAAGAATTAGTCGTTGCAGATTTGGAATAGGATTTAAGAGTCCTAGTTGGAGTTGGAGTTGGGTTGATTGTATAGTGGCTATATAAAGTCATATAAAGTTGCAGAGTCCAGAACAAGGTTCACAAGTCGGGCAGTCTGCAGCGACAAGCAGCGGCGAGGCGGCGTCTGCGGCGGCGGCCAGGCAGCTACTTCCAACCGGCGACGGCGGAGGCAGCGACTTCTAGCTTGCGGCGACAGCTTCCAGTGGCGGCTACGGGCAGTTTCTGGCCGGCGGCGACGACTTCCATTGATGCTGACGGGTGGCCACCCTGATCGGCAGACCACCTAGTCAGACGACTAGTCGCCCGACCGGGATGACTAGTCGGCTGACTAGATTTCTAGTCGGCCTAATCGGACCGACAGACCTAACCGTCGTTCACGAAGCGATAAGGACAATTAATTGCGATTAGTCGCGATTAGTCGGATGACTTATGAACACTAGTCCAGAAATAAAATCATCCTTAAGTTTAATCTCTCCAGCTCTTATTCCCTACGCTAGAATCTTACCTGTTGCTGCTCACGCACACCAGGCCCTGTGAGATGTGATCTGCATAGCAGATCTCATCTGTTCTGGGCGTCCAGCACCCAGCGACGCCTTCTGTTCTTCACGTGTGCAGACAACAGCACCCAGGCGACTTGACCTGCTGCAGCGGATCAGTTCTGGCGGCAAGAACAACACCAGTTTCGGCGAGGTGGTCGCCGGAATTCCAACATTTGTAGTATCAGAGCCGTGTTCGACCCAGAAGAAGAGGAGTGAAGCATAGCCAGAGAAACGACATTCACGATCAGCCCCGTGTGCAGTACTGAAGGTGGTGGTGTGGTTTGTTAGGTGAGCAGCAGTGTTGAATTGTGCGGTAAGCGTTGAACCCTTTGTCTCGAGCCACAAGTGTATTATATAAGGATCAAACAACCTGATCCGTGGTGTTTAAAAGATATGTTTGGATTACAAAAGATACTCGGATCCTATACCAAAATTACCTCAGCTAATTTGGTTATATCTGATCTGGATGATATATTTCCTATTCTAGAGATACAAAGGATCAGTTGTATCACTAATTCCCTTGTCGTCAAAGTTAGATGAAGGTAAAAGGGTGGAAGGCAACAGATTTACTTGAGCCCTTAGTCTAGCACCAATATTAGGTTGAAGCTGAGCAAACCCAATATTAGGTTGAAGCTAAGCAAACGGAAAAACTTTTCATTAAAGACAATATCCTGAGAAATATAAATACGACCAGTGGATACTTCGAGACACTTATACCCTTTATGCATGGTGTTGTATCCTAGGAAAACACAACGAACTGACCTAAAATACAACTTGCGAGTATTGTAAGGACGCAAGTTAGGCCAAGATGCACACCCAAAAACCTTGAGGAAAGAATATTCAGGAGGTTGTTGAAGTAATTTCTCTAAAGGAGATGAACAATCAAGCAATTTTATGTGTGCAATTTATAAGGTATGCAGCAGTAGCAAATGCTTCATCTCAGAATTTTAGTGGCACTGAAGCATGCCCAAGCAGAGATAGACCAACTTGTACTATTGGCAATGCTTTCTTTTAGCAAGGCTGTTTTGACGATGGGCATGGGGACAAAACACTAGGTGGGAGATATATATCCAGGTGAAAAACGAGTTCAGACGCTGATACTCGCCTCCCCAATCAGTTTGGACAGCAATAATCTTGGTGTTAAAGCGGCGCTCAACCATGTTCTGAAACTTAACAAACTTTTCGAACACTTCCATTAAATTTGAGCATATAGACCCAGATGAACTTGTTGAAATCATCAGTAAAGCTAACATAATACTTTTTCTGACCTACAGACTTGGGAGCAGGGCCCATACAAAAACACAAGTTCAAAGGGTTTTGACTAGATACGAGACACTTGTTGATGTAGGATTGAAAAGCTGATGACTCTTTGCCTGTTGTCAGACATTACGGACAAAGATTTGCTTGTACACGGACATTACATGCAGGCTCTTCTGACTCACTAGAACACAGAATCTCATTTTGGCTGACTAACTTCTGAATAATCTGGAAGGACGAATGACCAAGGCGACTATGTCACCAGTGAGAGGACATCTTGTAGCACCAAGAGCCCCCCGCCGGAAGCTTGATAAGGGGTAGAGGCCTTTTTCGAATCTACCGCATAGCATAACCTTCCCCGTGTTCAGATCATTAATCAGAAAATAATAAGGAAAACATTCAAGTGAGGCATGATTGTCTTTGGAAAACCGCTGAACTGAAACTATATTCTTTGTGGCACAAGGAACGTGTAAGACATTGTTGCGATGCAAGATTTACACAGAGGTATCAATAGCAGCATGACCAATGTTGTCAATATTCATACTGTTGGAAATCCGACGGAAATAAACTCGAATTTTTTATTGATTAATCGCGTTGGGAGATGAGCGGCTATATATATGAATCTCTTACAAGCAACTTAACTTCTCCTAGGACTCTCGAATCTAACTAGGACTCTTATCTATACTTGTATTAGGACTCTTCTCTAAAACTAATTCGGACTCTCCTGTAGAATATTCTAGAAAACAAAAACAAGATTATCCTCAACAATCATCCTTTAATCTTGTTTTCTAGAACACACACTAATTTATGATGTAGACACTACACCTCCAAGATGAACACATCACCTTGGTCAACCATAGGATGAACACATCACCCCCGGATTTAACACATCATCCCATACAACTTTGGGACGAACACATGATCCCATACAACTTTGGGACGAACACATTATTCCGTACACGAACACCTATGAGATGAACACATCATCTCCTGTGACGAACACATGATCCCCTCGGAACGAACACATCATCCCGATCACCAATTTGAGTGGGATGAACACATCATCCCGAACACTCTTCTCTTCATCAACAACTCCATTACCTTGAATCATCTCTTCCTCCTGAAGCCTGCCACACAGACTAGCTCACATGCACGTTGTCTCTTCCTCATGCAGCCTGCCGCACACAATCTCACATGCACGCATTTAAACCTGACAGTATAGACATCACTCTTTCTTGTGTTCTTTTTTCTTTTCTTTCTGGCCATGATAACTCGTCTCGATTTTCTGCCCCTGCAGCCCAGCGCTCAACATCTTAGATTGTCCAAACATCCCGCACCAAGCAGCATTGCCGTTAATTGCACTCTTTTCTGTAGACCAAACAACAACAACATGCTCCGTTGGCACTCAAGATGGGAGCATAAGACAGATGTCCCCAAAACGTGTCTCCTGCACGGGCCCACATCTTTGACCTTCTGTTTTCTCTTGCAGCAGTGGTCTTGACCATCCACCGAAAAACAGATCGGCCCACCGGCCTCGATCTGCAGCTGTGTTCTCGCGCACACGTCTCCCAGCCACGAATCTGTTGTGCCGCCGAACACAACACGCGCGCTCAGTGGTTCCTTACGGCGTCGGTCCTGACCGAGCGAGCCGGACCCGAACTTATCCACACGACAGGTCTTCTGCCGGCAAATCTCTCCCAATCTCCGTCAGATTAACGTGTGCCCTCCCAATCGGCGCCGCCTCTGTCGAGATCCAGCCAAAACGCGAGCGCAAAGCCCCGATTCCCGCCCGAGCTCGCTTGCTGGAATCGCAACTCTAATACCAATTGTTGGAAATCCGACAAAAATAAACTCGAATTTTTTATTGATTAATCACGCCGGGGGATGGGCGGCTATATATAAGAACACCTTACAAACAACTTAACTCCTCCTAGGACTCTATCTCGAATCTAATTAGGACTCTTATCTATACTTAACTTGTATTAGGACTCTTCCCTCAAACTAATTTGTACTCTCCTCTAGAATATTCTAGAAAACAAGATTATCCTCAACACATGCATGCCCCACTTGTGAGGATTTGATATGTTCCCTTGTACTTGTTCCAAAGCATCAGCTTGTCCAGATAAGATGTAATGTGGTCTGTTACCACCATGTCGATGCACCAGTTGGTGTCGACACCATAGCCACCATGGGTGGCCACAACAGCAATATTGATGTCGGAGGTGTAGCTTTCATCGTAGCGGTACTAGCAATCGACAACAATGCCACGTCTTACCGCAGACTTGACAGATCTTGTCAGTGCGCTAAGCTTGTGGACATCCATCCGATGTCGAAGGACCTTGGTAGCCACCGCGACCACCGGAGAGACCACCAGACCATATGGCTACGGCCGCGACTGCGATTGTTCTTTCCACGCCCTCGACCAGCAGCATTTTTGTCAAAGCTAAGAAGTTGTGAGTTGGCTTCAGGCACGGTGACCTGCTAAACACAAGCCACCAGAGCAGAGACCACCAGATTTGTTAGAATATTCTGTCATTATAGAGCATTATTGCTATCATTAGAGGCCTCATTGATCCTGTGATCAAGGGCCACTAGTGCTGTCATTAGAGACTCATTGATCCTATGATCAAGGGTCATTAGTGCTGTCATTAGAGGAGGCACCTTGGGGTACAAGGCTTTTGTCTTATATATATGTACCCCCTCCTCTACCATTTGCATCATTCCACTCTTTGGCAATACACTTTCTATCATGGTATAACGAGACCTAGGATCACGCTTCCGCTCCCTTCCCTAGTTTAGACACTTTTCTCCTCTCCCACTCGACCGGCTCCCCTACCAAGCCGGCCATGACAGGCACCCCTGACGACGCCGTGCGCCTCCTGCAGGAGCAAGAGGAGAAGGCGGTTGCCGTTGGTGCTACTGCCGAAGCAGCCAAGGAGAAGGACCATACCGACATGGTGGCCAGGGCTCGCAAAGCCATCTTCACCTCTCGTGCTCGTGAGCGCGTAGCCGCCCTCGCCAGGGAGAAGGTTGCCCTCGCCGAGCTCGAGCGCGCCTTCGCCACCGCCGAGAAGGTGGCCACGCCCACCATGGACGACGACAATTGATCTACTACCGGTGAGGGCAACGTCGTTGAGGCAACCAAGGTCGCCAACCTCCACGCCCAAGCAGCGGTCGTTCAAAACATCTGCTCCCTCGAGTCTGTCGTGCTCGACCCCCTCTCTTCCCACTACACGAGGTGGCGCGACCTCACGCTCCTCACCCTTCGGCGCTACGCGTTGGAGCAGCACGTCCTCAACGACATCGTCCTCAATACTCCCTCTATCGGCTGGACGGTATCGTCCTCTCGTGGCTCTTTGGCTCGATCACCGTCGAGCTTTAGGAGATCGTCCGCGACCCCAACGAGTTGGCACGCCAAGTCTGGCTCGCCATCGAAGCACAGTTTCTCGACAATCGCGAAACTAGGGTGCTTCACCTTGATGCTCAATTTCGTGTTTTCCATCAGGGCGATCTCAACATCAACGACTATTGTCGGAAGATGAAGAACATGGCCAACGCCCTACGCGCCATGGGCGAAGATGTTTCCGACCGTGCTCTTGTTCTAAACCTTCTACAAGGCTTGAACAAGTACGACCACCTCAAGACCATCAAGCGGACTGTGCCCTTCCCCTCCTTCCACGACGTTCGAAATGATCTACTTCTTGAAGAGATCACTCTCGACTCCCCAAGGCGTGTCGGGGCAGCAATCGTTTTCTCCGGGTCTTCTTCCAACCAGCAATAGCGCGTCTCTCGTAACCCCAGCGCCACCCCACCTGTTGGTCAGCCCGCCGCGCCCAACACCAACTCAGGTGGTCGTGGCGGTGGTGGCAGCGGCGGTCGTGGCACAGGGCGTGGTCGTGGACGCGGCGGCGGCAGCAGTGGCCGTGGTGGCGGCAGCAACAACTCCAACTCTGGCGTCGGCCAGGGCACTTGGCCCTCCTTCTACAACCCTTGGACCGGTCACATCAGCATGTGGCCCAGCCCCCGGGGGGGGGGGGGGGGGGGGGGGTCCAGCAACCGCGCCCTCAGCAGTCGGGCTTCTTCACCGCTCTGGGAGTCGGCGGCAGCGCCAACGAGCTCTTGGGGCCCCCCTTCATGCCACCTCTCGCGCCCCCACAGCAACCAGCGCCTCAGCCATGGACACCGTGGACGGGAACCAGCGGTCATTGGCTAACTCATTTAGCACAACGTCACTAAACTCCCCTCCCGCGGTGAGCGATTGACCCCAATAAAATCTCTACCTTTTGGCCACCCAATTCTGTGTCTCCTTCTATCGTTGTCGGCAACGGGTCCATTTTACCAATCTCCTCAGTAGGAGACTCGGTTCTTCCCAACCCGTTCTACCTTAACAACATTTTGTTCACCTCTGACATCATTGCTAATCTTCTTTTTGTTCGTTGTTTCACCACTGATAATCTTTAGTTTTACCCGTTTGATCTTTCTGTGAAGGATCTGGCTACTAAGAACAGGATCGCCAGGTGCAATAGTGACGGCCCCCTCTACACCTTGCGTCTCCCGTCCTGGATTGCATCATCTCTTGCTCGTGCTTTGGCTGCCGTGTCATCCTCCACGTGGCATCGTCGTCTTGGTCACCCCGGCTCGGACGCGTTATCCAAATTAAAAATTAGCTTGCTCATCCGCCATCACATATAATAAAAGCACCGACCCCACTCTATGCCATGCATGTCAGCTTGGTCGCCAAATTAGGTTGCCATTTTCTTTATCTTCATCCCGCAGCACACAAAAATTTGAACTCGTGCATTGTGATCTATGGGCATCTCCTGTTCTAAGTATTTCGGGTTATAAACATTATTTGGTGGTTCTTGATGATTTCAAAAATTCGAACTCGTGCATTGTGATCTATTGACGAAGATGTTTGCCACAGGATCAAGATCGGGTGGATGAAGTGACGACAAGCATATGGAATCTTATGTGTTAAGATCTCACAAAAATTGAAAGGAAAATTCTATAGGACGGTGATCAGACGTGCGATGTTGTATGGAACCGAAAATGTTGGCCAACTTAAAGGCAACATGTCCAACAAATGATGTTGCAGAGATGTGCATGCTAAGGTGGATGTGCAGTCACACAAGAAGAGACATAGAAACGAGGTGATACATAATAGGGTAGGGGTGGCACCGATTGAGGAGAAGCTAGTCCAACATCGCCTGCGGTGGTTTGGGCATATCCAGCGGAGAGCTCTAGACATCGCCTACGGTGGTTTGGGCATATCCAGCGGAGAGCTCCAGAAGCACCGGTTAACAGTAGGATTATAAAGAGTACAAAAAATTTTAGGAAAGGTAGAGGTGGACCAAGGTTGACATGGCAGGAGGCGGTGAAACGCGATTTAAAGGAGTGCGACATACCTAGAGATTTGGCTCACGATAGGACTGCATGGAAATTAGCAATTCATGTGCCAGAATCTTAGTTTATTCGTATTTTGTTACTCTTATCTTCTTTCTTATTCATCCATTTCTAAAATAAATCAAATATAGAATATTATTTTATTTGTATTTTTTTACTCACCTTATTTTCTATTACTTCTCTTCAAAAATTGTTGGGTTTCATTTCTAGTCGACACCAACTTGTTTAGGACAAAGGCTTGGTTGTTGTTGTCGTCATCGTTTTGATGATTTCACACATTTCCTGTGGACTTTTCCTTTGCGGCGTTATCACATTCACTACGTTATCACATTTCTTTTCTTTTGTGTCCACCCAGTTCAAGTGCCCCATCAAAAGCCTCCAATGCGACAACGCGGAGGAATTTGACAATTCCTCCTTGCGAAACTTCCTCCTCACTCATGGTGTCACCCTCCGCGTGTCCTGTCCTTATACCTCTCCACACAATGGTAAAGTCGAACGCATTATCCGTTCTACTAACAACATCATCCGGTGTTTGCTCTTTCAGACATCGCTTCCCGCTAGATATTGGGTCGAGGGTCTGAACACCGCTACCTACCTCCTCAACCGACTCCCCACCAAGACCATAGTCGCACTGTCATGTGGGGCCACACCTACAGCAGGCGCAAGCGAGCTCGGGACGTGCGTAGGGCGGCCGAGCGCGCTGGACGTGCGCTCGAAGAGGAGCAACAGGCCTAGGCTGTTAGGGAAAGTAAGATTAATATCTATATTAGTTGCTACAATTAAGGAGAGTATCGGGAAAGTTAGGGATTAGTTTCTATTTTAGTTGTTGCAGCAAAGGAAAGTATCCCAGGCGGTTGGGCCTATATAACCAGACTCAGGAAAGAGGCAAGCAATTTCATTATCAGACTAATCTCCTCTATATTCTCTAAACCTGCGGCATAGGGACTAACCTAGCCGGAGAAGACAGACCGAGATTACGAGTTGCATAGTCAAGGGCCAGCTACCCTAGGTACCGACGTCCTTGACAACTTGGTATCACGATCCCAGCGATCCTCTGTTGGAAATCCGGCCTGTTCAACCCTGTTTCTAGCTCTGCAGGTGTGCTGTTATGATCTGTTCGGCCAGAACAGATCTGATATGCAGTGCAGTTCAGTACAGGGCGATTCCTGTGTTCAGAACAGAGAGGACAGAGAGAGTAGAAGGCACCCCGGTGCTGATCAGATCGGAGAAGAAGGGAACAGAGAAGAACTCGCCGAGTTCCTGCTGGAACAGATGCGAAATCCTGATCTAGGCGAGTTAGGGAACTCGGCTAGATCAGGTTCTGCCGTGGGGAGGCCTGGTCTGGTGGAAAACTTGTATTATTTTCTAATGAGGTGCAGGTACAGGGGGGCGCAGCCCTATTTATATAGGAGGGTTTTTGGGAGAGTCCCAACCCCTTACAACTCTTATTTTATCTCTAACTGAATAGGACTCTAAACAGAATTTCTAATTTTTGTGGACTCTATCTTAACTGACCGCACCAGGGAGGTGGGCCCCGCCTGGGCGCGCACGCCCCTGGTGGGCTCAGCCGCCCCAGGCCTAGGCCCAGGGTCACCCGACATTCTCCTCCTAACCCTGGACCTGCAGTATGTCCAGAACGCCTATTCTTCTTCTCATCTCGATGAACTTCTGTCTTCCAAGTGCCTTGGTCAAGATGTCCGTCATCTGGTCCTTCGTAGAGATTTGCTCAAGCACTATAACACCATTGTCTACACACTCCCGTATGTAGTGATATTTGGTGTCGATGTGCTTGCTCCTGTCATGGTGTACCAGATTTTTGCTCAAGTCTATGGCAGACTTGTTGTCAACCCGTAGCACTGGCGTCTTCACCTTTTCAGCCAAGTCTTCCATCAGCCGTGCCATCCATACACCTTGACATGCCCCTTGAGCTGCTGCAATATATTCCGCCTCACAGGAGGACAAGGCCACCACCTTCTGCTTGTTGGACTGCCACGAAACGGGGCTGTTTCCTAGACAAAACAGCACCCCACTTGTGCTCTTGCGGTCCTCCACGTCTCCCGCATAGTCGCTATCCGAGTAGCCAATCAACTCCAAGTTGCCTCCCTTTGGATAGAAGACTCTGAAGTGGATCGTACCCGCTATATAGCGTACGATGCGCTTGACTGCAGCATAGTGTTCTTCCCTTGGCTCCTCCAAAAACCGACTCACGTACCCAACCGAGTAGGCGAGGTCGGGGCGTGTGTTCACCAAATATCGCAGCCCTCCCACCAAACTCCTGTAATCCGTTGCGTGCACCAACGGACTGTCACTTGTCTTGTAAAGCTTCAGGCCTTGCTCCATGGGGAATGCACAAGGGTTGCACTCTTCCAGGCCAGCTTTTGAGACAAGCTTGGAAGCGTAGGCCGCCTGCCCAATACTTATCCCTGCTTCAGACTGCCGCACCTCCAGGCCAAGATAATACGACAGGAGGCCCAAGTCGCTCATCTTGAACCGCTTCATCATCTCCTCCTTGAACTTCTTGATGTCGCCCCCTCCTGTGATCACGAGATCGTCGACGTACACGCCGACGATGAGCTTCTCCTTTCCAGCTCCACGGAAGTAAATCCCGTGTTCGCTCGTACTCTTCTGGAAACCAAGCGATAGCAAGCTATCGTTGAGCTTGGCATTCCAGGCCCTGGGCGCTTGACGAAGTCCGTACAAAGCCTTCTTGAGCCGATACACTTTGTGTTCGGCTCCGTCGACGATGAAGCCAGCGGGCTGAGAGACGTACACCTCCTCCATCAGATCGCCATTCAGGAAGGCGCTCTTCACATCCATGTGGTGTACCTCCCATCCCTTGTGCGCAGCTACTGCAAGGAGCAAGCGAACAGACTCTAGACGGGCTACAGGAGCGAATACCTCGTCAAAGTCTATTCCTTGCCGCTGGACATAGCCTTTGGCCACCAAACGAGCCTTGTGCTTCACCACTTCTCCATGCTCGTCCCTCTTCACCTTGAACACCCACTTGAGACCAATGGGCTTGTGTCCTGCAGGAAGATCAACAAGTTGCCACGTCTTGTTCTCTTCTATGGACTCCATCTCCTCGAGCATGGCCCGTCTCCAGCACGGGTGTTGCTCGGCATCGGCAAAGGACGTAGGCTCCTCCGCGGTGGTGAACATGAGCTCCCCCTCCTCCAGGCTTGGTGGGTGTGGTGCACGCCCAAGAGGGGTGAGGGTTCCCAGCACGTTGCGCATCGTGCGGAACCGAAGTGCAACGTTGTCGTTGTGGTAGGCGTCGACGTTGCTGCCGACATCCGTCGGCGGCGTGGCGAAGCGGATGGGCCGTGGAGGGTGCCGGGGCGTGACAAAGGTGCTGGAATCTTTAGTCTCGGACCCTCCAGCTGATGCTGACTCCTGTAGCGGGCTATCCCAGGTCTGTTCTGGACTGGACAGCCCCTGTAAAAGCCTGCGGGGTGTTGCAGGGAGTGCTGCTCGCCTACGAGCAGCCCTGGTGTGCCCCACCGGGGCCCCTGGGGTCTGGACAGACCCTGCTGCACCCCTCCTGGGTGCTGCAGGGGTGCTGTTTGGCCCCTCCGAGTCCTGTAACACCTTGCTAGGTGCTGGAACAGCAGGTTCAGCATGTGCTAAACCCATGGAGTCGACGTAGAACGCGTCGTAGTCCTCTTCTTCAGCTCCTTCACCCCAGTCCCACTTGGCCGCCTCGTCGAATATCACGTCACGTGATATGTGTGTGCGCCCATCGGCCGGATTGTACATCCGGTAGCCCTTCGTCCCTGCAACATAGCCAAGAAACACCATCGGCGTACTTCGGTCTTCCAACTTTCTCAGGTGGGTGCTTGTATTTTTGACATGTCCCACGCACCCAAAAGTTCGGAAGTAGTTGACGGATGGTCGCTCCCCGTGCCAAGCTTCATATGGCGTCTTTCCGTCGAGGCCGCGGGTGGGGGATCTATTCAAGATGTAGACGGCTGTCAGGACCGCCTCACCCCAAAAGAACCCGGGCATACCCTTCGCCTTCAACATGCTTCTCGCCATCCCGACCACCGTCTGGTTGCGTCGCTCCACAACCCCATTTTGTTGCGGCGTGTATGGGGCTGTGAGCTGACGCTGTACGCCGTGCTGAGCGCAGTACTCGCCGAACTCCCATGAGGTGAACTCCCCTCCGCGATCAGTACGAAGTAGCTTCAGCCTCCTCCCGGACTCTAATTCAGTTGTCGCCTGGAATTTCTGAATTAAGTCGGGCGCCTTGTCCTTGCTTGCTAGGAGATAGAGCCACATATAGCGGCTCATGTCATCCACTAGCAACAAGAACATCTTGTTGCCGCCTGGAGTCGTCGGCGTGATCGGCCCGCAGATGTCGCCGTGGACGAGGTCGAGTGCGCCCTTTGCGCGTCGACGAGCTTGCGTGGGGAAGCTGGAGCGCCTCTGCTTCCCGGCCAAGCAAGCCTCGCACAATTGATCGACATGATCAATTTGCGGAGGCCCGAGCACCATCTCCTCCTTTGCCAGCTTCCGAAGCGCCTGGAAGCCGACGTGTCCGTAACGTTCGTGCCAACGCCACGCGACGCCACCACGTCGTGCGGTCAGGCAAACTGGACGCGTGATGTTGAGCCTGACGGGGTACAACTTGCTGTCGTCGCGCCGCACTCGTGTGATGAGACGGTTCTGCTCGTCTCGAATGTGCATCACCCCTGCATGCATGGTGACGTTGTAGCCATCCTCATCCAGCTGCCCGAGGCTGATGAGGTTGGTGGTGAGACGCGGGATGAGGTAGACACCAGTGAGCCGCCGATGCTCACCCATGTCACAGGCGAACAGGACCGTGCCCTTCCCCTCGATCCGCACGACCGAGTTGTCGCCGAACTTGATGGTTCCGACGACGTTCTCGTCGAGCTCGGAGAAGACGGCGCGCGAACCTGTCATGTGGTTGGCCGCGCCCGTGTCGAGGTACCAAAGGGCGTCGTCGGAGTTGTGGCCACGATGTGCAAAGACGCGTCCCTCCACTATCTCCAGTGGACGCGTGGAACGCTCGCGTACAGGCTCCTCCTGTACTGAGGCCGCCCTTGTCATGAACAAGGCGCCCTCCTCCTCCGCCTTCGCCACGTGCGCCTGCTGCTGCAGCTCCTGCTGTTGCTGCTTCTTTGAACGACACTCCTTGGCCCAATGGCCCTTCTTGCCGCACTTCCTGCACTGGTCCCGCGGAATGTCTTTCGCGGAACCCTTCTTCTTCTTGGGTGCCCCCTTGCGGCCACCCCTTTTCGAAGAGCCCTCATCTCCTCGCGCCTCCTTCCGCCGTGCCTCCCACTCCTCCTGAGTGAGGTACAGCTGGCCGTCGTGCACTCCTCCCTTGCGCCGCGTTGTGTCGAAGGCGTTTTCGGCAGCCCTCAGCCGCCCCGTCACATCCGACAATGTGAGGGTCGACACGTCCAGCAGGGTCGAGATTGCCACCACGATCTGCTTGAAGCGTTCTGGAACGCTCTGAAGGAGCTTCTCCACCGCCACATCTTCGTCGATGTGCTCCCCTAGCGTCTCGAGACGGGCTATGATGCCGCTCAGACGAAGGGAGAAGTCCTCCACGCTCTCGCCGTCCTTGAACGTGGCGGCGTCAAACTCCCACCTGAGTTGACGCGCCGTGGTCTTCTTCACGCGATCGGCCCCCACTCGCATGAGGGCGATCGTGTCTCAAGCCTCCTTCGCCGTCTTCTTCTTCCCGATCGTCGTGATCATCTCCGACGGGATGGCGCTGACTAGGATGTCGAGCACCAACATGTCCTCCTGCTGCGTCACGTTGCCTTCTTCCACCGCCTTCCAAAGTAGCCGCGCCTTCAGCTTGATCTCCATCATGACGGCCCACTCCGCATAGTTGGTCTTGGTGAGCAGCGGAAACCCGGTTCCCGTGTTCACCTCACGAACTACCGGAGAGGTCGTCGTCGTGATCTTACCGCCGTTGCCGGTGACGCTGTCGCTGCTTGGGGGAGAGGTCGACATGGCTCTGATGCCACGAATGTTGGAAATCCGGCCTGTTCAGCCCTGTTTCTAGCTCTGCAGGTGTGCTGTTATGATCTGTTCGGCCAGAACAGATCTGATATGCAGTGCAGTTCAGTACAGGGCGATTCCTGTGTTCAGAACAGAGAGGACAGAGAGAGTAGAAGGCACCCCGGTGCTGATCAGATCGGAGAAGAAGGGAACAGAGAAGAACTCGCCGAGTTCCTGCTGGAACAGATGCGGAATCCTGATCTAGGCGAGTTAGGGAACTCGGCTAGATCAGGTTCTGCCGTGGGGAGGCCTGGTCTGGTGGAAAACTTGTATTATTTTCTAATGAGGTGCAGGTACAGGGGGGGCGCAGCCCTGTTTATATAGGGGGGTTTTTGGGAGAGTCCCAACCCCTTACAACTCTTATTCTATCTCTAACTGAATAGGACTCTAAACAAAATTTCTAATTTTTGTGGACTCTATCTTAACTGACCGCACCAGGGAGGTGGGCCCCGCCTGGGCGCGCGCGCCCCTGGTGGGCTCAGCCGCACCAGGCCGCCCCAGGCCTAGGCCCAGGGTCACCCGACATCCTCGTCTGTTCGGTCACCTTCTCCACCACCAGACACCACCCGCTCCACACCATCTGCCGCCGCCGTGTCAACTTCATCCGCCGCCAGCACCATGGGTGATGACATCAAGACCACATCAACACCACGTTGCGGCCAACATGCAGAACATACAGACCGTCGTCGAGGCCAATGTCGCGGCAATCCAGGCCCTGACCGCGGACCGCTCGTCGTCGTCGTCCCATGAGACCCGACAAATAACCGGCGAACACCACAACGGTCGACCGCCGAGGTTTCAAAAGATGGATTTTCCCCGTTACAATGGCAAGTCCGACCCCCTCATCTTCATCAATCGTTGCGAGTCGTACTTTCATCAGCAGCGCATCATGGAGGAAGAAAATGTTTGGATGGCCTACTACAACCTGGTGGAAGGCGCACAAATGTGGTTCATACAAGTCCAGGAGGATGAAGGAGGCATGCTCACATGGCGCCGTTTCAAGGACCTTGTCAACTTTTGCTACGGTCCTCTGCTCCAATCCGCCCCTCTGTTCGAACTCGCCAACTGCTGGCGCACAAGCACGGTCACCGAGTACCAAGATCGCCGTTTCCAGGTGCTTCTTCCTCACGTCGAACTGCTGCAGGAGAACCAGTGGGTGCAGCTGTTCATAGGCGGGCTGCTTCCCCCGCTCAGCCACGCGGTGCGCATCCACAATCCGCAGTCGCTCGCGACCGCAATGAGTCTGGCACGGCAGGTCGAGCAGATGGAACCGTACACGACGCAACCACCAAGACGGCGCATCGTGGTATTCTTCCCTCTCCTCCACCGCACCTCGCCCTCCCTGCAGCCACAGCAGACAAGGCAGTTCCAAACACTGTCATGGGGGACAGACAGCCGATAAAGCGTCTATCACGCCCAGAACAGGAGCGCCGCCGACAGGGCCTGTGGTTTAACTGCGACGAGAAATATACGAGGGGACACAAACGCGTATGCAAGCAGCTCTTCTATGCCAATGGCGTGGAAATCACCGACGACGATGACACCACTGAGGAAAAGGGTGCGGCGTCACCTGTCTTCTCCCTGCACGCCTTAGCTGAAATCTGTGTCAGCGGCACAATGCAGGTCGACGTCACGTTGGGCGCCTCCTCTCTCCTGGCGCTACTGGATTCTGGGTCGACCCATGACTTCATCTCCGAGTCCGCGGCCAGACGCGCTGGGCTGCCCCTACAAAGCCGACCTCAGCTTACGGTGACTGTGGCGAATGGCGAACGCGTCACATGCATGGGCGTCCTCCGACAGGCCTCATTTACCATTAACGGCGACACCTTCCACACCGACTTATTTGTGATGCCTCTTGCAGGTTTTGACATGGTGTTGGGCACTCGCTGGCTGGCATGGGCAGCAAGGGCTCATCCGTTGGAGCTCCTCGGCGTTCTCCTCGCCAGTCATCCTCGTCATGAAGCCGGATGGCTCGTGGCGGTTCTGCATCGACTACCGCGCGTTGAACGCCATCACAGTCAAGGATGCTTTTCCCATCCCCGTCGTGGACGAGCTGCTCGACGAGCTACACGGCGCCAAGTTCTTCACCAAACTCAACCTGCGTTCGGGCTATCAAGTCCGCATATGCATCCAGCTGACATCGACAAGACGGCGTTCCGTACCCACGACGGCTTGTACGAGTTCTTTGTGATGTCGTTTGGCCTATGCAATGCACCAGCGACGTTCAAGGCGCTGATAAAAGACGTGCTACGGCCGTTCCTACGCCGTTTTGTGGTGGTATTTTTTTATGACATTTTGATTTACAATTCGTCATGGGCTGACCATCTTCGGCACCTTCGGGCCATCCTCACGGTGCTGCAGTAGCACCAGCTCTTCGTCAAACGCTCCAAATGCGCGTTCGACCAACGGTTCATCAACTACCTGGGGCACGTCATCTCCGACGACGGCGTCGCCATGGACCCCGCCAAGGTGCAAGCGGTGTCTGACTGGGCCCAACCTCGGTCAGCTCGGGCTGTACGGGGGTTCTTGGGTCTTGCAAGCTACTACCGCAAGTTCGTCTACAACTACGGCGCGATTGCGGCTCTTCTGACCGCGCTGTTGAAGGACAGCTTCTTGTGGAACCACGACGCTACTGCGGCTTTCCGGGCCCTCAAAATAGCGGTGAACTCTGCTCCGGTATTGGCACTGCCCGACTTCGCACACCCTGTTATTGTGGAGGGCGATGCATCTACAGTCGGCTTTGGGACAATGTTGATCCAGGACAAACACGCCATTGCATACTTCAGCAGACTTGTGGCACTCCAGCACCTTTCACTCGCGGCCTATGAGCGGGAGCTCATCGGCCTGGTGCACGCCATTCGACATTGGCGGCCATATCTTTGGGGTCGGCGCTTCACGGTGCGAACAGACCACTAGAGCCTTAAATTCCTTCTTGATCAACGCCTCGCCACGATCCCGCAGCATCAATGGGTTTGCAAGCTCCTCGGCTTCGACTTCACAATTGAATATAAGCCCAGTGCCCTCAACAAGGTGGCGGACGTCCTCTCCTGTCACGTGGTGTTACGTAGCCACGTGGGCCACAAAGATTAGCATTGTTCGATCAGATTAGTAATTAATAAGTGTCCAGATTAGTTTTATAGGTTAAGTTTAGAGATAAAGGAATTAAAGAGTCCTAATAGATTAGTTTTCATGTTAAGAGATAGAGTTGGAGATAGAGTCCTAGTTTCCATATTGTAATCTGCCGACCGGCTATATATTGTGCCGGCGCGGAACAAATCAGTTAAGCAAGAATTATAGTCCAAGAGAACTCATCTCTTCTACCCCTACCCCTGTTCATCGGCCAGCGACGGCGCCGGCGATCAGGCGGCAAGTTCGACGGAAATTCCAAGAAAGTTTGTGGCATCTCCTGATGCGACACGGAGGAGGAGGCGACCAGCGGTGCTGTTCTAGCAGTCTCAGCGCCGCGCTTCGACTTCATCACACGTCCGCATGACGTTCAGACCACCGACCCGGCGCTGGTCACTCTCCGAGAGGAATTGGCGGTGGGACGACGATCGGCTCCATGGGCTCTCACTAACGATTTGGTGATCTACGACGGGCGACTGTACGTGCCACCAACGTCTCCGCTTCTGCAGGAGCTATTGGGGGCGGTCCATGAGGATGGACACGAGGGGTGCAGCGCACCTTGCATCGCCTTCGCCGGGACTTCCACTTCCCTGACATGCGCCACGTCGTCCAGGATTTTGTGCGCGCCTGCGCCACATGCCAAAGGTACAAATCGGAGCACCTTCACCCGGCGGGCCTTCTTCTACCGCGCCCTGTTCCAACTGCTGTCTGGGCGGACATTGGACTTGAATTTGTGGAAGCGCTGCCACGAGTTCGAGGAAAATCAGTCATCCTAACAGTGGTGGATCGCTTCAGCAAATACTACCACTTCATTCCTCTTGGCCATCCATATTCGGCGGAGTCCGTGGCACAGGCATTCTTCACTGACATTGTCCGTCTCCATGGGATGCCGCACTCCATGGTGTCCTATCGGGACCCCGTGTTCACATCTACATTTTGGAAAGAGCTGATGCGCCTAATGGGCACCAAACAGCATATGGCGTCGGCATTCCACCCGCAGGCCGACGGCCAGAATGAGGCCGCTAACCGAGTTATCACCATGTATCTCCGTTGTTTTAAAGGTGATCGTCCCCATCAATGGCTTCGATGGGTACCTGGGATGAGTACACGTACAATAGTGCCTACCAGTTGTCCTTGCATGACACGCCCTTTCGGGTGGTTTACGGGCGGGATCCTCCGTCCATCCGGTCCTATGAGCCCGAGGAGACTCACGTGGCCGCTGTGGCTAAGACAATAGAAGAAAGGGCAGAGTTCTTGGCTGATGTGCGGTACAGGCTGGAGCAAGCACAAGCCATTCAGAAACTGCACTACGACAAGCACCACCAGCAGGTCCCCTAAAGGGTGGGCGACTGGGCTCTGCTCCGCCTTCAACACCGCCCAATTGCCTCCCTATCACAGGAGGGCAAAGGCAAGCTTCAACCAAGGTACTTTAGGCCCTACCCCGTCTCCGAGCTCACCAACGACGTCGCAGTTCGGCTTGAGCTTCCTCCTCGCGCCAAGCTCCATGACGTCTTCCATGTTGGCCTCTTGAAGAAGTGGGTGGGCACCCCTCCAACAGCTCCGCTTGCACTGCCTAATACTCATCACGGTGCGATGGAGCCTGAACCAGCTAAGGTCGTGCGCAGACGCATGGCTCGTGGCGTCTGCCAAGTGCTTGTCCACTGGAAGGGACAATTCTGTTGCATTGGCCACTTGGGAAGACTTGGTACTCCTTCTGCGGCAAGTACCCTGACTTTTAGCTCGAGGACGAGCTGGGTCTTGAGGGGGAGGGGGGGTGGGATGTCATGTGGGGTCACACCTACAGCAGGCGCAAGCGAGCTCGAGACGAGCCAGGGCGAATGAGCGCGCTATACGTGCGCTCGAAGAGGAGCAACAGGCCTAGGGTGTTAGAGAAAGTAAGATTAATATCTACTACAATTAAGGAGAGTATCAGCAAAGTTAGAGATTAGTTTCTATTTTAGTTGCTGCAGCAAAGGAAATTATCGACCAAGGTGGGATTATAAAGACTAGAGAAAATTTTAGGAGGGGCAGAGGTCGACCAAGGTTGACATGGCAGGAGGCAGTGAAACAAGAGTTAAAGGAGTGGGACATACATAGAGATTTGTCGCATGATAGGACTGTATGGAAATTAGCAATTCTTGTGCCAGAATCTTAGTTTATTTATATTTTGTTACTTTTATCTTCTTTTTATTAATCAATTTCTAAAATAAATAAAATGTTGAATCTTATTTTATTTGTATTTGTTTATTTTTTACTCTAATCTTATTTTTTATTCCTTTTTTAAAAAAATTGTTGGGTTTTATTTCTAGCCGACCCCAACTTGCTTGGGACAAAGGGTTGGTTGTTGTTGTTGTTGTAGCAAAGGAAAGTATCCCAAGCGGTTGGGCCTATATAATTGTACAGGAAAGAGGCAAGCAATTTCATTATCAATCTAATCTCCTATCTGTTCTATAAGCCTGCGGCAGAGGGACTAACCTCGCCGGAGAAGACGGACCGAGATTACGAGTTGCGTAGTCGAAATCAGCTACCCTAGGTACCGACGTCCTTGACACGCACCACGCCCACACACTTCCCTTTATGGCACACATCCCTCCTATGAACATCTCTGAGTCTTTGGGTGCTCTTGCTATCCCAACATGTCTGCTACCGCCCCCCATAAGCTCGCACCTCGCTCCTCCCGCCGGTCTCACACTCCGGTGGCACCGCGTGCCTCCCTGCGCCACCAAACGACGCCGTAAGTCCCGCGTCGGCTTCTACCTCCGGCAGCAACCCGGTTGTGGCGCGACTCCTTGCGCCGCCACACGACGCTACCACCACGGCCCCAGAATCGTGCTCGCCACCCTCAGGTCCACCGTCGGGGTTCAGCCCCTTGCCGAACTCGCCAGTCAGCCAACGGTCTCCCTCTTCGGCGTCGCCACCAGGCCTCGAATCTCCACACTGCGCCTCGCCACCCTCCGGTCCACCGCCGGGGTTCGGCCCCCGGCCGAACTCGCTGACCAGGTCAGTGACGACCTCGACAGTGGCACCGACCGCCTCTCCGCTCCAGGTCTACACGCGGCGTCTACGCGCAACACCGACTCTCCCGCCCGTGCCACTGGAGGTCTGACGGCTCCTGTCCGACCAGGAGATGTGCGTCCCCCAAAGGGTGCTGTACCGATTGCTCCGGTAAGCAACCAACACGGCATGGCCACCCACGGAAGTAGGGGTACCGATAACCTGCATCCGTTCTGTTGACGGCACCCGCTGCTCTTTCTTTGGTGCCCACGTCCTACCGTGTCGCCCTCGCTGACCCCAACTGGCGGCGCGCCATGGAGGACGAGTATGAGGCCTTGATGGCTAACCACACTTGGGACTTGGTGCCTCACCCACCTGGTTCCAACGTCGTCACCGGCAAATGGATCTTCAAGCACAAGTTCAACGCCGACGGTACCGTGGAGCGGTACAAGGCTCGTTGGATCCTCTGCAGCTTCACCCAGCAACCCAGCATCGACTACGACGAGACTTTCAGCCCGGTTGTCAAACTGGCCATGGTCTGAACCGTCCTCTCGCTCGCTCTTTCGCGAGATTGGCCGGTTCAGCACCTCGACGTCAAGAATGCGTTCCTTCATGGTAAGCTATTCGAGACGGCCTTCTGCAGCCAACCCGCATGCTTTGTTGACCCCGCTCGGCCTGACATGGTTTGCCGCCTCAACAAGTCCCTCTATGGACTTAAGCAGGCCCCCCGAGCTTGGTACAGCCAGTTCGCCACCTTTCTAATATTGTTTGGCTTTTGTGGAGCCAAGTTCGTCACCTTGCTCTTCGTCTACCGCAAGATTCTGACATGGCTTACCTGCTGCTCTATGTGGATGGCATTGTATTGAATGCCTCCAGCACGAACTTACTTCATCACATCATTGCATCTCTTCAGCAGGAGTTATCCATGAAGGACATGGGCGCACTCCACCACTTCCGGGGAGTCTCTGTGACCCGGAAGAATGGTGGACTCTTCCTCTCCCAGCAGACCTACGCTCGCGACATCATCGAGCGGGTTGGCATGACTGACTGCAAGCATATCTCCACGCCTGTCGACACCCAGGCCAAGATCTCCACTTGCTCAGATGCTGCTCTTGTGAAGGACGTCACTCACTACCGCAGTCTAGTTTGGCACCTTGCAGTACCTCACTTTCACCAGGCCTGACATCTCTTACGCAGTTCAACAGGTCTGCCTCTACATGCACGATCCTCGGGAGCCACACATGACGGTCAAGTGCATCCTGCGCTACATTCAGGGGACTCTCGACCACGGTCTACTCCTTGGGCGTTCCACGACGTCAGACCTTCGGGTCTACACCGACGCCAACTAGGCTGGGTGTCTCGACACACACCGCCCCACCTCGGGGTTGTTAGTAGCTGAATTTTTACTCTCATTGAAGAGAGGATGACACTAGAGAGTTGGGGCAATTTTCTTGTCTATTCCTCACACGATGCCATACCAACCCAAGGGGTTGAGGCTACATATTTATAGCAGCCAAGGGCAGCCAACCAGCCAAGCATATGCCTTCTTGCTAGTCCAAGATGCCAAGATGCTAAAGTTGTCCTAAGTTGTGCCAAACTGTCCTAGATGTTGTCCTCTATTTAGGACCACAAAGACCAAAGGACTAGAGTACAACAAAAACCAAAGACCAAGGACTAAGGTACAACAAACTAAGGACAAGGGTACAAGGGACTAGGGGACCAAAGACCAAAGGACCAAGGACCAAAGGACTACAAAACTTATTCCATCATTCTCCCCCTAAGTCTTGTACGTTGTCTTCTGGGAGGGTTGGACCATCCTGATCCTGGAGCGAAGTTCAATGAACTTGAGCCTCCCAAGGGGCTTGGTGAGCAGGTCCGCAAGCTGGTCACTGGTGTTGATGTAGTTCGCCTTGATAATCCCTTCCTCCAAGCAGCATCGGATGAAGTAGTATCTCACCCGGATGTGCTTGCTCCGTTCATAGAAAACGGGGTTCTTTGCTATGGCCAGAGCGGACACGTTGTCCACCTTGAGTTCCACCACTCCATTGTCTCTGCCGAGGATATCGCCAAGCAGTCGACTAAGCCAGAGCGCTTGAGTCGAAGCGGTGGAGGCCGCTATGTACTCGGCCTCGCAACTGGACATGGCCACCACCTGCTGCTTGACTGACTGCCAACTAACGAGACACTTGCCGAAGAAGAAGAGAATCTCGCTCGTGCTCTTGTTGGTGTCGATGTCGCCGGCGTGGTCGCTGTCGTTGTACCCGACAAGGTGGGCCTCTCCAGGACACCTCGAGTAGTGGAGGTCGTGATCGAGAGTCCCCACAACATAGAGGATGATCCTCTTCAGTCGGTCGCTGCAGGAACCGACTAACGTAGCCGACGGAGAATGCCAAGTCCGACCGTGTGTGGGCGAGGTAGCGAAGGCTCCCCACAAGACGTCGGTACTGTTAGCGTCCACCTCCTCCGTCATGCTGTCGCGGCTCAGCTTCAGCCTCTCCTCCATCGGAGTGAGAGCTGGGTTGCAGTTTGTGAGCCCAGCTAGCTCAACAATGCGCTTGGCACAGGCGGTCTGTCGAAGCGTGATCCCGGAGTCGGCCTGGTGCACCTCAATCCCTAGGTAGAAGGAGAGGGATCCCAGGTCACTCATCTGGAAGGTGGCTTTCATCTCTTCCTTGAACGCTGCCACTTCCGCCTCCTTGGTGCCGGTGATCACCAAGTCGTCGACGTAGACACCCACCAGTAGGGTGTTTCCTCCATTGCCCCGCCGGTAGATGGCCGCCTCGTGCGGGCATTGCCCGAAGCCCATCCTCTTGAGCGTGGAATCCAACTTGGCATTCCACGCCCGTAGTGCCTGTCGCAAGCCATAGAGGGCCTTGCGCAGGCGCAATACCTTACCCTCCTTGCCGGGGAGCGCAAACCCCGGCGGCTGGTGTACGTAGACCTCCTTCAAGTCGCCATTGAGAAACACCGACTTGACGTCCATGTGTTGTACACACCAGCCTTCTTGGGCAGCCAGCGCAAGGAGTCGCACAAATTCCATCCGTGCCACGGGGGCAAAGGCATCGTCGAAGTCGATCCCCTCCTGTTGCAAGAAGTCGCGTGCCACCAAGCGAGCCTTGTGCTTGAGGATGGCGCCAGCTTCATCCCTCTTCAGCTTGAACACCCACTTAAGGGTAATTGCACGGTGACCGCGAGGGAGGTCAGCAAGCTCCCAAGTGCGGTTTGTCTCAACCGCGTCCATCTTTGACTGCATCGTGGCACGCCATGCCGCGTGTTTCTCGGCCTCCGCGAAAGACCGAGGCTCGCCGTCGTCGCACGCAAGGTGCAATTGCGCCTCCGGATCTTGATCATCCAGATCGTGAGGGGCCAGTCCCGGCACCGGCTGGTCGACGAGAATGTTCTCCATCTTGCAATACCACAACTGCTCGTCGTCGTAGCACCCGTGGAGGCGCTCCTCGTCATGGGAGAGCGGAGTGACAAACTCCACTAGGTCGTGCTCGACACGAGTTGGCGACGAAGTGGACGTGGTCGGAGGGGTGGCCATCGGTGCTGGAGTGCGTGGGGTCGCCGGCTGAGGTGGAGGTGGACGCTCGGGGGCTGGGGTAGACACGCTCGGTGAAGAAGAGCTGCCTACTCCCCCAATTCCCTTGAAGTAGACGTAGTCGACGATGAAGTCGTCGTTCGTCGAGGTCGAACCGTTGTCCACCGCCTTATCCCATGCCCATCCTCGCCCTTCGTTGAACACAACATCGCGCGTCATGTGCACACGTTGTGTCTCTGGGTCGAGAATGCGGTAGGCCTTCGAGCCCTCCGCGTAGCCGATGAACAACCCAGGGGTGCTCCTGTCGTCGAGCTTACCGATCTGGCCAAGCTCCTTGGCGAACGCGAGGCAACCGAAGACCCGTAGGTGAGAGACCGCCGACTTGCGCCCATACCAAGCCTCGTACGGCGTCCTGCCGTGGAGGGCCTTGGTGGGCGAACGGTTGAGGATGTAGACGGCGGTCACCACCGCCTCTCCCCAGAAGACAACCGGCATTCCCCTCTGCTTGAGGAGGGCCGAGTCATCCCCACAACCGTCTAGTTGCGCCGCTCGACGACGCCGTTCTGCTGCGGGCTGTAAGGCGCGGAGTAGTGGCGCTGAACACCCTCATCCGCGCAATACGACGCAAATTCAGCCGCCGTGAATTCGCCGCCGTTGTCGGTGCACGCGCAGCTTGCGACCGCACTACGCCCCCGCAGTGGCCTGCGCGCGCCTGATGGCGTTCGCAGCCTCTCCCTTGCTGCCAAGGACCACCACCCACATGTAGCGGGAGAGGTCGTCGACAAGCAGCAAGAAGTAGCGTCGTCCTCCTGGTGTAGCCGGTGTCACTGGGCCACACAAGTTCCCGTGAACGAGCTCGAGCCGCTCATTGGCTCGAAAGCTCGACTGCTGGGGAAAAGGAAGTCGCCTCTGCTTCGTCACCACGCAGACGTCGCGGAGCTGCTCCACGTGGTCAAGGCATGGCATGCCTCGCACCATCTCCTTGGCACTGAGCTGCTTCAGGGCCTCGAAGTGAAGGTGCCCAAAGCGCTCGTGCCACTGTCATGCCTCGTCCTCCCGACGAGTGGCAAGACAAACAGGTTGTGCTATCTGCACGTGAAGGACATAGAGTCGATTGGTGCCTCTAGTTACCTTGGCAAGAAGGCAACAATGGCGATCCCAAATCCTCATGACTTCGTCCTTGATCTCCACGCGCGAACCACTCTCATCCAGTTGTCCCAAGCTGATGATGGAGTTTCTCAATTTGGGGATGTAGTAGACTCCGACGAGCAGCTTGTGCTCACAGGACTCGGCGCTGAGGATGACGGAGCCAACACCCTTGATCTCCACGTCGGAGGCGTCACCAAACTTGACGGAGCCTCGGACATTGGGATCAAGATCGGCGAAGAACTCTCGTCGACCGGTCATGTGATGGGTGGCGCCGGTGTCGAGGCACCACACGTCAGTCTTGTCGTTGCTGGAGCCGTCGCCGAGGAAAGTGTGTGCTCTAGGCTCATCAAGATGAAAGAGAGTCGCTGCGGTCGATGCCACTAGAGGTGGCTTGATGCTTCCGTGTGCCATGAGCAAAGCTGGCTCCTCCTCCACCTGTGAGACGTGGGCCTCCTCCACTTGTGCGACGTGGGCCTGGCCACGTCGTGGCTGTCGACACTCCCTGACCCAATGACCAAGCTTGCCACAGTTGTGGCAGGTGTCGTCTCGTGTCGGCTTGTGGTTGTCGACGGCACCGCCCTGGGCGCCTCCGCGAGCACGTCCTTGCGCCCCGACCTGGGCACCTCCGCGCCCCTTGCGCGACTTGCCGCGCTTGCGGCCGCCTGGCGAGGAAGAGGGTTCCCCCTTCTTCCGGTCACCCTAGCCAGCCTCCCACTGCTCGCAAGTGAGATGGAGCTTCCCGCCAATCGTGATAGGCCCCGAGAGAGGTTGTGGTTCGTCGCTGTAGACGACCTTGAGGCGATCTATCGCCTATTCGATCGACATCGTGGAGAGGTCTAGCAGAGACTCGATCGAGCGATATGCTTGTACTTCTTGGGGATGCAACGAAAGAGCTTCTCGACAGCTCTCTCTCCTTGTCGTAGGTGTCATCGTCGACCTGCACCAACTTCTGCAACAAATTGTTGAGACGAGGAGCAAAGTCATCAACGTCCTCACTTGGCTTAAAGGCCAGGTTCTCCCACTCCTTGCAAAGCGTCTGCAGTGTGGTCTTGCGGGCGCGGTCGCTGCCGATGCGTGCCGTGGCGATGGCATCCCAAGCCTCCTTAGCAGTCCGCTTCTTCGAAAGCGAGAACTGCATCTCGGGTGGGACTGCAGCAATGAGGGCATCCAGCGTCCGTCGATACTCGTAGTAGTCGACGTCGCCGTACTAAACTGGTTCCCACATGTGTCGCGCCTGGAGCCGCACCCTCATCACCGCGGCCCACTCGACGTAGTTGGTCTTGGTGAGGGTAGGCCACCCACCGCCGAGACCGACTTCCCTAACAATGGCCTGGACCACGTGGTGTCCATGGTACTTGTCCGGGGAGGGAGAACCGCGCCGTCTGTAATGGCTGCATTCTTTGTCAACCCAGTCGCCGCCGCCGGGAGCGTCACCGGCGCGTCCGCGCCCGTCTGGGTTGCGGCTGTCGCGCCTATGGGGGCGCGCGGTTGCTCGCTGCACCTCCCGTGCTCGCGCTGCCTCCCTCGACTGCCTGAGCTCATCGTCGACACTGCCGTCGACAGAGCCACTGGAGCTACTGGCGCGCAGAGCCTCCAGCTCCGCTGCCGCCGCCGCTACTTCCACTTCCGCCCTCGCTGCTGCCAGTTCCGTCGCAACCAACTTTGCCGCTAGTGCCGCCGTCGCCACAGTCTCTGTCGCTGCTTGCTCGCGCTCCTCTGTCGCGGCGACCTCCGTCTGCCGCGCGCTCGAGGCGACCAAACATTGAGACTGTCCGTCGGACATCGCGCACTAATGGGGAGTTGGTGTGTGGGGAAGAGGGATGAGCTGGGGCAGCTGGTGTTCCTGCTACCGGTTGCTGACAGAGAGAGGCGCGGGAAGGAGATGAGCAAGAGATGTTTAGGCTACAGGATAGAACGGCTCTGATACCAAGTGTTAGTAGCTGAATTTTTACTCTCAGGGAAGAGAGGATGACACTAGAGAGTTGGGTCAATTTTCTTGTCTATTCCTCACACAATGTCATACCAACCCAAGGGGTTGATGCTACATATTTATAGCAGCCAAGGGCAGCCAACCAGCCAAGCATATGCCTTCTTGCTAGTCCAAGATGCCAAGATGCTAAAGCTGTCCTAAGCTGTCTCAAACTGTCCTAGATGTTGTCCTCTACTTAGGACCACAAAGACCAAATGACTAGAGTACAACAAAGACCAAAGACCAAGGACTAAGGTACAACAAACTAAGGACAAGGGTCAAGGGACTAGGGAACCAAAGACCAAAGGACCAAGGACTAAAGGACTACAAGACTTATTCCATCAGGGGTGTGTTGTGTTCCTCGACGACAACCTAGTCTCCTGGTCCTCAAAGCGTCAGCCACCGTCTCAAGATCTACTGCAGAGGCAGAGTATCGCGTCGTTGCCAATGGCGTTGCCGAGGCATGCTGGCTCCGCCCGCTATTACAGGAGCTCCACAACCCCCTCACCAGCAGCACCTTGGTCTGCTGCGACAACGTCAGCGTCGTCTACCTCTCCTCCAACCCGGTTCAGCATAAGCAGACCAAACGTGTGGAGATAGATCTACACTTCGTCCCGGTCTTTCGCCGACATCTTCACCAAAGGCCTACCATCTTCCATCTTCAACGACTTTAGATCCAGTATCAACATTCGCGGTGGCTAAAGTTGGGATTGCGCGAGGGGTGGGGGGGTTTAGAATATTATGTCATTATAGAGCATTATTGTTGTAATTAGAGGCCTCATTAGTGTTGTCATTAGAGGCTCATTGATCCTGTGATCAAGGGCCATTAGTGCTGTCATTAGAGGAGGCGCATTGGGTGTGCAAGGTTGATGTCCTATATATATGTACTCCCTCCTCTACCATTTAAATCATTCCACTCTTGATGGCAAAAAACTTACTATCAGGATTGTACTATTCATCAAGTCCTGCCAGGATGTATAAGACGAGTTTTTCATCATCAAGAGTCTGATTTGCAGATGCCATCTCATCTGCAAGATTTTTAATCTTGGTAATATATTCAACCATTGTCATATTACCTTTTCTTGTAGTAGCTAGGGCAATCCGTGAGTTCACAGTTCAGGCTCTTGATTGTGACGTGTAGGTTTCTTGTAGTTCTGACCACACCTCATGTGGTGTTTCATAGCTGGCAATCTGACCCATAACTTCTTGTGTCATGGATGTCATGAGGAAGCCAAGGACCTGTTGCTGGGTTGATGTCGTCGATCGTCTTGCCATCCTGTTTGACGGAGATCTTCTCGTCGGGCCCTACAACTGTGTGCCATATAGGTAGCCTTATAGCTGCGCACCTTTAAGGATGGGCAGAACTTGCGCTTTCCAGAGTTCAAAGTTGGTCTTCTTGAGTTTTACATCAACGTTTTGCCCTAGGAGTGGTGTTGGTACCGTAGAGCTGGAAAATGAGATCTTGTCAATGGTGAGATTGTTGTCAACTTGATCTTGGTTAGGACACCGGTCAATTGTGTGGAAAGCGTTGAACCCTTTGTTTCGGGCCACGAGTTTATCATATAAGGATCAAACAATCTGATCTGTACTGTTTAAGGTAGGTTTGGATTACGAAAAATATCCAGATCCTACTCCAAAACTATCTCAGCTAATTCGGGTATATCTGATATGGATGTTATATTTCCTATTCTAGAGATACTAGATAATATATTTCCTACTATAGAGATACTAGAAGGTAGTCGAGGAGGGCAGTGTGGACGAGCAGGTGGACATGACAATGTTGGACATCCTGGTCAACGCCTCACCAACAAATATGGTGACCATGATCGGTATGAAGAGCTAGACAAAGGAGGCTAGGTCATTCGGGTCGGTGCCGACCATGTGAGGAAGTCGACGATCCAACAGCTAAGCTGAGAGTTCAACCTCGCCGCCATAAACGATGGTGAGAGCGTGGAGGATGTCGTAGAGGAGTCAAAGGCGATGGAGTAGCCTTAATCATTTTCACAAATCTTGAAGTAGATGGTGGTGGTCATTCAGACCATTCTAGATGTTTCTTCGCTTACACTCACGGAGGTGGCCGGACACCTGAGGGCAGCAGAGAGTGCATCCGACAAGTCACTGACTGAGGGACACCAAGACAACGAGTTGATGCTCACACGGGGGAATGGGAAGCATAGTTGAAAGAGGTGGGATGGCGCAAAGCCCGCTGGTTCCTCAGGTGCCCTCGAAGCAGCTCGTAGGAGATGACGAGCACATGAGGACAGGTTTGGGTAGGGAGCTCATTCGGGACCGGTGTTAGAAGTGCGGGAAGCGAGGTCATTGGATTAGGGAGTGTTACTCCAAGCCCAACTAGGTGGAGGCACACACGACACTGGCTGAAGGCACCTTGTTGTTAGCAAGGGTGTCTTTTGATAAGATGTGCCCGACAGAGGACCGGATCCAGCCGCTACTATGGGGTTTTGCGACAATAGAATTTGTAGGTAGGATTGAGAGGGGGGTGGCGACGGGGCAGCTCCCGACAGGCAGGAACAGAGGCTAGCGGCCTGGTGATCAACTTATGCAATAGAGTATCCCTGAGAATAGAGTATTCGACGTGCTCGACAGAGGACCAGATGCAGCTGCTACTACGGGGTTTCGCGACAATAGAATTTGTAGGTAGGATAAAGAGGGGGTGGCGGCGGGGCAGCTCCCGACGGGTAGGATCGGAGGCTAGCAGCCTGGTGATCAGCGTATGCAACAGAGTATCCATGAGAATAGAGTATTCCCTATAGTATCATGAGAAAAGAGTTTCTCCTCTGAATTGGTCTTTTTAAGGTTACATGAGCGTTGCTTGCAAGTGCAACATCTTTTTTTAAGGTTATTTTAGTTTCCTATTATCTTCCCTTGAATCTTTTGTGCTATGCTGGTGACCCACGATTAGGGGTGGTAAAAGGGCCCAAAAAATGAACTAAAAGTAAAAGGACCGTATCGGATCCGGATCGGGCCAAATTCTTATTCTTTTTTGGCCTAAATTTTTAGCTGGGCCGAAATCAGTTGTGAAAGGGCCCTTTGGGCCCGGCCCATTACCAGGCCACGATGCTTTCGGTAACCTCTGCCTAATATTCAACCTCCTACTCTTTTTTCTATCGTTATAAGAGACATGCAGGAAGACAATCATAAAATAATATTGGGGGGAAGAGTATGCTGCCGTCTTTCGGCAGATCTAACGGAGGCAGATCGATCCTGAACGTCGGAAGAGTGGGTCGCGCACATGTCTATGTGCGGGTTATGCAGGACTGGATTGGGTTCTATGCAGGGAAGGGAGGAAAGTGTAAGTGCGTTGACCAAAATCAGTCAAAAATAGTAAAAATATGCATATACTTCTATATTTTTTAAAATTTTTAGAATACAGTGTTGTTACAATGCATACTGCCTAGGAACGCCTAGACAACACCGAGGCACGCCTACAAGCTAGGCGAAGGGTCACCGGTCGCCTAGCGTCTAGCGCCTTTTAGAACCTTGCATCAACATCGACAACGGGTGATGAACATACACAAGGAGCACGCTCGACTTCTCGCTGGGGTGGACGCACATCCACTGGACTACTTGATCAGTTGATCCAGCTCAATGTCACAAGTATGGTGTGCCTCACCCTGTGGTGTGTGGACAAGACGGTGCTGGCCAGCAAGCAGTCCATGATGCAGCAAGCAAGCATGTGCAGGTCAATGTTGTGCGCGCGCGTAGGGAGGCGACACAGATGCAACATGAGGCACGTAAGGATGTGCAACGGTGAGCATGTAGGACAGTGGCCCAGGTCGAGAGGATTTGGAGCGTTGTGGCGGGACCCAACAGCCTTCTTCCACGGCGACTCGATCACGCGTTGGAGGCTCAGATCGAGGGAGGCTCGACACGCGTGGAGGACAACGGTGAGATGTGCGTAAACATGAAAATTAGGAGAATGTTGGATGACCATTCAGCTATGCATAGCCAGGCAGCCGGCCACAACCAACTTGGTCTGGTCCACCAGGAGAGCGAACCTAGATGTCCGGAAGCAAGAACAACACTAGTTTCAACGAGGCTATCGCCGAAATTCCAAAATGACATGCACACTTATTACTGTTAAGCTACTATGCGCTGACCAGTTGCACTTAAAAGTTTAAGCTGATGAGGAAGGGTAGTCAATTCACTTACACACTCCAACACTCCCCTTCACGTGAGGCTCTCTCGGACCTCAAACGTGGAAATAAGTGTGGGCTTGCGCCTGCCAGTATTCGAACTCGAGATGTCTGCCTCTGAGACTATGTTAAGCTACTATATGTTGAACAGTTGCACCCAAAAGTTTAAGCTGACGGGAAAGGGTAGGTAATTCACTTATACATTCCAACAATATTACTATTAAAAAATGACATCTTAAAAGGGGAGCCCTAAAATCTTACAACACAAGGTAGCTTAAAAGTAGGGAGTTGTTCATTGAACCTGTGGAGATTACAACCTGAATCAAGGGTAACTCAAAGCATACATAGTTCCAGTAATCAACTAACTTGTGATCTTCAGGTTCCACTTCTCTTGCCCTTCCAGCACAAAAGATTGCATAAGCATCAGCTGCATACCTTAAATAAACCAGATTTAAAATTATTAAATGAGGTTAGAAACACCACCCCAATAATGCTCCCATACAACATAAGAGTACATGGCTATCCAAAGTCACTTACTTGCCAACACCATAAAGCTCGGTAATGTATGTCCATTCTTTTTCAACATAATCCTTAGAGCATCTCTGGATTCTTTTTGTTCTTAGTTTGTGCAATCCCAAAGGTTTCAGATACTTGGTCATTTTTGCAGAATCAGCACGACATGCCGTTTGAGGATCAGGATATTGTTCGAAAAATCCCTTAACTTTCTTCCTGACCTGCATCAGTAAATAAAGGGCACTTCATCCTTGAACTTAAGGTTGAATGTCACCGAAGGGACAGCTAACAGGTCATAGCCTTGGTAATAAAATAAGTGCAAATGTGAATGTGAATGTTAAATACCTAAATAAATCAATATTATAACAAAAAACACACTAGATGACTATTTTGATAAGGTAGCAACAGCCAGCAAGGAATAAACAGACTTGAAAAGAACAAGATCAAGGCAAAATTCCTAGCTGAATCAATATTACATATAAACAAGAAACATAAATCGATGTAATACATCCTCTAAAATTTGGTAGTCCATAAAACCCTTATACATATGCAGTAGGTGTCATGCGTAAATTATCGCATGCATTTCAATGTCCAAGGTTGTTTAATGCTGAAAAGTAATACTGGGCGCCCATATACAATCAACCGTTTTCTATTAATAAAAAAAGTAGGCAGGCAAAACAATAATTAAGGTCAAACGTCAGTCATAGCAACATAGTCCCTTTCTTCTTGGTAGTCGTGAAAATTATTATCAGCGAATCATGTGGCTTGGTATGAGTTTAACTAACAGTTCTGTTATGTAAAATTGAAGAGGGTAGCATGGAAAGGCAAATAATTGAACTGCTCACCTGATTTCCATGTGCTCTGTTAAGTAGCATGCAGATTACAATGACCTTCCAGGGGTCAGAAGAGTACTTCTCCTGCAGTAGCTTATGGGGGGAACGCGGTGGGGGTACCAGCTGATCCAGCGGCACCCGTCGGTACTTGTCTGACCGCTTCTCAGCAGCTGTAAGCACCGGTTTCGGTTTCTTCTGCTTCTTATCATTCATCTTCTTCTCAAGCTTCCCACTATCTTTTGCCTGCATCACTTCTTGTGAAAGGAAGGCTGACGCATTCAGGATTTGTGTATTGGCAGCTTTAGATGTTCCATTGGCAGCGAGCTGTGAGGGCTCAAATGTTAAGAAGCCTCCAGGAAGGGATCTGGCTGGACGATCAGGGGGTTTATGGAAGGGTGGAGAATTGTGGTTCCGCTGGCGATCAGATTCATAGCAGAATTGGTGAAAAAACGCCCATAAAGGAGATGAACAACTGGAGTTCTTCTCAATGGAATTGGTACTGGGGTTGGCAGCTATCGCGTCGACACCCAAAAAGCCTTCAGGTAGTGGTTGCTGCTTCCTCGCTTCAATTCTCATCCTGATAATCTCACGGTTGCTCGGCATGTGAGTGCTGCTCCTGACAGCCACATTCTCACACTTGGGGCCTTTAGCAGCTTTTTTCCTTCCTTGAGGATGGACATCAAATAGCAATGGCGACTGGCTCGACTGCTTCTGCTCCTTCACCCGCATCCGTTTCCTCTTCCTCTGCTCCGGCGCCACCACATTCGCAGTCTTGTCTTCTACAAAGATTGGGGCCCCAGGAACAGCGGACTGCCACGGAGACGCATGTTCCTCCCCGTGCTTACATACCTTTTGCTTCTTCCCCTCATTCCCCCCCGCTTCATCGATCGGCTCCAACGACCAAGCCGCCGCCGCCGCCGCCGCCTGATTCTCCTCGCACTTCCTTCCTCTAACAGCCGGATCCACCTCCGAGGATAGGGTTTCGGGAGGGAGTAGTCCCACAGACCCGACCTTGAGCTCCGGGACCACCGGAGGAGCGGGAGATGGCGACGGAACCATCGGGACCTCCAGTTGCTTCTTCTGCCGGGAGCAACCGGCGTGGGGATCTATTCGGCGACCGGCGGCGGGCAGGCGAAGCGATTGAAAGTGGGTGGCAGTCGAAACGCAGCCGCTACGTTGGACCAGATAAACCGCGCTATGACTATCTCCAACAGTCTACCCAAGAAGAACTTTAAACCTATTTTAGGCGTTAAAAAGTAAAAAATTATTCTCAAACAGATATTCCATACATCTAGTCCATCCTAGATTGGCTGTCATCTGCAGTCCAAAGATAGACGGTGGACATCAGACTCCCTATCGGTTCCAATCAGTTTTTTTCTTCCGATCGTTTTCTTCTTCGTCGATCCGCCTAGAGCTGTCAACGAGCCGAGCTCGAGCCAGCTTACCCTCCGAGGCTCGAGCTTGTTAAGAATTCGAGTTGAACTCGAGCCGAGCCTGAAATCCGGTCGATCTTGCAGTCAAGCTCAAGCTCAGCTCGATAAGTCTTGTTTAAATAGTTATGCTCGGTTTAAGCTAGTAAAAGCTCGAGTTCAAGCTCGGGAAGCTCGTTTAAACAGCAGAAATTAATAATAATCGAGAGAAAAATATTAATAAATAATATTTATAAAACGTAATTTATCTAAACGAGCCTTATCGAGCTTAACGAGCTCGAGCTCGTCAAGCTCGCGAGCTCGAGATGAAGTTCGAGTTCGGCTCGTTTATTTGTCGAGTCGAGCTCGAATCGAGCTTTTAACGAGCCGAACTAGAGTAGCTCACGAGTTTCGAGCTTCATTGACAGCCCTAGATCCGTCTGAGCGCTCTCGTGCTCCCGCTGCAAACGCCATCCCTCACCGCGTCGCGCTGCTCCTACCGCCCCTCTCGACCCAACTCCCATCGCCGGTGCTCGCCCCGAGCCACGGCTCCTCCTCTGCCGCCCTCCTCGCTCCGCATCGCATCCTCCCTCTGCCCCACGCCCGTCGCAACTACACGAACCCTCCCTCACTGCGGCGCACTGCTCCTCCCCTTCCCTCATCGCCTGCTCTGCTTCGCTGCCCCGATATTCCTCAGCGTCGCGCCAAGCCTCCTCTACGTCAGGCGTCATCTACCGTCGTGGCCTTCTTCGCTCCCGATCAAGGTTCCTCGCGCCCTCCTCCGCGCTATTTGTTGGCAACACCCGAAAGAACAGAACACGTAGAGGATTCTGCCCTCACCAACATTCGTCGCAACTTTCTTCAACGGGTCGCGGAAATTTTTTTCCCTTGCTCGTGATCCACGGCTCGCAAGGAGCAAAATTTTTCGGGGGGGGGGGGGGGGGGGGGGGGGTGCGGGGAGGAGGGGGGAGGGGGTGCGGCCACACTGCACAAGCAAGGAATCGGGATGCAACAGCGGCCTCCTACGTGTAGCATCTTAAGGCTTTCTGTTGGAGATGAGTAAAGAATGGACTGTGAATTTTTTATTTTAAGAAGCCCAAATACTGGAATTGGTCTCCTATTTTTGGACTTATTGTTGGAGATAGCCTAAGGTACAATCTATCGGCCATTAGTCCAAATGCAATCTTGCAATAGGAGTTATATGAAGATTTTACGGCGGGAAGTAGCTAATGCTTTTTCTAATTAATCCCGGTGTTGACGTCAGTATCATTTTGGATCGTCAATTTAACTCATATACATGAAGGATTATGCATTTTTTACACGTCTCACACTTATGAATAACATAATTTCATACGTACTTGGAAGAATTCTGCATGTAGATGTTCTTATGTAGATTTAAGACACATGCATGTCCACATGGTGAAGAGACACACTTATAACCAATCAGACGTCGTCACGTGGCATCCCACATAGTCAGTGGCCACTTGTAGGCAGGTACACACACGTTTTCACCAAAAATCATCCAGAAGGTCGATATGGGTCCACATATCAGTGTCTAGGAGGAAGATGGGGAAGAGTGGAGGTAAGACCTGGTCGGCTGCCATCCCTAGTCGGTCGACTTGGCCCTCACTCTACTGCTGGTGTGCTTCCAAGTGGTGCCTTGTAGTGACTTCCTTATGCCCGGGGGTAAGTGATTCTCATTAGATTAACGCACGAAACTGTCTTAGTGGGTGTATAAATAGGGCTGGGTGTCTCAATTCACACACACAATTAAGCAACACTCTCTTACATTCTCTTCAAGTTCTTAGTAGAGTTTAGGCTTAGACAGAAGCTTCTCAAGTTTCCAAGTTAACTGGGAAGTTTTCATATGTCTCTTGTACAAGTCCTTCTTATGTTCACTTATGCATTCATAGTGGAAGTAGTCTTCTTTATTCACGTGTTTTAGATGAAGAAATTATTGTTTGATTATAGATTCCATGTGCATGGTAGGACAAGTTGTTCTTACGATAGTATAGTAATGCTCTTTTTGTGATATGACAAACTTTATAGGCCACCACTATAATCTAATTGTGTAATTTATGAATATGTTAGTAGGAACTTGTTAATGTTTAGTTCCTACATTGGTTCAACAATCATTAGGTTAGGAATTGTCTTAGGTTCATAGCGAGGATCTAGGTACCTACTTAGTATGTAAATGTGGTGTTTGGATACTCAAGTAGCAATGAACGTCTCGTAGATTCACAGATTGAAAGGGTAGGTGATAGGTGATGATAGTCCTATCCATTCTTTGTAATCTACCACATTCGGCTATGCCACAAACATCTTAGCGAGAGTCACGTGACAGACTAGGTGTATGCATATGTTGGACATGAAACCTAGGACTCATCACTAACATGTTAGTACATTACAGGTAAACCAAATCTTTTCATGAGTTAAAGTTATTTTGGTGTACTCCCACGAAAAAGTATATTTTCGTGAGCCACAATACGGCCCACAAAAAAAGTGATATTTTTGTGGGCTTCAGTTGTGGTCCGTGAAAGGCCCACGAAAATGATGGTATTTTTGTGGGCCTCACTATCGGCTCACGAAAATACTCTCCCTTATAACCTCATCCTTGTCCTAGCTCAACACTCAGTGCCACGCCTCGGCCCGGCCGCTGCCGCATCACCGTCACCACACCCCGGCTCGACCACCCTGCCCCGGCCCGAATTCCGCCGTCGCGTCACAATAGCCACACCCTGGCACGACCACCCTGCTCGACCCTGTTGCCGTCGCGTTCCCGTCACCATGCCCTGGCCCGGCTGCTCAAGAAGGCCAATGGGCTCACCGTGATTTGCGGCGCGCGAGTCAACGTTGTCATCTTCTCCAGCAGCGGCAAGATGTTTGAGTACTGCAGCCCTACCTGCAGGTTAGCCTTTGGCCCGATCTCGCTTACTCATCCCCAAATCTCTGTTGTTCATGCACTCACAAGTATAATCCGTGCACACCTCAATTTTGAAGGAGGGATTGAAATACTTTGCATCAGAGGCATTTGGAGAGTTCCGGTGGCTACATATTCTTGTTCTGTTTTTTTTTCTTCTTTATCTGGGTAGTCTTATCCTGAAATTTACGGCGCAGTATCGTATTTGTAAATAAATGCATATACATTTCTTATCTACCATGATGCATATTAAATTTGATGATTTTTTTCAATCGGGGATCACCCCGCCTCCGTTCTCCACAGAAAACAGAAATAATTGTATGTTTACAAAGCGTTTTAGAACAGATTCCACGACGAACTACCAAACAACGACATATAACATGAAAGCAAACCTAATACGCACAACGTCTCATAATCGCAATAACATCATGCCAAGCTGGCCAAGCATTGACAAGCAAAAGACCAACATCATCTAGAATTAACGACAGCTATCGAACAAAGACGTTGTGTTTCGATCTCCGGCCCCTACCCTCGACAATCAGTTCTGGCCCATGTGTCTTTAGCATAAGCTTCAAATCTCTTCTTCTTACACTTGCAGCCGAAGTTTTTTACTTGCTCCTTCATCGCAGCAATAGCAGACTTCATCAGCGGCTCCACACCGGCCTTCACCATCGCCCTCATGTCCTCCTTGAGCAACCCTGATCAAAATTTCATGAAGACACAGTCGTGACATATTATTTCAGAAGGATGATTGATCATTTTTTTCATCAAAACATGTAGCATTCCTTGCTTTTCAGATTGCCCAGCAAATTGCTGACAACCCAAACATGTAAAAGTCATTGCTACCGGGGAATGCTTGTTAGCACTACCGGACTAGTCTGGTAGTGGACAGACTAGTCTGATATAAGACCACACTAGTCCGATGTTGTCCAGTAAAGATATCGGACTAGTCCGGACCCTGACCGTACTAGTCCGGTCTTTTCAGTTATTGTCAGTTTGAACTCGAAAATGACACGTGTCCTAATTGAAAGGACACAACCCACTGACAATTATGTCCCTGATCGGGGGACTTAACTGTCTGTAAGGGTGGAAGACCCCCTCTTGTGTCTCTTGGTAAAATATAAGAAGAGGGTCAAGTGTATGATGAGGTAAGGCTTATGCATACACAAACACACACTTGATCTCTCTTAACTCATTCAGAATCCGATCAATATATCAAGAGAAGAACAAGGGGAAATGCCTCCCGTCGTCGTTCTTCTTGCGACCTCGCCTTGTTGGCTCGATGGCTGCATCATCAAGCAACAACAAAGATGGAGGAGAATGTATTAGTAGTGTTCTTGTGCTATTTGAGAGATATCACTTGATGTTGATCTTGTATTCAGTTTTCTCCTGTATAATTCGAAATGATTTAGTGGCTATTTGATCTTTGGGCTTCCTTTTAATTCTAGCAATGGTATCAGAGCCGTTTAGACTACTAATCATTTCGAATTGAAGTTTAATCGAAGTTTTTTCTTTGTAAATTTTGAAGGTCCGGACTTGTCCGGTCTATGGACCGGACTAGTCCGATATGCCACAATAAAGTGGTTAGGTTTTTCGGATCAGGGCGTTTTAACGCGTTCATCTGATTGAAAACTAATTAAGCACTTTGGATTGAAATCCATTGTGAAAAATAATTTGATTTTGTAAGATGGTAAGATTAAGATTCCCTTTTGGGTATTTTGGCATTTTTCGGTTTTCATATGAAACTTTCTCGGGATTGGCCGGACTAGTCATGAATAGTATGGACTAAACTCGAAAAGTTCAATAAAAACGGATAAAATGTTTCTGGAACAGTACCGAACTTGTTAGACTTGTCCGGTCATAGTTCTGTTTTAAGTTCGGACATGTCCGGTGTATAGACTGGACTAGTCCAAAAACCATACTGTAAGAGTTTGGACTAGTCCGGCCATGTGCGGGCTAGTCCGGGCTATACAATTAAGTTTGCTTATTTAATTAAGCTTTCGCTGTGAATTAAGTTTATATTGTCATAGCAATTTGGTCGAGTAACCAAAGCGAAAGATAAATTGCTATGTCATTTTAAGTTGCATGGAATTCTATTGAGTAACCAAAGCGCAAAATAGAATTGCCATGTTTTTAAGCTATATTATGTCATTATTGGCCAAGTAACCAAAGTGAAAGGCATTAATGACATTTCTTTTTAAGTGCATAGTAATTTGGTCGAGTAACCAAAGCGAAAGATAAATTACTATGCATTTCAATTTTTCTCCAATGTTAAGTTTTAATGTCATTATTGGCCGAGTAATCAAAGCGAAAGGCATTAATGACATTCTCTTTTAAGAACATAGTAATTTGGTCAAGTAACAAGATAAATTACTATGTTGTTTTTTCAGTTTTTCTCAAATGTTGAGTTTTGATCAAGTAACCAAAGTGAAAGATAAAACTCAACATTATCTTATGATTAATATCTATGCATTCACTCATTATCTCGTTTTTGATTAAAAAGTTTCCTCAAATGAGAATTCAACATTGAGTTTCATCACTTCCATTGATCTATTCAATGTAAGAAATTATGGGAGATGGAGAGAAAAGTTGGAGATTGATTTGGCAGTCCAAGATGGACTTGACTCTCACAACTCCATATTCAGTTGAGACGGTGGCTCTAGTAAGAAAAGTTGATGAAACTCAGGAAGCCTTTGTCGTGAGGACAAAGGACTATACTAATGAGTATTGGCTTGTGACATAGCCAAAGTTAAGTGGAAAAAATCAAACAAGTAATGTTTGATAGTTATTAAGGGCACTATCACTGAGACCATTCGGGGAGCAATCCCTGAATGTGAGACTGCCACTAAGTACCTCCAAAAATCTGAGAATAGGTCAACATCAAGTACTCTTATCAAGAGACTTGTCTGTCAAAAGTATTATGGAGGTGGTGTGCTAGAGCACATTTTAAGGATGACAAATATGGCAGCAAAACTTAAGCCTATGGATTTGGGGATTAAAGATGAGTTCAATGTGCATCTCATTTTTTGCCTCACTTCTAAAGGAATTTGAGACATTTGTCATCAACTATGACTCTCAGCCTAAACTATGGAACATAGAAAAACTCATGGCTATGTGTGTTCAGGAGAAAGAGAGGATTAAGTCCTTTTCATGGTAATGATGCTATAAATTATGTGAAGGGAAAAAATAAGGCTCAGAAGAATTATTCTTGTAAGCAATCTTTTAAGAATCATGGTTATTCTTAGCATGATAAAGATAAGGGTAAGACTTCACAAAGTCATCCTTACTATAAGGATGTGAAAGTGGAGAAATATTAGTGCCACTTTTGTTTAGACAAAGGTCACCATCAAAAGGAATGCATAGGTTTCCTTAAATGGTGTTGTAAGCGACAATCAGTTTTCCTCACATCAGAGTAAGAGTAAGAGAATCGATTCCGAAATGTCTTCGAAATTATGACATTGTCGCTTAGGCCATATTTCGAGGGGGGGAATTGAACAATTGATTTCATAATTGATTCTTCCCCATTTGGATTTTTCGGATTCAGAAGAATGCATAGATTAAGAAAATTGAGAAAGGTGCCATACATAGTGCAAGAATTTTGGAATTAATCCACATGGACATTTGTGGTCCATTTCCGTAGTATATATTGATGGTTTTGATTCGTTCATAACCTTTCACGGATGAATATTCTCACTATGACTATATTTATCCAATTAAAGAATGCTCTGAAGCATTGGATAAATTTAAGATATTTAAGGTTGAATTTGAAAATCAGCACAATACTAAGATTAAAGTGGTAAGATCCTATCTTGGTAGTAAGTACTATGGTTGTCATACCCCGTATGGCCAAGTTCCTGGACCATTTGCTCGGTTCCTACAAGAAAATGGCATAGTCGCCCAGTATTCCACACTGGGCAAGCCTCAGCAAAATGGAGTAGAGGAACGACGCAACCATACGCTAATTGATATGGTTAAATCCATGTTAAGTCAATCAGATTTGCCGGTTGGCTTATGGATGGATGTATTAATAACAACCATTCATGTGCTAGATCGGATCCTTAGTAAGTTGGTGTCTAAAGCACCATATGGTCTTGACCTTGTTCTGCTTCTCTTCACGGGTAGTAGGACCTGAAAGGTTAGGACATTATGTATAAAAGTGTCCTGTCTTACCACATTCAAAGCATCATTGAGGTCCGGAGGTTCCTCTCCTTCTAATTCTCACATTTTGCAATGCTTTTGAGAATCGAGTAAAGATGAGTGCTAGCTCTTCTTCTGGAAATTCTTCAATTTGTTCCAGGGTTAGTGAAGACAGCAAAACAAGTGTATTGCTAGATGAAGATTAGTCGGAGCGAGGCATATCACGATGAGAAACAAATACAAGAGACTTGTTGGGGTTCTTATGTGAGATTATGTCAATTTCATGAGTTTTCAATTTAGAATATAGCACATCTAATGTAAGTGTACTCATGACAGTAGATTCACGAATACATGTGACTTTCATCTGCCAAATTGACATGTCTAATGCACATAGTAATTGCCTAGCATTTTCAGCATCTGAAAAATTAACATTGACGCTACACAAGTTGTTGAGAATTTTATTAAAGTGAGCAAAAAGGTCATCAATGGACTCACCGGGTTGTATCTCAAAGCGCATGTATTCTTTCTTGAACATATCATGTCTTACCTCCTTGATCGTGTTGGATCCTTCGTGATAGTCACAAAGTGCTCTCCACACATTGTACGCCGATTGGAGGTGTGCAACACGATCGAAGTCGCTCTGAGTTAGTCCTTGGATTATCAAGTTGCGAGCTTTGTTGTTGTTGTCAACATATCTTAAGTTTATAGTCGTGACTTGATCGTTCGACGGCACGTCGTAAGTTTTGTACACCTTTTTCCATATTGCGAAGCCTTGTACCTAGATGAAAGCTTTCATACGTGCTTTCCAAACCTGAAAATCAATACCACTAAAAACACAAGGCTTTGCGGAGTCTTTATCCATGATGATTAGTCAAAAACACGTGCAAATCAAAAAGATTAGAGCACCGTGACCCTGATACCAATTGTAGGATCGAAGATCACGTGTAAACCAGAGGGGGGTGAATGGTAGATTACATCTTTTCAGTAGAAGCAACAAAACACCCCTCAACAGAAAACTGACCTGTTAAAGAAACCGTGTGTGCGACTAATCTAAATGTGTTCAACTGTGACAAAACTAGTATAGAATCAAGTCACTAAGACATCAAAAAAAGAATCACGAAAATCCGTCGAGAGAAACTCAAGTTACGATTGAAAGATCGAACAAAGGTCAATCTGTCCTACCCGAGAAAAACAGTTCTGGAACACTGCAAAGAAACTCGTGTAGATCAGAAACCACAAATTCAATGATCGTGAAATTTTCATAGATGATAGAAAATAAAATTATGAAAACAACCCAAAAATAATCACGTTAATCGGATCTGTAAAACTCGAGTTATGATAAAACCACCAAAGAGAAGGTAGTGTTGTGCAGAAACTCAACGAGAAAGACTTGACGAAAACAAGTCGTACGAACAAGGCACAAAAGTTCCTTCAAACTACAAATGTTATTGATCAAAACACAAGAGAAACAACCGCAAAGTCGTATACCAGGAGCTCTATCCTCCCTTGATTATATAACCAGCCTGAAGGCCAACTCAACTCAAACTAGGACTCTAATCCTACTCAATTCACAAATCGAAACTTTCCATAACTGCTCAAGACTCTTCTATACGCAGATAGAAGCAATCTTAAGACTTCCAAACACCTTAGGAACGTATCCCACATTCCTAAAACAACTAAAATTCGTGACACACACGAAATCCTATCATAACCAACTCAAAACTTTTCATATTTGAGTCAAACACGACTTAGCCGCAACCTGAGTCCATAACCTAGTCGGTTGGACCTTTCCGACCAATTCTTTACGTCCACATCTCTTCATGACGCCTCAGAACCATGTATCTATGTCCATGCACTCCTTGCACACGTGCAAACATCTTCTAACAATGTCCACGATACCTTCATATGCATTGTTCTTGATTCAAACATGTTGTGCAACCTCCGATCAACTCAACCACAATTCCTCCCGAACTTGGTTGTTGAACCGCATCTTCTCCCTAAGACTAGTTCAATGGATCCCGTCACCAGCCATGTCTTGAACTCAAGCAATACCTGCACATGAATAAACAACCAATACTTTCGAGCTCAAGTGCTCGACTTGACTCTCGTTAGTTCCGAAACCACAACACCTTATGTGAGCACCTCACATAAGTATGTTGCAAACCTTAGCAAAAAGATATCAACCATAACCACCAAAACACACCAAACACTTAGTAAAAGAAAACTAAGCAAACTTTCCATAATCCAAAAGCAAGTTCGAAACATTGCAAATTAAAAGCAAAACCACTGCAATCAAGCTCCAAACCTTACCAAAGCTAACCGGACCTTGAACTGGAGCTTACCAAAACTAACAGGATGTAGTGCTGGAACTTACCAAAGCTAGCAGGACCTAGCGTCGGAGCTAACCAAAGCTAGTCAGACCTAGCGTCGGAGCTTACCAAATCTAGTCGGACCTAGAACCGGAGCTAACCAAAGCTAGTCGGACCTAGACAAAGAAGTTGGACCTTACGTCGGACCTCGCCGGAGCTACCCAAAACAAGTCGGACCTATCGTCGGACCTTGCTGGTGCTCGGACGTAGAGTCGGACCTAGATGATAAAGGTGTTTTGGTAGTATTCAAAACTTTTATCGCCATAGCCATTGTATTCAGCACACATAGGTCTCACAGAGGCGAGCTCCAGCGCCGCCATGTGGCCCGCGGCTCTGGACTTAGCCTCCCTGCAAAGGCGGCTCTGGGACTGCCACGTGTCCAGCGGGACTGGACCATGCGTCTCCTTAGAGGTGGGCTCCGACGCCATCATGTGGCCCGCAACTCCGGACCCGGCGTCCCCGCAGAGTCGGGATCCAGGACTTCCACGTGTCTAGCGGAACCGAAACCTGTCTCTCCTCAAAGGCGGCCTCCAGCGCAACCACGTGGCTCGCAACTTCGGTTCCGGCCTCCCCGCACAGGCGGACTCTGAAGCTATCACATGCCCAGCGGCCTGCCTTGGACGGTAGATCGCAGGAGTAAAGGGCGTCATGCTTTGTCCATTCGCACATTTCAAACACGCGCCCTCCCCAGGGGCACAGCGCGGTCACGCCCCTGTCACGTGGTATTGTGCCCAATCACATCATAGTGAAGGTGCGCAAAGCGTTGTAATGGGGCAGGATGCGGCGACACGACGTATAGGACATTCTCTGCCATCATCAACATCTATGCTTAGCCTCTCGCATCCGGCGCGGTAGGACGTCGATCCTTAAATCCGATATCAGAGGGAGCAACAAGAAGTAATAACACCATAGATTTTGTACAGGGTCGAGATCTCCTCGGGGCCATCTATTGGGCCCCGAGTCCCATTTGTAAACTGTCCTACTTTAGACTATAAAAGGACTGAGCAGCCATCGACTTAGGACATCTTATCCCATCTTCACTCAGACACAAGCTCATGGAGCTCTCACACTCAAGCAATACAACACTCTCCCGTGAATGTAGAGTATTACGCCACGTCAGCCTGGAACACATAAAAATCCCCGTGTTCACCATCTTTGCCACGCTCACAAGCTCCACGTACTGGCCCTACAAATCAGAGAACCTCCACGAACTGCTCTTGTAGCAGGTCCGAGGGAAGCGTTGTTCAAACACTTTGACAACATGTGACCAGATTTAGTATAAGTAATTATTCCATTTACTTATCACGGTAAAAACTACAAAATGTATAAACATGAGCACTGTACTAAGGAACTTTCAACAAGTACAAGGAATAACAAAGTTAGATATGTATAAAACAATATGCTTATATCATTTAAAATTCAGATTCACATGTAGACATTCTAAGTTGCAAAAGTCTCCTTCAATTTAAGCCATGAAGATGACTATTATTCTAACACTCTCCCGCAGTCTGAATGTCTACTATCTATAACATTAAGACTCGAATGAAAACTCTATAAACATAGAGGACGGGGGCCTTTGGTGAAGATATCTGCGTACTGCGAGCTTGTAAGATGTTATGGAGAACCCGAACTCATCTGGCCGCTACCTTTTTGTAAGTAGAGTCGAGTCGAGAGATCGAATCGAGAGATCGCGAACACCACAACTCGAACGACGCAGGGCAAGTCACGATCACAATCACAAGAACAACTCACACACTACAGAAATCCCGAAGATTTGCGACGGCCGGGGCCTTCGCAAATAAGCCAGATGCCGTCGCAAATAAGCTATTTGTGACGGTTTTCCTTACTTGCGACGACCCTTTAAGCAGCCGTCGCAAATAAAGACTTATTTGCGACGGCACCCTTATTTGCGACGGTGTTAGGGTTGGCAGTCGCAAATAAGAGTTTATTTGCGACGGCTATGAGGTTGGCCGTCGCAAATAAGCCGTTATTTGTGACGGCCGCTTTATTTGCGACGGCCAGGGGCGGGCCGTCGCAATTTATTCTATTTGCGACGGCTGGCCGTCGCAAATAAATATAGCCGTCGCAAATGATCGCTTTTCCTGTAGTGACACCCACGATCGAAGCAGAGTTGGTCCCAGGCAAACCTCATGCCTTCATCTCATCTCATAGTGTCTGGATCTCATACAGAGTCTTGCGAGAGGGGTAAGAGAGAGTACAGACGAGAGGAGGAGAGGAGGTAGAGAGGGAGCAGGTGGGGGACAGGGGAAAACAGAAAGTGGTTACGGCCTCAGTCTCATGAGTGTGTCGCCTCCGTATATTTAGCCAGTGGCACACGGCGCCGTCGATCATCGTCTTGGGCCGTGGGCTGTTTTCTTCTTCGATCTTTTAGTCCTCAACATTTCCCGCTGGCTCAGCTTCTTGGTTTGGATCCTCACTTCCTGCCAACCCAGTCTCCGAGTTTGAATCGTTGTTGCCGCCAAGTGATGTAGTCACTGCAGGGACTCTAGTGACAGGGCTCCCCTCTTGAGAAGATGCTTGTCCCCAAGCAGCAGCCTGTGGAAAACGTTGGCGTAGCACGTTGTAGTCCTCCCATGTGGCAGCTTCAACTGGTAGAAACTCCCATTGGACCAACACTTGAGTAATAGCTGAGTTGCCCCGCTTTACCAGTCTGCGGTCGAGGATTTGCACTGGTGCGACATCCTGGAGATCCAGCTCAGGTATCTTTGGCAAAGAAGAAAAGACTGGAGTGGAATCCGGGGTGAAGGACTTGAGTTGAGAAACATGGAATACCGGGTGTATGCGACTGTCAGCTGGCAGAGATAATTTGTAAGCAGCGGCACCCACTTTTGACAGAATCTTAAAAGGACCAAAAAATTTGTAGGAGAGCTTGGGGTATGACCGATTAGCAACGGAGCTCTGTGCATATGGCTGAAGTTTCAAAAGTACCTTTTCACCAACCTGAAAGCTGCGATCACTTCTATGACGATCAGCAAAGACTTTCATGCGATTCTGAGCACGGGTCAATTGTTCTCTGATCAGTTCAGTAAACAGGAGTCTCTCCTTCAGGAGCTCGGTCACTTCCACATTGTCAGAGTCAGACAAAGAGGGTACAAGACGCAGTGGGGGTTCAACACAGTACAAAACCTTGTAAGGAGAACAATTGAGCGAGGTGTGGAAGGTAGTGTTGTACCACCATTCAGCTAATGGTAGCCACTTCACCCACTGTTTTGGTGTTGTTTGGACAGCACAACGAAGGAACATTTCGAGACACTGGTTGACTCTCTCTGTTTGACCGTCAGAATGAGGGTGATATGCAGTGCTCATTTGAAGGCCGACATTTAGCAATTTGAACAATTCTTTCCAAAAGCAGCTAGTGAATACTTTATCTCGATCAGAGACAATAGACTTGGGAATGCCATGCAGCTTAACAACATTGTTCAAGAAAGCAGTGGCAACCGAAGTAGCAGTGAAGGGATGCTTTAAAGGGATAAAATGGGAGTACTTACTGAATTTGTCCACAACAACCAATATGACTGAATATCCAAAAGAGGATGGAAGGCCTTCTATGAAATCCATTGAGATATCTGTCCAACAAGCATGAGGTATTGGAAGAGGCTGTAAGAGACCTGGATACTTGCAAAGATCATGCTTGGCATGCTGGCAAACTGAGCATTGCTTGACAAAAGAATCAACATCAGAGGACATGTTGGACCAGTGAAAAAGTTTGTGAAGTCTCTGAAAAGTTGCCTGAATTCCAGAGTGTCCACCTATAGTTGATTGATGAAATGCAGCGATCAGTTTAGTCCGAAGAGCAAAATTGTTGCCCACCCAGATTTTGTTCTTGAACCTGATGAGGTCGTCACTCAAAGAGAAACCTGCTGCATTTGGACTGACAACAGCTAATTCAGTGAGAAGCTGCTGAGCCTGCAAGTCAGTTTGATAGGAATTTAAGATTTCCTGGACCCATATAGGAACCACCACAGATACAGAGGATATGCTCAGTAAATGGCCAACCCGAGACAAGGCATCGACTACCTTGTTGTCAGCCCCTTTTTGTAAGCAAAGGTGAATGTTAGGCTTGCAAGCTTGCGTAAGGCTTTCTTCTGAAGATCTGTAGACAGTGTTTGATCTTGGAGGTGGCACAAACTCTGGTGACCTGTTTTTATGGTGAAAGGTTTGCGCTGTAAATAGGGCCTCCATTTATCCACTGCCATCATCACAGCAAGGAATTCTTTTTCATAGGTGGAGTACTTATGATGTTGTGTACTGAGGCCTTTACTGAAGTAAGCAATTGGATGTCCATCCTGAGTTAGAACGGCACCGACACCTGTGTCACAAGCATCGGTTTCAATCACAAAAGTCTTGGTGAAATCAGGGTAAGCAAGTACAGGCGTACTAGCCATCGCAACTTTCAATTTATCAAAAGCTAGCTGAGCCGAAGGAGTCCACTGAAATATCTTGCAGTGCAGTATATTTGTGAGTGGTTTTGCTATGGATCCATAGTGTTGCACAAATTTGCGGTAATAACCCGTCAATCCCAGTAAACCTCGTAATTCAGTGAAACAAGTTGGTACCGGCCATTGTGTAAGTGCATCTAGGTCCCTTGTGGGTTTTGGTGGATTGATGATGAACCATTAAAGTGCTGATGAACTTGGTTGAGCATGAGCGCAGATCCGAAGTATGGAATGGAGCTTTGAAGAAAGACGGCAAAAGGAGAAAAGTTGTGGCGAAGAAGAATAGAAATAGGGTTTTCTACTTTCTCCTTGAGTTGTAGGAAAAACCGTACTATTAAGAGGGACACGACGCGTAGACACTTAGTGAGTCATTCGGGTGCTCAACCCCTTAGTAGAAGATTTTAGTAGGGCCTTTTGTGGCTTGGGCGGACTTGTCTGACTTGTGGTGTCACACATGTCCGAATTCCCTCTGTTGGAAGTCGGACTGTCCGAAACTGTGAGTCAGACATGTCCGAATTGGCACTGGAAGGGTTCCAGTGAGAGTTCCAGTGAAGTTTCGGACTTGTCCGAACCTGGGGGTCGGACATGTCCGAGATGGATCTGTTCCCAGGGACTAAGAAAAATTTTCTAAGTCCCAGAGAGTCAGACTTGTCCGAGTTCTCTATGCAGAACTTCAGAAATGTCCGAGATTGTGTGTCAGACATGTCTGAAGTGACTTTGGTCAGACAAGTCTGAAGTGAAAGGCCTGACCTTTGAGGTCAGACATGTCCGACTCTGTGTGAGACATGTCCAACGTGGGCTGTGTCAAACGGCTCTAATGACTTTTTGGAGTATAAATAGTGGGTGGTTTCGACCCACCAACTATGCCTAACACCCCTGAACAGTTCTGAATGCCCATTTTGAACTCAAGAACCTCTCTCCACTTGTTCTTCACCTCTAGAGCCCAAATTCGAGTTTTTTGGGAGAGTGAAGAGTGCTTTGCGAGAATCGGGAGAAACGGTTTGTTGAGGGGTTGAGCAACGTGTGATTCGCTAAGTTTCTTCGTGATTGCGTGTTTGTTGCTCTTGGGGTTCTCCCCTAGACGGTTAGGCGTCGCCCCGCGATTTCTTTGTGATCTCTTGTAATCGGGGAGTTTGTAACAATCTTTGTGATAGTGGAAGATCGGGAGTTGGCCCTTGTGGCAACTCGTGAGGGAAAGGCTAGAGAAGGCCTGGTCCCTTGTGGACTCCTCAACGGGGATGTAGGATCCTTTGTGGTTCCGAACCTCGGGATAAAATCGTTTGTCTCTTGTTGTTCTTTCGTTCTCGCAAGTTTTGATTCTAGTGTTTTTCCGTGTGCTATCTCTCCCTCAGCTTTCTTTCCACTCCATACTTCGTGTAGAACTGCTAGGGATCGATATCTCTCACTAGATCGCTTAAAAATTGGATTTTTGATCTGATCGTGCAGGTAATCTCGGACTTATCCGACCCAGGTCAGACTTGTCCGACTTAGGTCAGACAAGTCCGACTAGAAGTCAGACAAGTCCGACTTCTCTGTTTTCATAACTCTGATTTAAGTTTAAATTATCGATTATTGCCTATTCATCCCCCCTCTAGGCCGCTTTCAATTGGTATCAGAGCAGGTTTCTTCGGAAGAGACTAACATCTCGGAGAATCGATGGCAGAAGAAAGGAACAAGGATGATACCTCATATGTCGAGGGTGAAGGCTCAAATGACAAGAACTACGACGTTCTTCTTGATGATCCGAAGGACGATGAAGAGACTCGCCAACTCAAGGCGAAGCTTCGGGAGAAGCTAGGGAAACAACCCAAGATCAACAAAGAAAAGGAGAAGAGTAACGATGACTATACTCAAACTCACTTTGATTATGATCGTCTTCATGCTAACAATCACTATTTATCTATTCCACTTGGCAAACCTCCTCAATTTGATGGAAATGACTATTCAATGTGGAAACACAATATGAAGATGCATTTAATCTCTTTGAATCCTAGTTTGTGGCAGATTGTGCAAACCGGAGTTCATATGCCGAGAAATGAGGAAGACGTCACTCCACAACAAGCTATCCTACTTCATCGCAATGCTCAAGTCGTGGGAGTCATAACCTCATCTTTGACTCAGGATGAATTCAACCGAGTTGAAGGTTTGGAAGTGGCCAAAGATATTTGGGATACACTCAAGACGGCGCACGAGGGCAACCGAGTCATCCAGGAGGCGAAGATTGAGATGATCGAAGGAGAGCTTGGGAGATTTACCATCATGGATGGTGAGTCGCCCCAAGACATGTGCAACCGCCTCAAGGTGCTCGTGAACAATATTCGTGCCTATGGAAGCACTCGATGGACGGACCATGAAGTGGTGAAGAGGATGCTTCGGGCATTCATGCCTCAAAACATCGCTCTTTGATCCTTGATCCATGAAAGCCCTGACTACACCAAGATGACTCCAGAAGAAGTGCTTGGGAGTATAATCAACAATGAGACGATGGAGAAGGAAGCTATGTTCTACAACGATCTCCAAAAGCTTGCCTCATCAAAGAAGAAAGACATAGCCCTCAAAGCAACTTCCACATCCTACAATGAAGATGCAAGTGATGATGAGAGCATGGACTCCGATGAGGAAGAAGCTTTCTTCATCATCAAGTTTAGAAGGATGATGAGAAGGAAGAAGGGAGGCTATCACCAAGAAGGCAAGAGCAAGGAGAAGCTAAAGAAGAAGAATTGCTACAAGTGTGGTGAACATGGGCACTTCATTGCGGATTGCCCATACAATGAAAGCAAGAAGAAGGAGGGCAAGACCCAAGATAAGAAGCTCTTCAAGAAGAAGAAGCCATCGGGACATGCCCACCTTGGAAGAGAATGGGACTCAAATGAAGACTCATCTTCCGACGATGTAGAGAAGGTGGCAACCATTGCCATCGGAAAGAGCTCAAGTGCAAGCAAGCTTTTCCCCACCCTTGATGATTTCAAGTCCACATGTTTCATGGCAAAGGAGGGAAGGAGAAAGGTCAAATCTAAACCCACTCCCTCTATAACTTCTTGTGATGAATTTGATAGTGGTAGTGAACTTGAATCCATGCTTAAAGGCTTAAGTAAGAGTGCCATGAGAAAGATGAACTTTTTTATGGATGAAATCTCCGAGAAGGAGGATCTCCTTGAGCGTCAAGAGGACATGCTCATCCAAAAATTGGAGAGATGTCAAGAGCTTGAGGAGCTCCTTGAGCGCGAGAGAGAAAGAAGCAATGCATTGGAGCATGACCTTGCCATGAGCAAGGAAGCATGCTCAAATCTTAAGGACAAGACCGTTGAGCTCAAGGATGAACTTGTTAACTTGACAAAGGTTAACAAAATTCTAGAGACAAAGGTTGAGTCACTTAAGATCAATGCACCTTCTTCCTCAAAGAGCTCATCTTCTCAAAAGATTTCATCCGAGGAAGTTCACACTTGCATGTGCTCAAGCTTGATCCTAAAACTTAAGGATGAACTTAACTTGGCACAAAACAAACAAGCACCAAAAGGTGGCATCTTTGACAAGGAGAAGGTGGCCTATGCACGTAGTGCATACACCAATGCGAGACCTCCCCATGTCAAGGATGGTCTTGGTTATTCTTGGGAGCGGAGGCAAAATGCCAAAGCCCCCAAGAATAACAAAGACTTGATTGTTTTTGTCAAGGAAGGTTCATCCACCCAAGATAAAGTAAAGAACATTGTCTCAACATCTTATATGCCTAAAAATGAACCTCATCCTTTGTTCCATGACTTTGATGCTTCTTATGTTTTATTGAGGAACAAATTTGGCAAGACTTATGCTAGATATGTTGGGCCACTCCGCAAGAGCCCAAAGCCTTGCGTGTGGGTGCCCAAATGTCTTGTGACTAACATCAAAGGACCCAACCCCGTTTGGGTACCTAAAGGAAAGGCATGACTCTTTTTTGTAGGCATACTCCTCCGGTGGATCAAAATGGGTGCTTGACAGTGGATGCACTAATCATATGACCGGAGAGAGGAAGATGTTTGTAGAGTACAAGGAGAATGAAGATCCTAGTGAAGGAATCTTCTTTGGGGATAATAGCCAAGGGAAAATCATTGGCACCGGTAAAATTGCTATCTCCTCAAAACACACTCTTTCTAATGTGCTTCATGTTGATTCACTTGATTACAACCTCTTGTCTATTTCTCAATTATGTGATAATGGTTATGATTGTCTTTTCACTAACAACGGTGTGACCGTCTCAAGAAGATGCAACAACTCAATTGCCTTTAATGGCGTACTCAAGGGAAAGCTTTACCTTGTGGATTTCTCCACGGATAAATCCCAACTTGATACGTGCTTTATGGCGAAAACTAACATGGGATGGCTATGGCACCGAAGGCTAGCCCATGTTGGGATGAGAAACTTGCAAAAAATTCTTAAGGGGGATCATATCCGTGGACTAAAAGATGTTGTATTTGAGAAAGATAGACCATGTAGCGCATGTCAAACTGGAAAGCAAGTAGGAGCTCAACATCCGTCCAAGAACATCATGACAACCTCAAGACCATTGGAGCTACTACACATGGACCTATTCGGACCGATTGCCTACATTAGTATTGGCGGTAACAAATATGGTCTAGTTATTGTTGATGATTTTTCTCGCTTCACGTGGGTATTTTTCTTGCATGACAAAGGTGAAATCCAAGGAGTTCTCAAGAAGTTCTTGAGGAGAGCTCAAAACGAGTTCTCCTTAAGAATCAAGAAGATTAGGAGTGACAACGGGACGGAGTTCAAGAACACTCAAGTTGAAGACTTCTTGGATGAAGAAGGAATCAAGCATGAGTTCTCCGCTCCCTACTCCCCTCAACAAAATGGAGTAGCGGAGAGGAAGAATAGGACTCTTATCGAGATGTCAAGGACGATGCTTGATGAGTACAAGACGTCCGACCGGTTTTGGGCGGAAGCGGTTAACACCGCTTGCCATGCCATAAACCGGTTGTATCTTCATCGACTCTTGAAGAAGACCTCGTATGAACTCCTAACCGGTAACAAACCCAACATCTCATACTTTCGTGTTTTTGGGAGCAAGTGCTATATTCTCAACAAGAAGCCTAAGAATTCGAAGTTCTCTTCGAAATCCGATGAAGGTTTCTTGCTTGGCTATGACTCAAACACCTACGCCTATCGTGTCTTCAACAAGTCCTCCGGGATTGTGGAAGTAGCACATGACGTAGTGTTTGATGAGACTAATGGCTCTCAAGTGGAGCAAGTTGATAAGTGTGTGCTAGATCAAGAGGAGACTCCACAAGAAGCACTTAGAATAATGGCACTTGGAGATGTGCGACCACATGATCCAAATGATCTTCAAGCAAGCGAAGAAGATGCAAATCCCCCACATGAACAAGATCAAGATCCTCAAGATGAATCTCAACAAGATCAAAATCAAGGAGGAGGCTTGGATCAAGGGGGAGATCAAGAAAATGATCAAGATGAAGACAATGATCGAGAAGCTCAACCACCACACCCAAGAGTTCATCAAAGCGTTCAACGGGACCATCCCGCTGACAACATACTTGGAGACATCTCCAAAGGGGTAACTACTCGCTCACGTATGACTAACTTTTGCGAACATTACTCTTTTGTTTCCTCTTTAGAACCACGGAAAGTAGAAGAAGCTCTACAAGACCCGGATTGGGTAATGGCGATGCAAGAAGAGCTCAACAACTTCAAGAGGAACAAGGTGTGGGAACTTGTGAGGAGACCAAATGCAAATGTTATTGGAACCAAGTGGGTGTTCCGCAACAAACAAGATGAACACGGGGTGGTAACAAGAAACAAGGAAAGACTTGTAGCAAAAGGATACACTCAAGTCAAAGGTTTGGATTTCGATGAAACCTTTGCTCCCGTAGCTAGGCTTGAATCTATTCACATATTATTGGCCTTTGCTACTCACCATGATTTCAAGCTATATCAAATGGATGTGAAAAGTGCATTCCTCAACGGTCCAATCAAGGAGGAAGTGTATGTGGAGCAACTGCCCGAATTTGAAGATGAAGAGCATCCCGATCACGTCTACAAGTTGTGTAAGGCTCTCTATGGCCTCAAACAAGCACCTAGAGCTTGGTATGAATGACTTAGGGATTTTCTCACTCAAAATGGTTTTAAGATTGGGAAGGCCGATTATACTCTCTTCACTAAGCATTTTGATAATGACTTGTTCGTATGCCAAATTTATGTTGATGATATCATATTTGGTTCTACTAACAAGACTTTTTGTGATGAGTTTTCCAAAATCATGACGGAGAGATTTGAGATGACTATGATGGGGGAGTTGAAGTTTTTCCTAGGTTTCCAAGTTAAGCAACTCAAGGAAGGGACCTTCATATGCCAAACCAAGTACACTCATGATATTCTCAAGAAGTTTGGCATGGAGAAGGCGAAGCCCATCAAGACACCTATGGGAACAAATAGGCATCTAGGACTAAACGAAGAAGGAGCGAGCGTGGACCAAAAGGTATACCGTTCTATGATTGGCTCTTTGCTTTATCTTTGTGCTTCTAGACCCGACATTATGCTTAGTGTGTGCATGTGTGCTCGATTCCAAGCCACTCCAAAAGAGTGTCACTTGACAGCGGTTAAGAGGATCCTTAGGTATTTAGTTCACACTCCTAATCTAGGTCTTTGGTACCCTAAAGGATCCAAGTTTGATCTCGTCGGTTATTCCGATGCGGATTATGCGGGCTGTAGGGTAGATAGGAAGAGCACATCCGGGACATGCCAATTCCTTAGTAGGTCCTTGGTTGCGTGGTCTTCCAAGAAACAAAACTCCATTGCCCTTTCCACAGCCGAAGCGGAGTACATTGCACCCGGAAGTTGCTGTGCGCAACTTCTTTGGATGCGACAAACTCTTAGGGATTATGGTTACAATCTGAGCCATATTCCTCTCCTATGTGATAATGAGAGTGCCATCAAGATTGCTCACAACCCCGTCGAGCATTCTAGAACCAAACACATAGACATCTGTCACTATTTCCTACGAGACCACTCTATCAAGGGAGATATCGTTATCTCTCATGTTAGAAGTGAGAAGAAATTGGCGGATATCTTCACCAAACCCCTTGATGAGAGACACTTTTGTGACCTAAGGAGTGAGCTAAATATCTTGGATTCTCGAAACATTGCTTGAGTCGTGCACATCTGATTGCTATTAGTTTTCAACTTCAAAATGTTGTGTGTTTTCGAAAATCTCATCTATTTATTCTTGAAAACTATGTTCTAAACTTCTCTTTGGTGAAAATGATCATAGTTTTATTGTTGGTTGCTTACTGATCATTTTTGTCAAAGATATTTGCAAAAACCTGTCCAAAATGTCCATATCTACTTATCTCTATATCCCCAAGTGTTTGCACATTGCATACACTCAGAGGGAGTCGGACAAGTCTGACAAAAGTCACACATGTCCGAAGTGGGTTTTAAGTCTGCAGAGAGAACTCGGACTTGTCCGAAGTAAAATTTCGGACTTGTCCGATGTGGGAAATCCAAACCCCTTCAAAGAGGCTGACGGTTTCCTTTCCTTCTCTCTCTCCTCACTTCAAACCCTAACCTCTCTCTCTCTCAAACCTCCCAAGGCGATCCACATTGCTTTTGAGGCTTTTGTGAGGTGTTCTTGAGGGCATATCTCCCTCAAGGGTGGAGGACTCGCGTTCCCTTCGGATTCTCTCAACTTTTTCTTCCTCCGAAGGTATTTTCCGCATCTTTCCTCTCAATTCTAAATCTAGCGGCAAGTTTGCAAATTTATGCCCTTGGAACTGTTCCTAGGCATGTTTGCAACCTTGGTGCAAAATTTGGTCGGTATAAAAATTGATTTGCTTAGTTTCCTTAGCAATTAGGGTCAGTTCTGTACAGGTCGGACAAGTCTGACTCTGAAATTCGGACATATCCGAAATTCCTGAGTCCGACAAGTCTGACTTCCCAGTCAGACATGTCCGATCCTGTATAACTCTGAGACCTAATTTCTATCGAAACTATCAAGTTAATTGCTCTATCTCTCTTGCCTTGACTCTTACCTATCCTTGTATCTCTTCTTCAGCTATGGGTCACGACAAGAGAGGCAAGGAGCCCGCGGATCCCGATTCTTCGGCTCAACCATCAAAGCGACCAAAGAAGGTGGTTGCCAAGCGACTCGCTAGCGGTCAGCTCACTATTCACAGTGGTCAAGGGGACAGCTCGAGCTCCCAAGGGCAGCAAGAGATCGGACCGTTGGTCGTGCACTCTCCAGTTGGTGACACTCGACGCACGGCCGACAGGGTAAACTACCGGAGGAACATCCACGACACCATGAACATGAGAGATGTGCGGTGTTATGACATGCCAAGGGAAAGCAAGGATCCCCGTTTCTGGTGCTTCTTCCACATGGATTACTACCGGTCAGTCCTCACGACCAAGAAGAACCCAGTCACGGAGATGCAATGGGTTGATTGGAAGGCTGCATTGAAGAAGAAGGACTCATATCTTCTCTTCAAGGGGGTGCTCGAAGCTTGCGAGCACCACGGAGTCAGCGAGATCATGGGTCTCCAATACCCATGGAACAAGGAAGTCATCCTCCAATTTTATGCAACTGTGTTCTATTGGGGTGACAAGCTCGGCTTCACCTGGATGACCAATGGGGTGAAGTACGAAGTCAGCTATGAGGAGTTTGCCGGCATTCTCGGGATGGAGGACAGTCTGCAGCACTCTCTGAAGATCCATGAGATGGATCTAGTGAATCTCCTGGAGATGGAGAGTTTCTATGAGGATGGGTATCCAGCTAACCCTCCTCATATCCACGGCCTCAAGCCATTCCATGCCGTGGTGAACCGTCTGATAAGGAAGACCCTCTCGCCCAAGGATGGGGATGCCAACAGGATCAATCACAATAGCAGAAATCTGATTCAGCTCTTGGCAGGGGAGCAGCAATTCAACGCCTTTGACTATATCTACGAGGAGATTTACCTCGCCTCGGAGACACCGGCTAGGTCTTGATGCTACGCCCCGTACCTGATGAAGCTAATTGAGACGGTGTCCGGGCAGAAGTTTGTGAAGGATGTGCCTCATAGGCGCCTTGTGCCTCAGAAGCCTTCCAAGCTTCACCGCCCGATTCGAGCAGCTGCACCGGCACCGGCACCGGCACCAGCAGAGGGAGGACCCATCTCCTCGAGGAGGAAGACTGCTTAGCCTCCCAGTTCAGCCTCCGTGCCCCAGCAGCAGCCGTCTTGCTCCTCAGGACTGCTCAAGATCCTGAAGTCGATCTTCACCGTCTGTCGGTCGACTTAGCGCTTGGCAAAGAGGAACCAAAGGAACCTCGCTGCCATCAGGGAGCACCTCCAGCTTCCTTCAGTCGACGACGTTAGCTCAGACGAGGAGCCACCGGAGTTTCCAGAGCTCACCGAGGCGGAGATGGCGTTCTTCACCGGCACCGGCGCCTCTTCCTCAGCACCTCCTGCAGCTCACGGCGACTCCGGCGAGGAGAGCGACTACGAGGAGGAGAGCGACGACGACGATGATAGCGACGACGACGAGGACGACAACGAGTAGACTAGGTCTTAGTGTCCACTTTTCTCCTTTTTGGTGCCTTGATGCCAAAGGGGGAGAAGTATTAGGCTCTAATGCTTTTTCTTGGACATGGACATTTATCTAGTCATATTTTCTATCGTCGTGTGTCTTGTACTTATTTGTTACTCGTTTATGACTGTTAATGCTTAATGATGTTTATTGATGCCTTATGATGATCATTATGATGCTTCATTGATCTCGTGTGCATTTCTTCATTTGTATCACGTTGTTGCACACACACGAGCATATAGGCACCCCACGACGATTGAGTGTATATGAGTTGTTTTTATTGTTATTCCGAAAGCTCATATACACTTGAGACTCAAAACTTCTATCAAATCTTATTTTTGTCGAAGACTTTAGTTGGTTGTCATCAATCACCAAAAAGGGGGAGATTGTAAGTGCATCTAGGTCCCTTGTGGGTTTTGGTGGATTGATGATGAACCATTAAAGTGCTGATGAACTTGGTTGAGCATGAGCGCAAATCCGAAGTACGGAATGGAGCTTTGAAGAAAGACGGCAAAAGGAGAAAAGTTGTGGCGAAGAAGAATAGAAATAGGGTTTTCTATTTTCTCCTTGAGTCGTAGGAAAAACCGTACTATTAAGAGGTACACTACGCGTAGACACTTAGTGAGTCATTCGGGTGCTCATCCCCTTAGTAGAAGATTTTAGTAGGGCCTTTTGTGGCTTGGGCGGACTTGTCTGACTTGTGGTGTCAGACATGTCCGAATTCCCTCTGTTGGAAGTCGGACATGTCCGAAACTGTGAGTCAGACATGTCCGAATTGGCACTGGAAGGGTTCCAGTGAGAGTTCCAGTGAAGTTTCGGACTTGTCCGAACCTGGGGGTCGGACATGTCCGAGATGGATCTGTTCCCAGGGACTAAGAAAAATTTTCTAAGTCCCAGAGAGTCAGACTTGTCTGAGTTCTCTCTGCAGAACTTCAGACATGTCCGAGATTGTGTGTCAGACATGTCTGAAGTGACTTTGGTCAGACAAGTCTGAAGTGAAAGGCCTGACCTTTGAGGTGAGACATGTCCGACTCTGTGTCAGACATGTCCGACGTGGGCTGTGTCAAACGGCTCTAATGACTTTTTGGAGTATAAATAGTGGGTGGTTTCGACTCTCCAACTATGCCTAACACCCCTGAACAGTTCTGAACGCCCATTTTGAACTCAAGAACCTCTCTCCACTTGTTCTTCACCTCTAGAGCCCAAATTCGAGTTTTTTGGGAGAGTGAAGAGTGCTTTGTGAGAATCAGGAGAAACGATTTGTTGAGGGGTTGAGCAACGTGTGATTCGCTAAGTTTCTTCGTGATTGCGTGTTTGTTGCTCTTGGGGTTCTCCCCTAGACGGTTAGGCGTCGCCCCGCGATTTCTTTGTGATCTCTTGTAATCGGGGAGTTTGTAACAATCTTTGTGATAGTGGAAGATCGGGAGTTGGCCCTTGTGGCAACTCGTGAGGGAAAGGCTAGAGAAGGCCTGGTCCCTTGTGGACTCCTCAACGGGGATGTAAGATCCTTTGTGGTTCCGAACCTCGGGATAAAATCGTTTGTCTCTTGTTGTTCTTTCATTCTCGCAAGTTTTGATTCTAGTGTTTTTCCGCGTGCTATCTCTCCCTCAGCTTTCTTTCTACTCCATACTTCGTGTAGAACTGCTAGGGATCGATATCTCTCACTAGATCGCTTAAAAATTGGATTTTTGATCTGATCGTGCAGGTAATCTCGGACTTATCCGACCCAATTCAGACTTGTCCGACTTAGGTCAGACAAGTCCGACTAGAAGTCAGACAAGTCCGACTTCTCTGTTTCATAACTCTGATTTAAGTTTAAATTATCGATTATCGCCTATTCACCCCCCCCTCTAGGCCACTTTCACATTGCTGCATAGCCTCGATCTTGGCAGGGTCAGTTGCCACACCTTGGGGAGAAATGATATGGCCAAGGTAGTATAATTGTTGTTGTGCAAACACACACTTTTTGAACTTGATAAAGAGCTTCTATTCGTGTAGCCGTTGGAACACCAACTTGAGGTGAGTCACATGGTCCTGTAAGGACTTGCTGAAGATGAGAATGTCATCCACGAACTTGCGCATGAAGTCAGCGAATACGACATTCATAAGGCATTGGAACGTCGCAGGGGCATTCGTGAGGCCAAACGGCATTACACGAAACTGGAATTGGCCATGATGAGTCTTGAAGGCTGTCTTGTGTTCATCAGCCGGAGTCATGCGGATCTGATGGAACCCCGAAGCTAGATCAATAGTTGTGAAGTAGTGAGAACCAACTATCTCATCGAGAAATTCATCAATTATCGGGAGGGGAAATTTGCTCTTGATCGTGATAGCATTGAGCTTGCGGTAATCGACGCAAAACCGCCATGAGCCATCCTTTTTTTTCACCAATAAAACAGGTGCAGCGTAAGGACTCATACTGGGGATGATAGTTCCTTTCTGCAACATGTCTGATACTTGCCGTTCAATCTCATCTTTCTGTTCAGGTGTGTAACGGTAAGGCCGACAATTGATTGGTACAAACCTAGGGATGAGTGATATAGAGTGATCATACTGTCGCTGGGGAGGGAGTTCAGATGATTCAACAAATATATCAGGGAACTGATGGATGACTTCTTTTATGGCAGAGGAGATGCCATGTTGCAGATAACTTTCAGTATAGTCCAATGCAGAGGAGGGAGTGACAAGTTGGAGCACTACTGCCGCCCACAACTCATTGCTTTTACACCATTTAGTGAGTCTTTCACCAGAGACTTCTTTCAATATTGGTATATGATGTTGTAGCAGACTTTGAAGTCGTACTGTTTTAGTGTTGATCTGAAATTCAATCCACTTCTCCAACCAGTGACACTTCATAGGACTATAGGTTTCTAACCAATCCATACCAAGTACCAAATCATAAGCACTGATGCCCAGTAGCTTGACAGAATGTGTAAATGTATGACCCTGCATATATCAAGTGAAATTCTGAAATTCTGGACTTCAGAAGTGCAACAGAGATGAGTCCCATTGGCCACTTTGACTTGCATCGTTTGAATAGGGGAAAGCAGACAATGTAATTTGGTAGCCACTGTAGAACTCAAAACGGTATGAGAACTACCCGAATCCACCAATAGTAAGAGAGATTGATCTTGCACTAAAGCCTGGAGCTGAATCACTTTGTGCTGTGGTTCACCTGACAGGGCATACAAAGACAAATGAGGGTCAGCAGGAGGTTCAGATGATTGAGACAGTTCCAGAGCATTCAACGTCTCATCAGAAAGAATACCACCGCCATCAGATGTATCAGCCTCCTGCATGTGAAGTTGGGAACCAGCAGAAGCAATACAAGTATGAGTGGGACTAAATTTTTCACCACACCTGTAACATAAATTGTTAGCGCGACGAAATTCTTTCAATTGTCTGGCTCGCCACATATCAGCTTGTGGCTGCTGTTTGTCTTCAGGTTTATGTGGTGGCTTCCAAGGGTTCGGGCGCCAAGGTCGGACCCGATGTTTGTCCAACAACTGTTCTTGCACCAAAGCCAGGGTAGCAGCTTGAGATACTGAAGAAGGAATGTGCATCTCAACTGCTGATTTCAGTTCATCCTTCAGGCTCTTGACAAATTGGGTGACAAGCAGTGTCAGACTGATAGAGGAGTCATATAGGCATATGTGATAAACCAAGTGCTAAAAAGCCTTACGATATTCAGACACTGTCCCCGTTTGGCGTAAATGCAGCAGCTCTTTAGTTTTAGCACGATGGACATTGACATCAAATTCCTTAGAAACCAAGGCAGCAAAGTGATCCCAATCATGGAACTGAATATGATGCTTGATTGATTGATACCAATGAGAAGCTCTGTCAATCATGTGTAAACTAGCAGCAGTAACACGAAAGCAAGCAGTAATATCATAGAGCTGGAAATAAGAGACACATCTATCTAGCCAAATTTGCACATCATCACCATTGAATTTGGGGAAATCAAGTTTGGGCAAAGTGACACGCCTCTGAGCCTGAGTCGGATCAACCACATCATGGAAAACAGGGGTGTGATCAGTACGGAGGTGAAGGAAGTCATTACTCACTGAGGGTGGAATCAGTCCCAATATAGATGTAGAACCGCCCGGCATCGCAGAGGAACCCGGTACTGATTGCTTGGGAGGCTGCAGAGGGGCTTCCTGATCCTGGTTCAGAGCGGCAAGAGATTGCATGGCGAGGTCAACATGAGATTGTACCTTAGCAATGTTCCCACTCAGAGTAGAAACGCGGGATTCGACATCGTCAATCCGCGAGGAGAGGTCCGTTCCCAGAGAAGTCACTCGTCCATCGATGACATCCATTTTCGCCGACAGTTTGGCGAGTTCCGCCATCACAGAGGAAGTCTCGGCCGCCATCTTCCCAACAAGGTATCGCGCCTGTGGCCCTGGCTTGTATTGAGACGTCGTGGTGATCTGCGAACAAGGTGGTCCAACCGTAGCGAGAGGAAGATGATCACAGAAACCACCAACCCACTCCACGGAATTTCACAGGACACACAAGCGAAGAGAAGAGATCGCAACCCAATCTGATCGAATCGAGAGATCGCGAACACCACAACTCGAACGACGCAGGGCAAGTCACGATCACAATCACAAGAACAACTCACACCCACGATCGAAGCAGAGTTGGTCTCAGGCAAACCTCATGCCTTCATCTCATCTCATAGTGTCTGGATCTCATACAGAGTCTTGCGAGAGGGGTAAGAGAGAGTACAAACGAGAGGAGGAGAGGAGGTAGAGAGGGAGCAGGTGGGGGACAGGGGAAAACAGAAAGTGGTTACAGCCTCAGTCTCATGAGTGTGTCGCCTCTGTATATGTAGCCAGTGGCACACGGCGCCGTCGATCACCGTCTTGGGCCGTGGGCCGTTTTCTTCTCCGATCTTTTAGTCCTCAGCATTTCCCGCTGGCCCAGCTTCTGGGTTTGGATCCTCACTTCCCGCCAACCCAGTCTCTGAGTTTGAATCGTTGTTGCCGCCAAGTGATGTAGTCACTGCAGGGACTCCAGTGACACTTTTCCGAAACGAAGTGTCAATCAATCTTGATATGCTTGGTGCGTTGATGCTGCACCAGATTGGTCGAAAGATAAACAATACTCACATTATTATAATATATCAAGGTAGCCTTTATAGTGCACAGTGAAGCTCCTCATGAATGACACCTCATTAGCATCAGTCATCTCTCAAAGGCGTCGCTCCTCACAAGCTACGATTAGAGCAGTCGTTGTATTAGGGGTAATTCTCTCCAACACACAGTGATTATGATGACTCCAGATCGTTCACACCACCAACATGATGAGAGTTAAGACCCTGTCTAGCCATGCCACCGATTCCTCCATTGTTTTCATCATTCATCAAAGACTACCTCTCTAGTTTGTGGCGATAAAGCTTGAAGTCCCACTTGTACTAGAAAATGGTACCAAAATTGTTGAGTGAAAGCGCAAGAAATCAGTAAATAATTAATGGATGCATCTTCCTCAACACTCAAAGAACACTTATCCAAGTGATTCAAGCCCCGCCTGCTAAACAATCAGCAATCCAACACTTGTTGTGTGCTACCAACAAGAGAAAGAAGCGGAACCTGAACGACCCTATAACTTTTGTATTCGTTTCCAAAGACCAAATTGTGTTCATCCCAAGAAAATAGCCTCATAACCTAACTTGGTTGAGTATTGTTCACTTGTCGAGAGCATCCAAACGTGTCTTCCACTCCAAACTATTGCTGGAAGTCGAAGAGAATTTTCCAAAGCCGTAGATATCCAACCAAAACCCAAACTTTAATTGCTCCTTGAATATCATTGATTCAATGTCCTGTTATAGCGTGCATCCCATACCATTCTAATATTTACTCTTCTGAGAATTATTGCACGAAGACAGGGTGCAGTTCTGAATTCGATGATTCTGTATCCACCGACCACTCTATAACAGTGTAGCAGCTCCATCAACTATTCCTATCATCATTGCGATCAAGAAGAAAACACGGACATGCACTGGCACTTGAGTTTGTAAATTTTTCTTTCGTAACCACAAACATCACATTTGCATTGTAAAACCTAAGTTCTTTAAATTTATAATCCACAAGGACTTCCCAAGAAGTTATCCATCCTAGTACTACTCTCGGTCAAGCACGCTTGACTTCAAAGTTCTAATAGAATCCGATGCTTTAGTGCTAGTATGATCCAAGCCCCTCAAACTCAAGAGGTCAACATACAGTGCCTCAAGCAACCAGACTGTCGTCCTTTCACCTCTTGACGTTCTCCATAAGAAGCTACATCGTAGCTTCTATTGCAAATAAATAACAAACGTAAATGAACATATCATAAAAAGCCAACTCTAGCAGGTTAATCATCAGCAGAAGCTTTACCAACAGTCATGGAGCCTAGCAATCAGCGGCCACAAGACAATATTTGGCCCCGAATTTGACATTGATAGCACTACTCGATAAATAACATCATATCATCATTGTTTTGCTTCAAAAAAACATCAGATCATCATTACACCATATAGCATCAAGGAGCAAACGGGAACACCACGGAACAAAAGTACTTGTGCCATCGTATAGCTATTTCTGCTTTAACAGCACACATCCAATTCCAGCAACTTAGGAACGACCTTCTCCAGCTGATCAGTCGCTCCATGTTCTTGTTCATTTCCTGATCCCTGCAATATGTACACAACTTCAGAACATCACCTTTTATCACGACCAAAATATTTGGGACTTGTTTCACGGCAAGCACATCAAATTCAGCAATCTTGAAATATTTCTGAATCTTTTTTTTTTAAGTTGGGCTTGGCCCCTTCCTCCGAAGCCGGATCACTAACGGCACTAGAGGGAACCGAGCCGGGGGATCGAACCTTGCCGGCTGGGCGCAACCTGGCTCCCCTAGAACACCGGGCCATCGCCCCGTTCGCAATATTTCTGAATATGAAAACAAATATAAAAATTTAAATCATACAAACTATTTGACAAGACTGCTACAGCCAAAATTTTCATAGTAGACACTGCTAGATAATACGAACCGCTTTACTGTGTACGTTAACATATTCTCAAGGGAAAATTGTTACAGAAAAGAAACAAAAATACTCCACATAGTTTTTAGAACAAAGGCTATTATAACAAGCAGCCGTATTCATTAACAGTTTCCCTCTTTACCACTTGATTTATTCTTGTTTACACCTTATGGGCCTAGAGGAAACAATTTATTTAGAGAACAGAGTAAAACAACAGAAATTACATTGACATATGAACTGAGGTTCTTAAATCTTAAACAGCAGTAAACAGGGAATTCCACCAATTTTAAATGAAAGCAAAGGGCACTATCAGATTAACCAATTCACAGAGAGCAAACTATCAGGCTAAGCTGCAGTGTAGTAGCAGACTAGTGATTCGGTGTACTAAAGAAAAACTAATGGTGGTTGTAGCCAGAAATTCAAAAGGAAAAGAAAAGAGAAACAATGCACGAGCGTGTGGATTTAAACCGAATTAACAACATGAAGGGTACAAAACATTACATAAGCAGAAATGACAACGGGATTGTTACGTAAGCTCCTCTCATGATTTTTGCTTCCCTCGGGGCAGTCAGGTCCTATAATTAGAACCTCCAATATAGATTATATACAACACGACTAGATAACAACAAACCTAACATGCCTTATATTAACTTCAGGTCTTGGTTTAACTCTCTTTTGAACTAATTTGTACCTATTACAATTTTTCCTTAATTACCAGCTTTCCTACTGGAGCACTCAAGCAAATAGCTACTAGCATAACTTCAGTTGTGATGCATGTATGACCCATTTGGTGATCTCTCCGCTGCACACAGCCAGGCGCGCCGACCGTGACCGACTCAATCAGGTCCAGCAGGGGCACACGCCTAGGAGGAGTCCTCACCGAATGGGACTAGGTCTCTGGATTAGGAAAGAAATAAAGAAGACCTAGTTAAAGAATTAGTCGTTGCAGATTTGGAATAGGATTTAAGAGTCCTAGTTGGAGTTGGAGTTGGGTTGATTGTATACTGGCTATATAAAGTCATATAAAGTGCGGAGTCCAGAACAAGGTTCACAAGTCGGGCAGTCTGCAGCGACAAGCAGCGGCGGGGCGGCGTCTGCGGCGGCGGCCAGGCAGCTACTTCCAACCGGCGACGGCGGCGGCAACGACTTCTAGCTTGCGGCGACAGCTTCCAGTGGCGGCTACGGGCAGTTTCCGGCCGGCGGCGACGGCTTCTATTAATGCTGACGAGTGGCCACCCTGATCGGCAGACCACCTAGTCAGACGACTAGTCGCCCGACCGGGATGACTAGTCGGCTGACTACATTTCTAGTCGGCCCAATCGGATCGACAGACCTAACCGTCGTTGACGAAGCGATAAGGACGATTAATTGTGATTAGTCGCGATTAGTCAGATGACTTATGAACACTAGTCCAGAAATAAAATCATCCTTAAGTTTAATCTCTCCAACTCTTATTCCCTACGCTAGAATCTTACCTGTTGCTGCTCACGCACACCAGGCCCTGTGAGATGTGATCTGCATAGCAGATCTCATCTGTTCTGGGCGTCCAGCACCCAGCGACGCCTTCTGTTCTTCACGTGTGCAGACAACAACACCCAGTCGACTTGACCTGCTGCAGCGGATCAGTTCCGGCGGCAAGAACAACGCCAGTTTCGACGAGGTGGTCGCCGGAATTCCAACATTTGTAGTATCAGAGCCGTGTTCGACCCAGAAGAAGAGGAGTGAGGCATAGCTGGAGAAACGACATTCACGATCAGCCCCGTGTGCAGTACTGAAGGTGGTGGCGTGGTTTGTTAGGTGAGCTGCAGTGTTGAATTGTGCGGTAAGCGTTGAACCCTTTGTCTCGAGCCACAAGTGTATTATATAGGGATCAAACAACCTGATCCGTGGTGTTTAAAAGGTATGTTTGGATTACAAAAGATACTCAGATCCTATACCAAAATTACCTCAGCTAATTTGGTTATATCTGATCTGGATGATATATTTCCTATTCTAGAGATACAAAGGATCAGTTGTATCATTAATTCCCTTATCGTCAAAGTTAGATGAAGGTAAAAGGGTGGAAAGCAACAGATTTACTTCAGCCCTTAGTCTAGCACCAATATTAGGTTGAAGCTGAGCAAACCCAATATTAGGTTGAAGCTAAGCAAACAGAAAAACTTTTCATTAAAGACAATATCCTGAGAAATGTAAATACGACCAGTGGATACTTCGAGACACTTATACCCTTTATGCATGGTGTTGTATCCTAGAAAAACACAACGAACTGACCTAAAATACAACTTGCGAGTATTGTAAGGACGCAAGTTAGGCCAAGATGCACACCCAGAAACCTTGAGAAAAGAATATTCAGGAGGTTGTTGAAGTAATTTCTCTAAAGGAGATGAACAATCAAGCAATTTTATGTGTGCAATTTATAAGGTATGCAGCAGTAGCAAATGCTTCATCTCAGAATTTTAGTGGCACTGAAGCATGCCCAAGCAGAGATAGACCAACTTGTACTATTGGCAATGCTTTCTTTTAGCAGGGCTGTTTTGACGATGGGCATGGGGACAAGACACTAGGTGGGAGATATATATCCAGGTGAAAAACGAGTTCAGACGCTGATACTCGCCTCCCCAATCAGTTTGGACAGCAATAATTTTGGTGTTAAAGCGGCGCTCAACCATGTTCTGAAACTTAACAAACTTTTCGAACACTTCCATTAAATTTGAGCATATAGACCCAGGTGAACTTGTTGAAATCATCAGTAAAGATAACATAATACATTTTCTGACCTACAGACCTGGGAGCAGGGCCCATACAAAAACACAAGTTCAAAGGGTTTTGACTAGATACGAGACACTTGTTGATGTAGGATTGAAAAGCTGATGACTCTTTGCCTGTTGTCAGACATTACGGACAAAGATTTGCTTGTACACGGACATTACAGGCAGGCTCTTCTGACTCACTAGAACACAGAATCTCATTTTGGCTGACTAACTTCTGAATAATCTGGAAGGACGAATGACCAAGGCGACTATGTCACCAGTGAGAGGACATCTTGTGGCACCAAGAGCCCCTCGCCGGAAGCTTGATAAGGGTAGGCCTTTTTCGAATCTACCACATAGCATAACCTTCCCCGTGTTCAGATCATTAATCAGAAAATAATAAGGAAAACATTCAAGTGAGGCATGATTGTCTTTGGAAAACCGCTGAACTGAAACTATATTCTTTGTGGCACAAGGAACGTGTAAGACATTGTTGCGATGCAAGGTTTACACAGAGGTATCAATAGCAGCCTGACCAATGTTGTCAATATTCATACTGTTGGAAATCCGACGGAAATAAACTCGAATTTTTTATTGATTAATCGCGTTGGGAGATGAGCGGCTATATATATGAATCTCTTACAAGCAACTTAACTTCTCCTAGGACTCTCGAATCTAACTAGGACTCTTATCTATACTTGTATTAGGACTCTTCTCTAAAACTAATTCGGACTCTCCTGTAAATATTCTAGAAAACAAAAACAAGATTATCCTCAACAATCATCCTTTAATCTTGTTTTCTAGAACACACACTAATTTATGATGTAGACACACTACACCTCCAAGATGAACACATCACCTTGGTCAACCATAGGATGAACACACCACCCCCGGATTTAACACATCATTCCATACAACATTGGGACGAACACATGATCCCATACAACTTTGGGACGAACACATTATTCCGTACACGAACACCTATGAGATGAACACATCATCTCCTGTGACGAACACATGATCCCCTCGGAACGAACACATCATCCCGAGCACCAATTTGAGTGGGATGAACACATCATTCTGAACACTCTTCTCTTCATCAACAACTCCATTACCTTGAATCATCTCTTCCTCCTCAAGCCTGCCACACACAATCTCACATGCACGCATTTAAACCTAATAGTATAGACATCACTCTTTCTTGTGTTCTTTTTTCTTTTCTTTCTGACCATGATAACTCGCCTCGATTTTCTGCCCCTGCAGCCTAGCGCTCAGCATCTTAGATTGTCCAAACATCCCGCACCAAGCAACATTGCCGTTAATTGCACTCTTTTCTGTAGACCAAACAACAACAACATGCTCCGTTGGCACTACAAGATGGGAGCATAAGACAGATGTCCCCGAAACGTGTCTCCTGCAAGGGCCCACATCTTTGACCTTCTGTTTTCTCTTGTAGCAGTGGTCTTGACCGTCCACCATCCACCGAAAAACAGATCGGCCCACCGGCCTCGATCTGCAGCTGTGTTCTCGCGCACACGTCTCCCAACCACGAATCTGTTGTGCCGCCGAACACAACACGTGCGCTCAGTGGTTCCTTACGGCGTCGGTCCTGACTGAGCAAGCCGGACTCGAACTTATCCACACGCCAGGTCTTCCGCCGGCAAATCTCTCCCAATCTCCGTCAGATTAACGTGTGCCCGCCCAATCGGTGTCGCCTCTGTCGATATCCAGCCAAAACGCGAGCGCAAAGCCCCGATTCCCGCCCGAGCTCGCTTGCTGGAATCACAGCTCTAATACCAATTGTTGGAAATCCGACGAAAATAAACTCGATTTTTTTATTGATTAATCACGCCGGGGTATGGGCGGCTATATATAAGAACAACTTACAAACAACTTAACTCCTCCCAGGACTCTATCTCGAATCTAATTAGGACTCTTATCTATACTTAACTTGTATTAGGACTCTTCCCTAAAACTAATTTGTACTCTCCTCTAGAATATTCAAGAAAACAAGATTATCCTCAACACATGCATGCCCCACTTGTGAGGATTTGATATGTTCCCTTGTACTTGTTCCAAAGCATCAGCTTGTCCAGATAAGATGTAATGTGGTATGTTACCGCCATGTCGATGCACCCGTTGGTGTCAACACCATAGCCACCATGGGTGGCCACAACAACAATATTGATGTCGGAGGTGTAGCTTTCATCGTAGCGGTACTAGCGATCGACAACAATATGCCACGTCTTACCGCAGACTTGACAGATCTTGTCAGTGCGCTAAGCTTGTGGACATCCATCCGATGTCGAAGGACCTTGGTAGCCATCGCGACCACCGGAGAGACCACCAGACCATTTGGCTACGGCCGCGACTGCGATTGTTCTTTCCACGCCCTCGACCAGCAGCATTTTTGTCAAAGCTAAGAAGTTGTGAGTTGGCTTCAGGCACGGTGACCTGCTAAACACAGGCCACCAGAGCAGATACCACCATATTTGTTAGAATATTCTGTCATTATAGAGCATTATTGCTATCATTAGAGGCCTCATTGATCCTGTGATCAAGGGCCACTAGTGCTGTCATTAGAGACTCATTGATCCTATGATCAAGGGTCATTAGTGCTGTCATTAGAGGAGGCACCTTGGGGTACAAGGCTTCTGTCTTATATATATATGTACCCCCTCCTCTACCATTTGCATCATTCCACTCTTTGGCAATACACTTTCTATCATGGTATAACGAGACCTAGGATCACGCTTCCGCTCCCTTCCCTAGTTTAGACACTTTTCTCCTCTCCCACTCGTCCGGCTCCCCTACCAAGCCGACCATGACAGGCACCCCTGACGACGCCGTGCGCCTCCTGCAGGAGCAAGAGGAGAAGGCGGTTGTTGCTGGTGCTACTGCCGAAGCATCCAAGGAGAAGGACCAGACCGACATGGTGGCCAGGGCTCGCGAAGCCATCTTCACCTCTCGCGCTCGTGAGCGCGCAACCGCCCTCGCCAGGGAGAAGGCTGCCCTCGCCGAGCTCGAGCGCGCCTTGGCCACCGCCGAGAAGGTGGCCACACCCACCATGGACGACGACAATTGATCTACTATCGGTGAGGGCAACATCGTTGAGGCAACCAAGGTCGCCAACCTCCACGCCCAAGCAGCGGTTGTTCAAAACATCTGCTCCCTCGAGTCTGTCGTGCTCGACCCCCTCTCTTCCCACTACACGAGGTGGCGCGACCTCACGCTCCTCACCCTTCGGCGCTACGCGTTGGAGCAGCACGTCCTCAACGACATCGTCCTCAATACTCCCTCTATCGGCTGGACGGTATTGTCCTCTCGTGGCTCTTTGGCACGATCACCGTCGAGCTTTAGGAGATCGTCCGCGACCCCAACGAGTTGGCACACCAAGTCTGGCTCGCCATCGAAGCACAGTTTCTCGACAATCGCGAAACTAGGGTGCTTCACCTTGATGCTCAATTTCGTGTTTTCCATCAGGGCGATCTCAACATCAACGACTATTGTCGGAAGATGAAGAACATGGCCAACGCCCTACGCGCCATGGGCGAAGATGTTTCCGACCGTGCTCTTGTTCTAAACCTTCTACAAGGCTTGAACAAGTACGACCACCTCAAGACCTTCATCAAGCGGACTGTGCCCTTCCCCTCCTTCCACGACGTTCGAAATGATCTACTTCTTGAAGAGATCACTCTCGACTCCCCAAGGCGTGTCGGGGCAGCAACCGTTTTCTCCGGGTCTTCTTCCAACCAGCAACATCGCGTCTGTGGTAACCCCAGCGCCACCCCACCTGTTGGTCAGCCCGCCGTGCCCAACACCAACTCAGGTGGTCGTGGCAAAGGGCGTGGTCGTGGACGCGGCGGCGGCAACAGTGGCCGTGGTGACGGCAGCAACAACTCCAACTCCGGCGTCGGCCAGGGCACTTGGCCCTCCTTCTACAACCCTTGGACCGGTCACATCAGCATGTGGCCCAGCCCGGGGTGGGGGGGGGGGGTCCAGCAACCGCGCCCTCAACATTCGGGCTTCTTCACCGCCCCGGGAGTCGGCAGCGCCGCCAACGAGCTCTTGGGGCCCCCCTTCATGCCACCTCTCGCGCCCCCACAGGAGCCAGCGCCTCAGCCATGGACACCGTGGACGGGGACCAGCAATCATTGGCTAACTCATTTAGCACAACGTCACTAAACTCCCCTCCCGCGGTGACCGATTGGGTGGTCGACTCCGGCGCGTCCAACCACACCACGTTTGACCCCAATAAAATCTCTACCTTTTGGCCACCCAATTCTGTGTCTCCTTCTATCGTTGTCGGCAACGGGTCCATTCTACCAATCTCCTCAGTAGGAGACTCGGTTCTTCCCGACCCGTTCTACCTTAACAACATTTTGTTCACCTCTGACATCATTGCTAATCTTCTTTTTGTTCACCGTTTCACCACTGATAATCTTTATTCTTTGGAGTTTTATTCTTTGTACGGCCCCTCTACACCTTGCGTCTCCCGTCCTGGATTGCATCATCTCTTGCTCGTGCTTTGGCTGTCGTGTCATCCTCCACGTGTCATCCTCGTGTTGGTCACCCCAGCTCGGACGCGTTATCCAAATTAAAAATTAGCTTGCTCATCCGCCATCACATATAATAAAAGCACCGACCCCACGCTATGCCATGCATGTCAGCTTGGTCGCCACATTAGGTTGCCATTTTCTTTATCTTCATCCCGCAGCACACAAAAATTTGAACTCGTGCATTGTGATCTATGGGCATCTCCTGTTGTAAGTATTTCGGGTTATAAACATTATTTGGTGGTTCTTGATGATTTCAAAAATTCGAACTCGTGCATTGTGATCTATCGACGAAGATGTTTGCCATAGGATCAAGATCGGGTGGATGAAGTGACGACAAGCATATGGAGTCTTATGTGTTAAGATCTCACAAAAATTGAAAGGAAAATTCTATAGGACGGTGATCAGACCTGCGATGCTGTATGGAGCCAAAAATGTTGGCCAACTAAAAGGCAACATGTCCAACAAATGATGTTGCAGAGATGTGCATGCTAAGGTGGATGTGCAGTCACAGAAGAAGAGACAAAATTAGAAACGAGGTGATACATAATAGGATAGGGGTGGCACCGGTTGAGGAGAAGCTAGTCCAACATCGCCTATGGTGGTTTGGACATATCCAGCGGAGAGCTCCAGAAGCACCGGTTAACATTAGGATTATAAAGCGTAGAGAAAATTTTAGGAAAGGTAGAGGTGGACCAAGGTTGACATGGCAGGAGGCGGTGAAACGAGATTTAATGGAGTGCGACATACCTAGAGATTTGACTCACGATAGGACTGCATGGAAATTAGCAATTCATGTGCCAGAATCTTAGTTTATTCGTATTTTGTTACTCTTATCTTCTTTCTTATTCATCCATTTCTAAAATAAATCAAATATAGAATATTATTTTATTTGTATTTTTTTACTCACCTTATTTTCTATTACTTCTCTTCAAAAATTGTTGGGTTTCATTTCTAGTCGACACCAACTTGTTTGGGACAAAGGCTTGGTTGTTGTTGTCGTCGTCGTTTTGATGATTTCACACATTTCTTGTGGACTTTTCCTTTGCGCTGTGATACGTTATCACATTCACTACGTTATCACATTTCTTTTCTTTTGTGTCCACCCAGTTCAAGTGTCCCATCAAAAGCCTCCAATGCGACAACGCGGAGGAATTTGACAATTCCTCCTTGCGAAACTTCCTCCTCACTCATGGTGTCACCCTCCGCGTGTCCTGTCCTTATACCTCTCCACACAATGGTAAAGTCGAACGCATTATCCGTTCTACTAACAACATCATCCGGTGTTTGCTCTTTCAGACATCGCTTCCCGCTAGATATTGGGTCAAGGGTCTGCACACCGCTACCTACCTCCTCAACCGACTCCCCACCAAGACCATAGCCGCACTGTCATGTGGGGCCACACCTACAGCAGGCGCAAGCGAGCTCAGGACGTGCGCAGGGCGGCCGAGCGCGCTGTACGTGCGCTCGAAGAGGAGCAACAGGCCTAGGCTGTTAGGGAAAGTAAGATTAATATCTATATTAGTTGCTACAATTAAGGAGAGTATCAGGAAAGTTAGGGATTAGTTTCTATTTTAGTTGTTGCAGCAAAGGAAAGTATCCCAGGCGGTTGGGCCTATATAACCAGACTCAGGAAAGAGGCAAACAATTTCATTATCAGACTAATCTCCTCTATATTCTCTAAACCTGCGGCAGAAGGACTAACCTCGTCGGAGAAGACAGACCGAGATTACGAGTTGCATAGTCAAGGGCCAACTACCCTAGGTACCGACGTCCTTGACAACTTGGTATCACGATCCCAGCGATCCTCGTCTGTTCGATCACCTTCTCCACCACCAGACACCACCCGCTCCGCACCATCCGCCGCCGCCGTGTCAACTTCATCCGCCGCCAACACCATGGGTGATGACATCAAGACCACATCAACACCACGTTGCGGCCAACATGCAGAACATACAAACCGTTGTCGAGGCCAATGACGCGGCGATCCAGGCCCTGACCGCGGACCGCTCGTCGTCGTCGTCCCATGGGACCCGACAAATAACCGGCGAAAACCACAACGGTCGACCGCCGAGGTTTCAAAAGATGGACTTTCCCTGTTACAATGGCAAGTCCGACCCCCTCATCTTCATCAATCGTTGCGAGTCGTACTTTCATCAGCAGCGCATCATGGAGGAAGAAAATGTTTGGATGGCCTCCTACAACCTGGAGGAAGGCGCACAGATGTGGTTCATACAAGTCCAGGAGGATGAAGGAGGCATGCTCACATGGCGCCGTTTCAAGGACCTTGTCAACCTCCGCTACGGTCCGCTGCTCCAATCCGCCCCTCTGTTCGAACTCGCCGACTGCTGGCGCACAAGCACGGTCACCGAGTACCAAGACCGCCGTTTCCAGGTGCTTCTTCCTCGCGTCGGACTGCTGCAGGAGAGCCAGCGGGTGCAGCTGTTCATAGGCGGGCTGCTTCCCCCGCTCAGCCACGCGGTGCGCATCCACAATCCGCAGTCGCTCGCGACCGCAATGAGCCTGGCACGGCAGGTCGAGCAGATGGAACTGTACACGCCGGCGACCACCAAGACGGCGCATCGTGGTATTCTTCCCTCTCCTCCACCGCGCCTCGCCCTCCCTGCAACCACAACAGACAAGGCAGTTCCAAACACTGTCATGGGGGACAGACAGCCGATAAAGCGTCTATCACGCCCAGAACAGGAGCGCTGCCGACAGGGCCTGTGGTTTAACTGCGACGAGAAATATACGAGGGGACACAAACGCGTATGCAAGCAACTCTTCTATGTCAATGGCGCGGAAATCACCGACGACGACGACACCACTGAGGAAAAGGGTGCGGCGTCACCTGTCTTCTCCATGCACGCCTTAGCCGACGTTTGTGTCAGCCGCACAATGCAGGTCGACGTCACGTTGGGCGCCTCCTCTCTCCTGGCGCTACTGGATTCTGGGTCGACCCATGACTTCATCTCCGAGTCCGCGGCCAGACGCGCTGGGCTGCCCCTACAAAGCCGACCTCAGCTTACGGTGATTGTGGCGAATGGCGAACGCGTCACATGCATGGGCGTCCTCCGGCAGGCCTCATTTACCATCAACGGAGACACCTTCCACACCGACTTATTTGTGATGCCTCTTGCAGGTTTTGACATGGTGTTGGGCACTCGCTGGCTGGCATGGGAAGCAAGGGCTCATCCGCTGGAGCTCCTCGGCGTTCTCCTCGCCAGTCATCCTCGTCATGAAGCCGGATGGCTCGTGGTGGTTCTGCGTCGACTACCGCGCGTTGAACGCCATCACAGTCAAGGATGCTTTTCCCATCCCCGTCGTGGACGAGCTGCTCGACGAGCTACACGGCGCCAAGTTCTTGACCAAACTCGACCTGCGCTCGGGCTATCATCAAGTCCGCATATGCGTCTAGCCGACATCGACAAGACGGCGTTCCGTACCCACGACGGCTTGTACAAGTTCTTTGTGATGTCGTTTGGCCTATGCAATGCACCAACGACGTTCAAGGCGCTGATAAAAGACGTGCTACGGCCTTTCCTACGCCGTTTTGTGCTGGTATTTTTTTATGACATTTTGATTTACAATTCGTCATGGGATGACCATCTTCGGCACCTTCGGGCCATCCTCACGGTGCTGCAGTAGCACCAACTCTTCGTCAAACGCTCCAAATGCGCGTTTGACCAACGGTTCATCAACTACCTGGGGCACGTCATCTCCGTCGCCGGTGTCGCCATGGACCCCGCCAAGGTGCAAGCGGTGTCTGACTGGCCCCAACCTCGGTCAGCTCGGGCTGTACGGGGGTTCTTGGGTCTTGCAAGCTACTACCGCAAGTTCGTCTACAACTACGGCGCGATTGCGGCTCTTCTGACCGCGCTGTTGAAGGACAGCTTCTTGTGGAACCACGACGCTACTGCGGCTTTCCGGGCCCTCAAAATAGCGGTGAACTCTGCTCCGGTATTGGCACTGCCCGACTTCGCACACCCTGTTATTGTGGAGGGCAATGCATCTACAGTCGACTTTGGGACAATGTTGATCCAGGACAAACACCCCATTGCATACTTCAGCAGACCTTTGGCACTCCGGCACCGCTCACTCGCGGCCTATGACCGGGAGCTCATCGGCCTGGTGCACGCCATTCGACACTGGCGGCCATATCTTTGGGGTCGGCGCTTCACGGTGCCGACAAACCACTAGAGCCTTAAATGCCTTCTTGATCAACGCCGCACCACGATCCCGCATCATGATTGGGTTGGCAAGCTCCTCGGCTTCGACTTCGCACTTGAATATAAGCCCAGTGCCTTCAACAAGGTGGCGGACGCCCTCTCCTGTCACGTGGTGTTACGTAGCCACGTGGGCCACAAAGATTAGCATCGTTCGATCAGATTAGTAATTAATAAGTGTCCAGATTAGTTTTATAGGTTAAATTTAGAGATAAAGGAATTAAAGAGTCCTAATAGATTAGTTTCCATGTTAAGAGATAGAGTTGGAGATAGAGTCCTAGTTTCCATATTGTAATCTGCCGACCGGCTATATATTGTGGCCGGCGCGAAACAAATCAGTTAAGCAAGAATTATAGTCCAAGAGAACTCATCTCTTCTACCCCTACCCCTGTTCATCGGCGACGTCCAGCGACGGCGCCGGCGATCAGGCGACAAGTTCGACGGAAATTCCAAGAAAGTTTGTGGCATCTCCCGATGCGACACAGAGGAGGAGGCGACCAGCGGTGTTGTTCTGGCGGTCTCAGCGCCACGCTTCGACTTCATCACACGTCTGCATGACGTTCAGACCACCGACCCGACGCTGGTCACTCTCCGAGAGGAATTGGCGGCGGGACGACGATCGGCTCCATGGGCTCTCACTAACGATTTGGTGACCTACGACGGGCGACTGTACGTGCCACCAACGTCTCCGCTTCTGGAGGAGCTATTGGGGGCGGTCCATGAGGATGGACACGAGGGGTGCAGCGCACCTTGCATCACCTTCGCCGGGACTTCCACTTCCCTTACATGCGCCACGTCGTCCAGGATTTCGTGCGCGCTTGCGCCACATGCCAAAGGTACAAATCGGAGCACCTTCACCCGGCGGGCCTTCTTCTACCGCGCCCTGTTCCAAATGCTGTCTGGGCAGACATTGGACTTGAATTTGTGGAAGCGCTGCCACGAGTTCGAGGAAAATCAGTCATCCTAACAGTGGTGGATCGCTTCAGCAAATACTGCCACTTCATTGCTCTCGGCCATCCATATTCGGCGGAGTCCGTGGCACAGGCATTCTTCACTGACATTGTCCGTCTCCATGGGATGCCGCAGTCCATGGTGTCCGATCGGGACCCCGTGTTCACATCTAAATTTTGGAAAGAGCTGATGCGCCTAATGGGCACCAAACAGCATATGACGTCGGCATTCCACCCGCAGGCCGACGGCCAGATAGAGGCCGCTAACCGAGTTATCACCATGTATCTCCGTTGTTTTACAGGTGATCGTCCCCATCAATGGCTTCCATGGGTACCGTGGGATGAGTACAAACAGTGCCTACCAGTCGTCCTTGCATGACACGCCCTTTCGGGTGGTTTACGGGTGGGATCCTCCGTCCATCTGGTCCTATGAGCCCGAGGAGACTCACGTGGCCACTGTGGCTAAGACAATGGAAGAAAGGGCAGAGTTCTTGGCTGATGTGCGGTACAGGTTGGAGCAAGCACAAGCCGTTCAGTAACTGCACTACGACAAGCACCACCGGCAGGTCCCCTAAAGGGTGGGCGACTGGGCTCTGCTCCGCCTTCAACACCGCCCAATTGCCTCCCTATCACAGGAGGGCAAAGGCAAGCTTCAACTAAGGTACTTTAGGCCCTACCCCGTCTCCGAGCTCACCAACGACGTCGCAGTTCGGCTTGAGCTTCCTCCCCGCGCCAAGCTCCATGAAGTCTTCCATGTTGGCCTCTTGAAGAAGTGGGTGGGCACCCCTCCAACAGCTCCGCCTGCACTGCCTAATACTCATCACGGTGCGGTGGAGCCTGAACCATCTAAGGTCGTGCGCAGACGCATGGCTCGTGGCGTCCGCCAAGTGCTTGTCCACTGGAAGGGACAATTCTGCTGCATTGACCACTTGGGAAGACTTGGTACTCCTTCTGCGGCAAGCGCCCTGACTTTTAGCTCGAGGACGAGCTGGGTCTTGAAGGGGGGGGGGGGGGGCGGATGTCATGTGGGGTCACAACTACAGCAGGCGCAAGCGAGCTCGAGAGGTGCCAGGGCGACTGAGCGCGCTATACGTGCGCTCGAAGAGGAGCAACAGGCCTAGGCTGTTAGAAAAAGTAAGATTAATATCTACTACAATTAAGGAGAGTATCAGGAAAGTTAGAGATTAGTTTCTATTTTAGTTGCTGCAGCAAAGGAAAGTATCGACCAAGGTGGGATTATAAAGACTAGAGAAAATTTTAGAAGGGGCAGAGTGCGACCAAAGTTGACATGGCAGGAGGCAGTGAAACAAGAGTTAAAGGAGTGGGACATACATAGAGATTTGTCTCATGATAGGACTATATGGAAATTAGCAATTCATGTGCCAGAATCTTAGTTTATTTATATTTTGTTACTTTTATCTTCTTTCTTATTAATCAATTTTTAAAATAAATAAAATGTCGAATCTTATTTTATTTGTATTTGTTTATTTTTTTACTCTAATCTTATTTTCTATTGTTTTTTTAAAAAAATTGTTGAGTTTTATTTCTAGCCGACCCCAACTTGTTTGGGACAAAGGGTTGGTTGTTGTTGTTGTAGCAAAGGAAAGTATCCCAAGCGGTTGGGCCTATATAATTGTACAGGAAAGAGGCAAGCAATTTCATTATCAATCTAATCTCCTCTCTATTCTATAAGCCTGCCGCAGAGGGACTAACCTCGCCGGAGAAGACGGACCGAGATTACGAGTTGCGTAGTCGAGGGTCAGCTACCCTAGGTACCGACGTCCTTGACACGCACCACGCCCACACACTTCCCTTTATGGCACACATCCCTCCTATGAACATCTCTGAGTCTTTGGGTGCTCATGCTATCCCAACATGTCTGCTACCGCCCCTATAAGCTCGCACCTCGCTCCTCCCGACGGTCTCACACTCCGGTGGCACCGCGCGCCTCCCTGCGCCACCAAACGACGCCCTAAGTCCCGCGTCGGCTTCTACCTCCGGCAGCAACCCGGCTGTGGCGTGACTCCTTGCGCCGCCACACGACGCTACCACCACGGCCCCAGAACCGTGCTCGCCACCCTCAGGTCCACCGTCGTGGTTCAGCCCCTTGCCGAACTCGCCAGTCAGCCAACGGTCTCCCTCTTCGGCGTCGCCACCAGGCCTCGAATCTCCACACTGCGCCTCGCCACCCTCCGGTCCACTGCCGGGGTTCGGCCCCTGGCCGAACTCGCTGACCAGGCCAGTGACCACCTCGACAGCGACACCGACCGCCTCTCCACTCCAGGTCTATACGCGGCGTCTACGCGCAACACCGACTCTCCCGCCCGTGCCACTGGAGGTCTGACGGCTCCTGTCCGAACAGGAGATGAGCGTCCCCCAAAGGGCGCTATACCGATTGCTCCGGTAAGCAACCAACACGGCATGGCCACCCGGGGAAGCACGGGTACCGACAACCTGCATCCGTTCTGTTGACGGCACCCACTGCTCTTTCTTCAGTGCCCACGTCCTACTGCGCCGCCCTCGCTGACCCCAACTGGCGGCGCGCCATGGAGGATGAGTATGAGGCCTTGATGGCTAACCACACTTGGGACTTGGTGCCTCGCCCACCTGGTTCCAACGTCGTCACCGGCAAATGGATCTTCAAGCACAAGTTCAACGCCGACAGTACCGTGGAGCGGTACAAGGCTCGTTGGATCCTCTGCGGCTTCACCCAGCAACCCAACATCGACTACGACGAGACTTTCAGCCCGGTTGTCAAACCAGCCATGGTCTGAACCGTCCTCTCGCTCGCTCTTTCGCGAGATTGGCCGGTTCAGGAGCTCGACGTCAAGAATGCGTTCCTTCATGGTAAGCTATTCGAGACGGCCTTCTGCAGCCAACCCGCATGCTTTGTTGACCCCACTCGGCCTGACATGGTTTGCCGCCTCAACAAGTCCCTCTATGGACTTAAGCAGCCCCCCCCCCCCCCCCCCCCCGAGCTTGGTACAACCAGTTCGTCACCTTTCTAATGTTGTTTGGCTTTTGTGGAGCCAAGTTCGTCACCTTGCTCTTCGTCTACCGCCAAGATTCTGACATGGCTTACGTGCTGCTCTATGTGGATGCCATTGTATTGAATGCCTCCAGCACGAACTTACTTCATCACATCATTGCATCTCTTCAACAGGAGTTATCCATGAAGGACATGGGCGCACTCCACCACTTCCGGGGAGTCTCTGTGACCCGAAAGAATGGTGGACTCTTCCTCTCCTAGCAGACCTACGCTCGCGACATCATCGAGCGGGTTGGCATGACTGACTGCAAGCCCATCTCCACGCCTGTCGACACCCAGGCCAAGATCTCCACTTGCTCGGATGCTGCTCTTGTGAAGGACGTCACTCACTACCGCAGTCTAGTTGGCACCTTGCAGTACCTCACTTTCACCAGGTCTGACATCTCTTACGCAGTTCAACAGGTCTGCCTCTACATGCACGATCCTCGGGAGCCACACATGACGGTCAAGTGCATCCTGCGCTACATTCAGGGGACTCTCGACCACGGTCTACTCCTTGGGCGTTCCACGACGTCGGACCTTCGGGTCTACACCGACGCCAACTAGGCTGGGTGTCTCGACACACACCGCCCCACCTCGGGGTTGTTAGTAGCTGAATTTTTACTCTCATTGAAGAGAGGATGACACTAGAGAGTTGGAGCAATTTTCTTGTCTATTCCTCACACAATGCCATACCAACCCAAGGGGTTGAGGCTACATATTTATAGCAGCCAAGGGCAGCCAACCAGCCAAGCATATGCCTTCTTGCTAGTCCAAGATGCCAAGATGCTAAAGGTGTGCCAAACTGTTCTAGATGTTGTCCTCTACTTAGGACCACAAAGACCAAAGGACTAGAGTACAACAAAGACCAAAGACCAAGGACTAAGGTACAACAAACTAAGGACAAAGGTACAAGGGACTAGGGGACCAAAGACCAAAGGACCAAAGGACTACAAGACTTATTCCATCATTCTCCCCCTAAGTCTTGTACGTCGTCTTCTGGGAGGGTTGGACAATCCCGATCCTGGAGCGAAGTTCAATGAACTTGAGCTTCCCAAGGGGCTTGGTGAGCAGGTCCGCAAGCTGGTCACTGGTGTTGATGTAGTTCGCCTTGATGCTCCCTTCCTCCAAGCAGCCTCGGATGAAGTAGTATCTCATCCGGATGTGCTTGCTCCGTTCATGGAAAACGGGGTTCTTTGCTAGGGCCAGAGCGGACACGTTGTCCACCCTGAGTTCCACCACTCCAGTGTCTCTGACGAGGAGATCGCCAAGCAGTCGACTAAGCCAGAGCGCTTGAGTCGAAGCGGTGGAGACCGCTATGTACTCGGCCTCGCAACTGGACATGGCTACCACCTGCTGCTTGACCGACTGCCAGCTAACGAGACACTTGCCGAAGAAGAAGAGAATCCCGCTCGTGCTCTTGCTGGTGTCGATGTCGCCGGCGTGGTCGCTGTCGTTGTACCCGACAAGGTGGGCCTCTCCAGGACACCTCGGGTAGTGGAGGGCGTGATCGAGAGTCCCCACAACATAGAGGATGATCCTCTTCAGTCGGTCGCTGGAGGAACCGACTAACGTAGCCGACGGAGAATGCCAAGTTCGGCCGTGTGTGGGCGAGGTAGCGAAGGCTCCCCACAAGACGCCGATACTGTTAGCATCCACCTCCTCCGTCGTGCTGTCGCGGCTCAGCTTTAGCCTCTCCTCCATCGGAGTGAGAGCTGGGTTGCAGTTTGTGAGCCCAGCTAGCTCAACAATGCGCTTGGCGCAGGCGGTCTGTCGAAGCGTGATCCCGGAGTCGGCTTGGTGCACCTCAATCCCTAGGTAGAAGGAGAGGGATCCCAGGTCACTCATCTGGAAGGTGGCTTTCATCTCTTCCTTGAACGCTGCCACCTCCGCCTCCTTGGTGCCGGTGATCAGCAAGTCGTCGACGTAGACACCCATCAGTAGGGTGTTTCCTCCATTGCCCCGCCGGTAGATGGCCACCTCGTGTGGGCATTGCCCGAAGCCCATCCTCTTGAGCGTGGAATCCAACTTGGCATTCCACGCCCGTGGTGCCTGCCGCAAGCCATAGAGGGCCTTGCGCAGGCGCAATACCTTACCCTCCTTGTCGGGGAGCGCAAACCCCGGCGGCTGGTGTACGTAGACCTCCTTCAAGTCGCCGTTGAGAAACACCGAATTGACGCCCATGTGTTGTACAAGCCAGCCTTCTTAGGCAGCCAGCGCAAGGAGTCACACAAATTCCATCCGTGCCACGGGGGCAAAGGCATCGTCGAAGTCGATCCCCTCCTGTTGCACGAAGTCGCGTGCCACCAAGCGAGCCTTGTGCTTGAGGATGGCGCCAGCTTCATCCCTCTTCAGCTTGAACACCCACTTAAGGGTGATCGCACGGTGACCGCGAGGGAGATCAGCAAGCTCCCAAGTGCGGTTCGTCTCAACCGCGTCCATCTCTGACTGCATCGCGGCACGCCATGCCGCATGTTTCTCGGCCTTCGCAAAAGACCGAGGCTCGCCGTCGTTGCACGCAAGGTGCAATTGCGCCTCCAGATCTTGATCATCCAGATCGTGAGGGGCCAGTCCCGGCACCGGCTGGTCGCCGAGAATGTTCTCCATCTTGCGATACCACAACTGCTCGCCGTCGTAGCACCCGTCGAGGCGCTCCTCGTCATGGGAGAGCGGAGTCACAAACTCCACAAGGTCGTGCTCAACACGAGCTGGCGACGGAGTGGACGTGGTCAGAGGGGTGGTCGTCGGTGCTGGAGTGCGTGGGGTCGCCGGCTGAGGTGGAGGTGGACGCTCGGGGGCTGGGGTAGACACGCTCGGTGAAGAAGAGCTGCCTACTCCCCCAACTCCTTTGAAGTAGACGTAGTCGACGATGAAGTCGTCGTTCGTCGAGGTCGAACCGTCGTCCACCGCCTTATCCCATGCCCATCCTCGCCCTTCGTTGAACACAACATCGCGCGTCATGTGCACACGTTGTGTCTCTGGGTCGAGAATGCGGTAGGCCTTCGAGCCATCCGCGTAGCCGATGAACAACCCGGGGGTGCTCCTGTCGTCGAGCTTGCCGATCTGGCCAAACTCCTTGGCGAACGCGAGGCAGCCGAAGACCCGTAGGTGAGAGACCGCCGACTTGCGCCCATACCAAGCCTCGTACGACGTCCTGCCGTGGAGGGCCTTGGTGGGCGAACGGTTGAGGATGTAGACGGCGGTCACCACCGCCTCTCCCCAGAAGACAACCGGCATTCCCCTCTGCTTGAGGAGGGCCCGAGTCATCCCCACAACCGTCTGGTTGCGCCGCTCAACGACGCCGTTCTGCTGCGGGCTGTAAGGCGCGGAGTAGTGATGCTGAACACCCTCATCCGCGCAATACGACGCAAATTCAGCCGCCGTGAATTCGCCGCTGTTGTCGGTGCACGCGCAGCTTGCGACCGCACTACGCCTCCGCAATGGCCTGCGCGCGCCTGATGGCATTCGCAGCCTCTCCCTTGCTGCCAAGGACCACCACCCACATGTAGCGGGAGAGGTTGTCGACAAGCAGCAAGAAGTAGCGTCGTCCTCCTGGTGTAGCCAGTGTCACTGGGCCACACAAGTTCCCATGAACGAGCTCGAGCCGCTCATTGGCTCGAAAGCTCGACTGCTGGGGAAAAGGAAGTCGCCTCTGCTTCGTCACCACGCAGACGTCGCGGAGCTGCTCCACGTGGTCAAGGCATGGCATGCCTCGCACCATCTCCTTGGCACTGAGCTACTTCAGGGCCTCGAAGTGAAGGTGCCCAAAGCGCTCCTGCCACTGCCATGCCTCGTCCTCCCGACGAGTGGCAAGACAAACAGGTTGTGCTATCTGCACGTGAAGGACATAGAGTCGATTGGTGCCTCTAGTTACCTTGGCAAGAAGGCAACAATGGCGATCCCAAATCCTCATGACTCCGTCCTTGATCTCCACGCGCGAACCACTCTCATCCAGTTGTCCCAAGCTGATGATGGAGTTTCTCAATTTGGGAATGTAGTAGACTCCGACGAGCAGCTTGTGCTCACTGGACTCGACGCTGAGGATGACGGAGCCAACACCCTTGATCTCCACGCCGGAGGCGTCACCAAACTTGACGGAGCCTCGGACATTGGGATCAAGCTCGGCGAAGAACTCTCGTCGACCGGTCATGTGATGGGTGGCGCCGGTGTCGAGGCACCAACCGTCAGTCTTGTCGTCGCTGGAGCCGTCGCCGAGGAAAGCATGTGCTCTCGGCTCATCAAGATGAAAGAGAGCCGCTGCGGTCGATGCCACTAGAGGTGGCTTGATACTTCCGTATGCCATGAGCAAAGCTGGCTCCTCCTCCACCTGTGAGACGTGGGCCTCCTCCACTTGTGCGACGTGGGCCTGGCCACGTCGTGGCTGTCGACACTCCCAGACCCAATGACCAAGCTTGCCACATTATGGCAGGTGTCGTCTCGTGTCGGCTTGTGGTTGCCAGCGGCACCGCCCTGGGCGCCTCCGCGGGCACGTCCTTGTGCCCCGACCTGGGCACCTCCGCGCCCCTTGCGCGACTAGCCACGCTTGCGGCCGCCTGTCGAGGAAGAGGGCTCCCCCTTCTTCCGGTCACCCTAGCCAGCCTCCCACTGCTCGCGAATGAGATGGAGCTTCCCGCCAATTGTGATAGGCCCCGAGAGAGGTTGTGGTTCGTCGCTGTCGACGACCTTGAGGCGATCTATCGCCTCTTCGATCGACATCATGGAGAGGTCTAGCAGAGACTCGATCGAGCGATCTGCTTGTACTTCTTGGGGATGCAACGAAAGAGCTTCTCGACAGCTCTCTCTCTCCTTGTCGTAGGTGTCATCGTCGAACTGCACCAACTTCTGCAACAAATTGTTGAGACGAGGAGCAAAGTCATCAACGTCCTCACTTGGCTTAAAGGCCAGGTTCTCCCACTCCTTGCAAAGCGTCTGAAGTGTGGTCTGATGGAATAAGTCTTGTAGTCCTTTGGTCTTTGGTCCCCTAGTTCCTTGTACCCTTGTCCTTAGTTTGTTGTACCTTAGTCCTTTGGTCTTTGGTCCTTGTTGTACTCATCTTAGACTAGAGGACAGCATCTTGACTGCTTTTAGGACAGCAGTTAGGACAGCAGCATCTTGACTGCTTTTAGGACGGTTGTTAGCATCTTTAGGACAGCACCTTGCATGGCATCTTGGACTAGCAAGAAGGCATATGCTTGGCTGGTTGGCTGCCCTTGGGCTGCTATAAATATGTAGCCTCAACCCCTTGGGTTGGCATGGCATTGTGTGAGGAATAGACAAGAAAAATTGCCCCAACTCTCTAGTGTCATCCTCTCTTCAATGAGAGTAAAAATCCAGCTACTAACACTTGGTATCAGAGCCGTTCTATCCTGTAGCCTAAACATCTCTTGCTCATCTCCCTCCCGCGCCTCTCCCTGTCCGCAACCAGTAGCAGGAACACCGGCTGCCTCAGCTCATCCCTCTTCCCCACACACCAGCTCCCCACTAGTGCGCGATGTCCGACGGACAGTCTCAGCGTTCGGTCGCCTCGAGCGCGCGGCAGACGGAGGTCGCCGCGGCGGAGGAGCGCGAGCGAGCGGCGGCAGAGGCTGCAGCGACGGCGGCACTAGCGGCAAAGTTGGCGGCGGCGGAATTGGCAGCAGCGAGAGCGGAAGTGGAAGCAGCGGCGGCGGCGGCTGTAGCGCGTGCAGCGGCAGCAGAGCTGGAGGCTCTGCGCGGCAGTAGCTCCAGCGGCTCTGTCGACGGCGGCGGCGGCGGCGTCGACGATGAGCTCAGGTTGGCAAGGGAAGTGGTGCGAGCACAGGAGATGCATCGAGTAGCCGCGCGTCCCCATGGGCGCGATAGCCGCAGCCCAGGCCGGCGCGGACGTGCCGGTGGCGCTCCCGGCGGCGGCGGCGCAGTCGACGGAGAACGCGGCCGTTACAGGCAGCGCGGTTCTCCCTCCCCAGATCGGTACCATGGACACCATGGGGTCCAGGCCATTGTCAGGAATGTCGGTCCCGGCGGTGGGTGGCCTACCCTCACCAAGACCAACTACGTGGAGTGGGCCGCGGTGATGAGGGTGCGGCTCCAGGTGCGACACATGTGGGAAGCAGTTCGGTATGGCGACGTCGACTACTACGAGGATCGACGGGCGCTGGATGCCCTCATTGCTGCAGTCCCGCCCGAGATGCAGTTCTCGCTTTCCAAGAAGCGGACTGCTAAGGAGGCTTGGGACGCCATCGCTGCGGCACGCATCGGCAGCGACCGCGCCCGCAAGACCACACTGCAAGCGCTTCGCAAGGAGTGGGAGAACCTGGCCTTTAAGCCAGGTGAGGACGTCGATGACTTTGCTCTCCGTCTCAACACTTTGTTGCAGAAGTTGGAGCAGTTCGGCGACGACACCTACGACGAGGAGAGAGCTGTCGAGAAGCTCTTCCGTTGCATCCCCGAGAAGTACAAGCAGATCGCTCGCTCGATCGAGTCTCTGTTGGACCTCTCCACGATGTCGATCGAAGAGGCGATAGGTCGCCTCAAGGTCGTCGACAGCGACGAACCACAGCCTCTCTCGGGGCCTATCACTATTGGCGGGAAGCTTCATCTCACTCGCGAGCAGTGGGAGGCTAGCCAGGGTGACCGGAAGAAGGGGGGGGTCCTCTTTCTCGACAGGCGGCCGCAAGCGTGGCAAGCCGCGCAAGGGGCGCGGAGGCGCCCAGGCCGGGGCGCAAGGAAGTGCCCGCGGAGGTGCCCAGGGCGGTGCCGCCGGCAACCACAAGCCGGCACGAGACGACACCTGCCACAACTGTGGCAAGCTTGGTCATTGGGCCAGGGAGTGTCGACAGCCACGACGTGGTCAGGCCCACGTCGCACAAGTGGAGGAGGAGGCCCACGTCGCCCAGGTGGAGGAGGAGCCAGCTTTGCTCATGGCACATGGAAGCATCAAGCCATCTCTAGCGGCATCGACCGCAACAGCTCTCTTTCATCTTGATGAGCCGAGAGCACACGCTCTCCTCGGCGACGGCTCCAGCAACGACAAGACTGACGGGTGGTGCCTCGACACCGGCGCCACCCATCACATGACCGGTCGACGGGAGTTCTTCGCCGAGCTTGATCCCCATGTCCGAGGCTCCGTCAAGTTTGGTGACGCCTCCGGCGTGGAGATCAAGGGTGTTGGCTCCGTCCTCCTCAGCGCTAAGTCCGGTGAGCACAAGCTGCTCGTCGGAGTCTACTACATCCCCGCGTTGCGAAACTCCATCATCAGCTTGGGACAGCTGGATGAGAGTGGTTCGCGCGTGGAGATCAAGGACGGAGTCATGAGGATTTGGGATCGCCATTGTCGCCTTCTTGCCAAGGTAACTAGAGGCACCAATCGACTCTATGTCCTTCACGTGCAGGTAGCACAACCTGTCTGTCTTGCCACTCGTCGGGAGGACGAGGCATGGCAGTGGCACGAGCGCTTTGGGCACCTTCACTTCGAGGCCCTGAAGCAGCTCAGTGCCAAGGAGATGGTGCGAGGCATGCCATGCCTTGACCACGTGGAGCAGCTCTGTGACGTCTGCGTGGTGACGAAGCAGAGGCGGCTTCCATTTCCCCAACAGTCGAGCTTTCGAGCCAAGGAGCGGCTCGAGCTCGTTCACGGGGACTTGTGTGGCCCGGTGACACCGGCTACACCAGGAGGACGACGCTACTTCCTGCTGCTCGTCGACGACCTCTCCCGCTACATGTGGGTGGTGGTCCTTGGCAGCAAGGGAGAGGCTGCGAACGCCATCAGGCGTGCGCAGGCCACTGCGGAGGCGGAGTGCGGCCGCAAGCTGCGCGTGCTGCGCACCGACAACGGCGGCGAATTCACGGCGGCTGAATTCGCGTCGTATTGCGCGGATGAGGGTGTTCAGCGCCACTACTCCGCGCCCTACAGCCCGCAACAGAACGGCGTCGTCGAGCGGCGCAACCAGACGGTTGTGGGGATGACTCGGGCCCTCCTCAAGCAGAGGGGAATGCCGGCTGTCTTTTGGGGAGAGGCGGTGGTGACCGCCGTCTACATCCTCAACCGTTCGCCCACCAAGGCCCTCCACGGCAGGACGCCGTACGAGGCTTGGTATGGGCGCAAGCCGGCGGTCTCTCATCTACGGGTATTCGGCTGCCTCGCGTTCGCCAAGGAGCTTGGCCAGATCGGCAAGCTTGACGACAGGAGCACCCCCGGGGTGTTCATTGGCTACGCGGAGGGCTCGAAGGCCTACCGCATTCTCGACCCAGAGACACAGCGTGTGCGCACGACGCGCGACGTTGTGTTCAACGAAGGGCGAGGATGGGCATGGGACAAGGCGGTGGACGATAGTTCGACCTCGACGAACGAGGACTTCATCGTCGACTACGTCTACTCCAAGGGAGCTGGGGGAGTAGGCAGCTCTTCTCCACCGAGCGTGTCTACCCCTGCCCCAGAGCGTCCACCTCCACCTCAGCTGGCGACCCCACGCACTCCAGCACCGACGGCCACCCCTCCGGCCACGTCCACTCCGTCACCAGCTTGTGTCGAGCACGACCCAGTGGAGTTTGTCACTCCGCTCTCCCACGACGAGGAGCGCCTCGACAGGTGCTACGACGGCGAGCAGTTGTGGTATCGCAAGATGGAGAACATTCTCGGCGACCAGCCGGTGCCGGGACTGGCCCCTCACGATCTGGATGATCAAGATTCGGAGGCGCAGTTGCACCTTGCGTGCGACGACGGCGAGCCTCGGTCTTTCGCGGAGGCCGAGAAACACGCGGCATGGCGTGCCGCGATGCAGTCGGAGATGGATGCGGTTGAGACGAACCGCACTTGGGAGCTTGCTGACCTCCCTCGCGGTCACCGTGCGATCACCCTTAAGTGGGTGTTCAAGCTGAAGAGGGATGAAGCCGGCGCCATCGTCAAGCACAAGGCTCGCTTGGTGGCACGCGGCTTCGTGCAGCAGGAGGGGATCGACTTCGACGATGCCTTTGCCCCCGTGGCACGGATGGAATCCGTGCGACTCCTTCTTGCGCTGGCTGCTCAAGAAGGCTGGCGTGTCCAGCACATGGACGTCAAGTCGGCATTCCTCAACGGCGACTTGAAGGAGGAGGTCTATGTACACCAGCCGCCAGGGTTTGCGCTCCCTGGCAAGGAGGGCAAGGTGTTGCGCTTGCGCAAGGCCCTCTATGGCTTGCGGCAGGCACCACGGGCGTGGAATGCCAAGTTGGATTCCACGCTCAAGAGGATGGGCTTCGGGCAGTGCCCACACGAGGCGGCCATCTACCGGCGGGGCAATGGAGGAAACACCCTACTGGTGGGTGTCTACGTCGACGACTTGGTGATCACCGGCACCAAGGAGGCGGAGGTGGCAGCGTTCAAGGAAGAGATGAAAGCCACTTTCCAGATGAGTGACCTGGGATCCCTCTCCTTCTACCTAGGAATTGAGGTGCACCAGGCTGACTCCGGGATCACACTTCGACAGACCGCCTACGCCAGGCGAATTGTTGAGCTAGCTGGGCTCACAAACTGCAACCCAGCCCTCACTCCGATGGAGGAGAGGCTGAAGCTGAGCCGCGACAGCACGGCGGAGGAGGTGGACGCTACACAGTACCGGCGTCTTGTGGGGAGCCTTCGCTACCTCGCCCACACACGGCCGGACTTGGCATTCTCCGTCGGCTACGTTAGTCGGTTCCTGCAGCGACCGACGACGGAGCACCAGCAGGCTGTGAAGAGGATCATCCGCTACGTTGCGGGGACTCTTGATCACGGCCTCCACTACTTGAGGTGTCCTGGAGAGGCACACCTTGTCGGGTACAGCGACAGCGACCACGCCGGCGACATCGACACCAGCAAAAGCACGAGCGGGATCCTCTTCTTCTTCGGCAAGTGCCTCGTTAGCTGGCAGTCGGTCAAGCAGCAGGTGGTGGCCATGTCCAGCTGCGAGGCCGAGTACATAGCGGCCTCCACCGCTTCGACTCAGGCGCTCTGGCTTGTTCGACTGCTTGGTGATCTACTCGGTAGAGACACTGGAGCGGTGGAGCTCAGGGTGGACAACGTGTCTGCTCTGGCCCTGGCAAAGAACCCCGTTTTTCATGAACGGAGCAAGCACATCCGGGTGAGGTACCACTTCATCCGAGGCTGCTTGGAGGAAGGTAGCATCAAGGCGATCTACATCAACACCAAGGACCAGCTTGCGGATCTGCTCACCAAGCCCCTTGGGAGGCTCAAGTTCATTGAACTTTGCTCCAGGATCGGGATGGTCCAACCCTCCCAGAAGACGACGTACAAGACTTAGGGGGAGAATGATGGAATAAGTCTTGTAGTCCTTTGGTCTTTGGTCCCCTAGTTCCTTGTACCCTTGTCCTTAGTTTGTTGTACCTTAGTCCTTTGGTCTTTGGTCCTTGTTGTACTCATCTTAGACTAGAGGACAGCATCTTGACTGCTTTTAGGACAGCAGTTAGGACAGCAGCATCTTGACTGCTTTTAGGACGGTTGTTAGCATCTTTAGGACAGCACCTTGCATGGCATCTTGGACTAGCAAGAAGGCATATGCTTGGCTGGTTGGCTGCCCTTGGGCTGCTATAAATATGTAGCCTCAACCCCTTGGGTTGGCATGGCATTGTGTGAGGAATAGACAAGAAAAATTGCCCCAACTCTCTAGTGTCATCCTCTCTTCAATGAGAGTAAAAATCCAGCTACTAACATGGTCTTGCGAGCGCGGTCGCTGCCGATGCGTGCCGCGGCGATGGCATCCCAAGCCTCCTTAGCAGTCCGCTTCTTCGAAAGCGGGAACTGCATCTCGGGTGGGACTGCAGCAATGAGGGCATCCAGCGCCCATCGATCCTCGTAGTAGTCGATGTCGCCGTACTAAACTGGTTCCCACATGTGTCGCGCCTGGAGCCGCACCCTCATCACCGCGGCCAACTCGACGCAGTTGGTCTTGGTGAGGGTAGGCCACCCACCGCCGAGACCGACTTCCCTGACAATGGCCTGGACCACGTGGTGTCCATGGTAACTGTCCGGGGAGGGAGAATCGCGCCGTCTGTAATGGCTGCGTTCTCTGTCATCCCAGTCGCCGCCGCCGGGAGCGTCACCGGCGCGTCCGCGCCCGTCTGGGCTGCGGCTGTCGCGCCCATAGGGGCGCGCGGCTGCTCGCTGCACCTCCCGTGCTCGCGCTGCCTCCCTCGACGGCCTGAGCTCATCGTCCACACTGCCGTCGACAGAGGCGCTGGAGCTACTGCCGCGCAGAGCCTCCAGCTCCGCTGCCGCCGCCGCTACTTCCACTTCCGCCCTCGCTGCTGCCAGTTCCGTCGCCGCCAACTTTGCAGCTAGTGCCGCCGTCGCCACAGTCTCTGTCGCTGCTCGCTCGCGCTCCACTGCCGCGGCGACCTCCGTCTGCCGCGCGCTCGAGGCGACCGAACGTTGAGACTCTCCGTCGGACATCGCGCACTAGTGGGGAGTTGGTGTGTGGGGAAGAGGGATGAGCTGGGGCAGCTGGTGTTCCTGCTACCGGTTGCTGACAGAGAGAGGCGCAGGAAGGAGATGAGCAAGAGATGTTTAGGCTACAGGATAGAACGACTCTGATACCAAGTGTTAGTAGCTGAATTTTTACTCTAAAGGAAGAGAGGATGACACTAGAGAGTTGGGTCAATTTTCTTGTCTATTCCTCACACAATGTCATACCAACCCAAGGGGTTGATGCTAAATATTTATAGCAGCCAAGGGCAGCCAACCAGCCAAGCATATGCCTTCTTGCTAGTCCAAGATGCCAAGATGCTAAAGCTGTCCTAAGCTGTCTCAAACTGTCCTAGATGTTGTCCTCTACTTAGGACCACAAAGACCAAATGACTAGAGTACAACAAAGACCAAAGACCAAGGACTAAGGTACAACAAACTAAGGACAAGGGTCAAGGGACTAGGGGACCAAAGACCAAAGGACCAAGGACTAAAGGACTACAAGACTTATTCCATTAGGGGTGCGTTGTGTTCCTCGGCGACAACCTAGTCTCCTGGTCCTCAAAGCGTCAGCCACCGTCTCAAGATCTAATGCAGAGGCAGAGTATCGCGTCGTTGCCAATGGCGTTGTCGAGGCATGCTGGCTCCGCCCGCTATTACAGGAGCTCCACAACCCCCTCACCAGCAGCACCTTGGTCTGCTGCGACAACGTCAGCGTCGTCTACCTCTCCTCCAACCCGGTTCAGCATAAGCGGACCAAACGTGTGGAGATAGATCTACACTTCGTCCACGACCGGGTGGCCATTGGGGAAGTACACATCCTTCATGTGCCAACGACGTCTCAGTTCGCCGACATCTTCACCAAAGGCCTACCATCTTCCATCTTCAACGACTTTAGATCCAGTATCAACATTCGCGGTGGCTAAAGTTGGGACTGCGCGAGGGGGGGTTAGAATATTATGTCATTATAGAGCATTATTGTTGTAATTAGAGGCCTCATTGATCCTGTGCTCAAGGGCCATTAGTGCTGTCATTAGAGGCTCATTGATTTTGTGATCAAGGGCCATTAGTGCTGTCATTAGAGGAGGCGCATTGGGTGTGCAAGGTTGATGTCCTATATATATGTGCTCCCTCCTCTACCATTTAAATCATTCCACTCTTGATGGCAAAAAACTTACTATCAGGATTGTACTATTCATCAAGTCCTGCCAGGATGTATAAGACGAGTTTTTCATCATCAAGAGTCTGATTTGCAGATGCCATCTCATCTGCAAGATATTTAATCTTGGTAATATATTCAACCATTGTCATATTACCTTTTCTTGTAGTAGCTAGGGCAATCTGTGCGTTCACAGTTCAAGCTCTTGACTGTGACGTGTAGGTTTCTTGTAGTTCTGACCACACCTCATGTGGTGTTTCATAGCTGGCAATCCATAACTTCTTGAGTCATGGATGTCATGAGGAAGCCAAGGACCTGTTGCTGGGTTGATGTCGTCGATCGTCTTGCCATCCTGTTTGACGAAGATCTTCTCGTCGGGCCCTACAACTGTGCCATATAGGTAGCCTTATAGCTGCGCACCTTTAAGGATGGGCAGAACTTGCGCTTTCCAGAGTTCAAAGTTGGTTTTCTTGAGTTTTACATCAACACTTTGCCCTAGGAGTGGCGTTGGTACCGTAGAGCTGGAAAATGAGATCTTGTCAATGGTGAGATTGTTGTTGTTAGTAGCTGGATTTTTACTCTCATTGAAGAGAGGATGACACTAGAGAGTTGGGGCAATTTTCTTGTCTATTCCTCACACAATGCCATGCCAACCCAAGGGGTTGAGGCTACATATTTATAGCAGCCCAAGGGCAGCCAACCAGCCAAGCATATGCCTTCTTGCTAGTCCAAGATGCCATGCAAGGTGCTGTCCTAAAGATGCTAACAACCGTCCTAAAAGCAGTCAAGATGCTGCTGTCCTAACTGCTGTCCTAAAAGCAGTCAAGATGCTGTCCTCTAGTCTAAGATGAGTACAACAAGGACCAAAGACCAAAAGACTAAGGTACAACAAACTAAGGACAAGGGTACAAGGGACTAGGGGACCAAAGACCAAAGGACTACAAGACTTATTCCATCATTCTCCCCCTAAGTCTTGTACGTCGTCTTCTGGGAGGGTTGGACCATCCCGATCCTGGAGCAAAGTTCAATGAACTTGAGCCTCCCAAGGGGCTTGGTGAGCAGATCCGCAAGCTGGTCCTTGGTGTTGATGTAGATCGCCTTGATGCTACCTTCCTCCAAGCAGCCTCGGATGAAGTGGTACCTCACCCGGATGTGCTTGCTCCGTTCATGAAAAACGGGGTTCTTTGCCAGGGCCAGAGCAGACACGTTGTCCACCCTGAGCTCCACCGCTCCAGTGTCTCTGCCGAGTAGATCACCAAGCAATCGAACAAGCCAGAGCGCCTGAGTCGAAGCGGTGGAGGCCGCTATGTACTTGTAAGGATCGAAACGCCCAAGAGGGGGGTGAATTGGGCTTTCTTTCAAATTTTAAGACAATTAAACACTTACAACTTAAAGCCCAATTCCCTATGCAATTAAACTATGCAATCAATGTAAATTAAAGTTGCGGAATGAAGATCGCATAAGAGTAAAAGGGAGAGGGATGCAAACGCTCAAAGGGACACGGAGTTTATCCCGTGGTTCGGTAAGATCACAAGGATCTTCCTACGTCCACGTTGTGGCACCCACCGAAGGGTTTTGCCACTCCCAAGTCACCGAGACTAGGGGTTTCTTCACTATTCTTCTCCGTTTGCCAACCTTGGCAAGGTGGAGCTCAAGCCTTGTACACTTTTGGGATCCTCCGGGCTTCCACAATCCTCTTGGCAAGCTCCGGAAGTTGCACACACCAAGGGTCACTCCCTTTGGGCTCTCACTACACTAGAGACTCCAATCACCAAGAATGGAGGCACCCAAGCACTATCTCTAGCTAGTTCTAACCTATCTCTTGGTGTACAAATGATGAACAAATGATGTGAAAGTGGTTGCTCTATTGCTTGAATGCTCTAGGATGTGTAGAGTATGTCTGGGCTTCAAGTCTTGTCGATTTGACAGGTTGAAGGGGTATAAATAGCCAGCCTCCACGAGATAGCCGTTGGAAAAGTAGGCTGACATCACTTCTCTGCGAACACCGGATGATCCGATGTCTCCCCTTCAGTTATCATCGGTCAAAGCCAAATTAGCTGATGTCACTGTGTCAGATATGACCGTTGTTAGACCGATGTTGATCTGTCTTCTCATCGGATGATCCGGTGGCTCTTCCTCCAGAATTTTGCTTGATCTTGAGGCTCACTGGAGTGATCGACCGATGTATGTCTTCTGCACATCGGATGATCCGGTGCTTCACTCGGTCCAATGGTATTGCAATCTGTGATGATGGACCAATGTCACTGAGCCACTCACATCGGATGATCCGGTGAGTGCATTTGTCTGAGGTCTTCTTCTTCAATTGAACCAACTTGACCGATGTAGTCAACTCATAGAACGTCGGTTGATCCGGTGTGTTCAACTTGTTGACTTCGAGTTGTTTTGAGTTGTTCTTTTGGAATTTTGAACTTGTGACCTCTTTGACACTTGTTGGAAATGTTGTTTTGATTGTCTTCAAGCATTGAGTGATGTCAAATTAGAGCTTTCACTTCTTGTCTTCATATGATTTGATTTGATCTCATTCGTTGATTTTATATGGGTCTCCAATGTAATTTTGATTTCATTTGATTGAGTGTCATTGAGACCTTGCATTCACAAATTCATTAGTAATATCGAATGGTTGTCATTAATCACCGAAACCGTACCTCATGGGGCCTAGATGCTTTCAATCTCCCCCTTTTTGGTGATTGATGACAACACAATATTTTAAAGCGCAATGATAGTGAATTTGATGAAAATATTCAAGAATATATGCAATGAATACAGCATAGGACACATTAAGCTTGTAAAACGCATAAGAGATTTGTGGGCGAAAAACTCAATTGATTAAGAACATAAGCAAATGAGACAAGTGAAAGAGTGTTTAATTAAAATTACAAAAGAGTACTCAAGCATGAATACAAAGGGTAAGCACACACACACTCACACTTACTCACACACTCCCCCTGAGACTGCTACTACCACTCCCCCTGACTCTTCTACATCTTCTCCCCCTTTGGCATCAAGACACCAAAAAGGGATCAGAACGCCTACAGACCCTGAGAGCTGGGCGCGAGAACGAACTGGGCAGCGTCGCCGTCGTCGAAGCTGGAGTCGCCGGACGTAGGAGCTGCCGGGGCGGCGGGAGCTGGAGGGTCTGCTGCCGGTGCTGGAGGAGAGGAAACCGGGACTGGAGGAGCCGGTGGGGCTGGAGGAAGTGGAGCACTCACCACGGACGCCGGTGTCTGCTGGAACAAGATCGTCGCCGGCAGTGGTGAGTGAATCGGTGCGCTGGATGCCAGAAGTGGTGACATACGGATAGAAGGTATAGGAGTAGTAGGCACCTGAGCAACACCTGGAGCCAGTCCCAGTCCAGGCTGCTGTGGAGGAAGGGCGATCCCGGTCTGAGTGTAAAGGTTGGTGATCAACCCTAGGATCCCCATCATGGCCTGCTGGGTCTGCTGCTGCTGGTCGAGGGTACGACGGTGCATCTGATCGACCAGGTTGGTGAACCGGTCCGTATCCTCTCGCCTCTGACGGGCGATCTCCAGCTGGAGCTCCTGCTGCTGCCGCTGCAGCTGTGCCAGGTGAGCAGCCTGCTCCGCCCTGGCCTGCTCAGCTGCAAGCCTGTCCTGGCGCTGCTGCTCGATCATCTGCTGGAGAAGTGCCGACAGCTCTGACGGCTGTGACACCTGCGCCTCGGACACAGGAGGTGGTGTCGGTGGCGGAGCAGCTGAGCCTCCTGCCTCGGCGTCGTGCTGCCTCGGTGAAGGTGGAGGGGGAGGGAAGTACTCCTCGACACTGTCGTCTGTGTCGCTCTCGGACCAGACGTGCTGCAAGTCCTCCCCCTGAGCCTCGGCCTCAGCAAGTCTCTCGTCCTCCCGCTCTAGGTCGGACCAGTCTTCCTCTGACAGACGGGCCCGGACCTGGCGCTCAACTGGACGACCAAGGCGACGGTCTCCAGGAGCAGAGGCACGATAGTGACTGAAGCGAGTCACACTCTCGTCAGCTAGCCGGGCTTGTGCTGAATGTCCCTCAGGCACCACCATAGAGCAAATGAAACTGATCCAGTGCCCATAGACCATCTGCCTCATCATCCCAATCCCATCCGTGATCACGTCTTCCATCTCACAGAGGAGTATGTCCACAATATCAAAATCCATCCCGTTCATTATGTAGAACAGGAGGGTCTGCTGCAGACTCGTGAACCCCTCCAAGTAACCTGACCTCGGCAGGAGCGTGCGGCGCAAGGCGAGGTGCACAATGCGCGCAGCTGGGGTCAGGAGTGCTGGGACTCTCGGCTGATCTGGAGAGAACGTGGGGCCAAACAAGGAGCGGATCTCGTCCAGCTGAGGTGCTACCCCTCCAGTAAGTGGCCTCCTTGGTGGATCTGCCTGCCCATAGACTTTCTCGTGAATGCTGGTGTCGTGCAGGTCCAAGCCAAGAATATGCCCCAAGGTCTGCCTCGAGAGGTGGTAGTGCTGACCATTGAACATGAAGGCAATTGACCTCCTGCCCTCTGAGATGTACAGGGTCGCGTAAAAGACACGGACCCACTCTTCCACATAGGCACTTCTCTCATAATCCAGTAGCTCCACCAAGCCTCTGTATCTCTCAAAGAAAGGGCGGACCTCAGTCTCCGCTGCCACTGCAAGCTGCCTCCAGTCCAAGTGATTGTGCTGAAAGAGCTTGTGCCCCCGGCGCTTGTAGGTCTCATAGAGAGACGCCTGGGTGACAGTCCAGAAGCGACTGTCAACAAGAAGCTCTCGGGGCTGTGGGAACCACTCCTCAAGCAGTACACTCCATCTGAGCTTCCGGAGTTGCTTAGCCTTCATCTTCCGGTAGTCCACAAGACGGACTCCTTCACCGACCCGGACGGCAGTGTCCATCTCATGGATGTCCCTCTCAGCCTCCCTGTCCTCACGACGGTCGGCAGCCGTCGGTCTCGGACGAGGAGCAGCCTCGGTGTGACCTCCTCGAGTCCGGGCTGAGCGCCGGCGGACGAGAGGCTCGACTGGCTCCTCTTCGGCGTCGGAGTCGTCGACCACGGGAGGCGGCCTTGGACGGGCCTCGCGAATCCTCAACGAACCCCCACGGCCGCGCTCACGCTCCTCGGCGGCGCGAGCAGCCATCAAGGCCTTCTTCTCCTCCTTGGATAGCTTCTGCTTCTTCGCGGCGGGCTCCGCGATGGCCTTGCCCTTGTTCTTCCTGTCGCGACCCATCTAGACGACGGAGAGCTAGGGTTAGGCGACGATGAAGAAAGAACGACGAGAGAAGCAACGAGAGACGTCGCACGGCACGGGGCTCACCTTTGCGATGATGGAGCTCGGGAAAAACTAGCGACGGGAGGTGACCGGAGAAGACGGCGTTTGGTGGAGGTGCTTCGACGGAGGGAGGAGTGGTGGCGATGCTTGGATGCGGGTGGAGCACGGCGGTGGCGCTAGGCGGCGGCGCTGCGAGATGTGGCAGCCGGGGACGGTGGCGGCGGTGCCTGGGAAGGCGGCGGCGGCAGTGCTTTGAGCGGGGGGGACGGCGGCGGCGGCCGGCGGCGGCGCTGCAGGTGGCGGCGGTGCTAGGCGGCGGTTAGGGCGGCTGGGTGCGGCGGCGCAGTGGTCGGCGGGCGGCGGCGCAGGCGGCGGCGAGCGGGTGAGTGATCGATCGGGGAGAGGGAGAAACGGCGGCGGCGCACGAGTTTAAATAGTGGGTCCCAAACCCTAGCCGAAAACTCAACACCGGATGGACCGATGATAGGTGAAGTGAGCATCGGTCAATTGCCACAGAAAGGATATTCAAGAAATGCTGTTGACATCGGATTGACCGACGTTTAGGGTTTTTAACATCGGTCGAATATCACAGTACGGGTGTTCAACCGAGTGATGTTGACACCGGATGATCCGACGTTAGAGGGAGGTAGACATCGGTTGAATAGATCACAGCTCCAGAAGAGTGAACATCGGATGGACCGATGTTTTCCAGGATGAATGCGTCGGATCATTTGAGGTTCTGACAGAGTTTTGGCTTTGAAGATTAAACACCTATTGGTCCGATGAGGGATAGACACAGGCATCGGATAATCCGATGACAACAGAACGAAAACATCCCATATATGTCCTTTGACCGAACAAACAAACAAAGAGAAACACATGTCTTAGGACTTTTTGGGCAACCCCTTACCCCTCAAGAAGCTAATATGCCAATAGCTTGGCTAGACCTTAACGCAAATGGAACACCAAAAAGAGGAAAATATCCAAATAAAATGTAAGGCCCATGCTTTGTGAGGTAGAGTATGAAGACTTCTATCTCTTTGATGCATGATCCTCTAGGCATTAACGTGTCTGACATTTTGTTCTTTCCACCTTATATGAGTTGAGATATTGCATTTCAAACAAGTCTCCTTCTCATGAGGTGGGTTCCCCTTTGTGACAATCTATCGTATGCAATGCCAAACAAATTATAGTGCAAGAGATTAAATGAGTGCAAGTTTATATGACAGGGATCATGCAAGGCATAAAATAAATCTATCTTGCCAAGTTTGAACCTTCCAAAGGCTTCCTCAGGGAAAACTACTTCTAGCTTGCCCCTATCCTTTGGGAGTTAGACAAGACCTATATGATATGCATCCTTACATGAACATGGCAACTTACATGACGTTAGATGCATCTAGCACATTTAATTCACTTCTAAGTCTAGAAAAGGTTTTCTCATCAAGTGGTTTTGTGAAGATATCCGCCAATTGTTCTTCGGATCTAACACCTTGCAAAGAGATGTCTCCTTTAGCCTCATGATCACGCAAGAAGTGATGGCGAATATCAATGTGCTTAGTGCGGGAGTGTTGAACGGGGTTTCTAGCTATCTTAACCGCACTTTCATTGTCACAAAGGAGAGACACACAACCAATTTTAATTCCAAAGTCCAAAAGGGTTTGCTTCATATATAGAATTTGGGCACAACATGCACCGGCCGCTATATACTCCGCTTCCGCGGTGGACAAAGCCACGGAATTTTGCTTTTTGCTTGACCAAGATACTAGGGAACGCCCAAGTAAGTGGCACCCACCGGAGGTACTCTTGCGATCCACACGACATCCGGCAAAGTCCGAATCCGAGTATCCCAAGAGATGGAAACTAGCGTTCTTGGGGTACCACAAACCTACACTTGAGGTATGCTTGAGATACCGAAGTATCCTAAAGACCGCCTTCTTGTGCGATTCTTTAGGTGCCGCTTGAAAGCGAGCACACAAGCACACACTAAACATAATATCGGGCCTAGATGCGGTAAGATATAACAATGAGCCAATCATAGAACGGTAATGAGATTGATCAATAGGTTTACCGTCCATGTCCGCGTCGAGATGGCAATTTGTCGCCATTGGAGTGCTTCTTGAGCTACAATCTCCCATCTCAAATTTCTTCAAGAGGTCCTTTGTGTACTTCTCTTGATAGATGAAGGTCCCCTCTTGAAGTTGCTTGATTTGGAATCCAAGGAAGAAGTTGAGCTCTCCAATCATTGACATCTCGAATTCCCTAGACATCATTTTGCCCAACTCATGGCTAAGAGATTTGTTAGTTGAGCCAAAAATGATATCATCGACATAAATTTGACAAATGAATAAATCCCCGTCGATGTGCTTGGTGAAGAGTGTAGTGTCCACCCTCCCGATCTTGAATCCTTGCATGACTAGGAAATCCCTTAGTCGTTCATACCACGCCCTAGGTGCTTGCTTGAGCCCGTAGAGCGCCTTGTGTAACCTATACACATGGTTAGGATTCCTCGGATCTTCAAACCCGGGAGGTTGCTCAACATAAACAAGTTCGTTAATATAGCCATTGAGAAAAGCACTTTTAACATCCATTTGATAAAGCATTATATTGTGATGTGAAGCAAAAGCAAGGAGTATGCGAATAGCCTCTAACCGAGCGACCGGGGCGAATGTTTCTCCAAAGTCTAGTCCTTCAACTTGTGAAAAACCCTTGGCCACAAGTCTTGCCTTGTTGCGGACCACGACGCCATTCTCGTCTTGCTTGTTCCGGTATACCCACTTCGTACCGATGACGTTCTTGTCCTTGGGTCGCTCCTCCAACACCCAAACTTCATTGCGGGTGAAGTTGTTGAGTTCTTCTTGCATAGCCATCACCCAATTTGGATCTTGGAGTGCTTCCTCTATATGAGTGGGTTCTACACACGAAACAAAAGAGTAGTGCTCACAAAATGAGGCGACATGGCGGGAACGAGTACTTACGCCCCTTGAAGGACTTCCAATGATTTGGTCCATTGGATGCGCCTTGGAGATGCGTCCATGCCTCATAAGTGGTTGTGAGTCACTTGGCGGTGGTGAAGCTTGTTGTTCCTCTTGTGGTTGGACTTGATCATGGACTTCTTCTTGTCGTTGGTGTTGTGTGGCTTGTGAATCTTGCATTGGCAATGGATCATCTTTTTCTTCTTCTTCTTCATCAACTTGAGGCATCATGGAGGTGTTGATGTTGGAACTTGATGCTCCCCCTTGATCATGGCCCTCTTCAACTTCCGGCTTGATGTCTCCAATGGTCATGTTTTTCATGGCTTCTCGTAGAGGCTCATCATCTATTTCATCATGACCAAAACTCTCCTATTGGGAGCCATTAGTCTCATCAAACTCAACATCACAACTTTCTTCAACTAGACCGGAGGTTTGGTTGAATACTCGATATGCTTTTGAGTTTGATGCATAACCAAGAAAAATACCAACATCACATCTTCTTTCAAACTTACCGAGCCTTTTCTTGCGGTAGATGTAGCATTTGCACCCAAAGACTCTAAAGTAGGAGATGTTGGGCTTTCTCCCAATGAGGAGCTCATATGGGGTCTTTTGGAGTAGTCGGTGAAGATAGACCCTATTTGCGGCATGGCACGCCGTGTTGATTGCTTCGGCCCAAAACTTCTCCGACGTGCCATAGTCATCAAGCATTGCTCTTGCAAGGGTGATAAGAGTCTTGTTCTTCCTTTCAACGACACCGTTTTGTTGGGGGGTGTATGTGGCCGAAAACTCATGCTTCACGCCTTCATGATCACACCACTCCCCAATGTTGTAGTTCTTGAACTCGGTGCCGTTGTCACTCCGGACTTTGATGATGGGAAGTTGAAATTCCCTTTGAGCACGTTTGGCAAAGGTCTTGAAAACTTCCGGAGTTTCACCCTTGTCACCTAAAAACAAGGTCCAAGCATATCGAGAATAATCATCAACGATAACAAGACAATAGAAGTTACCACCAAGACTTTGATATGTGGATGGTCCGAAGAGGTCCATGTGGAGTAGTTCAAGCGGCTTGGAGGTTGACACCATTGTCTTCATTGGGTGGTGTGAAGCAACTTGCTTCCCGGCTTGACAAGCACTACAAAGCTTGTTCTTCTCAAACGTGACATCCTTCACGCCGGTCACCATCCCAAGCTTGAACGACTTCTTAAGCTTGCTCATCCCAATGTGAGCAATGCGTCGATGCCATAACCAACCCAAGCTTGTCTTAGTGAAAAGACAAGTGGTCAAGCTAGCATCCTTGTTGGAGAAGTCCACCAAGTAAAGATGTCCATGCCGAAATCCTTTGAAGATTAGTTCTTTGCTTGATCCACTAGTTACTACAACACCATTCTTGTCAAAGGTACACGTTAGTCCAAGATCACATAGTTGTGCAATAGAGAGTAAATTGAAACTAAGTGATTTAACATATAGTACATTAGAAATGGACAAATCATGTGAAATAGCAATTTTGACTAAACCAATTACCTTCCCCTTTGAGTTGTCACCAAAAGTGACTTGTTCATGATTATCGGGGTTCTCTATGGTGGTGAACATACCATCATTACCGGTCATATGTTGAGTGCACCCGCTATCGAGTACCCAATGTTTTCCTCCGGCTTTGTAGTTCACCTACACACATGAAGTTAGTTTTTGAGTTTAGGCACCCAAGCTAACTTAGGTCCTTGTATGTGTGATACAAGTGATTTTGGGACCCAAAGTTGCTTGGGGAGCTTCCCTTCATGCCCTTAATATCTTTGCCGATGAACCTTGCCTTCACCTTGCCACCTACTTTGCTTAAGAGATAGTGATAATCATGGAAAGTAGATTTGTAGTTGGGAGGCAATTTGGGAGAAGGACGGTTGGGAAGAGGACACTCCCTCGTGTGGTGTCCGGTGACCTCACAATGTTGGCAATAGGATCCGACTTCTTTGATGAAGCTCGTCCTAAGCTCCGGTGAGGGCACCTTCCCTTTGTTGAGCACCGGGAAGGATCCAAGTCCTCTCTTGTTGAAGCCTTTGGCTTGTTGGTAGAGGATTTCCTTGTGCTTGTCCTCTCCCTTGGAAAGTCTCACCACACTAGTGCGGAGACTTTCAATTTCGTCCATCAATTCCTTCTCCCTAAGGCTTGCTTTCAAAGGCAAAGACTTATCCAAAGTATTAGTGGCATGTGAAATAGTAGATACTTTGCCATCAAGGGTTTCCTTTTTCATGTTTTTCATTTTTAGTTCAATTGCCCCATAAGCAAGGTTAAGCATTTCATGTTTTTGAACCAAGTCATTGTGCTTTCCCAAGAGTGCTTGGTTTGCTAAGTCAAGCTCATGATGATCAAGCTTGATTTGAGCATTTTCCTTCTCGATTTGCTTGACATGTGTTTTGAGCGTGTCATGCTCTTTAAGTATGGTTACATACTTGTCATGCAAATCGAGCTTCGCACTCTCAAGTTTAGCACAAGCTTGTTCAAGTGCTTTAACCTTGCTCTTTTCCCTTTTTATGATGACATGGTATTTATTAATCATAGATGCTAGTTCATCGGGGGAGAGCTCATCATCATCGCTAGAATCGTCACATACCTTAGAGTTACCTTTAGCCATGAGGCACATAGGAGGTGGACGAAGAGGTGAGTTGTCTTTGTCGACGACGGCAAGGCCCGCCAAGTTTTCTTCATCTTCACTCTCTTCATCGCTTGACTCTTCATCCGTGATCCACTCATTTGCCTCGCACATGAAGACCTTTTGAGGCCCTCTTCTCTTCTTTGGAAAGAGCTTGGTTTTCTTGCCCTTGTCAAATTTCTTCTTTCCAAGTGCGCGCTTGGGTTTGACCTCTTCTTCATCTTCATCACTTTCTTCTAGCTTTCTATACTTTCCTTTGTGGTTGTCCTTCCTCTTGTCGGGTCTTGGACAATCATATGATATGTGGCCTTGATCACCACAATTGTAGCATGTTTTGTTTTCATCTTTTCTTGGGAGGAAGGCTTTCTTCTTTGGATCAAAGGAGTATCCCTTCTTTGCGATTTTGGAGTTTAGACGTGAGAATTTTCTCATCATCAACGCAAGCTCATCATCGTCATCTTCGCTTGTTGCTTGCTCTTCTTCGCTTGAGCTAGGCTCAACCACTTTCTTTTTCTTGGGAGTTGTCTTCTTGGTTGAAGCCTTGAGAGCAATAGTTTTTGACGATGACTCCTCCATCATTCCAAGTACGCTCATCTCATGAGCATGAATTTCTCCAATGAGCTCCGAGACTTCAATGTTGTCAAGTGATTCCTTTTGGAGCATTGAGTTGATAATGTTGTACTTGGGCTTAGGTAGAAGCATGAGGATCTTGCGGTTGATAAGTCCCTTACCAAGAGAAGCAATGTCAAGTGCGTTAATCTCCTCAATGAGCACATTTAAGCGAGAAAACATTTGGTTAACATTCTCATGAGGAAGCATTTTGAATTCATCATACTTGGATTTTAGCAAGTGATATTTGAGTTCTTTAACACGAGAGGAGCCCTCATGAATTTCAATTAAGCATGCCCAAATTTCACAAGCCTTTTCTTTACTAGCTATTCTTGCAAATACATCTTGACTAATGCATTCATAGATGGCATTTCTAGCCTTAGCATCCCATTTTAGTTGATCCCCAACATAATTAAGATCTCCAAATCCCGCATGGGTCGCTTCCCACACTTCGGGAGCAATGGCCTCTAGGTAGGCACGCATGCGTGCTTTCCAATAGGCAAAGTTCTTGCCCTCGAAGATAGGAACCGAACCCCCATTCTTGGCCATTTAAGCTCTCTAGCGGTGAAGCTAGAATGATCCAATGAGCAACAAGGCTCTGATACCAATTGTAAGGATCGAAACGCCCAAGAGGGGGGTGAATTGGGCTTTCTTTCAAATTTTAAGACAATTAAACACTTACAACTTAAAGCCCAATTCCCTATGCAATTAAACTATGCAATCAATGTAAATTAAAGTTGCGGAATGAAGATCGCATAAGAGTAAAAGGGAGAGGGATGCAAACGCTCAAAAGGACACGGAGTTTATCCCGTGGTTCGGTAAGATCACAAGGATCTTCCTACGTCCACGTTGTGGCACCCACCGAAGGGTTTTGCCACTCCCAAGTCACCGAGACTAGGGGCTTCTTCACTATTCTTCTCCGTTTGCCAACCTTGGCAAGGTGGAGCTCAAGCCTTGTACACTTTTGGGATCCTCCGGGCTTCCACAATCCTCTTGGCAAGCTCCGGAAGTTGCACACACCAAGGGTCACTCCCTTTGGGCTCTCACTACACTAGAGACTCCAATCACCAAGAATGGAGGCACCCAAGCACTATCTCTAGCTAGTTCTAGCCTATCTCTTGGTGTACAAATGATGAACAAATGATGTGAAAGTGGTTGCTCTATTGCTTGAATGCTCTAGGATGTGTAGAGTATGTCTGGGCTTCAAGTCTTGTCGATTTGACAGGTTGAAGGGGTATAAATAGCCAGCCTCCACGAGATAGCCGTTGGAAAAGTAGGCTGACATCACTTCTCTGCGAACACCGGATGATCCGATGTCTCCCCTTCAGTTATCATCGGTCAAAGCCAAATTAGCTGATGTCACTGTGTCAGATATGACCGTTGTTAGACCGATGTTGATCTGTCTTCTCATCGGATGATCCGGTGGCTCTTCCTCCAGAATTTTGCTTGATCTTGAGGCTCACTGGAGTGATCGACCGATGTATGTCTTCTGCACATCGGATGATCCGGTGCTTCACTCGGTCCAATGGTATTGCAATCTGTGATGATGGACCGATGTCACTGAGCCACTCACATCGGATGATCCGGTGAGTGCATTTGTCTGAGGTCTTCTTCTTCAATTGAACCAACTTGACCGATGTAGTCAACTCATAGAACGTCGGTTGATCCGGTGTGTTCAACTTGTTGACTTCGAGTTGTTTTGAGTTGTTCTTTTGGAATTTTGAACTTGTGACCTCTTTGACACTTGTTGGAAATGTTGTTTTGGTTGTCTTCAAGCATTGAGTGATGTCAAATTAGAGCTTTCACTTCTTGTCTTCATATGATTTGATTTGATCTCATTCGTTGATTTTATATGGGTCTCCAATGTAATTTTGATTTCATTTGATTGAGTGTCATTGAGACCTTGCATTCACAAATTCATTAGTAATATCGAATGGTTGTCATTAATCACCGAAACCGTACCTCATGGGGCCTAGATGCTTTCAGTACTCGGCCTCGCAGCTGGACATGGCCACCACCTGCTGCTTGACCGACTGCCAGCTAACGAGGCACTTGCCGAAGAAGAAGAGGATCCCGCTCGTGCTTTTGCTGGTGCCGATGTCGCCGGCGTGGTCGCTGTCGCTGTACCCGACAAGGTGTGCCTCTCCAGGACACCTCGAGTAGTGAAGGCCGTGATCAAGAGTCCCCGCAACGTAGCGGATGATCCTCTTCACAGCCTGCTGGTGCTCCGTCGTCGATCGCTGCAGGAACCGACTAACGTAGCCGACGGAGAATGCCAAGTCTGGCCGTGTGTGGGCGAGGTAGCGAAGGCTCCCCACAAGACGCCGGTACTGTGTAGCGTCCACCTCCTCCGCCGTGCTGTCGCGGCTCAGCTTCAGCCTCTCCTCCATCGGAGTGAGGGCTGGGTTGCAGTTTGTGAGCCCAGCTAGCTCAACAATGCGCCTGGCGTAGGCGGTCTGTCGAAGTGTGATCCCGGAGTCGGCCTGGTGCACCTCAATTCCTAGGTAGAAGGAGAGGGATCCCAGGTCACTCATCTGGAAAGTGGCTTTCATCTCTTCCTTGAACGCTGCCACCTCCGCCTCCTTGGTGCCGGTGATCACCAAGTCGTCGACGTAGACACCCACCAGTAGGGTGTTTCCTCCATTGCCCCGCCGGTAGATGGCCGCCTCGTGTGGGCACTGCCCGAAGCCCATCCTCTTGAGCGTGGAATCCAACTTGGCATTCCACGCCCGTGGTGCCTGCCGCAAGCCATAGAGGGCCTTGCGCAAGCGCAACACCTTGCCCTCCTTGCCAGGGAGCGCAAACCCTGGCGGCTGGTGTACATAGACCTCCTCCTTCAAGTCGCCGTTGAGGAACGCCAACTTGACGTCCATGTGCTGGACACGCCAGCCTTCTTGAGCAGCCAGCGCAAGAAGGAGTCGCACGGATTCCATCCGTGCCACGGGGGCAAAGGCATCGTCGAAGTCGATCCCCTCCTGCTGCACGAAGCCGCGTGCCACCAAGCGAGCCTTGTGCTTGACGATGGCGCCGGCTTCATCCCTCTTCAGCTTGAACACCCACTTAAGGGTGATCGCACGGTGACCGCGAGGGAGGTCAGCAAGCTCCCAAGTGCGGTTCGTCTCAACCGCATCCATCTCCGACTGCATCGCGGCACGCCATGCCGCGTGTTTCTCGGCCTCCGCGAAAGACCGAGGCTCGCCGTCGTCGCACGCAAGGTGCAACTGCGCCTCCGAATCTTGATCATCCAGATCGTGAGGGGCCAGTCCCGGCACCGGCTGGTCGCCGAGAATGTTCTCCATCTTGCGGTACCACAGCTGCTCGCCGTCGTAGCACCTGTCGAGGCGCTCCTCGTCATGGGAGAGCGGAGTGACAAACTCCGCTGGGTCGTGCTCGACACAAGCTGGTGACGGAGTGGACGTGGCCGGAGGGGTGGCCGTCGGTGCTGGAGTGCGTGGGGTCGCCGGCTGAGGTGGAGGTGGACGCTCTGGGGCAGGGGTAGACACGCTCGGTGGAGAAGAGTTGCCTACTCCCCCAGCTCCCTTGGAGTAGACGTAGTCGACGATGAAGTCGTCGTTCGTCGAGGTCGAACTATCGTCCACCGCCTTGTCCCATGCCCATCCTCGCCCTTCGTTGAACACAACGTCGCGCGTCGTGCGCACACGCTGTGTCTCTGGGTCGAGAATGCGGTAGGCCTTCGAGCCCTCCGCGTAGCCAATGAACACCCCGGGGGTGCTCCTGTCGTCAAGCTTGCCGATCTGGCCAAGCTCCTTGGCGAACGCGAGGCAGCCGAATACCCGTAGATGAGAGACCGCCGGCTTGCGCCCATACCAAGCCTCGTACGGCGTCCTGCCGTGGAGGGCCTTGGTGGGCGAACGGTTGAGGATGTAGACGGCGGTCACCACCGCCTCTCCCCAAAAGACAGCCGGCATTCCCCTCTGCTTGAGGAGGGCCCGAGTCATCCCCACAACCGTCTGGTTGCGCCGCTCGACGACGCCGTTCTGCTGCGGGCTGTAGGGCGCGGAGTAGTGGCGCTGAACACCCTCATCCGCGCAATACGACGCGAATTCAGCCGCCGTGAATTCACCGCCGTTGTCGGTGCGCAGCACGCGCAGCTTGCGGCCGCACTCCGCCTCCGCAGTGGCCTGCGCACGCCTGATGGCATTCGCAGCCTCTCCCTTGCTGCCAAGGACCACCACCCACATGTAGCGGGAGAGGTCGTCGACGAGCAGCAGGAAGTAGCGTCGTCCTCCTGGTGTAGCCGGTGTCACCGGGCCACACAAGTCCCCGTGAACGAGCTCGAGCCGCTCCTTGGCTCGAAAGCTCGACTGCTGGGGAAAAGGAAGCCGCCTCTGCTTCGTCACCACGCAGACGTCGCAGAGCTGCTCCACGTGGTCAAGGCATGGCATGCCTCGCACCATCTCCTTGGCACTGAGCTGCTTCAGGGCCTCGAAGTGAAGGTGCCCAAAGCGCTCGTGCCACTGCCATGCCTCGTCCTCCCGACGAGTGGCAAGACAGACAGGCTGTGCTACCTGCACGTGAAGGACATAGAGTCGATTGGTGCCTCTAGTTACCTTGGCAAGAAGGCGACAATGGCGATCCCAAATCCTCATGACTCCGTCCTTGATCTCCACGCGCGAACCACTCTCATCCAGCTGTCCCAAGCTGATGATGGAGTTTCGCAACGCGGGGATGTAGTAGACTCCGACGAGCAGCTTGTGCTCACCGGACTTAGCGCTGAGGAGGACGGAGCCAACACCCTTGATCTCCACGCCGGAGGCGTCACCAAACTTGACGGAGCCTCGGACATTGGGATCAAGCTCGGCGAAGAACTCCCGTCGACCGGTCATGTGATGGGTGGCGCCGGTGTCGAGGCACCACCCGTCAGTCTTGTCGTTGCTGGAGCCGTCGCCGAGGAGAGCGTGTGCTCTCGGCTCATCAAGATGAAATAGAGCCGCTGCGGTCGATGCCGCTAGAGGTGGCTTGATGCTTCCATGTGCCATGAGCAAAGCTGGCTCCTCCTCCACCTGGGCGACGTGGGCCTCCTCCTCCACTTGTGCGACGTGGGCCTGACCACGTCGTGGCTGTCGACACTCCCTGGCCCAATGACCAAGCTTGCCACAGTTGTGGCAGGTGTCCTCTCGTGCCGGCTTGTGGTTGCCGGCAGCACCGCCCTGGGCGCCTCCGCGGGCACGTCCCTGCGCCCCGGCCTGGGCGCCTCCGCGCCCCTTGCGCGGCTTGCCGCGCTTGCGGCCGCCTGTCGAGGAAGAGGACTCCCCCTTCTTCCGGTCACCCTGGCCAGCCTCCCACTGCTCGCGAGTGAGATGAAGCTTCCCGCCAATGGTGATAGGCCCCGAGAGAGGTTGTGGTTCGTCGCTGTCGACGACCTTGAGGCGACCTATCGCCTCTTCGATCGACATCGTGGAGAGGTCCAGCAGAGACTCGATCGAGCGAGCGATCTGCTTGTACTTCTCGGGGATGCAACGGAAGAGCTTCTCGACAGCTCTCTCCTCGTCGTAGGTGTCGTCGCCGAACTGCTCCAACTTCTGCAACAAAGTGTTGAGACGGAGAGCAAAGTCATCGACGTCCTCACCTGGCTTAAAGGCCAGGTTCTCCCACTCCTTGCGAAGCGCCTGCAGTGTGGTCTTGCGGGCGCGGTCGCTGCCGATGCGTGCCGCAGCGATGGCGTCCCAAGCCTCCTTAGCAGTCCGCTTCTTGGAAAGCGAGAACTGCATCTCGGGCGGGACTGCAGCAATGAGGGCATCCAGCGCCCGTCGATCCTCGTAGTAGTCGACGTCGCCGTACCGAACTGCTTCCCACATGTGTCGCACCTGGAGCCGCACCCTCATCACCGCAGCCCACTCCACGTAGTTGGTCTTGGTGAGGGTAGGCCACCCACCGTCGGGACCGACATCCCTGACAATGGCCTGGACCCCATGGTGTCCATGGTACCGATCTGGGGAGGGAGAACCGCGCTGCCTGTAACGGCCGCGTTCTCCGTCGACTGTGCTGCCGCCGCCGGGAGCGCCACCGGCACGTCCGCGCCGGCCTGGGCTGCGGCTATCGCGCCCATGGGGACGCGCGGCTACTCGATGCATCTCCTGTGCTCGCGCCACTTCCCTTGCCAACTTGAGCTCATCGTCGACGCCGTCGACAGAGCCGCTGGAGCTACTGCCGCGCAGAGCCTCCAGCTCTGCTGCCGCTGCACGCGCTACAGCCGCCGCCGCCGCTGCTTCCACTTCCGCCCTCGCTGCTGCCAGTTCCGCCGCCGCCAACTTTGCCGCTAGTGCCGCCGTCGCCGCAGCCTCTGCCGCCGCTCGCTCGCGCTCCTCCGCCGCGGCGACCTCCGTCTGCCGCGCGCTCGAGGCGACCGAACGCTGAGACTGTCCGTCGGACATCGCGCACTAGTGGGGAGCTGGTGTGTGGGGAAGAGGGATGAGCTGAGGCAGCCGGTGTTCCTGCTACCGGTTGCGGACAGGGAGAGGCGCGGGAGGGAGATGAGCAAGAGATGTTTAGGCTACAGGACAGAACGGCTCTGATACCAAGTGTTAGTAGCTGGATTTTTACTCTCATTGAAGAGAGGATGACACTAGAGAGTTGGGGCAATTTTCTTGTCTATTCCTCACACAATGCCATGCCAACCCAAGGGGTTGAGGCTACATATTTATAGCAGCCCAAGGGCAGCCAACCAGCCAAGCATATGCCTTCTTGCTAGTCCAAGATGCCATGCAAGGTGTTGTCCTAAAGATGCTAACAACCGTCCTAAAAGCAGTCAAGATGCTGCTGTCCTAACTGCTGTCCTAAAAGCAGTCAAGATGCTGTCCTCTAGTCTAAGATGAGTACAACAAGGACCAAAGACCAAAGGACTAAGGTACAACAAACTAAGGACAAGGGTACAAGGGACTAGGGGACCAAAGACCAAAGGACTACAAGACTTATTCCATCAGTTGTCAACTTGATCTTGGTTAGGACACCGGTCAATTGTGTGGGAAGCGTTGAACCCTTTGTCTCGGGCCACAAGTTTATCATATAAGGATTAAACAATCTGATCTTTACTATTTAAGGTAGGTTTGGATTACGAAAAATATCCAGATCCTACTCCAAAACTATCTCAGCTAATTCGGGTATATCTGATATGGATGTTATATTTCCTATTCTAGAGATACTAGATAATATATTTCCTACTATAGAGATACTAGAAGGTCGTCGAGGAGGGCAGTGTGGACGAGCAGGTGGACATGACAATGTTGGACATCCTGGTCAACGCCTCACCGACAAATATGGTGACCATGATCGGTATGAAGAGCTAGACAAAGGAGGCTAGGTCATTCGGGTCGGCGCCGACCGTGTGAGGAAGTCGACGATCCAACAGCTAAGCTGAGAGTTCAACCTCGCTGCCATAAAGGATGGTGAGAGCGTGGAGGATGTCGTAGAGGAGTCAAAGGCGATGGAGCAGCCTTAATCATTTTCACAAATCTTGAAGTAGATGGTGGTGGCCATTCAGACCATCCTAGATGTTTCTTCGCTTACACTCACGGAGGTGGCCGGACACCTGAGGGCAGCAGAGAGTGCATCCGACAAGTCACTGACTGAGGGACACCAAGACAACGAGTTGATGCTCACACGGGGGAATGGGAAGCATAGCTGAAAGAGGTGGGATGGCGCAAAGCCCGCTGGTTCCTCAGGTGCCTTTGAAGCAGCTTGTAGGAGATGACGAGCACATGAGGACAGGTTTGGGTAGGGAGCTCATTCGGGACCGGTGTCAGAAGTGCGGGAAGCGAGGTCATTGGATTAGGGAGTGTTACTCCAAGCCCAACTAGGTGGAGGCACACACGACACTGGCTGAAGGCACCTTGTTGTTAGCAAGGGTGTCTTTTGAAAAGATGTGCCCGACAGAGGACCGGATCCAGCTGCTACTATGGGGTTTTGCGACAATAGAATTTGTAGGTTGGATTGAGAGGGGGGTGGCGACGGGGCAGCTCCCCACAGGCAGGAACAGAGGCTAGCGGCGTGGTGATCAGCTTATGCAATAGAGTATCCCTGAGAATAGAGTATTCGACGTGCTCGACAGAGGACCAGATGCAGCCGCTACTACGGGGTTTCACGACAATAGAATTTGTAGGTAGGATAGAGAGGGGGTGGCGGCGGGGCAGCTCCCGACGGGTAGGATCGGAGGCTAGCAGCCTGGTGATCAGCGTATGCAACAGAGTATCCATGAGAATAGAGTATTCCCTATAGTATCATGAGAAAAGAGTTTCTCCTCTGAATTGGTCTTTTTAAGGTTACATGAGCGCTGCTTGCAAGTGCAACATCTTTTTTTAAGGTTATTTTAGTTTCCTATTATCTTCCCTTGAATCTTTTGTGCTATGCTGGTGACCCACGATTAGGGGTGGTAAAAGGGCCCAAAAAATAAACTAAAAGTAAAAGGACCGTATCGGATCCGGATCGGGCCAAATTCTTATTCTTTTTTGGCTTAAATTTTTAGCTAGGCCGAAATCAGTTGTGAAAGGGCCCTTTGGGCCCGGCCCATTACCAGGCCTACCCACGATGCTTTCGGTAACCTCTGCCTAATATTCAACCTCCTACTGTTTTTTCTATCGTTATAAGAGACATGCAGGAAGAAAATCATAAAATAATATTGGAGGGAAGAGTATGCTGCCGTCTTTCGGCAGATCTAACGGAGGCAGATCGATCCTGAACATCGGAAGAGTGGGTCGCGCACATGTCTATGTGCGGGTTATGCAGGACTGGATTGGGTTCTATGCAGGGAAGGGAGGAAAGTGTAAGTGGGTTGACCAAAATCAGTCAAAAATAGTAAAAATATGCATATACTTCTATATTTTTAAAAAAAATTAGAATACAGTGTTGTTACAATGCATACTGCCTAGGAACGCCTAGACAATACCGAGGCACGCCTACAAGCTAGGCGAAGGGTCACCGGCCGCCTAGCGTCTAGCGCCTTTTAGAACCTTGCATCAACATCGACAACGGGTGATGAACATACACAAGGAGCACACTCGACTTCTCGCTGGGGTGGACGCACATCCACTGGACTACTTGATCAGTTGATCCAGCTCAATGTCACAAGTATGGTGTGCCTCACCCTGTGGTGTGTGGACAAGACGGTGCTGACCAGCAAGCAGTCCGTGATGCAGCAAACAAGCATGTGCAGGTCAATGTTGTGCGCGCGCGTAGGGAGGCGACACAGATGGAACATGAGGCACGTAAGGACGTGCAACGGTGAGCATGTAGGACAGTGGCCCAGGTCGAGAGGATTTGGAGCGTTGTGGCGGGACCCAACAGCCTTCTTCCACGGCGACTCGATCACGCGTTGGAGGCTTAGATCGAGGGAGGCTCGACACGCGTGGAGGACAACGGTGAGATGTGCGTAAACATGAAAATTAGGAGAATGTTGGATGACCATTCAGCTATGCATAGCCAGGCAGCCGGCCACAACCAACTTGGTCTGGTCCACCAGGAGAGCGAACCTAGATGTCCGGAAGCAAGAACAACACTAGTTTCAACGAGGCTATCGCCGAAATTCCAATATGACATGCACACTTATTACTGTTAAGCTACTATGCGCTGACCAGTTGCACTTAAAAGTTTAAGCTGATGAGGAAGGGTAGTCAATTCACTTACACACTCCAACACTCCCCTTCACGTGAGGCTCTCTCGGACCTCAAACGTGGAAATAAGTGTGGGCTTGCGCCTGCCAGTATTCGAACTCGAGATGTCTGCCTCTGAGACTATGTTAAGCTACTATATGTTGAACAGTTGCACCCAAAAGTTTAAGCTGACGGAAAAGGGTAGGTAATTCACTTATACATTCCAACAATATTACTATTAAAAAATGACATCTTAAAAGGGGAGCCCTAAAATCTTACAACACAAGGTAGCTTAAAAGTAGGGAGTTGTTCATTGAACCTGTGGAGATTACAACCTGAATCAAGGGTAACTCAAAGCATACATAGTTCCAGTAATCAACTAACTTGTGATCTTCAGGTTCCACTTCTCTTGCCCTTCCAGCACAAAAGATTGCATAAGCATCAGCTGCATACCTTAAATAAACCAGATTTAAAATTATTAAATGAGGTTAGAAACACCACCCCAATAATGCTCCCATACAACATAAGAGTACATGGCTATCCAAAGTCACTTACTTGCCAACACCATAAAGCTCGGTAATGTATGTCCATTCTTTTTCAACATAATCCTTAGAGCATCTCTGGATTCTTATTGTTCTTACTTTGTGCAATCCCAAAGGTTTCAGATACTTGGTCATTTTTGCAGAATCAGCACGACATGCCGTTTGAGGATCAGGATATTGTTCGAAAAATCCCTTAACTTTCTTCCTGACCTGCATCAGTAAATAAAGGGCACTTCATCCTTGAACTTAAGGTTGAATGTCACCGAAGGGACAGCTAACAGGTCATAGCCTTGGTAATAAAATAAGTGCAAATGTGAATGTGAATGTTAAATACCTAAATAAATCAATATTATAACAAAAAACACACTAGATGACTATTTTGATAAGGTAGCAACAGCCAGCAAGGAATAAACAGACTTGAAAAGAACAAGATCAAGGCAAAATTCCTAGCTGAATCAATATTACATATAAACATGAAACATAAGTCGATGTAATACATCCTCTAAAATTTGGTAGTCCATAAAACCCTTATACATATGCAGTATGTGTCATGCGTAAATTATCGCATGCATTTCATTGTCCAAGGTTGTTTAATGCTGAAAAGTAATACTGGACGCCCATATACAATCAACCGTTTTCTATTAATAAAAAAAAGTAGGCAGGTGAAACAATAATTAAGGTCAAACGTCAGTCATAGCAACATAGTCCCTTTCTTCTTGGTAGTCGTGAAAATTATTATCAGCGAATGATGTGGTTTGGTATGAGTTTAACTAACAGTTCTATTATGTAAAATTGAAGAGGGTAGCATGGAAAGGCAAATAATTGAACTGCTCACCTGATTTCCCTGTGCTCTGTTAAGTAGCATGCAGATTACAATGACCTTCCAGGGGTCAGAAGAGTACTTCTCCTGCAGTAGCTTATGGGGGGAACGCGGTGGGGGTACCAGCTGATCCAGCGGCACCCGTCGGTACTTGTCTGACCGCTTCTCAGCAGCTGTAAGCACCGGTTTCGGTTTCTTCTGCTTCTTATCATTCGTCTTCTTCTCAGGCTTCCCACTATCTTTTGCCTGCATCACTTCTTGTGAAAGGAAGGCTGACGCATTCAGGATTTGTGTATTGGCAGCTTTAGATGTTCCATTGGCAGCGAGCTGTGAGGGCTCAAATGTTAAGAAGCCTCCAGGAAGGGATCTGGCTGGACGATCAGGGGGTTTATGGAAGGGTGGAGAATTGTGGTTCCGCTGGTGATCAGATTCATAGCAGAATTGGTGAAAAAACGCCCATAAAGGAGACGAACAACTGGAGTTCTTCTCAATGGAATTGGTACTGGGGTTGCCAGCTATCGCGTCGACACCCAAAAAGCCTTCAGGTAGTGGTTGCTGCTTCCTCGCTTCAATTCTCATCCTGATAATCTCACGGTTGCTCGGCATGTGAGTGCTGCTCCTGACAGCCACATTCTCACACTTGGGGCCTTTAGCAGCTTTTTTCCTTCCTTGAGGATGGACATCAAATAGCAATGGCGACTGGCTCGACTGCTTCTGCTCCTTCACCCGCATCCGTTTCCTCTTCCTCTGCTCCGGCGCCACCACATTCGCAGTCTTGTCTTCTACAAAGATTGGGGCCCCAGGAACAGCGGACTGCCACGGAGACGCATGTTCCTCCCCGTGCTTACATACTTTTTGCTTCTTCCCCTCATTCCCCCCCGCTTCATCGATCGGCTCCAACGACCAAGCCGCCGCCGCCTGATTCTCCTCGCACTTCCTTCCTCTAACAGCCGGATCCACCTCCGAGGATAGGGTTTCGGGAGGGAGTAGTCCCACAGACCCGAGCTTGGGCTCCGGGACCACCGGAGGAGCGGGAGATGGCGACGGAACCATCGGGACCTCCAGTTGCTCCTTCTGCCGGGAGCAACCGGCGCGGGGATCTATTCGGCGACCGGCGGCGGGCAGGCGAAGCGATTGAAAGTGGGTGGCAGTCGAAACGCAGCCGCTACGTTGGACCAGATAAACCGCGCTATGACTATCTCCAACAGTCTACCCAAAAAGAACTTTAAACTTATTTTAGTCATTAAAAAGTAAAAAATTATTCTCAAACAGATATCCCATACATCTAGCCCATTCTAGGCTGGCTGTCATCTGCAGTCCAAAGATAGACGGTGGACATCAGACTCCCTATCAGTTCCAATCAGTTTTTTTCTTCCGAATCGTTTTCTTCTTCGTCTTCCAATCATTTTTTTTCTTCCGAATCGTTTTCTTCTTCGTCGATCCGCCTAGAGCTGTCAACGAGCCGAGCTCGAGCCAGCTTGTCCTCCGAGGCTCGAGCTTGTTAAGAATTCGAGTTGAACTCGAGCCGAGCCTGAAATCCGGTCGATCTTGCAGTCAAGCTCGAGCTCGGCTCGATAAGTCTCGTTTAAATAGTTATGCTCGGTTTAAGCTAGTAAAAGCCCGAGTTCAAGCTCGGGAAGCTCGTTTAAACAGCAAAAATTAATAATAATCAAGAGAAAAGTATTAATAAATAATATTTATGAAACATAATTTATCTAAACGAGCCTTATCGAGCTTAACGAGCTCGAGCTCGTCAAGCTCGCGAGCTCGAGATGAAGTTCGAGTTCAGCTCGTTTATTTGTCGAGCCGAGCTCGAATCGAGCTTTTAACAAGCCGAACTAGAGTAGCTCACGAGTTTCGAGCTTCATTGACAGCCCTAGATCCGTCTGAGCGCTCTCGTGCTCCCGCTGCAGACGCCCTCCCTCACCGCGTCGCGCTGCTCCTGCTGCCCCTCTCGACCCAGCTCCCATCGCCGGTGCTCGCACCGAGCCACAGCTCCTCCTTCGCCGCCCTCCTCGCTCTGCATTGCATCCTCCCTCTGCCCCACGCCCGTCGCAACTACACGAGCCCTCCCTCACCGGGCGCCCTGCTCCTCCCCTTCCCTCATCGTCTGCTCTGCTTCGCTGCCCCGATATTCCTCAGCGCCGCGCCAAGCCTCCTCAGCGTTAGGCGTCATCTACCGTCGTGTCCTTCTTCGCTGCCGATCGAGGTTCCTCGCGCCCTCCTCCGTGCTATGTGTTGGCAACACCCGAAAGAACAGAATACGTAGAGGATTATGCCCTCACCGACATTCGTTGCAGCTTTCTTCAACGGGTCGCAGAAAATTTTTTCCCTTGCTCGTGATCCACCGCTCGCAAGGAGCAAAAATTTCCGTGGGGGGGGGGGGGGAGGGAGGGAGGGTGCGGCCACACTGCACAGGCAAGGAATCGGGATGCGACAGCAGCCTCCTACGTGTAGCATCTTAAGGCTTTCTGTTGGAGATGAGTAAAGAATGGTGTCGGTACCCCGCAGACCGGGTACCCCCGCGCACAAGGAGAAAACAGCTAAGGACTCAGCCTCTACTTGGAGGCAGAGTCCGAGGCTGCCACGTCGCGGAGGGAAGGACCAGATCCTACCTCCCTGTCGGGGCGGGCTCCCGGGCTGCCACGTGGCCGGCAGGACCGGACCCTCGCCTCCCCGCCGAGGCGGGCTCCGGGGCAGCCACGTGGCACACAGAACCGAACCCTCGCCTCCCCGCCGAGGCGGGCTCCGAGGCTGCCACGTAGCCATTGGAACCCTCGGGACCAGGCCCGTCTCCCCGCAGGGAAGGGCTCCGGAACTACCATGTGGCCCGCAGAGCTGATCCTCCGCCCTTTTGCGGAGATGGGCTCCGGAGGCGCCACGTGGCCTATACAGCCGGGCGCTCGGCTCCCCGCAGAGGCAGGCTCCAGTGCGACCACGTGGCGGACGGCCAACTCAATGCGGTAGGAGGCCACAGTAAAGAAAGAGTGCGCTACTCAGACAGGCATTAAGTACGCGCGCCTTCCCCAGGTGAAGCGGAGTTGCGCATGCGAAAGTCAAGGCTCCAGTGTCCTGTCTTGTCCAAGTAACCGGTACAGACCCACTGCGCAAGACGGACGAGTGAGCCGCGGGGACAAGACAGGCGGGACATGCCCTACCATCATCAACAACTATGTGTAGCCCTGACGCACGGCGCGGCGGGACGACACATTGAAGCCCCTGACAAAGGGAAGTAGATAGCATTTAATCCTAGATCTTGTATAGGATTTGACTCTCTCCGGGACCACCTGTCGGGCCCCAGGGCCTACCTTGTGACTGCAGAGTCCTTGGACTATAAAAGGACTCGGCAGGCGACCTTCACAGGGGATCGATCGAAACTCATACACGCTCAAGCAAGGCAATACACAAACACTCCCGTGGACGTAGGGTGTTACGCTCCGACGGCCTGAACCACGTAAACACTCTGTGTTCACCATCTTGCTGCGCGCAATCTCCTGGGACTAGCCCTCGTGAATCCAAAGAACCTCCGCGGGCAGCTCTCTAAGCAGGTCCGGGGGAAGTGTCGTTTAAGACCTTCGACATTTGGCGCGCCAGGTAGGGGGCTTTTCCCCGTGAAGATTTCCACCAGCAGCAATGGTGAACGACCATTCCAACGCCGGTTCATCCAGGCCGCAGTCACGGCGGCAGGCAGTAGCTGAGGACCATGCTTCATCTCGCTCTAGTGCGGGATCCCGCTGTAGAGCAGCAAGGTCGGGACCTTCGCGTCGCTCTGCTGTCACCTCGCCAGCTGCAGGCCAGCACGCCACACCATGGCGTACTCCAGCCGTGACGGCAGCTACGGCGCCGCCGGCCGTGAGCCCGGAGAGTGCGCTCACAGCAGCGCGCGCGCTACTCCACAACCCACCTGCTGGGGATGCTCCTCGGGGAGCAGCTCAGCAGTGGATCAACGACGTCGACCACCTCGACACCGCTGCGCTCAACGCACCTCCACCAAGAGGGACACATGCCCAACTGATGCATGTGTCGTTGTCACGGACTCCAACAGTTGACCGATGGACGGCAGACTCGCGCTCGACCAGGATATCGACAACAGACGTGAGAACCGGGTTGCAGCGCCGCAGGTCAGGAGAAGACTGTCGAGTCACCATCGAGCGACAAAGGGAGCGGCGGCGCAACCTCGAGGTAGATTACGATGCGCCGGGCCCTCAGCCCCAGGCTCACGCCGTGCCTCCACCATACCAGGCTCACGCCGTGCCTCCACCATACCAAGCGTACGTCGCGCCTCCACCTCCACATGCGTACGCTGCACCACCCGAGCCTCAGGTGTACACAGGCCCACCTGCTCACCAGGGGTATGCAGTGCCACGACCGGCGCCAGCCAGCCCCAGCCAAGGGTGTGCAGCTCTTGCACCTCACCTCCATTTTGTGGTCTGGCCACGAAAGTTCCGGCCACACATGTCGGAGAAGTACGAAGGGAGCGTCAACCCGAGCGAACTCCTGCAGATCTACTCCACCGCGATACTAGCTGCAGGAGGCGACGAGACCATCATGGCTAACTACTTCCCCGTTGTCCTGACCGGCCCAGCCCGGTCATGGCTCATGAACGTGCCCCAGGGGTCCATAACCTCCTGGGATGAGCTGTGCCGACAGTTCGTGGCGAACTTCGGCAGTTCCTACAAGCGCCCCGGCACAAAGCTTGACCTCCACGCCGTCAGACAGTGCGCTGGAGAGTCACTGTGATCATTCATCCAGCGGTTCTCTCAGGTACAGAACACCATCCCTCATGTCGCTAGCGCATCAGTTATTGTTGCATTCAGGCAAGGTGTGAGGGACAAGAAGATGCTCGAGAAGCTAGCCACGCACAAAGTGTGTGATGTCTCCGAGTTGTTCGCTCTGGCAGACAGATGTGCTAGGGCAGCTGAGGGAGGCAACTGGCACTCCCAACCTTCCTCAGAGGCAAGGGAGGCCACGCCGACTGAGGAAGGAGCCTCTACAAGGAGCAGCGTCAAGAAGAAGAAGAAGGGCAATGGCAAGAACAAGCCAAATCCCGGAGCCCATGCGGTGGCGGCCGCGACACCCGGCGGAGCTCAGCCGCCGCGTGCGACTAGTGAACGACGACGTCCCGGTAAAGCTCGTCAGGATTGGCTCCGAGGCTGCCCAGACAACCCGCTGCGGGGAACCTGGACAGCAAATAGGAACACACGCTCGTCACCTTCCTCTGGGACAACGTTGATGTGTTTGCATGGCAACCATCACAAATGCCCGGGATCCCCAGGGAGGTGATTGAGCACCATCTGAAGATCTACCCCGACGCCCGACCGGTGCAACAGAAGCCCAGGAAACAGTCCATCGAGCGGCATAACTTCATCTGTGAAGAAATCAAGAAGCTGCTCGATGCTGGTTTCATCCGGGAGGTCCACCACCCACGGTGGTTGGCCAACCCTGTTGTCGTCCCCAAGGCTGGCGGGAAACTCCGGATGTGCATCGACTACACCAACCTCAATAAGGCATGCCCAAGGGATCCATTCCCTCTTCCTAGGATAGATCAAATAGTAGACTCAACATTAGGCTGTGATCTTCTGTGTTTCCTAGATGCATATTCTGGTTTCCACCAAATACCAATGTCTAGGGAAGATGAGGAACACACTGCTTTCATAACAGTAGATGCCCTGTATTGTTATGTCTCCATGCCTTATGGACTTAAGAATGCTCTCCCCACCTTTGTACATGCAATGCATAAGACATTTGGGGACCTCATTAGAGATCTGGTAGAGGTGTATGTCGATGCCATCGTGGTAAAGATTAGAGCCCACACATCCTTATTAGACAACCTAGCCCAAGTCTTCAGCAAGCTGCGCACGACACGCACGATGTTGAACCCCGACAAGTGCGTCTTTGGGGTTTCTGTAGGGAAGATCCTTGGTTTCTTGGTCTCGCACCGAGGAATCGAAGCTAACCCAGAGAAGATTAAGGCAATAGAACTGATGCGGCCGCCAACCCACATCAAGGATGTGCAGAATCTTGCAGGGTGTTTGGCCGCCCTCAGCCGGTTCATCTCAAGACTGGCTGAGCGAGCGCTGCCCTTCTTCAAGATTCTACGGAAGTCGGGTCCCTTTGTGTGGACCGAGGAAGCGGAAGCGGCATTCCAGGAGCTCAAGAAGCACCTGACGACGCTACCCATCATGGTGGCGCCAGAACCCGGCGAACCACTACTGCTGTACATCACCGCAACAACAGAGGTGGTCAGCATGGTCCTGGTTGTAGAGCGGCCGGAGCTACTGCCGCAGCAAGCACCCGAGGGAGCCCCTGAGGAGGAAGCTGAGCCTCAGGGCCCGGACCCAGCAGAGGACCCCCTCGCTGTGTGTTCCAGTCACCAAGTTCCCTCCGGGTCTCAGCCCCCGGAGGTCTGACTAGATCCTGGGGGCCACATTCCCCAGGATGCAGACGCATTGCAAGGAGCCCCGGACCCCCCCAGGGAGGGTTGGGACCTCCCAACGGCCAGTCTACTACATCAGAGTGGTCCTCTATGAAGCAAAAACAAGATATCTGGAGGTACACAAACTGTTGTATGCAATGCTCATAGCGTCGAGGAAGCTTTGGCATTACTTCCATGCTCACCGGGTTTCAGTGGTCACCTCTTTCCCACTAAAGACCGTACTCCACAGCCCCAACTCGACTGGCAGCGTCGCCAAGTTGGCAGCGGAACTGGCGGAGTTCGAGCTGGAGTTCTTACCTCGACATGCAGTCAAGAGCCAAGCACTAGCGGACTTCTTGGCAGAATGGACTCCATCGCCAAGCAACCCAGGGGGCCCGGACAATGGAGAAACGGAGCCCAAGGCCCTAGTTTTCACCGAAACCCCCTGGACACTCTACTTCGACAGTTCCTCGCGGAAGCAGAAGGCCGGGGCCGGGGTCCTGCTCCTCACCCTGACTGGGGAGCAGTTTAAGTACATGGTGCGCCTCGACTTCAAGGCGACTAACAACATGGCAGAATACGAGGCCCTAATCTTTGGGCTAAAAACTGCCCTAACTCTCTGTCGGTACCCTAAAAACCATACACCCCCTGAGGTTACAAAGATCTCAAGGGAAGGACGTCTACTCAAATTGAAGACCCTCGGAGGCCCACTTGTCAGACATAACCGGACCTGCTTCTCCAACATGGTTAACCCCTAGGTTGCCACGTGTACTGCCAGACCGGAGCTACTACCCACAAGGGTGAAGCTCCGGGCTAGGTACCGAAACGGCACCTCCGGACTTAACCCCTGACCGAGAGAAGCTCCGGACCTGACACGTGCCAGGCCACCCCGGAGCTTCCCGCTTCCCACAAGCAAGCTCCGGAGCTGCCACGTGTCCAAACGTCGGAGCTGGCCGCCTCAAACCTCCGGAAGACATTGTAACGACTCCAGATCTTCAAAGGATAGCCGCGGACTTCAAGACCCGATTAATTGTCATTAATTCCATGTTAATGACACTTAATCGGACAATCTTAACACCTGTAACGGCACTGTCGGAGCCCGTTACAGGGTTATTAACAACAATTAATCGTGTATCAATACTAGTAACCGCCGGGGCCACATGTCGGGCCAGGCTAACTTGTAACGGTTTGTCCTTGTACTATAAAAGGACAGACCGACGATACACGGAGAGGGAGAGGGCTCTCGAACGCTCTCAGGCACACACGCATTGACGTGAGCTTTCATACATAAACTAATACAACACCACACACCCGTGGAGTAGGGTATTACGCTCAGGCGGCCCGAACCACGTAAACCACTGTGTCTCTCGTGTCCAATCGTGATTCACCTTCTTGAGTCTCCGCGCGCCCACACCGAACTACAAACTCCTTCAACACTTTAGTAGTGTTAGGAGATCTGTCGACTCCAACAGTCGACAGTTGGCACGCCAGGTAGGGGTGCCTGAGATTTTCAAGAATGGTGAATTCTGCGGCTGGATCATCCAATGGGCAACCTGCTGCTCAGGCTGTCAGGGGCAATCCCTCCAACATGCAGCCACCAGCAGGATCCTCAGCACCAGCAGGAGTCACACTCCCACCACCACCATCTTCTCCGGCAAAACGTGCCGGGCAACATGATGGTGCGCCGGCGTCACATACTGCGCCGGCAAGTCATGACTACCCAGAACACGCGCTCCATGCAGCGCGTGCTCTTCTCCAGCGACCACCACCTCCGGATGCATCTCGAGATGCCATGGAGCAATGGAGGGCTGATGTTGAGCATTTGGTCGCAGCAGCGGCCGAACGCCTCAACAACCAGGGTCCTCCTCCTTCAGGGCGAGCCCCGTTGCAGCGACGGACTTTGTCTGGAAGACTTGGTCCGCATGCCTCCAACAACCGAAGATGAGTTGCGTCACAGCAAGTGACGTCGTTGCCCTCTGGGGCACGATGCACCCATACGGTATCTCGGCTTTCGACACATGACTTTCGGGCGGAGCTTGATCGCCGATACCGCCAACAGGATGGCCGTGTCCATATCGAGCGAGCTCGAGAAAGACGGGATGCTCAAGACCTTTCTACTCTGGCAGGAGTAGGAGGAGGCTGTTCCGCCCTAGCCATGCACCTGCGCATGGTTAGATGGCCACAGAAGTTACGGCCACACTTGCCGGAAAAATTCGACGGGACTGTCAACCCCGTAGAATTTCTGCAGATATACTCCACTGCAATCTTAGCAGCTGGAGGAAACGAGGCCGTAATGGCCAACCACTTTCCAGTGGCCTTAATCGGGACCGCCAGGTCCTGGTTTATGAGCCTTCCACCCAACTCTATCGACAGTTGGGAGGATCTGTGCCGTCAGTTCACTGCCAACTTCGGGAGTTCATACACCCGACCGGGCACTGAACTAGACCTTTTTGCGGTCGTGCAAAAAGGGGGAGAATCTTTGCGGTCATTCATCCAGAGGTTCTCTCAGGTATGCAACACAATCCCTTCTATCTCAAGCGCTTCTGTCATTGTGGCATTCAGACAGGGTGTACGAGACAAGAAGATGTTGGAGAAGCTGGCAATCAAAGAGATCACCAGCGTCACGGAGCTCTTCAACTTGGCAGACAAATGTGCCAGAGCTGCGGAGGGCCGTGAAATGCACTCCAAACCAGCCTTGGAGGATCACAAAAAATCCTCCAAAGAAGAAGCCGCTACCTCCGGGAGTGGCAAGAAGAAAAAGAAGACCAACGGCAAGAAGAAGCCGTCGGCCGGCACATCCAACGTTGCAGCCACTGCAACTCCTGGTGGCCGGGGGCCACGCCCCGAGAAGCGACCTCGACCGTCTTCCGAAGACGGCGGCAAATCCAAAATGTGGTGCCCCATTCACAAAACGGGCAGCCACAGGCTGGAAGACTGCCGGGAGGTCCAAAACCTTGCCGAGCGCTACAACAAGCGCCGGGAAGGGTCTCCTTTCCGACAGAGGGAGGGAAAACAGAAGGTTGACGAAGCTCCGGCTGAAGAGGAGTTAGGGTTTCAGGACCCCAAAAAGGTCCTGAAAGCCGTCTACACCTCCGTCGACGATGACTCCGACGTCTCCGACAACGAGCGTCGGAAAACCATGAACACCATCTTTGGTGGATCATGGGACATCACTTCTAGTCGTGTCATCAAGACTATGCGGCGAGATATGGCTGTTGTAGCTCCTACAGCTAGACCGGAGCCACATCGAAAGTGGATGGACACACCCATCACTTTTGATGCTTAGGACTGTCCTCGAAGCATGGTCGGAGCTGGCCAATTACCCTTGATGGTATCTCCCACCATCAACAACATCCAACTCCATCATGTTATGGTGGATGGAGGTTCGGGGCTGAACCTTATAAGCTTTGAAGCTTTTACCAGACTTCAGCTTCGACCTTCGGATCTTCAGCCCTCTCGACCATTCTCCAGAGTAGGTCCGGGGGCCATTACCCCACTCGGAGCTATAATTCTCCCAGTTATCTTCAGGACACGGGAGAAGTACCGCACCGAGAAGTTGGTCTTCGATGTCGCTCAGATCAACTTACCATTCAACGCCATCTTGGGTAGACCTGCCCTATACAAATTTATGGCAGCTGCTCATTATGGATACTTGGTGTTGAAGATGCCAACACCAGCAGGCGTTCTCCGGATTCGTGGAGATCGCACCGCCGGAGTAACTGCTCTGGAGGAGCTCCATGCACTCACCACTGCGCAAGAGGAGGACTCCAGACAGGGGCAAGCTCCAAAACCTCCGAGCATTCGGCAACGAGGCTCAACCTCTGCTCCCCGTGTGCAGCCAAGCGGCGACACCGACATCCCCGTCAAAGTCGTCCAAATTGGTTCTGATGTCACTCAAACCACCCGCATATCGGGTGGGTTGAATGACAAATAGGAACTCGTGCTCATCACTTTCCTCCGGGCTAACGTTGACGTATTTGCTTGGCAACCGTCACAAATGCCTGGGATCCCCAGGGAAGTGATTGAGCACAATCTGAAGATTTACCCCGATGCTCGGCCTGTGCATCAGAAACCTCAGAAGCAATCTGTAGAGCGACAGAACTTCATCCGACAAGAAGTGAAGAAGTTGCTCGAAGCCGGATTTATCCGAGAAGTCTTCCATCCAAAATGGCTGGCGAACCCAGTCGTTGTGCCCAAGGCCGGCGGGAAACTTCGGATGTGCATCGACTACACCACACTGAATAAGGCATGTCCAAAAGATCCATTCCCACTACCTAGAATAGATCAGATAGTGGATTCCACCTCCGGGTGCGAGTTATTGTGTTTTCTAGACGCATATTCTGGATATCATCAAATCAGGATGTCTAGGGAGGATGAAGAGCATACTTCATTCATCACAGTGGATGGATTGTATTGTTACACAACCATGCCGTTTGGTCTCAAGAATGCAGCTTCAACTTTTGTACGAGCTATGTACAAAACTTTCGAAGAACTCATCAGAGACATAGTGGAAGTGTACGTCGATGACATCGTGGTCAAAGTCAAGAACAAGGAGTCCCTCTTGGACACCTTGCAGGCTGTCTTCGATAAGCTGGGGGCCACCCGCACGAAGCTAAACCTAGACAAGTGCGTCTTCGGGGTTAGTTCCGGATAGCTTCTTGGTTTCCTGGTAAGTCACCGGGGCATAGAGGCTAATCCGGCGAAGATAAAAGCCATTGAAGACATGCGGCCACCAACCCGCATCAAAGACGTCCAAAAATTAACTGGATGTCTAGCAGCCCTCAGCCGGTTCATTTCAAGACTGGCGGAAAGAGCACTTCCCTTCTTCAAGTTACTGAGGAAGTCCGGACCATTCCAATGGTCTGAAGAAGCAGAGAAGGCATTCCAGGAGCTGAAACAGTTCCTCACCACCCTACCAGTCCTGGTAGCTCCGAACCCTGGTGAGCCTTTGTTGCTTTACATTTCAGCTACTGACGAAGTCGTCAGTATGGTTCTGGTTGCGGAGAGACCGGAACTACCCAATACTCAGGAATCCAGACCCCTTCGGGAGGGTCCGGAGGTTCCTGAAAGCGGGTCTGGGTCCCAGCTCCCAGACTCAAACCCACAAGAAGCCACTTCAGAGGACCCGGACCCCTCTAAGAGGGTCCAGGTCATTTCTGAAGAAGCTCCGGGTTCCTCCACCCAGAACCCGGAGGTCCCCGAAGAGAGTCTGGACCCCTCCGAGAGGGTCCGGATCAATGAAGAGGAAGCTCCGGACCCCTCCGGGAGGGTCCGGACCATTCAACGCCCGGTATACTTCATCAATGAAGTGTTACATGATGCCAAGACTCGATACCTAGAGGTGCATAAACCGCTTTATGCAGTTCTTATTGCCTCAAGGAAGCTTCGACACTATTTCCAAGCTCACAAAGTCTCGGTGGTGACCTCATATCCACTTCGAGCGATCCTGCATAATCCCAATTCAACTGGGAATATTGCAAAGTGGGCAGCGGAATTGGCTGAATTCGATCTTGAATTCATTCCGAGACAAGCAATCAAGAGTCAAGCGTTGGCAGATTTCGTGGCAGAATGGACTCCCTCTCCATTAAACCCTGGGGGCCCCAGCGAGCAGAAGACAAAACCTCAAGTTCCAACCTTCACTAAGCCTCACTGGACCCTTTACTTCGACGGCTCCATGCAGAAGCAGGGAGCCGGAGCTGGAATCCTTCTCCTCGCACCAACTGGGGAGAAGGTGAAATACATGGTACACCTTGACTTCAAGGCAACCAACAACATGGCGGAGTATGAAGCACTCATCTATGGATTAAAGGTGGCACTATCATACGGTGTCAAGCAATTGCTGGTCAAAGGAGATTCACAACTCGTCATCAAGCAGGTGAAGGGTGAATGCTCCTGCAATAATCTCCAGCTGGCTGCTTACCTCCTTGAAGTCCAGAGGCTTCAGAAGGACTTCGAAGTCCTAGACCTTCACCATGTTCAGCGTGCTCACAACGCTGAAGCTGACGAACTCTCGACCAAGGCGTCAACTGGAGCTCCGGCTCCTGATGGAACCTTTGTCCGGAGGTTGTCAAAACCCACAGTTCAGCCTGCCGAACTGAACGAAGGGGGCGAGATCAGCATCCCGAAGCTGACGGTCCCGATGGCCCTGTTACCATGGCAGCCATCAAGGGTCGTAGGTGCTGCCGGAAGCTCCGAGCAACCCAGCACGCAAGACTCAAATGCTCAAGTCAGTTCCGATGCATGGATCTCGGAGATCCGGAGCTACTTGAAAGACAACATCCTTCCTGACGATGATGTATCCGCTGATCGGGTAGTCAGATTGGCTAAAAGATACACGTTGGTAGAAGGGGATCTCTACCGGCGCGGTGCCAACGACATCCTAATGCGGTGCATCACAAGGGAAGAAGGCTGCGAGCTCCTCGCAGAAATCCATGGAGGCGAGTGTGGGAACCACGCATCTTCCCGCACGCTGGTCGGAAAAGCCTTTCGGCACGGCTTCTACTGGCCTACAGCGCTCCAGGATGCCACTGAGCTGGTGAAGAAATGCAAAGCATGCCAATTTCATGCAAAGCAAATTCATACACCTGCTCAGTCCTTACAAATGATACCTCCCACATGGCCTTTCGCTGTGTGGGGGATGGACATCTTGGGACCCTTCCCTAGAGCCGTCGGAGGTTACAAGTTCCTGTACGTCGCCATCGACAAGTTCACCAAGTGGCCGGAAGCAACTCCCGTTGTGACGATCAACAAACAATCTGCAATCAATTTTCTACAATCCATCGTGAGCAGATTTGGAGTCCCAAATAAGATCATCACTGATAATGGGACTCAATTCACAAGCTCCGCATTTCAAGGATATTGCAAAGACCTCGGCATACAAGTTTGCTACGCTTCCGTAGCTCATCCTGCCAGCAATGGACAAGCCGAGAGAGCAAATGCAGAGATCCTTAAAGGACTCAAAACACGCACTTATGAGCGCTTGAAAAAGCACGGAGCCAATTGGATCGAAGAGCTTCCGCCCACTCTATGGGCCAACATGACTTTTCCAAGTCGGGCAACCGGAGAAACACCCTTCTTTCTGGTGTACGGAGCTGAAGCGATCCTTCCTCTGGAAATCACCTTGGGTTCCCTCCGAGTCCGGACCTTCGACGAAGCCACGCAGGACCAGCTCCGGCGCGAAGACCTAGACCTCCTCGAGGAGGGAAGGTGCCAAGCAGCTGTTCGGAATGCCCGATACCGCCAAGCTCTACGGCGCTATCACCAGCGGCATGTACACAACCGATAGCTCGAGGAAGGCGATCTGGTGCTACGGAGAATACTATCCAGAGAAGGGCAAAACAAACTCTCCCCCGGCTGGGAAGGGCCCTTTCGAGTGATCAAAGTATCCCGTCCCGGAAGCGTTCGCTTGGCTACCGAGGATGGGACACCTCTCCCAAATCCTTGGAACATCGAGCACCTCCGTAAGTTCTACACTTAATTCCACGGAGGTGAGTCTTAAGTAACTTGAAATGTATGTTATAGAGTCATTGTACAGAGTCGGGTAGTTCCTCCGGGAGAGCAGCCGGACCTTTCCCGAAAGGTTTGAAAAGCTCATGCAACACTTGACACAGTCTCCGGACTAAAAGTGTGGCTAACTACCCTGGGTCAAACGAGAAACCAAACACACTTAGCCTGGTTCCGTACCCTAAGAGTGTACTTGTTTCCCATGTACCCCGGACCTATAATGAAAGACATCTTCATGTGAAATAGACTCCACGTGCATTCATTTTTGCATAGGCTCGACATTTTTATTTTTCTTTTTCTTGTCTATAACAGAAACGTGCAATTCTTAAGAAGTTCTAGTTTGACCGGTTTACATACGATTCGAGTTGAATTGTCAGATTTTTTGGATTTAAATATCGTCTGTGGCCAACTCGCCTGAAAGCCGCCAAGCCATTCTAGGGCCGGAGTGCGCTATCGACTTAGCCTGGTCAAGCACCCTAAGTACGCCACTCTACCTACATCCCGGCAGGCCAAAGTAAGGTGGGTCCATGGACAATTGGATCTAAAAGAAAAGACAATTCATCCAGTCGTATTAAAAATCGTGTTCAACTTAAAATTTTCTTGAGAACCGTAAGCCGCGACGAAGTTATAGACAAGGAACGAATTTTACTATTTTTCTTGGCTTAAGTGTGCAGGAAAAATGAACCCTACGTTGATGGAGAAAAACCGGAGCTAACCAAGCTCCGACTCCCACCAGGGCGTCAACCGTCGGCGTTGACTAAAAGATGGTGAGAAGACCCCGTCACTGGAGTCTGTTGCCAACAAACCAAGTGTGGCAAAGGTCATTGCCGGAGCTGCTAAGCTCCGACACCTTGGAGTATTAACTACCGACGCTCAACGTGTTGATAAAGGCTATTGCAGGAGCTACTAAGCTCCAGCGATGGACAGTGCCGGAGCTTCTAAGCTCCGACAACTTCAGGGGACCTTCACTATCAAAAACTTCGGACCTAAATTCCACAAGTTCGAAGCAAATTCGTCTTCAACAAAACTCAACATCCTTTTGGTACATGTCCACAATCAAATTGTGCACATCTACCAGGGGGCCAAGTGAAGATAAAGATGTTGAAGACAAAAAAAAAATGAAATTCGCAAAAAATTGGGGATTTCATTTCATCTGAAGACCGGAGATTACATCTGGAGACAAGGGATTACAAAATTGAGGAAGAAGAGAAGATACAAGTAAAGGCTAAAAGAGACGGTCCTAGACCCTATGGAAGAACTCGGCGACCTTCTGGGCGACCTCCGACACGCAGGCTCGGGTAGCTTCGCCTTCTCCTTCGACTGGGCCTTCAAGCACCGGGTCCAGAGGAAATCGAGGGTTCCGGCTGGTGTAGCACGTCAACACATATTCTGTGACGTTCCTAGCCAGGGATTGCCCCTCGACCTCCAGCTGGTCCGCGATGATGTCGCCCACCATGGAGAGCTTGCTGCCTGCGGCGCTCAACGCTTGCAACGCAAGGTCCGGCTCCGGCTCCGGATCATCCGGGTGCACGGGGCTGAAACCCATCGGCGTCAGCGCGTCGTCGGCCTTGCCCAGGAACTCCCAAATCTGCAGGGAGTCCGCCTTCCTCAAGTTCTTCATATCTTCCAGGGATCTCCGGGCCGCCGTCAGCTCCGAATTCTCGCGGGCGAGGCGCTCAACTTCTTTGGCGTTTTGCTGGATCTTCGCAGCAACCCGCTTCTCAAGTCTTCCGAGCTCCTCCTCCCGGAGGTGGATCTTGTTCCGGCGGTCGACCAGGTCCTTCTCCCTAGCCTCCACTTTCTTCTCCCGGGCGACAAGGGCACACTCGTATTCGTAGAGTTCCTGCCCCCGCACCCAGGTCTTCTCCTCTTCCTCGAGGCAGCGCTCTTCCAATTTCTTAGTGCACTCCTCGAGGCCCTTGTCCGCCAGAGCTGTTTTCTCGGCGAGCTCTTCTTCCCGTCGCAAGACGTCATCCCGTAGCTCTAGGAGTTTTTGCTCCTCGTCCTCGAGCCGTCTTTCCCTCCCTTCAAGTGCCTCTCGGCGCTTGATGAGTGCGGTGCTGATGGCCTCGAGCTGATCAAACCGAGCATTGGCCGCGTCGTTAGCAGCCTTAGCTCGGTCGTGGAACTCCCGGGATTGAGCATCGAGGGCGTGAGTCATGCTCTCCCTCTCGTCCAGCAGCTTATCCCAGAGCTCCAGGCGGATCTTCTCCCGCTTGATCCACTCCTTGTCATTCGCAAGCCTCGACTACGCCAGGTTAGTCTCGAAGTGGAGCCGATTACGCCACAGCCTAAGGGTTTGGCGCTCCTCTTCAAGAGCCTTGATGTCGTGGAAGAAGGCCAGTTGGACCTGACGTAGACTGGAGCAGGCGTTGTCGATGGACATCGACAGCGAGATGGGCTCCGGACCTGCTGGGATCTCTTCCGCTGGTTCCAGCGGGTCTTCACATACAAAAATTGGGTCCCACTCTACGAGAGTGGAACCCCGAGCTTCCAAAGCGCTAGGGCCTTCCTCCGGGACGGCCTCAGTCGCCATCGAAGGAGGTCCCACCACCAAGTCTTCATTCGCCCCCTCATGCGGGGGGCCGGCGACTTCATTCAGGCACTCTGGCTCTGCCACAGGTACCATCGACGTCGTCGCCTCCGGAGCAGGAGCCGCTACTGGCTCCGGCCGGGACACCTCTTCTGAGGGAGGCTCAAGCTCCCTCGCCTCTTTAACCGCCGGCTCTGTGACCGGCGCTCCAACAATCACCGGCTCTGCGGCCGGAGCTTCGGAAGTAACCGGCTCAACTGCCGGAACTACTTCGACTTCCGGCTCGCATGCCGGGGCTTCAGCCACCTCTGGCTCAATCGTCGGGGCTTCAGCACTTTCCGGCTCCGAAGCCGGGACTGCTACTTCCTCCGACTCAACAGCCGGAGCTTCTACTACTGTAGCACCAGGACCCGGAGCTTCCACTTCCGGGACGGGTGCCGCTGGCGCATCTTCATTCCCGTGGTCCGGCGCTACCACGGGAACTTCTGGAGACGAGTCGAGGTCCATGACCACGACAGCCGGCGCCGGAGCTGTCGCAGCCTCCGCTTGGGGCGGCACCGGGACTGGAGCAGAAGCCCTCGCAGCCTCAGACACTGTGGCTGAGGGTGGAGCTTCACTCCCCTTCTTGGGAACGCTGCAGATGAAGAACGGAGAAATTGAGCAAACAAATGCTACAATTAAAAAGTTAATCGAGGTAAAAAAGAAAAATTACCTTGGGAGGCTCCCGCACCAGCTTGCGCGGAACCTCTTTCCCGGACGATTCGGGCTGGCCACGGTCGGCGTAGGAGCTCCGGGAGGACTCCCAGGACTTGCCACAGCCGCGGGCGTTTCCCGGGTCGGAGCTCTCCTTGATCGGGAGGAACTCCTGGACCTGGAGGCCCTCACCGCTCCAGATGCCGGAGTCGCGCGCCCGGAGCTAGCACCACAGGAGGGATCCACCACGGGGACAGTCGCACTCCGGGAGGATCCCACCGCCGCAATAGTAACGTTCCGGAAGGACCCCACCACGGGGACAGTCGCCACGGCGGCGGAGGATCTTCCTTCCTGAGGAGGGGGAACCGGGGGGGAAGTGGCAGGCCCGATGGACCTTCCGTCAGCATGTCGCAGCTTCCTCTTCCGGCTCTCCGGCTCCTCCGCCAGCTCCTTGCCCTTGCCGATGACCTCAGCTCTTGGTTGTGGGACAGGGGCGGAGCCGTCTTCGGACAACCCGGGGATCGCCAACCGGGTGGTTGATCTTCTCTCGACGACACCAAGGTCGTCAAGCGTGGGCATCGTCCGCCGGAGCTCCCTGCTGAACTCAACTTCCACGTTCAGAGGGAGGAAGGCCGGCGGCGGAGTCAAGTAATCTCCGTCAACGTCGATGCCGTGCTGGAATTTCTTGAGGTGAAACTCCAAGGTCTTCCCCACCATGCTGGACTTCAACCCGGTCTCAACCCGGTCCTCGTCCATCACGCTGTTGAGGGCCCAGGCGAGCTTCTCATTCCTCTTCAGCGGCGCCCACCTGTTGGACAGGAAGTTGCAGAACACCGCCTGGGGAGTCAATCCTTCCTCCACACATTGGCGGATCCTGGTCAGGACAGGGTCGAAAGCTTCCGCCAGCACCGGAACTTCGCTCCATACCGACGTGTCAATGCCGGGCAGACCGTCTGGCAACTCCAACCGCTCATGCTCCTCCACCCGGACGACTATCCAATCTTTCTTCCAGTCATACCACTTCCCGGAAGGGAATGACCGGAGGTACTTGAATGGGCACTTCTTGTGCTTCACGAAGTAGTAGAAGCCAAGATACTCATTGCTTCGGCCGGTGGTGTGGACGGTGAAGAAGGTTCGGAAGAGCTCGATGCAGGGAGGGATGCCCACCCACATCTCGCAGAAGTGGACAAAGATGGACACAAGGAGAATGGAGTGAGGGCCAAGGTGGTACAGCTGCAGACCATAGAAGTCCAGCAGCATCAAGAAGAAAGAAGAAAACGGTGGGATCAGCCCCACCATGGCGTACGAGGAAAAGTACACCATCTCGCCAGCGTGCTCCTTTTCAAAGGGGAGCTCTCCGCCGGCGCGGACCGAGCGGTTGAAGAAGTCCGAAGACCACCCCATGAGGGCCCGGACCTTCTTCAGATCACTGTCAGTCTTCAAGCGACTCTCACGCAGACCCAACTCCATCGCAGCACAGCTAGGCAAGAGAAGAGGAGCAAAGTACGAGTTGGGAGTTTGAGCGCAAGAACAGATGGGAAGCGTAAAGAACTCCCGACGGTGCGCTTTCCTTCTTAAGTAAGCCCTCGCAACGCTTGGATGGAAACTGCAGGGGAGTCAAGGATACTACTCAAGAATTCAACCGTGCCGATGACAAGAGGGCCCGGGACCACCCTGACGATCAAGTCGAGGCTCTTACCCAGGCGAACAGTTGTCATCACGAGGCGGGAAACCCAAAGGCGGCGACCTGACAAGGCGCGCGGAACCGATACAGTTTTCGTATTGGGAACCGGCGACCTTCAATTGCGAGAGATCCGCACGTCAAAGATATTATCTGCCGCCTGAGGTGCGCCACGCGTCGGGATTTAACCGTAAAGCCCCGCCAACGGCACCTCCGAAGACCCTTGAAGACCCAGTTCAAGAGTCGCGAGTATGGACCCACCTCCGACGGAATGACTTCACCCCGGTGACTTTCCCCGGAGGTAGGTCCAGGGGGCCACTGTCGGTACCCTAAAAACCATACACCCCCTGAGGTTACAAAGATCTCAAGGGAAGGACGTCTACTCAAATTGAAGACCCTCGGAGGCCCACTTGTCAGACATAACCGGACCTGCTTCTCCAACATGGTTAACCCCTAGGTTGCCACGTGTACTGCCAGACCGGAGCTACTACCCACAAGGGTGAAGCTCCGGGCTAGGTACCGAAACGGCACCTCCGGACTTAACCCCTGACCGAGAGAAGCTCCGGACCTGACACGTGCTAGGCCACCCCGGAGCTTCCCGCTTCCCACAAGCAAGCTCCGGAGCTGCCACGTGTCCAAACGTCGGAGCTGGCCGCCTCAAACCTCCGGAAGACATTGTAACGACTCCGGATCTTCAAAGGATAGCCGCGGACTTCAAGACCCGATTAATTGTCATTAATTCCATGTTAATGACACTTAATCGGACAATCTTAACACCTGTAACGGCACTGTCGGAGCCCGTTACAGGGTTATTAACAACAATTAATCGTGTATCAATACTAGTAACCGCCGGGGCCACATGTCGGGCCAGGCTAACTTGTAACGGTTTGTCCTTGTACTATAAAAGGACAGACCGACGATACACGGAGAGGGAGAGGGCTCTCGAACGCTCTCAGGCACACACGCATTGACGTGAGCTTTCATACATAAACTAATACAACACCACACACCTGTGGAGTAGGGTATTACGCTCAGGCGGCCCGAACCACGTAAACCACTGTGTCTCTCGTGTCCAATCGTGATTCACCTTCTTGAGTCTCCGCGCGCCCACACCGAACTACAAACTCCTTCAACACTTTAGTAGTGTCAGGAGATCTGCCGACTCCAACAGTCGACACTCTCAATGTCCGACAGCTTCTGGCTAAAGGTGATTCTCATCTGATCATCAAGCAAGCCAATGGGGAGTGCAGCTGCAACGACCCTCAGCTGGCAGCATACCTGCTGCGTGTCCGGAAGCTGGAGAAGGACTTTGAAGTCTTAGACCTGTGCCATGTACCCCGAGCCGACAACTCAATCGCAGATGACCTGTCAACGAAGGCCTCCACAGGGGCCCCCGTGCCTGAAGGAGTCTTTGCAAGGACGTTACCGCGACCAACCGCCTGGGCAGCCGAACCGGGCGAAGGGGGCGAGCCCAGCACCTCGAAGCTGGCAGTCCCGGCGGCCCTGCTACCATGGAGTCCGCCAAGGATCGTATGCGCCATCGGGGGCTCTGAGCCACCGGGCGCCCAAGATCCAAAGGCTCAAGCAAGTCCCGATGCATGGATCTCGGAGGTCCGGGACTACTTGAAAGACAACATCCTTCCCGAAGAACATGCCCTGGCAGAAAGGATGTAGGATCGAAGAGCACGTGAAAAGCTACCAGAGGGGGGGGGGTGAATGGTAGATTTAAAAATCTTACGCAGCGGAAACAATTAAACCCCAAACCCCTTCAGCAGAAAATAGATCTGTTAAAGAAATCGTGTGTGAGACTAATATAAACGTGTTTCACCGTAACAAAAGTGATAGATATTAGAGAGAATCAAGTCACAAAGACAACACAAAAAGAATCACTCAAATCCGACGAGAAAAACTCAAGTTATGATCGAAAGATCAAACAATGGTCAATCTGTCCTACCCGAGAAAAAACAGTTCTGGAATGCTGCAAAGAAACTCGTGTAGATCATAGACCACAAATCCAATGACCATGAAATTTTGACATATGATATATAATCAAGTTGTGAAGACAACCCAAAAAGAATCACGTCAATTGGATCTGTAAAACTCGAGTTATGATAAAACCACCGACGAAAGGTAGTGCTGTCCAGAAACTCGACGAGTAAAACTTGTCTGGAACAAGTCGGACGAACAAGGCACAAAAGTTCCTTCAAACTACGAATTTTATTCAATAGAACACAAGAGTAACAGCCCCCAAAGTCGTGTCTCACGAGCTTTGGCCTTCCCTTGCTTATATAACCAGCCCTTAGGCCATCCCAATCTCAACTAGGACTCCAATCCTAATCCGATCACAATCGGAACTTTCCATAACTGCTTAGGACTCTTCTATACGCAGATAGAAGCAATATTAAGACTTCCAAACACCTTAGGAACGTATCCCACATTCCTAAACAACTCAAATTCGTGACCCACACGAAATCCTAACATAACCAACTCGATATTTCCATACCGAGCCATAACCGACTCCGCCGCAGCCAAAGTCATCAACCGGTACAATCCGATCCTTCCAACCAGATCTTTCCTTCCTTATCCCATCTTCGGAACCATGTTGCCACGTCATGCACCGCATGCATACGTGCGAACACCTTCCTTCGACGTTCAGTAACCTTCATATGCACTGCCCTTGATTCAATCATCCTGCGCGACCTCCTGATCAGCTCAACCACAGTTCCTCCCGAACTTGGTTGTTGGAACCTCATCTCCTCCCTGAGACTAGTCCAATGGATCCCGTCACCAGCCATGACTTGAACTCAAGCAACACCTGCACATGAATAAACAACCAATCCATACGAGCCCAAGTCCTCGACTTGACTCAAGTTAGTTCCGAACACAACACCTTACGTGAGAGCCTCACATAAGCATGTTGCAAAGCATAGCAACACGATATCATCCATATCATCCAAAACGCACCAAAAACTTAGCAAATGAATACTAAGCAATCTTTCCAACAATGTAAAGCAAGTATGAAACATTGCAAATGAAAAGCAAAAGCACTACGGTCAAGTTTCGGACCTTGCCAGAGCAACCCGGAGCTTGAGCCGGAGCTTACCAAAACTAGTACAATGAAGCACCTGCCGGAGCTTACCAAAACTAGTAGATCCTAGCACTGGAGCTTACCAAAAACTAGTCAAAACTCGTCAACCCAAATCCGGAGCTAGACAGAGTACGTCGGAGTTTAGCAAAAGCATGCCGGAGCTATCAAATATATGTCGGAGCTATCAAAGACATGCCGGAGCTAATAAAGACTTGCCGGAGCTAAAGATAAAACTCACTGGAGCTAACCAAAGCTAGTCGGACCTTACCAAGAAGCCAGACCTAGCATCTAACATAGCCGGAGCTATCTAAAACAAGTCGGACCTATGGTCGGACCTTGCTATAGCTCGGAGCTAGAGTCGGATCTTGATAAAAAGGTGTTTTGGTGATATTTAAAACTTTTATCATCAAATCCAAGTGTATTCACTACAAGCCAATGTATTCAGCACACATAGGTCTTACAAAGGATAGTCCGCATGGCTAAGAGGTACACGTTGGTGGAAGGGGATCTCTACCAGCGTGGTGCCAACGACATCCTAATGTGATGCATTACCCGGGAGGAGGGCTGCGACTTGCTCGCAGAGATCCATGGAGGCGAGTGTGGGAACCACGCGTCATCCCGCACGCTGGTCGGTAAAGCCTTTCGGCATGGATTTTACTGGCCGACAGCACTCCAGGATGCCGCCGAGATGGTCAGGAGATGCAAGGGGTGCCAGTTCCATGCCAGGCAGATCCACACACCAGCTCAGGCGCTGCAGACGATCCCTCCCTCATGGCCATTCGCTATATGGGGGTTGGATATCCTGGGACCCTTTCCCAGAGCCGTCAGAGGTTTCTGGCACCTCTACGTCGCCGTAGACAGGTTCACCAAGTGGCCGGAAGCCACCCCAGTTGTCACCATCAACAAGCAGTCAATAGTCAAATTCATCAAGTCGATCGTCTGCCGGTTCAGGGTCCCGAACAGAATCATCACTGATAACGGGACCCAGTTCACAAGTGCAGCGTTCTAGAAATACTGCAAGGACCTGGGGATCCAAGTCTGCTATGCATCTGTTGCTCATCCAGAGAGCAATGGACAGGTCGAGAGGGCCAATGCAGAGATCCTCAAGGGCCTCAAGACTCGCACATTCTCATACCTTGAGAAGCATGGTGCAAATTGGGTAGATGAGCTTTCGTGTGCGCAGTGGGCTAGTCGGACATCAACCAACCGGGCTACGGGGGAAACGCCTTTCTTCCTGGTGTACGGGGCAGAGGCCGTCCCCCCCCCCCCCCCCCCCCAGAAATTACGAGGGGCTCCCCCCCGTGTCCGGGTGTACGACGAAGCCACGCAGGACCAGCTCCGGCGTGAAGACGTGGACCTCGTCGACGAGGGACGAGTGAGAGCGGCTCTCCGAAATGCACGGTACAGGCAGGCGCTCTGGCGCTACCACCAGAGGACCGTGCGAAGTAGGGAGCTAAAGGTAGATGACCTGGTGCTGCATCGCATACTCTCCTGGGAAGGGGCTAACAAACTCTCCCCTAGATGGGAGGGCCCCTTCCGAGTTACAGAGGTATGCCGCCCAGGGTGCGTCCGCCTAGCTACGGAGGATGGAGAGCGACTGCCTAACCCATGGAACATCGAGCACCTCCGTAAGTTCTACCCCTAGACTAGTGTTAGGACAATTTTCTTTCATTGTAAAAGGTACATAGTGCATAGGGATAATACTTAGGGTAACCAAGGCTACGAAGATGGGGTTCTGAGTGCACATTTCGCTTAGCCTGGTCCAGAACCCTAAGTAGGTGCACTCGACTTCCTTTGTCGCCCGGGCCGGGTCGTTCCCCTTGTAAAGTCTGTTCCATCTTATGGGAAACCGCAATGAAAGAATGTTGTCCTGCCCTGGATGGGGTTTGTCATTCAAAAAATTATCTTTAATTTTTTATGATATTGCTGTAAGTTCGCCGTAGCTCGTGATCTATCATGAGCGCTGTCATTTTTTCCCTGCTTTAGCAATAGTGGGAGCCTTGCTGTCTGGTTGCAGGTGGGGTTGCTTGAGGTACCTGCAATGTGCCTGGGGCCTCGGATGTTCCCATACTCGGGGGCCTGTGTTTCCAGACGGTCTCCCTCGGGAAAGGCTTACGCCAAGCGGGAGGTCCAGGGGCACAACCTGCTTAGCCTGGTCCTGTACTCTAAGCATGTGCGCTGTGCCTCCCCAGCACTGCAGCTGAGTACTGGGGGCCAGATGGACCACCCTTTGGTAGCATGGATAGAGATCCCTAGGTGCAGATGCACCGAATTACCCAAGCCCCATAAGTCAGCCCAAGATCATAAGTCAAGCGACACTAAAAAAGAGCAGGGGAGAAATGACCAGCGGACAGAATTACTTCTCCTATTTTTGATCTATACGCATGTCTTCGAGGAGTTATTCCGGCAATAACCGTCAGAGTACCCACGAAGATGGCGGGCACCGCCGGACCGAAGCTCCGGCGGCACCCCCAGGGGGCCCGCCATCGACGTTTCACCAAAGATGGTGGGCACCGCCAGACTGAAGCTCCAGCGGCACCCCCTGGGGGCCCGTCGTCGATGTTTCACCGAAGATGGTGGGCACCGCCGAACCGAAGCTCCGGCGGCACCCCCAGGGGGCTCGCCGTCGACGTTTCACCAAAGATGGTGGGCACCGCCGGACCGAAGCTCTGGCGGCACCGCCAGGGGGCCCGCTGTCGATGTTTCAGCAAAGATGGTGGGCACTGCCGGACTGAAGCTCCGGCGGCACCCCCAGGGGGCCCGCCATCGAAGTTTCACCAAAGATGGTGGGCACCGCCGGACCGAAGCTCCGGCGGCACCCCCAGGGGGCTCGCCGTCGACTTTCACTGAAGATGGTGGGCACCGCCGGACTGAAACTCCAGCGGCACCCCCAGGGGGGCCCGCTGTCGACGTCCCTGCATACTTAGTTACTACAATGCTACCTAAGCATCCTAAGATCCCCTGAATCTGTCCGCTCTAAGTTCTAGGTATTTTACAGGTGTGCCCATAACAACTGGCCACACCTGCCAGGGGGCCACACTCCGGGGGACGGCAGGTCCTGGAAGCTAAGGAACAATAGGCAACTAGAAGATATTGCTGAAAAGTAAAACATGCTAAGTATGAGGGGAACTTTAAGCAGATTTTTCGTTCCAAAATGAAGGTCTGTCATCACAAACAACTACAAAGAAAAACTAAAAGAAACACAAGATACAAGAAGCGCATGGGGAGCCCTCAGTCGCTCCGGTGGAATCTCGAGGTGATGAGCGCCACAACATCTTAGACTTCTGATTTGGCGGCCTCCTCCCTCTCGGCAATGGGCCCCTCGAGGATCGGCTGAAGAGGGACATCAGGTTACCAGATCCGGTAGCAGGACAGGATGTGCGTCGCCACCTCCTTCACCAACATCTTCCCTTCTGCCTCTGAATGTAGGCCTAGAGGGGGGTGAATAGGCCTTTTGATTTTTTTTTTCGGATCCTGCAACACTCAACAACAAGTTCAATACTAGAGAAATCGGACTAGTCCGGTAAAGTGCGGACTAGTCCGGTGTTCATGGACTAAGTTGATCAAGATTAATCGATTAGGTTGATTCTTCAATGTGTGCAGCGGAAATATAGAATCAAACAACAGTTTAACAGTTGTATATTGGATTGTATCACAATTAAGGCTCGTGTTCTACAATTTATTGTAAATTGAACAATGTGTATCAAACCCTAGAGTAAGTTGATCAATTTGTGTGACTTGTGAAGTGTGTTGAGGACTAGTCTGCCCTGGGGAGGACTAGTCTGACTCAAGTCAGAAAGATATCGGACTAGTCCGACAGATATTGGACTTGTCCGATCTGGTGTAGAAAGGATATCAGACTAGTCCGGTCCTGTGTAACTTTGTGCAATATGTGTGTGTGCTTAAATATGATTGAGCTCTTGGGTGTGTTTCCTTAACACACTCCATACACAATAATCTACTATTTCTTTTCCTTGAGCTCAAGTTCAATTTGCTCCTCATCATCCCTTCTTTTTGGTATTTTGCTCATTTTTCATTATTGGCCTGCATTCATCTCAACAAAAAGGTTAGGATCCCAATTGCTTGTCATAAATGTCCAAAACCCACAAGGGAGTCCTAGATGCACTTTCAATCTCCCCCTTTTTGGTGATTGATAACAACCAATTGAGATTTCACAAAATATGACAAAAAGAGATGAGATTTTCATAAAGTATGCACATATGACTCAAAAATACATCAAGCAGTAAGAGAAATATCCACATGTGCATTCTTTATGGTGGGATGCATAACTAAGTGCATTGAAACATTGAGAATGACATAATTTACATTGATGAATCAATACAAAGTACATATGTCATTTTAGGAGCAAAGTTGCAGATTTCAACACATACATGCAAATTAATTAAGCATTTCAACACAGAACCATAGTTAACATGAAATAGCGTTAAAGCATTACAATCACAAAGAAAGATAAAGAGAACTCTCTCCTCGCACCCTACCACAGCTAAAGCTAAGACTCCTCCTCAATCTCTCCCCCTTTGGCATCAAGACACCAAAAAGAAGGAGAGGAGGGTCCTAGGGTCTTCACTCTTCACAGTCGGTCCTCTCGTTGTCGTCTTCGTCTTCATCATCATCAGCTTGACGAGGAGGGGAAGGAGGAGGGACGGAGCCACTCGAGCCCCCAATGCCAAATTAGGCAAGCTCGGAGGGGTTCAAGGGCGCGAGCTCAGTGAAGTCTGGGTCAGAATCCTCAGAAATCACTGGAGATCCAATGGGATCGATCTCCAGCTTCTGACAAATTTGCTTTACATTGGCCTTTATGTACTTCATGTCCTCCCTTCTCTTCTGGTTGAGCTTGTGGGCCTTCACTTCGGCCTTCTTGCAGGAGGAGAATATAGCAGCCAGATACTTGAGGATCCCACTAACTGATCCTTTCTGAGGGGATTCCCTTGAAGTAGGGACAGCTCTGGCACCTTCACTTGATCTTGCAGGTGCCTCTGGACTGGAGGCCGTCGAAGGAGCAGCCTGCACACTTGACTTTTGAGGCATTTGAGGCCTCAAGGGGAGATGCTCCACATCTTTCACAAATTCAATGCCGGTGACTTTTTCAATCACAAACATAAGGTAAGGAGCATATCCGCAAGATCTGTTGGGAGTGCAGGAGATGTTTACCATATCATTCCAAATGTATTCCGCCACATCAAATGGGCGGTCCTTGCTTATGACTCTCATCAGAGTCCGGAGGTATCCTTGCACACTCCCTGCATCCCCATCCTTAGGGGCAATGGTCTTTCTTAGCACTCTGTTCAACACCACAAAGAATGGCTTCATGTTTTTGTGGAAGGAGGGTTGAACTTTGAGTTTGGCTCATATAGAAACTTCATCTTGTCCTTCTCAATGACCCCAATGTTGTGTATCACTAAGCAATCAGACCTTGTGGAGTCAAGGTGGAGCAAGCTAGTGAAATCTTCTTGAGTGATGCTGTACTTGGATCCATGGGTCATCCAAGTGACACTCTCTTCATCCTCACTAGAGAAGTGACAGGTCGCAAAGAACTGCGCAATCACTTCATCATTCCAGTTGTGTCTGAAAGCAAACAGGTCTCTCAGTCCATGCTTTTCAATGGCTCTCACTACATCAGTGAACGGTGAGCATACCTTCTTCTCAAAGTGTGCCCAGTCAATCCACTGTCTGCGCACCACGGGGGTCTTCATCGGTAGATACACCGATTTGTAGAAGTCTGCATGGAAGTTGCACCAAAACCTTCCATCGACAGCTTGCTTTGGCCTGCCATACCAGTCAATGCTTCTGAACTTGGCTGCAGAATCACTGCTCTTGCCATTGAACTTCTCCTCAGTAGGGTCCCGGACCCCTTCCCTAGAAGCATGGAGCTTCAAGGGCCCGACTGGCCCCGTTGCTATCCCCTTGCCCTTGCCCTTGGCTTGGCGAGAGGAACTTGAGGATGCTGCTGCCTTTGACACTGGCTTCTTTGCCAGCACCTTCCTCCTAACCTGAGGAGGTGAAGGAGCTGGCTCCGAGGGTCTTTCTTGGCGTTTCTTGCCAAGACCCGTCGAGGACCGAGGTGCCACTTCGTCAGTGGCGGAGCTAGAAGATTTTGTTAATGGGTTCATTCAAGATTTTTCTCAAATTTTTAGTGGGTTCAAGCTAATAGTAATTAGCTAATCATACTTGTTTTGTAAAATTTTATTGGATTCATTTGAACCCAATAGGTACACTGCAGCTCCGCCACTGCACTTCGTGGTCTAACTCAGCCTCAAAGTCGGAGATTTCGTTGTTTGAGATCGACATGATCTGAGAATGATTTTGCAAGAATGATGGTAAGTGATACAAGGCATAGGTATGAAAAGATAGCAATGAATTGCATTGAGGAATTGAAAAATTAGGTTTTCAGTTCAAAAACATCGGACTTGTCCGGTGCACAGGCACGGACTAGTCCGGAGGACCGGACTTGTCCGTGCATGGACCGGACTAGTCCGGTGTTCATCCTCAAAAACCTAACAGATTGGTCAAGGAATGATTCCTAATGCAAATCTAGTCTAGCATACACGTAGTACATCAAATAAGCATGTATCTAGTGAAGGATGCTAGGCTATACGATCAACAATGGAGAAAAACAAGATTTCTAGGGTTTTGAAGAAAGTTACCGAAGAAATCGATTGAAGCTTGAAGGTTTAGGGGTTGGAGGCCGGACAAGTCCGCTAGCTTCAATCCCCAAGAGGTCAAGCTTGATCTCCGCCCAAATGTGGACTTTTTCGACGGAGGGAGCAGAGAATCGCCTTGGTAGCTCGAGCGCAAGAGAGAGGAAGGCGTGAGCAAATGTGGGGATGAGAAGATTAGGGTTTGGTGGCGGCAAGGGTTATGGACACGAAAAATCGGACAAGTCCGGACATGACTGGACTAGTCCGAAGTCATCCAGAGAGCTATATCGGACAAGTCCGGACATGACCAGACTAGTCCGAAGTCATCCAGAGAGCTATATCGGACTAGTCCGTGGTCTATCGGACTAGTCCGGTCTAACCGGCACTCTGCGGACTAGTCTGCAAGAGCGGACTAGTCCGGGTAACCACGGACTAGTCCGTGGTCACCAGGAGAAATTGCATAGCCTATTCATATATATTTGAAGGTTCATTAATAGAGAATAGGTGGGACAAAACAAATCAATTAATCTTGATGAATTTGACCAGTAAGCATACATAATCACACAATGATCATAATTCATCAAGATCTAATAATTGACATAGTTTTTCGAGAAAAAATGAAGAGGGATGATTTTCACAATTCAGTCAAAATTTTGAAGAGGTCATACAGGTATGCAACTTTTCAAGCCACACTCCGAGAATCAAGGATATTTAGTTCATTTCGGAGTTCGCAAAAACGCTTTTCATCAAGTGGCTTGGTGAATATGTCGGCCAATTATTTTTGGGTGTTGACATGTGAGATGGTAATGTCTCCTTTCATGGAATGGTCTCTTAAGAAATGATGTCTTATGTCTATGTGTTTAGTTCTAGAGTGCTCAACTAGATTGTGGGCTATTTTAATGGCACTCTCATTGTCACAAAGGAGAGGAATACAGTTCATATTGTAACCGTAATCTCTTAGAGTTTGTCGCATCCAAAGGAGTTGTGCACAACAACTCCCGGCTGCAACATACTCTGCTTCGGCTGTGGATAAAGCAATGGAATTTTGTTTCTTGGATGACCAAGAAACTAAAGATCTCCCTAGGAATTGGCATGTGCCGGAGGTGCGTTTTCTATCTACTTTGCACCCGGCATAATTTGCATCGAAGTAACCAATGAGATTGAATTTTGAGCCTTTTGGGTATCAAAGACCAAGGTTGGGTGTATGAACTAAATATCTCAAGATTCTTTTTATGGCTGTCAAGTGACATTCCTTAGGGTTGGCTTGAAATTGTGCACACAAACATACACTCAACATAATATCTGGCCTAGATGCACATAAGTAAAGTAGAGATCCAATCATGGAGCGATATACCTTTTGATCGACACTAGGTCCATCTTCATTGAGATCCAAGTGGCCATTCGTTGCCATGGGGGTCTTTATGGGCTTTGCCTTGTCCATGCCAAACTTCTTGAGTATGTCCTGCGTGTACTTGGTTTGGCTTATGAACGTTCCTTCCCTTTGTTGCCGCACTTGGAATCCCAAGAAGTACTTCAATTCTCCCATCATTGACATTTCAAACCTGTCTGTCATGATTCTACTAAATTCTTCACAGAAGGATTGGTTAGTTGACCCAAATATTATGTCATCAACATAGATTTGATAGATAAAAAGATCATTATCTAAATTCTTTGTGAATAATGTATAGTCTACTTTGCCAATTTGAAAACCATTTTCAATTAAGAAATCTCTAAGACACTCATACCAAGCTCTAGGAGCTTGTTTGAGGCCGTAGAGAGCCTTACGCAATTTATATACGTGGTTGGGGAATTCCTCGTCTTCAAACCCGGGTGGTTGCTCCACGTACACTTCTTCCTTGATCGGTCCGTTGAGGAAGGCGCTTTTCACGTCCATTTGATACAGCTTGAAATCATGGTGAGTAGCATATGCAAGTAATATTCTAATAGATTCAAGCCTAGCTACTGGAGCAAAAGTCTCATCAAAATCCAAACCTTCGACTTGTGAGTACCCTTTGGCCACAAGTCGCGCCTTGTTTCTTGTTACCACTCCGTGTTCGTCTTGTTTGTCGCGGAAGACCCACTTGGTGCCCACTATGTTTGCATTGGGTCTTGCCACAAGTTCCCACACCTCGTTCCTCTTGAAGTTGTTCAATTCTTTTTGCATTGCCACCACCCAATCCGGATCCTTCAATGCATCCTCAATCCCGCGTGGTTCCAAAAAGGAGACAAACGAGTAATGCTCACAAAAGTTAGCTATGCGAGATCTAGTGGTTACTCCCTTTTGGATGTCACCGATGATGTTGTCGATTGGGTGATCCCTTTGAATGCATTGGTGTACTCTTGGGTGGGGCACTTGGGGAGTTGTGTCTTCATGATCGTTTTCTTCTCCCCCTGAGTGGTTGCCCTCGTTGACTTGTTGATCATCTTCGAACACTACGTCACGTGCTACTTCAACAAGTCCGGAGGCCTTGTTGAAAACACGATAGGCGTAGGTGTTCGAATCGTAACCGAGCAAGAAACCTTCATCGGACTTCGAAGCGAACTTTGAAGTCCTGGGCTTCTTGTTCAGGATATAACATGGAGAACCGAAAACTCGAAAGTATGAAATGTTTGGTTTGTTACCGGTGAGTAGCTCATAGGGAGTTTTCTTGAGTAGTCGATGAAGATAAAGCCGATTTGCGGCGTGGCAAGCGGTGTTAATCACTTCCGCCGAAAATCGATCAGAAGTCTTGTATTCATCGAGCATTGTTCTTGCCATCTCTATGAGTGTTCGGTTCTTCCTTTCGGCAACTCCATTTTGTTGTGGTGAGTATGGCGATGAAAATTCGTGCTTGATGCCCTCTTCATCAAGGTACTCCTCCACTTGTACGTTCTTGAACTTCGTGCCATTGTCGCTTCGAATACTCTTGATTGACAATGAAAACTCGTTTTGAGCTCGCTTGAAGAATTTCTTGAGTGTTCCTTGTGTTTCTGACTTATCATGCAAAAAGAAAACCCAAGTGAAGCGAGAAAAATCATCAATGATAACCTAACCGTATTTGTTACCGCCGATGCTTATGTAAGCAGCTGGACCAAACAAGTCCATGTGAAGTAGTTCGAGCGGTCTTGTTGTAGTCATGATGTTCTTTGCGGGATGATGTGCTTCAACTTGCTTCCCGGCTTAGCACACGCTACAAGGCCTGTCTTTCTCAAAAACAACATCTTTCAAACCTCGTATGTGATCGCCCTTGAGGAGTTTTTGAAGATTCCTCATACCAACATGCGCTAGCCGTCTATGCCACAACCAACCCATGTTGGTTTTTGCAATCAAGCATGTGTCGAGTTCGGCTTTATCCTTGTTGAAGTCAACAAGGTAAAGCTTTCCCTTCAACATACCCTTGAATGCAACGGAACCATCACTCCTCCTTGAGACGGTCACACCCTCGTTAGTGAACAAGCAATTATAACCTTTGTCACATAGTTGAGATATGGACAGCAGGTTATAATCTAAAGATTCAACATGTAAAACATGAGAAAGCGTGTGTTCAGAGGATATTGCAATTTTACCGGTATCGAGCACCTTTCCTTGACTATTGTCTCCGAAGTAGATGCCTTCATTTGGGTCCTCGTTTTCTTCATATTCCACGAACATCCTCCTTCTCCGGTCATGTGGTTGGTGCATCCACTGTCTAGCACCCATTTGGATCCACCGAAGGAATAGGTCTTGCGTTTACCTTCCTTTGCCATGAGACAAGTGCCATTTCCCTTCTTTGCACCGAGTGTGGGGAAGAGTGTGGATTTCTTGGATGTGCTTTCTATGGCTATGCTAGCCATCTCTTCTTCATCGGATGATGAGGACTCATCGTTTGAGTCCCACTCCTTCCCAATGTGTGCTTGTTCGGCTTGTTTCTTCTTCTTGAAGAATTTCTTAGGTTGAGGCTTGGTTTCTTTAGTTTTCTTCTTGTTGTCCTCATACGGGCAATCGACTATAAAGTGGTTATACTCACCACAATTATAGCACGCCCGCCTCATCTTTGGCTTCGTCCTTTCCTTGTACTTTCCTTCACTTGATTTTGTTCCTTGTCTCTTCTTCATTATTCTCTTGAACTTTTTCATGAACAAAATCATATCCTCTTCATCTAGCTCACTACTCTCGTCATCACTGTCCTCCTCTAGTTGTGCTTCTCTTGCTTCTTTGGATAGAGGCTTGAGAGTAGATTTTAGGGCAACTCCTTTCTTCTTGGCCGAGGTGAGGTCGGCAATTTCTTTGACGTGCTTGGCTTGTTTCTCCATCATTTCAAAGTTGATAATTTTACCAAGCAATTCATCCGGAGTCATCCTTTTGTAACCGGGGCTTTCTCTGATCATTGAGCATAGCGTGACATTGCGAGGCATAAAAGCTCTAAGGATGAGCTTTACCACCTCGTGGTCATTCCACTTCTTGCTCCCATATGATCGAACCTTGTTGACAAGTGTCTTCAATCGATTGTACATATCCTGGGGTGACTCGTCTTCCTCAATTGCGAATCTTCCTAGTTCGCCTTCGATCATTTCAATTTTTGCCTCACGCACATGCCGGTCACCTTCATGTGCTGTTTGTAGTGTATCCCATATCGCCTTAGCAATTTCGAGTCCATCCACCTTGGTGAACTCGTCTCGACTGAGAGAGGAGGTGATTACGGCTGCGGCTTGAGCGTTTCTATGGATGGCCTGCTCTTGACTTGGGGTGAGCTCTTCGTCGTCATCCGGAATATCTATCCCTGTACACACAACATGCCATAAACTTGGGTTGAGGGAAATAAAATGCATCTTCATATTCTGCCTCCACATGGAGTAATCACTCCCATCGAAGTGTGGGGCTTTTCCAAGTGGGATAGATAAGTAGTGATTGTTATTGGAATTTAGACGATCATAATTAAAAGGATATCAGGAGTAGTCGGTGTGACTACTCCCCTTCTTCTTCTTCTCTTCAACTTTCGCTTTCCCTTTTGAAAGTGCCTTCTTTCTGAGGAGCGCCTTTGGCTCCAACATCTCCTCATCGTCGTCCTCGAAGTCTTGAATGGCTTCGAGGTACTTCTCCAGTTTTTGGGTCTTGTCGTTGTTGACTTCCTCTTGGTTGTTGATTTTGTGGACGTCCTTCATGTCCGACATGATCTCTTCGAGTGGTTAAACTCTTTCTTGAAGAACCAAGCTCTGATACCAATTGAATGTAGGCCTAGAGGGGGGGTGAATAGGCCTTTTGAATTTTTTTCGGATCCTGCAACACTCAACAACAAGTTCAATACCAGAGAAATCGGACTAGTCCGGTAAAGTGCGGACTAGTCCGGTGTTCACGGACTAAGTTGATCGAGATTAATCGATTAGGTTGATTCTTCAATGTGTGCAGCGGGAATATAGAATCAAACAACAGTTTAACAGTTGTATATTGGATTGTACCACAATTAAGGCTTGTGTTCTACAATTTATTGTAAATTGAACAATGTGTATCAAACCCTAGAGTAAGTTGATCAATTTGAGTGATGAACACAAAAAGGACAAGACATACGATTTATCCTGTGGTTCGGCTACCACGAAGGCAACATACGTCCACGTTGAGGAGTCCACAAAAGGACCGGGTCTTCTCCAACCCTACCCTTGTCGGATCGCCACAAAGGCCAACCCTCTTCCACTAATCTCAAAGGGGTGAATAACCAAATTCAAGGGGCGTTCTCACACGTTGAGAGCTCCCTTAGATTACAAATCACAATGCCACCAAAAACACACTCAGAAATTACAATTGAAACGCAGGAGTGTGTTAGAGATTCAAACCAAGAGCTCAATGATGTGTGCCAAGTGTCTCTCCAATGATCTAGAAGTAATCCTTAATGGATTGATCGATCTTGCACTTAATTTCGTGGAGAGAAGTGGTTTCTGAGTCTCTTGGGAGGTGTGACGGCGCTAGGGTTCGAGAGAGTATAAAAGTGGGCCGTGCACCTCTATTTATATGGGGTTTCTAAAAGTGACCGTTAGGGTTCAGAAAGATCGGAATAGTCCGTGGTGGTCACCGGACTAGTCCGGTGTGCTGTGTGTAGAAAACCCTAAGTGTCCCGAAATATCGGACTAGTCTGGTCGAAAATGGACTTGTTCGATTTCACTACTGGAAATCTTCAGACTAGTCCGCTAGCCATCGGACTTGTCCGGCCATGTGAAACCCTAAGTGTGTTGGATGACAAGTCCGCACTTGGAGGACTTGTCCGATTTAGATCAGTGGGTATTTCGGACTAGTCCGTGTAAACATCGGACTTGTCCGAAGTGGATCAGAAGGAATATCGGACTAGTCCGGTTAACAACAGACTTGTCCGATTTTGTGTGACTTGTGAAGTGTGTTGAGGACTAGTCCGCCCTGGGGAGGACTAGTCCGACTCAAGTCAGAAAGATATCGGACTAGTCCGACAGATATCAGACTTGTCCGATCTGGTGCAGAAAGGATATCGGACTAGTCCGGTTGATATCGGACTAGTCCGGTCCTGTGTAACTTTGTGCAATATGTGTGTGTGCTTAAATATGATTTTGCTCTTGGGTGTGTTTCCTTAACACACTCCATACACAATAATCTACTATTTCTTTTCCTTGAGCTTAAGTTCACTTTGCTCCTCATTATCCCTTCTTTTTGGTATTTTGCTCATTTTTCATTATTGACCTGCATTCATCTCAACAAAAAGGTTAGGATCCCAATTGCTTGTCATAAATCATCCAAAACCCACAAGGGAGTCCTAGATGCACTTTCAGCCTCTAGCTGGTTGTCGATGATGGCCCCCAGCGAACGCATCCTCAAGGTGGTGGAGTCAAGGGCTGGGAACACCTGACTCACCTCCTGCGCTGGTTCCCCCACGCGCACCGGGCTGAAGCCGAGCGGCACCAGAGCTGAGTCGGCGCCGCCCAGGAACTCCTAGACCTTCCGGGCCTCAGCAGAATGCGACGCCCGAAGCTCCTGCACCTCCTGCTGGGCTGCCGCCAGCGCCCGGGGGCCGCCGTCCAGGAACTGCTCCTCCTTGGCTGCCAGGGCCCTCTCGCGCTTGCTGACCTCCCTCTCGCGGCGTCTCAAGTCACCCTCCTTGAGGGTGATATTGAACTCGCGGTCCAGGAGAGCCTGGCGCTCAGCGAACTGGGCTTGCTGCGCCTCAGCCAGGGCAGCATCCCAGCGGTCTAGCTCGGCGGCGCAGATTCTCGCCCCTTCCTGCTGGAGGACCAGCCGGCGGGAGGTCGCCTCCACCTCAGTCTGCTTCGCTGCCAACTCCTGCTCCCGTTCGGCAAGAGCAGCCTCCCGACGAGATAACAGCTGCTGGAGCTCCTCGCAGGACTGGAGGCGGGAGCTGGCCTCAGCATGGATCGCCGTGGCGTTCGCCTTCAACTTCTGGGTGACGGCGTCCAGTTGAGTGATAAGCTCACGCTCCTGGTCGAGGATCTTCATTTCCTCCCGGACGACCGCCTCCCGCTGCGCCACTCGGCTCTTCGCCAACCAGGTCCGGGCTTCCGGGGTCTTTGCCCATCCCCGGAGATGGTCCTCCTCGTCCTCAAGTCTCCCCCTCTCCCGGTCGAGGGTCGCCCGAGCCTGCCAAAAACCGGTGTAGGCTACGGCCATGGCTTCAGACAGGGGGAGGGGCTCCATCGTAGCTGCGGGTCCCTGCCTTCCCACCTCTTCAATATCGTCCTCCATTTGGAGGACCACCGGGGAGACGGGGACCAGAGCTCCACCAATCGGAGAAGGCGGGGGGGGGGGGGGGGGGGACCGCCACTGGAAGCAGGCGCGTCATCTCCAGGGGCCCCCTGCCCAGCGGAGGCCCCAGCACTGCTGCCAACGGCTCCTAAGCCGGCTCCGGGAGCTCCACCCGGGGCGGTGGCGCCAGCCGACGTAGCAGTGTCAGTCGGTGCGGTAGCATCGGCAGGTGCGGAGTAGTCGGAGGATGCGGAGTCATTGGCGGGCGCGGCACCAGTCGTCGGCGCGCGCTGCGGACCCTCAGTAGCTGCTGTAGGGGCCTCGGGCACAAAGGCCCGGGGCATCTCGCCGGCTGCAGCCCGGTGCGCCCGAGCAGGGTCCGAGGCTGCAGAGGAGCCCCGTGAGCCGGCTGGAGCAGCATGCCCACCAGCAAAAGGGCGCGCGAGCGGATAAGGAGTAGCCGCGGTTGCGCTAAAAACAGACAAAACCGAATCATAAGGATATTACAGGGTGAGCACACAGCAAAGAACATCCAAGATGAAATTTATGCAGACTTACCGGGGGACGTTGAAGCTCCACCGCTCCCGAAAGGGTTGGGGGGGTCCAGACCCCCCAAACCAGCGGCGGGGGCCACTGCGTGTGCTGGGGGCCCCTGAGATGGAGGAGTCGGCGACATCCCCGAAGTCCGGCGCTCCTCCGAACGGCGAGGGAACGCTGGGGTCCCATCGGCATTGAGGAGCCTCCCCTTCTTGCGCGTCGAGGAATCGGGCGGCAAAGTGGCGCCACTAGCACCCCCTGACATCGAGTACGGCGGCGACTGGGCGCGCTTCTTGGGGGTCGGGTCCGACACCAACACTGGTGCTTTCCCTTTCCCCATATCAGCAGAGGTGCCGACGCCTCCCCGCTGACGGAGCTGGAGCCCACATGAGGGGTCGTCACTCGTCGGATCTTCGTCGCTTGAGGGATCTCCACCTCCCTCAGCATCGTCGGCAATGTCGACCCCCTCAGCATCGTCGACAATCTCGACCCCCTGAAACGGGTCTCCAATCTGGCGCTGCGCCAGCCCGGACTCGTCGAGTGTCGGCATCGCCTTCAGCAGCTGCCTCTTCAGCTCGGAGTCTGAGCACAGGGGGCGGCAGGCCGCCGGAAGGGCCAGTCCCTCAGGGTAAACGTCATCGGGACAGACCTGGGCCAGCATATCGTGCAGCAGCTGCTCGTCCGGGTTGGAGTTGGGGCCGGTCTCGAGCCGGGTGCAGTCCATTGGGCCGGTGTACATCCATGCCAAGCGGACGCGGCGCTGGAGCGGATCCATGCGTCGGGACATGAAGTCCCTCAACACCATCGCAGACGTCATGCCGTGGTCCGCCAGCATCTGGATCCTCTCCAACACCGGGTCAAACGCCTTCTCCAGCTCTGGGCGCTCCTCCCAGAATGACCGCTCGGAGTAGGGGCTCCCAGTGGCGAGGCACATCCGGTCGTGAGCCTCGACCTTAACGATCATCCAATCTTCGCGCCATTGCTCCCATCGTGCAGAGCGGAAAGAAGCAATGTACCTAGAGGGGACCTTGGTTTGGCACTGGAAGTAGTAGGCGCCGAGATGATCCTTCGAGCTTTTGCCGGTGGCCCTCTGTACAAAGAAGTACTTGAAGAGCTTCACCGACAGAATCACCCCCACTAACATCTCGCAGAGGTGAGCAAAGATCGCCAGCAAGGCGATCGAGTTTGGTGGGAGGTGGTGGAGTTGGAGGCCAAAGGTCTCCAGAAGCATTACCAGGAAGGCGGATGCTGGTGGAATAAAGCCGGCCAGCACGTACGACGAGAACAACACCATTTCCCCATCGGTGAGGTTTAGTGGGAGCTCCCCGCGATGGAGCCACTTCTCCTGTTCAGGGGCTTACCAGCCGAGAAGCCGGCGCACGGGGGCCAGATCGGCAGACCTGGATAGTCGGGACCTGGGCAGGATGCTCGCCATGAGGTTGAAGGAGGAGGCTCTGGAAGGGGAGATCGGGAGCTAGAGCGCAAGAACTGGGCTTGGGGCTAGAGGCACGAGCGCAAGGATGCAGAAGTAGAAGAAAGGACCCTTCGGGGGAAAAGTCTCTTTTTATTCACCTCTGCAAGCCAGTAGACGCGGCGTGTGAATTGCCACAGCCTCGGTAGAAGAGCAACAGACCCGCATAAGCAATGACATGAGGGCCCGGGTCGCTCGACAAAGAAGACGAGCTGGGTGGCCAACTATGCGGGAGGTAATTCGGTGGTTTCTTAAAAGGCAAAAGCAGCGGAAGTGCAAGAGCCACCTTGGGAACCGCCGCAGTTAAAGCACGACTGAAAGTAGAAGTCATGTCGCGCGGCGCACGTCCTGCGCCTCCGCTTACCAGAGGGAGACGCATCGCCACGATGACAGGGACGTGTCGCCCGGGGAACTGCCCCGAATTGGAATCGAAAGAGTTGCACGGGAAGATAAGGAAGAAGACCCCACCTGCGGTATCGACGACTCTCTCGAGGTGGGCTCGGGGGCCACTGTCGGTACCTCGCAGACCGGGTACCCCCACATGAAAGCATCTAGGCCCCCATGAGGTATGGTTTCGATGATTAATGACAACCATTGGATTTTACTAATGAATTTGTGAATGCAAGGTCCCCATAATCACTAAATCAAATGAAATCAATATGGCATTGGAGACCCATATACAATCAATTTATGAGATCAAATCAATTATATGAAGACAAGAAGTGAAAGCTCTTATGTCAAAATCATTCAACTTTAAATTGACAACATTCAATGCTTGAAGATCATCAGAAATGCCTTTGCAACAAATATCAAAGAGGTCAATCGAGCAAGATACAAAATCACTTAGAAAGAACTCGAAGCAAACAAAATCAACTCACCGGATCAACCGATGGTTCCAGAAATATACACATCGGTCGAGTTGGTTCAGCTGAAGAAGAAGACCTCAGAACAAAGCACTCACCGGATCATCCGATGTGAATGGCTCATCTACATCGGTCCATCAGTACAGTTTGCAATATCATTGGACCAAGGGTAGCACCGGATCATCCGATGTACAGAGAATACACATCGGTCAATCACTCCAGTAAGCATCAAGTTTAAGAAAATTCTGGAGGAAGAGCCACCGGATCATCCGATGAGAAGACAGGATCAACATCGGTCTAACAACGGTCATATCTGACATAATGATGTCAGCTAAAGCAAACTTGACCGATGATAACTAAAGGGGAGACATCGGATCATCCGGTGTTCACAGTAAAGTTCTATCAGCCTACTTTTCCAATGGCTATTTCGGGAAGGCTGGCTATAAATACCCCCTAATCCTGTCATTTCGCCAAGTCTTGATCACCAGACACTATCAACACATCCACAAGCGTTCAAGACCAAGAGCAATCACTTCCACATCATTTCGATCACCTATACACCAAGAGTTAGGCTAGAACTAGCTAGAGAGAGATCTTGTGTGCCTCCATTCTGGGTGAGTGGACTCTCTAGGATAGTGAGAGAGCCTCAAGGGAGTGCCCTTGGTGTTTGTAACTGTGAAGATACTTTCGGAGCTTGCCAAGGCGTTTGTGGAAGCCCGGAGGGTCGAAGTTGTACAAGGATTGAGCTCCACCTTGCCGAGGTTGGCAAACGGAGACGAATAGTGAAGATCCCTCGTCTCGGTGACTTGGGTGTGGCAAAACCCTTTGGTGGGTGCCACAACGTGGATGTAGGAAGATCTTGACGATCTTGCCGAACCACGGGATAAATCCTCGTGTCTCCTCGGGAGTTTGCATCCTCCTCCTTTCCTTTACGTTTATGCATTTTACATTCCTTAAAGTTCCTATTTACTTGAATGCATAGATAGTTTGCGTAGGGAATTGGGTTTTTAGGAATTAAGTTTTATCGCTTAGATTTTTAAAGAAGCCCAATTCACCCCCCCTCTTGGGCATTCGATCCTTACAATTGGTATCAGAGCAAGGTTGCTCATAGGATCATTTTAGCTTCACCGCTAGAGAGCTAAAATGGCCAAGGTTGGGGGTTCGGTTCCTATCTTCGAGGGCAAGAACTTTGCCTATTGGAAAGCATGCATGCGCGCTTATCTAGAGGCTATTGCTCCCGAAGTATGGGAAGCGACCCACGCGGGGTTTGGAGAACACAATTATGTGGGTGATCAAATTAAGTGGGATGCTAAAGCTAGGAATGCTATTTATGAATGCATTAGTCAAGATGTGTTTTCTAGGATTGCTAGCAAGGAAAAGGCTTGTGAAATTTGGGCTTGCTTAATAGAGATTCATGAGGGTTCTTCTGGAGTCAAGGAACTTAAATATCACATGCTTAAAGTAAAATATGATGAATTTAAGATGCTACCTCATGAAAATGTCAATGAGATGTTCTCTCGCTTAAATGTGCTTATTGAAGAAATAAATGCTCTTGACATTGCTTCTCTTGGCAAGGGACTCATCAACCGCAAGATCCTCATGCTCCTTACCAAGCCAAAGTACAAAATCATCAACTCCATGCTCCAAAAAGAGTCACTTGACCACATTGAAGTTTCGGAGCTCATTGGAGAAATACACGCTCATGAGATGAGTGTACTTGGGATGATGGAGCAATCATCTTCAAAGACAATTGGTCTAAAGGCCTCCACCAAGAAAACAAGCCTCAAGAAGAAGAAGGTGGTTGAGCCTAGCTCAAGTGAAGAAGAACAAGCATCAAGTGAAGATGATGATGATGATCTTGCGTTGATGATGAGAAAGTTCTCACGCTTGAACTCCAAGATCACTAAGAAGGGATACACATTTGATCCTAAGAAGAGAGCATTTCTACCAAGTAGAGATGATCACAAGACTTGCTACAGTTGTGGTGATCAAGGCCACATCTCCTATGATTGTCCAAAACCGGACAAAAGAAGAGATAACCACAAGAGCAAGCATCGCAAGCTTGAAGGAAGTGATGATGATGAAGAAGAGGCCAAACCCAAGTCAAGATCCTTTGGAAAGAAGAAACATGACAAGGGCAAGAAGGCAAGGCTCTTCCCAAAGAATAGAAATGGCCCACAAAAGGTGTTCATGTGTGAGGCAAATGAATGGGTCACCGACGAAGAAACAACTGATGAAGAGAGTGAAGAAGAAGAAAGATTGGCCGGCCTCGCCATCGCCAACAATGATGACGCACCTCTTCATCCACCGCCCATGTGCCTCATGGCAAAAGGTAACACCAAGGTATGTGATGATTCTAGCGATGATGAGCTTTCCCCCGATGATTTAACTTCTTTGATAAATGAATATCATGCTATCATTAAGAGGGAAAAGAGTAAGGTTAAAGTGCTTGAAGAAACTCGCGCTAGACTTGAGAGTACTTGTCGGTACCCTAAAAACCATACACCCCCTGAGGTTACAAAGATCTCAAGTGAAGGACGTCTACTCAAATTGAAGACCCTCGGAGGCCCACTTGTCAGACATAACCGGACCTGCTTCTCCAACATGGTTAACCCCTAGGTTGCCACGTGTACTGCCAGACCGGGGCTACTACCCACAAGGGTGAAGCTCCGGGCTAGGTACCGAAACGGCACCTCCGGACTTAACCCCTGACCGAGAGAAGTTCTGGACCTGACACGTGCCAGGCCACCCCGGAGCTTCCCGCTTCCCACAAGCAAGCTCCAGAGCTGCCACGTGTCCAAACGTCGGAGCTGGCCGCCTCAAACCTCCGGAAGTCATTGTAACGACTCCGGATCTTCAAAGGATAGCCGCGGACTTCAAGACCCGATTAATTGTCATTAATTCCATGTTAATGACACTTAATCGGACAATCTTAACACCTGTAACGGCACTGTCGGAGCCCGTTACAGGGTTATTAACAACAATTAATCGTCTATCAATACTAGTAACCGCTGGGGCCACATGTCGGGCCAGGCTAACTTGTAACGGTTTGTCCTTGTACTATAAAAGGACAGACCGAGGATACACGGAGAGGGAGAAGGCTCTCGAACGCTCTCAGGCACACACGCATTGACGTGAGCTTTCATACATAAACTAATACAACACCACACACCCGTGGAGTAGCGTATTACGCTCAGGCGGCCCGAACCACGTAAACCACTGTGTCTCTCGTGTCCAATCGTGATTCACCTTCTTGAGTCTCCGCGCGCCCACACCGAACTACAAACTCCTTCAACACTTTAGTAGTGTCAGGAGATCTGCCGACTCCAACAGTCGACAGTTGGCGCGCCAGGTAGGGGTGCCTGAGATTTTCAAGAATGGTGAATTCTGCGGCTGGATCATCCAATGGGCAACCTGCTGCTCAGGCTGTCGGGGGCAATCCCTCCAACATGCAGCCACCAGCAGGAGCCTCAGCACCAGCAGGAGTCACACTCCCACCACCACCATCTTCTCCGGCAAAACGTGCCGGGCAACATGATGGTGCGCCGGCGTCACATACTGCGCCGACAAGTCATGACAACCCAGAACACGCGCTCCATGCAGCGCGTGCTCTTCTCCAGCGACCACCACCTCCGGATGCATCTCGAGATGCCATGGAGCAATGGAGGGCTGATGTTGAGCATTTGGTCGCAGCAGCGGCCGAACGCCTCAACAACCAGGGTCCTCCTCCTTCAGGGACCGGAACTACCCAATACTCAGGAATCCAGACCCCTTCGGGAGGGTCCGGAGGTTCCTGAAAGTGGGTCTGGGTCCCAGCTCCCAGACTCAAACCCACAAGAAGCCACTTCAGAGGACCCGGACCCCTCTAAGAGGGTCCAGGTCATTTCTGAAGAAGCTCCGGGTTCCTCCACCCAGAACCCGGAGGTCCCCGAAGAGAGTCTGGACCCCTCCGAGAGGGTCCGGATCAATGAAGAGGAAGCTCCGGACCCCTCCGGGAGGGTCCGGACCATTCAACGCCTGATATACTTCATCAGTGAAGTGTTACATGATGCCAAGACTCGATACCTAGAGGTGCATAAACTGCTTTATGCAGTTCTTATTGCCTCAAGGAAGCTTCGACACTATTTCCAAGCTCACAAAGTCTCGGTGGTGACCTCATATCCACTTCGAGCGATCCTGCATAATCCCAATTCAACTGGGAATATTGCAAAGTGGGCAGCGGAATTGGCTGAATTCGATCTTGAATTCATTCCGAGACAAGCAATCAAGAGTCAAGCGTTGGCAGATTTCGTGGCAGAATGGACTCCCTCTCCATTAAACCCTGGGGGCCCCAGCGAGCAGAAGACGGAACCTCAAGTTCCAACCTTCACTAAGCCTCACTGTACCCTTTACTTCGACGGCTCCATGCAGAAGCAGGGAGCCGGAGCTGGAATCCTTCTCCTCGCACCAACTGGGGAGAAGGTGAAATACATGGTACACCTTGACTTCAAGGCAACCAACAACATGGCAGAGTATGAAGCACTCATCTATGGATTAAAGGTGGCACTATCATACGGTGTCAAGCAATTGCTGGTCAAAGGAGATTCACAACTCGTCATCAAGCAGGTGAAGGGTGAATGCTCCTGCAATAATCTCCAGCTGGCTGCTTACCTCCTTGAAGTCCAGAGGCTTCAGAAGGACTTTGAAGTCCTAGACCTTCACCATGTTCAACGTGCTCACAACGCTGAAGCTGACGAACTCTCGACCAAGGCGTCAACTGGAGCTCCGGCTCCTGATGGAACCTTTGTCCGGAGGTTGTCAAAACCCACAGTTCAGCCTGCCGAACTGAACGAAGGGGGCGAGATCAGCATCCCGAAGCTGACGGTCCCGATGGCCCTGTTACCATGGCAGCCATCAAGGGTCGTAGGTGCTGCCGGAAGCTCCGAGCAACCCAGCACGCAAGACTCAAATGCTCAAGTCAGTTCCGATGCATGGATCTCGGAGATCCGGAGCTACTTGAAAGACAACATCCTTCCTGACGATGATGTATCCGCTGATCGGGTAGTCAGATTGGCTAAAAGATACACGTTGGTAGAAGGGGATCTCTACCGGCGCGGTGCCAACGGCATCCTAATGCGGTGCATCACAAGGGAAGAAGGCTGCGAGCTCCTCGCAGAAATCCATGGAGGCGAGTGTGGGAACCACGCATCTTCCCGCACGCTGGTCGGAAAAGCCTTTCGGCACGGCTTCTACTGGCCTACAGCGCTCCAGGATGCCACTGAGCTGGTGAAGAAATGCAAAGCATGCCAATTTCATGCAAAGCAAATTCATACACCTGCTCAGTCCTTACAAATGATACCTCCCACATGGCCTTTCGCTGTGTGGGGGATGGACATCTTGGGACCCTTCCCTAGAGCCGTCGGAGGTTACAAGTTCCTGTACGTCGCCATCGACAAGTTCACCAAGTGGCCGGAAGCAACTCCCGTTGTGACGATCAACAAACAATCTGCAATCAATTTTCTACAATCCATCGTGAGCAGATTTGGAGTCCCAAATAAGATCATCACTGATAATGGGACTCAATTCACAAGCTCCGCATTTCAAGGATATTGCGAAGACCTCAGCATACAAGTTTGCTACGCTTCCGTAGCTCATCCTGCCAGCAATGGACAAGCCGAGAGAGCAAATGCAGAGATCCTTAAAGGACTCAAAACACGCACTTATGAGCGCTTGAAAAAGCACGGAGCCAATTGGATCGAAGAGCTTCCGCCCACTCTATGGGCCAACAGGACTTTTCCAAGTCGGGCAACCGGAGAAACACCCTTCTTTCTGGTGTACGGAGCTGAAGCGATCCTTCCTCCGGAAATCACCTTGGGTTCCCTCCGAGTCCGGACCTTCGACGAAGCCACGCAGGACCAGCTCCGGCGCGAAGACCTAGACCTCCTCGAGGAGGGAAGGTGCCAAGCAGCTGTTCGGAATGCCCGATACCGCCAAGCTCTACGGCGCTATCACCAGCGGCATGTACACAACCGACAGCTCGAGGAAGGCGATCTGGTGCTACGGAGAATACTATCCAGAGAAGGGCAAAACAAACTCTCCCCCGGCTGGGAAGGGCCCTTTCGAGTGATCAAAGTATCCCGTCCCGGAAGCGTTCGCTTGGCTACCGAGGATGGGACACCTCTCCCAAATCCTTGGAACATCGAGCACCTCCGTAAGTTCTACACTTAATTCCACGGAGGTGAGTCTTAAGTAACTTGAAATGTATGTTATAGAGTCATTGTACAGAGTCGGGTAGTTCCTCCGGGAGAGCAGCCGGACCTTTCCCGAAAGGTTTGAAAAGCTCATGCAACACTTGACACAGTCTCCAGACTAAAAGTGTGGCTAACTACCCTGGGTCAAACGAGAAACCAAACACACTTAGCCTGGTTCCGTACCCTAAGAGTGTACTTGTTTCCCCTGTACCTCAGACCTATAATGAAAGACATCTTCATGTGAAATAGACTCCACGTGCATTCATTTTTGCATAGGCTCGACATTTTTATTTTTCTCTTTCTTGTCTATAACAGAAACGTGCAATTCTTAAGAAGTTCTAGTTTGACCGGTTTACATATGATTCGAGTTGAATTGTCAGATTTTTTGGATTTAAATATCGTCTGTGGCCAACTCGCCTGAAAGCCGCCAAGCCATTCTAGGGCCAGAGTGCGCTATCGACTTAGCCTGGTCAAGCACCCTAAGTACGCCACTCTACCTACATCCCGGCAGGCCAAAGTAAGGTGGGTCCATGGACAATTGGATCTAAAAGAAAAGACAATTCATCCAGTCGTATTAAAAATCGTGTTCAACTTAAAATTTTCTTGAGAACCGTAAGCCGCGACGAAGTTATAGACAAGGAACAAATTTTACTATTTTTCTTGGCTTAAGTGTGCAGGAAAAATGAACCCTACGTTGATGGAGAAAAACCGGAGCTAACCAAGCTCCGACTCCCACCAGGGCGTCAACCGTCGGCGTTGACTAAAAGATGGTGAGAAGACCCCGTCACTGGAGTCTGTTGCCAACAAACCAAGTGTGGCAAAGGTCATTGCCGGAGCTGCTAAGCTCCGACACCTTGGAGTATTAACTACCGACGCTCAACGTGTTGATAGAGGCTATTGCCGGAGCTACTAAGCTCCAGCGATGGACAGTGCCGGAGCTTCTAAGCTCCGACAACTTCAGGGGACCTTCACTATCAAAAACTTCAGACCTAAATTCCACAAGTTCGAAGCAAATTCGTCTTCAACAAAACTCAACATCCTTTTGGTACATGTCCACAATCAAATTGTGCACATCTACCAGGGGGCCAAGTGAAGATAAAGATGTTGAAGACAAAAAAAATGAAATTTGCAAAAAATTGGGGATTTCATTTCATCTGAAGACCGGAGATTACATCTGGAGACAAGGGATTACAAAATTGAGGAAGAAGAGAAGATACAAGTAAAGGCTAAAAGAGACGGTCCTAGACCCTATGGAAGAACTTGGCGACCTTCTGGGCGACTTCCGACACGCAGGCTCGGGTAGCTTCGCCTTCTCCTTCGACGGGGCCTTCAAGCACCGGGTCCAGAGGAAATCGAGGGTTCCGACTGGTGTAGCACGTCAACACATATTTTGTGACGTTCCTAGCCAGGGATTGCCCCTCGACCTCCAGCTGGTCCGCGATGACGTCGCCCACCTTGGAGAGCTTGCTGCCTGCGGTGCTCAACGCTTGCAACGCAAGGTCCGGCTCCGGCTCCGGATCATCCGGGTGCACGGGGCTGAAATCCATCGGCGTCAGCGCGTCGTCGGCCTTGCCCAGGAACTCCCAAATCTGCAGGGAGTCCGCCTTCCTCAAGTTCTTCATCTCTTCTAGGGATCTCCGGGCCGCCGTCAGCTCCGAATTCTCGCGGGCGAGGCGCTCAACTTCTTTGGCGTTTTGCTGGATCTTCGCAGCAACCCGCTTCTCAAGTCTTCCGAGCTCCTCCTCCCGGAGGTGGATCTTGTTCCGGTGGTCGACCAGGTCCTTCTCCCTAGCCTCCACTTTCTTCTCCCGGGCGACAAGGGCACACTCGTATTCGTAGAGTTCCTGCCCCCGCACCCAGGTCTTCTCCTCTTCCTCGAGGCAGCGCTCTTCCAATTTCTTAGTGCGCTCCTCGAGGCCCTTGTCCGCCAGAGCTGTTTTCTCAGCGAGCTCTTCTTCCCGTCGCAAGACGTCATCCCGTAGCTCTAGGAGTTTTTGCTCCTCGTCCTCGAGCCGTCTTTCCCTCCCTTCAAGTGCCTCTCGGCGCTTGATGAGTGCGGTGCTGATGGCCTCGAGCTGATCAAACCGAGCATTGGCCGCGTCGTTAGCAGCCTTAGCTCGGTCGTGGAACTCCCGGGATTGAGCATCGAGGGCGTGAGTCATGCTCTCCCTCTCGTCTAGCAGCTTATCCCAGAGCTCCAGGCGGATCTTCTCCCGCTTGACCCACTCCTTGTCATCCGCAAGCCTCGACTGCGCCAGCTTAGTCTCGAAGTGGAGCCGATTACGCCACCACCTAAGGGTTTGGCGCTCCTCTTCAAGAGCCTTGCTGTCGTGGAAGAAGGCCAGTTGGACCTGACGTAGACTGGAGCAGGCGTTGTCGATGGACATCGACAGCGAGATGGGCTCCGGACCTGCTGGGATCTCTTCCGCTGGTTCCAGCGGCTCTTCACATACAAAAATTGGGTCCCACTCTACGAGAGTGGAACCCCGAGCTTCCAAAGCGCTAGGGCCTTCCTCCGGGACGGCCTTAGTCGCCATCGAAGGAGGTCCCGCCACCAAGTCTTCATTCGCCCCCTCAGGTGGGGGGCCGGCGACTTCGTTCAGGCACTCTGGCTCTGCCACAGGTACCATCGACGCCGTCGCCTCCGGAGCAGGAGCCGCTACTGGCTCCGGCCGGGACACCTCTTCTGAGGGAGGCTCAAGCTCCCTCGCCTCTTTAACCGCCGGCTCTGTGACCGGCGCTCCAACAATCACCGGCTCTGCGGCCGGAGCTTCGGAAGTAACCGGCTCAACTGCCGGAACTACTTCGACTTCCGGCTCGCATGCCGGGGCTTTAGCCACCTCCGGCTCAATCGCCGGGGCTTCAGCACTTTCCGGCTCCGAAGCCGGGACTGCTACTTCCTCCGACTCAACAGCCGGAGCTTCTACTACTGCAGCACCAGGACCCGGAGCTTCCACTTCCAGGATGGGTGCCGCTGGCGCATCTTCATTCCCGTGGTCCGGCGCTACCACGGGAACTTCTGGAGACGAGTCGAGGTCCATGACCACGACAGCCGGCGCCGGGGCTGTCGTAGCCTCCGCTTGGGGCGGCACCGGGACTGGAGCAGAAGCCCTCGCAGCCTCAGACACTGTGGCTGAGGGTGGAGCTTCACTCCCCTTCTTGGGAACGCTGCAGATGAAGAACGAAGAAATTGAGCAAACAGATGCTACAATTAAAAAGTTAATCGAGGTAAAAAAGAAAAATTACCTTGGGAGGCTCCCGCACCAGCTTGCGCGGAACCTCTTTCCCGGACGATTCGGGCTGGCCACGGTCGGCGTAGGAGCTCCGGGAGGACTCCCAGGACTTGCCACAGCCGCGGACGTTTCCCGGGTCGGAGCTCTCCTTGATCGGGAGGAACTCCTGGACCTGGAGGCCCTCACCGCTCCAGATGCCGGAGTCGCGCGCCCGGAGCTAGCACCACAGGAGGGATCCACCACGGGGACAGTCGCACTCCGGGAGGATCACACCGCCGAAACAGTAACGTTCCGGAAGGACCCCACCACGGGGACAGTCGCCACGGTGGCGGAGGATCTTCCTTCCTGAGGAGGGGGAACCGGGGGGGAAGTGGCAGGCCCGATGGACCTTCCGTCAGCATGTCGCAGCTTCCTCTTCCGGCTCTCCGGCTCCTCCGCCAGCTCCTTGCCCTTGCCGATGACCTCAGCTCTTGGCTGTGGGACAGGGGCGGAGCCGTCTTCGGACAACCCGGGGATCGCCAACCGGGTGGTTGATCTTCTCTCGATGACACCAAGGTCGTCAAGCGCGGGCATCGTCCGCCGGAGCTCCCTGCTGAACTCAACTTCCACGTTCAGAGGGAGGAAGGCCGGCGGCAGAGTCAAGTAATCTCCGTCAATGTCGATGCCGTGCTGGAATTTCTTGAGGTGAAACTCCAAGGTCTTCCCCACCATGCTGGACTTCAACCCGGTCTCAACCCGGTCCTCGTCCATCACGCTGTTGAGGGCCCAGGCGAGCTTCTCCCTCCTCTTCAGCGGTGCCCACCTGTTGGACAGGAAGTTGCAGAACACCGCCTGGGGAGTCAATCCTTCCTCCACACATTGGCGGATCCTGGTCAGGACAGGGTCGAAAGCTTCCGCCAGCACCGGAACTTCGCTCCATACCGACGTGTCAATGGCGGGCAGACCGTCTGGCAACTCCAACCGCTCATGCTCCTCCACCCGGACGACTATCCAATCTTTCTTCCAGTCATCCCACTTCCCGGAAGGGAATGACCGGAGGTACTTGAATGGGCACTTCTTGCGCTTCACGAAGTAGTAGAAGCCAAGATACTCATTGCTTCAGCCGGTGGTGTGGACGGTGAAGAAGGTTCGGAAGAGCTCGATGCAGGGAGGGATGCCCACCCACATCTCGCAGAAGTGGACAAAGATGGACACAAGGAGAATGGAGTGAGGGCCAAGGTGGTACAGCTGCAGACCATAGAAGTCCAGCAGCATCAAGAAGAAAGAAGAAAACGGTGGGATCAGCCCCACCATGGCGTACGAGGAAAAGTACACCATCTCGCCAGCGTGCTCCTTTTCAAAGGGGAGCTCTCCGCCGGCGCGGACCGAGCGGTTGAAGAAGTCCGAAGACCACCCCATGAGGGCCCGGACCTTCTTCAGATCGCTGTCAGTCTTCAAGCGACTCTCACGTAGACCCAACTCCATCGCAGCACAGCTAGGCAAGAGAAGAGGAGCAAAGTACGAGTTGGGAGTTTGAGCGCAAGAACAGATGGGAAGTGTAAAGAACTCCCGACGGTGCGCTTTCCTTCTTAAGTAAGCCCTCGCAACGCTTGGATGGAAACTGCAGGGGAGTCAAGGATACTACTCAAGAATTCAACCCTGCCGATGACAAGAGGGCCCGGGACCACCCTGACGATCAAGTCGAGGCTCTTACCTAGGCGAACAGTTGTCATCACGAGGCGGGAAACCCAAAGGCGGTGACCTGACAAGGCGCACGGAACCGATACAGTTTTCGTATCGGGAACCGGCGACCTTCAATTGCGAGAGATCCGCACGTCAAAGATCTTATCTGCCGCCTGAGGTGCGCCACGCGTCGGGATTTAACCGTAAAGCCCCGCCAACGGCACCTCCGAAGACCCTTGAAGACCCAGTTCAAGAGTCGCGAGTATGGACCCACCTCCGACGGAATGACTTCACCCCGGTGACTTTCCCCGGAGGTAGGTCCAGGAGGCCACTGTCGGTACCCTAAAAACCATACACCCCCTGAGGTTACAAAGATCTCAAGGGAAGGACGTCTACTCAAATTGAAGACCCTCGAAGGCCCACTTGTCAGACATAACTGGACCTGCTTCTCCAACATGGTTAACCCCTAGGTTGCCACGTGTACTGCCAGACCGGAGCTACTACCCACAAGGGTGAAGCTCCGGGCTAGGTACCGAAACGGCACCTCCGGACTTAACCCCTGACCGAGAGAAGCTCCGGACCTGACACGTTCCAGGCCACCCCGGAGCTTCCCGCTTCCCACAAGCAAGCTCCGGAGCTGCCACGTGTCCAAACGTCGGAGCTGGCCGCCTCAAACCTCCAGAAGACATTGTAACGACTCCGGATCTTCAAAGGATAGCCGCGGACTTCAAGACCCGATTAATTGTCATTAATTCCATGTTAATGACACTTAATCGGACAATCTTAACACCTGTAACGGCACTGTTGGAGCCCATTACAGGGTTATTAACAACAATTAATCGTGTATCAATACTAGTAACCGCCGGGGCCACATGTCGGGCCAGGCTAACTTGTAACGGTTTGTCCTTGTACTATAAAAGGACAGACCGACGATACACGGAGAGGGAGAAGGCTCTCGAACGCTCTCAGGCACACACGCATTGACGTGAGCTTTCATACATAAACTAATACAACACCACACACCCGTGGAGTAGCGTATTACGCTCAGGCGGCCCGAACCACGTAAACCACTGTGTCTCTCGTGTCCAATCGTGATTCACCTTCTTGAGTCTTCGCGCGCCCACACCGAACTACAAACTCCTTCAACACTTTAGTAGTGTGAGGAGATCTGCCGACTCCAACAGTCGACAGTACTAACCTCGATTTGCTTGACAAGTATGAAAGCATACTCAAAGAGCATGACACACTCAAATCTCATGCCAAGCAAATTGAGGAAGAAAAGGCTAAAATCAAGTTAGATAATCATGAGCTTAACTTAGCACACCAAACACTCTTGGAAGAGCACAACAAGCTAATACAAGAATATCAAACACTTAACCTTGCTCATGACGTGCTTGATCAAGAGTTGAAAAATGCAAAGAAACAAACTCTTAATGATAGGATATCCATTACTTCTCATGTCACTAATGCCTTGAACAAGTCTTTGCCTTTGAAAGCAAATGCTAGGGAGAAGGACTTGTTGGAAGAAATTGAGAGTCTCTGCACTAGTGTGGCTAGACTTTCCAAATAAGAAGTCAATCACAAGGAAATTCTCTTCCAACAAGAAAAAGCCTTCAACAAGAGAGGACTTGGATCCTTCCCGGTGCCTAACAATGGAAAGGTGCCCTCACCGGAGCTTAGAACAAGCTTCATCAAGGAAGTTGATTCTTATTGCCAACATTGTGAGGTCACCGGTCACCACACAAGGGAGTGTCCTCTTCCTAACCGACCTTCTCCAAATTTGCCTATTAACTACAAATCTACTTTCAATGATCACTATTATCTCTTAAGTAAAGTAGATGGCAAGGTGAAGGCTAGGTTCATCGGCAAAGACATGAAGGACATGAAGGGGAAGCTCCCCAAGCAACTTTGGGTCCCAAAGACACTTGTATCACACATACAAGGACCTAAGTTGGCTTGGGTGCCTAAAGTTAAAAATTGAATTCATGTGTGTAGGTGAACTACAAAGCCGGAGGAAAGCATTGGGTACTCGATAGCGGGTGCACCCAACATATGACCGGCAATGATGGTATGTTCACCACCATAGAAAACTCCGACAATCATGAACAAGTCACCTTTGATGATAACTCTAAGGGAAAGGTAATTGGGTTAGGTAAAATTTCTATTTCAAATGATTTATCCATTTCTAATGTTTTGTATGTCAAGTCACTTAGTTTTAAGTTACTTTCTATTACACAACTATGTGATCTTGGACTAACATGCACTTTAGCAAAAATGATGTTGTTGTGAGTAGTGAAACAAGCCAAGACATAGTCTTCAAAGGATTTCGGCATGGACATCTCTACCTAGTAGACTTCTCCAACAAGAATGCTAGCTTGACCACTTGCCTTTTCACTAAGACAAGTTTGGGATGGCTATGGCACTGACGCATAGCGCACATTGGGATGAGCAAACTCAAGAAGTCATTCAAGCTTGGGATGGTGACCAGCGTGAAGGATGTCACTTTTGAGAAGAACAAGCTTTGTAGCGCTTGTCAAGCCGGGAAGCAAGTTGCTTCACACCACCTGTCGACTGTTGGAGTCGGCAGATCTCCTGACACTACTAAAGTGTTGAAGGAGTTTGTAGTTCGGTGTGGGCGCGCGGAGACTCAAGAAGGTGAATCACGATTGGACATGAGAGACACAATGGTTTACGTGGTTCGGGCCGCCTGAGCGTAATACCCTACTCCAAGGGTGTGTGGTGTTGTATTAGTTTATGTATGAAAGCTCACGTCAATGCGTGTGTGCCTGAGAGCGTTCGAGAGCCTTCTTTTTCCGTGTATCGTCGGTCTGTCCTTTTATAGTACAAGGACAAACCGTTACAAGTTAGCCTGGCCCGACATGTGGCCCCGGCGGTTACTAGTATTGATACACGATTAATTGTTGTTAATAACCCTGTAACGGGCTCCGACAGTGCCGTTACAGGTGTTAAGATTGTCCGATTAAGTGTCATTAACATGGAATTAATGACAATTAATCGGGTCTTGAAGTCCGCGGCTATCCTTTGAAGATCCGGAGTCGTTACAATGTCTTCCGAAGGTTTGAGGCGGCCAGCTCCGACGTTTGGACACGTGGCAGCTCCGGAGCTTGCTTGTGGGAAGCGGGAAGCTCCGAGGTGGCCTGGCACGTGTCAGGTCCGGAGCTTCTCTCGGTCAGGGGTTAAGTCCGGAGGTGCCGTTTCGGTACCTAGCCCGGAGCTTCACCCTTGTGGGTAGTAGCTCCGGTCTGGCAGTACACGTGGCAACCTAGGGGTTAACCATGTTGGAGAAGCAAGTCCGGTTATGTCTGACAAGTGGGCCTCTGAGGGTCTTCAATTTGAGTAGACGTCCTTCCCTTGAGATCTTTGTAACCTCAGGGGGTGTATGGCTTTTAGGGTACCGACAGTGGCCCCCTGGACCTACCTCCGGGGAAAGTCACCGGGGTGAAGTCATTCCGTCGGAGGTGGGTCCATACTCGCGACTCTTGAACTGGGTCTTCAAGGGTCTTCGGAGGTGCCGTTGGCGGGGCTTTACGGTTAAATCCCGACGCGTGGTGCACCTCAGGCGGCAGATAAGATCTTTGACGTGCGGATCTCTCGCAATTGAAGGTCGCCGGTTCCCGATACGAAAACCGTATCGGTTCCGCGCGCCTTGTCAGGTCGCCGCCTTTGGGTTTCCCGCCTCGTGATGACAACTGTTCGCCTGGGTAAGAGCCTCGACTTGATCGTCAGGGTGGTCCCGAGCCCTCTTGTCATCGGCAGGGTTGAATTCTTGAGTAGTATCCTTGACTCCCCTGCAGTTTCCATCCAAGCGTTGCGAGGGCTTACTTAAGAAGGAAAGCGCACCATCGGGAGTTCTTTACGCTTCCCATCTGTTCTTGCGCTCAAACTCCCAACTCGTACTTTGCTCCTCTTCTCTGGCCTAGCTGTGCTGCGATGGAGTTGGGTCTGCGTGAGAGTCGCTTGAAGACTGACAGCGATCTGAAGAAGGTCCGGGCCCTCATGGGGTGGTCTTCGGACTTCTTCAACCGCTCGGTCCGCGCCGGCGGAGAGCTCCCCTTTGAAAAGGAGCACGCTGGCGAGATGGTGTACTTTTCCTCGTACGCCATGGTGGGGCTGATCCCACCGTTTTCTTCTTTCTTCTTGATGCTGCTGGACTTCTATGGTCTGCAGCTGTACCACCTTGGCCCTCACTCCATTCTCCTTGTGTCCATCTTTGTCCACTTCTGCGAGATGTGGGTGGGCATCCCTCCCTGCATCGAGCTCTTCCGAACCTTCTTCACCGTCCACACCACCGGCCGAAGCAATGAGTATCTTGGCTTCTACTACTTCGTGAAGCGCAAGAAGTGCCCATTCAAGTACTTCCGGTCATTCCCTTACGGGAAGTGGGATGACTGGAAGAAAGATTGGATAGTCGTCCGGGTGGAGGAGCATGAGCGGTTGGAGTTGCCAGACGGTCTGCCCGACATTGACACGTCGGTATGGAGCGAAGTTCCGGTGCTGGCGGAAGCTTTCGACCCTGTCCTGACCAGGATCCGCCAATGTGTGGAGGGAGGATTGACTCCCCAGGCGGTGTTCTGCAACTTCCTGTCCAACAGGTGGGCGCCGCTGAAGAGGAGGGAGAAGCTCGCCTAGGCCCTCAACAGCGTGATGGACGAGGACCGGGTTGAGACCGGGTTGAAGTCCAGCATGGTGGGGAAGACCTTGGAGTTTCACCTCAAGAAATTCCAGCACGGCATCGACGTTGACGGAGATTACTTGACTCGGCCGCCAGCCTTCCTCCCTCTGAACGTGGAAGTTGAGTTCAGCAGGGAGCTCCGGCGGACGATGCCCGCGCTTGACGACCTTGGTGTCGTCGAGAGAAGATCAACCACCCGGTTGGCGATCCCCGGGTTGTCCGAAGACGGCTCCGCCCCTGTCCCACAGCCAAGAGCTGAGGTCATCGGCAAGGGCAAGGAGCTGGCGGAGGAGCCGGAGAGCCGGAAGAGGAAGCTGCGACATGCTGACGGAAGGTCCATCGGGCCTGCCACTTCCCCCCCGGTTCCCCCTCCTCAGGAAGGAAGATCCTCTGCCGCCGTGGCGACTGTCCCCGTGGTGGGGTCCTTCCGGAACGTTACTGTTCCGGCGGTGGGATCCTCCCGGAGTGCGACTGTCCCCGTGGTGGATCCCTCCTGTGGTGCTAGCTCCGGGCGCGCGACTCCGGCATCTGGAGCGGTGAGGGCCTCCAGGTCCAGGAGTTCCTCCCGATCAAGGAGAGCTCCGACCCGGGAAACGCCCGCGGCTGTGGAAAGTCCTGGGAGTCCTCCCGGAGCTCCTACGCCGACCGTGGCCAGCCCGGATCGTCCGGGAAAGAGGTTCCGCGCAAGCTGGTGCGGGAGCCTCCCAAGGTAATTTTTCTTTTTTACCTCGATTAACTTTTTAATTGTAGCATCTGTTTGCTCAATTTCTTCGTTCTTCATCTGCAGCGTTCCCAAGAAGGGGAGTGAAGCTCCACCCTCAGCCACAGTGTCTGAGGCTGCGAGGGCTTCTGCTCCAGTCCCGGTGCCGCCCCAAGCGGAGGCTGCGACAGCTCCGGCGCCGGCTGTCGTGGTCATGGACCTCGACTCGTCTCCAGAAGTTCCCGTGGTAGCGCCAGACCACGGGAATGAAGATGCGCCAGCGGCACCCATCCCGGAAGTGGAAGCTCCGGGTCCTGGTGCTGCAGTAGTAGAAGCTCCGGCTGTTGAGTCGGAGGAAGTAGCAGTCCCGGCTTCGGAGACGGAAAGTGCTGAAGCCCCGGCGATTGAGCCGGAGGTGGCTGAAGCCCCGGCATGTGAGCCGGAAGTCGAAGTAGTTCCGGCAGTTGAGCCGGTTACTTCCGAAGCTCCGGCCGCAGAGCCAGTGATTGTTGGAGCGCCGGTCACAGAGCCGGCGGTTAAAGAGGCGAGGGAGCTTGAGCCTCCCTCAGAAGAGGTGTCCCGGCCGGAGCCAGTAGCGGCTCCTGCTCCGGAGGCGACGACATCGATGGTACCTGTGGTAGAGCCAGAGTGCCTGAACGAAGTCGCCGGCCCCCCGCCTGAGGGGGCGAATGAAGACTTGGTGGCGGGACCTCCTTCGATGGCGACTGAGGCCGTCCCGGAGGAAGGCCCTAGCGCTTTGGAAGCTCGGGGTTCCACTCTCGTAGAGTGGGACCCAATTTTTGTATGTGAAGACCCGCTGGAACCAGCGGAAGAGATCCCAGCAGGTCCGGAGCCCATCTCGCTGTCGATGTCCATCGACAACGCCTGCTCCAGTCTACGTCAGGTCCAACTGGCCTTCTTCCACGACAGCAAGGCTCTTGAAGAGGAGCGCCAAACCCTTAGGCGGTGGCGTAATCGGCTCCACTTTGAGACTAAGCTGGCGCAGTCGAGGCTTGCGGATGACAAGGAGTGGATCAAGCGGGAGAAGATCCGCCTGGAGCTCTGGGATAAGCTGCTGGACGAGAGGGAGAGCATGACTCACGCCCTCGATGCTCAATCCCGGGAGTTCCACGACCGAGCTAAGGCTGCTAACGACGCGGCCAATGCTCGGTTTGATCAGCTCGAGGCCATCAGCACCGCACTCATCAAGCGCCGAGAGGCACTTGAAGGGAGGGAAAGACAACTCGAGGACGAGGAGCAAAAACTCCTAGATCTACGGGATGACGTCTTGCGACGGGAAGAAGAGCTCGCCGAGAAAACAGCTCTGGTGGATAAGGGCCTCGAGGAGCGCACTAAGAAATTGGAAGAGCGCTGCCTCGAGGAAGAGGAGAAGACCTGGGTGCGGGGGCAGGAACTCTACGAATACGAGTGTGCCCTTGTCGCCCGGGAGAAGAAAGTGGAGGCTAGGGAGAAGGACCTGGTCGACCGCTGGAACAAGATCCACCTCCGGGAGGAGGAGCTCGGAAGACTTGAGAAGCGGGTTGCTGCGAAGATCCAGCAAAACGCCAAAGAAGTTGAGCGCCTCGCCCGCGAGAATTCGGAGCTGACGGCGGCCCGGAGATCCCTGGAAGAGATGAAGAACTTGAGGAAGGCGGACTCCCTGCAGATTTGGGAGTTCCCGGGCAAGGCCGAAGACGCGCTGACGCCGATGGGTTTCAGCCCCGTGCACCCGGATGATCCGGAGCCGGAGCCGGACCTTGCGTTGCAAGCGTTGAGCGCCGCAGGCAGCAAGCTCTCCAAGGTGGGCAACGTCATCGCGGACCAGCTGGAGGTCGAGGGGCAATCCCTGGCTAGGAACGTCACAGAATATGTGTTGACGTGCTACACCAGCCGGAACCCTCGATTTCCTCTGGACCCGGTGCTTGAAGGCCCCGTCGAAGGAGAAGGCGAAGCTACCCGAGCCTGCGTGTCGGAGGTCGCCCAGAAGGTCGCCGAGTTCTTCCATAGGGTCTAGGACCGTCTCTTTTAGCCTTTACTTGTATCTTCTCTTCTTCCTCAATTTTGTAATCCCTTGTCTCCAGATGTAATCTCCGGTCTTCAGATGAAATGAAATCCCCAATTTTTTGCGAATTTCATTTTTTTTGTCTTCAACATCTTTATCTTCACTTGGCCCCCTGGTAGATGTGCACAATTTGATTGTGGACATGTACCAAAAGGATGTTGAGTTTTGTTGAAGACGAATTTGCTTCGAACTTGTGGAATTTAGGTCCGAAGTTTTTGATAGTGAAGGTCCCCTGAAGTTGTCGGAGCTTAGAAGCTCCGGCACTGTCCATCGCTGGAGCTTAGTAGCTCCGGCAATAGCCTCTATCAACACGTTGAGCGTCGGTAGTTAATACTCCAAGGTGTCGGAGCTTAGCAGCTCCGGCAATGACCTTTGCCACACTTGGTTTGTTGGCAACAGACTCCAGTGACGGGGTCTTCTCACCATCTTTTAGTCAACGCCGACGGTTGACGCCCTGGTGGGAGTCGGAGCTTGGTTAGCTCCGGTTTTTCTCCATCAACGTAGGGTTCATTTTTCCTGCACACTTAAGCCAAGAAAAATAGTAAAATTCGTTCCTTGTCTATAACTTCGTCGCGGCTTACGGTTCTCAAGAAAATTTTAAGTTGAACACGATTTTTAATACGACTGGATGAATTGTCTTTTCTTTTAGATCCAATTGTCCATGGACCCACCTTACTTTGGCCTGCCGGGATGTAGGTAGAGTGGCGTACTTAGGGTGCTTGACCAGGCTAAGTCGATAGCGCACTCCGGCCCTAGAATGGCTTGGCGGCTTTCAGGCGAGTTGGCCACAGACGATATTTAAATCCAAAAAATCTGACAATTCAACTCGAATCGTATGTAAACCGGTCAAACTAGAACTTCTTAAGAATTGCACGTTTCTGTTATAGACAAGAAAGAGAAAAATAAAAATGTCGAGCCTATGCAAAAATGAATGCACGTGGAGTCTATTTCACATGAAGATGTCTTTCATTATAGGTCCGGGGTACAGGGGAAACAAGTACACTCTTAGGGTACGGAACCAGGCTAAGTGTGTTTGGTTTCTCGTTTGACCCAGGGTAGTTAGCCACACTTTTAGTCCGGAGACTGTGTCAAGTGTTGCATGAGCTTTTCAAACCTTTCGGGAAAGGTCCGGCTGCTCTCCCGGAGGAACTACCCGACTCTGTACAATGACTCTATAACATACATTTCAAGTTACTTAAGACTCACCTCCATGGAATTAAGTGTAGAACTTACGGAGGTGCTCGATGTTCCAAGGATTTGGGAGAGGTGTCCCATCCTCGGTAGCCAAGCGAACGCTTCCGGGACGGGATACTTTGATCACTCGAAAGGGCCCTTCCCAGCCGGGGGAGAGTTTGTTTTGCCCTTCTCTGGATAGTATTCTCCGTAGCACCAGATCGCCTTCCTCGAACTGTCGGTTGTGTACATGCCGCTGGTGATAGCGCTGTAGAGCTTGGCGGTATCGGGCATTCCGAACAGCTGCTTGGCACCTTCCCTCCTCGAGGAGGTCTAGGTCTTCGCGCCGGAGCTGGTCCTGCGCGGCTTCGTCGAAGGTCCGGACTCGGAGGGAACCCAAGGTGATTTCCGGAGGAAGGATCGCTTCAGCTCCGTACACCAGAAAGAAGGGTGTTTCTCCGGTTGCCCGACTTGGAAAAGTCCTGTTGGCCCATAGAGTGGGCGGAAGCTCTTCGATCCAATTGGCTCCGTGCTTTTTCAAGCGCTCATAAGTGCGTGTTTTGAGTCCTTTAAGGATCTCTGCATTTGCTCTCTCGGCTTGTCCATTGCTGGCAGGATGAGCTACGGAAGCGTAGCAAACTTGTATGCCGAGGTCTTCGCAATATCCTTGAAATGCGGAGCTTGTGAATTGAGTCCCATTATCAGTGATGATCTTATTTGGGACTCCAAATCTGCTCACGATGGATTGTAGAAAATTGATTGCAGATTGTTTGTTGATCGTCACAACGGGAGTTGCTTCCGGCCACTTTGTGAACTTGTCGATGGCGACGTACAGGAACTTGTAACCTCTGACGGCTCTAGGGAAGGGTCCCAAGATGCCCATCCCCCACACAGCGAAAGGCCATGTGGGAGGTATCATTTGTAAGGACTGAGCAGGTGTATGAATTTGCTTTGCATGAAATTGGCATGCTTTGCATTTCTTCACCAGCTCAGTGGCATCCTGGAGCGCTGTAGGTCAGTAGAAGCCGTGCCGAAAGGCTTTTCCGACCAGCGTGCGGGAAGATGCGTGGTTACCACACTCGCCTCCATGGATTTCTGCGAGGAGCTCGCAGCCTTCTTCCCTTGTGATGCACCGCATTAGGATGCCGTTGGCACCGCGCCGGTAGAGATCCCCTTCTACCAACGTGTATCTTTTAGCCAATCTGACTACCCGATCAGCGGATACATCATCGTCAGGAAGGATGTTGTCTTTCAAGTAGCTCTGGATCTCCGAGATCCATGCATCAGAACTGACTTGAGCATTTGAGTCTTGCGTGCTGGGTTGCTCGGAGCTTCCGGCAGCACCTACGACCCTTGATGGCTGCCATGGTAACAGGGCCATCGGGACCGTCAGCTTCGGGATGCTGATCTCGCCCCCTTCGTTCAGTTTGGCAGGCTGAACTGTGGGTTTTGACAACCTCCGGACAAAGGTTCCATCAGGAGCCAGAGCTCCAGTTGACGCCTTGGTCGAGAGTTCGTCAGCTTCAGCGTTGTGAGCACGCTGAACATGGTGAAGGTCTAGGACTTCGAAGTCCTTCTGAAGCCTCTGGACTTCAAGGAGGTAAGCAGCCAGCTGGAGATTATTGCAGGAGCATTCACCCTTCACCTGCTTGATGACGAGTTGTGAATCTCCTTTGACCAGCAATTGCTCGACACCGTATGATAGTGCCACCTTTAATCCATAGATGAGTGCTTCATACTCCGCCATGTTGTTGGTTGCCTTGAAGTCAAGGTGTACCATGTATTTCACCTTCTCCCCAGTTGGTGCGAGGAGAAGGATTCCAGCTCCGGCTCCCTGCTTCTGCATGGAGCTGTCGAAGTAAAGGGTCCAGTGAGGCTTAGTGAAGGTTGGAACTTGAGGTTCCGTCTTCTGCTCGCTGGGGCCCCCAGGGTTTAATGGAGAGGGAGTCCATTCTGCCACGAAATCTGCCAACGCTTGACTCTTGATTGCTTGTCTCGGAATGAATTCAAGATCGAATTCAGCCAATTCCGCTGCCCACTTTGCAATATTCCCAGTTGAATTGGGATTATGCAGGATCGCTCGAAGTGGATATGAGGTCACCACCGAGACTTTGTGAGCTTGGAAATAGTGTCGAAGCTTCATTGAGGCAATAAGAACTGCATAAAGCAGTTTATGCACCTCTAGGTATCGAGTCTTGGCATCATGTAACACTTCACTGATGAAGTATACCGGGCGTTGAATGGTCCGGAACCTCCCGGAGGGGTCCGGAGCTTCCTCTTCATTGATCCGGACCCTCTCGGAGGGGTCCAGACTCTCTTCGGGGACCTCCGGGTTCTGGGTGGAGGAACCCGGAGCTTCTTCAGAAATGACCTGGACCCTCTTAGAGGGGTCCGGGTCCTCTGAAGTGGCTTCTTGTGGGTTTGAGTCTGGGAGCTGGGACCCAGACCCGCTTTCAGGAACCTCCGGACCCTCCCGGAGGGGTCTGGATTCCTGAGTATTGGGTAGTTCCGGTCTCTCCGCAACCAGAACCATACTGACGACTTCGTCAGTAGCTGAAATGTAAAGCAACAAAGGCTCACCAGGGTTCGGAGCTACCAGGACTGGTAGGGTGGTGAGGAACTGTTTCAGCTCCTGGAATGCCTTCTCTGCTTCTTCAGACCATTGGAATGGTCCGGACTTCCTCAGTAACTTGAAGAAGGGAAGTGCTCTTTCCGCCAGTCTTGAAATGAACCGGCTGAGGGCTGCTAGACATCCAGTTAATTTTTGGACGTCTTTGATGCGGGTTGGGGGCCGCATGTCTTCAATGGCTTTTATCTTCGCCGGATTAGCCTCTATGCCCCGGTGACTTACCAGGAAACCAAGAAGCTTTCCGGAACTAACCCCGAAGACGCACTTGTCTGGGTTTAGCTTCGTGCGGGTGGCCCGCAGCTTGTCGAAGACAGCCTGCAAGGTGTCCAAGAGGGACTCCTTGTTCTTGACTTTGACCACGATGTCATCGACGTACACTTCCACTATGTCTCTGATGAGTTCTTCGAAAGTTTTGTACATAGCTCGTACAAAAGTTGAAGCTGCATTCTTGAGACCAAACGGCATGGTTGTGTAACAATACAATCCATCCACTGTGATGAATGAAGTATGCTCTTCATTCTCCCTAGATATCCTGATTTGATGATATCCAGAATATGCGTCTAGAAAACACAGTAACTCGCACCCGGAGGTGGAATCCACTATCTGATCTATTCTAGGTAGTGGGAATGGATCTTTTGGACATGCCTTATTCAGTGTGGTGTAGTCGATGCACATCCGAAGTTTCCCGCCGGCCTTGGGCACAACGACTGGGTTCGCCAGCCATTTTGGATGGAAGACTTCTCGGATAAATCCGGCTTCGAGCAACTTCTTCACTTCTTGTCGGATGAAGTTCCGTCGCTCTACAGATTGCTTCCGAGGTTTCTGATGCACAGGCCGAGCATTGGGGTAAATCTTCAGATTGTGCTCAATCACTTCCCTGGGGATCCCAGGCATTTGTGACGGTTGCCAAGCAAATACGTCAACGTTAGCCCGGAGGAAAGTGATGAGCGCGAGTTCCTATTTGTCATTCAACCCACCCGATATGCGGGTGGTTTGAGTGACATCGGAACCAATTTGGACGACTTTGACGGGGATGTCGGTGTCACCGCTTGGCTGCACACGGGGAGCAGAGGTTGAGCCTCGTTGCCGAATGCTCGGAGGTTTTGGAGCTTGCCCCTGTCTGGAGTCCTCCTCTTGCGCAGTGGTGAGTGCATGGAGCTCCTCCAGAGCAGTTACTCCGGCGGTGCGATCTCCACGAATCCGGAGAACGCCTGCTGGTGTTGGCATCTTCAACACCAAGTATCCATAATGAGCAGCTGCCATAAATTTGTATAGGGCAGGTCTACCCAAGATGGCGTTGAATGGTAAGTTGATCTGAGCGACGTCGAAGACCAACTTCTCGGTGTGGTACTTCTCCCGTGTCTCGAAGGTAACGGGGAGAATTATAGCTTCGAGTGGGGTAATGGCCCCCGGACCTACTCCAGAGAATGGTCGAGAGGGCTGAAGATCCGAAGGTCGAAGCTGAAGTCTGGTAAAAGCTTCAAAGCTTATAAGGTTTAGCCCCGAACCTCCATCCACCATAACATGATGGAGCTGGATGTTGTTGATGGTGGGAGATACCATCAAGGGTAATTGGCCAGCTCCGACCATGCTTCGAGGACAGTCTGAAGCATCAAAAGTGATGGGTGTGTCCATCCACTTTCGATGTGGCTCCGGTCTAGCTGTAGGAGCTACAGCAGCCATATCCCGCCGCATAGTCTTGATGACACGACGAGAAGTGATGTCCCATGATCCACCAAAGATGGTGTTCATGGTTTTCCGACGCTCGTTGTCGGAGACGTCGGAGTCATCGTCGACGGAGGTGTAGATGGCTTTCAGGACCTTTTTGGGGTCCTGAAACCCTAACTCCTCTTCAACCGGAGCTTCGTCAACCTTCTGTTTTCCCTCCCTCTGTCGGAAAGGAGACCCTTCCCGGCGCTTGTTGTAGCGCTCGACAAGGTTTTGGACCTCCCGGCAGTCTTCCAGCCTGTGGCTGCCCGTTTTGTGAATGGGGCACCACATTTTGGATTTGCCGCCGTCTTCGGAAGACGGTCGAGGTTGCTTCTCGGGGCGTGGCCCCCGGCCACCAGGAGTTGCAGTGGCTGCAACGTTGGATGTGCCGGCCGACGGCTTCTTCTTGCCGTTGGTCTTCTTTTTCTTCTTGCCACTCCCGGAGGTAGCGGCTTCTTCTTTGGAGGATTTTTTGTGATCCTCCAAGGCTGGTTTGGAGTGCATTTCACGGCCCTCCGCAGCTCTGGCACATTTGTCTGCCAAGCTGAAGAGCTCCGTGACGCTGGTGATCTCTTTGATCGCCAGCTTCTCCAACATCTTCTTGTCTCGTACACCCTGTCTGAATGCCACAATGACAGAAGCGCTTGAGATAGAAGGGATTGTGTTGCGTACCTGAGAGAACCTCTGGATGAATGACCGCAAAGATTCTCCCCCTTTTTGCACGACCGCAAAAAGGTCTAGTTCAGTGCCCGGTCGGGTGTATGAACTCCCGAAGTTGGCAGTGAACTGACGGCACAGCTCCTCCCAACTGTCGATAGAGTTGGGTGGAAGGCTCATAAACCAGGACCTGGCGGTCCCAGTTAAGGCCACTGGAAAGTAGTTGGCCATTACGGCCTCGTTTCCTCCAGCTGCTAAGATTGCAGTGGAGTATATCTGCAGAAATTCTACGGGGTTGACAGTCCCGTCGAATTTTTCCGGCAAGTGTGGCCGGAACTTCTGTGGCCATCTAACCATGCGCAGGTGCATGGCTAGGGCAGAAGAGCCTCCTCCTACTCCTTCCAGAGTAGAAAGGTCTTGAGCATCCCGTCTTTCTCGAGCTCGCTCGATATGGACACGGCCATCCTGTTGGCGGTATCGGCGATCAAGCTCCGCCCGTAGGTCATGTGTCGAAAGTCGAGATACCGTATGGGTGCGTCGTGCCCCAGAGGGCAACGACGTCACTTGCTGTGACGCAGCTCGTCTTCGGTTGTTGGAGACATGCGGACCAAGTCTTCCAGACAACGTCCGTCGCTGCAACGGGGCTCGCCCTGAAGGAGGAGGACCCTGGTTGTTGAGGCGTTCGGCCGCTGCTGCGACCAAATGCTCAACATCAGCCCTCCATTGCTCCATGGCATCTCGAGATGCATCCGGAGGTGGTGGTCGCTGGAGAAGAGCACGCGCTGCATGGAGCGCGTGTTATGGGTTGTCATGACTTGCCGGCGCAGTATGTGACGCTGGCGCACCATCATGTTGCCCGGCACGTTTTGCCGGAGAAGATGGTGGTGGTGGGAGTGTGACTCCTGCTGGTGCTGAGGCTCCTGCTGGTGGCTGCATGTTGGAGGGATTGCCCTCGACAGCCTGAGCAGCAGGTTGCCCATTGGATGATCCAGCCGCAGAATTCACCATTCTTGAAAATCTCAGGCACCCCTACCTGGCGCGCCAACTGTCGACTGTTGGAGTCGGCAGATCTCCTGACACTACTAAAGTGTTGAAGGAGTTTGTAGTTCAGTGTGGGCGCGCGGAGACTCAAGAAGGTGAATCACGATTGGACACGAGAGACACAGTGGTTTACGTGGTTCGGGCCGCCTGAGCGTAATACCCTACTCCACGGGTGTGTGGTGTTGTATTAGTTTATGTATGAAAGCTCACGTCAATGCGTGTGTGCCTGAGAGCGTTCGAGAGCCTTCTTTTTCCGTGTATCGTCGGTCTGTCCTTTTATAGTACAAGAACAAACCGTTACAAGTTAGCCTGGCCCGACATGTGGCCCCGGCGGTTACTAGTATTGATACACGATTAATTGTTGTTAATAACCCTGTAACGGGCTCCGACAGTGCCGTTACAGGTGTTAAGATTGTCCGATTAAGTGTCATTAACATGGAATTAATGACAATTAATCGGGTCTTGAAGTCCGCGGCTATCCTTTAAAGATCCGGAGTCGTTACAATGTCTTCCGGAGGTTTGAGGCGGCCAGCTCCGACGTTTGGACACGTGGCAGCTCCGGAGCTTGCTTGTGGGAAGCGGGAAGCTCCGGGGTGGCCTGGCACGTGTCAGGTCCGGAGCTTCTCTCGGTCAGGGGTTAAGTCCGGAGGTGCCATTTCGGTACCTAGCCCGGAGCTTCACCCTTGTGGGTAGTAGCTCCGGTCTAGCAGTACACGTGGCAACCTAGGGGTTAACCATGTTGGAGAAGCAGGTCCGGTTATGTCTGACAAGTGGGCCTCCGAGGGTCTTCAATTTGAGTAGACGTCCTTCCCTTGAGATCTTTGTAACCTCAGGGGGTGTATGGTTTTTAGGGTACCGACACCACCCAAAGAAGACAATGGTGTCAACCTCCAAGACACTTGAACTACTCCACATGGACCTCTTCGGACCGTTCACATATCAAAGCCTTGGTGGTAACCTCTATTGTCTCGTTATTGTTGATGACTATTCTCGCTATGCTTGGACTTTATTTCTAGGTGACAAGAGTGAAACTCCGGAAGTGTTCAAGACCTTCGCCAACCGCGCTCAAAGGGAATTTCAACTTCCCATCATCAAGGTCCGGAGTGACAACGACACCGAATTCAAGAACTACAACATTGGGGAGTGGTGTGACCGCGAAGGAGTGAAACATGAGTTTTCGGCCACATACACTCCTCAACAAAATGGTGTCATTGAAAGGAAGAACAAGACACTCATCACTCTTGCAAGAGCAATGCTTGATGACTACGGCACGCCGGAGAAGTTTTGGGCCGAAGCAATCAACACGGCGTGCCATGCTGCAAATAGGGTTTATCTCCATCGACTACTTCAAAAGACCCCGTACGAGCTTCTCATTGGGAGAAAGCCCAACATCTCCTACTTTCGAGTCTTTGGATGCAAGTGCTACATCTACCGCAAGAAAAGGCTCGGTAAGTTTGAAAGAAGATGTGATGTTGGTATATTTCTTGGTTATGCATCAAACTCAAAAGCTTATCGAGTATTCAACCAAACCTCCGGTTTAGTTGAGGAAAGTTGTGATGTTGAGTTTTATGAATCTAATGGCTCCCAAGAGGAGAGTTTTGGTCATGATGAAATAGATGATGAGCCTCTACGAGAAGCCATGAAGAACATGACCATTGGAGACATCAAGCCGGAAGTTGAGGAGAGCCATGATCAAGGGGGAGCTTCAAGTCCCAACATCAACACCTCCATGGCGCCTCAAGTTGACGAAGAGGAGAAGGATGATCCATTGCCAACTCAAGATTCACAAGCACAACAACATCAAGAGGAAGAAGAAGTCCATGATCAAGTCCAACCACAAGAGGAGCAACACGCATCACCTTCGCCAAGTGCTTCACAACCACTTATGAGGCATGGACGCATCTCCAAGGCGCATCCAATGGACCAAATCATTGGAAGTCCGTCAAGGGGTGTAAGTACAGGTTCTCGCCATTTCGCTTCATTTTGTGAGCACTACTCGTTTGTTTCATGTGTAGAACCCACTCACATTGAGGAAGCACTCCAATACCCGAATTGGGTGATGGCCATGCAAGAAGAACTCAACAACTTCATCCACAACGAAGTTTGGGTGTTGGAGGAGCGACCCAAGGACAAGAACGTCATCGGAACAAAGTGGGTGTACCACAACAAACAAGACGAGAATGGCGTTGTGGTTCGCAACAAGGCAAGACTTGTGGCCAAAGGGTTCTCGCAAGTTGAAGGACTAGACTTTGGGGAGACATTTGCCCCGGTCGCCCGGCTAGAAGCCATCTGTATACTTCTTGCCTTTGCATCACATCATAGCATTAGACTTTATCAAATGGATGTGAAAAGTGCCTTTCTTAATGGTTACATTAACGAGCTTGTTTATGTTGAACAACCTCCCGGGTTTGAAGATCCGAGGAATCTTAATCATGTGTATAGGTTGCACAAGGCGCTCTACGGGCTCAAGCAAGCACCTAGGGCATGGTATGAACGACTACGGGATTTCCTCATCATGCAAGGATTCAAGATCGGGAGGGTGGACACTACACTCTTCACCAAGGACATCAACGGAGATTTGTTCATTTGTCAAATTTATGTTGATGATATTATTTTTGGTTCAGCTCTTAGCCATGAGTTTGGCAAAATGATGTCTAGGGAATTCGAGATGTCAATGATTGGAGAGCTCAACTTCTTCCTTGGATTTCAAATCAAGCAACTTCAAGAGGAGACCTTCGTCTATCAAGAGAAGTACACCAAGGACCTCTTGAAGAAATTTGAGATGGGAGATTGTAGCTCAAGAAGCACTCCAATGGCAACAAATTATCATCTCAACACGGATAAGGACGGTAAACCAATTGACCAATCTAACTACCGTTCTATGATTGGCTCATTGCTTTATCTTACTGCATCTAGGCCCGATATCATGTTTAGTGTATGCTTGTGTGCTCCCTTTCAAGCGGCACCTAAAGAATCGCATAGGAAGGCGGTCTTTAGGATACTCAGGTATCTTAAGCATACCCCTAATATGGGCTTGTGGTACCCTAAAGGTGCAAAATTCCATCTCTTGGGATACTCGGATTCGGACTTTGCCGGATGCCGCGTGGATCGCAAGAGTACCTCCGGTGGGTGCCACTTGCTTGGGCGTTCCCTAGTATCTTGGTCAAGCAAGAAGCAAATCTCTGTCGCCTTGTCCACGACGGAAGCGGAATATATAGCGGCCGGTGCATGTTGTGCCCAAATTCTTTATATGAAACAAACCGTTTTGGACTTTGGTATTAAACTTGGTTGCGTGCCTCTCCTTTGTGACAATTAAAGTGCGGTTAAAATAGCCAAAACCCCGTTCAACACTCCCTCACTAAGCACATTGATATTCGCCATCATTTCTTAAGGGACCATGAAGCTAAGGGAGACATCTCTTTGAGAGGTGTTAGGTCCAAAGAACAATTGGCGGATATCTTCACTAAACCACTTGATGAGAAAACTTTTTCTAGGCTAAGAAGTGAATTAAATGTGCTAGATGCAACAAACGTCATGTAAGAATGCACTTCATATAGGTCTTGCCTAACTCTCAAAGGATAGGGGTGAGCAAGGGTTAGCTTGGGATGGAGGTTCCTTTGGGTTGTCCCAAGGTTTGGAGAGTAGATCTCCCTGAAGAAGCCTTTGAAATGTTCAAATTTGGCAAGATAGATTTATTTTATGCCTTGCATGATGCCTGCCATATAGACTTATAATTTCTTGCATTATAAAATGTTTGGCATTGCATACGGTAGATTGTCACAAAGGGGAACCCACCTCATGAGAAAGAGACTTGTTTGAAATGCAATATCTCAACTCATATAAGGTGGAAAGAACAAAATGTTAGGTGCGTTAATGCCTAGAGGAACATGCTCTAAAGAGATAGAAGTCTTCATACTCTACCTCACAAAGCATGGGCCTTACATTTTATTTGGATAATTTCCTCCTATTTTTCTCGATGTTCCATTTGCTTTAAGGCCTAGCCAAGTTATTGGCATATTAGTATCTTTGAGGGGTAAGGGGTTGCCCAAAAAGTCCTAAGACATGTGTTTCTCATGGCTTGTTTGTTTGGTCAAAGGACATATATGGGATGTTATTGTTCTGTAGTCATCGAATTATCCGATGCCTAGGTCAATCCCTCATCGGATCAATTGGTGTTCAATCTTCAAGAGTCAGTTCTGTCAAGTGTGACAAATCGACCGACGGGTTCATCCTGAAAAACATCGGTCCACCCGGTGTTCACAATTCTGGAGCTGTGCCAAATTCCACCGATGCTAATTCATCCCACGTCGGACCATCCGGTGTCAACATTTCATTTTTGAATACCCTTACTGTGCCATTCGACCGATGCTCCCATCCTTCAACGTCGGTCCATCTGGTGTCAACGGCATTTTTCTGAAAACCCTTACTGTAGCATTCGACCGATGGATCTATCCTCCAACATCGGTCCATCCGGTATTAAAAAGTCGGCTAGGGTTTGGGACCCACTATTTAAACGGTCGTTCACCGTTCTTCCTTCTCTCTCACGATCCCGATGCCGCCACCGCCGATTCTCACGCGCCGCGCCACCACCGCCTCACGCGCAGCCGCCTCTGGCCACCGCCGCCCTCCAGCCGCTGTCGCCCGTCGCTGCCCGCCGCCTCCGGTCGCCGCACCACCGCAGCTCCATCGCCGCCGCCGCCACTCGCCTCCACTACAGCCGCCGCCGCCCAAGGCCGCCGCCTCCATCACCAAGCGCCGCCGCCACCGCTCCTGCGCCGCCAACCACCACTCGCGCACCACCGCCCAGCCACACCACCACCACCCTCAATGGTCGCCGTTTCGTCGTTGCTAGGGTTTCCGGCCGCGTCGATCTCCGTGTCGCCGTTCCGTGTGTTCGACGTCGTCGACTCCGTTCACGCGCCCGATCGCAATGGCTCGCGACAAGAAGAACAAAGGCAAGGACATCACGGAGCCGGCCGCAAAGAAGCAAAAATTGTCGAAGGAGGAGAAGAAGGCGTTGATGGCTGCTCGCGCCGCTGAGGAGCGTGAGCTTGGCTGAGGGGGGTCACTGAGGATCCGTGAGGCTCGTCTGAGGCAACCTCCTGTGATTGATGACTCCGAGGCCGAAGAAGAGCCGATAGAGCCTCTCGTCTACCGGCGCTCAGCCCGGACCCGTGGGGGTCATCCCACGGTAGCTCCACGTCCGAGACTGACGGCTGCCGATCGTCATGAGGACAGGGAGGCCCAGCGAGCCATCTACGAGATGGACACCACTGTCCATGTCGCTGAAGGAGTCCAGTTGACTGAATACCGGAAGATGAAGGCCAAGCAGCTCCGCAGACTCAGGTGGAGTGTGCTGCTTGAGGAGTGGTACCCGCAGCCAGAGAGGCCCTGGTGGACAGTCGTTTCTGGACTGTGACGCAGGCGTCCCTCTACGATACCTACAGACGCTGAGGCCACAAGTTGTTCCAGCACAACTTTCTGGATTGGCATCAGCTTGCCCTCGCAGCAGAGACGGAGATACGACCCTACTTTGAGAGGTACAGAGGGCTGGTGCACCTGATGTCCTATGAGAGAAGTGCTTATGTGGAGGACTGGGTACGTGTGTTCTACGATACCCTCTACGTCTCTGAGGGCAGAAGATCGATTGATTTCATGTTCATGGGACAACACTACCACTTGACGAGGCAGACACTGGCACAGCTGCTAGGCGTGGACCTGCACGACACTTGCATGCATGAGAGAGTATATGGTCAGGCAGACCCGCCGAGGAGGCCGCTCACTGGAGGAGTGGCACCAGCTCTGAAGGAGATCCGTTCTTTGTTCGGTCCTACTTTCTCTCCTGACCAGCCGAGGGTACCGGCATTGCTGACTCCAGCTGCACGCACAGTGCACCTTGCCTTGCGCCGCACGCTCTTGCCGAGGTCAGGTTACTTGGAGGGGTTCACCAGCCTACAACAGACTCTCCTGTTCTACATCATGAACGGGATGGAGTTCGACATAGTGGACGTCCTCATATGCGAGATGGAGGATGTGATCACAGACGGAGTGGGCATGATGAGGCAGCTCGTGTATGGACACTAGATCAGCTACCTGCTCACCATGATGGTACCTGAGGAGTCCGCCGTGCTTGATCGCCTCACTGACGAGAGCGTCACACGGTTTAGCCACTACCGTTCTCCAGCTCCTGGAGACCGCCGCCTTGGCTGTCCAGTCGAGCGTCAGGTCAGGGCTCGGCTATCTGAGGAAGACTGGTCAGACCTGGAGAAGGAGGATGAGAGGCTAGCTGAGGCAGAGGCACAGGGTGAGGACTTGCAGCACATCTGGTCTGAGAGCGACATCGACGACAGTGTCGAGGAGTACTTTCCACCTCCACCCTCACCCAAGCAGCACGACGCGGAGACTGGAGGCTCTACAGTGCCACCACCTACTCCACCTCCCGTCACTGAGGCACATGTCTCCCAGACGTCAGAGCTCACATCACTTCTTCAGTAGATGGTTGAGCAGCAGCGTCTGGACAGGCTTGCAGCTGAGCAGGCCCGAGCGGAGCAGGCCGCCCGACTTCTGGAGCTCCAGCAGCAGCAGCAGGAGATGCAGCGTCAGATCGCCCGTGAGAGGCGAGAGGACACTGACCGACTGACGGGGCTGATCGACCAGATGCATCAGCGCTCCCTCGACTAGTAGCAGCAGACGCAGCAGGCGATGATGGGCATCCTGGGGTTGATCACCAACCTCTACACCCAGACCGGGATTGCCCTCCCGTCGCAGCTGCCAGGCGTCGCTCCACCACCACCAGTCCTGGCTCCAGCTGCCGCTCCGGTGCTGTATACGCCTATTCCTTCCATCAGCATGTCTCCTCTGCTGGCGCCAGGTGCTCCGATTCACTCCCCGCTGCCGGCTACGACCCTATTCCAGCAGACGCCGGCCTCCATCGTCAGTGCCCCCGTTCCAGCAGCTCCTACACAGCAGGCACCGACGGTGGCTCCTACGGCTCCGGCAGCTACTTCCACCGCTACTCCAGGCAGCAGCTCCGACGACAGCGACGGTGACCAGTTCGTCATCGCGCCTAGTACTCAGGGTCCTTAGGCACTCGGATCCCTTTTTGGTGTCTTGATGCCAAAGGGGGAGAAGAGTTAGAGGAGTCAGGGGGAGGAGAGCTTAGACTCAGGGGGAGTGTCTTAGCCTTAGGGGGAGTTTATTGAGTACTTTTGCCATCTTTGTAATTCGATATTATCATTTTTGTAATTCAATGCTTTTGCTACTCATTTGGTGTTTATTAAGTACTCTTAAGTTATTAATCGATTGAGCTTATTTGGTGCCTATCTTATGATCACTTATTCACTTGAGTTATTCTTTGATCTTGAGCCTTCAAATTTTAAGTGTGATAATCATGTATTCATTGCATATCATCTTAAGTTTCATTCTATCAAATTCATTACTATTGCGCTTTAATTGTTGTGTTGTCATCAATCACCAAAAAGGGGGAGATTGAAAGCATCTAGGCCCCCATGAGGTATGGTTTCGGTGATTAATGACAACCATTGGATTTTACTAATGAATTTGTGAATGCAAGGTCCCCATAATCACTAAATCAAATGAAATCAATGTGTCATTGGAGACCCATATACAATCAATTTATGAGATCAAATCAATTATATGAAGACAAGAAGTGAAAGCTCTTATGTCAAAATCATTCAACTTTAAATTGACAACATTCAATGCTTGAAGATCATCAGAAATGCCTTTGCAACAAATATCAAAGAGGTCAATCGAGCAAGATACAAAATCACTTAGAAAGAACTCGAAGCAAACAAAATCAACTCACCGGATCAACCGATGGTTCCAGAAATATACACATCGGTCGAGTTGGTTCAGCTGAAGAAGAAGACCTCAGAACAAAGCACTCACCGGATCATCCGATGTGAATGGCTCATCTACATCGGTCCATCAGTACAGTTCGCAATATCATTGGACCAAGTGTAGCACCGGATCATCCGATGTACAGAGAATACACATCGGTCAATCACTCCAGTAAGCATCAAGTTTAAGAAAATACTAGATGAAGAGCCACCAGATCATCTGATGAGAAGACAGGATCAACATCGGTCTAACAACGGTCATATCTGACACAATGACGTCAGCTAAAGCAAACTTGACCGATGATAACTAAAGGGGAGACATCAGATCATCTGGTGTTCACAGTAAAGTTCTGTCACCCTACTTTTCCAACGGCTATTTTGGGAAGGCTGGCTATAAATACCCCCTAATCCTGTCATTTCGCCAAGTCTTGATCGCCAGACACTATCAACACATCCACAAGCGTTCAAGACCAAGAGCAATCACTTCCACATCATTTCGATCACCTATACACCAAGAGTTAGGCTAGAACTAGCTAGAGAGAGAGCTTGTGTGCCTCCATTCTGGGTGAGTGGACTCTCTAGGATAGTGAGAGAGCCTCAAGGGAGTGCCCTTGGTGTTTGTAACCGTGAGGAGACATCCGGAGCTTACCAAGGCGTTTGTGGAAGCCCGAAGGGTCGAAGTTGTACAAGGCTTGAGCTCCACCTTGCCGAGGTTGGCAAACGGAGAGGAATAGTGAAGATCCCTCGTCTCGGTGACTTGGGTGTGGCAAAACCCTTTGGTGGGTGCCACAACGTGGATGTAGGAAGATCTTGACGATCTTGCCGAACCACGGGATAAATCCTCGTGTCTCCTCGGGAGTTTGCATCCTCCTCCTTTCCTTTACGTTTATGCATTTTACATTCCTCAAAGTTCCTATTTACTTGAATGCATAGAGAGTTTGCGTAGGGAATTGGGTTTTTAGGAATTAAGTTTTATCGCTTAGATTTTTAAAGAAGCCCAATTCACTCCCCCTCTTGGGCATTCGATCCTTACACCGCGCACAAGGAGAAAACGGCTAAGGACTCAACCTCTACTTGGAGGCAGAGTCCGAGGCTGCCACATCGCGGAGGGAAGGACCAGATCCTACCTCCCCGCCGGGGCGGGCTCTCGGGCTGCCACGTGGCCGACAGGACCGGCCCCTCGCCTCCCCGCAGAGGCGGGCTCCAGGGAAGCCACGTGGCACATAGAATTGGACCCTCGCCTCTTCGTCGAGGCGGGCTCCGGGGCTGCCACGTGGCCGGCAGAACCAGACCCTCGCCTCCCCACTGAGGCGGGCTCCGGGGCTGCCACGTAGCCATTGGAACCCCCGGGACCAGGCCCGTCTCCCCGCAAGGAAGGGCTCCGGAACTACCACGTGGCCCGCAGGGCTGAGCCTCCGCCCTTCCATGGAGATGGGCTCCGGAGGCGCCACGTGGCCTATACAGCCGGGCGCTCGGCTCCCCGCAGAGGCAGGCTTCGGTGCGACCACATGGCGGACGACCAACTCAATGCGGTAGGAGGCCGCAGTAAAGGAAAGAGTGCGCTACTCAGACAGACATTAAGTACGCGCGCCTTCCCCAGGTGAAGCAGAGTCGCACATGCAAAAGTCAAGGCTCCAGTGTCCTGTCTTGTCCAAGTAGCCGGTACAGACCCACTGCGCAAGACGGACGAGTGAGCCGCAGGGACAAGACGGGCGGGACATGCCCTACCATCATCAACAACTATGTGTAGCCCTGGCGCACAACGCGGCGAGACAGCACATTGGAGCCCCTGACAAAGGGAAGTAGATATCATTTAATCCTAGATCTTGTATAGTATTTGGCTCTCCCCGGGACCACCTTTCGGGCCCCGGGGCCTACCTTGTGATTGCAGAGTCCTTGGACTATTAAAGGACTCGGCAGGCGACCTTCACATAGGATCGATCGAAACTCATACACGCTCAAGCAAGGAAATACACAAACACTCCCGTGGACGTAGGGTGTTACGCTCTGGGGGCCCGAATCACGTAAACCCTCTGTGTTCACCATCTCGCTGCGCTCAATCTCCTGGGACTAGCCCTCGTGAATCCAAAGAACCCCCGCGGGCTGCTCTCTAAGCAGGTCCGGGGGAAGTGTCGTTTAAGACCTTCGACAAATGGACTGCAAATTTTTTAATTTAAGAAGCCCAAATACTGGAATTGGTCTCCTATTTTTGGACTTATTGTTGGAGATAGCCTAAGGTACAATCTATCGGCCATTAGTCCAAATGCAATCTTGCAATAGGAGTTATATGAATATTTTATGGCGGGAAGTAGCTAATGCTTTTTCTAATTAATCCCGGTGTTGACGTCAGTGTCATTTTGGATCGTCAATTTAACTCATATACATGAAGGATTATGTATTTTTTACACGTCTCACACTTATGAATAACATAATTTCATATGTACTTGGAAGAATTCTGCATGTAGATGTTCTTATGTAGATTTAAGACGCATGCATGTCCACGTGGTGAAGAGACACACTTATAACCAATCATACGTCGTCACATGGCATCCCACATATTCAATGGCCACTTGTAGGCAGGTACACACACGTTTTCACAAAAAATCATCCAGAAGGTCGATATGGGTCCACATATCAGTGTCTAGGAGGAAGATGGGGAAGAGTGGAGGTAAGACCTGGTCGGCTGCCATCCCTAGTCAGTCGACTTGGCCCTCACTCTACTGCTGGTGTGCTTCCAAGTGGTGCCTTGTAGTGACTTCCTTGTGCCCGGGAGTAAGTGATTCTCATTAGATTAACGCACGAAACTGTCTTAGTGGGTGTATAAATAGGGCTGAGTGTCTCACTTCACACACACAATTAAGCAACACTCTCTTATATACATTCTCTTCAAGTTCTTAGTAGAGTTTAGGCTTAGACAGGAGCTTCTCAAGTTTCCAAGTTAACAGGAGCTTCTCAAGTTTCCAAGTTAACTGGGAAGTTTTCGTATGTCTCTTGTACTAGTCCTTCTTATGTTCACTTATGCATTCATAGTGGAAGTAGTCTTATTTATTCACGTGTTTTAGATGAAGAAATTCTTGTTTGATTATAGATTCCATGTGCGTGGTAGGACAAGTTGTTCTTACGATAGTATAGTAATGCTCTTATTGTGATATGACAAACTTTATAGGCCACCACTATAATCTAATTGTGTAATTTATGAATATGTTAGTAGGAACTTATTAATGTTTAGTTCCTACATTGGTTCAACAATCATTAGGTTAGGAATTGTCTTAGGTTCATAGCGAGGATCTAGGTACCTACTTAGTATGTAAATGTGGTGTTTGGATACTCAAGTAGCAATGGACGTCTCGTAGATTCACAGATTGAAAGGGTAGGTGATAGGTGATGATATTCCTATCCATTCTTTGTAATCTACCACATTCGGCTATGTCACAAACATCTTAGCGAGAGTCACCTGACAGACCAGGTGTATGTATATGTTGGACATGAAACCGAGGACTCATCACTAACATGTTATTACATTACAGGTAAACCAAATATTTTCATGAGTTAAAGTTATTTTGGTGTACTCCCACGAAAAAGTATATTTTTGTGAGCCACAATACGGCCCACAAAAATAAGTGATATTTTTGTGGGCTTCAGTTGTGGTCCATGAAAGGCCCACGAAAATGATGGTATTTTTGTGGGCCTCACTATCGGCTCACGAAAATACTCTCCCTTATAACCTCATCCTTGTCCTAGCCCAACACTCAGTGCCACGCCTCGGCCCGGCCGCTACCGCATCACCGTCACCACACCCCGGCTCGACCACCCTGCCCTGGCCCGAATTCCGCCGTCGCGTCACAGTAGCGACACCCTGGCACGACCACCCTGCTCGACCCTGCCGCCGCCGCGTTCCCGTCACCATGCCCTGGCCCGGCTGCTCAAGAAGGCCAATGAGCTCACCGTGATTTGGGGCGTGCGAGTCAACGTCGTCATCTTCTCCAGCAGCGGCAAGATGTTTGAGTACTGCAGCCCTACCTGCAGGTTAGCCTTTGGCCCGATCTCGCTTACTCATCCCCAAATCTCTGTTGTTCATGCACTCACAAGTATAATCCGTGCACACCTCAATTTTGAAGGAGGGATTGAAGTACTTTGCATCAGAGGAATTTGGAGAGTTCCGGTGGCTACATATTCTTGTTCTGTTTTTTTTTCTTCTTTATCTGGGTAGTCTTATCCTGAAATTTACGGCACAGTATCGTATTTGTAAATAAATGCGTATACATTTCTTCTCTACCATGATGCATATTAAATTCGATGATTTTTTTTTCAATCAGGGATCACCCCACCTCCGTTCTCCACAGAAAACAGAGATAATTGTATGTTTACAAAGCGTTTTAGAGCAGATTCCACGCCGAACTACCAAACAACGACAGATAACATGAAAGCAAACCTAATACGCACAACGTCTCATAATCGCTATAACATCATGCCCAGCTGGAAAAGCATTGACAAGCAAAAGACCAACATCATCTAGAATTAACGACAACTATCGAACAGAGACATTGTGTTTCGATCTCCGGCCCCTGTCCTCGACAATCAGTTCTGGCCCATGCGTCTTTATCATAAGCTTCAAATCTCTTCTTCTTACACTTGCAGCTGAAGTTTTTGACTTGCTCCTTCATCGCAGCAATAGCAGACTTCATCAGCGGCTCCACACCGGCCTTCACCATCGCCCTCATGTCCTCCTTGAGCAACCCTGATCAAAATTTCATGAAGACACAGCCATGACAGATTATTTCAGAAGGATGATTGATCATTTTTTTATCAAAACATGTAGCATTCCTTGCTTTTCAGATTTCCCAGCAAATTGCTGACAACCCAAACATGTAAAAGTCATTGCTACCGGGGAATGCTTGTTAGCACTACCGGACTAGTCCGGTCCGGACTAGTCCGATATAAGACCAGACTAGTCCGATATTGTCCAGTAAGGATATCAGACTAGTCTGGACCCTGACCAGACTAGTCCGGTCTTTTCAGTTATTGTCTGTTTGAACTCGAAAATGACATGTGTCCTAATTGAAAGGGCACAACCCACCGACAATTATGTCTCTAATCGGGGGACTTAACCGTCTGTAAGGGTGGGAGCCCCCCTCTTGTGTCTCTTGGTCAAATATAAGAAGAGGGTCAAGTGTGTGATGAGGTAAGGCTTATGCATACGCAAACACATACTTGATCTCTCTTAACTCATTCAGAATCCGATCAATATATCAAGAGAAGAACAAGCGGAAACGCCTCCCGTCGTCGTTCTTCTTGCGGCCTCTCCTTGTTGGCTTGATGGCTGCATCATCAAGCAACAACAAAGATGGAGGAGAAGGTATTAGTAGTGTTCTTGTGCTATTTGAGAGATATCACTTGATGTTGATCTTGTATTCAGTTTTCTCCTGTATAATTTGAAATGATTTAGTGGCTATTTGATCTTTGGGCTTCCTTTTAATTCTAACAATGGTATCAGAGCCGTTTAGACCACTAATCATTTCGAATTGAAGTTTGATCCAAGTTTTTTTGTTGTAAATTTTGAAGGTCCGGACTTGTCCGGTCTATGGACCGGACTAGTCCGGTATGCCACAATAAAGTGGTTAGGTTTTTCGGATCAGGGCGTTTTAACGCGTTCATCTGATTGAAAACCAATTAAGCACATTGGATTGAAATCCATTGTGAAAAATAAGTTGATTTTGTAAGATGGTAAGATTAAGATTCCCTTTTGGGTATTTTGGCATTTTCCGGTTTTCATATGAAACTTTCCCGGGGTTGGCCGAACTAGTCATGAATAGTACGGACCAAACTCGAAAAGTTCAATAAAAATGGATAAAATGTTTCTGGAACAGTACCGAACTTGTTGGACTTGTCCGGTCATGATTCTGTTTTAAGTTCTGACATGTCCGGTGTATGGACTGGACTAGTCCGAAAACCATACTGTAAGAGTTTGGACTAGTCCGGCCATGTGCGGACTAGTCCGGCTATACAATTAAGTTTGCTTATTTAATTAAGCTTCCACTGTGAATTAAGTTTATATTGTCATAGCAATTTGGTCGAGTAACCAAAGCAAAAGATAAATTGCTATGTCATTTTAAGTTGCATGGAATTCTATTGAGTAACCAAAGCGCAAAATATAATTGCCATGTTTTTAAGCTATATTATGTCATTATTGGCCAAGTAACCAAAGTGAAAGTCATTAATGACATTTCTTTTTAAGTGCATAGTAATTTGGTCGAGTAACCAAAGCGAAAGATAAATTACTATGCATTTCAGTTTTTCTCCAATGTTAAGTTTTAATGTCATTATTGGCCGAGTAACCAAAGCGAAAGGCATTAATGACATTCTCTTTTAAGAATATAGTAATTTGGTCGAGTAAACAAAGCGAAAGATAAATTACTATGTTGTTTTTTCAGTTTTTCTCAAATATTGAGTTTTGATCAAGTAACCAAAGTGAAAGATAAAACTCAACATTATCTTATGACTAATATCTGTGCATTCACTCATGATCTCGTTTTTGATTAAGAAGTTTCCTCAAATGAGAATTCAACATTGAGTTTCATCACTTCCATTGATCTATTCAATGTAAGAAATTATGGGAGATAGAGAGAAAAGTTGGAGATTGATTTGGCAGTCTCCAAGATGGACTTGACTCTCACAACTCCATATTTGGTTGAGCCGGTGGCTCTAGTAAGAAAAGTTGATGAAACTCAGGAAGCCTTTGCCGTGAGGACAAAGGACTATACTAATGAGTATTGGCTTGTGACATAGCCAAAGTTAAGTGGAAAAAATCAAACAAGTAATGTTTGATAGTTATTAAGGGCACTATCACTGAGACCATTCGGGGAGCAATCCCTGAACGTGAGACTACCACTAAGTACCTCCAAAAAATTGAGAATCAGTTTACTGGTTCTCCTAAGTCAACAACAAGTACTCTTATCAAGGGACTTGTCACTCAAAAGTATTATGGAGGTGGTGTGCGAGAGCACATTTTAAGGATGACAGATATGGCAGCAAAACTTAAGCCTATGGATTTGGGGATTAAAGATGAGTTTACTGTGCATCTCATTTTTTCGCCTCACTTCTAAAGGAATTTGAGACATTTGTCATCAACTATGACTCTCAGCCTAAACTATGGAACATAGAAAAACTCATGGCTATGTGTGTTCAGGAGGAAGAGCGGATTAAGTCCTTTTCATGGTAATGATGCTATAAATTACGTGAAGGAAACAAATAAGGCTCAGAAGAATTATTCTTCTAAGCAATCTTTTAAGAATCATGATTCTTCTTACCATGATAAAGATAAGGGTAAGACTTCACAAAGTCATCCTTACTATAAGGATGTGAAAGTGGAGAAATATTAGTGCCACTTTTGTTTAGACAAAGGTCACCATCAAAAGGAATGCATAGGTTTCCTTAAATGGTGTTGTAAGCGACAATTAGTTTTCCTCACATCAGAGTAAGAGTGAGAGAATCGATTCCGAAATGTCTTCGAAATTATGACATTGTCGCTTAGGCCATATTTCGAGGGGGAGAATTGAACAATTGATTTCATAATCGATTCTTCCCCATTTGGATTTTTCGGATTCAGAAGAATGCATAGATTAAGAAAATTAAGAAAGGTGCCATACGCAGTGCGGGAATTTTGGAATTAATCCACATGGACATTTGTGGTCCATTTCCGTAGTATCTATTGATGGTTTTGATTTTTTTATAACCTTTCACGGATGACTATTCTCGCTATGGCTATATTTATCCAATTAAAGAACACTCTGAAGCATTGGATAAATTTAAGACATTTAAGGCTGAAGTTGAAAATCAGCACAATACTAAGATTAAAGTGGTAAGATCCGATCGTGGTGGTAAGTACTATGGTTGTCATACCCCGTATGGCCAAGTTCCTGGACCATTTGCTCGGTTCCTACAAGAAAATGGCATAGCCGCCCAATATTCCACACCGAGCAAGCCTCAGCAAAATGGAGTAGAGGAACGACGCAACCATACACTAATGGATATGGTTAAATCCATGTTAAGTCAATCAGATTTGCCGGTTGGCTTATAGATGGAGGTATTAATAACCACCATTCATGTGCTAAATCGGATCCTTAGTAAGTTGGTGTCTAAAGCACCATATGGTCTTGACCTTGTTCTGCTTCTCTTCACGGGTAGTAGGACCTGAAAGGTTAGGACATTCTGCACGAAAGTGTCCCATCTTACCACATTCAAAGCATCGTTGAGGTCCGGAGGTTCCTCTCCTTCTAATTCTCACATTTTGCAATGCTTTTGAGAATCGAGTAAAGATGAGTGCTTGCTCTTCTTCTGGAAATCTTCAATTTGTTCCAGGGTTAGTGAAGACAGCAAAACAAGTGTATTGCTAGATGAAGATTGGTCGGAGCGGGGCATATCACGTTGAGAAACAAATACAAGAGACTTGTTGGGGTTCTTACGTGAGATTATGTCAATTTCATGAGTTTTCAATTTAGAATATAACACATCTAATGTAAGTGTACTCATGACAGTAGATTCACAAATACATGTGACTATCATCTCCCAAATTGAAATGTCTAATGCACATAGTAATTGCCTAGCATTTTCAGCATCTGAAAAAATTAACATTGACGCTACACAAGTTGTTGAGTATTTTATTAAAGCGAGCAAAAAGGTCATCAATGGACTCACCGAGTTGCATCTCAAAGCGCATGTATTCTTTCTTGAATATATCATGTCTTACCTCCTTGATCGTGTTGGATCCTTCGTGGTAGTCACAAAGTGATCTCCACACATTGTACGCCGATCGGAGGTGTGCAACACGATCGAAGTCGCTCTGAGTTAGTCCTTGGATTATCAAGTTGCGGGCTTTGTTGTTGTTGTCAACATATCTTAAGTTTGTAGTCGTGACTTGATCGTTCGGCGACACTCGTAAGGTTTGTACACCTTTTCCCATATTGCGAAGCCTTGTACCTGGATGAAAGCTTTCATAAGTGCTTTCCAAACCTGAAAATCAATACCACTAAAAACACAAGGCTTTGCGGAGTCTTTATCCATGATGATTAGTCAAAAGCACGTGCAAATCACAAAGATTAGAGCACCGTGGCCCTGCTACCAATTGTAGGATCGAAGAGCACGTGTAAAGCTACCAGAGGGCGGTGAATGGTAGATTAAATCTTTTCAGTAGAAGCAACAAAAGACCCCTCGACAGAAAACTGACTTGTTAAAGAAACTGTGTGTTTGACTAATCTAAATGTGTTCAACTGTGACAAAACTAGTATAGATTGTATAGAATCAAGTCACTAAGTCATAACAAAAAGAATCAAGAAAATCCGTCGAGAGAAACTCAAGTTACGATCGAAAGATCGAACAAAGGTCAATCTGTCGTACCCGAGAAAAACAGTTCTGGAACACTGCAAAGAAACTCGTGTAGATCAGAAACAACAAATTTAATGACCGTGAAATTTTCATAGATGATAGAAAATAAAATTGTGAAAACAACCCAAAAATAATCACGTTAATCGGATATGTAAAACTCGAGTTATGATAAAACCACCAAAGAAAGGTAGTGCTGTGCAGAAACTCAACGAGAAAGACTTGACGAAAACAAGTCGGACGAACAAGGCACAAAAGTTCCTTCAAACTACAAATGTTATTGATCAAAACACAAGAGAAACAACCACAAAGTCGTCTACCAGGAGCTCTATCCTCCCTTGATTATATAACCAGCCCGAAGGCCAACTCAACTCAAACTAAGACTCTAATCCTACTCAATTCACGAATCGAAACTTTCCATAACTGCTCAAGACTCTTCTATACGCAGATAGAAGCAATCTTAAGACTTCCAAACACCTTAGGAACGTATCCCACATTCCTAAAACAACTCAAATTCGTGACACACACGAAATCCTATCATAACCAACTCAAAACTTTCCATATTTGAGTCAAACACGACTTAGCCGCAGCCTGAGTCCATAACCTAGTCAGTTGGACCTTTCCGACCAATTCTTTATGTCCACATCTCTTCATGATGCCTCGAAACCATGTATCTATGTCCATGCACTCCTTGCACACGTGCAAACATCTTCCAACGACGTCCATGATACCTTCATATGCATTGTTCTTGATTCAAACATGTTGTGCAACCTCCCGATCAACTCAACCACAATTCCTCCCGAACTTGGTTGTTGAACCTCATCTTCTCCCTAAGACTAGTTCAATGGATCCCGTCACCAGCCATGTCTTGAACTCAAGCAATACCTGCACATGAATAAACAACCAATACTTCCGAGCTCAAGTCCTCGACTTGACTCTCGTTAGTTCCAAAACAACAACACCTTACGTGAGCACCTCACATAAGTATGTTGCAAACCTTAGCAAAAAGATATCAATCATAACCACCAAAACACACCAAAAACTTAGTAAAAGAAAACTAAGCAAACTTTCCATAATCCAAAAGCAAGTTCGAAACATTGCAAATTAAAAGCAGAACCACTACAATCAAGCTCCGAACCTTACCAAAGCTAACCGGACCTTGAACTGGAGCTTACCAAAACTAACAGGATGTAGTGTTGGAACTTACCAAAGCTAGCAGGACCTAGCGCCGAAGCTAACCAAAGCTAGTCGGACCTAGCGCCGGATCTTACCAAATCTAGTCGGACCTAGAGCCGGAGCTAACTAAAGCTAGTCGGACCTAGACAAAGAAGTTGGACATTACGTCGGACCTTGCCGGAGCTACCCAAAACAAGTCGGACCTATCGTCAAACCTTGTTGGTGCTCGGACGTAGAGTCAGACCTATATGATAAAGGTGTTTTGGTAGTATTCAAAACTTTTATCGCCATAGCCATTGTATTCAGCACACATAGGTCTCACAGAGGCGGGCTCCAGCGCCGCCACGTGGCCCGCGGCTCTGGACTTAGCCTCCCAAAGGACTGGCTCCAGCGCCGCCACGTGGCCCACGGCTCTCACAGAGGCGGGCTCCAGCGGGACTGGACCATGCGTCTCCTTAGAGGCGGGCTCCGGCGCCATCATGTGGCCCACAGCTCCGGACCCGGCGTCCCCATAGAGTCGGGATCCAGGACTTCCACGTGTCCAGCGGAACCGGAACCTGTCTCGCCTCAAAGGCAGGCTCCAGTGCAGCCACGTGGCCCGCAACTTCGGTTCCAGCCTCCCCGCACAGGCGGACTCTGGAGCTATCACATGCCCAACGGCCTGCCTTGGACGGTAGGTCGCAGGAGTAAAGGGCGTCATGCTTTGTCCATTCGCACATTTCAAACACACGCCTTCCCCAGGCGCACGGCGCGGCTCACGCCCCTATCACGTGGTACTGTGCCCAATCACATCGTAGTGAAGGTGCACAAAGCTACCCCGCGCTGTAATGGGGCTGGATGCGGCGACACGACGTATAGGACATTCCCTGCCATCATCAACATCTATGCTTAGCCTCTCGCATCCGGCGCGGTAGGACGTCGATCCTTAAATCCGATATCAGAGGGAGCAACAAGAAGTAATAACACCCTAGATTTTGTACAGGGTCGAGATCTCCTCGGGGCCATCTATTGGGCCCCGAGTCCCATTTGTAAACTGTCCGACTTTAGACTATAAAAGGACCGGGCAGCCATCAACTTAGGACATCTTATCCCATCTTCACTCAGACACAAGCTCACGGAGCTCTCACACTCAAGCAATACAACACTCTCCCGTGAATGTAGAGTATTACGCCACGTCAGCCTGAAACACATAAAAATCCCCGTGTTCACCATCTTTGCCACACTCACAAGATCTAGGTACTGGCCCTACAAATCAAAGAACCTCTGCGGACTGCTCTTGTAGCAGGTCCGGGGGAAGCGTTGTTCAAACACTTTGACAACATGTGACCAGATTTAGTATAAGTAATTATTCCATTTACTTATCACGGTAAAAACTACAAAATGTATAAACATGAGCACTGTACTAAGGAACTTTCAACATGTACAAGGAATAACAAAGTTAGATATGTATAAAACAATATGATTATATCATTTTAAATTCAGATTCACATGTAGACATTCTAAGTTGCAAAAGTCTCCTTCAATTTAAGCCATGAAGATGACTATTATTCTAACACTCTCCTGCAGTCTGAATGTCTACTAGCTATAACATTAAGACTGGAATGAAAACTCTATAAACATAGAGGACGGGGGCCTTTGGTGAAGATATCTGCGTACTGCGAGCTGGTAGGATGTTATGGAGAACCCGAACTCATTCGGCCGCTACCTTTTCCGGAACGAAGTGTCAATCAATCTTGATATGCTTGGTGCGTTGATGCTGCACCAGATTGGTCGAAAGATAAACAATACTCACATTATTATAATATATCAAGGTAGACTTTATAGTGCACAGTGAAGCTCCTCATGAATGACACCTCATTAGCACCAGTCATCTCTCAAAGGTGTCGCTCCTCACAAGCTACGATTAGAGCAGTTGTTGTATTAGGGGTAATTCTCTCCAACACACAGTGATTTTGATGACTCCAGATCGTTCACACCACCAACATGATGAGAGTTAAAACCCTGTCTAGCCATGCCACCGATTCCTCGATTGTTTTCATCATTCATCAAAGACTACCTCTCTAGTTTGTGGCGATAAAGCTTGAAGTCCCACTTGTACTAGAAAATGGTACCAAAATTGTTGAGTGAAAGCGCAAGAAATCAGTAAATAATTAATGGATGCATCTTCCTCAACACTCAAAGAACACTTATCCAAGTGATTCAAGCCCCGCTTTGCTAAACAATCAGCAATCCAACACTTGTTGTGTGCTACCAACAAGAGAAAGAAGCGGAACCTGAACGACCCTATAACTTTTGTATTCGTTTCCAAAGACCAAATTGTGTTCATCCCAAGAAAATAGCCTCATAACCTAACTTGGTTGAGTATTGTTCACTTGTCGAGAGCATCCAAACGTGTCTTCCACTCCAAACTATTGCTGGAAGTCGAAGAGAATTTTCCAAAGCCGTAGATATCCAACCAAAACACAAACTTTAATTGCTCCTTGAATATCATTGATTCAATGTCCTGTTATAGCATGCATCTCATACCATTCTTATATTTACTCTTCTGGGAATTATTGGACGAAGACAGGGTGCAGTTCTGAATTCGATGACTCTGTATCCACCGACCACTCCATAACAGTGTAGCAGCTCCATCAACTATTCCTATCATCATTGCGATCAAGAAGAAAACACGGACTTGCACTGGCACTTGAGTTTGTAAATTTTTCTTTTGTAACCACAAACATCACATTTGCAATGTCAAACCTAAGTCCTTTAAATTTATAATCCACGATGACTTCCCAAGAGGTCACCCATCCTAGTACTACTCTCGGCCAAGCACGCTTAACTTCGAAGTTCTAATAGAATCCGATGCTTTAGTGCTAGTATGATCCAAACCTCTCAAACTCAAGAGGTCAACATACAGTGCCTCAAGCAACCAGACTGTCGTCCTTTCGCCTCTTGACGTTCTCCATAAGAAGCTACATCGTAGCTTCTATTGCAAATAAATAACAAACGTAAATGAACATATCATAAAAAGCCAACTCTAGCAAGTTAATCAACAGCAGAAGCTTTACCAACAGTCATGGAGCCTAGCAATCAGCGGCCACAAGACAATATTTGGCCCCGAGTTTGACATTGATAGCACTACTCGATAAATAACATCAGATCATCATTGTTTTGCTTCAAAAAAACATCAGATCATCATTACACCATATAGCATCAAGGAGCAAACGGGAACACCACGGAACGAAAGTACTTGTGCCATCGTATAGCTATTTCTGCTTTAACAGCACACATCCAATTCCAGCAACTTAGGAACGACCTTCTCCAGCTGATCAGTCGCTCCAGGTTCTTGTTCATTTCCTGATCCCTGCAATATGTACACAACTTCAGAACATCACCTTTTATCACGACCAAAATATTTGGGACTTGTTTCACGGCAAGCACATCAAATTCAGCAATCTTGAAATATTTCTGAATCTCTTTTTTTTTTTTGAAGTTGGGCTTGGCCCCTTCCTCCGAAGCCGGATCGCTAATGGCACTAGAGGGAACCGAGGCGGGGGATCGAACCTTGCCGGCTGGGCGCAACCTGGCTCCCCTAGAACACCGGGCCATCGACCCGTTCGCAATATTTCTGAATATGAAAACAGATATAAAAATTTAAATCATACAAACTATTTGACAAGACTGCTACAGCCAAAATTTTCATAGTAGACACTGCTAGATAATACGAACCGCTTTACTGTGTACGTTAACATATTCTCAAGGGAAAATTGTTACAGAAAAGAAACAAAAATACTCCACATTGTTTTTAGAACAAAGGCTATTATAACAAGCAGCCGTATTCATTAACAGTTTCCCCTCTTTACCACTTGATTTATTCTTGTTTACACCTTATGGGCCTAGAGGAAACAATTTATTTAGAGAACAGAGTAAAACAACAGAAATTACATTGACATATGAACTGAGGTTCTTAAATCTTAAACAGCAGTAAACAGGGAATTCCACCAATTTTAAATGAAAGCAAAGGGCACTATCAGAATAACCAATTCACAGAGAGCAAACTATATCAGGCTAAGCTGCAGTGTAGTAGCAGACTAGTGTTTCGGTATACGTGTACTAAAGAAAAACTAATGGTGGTTGTAGCCAGAAATTCAAAAGGAAAAGAAAAGAGAAACAATGCACGAGCGTGTGGATTTAAACCGAATTAACAACATGAAGGCTACAAAACATTACATAAGCAGAAATGACAACGGGATTGTTACGTAAGCTCCTCTCATGATTTTTGCTTCCCTCGGGGCAGTCAGGTCCTATAATTAGAACCTCCAATATAGATTATATACAACACGACTAGATAACAACAAACCTAACATGCCTTATATTAACTTCAGGTCTTGGTTTAACTCTCTTTTGAACTAATTTGTACCTATTACAATTTTTCCTTAATTACCAGCTTTCCTACTGGAGCACTCAAGCAAATAGCTACTAGCATAACTTCAGCTGTGATGCATGTATGACCCATTTGGTGTTCTCTCCGCTGCACACAGCCAGGCGCGCCGACCGTGACCGACTCAATCAGGTCCAGCAGGGGCACACGCCTAGGAGGAGTCCTCACCGAATGGGACTAGGTCTCTGGATTAGGAAAGAAATAAAGAAGACCTAGTTAAAGAATTAGTCGTTGCAGATTTGGAATAGGATTTAAGAGTCCTAGTTTGAGTTGGAGTTGAGTTGATTGTATACTGGCTATATAAAGTCATATAAAGTTGCGGAGTCCAGAACAAGGTTCACAAGTCGGGCAGTCTGCAACGACAAGCAGCGGCGGGGCAGCGTCTGCGGCGGCGGCCAGGCAGCTACTTCCAACCGGCGACGGCGGCGGCAGCGACTTCTAGCTTGCGGCGACAGCTTCCAGTGACGGCTACGGGCAGTTTCCGGCCGGCGGCGACGGCTTCCATTTGGTGGAATAAATGGGCTTGACCCATATAATATTCATAATTAATTCCTAATAAATCTCAAAGGCCCATTAGGGCAAGAGGGAGTGTTGCTAAGTGTTTAGTCCCACATGGGAAGTGAAAGTGGAGCAACCCCTACATATAAGGGAGGTTGCTCTTCCACTCCTTGAGTGAGAGAGAAGAGAGGAAGAGAGGGGTGGCCCACGCGCGCTCCTCCTCCTCCTCCTCCTCGCTCGCTTGCCTCGCCACGCCACGCCTCGCCCCGCCCTGGACACACGCGCGCGCACGTGTGTACGTGTGAATTCGATCCTCGAGCCGAGCCCATATTTTATATTTTTGCAGAAAAAATTAAATTGGGCTTTGGGCTTTTGGGCCTCCAAATTTTTGGGCTACCGAGTCAGAGTCCAAGTCGTTGGAGACGGACGCGTCTACGACTGCAGAGTCAGTTCGGATCTAGACCCTCCGGATCGCATACGAACCGCCTCCTGGGACTCTATAAATACGGGCGTCCGCAGTACGGTAGGGCATCCTACGATCAGATCGTTCCCATGTTCGCGTTCCTTGCGCCGTCGTCTAGTCTACTCCATCCCGAGCGCCGGCGTGCAACGACGATCGGGAGAGCAGGTCTCCGGAACCACTCGCCCTTGCGATCCTGCACCGAGAGAGGGCGAATAAGGTTTTTGGGAAGCGCTCCGCACGACTGCTCGCGTTCTTCACCACAACTCGTCTACCGAGGAGATCGGGCGCTGCGGCTCAACGTCGTCATCAACACCTACAGTGGCTGTTCGCTGTCGGATCTACAGCGGTGCGTTCGGCTTCAAATCGGTACGCGTTATTTCTTGTCTCGTCTGTTTGCCAATCGTTGCTGGTTTTCTCGTGTTCTTCCGGAATTATTCCTTCCGGAATTATTCAGTAAATTGCCTCCTATTTTTCTAACAATCCAAAAACCTTATTAGTCAATTTCCTGAGTTGAACATGATGACTCTAGTCGATGCACTGAGGCTGGAGAAATTCTCTGGCGTGCACTTCAAGAGGTGGCAAGTTAAGGCCATGCTCTGGCTCCAATCACTTAAGATCTTCTGGGTAACCGAGGGCAAGCCTCAAGGTCCTTTGTCTGTTGAAGAACAGACAAAGTTCGAGGAAGCCAATTCTGCCCTGAGAGGATGCATCTTAAGTGTTCTTGATAATAAACTCTGTGATGTCTATCTGATAGTCACAGATGGGAAGGAGCTTTGGGATGCACTTAACGCAAAGTATGGTGTAGCCGATGCAGGCGGTGAACTGTATATCATGGAGAATTTTCATGACTACGAGATGGTTAACAACCGTCCTGTAGTTGAACAAGCTCATGAAATACAGTGCCTTGCGAGAGAGCTCAATCTCCTTAAGTGTCCTTTACCCGACAAGTTTGTGGCTGGGTGCATTATTGCAAAGTTACCTCCATCATGGAAGAACTTCGCCACAGCTCTCAAACACAAGAGACAGGAAATATCAGTTGAAAATCTAATAGCACTCTTGATGTTGAGGAGAAGGCTCGAGCTAAGGATGCTACTGAGAAAGGAGGCGAGGGTCAATCTAGCACCAATGCTAATATGGTGCAGAAACCCAATGTCAAGAACAAAGGAAACAAGTCTCTATTCAGGCCAAACAAAACTACTGCTTTCAAGAAGAAGAAGTCAAACAAAGCCAATGATGGCTGCTGCTACACCCGTGGGGAGCAGGGACATATTTCCAAGAACTGTCCTAAGAGGGCAGATCGCAAAGGGTTAAATAATGTCAACATCGTGACATCCAACAATGCAGATGGGTACGGTAATTTCTTTATTGTTCTTTCTGTTTCTCAAACATCATCTTGGTGGTTTGATACGGGTGCTAATGTTCATGTATGTTCTGACATGTCCATGTTTACTTCTTACCAGTTTGTCCGGGATTCCGCCGTCCTAATGGGGAATGGGTCACATGCTTCTGTTCGTGGCGTTGGCATGGTCGATCTGAAGTTCACTTCGGGAAAGATTGTCCAGCTGAAGAACGTGCAGAATGTCCCTACTATGAACAAGAATCTTGTTAGCGGTACCCTTCTATGCAGAGATGGGTTTAAAGTAGTTTTAGAGTCTAATAAAATAGTTGTGTCTAAGCATGGACAATTTATTGGTAAAGGCTATGAATGCGGAGGCCTGTTCCGCTTTTCTCTTTCAGAGTTTAATAATAAGTCAGTAAACCATATTTGTGGCGGTATTAATGATGATGCAAGTGTTTGACATTCTCGTTTATGTCACGTTAATTTTGGTTTAATGAATCGGCTATCTAATCTCAAATTAATTCTGGAATTCACTATTGTCAAAGGTTCTAAGTGCCATAGTTGTGTGCAGTCAAAGCAACCTCGAAATCCTCACAAGGCAGCCGAGGAGAGAAACTTAGCACCACTAGAAGTCATACATTCTGATCTGTGCGAGATGAATGGTGTGTTGACAAAAGGTGTAAAGAAATATTTTATGACATTAATAGACGATTCTACTAGATTCTGCTATGTTTACTTGTTGCAAACTAAAGATGAAGCTTTAGACTACTTTAAAATCTATAAATATGAAGTAGAAACTCAATTAGAGAGAAAGATCAAACATCTTAGGTCAGATCGTGGTGGTGAGTATTTTACCAAAATATTTGATGATTTTTGTGCGGAACATGGTATTATACATGAGAGGACGCCTCCCTATTCACCCCAATCAAACAGGGTAGCCAAGAGGAAAAACCGCACATTGTGTGACTTGGTGAATGCCATGTTAGACACGTCCGGTTTATATAAGGCATGGTGGGGGGAGGCTCTATTGACTTCTTGTCATGTCCTAAACCGCGTTCTAAACAAGAATAAAGAGAAAACCCCTTATGAGGAGTGGGTTGGGAGAAAACCATCACTTTCATACTTGCGTACTTGGGGATGTTTGACAAAGGTCAATGTTCCAATTACCAAGAAACGCAAACTGAGACAAAAGACAGTGGATTGTATCCTTCTAGGCTATGCTCATCAGAGCATCGCATATAGATTTTTAGTAGTTAAATCTGAGGTACCTGATATGCATGTTGATACTATTATGGAATCTCGTGATGCCACATTTTTTGAGAATATTTTTCCTATGAAAGATATGCATAGCACTGCTAGGATCTCTTCTGAAATTTGTCCTGAATCCACCACAACTAGTGAGTTTCTTGATACACCGTTTGAGAATGTCCCATAGGAGGAACACAATGAAATAACTCAGTCGAGTAAGAGATCACGGATTGCAAAATCCTTCGGTGATGATTTCATTGTGTACCTTGTGGACGATACTCCTAGATCCATAGCAGAGGCATATGCATCACCTGATGCAGATGACTGGAAAGAAGCAGTTCATAGTGAGATGGACTCAATTCTTTCCAATGGAACCTAGGAGTTAACTGAACGGCCATACGTGAGATGGACTCAATTCTTTCCAATGGAACCTGGGAGTTAACTGAACGGCCATACGGGTGCAAACCAGTAGGCTGCAAGTGGGTGTTCAAGAAGAAGCTCAGGCCTGACAGTACTATTGAAAAGTACAAGGCGAGACTAGTTGCTAAGGGCTATACTCAAAAGAAAGGTGAAGATTATTTTGACACCTATTCACCTGTCGCTAGAATGACGACAATTCGTGTACTACTTTCTCTGGCTGCCTCTTATGGTCTAATCATCCATCAAATGGATGTGAAGACAACTTTCCTTAATAAAGAGTTGGAAGAGGAAATTTATATGGAACAACCTGATGGGTTCGTAGTAAAAGGTGAAGAGACAAAGGTGTGAAAATTATTGAAATCCTTGTATGGCGTGAAACAAGCACCTAAGCAATGGCATGAGAAGTTCGATAGTACTTTGACATCTGCGGGCTTTGTCATTAATGAGGTTGATCGGTGCGTGTACTATCGCCATGGTGGGGGCGATAGCATTATATTATGCCTGTATGTGGATGATATACTCATTTTTGGTACGAGCATTAATATAATTTCTGAGGTCAAGTCTTTTCTATCAAAGTGTTTTGATATGAAAGATCTGGGAGAAGCTAATGTTATTTTGAACATTAAGCTGAATAAGGATGAGAGTGGAATTACTTTAAGTCAGTCCCACTATGTTAAGAAAATCTTGAGCTGGTTCGGCTTTATGGATAACAAGATTTCTCCAACGCCTTATGATCCCAGCGTGATACTTAGAAAGAACAAGAAAGAGTCAAGAGATCAACTCAGATATTCTCAAATGATCGGTTCACTCATGTACCTAGCTAGTGCAACCCGTCCTGATATCTCGTTTGCTATGAGCAAACTGATCAGGTTCATGTCAAACCCGGGTACAGATCATTGGCATGCACTTGAAAGAGTTATGCACTACTTGAGAGGTACAATGAGTTATGTAATTCATTATACTGGGCATCCGGCTGTGCCTGAGGGTTATAGTGATTCGAACTGGATCTCTGATGTTGATGAACTCTATGCCACGAGTGGATATGTGTTCACTCTAGCTGGTGGCACTATATCATGGAGGTCTTGCAAACAGGCCATTTTGACAAGGTCAACCATGGAAGCAGAACTCACTGCTTTAGAGACAGCAACTGCAGAGGCAGAATGGCTGCAAGAGCTCTTGATGGATTTGCCTGTAGTTGAGAAACCATTGTCGGCAATCCTTATGAACTATGACAATCAGACGGTGATTTCCAAAGTGACCAGTTCTAAGGATAATGCAAAATCATCAAGACACGTCAAGAGACGTTTAAAATCTGTCAGGAAAATGAGAAACTCCAGAGTTATTACTGTTTTGTACATACAAACAGACAAAAACCTGGCAGATCCCTTTACGAAGGGTCTATCACGTAATGTGATAGAAAGTGCATCGAGAGAGATGGGTTTGAGACCCATTGTTGTGACACCATAGTAGTAACCCAGCCTATGTGATCGGAGATCCCGTGAATTAGGACATGGGAAAACAAACTAGTGGTTCACCAAGGAGAGTACTTCCTTATACCCTCTCTATGTGAAGATGCACACTTGTACTCTCAAACTATAAGGCAGGTTAACGATTTGCCTTAATGTGTTTCTGTTGGCTATGTGTAGCAAAGATGCCGTCCTACAGGGCAGTCTTGAAGAAAACACACCTATATGAGCTCCGACTGTCTAACGTCGCAGTCTATGAGATTTGGGTGATCTCTGGAAAGCACATGAAGAGACCAGGGAGTACGACGCATATGATCCACCCGCGGGGTACACTACTGGTAGTCAAGTACTGGTAATGGTTTTTGGGTGAAGTCAGTTCACACAAAACTTGCAATTCAAGGCATAGTCCATTGTTCAAGTTGTGAGCCAATGAAACTTGAGGATCTAGGCAGAAGTTCAACTTCACAGTCTCTGCCAAAACACTAGTATATCAAACAAGGAATGAGAATGACCTCTCTCCTAATGGCTTTGAGATCTGGTGGGGGATTGTTGGAATAAATGGGCTTGGCCCATATAATATTCAGAATTAATTCCCAATAAATCTCAAAGGCCCATTAGGGCAAGAGGGAGTGGTGCTAAGTGTTTAGTCCCACATGGGAAGTGAAAGTGGAGCAACCCCTACATATAAGAGAGGTTGCTCTTCCACTCCTTGAGTGAGAGAGAAGAGAGGAAGAGAGGGGTGGCCCACGCGTGCTCCTCCTCCTCCTCGCTCGCTCGCCTCGCCACGCCACGCCTCGCCCCGCCCCGCACACGCGCGCGCGTGTGTACGTGTGAATTCAAGCCTCGAGTCGAGCCCAGATTTTATATTTTTGCAGAAAAAATTAAATTGGGCTTTGGGCTTTTGGGCCTCCGAATTTTGGGGCTACCGAGTCAGAGTCCAAGTCGTTGGAGACGGACGCGTCTACGACTGTGGAGTCAGTTCGGATCTGGACTCTCCGGATCGCATACGAACCGCCTCCTGGGACTCTATAAATACGGGCGTCCGCGGTACGGCAGGGCATCCCACGATCAGATCGTTCCCATGTTCGCGTTCCTTGCACCGTCGTCTAGTCTACTCCATCTCGAGCGCCGGCGTGCAACGACGATTGGGAGAGCAGGTCTTTGGAACCACTCGCCCTTGCGATCCTGCACCGGGAGAGGGTGAATGAGGTTTTTGGGAAGCGCTCCGCACGACTGCTTGCGTTCTTCACCATGGCTCGTCTACCGAGGAGATCGGGCGCTGCGGCTCAACGTCGTCATCAACACCTGCAGCGGCTGTTCGCCGTCGGATCTACAACGGTGCGTTCGGCTTCAAATCGGTACGCGTTATTTCTCGTCCCGTCTGTCTGCCGATCGTTGCTGGTTTTCTCGTGTTCTTCCGGAATTATTCAGTAAATTGCCTCCTATTTTTCTAACACCATTGATGCTGACGGGTGGCCACCCTGATCGGCAGACCACCTAGTCAGATGACTAGTCGCCCGACCAGGATGACTAGTCGGCTAACTAGATTTCTAGTCGGCCTAATCGGATCGACATACCTAACCGTCGTTGACAAAGCGATAAGGACGATTAATTGCAATTAGTCGCGATTAGTCAGATGACTTATGAACACTAGTCCAGAAATAAAATCATCCTTAAGTTTAATCTCTCCAGCTCTTATTCCCTACGCTAGAATCTTACCTGTTGCTGCTCACGCACACCAGGCCACGTGAGATGTGATCTGCATAGCAGATCTCATCTGTTCTTGGCGTCCAGCACCCAGCGATGCCTTTTGTTCTTCATGTGTGCAGACAACAGCACCCAGGCGACTTGACCTGCTGCAGTGGATCAGTTCCGGCGGCAAGAACAACACCAGTTTCGGCGAGGTGGTCGCCGGAATTCCAACATTTGTAGTATCAGAGCTGTGTTCAACCCAGAAGAAAAGGAGTGAGGCATAGCCGGAGAAACGGCATTCACGATCAGCCCCGTGTGCAGTACTGAAGGTGGTGGCGTGGTTTGTTAGGTGAGCAACAATGTTGAATTGTGCGGTAAGCATTGAAACCTTTGTCTCGAGCCACAAGTGTATTATATAGGGATCAAACAACCTGATCCGTGGTGTTTAAAAGGTATGTTTGGATTACAAAAGATACTCAGATCCTATACCAAAATTACCTCAGCTAATTTGGTTATATCTGATCTGGATGATATATTTCCTATTCTAGAGATAGAAAGGATCAGTTGTATCACTAATTCCCTTGTCGTCAAAGTTAGATGAAGGTAAAAGGGTGGAAGGCAACAGATTTACTTCAGCCCTTAGTCTAGCACCAATATTAGGTTGAAGCTGAGCAAACCCAATATTAGGTTGAAGCTAAGCAAACGGAAAAACTTTTCATTAAAGACAATATCTTGAGAAATGTAAATACGACCAGTGGATACTTCGAGACACTTATACCCTTTATGCATGGTGTTGTATCCTAGAAAAACACAACGAACTGACCTAAAATACAACTTGAGAGTATTGTAAGGACGCAAGTTAGGCCAAGATGCACACCCGAAAACCTTGAGGAAAGAATATTCAGGAGGTTGTTGAAGTAATTTCTCTAAAGGAGATGAATAATCAAGCAATTTTATGTGTGCAATTTATAAGGTATGCAGCAGTAGCAAATGCTTCATCTCAGAATTTTAGTGGCACTGAAGCATGCCCAAGCAGAGATAGACCAACTTGTACTATTGGCAATGCTTTCTTTTAGCAGGGCTGTTTTGATGATGGGCATGGGGACAAAACACTAGGTGGGAGATATATATCCAGGTGAAAAACGAGTTCAGACGCTGATACTCGCCTCCCCAATCAGTTTGGACAGCAATAATCTTGGTGTTAAAGCGGCGCTCAACCATGTTCTGAAAATTAACAAACTTTTCAAACACTTCCATTAAATTTGAGCATAGAGACCCAAGTGAACTTGTTGAAATCATCAGCAAAGCTAACATAATACTTTTTCTGACCTACAGACTTGGGAGCAGGGCCCATACAAAAACACAAGTTCAAAGGGTTTTGACTAGATACGAGACACTTGTTGATGTAGGATAGAAAAGCTGATGACTCTTTGGCTGTTGTCAGACATTACGGACAAAGATTTGCTTGTACACGGACATTACAGGTAGACTCTTCTGACTCACTAGAACACAGAATCTCATTTTGGCTGACTAACTTCTGAATAATCTGGAAGGACAAATGACCAAGGCGACTATGTCACCAGTGAGAGGACATCTTGTGGCACCAAGAGCCCCTCGCCGGAAGCTTGATAAGGGGTAGAGGCCTTTTTCGAATCTACCGCATAGCATAACCTTCCCCGTGTTCAGATAATTAATCAGAAAATAATAAGGAAAACATTCAAGTGAGGCATGATTGTCTTTGGAAAACCGCTGAACTGAAACTATATTCTTTGTGGCACAAGGAACGTGTAAGACATTGTTGCGATGCAAGGTTTACACAGAGGTATCAATAGCAGCCTGACCAATGTTGTCAATATTCATACTGTTGGAAATCCGACGGAAATAAACTCGAAATTTTTATTGATTAATCGCGCTGGGAGATGAGCGGCTATATATATGAATCTATTACAAGCAACTTAACTTCTCCTAGGACTCTCGAATCTAACTAGGACTCTTATCTATACTTAACTTGTATTAGGACTCTTCTCTAAAACTAATTCGAACTCTCCTGTAGAATATTCTAGAAAACAAAAACAAGATTATCCTCAACAATCATCCTTTAATCTTGTTTTCTAAAACACACACTAATTTATGATGTAGACACACTATACCTCCAAGATGAACACATCACCTTGGTCAACCATAGGATGAACACATCACCCCCGGATTTAACACATCATCCCATACAACTTTGGGACGAACACATGATCCCATACAACTTTGGGATGAACACATTATTCCGTACACGAACACCTATGAGATGAACACATCATCTCCTGTGACGAACACATGATCCCCTCAGAATGAACACATCACCCCGAGCACCAATTTGAGTGGGATGAACATATCATCCCGAACACTCTTCTCTTCATCAACAACTCCATTACCTTGAATCATCTCTTCCTCCTCAAGCCTGCCACACAGACTAGCTCACATGCACGTTGTCTCTTCCTCATGCAGCCTGCCGCACACAATCTCACATGCACGCATTTAAACCTAACAGTATATACATCACTCTTTCTTGTGTTCTTTTTTCTTTTCTTTCTGACCATGATAACTCGCCTCGAATTTTCTGCCCCTGCAACCCAACGCTCAACATCATAGATTGTCCAAACATCCCGCACCAAGCAGCATTGCCGTTAATTGCACTCTTTTCTGTAGACCAAACAACATCAACATGCTCCGTTGGCATTGCAAGATGGGAGCATAATACAGATGTCCCCGAAACGTGTCTCCTGCTCGGGCCCACATCTTTGACCTTCTGTTTTCTCTTGCAGCAGTGGTCTTGACCGTCCACCATCCACCGAAAAACAGATCGGCCCACCGGCCTCGATCTGCAGCTGTGTTCTCGCGCACACGTCTCCTAGCCACGAATCTGTTGTTCCACCGAACACAACACGCGCGCTCAGTGGTTCCTTACGGCGTAGGTCCTGACCGAGTGAGCCGAACCCGAACTTATTCACACGCCAGGTCTTCTGCCGGAAAATCTCTCCCATCTCCGTCAGATTAATGTGTGCCCGCCCAATCGGCGCCGCCTCTGTCGAGATCCAGCCAAAACGCGAGCGCAAAGCCCTGATTCCCACCCGAGCTCGCTTGCTGGAATCGCAGCTCTAATACCAATTGTTGGAAATCCGACGAAAATAAACTCAATTTTTTTATTGATTAATCACGCCGGGGGATGGGCGGCTATATATAAGAACACCTTATAAACAACTTAACTCCTCCTAGGACTCTATCTCAAATCTAATTAGGACTCTTATCTATACTTAACTTGTATTAGGACTCTTCCCTAAAACTAATTTGTACTCTCCTCTAGAATATTCTAGAAAACAAGATTATCCTCAACACATGCATGCCCCACTTGTGAGGATTTGATATGTTCCCTTGTACTTGTTCCAAAGCATCAGCTTGTCCAGATAAGATGTAATGTGGTCTGTTACCGCCATGTCGATGCACCAGTTGGTGTCGACACCATAGCCACCATGGGTGGCCACAGCAACAATATTGATGTCGGAGGTGTAGCTTTCATCATAGCGGTACTAGCAATCGACAACAATATGCCACGTCTTACCGCAGACTTGACATGTCTCGTCAGTGCGCTAAGCTTGTGGACATCCATCCGATGTCGAAGGACCTTGGTAGCCACCGCGACCACCGGAGAGACCACCAGACCATTTGGCTACGGCCGCGACTGCGATTGTTCTTTCCACGCCCTCGACCAGCAGCATTTTTGTCAAAGCTAAGAAGTTGTGAGTTGGCTTCAGGCACGGTGACCTGCTAAACATAGGCCACCAGAGCAGAGACCACCAGATTTGTTAGAATATTCTATCATTATAGAGCATTATTGCTATCATTAGAGGCCTCATTGATCCTGTGATCAAGGGCCACTAGTGCTGTCATTGGAGACTCATTGATCCTATGATCAAGGGTCATTAGTGCTGTCATTAGAGGAGGCAACTTGGGGTACAAGGCTGCTGCCTTATATATATGTACCCCCTTCTCTACCATTTGCATCATTCCACTCTTTGGCAATACACTTTCTATCATGGTATAACGAGACCTAGGATCACGCTTCCCCTCCCTTCCCTAGTTTAGACACTTTTCTCCTCTCCCACTCGACCGGCTCCCCTACCAAGCCGGCCATGACAGGCACCCCTGACGACGCCGTGCGCCTCCTGCAGGAGCAAGAGGAGAAGGCGGTTGCCGCTGGTGCTACTGCCGAAGCAGCCAAGGAGAAGGACCAGGCCGACATGGTGGCCAGGGCTCGCGAACCATTTTCACCTCTCGCGCTCATGAGTGCGCAGCCGCCCTCGCCAGGGAGAAGGCTGCCCTCGCCGAGCTTGAGCGCGCCTTCACCACCACCGAGAAGGTGGCCACGCCCACCATGGACGAGGACAATTGATCTACAACCGGTGAGGGCAACGTCGTTGAGGCAACCAAGGTCGCCAACCTCCACGCCCAAGCAGCGGTTGTTCAAAACATCTGCTCCCTCGAGTCTGTCGTGCTCGACCCCCTCTCTTCCCACTACACGAGGTGGCGCGACCTCACGCTCCTCACCCTTCGGCGCTACACGTTGGAGCAGCACGTCCTCAACGACATCGTCCTCAATACTCCCTCTATCGGTTGGATGGTATCGTCCTCTCGTGGCTCTTTGGCACGATCACCGTCGAGCTTTAGGAGATCGTCCGTGACCCCAACGAGTTGGCACGCCAAGTCTGGCTCGCCATCGAAGCACAGTTTCTCGGCAATCGCGAAACTAGGGTGCTTCACCTTGATGCTCAAATTCGTGTTTTCCATCAGGGCGATCTCAACATCAACGACTATTGTCGGAAGATGAAGAACATGGCCAACGCCCTATGCGCCATGGGCGAAGATCTTTCCGACTGTGATCTTGTTCTAAACCTTCTACAAGGCTTGAACAAGTATGACCGCCTCAAGACCTTCATAGCGGACTGTGCCCTTCCCCTCCTTCCACGACGTTCGAAATGATCTACTTCTAGAAGAGATCACTCTTGACTCCCCAAGGCGTGTCGGGGCAGCAACTGTTTTCTCCGGGTCTTCTTCCAACTAGCAACAACGTGTCTCTGGTAACCCCAGCGCCACCCCACCTATTGGTTAGCCCGCCGCGCCCAACACCAACTCATGTGGTCGTGGCGGTGGTGGCAGCGGCGGTCGTTGCAAAGGGCGTGGTCGTGGACGCGGTGGTGGCAGCAGTGATCGTGGTGGCGGCAGAAACAACTCCAACTCCAGCAACTCTTCCACCGGCGTTGGCCAGGGCACTTGGCCCTCCTTCTACAACCCTTGGTCTGGTCACATCAGCATGTGGCCCAGCCCGGGGGGGGGGGGGGGGGTCCAGCAACCGCGCCCTTAGCAGTCGGGCTTCTTCACCGCCCCGGGAGTCGGCAGCGCCGCCAGCGAGCTCTTGGCCCCCCCCCCCCCCCCCCCCCCTTCATGCCACCTCTCGTGCCCCCACAACAGCCAGCGCCTCAGCCATGGACACCGTGGACGGGGACCAGCAGTCATTGGCTAACTCATTTAGCACAATGTCACTAAACTCCCCTCCCGCGGTGACCGATTGGGTGGTCGACTCCGGCGCGTCCAACCACACCACGTTTGACCCCAATGAAATCTCTACCTTTTGGCCACCCAATTCTGTGTCTCCTATCGTTGTCGGCAACGGGTCCATTCTACCAATCGCCTCAGTAGGAGACTCGGTTCTTCCCGACCCGTTCTACCTTAACAACATTTTGTTCACCTCTGACATCATTGCTAATCTTCTTTTTGTTCGCTGTTTCACCACTGATAATCTTTATTCTTTGGAGTTTTACCCGTTTGATCTTTCTGTGAAGGATCTGGCTACTAAGAACATGATCGCCAGGTGCAATAGTGACGGCCCCCTCTACACCTTGCGTCTCCCGTCCTGGATTGCATCATCTCTTGCTCGTGCTTTGGCTACCGTGTCATCCTCCACGTGGCATCATCGTCTTGGTCACCCCGGCTCGGACGCGTTATCCAAATTAAAAATTAGCTTGCTCATCTCCCATCACATATAATAAAAGCACCAACCCCACGCTATGCCATGCATGTCAGCTTGGTCGCCACATTAGGTTGCCATTTTCTTTATCTTCATCCCGCAGCACACAAAAATTTGAACTCGTGCATTGTGATCTATGGACATCTCCTGTTCTAAGTATTTCGGGTTGTAAACATTATTTGGTGGTTCTTGATGATTTCAAAAATTTGAACTCGTGCATTGTGATCTATTGACGAAGATGTTTGCCACATGATCAAGATCGGGTGGATGAAGTGACGACAAGCATATGGAATCTTATGTGTTAAGATCCCACAAAAATTGAAAGGAAAATTCTATAGGACGTTGATCAGGCCTGCGATGCTGTATGGAGCTGAAAATGTTGGCCAACTAAAAGGCAACATGTCCAACAAATGATGTTGCAGAGATGTGCATGCTAAGGTGGATGTGCGGTCACACAAGAAGAGACAAAATTAGAAACGAGGTGATACATAATAGGGTAGGGGTGGCACCGATTGAGGAGAAGCTAGTCCAACATCGCCTACGGTGGTTTGAGCATATCCAGCGGAGAGCTCCAGAAGCACAGGTTAACAGTAGGATTATAAAGACTAGAGAAAATTTTAGGAAAGGTAGAGGTGGACCAAGGTTGATGTAACACCCTCATTTTCATGCATCATGCACTACATACACTCATACACATGTTTAACATTAACCCACAACAAGAGGAACGTGTTTAAAATTGACTTGGAACAAAACCGCACTTAAAATGCAGGAAAGTACGGACTAGTCCAATTTTACTGAGGACTAGTCCGATTTCTCTCTGACTAAAAATGGACTTGTCCGTTTTTGCTGCGGACTAGTCCGATTTTGCCTCTGAAAACTTTCGGACTTGTCCGATTTTGTGCGGACTAGTCCGATATTCCAAGAATCCTTGAAAAATTGCTAAGTCCTTGGACTTTTTCGGACTAGTCCGGTGTTCCAGCGGACTTGTCCGATTTCCTCTTTGTTTAAAGTCGGACTTGTCCGATGTTTGGCCAGACTTGTCCGATTTTCTCTCTGGACGACTTCGAACTAGTCAGGTCCTTTCCGGACTTGTCCAATATTTCGTGACTCCGAATTGATCTTTTGTTTTACGACTTGTTTCTTGGGTTTCACGTTGAGTGGGCCTAGGGATGTCGTGCCTAACTCTTTTAGAGCCCATGTGGGACTCTAAACCGGCCTCTACTCATCCCAAACTCGAAATCCATCTAACCCTAGCATCCACCTCTATATAAACAACCCCACCCCTTGGATTGACATCTATTTGCCACTTTTCCACCCACCCAAACCCTAGTTCGTGGAGAGCCACCACCAAGGAGGGAGGATAAGATCCCAAGAAAGAAGAAGAAGAGGAGGAAACGAAAGAGGATCAAGATCTCCATCAAGTTTCGTTCTTCATCACCAATTCATCTCCAAGTTCATCATCAACCCTAGATCATCAAGATCCAAGTGTTACCTCCAAGTTTCTTGATTCATTGGAGTTCTAAACACCTGGTATACATTCTATTCTCTTTTCCTTACGTGAATTCAACCCCTAATCTCCAAATTCACGTCGATCTAGAAAACCCTAATCTGCTGATCTCGCAGAGGGCGGACTTGTTCGGTCCCTAGCGGACTAGTCCGATCTTTCTGGTTAAATTGTGTTGAATTAATTCTAAAATTTGATCTAATCGAATCCAAACCTGTATAACCTCGTTAAAAGCTATTAGAACTAGTTAGTGATCATTAAAAGCAATCTAGTAACAAGTTCTATCTTGCATTTGCATTAATCATGCATGTCATGACATATTGAGTAATATTTGTGCACTCTTTGATTGTGTTTGTTTTCCTGTATCTTTATTGTGTGGATTAGACGAATTTGCGCTAGAGAGTGCCGCAGACGATCTAAAACACCAAGAGTTTGAAGGCTTTGATCCTAATCAACCGCAAGAGCAAGGCAAGTGTCCTTGAAGCATATTGATCCCGTTTTATAATAAATGTTTTGTTTGCAAAACTGCATGCTTGTGTCAATTTGATGGGAATCCTATGTTAGGAAGTTTACTAGCATTGTTTGACCACTCTGTCACCTGGAATATATGGTAGAGAGTCGGGAAGGGCTTTTTACCTTTTTGCTTCGCTTAATTAATTGGGATGGGAAAACAACACTACACATTTAATTAAACATTAATGATATTTTGGTTAATATGAACTGGTCAATACGGTATGGTAATGGGTGATCTAAGAAAGCCTGGTATGTGGATGGGTTGGATGTTATGGTGGTTTGCTTGCTTTAGATCTAAGGACCGGTTCATGCGAGAATAAGCCAGGATTACAGTGCCACCACGAGGCGAAGTATGAGTGCGACGTAGCTGATTAATTATGGATTTGACAGTGCTATTTGGACCATTAAGGATGCTCGGGGAAGGGGTAGTCGGATTGGGTTTGTTGATGATTGGTGGGACTACCCTGGGATCCGAATGGCTCAAGAGGGGGCCCTTGGTTGAAGATATGCTCTGTTGGAGGCATCGCCACCGGTGAAACCATAGTGGGGTCTAAATAGGCTAGTAATCCCTTTGTAAAGGCTATTTTGTGATCTCTTGGCCACACACCAACGGAACTGTGAGACGACATAATAGAGGTTCTAGTCATCGAAAGGTGATGAAATCACAAACACGTGAGTAAAGTGGTACAAACTCTGCAGAGTCTAATAAAACTATCATGATAGCCGTGCTCCCGGTTATGAGCACCTGGACAACTTCCATGATTAGAGGGAAATTGGAATTTGGGATAGTTATGGTTTGGTAATAGTTATGGATGGTTATGGATTTATTTCTGGTATTGAATATGATTATTGGCAAATGGTGAAATCTGGAATTATTGATGAGGATGGTGAATTGTGGACTGGTATTATGGTATTACTTATGATTATGATGATAGTTTCGGATAGAGGTTCTCAATTTACCTCCAGATTTTGGCAAAAAATGCATGAAGCTTTGGGAACAAGGTTGAATTTTAGTTCAGCATATCATCCTCAAACGGATGGACAAACCGAGAGGACCAATCAGATTTTGGAGGACATGTTAAGAGCTTGTGCTTTGAAGCATGGGAGGAGTTGGGACAAAAGCTTGCCATACGCAGAATTCTCATACAACAATAGTTACCAAGCAAGCTTGAAAATGTAACCGTATGAAGCTCTTTATGGGAGGAAGTGTAGGACACCTTTATTCTGGAATGAGACAGGGGAAACTCAAGTATTTGGTCCAGATGTGTTGCAAGAAGCCGAAAAGCAAGTCCAAATAATTCGTGAAAACTTGAGGGCTGCCCAATCAAGACAAAAAGGCTATGCGGACAATAGGAGAAGGAAATTAGCCTTTGAAATAAGAGATTTTGTTTACCTCAAGGTGTCATCAATGAGAGGTTATAAGAGGTTTAACATAAGAGGCAAGCCCACACCTCGCTACATTGGACCATTCAAGATTTTGGACAAAAGAGGAGAAGTAGCACATAAGTTGGAGATGCCAGCTCATCTTTCAGACGTACATGATGTCTTTCATGTTTCCAAGCTCAAGAAGTGCTTGAGAGTACCGGAAGAACAAGTGCCAATGAAAGAATTGGAACTAGAGGAAGATTTGACTTATGCCGAGCAACCGGTCAAGATCTTGGAAACCAAGGAGAGAGTCACAAGGAACAAGGTTATTAGATGGTGTAAAGTTCAATGGAAGCACCACACGAAAAAGAAGCAACTTGGGAGCTAGAAGATGATCTCAAGAAGGAATTTCCCTATCTCTTCTCTTCCGCGTCGAATCTCAAGGGCGAGATTCATTTTAAGGGGGTAGGTTTGTAACACCCTCATTTTCATGCATCATGCCCTACATACACTCATACACATGTTTAACATTAACCCACAACAAGAGGAACGAGTTTAAAATTGACTTGGAACAAAATCGCACTTAAAATGCAGGAAAGTGCAGACTAGTCCGATTTTACTGAGGACTAGTCCAATCTCTCTGACTAAAAACAGACTTGTCCGTTTTTGCTGCAGACTAGTCTGATTTTGCCTCTGGAAACTTTCAGACTTGTCTGATTTTGTGCGGACTAGTCCGATATTCCAAGAATCCTTGAAAAATTGCTAAGTCCTTGGACTTTTCCAGACTAGTCCGGTGTTCCAGCGGACTTGTCCGATTTCCTCTCTGTTTAAAGTCGGACTTGTGCGATGTTTGGCCAGACTTGTCCGATATTCTCTCTGGACAACTTCGGACTAGTCCGGTCCTTTCCGGACTTGTCCGATATTTCGTGACTCCGAATTGATCTTTTGTTTTACGACTTGTTTCTTGGGTTTCACGTTGAGTGGGCCTAGGGATGTCATGCCTAATTCTTTTAGAGCCCATGTGGGACTCTAAACCAGCCTCTACTCATCCCAAACTCGAAATCCATCTAACCCTAGCCCCCACCTCTATATAAACAACCCCACCCCTTGGATTGACATCTATTTGCCACTTTTCCACCCACCCAAACCCTAGTTCGTGGAGAGCCACCACCAAGGAGGGAGGAGAAGCTCCCAAGCAAGAAGAAGAGGAGGAGGAAACAAAAGAGGATCAAGATCTCCATCAAGTTTCGTTCTTCATCACCAATTCATCTCCAAGTTCATCATCAACCCTAGATCATCAAGATCCAAGTGTTACCTCCAAGTTTCTTGATTCATTGGAGTTCTAAACACCTAGTATACCTTCTATTCTATTTTCCTTACGTGAATTCAACCCCTAATCTCCAAATTCACGTCGATCTAGAAAACCCTAATCTGCTGTTCTCTCAGAGGGCGGACTTGTCCGGTCCCTAGCGGACTAGTCCGATCTTTCTGGTTAAATTGTGTTGAATTAATTCTAAAATTTGATCTAATCGAATCCAAACCTGTATAAACTTGTTAGAAGCTATTACAACTAGTTAGTGATCATTAAAAGCAATCTAGTAACAAGTTCTATCTTGCATTTGCATTAATCATGCATGTCATGACATATTGAGTAATATTTGTGCAGTCTTTGATTGTGTTTCTTGTCTTGTATGTTTATTGTGTGGATTAGACGGATTTGCCCTAGAGAGTGCCGCGGACGATCTACAACACCAAGAGTTTGAAGGCTTTGATCCTAATCAACCACAAGAGCAAGGCAAGTGTCCTTGAAGCATATTGATCCCGTTTTAAAATAAATGTTTTGTTTGCAAAACTGCATGCTTGTGTCAATTTAATGGGAATCCTATGGTAGGAAGTTTACTAGCGTTGTTTGACCACCCTTGTCACCTGGAATATATGGTAGAGAGTCGGGAAGGGCTTTTTACCTTTTTTGCTTCGCTTAATTAATTTGGATGGGAAAACAACACTACACATTTAATTAAGCATTAATGATATTTTGATTAATGTGAACTGGTCAATACGGTATGGTAATGGGTGACCTTAGCAAGCCTGGTATGTGGATGGGTTGGATGTTATGGTGGTTTGCTTGCTTTAGATCTAAGGACCGATTCATGCGAGAATAAGCCAGGATTACAGTGCCACCACGAGGCCAAGTATGGGTGCAGTGTAGCTGATTAATTAGGGCTTTGCCAGTGCTATTTGGATCATTAAGGATGCTCGGGGAAGGGGTAGTCGGATTGGGTTTGTTGATGATTGGTGGGACTACCATGGGATCCGAATGGCTCAAGAGGGGGCCCTTGGTTGAAGATGTGCTCAGTTGGAGGCATCGCCACCGGTGAAACCTCAGTGGGGTCTAAATAGGCTAGTAATACCTTTGTAAAGGCTATTTTGTGATCTCTTGGCCACACACCGACGGAAGTGTGAGACGGCATAATAGAGGTTCTAGTCATCGAAAGGTGATGAAATCACAAACACGTGGGTAAAGTGGTACAAACTATGCAGAGTCTAATAAAACTATCATGATAGCCGTGCTCCCGGTTATGAGCACTTGGACAACTGCCATGATTAGAGGGAAATTGGAATTTGGGATGGTTATGGTTTGGTAATAGTTATGGATGGTTATGGATTTATTTCTGGTATTGAATATGGTTATTGGCAAATGGTGAAATATGGAATTATTGATGAGGATGGTGAATTGTGGACTGGTATTATGGTATTACTTATGATTATGATGGGTTTGATTCATATACATATAATATATTGCTTTTCAAATGTTTTGGTGCACTTTTCATCACTTTGCCATTATTATCGTCATCATTTGAATAAGCCACATGTCATACTTTCCACACTTGCTGAGTACGACATGTACTCACTCTTGCAATCCGCCAACAGTTGCAGGTCAGGATTGAGAGTTTAATGGCGATAATGCGGAGTTCTAGGCTGTGTCTACCGTCAGCTTTGCCTGTGCTTTTATTGGAGCTGCGCTATACCCTATTGCTTATGCTGCCTAGCTGTTTAGTTTGCTTAATTAGTTTATTTCCGCTGCATTAGTTGAACTTGTCATTAATATTCATTAGAGTTTGTAATCGAGGATAATATGGTTTGTGTAATAAAACTTGGATAATTAATCTTGTCTTGTGGTAATTTTCTGTATACTCTTTTGTGAATGCACTCGTGTATGTGTGTTGAACGTCTTGGGCACACATATGCGTTAGCTTTGTTCATTTTTCGGAACCGGGCGTCACAGTTGACATGGCAGGAGGCGGTGAAACGGGATTTAAAGGAGTGCGACATACCTAGAGATTTGGCTCACGATAGAACTGCATGGAAATTAGCAATTCATGTGCCAAAATCTTAGTTTATTCGTATTTTGTTACTCTTATCTTCTTTCTTATTCATACATTTCTAAAATAAATAAAATATAGAATATTATTTTATTTGTATTTTTTACTCACCTTATTTTCTATTACTGCTCTTCAAAAATTGTTGGGTTTCATTTCTAGTCGACACCAACTTGTTTGGGACAAAGGCTTGGTTGTTGTTGTCGTCGTTGTTTTGATGATTTCACACATTTCCTGTGGACTTTTCCTTTGCGGCGTTATCACATTCACTACGTTATCACATTTCTTTTCTTTTGTGTCCACCCAGTTCAAGTGCCCCATCAAAAGCCTCCAATGCGACAACGCGAAGGAATTTGACAATTCCTCCTTGCAAAACTTCCTCCTCACTCATGGTGTCACCCTCCGCGTGTCCTGTCCTTATACCTCTCCACACAATGGTAAAGTCGAACGCATTATCCGTTCTACTAACAACATCATCCGATGTTTGCTCTTTCAGACATCACTTCCCGCTAGATATTGGGTCGAGGGTCTGCACACCGCTACCTACCTCCTCAACCGACTCCCCACCAAGACCATAGCCGCACTGTCATGTGGGGCCACACCTACAGCAGGTGCAAGCGAGCTCGGGACGTGCGCAGGGCGGCCGAGCGCGCTGGACGTGCGCTCGAAGAGGAGCAACAGGCTAGGCTGTTAGGGAAAGTAAGATTAATATCTATATTAGTTGCTACAATTAAGGAGAGTATCAGGAAAGTTAGGGATTAGTTTCTATTTTAGTTGCTGCAGCTAAGGAAAGTATCCCAAGCGGTTGGGCCTATATAACCAAACTCAAGAAAGAGGCAAGCAATTTCATTATCAGACTAATCTCCTCTATATTCTCTAAACCTGCGGCAGAGGGACTAACCTCACCGGAGAAGACAGACCGAGATAACGAGTTGCATAGTCAAGGGCCAGCTACCCTAGGTACCGACGTCCTTGACAACTTGGTATCACAATCCCAACAATCCTCGTCTGTTCGATCACCTTCTCCACCACCAGACACCACCCGCTCCGCACCATCCGCCGCCGCCGTGTCAACTTCATCCGCCGCCAGCACCATGGGTGATGACATCAAGACCACATCAACACCACATTGCGGCCAACATGCAGAACATACAGACCGTCGTCGAGGCCAATGCCGCGGCGATCCAGGCCCTGACCACGGACCGCTCGTCGTTGTCGTCCCATGGGACCCGACAAAGAACCGGCGAACACCACAACAGTCAACCGCCGAGGTTTCAAAAGATGGACTTTCCCCGTTACAATGGCAAGTCCGACCCCCTCATCTTCATCAATCGTTGCGAGTCGTACTTTCATCAGCAGCGCATCATGGAGGAAGAAAATGTTTGGATGGCCTCCTACAACCTGGAGGAAGGCGCACAGATGTGGTTCATACATGTCCAGGAGGATGAAGGAGGCATGCTCACATGGCGCCGTTTCAAGGACCTTGTCAACCTCCGCTAAGGTCCGCTGCTCCAATCCGCCCCTCTGTTCGAACTCGTCGACTACTGGCACACAAGCACGGTCACCGAGTACCAAGACTGTCGTTTCCAGGTGCTTCTTCCTCGCGTTGGACTGCTGCAGGAGAGCCAGCGAGTGCAGCTTGTTCATAGGCGGTCTGCTTCCCCCGCTCAGCCACGCGGTGCGCATCCACAATCCGCAGTCGCTCACGACCGCAATGAGCCTGGCACGACAGGTCGAGCAGATGGAACTGTACACGTCGGCGACCACCAAGATGGCGCATCGTGGTATTCTTCCCTCTCCTCCATCGCGCCTCACCCTCCCTGCAGCCACAGCAGAAAAGGCAGTTCCAAACACTGTCATGGGGGACAGACAGCCGATAAAGCGTCTATCACGCCCAGAACAGGAGCGCCGCCGACAGGGCCTGTGGTTTAACTGCGACGAGAAATATACGAGGGGACACAAACGCATATGCAAGCAGCTCTTCTATGTCAATGGCGTGGAAATCACCGACGACGACGACACCACTGAGGAAAAGGGCGCAGCGACACCTGTCTTCTCCCTGCACGCCTTAGCCGACGTTTGTGTCAGCCGCACAATGCAGGTCGATGTCACGTTGGGCGCCTCCTCTCTCCTGGCGCTACTGGATTCTGGGTCGACCCATGACTTCATCTCCGAGTCCGCGGCCAGACGCGCTGGGCCGCCCCTACAAAGCCGACCTCAGCTTACGGTGATTGTGGCGAATGGCGAACGCATCACATGCATGGGCGTCCTCCGGCAGGCCTCATTTACCATCAACGGAGACACCTTCCACACCGACTTATTTGTGATGCCTCTTGCAGGTTTTGACATGGTGTTGGGCACTCGCTGGCTGGCATGGGCAGCAAGGGCTCATCCGCTGGAGCTCCTCGGCGTTCTCCTCGCCAGTCATCCTCGTCATGAAGCCGGATGGCTCGTGGTGGTTCTGCGTCGACTACCGCGCGTTGAACGCCATCACAGTCAAGGATGCTTTTCCCATCCCCGTCGTGGACGAGCTGCTCGACGAGCTACACGGCGCCAGGTTCTTGACCAAACTCGACCTGCGCTCGGGCTATCATCAAGTCCGCATATGCGTCCAGCTGACATCGACAAGACGACGTTCCGTACCCACGACGGCTTGTACGAGTTCTTTGTGATGTCGTTCGGCCTATGCAATGCACCAGCAACGTTCAAGGCGCTGATAAGAGACGTGCTACGGCCGTTCCTATGGCGTTTTGTGCTGGTATTTTTTATGACATTTTGATTTACAATTCGTCATGGGCTGACCATCTTCGGCACCTTCGGGCCATCCTCACGGTGCTGCAGTAGCACCAGCTCTTCGTCAAACGCTCCAAATGCGCGTTTGACCAACGGTTCATCAACTACCTTGGGCACGTCATCTCCGACGCCAGCGTCGCCATGGACCCAGCCAAGGTGCAAGCGGTGTCTGACTGGCCCCAACCTCGGTCAGCTCGGGCTGTACGGGGGTTCTTGTGTCTTGCAAGCTACTATCACAAGTTCATCTACAACTACGGCGCGATTGCGGCTCTTCTGACCGCGCTGTTGAAGGACAACTTCTTGTGGAACGATTACGCTACTGCGGCTTTCCGGGCCCTCAAAATAGCGGTGAACTCTGCTCCGGTACTGGCACTGCCCGACTTCGCACACCCTGTTATTGTGGAGGGCGATGCATCTACAGTCGGCTTTGGGACAATGTTGATCCAGGACAAACACCCCATTGCATACTTCAGCAGACCTGTGGCACTCCGGCACCGCTCACTCGCGGCCTATGAGCGGGAACACATCGGCCTGGTGCACGCCATTCGACATTGGCGGCCATATCTTTGGGGTCGGCGCTTCATGGTGCGGACAGACCACTAGAGCCTTAAATTCCTTCTTGATCAACGCCTCGCCATGATCCCGCAGCATCATTGGGTCGGCAAACTCCTCGGCTTCGACTTCGCAGTTGAATATAAGCCCAGTGCCCTCAACAAGGTGGCGGACGCCCTCTCCTGTCACGTGGTGTTACGTAGCCACGTGGGCCACAAAGATTAGCGTCATTCGATCAGATTAGTAATTAATAAGTGTCCATATTAGTTTTATAGGTTAAGTTTAGAGATAAAGGAATTAAAGAGTCCTAATAGATTAGTTTCCATGTTAAGAGATAGAGTTGGAGATAGAGTCCTAGTTTCCATATTGTAATCTGCCGACCAGCTATATATTGTGGCCGGCGCGAAACAAATCAGTTAAGCAAGAATTATAGTCCAAGAGAACTCATCTCTTCTACCCCTACCCCTGTTCATCGGCGACGTCCAGCGACGGCGATCAGGTGGCAAGTTCGACGGAAATTCCAAGAATGTTTGTGGCATCTCCCGACGCGACACAGAGGAGGAGGCGACCAGCGGTGCTGTTCTGGCGGTCTCAGCGCCGCGCTTCAACTTCATCACACGTCTGCATGATGTTCAGACCACCGACCTGGCGCTGGTCACTCTCTGAGAGGAATTGGCGGCGGGACGGCGATCGGCTCCATGGGCTCTCACTAATGATTTGGTGACCTACGACGGGCGACTGTACGTGCCACCAACGTCTCCGCTTCTACAGGAGCTATTGGGGGCGGTCCATGAGGATGGACACGAGGGGTGCAGCGCACCTTGCATCGCCTTCGCCGGGACTTCCACTTCCCTGACATGCGCCACGTCGTGCAGGATTTTGTGCGCGCCTGCGCCACATGCCAAAGGTACAAATCGGAGCACCTTCACCCGGCGGGCCTTCTTCTACCGCGCCCTGTTCGAACTGCTGTATGGGCGGACATTGGACTTGAATTTATGGAAGCGCTGCCATGAGTTCGAGGAAAATCAGTCATCCTAACAGTGGTGGATCGCTTCAGCAAATACTGCCACTTCATTCCTCTCGGCCATCTATATTCGGCGGAGTCCGTGGCACATACATTCTTCACTGACATTGTCTGTCCCCATGGGATGCCGCAGTCCATGGTGTCCGATCGGGACCCTGTGTTCACATCTACATTTTGGAAAGAGCTGATGCGCCTAATGGGCACCAAACAGCATATGACGTCGGCATTCCACCCGCAGGACGACGGCCAGACAGAGGCCGCTAACCAAGTTATCACCATGTATCTCCGTTGTTTTACAGGTGATCGTCCCCATCAATGGCTTCGATGGTTACCATGGGATGAGTACACGTACAATAGTGCCTACCAGTCGTCCTTGCATGACACGCCCTTTTGGGTGGTTTATGGTCGGGATCCTCCGTCCATCCGGTCCTATGAGCCATGGGAGACTCGCGTAGCCGTTGTGGCTAAGACAATGGAAGAAAGGGCAGAGTTCTTGGCTGATGTGCGGTACAGGCTGGAGCAAGCACAAGCCCTTCAGAAACTGCACTACGACAAGCACCACCGGCAGGTCCCCTAAAGGGTGGGCGACTGGGCTCTGCTCCGCCTTCAACACCACCCAATTGCCTCCCTATCACAGGAGGGCAAAGGCAAGCTTCAACCAAGGTACTTTAGGCCCTACCCCGTCTCCGAGCTCACCAACGATGTCGCGGTTCGGCTTGAGCTTCCTCCTCACGCCAAGCTCCATGACGTCTTCCATGTTGGCCTCTTGAAGAAGTGGGTGGGCACCCCTCCAACAGCTCCGCCTGCAATGCATAATACTCATCACGGTGCGGTGGAGCCTGACCAGCTAAGGTCGTGCGCAGACGCATGGCTCGTGGCGTCTACCAAGTGCTTGTCCACTGGAGGGGACAATTCTGCTGCATTGGCCACTTGGGAAGACTTGGTACTCCTTCCGCGGCAAGTACCCTGACTTTTATCTCGAGGACGAGCTGGGTCTTGAGGGGGGGATGTCATGTGGGGCCACACCTACAGCAGGCGCAAGCGAGCTCGAGATGTGCCAGGGCGACTGAGCGTGCTATACGTGCGCTCGAAGAGGAGCAACAAGCCTAGGCTGTTAGAGAAAGTAAGATTAATATCTACTACAATTAAGGAGAGTATCAGGAAAGTTAGAGATTAGTTTCTATTTTAGTTGCTGCAGCAAAGGAAAGTATCGACCAAGGTGGGATTATAAAGAGTAGAGAAAATTTTAGGAGGGGCACAGGTCGACCAAGGTTGACATGGCAGGAGGCAGTGAAAAAAGAGTTAAAGGAGTGGGACATACATAGAGATTTGTCTCATGATAGGACTGTATGGAAATTATCAATTCATGTGCCATAATCTTAGTTTATTTATATTTGTTACTTTTATCTTCTTTCTTATTAATCAATTTTTAAAATAAATAAAATGTCGAATCTTATTTTATGTATTTGTTTATTTTTTACTCTAATCTTATTTTCTATTGCTTTTTTTAAAAAAAAAATGTTGGGTTTTATTTCTAACCGACCCCAACTTGTTTGGGACAAAGGGTTGGTTGTTGTTGTTGTAGCAAAGGAAAGTATCCCAGGCGGTTGGGCCTATATAATTGTACAGGAAAGAGGCAAGCAATTTCATTATCAATCTAATCTCCTCTCTATTCTATAAGCCTGCGGCAGAGGGACTAACCTCGCCGGAGAAGACGGACCAAGATTACGAGTTGCGTAGTCGAGGGCCAGCTACCCTAGGTACCGACGTCCTTGACATGCACCACGCCCACACACTTCCCTTTATGGCACACATCCCTCCTATGAACATATAGTCTTTGGGTGCTCTTGCTATCCCAACATGTCTGCTACCGCCCCCCATAAGCTCGCACCTCGCTCCTCCCGCCGGTCTCACACTCCGGTGGCAATGCGCGCCTCCCTACGCCACCAAACGACGCCCTGAGTCTCGCGCCGGCTTCTACCTCCGGCAGCAACCTGGCTGTGGCACGACTCCCTGCGCCGCCACACGAAGCTACCACCACGGCACCAGAACCGTGCTCGCCACCCTCAGGTCCACCGCCGGGGTTCAACCCCTTGCCGAACTCGCCAGTCAGCCAACGGTGTCCCTCTTCGGCATCGCCACCAGGCCTTGGATCTCCACACTGTGCCTCGCCACCCTCCGGTTCACCGCCGGGGTTCGCCCCCTGGACAAACTCGCCGACCAGGCCAGTGACCACCTTGACAGCGGCACCGACCGCCTCTCCACTCCAGGTCTGTTGGAAATCCGACGTGTTAAACCCCCCTGGAACAGATCTGTCCGAACAGATCAGATCTGTACAGGTTATTTCACCCTGATGAAGTCTTGCAGCAGACCAGAGAGGTGAGAAATCGGTTCTGCTCCTGTTCTTGTGATCAGAATAGAGCAGAGGAATGCGGGGAAGATTAGGCAGCTCTGGTGCTGATCTAGACGAGATCAGAGAAACCAGAGACGAATTGTTTATCTAGACAAGGTGGAGAACTTGTCTAGACGTTCTGCAGCCGTGAGGGCCTTTAGTTATGGGTGGAAGAGTTTTATTGAATACTAGTTTTATTTGGTACAGCAAGGGAAGGGCGCACCCCTGTTTATATAGGGGCCGGCTGGGAGAGTCCCAGGGCCTTACAACTTGATCTCTAATTTAAAAAACAGGACTCCTAATAGATTACTTCCTAATCTATATCTCTAGGAATATATTCAAAACGGGAGGAAATCTTCTAGAAAGATTCTGGTTGCACCCTCCTGGTGCGCACAGGCCCCCTGGTGGGCCACAAGGCTGCCGCACTAGGGGCCAGGCCCAGGGTCACACGACATTCTCCTCCTGACTCTGGACCTGCAATATATCCAGAATACCAATTCTTCTCCTCATCTCGACGAGCTTCTGTCTTCCAAGCGCCTTGGTCAAGATGTCCGCCATCTGGTCCTTCGTAGAGATTTGCTCAAGCACTATAACACCATTGTCTACACACTCCCGTGTGTAGTGATATTTGGTGTCGATGTGATTGCTCCTATCATGGTGTACCGGATTTTTGCTCAAGTCTATGGCAGACTTGTTGTCAACCCGTAGCACTGGCGTCTTCACTTGTTCAGCCAAGTCTTCCATCGGTCGTGCCATCCATACACCTTGACATGCCCCTTGAGCTGCTGCAGTATATTCTGCTTCACACGAGGACAAGGCCACCACCTTCTGCTTGCTGGACTGCCACAAAATGGGGCTGTTTCCTAGACAAAACAGCACCCAACTTGTGCTCTTGCGGTCCTCCACGTCTCCCGCATAGTCGCTATCCGAGTAGCCAATCAACTCCATGTTGCCTCCCTTTGGATAGAAGACTCCAAAGTGGATCGTACCCGCTATATAGCGTACGATGCGCTTGACTGCAACGTAGTGTTCTTCCCTTGGCTCCTCCAAGAACCGACTCACGTACCCAACCGAGTAGGCGAGGTCGGGGCGTGTGTTCACCAAATATCGCAGCCCTCCCACCAAACTCCTGTAATCCGTTGCGTGCACCAACGAACTGTCACTTGTCTTGTAAAGCTTCAGGCCTTGCTCCATGGGGAATGCACAAGGGTTGCACTCCTCCAGGCCAGCTTTTGAGACAAGCTTGGAAGCGTAGGCCGCCTGCCCAACACTTATCCCTGCTTCAGACTGCCGCACCTCTAGGCCAGGATAATACGACAAGAGGCCCAAGTCGCTCATCTTGAACCGTTTCATCATCTCCTCCTTGAACTTCTTGATGTCGCCCCCTCCTGTGATTACGAGATCGTCGACGTACACGCCGACGATGAGCTTTTCCTCTCCAGCTCCATGGAAATAAATTCCGTGCTCGCTCGTACTCTTCTGGAAACCAAGCGATAGCAAGCTATCGTTGAGCTTGGCATTCCAGGTCCTGGGCGCTTGAAGAAGTCCGTACAAAGCCTTCTTGAGCCGGTACACCTTGTGTTCGGCTCCGTCGACGATGAAGCCAGCGGGCTGAGAGACGTACACCTCCTCCATCAGATCGCCGTTCAGGAAGGCGCTCTTCGCATCCATGTGGTGTACCTCCCATCCCTTGTGCGCAACTACTGCAAGGAGCAAGCGAGCAGACTCGAGACGGGCTACAGGAGCGAATACCTCATCAAAGTCTATTCATTGCCGCTGGACATAGCCTTTAGCCACCAATCGAGCCTTGTGCTTCACCACCTCTCCATGCTCGTCCCTCTTCACCTTGAACACCCACTTGAGACCAATGGGCTTGTGTCCTGCAGGAAGATCAACAAGTTGCCACGTCTTGTTCTCTTCTATAGACTCCATCTCCTCGAGCATGGTCTGTCTCCAACACGGGTGTTCCTTGGCATCGGGGAAGGACGTAGGCTCCTCCGTGGTGGTAAACATGAGCTCCCCCTCCTCCAGGCTCGGTGGGCGTGGCGCGCACCCAAGAGGGGTGAGGGTTCCCAGCACATTGCGCATCGTGCGGAACCGAAGTGCAACGTCGTTGTTGTGGTAGGCGTCGACGTTGCTGCCGACATCCGTCGGCGGCATAGCGAAGCGGATGGGTCGTGGAGGCTGCTGGGGGGTGACGAAGGTGCTGGAATCTTCAAAACTGGACCCTCCCGCTGCTGCTGACCCCTGTGCAGGGTTGTCCCAGCTCTGCTCCGTGCTGGACAGACCCTGCAGGAGCCTACGGGGAGTCGCGGGAGGTGCTGGTCGCCTACCAGCAGCCCTGCTGTGCCGCACTAGGGCCCCTGGGGTCTGGACAGACCCTGCTGCGCCCCTCCTGGGTGCTGCAGGGGTGCTGTTTGGCCCCTCCGAGTCCTGCAGCACCTTGCTGGTGCTGGAACAACAGGTTCAACATGTGCTAAACCCATGGAGTCGATGTAGACCGCGTCGTAGTCCTCTTCTTCAGCTCCTTCACCCCAGTCCCACTTGGCCGCCTCGTCGAATATCACATCACGTGATATGTGTGTGCACCCATCGGCCAGATTGTACTTCCGGTAGCCCTTCATCCCTACAACATAACCAAGAAACACCATCGGCGTACTTCGGTCTTCCAACTTTTTCAGGTGGGGGCTTGTATTTTTGACATGTCCCACACACCCAAAAGTTCGGAAGTAGTTGACGGCTGGTCGCTCCCCGTGCCAAGCTTCATATGGCGTCTTCCCTTCGAGGGCGCGGGTGGGGGATCTATTCAAGATGTAGACGGCTGTCGGGACCGCCTCACCCCAAAAGAACCCGAGCATACCCTTCGCCTTCAACATGCGTCTCGCCATCCCGACCATCGTCTGGTTGCGCCGCTCCACAACCCCATCAACGTCGTCATCTTCTCCAGCAGCGGCAAGATGTTTGAGTACTGCAGCCCTACCTGCAGGTTAGCCTTTGGCCCGATCTCGCTTACTCATCCCCAAATCTTTGTTGTTCATGCACTCACAAGTATAATCCGTGCACACCTCAATTTTGAAGGAGGGATTGAAATACTTTGCATCAGAGGCATTTGGAGAGTTCTGGTGGGTACATATTCTTGTTCTATTTTTTTTCTTCTTTATCTGGGTAGTCTTATCCTGAAATTTATGGCGCAGTATCGTATTTGTAAATAAATGCATATACATTTCTTCTCTACCATGATGCATATTAAATTTGATGATTTTTTTTTTCAATCAGGGATCACCCCACCTCCATTCTCCAGAGAAAACAGAGATAATTGTATGTTTACAAAGCGTTTTAGAGCAGATTCCACGCCGAACTACCAAACAACGACAGATAACATGAAAGCAAACCTAATATGCACAACGTCTCATAATCGCTATAACATCATGCCCAGCTGGCCAAGCATTGACAAGCAAAAGACTAACATCATCTAGAATTAACGACAGCTATCGAACAGAGACGTTGTGCTTCAATCTCTAGCCCCTGCCCTCGACAATCAGTTTTGGCCCACGTGTCTTTATCATATGCTTCAAATCTCTTCTTCTTACACTTGCAGCCAAAGTTTTTGACTTGCTCCTTCATCGCAGCAATAGCAGACTTCATCAGCGGCTCCACACCGGCCTTCACCATCGCCCTCATGTCCTCCTTGAGAACCCCTGATCAAAATTTCATGAAGACACAACCGTGACAGATTATTTCAGAAGGATGATTGATCATTTTTTTATCAAAACATGTAGCATTGCTTGCTTTTCAGATTGCCCAGCAAATTGCTGACAACCCAAACATGTAAAAGTCATTGCTACCGGGAAATGCTTGTTAGCACTACCAGACTAGTCCGGTAGTGGACGGACTAGTCCGGTCCGGACTAGTCCGTTATAAGACCAGACTAGTCCGATGTTGTCCAGTAAGGATATCGGACTAGTCTGGACCCTGACCAGACTAGTCCGGTCTTTTCAGTTATTGTCAGTTTGAACTCGAAAATGACATGTGTCCTAATTGAAAGGACACAACCCACCGACAATTATGTCCCTGATCGGGGGACTTAACTGTCTGTAAGGGTGGCAGACCCCCTCTTGTGTCTCTTGGTCAAATATAAGAAGAGGGTCAAGTGTGTGATGAGGTAAGGCTTATGCATACGCAAACACATACTTGATCTCTCTTAACTCATTCAGAATCCGATCAATATATCAAGAGAAGAACAAGAGGAAACGCCTCCCGTCGTCGTTCTTCTTGTGACCTCTCCTTGTTGGCTCGATGGTTGCATCATCAAGCAACAACAAAGATGGAGGAGAAGGTATTAGTAGTGTTCTTGTGCTATTTGAGAGATAGCTCTTGATGTTGATCTTGTATTCAATTTTCTCCTATAAATTCGAAATGATTTAGTGGCTATTTGATCTTTGAGCTTCCTATTAATTCTAACAACGATATCAGAGCCGTTTAGACCACTAATCATTTCGAATTGAATTTTGATCAAAGTTTTTTCGTTGTAAATTTTAAAGGTCCAGACTTGTCCGGTCTATAGACCAGACTAGTCTGGTATGCCACAATAAAGTGGTTAGGTTTTTGGATCAGGGCGTTTTGACGCGTTCATCTGATTAAAAACCAATTAAGCACTTTGGATTGAAATCCATTGTGAAAAATAAGTTGATTTGTAAGATGGTAAGATTAAGATCCCCTTTTGGGTATTTTGGCATTTTTCGGTTTTCATATAAAACTTTCCCGGGGTTGGCCGGACTAGTCATGAATAGTGCGGACCAAACTCGAAAAGTTCAATAAAAAATAGATAAAATGTTTCTGGAACAGTACCGAACTTATCCGTCCTATGGACTGGACTTGTCCGGTCATGGTTCTGTTTTAAGTTCGAACATGTCCAGTGTATGGACTGGACTAGTCTAAAAACCATACTGTAAGAGTTTGGACTAGTCTGGCCATGTGCATACTAGTCCGGGCTATACAATTAAGTTTTCTTATTTAATTAAGCTTCCGCTGTGAATTAAGTTGATATTGTCATAGGAATTTGGTCGAGTAACCAAAGCGAAAGATAAATTGCTATGTCATTTTAAGTTGCATGGAATTCTATTGAGTAACCAAAGCGCAAAATAGAATTGCCATGTTTTTAAGCTATATTATGTCATTATTGGCCAAGTAACCAAAGTGAAAGGCATTAATGACATTTCTTTTTAAGTGCGTAGTAATTTGGTCGAGTAACCAAAGCGAAAGATAAATTACTATGCATTTCAGTTTTTCTCCAATGTTAAGTTTTAATGTCATTATTGGCCAAGTTACCAAAGCAAAAGGCATTAATGACATTCTCTTTTAAGAACGTAGTAATTTGGTCGAGTAACCAAAGCGAAAGATAAATTACTATGTTGTTTTTTCTGTTTTTCTCAAATGTTGAGTTTTGATCAAGTAACCAAAGTGAAAGATAAAACTCAACATTATCTTATGATTAATATCTATGCATTCACTCATGATCTCGTTTTTGATTAAGAAGTTTCCTCAAATGAGAATTCAACATTGAGTTTCATCACTTCCATTGATCTATTCAATGTAAGAAATTATGGGAGATGGAGAGAAAAGTTGGAGATTGATTTGACAGTCTCCAAGATGGACTTGACTCTCACAACTCCATATTCAGTTGAGCCGGTGGCTCTAGTAAGAAAAGTTGATGAAACTTAGGAAGCCTTTGCCGTGAGGAAAAAGGACTATACTAATGAGTATTGGCTTGTGACATAGCCAAAGTTAAGTGGAAAAAATCAAACAAGTAATGTTTGATAGTTATTAAGGGCACTATCACTAAGACCATTCGGAGAGCAATCCCTGAATGTGAGACTGCCACTAAGTACCTCCAAAAAATTGAGAATCAATTTACTGGTTCTCCTAAGTCAACAGCAAGTACTCTTATCAAGAGACTTGTCACTCAAAAGTATTATGGAGGTGGTGTGCGAGAGCACATTTTAAGGATGACAAATATGGTAGTAAAACTTAAGCCTATGGATTTGGGGATTAAAGATGAGTTCATTTTGCATCTCATTTTTTGCCTCACTTCTAATGGAATTTGAGACATTTGTCATCAACTATGACTCTCAGCCTGAACTATGGAACATAGAAAAACTCATGGCTATTTGTGTTCAGGAGGAAGAGAGGATTAAGTCCTTTTCATGGTTATGATGCTATAAATTACGTGAAGGGAAAAAATAAGGCTCAGAAGAATTATTCTTCTAAGCAATCTTTTAAGAATCATGGTTCTTCTAACCATGATAAAGATAAGGGTAAGACTTCATGATAGGAAAATTTAGGCCCGATCTTCCGAAAGGTAATGGGTAAGTCGATTGATGGAGATCTCGACGTTGATGATCCGAGGCTCTCGAGTAGAACACGAACAACCCCTGCAATCACTACACCACCGCTCCGTCGGTTATCAACCGTGCTTCACACGATTGACCTCGCCAAGAAGGCTAATCCCTGCAAATGCAACCGAGAACACAAGCAAGAACGTAGAAGAAGCAATCTGAAATTGCTGAATTGGGGTTTCACAAACCGAAAAATGGCAATATTATTGATCTAAGCAAAACCCACCGAATATGACCGGCGGCTGCAGTATTTATAGGCTAGGGTTCGACCAAAACACGATTAGACGCGTCCCTAATGGACTCTTACGGGATACAAGGCCCAAAGGCCCGATTCGGTGGCGCAGCACCGGACAGAAATCTGGACTCGACTTGTTTCGACGATTCCCAATGACTCCGGAGGAATTTTGAGGTGGGACCAGAACCATTGGAAAGTTTATCTTCTCCTCTTTCCGTGCATATTAGAACGTCGAAAACGGAGTCCGTATGCCTCTTGGGCGTCTGTTTTAAGGTGGACTGCTCCTGGACTCCGAGTTGAACTCGAGTCCGAGTTGTAAACTGTTTCCATCTACTTGTGGACGTCCCAGGTGGTTCTCCACGCTCCCAAGGCCTCCTTCCTTCACTTGTTGATATTTTCCATTATTCCTAATAACAATTAAATCATCACATAGCAATCTATTCTCAAACTCACATGTAAAAGAAGTTAAGAACGAATTCACCTGCTGATTTAATAACCGTGCCCGTGCTCTTGTGATTGGTCCTTGCAGTTCAATGCGCGTCTCCGCTGTTGTGATGTCCTCATCACTTCACAAAGTCATCCTTACTATAAGGATGTGAAAGTGGAGAAATATTAGTGCCACTTTTGTTCAGACAAAGGTCACCATCAAAAGGAATGCATAGGTTTCCTTAAATGGTGTTGTAAGCGACAATCAGTTTTCCTCACATTAGAGTAAGAGTAAGAGAATCGATTCCGAAATATCTTCGAAATTATGACATTGTCGCTTAGGCCATATTTCGAGGGGGAGATTGAACAATTGATTTCATAATCGATTCTTCCCCATTTGGATTTTTCGGATTCAGAAGAATGCATAGATTAAGAAAATTGAGAAAGGTGCCATACGCAGTGCAGGAATTTTGGAATTAATCCACATGGACATTTGTGGCCCATTTCCGTAGTATCTATTGATGGTTTTGATTCGTTCATAACCTTTCACGGATGTTCTCGCTATGGCTATATTTATCCAATTAAAGAACGCTCTGAAGCGTTGGATAAATTTAAGATATTTAAGGCTAAAGTTGAAAATCAGCGCAATACTAATATTAAAGTGGTAAGATCCGATCGTGGTGGTAAGTACTATGGTTGTCATACCCTGTATGGCCAAGTTCCTGGACCATTTTCTCGGTTCCTACAAGAAAATGGCATAGTCGCCCAGTATTCCACACCGGGCAAGCCTCAACAAAATGGAGTAGCGGAACGGCGCAGCCCACTACAAGAATATCGATCAATTACGTTGGCTAGTTTAATTTATGTCGGTTGGCCGATGTAAGTTAAATAACTTACATCGGCGGCATAGAACCGACGCAAGTAAGTTAACCTACGTCGACTGCCGACGTAAGTAATGAGACCAACAACATTTATTAATAACTTACGTCGGCTAGAGCAGCAGGCCGACGTAAATAAAAGCGCCGACGTAACTTAGTGTTAACTTACGTCAGCGAGTAGGATGGCCGTTGTAAGTTACGGCCACCGACGTAAGTTGAGTATTTAGCCGATCTAAGTTATGTATTTTAACCTACCCCGCGCGCCCTTCTCTTTTTTTCCTTACTCGCCGCTTTCTCTTCTCTTCCCCGCCGCCTGCGCACGACGCCGCCGCCGCGCCCCGGCCCTGCCGCCCCTGCTCCCGCTCCCGCTCCCGCCGACCCGCAGCGCCCACGCCGCCGCCGGCCTCACCGCGTCCCGGCCTTGCCGCCCCCGCTCCCGCTCCCGCTCCCGCTCCCGCCGACCCGCGGCGCCCATGCTGCCGCCGACCTTGCCGCGCCCCAGCCCTGCCGCCCCCGCTCGCGCTCCGGCTGACCCGCGGCGCCCACGCCACTGCCGGCCTCGCCGCGCCCCCGTCTCCCCCGGCCCCGCCGCGCCGCCCCCGGCCCTCGCTGCCCTCGGCCCCGCCGCGCCGCCCTGCCTTCGGCCCACCGCCCCTGGACCTCGCCGCCGCCCCCGGACCTCGCCGCCGCCGGCCCCGCCCCTGCGCCCCCGCCGCCGGCTCGTCCACGGCATCCGCCGCCCCTGCGCCCCTGACCCCGCCGCCAATCTTCGTTGCAAGTATTTCCTCGCCTCTCCCCTTGCTCTCATTGTTTTGAATTATTGCACATGCATTTGCTTGAAAATTTGCCTGAATTGTGAATTGCACATGCATTTGCAAGTGTTTACTCTTAATAGAAAATTGTGAATTGCTATGCTTATGTTAGAAATTGATGAATTGCTATGATTATGTTAGAAATTGATTAGAAATTATATAGATACACGAATAATGTTTACTATGCTTATGTTAGAATTAAATCGATAAATTGATGAATTACAATTGATGAATTTTTATGCTTATTTGTTATGCTTAGAATTATGGTTAGAATTGAATTGCTAATGTTTAGGTTTAATTTAATTGAATTCAATTGCTTATGTTAGAATTGAGTTGATAAATTGATGAATTACAATGGATAATTGTTATGTTTAGGTTTATTTTAATTGCTTAGTTTTTTGAATTATGGTTACAATTTTAATTTTGATTGCTTGAGTGTTTAAGAACTATATATACATAAATGGGCTTCGGACCGGCTTGACAAGGCCCGACAAGGCCCATTTAGTGGTAAGGTAAAGTATGCGTGTAGATGGACACGAAGGCGAACGACGACGGTGAGGATGGCAAGCACCTGCGCGTGGATGGCGTACCCCGACGAAGTGGTTTCATCTCTGATCTATTTACAGCAGCTAACCCTAAAGCCGTCGTGGAATTGTCATCTAAGACCAACTTTCCTCTCAGTCTTTCTCTAGTTCTTTCCTCTCTCTTAAATGACCTCAAAATGAAAATGAGCAACGTAACCTATAGCAATGTATTACCCATTTCGGATCGGCACGTCTCACATGCCATTGGCATGTGAGATGTGCAGGTTCGGAATTTTCCCTTTTTGGACAGCCTCGGAATGACCGAGGGGGCGTGGCTTGTGACGAGACACGGGTCCGGATTTGGACGAGATTTCGGTGGCGTAACCCTGTTGTTCTCTGCTGCACCATTTTTGGACGTGCAGTGGAGAACAGCGTGGTTATACTGCCAAAATTTCGTTCGAATCCGGATCACGCGTCTCGTCATGAGCACACTCTGCTCGGTCACTCTTGGGTGGGTTTAGGATCTATCTGCCTAGGTTGTAGGGCCGTGACACATAACATAACAATACATTAACAACAATTTCTTTCGCGTTAAACTGCAAAGTCAAACATGGGCGAAGACCGTAGTTGGATGTACACTGGATGGAAGAGCAGAACTGGTGGTCACTTAGATGAGTGGTACACCAAGACAGAAGCTTTTGTGGAACGAGCTTTTTCGTTGTCAAATAGAGATAAGGCGCAGTGCCCATGTACGAAATGCCGAAACGGAACGTTTTTGGACAAAGTGGAACTTACATTGCACTTGTGTCGAAACGGTTACGTGTCACATTATGAGTTGTGGAACTTCCACGGCGAGACAACTTCTCAAGCTGTACAAGAAGTGGAAGCGGACAATGATAATGCTCAAGGGGCTGATATGATGGATGAGATGTTGGAAGCTATAAGACCAGAGCTTACAGAAGATACTCAAATAGCAGAGGTTAAAGAGTTCTTCAAACGTCTCAAAGATTCAGAAGAGGCTCTGCATGAACACACTAAAATGTCAATCCTCAATTTTGTGACTAGACTTATGGCAATTAAGTCTAAGTTCTTTTCTAACAATTGTTACAACATGCTCATCGATTTGTTCAAAGATGCCCTTCCACAACCCAACAAAGTGCCTAAGGTTATGTACAACTCGAAGAAAATTCTTTCTGGTCTCGGGATGAAGCACGAAAAGATTGATGTGTGTCCGTACAACTGCATGATTTTCTGGAGAGAGCATGCCAATGAGAACAAATGTTTGAAATGTGGTCAACCGAGGTTTGTCGAAGTTGTTAATAACGATGGTAATACAGTGACGACGGAAGTCGCACATAAGCAGCTATCGTCAAGTTGCACTACCCTGGTGTAATTGACGGTTTTCCTGCCCTGTCGTGGGATGACTACGCTCGGGTCTCTCACCCGGTGCACGGCACGGTTCAGGGAGCCGTGTGGCACGATTTTATGGTAAGTTTAACTGTTTCATTTTTTCAACTCGTTTGAATTCTTAATTTCATATCACTTAAATATTTGTTTGCTTAAAGCTGAGGTACCAAGTAGAGGAACCGGGCATGGAGGACCACGCGAGACGTGTGTTCCATTACAACGCTCAGAAGCTCACGACGGCGGCGTTGTCGTACGCCCGGATTCAGGCCGTCAATGCATACTACAAGCGGCACCCCCGGGAGCAGGAGCAGGAGCAGCAAAGGGGTGTATTTAGGAAGGACTCAGACTCCTACTTGACAGAGGAGCAGTACGTGGAGGTAAGTTTTTAATATTGTTAAATATTTACAATATCTACGTATGTTAACTGCGTTGATGAAAAATGAAATATGTGCAGGTTAGTATTTTCTGGTTACAGGGTAACATCGAGGTGTACTTAGCTCTCTGTCGGTACTGGGCTAGCGACGCTTTCATCCAAGTCCACGAAGGCTAGACAGTGCCGCATGGGGTCCGAGGGCAAGCACAACTATGGCGACGACGGCTACTTGCGTTTGGCTAAATGCATGGTACGTACCTTTTTATTTTATTTATGTGTTCCTAATATATTATTTATCTCACTAACACGGCTGTACAGGAGCGAGAGATGGGTCATGAGCCGACCCCGACCCAGGTTTGGAAGAGAGGTCACAAGGGAAGTGACCCTTCTCAGCCAGGGAAGTGTAGTCAGGTCGCAACCGACCGACTGGTAAGTTTTCGAAATTCATCAATTTCATTATAACTAATACTATTATTGACATGCTTACAAGATTTATTTGTTTTGTAGACAAAGTACGCGCAGGAGGTCACGAAGATACACGGTGCATATTACGATTGGGAAAGCGCGCCGATCGATCCCCAAGCCGTGTACGCAAGCGGAGGCGGGAAGGCCCACGGATGATGAGTTCTTTGTGTGTTTCATTTCTTTTTCAATTAATCTTCTTCTACTTAGTGTTTTCATTCTTTTGCAGGTTTGCCATTTTTGATGGAGTTGTCGACTCGAGGTCGACGCGACCTTTGAGAGACGCTTCATCGTCGCAGGCTTCGACCGTTGGGACCAGTGGTCGTCTCTCGCAGACCCAGCTGGAGCTCCAGGCCATGAGGGAGACGCTGACGCAAACTCAGGCAGAGCTGGAGAGGACGAGAGCGGAGGCAAGGGAGGAGCAGCAGAGGACGGCCTTAATGATGGCCCAGATGCAAGCATCGGTGGCGGTAAGTAATTTAAAGTATCGTAGTTAAATTTCACAGCACTTCAATAACATATATCTTCTAATATCTTGCAATGGCAGGCTCTTGCTCGACACAGCGGTCAGGACATCGAGATTCCTACGCTTCCGCCGCAGCAGACACCGGAGCAGGTAATATTGTCTATCCCTCTTTTTGTTTTCTGTACACCCTGTTATTGTGAGTTGGCACGCATGTCGTCCCCGAAATGCAACTTCCACCGCTCCCATAACATAGATTTTCATTATGTTGAATGCATGATTCCCTTTTGATCCACCACCAACTCAGGGTCGGCTCTAGGAGTTTGAGGGCCCTAGGAGTTTGATTCCCTTTTCATTATGTTAAAGAAGTTACTTGCATCACATTTAATTTAGCAAATGTGTTACTCACACTATTCACTAGTTGTTTTATGGACTTCTAATTATGGACTTCTAATTTATCCTAATTATGATTCTTTTGCAGGGTTCCAGAACGCGTCGAGATCCCGGAGGCAGTGGAGGGGCTAGCGTGTAGACACCGGAGCAGGTGATAAACTCTCTCTTTAATATTGTTGTATCCATTTTAGTATTTTACATAGAGAGATAAGGAGGTAGAACATAGAGGTAGATCTTGATGACTTGTCAGATATTGATTCCTATAGTGGTGAGGAAGTTAAGTGTAATCAAGCTTTTGGTGGGTAATACCATAATGTTAGAGTTGGATTGCTTCACATTAAGTCATGCACCTGAGCTATCACATAAGGTTTCAAGAGGTAATGTAGCATGACTGTCAAAAAATATCAAAGACTACTACATTACCTCTTGAAACCTTCTGTGATAGCCCAGGTTATGACTTAATGTGAAGCAATCCAACTCTAACATTATCACTGATGTTTTTGGACTCTGATGTTATCATTGAGTTGACATTGATGCTTACTAGTGACTATGTTTCTTCTGCAGGGTTCGGGAACACGCCGAGAAGATCACGGAGGTAGTGGAGGGGCTAGCGTGTAGCCCGGTGGAATTTATTTTGCAAATTGTGTTGTTGTCGATATTTTGGACTACATTTTGAAACTGTTATGCTGTGTATATGTTATTTGTCTGTTCTGTGTTCTCGCCATCGAGCGAGGTAGTCCGTTTCCGTTTTTAAAAAAAATTCGAAAACTTAACTTACATCGGCTATGGAATTGCCGACGTAAGTTAGCCCAGTTTAACTTACGTCGGCACGCTCTGGCCGACGTAAGTCCTCTGACCCAGCCCAAGGCCCATCTCGCCACTTAACTTACGTCGGCTTCCGCAGACCGACGTAATTAAGGTAACTTACGTCAGTGGCCGACGTAAGTCACCTTAATTACGTCCAAAAGTCTACGTCGGCTAGTAGCCGACGTAAGTAAAGGAAAACCAACGTAATTAAGTTACTTACGTCGGTTTAGGCCTTACTTACGTCGGCTTTGGCCGACGTAAGTGATCGATATTCCTATAGTGGCCATACGCTAATGGATATGGTTAAATCCATGTTAAGTCAATCAGATTTGCCGGTTGGCTTATGGATGGAGGTATTAATAACCGCCATTCATGTGCTAAATCGGATCCTTAGTAAGTTGGTGTCTAAAGCACCATATGAGTTGTGGAGGATGTAAGTCCTCATTAAGTTATATGCTTATATGGGGCTGTCCTGTTGAGGCAAAAATGTTTAACCCAAACATTGGTAAGTTAAATGCTAAGATAATAAGTTGCCATTTTATTGGCTATACAGAAAAGAGTAAGGAATATCGTTTCTACTGTACAGAACGATATACTAAGTTTGTAGAAACAAGGCATGCCGTCTTTTTAGAGGCTGCCATGATCAGGGGGAGTACGGTCAGATGAGAAATTAATCTTGAGGAGAAGCGGGTTTATGTACCCACTCCTATGATTCAAGAACCTTATTTCTCATTACTTACTGTTGTTGAATTTATCAGTGCCTATTGGTAAAGATTCAACACCTGTTGTTAGTTCTCCATTGGCAACGGAATTATTAAGAAAAGTTGAACAATCTCAGCCCGTTGTCATTAATAATGAAGAGCAACAACAACCTCAAAATGAGTATAATGTGCAATTAAGAAGATCTCAACGAAAGAAAATCAGCCATTCTGGATGATTATGAGATCTATTTAAGTGAGGTAATTCAAATGAAAGGTGATCCCACCACATTTGAAGAAGTTATGAGAAGTCCTCAGTCATCTGAATGGTGTAAAGCCATAGAGGATGAAATAAGGTCTATAGAAGCAAACAAAGTCTGAAATTTAGTTGAGATTCCTAATGGAGCCAAAACAATAGGCTGTAAATGGGTCTACAAAATTAAATGTGACTCCAAAGGGAATATTGATAAGTTTAAGTCCAGACTTGTTGCAAAAGGTATGGATTCGTTCAGAATCATTATGACATTAGTTGCACATTATAATTTGGAATTACATCAGATGGATGTAAAAACTGTTTTTCTCAATGGTGATCTATATGAGAATGTCTATATGACTCAACCGAAAGGTTTTGTTGTTAAGGGTAAGGAACATATGGGATACCACTTAAGAAAGTCCATTTATGGACTTAAACAAGCATAAAGGCAGTGATATCTCAGGTTCGATAAGACAATAAGAAAGTTTGAGTTTTAAAGAAAATAAGGAGGACAATTGCATTTATGTTAAGTTTAAGAACGAGAAATTTGTTTTTCTCGTGATTCATGTAGATGACATACTACTTGCAAGTAGTGATGTCAATCTACTATTAGAAACTAAGAAGTTCTTGTCCTCTAATTTTGATATGAAAGATCATGGTGAAGCATCCTATGTATTAGACATAGAAATTCACTAAGATAGAAATAAAGGGGCATTAAGTTTAGAGCAAAAGGCATACTTGAGGAGCGTACTTGGAAAGTACGGTATGCATGGAAATAAATCTTTGTCCGCTCTAATGAGTCAAGGTTGGTAAGTATGGAACCAATAAGAGGTCAACCTAATAAGAATCGGTTACAAAACTTCTTGCTGTCAGAAGTTCTATGTTTTGCTCAATTCCTAAGTTACCTTGAAAAATTTTATGTATCAGGTTAATTTTGGCATAAGTAAGTCCAATCCAGATGACTGGATGGAAATAAGTATTACTTGCAGTTTTGCAAGTATCAAGATCTCATGCTAAGTTAAATATAAGATTAAATCATTGGAATAATGACTTACTAAGACCCAGTTTGTGCGAGATGTGTAGTAAATCCACATCAGTAATCAACACTCGCATAATGAAGCTTTATTGTGGAAAATCTCCTAATTTAGGGTCACTACATCATGTATGATGCATTCCAAATATATATTATAAATGAGAGCACTGAGCAAACACAGTAAGTAAACCTGAATTATGAGTGGTTGATAGCATTAAACCACTTAAGTATTTTGTACTCCAGAGAAAACAAGTCATATGTGATGCCAAACACATTGACATAAGTTATGTGTTGTAAAGAAGTAAATTCAGGATCATATTAAGTAATGAATATTGAGCAATTAGTATCAAGCGAATGCTTGCGGATCCGCTTACAAAAAGTCTTCCACCCAACGTGTTCAGTGAACACGTGGCTAGCATGGGTTTGAGGAAGAACCTATGATCATTGGATATTTAGGGGCCAAGTAAGAGTAAGGTTTATTTTAAGTGTGAGATGTATTGTGGTTCTCGAGTCCAACAATACGTAAATGGTTGTTGTGATGTGTCGTGCCCTATATGTGAGACATGAAAAAAGTGGACACTAAGTTTAGTATTAAGTAAGTTGGTAAGTTTCAGTTTCGAGTTCAAGGGGGAGAATGTTAGCACTACCGGACTAGTCTGGTCCAGACTAGTCTGATATAAGACCAGACTAGTCCGATGTTGTCCAGTAAGGATATCGGACTAGTCCGGACCCTGACTGGACTAGTCTGGTCTTTTCAGTTATTGTCAGTTTGAACTCGAAAATGACATGTGTCCTAATTGAAAGGACACAACCCACCGACAATTATGTCCCTGATCGGGGGACTTAACTATCTCTAAGGGTGGGAGGACCCCTCTTGTGTGTCTTGGTCAAATATAAGAAGAGGGTCAAGTGTATGATGAAGTAAGGCTTATGCATACACAAACACACACTTGATCTCTCTTAAGCCATTCGGAATCCAATCAATATACCAAGAGAAGAACAAGGGGAAATGCCTCCCGTCGTCGTTCTTCTTGCGGCCTCGCCTTATTGGCTCGTTGGATGCATCATCAAGCAACAACAAAGATGGAGGAGAAGGTATTAGTAGTGTGCTTGTGCTATTTCAGAGATAGCACTTGATGTTGATCTTGTATTCAGTTTTCTCCTGTATAATTCAAAATGATTTAGTGGTTATTTGATATTTGGGCTTCCTTTTGATTCTAACAGGGGAATCAAAACCCAAAACTGCACAAATGACGCAGGCTTATGTGCACACTCAAAATTTTGGGCAATGATGGACCAAATAACAGAGGCCACAGGACAGGAAAAGAACAAATGGTTCACAATTTCTTTCTCATCACAGAAATAGCAATATTCATCCCCCTACCAATTGTTTGCAAGGAGATTGTCTTTAATTAAGATCGGTGTTTTAAAATCCCGCCTGGACGCCTAGGCGGGCGCCTAGGCGGCGCCCAGGCGAGCAGAGACAGAGGACTGGGGCGGAGAGAAGAGCGGAGGGAAAGAGTAGAGATGGGCACCGCCGGGAGGAGGAAAGAAGTCCGAGGCAGCGGCCGCTGGTCAGACCCATGGCGGCGAGGTCGAGCGAAGGGAGAAGGGCGCCGCTGCACTGTGTGATCTGGATTCGTAAGTCGTGACTCGTGAGAAGGGAGCCATGAGGTGAATGGTTAGGGTTAAGAGTATATGGGCCAGGCGGCCCATTACTAACCCTAAAAGTCCCTCCCTAACAGTTCATGTACAGATACCTCCGCCGCATTCGTACGCGAGCCTCCCGTTCCCATCGCGCGCGTCCTCCACCTCCGGCGGTGCTTCCTCCACCTCCGGCGGCGCGTCCTCCAGCATCGGCGGTGCCTCATCCACCTCCAGCGATGCCTACCCAGATCTAGCCGCCTCCCCCCTCCCCGGTCGCGCTTTCCCTGCCCTGCTGCGTCTCCCCCTGCCTTGCGTGCACCTCTACCCAGCGTTCAGGCGAGTCGACCGGCCATGGCGTCCACGCCAGAGCGTCTGGACGCCTAGGCGGCGACTAGGCGACGCCTCAAAAACGTTGGTCAAGATAGCATCATTCAGTACGAGCCACATAAAAGTCTTTACTTTTAGTGGAATTTCGGCTTTCCAAACTCTTTTAAAGTTGGGACCTGATTCACCCCTAGTCATATGAGCATACATGGACTTCAATGGAAAGATATTAATTTTGTCCCAAAGCCACTCTTTTAGTCTACTTGCCAAATCATACCACATAGAATGATGGAAGCCAGTCAACCGGATTCTAAATTCAATCACCCAATTCGAGGCAAACAGTAATAGACAGAGATATCTTGATCAACAGCAAGAAAGTACAAAGCAGGATATTCGGATTTCGGACTTTTATCAGTCTAACACTCCTGTCATTGCCCACCTCAAATTTCCTCTCTTTCATGTAAAATTTCCTGACTTTTAGTAAGTCTTTCCAAATGGGGGAGTCACAATGTTTTGTTTTAATTGCTCCTATCTGTTTGTCACCTACATATTTGGATTTCACAAGCTCCTGCCAAAGCCCCACCTCAGATTCAAATTTCCACCACCATTTACATAACAAGCATATATTCATTATTCTCAACTTTTTTATCCCTATGTAAAAGCCTACATTTGATTAGAGCAAGAATTCAAAAATGCGAACCCAAAAATTCTTATGTCGAAATAGAAATTCAAACTACATGAGCCATGTTATTTAGTAAATGTCTTTAAAATAGGACTTCTAAGAACATAGTAAGATGGAGATTTTGGAGGTATGTTGTAATTTAGTAAATAATTACGAAAAAGGAAAATTTCTAATACAATTCAAAAGATAAAGTAAAATAAAAATTCCAAGTTTCAATTACAAATATGAGCAAAGGTAAAAGCCTTAGAAACCTAATGAAGATGTCAGCTCAAGAATTAAGTGGAGAAATAAAAATTGGAATAAAACATAGTGCTCATAGAGGGTTTTTACTTGAACTCAAAAATGGGGGCTCAAAATCAATTTCAAATGTTCCCTTCAATCTGCCAAAACTCCAAATTGGGATTCACTAACATAATTACTATCTAATTGAATCCACCCATAAGAGAGCACAAAAATCTGAATTCATAACCATATTCCATTTTCAATTATACCTAATACCAAATCAGGTTCCAAATATGAACTCCTCTCATTTGATTTAACCTTGCTGCCAAGTTTCAACATTTTTGAGGAATGTTTAGTTTTCGTTTCAAATCAACAAAGGAGGAACCCTTGCTTGCACTGGTGGACCCCACCTGCAGTGACCCATCTCTCTCCTCTGTTTTCTCTGCTTCACACCAGGGCGCTGCAGCACGCATGCAAGGGCCAGCATATGCTTGCTTGTCTGCTTCCTTGGGTCGGTTCCAGCTGCTGCACCAAATATCTACACACCCTCATCCACTTCTCCCCTGTCCAGAGCCCACGCATCCTCTCTGTTCGAGTTCTTGGCGCAGGAACTTGACCATCACCGTGGTTCCTCACTTCGGACCAAAATTATCGAGGGCAACCCATCTTGACCATCGTTCTTCATGTTTTCCTCCTCACAAACCTCTTGCACACTTCTTTAATCAAGTTTCTTAGCAGATGAAGCCTTCCCGATGCCGTGCTTGAAGGATTGGTGGCCGCCGTCCTCTGTTTTTACATTGCTGTCTGTCGGTTCATCGTCAAGCCGATGCTACAAGCCTCCTCTTCTCCACCTTTTCTAACCAAAAAGGTGTGCCTTGAGCTGTAGAATTTGTGTGTAAAATTTTGTCCCATGCCACGCCTCCTAGCCCCATTATTTTCAAGTTTTCCGTCGAGCTTCTTGTATGAACTGAGCTAGGTTTCGGGTTAAATTCGCTTTCCATGTTTAGTCATCACTCGTGGATGTGAGATTTTTTCTCTATAGGATCAAGCACATCACATAGAAGAAGCCAATCACCAAACCATCGATTCAATCAGTCGGAATAGAAGTTTTCCTAGCAGCCACAGTTTCACCATTGGTTCACCGTTGAAGCCTTGGTTCTGGACCTTCTCACCGCCCTTGGTGTTCCCTAACACGATATCTAGGTCTCTAGAAGCATTTCGGTGCAATCCCCGGGTGGAATGAGGCATCAGAGAGCTCCACCGTCATCGTCGGAACCTAGGTGTCGTCGCCGTCGTCGCTGCTCTTATCCTGGCCCCCTCCGACCATCACCGTCACCCCCATGTTAACCGTCTTGTCGAGTTGTAGGGAAGACACCCTTATCTGCATGCTTCCGGCCAGTGGAGGCTCTTGCCGGCGACGCGCCGCCGCCAGGCGTCGCCAGATGAAGGACAACTGGGTGCGGGCCCCAATCGCCAGTCACTTTCCCCACCCGGGCGGATCTTTGGTGGCGCACTGATCCGATGCGACAACATGCTGCAACCCTGTGGCCCTCTTGTGGCTCGCTCCTGGGTGGTGGGTTTAAAAATTGGGGCCCCATTGTCAGCCATAAGTTGTTCATAGAAAAGAAAATCCAAAAATTAGCCAAAGTTTATAAAATTCACCTCTCTTTGTAGACATCTCCAAAATAGTCAAATAAATTTTTATAGTCACCTGTTGATCAGTACTTCACTATCGACCAATTTAATTGATATGAAACCCTATGTAATTTTCTCAATAATTCTATGAAACAAAAATACTTTGAATTTAATCCCAGAAGATTTGTTCATTGGAAATATCCCAAATTCGGCAATATTCTTCCTAATAATTCCTTTGATCTCTGGTAAAAATTTCAGATCCATTTGAGTCGTTTTGAAGGGTAAAATTGTGTTCCCAACCTGTATGAACCTGAAAAACTCCAAAATGTCCAGAAACTTTTTCAGAAAATTGTCCAAACTTCAAAAATCAATATCTCACATTAGAATGCTTAAAAATTATGAAATAAATTTTATTGGATCACTCTTCACGTCCTCTAAACATAACACAACCTCTTGGTCATGTTAAAGCTACAGGTATTTCCCGAAAATTCTGAGAAGTGTTTAGGTTCATTTAATTTTATACAACAGAGAATTACATGAACATTGCCCAAATTTGGCCAGAACCTCACTAATACTACCTAGTGTCCATTGTAAAAGTTTTAGCAGCAGTGAACCAAATCTTCTACATTCAATTGTGTTTTATATCCCTATGTCCTAAACATTGCTATTTCACATCATTCTCAAATTCAACTTCAATTCCACCTTTGTTTCTTTCTCTGCTCCTGTACAACCCATCAGTGACTTTTCTGAAGTCCTTGTACTACAGGTTGCAACTCTTGACATTCGTATAGTGTTTCTCCTTTTTACACTTTATGCTCATGTATGATGCATGTTTCACTTTATTCCACAACCTTGCTATCTTCCTTTTTGATTTCTTCCTATGTTTCTCCTCACAACAGAAACAGACCTGACAATCCGAGCTGGTGTACCTCATTTCGAGTTATAATCATCTTCACTGCTCACTTTGCTTAATTGCATTTACTTATATGCATAATCATATCGATAGGGAGTGCAACGAAGGCGATGGAGAGGCATGAGCCGGAGACCACAATTTCTCTGTTGATTCAGATGTGATGATGTCTATGGCGGAATTTATTAAATGATATTCACTGACTTTGTTTATCAACCGAAGGCAAGCCCCGTGTGACGCCCGGTTCCGAAACAATGAACCAAACTAACGCATATGTGTGCCCAGGATGTTCATCACACATACACGAGTGCAATCACAAAAGAGTATACAGAAAATTACCACAGAACAAGATTAATTAACCAAATTTTATTACACAAACCAGATTATCCTCGAATACAAGCTCTAATGAATATTTATGACAAGTTCAACTAATGCAGCGGAAATAAACTAATTAAGCAAACTAAACAGCTAGGCAGCATAAGCAATAGGGTATAGCGCAACTCCAATAACACCACAGGCAAAGCTGACGGTAGACACGGCCTAGAACTCCGCATTATCGCCATTAAGCTCCCAATCCTGACCTGCAACTGTTGGGGGGGGGGGGGAGGGATTGCAAGAGTGAGTACATGTCATACTCAGCAAGTGTGGAGAGTATGACATGTGGCTTATTCAAATATCGACAACAATAATGGCAAAGTGCTGAAAAGTACATTAAAACATTTGAAAAGTAATGTATTACATGTATGTGAAGTAAACCCATCATAATCATAAGTAATATCATAATACCAGTCCATAATTCACCATCCTCATCAATAATTCCAGATTTCACCATTTGCCAATAACCATATTCAATACTAGAAATAAATCCACAACCATCCATAACCATTACCAAACCATAACCATCCATAACCATTACCAAACCATAACCATCCATAACCATTACCAAACCATAACCATCCATAACCATTACCAAACCATAACCATCGATAACCATTACCAAACCATAACCATCCATAACCATTACCAAACCATAACCATCCATAACCATTACCAAACCATAACCATCCATAACCATTACCAAACCATAACCATCCCAAATTCCAATTTCCCTCTAATCATGGAAGTTGTCCAGGTGCTCATAACCGGGAGCACGGCTATCATGATAGTTTTAATACTCTGCAGAGTTTGTACCACTTTACTCACGTGTTTGTGATTTCATCACCTTTCGATGACTATAACCTCTATTATGCCGTCTCACACTTCCATTGGTGTGTGGCCAAGGGATCACAAAATAGCCTTTACAAAGGGATTACTACCCTATTTAGACCCCACTGAGGTTTCACCGGTGGCGATGTATCCTACAGAGAACATCTTCAACCAAGGGCCCCCTCTTGAGCCATTCGGATCCCAGGGTAGTCCCACCAATCATCAACAAACCTAATCCGACTACCCCTTCCCCGAGCATCCACAATGGTCCAAATAGCACTGGCAAAGCCCTAATTAATCAGCTACGCCACACCCATACTTGTCCTCGTGGTGGCACTGTAATCTTGGCTTATTCTCGCATGAACCGGTCCTTAGATCTAAAGCAAGCAAACCACCATAACATCCAGCCCATCCACATACCAGGCTTGCTTAGATCACCCATTACCGCGTTACATTAACCAGTTCATGTTAATCTTAATATCATAAATGCATTATTAAATTGAGTGATGTAGTCGTTTTCCCATCCTAGTTAATTAAGCGAAGCAAAAGGTAAAAAGCCCTTTCCCAACTCTTTACCATATATTCCAGGTGACAAGGGTGGTTAAACAAAGCTAGTAAACTTCCTACCATAGGATTCCCATCAAATTGACACAAGCATGCAGTTTGCAAACAAAACATTTATTTTAAAAACAGGATCAATATGCTTCAAGGACACTTGCCTTGCTCTTGCGGTTGATTAGGGTCAAAGCCTTCAAACTCTTGGTGCTGTAGATCCTCCGCGGCACTCTCTAGCGCAAATCCGTCTAATCCATACAATAAACATACAAGACAAGAACACAATCAAAGAGTGCACATATATTACTCAATATGACATGACATGCATGATTTATGCAAATGCAAGGTAGAACTTGTTACTAGATTGCTTTTAATGGTAACTAACTATTTCTAATAGATTTTAACAAGTTTATACAGGTTTGGATTCGATTAGATCAAATTTTAGAATTAATTCAATACAATTTAACCAGAAAGATCGGACTAGTCCGCTAGGGACCGGACAAGTCCGCACTCTGCGAGATCAGCAGATTAGGGTTTTCTAGATCGACGTGAATTTGGAGATTAGGGGTTGAATTCACGTAAGGAAAAGAGAATAGAAGGTATACTAGGTGTTTAGAACTCCAATGAATCACGAAACTTGGAGGTAGCACTTGGATCTTGATGATCTAGGGTTGGTGATGACCTTGGGGATGAATTGGTGATTAAGAACGAAACTTGGTGGAGATCTTGATCCTCTTTCGTTTCCTCTTCCTCTTCTTCTTGCTTGGGATCTTCTCCCCCCTCCTTGATGGTGGCTCCCCACGAACTAGGGTTTGGGTGGGTGGAAAAGTTGCAAATAGATGTCAATCCAAGGGGCGGGGTTGTTTATATAGAGGTGGAGGCTAGGGTTAGATGGATTTCGAGTTTGAGAGGAGTAGATGCCGGTTTAGAGTCCCACACGGGCTCTAAAAGAGTTAGGCACGACGTCCCTAGGCCCACTTAGCGTGAAACCCAAGAAACAAGTCGTAAAACGGAAGATCAACTCGGAGTCACGAAATATCGGACAAGTCCGGAAAGGACCGGACTAGTCCGAAGTCGTCCAGAGAGAAAATCGGACAAGTCCACTGGAACACCGAACTAGTCCGGAAAAGTCCAAGGACTTAGCAATTTTTCAAGGATTCTTGGAATATCGGACTAGTCCGCACAAAATCGGACAAGTCCGAAAGTTTCCAGAGCCAAAATCATACTAGTCCGCAGCGAAAACGGACAAGTCCGTTTTTTTTTCCAGAGAGGAATCGGACTAGTCCTCAGCAAAATCGGACTAGTCCGCACTTTCCTGCGTTTGAAGTGCGGTTTTGTTCCAAATCAATTTTAAACTCGTTCCTCTTGTTGTGGGTTAATGTTAAACATGTATATGAGTGTATGTAGGGCATGATGCATGAAAATGAGGGTGTTACAAACCTACCCCCCTTAAAATGAAGCTCGCCCTCGAGATTCGACGCGGAAGAGAAGAGATAGGGAAACTCCTTCTTGAGATCATCCTCCAATTCCCACGTTGCTTCTTTTTCTATGTGGTGTTTCCATTGAACCTTACACCATCTAATAACCTTGTTCCTTGTGACCCTCTCCTTAGTTTCCAAGATTTTGATCGGTTGTTCGGCATAAGTCAAATCTTCCTCTAGTTCCAATTCTTCCATTGGCACTTGTTATTCCGGTACTTTCAAGCACTTCTTGAGCTCGGAAACATGAAAGACATCATGTACATCTGAAAGATGAGCTGGCATCTCCAACTTATATGCTACTTCTCCTCTTTTGTCCAAAATCTTGAATGGTCCAATATAACGAGGTGCTAGCTTTCCTCTTATGTGTAACCTCTTATAACCCCTCATTGGTGACACCTTGAGGTAAACAAAATCTCCCACTTCAAAGGCTAGTTTCCTTCTCCTATTGTCTGCATAGCCTTTTTTGCCTTGATTGGGCAGCCCTCAAGTTTTCACGAATTATTCGGACTTGCTTTTCTGCTTCTTGCAACACATCCGGACCAAATACTTGAGTTTCTCCTGCCTCATTCCAAAATAAAGGCGTCCTACACTTCCTCCCATAAAGCGCTTCATACGGTGACATTTTCAAGCTTGCTTGGTAACTATTGTTGTATGAAAATTCTGCATATGGCAATCTTTTGTCCCAACTCTTCCCATGCTTCAAAGCACAAGCTCTTAACATGTCCTCCAAAATCTGATTGGTCCTCTCGGTTTGTCCATCCGTTTGAGGATGATATGCTGAACTAAAATTCAACCTCGTTCCCAAAGCTTCATGCAATTTTTGCCAAAATCTGGAGGTAAATTGAGAACCTCTATCCAAGACTATCTTCTTAGGGACTCCATGTCGACACACAATATGCTCCACATATATTTCGGCCAATCGTGCAGCTGTATATTTGGTCTTCACAGGGACAAAATGAGCTGACTTGGTTAAGCGATCCACAATTACCCAAATTGAGTCATACCCGAACTGAGTACATGGTAACCCAACTATGAAGTCCATACCAATTTCTTCCCACTTCCATTCCGGAATCTTTAATGGTTGCAATAATCCAGCTGGCCTTTGATGTTCCGCCTTGACTCGTTGACACACATCACACAATGCCACATATTCAGCTATGTCCTTCTTCATGCTATCCCACCAATAGCAAGTCTTCAAGTCTTTGTACATCTTCGTACAACCAGGGTGAATCAAGTACGGCGAGTCATGTGCCTCCTTTAATATTGTGTCCCGAATATGCTTCACCTTAGGCACGACAATCCTTTTCCCAAGCCATAAGGTACCATGTTCGTCCTCATCGAATCTGAATTCTCTCCCTTCTTTGGTCCTTTCCTTGATTTCCTTGATCTCTTCATCTGTGGTTTGTGCTTCTCGAATTTCTTGCTCCAAGGTTGGATTTAACTCCATCATCTCCATATCATTTACAAACCCGAGGTTCAACCGTTCAAACTCCTTACATAACTCGAATGGTAATTCTCGAATCGTGAGTTGATGGCTTACTCCTTTTCTACTCAAAGCATCGGCCACTACATTGGCCTTTCCCGGATGATAGTTGATCCCCAAATCATAATCTTTGATGAGATCCAACCATCTTTGTTGCCTCAAGTTCAGATCCGTTTGTGTGAAAATATACTTCAAACTCTTATGATCCGTATAAATTTCACACCTATGTCCAAGAATATAGTGCCTCCAAATTTTCAATGCGTGTACCACGGCTGCAAGTTCTAAATCATGTGTTGGGTAATTCTGCTCATGTTTCTTCAATTGTCTTGATGCATAGGTGACCACTTGACCTTCTTGCATCAATACACATCCAAGTCCTTGTATCGATGCGTCGCAATAAATGTCAAAACTTTTGCTCACATCCGGCAATACCAAAACAGGGGTTGTTGTCAACCTCTTCTTTAACTCCTCAAAACTGTTTTGACAAGCTTCAGTCCATTGGAAAGCCTTTCCCTTCATTAGCAACTCCGTCATAGGCTTGGCTATCTTGGAAAAGTCCTTGATGAATCTATGATAATATCCAGCCATCCCAAGAAAACTCCTTATTTCCTTGACATTTTGCGGCGGTTCCCACTTCAGCACGTCTCTCACTTTTCCAGGGTCAACCGATACTCCTCCTCCTGAAATTATATGACCCAAAAACGACACCTCTCTCAACCAAAACTGACACTTGTTGAACTTGGCATACAATTGATGCTCCCTCAATTTCTGCAACGTAAGCCTCAAGTGTTCCTCATGTTCCTTCTCATCCTTCGAGTAGATCATAATGTCATCAATAAACACCACAATGAATCTATCCAAGTACTCCATGAAGACCTTATTCATGAGGTACATAAAGTAGGCAGGTGCATTTGTCAATCCAAATGACATCACGGTGTACTCATAAGATCCATACCGTGTCCTAAAAGCTGTCTTGGGTATGTCCGATGGTCTAATCTTCATTTGAAAATATCTCGATCTCAAGTCAATCTTAGAGAAGACACAAGCACCCTTCATCTGATCAAACAAGTCTTCTATGCGTGGCAAGGTGTACTTGTTCTTGATTGTTACCTCATTGAGAGCTCAGTAATCCACGCACATCCTTTGGGATCCATCCTTCTAGTCCACAAATAGAACGGGCGCCCCCAAGGCGAAGAGCTTGGGCGAATGAAACCCTTCTCTAATTGCTCTTGAATCTACTTCTTGAGCTCCGCTAATTCCATAGGAGGCATCCTATACGGCCTCTTAGCTATAGGTGTAGTTCCAGGTATTAAACCAATAACAAATTCAATGTATCGATCGGGTGGCATAACTGGCAACTCGTCCGAAAAAACATCCAAAAATTCACACACCACCGGAACCTCCTCAATTGCGGCACCATCCATATGATTCAACTCCAATTGCTTCGGTGCGGTTTGAGATGCTTCAAATTCTACGATGATCCCTTATTTGTTGGTCAACTTCATCGTCTTCGTGGCACACTCAATAACTCCATTGTGCTTCCTCAACCAGTCCATACCAAGTATAATGTCCAACCCTTGAGAATCCAAAACAATGAGGTTGGCGGAGAAGTCTACCCCCTTTATTCTAAGGCTTACTTTTGGACATACTATATTTGTCCTCATCTCTCCTCCAGGAGACTTAACCAATAGAGTAAACTTCATATGAGAGATAGGCAAACTATACTTGGCAACATACTTCGATGCAATGAATGAATGCGATGCTCCAGAATCAAATAACATAGTCGCGGGGTTGGAGTTGGCGAGAAACATACCAATGACCACGTCATCCGCTTGTTGAGAATCCTCCGTAGAGACATGGTTCACGTTGCCACAAGCAAAATTCTGTTGTCCACGGTTCCCTTGTGGCGCTCCTCCATTGGGTCTTGGGTTTTGCCTCAGTGCATTGCTTCCTTGACCAAGGCCTGACCTAGGACATTGATGCGCAAAGTGTCCAGCTTCTCCACAAGTATAGCACTTCTTAACTCCACCAGAGTTATTGGGACGATCTTGGTTTTGAACATTTACACCAGGAAAATTAGCACGAGGTGCATAAGGCATTGGAGGCCTAGGTGCTTGCATAACAGGGCGCTGCTGCACAAACTGAGTTGGGCGTGGTGCATAACCAGGGCGCTGAGCAGGAATAGAGGAGCTGTAATAGGGCACATTGGGTGGTGCAAGGCGAGGGCGCACATTACTTCCTTGTTGCTGTCCTTGATATGGCGCCTTCCTCTTGATTTCTTGCTCCATCTCACGGATCTTGTTCTCAACCACAATTGCTTTGTCCACAAGCTTCTGAAAATTGGCATAATCGCAGTTGAGTAGTTGCACTTGGATCTCATTGTTCAAGCCCCTCATGAACAAGTATTGCTTCCGGCTGTCCCAACTAACATCCTCAGGCGCATACCTTGAGAGTTGAGTGAATTTATTGAGATATTCACTCACGCTTGATCTTCCTTGCCTTAAATTCTCAAATTCTTGCCTCTTTAAGATCATAACACCCTAGGGCACATAATGAGAATGAAAATTCTCCTTGAATTCGACCCAAGTAATTCTCTCTTGGTTCTCATGAGCATTGCAATAAGCATCCCACCAATCCGCAGCTGCTCCAACTAGTTGATGAGAAGCAAACAAGACCTTCTCCCGGTCACTGCATTGGACAATAGCTAGCTTCTTCTCCATGGACTTGAGCCAATCATCCGCATCCATAGGGTCGGCAGCTTGAGCAAAGGTTGGTGGCCTAGTCCTCATAAACTCTCCCAATCGGTTATGAGGAGGCGGGGGTGGCGGTGGAGGCATGTGGGGCTGATTGTTGATGTTGCCACCCTGCAGCTGTCCCATAGTCTGTATCATGGTCTGCATGAGCTGGTTTTGCATAGCCAAAAGCTGCTCAATGTTGATAGCTCCATGAGCAGGTCCTTGCCCATTGTTGTTCTATGGTACTCCATTGTTCTCCTCCTCCTCATTGCCATCCCTCTGGTTGCGAGTCCTCAGCATCTGAAGAAAAGCAATAGGTAAGAATTAGAAAACGTCCCCAACTATATGCATCAAGGGATATGAAGCTAACCAACTAGCTATACTAGCCTAGGTGGACATGGCAATGCTAAGGCATCCCAAAATCCTCTATTAAGCACACAAGCAAACAATATATAGCAAACAACACACCAACCAAAACACATCAATTCCTGAGTGCCCCTATGTGCTCTAAAGTGTCCATTCTATCTAGGCTACATCCTACGGTCAACCTGTGGCTCTGATACCAATCTGTGACGCCCGGTTCCGAAAAATGAAGCAAGCTAACGCATATGTCTGCCTAGGATGTTCATCACACATACACGAGTGCAATCACAAAAGAGTATATAGAAAATTACCACATAACAAGATTAATTAACCAAATTTTATTACACAAAACAGATTATCCTCGAATACAAGCTCTAATGAATATTTATGACAAGTTCAACTAATGCAGCAGAAATAAACTAATTAAGCAAACTAAACAGCTAGGTAGCATAAGCAATAGGGTATAGCGCAGCTCCAATAACACCACAGGCAAAGCTGACGGTAGACACGGCCTAGAACTCCGCATTATCGCCATTAAGCTCCCAATCCTGACCCGCAACTGTTGGGGGGGGGGGAATTGCAAGAGTGGGTACATGTCGTACTCAGCAAGTGTGGAGAGTATGACATGTGGCTTATTCAAATGTCGACAACAATAATGGCAAAGTGCTGAAAAGTACATTAAAACATTTGAAAAGCAATATATTACATGTATGTGAAGTAAACCCATCATAATCATAAGTAATATCATAATACCAGTCCATAATTCACCATCCTCATCAATAATTCCAGATTTCACCATTTGCCAATAACCATATTCAATACCAGAAATAAATCCACAACCATCCATAACCATTACCAAACCATAACCATCCATAACCATTACCAAACCATAACCATCCATAACCATTACCAAACCATAACCATCCATAACCATTACCAAACCATAACCATCCGTAACCATTACCAAACCATAACCATCCATAACCATTACCAAACCATAACCATCCATAATCATTACCAAACCATAACCATCCCAAATTCCAATTTACCTCTAATCATGGAAGTTGTCCAGGTGCTCATAACCGGGAGCACGGCTATCATGATAGTTTTAATAAAATGCAGAGTTTGTACCACTTTACCCACGTGTTTGTGGTTTCATCACCTTTCGATGACTAGAACCTCTATTATGCAGTCTCACAATTCCATTGGTGTGTGGTCAAGAGATCACAAAATAGCCTTTACAAATGGATTACTAGCCTATTTAGACCCCACTGAGGTTTCACCGGTGGCGATGTCTCCTATAGAGCACATCTTCAACCAAGGGCCCCCTCTTGGGCCATTCGGATCCGAGGGTAGTCCCACCAATCATCAACAAACCCAATCTGACTACCCCTTCCCCGAGCATCCACAATGGTCCAAATAGCACTAGCAAAGCCCTAATTAATCAGCCACGCCGCACCCATACTTGGCCTCGTGGTGGCACTGTAATCCTGGCTTATTCTCGCATGAACCGGTCCTTAGATCTAAAGCAAGCAAACCACCATAACATCCAACCCATCCACATACCAGGCTTGCTTAGATCACCCATTACCGCGTTACATTAACCAGTTCATGTTAATCATAATCTCATAAATGAATTATTAAATTGAGTGATGTAGTCGTTTTCCCATCCCAGTTAATTAAGCGAAGCAAAAGGTAAAAAGCCCTTTCCCAACTCTTTACCATATATTCCAGGTGACAAGGGTGGTTAAACAAAGCTAGTAAACTTCCTACCATAGGATTCCCATCAAATTGACACAAGCATGCAGTTTGCAAACAAAACATTTATTTTAAAAACTGGATCAATATGCTTCAAGGACACTTGCCTTGCTCTTGCGGTTGATTAGGGTCAAAGCCTTCAAACTCTTGGTGCTGTAGATCCTCCGCGACACTCTCTAGTGCAAATCCGTCTAATCCACACAATAAACATACAAGATAAGAACACAATCAAAGAGTGCACATATATTACTCAATATGACATGACATGCATGATTTATGCAAATGCAAGGTAGAACTTGTTACTAGATTGCTTTTAATGGTAACTAACTATTTCTAATAGATTTTAACAAGTTTATAAAGGTTTGGATTCGATTAGATCAAATTTTAGGATTAATTCAACACAATTTAACCAGAAAGATCGGACTAGTCTGCTAGGGACCGGACAAGTCCGCACTCTGCGAGATCAGCAGATTAGGGTTTTCTAGATCGACGTGAATTTGGAGATTAGGGGTTGAATTCACGTAAGGAAAAGAGAATAGAAGGTATACTAGGTGTTTAGAACTCCAATGAATCACGAAACTTGGAGGTAGCACTTGGATCTTGATGATCTAGGGTTGGTGATGAATTGGTGATGAAGAACAAAACTTGGTGGAGATCTTGATCCTCTTTCGTTTCCTCCTCTTCTTCTTCTTGCTTGGGATCTTCACCTCCCTCCTTGATGGTGGCTCCCCACGAACAAGGGTTTGGGTGGGTGGAAAAGTGGCAAATAGATGTCAATCCAAGGGGTGGGGCTGTTTATATAGAGGTGGAGGCTAGGGTTAGATGGATTTCGAGTTTGAGAGGAGTAGAGGCCGGTTTAGAGTCCCACACGGGCTCTAAAAGAGTTAGGCACGACGTCCCTAGGCCCACTTAGCGTGAAACCCAAGAAACAAGTCATAAAATGGAAGATCAACTCGGAGTCACGAAATATCGGACAAGTGCGGAAAGGACCGGACTAGTCCGATGTCGTCCAGAGAGAAAATCGGACAAGTCTGCTGAAACACCGAACTAGTCCGGAAAAGTCCAAGGACATAGCAATTTTTCAAGGATTCTTGGAATATAAGACTAGTCCGCACAAAATTGGATAAGTCCGAAAGTTTCCAGAGCCAAATCGGACTAGTCCGCAGCGAAAACGGACAAGTCTGTTTTTAGTCAGAGAGAAATCGGACTAGTCCTCAGCAAAATCGGACTAGTCCGCACTTTCCCGCGTTTGAAGTGCAGTTTTGTTCCAAATCAATTTTAAACTCGTTCCTCTTGTTGTGGGTTAATGTTAAACATGTATATGAGTGTATGTAGGGCATGATGCATGAAAATGAGGGTGTTACACCCCGGTTTGCATTTAAGTGACTTCCTAAAGTTTTGCTTTTATCACTATGTTGACTAGTGTATGAATTGTGTATTAGGTCTATTGTGTTTGAATACTCCAATGCATGACCCACAAACCCATGGAGTATATGGGTATGTTTATAGCTCAACACGTATAATTGTCATGCTAATGTTGTAGGGAATCTGATAGAAGTCGAGTGGTTGGAATTTACTCGCGAGATAGCGATATTATCACTTGAGATTGATTATTTTAGAGAATGGTTTATGAACTGAATATGAGACTGAGCAGCGGGGTAGGAGGTGTAGTTCTGCCTGTGCCGGTTAAGGACCGATCTCTGTGCGGCCCTGTTGAGCAAGTTTGAACTATACCAGAGTCATATTGGATTTATGGGGATGTGATACCCGGTTCCAAAAATGAACCAAGTGAATGCATATGTGTGCCCAGGATGTTGATCGCACGTATACGACAAAACCACAAATGATATGCAAAAAATTACGATGACACAAACAAGCAAATAAGTACTTTATTACAATATTCAAATGGTTCTTGAATTACAAACTCTAATGGTCATTATTTCTAATATTGCGGCGGAAATAATCTAAACTAAGCGAACTAAGCAAATGGGATAGCGAGCTCCAGTGCTGCCATGTGGCCGCAACTTCGGTTTTGGCATCCCCAGAGAGGCGTGTTCCAAAGATGACACGTGCCTAGAAGCCTGGCCTGTGCGGTAGATCGCAAGAGTAAAGGGCATAATGCTCTGTCCAGTCGCGCACTTAAGACACACGCCTTGCCCAGGCACACGGGCGCGGCTCACGCCATTATTAGACGGTATTGTGCCCAATCACATAGTAGTGAAGGCGCGCAAATGGGACACTCTCTTCCATCATCAACATCTATGCTTAGCCTCTGGCGTTCGATGCAGCAGAGCGACGAGCCTTCAAGCCAATGTCAGAGGGAGCAGCAAGAAGTAATAAGACTCTAGATTTTGTACACAGGGGCGTCTTATCAGGCCCCGGGTCCCATTTGTAAACTGGCCGGCCTTGAACTATAAAAGGATCGGGCAACCATCGACTTAGGACATCTTATCCCATCTTCACTCAAACACAAGCTCACGGAGCTCTCACACTCAAGCAATACAACACTCTCCCGTGGACGTAGGATATTATGCTCCAGCGGCCAGAACCACGTAAAAGTCCCCGTGTTCACCATCTTCGCCATGCTCACAAGCTCTAGGGACTAGCCCCTTCCTGGCACACCAAATGTCAAGGTGATTGAATGACACTCCCTCCCCCCTGCTACAAGAGGAGCCACAAGGGTTCTTGGAGTGGGTGGGGAGCAAGATCTTGGTAAAAAGTGAGGACTCGGGCGCAGAGGAAGAAGATGGAAAGCTTGAGCGCAAGTAAGTGAATGAGGAAGGAACTGCCTTTAGGTGCCAAGGTTTCCTTTTCCCCACTTTCATGACGCTTGGGAGCACCTAGCGTGAGCTGCCTGGGCCCATTACGCCCTGCTCAACCTGCAGCGCCGATGACAATAGGGGCCGAGAGGCATGGACCGAGCAATCAGTCACCCAAAGAGATGACTCGACAGTTCCCAAGGAAGCTACGCGGCGAAGTACAGCAGTCGGGAACCATCGCGGTTAAAGTCCCACATCAAGCAAAGATCATGTCTCCACAACCCGTAAACTAGGTACGGACGCGTGTCCACGACATAAGGGGCGTGCAGTCCCTTCAACTGCACAAAATAGGATCGAAATGGTTGCACGAGAAGTAAAGGTGTGAGACCTATGTATGCTGCATTCATTGGCTTTGATGATATAAGTTCTAAAGTTCTGCCAAAATACCCTTTTTAGCAAGGTCCGACTCTAGCTCCGAGCTTCTGCAAGGTCCGACAATAGGTCCTACTTGCTTTGTCAAGGTCCGACATGTCTTTGATAGCTCCGGCGTGTCTTTGTTAAGCTCTGATATGTTTTGCTAGGTCCGACTTATGTTGGTTAGCTTCGACAGGTTTTTCTAGCTTCGGCTTTTAGGTTGGCTAGGTCCGCCTAGCTTTGGTAAGATCCGGCGCTAGGTCTGACTAGCTTTGGTAAGCTCCGACGCTAGGTCCTGCAGCTTTGGTAAGCTTCGGTTAGCTTTTGCAACATTCAGATCTTGATCGCAATGTTCCTAATTTTCCCGTGAAATATTTTGAACTTGCTTTATATTGTTGGAAAGATTGCTTAGTATTCATTTGCTAAGTTTATGGTGCGTTTTGGTTGATATGGCTGATATCACTTTACTGTGGTTTTGCAACATGCTTATGTGAGGTGCTCACGTAAGGTGTTGTGTTTGGAACTAATTTGAGTCAACTCGCGAACTTGGGCTCGTACGGATTGGTTGTTTATTCATGTGCAGGTGCTGCTTGAGTTCAAGACATGGCTGGTGACAGGATCCATTGGACTAGTCTCAGGGAGGAGATGAGGTTCCAACAACCAAGTTCGGGAGGAACTATGGTTGAGCTGATCAGGAGGTCGCGTAGGATGATTGAATCAAGGGCAGTGCATATGAAGGTTACTGGACGTCGAAGGAAGGTGTTCGCACATATGCATGTGGTGCATGATGTGGCAACATGATTTCGAAGATGGTCTAAGGAAGGAAAGATCTAGTTGGAAGGATCGGATCGTATCGGATGATGACTTCGGCTGCGGCGGAGTCAGTTATGACTCGGTATGGAAAGTATTGAGTTGGTTATGGTAGTTTTCGTGTGCGACATGAAGATGTGTTGGTTTAGGAATGTGGGATATGTTCCTGGTTTGTTAGGAAGTATTGAGATTGTTTCTATCTGCGAATAGGAAGATCTTGAGCAGTTATGGAAAGTTTCGATTTGTGATTTGAGTAGGACTAGAGTCCTCATTTGAGTGGAGTTGGCCTTCGGGCTAGTTATATAAGCAAGGGAGGCCAGAACTCACGAGAGACGACCTTTAGGATGTTCCTCTTGTGTTCTATTGAATAAAATTAATAGTTGAAAGAAACTTTTGTGTCTTGTTCGTCCGACTTGTTTTCTTCAAGTCTTTCTCGTCGAGTTTCTGCACAACACTACCTTAGTTCAGTGGTTTTATCATAACTCGAGTTTTACGGATCTGATTGACGTGATTTTTTTTTGGGTTGTCTCCACAATTTAATTTTCAATCATCTGTCAAAATTTCACGATCATTGGATTTGTGGTTTCTGATCTACATGAGTTTCTTTGCAGTGCTCCAAAACTGTTTTTCTCGGGTAGGACAGATTAACCTTTGTTCGATCTTTCGATCGTAACTTGAGTTTCTCTCGACAGATTTGAGTGATTCTTGTTGTGTCATCTTCGTGAATTGATTATCTCTTATATATATATCACTTTTTTCACGGTGAAACACGCTTATATTAGTCTCACACTTAATTTCTTTAAGAGATCATTTTCTACCGAGGGGTTTTCATTGCTTCCGCTGAAAAAATTTTAATCTACCATTCACCCCCTTCTGGTAGCTTTACACGTGCTCTTTGATCCTACAATTGGTTTCAGAGCCACGGTGCTCTAATCTTTGTGATTTGCATGTGTTTTTGACTAATCATCATGGAGAAATACTCTGCCAAACCTTGTGTGTTTAGTGGTATTGATTTTCAGGTGTGAAAGGCACGTATGGAAGCTTTCATCCAGGCACAAGGCTTCGCAATATGGGAGAAGGTATACAAGCCTAACGAAGTGCCATCAAATGATCAAGTTACATCTACAAATATGAGAGATGTTGACAACAACAACAAGGCTCGAAACTTGATCATACAAGGATTAACTCAAAGCGACTTCGACCGTGTTGCACACCTCCGATCTGCATACGATGTGTGGAAAGCACTTTGCGACTACCACGAAGGATCCAACACGATCAAGAAGGTAAGGCAAGACATGTTCAAGAAAGAATACATGCGCTTCGAGATGCAACCCGATGAGTCCATTGATGATCTTTTTGCTCGTTTTAACAAAATTCTCAGCAACCTGCGTAGCGTCAATGTTAATTTTTCAGATGTTGAAAATGGTAGGCAATTACTAAGTGCATTAGACATGTCAATATGGGAGATGAAAGTTACATCTATTCGTGAATCTACTGTCATGAGTACACTTACTGTAGATGTACTATATTCTAAATTGAAAACTCATGAAATTGACATAATCTCACGTAAGAACTCCAACAAGTCTCTTGCATTTGTTTCTCAACGTGATATGCCTAGCTCCGGCCAATCTTCATATTGTGGTACACTTGCTTCGTTGTCCTCTCTAACCATTGAACAAATTGAGGAGTTTCCAGAGGAGGATCTAGTACTTCTCTCTACACGGTTCTCAAAAGCATTGCAAAATGTGAGAACTAGAAGGAAAGGAAGCTCCGGACCTCAACGATGTTTCGAATGTGGTAAGACAAGACATTTTTTTTTCAGATTGCCCTAACCTTTCAGGTCCTACTTCCCACGATGAAAAGCAAACAAGGACGAAGCACTCCTCTGCAAAAGATACGAAGAAAAAGAAGGGTTTTACAAGACGTCAATTAGTGAGCAGTTTTATCTCCGCACTTCAAGAACTTGGCTCAAGCGATGTGGACGTTAGAAGTGACGAAGATGAAGATGATTTGGCAAACTTGTGCTTCATGGAGAGCAAGTCAAGATCAAGTATGGAGGAGGCTGAACACAACAGCGACAATGAAGGGGTATGTCCTACTTGTGAAGAAATGTGTGATGCTATTTCTTGTGCCACTATTATAGTTAAGAAAAAGGACAAAAAGATTAGGGATAGTGCTGCTAAAATTGAATCACTAGAATCTGAAATCAACCGTTTAAAAACTTTGATTCCTAGTGATGATACATGTCCCTCATGTGATTAAATATATGAACAATTGTCCTCATTAAGAAGTGATCACACCTCCACACTTGATAAACTTGAGTTAGAAATTTAAAAGAACAGAGAGCTTGCTGCACTTAATAATAAAAACTTGAAAAATGCTAGCTGTTCTACAATTGATTTGCATTGTTATACTTGTGATTATCTTGATAAGAAACTACAAGATGCTATGAATGAACAATACTTTACGTTCTCATGAAGTTAAATATTGTTCCAATTGCAAATTAAAAGGAAAAACTTCATGTGAAAATTGCCTTGATCTGTCCAATAAACTTGATGACATGCATAGGACATTAGATCGGTTTTGTAATGGGAATAAGAACCTAAACTTGCTGCTGAATTCTTCCAAGTCTTGCAATGATAAAACTGGTTTAGGTTTTGATTCTCATGCTCATGCTAAGGCACATCCACCTAAAATTGTAAAGTCATTAGGAAGTGGTTTGATTCAAACAGTTCCTAAACAAAAAGAAGTGGTTTTCAAATCTGCAGGAGTATTGTCTCATTCGGTTTCAAATAAAAATGTTGCTTGCTCATCTAGACATTAACACAGAGTTAAATTTCATTATGCCTACTGTGGTAGAGATAGTCATGTCATAGATTTTTGTTATAGACTAGCTAAACAACAGAAAAAAGGAAAGAATGATTGCTAGATCTCATAACTTTCATGCAAAATTTGCCGCACTTGCTAAACCGAATGATAGGAGCATGCAATCTGCTGTAATGAGTCGAAAACATGCAAAGTTTGCTCCTAAACCTACTGTTTTTCATGCTACACATGAAACATCTCGTAGGGCAGTAGTTGGGTACAAAAATCCACAAGCTTTGGCTCATAAACCTGCTGTTCTATTTCAGCTTTCGCGTGTTATTCCTGCTGGACGTCATGTGACTCAATACTGGATTCCTACATGCCTTTTGACTAACCCCAGTATTGAGTCATCAATGTATTGTGCTTCTATGTAGGTTACAGGCTTGAGGAAGGAGAACATTTGGATTGTGGATTCAGGTTGCTCACGCCACATGACCGGTAACAAAGAATGGTTCTCCTCCCTCTCTTTTGTGTCACGTGTAGAGAATGTTACTTTTGCCAATAATTCTTCAACTCCTATAATTGCTAAGAGTTCGGTTAGAGTAAATGATCACTACACTTTGAAGGATGTGTCATTTGTTAAAAATTTGAAATACAACTTGCTTTCTGTCTCATAACTACTAGATGAAAATCTGGAAACTATTTTCACTAAAAATTGCTGCAAAGTTGCAAATTCAAATAGTGAGCTTATTTTTAACATGTCACAGTTTGGAAGAGTTTTTAAAGCTGATTTTGATATGTCTTCCTCTAAGCATAGGTGTCTAGTTGCTAATGATTCCAAAGATTTATATTTTTGGCATTGTATACTTGGTCACGTAGGCTTTGATCATCTCACGCGTGTTAGTGCTCTTGATCGCATACGTGGGCTGCCTAAGCTTAAAGGGGACAAAGAAATCGTGTGATCTTCTTTTAGACATGCTAAGATGGTTGCAGGCTCACATACTACTCTCACAATAATCATGACAACTGAACCGGATCAACTTTTGCACCTTGACACCGTAGGACCTTCACGTGTTCAATCATTCGGAGGTAAATGGTACGTTCTTGTGATTGTTGATGATTATTCTAGATACTCTTTGGTTTAATTTATGGCATCTAAGAATGAAGCTTTTAGTAACTTTAGAACTTTATTTCTTAGATTATCAATTGATCACCCAAGATCTTTAAAAGCAATTAGAAGTGATAACAGAACCGAATTTAAAAATCAATCTTTTGATCACCTTTGTGCTGAAAATGGAATAGATCATCAATTTTCTTCACCATATGTACCTCAACAAAATGGTGCTGTAGAAAGAAAGAACAGAACCTTAGTTGAGATTGCTAGGACTATGCTTGATGAATATCAAACTTCTAGGAAATTTTGGGCTGATGCGATTGCAACCGCTTGTTATGTCTCAAATCGTGTTTTCTTGCGCACTAAGCTAGGTAAAACACCATATGAGCTCCGGTTTGGACATAGGCCTAGTGTTACACATTTTCGGGTCTTTGGTTGCAAATGCTTAGTTAAGAAACATGGTAATCTTGATAAATTTGAATCTAGATGCATTGATGGCATGTTTCTTGGTTATCCATCTCATACTAGAGGCTACCGTGTGTTTTTACTTGACACTAACAAAATTGTGGATACTTGTGAGGTGTCTTTTGATGAAGCTATCCCAGGTACTAGCTCAAACATTGCAGGTCCGGATCCATATCCGCAGGGGGAGAGCATTTTGTTGAAGATGAGGAAGAAGTGGTGGTGCTGCCCGAAAATTCAGCAGCTAATGACATTGTTTTGGCTCTGGATGTTGATTTACAACCAGCACCGACGACTACCATTGCTGGTCCAGATCATCCTCAAGTCATAAGCTCATTGATTTGTGATGAACATGAAGAAGAAGAAGCTTGTGAAGTGTCTACTCCCCTTCGGATTCTCAAAAGTCATCCTCCACAACAAATGATTGGAAGCTTGCACGAATGAGTCACATGGTCCAGGTTTTGCGATCCAAACTCTCACGGTCATTCTGATTTTGTTGCATCTTTTGAACCCAAAGATATATCACACGCACTCACTAATGAATCCTGGATTATTGCCATGCAAGAAGAGTTAGAAAATTTTGAAAGAAATAATGTTTGGAAACTCGTACCTCCACCTCAATGTCACACTTTATTTGGAACTAAATGGGTGTTTAAAAATAAACAAAGTGAGGATGGGGTTGTGGTTAGGAATAAGGCTAGGTTGGTTGCTCAAGGTTTCACTCAAGTTGAAGGTCTAGATTTTGATGAAACTTTTGCTCCTGTTCCTAGATTAGAAGCCATAAGAATTTTGTTAGCTTTGCTGCATCTAAAGGTTTTAAGGTATATCAAATGGATGTTAAAAGTGCTTTCCTTAATGGCTACATAGATGAGGAGGTTTATGTCAAACAACTACTTGTTTTGAAAATCCAGATTTTCCTAATCATGTTTACAAACTGTCCAAAGCTTTGTACAGTCTCAAACAAGACCGTAGAGGATGGTATGATAGGTTAAAAGCATTCTTACTTGAAAAGGGGTTTACCATGGGAAAGGTTGATAAAACTCTTTTTGTGCTTAAGCATGGCAATGAATCATTATTCGTTCAAGTGTATGAGGATGATATTATCTTTGGTTGTGCTTCTCATGGTCTTGTGTCCAAGTTTTCAGCTACGATGAGTTCAGAATTTGAGATGAGTTTGATGGGAGAACTCACATACTTTTTGGGGGTTGTAAGATTGATAGGTCCGATGTGTCCAAGTCTTCCTCAACCCTTGCTTTGAAAGCTTTTTGCGATGCTGATTTTGGGGGTTGTAGGATTGATAGGAAAAGTACTTCCGGTGCTTGTCATTTTCTTGGTAAGTCACTTGTTGCTTGGTCCTCTAGAAAACAAAACTCAGTTGCACAATCCACAGCTGAATCTGAATATGTAGCTGCTGCTAGTGCCTGCTCACAAATTCTTTGGGTTGTCCAAACACTTAAGGAATGGGGTTGATCTAGATAGTGTTCCACTGTTTTGTGATAACACTAGTGCCTTTTGCATTGCTAAAAACCCCGTGCAACATTCTAGAACTAAGCACATTGACATTAGGTATCACTTTCTCTGTGATAATGTTGAAAAAGGAAACATTGTGCTTCACCATGTAGATACCGAACAACAATTGGCTGACATTTTTACAAAACCTTTGGATTTCACTCGTTTTTGTTTCATTCGTAGTGTGAAAGTGCATCTAGGCATTCTTGTGGGTTTTGGATGATTGATGACGACAATTAAGAGGCTAATGAGGTAAGTTGATCTTAAGCACAGGTACAAGGATTGAAATGAGATGAAAACCCTCAAAAAGGAAAAGGCTAAAACGGGCCTCAAATACTCAAGCGTAGAAATTAGGGTTTCTATGGTCTTGAGGTCATATGATCCGTGTCATGTGAGAGGGTGGATGTATCATGTGCATTGAGATCATACCAAGGGGCTCAAAGTGGTGGTTTAGAGAAAAACTTAAGTGAGAAGCCTAAAAATGAGAAAAACCCTAGGAGGCCGGACTAGTCGGACCATGGTAGACAAGTCCGTTTTGAGATGGTCCAAACTCTCTGGAGTGAATCTGAGTCAATTTGGAGCTAAGTACGAAAAGTCTGGACTTGTCCATTTTTGGACGGACTAAAGCTCTCTGGAGTAGTTAGGACTTGTTCGTTTGAGACTTAGTGTGATAGAACGAGAGAAACCCTAGAGGGCCGGATTAGTCCGCCCCTGTGGCCGGTCTAGTCCAGGCCAACCCAGAAGAGTCCGTTTTGGGACGGACCAAACGGTTCTATCCTACTTCGGACTAGTACGTTTTGGACCGGACTAGTCCGTTGTCTAGTGACCGTTTGAATTTGGAAATTTGGCGGGTAGCGTGACGATCGTTGCTCAGTGTGGCAGTTGTCGGGAACTGACTAGAGGTCAGTGGTCCCATAGGGCCGGACTAGTCCGGGGTCAAAGGCCGGACTAGTCCGCCCCTCTGCTGAGGTCAGCAGTAGGGGTTTGGGACCCCTATAAAAAGTGGACCCTCGGGCTCATTTGAACAAGTCTTGAGCCCTAGCGCTGCCACAAGCATCCTAGAGCCTTCCAAAGCCTTATACTCATGCTACTAACCCTCTAAGATCAAATATTGAAGAGATTAGTGTTTGGGGAGGAGAGTAAAGGAGGATCATCGCACTTTGGCTCTCGGTTTGATCTCTTGCACATTGTGTTGTGTTTTGTGGCTTGTGTGAGTTGAGCTTCGTGTGCTCCTCGTTGTATTGATTTGTGGGAGCCTCAAGTTGTGAGCAGCCCCATCAAACTTGGTGATTACCCATTGATATAGTGGAAACCAAGCCGACCATTGTGGTAGCTTGGTGAGAGAAGGGTCAAGTGAGACCCGATCCTTGTGTGGACTTATCAACGTGGAGGTAGGCTTCTTCGTGGAGCTGAACCACAAGATAAATCTCGTTTCACTTGTCTTTCGCTTTTCGTGATCACTAGTATTACTATTAGGGATCATGTCGCTCTTGTTGCTCTACACTTTGATCATTATTGTAATCTTGCAATCTAAGTGTTCAAACTTCACAATCTGAGCTTTACGAGTTTACTATACATTGTTTATCTCTTCGGTGAACTTTAATTCCACAAATAACTCGTAGAAATCAAGTTTTAGGGTTTTCACCCTGTGTTGAGCGGACTAGTCCGGCCCTGTGCAGACTAGTCCAGCCATAGGAATTTAATCTTGTTTGATTAAGTTATTTTGAGGTATTATTGCCTATTCACCCCCTCTAGGCGACTTTCAATTGGTATCAGAGCAGGCTTCTCCCCAAGAGTCTAACAACTCGGAGAAGTAATGATCGGAAGGAGTGACATCGAAGTTCCAGTGGTTGTCGATGACACCAAGACGAAGAACATCGATGTTCTTCAAGATGATCCGAATGACGACGAAGAAATTCGGATGCTCAAAGCACGGCTTCGTGAGAAGCTCAACGTGCCCAAGAAGGAGATCAAGCCAATTGCTCCGGTCAACATCGACAATGGGAGTAGTTCACAAGACTACTCCCGATATCCTTACAATTATGAGCAACTTACCGCGAGCAACCACTATTTGTCTATTCCCATTGGCAAACCTCCTCAATTTGACGGAAGTGATTATTCTATGTGTGCCGATACCCTGCGTACCAGATATCCCTTAGAACTGCAAAGAGTGCAAAGAAACTCCAGCTATCTGAGTTGAAGACCTCCGAAGGCCCCACATGTTACTCGTAACCGGACCTGCCTCCCTCATATGGTTAGTCCCAGTGCCGCCACGTGTATCATAAAACCGGAGCTATAATCCATACATGGGAATGCTCCAGATTGGATACCTGTGTGGCACCCCCAGACCTAACCCCCTCCAGAGGGATGATACGGTACTGACACGTGTACAATGGCATTGTATCTACATGTTCAAGACGGTAAGCTCTGAAGCTGCCACGCGTCCAACCGCCGGACCTTCAACCTCAATAGGCAGGTTGGTGGACCTCCAAAGGCTCAGACCTTCAAGGGACATTTAAGGCTTCACGATTGGAAGACCCTTAATACTAGTAACAACACCATTAAGGCGCGTTACCACACTATTAAGGGGAATTAAGTACATTAAACTGTGTATTAGGCATCAGAAACCGTCAGGGCCACATGTCGGGCCAGGCTAACGATGTAACGGCCAGCCCTTGTACTATAAAAGGACTGGTCGAGCGATACACGAAAAAAACTCTCCGACCTGCTCGGAGACTCTGGGCCTCTCTCTCGCTCAGGCTCTCAGACTCTCTAGCTGATCCGATCTTTTAGTCACTATAACACTCATACACTCAATACAACAACAACAACACACGTGTGGAGTAGGGTATTACGCTCAGGCGGCCCGAACCACATAAATCCTTGTGCCAAGTCACTATCTTGTTATGAATCTCCGTGCGCCCTATCCGAACTAAGAAACTCCGCGGGCTACTAATAGTAGTACCCGGGGGAATTGTCGGAACCAGCATCCGACATTTGGTGCGCCAGGTAGGGGGTGCTTAAGATTCCAAGATGGTGAATTCTGCTGCAGGATCATCCAACGGTAACCACGCTAAGCAACCTGCTGGAGGCAATCCCTCCAACATGCAACCACCAGCAGGTGCTGTAGTCCCAGCAAGAGTCATGCCACCGCTGCCACCGTCCGCTCCCGTGAATCAACCCGGACATCAAGATGGGGCGTCTGCGTCGATCACTGCATCGACGAACAACAATCCCAAACACAAGCTTATTGCTGCGCTTGCTCTTATCCAACATCCACCGCCTCCAAGAGCACCCCAGGGTGCGATGGAGCAGTGGAGAGCTGATGTGGATCATCTGGTTGTAGCAGCAGCTGATGACATCAGCAATCAAGGTCCTCCCCCCTCGAGGCGGGCCCCATCACAACATCGGACCTTGTCGAGTAGACTCGGTCCGCAAGCTTCACAGCACAAGAGACGTGCTGCATCTCAATAGGTGACATCGCTGCCTTCCGGGGCGCGACGTACTCACACGGTAACAAGGCTTTCGACTCACGACCTCCGGGCGGAGCTCGATCGTCGTTACCGACAACAGGACGACCGTGTCCACATTGAGCGTGATCGCGAGAGGCGAGAGGCTCAGGATAGTACTGCTCCTGAGGGAGTAGGAGGAGGCTATTTTGCCTTGGCCATGCACCTACGCATGGTCAGATGGCCGTAGAAGTTCCGGCCTCACTTGCTGGAGAAATTTGACGGAACTGTCAACCCCGTCGAATTTCTTCAAATCTACTCCACCGCTATCCTTGCGGCTGGGGGCAATGAGGCCATGATGGCCAATTATTTCCTTGTGGCTTTGACTGGTACCACAAGGTCTTGGTTCATGAGCCTTCCGCCCGACTCCATCAATAGTTGAGCGGAGTTGTGCCAACAGTTCACTGCCAATTTCGGGAGCTCATACACCCGACCGGACATAGAACTAGATCTTTTTGCTGTCAAGCAAAAAGGGGGAGAGTCCTTGCGATCTTTCATCCAGAGGTTCTCCTAGGTACGAAATACCAGTCCTTCTATCTCAAGTGCTTCTGTTATTGTAGCATTCAGGCAGGGCGTTCGAGATAAGAAAATGCTAGAGAAGCTGGTGACCAAGGAAGTCACCAGCGTCACGGAACTCTTCAGCTTGGCAGACAAGTGTGCCAAGGCTGCGGAGGGCCGTGAAATGCACTCCAAACCACCTCTGGGGGCCAAAAAAAAGTCCTCCAAGGGTGAAGCCACTAACTCCGGGAGTGGTAAGAAGAAGACAAATTCCAACGACAAGAAAAATCCGTCGACCGGCACATCTATTGCTGCAGCTGCCGCGGCTCCGGGTTGCCGGGGGCCATGCCTTGAGAAACGACCTCGGCCGTCGTTTGAAGACGGTGGCAGCTCCAAGATGTGGTGTCCAATACACAAGACGGACATACACAACCTGGAAGACTGCTGAGAGGTCCAGAACCTTGCCGAGCGCTACAACAAGCATCGGGAAGAAGCTCCTTTCCGTCAAAGGGAAGGAAAGCAAAAAGTCGATGAAGCTCCGGCTGAAGAGGAGTTGGGCTTTCAGGACCCCAAAAAAGTCTCGAAGGTTGTTTACACCTCCATTGACAACGACTCCGAAGTCTCCAACAACGAGCGTCGAAAGACCATGAACACCATCTTTGGTGGTTCGTGGGACATCACTTTCCGCCGTGTCCTCAATACAATGCGGCGGGGCATGGCCTTTGTAGCTCCCACCGCCAGGGCAGATCCTCATCGGAAGTGGATGGATACTGCCATCACCTTCAATGCTTTGGACTGCCCTCGAAACATGATCAGAGCTGGCCAACTTCCATTGATGGTATCTCCGACCATCAATAACATCTAGCTCCACCACGTAATGGTGGACGGGGGTTCGGGGCTGAACCTCATAAGCTTCGAAGCCTTCGTCAAACTTCAGCTCCGACCTTCGGATCTTCGCCCCTCCCGACCTTTCTCAGGAGTAAGTCCGGGAGCCATAACCCCACTCGGTGCCATTACTCTCCCGGTGACCTTTTGAACTAGGGAGAACTACAGGACTGAGGAGTTGGTCTTCGACGTGATACAAATCAACTTTCCATTCATCGCTATCTTGGGCAGGCCAGCTTTATACAAATTCATGGCTGCTGCTCATTATGGCTACTTGGTGTTAAAGGTGCCAACACCCTCAGGCATTCTCCGGATCCGCGGAGATCGCACCGCCAGAGTTACAACTCTGGAAGAACTCCACGCGCTTGCTACATCACAGGAGGAGGAATCCGGAAAGGAGCAAGCTCTGAAGCCCCCGAGCATTCGTCATCGAGGCTTAACTTCCGCACCCGGTGTGCAACCAAGCGGCGACACCGACATTCCCGTCAAAGTCATCCAAATTGGTTCTGACGCTTCTCAAACCACCCGTATATCGGGAGTTCTGAATGACAAATAGGAACTCGCGCTCATCACTTTCCTCTGGGCTTATGTCGACGTGTTTTCCTGGCAACCGTCACAAATGCCTGGGATCCCTAGGGAAGTGATTGAGCACAATCTAAAGATTTATCCCGACAATCGGCCTATGCATGAGAAGCCTCAAAAGCAATCAGTGGAGCGACATAACTTCATACGTCAAGAAGTGAAGAAGTTGCTTGAAGCTGGATTCATCCAGGAAGTCTTCCACCCAAAAATGGCTTGCAAACCCAGTCGTTGTACCCAAGGCTGGTGGGAAGCTTTGGATGTGTATCGACTACACAACACTGAATAAGGCATACCCAAAGGATCCATTCTCACTACCTAGAATAGATCATATAGTGGATTCCATCTCCGAGTGTGAATTACTGTGTTTCCTAGACGCATATTATGGGTATCATCAAATCAGAATGTCTAGGGAAGACGAAGAGCATACTGCCTTTATCACAATAGATGGATTATATTGTTACACTGCCATGCCATTCGGTCTCAAAAACGCTGCTTCAACGTTTGTGCGAGCTATGTACACAACTTTTGGAGAGCTCATTAAAGATGTAGTGGAAGTGAACCTCGATGACATCGTCGTCAAGATCAAGAACAAGGAGTCATTTCTTGACACCATGCAAACTGTCTTCGACAAGTTGCGAATCACACGCACAAAGCTGAACCCAGACAAGTGTGTCTTTGGGGTTAGCTCCAGAAAGCTTCTTGGATTCTTGTTGAACCACCGAGGAATAGAGGCGAATCTGGCAAATATTAAAGCTATTGAAGACATGTGACTGCCAGCTCACATCAAGGATATCAAGAAGCTAACTGGGTGTCTAGCTGCCCTCACCCGGTTCATATCAAGACTGGCGGAATGGGCGCTACCATTCTTCAAATTATTGATGAAGTCTGGACCATTCCAATGGTCTGAAGAAGCAGAAAAGGCATTCCAAGAGCTGAAGAAGCTCCTCACCACTCTACCAACTTTGGTACCTCCGAATCCTGGTGAGCCACTTCTGCTTTACATTTCAGCAACTGACGAAGTTGTCAGCATGGTCCTGGCAGCGGAAAGACCAGAACCATCCCTAGTTCAGGAATCCAGACCCCTTTGGGAAGGTCCGGAGCTACCTGAAGGCGAGTCTGGGTCCCAGCCCCCAGACCCGGATCCTCAAGGTGAGAATTCAGAGGATCAACCTCCTTCAAATGAAAGAGTTACTGTTGCTGAACAAGAAGATCCGAATCCTCCCGAGAGGGTCCGGGTCACTTCAGAAGAAGTTCCAGGTTCCTCTAGCAGGAACCGGGAGGTCCCCGAAAAAGGTCCGAACCCCTCCGAGAGGGTTCGGGTTGATGAGGAGGAAGCTCTGGGCCCCTTCGGGAGGTTCCGGACAGTTCAGCGCCCAATGTACTTCATAAGTGAAGTACTTCATGATGCAAAGACTCGGTACCTAGAAGTGCATAAGCTGCTCTACGCAGTTCTTATCACCTCTAGGAAGCTTCGTCACTACTTCCAAGCTCACAAGATTTCGGTGGTAACCTCTTATCCACTGCGTGCAATCTTGCATAACCCCAACTCTACTGGGAACATTGCAAAGTGGGCAGCGGAATTGGCCTAGTTCGATCTTGAATTTGTCCCAAGACAAGCGATCAAGAGTCAAGCATTGGCAGACTTTGTGGCGGAATGGACCCCCTCTCCATCAAATCCTGGGGGCCCCAGTGAGTAGAAACCGGAACCTAAGGTTCCAGTCTTCATTGAGCCTCACTAGACTCTCTACTTTGATGGCTCCGTGCAGAAGCAGGGGGCCGGAGCTGGAATCCTTCTCCTTGCTCCGACCGGGGAGAAGGTCAAATACATGGTTCACCTTGACTTCAAGGCGACCAACAACATGGCGGAGTATGAAGCACTAATCGATGGGCTCAAGGTGGCACTATCATATGGTGTCAAGCAGCTGATGGTAAAGGGTGATTCCCAGCTCATTATAAAACAAGTTAAAGGTGAATGCTTCTGTAACAACCCTCAACTAGCTGCATATCTTCTTGAAGTCCAGAAGCTTCAGAAGGATTTCAAAGTCCTGGATCTTTGCCATGTCCAGCGTCTCAACAACGCTGAAGCTGACGAACTCTCGACGAAAGCTTCAACCGGAGCTCCAGCTCCCGACGGAACCTTCGTCCGGAGATTTTCAAGACCAACAACTCATCCTGCCGAACCAAGCGAAGGGGGCGAGACCAGCACCTCGAAGCTGGCGGTCCCGATGGCCCTGTTACCATGGCGTCCATCAAGGGTCGTAGGTGCTCCAGGAAGCTCCGAGCAACCCAGCACGCAAGACTCAGAAGCTCAAGTTAGCTTTGATGCATGGATCTCAGAGATCCGAAGCTACTTGAAAGACAACATACTTCCTGAAGACAATGTATCTGCTGACCGGATAGTCAGATTGGCTAAAAGATACACACTGGTGGAAGGGGATCTCTACCGGCGTGGTGCCAACGGCGTCCTAATGCGGTGCATTACAAGGGAAGAAGGCCGCGAGCTCCTCGCGGAAATCCATGGAGGCGAGTGTGGGAACCACGCGTCTTCCCGCACGTTGGTCGGTAAAGCCTTCCGGCATGGTTATTACTGGCCTACAACACTCCAGGGTGCAACCGAGTTAGTGAAAAATGTGAAGCATGCCAGTTCCATGCGAAGCAAATTCACACACCATCTCAACCACTACAAATGATACCTCCGACATGGCCTTTCGCTGTGTGGGGTATGGATATTTTGGGTCCTTTCCCAAAAGCCATCGAAGGTTACAAGTACCTGTATGTCGCATTGACAAGTTCACCAAGTGGCTGAAATCAACTCCAGTTGTGACAATAAACAAGCAATCAACTATCAAGTTCTTACAGTCCATAGTATAAAGATTTGGAGTCCCAAACAAGATCATAACTGACAACGGGACCCAATTCACAAGTTCTGCATTCCAAGGATGTTGCGAAGACCTCGACATTCAAGTCAGCTACGCTTCCGTGGCTCACCTGGCAAGCAATGGCCAAGCTGAGAGAGCAAATGCAGAAATTCTGAAAGGACTCATGTAACACCCTCATTTTCATGCATCATGCCTTGCATACACTCATATACATGTTTAACATTAATCCACATCAAGAGGAACGAGTTTAAAATTTATTTGGAACAAAACCGCACTTAAAATGTAGGAAAGTGCGGACTAGTCCGATTTTACTGAGGACTAGTCCGATTTCTCTTTGACTAAAAACGGACTTGTCCGTTTTTGCTGCGGACTAGTCCGATTTTCCAAGAATCCTTGAAAATTTGCTAAGTCCCTGGACTTTTCCGGACTAGTCCAGTGTTCCAGCAGACCTGTCCATTTTCCTCTCTGATTAAGTTGGACTTGTCCGATTTTAGGCCAGACTTGTTCGATTTTCTCTCTGGACAACTTCGGACTAGACCGGTCCTTTTCGGGCTTGTCCGATATTTTGTGACTCCGAGTTGATCTTTTGTTTTACGACTTGTTTCTTGGGTTTCACATTAAGTGGGCCTAGGGACGTCGTGCCTAACTCTTTTAGAGCCCATGAGGGACTCTAAACCGGCCTCTACTCATACCAAACTCGAAATCCATCTAACCCTAGCCTCCACCTCTATATAAACAACCCCACCCCTTGGCTTGACATCTATTTGCCACTTTTCCACCCCACCCAAACCCTAGTTCGTGGAGAGCCACCACCAAGGAGGGAGGAGAAGATCCCAAGCAAGAAGAAGAAGAGGAGGAAACGAAACAGGATAAAGATCTCCACCAAGCTTTTGTTCTCCATCACCAATTCATCTCCAAGTTCATCACCAACCCTAGATCATCAAGGTCCAAGTGCTACCTCCAAGTTTCTTGATTCATTAAAGTTCTAAACACCTGGTATGCCTTCTATTCTCTTTTCTTTACGAGAATTCAACCCCTAATCTCCAAATTTACGTCGATCTAGAAAACCTTAATCTGCTGATCTCGCAGAGTGCGGACTTGTCCGGTCCCTAGCGGACTAGTCCGACCTTCCTGGTTAAATTGTGTTGAATTAATTCAAATATTTGATCTAATCAACTCCAAACCTGTATAAACTTGTTAAAATCTATTAGAACTAGTTAGTGATCATTAAAATCAATCCATTAACAAGTTCTACCTTGCATTTGCATTAATCATGCATGTCATGTCATATTGAGTAATATTTGTGCACTCTTTGGTTGTGTTTCTTATCTTGTATGTTTATTGTGCGGATTAGACAGATTTGCGCTAGAGAGTGCCGCGGAGGATCTACAGCACCAAGAGTTTGAAGGCTTTGACCCTAATCAATCGCAAGAGTAAGGCAAGTGTCCTTGAAGCATATTGATCCTGTTTCTAAAATAAATGTTTTGTTTGCAAAACTGCATGCTTGAGTCAATTTGATGGGAATCCTATGGTAGGAAGTTTACTAGCGTTGTTCGACCACCCTTGTCACCTAGAATATAGGGTAGAGTGTCGGGAAGGGCTTTTTTACCTTTTTGCTTCGCTTAATCAACTGGGATGGGAAAACAACTATACCACTCAACTTAATTATGCATGGATGAGATTATGGTTAACATGAACTGGTTAAATATGATATGGTAATGGGTAATCTAAGCAAGCCTGGTATGTGGATGGGTTGGACGTATGGTGGTTTGCTTGCTTTAGATCTAAGGACCGGTTCATGCGAGAATAAGCCAAGACTACAGTGCCACCACGAGGCCAAGTATGGGTGCGGTGTAGCTGATTAATTAGGGCTTTGCTAGTGCTGTTTGGACCATTGTGGATGTTTGGGGAAGGGGTAGTCGGATTGGGTTTGTTGATGATTGGTGGGACTACCCTGGGATCCGAATGGCTTAAGAGGGGGCCCTTGGTTGAAGATGTGCTCAGTGGGAGACATCGCCACCGGTGAAACCTCAGTGGGGTCTAAATAGGCTCGTAATCCCTTTGTAAAGGCTATTTTGTGATCTCTTGGCCATACACCAAACACGTGGTGATGAAATCACAAACACGTGGGTAAAGCTGTACAAACTCTGCAGAGTCTAATAAAACTATCATGATAGCCATGCTCCCGGTTATGAGCACCTGGACAACTTCCATGATTAGAGGGTACTTGGTATTGGGATGGTGTTCTGGGATGGTTATGGTTGGTATTATGGTTATGGTTGGTTATGGATTTATTTCTCGTATTGAATATGGATATTGGTATGTGATGATGGATATGGAATATGGACCGGTACTATGATTTTAATTACGGTTTATGATGGGTTTATTTCACATACACATAATATATTGCTTTTCAAATGTTTTACTGTACTTTTCAGCACTTAGCCTTTATTACGTTCGTCATTTGAATAAGCCACATGTCATACTTTCCACACTTGCTGAGTACAACATGTACTCACTCTTGCAATCCCCCCAATAGTTGTAGGTCAGGATTGTGAGTTTAATGGCGATAATGCGGAGTTCTACGCCGTGTCTACCGTGAGCTTTGCGTGTGGTGTTATTGGAGCTGCGCTATCCCTTATGCTTAGTTTGCTTAGTTGTTTAATTAGTTTATTTCTGCTGCATTAGTTGAACTTGTCATTAATATTCATTAGAGCTTGTATTCGAGGATAATATGGTTTGTTTAATAAAATCTGGTTAATTAATCTTGTCTTGTGGTAATTTTCTGTATACTCTTTTGTGAATGCACTCATGTATGTGTGATGAACATCCTGGGCACACATATGCGATAGCTTGGTTCATTTTTCAGAACCGAGCGTCACAGATGGGTATCAGAGCGAGGTTGACTGTAGGATGCAGCCTAGATAGAATGGACACTTTAGAGCACATAGGAGCACTCAGGAATCGATGTATTTTGGTTGGTGTGTTGTTTGCTATATATTGTTTGCTTGTGTGCGTAATAGAGGATTTTGGGATGCCTTAGCATTGCCATGTCCACCTAGGCTAGTGTAGCTAGCTGTTTAGTTTCATATCCCTTGATGCATATAGTTGGGGATGTTTCTAATTCTTACCTATTGCATTTCTCTAGATGGTGAGGACTCACAACCAGAGGGATGGCAATGATGTGGATGAGAACAATGGAGTGCCTCAGAACAACATTGGACAAGGATCTACTCAGGGAGCTATCAACATTGAGCAGCTATTCGCTATGCAAAACCAGCTCATGCAGACCATGATACAAACTATGGGACAGCTGCAGGCTGGTAACATCAACAATCAGCCCCACATGCCTCCACCGCCACCCCAGCCTCCTCATAACCGGTTGGGAGAGTTTATGAGGACTAGGCCGCCAACCTTTGCTCAAGTTGCTGACCCTATGGATGCGGATGATTGGCTCAAGTCTGTGGAGAAGAAGTTAGCTATTGTCCAATGCAATGACCGGGAGAAGGTGCTATTTGCTTCTCATCAACTCCTTGGAGCAGCTGCGGATTGGTGGGATGCTTATTGCAATGCTCACGAGAATCAAGAGAGGATTACTTGGGCCGAATTCAAGGAGAGTTTTCGTTCTCATTATGTGCTCGAGGGTGTTATGATCTTGAAGAGGCAAGAATTTGAGAATTTAAGGCAAGGAAGATCAAGCGTGAGTGAATATCTCAACACGTTTACTCAACTCTCAAGGTATGCGCCTGAGGATGTGAGTCGGAACAGCTGGAAGCAATACTTGTTCATGAGGGGCTTGAACAATGAAATCCAAGTGTAACTACTCAACTGTGATTATGCCAATTTTCAGAAGCTTGTGGACAAAGCAATTGTGGTTGAGAACAATATTCGTTAGTGGAGCAAGACAATAAGTGAAAGGCGCCATATCAAGGACAACAACAAGGAAGTAATGTGCGCCCTCGCTTTGTGCCGCCCAATGCGCCATATTACAGCTCCTCTATTCCTGCTCAACGCCCTGGATTTGCACCGCGCCCAGCTCAGTTTGTGCAGCAGCGCCCTGTCATGCAAGCACCTAGGCCTCCAATGCCTTTTGCACCACGTGCTAACTTTCCTGGTGCAAATGCTCAAAACCAAGCTCATCCCAATAATTCTGGTGGAGTTTAGAAGTGCTATACTTGCGGAGAAGCTGGACACTTTGCACACCAATGTCCTAAGTCAGGCCTTGGCCAAGGAAGCAATGCACCGAGGCAAAACCCAAGACCCAATGGAGGACAACCACAAGGGAACCATGGACAACAGAATTTTGCTCGTGGCAATGTGAACCATGTCTCTACGGAGGATGCTCAACAAGCGGATGACGTGGTCATTGGTATGTTTCTCGCCAACTCCAACTGCGCGACTATGTTATTTGATTCTGGAGCATCGCATTCATTCATTGCATCAAAGTATGTTGCCAAGTATAGTTTGCCTATCTCTCATATGAAGTTTACTCTATTGGTTAAGTCTCCTAGAGGAGAGATGAGGACAAATATAGTATGTCCAAAAGTAAGCCTTAGAATAAGGGGGGTAGACTCCTCCGCCAACCTCATTGTTTTGGACTCTCAAGGATTGGACATTATACTTGGTATGGACTGGTTGAGGAAGCACAATGGAGTTATTGAGTGTGCCACAAGGACGGTGAAGTTGACCAATGAGGAAGGGATCACCGTAGAATTTGAAGCATCTCAAACCGCACCAAAGCAATTGGAGTTGAATCATATGGACGGTGCTACAATTGAGGAGATTCCGGTGGTGAGAGAATTTTTGGATGTTTTTCCGGACGAGTTGCCAGTTATGCCACCTGATCGAGACATTGAGTTTGTTATTGAATTAATACCTGGAACTTCACCTATAGCTAAGAGGCCGTATAAGATGCCTCCTATGGAACTAGCGGAGCTCAAGAAACAAATTCAAGAGGAACTAGAGAAAGGTTTTATTGGCCCTAGCTCTTCGCCTTGGGGAGCACCCGTGCTGTTTGTGGACAAGAAGGATGTATCTCAAAGGATGTGCGTGGATTACCAAGCTCTCAACGAGGTAACAATTAAGAACAAGTACACCTTGCCCCGCATAGAAGACTTGTTTGATCAGATGAAGGGTGTTTGTGTCTTCTCTAAGATTGATTTGAGGTCGGGATAATTTCAAATGAAGATTAGACCATCGGACATACCCAAGACAGCTTTTAGGACACGGTATGGATCTTATGAGTACACCGTGATGTCTTTTGGATTGACAGATGCGCTTCCCTACTTTATGTACCTCATGAATAAGGTCTTCATGGAGTACTTGCATAAGTTCGTTGTGGTGTTTATTGATGATATTATGATCTACTCGAAGGATGAGAAGGAACATGAGGAACACTTGAGGCTTATGCTACAGAAATTGAGGGAGCATCAATTATATGCCAAGTTCAACAAGTTTCAGTTTTGGTTGGGAGAGGTGTAGTTTTTGGGTCATATCATCTCAGGAGGAGGAGTATCGGTTGACCCCGGAAAAGTGAGAGACGTGTTGAAATGGGAACTGCCGCAAAATGTCAAGGAAATAAGGAGTTTTCTTAGGATGGCTGGATATTACCATAGATTCATCAAGGACTTCTCCAAGATAGCCAAGCCAATGACGGAATTGCTAATGAAGGGAAAGGCTTTCCATTGGACTCAAGCTTGTCAAAACAGTTTTGAGGAGTTGAAGAAGAGGTTGACAACATCCCCAGTTTTGGTACTGTCGGATGTGGGTAAGAGTTTTGATATTTATTGCGACGCATCGAGACAAGGACTTGGATGTGTATTGATGCAAGAAGGTCAAGTGGTCGCATATGCATCAAGACAATTGAAGAAACATGAGCAGAATTACCCCACACATGATTTGAAACTCGCGGCCGTGGTACACGCATTGAAGATTTGGAGGCACTATATTCTTGGACATAGGTGTGAAATTTATACGGATCATAAGAGTTTGAAGTATATTTTCACACGAATGGATCTGAACTTGAGGCAACGGAGATGGTTGGAGCTCATCAAAGATTATGATTTGGGGATCAACTATCATCCGGGAAAAGCCAATGTAGTGGCTGATGCTTTGAGTAGAAAGGGAGTAAGTCTTCAACTCACAGTTCGAGAGTTACCATTCGAGTTATGTAAGGAGTTTGAAAGGTTGAACCTCGGATTTATAAATGAGATGGAGATGATGGAGTTAAACCCAACCTTGGAGCAAGAAATTCGAGAGGCACAAACCGTAGATGAAGAGATCAAGGAAATCAAGGACAGGACCGAAGAAGGGAGAGAATTCAGATTTGATGAAGACGAACACGGTACCTTATGGCTTGGAAAGAGAATCGTTGTGCCTAATGTGAAGCATATTCGGGAGACGATATTAAAAGAGGCACGTGACTCACCTTACTCAATTCACCCTGGTTGTACAAAGATGTAGAAAGACTTGAAGACTAGCTATTGGTGGGATAGCATGAAGAAGGACATAGCTGAATATGTGGCATTGTGTGATGTGTGTCAACGAGTCAAGGCGGAACATCAAAGGCCAGATGGATTATTGCAACCATTGAAGATCCTGGAATGGAAGTGGGAAGAAATCGGTATGGACTTCATAGTTGGGTTACCACGTACTCGGTTCGGGTATGACTCAATTTGGGTAATTGTGGATCGCTTAACCAAGTCAGCTCATTTTGTCCCTGTGAAGACCAAATATACAGCTACACAATTGGCTGAAATATACATGGAGCATATTGTGTGTCGACACGGAGTACCGAAGAAGATAGTCTCAGATAGAGGTTCTCAATTTACCTCCAGATTTTGGCAAAAATTGCATGAAGCTCTGGGAACGAGGTTGAAGTTTAGTTCAGCATATCATCCTCAAACGGATGGACAAACCGGGAGGACCAATAAAATTTGGAGGACATGTTAAGAGCTTGTTCTTTGAAGCATGGGAAAAGTTGGGAAAACAACTTGCCATACGCAGAATTTTCATACAACAATAGTTACCAAGCAAGCTTGAAAATGTCACCGTATGAAGAGCTTTATGGGAGGAAGTGTAGGACACCTTTATTCTGGAATGAGGCAGGAGAAACTCAAGTATTTGGTCCGGATGTGTTGCAAGAAGCCGAAAAGCAAGTCCAAATAATTCGTGAAAACTTGAGGGCTGCCCAATCAAGGCAAAAAGGCTATGCGGACAATAGGGAAAGGAAATTAGCCTTTGAAATAGGAGATTTTGTTTACCTCAAGGTGTCACCAATGAGAGGTCATAAGAGGATTAACATAAGGGGCAAGCTCGCACCTCGTTATATTGGGCCATTCAAGATTTTGGACAAAAGAGGAGAAGTAGCATATAAGTTGGAGATGCCAGCTCATCTTTTGGAAGTCCATGATGTCTTTCATGTTTCCCAGCTCAAGAAGCGTTTGAGAGTACCAGGTCAAAATCTTGGAAACTAAGGAGAGGGTCACAAGGAACAAGGTTATTAGATGGTGTAAAGTTCAATGGAAGCACCACACAGAAAAAGAAGCGACGTGGGAATTGGAGGATGATCTCAAGAAGGAATTTCCCTATCTCTTCTCTTCCGCGTCGAATCTCAAGGGCGAGATTCATTTTAAGGGGGGTAGGTTTGTAACACCCTCATTTTCATGCATCATGCCTTGCATACACTCATATACATGTTTAACATTAATCCACATCAAGAGGAACGAGTTTAAAATTGATTTGGAACAAAACCGCACTTAAAATGCAGGAAAGTGCGGACTAGTCCAATTTTACTGAGGACTAGTCCGATTTCTCTCTGACTAAAAACGGACTTGCCTGTTTTTGCTGCGGACTAGTCCGATTTTCCAGGAATCCTTGAAAATTTGCTAAGTCCCTGGACTTTTCCAGACTAGTCCAGTGTCCCAGCGGACTTGTCTGTTTTCCTCTCTGACTAAAGTCGGACTTGTCTGATTTTAGGCCAGACTTGTCCGATTTTCTCTCTGGACAACTTCGGACTAGTCCGGTCCTTTTTGGACTTGTCCGATATTTCGTGACTCCGAGTTGATCTTTTGTTTTACGACTTGTTTCTTGGGTTTCATGTTAAGTGGGCCTAGGGGATGTCGTGCCTAACTCTTTTAGAGCCCATGAGGGACTCTAAACTGGCTTCTACTCATCCCAAACTCGAAATCCATCTAACCCTAGCCTCCACCTCTATATAAACAACCCCACCCCTTGGCTTGACATCTATTTGCCACTTTTCCACCCCACCCAAACCCTAGTTCATGGAGAGCCACCACCAAGGAGGGAGGAGAAGATCCCAAACAAGAAGAAGAAGAGGAGGAAACGAAAGAGGATCAAGATCTCCACCAAGCTTTCGTTCTCCATCACCAATTCATCTCCAAGTTCATCACCAACCCTAGATCATCAAGATCCAAGTGCTACCTCCAAGTTTCTTGATTCATTGGAGTTCTAAACACCTGGTATACCTTCTATTCTCTTTTCTTTACGAGAATTTAACCCCTAATCTCCAAATTTATGTCGATCTAGAAAACCATAATCTGCTGATCTCGCAGAGTGCGGACTTGTCCGGTCCCTAGCGGACCAGTCCGATCTTCCTGGTTAAATTGTGTTGAATTAATTCAAAAATTTGATCTAATCAACTCCAAACCTATATAAACTTGTTAAAATCTACTAGAACTAGTTAGTGATCATTAAAAGCAATCCATTAACAAGTTCTACCTTGCATTTGCATTAATCGTGCATGTCATGTCATATTGAGTAATATTTGTGCACTCTTTGATTGTGTTTCTTGTCTTGTATGTTTATTTTGCGGATTAGACGGATTTGCGCTAGAGAGTGCCGCGGAGGATCTACAGCACCAAGAGTTTGAAGGCTTTGACCCTAATCAACCTCAAGAGCAAGGAAAGTGTCCTCGAAGCATATTGATCCCGTTTTTAAAATAAATGTTTTGTTTGTAAAACTGCATGCTTGTGTCAATTTGATGGGAATCCTATGGTAGGAAGTTTACTAGCGTTGTTTGACCACCCTTGTCACCTGAAATATATGGTAGAGAGTCTGAAAGGGCTTTTTACCTTTTTGCTTCGCTTAATCAACTGGGATGGGAAAACAACTATACCACTCAACTTAATTATGCATGGCTGAGATTATGGTTAACATGAACTGGTTAAATATGATATGGTAATGGGTGGTCTAAGCAAGCCTGGTATGTGGATGGGTTGGACGTATGGTGGTTTGCTTGCTTTAGATCTAAGGACCGGTTCATGCGAGAATAAGCCAGGCCTACAGTGCCACCACGAGGCCAAGTATGGGTGCGGTGTAGCTGATTAATTAGGGCTTTGCTAGTGCTGTTTGGACAATTGTGGATGCTCGGGGAAGGGGTAGTCGGATTGGGTTTGTTGATGATTGGTGGGACTACCCTGGGATCCAAATGGCTCAAGAGGGGGCCCTTGGTTTAAGATATGCTCAGAGGGAGACATCGCCACCGGTGAAACCTCAATGGGGTCTAAGTAGGCTAGTAATCCCTTTGTAAAGGATATTTTGTGATATATTGGCCATACACCAAAGGAAGTGTAATTGGCATAAGAGAGGTTTCTTTAGTCGCTGATGGGTGATGAAATCACAAACACGTGGGTAAAGCAGTACAAACTCTGTAGAGTCTAATAAAACTATCATGATAGCCGTGCTCCCGGTTATGAGCACCTGGACAACTTCCATGATTAGAGGGTACTTGGTATTGGGATGGCGTTCTGGGATGGTTATGGTTGGTATTATGGTTATGGTTGGTTGTGGATTTATTTCTGGTATTGAATATGGATATTGATATGTGATGATGGATATGGAATATGGACTGGTACTATGATTTTAATTATGGTTTATGATGGGTTTATTTCACATACACATAATATATTGCTTTTCAAATGTTTTACTGTACTTTTCAGCACTTAGCCTTTATTACGTTCGTCATTTGAATCAGCCACATGTCATACTTTCCACACTTGCTGAGTACGACATGTACTCACTCTTGCAATCCCCCAATAGTTGCAAGTCAGGATTGTGAGTTTAATGGCGATAATGCGGAGTTCTAGGCCGTGTCTACCGTCAGCTTTGCCTGTGGTGTTATTGGAGCTGCGCTATCCCTTATGCTTAGTTTGATTAGTTGCTTAATTAGTTTATTTCTGCTGCATTAGTTGAACTTGTCATTAATATTCGTTAGAGCTTGTATTTGAGGATAATATGGTTTGTTTAATAAAATCTGGTTAATTAATATTGTCTTCTGGTAATTTTCTGTATACTCTTTTGTGAATGCACTCGTATATATGTGTTGAACATCCTGGGCACACATATGCGATAGCTTGGTTCATTTTTCGGAACCGGGCATCACAACTCAAGACGCGCACATATGAACGCTTAAAAAAACATGGAGCCAACTGGATTGAGGAGCTTCTGTGACACCCGGTTCCGAATATGAACCAAGCGTAACACATATGTGTGCCCAGGAAGTTCATCACACATATACGGTTGCATCACAAACAATATACAGAATTTAACCACGTCTTAACTATTAAATAAGTACTTTATTACAATAATCCAATAGTTCACGAATGGTAAAACTCTAAATAATGCAGCGGAAAATAAACTAAGCAGTACGACTCCAATCCACAGGCAATTGACGGCGGTACGCAACCTAGTACTCCACGTGATCCTCAGAGTACTCCCAATTGTCTCCAGTAGCTGTTGGGGGGGGATTGCAAGGGTGAGTACATGTCGTACTCAGCAAGTGTGGAAAGTATGACATGTGGCTTATTCAAATGACGAATGTAATAATGGCTAAGTGCTGAAAAGTACAGTAAAACATTTGAAAAGCATTATACTATGTCTATGTGAAACAATCCCATCATAACCATTATATTAACATAATATAAATCATATCCAATTATTGCCAACATCACCATTATCCATGTCCAATTACCGTAACTCAAATTCATATCCATGACCATAATCCATAAAGCATAACCATTACCAACCCATAACCATAAACCAACCATAACCATTACCAGACCATAACCATCTATAACCATCCCAAATCCCAACTTCAACTCTAATCATGTAGGTCATCCAGGCGCTCATAACCAGGAGCACGGCTATCATGATAGTTTTAAACACTCTGCAGAGGTTGTACCACTTTACCCACATGTTTGTGATTTCATCACCTTTAGATGACTAAGAAACCTCCATTATGCCATCTCACACTTCCGTAGGTGTGTGGCCAAGAGATCACAAAATAGCCTTTCAAAAGGGACTACTAGTATGTACAGGCCCACTAAGGTTTCACCGGCAGGCTTGAATCTCCATTCTCCCACCCACGGGCCCCCTCGTGTGCCATGCGGATCCCAGGGCAGTCCTCCTCGACTCCCATTCCCCGCGCCATCCAATGGTCCATACAATACTAGCAGCGCTCCTAATTATTCAGCTACGCTGCACCCATACTTGGCCTTGTGGTGGCACTATTGACCTGGCATATTCTCGCATGAACCGGTCCTTAGATCTAAGGCAAGCAAACCACCATGACATCCAACCCATCCACATACCAGGCTTTCTTAGATCACCCGTCGTATTGACCAGTTCACATTGACCATAATATCATTGATGCATAGTCAAATGTGTAGTGTTGTTTGCCATCCCAATTAATTAAGCGGAGCAAAAAGGTAAAAGCCCTTCCCGACTCTCTACCATATATCCCAGGTGACAAGGGTGGTCAAACAAAACTAGTAAACTTCCTACCATAGGATTCCCATAAATTTGACACAAGCATGCAGTTTGCAAACAAAACATTTAATATAACAGGATCAATATGCTTCAAGGACACTTGCCTTGCTCCGACGGATGGGGTTGCTCAAGTGCTTCAAAGTCTTGGTTCTGGAAATCCTCGTATGTGGCCTCTTGAGCATGTTCCTCTACGCGTGATCATACATACAAGAAAATACATACACTTCAATATAATGCACACAAAATAATCAACATGCAATGACATATATGCATGCACAATTCAATAATTAATTAACTACGGTTGTTTATTAATTAGATGCGACTAGTTCATACGTGTTCATAAGAGTTTACGGGGGTTTTAGGGTGGATTAATGCTGCTGAAAATAAAAATACGACGCAACTACGATCAATTTACGTCTATTAGATTCAATATGGTCGCTAAAATTCGCATCGGGAACATGGCCTACCGTAGATGCGATGGCTTCGATGATCGCGGGATGGGGACAATGCGTAGACGAAGTAGATGCGCAGGGTCCTCCGGCGGCACGACGACAGCGGCGCGATGGCGACATCGATCTCCGGCGAACGGTGGGGCCCTCCTCTTTTTCTTCCTTTTCTTCCCCTGGGGCGCCTCTGTTCTCTGGTGCTTTTTCCCTCTGTACCGGCGGCGGGCTTCTATCGTGGAGGCGGCGGTGGTTTGCTGGATCGGGAAAACCCACGAGGACTCCCGTTCTTTATATAGGCGGCGTTAGGGCACGCCCTCGGCCAGAGGCCGGGTCGGTCACGAGCGACGGCTCCGTGCGTTGGGCGCGTCGGGCGGGACTCGGCATCGGGCGCGGGGGCAGGACTCGGGCGCTGCGGCCTCGGGCGCGGGGGCGGGCGGCCGAGCGGCGGGGCGCGCTGGCTTGCGCGCGCGGGAGGACGGGGCTGGCGCGGCTGGCTGGGCCGTCGGCCTGGCCAGCGGCAGGCCCTTTTTTTTCTTTTTTTTTCTTTTTTTAAACTTTCTTTTATTATATGATTTATTATATATATTTTTGATATATATTATTATTCATATTATATATATATATTATTTATTATTTATTTTTATTATAATATATACTATTAATATTAATATTTTACTTATTTTTTATATATTGTTATATATATTATTTATATATATAGATTTATATATATTTTTATTATTATTATTTTTATACTCATTCCCTATTACAAGTTTTAGGCTATAACTATTATTTTCTTTTCCTTCTTTTGCTACACATATTTGTATATGTATGTTTTATTATTTTTCTCTTATTCTACTAGTGTTTAATGCATGATCATGTATGCAATGCATGATGCGACAATTTAGGGTGTTACAAACCTACCACCTTAAAGTGAATCTCGCCCTCGAGATTCGATAGCGTGGAGAAAAGATGAGGGAATTCTGCCTTCAGGTCTTCTTCACGTTCCCATGTAGCTTCGGCTTCCGTATGGTGTTTCCATTGCACTTTGCACCAACGGATCCTCTTATTTCTCGTGACCCTTTCCTTTATGTCCAAGATCTTGATAGGTTGCTCGACATAGGACAAATCCTCTTGAAGTTCTAGCTCATCCATCGGCGCTTGTTCGGTATCCTGAGACACTTCTTGAGTTGAGAGACGTGAAATACGTCATGTACATCGGAGAGATACGTCGGCAGCTCAAGTCGATATGCCACTTCTCCTCGTTTGTCCAAAATCTTGAACGGTCGGATGTAACGTGGTGCCAGTTTTCCTTTGACGTTAAACCGTCGTTGACCTCTGATAGGTGACACATTGAGGTATACAAAATCTCCAACTTCAAAAGTCAGACTCCTTCGCCTATTATCAGCATAACCTTTTTGTCGAGACTGGGCAGCCTTTAAGTTTTCTCGAATTATTTGGACCTGCCTTTCAGCATCTTGTAACACGTCGGGACCAAACACTTGATTCTCTCCGGTTTCATTCCAAAACAAGGGAGTCCTACACTTCCTTCCGTACAATGCTTCGTAGGGTGACATTTTCAGACTTGCTTGGTAGATATTGTTGTAAGAGAATTCAGTGTACGACAAACTTTTATCCCAACTTTTCCCATGCTTCAATGCACAAGCTCTTAACATGTCTTCCAAAATTTGGTTGGTCCTCTCGGTTTGTCCATCTGTTTGAGGGTGATACGCCGAACTGAAGTTCAAACTTGTTCCCATTGCTTCATGCAATCTCTGCCAAAATCTGGAGGTAAACTGAGAACCTCTATCCGAGACTATCTTCTTCGGTACTCCGTGTCGACACACAATATGCTCCATATACAACTCTGCTAGCTTCGCGGTGGTGTATGTGGTCTTGCCAGGGATGAAGTGAGCTGATTTTGTCAACCGATCCACAATAACCCATATTGAATCATAACCAGACTGAGTTCGCGGTAATCCAACTATAAAGTCCATACCAATCTCTTCCCACTTCCATTCCGGGATCTTTAATGGTTGTAACAATCCGGCTGGCTTTTGATGTTCAGCTTTAACTCGTTGGCACACATCACAAAGTGCAACATATTCGGCTATGTCCTTTTTCATGCTATCCCACCAATAGCATGTCTTTAAGTCCTTGTACATCTTTGTACAACCGGGGTGAATTGAGTAAGGCGAGTCATGTGCCTCCTTTAATATTGTCTCCCGAATATGCCTGACATTAGGTACCACAATCCTCTTTCCAAGCCATAAGGTACCCTGTTCGTCCTCATCAAATCTGAATTCTTTCCCTTCTTGGGTCCTTTCCTTGATTTCCTGTATTTCCTTGTCCTTTGTCTGTCCTTCCCGTATTTCCTGCTCTAATGTTGGGTTGACTTCCATCGTTCCCATCTCATTTATGAATCCAAGGTTCAACCGTTCAAACTCCTTGCATAACTCGGATGGCAGCTCTCGAATTGTGAGTTGATGACTTACTCCTTTTCGGCTCAAAGCATCGGCCACTACATTGGCCTTCCCTGGGTGATAGTTGATTCCCACGTCATAATCCTTGATGAGCTCCAACCATCGGCGTTGCCTCAGATTCAGATCCGTTTGCATAAATATGTACTTGAGACTCTTGTGATCCGTATAAATCTCACATCGGTGACCAAAAACGTAGTGTCTCCATATCTTCAAGGCGTGTACCACGGCTGCCAGTTCAAGGTCGTGTGTAGGATAATTCAACTCATGTTTCTTTAGTTGCCTCGATGCATAAGCTACCACTTGGCCTTCTTGCATGAGCACACATCCTAATCCTTGTCTTGATGCATCACAATATATATCAAAACTCTTGCTCACGTCCGGTAATACTAACACTGGCGCGGTTGTCAACCTTTTCTTTAACTCCTCAAAGCTATCCTGACAAGCTTGAGTCCATCGGAATGCCTTCCCTTTCATGAGTAATTCGGTCATAGGCTTGGCTATCTTGGAAAAGTCCTTGATGAATCGGCGGTAATATCCAGCCGTTCCAAGGAAACTCCGAATTTCCTTAACACTCTGTGGCGGTTCCCACTTAAGCACATCTCTCACCTTCCCTGGGTCAACTGATACTCCTCCTCCGGAAATAATATGGCCTAAGAAAGAAACTTCCCGTAACCAAAATTGACATTTACTGAACTTGGCATACAATTGATGCTCCCTCAATTTATGCAGCGTAAGCCTCAAGTGTTCCTCGTGTTCCTTCTCATCCTTCGAGTAGATCATAATATCATCGATGAACACTAAAACGAACTTATCCAGATATTCCATGAAGACCTTATTCATGAGATACATAAAGTACGCAGGTGCGTTCGTCAATCCAAATGACATGACGGTGTACTCATAAGATCCATATCGTGTCCGGAATGCTGTCTTGGGTATATCCGATGGTCTAATCTTCATTTGGAAGTATCCTGACCACAAGTCGATCTTGGAGAAGATACAAGCACCCTTCATTTGGTCGAACAAATCCTCTATACGGGGCAGTGAGTACTTGTTCTTAATTGTCACTTCGTTGAGAGACCTATAGTCCACACACATCCTCTGGGTTCCATCCTTCTTATCTACGAAGAGCACTGGGGCTCCCCACGGGGATGAGCTTGGGCGTATAAAACCCTTCTCTAGCTGCTCTTGAATTTGCTTCTTGAGCTATGCTAACTCCTTAGGAGGCATCCTATATGGCCTCTTAGCTATAGGTGCAGTTCCAGGTATCAACTCAATGGCGAATTCTATGTCACGATCAGGTGGCATACCTGGCAACTCATCTGGAAACACATCCGGGTACTCGCGAACGATCGGAATGCTTTCCAATGTCACTTCTTCCACGTGATTTAGCATCGCTTTCTCTCTTGCAGGTTGGGCTGCCTCAACTTCGATGCGTGTACCATGTTCACTCGTCAACTGCACAATCCTCTCGGCACATTGAATGACTCCATTATACTTGCTCAGCCAGTCCATTCCAAGTATTATGTCTATTCCTTGGGAGTCCAAGACTATGAGGTTTGCGAGAAAGTCTACCCCCCTTATTTTAATGCCTACTTTCAGACATACTATATTTGTCCTCATCTCTCCGCCAGGAGAACTTACTAGCATAGTTTGCTTCATATGAGATATAGGCAAATTGTACTTGGCAACATACTTTGACGAGATGAATGAATGAGATGCTCCCGAATCAAATAAAACAGTCGCGGGGTTGGAGTTGGCAAGAAACATACCAATCACGACGTCATCAGCTTGCTGGGCTTCCTCAGTAGAGACATCATTCACATTGCCACGAGCAAAATTCTGCTGTCCACGGTTGCCTTGTGGTGCTCCTTTATTTGGTCGCGGGTTATTTGGCATTGGTGCATTGTTCATAGGTCCATAGTTTCTTCTGGGGCATTGACTTGCAAAGTGTCCGGGTTCTCCACACACATAGCATGTCTTACCGCCCGTAGCATTAGGGAAGTTTGGGCGCTGCTGGTTTTGAGCATTTGCCGCCATGTTAGGACGCAGCGCAGGTGGCACAGGATAGCGAGGCGCTTGCATGGCGGGGCGTTGCTGCGGTGGCTGATTTGGGCGGGGCAGATAAGCAGCGCGGTATGCAGGCGCAGATGGGTTGTATTGTGGTGCAGTAGGTGGTGCATAACGGGGGCGAACATTGCTTCCTTGCTGCGGTCCATGATGTGGCATCTTCCTCTTGTTGTCTTGCTCCATCTCACATATCTTGTTCTCAACCACAATAGCCTTGTCAACCAGCTTTTGGAAGTTTGGATAATCAGTATTGAGCAATTGGACTTGAATTTCATTGTTGAGACCCCTCATAAACAAATACTGCTTCCTACTATCAGCTTTGATGTCTTCTGGAGCATATCTTGATAATTGAGTGAATTTGTTGAGATACTCACTCACGCTCATCCTTCCTTGCCTGAGATTTTCAAAATCTTGTCTTCTCAGTATCATAACTCCTTCAGGTACATAGTGGGAACGGAAACTCTGCTTAAACTCAGCCCAAGTGTGCCTCCTGATTATCATGAGCGTTGCAAAGAGCTTCCCACCAGTCAGCGGCTGCTCCAACTAGCTGATGTGATGCAAAGAGAACCTTCTCCCTATCAGTGCACTGGACAATAGCAAGTTTCTTCTCGACGGACTTCAGCCAATCATCAGCTTCCATTGGGTCTGTGGCTTGTGCAAAGGTAGGCGGTCTGGTCCTCATGAACTCTCCCAAACGGTTGTGAGGAGGCAGGGGTGGCGGTGGAGGCAGGTGGGGCTGATTGTTGTTGCCAGCTTGCAGCTGTCCCATGGTCTGTATCATGGTCTGCATGAGCTGGTTCTGCATAGCTAACAGTTGTTCAATATTGATAGCTCCATGAGCATGTCCCTGGTTGTTCTGAGGTACTTCATTGCGCTCCTCCTCATCGTTGGCATCCCTCTGGTTACGAGTTCTCACCATCTGTTGGCGAAAGAAGGGTGGGGACAGAAGGATTTAGAATTTGGAAAGAACGTCCCAACTATATGCATCAAGGTATGTGACACTAAATAATCCTTTATTAATATAGACATATATGAGGATGTGGACAAGTGCTGAAGCATTCCACAACTCTCTACTAAGCACACAAGCACTCAAACAAGCACCAAACAAAATCGACAAAAATCCTAAAAGAAGTAACACAACTCAAGGTCACACAAGTATGTCTACGTCACTCTTATTTAACTAATGGGGGTCTGCCTATCCTTGAGTCGTGGCATAGGTCGAGGACTACTCGTCGTCAAGCGGAAACTCCTCCGGGTCCTCGTCGTCGTCGTCGTCGTCGTCGGGGTCCTCGGGGTCCTGTGGTGGTGAGGCAGCAGGCGGCGGTGGTGCGGTAGATGCCACACTGGAAGGCTCCTCGCCAGAGGACTCCTCAGAAGACGACTCACGCTGACCGTTGCGACGGTCTGGAGAGTCTAGGGTCCACGTCGGGGTGTCGGACGCGTAGTCGTCCGGGTCCTCGTCGGTGATCCGACGATACCTCCTGATTATCGCCTCGTGGCACTGGGCGAGGTCACGTCCATCCTGAATCTCCTGCTGCGCCCTCTGAAGTCGGGCACTGAGCTGGGCCACGTCGTCAACAGTCTGACGAGATTGCGGGAGGTCCAGGGGTCCCTCCACGTGCCTGGAGACGAAGCGCACAGTGCCACTGGGACGCTGCGGAACGAAGGCGTGCACCGTGTCCTCCAGACGGAAACGGCGGGCGTGGCTCCAAAAGGTGGCTGCTTCCCAGCTAGCATCATGCTCCGCAGATCGGCGGGAGCTCCTCCAAGCAGGACTGTTGTGGGTCTTCACCAACTCATCACCATAGTAGATATAGATCTTGCAGATCCACTCCTTCTTGCCGGGGCGCTGCACTCCAGTGGTGTGGTAGGAGAACGAGAGGCTGTGGTGACGGTAGCCAGCCTCACGGAGTAGGGCACGGAGATGATGTCACAGTTGTCCTGCGGCCCTGCCGTCAGAACGGATCACCACGGGGTGACGGGGGTCGATGGCCGGAGGGCGACTGGCCAACCTACGCGGGGGCACAAGTCCACTGGTCGACTTACGGGGGGTTGTCTTGATGCGGGCCATCTACAGAAAACAAGAATACATTAGAAGAAAAAATAACGAAATACAATTCTGAAAATTTCAGCAGCTAAAATGGCGGAAAAAGAGCGGTGCAGCGGTTCCAAAAGAACGAAAAAAATAGAGAGAAAAATACAGCAGCCAACACAATAATTTTACCCACACATAACAGCGGCAAAACACACTTTTTCCGCGAAAATTTACGCAGCAAAACAGCAGCACTTAATATTGCTCACTTCTGAAAATTTTATCAAAAACGCAGCAGCGATCAATACTTTTTGCGGCTGAAAATAAGGGAACAAAACAGCAGCAAAAATTTTCAAAATAGCAGATTAGAAGAGTGTTCCTAAGTGCTCTAGAGTGTCCATTCTACCTAGGCTTGCGTCCTACGGTCAACACGGCTCTTATACCAATTTGTGACACCCGGTTCCGAATATGAACCAAGCGTAACGCATATGTGTGCCCAGGAAGTTCATCACACATATACGGTTGCATCACAAACGATATACAGAATTTAACCACGTCTTAACTATTAAATAAGTACTTTATTACAATAATCCAATAGTTTACGAATGATAAAACTCTAAATAATGCAGTGGAAAATAAAATAAGCAGTACGACTCCAATCCACAGGCAATTGACGGCGGTACGCAACCTAGTACTCTACGTGATCCTCAGAGTACTCCCAATTGTCTCCAGTAGCTGTTGGGGGGGGGGTCGCAAGGGTGAGTACATGTCGTACTCAGCAAGTGTGGAAAGTATGACATGTGGCTTATTCAAATGACGAATGTAATAATGGCTAAGTGCTGAAAAGTACAGTAAAACATTTGAAAAGCATTATACTATGTCTATGTGAAACAATCCCATCATAACCATTATATTAACATAATATAAATCATATCCAATTATTGCCAACATCACCATTATCCATGTCCAATTACCGTAACTCAAATTCATATCCATGACCATAATCCATAAACCATAACCATTACCAACCCATAACCATAAACCAACCATAACCATTACCAGACCATAACCATCCATAACCATCCCAAATCCCAACTTCAACTCTAATCATGTAGGTCATCCAGGCGCTCATAACCGGGAGCACAGCTATCATGATAGTTTTAAACACTCTGCAGAGGTTGTACCACATTACCCACATGTTTGTGATTTCATCACCTTTCGATGACTAAGAAACCTCCATTATGCCATCTCACACTTCCGTAGGTGTGTGGCCAAGAGATCACAAAATAGCCTTTCAAAAGGGACTACTAGTATGTACAGGCCCACTAAGGTTTCACCGGCAGGCTTGAATCTCCATTCTCCCACCCACAGGCCCCCTCGTGTGCCATGCGGATCCCAGGGCTGTCCTCCTCGACTCCCATTCCGCGCGCCATCCAATGGTCCATACAATACTAGCAGCGCTCCTAATTATTCAGCTACGCCGCACCCATACTTGGCCTTGTGGTGGCACTGTTGACCTGGCATATTCTCGCATGAACCGGTCCTTAGATCTAAGGCAAGCAAACCACCATGACATCCAACCCATCCACATACCAGGCTTGCTTAGATCACCCATCGTATTGACCAGTTCACATTGACCATAATATCATTGATGCATAGTCAAATGTGTAGTGTTGTTTGCCATCCCAATTAATTAAGCGGAGCTAAAAGGTAAAAGCCCTTCCCGACTCTCTACCATATATCCCAGGTGACAAGGGTGGTCAAACAAAACTAGTAAACTTCCTACCATAGGATTCCCATCAATTTGACACAAGCATGCAGTTTGCAAACAAAACATTTAATATAACAGGATCAATATGCTTCAAGGACACTTGCCTTGCTCCGACGGATGGGGTTGCTCAAGCGCTTCAAAGTCTTGGTTCTGGAAATCCTCGTATGCGGCCTCTTGAGCACGTTCCTCTACGCGTGATCATACATACAAGAAAATACATACATTTCAATATAATGCACACAAAATAATCAACATGCAATGACATATATGCATGCACAATTCAATAATTAATTAACTACGATTGTTTATTAATTAGATGCGACTAGTTCATACGTGTTCATAAGAGTTTACGGGGGTTTTAGGGTGGATTAATGCTGCTGAAAATAAAAATACGACGCAACTACGATCAATTTACGTCTATTAGATTCAATATGGTCGTTAAAATTCGCATCGGGAACATGGCCTACCGTAGATGCGATGGCTTCGATGATCGCGGGATGGGGACAATGCGTAGACGAAGTAGATGCGCAGGGTCCTCCGGCGGCACGACGACAGCGGCGCGATGGTGACGTCGATCTCCTGCAAATGGTGGGGCCCTCCTCTTTTTCTTCCTTTTCTTCCCCTGGGGTGCCTCTGTTCTCTGGTGCTTTTTCCCTCTGTACCGGCGGCGGGCTTCTATCGTGGAGGCAGCGGTGGTTTGCTGGATCGGGAAAACCCACGAGGACTCCCGTCCTTTATATAGGCGGCGCTAGGGCACGCCCTCGGCAAGAGGCCGGGTCGGTCACGAGCGGCGGCTCCGCGCGTTGGGCTCATCGGGCGGGACTCGGCATCGGGCGCGGGGGCGGGACTCGGGCGCTGCGGCCTTGGGCGCGGGGGCGGGCGGCCGAGCGGCGGGGCGCGCTGGCTCGCGCGCGCGGGAGTCCGGTGCTGGCGCGGCTGGCTGGGCCGTCGGCCTGGCCAGCGGCAGGCCCCTTTTTTTTCTTTTTTTATACTTTCTTTTATTATATGATTTATTATATATATTTTTTATATATATTATTATTCATATTATATATATATTATATATTATTTATTATTATTATAATATATACTATTAATATTAATATTTTATTTATTTTTTATATATTGTTATATATATTATTTATATATTATTTATATATATATTTATATATATTTTTATTATTATTATTTTTATACTCATTCCCTATTACAAGTTTTAGGCTATAACTATTATTTTCTTTTCCTTCTTTTGCTAGACATATTTGTATATGTATGTTTTATTATTTTTCTCTTATTCTACTAGTGTTTAATGCATGATCATGTATGCAATGCATGATGCGAAAATTTAGGGTGTTACAGCTTCCGCCCACCTTGTGGGCAAACAGGACAACTCCAAACCGGTCAACCGGAGAGACACCCTTCTTCCTGGTGTACGGAGCTGAAGCAGTCCTTCCTCCAGAAATCATCTTGGGGTCTCTCCGGGTACGGACCTTCGACGCAGCCACGCAGGACCAGCTCCGGCGTGAAGACCTTGACCTCGTTGAAGAGGGAAGGTGCCGAGCAGCTGCTCGAAATGCACGATACTGCCAAGCGCTCCGGCGTTATCACCAAAGGCATGTGCATAGCCGACAGCTCGCGGAAGGCGATCTGGTGCTACGGAGAATACAAACTCGAGAGGGGTTAAACAAACTTTCCCCCAGCTAGGAAGGACCCTTTCGAGTGATCAAAGTATCCCATCCCGGATGCGTTCGCTTGGCAACCGAGGATGGGACACTGCTCCCTAATCCTTGGAACATTGAGAACCTCTGTAAGTTTTACGCTTAATATCACGGAGGTGAGTCTGTAATTACATATGATGTATGTTATAGCGTCATTGTACAGAGACAGGTAGCTCCTCCGGGAGGACAGCCGGACCTTTTCAGGAAGGTCCGCAAAGTTCAAGCAACACTTGACACAGTCTCAAAAGTAAAAGTGTAGCTAGCTACCATGGGTCGAACAAGAAATGTAACACTCTTAGCTTGGTTCCATACCCTAAGTAGTGTACTTGTCTCCCCTGTATCCCGGACCTATAATGAAAGACATCGATATGTGAAAACAGACTCCATGTGCATTTATTTTGTACATGCTCATTTTATTTATTTTTCTCTTTCTTGTCTATAACAAAGTTGTGCAATTCTTAAGAAACTTTAGCTCGAACAATTCATATATAATTCAAATTGCATTGTTAATTCATTCGGGTCTTAACATTGTTGAATGGCCTACTCGCCTGAATGCCAAGCCAATCTAAGTCCAGAGTGTGCTATCGGGTTAGCCTGGTCCTGCACCATAAGTACGCCACTCTACCTACACCCCGGCAGGCCTAAGTAAGGTGAGTCTAGGAAACGATTGGACCTAGATAAAATAAACAAATGCGCTTGATTGTATATAGAATTGTTGTCGACCTAAAATTTCATATGGGAATAGTAAGTCGCAAATAAGTTATGGATAAGAAATGAATTTTACTGTTTTTCTTAACTTCAGTGTGCAGGAAAAATAAAAATCTCATGATGATGGTGGATGATGCCGGAGCTATCAAAGCTTCGACATCCCCCAAGGAGACCCACCGTCGATGTTTTAAACATTGATAGTGGGCGTCGCCAGAGCTATCAAGTTCTGACAAATCCAGGGGGCTAGCTGTCAATGTGAAGAAATAAAAGGAATTGAAGAAAAGATGGTAGAAGCACACCCCAATGGGGCCTGCTGTCGACGCTCTACATGTTGACAGTGGTCGCTGCTGGAGCTATTAAGCTCCGACAACCCCAGAGGGCCAGTCGTCAATGCTATACATGTTGACAGTGGTCGCTGCCGGAGCTACTAAGATCCGACAACCCCAGGGGCCCCTGCTGTCGACGGAACAAAACTTCGGTCCTATACTCTACAAGTTCGAAGCACTCAAGTCTTCAACAAAATTCTACATCCTTTTGGTACATGTTCGCAATCAAATTGTGTACATCTACCAGGGGGCCAAGTAAGACAAAGGTTGAAGACAAAAAATGAAATTCATAAATTTCTTGGATTTCATTCATCTGAAGACAAGAGACTACAAAATTGGAGAAAAGAAGATAAGATACAAGTGGGAGCTAAAAGGAGAAAGTCCTAAGTTCTACGGAAGAACGAAGCGACCTTCTCGTCAACCTCCAACACGCTGGTCTTGGCAGCATCTCTCTCTCCGTTGATGGGACCTTCAAGCACCGGGTTTAGTGGGAAGTGAGGATCCCGGCTTGTGTAGCACATCAGCATGTATTCTGCGACGTTCTTCGCCAGGGATTTTCCTTCAGTTTCCAACTAATCCACGATGACATCGCCCATCGCGTCGAGTTTATTGCCAGCCGAGCTCAGTGCCTCCAACACATGGTCCAGCTCCGGCTCCGGATTGTCCGGACGCACGGGACTAAAGCCCAGCGGTGTGAACGCATCATTGGCTTTGCCCAAGATGTCCCATACTTGTTGGGACTCCGCAGCCCTCAAGCCCTGAATCTTCTCCAAAGACCTCCGGACTGCCGCAGGCTCTGAACCCTCCTGGACAAGGCGCTCGACCTCCTTGGCGTGTTGTTGAATACTCTCATCAACTTTCTTTTCAAGATCGGCAAGCTCCTTCTCCCAAACGTGAATTCGGTTCCGGTGGTCAACCAAGTCTTTCTCCCGACCTCGCACCTTCTTCTCCCTGGCAGTGACTTCGACCTCCCTTTTGGTAAGGTCCTATCCCCGCTGCCAGGCCTTCTCCTCTTTGCTCTTGCATCGCTCCTCCAACTTTTTGGTGCGCTCTGCAAGGCTCTTGTCACTCAGAGCCAGCCTTTGGGCGAGCTCCTCCTCCCTCTTCACGAGGTCATCCTTCAGCTCCAGGAGTTTTTGCTCTTCCTCTTGGAGCTTTTTCTCTCGCTTGTCAAGACCCTCCCAGCGCTTGACGAGGCCTTCGTGGATGGTATTGAGGTTTTCCTGGCGATCATTCGCCACTTGATAAGTAACCTGGGCTTGTTCGTATATAGCCCGGGACTGATTGTCGAGGGATCGCACCATGCTTTCCCTCTCATCCAGCAGCTAGCCCCAGTACTCCATCCGAGCCTTCTCCCTCTTGACCCACTCCTTGTCGTCGGCCAGCCTTGTTTGTGCCAGCTTGGTCTCAAATTGGAGTCGGTTGCACCACCTCCTAATAGTTTGGCGCTCCTCCTCAAGGGCCTTGCTGTCGTGATAAAATTCAAGCTGGACCTGATGAAGGCTAGAGCAGGCATTGTCAACGGATAGCGACAGGGGGATTGGCTTCGGACCTGCCGGGGTCCTATTCGCTGACTCCAGTGGGTTCTCCAAAATAAAAATTGGGTCCCACTCTACAAGAGTGGTCCCCTGAGCTTCTGCGTCACTAGGGCCGCCCTCCAGCAGTGCCTCGGTCATCGCTGAGGTAGGTCCTACAACGGGAGTTTCTACCTCCGGAGTCAGCTCCGAAGGTCCCGCCACCAGGTTATCTTCAACTGGTCCCTCAGGCGAAGGACTGGCTGCTTCGTCTTGGCACCCTGGCTCAGTAACGATTACCTCTGAAACTACCACCTCTGGGGCACACATCGAAGAACCAGCCGGAACTGAGGCCATCTCCGGCTCCGACGCTGGTGCTTCCTCCACTGTCGGTTCAGGCACCAGCGCTTCGACCTCCACCAGTTCGGGTGCCCGCACCCCCACGTCAACCGGCTCAGGCACCGGAACTTCAGGAACCTCTGGATCCGCCGGTGGAGCTTCATTAACATCCGGCTCAAAGACTGGAACTTCAGCTACCTCCGGCTCTGAGGCTGGAGCATCCATCAGCGCAACATCCAAAACCAGAGCTTCAGCCTCCAGAGCTGGTGCCGCTAGTACGTCTTCATTCCTGTGGTATGGTGATACCATGGAAGCTTTGGAAGATGTGTCGAGGTCTAAAACCACGACAGCTGGCGCCAGAGTTGCTGTGACCTCAGTCACCACCCGGGGCGGCGCTGGAATTGGAGCCGGAGCCTCCGTTTGCACAGCATCAGCTGTTGTCACAGGAACCGGAGCTTCAACCCCTTTTTTGGATGCCCTGTGGATGAAGGATAAAGAAACTCAAAATATGATTCCAACAAAAATAACAAACTGAGGTAAAAAAGCAAAATGTACTTTGGAAGGCTTCTGCTCCAGCTAGCGCGGAACCTCTTCGCCGGACGCTCAGAGCCAGACCCAGTTGCAACTGGTGTAGTAACTCCGGAAGGCTCTTCGGAGCTTGATGCCGCCGTCAGCGACGTCTCGGTTGGGCCCCCCCTCGACTGAGAAGGACCCTCGGACCTAGAGCCCTTAGCTGGCCCTTGTGCCGGAGTCACCCGGTCGGAGCTAGCGTTCCGGGGAGACGCCGATGCTGGAGTTTGTGTCACCGTCGAAGACTTGCTGCGCCGAGGAGAAGGGACTGAGGCAGACGGAGCTGGCCTCGCGGAGCTTCTGTCAGCATGTCTCAGCTTTCTCTTCCGGTCGGAAGGTTCAGCGAGGTCTTTGCCCTTGCCGGTGTCTTCAACCCGTAGGCTCGGAGCAGGAGGGGCCGCCCTTTCAGAAGCTCCAGAGATTGCTACTCCGGAGGTTGGTCACCTTTCCACCAGGCCCAAGTCATCCAACAGCGACATCCTCCTCCGGAGCTCTTTTCTCACCTCTGGTATCATATTTAGAGGCAGGAAGGCCGCCGGTGGAGACACGTCGCAAGGGCTGATGTTCCCAAGCTGAAATTTCTTGAGATGGATCTTCAGAGCTTCCTCGCGTAAGTTGGTGTTCAAACAAACTCTGATGCGATTGTGATCCATGTCACTGTTGAAGGCCCATGCAGGCCGCTCCCTGGCCCTCAGCGGGGCCCACCTGTTCGCTAAGAAGTTGCCGAAGACCATCTAGGGGGTCTCCCCACCTTCGACGCACTCTTGGATTCTGTTCAGAATGGGCCTGTACACCCTCGATAGCTCAAGAACTTCACTCCAAGTGTTGATGTCGACGCGGGGGAGGCCTTCAGGCAGTTCCAGCCTCTCGTGTCCCTCCACGGTGATGACCACCTAGTCTTTCTTCCAGTCGTCCCACTTGCCAGAAGGAAAAGGCCTCAAGTACTTGAGGGGGCATTTTTTCCGCTTCACGAAGTAGTAGAAGTCGATGAACTCCTTGCTCTTTCCGGTGGAGTGGACCGTGAAGAAATTCCAAAACAACTCCACGCAAGGAGGCACACCCACCCACATCTCCCAAAAGTGGACGAAAGTCGCCACTAGCAAGATCGAATGGGGGCCAAGATGGTGGAGCTGCAGACCATAGAAATCTAGCAGCATCAAGAAGAAAGTAGAGAAAGGCGGGATCAAACCCGCCATGGCATACCCAAGGAAGTACACCATATCTCCAGCATGCTCCTTCTTGAAGGGGAGCTTGCCGCAACGAATGTCGCGGTGGAAGGAATCACTGGACCACCCCATGTAGGTCCGGACCCTCGACAACTCCTCCTTGCTCCTGATGCGGCTCTTGGGAAGTCCCAACTCCATCGTAGCACGGCGGGGCGAGAGATAAAAAGCAAGTGAAGGTTTGGAGGATTCGAGCGCAAGTTCAAATGAAAGCGTAAGGAACCCTCAAACCATGCACGCTTTCCCTCTTAAGTAAGCCCTCGAAACGCCTGGATGGAAACCGCAAAAAGGCCAAGGATACATTTCAAAAATTACACCCTGCCAATGACAAAGGGGCCCGGGGCCACCCCAATGAACAGTTGTCATGATGAGTGGCGGGAAACCCAAGGGCGGCGGCCTGACACGGCGCGCGGAACCGATACGGTTTTCGTATTGGGAACCGGCGACCTTCAATTGCGTGAAATCCGCACGCACAAATCTCACCTGCCATGTCCAGAAGATGCCATGCGGCGATGGTTTAACTGCAAACTATCACCTCAATGGTACATCCTAAAACCCTTGAATACACGGCGCAGAAATCGAAAGATGGACCCACCTCTGGCAGAATGACTTAATCCAAAGGGTCTCTCCCAGAGGTGGGCCCGGGGGCCACTGTCGGTACCCTGCGTACTAGATACCCCTTGGAATAGCAAAGAGTGCAAAGGAATTCCACCTATCTGAGTTGAAGACCTCCAAAGGCCCCACGTGTTACTCGTTACCGGACCTACCTCCCTCATATGGTTAGTCCAAGTGCCGCCACATGTATCATAAAACCGGAGCTACAATCCATACATGGGAATGCTCCGAATTGGATACCTGTGTGGCACCCCCGGACCTAACCCCCACCAGAGGGAAGCTCCGGTACCAACACGTGTACAACGGCACCGGATCTACTTGTCCAAGACGGTAAGCTCCAAAGCTGCCACGCGTCCAACCGCCGGACCTTCAACCTCAACAGGCAGATTGGTGGACCTCCAACAACTCGGACCTTCAAGGGACATTTAAGGCTTCAAGACCTGATTATGTGTCATTAATGCTATCTTAATGACACAAGATCGGAAGACCCTTAATACTAGTAACGCCACCATTAAGGCACGTTACCACACTATTAAGGGAAATTAAGTACATTAAACTGTGTATTAGGCATCAGAAACCTCCAGGGCCACATGTCGAGCCAGGCTAGCGATGTAACGGCCAACCCTTGTACTATAAAAGGACTGGTCGAGTGATACACGAAAAAAAACTCTTGGACCTGCTCGGAGACTCTGGTCGTCTCTCTCGCTCGGGCTCTCAGACTCTCTAGCTGATCCGATCTTTTAGTCACTATCACGCTCATACACTCAATACAACAACAACAACACACTTGTGGAGTAGGTTATTATGCTCAGGCGGCCCGAACCATGTAAATCCTCGTGCCAAGTCACTATCTTGTTCTGAATCTCCGCGCGCCCTAACCGAACTAAGAAACTCCGCGTGCTACTAACAGTAGTACCGGGGGAATTGCCAGAACCAGCATCCAACAATGTGGAAGCATAATATGAAGATGCACCTCATTTCCTTAAACCCTAACTTGTGGCAAATTGTGATGACAGGTGTTCATCTTTCGAAGAATGAGGAAGACATCACTCCGGAGCAAGTCGTTTTCTACATCGTAATGCTCAAGCCGTCGGGGTGATTACCTCCTCATTGACTCGTGAGGAGTTCAACCGCAATGAAGGGTTGGAAGTTGCCAAGGAGATATGGGATACCCTCAAGACGACGCATGAAGGCAACCGCGTCATTAGGGAGGCAAAGATCGATATGATCGAAGGAGAGCTTGGGAGGTTAACCATCATGGAGGGTGAGTCTCCCCAAGATATTTATGACCGCCTCAAGACTCTTATCAACAAGAGTCGGTCATATGGAAGCACCCGGTGGACCGACCACGAGGTGGTAAAGAGGATGATTCGAGCATTCATGCCTCGAAATGTCACTCTTTGCTCACTAATTTGTGAAAGTCTGGGCTTCCACAAGATGACTCCCAAAGAAGTGCTAGGGAGAATCATCAACCATGAGATGATGGAGCAAGAAGTGATGTTCTACAATAGTCTACAAAAGCTTTTCTCCTCCAAGAAAAGGGATGTTGCATTCAAGACAACGTCCTCAAGATCACAAGAAAAGGAAGAGAGTGATGAAGAGAGCCCCGATACCGATGAGGAAGAAGCTCTCTTCATCAACAACTTTAAGAGGATGTTTAGAAGGAGGAGGAGGAGCTACCAAAATGAAAGGAGAAGCAAAGACAACCCCAAGACAAGATCAAAAAGGCCTTGCTACAATTGCGGAGAATATGGACACTTCATTGTGGATTGTCCACATGAAGAAAACAAGAAGAAGAAGGAGGGAAAGTTCAAAGACAAGAAGTACTTCAAGAAGAAGAAGCAATCCGGACATGCCCACCTTGGAAAGGAGTGGGATTCAAATGAGGAATCCTCCTCCGATGAAGATGAGAAGGTGTCAACTATTGCTATGAAGAAGACAACAACGGAGAACAAGCTCTTCCCCAACTTGGAGACTTCAAGGCCAACATGTCTCATGGCAAAGGAGGGAAGAAAGAAGGTTAAATCTAAATCCTCTTCTTCAATTTCTTCTCATGATGACTTTGATAGTAGTAGTGAAAATGAACATTTGCTTAAAGACATGAGCAAAAGCACCTTGAAGAGATTGAGATTGTTAACGGAAGAGATATTTGAGAAGGAAGAACTCATCAACCGTCAAGAGGACATGCTCATCCAACAAAAGGAGATATGTCAAGAGGTTGAGGAGCTCTTGGAGCTTGAAAGAGAAAGAAGCAAGGAACTTGAGCGTGAACTCGCTTTGAGCAAGGAAACTTGCTCAAACCTTGAGAACACTACAATTGTGCTCAAGGATGAACTTGTTAGTTTGACACAAGCTAACAAGATCCTTGAGACGCAAGTGAAGTCTCTCAAGGTCAATGCACCTTCTTCCTCTACAAGCTCACCTTCCACAAATATTAAATCTGAAGCATCTTAACCTTGTAAATGCTCAAACTTAATCATAAAGCTTAAAGATGAGCTAAAGTTGGCACAAACCAATCAAGCACCCAAGGGTGGCATCTTTGACAAGGAGAAGGTGGCATATGCACGTAGTGCATATACCAACACAAGACATCCCGTTGTCAAGGATGGTCTTGGTTATTCTAGGGGGATGAGGCAAAACACCAAAACTCCCAAGAATGGCAAAGACTTGATTGTTTTTTTCAAAGGAGACTCATACAACAATAAAGGAAAGAACATTGCTACTACACCTAAAATGCCTAAGAAAGAACCTCATCGATTGTTCCATGATTTTGATACTTCATATGTTTTATTGAGGAACAAGTTTGAAAAGGCATATGCTAGGTATGTTGGGCCACACCGCAAAAGTCCCAAACCTTTTGTGTGGGTGCCCAAGTGCCTCCTGACTAACATCAAAGGACCCAACACCGCTTGGGTACGTAAATCCAAGGCTTAAATCTTTCTTGTAGGCATACTCCTTTGGTGGAACCAAGTGGATTCCTGATAGTGGGTGCACAAATCATATGACCGGAGAGAGGTAGATGTTTGTGGAGTATGAGCTAAATGAAGATCCAAGTGAAGGAATCTAATTAGGGGACAACAACCAACGAAAAATCCTTGGCACCGGTAAAATTGCTATATCCCCTAATCATACCCTTTCAAATGTTTTACATGTTGATTCACTTGATTATAACCTCTTGTCCATATCATAACTATGTGAAAAAGGTTATAATTATTTATTCACTAATGGGGGTGTGACCGTCACAAGGAGAAGCAATGGCTCAATTGCCTTTAAGGGTGTACTCAAGGGACAACTCCATCTTGTGGATTTCTCTGTGGATAAAGCCCAACTTGATACATGCTTAATTGCAAAAACTAACTTGGGATGGCTTTGGCATAGAAGGCTAACCCATGTTGGGATGAGGAATTTGCAAAAACTCCTTAAGGGCGAGCACATCCGTGGTTTAAAGAATGTTGTGTTTGAAAAGGATAGGCCATGTAGCGCATGCCAAGCCAGAAAGCAAGTTGGAGCACCACATCCATCCAAGAACATTATGACAACATCAAGACCATTGGAGCTTCTACACATGGATCTCTTCGATCCAATCGCCTACATTAGTATTGGTGGTAACAAATATGGTCTTGTTATTGTTGATGACTTTTCACGTTTCACTTGGGTATTCTTTTTGCATGACAAGAGCGAGACTCAAGGTGTTCTCAAAAGATACTTGAAGAGAGCTCAAAATGAGTTCTCCTTGAGTATCAAGACCATAAGGAGTGATAATGACACCGAATTCAAGAATACTCAAGTTGAAAAAATTTTGGATGAAGAAGGCATCAAGCATGAGTTCTCGGCCCCCTACTCCCCTCAACAAAATGGGGTGGACGAAAGGAAGAATAGGACTCTAATTGAGATGTCAAGAACCATGCTTGATGAGTACAAGATGTCGGACCGGTTTTGGGCGGAAGCGGTTAACACCGCTTGCCATGCCATAAACCGGTTGTACCTTCACCGCATACTTAAGAAGACGTCGTACGAGCTCCTAACCGGTAACAAGCCCAACATCTCTTACTTTCGTGTTTTTTCGGAGCAAATGCTACATTATTAACAAGAAGCCTAGGACTTTGAAGTTTGCTTCTATGCCCGTGATGGTTTCTTGCTTGGCTATGACTCAAACACTTACGCCTACCATGTCTTTAACAAATCCTCCCGAATTTTTGAAGTAGCACGTGACATAGTGTTTGATGAGACTAATGGCTCCCAAGTGGAGCAAGTTGATCGTCATGTGCTAGATCAAGAAGAAGCTCCACAAGTGGTGATAGGAAGGATGGCACTTGGAGACATACGACCACAAGAACAACCTCAAGATACAAGTGACCATCCTACACATCAAGTAAGCTCTTCCTCAAATGATCAAGACCAAGTTCCCCAAGATGCGCTCCAAGAAGATGAAAATGGAGGCATCAATCGAGGGGGAGACAATGTGGATGAGGAAGACCAAGATGATGAATCAAGACCTCAAGCGCCACACCCAAGAGTTCATCAAAGCGTCCAACGGGACTATCCGGTTGACAATATACTTGGAGACATCTCCAAGGGGGTAACTACTCGATCTCGTGTTGCAAACTTTTATGAACATTACTCTTTTGTTTCTTCCTTGGAGCCCCACAAGGTTGAAGAAGAACTACGAGATCCAGATTAGGTGATGGCCATGCAAAAAGAGCTCAACAACTTCGAGAGAAATCAAGTATGGGAGCTTGTGAATAGGCCTAATGTGAATGTTGTAGGCACCAAATGGGTGTTCTGCAACAAACAAGATGAACACGGGGTGGTTACAAGGAACGATGCATGACTTGTGGCCAAAGGGTATTCACAAGTCGAAGGTTTGGATTTCGAAGAAACATTTGCTCCCGTAGCTAGGCTTGAATCAATTCGTATATTACTTGCCTTTGCTACTCACCATGATTTTAAGCTATATCAAATGGATGTCAAGAGCGCATTCCTCAATGGTCCAATCAAGGAAGAGGTGTATGTGGAGCAACCCCTCAGATTTGAAGATGAAGAATTCCCAAACCATGTGTACAAATTGCGTAAGGCTCTCTATTTACTCAAACAAGCTCCTAGAGCTTGGTATGAGTGCCTTAGAGACTTCCTAACTCAAAATGGTTTCAAAATTGGGAAGGCAGACTATACTTTATTCACTAGGCACTTCAATGATGATTTGTTTGTTTGCCAAATATATGTCGATGACATTATATTTGGTTCTACTAACAAAGCTTTTTGTGATGAGTTTTCCAAGATAATGAAGGAAAGATTTAAGATGTCCATGATGGGGGAGTTGAAGTTCTTTCTAGGTTTTCAAGTGAAGCAACTCAAGGAAGGCACGTTCATTAGTCAAACCAAGTACACACAAGATATACTCAAGAAGTTTGACATGGACAATGCCAAACCCATCAAGACTCCTATGGCAACCAATGGGCATCTCGATCTCAATGAAGATGGTCCAAGTGTGGACCAAAAGGTATATCGTTCCATGATAGGCTCATTGCTATACTTATGTGCATCTAGGCCCGATATCATGCTTAGTGTGTGTATGTGTGCTAGATTTCAAGCCGCTCCTAAGGTGTGTCATTTGACCGCCATTAAGAGAATTCTTAGATATTTGGTTCACACACCAAGCCTAGAAATTTGGTACCCCAAAGTCTCCAAGTTTAACCTCATTGGATATTCTGATGCGGACTATGCGGGGGGCAAAGTTGGTAGGAAGAGTACATCGGGAACTTGCCAATTCTTTGGTAGATCTCTAGTGTCTTGGTCCTCAAAGAAACAAAACTCCATTGCACTTTCCACAGCCGAAGCGGAGTATGTCGCCGTCGGAAGTTGTTGTGCACAACTTCTTTGGATGCGACAAAATCTTAGGGACTATGGCATAAAATTGCGCCATATCCCTCTCCTATGTGACAGTGAGAGTGCCATCAAAATAGCCCACAATCCAGTTGAACACTCAAGGACCAAGCACATCGATATTCACCACCATTTCTTGAGAGATCACACCATCAAAGGAGACATTGCAATTTCCCATGTGAGAACCGATAAACAATTGGCCGATATCTTTACCAAGCCACTAGATGAGAAAAGATTTTGTGAACTTAGGAGTGAGCTAAATATCTTAGATTCTCAAAATGTGGCTTAAGTCTTGCACATCTGATTGTAATATTCAAAATTAACACATGCTTTCGAAAAACTCATCCTCCTCAATTTTTCTACAAATTATTTTGAAATTATTGAATCCTCGTGAATCATGGTCATAGTTTGTTTGTTGATTGCTTACTGACCATATTTGCAAAGATCTTTTGTAGTATATAGTCCAAAAGGATCAAATCTCCTCTTAAAATTCAATATATAGGAGTTCTAGGTCTTAGGACCGGACTAGTTCGCTCCAGTGGACTGGACTAGTCTGGTGGTTCAGTTGTTCGGACCTAGTCCGGAGGCCGGACAAGTCCGGGTCCCTGACCGGACTAGTCCGACCCTTGGGGACTTAACCTCCCCAGGGAGCCCTCAACCTCTCCACTTCCATTCAAACACTCTCTCCCTCCAAAAATGCTCGAGAATCGTCTCCCAAACGGCGATTTTCGATTCCCTCCAACAAATCTTGATTCCAATCGGTGGCTTGAAGTCCTAAGGTTCTTAGGAACCTTCCGTAAAGCATCGGAGGCCGATTCCTCTCCTACATTTCGTTAAATCGAAGATTTGAAGAGGTATTGTTGACATAACCCCAAAATCCTTGAAATTCAATTCTTTTGGGTCCATTGATAGAAACTGCTTCACAAATGTTGTTGTGCACATCAATGTGATCATGTAGCTCCCTTTTTGTGGTAGGATCCGTAGTTTTTGCAAAACTTCTCTAGATTAGGGTTCTTGCTATGTGAACCGGACTAGTCCGGCCACAAGGCGAACAAGTCCAACCTTGTGCGGACTAGTCCGGCCCCTGGACGGACAAGTCCGGGTCACACAGTGAAAAACCTAACCTAGGTTGATTTTGTGAATTCTACCATTTTATCTTGACTCCCTGGACTCATAAACATTCCCTTGCTTCTCTTGTCAGCAACCATGTCGGATAACGAGTATGTTCCTCCTTCCGACTCCGAGACCGAAGCGAAGAAGCAAGCTCTTTTTCGCCGAAAGCAGCGAGAGGATCAAGAGATGGCTGCTGCATACTTTGCCTCTCAGAGGGCAAAGAAGACGCAGCGAGAGGAGAACGATTCTGCAGCTGCTGAGGCAGCCCCAAAAAGAAAGCGACTTGTGACTTTGGGTGAGCAAGCCAAAACCTAGGGGGCGAGAACCTCCAAAGATAAAGGCAAAGCCCCAGTTGATGCTGCACCCAAGAAGAGGGTGATTGTGGCCAAGAAGACTGCAAGCAAAGTCAAGAAGGGTGCTCCTCAACCCATTGGCCCGTTGAGGATGTCTTCTCCTGCACGGAACCCAAACCGTGTAGATGCTTTCGACGCTAACATCTTCAAGGGAAAGGGGGCTGAGAAGGCACGCAAGCTGAGGAAGATTAATGTATATCAGTGTGACAGGAGCACATTGGATCCCCGGTTCTGGTGTGACTTCCACTGTGACTACTACCGGGCGGTCTACATGACCAAGCAGACCCCTGTCACGGATGTTCAGTGGATAGACTGGGATTACATGGCCCAGAAGGATCATATAGCCTTCAATGCTGTGATTGAGGCTGTCGAGCGGCATGGCTTGAAGAAGTTCATGGCTTTCCAGTATGATTGGAATGTGGAAGTCATAACTCAGTTCTACTCCACTTTATGCTTCCACGCCGATGGGGACAGGAAGATTACCTGGATGACCCATGGAGGGCAGTACTCCACCACCTATTGGGAGTTTGCTCAGTTGCTTGACTTGGAGGACCAACTGGATAATGAGATCATCATTTCAAATCTGAAGCCAGTTGATCGGTGCACCTTGGAGTATATGTACCCAAGTCATGCACAGTATGAGGTCGGGCACATCAGAAACATCAAGCCCTTCTATAGTGTGCTCAACCAAGTCCTCAGAAAGACCATTGCCCCCAAGGATGGATATGCGGGGATTATACAAGGAAATTTAAGGCACTTGATGGTCCTCATTGATGGAGATGTATGCTTCAATGTGATGGACTATATCTTTGATGACATCTTCAACATCTCTCACACCCCAACCGATCATGTGGATACGCTCCGTACATTATGTACATGATCGAGAAGATCTCTGGACTCACGTTCAAGAAAGATATCATTCACCGGAGGCTTCGACCTCAACTCCCTCCTCCAGAGCCGACTGCTCCTAGGAGGAAGAATGTGTATCCTCCTGCTTCTTCCTCTCGCTTCATGCCATCTCCTCCACCACCTCCGCCTTTGTCGCAATGCGGAAGTGGATTCTTCAAATGCTTCAAGGCTCTTTTCTCCTCTTGCCGGAAGACGGAAATTCGGCAACGTCGCATGGAGCATCGCAACGAGAAATATCTCAAAGCGATGTGTGACAAGCTGGACATTCCAATGTCCACCACTGAGGAGAGAGATGGTGAGCTCACTTCTTTTCCAGAGTTCACTGCCGAGGAGCTCGCTCAGTTTGGAGAAGCTGGGACTTCCACCGCAGCCCCGACTGATGATGATGAGACACATCTTGACCCGGAGGCCACAAAGAGCGACAGCGAGCGCCAAGGCGGCGATGACGATGATGACTCCGACGATGAGTAGACCTAAAGGCCTTCCTCTTTTCTTTTCCTTTTTGGTGTCTTGATGCCAATGGGGGAGAGATAGCTTGGATGGGGCACTTAGATCTAGGGGAGAGAAATAGGGGGAGAGATGAAGGGGGAGAGATAAGATAGATTAATTTGAGAGAGTAGTGATCTATGAAGGATATACGTTTTAAAATCTCATTTCAAGTTGTATTGTAAGACTTAATCTATGTATTCATGTATCTTACCTAAATTTGTGATGTGTTGCCTCATTACATGTCTATCTTGTATAATTCTTGTCTTATCACACTTTATGAACACATCACTTAGGCACCCCACCATAACTTGTATATGTATGAGAACTCTCTCAACCTCTCTTACTCATGATGCATACATTGAGGGGGAGTCACTCATACAAATACATGCTATGAAAACAAATTATTATCCTTATTGTTGAAGTCTTAATGTGTTGTCATCAATTCACCAAAAAGGGGGGATATTGAAAGTGCATCCTGGCATCCTCGTGGGTTTTGGATGATTGATGACGACAATTAAGAGGCTAATGAGCTAAGTTGATCTTAAGCACAGGTACAAGGATTGAAATGAGATGAAAACCCTCAAAAAGGAAAAGGCTAAACGGGCGTCAAAGACTCAAGCGTAGAAATTAGGGTTTCTATGGTATTGAGGTCATATGAGCCGTGTCATGTGAGAGGGTGGATGTATCATGTGCATTGAGATCATACCAAGGGGTTCAAAGTGGTGGTTTAGAGAAAAACCTAAGTGAGAAGCCTAAAATGAGAAAAACCCTAGGAGGCCGGACTAGTCCGGGCCTCAGGGCCGGACTAGTCCGGCCATGGCAGACAAGTCCATTTTGAGACGGACCAAACGTCTCTGGAGTGAATCTGAGTGAATTTGGAGCTAAGTCTGAAAAGTTTGGACTTGTCCGTTTTTGGACGGACTAAAGCTCTCTGGAGTTGTCTGTTTGAGACTTAGTGTGATAGACCGAGAGAAACCCTAGAGGGCTGGACTGTGGCCGGACTAGTTCGGGCCAACCCAGAAGAGTCTGTTTTGGGACGGACCAAACGGTTCTATCCTACTTCGGACTAGTCCGTTTTGGACCGGACTAGTCCGTTGTCTAGTGATCGTTTGAATTTGGAAATTTGGCGGGTAGCCTGACGATCGTTGCTCAGTGTGGCAGTTGTCGGGAATTGACCAGAGGTCAGTGGTCCCATATGGCCGGACTAGTCCGGGGTCAGAGGCCAGACTAGTCCGCCCCTCTGCTGAGGTCAGTAGTAGGGGCTCGGGACCCCTATAAAAAGGGGACCCCGGGCTCATTTGAACAAGTCTTGAACCCCAGCGCCGCCACAAGCATCCTAGAGCCTTCCAAAGCCTTCTACTCATCCCACTAACCCTCTAAGAGTAAATCTTGAAGATATTAGGGTTTGGGGAGGAGAGTAAAGGAGGATCATCGCGCTTTGGTTCTCGGTTTGATCTCTTGCACATTGTGTTGTGTTTTGTGGCTTGTGTGAGTTGAGATTCGTGTGCTCCTCGTTGTATTGATTTGTGGGAGCCTCAAGTTGTGAGCATCCTCATCAAACTTGGTGATTACCGATTGATATAGTGGAAACCAAGCCGGCCATCGTGGTGGCTTGGTGAGAGAAGGGTCAAGTGAGACCTAGTCCTTGTGTGGAGTTCTCAACGTGGAGGTAGGCTTCTTCGTGGAGCTGAACCATGGGATTAATCTTGTTTCACTTGTCTTTTGCTTTTTGTGATCACTAGTATTCCTATTAGGGTTCATCTCGATCTTATTGCTCTACACTTTGATCATTATTGTAAACTTGCAATCTAAGTGTTCAAACTTCACAATCTGAGCTTTACGAGTTTACTACACATTGTTTATCTCTTCAATGAACTTTAATTCCGCAAATAACTCGTAAAAATCAAGTTTTAGGATTTTCACCCTGTGCTGAGCGGACTAGTCCGGCCCTTTACAGACTAGTCCGGCCACAAGAATTTAATCTTGTTTGATTAAGTGATTTCAGGTATTATTGCCTATTCATCCCCCTCTAGGAGACTTTCATAGTGAAATAGGGGTTATGCATCCTCATGGCTTACATTGAGGGGGAGTTTTTGAAACTTGAGAAGTCTATGTGTGAATCTGAAATTAAAATAATATGAGCATAGTATTTCATACATATATGACTTTGTGATTCTTTTACATGCTGAAAGTGCTTACTACATTACTAGTGTTATACATTTTGTAGTTTTTTTGCCATGTCTAGTAATTGAAATAATTACTTACACTAAATCTGGTCATGATCGAACTTTCCTGCTGTTTTGAACTTGTAGCAGAATCACAAGTGCTTTTAATCATAAAGAATTAATCAAGTAATTAACTTACATGTTGAGCTTTTATGGTCAAATATAAATAGAGAAAAGATCAAGAGAATATGCATGCATCACACTTCTTCTTTTGAGATGGCTTATCATTGCACTTAGATATGAACTTAGAAGAAGTTGTGTATGACTAAAACCACATCCGTATGCTTCTGATTGTCAAATGACATAGGCTTGGCATGGTTGGTTAGAATAAGGCAGATGTGCATATAAGCTTTTGCAAATGTCATATGTTAAAAATTTGTGCTTTAAAAAAATTGCAGCAACAAGTGTCATGCTTTCAGGTATTGAAATAGTTAAGTTTGTGAGATCATGACTGTGACGCCCGGTTCCAAAAAAAAAAACCAAGCTAATGCATATGTGTGCCCAGGATGTTCATCACACATACACGAGTGCATTCACAAAAGGGTATATAGAAAATTACCACAAGACAAGATTAATTAACCAAGTTTTATTACACAAACCATATTATCCTCGATTACAACCTCTAATGAATATTGATGACAAGTTCAACTAATGCAGCGGAAATAAAATAATTAAGCAAACTAAACAGCTAGGCAGCATAAGCAATAGGGTATAGCGCAGCTCCAATCAACACCACAGGCAAAGCTGACGGTAGACACGGCCCAGAACTCCGCATTATCACCATTAAACTCCCAATCCTGACCTGCAACTGTTGGGGGCGGGGGGTTGCAAGAGTGAGTACATGTCGTACTCAGCAAGTGTGGAAAGTATGACATGTGGCTAATTCAAATGATGACAATAATAATGGCAAAGTGCTGAAAAATACATTAAAACATTTGAAAAGCAATATATTATATGTATATGAAGTAAACCCATCATAATCATAAGTAATATCACGATACCAATCCATAGTTCACCATCCTCATCAATAATTCCAGATTTCACCATTTACCAATAACCATATTCAATACCAGAAATTAGTCCATAACCATAATACCAACCATAACCATCCCAAATACCATCCCAATGCCGAGTACCCTCTAATCATGAAAGTTGTCCAGGTGCTCATAACCGGGAGAATGGCTATCATGATAGTTTTAGACACACTCTGCAGAGTTTGTACCGCTTTACCCACGTGTTTGTGATTTCATCACCCGTCGGCGACTAAAGAAACCTCTCTTATGCCAATTACACTTCCTTTGGTGTATGGCCAAGAGATCACAAAATAGCCTTTACAAAGGGATTACTAGCCTATTTAGACCCCACTGAGGTTTCACCGGTGGCGATGTCTCCCTCAGAGCACATCTTCAACCAAGGGCCCCCTCTTGAGAAATTCGGATCCCAGGATAGTCCCACCAATCATCAACAAACCCAATTCGAGTACCCCTTCCCCGAGCATCCACAATGGTCCAAACAGCACTAGCAAAGCCCTAATTAATCAGCTACGCCACACCCATACTTGGCCTCGTGGTGGCACTGTAGTCCTAGCTTATTCTCGCATGAACTGGTCCTTAGATCTAAAGCAAGCAAACCACCATGACATCCAACCCATCCACATACCAGACTTGCTTAGATCACCCATTACCATATCATATTGACCAGTTCACATTAACCAAAATATCATTAATGCATAATTAAATGTGTAGTGTTGTTTTCCCATCCCAATTAATTAAGCGAAGCAAAAAGGTAAAAACCCTTCCCGACTCTCTACCAGGTATTCCAGGTGACAAGGGTGGTTAAACAAAGCTAGTCAACTTCCTATCATAGGATTCTCATCAAATTGACACAAGCATGCAATTTTGCAAACAAAACATTTATTTTGAAAATAGGGTCAATATGCTTCAAGGACACTTGCCTTGCTCTTGCTGTTGACTAGGGTCAAAGCCTTCAAACTCTTGGTGCTGTAGATCCTCCGCGGCACTCTCTATAGCAAATCCGTCTAATCCGCACAATAAACATACAAGACAAGAAACACAATCAAAGAGCGCACAAATATTACTCAATATGACATGACATGCATGATTAATGCAAACGCAAGGTAGAACTTGTTAATTGATTGCTTTTAATAGTCAATAACTAGTTCTAATAGCTTTTATCAAGTTTATACAGGTTTGGAGTTGATTAGATCAAATTTTAGAATCAATTTGATGCAATTTAACCAGGAAGACCGGACTAGTCCGCCAGGGACCGAACAAGTCCGCACTCTGCGAGATCAGCAGATTAGGGTTTTCTGGATTGACATAAATTTGGAGATTAGGGGTTGAATTCTCATAAGGAAAAGAGAATAGAAGGTATACCAGGTGTTTAGGACTCCAATGAATCAAGAAACTTGGAGGTAGCACTTGGATCTTGGTGATCTAGGGTTGGTGATGAACTTGGAGATGAATTGGTGATGAGGAACGAAACTTGGTGGAGATCTTGATCCTCTTTCGTTTCCTCCTCTTCTTCTTCTTGCTTGGGATCTTCTCCTACCTCCTTGGTGGTGGATCTCCACGAACTAGGGTTTGGGTGGGGTGGAAAAGTGGCAAATAGATGTCAATCCAAGGGGTGGGGTTGTTTATATAGAGGTGGAGGCTAGGGTTAGATGGATTTCAAGTTTGGGATGAGTAGAGGGCGGTTTAGAGTCCCACATGGGCTCTAAAAGAGTTAGGCATGACGTACCTAGGCCCACTGAACGTGAAACCCAAGAAACAAGTCGTAAAACGAAAGATCAATTCGGAGTCACAAAATATCGGACAAGTCCGGAAAGGACCGGACTAGTTCGAAGTCGTCCAGAGAGAAAATCGGACAAGTCTGGCCAAAAATCGGACAAGTCCGACTTTAAACAGAGAGGAAATCGGACAAGTCCGTTGGAACACCGGACTAGTCTGGAAAAGTCCAAGGACATAGCAAATTTTCAAGGATTCTTGGAATATCGGACTAGTCCGCACAAAATCAGACAAGTCCGAAAGTTTCCAGAGCCAAAATCAGACTAATCTGTACCAAAAACGGACAAGTCCGTTTTTAGCCAGAGAGAAATCGGACTAGTCCTCAGTAAAATCGGACTAGTCTGCACTTTCCTGCATCTTAAGTGCGGTTTTGTTCCAAATCAATTTTAAATGCTGCAAATCAATTTTAAACTCGTTCCTCTTGTTGTGGGTTAATGTTAAACATGTATATGAGTGTGTGTAGGGCATGATGCATAAAATGAGGGTGTTACAAACCTACCCCCCTTAAAATGAATCTTGCCCTCGAGATTCGACGTGAAAGAGAAGAGAGAGGGAAATTCCTTCTTGAGATCATCTTCTAGCTCCCAAGTTGGTTCTTTTTCTGTGTGGTGCTTCCATTGAACTTTACACCATCGAATCACCTTGTTCCTTGTTACTCTCTCCTTGGTTTCCAAGATCTTGACCGGTTGCTCGGCGTAAGTCAAATCTTCCTCTAGTTCCAATTCTTCCATTGGCACTTGTTCTTCCGGTACTCTCAAACACTTCTTGAGCTGGGAAACATGAAAGACATCATGGACATCTGAAAGGTGAGCTGGCATCTCCAACTTATACGCTACTTCTCCTCTTTTGTCCAAAATCTTGAATGGTCCAATATAACAAGGTGCGAGCTTGCCCCTTATGTTAAACCTCTTATGACCTCTCATTGGTGACACCTTGAGGTAAACAAAATCTCCTATTTCAAAGGCTAATTCCCTTCTCCTATTGTCCGCATAGCCTTTTTGCCTTGATTGGGCAGCCCTCAAGTTTTCACGAATTATTTGGACTTGCTTTTTGGCTTCTTGCAACACATCCGGACCAAATACTTGAGTTTCTCCTGCCTCATTCCAGAATAAAGGTGTCCTACACTTCCTCCCATAAAGCGCTTCATATGATGACATTTTCAAGCTTGCTTGGTAACTATTGTTGTAAGAAAATTCTGCGTATGTTAAGCTATTGTCCCAACTTTTCCCATGCTTTAAAGCACAAGCTCTTAACATGTCCTCCAAAATTTGATTGGTCCTCTCGGTTTGCCCATCCGTTTGAGGATGATATGCTGAACCAAAATTCAACCTCGTTCCCAACGCTTCATGCAATTTTTGCCAAAATCTGGAGGTAAATTGAGAACCCCTATCCGAGACTATCTTCTTTGGGACTTCGTGCCGACACACAATATGCTCCATGTATATTGCGGCCAATTGTGCAGATGTATATTTGGTCTTCACGGGGACAAAATGAGATGACTTGGTTAAACGATCCACAATTACCCAAATTGATTCATACCCGGACTGAGTACGTGGTAACCCAACTATGAAGTCCATTCCAATTTCTTCCCACTTCCATTTTGGGATCTTCAATGGTTGCAATAATCCAGCTGGCCTTTGATGTTCCGCCTTGACTCGTTGACACACATCACACAATGCCACATATTCAGCTATGTCCTTCTTCATGCTGTCCCACCAATAGCAAGCCTTCAAGTCTTTGTACATCTTTGTACAACCAGGATGAATTGAGTAAGGTGAGTCATGTGCCTCCTTTAATATTGTCTCCCGGATGTGCTTTACATTAGGCACAACAATTCTCTTTCCAAGCCATAGGGTACCATGTTCGTCTTCATCAAATCTGAATTCTCTCCATTCTTCGGTCCTGTCCTTGATTTCTTTGATCTCTACATCTGCGGTTTGTGCCTCTCGAATTTCTTGCTCCAAGGTTGGGTTTAACTCCATCATCTCCATCTCATTTACAAATCCGAGATTCAACCTTTCAAACTCCTTACATAACTCGAATGGTAACTCTTGAACTGTGAGTTGGTGACTTACTACCTTTCTACTCAAAGCATCGGCCACTACATTGGCTTTTCCCGGATGATAGTTGATCCCCAAATCATAATCTTTGATGAGCTCCAACCATCTTTGTTGCCTCAAGTTCAGATCCGTTTGTGTGAAAATATACATCAAACTCTTATGATCCGTATAAATTTCACACATATGTCCAAGAATATAGTGTCTCCAAATCTTCAATGCGTGTACCACGGCCGCGAGTTCCAAATCGTGCGTGGGGTAATTCTGCTCGTGTTTCTTCAATTGTCTTGATGCATAGGCGACCACTTGACCTTCTTGCATCAATACACATCCAAGTCCTTGTCTCGATGCGTCGCAATAAATATCAAAATTCTTGCTCACATCCGGCAGTACCAAAACCGGGGCTTGTTGTCAACCTCTTCCTTAACTCCTCAAAACTATTTTGACAAGCTTGGGTCCATTGGAAAGCCTTTCCTTTCATTAGAAACTTCGTCATAGGCTTGGGTATCTTGGAGAAGTCCTTGATAAACCGACAGTAATATCCAGCCATCCCAAGAAAACTTCTTATTTCCTTGACACTTTGCGGGGGCTCCCACTTCAACACGTCTCTCACTTTTCCGGGGTCAACCAATACTCCTCCTCCTGAAATTATATGACCCAAAAACGACACCTCTCTCAACCAAAACTGACACTTGTTGAGCTTGGCATACAATTGATGCTCTCTTAATTTCTGCAGCGTAAGCCTCAAGTGTTCCTCATGTTCCTTCTCATCCTTCGAGTAGATCATAATGTCATCAATAAACACCACAACAAACTTGTCCAAGTACTCCATGAAGACCTTATTAATGAGGTACATAAAGTAGGCAGGCGCATTTTTCAATCCAAATGACATCACGGTGTACTCATAAGACCCATACCGTGTTCTAAAAGCTGTCTTGGGTATGTCCGATGGTCTAATCTTCATTTGAAAATATCCCGACCTCAAATCAATCTTAGAGAAGACACAAGCACCCTTCATCTGATTAAACAAGTCTTCTATGTGTGGCAAGGTGTACTTGTTCTTGACTGTTACCTCGTTGAGAGCTCGGTAATCTACGCACATCCTTTGGGATCCATCCTTCTTGTCCACGAACAGCACGGGCGCTCCCCAAGGATAAGAGCTAGGGAAAATAAAACCCTTCTCTAATTGCTCTTGAATTTACTTCTTGAGCTCCGCTAATTCCAAAGGAGGCATCCTATATGACCTCTTAGCTATAGATGCAGTTCCAGGTATTAAATCAATAACAAACTCAATGTCTCGATCAGGTGGCATACCTGGCAACTCGTCCAGAAAAACATCCAAAAATTCACACACCACCGGAATCTTCTCAATTGTGGCACCGTCCATATGATTCAGCTCCAAATGCTTCAGTGCGGTTTGAGATGCTTCAAATTCTACAATGATCCCTTCTTCATTGGTCAACTTCACCGTCTTCATGGCACACTCAATAAATCCATTGTGCATCCTCAACCAGTCCATACCAAGTATAATGTCCAATCCTTGAGAATCCAAAACAATGAGGTTGGCGGAGAAGTCTACCCCCTTATTCTAAGGCTTACTTTTGGACATACTATATTTGTCCCCATCTCTCCTCCAGGTGACTTAACCAATAGAGTAAACTTCATATGAGAGATAGGCAAACTATACTTGGCAACATACTTCGATGCAATGAATGAATGCGATGCTCCAGAATCAAATAACATAGTCGCGGGGTTGGAGTTGGCGAGAAACATACCAATGACCACGTCATCTGCTTGTTGAGCATCCTCCGTAGAGACATGGTTCACGTTACCACGAGCAAAATTCTGCTGTCCACGGCTTCCTTGTGGCGCTCCTCCATTGGGTCTTGGGTTTTGCCTCGGCGCATTGCTTCCTTGACCAAGGCCTAACTTAGGACATTGATGCGCAAAGTGTCCAGCTTCTCCACAAGTATGACACTTCTTAACTCTACCAGAATTATTGGGATGAGCTTGGTTTTGAACACTTGCAGCAGGAAAATTAGCACGAGGCGCATAAGGCATTGGAGGCCTAGGTGCTTGCATGAAAGGGCGCTGCTGCACAAACTGAGTTGGGCGCGGTGCAAATCCAGGGCGTTGAGCAGGAATAGAGGAGCTGTAATAGGGCACATTGGGTGGTGCAAGGTGAGGGCACACATTACTTACTTGTTGTTGTCCTTGATATGGCGCCTTCCTCTTGTTGTCTTTCTCCATCTCACGGATCTTGTTCTCAACCACAATTGCTTTGTCCACAAGCTTCTGGAAGTTGGCATAGTCGCAATTGAGCAATTGCACTTGGATCTCATTGTTCAAGCCCCTCATGAACAAGTATTGCTTCCGGCTGTCCCGACTCACAACCTCGGGCGCATACCTTGAGAGTTGAGTGAACTTATTGAGATATTCACTCACGCTTGATCTTCCTTGCCTTAAGTTCTTGAATTCTTGCCTCTTCAAAATCATAACTCCCTCAGGCACATAATGGGAACGGAAGCTCTCTTTGAAGTTGGCCCAAGTGATTCTCTCTTGGTTCTCATGAGCATTGCAATAAGAATCCCACCAATCCGCAGCTGCTCCAACTAGTTGATGAGAAGCAAACAAGACCTTCTCCCGATCACTGCATTGGACAATAGCTAGCTTCTTCTCCATGGACTTGAGCCAATCATCCGCATCCATAGGTCAGCGGCTTGAGCAAAGGTTGGCGGCCTAGTCCTCATAAATTCTCCCAATCGGTTATGAGGAGGCGGGGGTGGCAGTGGAGGCATGTGGGGCTGAGTGTTGATATTGCCAGCCTGCAGCTGTCCCATAGTTTGTATCATGGTCTACATGAGTTGGTTTTGCATAGCCAATAGCTGCTCAATGTTGATAGCTCCCTGAGTAGATCCTTGTCCAATGTTGTTCTGAGGCACTCCATTGTTCTCCTCCTCATCAATGCCATCCCTCTGGTTGCGAGTCCTCATGATCTGGAGAAAAGCAATAGGTAAGAATTAGAAAACGTCCCCAACTATATGCATCAAGGGATATGAAACTAAACAACTAGCTACACTAGCCTAGGTGGACATGGCAATGCTAAAGCATCCCAAAATCCTCTATTAAGCACACAAGCAAACAATATATATAGCAAACAGCAAGCCAACAAAATCAAATCGATTCCTAAGTGCTCCTATGTGCTCTAAAGTGTCCATTCTATCTAGGGTGCATCACACGATCAAACCTGTGGCTCTGATACCAATCTGTGACGCCCGGTTCCAAAAAAAAACCAAGCTAACGCATATGTGTGCCCAGGATGTTCATCACACATACACGAGTGCATTCACAAAAGGGTATACAGAAAATTACCACAAGACAAGATTAATTAACCAAGTTTTATTACACAAACCATATTATCCTAGATTACAACCTCTAATGAATATTGATGACAAGTTCAACTAATGCAGCGGAAATAAACTAATTAAGCAAACTAAACATCTAGGCAGCATAAGCAATAGGGTATAGCGCAACTCCAATCAATACCACAGGCAAAGCTGACGGTAGACACGGCCTAGAACTCCGCATTATTACCATTAAACTCCCAATCCTGACTTGCAACTGTTGGGGGGGGGGTTGCAAGAGTGAGTACATGTCGTACTCAGCAAGTGTGGAAAGTATGACATGTGACTAATTCAAATGATGACAATAATAATGGCAAAGTGCTGAGTAAAAGTACATTAAAACTTTTGAAAAGCAATATATTATATGTATATGAAGTAAACCCATCATAATCATAAGTAATTTCACGATACCAATCCATAGTTCACCATCCTCATCAATAATTCCAGATTTCACCATTTACCAATAACCATATTAAATATCAGAAATTAGTCCATAACCATAATACCAACCATAACCATCCCAAATACCATCCCAATACCGAGTACCCTCTAATCATGGAAGTTGTCCAGGTGGTCATAACTGGGAGCACGACTATCATGATAGTTTTAGACACACTCTGCAGAGTTTGTACCGCTTTACCCACGTGTTTGTGATTTCATCACCCATCGGTGACTAAAGAAACCTCTCTTATGCCAATTACACTTCCTTTGGTGTATGGCCAAGAGATCAAAAAATAGCCTTTACAAAGGGATTACTAGCCTATTTAGACCCCACTGAGGTTTCACCGGTGACGATGTCTCCCTCAGAGCACATCTTCAACCAAGGGCCCCCTCTTGAGCCATTCAGATCCCAGGGTAGTCCCACCAATCATCAACAAACCCAATCCGACTACCCTTTCCTCGAGCATCCACAATGGTCCAAACAGCACTAGCAAAGCCCTAATTAATCAGCTACGCCGCACCCATACTTGGCCTCGTGGTGGCACTGTAGTCCTGGCTTATTCTCGCATGAACCGGTCCTTAGATCTAAAGCAAGCAAACCACCATGACATCCAACCCATCCACATAACAGGCTTGCTTAGATCACCCATTACCATATCATATTTAACTAGTTCATGTTAACCATAATCTCATCCATACATATTTAACTTGAGTGGTATAGTTGTTTTCCCATCCCAGTTGATTAAGCGAAGCAAAAAGTAAAAAGCCCTTCCCGACTCTCTACCATATATTACAGGTGACAAGGGTGGTTAAACAAATCTAGTAAACTTCCTACCATAGGATTTCCCATCAAATTGACACAAGCATGCAATTTTGCAAACAAAACATTTATTTTAAAAACAGGATCAATATGCTTCAAGGACACTTGCCTTGCTCTTGCTATTGATTAGGGTCAAAGCCTTCAAACTCTTGGTGTTGTAGATCCTCCGCAGCACTCTCTAGCGCAAATCCATCTAATCCGCACAATAAACATACAAGACAAAAAACACAATCAAAGAGTGCACAAATATTACTCAATATGACATGACATGCATGATTAATGCAAACGCAAGGTAGAACTTGTTAATTGATTGCTTTTAATAGTCAATAACTAGTTCTAATAGCTTTTATCAAGTTTATACATGTTTGGAGTTGATTAGATCAAATTTTAGAATCAATTTGATGCAATTAAACCAGGAAGACCGGACTAGTCCGCCAGGGACCGGACAAGTCCGCACTCTGCGAGATCAGCAGATTAGGGTTTTCTAGATCGACGTAAATTTGGAGATTAGGGGTTGAATTATCGTAAGGAAAAGAGAAGTATACCAGGTGTTTAGGACTCCAATGAATCAAGAAACATGGAGGTAGCACTTGGATCTTGGTGATCTAGGGTTGGTGATGAACTTGGAGATGAATTGGTGATCAGGAACGAAACTTGGTGGAGATCTTGATCCTCTTTCGTTTCCTCCTCTTCTTCTTCTTGCTTGGGATCTTCTCCTCCTTCATTGGTGGTGGCTCTCCACGAACTAGGGTTTGGGTGGGGTGGAAAAGTGGCAAATAGATGTCAATCCAAGGGGTGGGGTTGTTTATATAGAGGTGGAGGCTAGGGTTAGATGGATTCCGAGTTTGGGATGAGTAGAGGCCGGTTTAGAGTCCCACATGGGCTCTAAAAGAGTTAGGCATGACATCCCTAGGCCCACTTAACGTGAAACCCAAGAAACAAGTCGTAAAACGAAAGATCAATTTAGAGTCGCGAAATATCGGACAAGTCCGGAAAGGACCGGACTAGTCCAAAGTCGTCTAGAGAAAAAATCGGACAAGTCTGGCAAAAAATCGGACAAGTCCGACTTTAAACAGAGAGGAAATCGGACAAGTCCGCTGGAACACCGGACTAGTCCGGAAAAGTCCAAGGACTTAGCAATTTTTCAAGGATTCTTGGAATATCGGACTAGTCCGCACAAAATCGGAGAAGTCCAAAAGTTTCCAGAGCCAAAATCGGACTAATCCGTACCAAAAACGGACAACGTTTTTAGCCAGAGAGAAATCGGACTAGTCCTCGGTAAAATCGGACTAGTCCGCACTTTCCTGCATCTTAAGTGCGGTTTTGTTCCAAATCAATTTTAAATGCTGCAAATCAATTTTAAACCCGTTCCTCTTGTTGTGGTTAATGTTAAACATGTATATGAGTGTGTGTAGGGCATGATGCATGAAAATGAGGGTGTTACAATGACTTGCTTAAATTGAAAATTATATTTGATCTCTAGCATGGCTTACACTACTTTATGTATTTCATTGATGTGATAGTGTAAGTTACGTGATAGTATGACTTGGATGAGCTTTGTTTTATATGTATATGTTGTAATATGCTCATAACAATTAAAACTTCTCTTTTGAACCTTGCTGAATACATTGTCAAAGGGGGAGAGAAAATATGTGAATTTTTAAAGAGAAGTATGCAAGGGGGAGAATATGATTACACATTGCACATATTCACAAGTGTTTTTGGCACGATTTTTCTCAAAAGAAAAAATGTTTATGTCATGTTGCCAAAGGGGGAGAAATCGTTTTCTAAATTTTTAATGTGAATAAGCCAATGTCCGAATTCTAAATGGTGTTGCCAAAGCATTTATCAAGGGGGAGATTGTGAGACCTATGTGTGCTGAATACATTGGCTTGTACTAAATTCATTGGCTTTGATGATATAAGTTCTGAAATTCTGCCAAAATACCCTTTTTAGCATGGTCCGACTCTAGCTCCGAGCTTCTGCAAGGTCCAACAATAGGTCCGACTTGCATTGTCATGGTCCGACATGTCTTTGATAGCTCTGACATATCTTTGTTAAGCTCCAATATGTTTTGCTAGGTCCGACTTATGTTGGTTAGCTCCGACAGGTTTTTCTAGCTCCGGGTTTTAGGTTGGCTAGGTCTGACTAGCTTTGGTATGCTTCGGTGCTAGGTCCGACTAGATTTGGTAAGCTCCGACTCTAGGTCATGCGAGCTTTGGTAAGCTCCAGTTAGCATTTGCAACGTTCGAAGCTTGATCGCAGTGTTCCTAATTTTCCTGTGAAATGTTTTGAACTTGCTTTACATTATTGGAAAGATTGCTTAGTATTCATTTGCTAAGTTTATGGTGTGTTTTGGTTGATATGGCTGATATCGTTTTCTTGTGGTTTTGCAACATGCTTATGTGAGGTGCTCACGTGAAGTGTTGTGTTCGGAACTAATTTGAGTCAAGTCGCGGACTTGGGCTCGTACGGATTGGTTGTTTATTCATGTGCAGATATTGCTTGAGTTCAAGACATGGATGATGACGGGATCCATTGGACTAGTTTCAGGGAGGAGATGAGGTTCCAACAACCATGTTTGGGAGGAACTGTGGTTGAGCTGATCAGGAGGTCGCGCAAGATGATTGAATCAAGGGCAGTGCATATGAAGGTTACTAGACGTCGAAGGAAGGTGTTCGCACGTATGCATGCGGTGCATGACGTGGCAACATGGTTCCAATGATGGGATAAGGATGGAAAGATCTGGTTGGAAGGATCGGATCGTATCGGATGATGACTTCGGCTGTGGCGGAGGCGGTTATGACTCGGTATGGAAAGTATCGAGTTGGTTATGGTAGTTTTCGTGTGGGACACGAAGATGAGTTGGTTTAGGAATGTGGGATATGTTCCTGGTTTGTTAGGAAGTCTCGAGATTGTTCTATCTGCGAATAGGAAGACCTTGAGCAGTTATGGAAAGTTTGGATTCGTGATTTGAGTAGGATTAGAGTCCTCGTTTGAGTTGAGTTGGCCTTCGGGATGGTTATATAAGCAAGGGAGGCCAGAACTCGTGAGATATGACTTTTGGGCTGTTCCTCTTGTGTTATATTGAATAAAATTCGTAGTTGAAAGGAACTTTTGTGCCTTGTTCGTCCGACTTGTTTCTTCAAGTCTTTCTCGTCGAGTTCCTGCATAGCACTACCTTGCTTTGTTGGTTTTATCATAACTCGAGTTTTATGGATCCGATTGATGCGATTCTTTTTGGGTTGTCTTCAAAACTTAATTTTCTATCATCTGTCAAAATTTCAAGATCATTGGATTTGTAGTTTCTGATCTACACGAGTTTCTTTGCAGTGTTCCAGAACTGTTTTTCTCGGGTAGGACAGATTGACCTTTGTTCGATCTTTCGATCGTAACTTGAGTTTCTCTCGACGGATTTGAGTTATTCTTGTTGTTTCGTCTTTGTGACTTGATTCTCTCTGATATCTATCACATTTGTCATGGTGACACACGTTTAGATTAGTCTCACACACGATTTCTTTAACAGATCATTTTCTACCGAGGGGTTTTCATTGCTTCCGCTGAAAAAGTTTTAATCTACCATTCACCCCCCTCTAGTAGCTTTACACGTGCTATTTGATCCTACAAAAGGTGAAGGCCCCACCTGCGGTATCATTGCCTCCCCAGAGGTAGGCCCGGGGGCCACTGTTGGTACCATGCATACAGGGCACCTCCCGCACAATCAAGTAGTGGCTAAGGACCCTGCCTCCTTGCAGAGGCAGGCTCCGGGGATACCACGTGTCCAGCGAGACCAGACCCTGCATCTCCTCAGAGGCAGGCTCCGACGCCGCCACATGGCCCATAGCTCCGGACCCGTCCTCCCCGTAGAGGCGGGCTCCATGCTGCCACATGTGCAGCGGGACCTGACCCTGCCTCTCCTTAGAGGCAGGCTCCGGCGCCGCCACGTGGCCTGCGGCTCTGCACCCCGGCCTCCCCACAGAGGTGGGCTCTGGGGATGCCACGTGTCTAGTGGGACTGGACCCTGCCTCTCCTCATAGGCGAGCTCTGGCGCTGCCACGTGGCCCGTAGCTCCAGAACCGGCCTCCCCACAAAGGCGGGCTCCAGGACAGCCTTGTGTCAGCAGGACTAGATCCTTCCTCTCCTCTGAGGCGGGCTTCAGCGCCACCACGTGGCCCGCAGCTTTGGTTTCGACTTCCCCAAGGAGGCGGGCTTCGGAGCTGCCATGTGCCAGCGAACTGTCATGGGCGGTAGGTCGTAGGAGTAAAGGGCATCGTGCTCTGTCGAGTCGCACATTTAAGACATGCGCCTTCCCCAAGTGCACACGCGCGGCTCACACCCCTTTCAGGTGGTACTATGCCCAATCACATCACAGTGAAGACGCGCAGAGCTACCCCACATTACAATGGGCTAGGATGCAACAACACGACAGATGGCACATCCCCTCACATCATCAACATCTATGCTTGGCCTTTAGCGTCCGGCGCGGCAGGACGACGAGCCTTCAAGCCAATGTTAGAGGGAGCAGCAAGAAGTAATAACACCCTAGATTTTGTACGGGGTTGAGATCTCCTCGGGACCACCTATCGGGCCCCTGGTCCCATTTGTAAACTGCTCGACCATGGACTACAAAAGAATCGGGCAACCATCAACTTAGGAATCTTATCCCATCTTCACTCAGACACAAGCTCACAGAGCTCTCACACTCAAGCAATAAAACAATCTTCCGTGGATGTAGGGTATTACGATCCGGCGGTCGGAACCATGTAAAAATCCCCGTGTTCACCATCTTTGCCATGCTCGCAAGCTCTAGGGATCAGCCCCTTCCTAGTGCGCCAAATGTCGAAGTGTTTGAACGACACTTCCCCCAGACCTGCTACAAGAGCAGCCTGTAGAGGTTCTTGGAGTGGGTGGGGAGCAAAATTTTGGCAAAAAGTGAGGGCTCGATCGCAGAGGAAGAAGGCGGAAGGCTCGAGCGCAAGGAAGTCAATGAGGAAGAAACTGCCTTTGGGTGCAAAGGTTTCCTTTTTCCCACTTCCGCGACGCTTGGGAGCACCTAGTTTGAGTCGCCTGGGCCTGTTACGCCCTGCTCAACCCGCAGCGCCGATGACAAGAGGGGCCCAGAGGCATGGATTGAGCAATTAGTCACTCAGCGGTTCCCAAGGAAGCCGTGCGGCGATAGTACTTAACTATTTCAAAACCTAAAGGCATGATACTTGTTGCTGCAATTTTTTAAGCAAAAATTTTGATCATATGAAATTTGTAAGAGATTATATGTGCATCTTCCTTATTCTAACCAACCAAGCGAAGCCTATGTCATTTGACAATCAAAAGCTTGAGGACATGGTTTTAGTCATACACAACTTCTTCCAAGTTCATATCTAAGTGCAATGATAAGCCATCTCAAAAGAAGAAGCGCGATGCATGCATATTCTCTTGATCTTTTCTCATTTGTTTTTCATTTGAACATATTAGCTCAACATGTGGATAGTTGAATGATTAATTTTTCATTATTAAAAGCACTTGTGAGCATGCAACAAGTTCAAAACGGCAAGAAAGTTTGATCATGACTATCGGTACCCTGTGTACCGTATACCCCTTGGGACTACAAAATGACCAAAGAGACTTCACCTGTCCAAGTTGAAGACCTGCGAAGGCCTCACTTGTCATACGGGACTGGACATGCCTCCCATCTATGGTTAGCTCCAGTACTGCCACGTGTACACTACAGCTGGAGCTATACCCCACACATGGGATAGCTCCGGGCTAAACACTTCTACGGCACCCCCGGACCTAACCTTCGACTGAGGGAAGCTCCAGTATCGACACGTGTACATATACACTGGACCTATCCGTCCCAGACGGATAGCTCTGAAGCTGCCACGTGTCCAAACTGTCGGACCTTCAACCTTGGCAATCAAGCTGGTGAACCCCCAACGACTCGGACCTCCAAGGGGCAATCAAAGACTTCAAAACCTGATTAAGTGTCATTAATACCATATTAATGACACACAATCAGTAGGCCCTTAATACTAGTAACATCACTGTCAGGTCCCGTTACCAGGCTATTAAGGGTAATTAATCTCATTAATTATGTATTAAACATTAGTAACTGTCGGGGCCACTTGTCGGGCCAGACTAACGGTGTACCGACAAGTCCTTGAACTATAAAAGGACTGGTCGACGATACACAGGGGGGCTAGACTCTCTCACACTCACTGACGCTCTCTGACATATACATAGTATCTGGGCTGAAGCTCTTAGACGCTTAATACAACAACTACACACCCCGTGGAGTAGGGTATTACGCTCAGGCGGTCCGAACCACGTAAATCCTTGTGTCCATTTGCCCTATTCTTTGAAATCTCTGCACACCCAATACCGAACTATAAACTCCATGAACTACCAACGGTAGTATCGGGAGAATTGCCGGAAAAACACTCCGACAGTTGGCGCGCTAGGTAGGGGCAGTGCCCGAGATTTCAAGAATGGTGATCTCAGCTGCTGGATCGTCCAACGGCAACCCCGCTGCGCAACCTGCTAGAGGCAATCCCTCCAACATGCAACAACCAGCAGGTGCCGCGGCTCCAGCAGGAGTCATGCCTCCGCTGCCACCGTTTGCACTAGCAAATCAAGCTGGACAGCGGGACAGAGCATCTGCATCGGTCACAGCATCAACAAATAACAACTATCCTGAACACGCGCTCCATGCTGCACGTGCTCTTCTCCAACGCCCACCACATCCGGGTGCATCCGAGGGTGCAATGGAGCAATGGAGGGCTGATGTGGAGCATTTGGTTGCAGCAGCAGCCGATCGCATCAGCAACCAAGGTCCGCCCCCTCGGGGCGGGCCCCATCGCAGCATCGGACTTTCTCGGGCAGACTTGGTCTGCACGCTTCCCAAAATAGGAGGCATGCTGCGTCTCAACAAGTGACATCACTGCCTTACGGGGCGCGACACACTCATACAGTAACAAGGCTTTCAACTCATGACCTCCAGGCGGAGCTTGATCGCTGTTACCGTCAGCAGGACGACCGCGTCCATATCGAGCGTTCTCGCGAAAGGCGAGAAGCTCGAGATAGCCCTTTTCCTGAGGGAATAGGAGGAGGCTGTTCTGCCCTGGCCATGCACCTACGCATGGTCAGATGGCCACAAAAGTTCCAGCCTCACCTGCCGGAGAAATTTGACGGGACTGTCAATCTCGCTGAGTTTCTCCAGATTTACTCCACTGCAATCCTCGCGGCCGGAGGTAACTAGGCCGTAATGGCCAACTACTTCCCAGTGGCTTTAACTGGGACCGCCAGGTCCTGGTTCATGAGACTTCCACCCAACTGTATCAATAGTTGGGCAGAACTGTGCCAACAGTTCACCGCCAATTTTGGGAGTTCATACACCTGACCAGGCACCAAACTGGACCTTTTTGCTGTAACACAGAAGGGGGGAGAATCCTTGCGTTCCTTCATCCAGAGGTTCTCCCAGGTATGAAACACTATTCCTTCTATCTCTAGCTCCTCTGTTATTGTGGCATTTAGACAGGGCGTACAAGATAAGAAAATGCTGGAGAAGCTGGCGATCGAGGAGATCACCAGTGTCACGGAGCTCATCAGCTTGGCAGACAAGTGTGCCAAAGCTGCGGAGGGTCGTGAAATGCACTCTAAACCACCTCTGGAGGATAATAAAAAAAATCCTCCAAGGGCGAAGCCATTACCTCCGGAAGTGGCCAAAACAAGAAAAAGTCCACTGGCTAGAAAAAGCCGTCGACCGGCACACCTACTGCTGCAGCCGCCGAAGCTCCAGATGGTCGGGGGCCACGCCCCGAGAAACGACCTCGGCCGTCATCAGAAGACGGCGGGAACTCCAAGATGTGGTGTCCTATACATAAGTCGAACAACCACAACTTGGAAGACTGCCGAGAGGTCCAGAACCTTGCCGAGCGCTACAACAAGCGCTAGGAAGAAGTTCCTTTCCGACAAAGGGAAGGAAAACAGAAAGTCGACGAAGCTCCGACTGAAGAGGAGTTAGGCTTTTAGGACCCTAAAAAGTCTTGAAAGCTGTTTACACCTCCGTTGATGACGACTTCGACGTCTCTGACAATGAACATCAGAAAACCATGAACACCATCTTTGGTGGTTCGTGGGACATCACCTCCTGCCGAGTCCTCAAGACCATGCGGCGGGACATGGCCTTAGTAGCTCCCACCAATAGTGGATGGATACTGCCATCACTTTCGATGCATCAGACTGCCCTCGAAATATGATCGGAGCTGGGCAACTCCCATTGATGGTATCTCCGACCATCAACAATATTCAACTCCACCATGTAATGGTGGACGGAGGTTCGGGGCTGAACCTATTAAGCTTCGAATCTTTCGTCAAGCTTCAGCTCCGACCTTCAAATCTTCGCCCCTCCCGACCTTTCTCTGGAGTAGGTTTGGGGCCATAACCCCGCTTGGTGCCATTACTCTTCCCGTGACCTTCGAGACTCGGGAGAACTATCGCACTGAGAAGTTGGTCTTTGACGTTGCTCAGATCAACTTACCCTTCAACGCCATTCTGGGCAGGCCAGCCTTGTACAAGTTCATAGCTGCTGCTCATTACGGCTACTTGGTGTTGAAGATGCCAACACCAGCAGGTGTTCTACGGATCCGTGGAGACTGCACTGCCGGAGTGACTGCACTGGAAGAACTTCACGTGCTTGCTACAGCGCATTAGGAAGATTCCAGGCAGGAACAAGCTCCAAAACCCCCGAGCATTCGTCATCGAGGCTCAACCTCTGCACCCCGTGTGCAACCAAGCGGCGACACCGACATTCCTGCCAAAGTCGTCCAAATCGGTTCCGACGCCGTTCAGACCACCCACATATCGGGAGGTGTGAATGACAAATAGGAACTCGCGCTCATCACTTTCCTCCGGGCTAGCGTCGACGTGTTTGCCTGGCAACCGTCACAAATTCCTGGGATCCCTAGGGAAGTGATCGAGCATAATCTGAAGATCTATCCCGATGCTCAGCCTGTACACGAGAAGCCTCGGAAGAACCCATTAGAGCGACATAACTTCATACGACAAGAAGTGAAGAAGTTGCTTGAAGCTGGATTCATCCGAGTGGTCTTCCACCCAAAATGGCTGGCAAACCCAGTCGATGTACCCAAGGACGGTGGGAAGCTTCAGATCTGTATCGACTACACAACACTGAATAAGGCATGTCCAAAAGATCCATTCCCACTACCTAGAATAGATCAGATAGTGGATTCCACCTCCGGATGTGAATTACTGTGTTTCCTAGATGCATATTCTGGGTACCATCAAATCAGAATGTCTAGGGAAGATGAAGAGCATACTTTTTCATCACAGTAGATGGATTGTATTGTTATACTGCCATGTCATTTGGTCTCAAGAATACAGCCTCAACATTTGTACGAGCTATGTACAAAACCTTTGGAGAGCTCATGAGAGACGTAGTGGAAGTGTATGTTGATGACATCGACGTCAAGATTAAGGACAAGGAGTCACTTCTTGACACCTTGCAAGCTGTCTTCGACAAGTTGCGAGTCACTCGCACGAAGCTGAACCCGGAAAAATGTCTTCGACGTTAGCTCCGGAAAGCTTCTTGGTTTTTTGGTAAACCACCAAGGCATAGAGGCAAATCCGGCGAAGATTAAAGCCATTGAATATATGCGGCCACCAACCCGCATCAAGGACGTCCAGAAGCTGACTGGATGTCTAGCTGCCCTCAGCCGGTTCATCTCAAGATTGGCGGAACGGGCACTACCCTTCTTCAAGCTATTGAGAAAGTCCAGACCATTCCAATGGTCAGAAGAAGTAGAAAAGGCTTTTGAGGAGCTGAAGCAGCTCCTCACCACTCTACCAACCTTGGTAGCTCCGAACCCTGGTGAGCCTCTACTGCTTTACATTTCGGCAACTTACGAGGTTGTCAGCATGGTCCTGGTTGCGGAGAGACCAAAACCGCTACAGGCTCAGGAATCCAGACCCCTCCGGGAGAGTCAAGAGGTTCCTGAAGGTGAGTCTGGGTCCCAGCTCCCAGACTTGAGTCAACAAGGAGTTACCCTTGTTGAGCAAGAAGAGCCGGACCCCCGTGGGAGGGTCCAGGTCACTCCTGAAGAAGCTCCGGGTTCCTCCAACAAGGACTCAACGCCAAAGAAGGTCCGGACCCCTCCGGGAGGGTCCTAGTCTATGAGTAGGAAGCTCCGGGCCCCTCCGGGAGGGTCCGGAAAGTCCAACGCCCAGTGTACTTCATCAGTGAAGTACTCCACAATGCCAAAACTCGGTACCTGGAAGTACATAAACTGCTATACGCAGTCCTTATTGCTTCCCGGAAGCTCCGACACTATTTCCAAGCTCACAAGATCTCAGTGGTGACTTCATATCCACTGCGAGCGATTTTGCATAATCCCAACTCCACTGGGAACATTGCAAAGTGGGCAGCGGAATTAGCCAAGTTTGACCTTGAATTCATCCCAAGACAAGCAATCAAAAGTCAAGCATTGGCGGACTTGTGGCGGAATGGACCCCCTCTCCATCAAACTCTGGGGGCCCTAGTGAGCAGAAGCCGGAACGCAAGGCTCTGGTCTTCACTAAGCCTCACTGGACTCTCTACTTCGATGGCTCCATGCAGGAGCAAGGGGCCGGAGTTGGAGTCCTTCTCCTTGCTCCGACCGGGGAGAAGGTTAAATACATGGTGCACCTTGACTTCAAGGCGAGCAACATCATGGCGGAATATGAAGCACACATTTACGGACTAAAGGTGGCACTATCATATGGTGTCAAGCAACTGTTGGTCAAGGGAGATTCGCGGCTCATCATTAAACAGGTGAAGGGTGAATGCTCCTGCAACAATCCCTAACTAGCTGCTTATCTCCTTGAAGTCCAGAGGCTTTAGAAGGACTTCGAAGTCCTGGACCTCCACCATGTACAGCATCTCCATAACGCTGAAGCTGATGAACTCTCGACGAAAGCGTCAACCGGAGCTCTGGCTCCCGACGGAACATTCGTCCGGAGGTTTTCTAAACCGACAGCTCAGCCTGCCGAACCGAGCGAAGGGGGCGAGACCAGCACCTCAAAGCTGGCAGTCCCGATGGCCCTGTCACCATGGCAGCCATCAAGGGTTGTAGGTGCTGCCGGAAGCTCCGAGCAACCCAGTACGCAAGACTCAAATGCTCAAGCTAGCTCCGATGCATGGATCTCGGAGATCCGGAGCTACTTGAAAGATAACTTCCTTCCTAAAGATAATGTATCCGCTGACCGGATAGTCAGATTGGCTAAAAGATACACGCTGGTAGAAGGGGATATCTACAGGCGCGGTGCCAACGGCATCCTAATGCGGTGCATTATGAGGGAAGAAGGTTGCGAGCTCCTCGTAGAAATCCATGGAGGCGAGTGTGGGAACCACGCGTCTTCCTGCACACTGGTCGGTAAAGCCTTTCGACATGGCTTTTACTGGCCTACAGCGCTCCAGGATGCAACTGAGCTGGTGAAGAAATGTGAAGCATGCAAGTTCCATGCAAAAAAAAATTCACACACCGGCCCAGCCTCTACAAATGATACCTCCTACATGGCCTTTTGCTGTGTGGGGGATGGATATCTTGGGACTTTCCCAAGAGCCGTTGGAGGTTACAAGTTCCTGTACGTCGCCATTGACAAATTCACTAAATTGCCGGAAGCAACTCCAGTTGTGACAATAAACAAGCAATCAGCTATCAACTTCTTACAGTCCATCGTATGCAGATTTGGAGTCCCAAACAAAATCATAACCGATAATGGGACCCAATTCACAAGCTCTGCATTCCAAGGATATTGCGAAGATCTCGACATTCAAGTCAGCTACGCTTCCGTAGCTCAGCCGGCAAGCAATGGACAAGCCGAGAGAGCAAACACAAAAATCCTAAAAGGACTCAAGACGCGCACATATGAGCGTCTGAAAAAACATGGAGCCAACTGGATCGAAGAGCTTCCGCCCACTCTATGGGCCAACAGGACAACTCCAAACCGGTCAACTGGAGAGACACCCTTTTTCCTGGTGTATGGAGCTGAAGCAGTCCTTCCTCCAGAAATCACCTTGGGGTCGCTCCAGGTCCGGACCTTCGACGATGCCACGCAGGACCAGCTCCGGCGTGAAGACCTTGACCTCCTTGAAGAGGGAAGGTGCCGAGCAGCTTTTCGGAATGCCCGATACCGCCAAGCTCTCCGGCGCTATCACCAAAGGCGTGTTCATAGCCGACAGCTCGAGAAAGGCGATCTGGTGCTACGGAGAATACAGTCAAGAGAAGGGTTAAACAAACTCTCCCCTAGCTGGGAAGGACCCTTACGAGTGATTAAAGTATCCCGTCCCGGATGCGTTCGCTTGGCAACCGAGGATGGTACACCTCTCCCTAATCCTTGGAAAATTGAGCACCTCCGTAAGTTTTACGCTTAATATCACGGAGGTGAGTCTGTAGTTACATGAGATCTATGTTATAGAGTCATTGTACAGAGTCGGGTAGCTCCTCCGAGAGAACAGCCGGACCTTCCCCAGAAGGTCCGCAGAGTTCAGGCAACACTTGTCACAGTCTCAGAACTAAAAGTGTAGCTAGCTACATTAGGTCAAACAAGAAACAAAACACACTTAGCCTGGTTCCGTACCCTAAGGGTGTACTTGTTTCCCCTGTACCTCGGACCTATAATGAAAGACATCTTTGTGTGAAAACAGACTCCACGTGCATTTACTTTGTACAAGCTCAATATTTTTTGTTTTTCTCTTTCTTGTCTATAAAAAAGTTGTGCGATTCTCAAGAATTTTTTAGATCGACTAATTCATGTACAACTTGAGTCGCATTGTTAATTCCTCCGGGTTTTCATGTTGTTGAATGGCTCACTCGCCTGAATGCCGCCAGCCAATCTAGGTCCGGAGTGTGCTATCGACTTAGCCTGGTCCTGCACCCTAAATACGCCACTCTACCTACACCCTGGCAGGCCAAAGTAAGGTGGGTCTTGAAAACAATTGGACTTGGAGAAAACATTCAGTGCACTTGATTGTATGAAGAGTTGCGCTCGACCCAAAAATTTCTTACGAGAATAGTAAGTCACGACTGAGTTGTAGATAGGAAACGAATTTTACTATTTTCCTTGACTTCAGTGTGCAGGAAAAATAAAGATCTCATGATGATGGTGAATTAAGCCAGAGCTATTAAAGCTCCCACATCCCCTAGATGGCTTGTAATCGATGTTTTAAACATTGATAGCAAGTATCGCTGGAGCTACTTAGCTCCGGTAAAGCCAGGGGGCTAGCCGTCAAAGCGAACAAAAGATGGTGGGAAGACTCCAGAGGACCAACTGTCGATGCTCTACGCGTTGATGGAAACCACTGCTGGAGCTACCAAGCTCCGATGATGGTCAAAGTCGGAGCCCTTAAGATCCGACAACCTCAGGGAGCCTTCACAACTGAAGACTTCGGACCTACGCTCTACAAGTCTGAAGCACACGTGTCTTCAACAACAGTTACATCCTCTTGGTACATGTTCACAATCAAAGTGTGTACATCTACCAGGGGGCCAAGTGGGACAAAAGTGTTGAATAAAAAAAATGAAATTAATAAAAAACTTGGATTTCATTCATGTGGAGACAAGAGATTACAAAATTGGAGAAGAAGAAGAAGAAGAGAGAATACAAGCGGGAGCTACAAAGAGATGGTCCTAGACCCTATGGAAGAACGAGGCGACCTTCTGGGAAACCTTAGAAATGCTGGCCTGCGGAGCTTCTCCCTCTCCGTCGATGGGACCTTGGAGCACCGGGTCTAGGGGGAATTGGGGGTCCCGGCTTGTGTAGCACGACAGAATAAATTCTGCGACGCTCTTGGCCAGGGATTGTACCTCGGTTTCCAGTTGGTCCGCAATGACATCGCCCATCTTGGTGAGCTTGTTGCCTGCCGAACTCAGCGCCTGCAACGCCTGGTCCAACTCCGGTTCTGGATCATCCAGACGCACGGGACTAAAACCCATTGGCGTAAGTGCGTCGTTGGCTTTGCCCAGGAAGTCCCAAACTTGTTGGGACTCCGCAACCTAGCCACTTCGCATCTCCTCCAAGGATCTTCTGGCCACCGTAAGCTCCGAGTTCTCTCGAGCAAGACACTCCACCTCTTTGGCGTTCTGCTGAATCTTTTCAGCAACCTGCCTTTTGAGTTTACTGAGCTCTTCCTCCCGGAGGTGAATCTCGTTCCGGCGGTTAAACATGTCCTTCTATCGACCCTGCACCTTCTTCTCCCTGGCAACATCATCAGTTTCCCTCCTGTGGAGTTCCTGTCCTCGCTGACAGGCCTTCTTCTCCTCTTTCTCGCAGCGCTCATCCAATTTCTTAGTGCGCTCCTCGAGACTCTTGTCACCCAAAGTTAGCCTTTGAGTAAGCTCTTCTTTTCTCTTCATGACGTCATCCTGCAGCTCTAGGAGTTTTTGCTCTTCATCCTCAAGATTTCTCTCCCGCTACTCAAGAGCCTCCCGACGCTTGACGAGACTGGCGTGGATGGTGTCGAGCCTCTCTTGGCGATCATCTACTGTGCTATTAGCAGCTTTGGACTTTTCATAAATGGACCGGGACTGGTTGTCAAGGGATTGCGTCATGCTTTCCCTCTTATCCAGTAGCTTACCCTAGTACTCGAGGCGGATCTTCTCCTTCCTCACCCATTCCTTGTCGTCAGCCAGCCTCGACTGCGCCAGCTTGGTCTCGAATTGGAGCCGGTTGCGCCACCTCCTAAGAGTTTGACGCTCCTCCTCGAGAGCCCTGCTGTCGTGGTAAAATGCCAGCTGAACCTGGCGAAGACTGGAGCAGGCGTTGTCAATAGACAACGACAGAGGGATCGGGTTCGGACATGCAGGGGTCATCTCCGCCGGTTCCAACGGGTTCTCCGTGACAAAAATTGGGTCCCACTCTACAAGAGCGATTCCCTGAGATTCCGCAGCACTAGGGCTGCCCTCCAGAATAGCCTCGACCGTCATCGAGGAAGGTCCTGCTACCAAAGTTTCAACCTCCGGAATTTGCTCCGAAGGTCCCGCTGCCAGGTCGTCAACAACTGGTCCCTCAAGCGGGGGGCCACCAGCTTCATCTCAGCGCCCTGGATCAGGCGCGGGCACCTCCGGGACCACCACCTCCGGGGAAGGTGTTAAAGGTTCAGTCGGGGATGAAGCCACTTCCGGCTCCGACGCTGGTGCCTCCTCCACCACCGGCCCAGGCACTGACGCTTTGACCATCATAGGCTCGGGCGCCGGCACCTCTACAGCGATTGGTTCAGGCGCCGAAACCTCTTCGACGACCGGCTCTACCGCCGGAACTTCTGCAGCAATCGGCTCTGCCGCCAGAACTTCTTCGATAACCGGCTCAGGTGCCGGAGCTTCATTAACCACCGGCTCTACCGCCGGGGCATCATCAAACACCGGCTCCACCGCCGGGGTCTCAACGACCTCCGGCTCTAGGGCAGGAGTCACAGATATCTTCGGTTCTGAAGCCAGAGCGTCCACCATTTCAGCGTCCAAACCCGAAGATTCAACCTCCGAGGCAGGTGCCGCTGGTACATCTTCATTCCCGTGGTCCGGTGCTACCACAGGAGCTTCTGGGGATGATTCAAGGTCCAAAACCATGACAGACGGCGCCAGAGCTGTCGCAACTTCAGCCACTCCTTGGGGTGGCGCTAGGATTGGAGCCGGAGTCTCCGCCTGCACAGTCTCAGATGTTGTGGCAGGAACAGGAGCTTCAGCCCCTCTCTTGGGTACCATGTGGATGGAGGACAAGGACACTTAAAACGCAATTACAACACAAAACAACTAACTGAGGTAAAAAACAAAAATTACCTCGGAAGGTTTTCGCACCAGTTAGCACGGAACCTCTTCTCTGGACGCTCAGGACTGGACCCTGGCGCCACTGGAATATCTGTTCCGAAAGGTTCACTGGAGCTTGCCGCGACCGTCGGCGCTGCTTTGGTTGAGATCCCCCTCGATCGGGAAGAACATCCGGATCCAAAGCCTTCAGCCGGTCCTGGTACTGTAGCCACACAGCCGGAACTAGCACCCCGCGGAGATGCCGATGCTGGAGTAGATGCCGCCGTTGAAGACCCCCCCCCCTCCCAAGAGAAGAAGCCGCTAGGGTAGGAGCAGGCCTGGCGGACCTCCCATCAGAGTGCTTCAGCTTCCTTTTTCGGCTCGAGGGCTTGGCCAACTCTTTGCCCTTGCCCGCGACTTCAACTCTCTGTTCCGGGACGGAAGGGGGACCACCCTCGGAAGCTCCGGAGATCACCAACCCGGTGGTCAGACTCCTCTCAACGACACCAAGGTCATCAAGCACCGGCATCTTCCGCCGGAGCTCCCTGCTAAACTCTGCCTCCATGTTCAGAGGAAGGAAAGTCGCCGGCGGAGACAAGTAGTCGCCCTTGACGTCGATGCCGTGCAGGAACTTCTTGAGGTGAAGCTCCAAGGTTGCGCCTTCCAGGTTGGACTTCAAACCAGTTTTGATCCGGTCATCGTCCATCAAGCTGTTGAGGGCCCAAGGAAGCTTCTCCCTCTTCTTCAGCGGAGCCCACCTGTTGGCCAGGAAGTTGCAAAATACTGCCTGAGGGGTCACCCCTCCTTCCACTAATTGGCGGATCCTAGTCAGAGCAGGGTTGAAAGCATCCGACAGCACCGAAACTTCACTCCAAGCTTCAGTGTCGACGTTGGGGAGGCCTACGGGCAACTCCAGCCTCTCATACTCCTCTGCCCTGATGACAATCCAATCATTTTTCCAGTCGTCCCACTTGCCAGAAGGGAACGACCGCAATTACTTGTGCGGGCACTTCTTGCGCTTCACAAAGTAATAGAAACCAAGGTACTCGTCACTCTTGCCGGTGGTGTGGATGGTGAAGAAGGTGCGGAAGAGCTCGACGCAGGGTGGAATACCCACCCACATCTCGCAGAAGTGGACAAAGATCGACACCAAAAGAATGTAGTGGGGGCCAAGGTGGTACATCTGCAGACCATAGAAGTCTAGCAGCATCAAGAGAAAAGACGAAAAGGGTGGGATCAGTCCCACCATGGCGCATGCAGAGAAGTACACCATGTCGCCGGCGTGCTCCTTCTCGAATGGAAGCTTGCCGACGCGGACGTGGTGGTTGAAGAAGTCACTGGACCACCCCATGAGGGACCGGACCTTCTTCAACTTGTCGTCGGTGTTAAGTCGGCTCTCGTGGAGACCCAACTCCATCGCAGCACAAGCAGGGCTAGGGATGAAAAGAAAGCGAAAGTTTGGAAGGTTTGAGCGCAAGATCGAATGAAGGCGCAAAGAACCCCCAAACGGTGTCTGCTTTCCTTCTAAAGTAAGCCCCCACAACGCTTGGATGGAAATCGCAGAGGAGCCGACGTTACAAGTCAAAAACTTCACCCTGCCAATGACAAGGGGGCCCAGGGCCACCCTAACGATCAAGTCGAGGTCCTTACCCAGGCGAACGGTTGTCATCATGAAAGGCGGGAAACCCGAAGGCGGCGGCCTGACAAGGCGCACGAAATCGATACGATTTTCGTATTGGGAACCGGCGACCTTCAATTGCATGAGATCCGCACGCTAAGATCTCACCTGCTGCATCCAGGATATGCCACGCAGCGGTGGTTTAACTATGAACTATTGCCAACAGCACATCTGAAGATCCTTGAAGACACGACACAAAAATCAAAGGACAGACCCACCTCCGGCAAAACGACTCCTTCCAAAAGATCTCTCCCGGAGGTGGGCCCAGGGGGCCACTGTCGGTACTCTGCTAACCGTATACCCCTTGGGACTACAAAAAGACCAAAGAGACTTCACCTGTCTGAGTTGAAGACCTGCAAAGGCCCCACTTGTCATACGGGACTGGACATGCCTCCCATTTATGGTTAGCTCCGGTACTGCCACGTGTACATTGCAGCCGAAGCTATACCCCACACATGGGATAGCTCCGGGCTAAACACTTGTACGACACCCCCGGATCTAACCTCCGACTGAGGGAAGCTCCAGTATCAACACGTGTACATCTACACCGGACCTACCTGTCCCAAACGGATAGCTCCGAAGCTGCCACGTGTCCAAACCGCCGGACCTTCAACCTTGGTAATCAAGCTGGTGAACCCCCAATGGCTCGGACCACCAAGGAGCAATCAAAGACTTTAAGACCTGATTAAGTGTCCTTAATACCATATTAATGACACACGATCAGTAGGCCCTTAATACTAGTAACAGCACTGTCAGGTCCCGTAACAGGCTATTAAGGGTAATTAATCTCATTAATTATGTATTAAACATTAGTAACCGCCGGGGCCACATGTCGGGCCAGACTAACGGCGTACCGACCAGTCCTTGAACTATAAAAGGACTGGTCGACGATACACAGGGGGGCTAGACTCTCTCACACTCGCTGACACTCTCTGACATATACACAGTCTCTGGGCTGAAGCTCTTAGACGCTTAATACAACAACTACACACCCCGTGGAGTAGGGTATTACACTCAGGCGGCCCGAACCACGTAAATCCTTGTTTCCATTTTCCCTATTCTTCGAAATCTCTATGCACCCGATACCAAACTATAAACTCCGCGAGCTACCAACGGTAGTATCGGGAGAATTGCCGAAAAACACTCCGACAATGACCAGATTTAGTATAAGTAATTATTCCAATTACTAGTCATGGCAAAAACTACAAAATGTATAACATGAGTAATGTAGTAGGAACTTTCAGCATGTAAAAGGAATCACAAAGTCATATATGTGTGAAATACTATGCTCATATTATTTTAAATTCAGATTCACACGTAAAGTTCCAAAGTTTCAAACCCCCCCCTCAATTTAAGCTATGAGGATGCATAACCCCTATTTCACTACGAATGTAACAAAAACGAGTGAAATCCTAAGGTTTTGTGAAAATGTCAGCCAATTGTTGTTCGGTATCTACATGGTGAAGCACAATGTTTCCTCTTTCAACATTATCACAGAGAAAGTGATACCTGATATCAATGTGCTTAGTTCTAGAATGTTGCATGGGGTTTTTAGCAATGCAAATGGCACTAGTGTTATCACAAAACAATGGAACACTATCTAGATCAACCCCATAGTCCGTAAGTGTTTAAACAATCCAAAGAATTTGTGAGCAAGCACTAGAAGCAGCTACATATTCAGAATTGGCTGTGGATTGCGCAATTGAGTTTTGTTTTCTAGAGGACCAAACAACAAGTGAATTACCAAGAAAATGATAAGAACCGGAAGTACTTTTCCGATCAATCCTACAACCCCCAAAATCAGCATCTGGAAAAGCTTTCAAAGTAACGGTTCAGTAACAAAGAAGAAAAATGCCAAATTCTTGAGTTCCATGTAAGTACCTGAAAATCCTTTTGACGGCTTGACGATGTGAAGCACGTGGGGAAGCTTGAAACCGTGCACAAAAACATACACTTAATTGTATGTCCGGTCTTGATGTCGTGAGGTACAAAAGTGATACGATCATGCTTCTATATTCTTTTTGATCCATGGGTTCACCATCTTCATCAAGTTCGAGTGTTGATGTTGTTCCCATTGGTGTCCGAAGAGGCTTGCTTTTGTCCATATTGAAGCGCTTGAGAAAGTCCCTTGTATACTTCGTTTGATGCACAAATGTACCTTCCTTTGTTTGCTTGATTTGCAGTCCCAAAAAGTAAGTGAGTTCACCCATCATACTCATTTCAAATTCTGAACTCATCATTGCTAAAAACTTGGACACAAGATCATGAGAAGCACAACCAAATATAATATCATCCACATACACTTGAACGAATGAGTCATTGCCATGCTTAAGCACAAAATGAGTTGTATCAACCTTGCCCATGGTAAACCCCTTTTGAAGTAAGAATGTTTTTAACCTATCATACCATGCTCTAGGGGCTTGTTTGAGACCGTACAAGGCTTTGGACAGTTTGTAAACATGATTAGGAAAATCTAGATTTTCAAAACCTGGTGGTTGCTTGACATAAACCTTCTTATCTATATAGCCATTAAGAAAAGCACTTTTAACATCCATTTGATATAACTTCAAACCTTTAGATGCAGCAAAAGCTAACAAAATTATTATGGCTTCTAATCTAGCAACATGAGCAAAAGTTTCATCAAAACCTAGACCTTCAATTTGTGTGAAACCTTGAGCAACCAACCTAGCCTTATTCCTAACCACAACCCCATCCTCACTTTGTTTATTCTTAAACACCCATTTAGTTCCAATTAAAGTGTGACCTTGAGGTGGAGGTACAATTTTCTAAACATTATTTCTTTCAAAATTTTCTAACTCTTCTTGCATGGCAATTGTCAACACGTACGAACGACACTTCCCCTGATACTACTAAAATGTTGCGTGCGGAGGTTCTTGTATCGGTTTGGGTGCACGGAGATCTTTGACAAGATGATGACACAGAGGATTTACGTGGTTCGGGACGCTTGAGCGTAATACCCTACTCCACGGGGTGTGTGTTGTTGTATTGAGGATTTCAGTAGTGCTGGCGTGCGTATGAGCTTGCTTGTTTTGTATCGAGCAACACATCCCTTTTATAGACCAAGGGGTGGCTGTTACATGGGTTGCCTGGCCCGACATGTGGCCCAGCGGTTATTCTTGCCTAATACACAATTAAGTATGTTTAAGCACCCTAATAACGTGATAACAAGCCTTAATGGTGGCGTTACCAACATTAAGGGTCTTCTGATCGTGCGCCATTAATGGTGGATTAATGGAGCATAATCAGGCCTTGTAATTGTAGCAATAAGAATCCTTTGAATACTTATGTCGTTGGAGATCCGTCTGTATTCCCGTTGGTGGCGTAGGTCCGGAGGCTTGACACGTGGCAGCTCCGGAGCTTTCCCTTGTTGGAAGGTAGGTCCGAATCTACTATACACGTGGAGGCACCAGAGCTTCATTCTACTGGGGGTTAGGTCTGGGGTCACTGTACACGTGTCAAGTGCGGAGCTACCCTATGTAAAGGGTGAAGCTCCAGTCTTGTGTTACACATGGCAGTGTCGGAGCTCCCCTATGCAGGAGGTGGGTCTAGTGCCATTTGACACGTGGGGCCTACGGAGGTCTTCAATTTTGACAGGTGGAACTCCCTTGCACTTCTTGCGGTATCATGGGATACCCGATACGCAGGGTACCGACAGTGGACCCCGGGCCCACCTCTGGGAGAAAACCCTTTGGGTTAAGTTGTTCTACCGAAGGTGGGGCCATCCTCGATTATCGTGCTGTAGCATCAAAGGTCTTTTGATGTACTGTTGGGGCGATGGTTTGGGGTTAAACCATTGCTGTGTGGCTTGTTTTGAATGTGGCATATGACATCTTTGAGTGCGGATATCACGCAATTGAAGGTTGCCGATTCCCAATACAAAAATTGTATCGGTTCTGAATGCCTTATCAGACTGCCACCTTTGGATTTCCCGCCGCCCATCATGACAACAGTTTGCCTGGGGTAATAACTTCAACCTCTTCCTAAGGGTGGCCTCGGGACCATTCGTCATTGACGGGGTAGATTCTTTGTAATGTGGACTTGCTCTTGTTGCGGTTTCCATCCAAGCATCGTGGAGGCTTACTTAAGAAGGAAAGTCCGCACGGTTTGAGCACTCTTTATGCTTTCGATGAAACTCGCGTTCGGAGCCTCCCAAACTTTGCCTAGCTTTCTCCTCTTTCACTCCACTTTGCCGCGATTCAGTTAGGTCTTCCCAAGAGCCACATCCAGAGCAAGGACAATCTGATGAAGGTTCGGACTTTCATGGGATAGTCCAGCAACTCCTTCAACCACTTGGTCCGTGTCGGCAAGCTCCCCTTCAAGAAGGAGCGCCGTGAGGAGATGTTGTACTTCTCGGCGTATGCCATGGTGGGACTGATCCAACCTTTCTCGAGCTTCATCTTGATGCTGCTGGACTTCTACGACCTCTAACTGCATCACCTCGGCTCGCACTCCCCCCTACTCATGGAAACTTTTGTCCACTTCTGCGAGATGTGGGTGGGCGTGCCTCCCTGCATCGAATTGTTCTGGACCTTCTTCACAGCCCATACCACCGGCAAGGGGACAAAGTTGCTTGGCTTCTTCTACTTTTTTAAAGCGCAAGAACTGCCCCTTCAATACTTGAAATCATTCCCCTCTGGAAAATGGGATGACGGGAAGAAGGATTGGATCGTCATTGCACTGGAGGAGCACGACAGGTTGGAGTTGCCTCAAGGACTCCCCAACGTCGACACTGATGCTTGGAATGTAGTTCCAAAGCTGTCGTATGCATTTAACCTTGTCCTGACCAGGATCCGAGAATGTGTGGAGGGTGGAGTGACCCCCTAGATGGTCTTCGGAAATATCTTGGTGAACAGGTGGGCTCTGCTGAGGAGGAGGGAGAATCTCGCTTGAGCTTTCAACAATGTGATTGATGACGACTGGATTGAAACCAGTTTGAAATCCAACTTGGATTACGAAGCTTTGAAGCTCCATCTCAAGAAATTTTAGCATGGGTCTATTGCTGATGATGCCTTAGCTCCACCGGCTGCTTTCCTACCCCTAAATATGATTCCAGAGATTAGCAGGGAGCTCCGAAGGAAGATGCCGACGCTAGATGACCTCTGTAAGTTGGAAAAGCATCGTACCTCTAGGGTTGTAATCCCCAGAGCTTCTAAAGAGGTGACCGCCCCTGCTCTGAGCCAGAGGGTTGAAGACATCAACAAGGGAAAGGGCAAGGAGCCAGCCGAATCTTCTAGTCGGAAAAGAAAGCTGAAGCATGCTAATGGGAGCTCCGTCAGGTCTGGTCCATCTACGACTGCCTCTTCTCCCAGGCGAGGGAGATCTTTTGTGGTGACATCCCCTCCGGTGCAAACGTCCTCGAGAGGTGCTAGATCCGGACAGTCAACTCCGACCCTAGTGCCAGCTAAGGGCTCTAGGTCTAGGGGTCTTTCCAGGCCAAGGGAAGTTCCCGCCGAGAAGACTCCAGCTACTGCAGATGGTCCCCAGCCGAGGTCTGAGGTTACTGTCTCACCAAACTTGGTGGGTTCTGACTCCGGGCCTCAGAAGAATAGGTCCGCGGCGACTGGGGCGGTAGCATCCCCAGGTAAGCGTCATGGACTTGCCTTGAAATGCTAATCTTGTTTTTGTTATGTTTTTAATCTTTTTGTCCCTTTTTTCGAGAGTGTCGAGAAGGGAGTCCGAGGCTTCAGCATCTGTTGCAGTGAGTGTGGTTGCACATGTTGAAACTCCGACTTCAACCATTAAGCCTCCTCTAGTGGTGGCAGAAGACACAACAACTCCGGTGCTAGCTGTCGTGGACTTAGATCCACAAGAGACGCCAGAAGCTCCCGTTGTAGCGTCGGACCACGGGGGAGAAGTTGAAAATGCACCACCGGCAACAGCGTAAGAGGTTGAGGCTCTGATGTGGGAGTTGGAAGTGTCAGAAGCTCTAACGTCTGAGTCAGAGGTAACCGAGGCTCTGGTCCCTCCGCCAGAAGTTGTTGTGGGGCCGATGGCACCAGAAGCTCTAGCCCTTGAGCCGGAAGTCGTTGAAACCCTGGCCGCTGAGCCGGAGATGATCAAAGCTCCGGCCACTGAGCCGGAGATGGTTGAAGCTCCGACCCTCAAGCCAGAAGTTGTTGAAGGTTCGATTGCCGAGACGGAGATGCTTGAAGCTCCAGCTGCTGAGCTGGAAGTGGCGTATGTGTCGGCACCTGAGCCGGCGGTCCGGATGCAACTCCAATAACCGCCCCGGAGGTAATCGCTCTAGAGGTGTCCATGCCGGAGCCGGAATACCATGAAGAGGCGGTGGTAGGCTTTCCTCCTGCGGAGCCAGCAACTGAAGACCCAGAAGCAGGACCTTTGGCTTCTGCTCCGGAGGTAGAAGTTCCTGTAGTGGGATTTTCCTCAACAGCTGCCGAGGAGCTCTCGATGGGCGCCCCTAGTGCCATAGAAGCTCAGGGAACCACTCTTGTAAAGTGGGACCGTATTTTTTTTATGGAGAATCCCCTGAAACCAGCGCAGATGACCCCAGCAGGTCCGGAGCCCATCCTCTTGGCATTGTCCATAGACAATGCTTGCTCGAGCCTCTGATAAGTTCAGCTCGCCTTCGATCATGATAGCAAGGTTCTTGAAGAGGAGCGCCATACGTTGAGGAGTTGGCGCAATAGGCTCCACATCGAGACCAAGCTTGCACAGACAAGGCTTGCTGATCAGAAGGAGTGGATCCAGAGGGAAACGACCCCGATGGAATACTGGGGCAAACCACTGGAGGAGAAGGAGGCCACCACGAGGGCTCTCAACGCTAATTCTCGGGATATTCTCGAGCGTACCAAGGAATGATGCTGCTGATGAGCGTCACGACAACCTCACTGCTTTAAATGATATTCTCCAGAAGCGTCGAGTGGACCTTGATACGAGGGAAGAGAAACTCTTGGAACAACAGGAGGATGTTTTGAAAAGGGAGGAGGAGCTCACCCAAAAATTGACTCTGACTGAGCAAAATTTGGAAATTTGCACTAAAAAGTTGGATCCGTGGAGTGAGGAAGAAAAGGAGAAGTACTGGAAACTGGGGCAGGAGCTCTCAAAAAGAGAAGCTGATGTTGCCGCCAGAGAAGGGAAAGTAAGGGTTAGGGAGAAGGACCTGGTGGAACGGCAGAATCGTATCCACCTTCGGGAGATGGATCTAGCCGACCGCGAAAAGCAAGTTGCTGAGAGTTTGCAGCAACATGCCAAAGTGGCCGAGCACCTCGCTCGAGTAGGTTCGGAGCTTGCAGCCGCCCGGAGGTCACTGGAGGAGCTGCGGAGTTTAAGGGAGACTGAGTCCATACAAGTATGGGACTTCTTGGGGCGAGCCAATGACGTGTTGACACCGCTAGGCTTCAGTCCAGTGCGTCCAAACAATCCAGAGCTGGAACTGGACCGAGCGCTGGTGGCTCTCAACGCTGCTAGCGGCAAACTTGACGCAATGGGTGACATCATTGTGGACTAGCTGGAAACAGAAGGGAAATCGTTGGCTAAGAACGTAGATGATTACGTGTTGTCGTGCTACGTGAGCCGACATCCCCAGTTCCCTCTGTATCCAGTGCTCAAAGGTCCCGTTGTTGAAGAGGAGAGCACCGCTAAGGCTAGCGTTCGAGAAGTTGCCAAGAAGTTCGCCCCATACTTCCGCAGGACATAGATCCTCCAGTAGTTAGGTCTTTTTGTTATGCCTTTTGTTGTATCCCTGATTTTGTAATCCATCACTTTGAATGAATGAAATCCACTCTTTCTGCCATAAATTTCACTTTATCTTTGTCTTCAATATACTATTATTTGACTTATTGGCCCCCTGGTATATGTGCACAATTCGATTGTGAACATGTACCAGAAGGTTCTGACAGTATGTTGATGACTTGAACGCTTCGAACTTGTAGATTTTAGGTCCGAAGTATTTATCTCTAATACCCTTTGCCACGTTGACGGCGGGCCCCCTGGGGCTGTCGGGGCTTGATAGCTCCGACGGCACCTACCATCAACATATAACACATCGGCGGCGGGCCCCCTGGGAGTTATCGGAGCTTGATAGGTCTGGTAGCGCCCAATGTTAATGCGCAAATTGTCGACGGCGGGCCCCCTGGGGTTGTCGGAGCTTTGCAGCTCCGATGGCACAATCCGTCAACATATAAAGTGTCGTCCACCATCGCTATGAGTTTTTTTGTTTTTCCTGCACATTGGAGACAAGAAAGAGAGTAAAATTCATCCTCTTGTATATAAATTGTTTGTGACTTATAATTCTTATTTTAGTTTTAGATCCAAAGAAATTCAATATGATAACAAGCATATTTATGTAATCTTTCCAGATCTGTATGCTTTTTTAGTACTCACCCTACTAAGGCCTACCGGGGTGTAGGTAGAGTGGCGTACTTAGGGTGCAAAACCAGGCTAAGTCGATGGCACACTCCAAACCTGTGTTGGCTTGGCGTTCAGGCAAGTAGACTATGCAACAATGTTAAGATCCAAGAGACCATCAATATAACTTGTGACGAATATGAATAACTTGGACTAAAACTCAAAAAGAATTGAATGGGCTAGGCATTTCTTCCCTGGCGACCACGGACTAGTCCGTGATTACCCAGACTAGTCCGCCAATGCAGACTAGTCCGCAGAGCACTGGTTAGGCCAGACTAGTCCGACAGACCACGGAATAGTCTGATATAGCCTCTGGAAAAGTTTGGACTAGTCCGATCATTTTCGGACTTGTCTATTTTTTCGTGTCCATAACCCTAGCCGCTGCCAAACCCTAATTTCCTCCCCCCACACTTGCCTCATGCTTTCTCTCTCCACGCTCGAGCTCCCCAAGGCGATTTGGCGACTCCTCCATAAAAAAACTCCAAGTTTGGGTGGAAATCAAGCTCATTCTCTTAGGGATTGAAGTCCACAGACTTTTCCGCCCTTCAACACCCTCCTCTTCGAGATTCAAGCGATTTTTCAGTAATTTTTCCCCCGAACCCTAGAAATCTCCATTTTCTTCATTGTTGATCAAATAGCCTAGCTTCTTTCACCTAATACTAGTGTCCTTGATGTATTACATTGCTGTTAGGCTAGTTTTGCATTGAGCAACTCCATTTGTCTCATAGTTAAGGTTCTTGAGGATGAATACTGGACTAGTCCGTGCTTGTTCACTGGACTTGTCCGATTTTTTCTGAACTCAACCCTAACCTCTTAATTCCTCAATGCAATTCCTTGTCATCCATTCTCATCCATAACTTGTACAATCCATTGTCAGGGCATGTTGAACTATCACGACGAAGTTTCTGACTTCGAAGCCGAGATGGACCAAGAAGCCCGGCTTCGGTCCTCGACGGGCCAAAACATGAAGCACCCTTCCGAGCCAGCCCCCTCTCCTCCTCAGTCTCAGAAAAGGGTGGCTCGGCGCAAGGTGCCTGCTTCCAGGGCTTCTGCTTGTGGTGGCCCTAGCTCAGCAAGTGCTCGCCAAGCAAAAGGGAAAGGCAAAGGGATCGCAACGGGCCCGATTGGCCCTCTAAAGATGTCAGCTCCGAAGCAAGGGGCTCGGGATCACACAGAGGAAAGGTTCAATGGGAAGGGCAGCAACTCAACTGCAAAGTTCAGGAATATGGATTGCTACAACCAATCCAGGCAGGCTGCAGACGGAAGATTCTAGAGCAACTTCCATGCAGACTTTTACATGTCTGTCTACCTCCAGATGAAGACCCCAGTGGTGCGCAGTCAGTGGATAGATAGGGCACATCTTGAGAGGAAGAGATGCTCCACCTTTGATGAGGTGATCGAGGCAGCTGAGAGACATGGCTTGAAGGACCTCTTCGCCTTCAAGTACAACTGGAATGATGAAGTGATAGCTCAGTTCTATGCTACTTGTCACATTGCCACTGATGAGGAGGAGCGGGTGACTTGGATGACTCACGGGTCCAAGTATACCATTACCTACGATGAGTTCGCCAGTCTCCTCCACCTGGAGAACACCGACAACAACTGACTAGTGATCCACAACATTGGGGTCTTGGAAAAGGATAGGATGAAGTTCCTATATGACCCATCACTGAAGTTCAATCCTCCCTCCACAAAGAACATGAAGCCCTTCTTTGTGGTGCTTCACAGAGTGCTGAGGAAGACAATTGCCCCGAAGGATGGGGATGCAGGGAGTGTACAGGGCTATCTCCGCACCTTGATGAAGGTCATAAGCAAGGACCGCAAGTTTTATGTGTTTGACTACATCTGGAACGATATGGTCAACATCTCTAGCACTCCAAACAGATCATGTGGCTATGCCCCCTACCTCATGTTCATGATTGAGAAAGTCACAGGCATCGAATTCGTCAAAGATGTGGAGCACACACCATTGAGGCCTCAGAAGCCTCAACAAGGAAATGCTCAAGCTGCTCCCTCTCCTGCTTCTAGTGCAGAGGCTCCGACGAGAGCGAGTGGGGATGCCGGAGCTGCCCCTGCCACTAGGGCAGCTCCTCAAAAGGGATCTGCAAGTGGCATCTTCAAATACTTGGCAGCTATTTTTGCCTCCTGCAAAAAGGTCGAGGTGAAGGTCCACAAGCTCAACAAAAGAAGAAAGGAAGACATGAGATATGTCAAGGAGAACATGAAGTAGATTTGTCAAAAGCTGGAGATCGATCCCATTGGATCTCCAGTAATTTCTGATGACTCCGACTCTGATTTCACCGAGCTCGGGCCCTTGACTCCCTCCGAGCTTGCCTATTTTGGCATTGGGGGCTCAAGTGGCTCCGTTCCTCCTCCTCCTCCTCATCAGCCCGAAGATGAAGATGAAGACGATGAGAGGACCGACTCCTCTCCTTCTTTTTGGTGTCTTGATGCCAAAGGGGGAGAGATCGAGGGGGAGTCTTAGGTTTTAGCTGTAGGATGCGAGGATAGCTTCTTTTTGTGTCTTTTGTCTATTTTATGGTTTTTAAAACTTTTAATATGATCTTATGATACTTATGGTCATGTGATGCAGTGTTTTGAACTACTTATGAAGTAATTGATGAAATCTGTGATTTTGCTCTAAGAATGACATGTATGCTTATTGTTGATGTGTTGATGTCAATTATGCCATTCTCATATTGATTATTGCTTCATATACACTTAGTTCTGCATCCCACCGTAAAGAATGCACATATAGATCATGTTTTCATTGCTTGATGTATTTTAGACTCATATGTGCACACTTTATGAAAATCTCAACTTTTTATCATATTTTGTGAAATCTCAATTGGTTGTCATCAATCACCAAATAGGGGGAGATTGAAAGTGCATCTAGGAATCCCTTGTGGGTTTTGGATGATTTAGACAAGCAAATGAGATCCTAACTATCTTGTTGAAATGAGCACATGTTTTAATGAGAAAATGAGCAAAGAGCCAAAAAGAAGGGAGAATGGGGAGCAATGTGGAAAAGAGCTCAAGGAACAAGTGTAGTATATCATTGTGTATGGAGTGTGTTAAGGAAACACACCCCAAGAGCTCATGCACAAATAATCACACACATTGCACAAGTTGATACAGGACCGGACTAGTCTGACTGACACCGAACTAGTCTGATATCTTTCTGCACAAGATCGAATAAGTCTGATATCACCACGGACTAGTCCGATATCTCTCTGACTAGAATCGGACTAGTCCTCCCCAGTGCGGACTAGTCCTCCAAACACTTCACAATCTGCACAAAATCGGACAAGTCCGGTAACACAACGAACTAGTCCGATATCATTCTGATGTAAATCGGACAAGTCCGATATTAGCACGGACTAGACCGAGAAACCCTCTGACCTAAATTGGACAAGTCCTCCAAGTGCGGACTTGTCACCCAATTCACTTAGGGTTTCACATTTCTGGACAAGTCCGATATCCATCGGACTAGTCCGAAGATTTCCAGAAGCGAAATCGGACAAGTACGCTTCTAGTCAGACAAGTCCGATATTTCAGGACACCTAGGGTTTGCTACACACAGCACACAAGACTAGTCCGGTGTCCACCACGGATTAGTACGATCTTTCTGAACCCTAACGGTTACTTTTGGGAACCCCATATAAATAGGTGTACACGGCCCATCTCTCATAAGTCTCGACCCCCTGCGCCGTCACACCTCCCAAGAGCCTCAAAAACACATCTATCCACGAAATTAAAAGCAACAAAGATCAATCCCTTGAGGATACACTTCGAAACATTGGAGAGACACGGTTCCTCACTCATTGAGCTCTTGGTTTGATTCCCTAACACACTCCTATGATTTTCATTGTAATCTTTCGAGTGTGTTCTTGGTGGAGTTCTTGTTGGAATCTTGGGGAGCCCTCAACGTGTGAGAAGGCCCCTTGAATTTGGTTATTTACCCTTTGTGATAAGTGAAGAGGATTGGCCTTCGTGGTGATCCGACGAGGGTAGGGCTGGAGAAGACCCGGTCCTTTTGTGGACTCCTCAACGTGGACGTAGGTTGCCTCTGTGGGAACCGAACCACAGGATAAAATCATTGTGTTCTTACTCTGCGCTCATCATTCTTATATATCATATCAATCTAGGGTTTCAATCAATCTTGCTTACTTTACATTTAAACATTGAATATAATATTGACTTGTGGTGTATCCCAGTTCATAATCGTGTAACACTTCAATTACAAGTATATTGCCACATCCTAGGATCAAGATAATCGATCAAATTTGATAAACCTAGACGGTATACACTGGACTAGTCTGCACTCGACCGGACTAGTCCGATATCTCGAGATTTGATCTGGTTGTTAAGTGTTGCAGGTTCCAACAAAATTCAAAAAAGGCCTATTCACCCCCCTCTAGGCCACATTCAATGAGAAGGAACATGAGGAACACTTGAGGCTGACGCTGCAGAAATCAAGGGAGCATCACTTGTATGCCAAGTTCAACAAGTGTTAGTTTTGGTTAAGGGAAGTGTCGTTTTTGGGTCATACCATGTCAGGAAGAGGAGTATCAGTTGACCCTGGAAAAGTGAGAGACGTGTTAAAGTGGGAACCACCGCAAAATGTAAAGGAAATAAGGAGTTTCCTTGGGATGGCTGAATATTACCGTCGGTTCATCAAGGACTTCGCCAAGATAGCCAAGCCAATGACGAAATTGCTAATGAAGGGAAAATCTTTCCATTGGACTCAAGCTTGTCAAGAAAGTTTTGAGGAGTTGAAGAAGAGGTTAACTACAGCCCCAGTTTTGATATTGCCGGATGTAAGCAAGAGTTTCGATATTTATTGTGACGCATCAAGACAAGGACTTGGATGCTTGCTTATGCAAGGAGGTAAAGTGGTTGCATATGCATCGAGACAATTGAAGAAACATGAACAGAATTATCCAACGCATGATTTGGAACTTGCAGCCATGATACACACATTGAAAATTTGGAGACACTACATCCTTGGACATAGGTGTGAAATTTTTACAGATCATAAGAGTTTGAAGTATATTTTCACACAAACAGATCTGAATTTGAGGCAACGAAGATGGTTGGAGCTCATCAAGGATTATGATTTGGGAATCAATTATCATCCAGGGAAGGCTAATGTTGTGGCCGATGCATTGAGTAGGAAAGGAGTATTGAACGGTTGAATCTCGGATTCATAAATGAGATGGGGATGATGGAGTTAAATCCGACCTTGGAGCAAGAAATTCGAGAGGCACAAACTAAGGATGAGGAAATTCAAGAAATCAAGGAAAGGACCCAAGAGGGGAGAGAATTCAGATTTGATGAAAATGAACATGGTACCCTATGGCTTGGTAAGAGGATTGTTGTGCCTAATGTGAAGCATATTCGGGAGACAATAATAGAAGAGGCACATGACTCACCATACTCAATTCATCCTAGTTGTACAAAGATGTACAAAGACTTGAAGACGTGTTATTTGTGGGCTAGCATGAAGAAGGACATAGCTGAATACGTAGCATTGTGTGATGTGTGCCAACGAGTCAAGGCGAAACATCAAAGGCCAGCTGGACTATTGAAACCATTAAAGATCCCGGAATGGAAGTGGGAAGAGATCATTATGGACTTCATAGTTGGTTTACCACGTACTCAGTCTGTTTACGACTCAATTTGGGTAATTGTGGATCGGTTAACTAAGTCAGCCCACATTATTCCCGTCAAGACCACCTATAATGGAGAGAAATTGGCGGAACTGTACATGGGAAGAATAGTATGTTTGCATGGAGTTCTGAAGAAGATAGTCTTGGAGGAGGTTCACAATTCACTTCCAGGTTTTGGCAAAAATTGCATGAAGCTTTGGGAACGAGGTTGAATGCTAAGAGGACATGCTAAGAGCTTGTGGTTTACAGCATGGGAAAAGTTCGGACAAGAGCTTGCCATATGCAGAATTTTCATACAACAATAGTTACCAAGCAAGCTTGAAAATGTCACCATATGAAGCGCTTTATGGGAGGAAGTGTAGGACACCTTTATGGTGGAATGAGGCAGGAGAAACTCAAGTATTTGTTCTGGATGTGTTGCAAGAAGCCAAAAAGTAAGTCCAAATAATTCGTGAAAACTTGAGGGCTGCCCAATCAAGACAAAAATGCTATGCGGACAATAGGAGAAGAAAATTAGCCTTTGAAATGGGAGACTACGTTTACCTTAAGTTTTCACCGATGAGGGGTCATAAGAGGTTTAACGTAAGAGGCAAGCTAGCACCTCCCTACATTGGACCATTCAAGATTTTGGACAAAAGAGGAGAAGTAGCGTATAAGTTGGAGATGCTAGCTCATCTTTCGGATGTCCATGACGTCTTTCATGTTTCCCAGCTCAAGAAGTGCCTGAGAGTACCGGAAGAACAAGTGCCAATGGAAGGATTGGAAATAGGGGCAGACTTGACTTATGCCGAACAACCGGTCAAAATCTTGGAAACCAAGGAGAGAGTCACAAGGAACAAGGTTATTAGATGGTGTAAAGTTCAATGGGAGCGCCACACAGAAAAAGAAGCAACTTGGGAATTGGAGGATGATCTCAAGAAGGAATTTCCCTATCTCTTAGCTTCCGCATCGAATCTCGAGGGTGAGATTCATTTTAAGGGGGGTAGGTTTGTAACACCCTTATTTTCATGCATCATGACCTACATACATTCATATACATGTTTAAAATTAATTCACATAAAGAGGAACTAGTTTAAAATTGGTTTGGAACAAAACCGCACTTAAAATGCTAAAAAGTGCGGACTAGTCCGATTTTGGTGAGGACTAGTCCGATTTCTCTCTGACCTCGAACGGACTTGTCCGTTTTTGCTGCAGACTAGTCCGTTTTTGCCTATGGAAACTTTCGGACTTGTCCGGTCTTATGCGGACTAGTCCGGTGTTCCATGAATCCTTGAAAATATGCTAAGTCCCTGGACTTGTCCGATGTTCCAGCGGACTTGTCCGTTTTCCCCTCTGACTAAAGTTGGACTTGTCCGATTTCTCTCTGGACAACTTCAGACTAGTTCGGTCCTTTTCGGACTTGTCCGATATTTCGCGACTACGAGTTGATCTTTTATTTCACGACTTGTTTCTTGGGTTTTACGTTAAGTGGGCCTAGGGACGTTGTGCCTAACTCTTTTAGAGCCCATGTGGGACTCTAAACCGGCCCCTACTCATCTCAAACTCGAAATCCATCTAACCCTAGCCTCCACCTCTATATAAATAACCCCACCCCTTGGCTTGACCTCTATTTGCCACTTTTCCACCCCACCCAAACCCTAGTTCGTGAGGAGCCACCATCAAGGAGGGAGGAGGAGATCCCAAGCAAGAAGAAGAAGAGGAGGAAACGAGAGAGGATCAAGATCTACATCAACCTTGGGTTCTTCATCACCAATTCTTCTCCAAGTTCTTCATCAACCCTAGATCATCAAGATCCAAGTGTTACCTCCAAGATCCTTGATTCATTGGAGTTCTAAACACCTGGTATACTTTCTATTCTCTTTTTCTTACGTGAATCCAACCCCATTTTCCCAAATTTACGTCGATCTAGAAAACTCTAGTTCGCTAGTTTTGCGAAGTGCGGACTAGTCCGGCCTTCTGTAGACTAGTCCAATTTTACTGACTAAATTGTGTTGAATTAATTCTAAAAGTAGATATAATCAAATCCAAACCTGTATAAACTTGTTAAAATCTATAGAACTAGTTAGTGATCATTGAAAGCAATCTATTAACAAATTCTACCTTACATTTGCATTAATCATGCACGTCATGTCATATTGAGTAATATATGTGCACTCTTTGATTGTGTCTCTTGTCTTGTATGTTTATTGTGCGGATAGACGGATATGCACTAGAGAGTGCCGCGGAGGATCTCCAGCACCAAGAGTTTGAAGGCTTTGACTCGAATCAATCCCAAGAGCAAGGCAAGTGTCCTTGAAGCATATTGATCCTGTTTTGAAATAAATGTTTTGTTTGTAAAACTGGATGCTTTTGTCAATTTGATGGGAATCCTATGATAGGAATTTTACTAGCTTTGTGTAACCACCCTTGTCACCTGGAATATATGGTAGAGAGTCGGGATGGGATTTTTTACCTTTTGCTTCGCTTAATTAATTGGAATGGAAGAACAACTACACTACTTAATTTAATTATGCATTAAAGAGATTGTGGTTGACATGAACTGGTTAAATCTGATATGGTAATGGGTGATCTAAGCAAGCCAGGTATGTGGATGGGTTGGATGTATGGTGGTTTTCTTGATTTAGATCTAAGGACCGGTTCGTGGAGCGACCATCCAGGATTTACAGTGCCACCACGAGGCCAAGTGTGGGTGCGGCATAGCTGATTAATTATGGTTATGTATGGTTATGAACTGAATTCTGTTATTGAATATGGATATTGGTATATGATGATGGATATGGAGTATGGACTGGTATTATGATAACTACATGACTTATGATGGATTTATTTCATATACATGTAATATATTGTTTTTCAAATGTTTTAATGTACTTTTCAGCACTTAGCCATTATTATATTTGTCATTTGAATCAGCCACATGTCATACTTTCCACACTTGCTAAGTACGACATGTACTCACTCTTGTAATCCCCCCAATAGTTGCAGGTCAGGATTGGGAGTTTAATGGCGATAATGCGGAGTTTTAGGCCGTGTCTACTGTCAGCTTTGCCTGTGGTGTTGCATGGAGCAGCGCAACCCTATTGCTGATGCTGCCTAGCTGTTTAGTTTGCTTATTTAGCTTATTTCCATTGCATTAGTTGAACTTGTCATTAATATTTATGAGAGCTTGTATTCGACGATGATATGGTTTGTGTAATAAAATTTGGTTAATTAATCTTAATCTGTGGTAATTTTCTGCATACTCTTTTGTGAATGCACTCGTGTATGTGTGTTGAACATCCTAGGCACACATATGCGTTCACTTGGTTCATTTTTGGAACCGGGTGTCACAGTATTGAGGTAGTCATCACGATCTTGGCGGGGTGTGGTGCTCCAACTTGTTTTCCCGCCTGGCAAGCGCTACACGATTTGTCTTTCTCAAAAACAACATCCTTTAAACATTGGATGTGACCACCTGTTACAAGTTTCTGTAGATTTCTCATCCCAACATGGGCTAGCCGTCTATGCTACAACCATCCCATGTCAGTTTTAGCAACCAAGCATGTGTTGAGTTCAACTTTATATTTGTTGAAGTCAAAAAGGTAAAGATTTCCCTTCAATATTCCCTTGAATGCAATTGAGCCATCACTTCTTCTAAAAACGGTCAAACCCTCATTATTGAATAAACAGTTATAACCTTTGTCGCATAGCCGAGATATGGACAAAAGGTAATAATCAAAAGAATCTACATGTAAAACATTCAAAAGAGTATGTTGAGAAGAGATTTCAATTTTACCGCTACCAATGACCTTTCCTTGGCTGTTGTCTCCAAACTATATCCCTTTACTCGGTTCTGCATTGTGCTCATACTCCATGAACATACTCCTTTCTCAGGTCATGTGATTAGTGCATCCGCTGTCTAGCACCCATTTTGATCCACCAGAGGAGTAGGCCTGCAAAATAAAATTATTCTTTGGTTTTAGGTACCTAAGCTTGCTTGGGTCCTCTCAGGTTAGTCACAAGAGTCTTGGGCACCCACCCACAAGTTTTCGAGTTCTTGTGGTGTGGCCCTACATATTTAGCAAATAAATGTCCAAACTTGTCTTTCATAAGTACATAGGAAGCATCAAAAGTACAAAATAGTACTTGCAAGTCAGATTCAAGTGATGTTTCCTTAACAAGAGTAATTTGCTTCTTAGCATGAACATTTGTGGACATGTGTTTATTCTTGTTAAACCCAAGACCATCTTTGATTTTAGGAGGTCTAGTGACCATATATGCACTACTTGCATATTTGATATTCTCCTTGTCAAAGATTCCACTTTGGTAAGGATGTTTAGCATGAGTAGAAGAATCAGGTTTGACAACATTTTTCTTATTGGAATATGTGCATGTTGCAATTGTTGTCGGACTTACACCTTTGGAAGGTGAGATTTTGGAGGAGGAGGTGTCACTTTGCTTGAGTCACTCAACTTGCACTTCAAAAATCTTGTTAACTTTTGACAAGTTAGCAAGTTCGTCCTTGATTGCAACGTGTGAGTCTTCTAGGTTTGAGTAAGTTTTCTTACTTAAGACTAGCTCATGTTAAAGTGACTTGCTCTTCTCCTTCTCAAGCTCAAGGAGTTTCTCAACCTCTTGATACCTCTTGCTTTCACGGATGAGCATATCTTCTTGTCGGTTGACAAGCTCCTCCTTCTCAAAGATTTCATCCGACGACATTTTCATTTTCTCGAATGCAGTTTTACTTAATCCCCTAAACATCTCCTCATTTTCACTAGACCTGTCAAAATCATCAATAGAGGAATTTATCGAACCTTTTTCTTGCTTTTCTTAGCCATAAGTCAAGTTTCATTGTGAATCTCCCGTCCTCCCATGTTCAGTAAGAGCGTAGATCTCTTGGTAGATTTCTTGATGGCAATCTCCTCTTCTTTATCGGAGGAGGACTCGTCGTTTGAATCACACTCCTTGCCAATATGCGCTTGATGAGCTTGCCTCCTTTTCCTGAAGATTTTCTTTTCTTGAGGATCCGTTTCCTTCTTCCTCTTATTCTCTTCATAAGTACAATCTTCCATGAAGTGACCGTACTCGCCACAGTTATGGCAGGTACGTCGAGCCCTGGATTTTCCTTTTTCTTTGCTCTTCCCTTCATTTGAGTTGCTGCCATTTCTTATTTTCATCATGCGCTTGAATTTCTTGATAAAGAGTACCATATCTTCATCATCCAAGTAGGTGCTCACATCACTTGTATCTCCCTCATCTTGAGCTTCACAGGCTTCCTATCCTTTACCTTGCAAGTTGCTTTGAGAGCAACTTCCTTCTTTTTGGAGGAGGTGAGCTCAGCTAGGTCTTCGACATATTGGGCCTCCTTCTCCATCATCTCATGGTTTATAATTTTGCCCAATAGTTCATCCAAAGTCATTTTGTGAAACCCCAGGCTTTATTGAATCATTGAGCATATGGTGACGTTTCTTGGCATGAAGACTCTAATCATCCTTTTGACCACCTCATGGTCAGTCCACTTCTTGCTTCCATAGGCGCGGATCTTGTTGATAAGCACCTTCATCAGGTTGTACATGTCTTGAGGCGGTTCGCCTTCTAAAATGGCAAATCCCCCCAATTCTCCTTCAAGCATCTCAATTTTAGCTTCTCGGACTGACCTATTTCCTTCATGTGATGTTTTAAGTGTATCCCATATTTATTTTGCACTTTTTAGTCCATCAATCTTGGTGAACTTTTTCCGGCTCAGTGATGAAGTGATCACTGCAACGGCTTGTGCATTGCGGTGAATTTCTTATTCTTGTTCTGGAGTGAGTTCTTCATCAGTATCTGGGATATCTACACTTGTACACACAATATGCCAAAGATTGAGATTTAAAGAGATTAGATGCATTTTCATATTGTATTTCCACATGGTGTAATCGTTTTCATCGAATTGCGGAGGTTTTCCCATGGGAATAGAAAGATAACAATTATTTGAATTGAGACGATTGTAATTGTAAGGATATCGGGAGTAGTATTGATGACCACTCCCCGTCGTCTTCTCGTCCTCTTTTCCCTTTTGGCTCAGGAACTTCTTCCTTAGAAGTGCCTTGAGGTGACACACTTCTTCATCGTCGTGTTGATTTTCCCTGAGTACATCGAAGGCTTTTGTATCTTGCTCTTCTTCGGTGTTGGGAACCTTCTGGATCTCGTTGTTCTTCTCAGGGGCCATTGATCTCTCCAAGCGGTAAGTATTGTTGATGGAGAACCCGCTCTGATAGCGATTGAATGTGGCCTAGAGGGGGGTGAATAGGCTTTGAAAATTTCCTGCACACTTAATCAAATTGTCAAATACTTGATGGACCGGACTTGTCCGGTTGGAGGTTCAGACTAGTCCGGTGTGCTAATGTGTGTCGAGTTGATTAAGTGTTGATTCAAGAATTAAACGTTATAGCAGTGGAAATTTGAACAACTTTTATGATCACGTGAATTAACAATCAATATTGTAAAGTTACATGTGGAAAGGAATCTTAATTCAAGTTACAAGATTGATAAACTATGTGCCCTAATTAATGAAGATGCAAAAACAAAGAAGCACACGGGACACAGATTTTTACTGAGGTTTGATCTCACCAAAGAGATCTACTCCTCGTTGAGGAAGCCCACACAGAGCCGGGCCTCTTCAAACCCTTTCCCTCGTCAAGTCACCACACAATGCTGACTTGATTCTACTATCACAGGCAATCACCGAGTTTATGGGTCAACCTCACATGTTGAGAGCTCCCACATGAATTACAACGAGAAGATGATCAAATACACTTGAAAAGATTACAAGTAATTGCACAAGTGTAAAGAGATCAAACCCCAAGAGCTCTATGACGCGTAGACACCGATCTCCAAATCCCAAATCTGGATAATAGAAGATTTTCACTTTTGAGGACCATAGATGTGTGAATGATGTTTTTTCGTGCTCTTAGGACAAGTGGTGGCGCTAGGGTTTGAGTTGTGAACAGTAGAATATGTAAATTGTGTTTGTGGGATCGTGGATCTCCTATTTATAATGTTTCCAAAATTGTTACTGTTAGGGATCCCGATGACCGGACTAGTCTGTACTTGGGACCGGACTTGTCCAGTGTGCTGTGTAAAAGTTGGCGTGAAATGTGTACCGAACTAGTCCGGTGGGGCTCCGGACTTGTGTGGTGCCCTATGTATTGAAACATCAGAAACTTTCTTAGACTAGTCCGATCCATAAACAGGCTTGTACGATGCATAGTGTTATGAAACTCCATAAAGTTTCTCGGACTAGTCCGATCCATGAACGGACTTGTTCGGAGCATAGTGTTATGAGTTTACAGAAAGTTTAATGCACTAGTCTGATGCTGAATGGACTAGTACTGTGAACTGTGTTGTGGAACTCCAGAGAGTTGATCGGACTAGTCTGGTGCAGGAACAGACTAGTCCGGTGCACTGCGAATTTGGACAATAGAGAGTTGAACAGACTAGTCCGGTCCATAAACGGACTAGTCCAGTGCTTAGTGAATTTATAGGTTGATTTTAAGCCTTTACCCCTATGCAAAGCTTTGAGCTCTTGGGATGTGTCTCTCACACACATCTTATACATTTAAATATACATTGCACTTCAGTCGTCAGTTGGGCTTTTCTCTTTTTCCACACCACTTCATTTTTCACTTTTTGAATGCACCAAACTATCTCATTTAAATTGACATGTAGTCATCTCAACAAGTTCATTAGGATCTAATTTGTTTGTCATCAATCGTCCAAAACCCACAAGGGATTTCCTAGATGATCTTTCAAGTGTTAAACCTTGCATATTTATTTTCTACTATAGATCATGTCTGCTATTAAAAGTTTCGGTTTCAATTTGTGATCTGTGCTTGAAAAGGAAAAGCTCAATGAAGCTACCTTTATCAATTGGTACCGCGACCTGAAAATTGTTCTTAGGCAAGAGAAAGCTGACTACGTTCTTTTGCAGCCATACCCTGATGACTTCCCAGCTGATGCGACTAATGCGGCACGTAGAACTTATATGAAGCACTGCGATGATGTGCTTAATGTAAGCTGCCCCATGCTCGCCACTATGTACACTGATCTGCAAAAATAGTATGAGCATACGGATGCTTATTCTATGATTGAGGGACTGCGTGAAATGTTTGAGAATCAAGCTAGGGCTGAGAGATACAACATCTCAAAGTCCTTATTCTCATGCTAGCTGGCAGAGGGTAGCCAGGTCAGCCCTCATGTAATCAAAATGATTGGTTACATTGAGACCTTGGGTAAACTTGGTTCCGAACTCAAGGATGATCTAGCTAGTGGCGTTGTTCTCTAGTCGCTCTCACCGAGCTACGAGCCATTTATATTAAATTTTCAAATGAATGGCATGGAGAAAACTTTGGTTGAATTGCATGGGATACTTAAAACAACCGAAGAAAGAATTAAGAAGAACACCACTCATGTGATGATGGTACAAAATGAGAATAAAAAGAAGAAGCGTGTGACGCATCTTAAAGGAAAAGGCAAGGGTAAAGTTTCCAATGAGCCTTCAAGCTCAAAGTCTAAGCCAAAGGGCAAATCTGGCCCGTCTCCTGATGATGAATGCTTTCACTGTCATGCTAAGGGGCACTAGTCTAGGAACTGCAAGAAGTACTTGGAAAATATGAAGAAGAAGAAGGGAAGTGAGACTCCCGCTTTAGGTATAAATGTTATAGAAATTAACATTGCATTATCTTCTAGTGAATCATGGGTATTTGATACTGGATCAGTGATTCACACTTGCAAATCGTTGCATAGTCTAAGTGAGACTAGAAGATTTGCAAGAGGCAAGTTGGATGTTCGTGTCGACAATGGAGCAAAAGTTGCGGCCATAGCTGTCGGAACCTACCACTTGTTATTACCCTCGAGATTAGTGTTGGAATTGAATAATTGTTATTGCATTCCTACTTTGAGCAAGAACATTATCTCTTTTTCATATTTAGAAGAAGTTAATGGTTATGACATTGTAATAAATAACAAATGTTATTCCATTTATTACAATGATATTTTCTATGCTCAGTGTCCATTGGTGAATGGATTATATGTTCTTGATCTCGAGGATAAAACTGTCGGTAACATTAATACTAAAATGGCTCGACGAAATGATCTAAATCCCACTTTTGTTTTGCACTGTCGCTTAGGTCATATAAATGAGAAACGCATTGAAAAACTCTATAAAGATGGTTTACTAAGCTCATTTGATTTTGAATCACTTGACACATGTGAATGTTATTTGCTTGGGAAGATGACCAAAGCACCCTTCACTGGTCAAAGTGAGAGGGCAACTGACTTGTTGGGAGTTATACATACAGATGTATGTGGACCAATGAGTTCAATTGCCAAAGATGGTTTTTAGTACTTCATCACATTTACCGATGACTGTAGTAGATATGGTTATGCCTACCTAATGAGTCACAAGTCTGAATCCTTTGAAAAGTTCAAAGAATTTCAGAATGATGTAAAGAATCAATTTGGCAAGACAATTAAACTTCTATGACGTGATCGTGGGGGGGGGGGATATTTGAGCCATGAATTTATGATCATTTAAAACATTGTGGAATTGTTTCATAGTTGACTCCGCCTGGAATGCCTCAATGGAATAGAGTGCCCGAGCGGAGGAACCAAACCTTGTTAGACATGGTTAGGTCGATGATGAGCAAAGCAAATCTTCCTCTATCCTTTTGTGGTTATGCTCTTGAAACTGCTACGTTTACACTAAACAGAGTCCCAACTAAGTCTGTTGAGAAGACATCATATGAGATGTGGACCGGGAAACGTCCCGAATTGTCTTTCCTCAAAGTTTGGGGGTGTGATGCTTATGTCAAACGTTTGATGTCAGACAAAATCACTCCCAAATCAGACAAATTCTTCTTCATGGGATATCCTAGGGAAACCAAAGGATACAATTTTTATAATAAAACATAGGGTAAAGTGTTTAACGCTCGCAATGATGTCTTCTTGGAGAAAGAGTTTTTCTCAAAAGGAGTTAGTAGGAGCAAGTTGCATCTTGAAGAAATTCAAGAATTACCTGAAAATGTTTTGGCACCCACTGATCTTATACAGGATGTACAATATGTTGTGCAACCATTTGATGAAAGACCAGCCCCACAAAGGTCTACGAGGGCACGTCGTGCGACTGAAAAGTTAACGCTTCTAACCACGGAGCAGCATGACATGGTATTGTTGGACAATAATGAGCCCATGACCTATACTGAAGCAATGAAGGGACCCGACTCTGAAAAATGGCTTGGAGCCATGGAATCCGAAATTGAATCCATGCACGATAATCAAGTTTGGAACTTGGTCGATCCAATCGAAGCTATGAGACCTATTGATTGTAAATGGATTTTCAAGAAAAAGACTGACATGGATGGAAATGTTCACATCTATAAAGCGCGGTTGGTGGCAAAAAGTTTCAAACAAATTCAAGGTGTGTATTATGATGAAACTTTCTCATCCGTCGCAATGTTAAAGTCTGTTGATTCTCCTAGCAATTGCTGCATATTTTGATTATGAAATATGGCAGATGGATGTCAAAACATCCTTTCTTAATGGAAGTCTGACTGAGGATGTGTACATGACACAACCTAAGGGTTTTATCAATCATAAAAATGCTAGTAAAATATGCAAGCTTCAAAAGTCCATCTATGGATTGAAGCAAGCATCTCGGAGTTGGAATCTACGTTCCAAAGGGTTTGGTTTCATCAAGAACGTAGAAGAACCTTGTATTTACAAGAAGTTTAGTGGCAGCACACATGTATTTCTGGTCCTATATGTAGATGACATATTAGTGATCAAAAATGACATTCCAATGTTTGATGATGTTAAGTCCTCATTAAGAAAAAGTTTCTCAATGAAGGATTTATGAGAGACAGTGTACATTTTGGGCATAAAGATCTATAGAGATAGATCTAAAAGGCTAATTGGATTAAGCCAAGATACATATATTGACAAGATATTGAATCGGTTCAATATGCAAGATTCCAAGAAAGGTTTCTTGCCAATGTCACATGGCATTATTCTAAGCAAGATTCAGTGTCCTTCGACACTTGATGAGCAAAAGAGGATGAGAGTGATTCCTTATGCTTCGGCAATTGGATCCATCATGTATGTCATGATATGTACATGCCCAGATGTATCCTATGCTCTAAGCATTACGAGCAGATATCAATCAGATTATGGTGATTCTCATTGGACTGTTTTCAAAAACAACCTTAAGTACTTGAGAAGAACTAAGGATGTGTTCTTAGTGTGTGGAGGTGAAGAAGTGATCATTGTAAAAGGTTACTTCGATGCTAGCTTCCAAACTGATAAGGATGATTCTAGATCGTAATCTGGTTTTTTATTCTGCCTCAGTGGAGGGGCGGTGAGCTGGAAAAGTTCCAAGCAAGATACAGTAGCAGATTCAACGACAGAGGCGGGGTATATTGCAGCTTCTGAAGCTGCAAAGGAAGCTGTTTGGATCAGAAAATTTGTTTTAGAGTTGGGTGTTGTTTCTAGCGCGTCCAGTCATGTGGATCTCTATTGTGACAATAGTGGAGCCATCGCACAGGCAAAGGAGCCTAGATCACACAAAAGATCCAAACACATACTATGACATTATCACCTCATTCAAGAGATCATCGACTGAGGTAACGTGAAGATATGCAAGGTGATCACAGATTTGAATGTAGCAGATCCGTTTACAAAGCCTCTTCCACAATCAAAGCATGAGGCACACACGAGATCTATGGGTATTAGATACTTACATTAGTGATCATAGTGTGTAGTGGGAGACTTGTGTCATAGCTATGTTTATGTACTGTTAAATAAATTGTTATATGAGTAATCATTATTTACATTGATAATCGAGTATGTGACTTGTTCATGAAACTCTTTGTTAATAGTAATGTTACTCCAAATGATCCGTAGTCTGTATCATTATATGAGATAATGATACCACATAGACTAGCACATGTATTAATTGATGGTCACTATCGGTGTTTGGATCCGGCAGATCTCCCGACACTACCTTTGGTAGATCAAGGAGTTGTAGTTCGGTGAAGGGTGCGCAGAGATTCAAGAAGGTGAAAGAAACGTGTACACAGAGATTTACGTGGTTCGGGCCGCCTGAGCGTAATACCCTACTCCACGGGGTGTGTTGGTGATGTATTAAGTGTGTGAGTCTATAAGAAGCTCCAGAAGAAGAAGCATGTCTAGCTCAGGGAGTTTAGTCGTCATCTGGAACCGTCCCTTATGTATCGTCGACCAGTCCTTTTATAGTACAAGGACTGGTCATTACATCGTTAGCCTGGCCCAACAGGTGGCCCCGGCGGTTACACATGTTTGATACACAATTAATGAGATTAATTGCCCTTAATAGCCTAGTAACGGGCCTTAACAATGCAATTACCAGTATTAAGGGTCATCCGATCGTGTGTCATTAATATGGTATTAATGACACTTAATTTGGTCTTGAAGTCTTTGATTGATCCTTGAAGGTCCGGAGCCATTGGGGGGTCCACCGGCCTGATAGTTGAAGTTGAAGGTCCGGCGGTTGCCACGTTGCAGCTCCGGAGCTTACCGTCGTGGACGGGTAGGTCTGATGCTGTTGGGCACGTGTCAGTACTGGAGCTTCCCTCTGTCTGGGGTTAGGTCCGAGGGTGCCATATTGGTATTCTGACCGGAGCTTCCCATGTGTGGGTGATAGCTCTGGTCTTGTGATACACGTGGCGGCCCTGGGACTAACCATGTCGGGGAAGCAGGTCCGGCTACGCCTGACATGTGGGGCCTTCGGAGGTCTTCAAATTTGGTAGATGGAGTTTCCTTGTGATCTTTGCAATCCCAAGGGGTATCCGGTACGGAGGGTACCGACAGTGGCCCCCTGGACTCACCTCCGGGAGAGACCTTTTGGATAAAGTCATTTTGCCGAAGGTGGGTCCATTCTTCGGTTTCTGAACGGTGTCTTCAAGGGTCTTTGGTCATGCCGTTAGCGATAGTTCGCAGTTCAACATCCGCCGTGTGGCGTATCTAGGAGGCGGCAGGTGAGATCTCAGCGTGCGGATCTCACGCAGTTGAAGGTCGCCGGTTCCCGATACGAAAATCGTATCGGTTCCGCGCGCCTTGTCAGTCCGCCTCCTTCGGGTTTCCCGCCTTTCATGATGACAACTGTTCGCCTGGGGTAAGAACCTCAACTTGATCGTCGGGGTGGCCCCGGGCCCCCTTGTCATTGGCGTGGTGAAATTTTTGACTGGTATCGTCGGCTCCTCTGTGGTTTCCATCCAGGCGTTGCGGGGGCTTACTTAAGAAGGAAATCTTGCACCGTTCGGGGCTCTTCAAACCATTCAATTGATCTTGCGCTCAAACCTTCCAAACTTTTGCTTTCCTTTCCTCTCTTGCCTTGCTGTGCCGCGATGGAGTTGGGTCTCCGCCAGAGCCGACTGAAGACCGATGACAATTTGAAGAAGGTCCGGGCCCTCATGGGATGGTCCCCTGACTTCTTCAACCACTTGGTCCGCACCGACAAGCTTCCGTTCGAGAAGGAACATGCCGGCGACATGGTGTACTTCTCCGCGTATGCCATGGTGGGACTAATCCCACCTTTCTTCTCTTTCTTCTTGATGCTGCTAGACTTCTATGGTCTGCAGCTGTACCACCTTGGCCCCCACTCCATTCTCCTGGTGTCGATCTTTGTCCACTTCTGCGAGATGTGGGTGGGCATTCCCCCATGCATTGAGCTTTTCCGCACCTTGTTCATTGTCCAAACCACGGGCAGGAGTGACGAGTACCTTGGCGTCTACTATTTTGTGAAGCGCAAGAAATGCCTGTACAAGTACTTGCGGTCGTTCCCTTCTGGGAAGTGGGACGACTGGAAGAAGGATTGGATTGTAATCAGGATGGAGGAGCACGAGAAGCTGGAGCTGCCGGAAGGCCTCCTCAACATCGACACTACAGTTTGGAGTGAAGGTCCGGTGCTATCGGATGCCTTCAACCCTACTTTGACCAGGATCCGCCTGTGCGTGTAAGTAGGGGTGACTGCCCAGGCGGGGTTTTGCAACTTCCTGACCAAAAGGTGGGCTCCGTTGAAGAGGAGGGAGAAGTTGGCTTGGTCCCTCAACAGTGTGCTGGACGATGACCGGATCGAGACCGGTTTGAAGTCCAACATGGAGGGTGCAACTTTGGAGTTCCACCTCAAGAAGTTCCAGCACGGCATCGACGTCAAGGGCGACGACTTGGCTCCACCGGTAGCTTTCCTCCCTCTGAACATGGAGGCAGAATTCTGTAGGGAGCTCCAACGGACGATGCCGATGCTTGACGACCTTGGTGTCGTTGAGAGGCACTCGACCATTGGGTTGGCAATCTCCGAAGCTCCGGAAGGTGGCTCCTTTCCCGCCCCTAAGCCAAGAACCGAAGTCGTCAGCAAGGGAAAGGAATTGGTCGAGCCCTTGAGCTGTAACAGGAAGCATGCTGACAGAAGGTCCGCCAGGCATACTTCTTCTGCGACATCTCCTTCTCCCTGGAGGGGGAGATCTATGACGGCGGCATCTACTACAGTAGCAGCTTCTTCCCGGGATGCTAGCTCCGGCTAGGTGACTTCGGTTCCAGGGCCAGTTGAGGGCTCCGGGTCCAGAGGTCCTTCGCGGTCGAGGGGGGCCTCGACCAGAGCAACGCCGATAGCAGCATCAAGCCTCGGGGGACCCTGACCCTTCGGGTCTACCACGCTAGAGGCGGTTGGGGCCAGTCCGGAGCGTCCGGAGAAGAGGTTCCGTGCTAACATGTGCGGAAGTCTTCCGAGGTAATTTTTGATTTTTTACCTCAGTCAGTTGTTTTATTGTGAACTGTATTTTGAGTTTCTTCATCCTTCATCCACAGCGTGCCCAAGGAAAGGGCTGAAGCTCCGGTCCAGCAGCGGTTGAAGCTGTGCAGGCTGAAGCTCCGATTCCAGCTCCGCCTCAAGAGGTGGCTGAGGCTGCGGCAGCCCCAGCGCTGGCTGTCGTGGTTTTGGACGACTCATCCCCAGAAGCTCCCGTAATAGCACCGGACCACAAGAATGGAGATGTACCAGCAACGCCAGCCCCGGAGGTTGAAGATCCGGGCTTTGATGCTGAGCTGTTGGACGCTCCGGCCGTAGAGCCGGAGGGATATGCGATTCCGGCCCTAGAGCCGGATGTTGTTGAAGCCACGGCAGTCGAGCTGGTGGTTGATGAGGTCCCGGCGGTAGAGCTGGGTGTTGATGAAGCTTCGGCACTTGTGCCGATTGTCGAGGAAGCTCCGGCGGTAGAGCCGGTTGCTGCAGAAGTTCCGGCTGTGGAGCCGGCCATTGAAGGGGTTCTGGCGTCCGAGCCAGCTGTTGCGGAGGTGTCAGCGCCTGAGCCTTTGGTCTTCGAAGCGCCACTGCCCGAGCCCATGATGGTCGAAGCACCAGCACCTGAGCCAGAGGCGGAGGAGGCGCCTACGCCAGAGCAAGAAGTAGCTTCTGCTCCAACCGAACCTTCAACACCCGTTCCGGAAGCGGTGAGCCCGAAGGTGCCCGCTGCTGAGCCAGAGTGCCATGATGAAGCTGTTGGCCCCCCACCGGAGGGGCCAGTTGTTGATGACCTGGCGGCTGGGCCTTCGGAGCCAATTCCGGAGGTTGGATCTTCTGCTGCGAGTACTTCCTCAGCGGCGGCCGAGGCTATCCCGGAGGACGGCCCTAGTGCCATTGAAGATCAGGGGACTGCTCTCGTAGAGTGGGACCCAATTTTTGTTGCTAAAGATCCGCTGGAGCCTGCGGAGATGACCCCAGCAGGTCTGGACCCGATCCCCCTATAGTTGTCTATCGACAACGCCTGCTCCAGTCTTCACCAAGTCCAGCTGGCCTTCTACCACGACAACAAGGCCCTCGAGGAGGAGCGCCAGACCCTTAGGATGTGCCTCAACTGACTCCATTTCGAGACCAAGCTGGCGCAGTCGAGGCTGGCTGATGATAAGGAGTGGGTACAAAGGGAGAAGGTCCGCATGGAGTACTGGGGTAAGTTGTTGGATGAGAGGGAAAGCATGACGCGGACCCTCGACAACCAGTCCCGGGCCATTTATGAGCAGGCCAAGGCTGCCAATAGTGCAACAGATGAACGCCAGGAAAGGCTCGCCGCCATCCACGATAGTCTCGTCAAGCGTCGGGAGGCTCTTGAAGCACGGGAGAGACGACTGGAAGATGAAGAGCAGAAATTCCTGGAGCTGCAAGATGACATCGTGAAGAGGGAGGAGGAGCTTGTCCAAAAGACAACTCTGGCTGACAAGAGCCTCGAAGAACGCACCAATAAATTGGATGAGCGTTGCAAGGAGGAGGAGAAGAAGGCCTGGGAGCGAGGGCCAGATCTCTACAAGCAGGATAATGCCATCGCTGCCAGGGAGAAGAAAGTACGGGGCCGAGAGAAGGATCTGGTCAACCACCAGAATGAGATCCACCTCCGGGAGGAAGAGCTCAGCAAAGTCGAAAGGCAGGTTGCTGAAACGATTCAGCAGAATGCCAAAGAGGTGGAGCGTCTTGCTCGGGAGAGCTCGGAGTTGCGGCGGCCAAAAGATCTTTGGCAGAGTTGAGGAGCGGAAGGGTTGTGGAGTCCCAAAAAGTTTGGGACTTCCTGGGCAAGGCCAACGATGCGCTGATGCCAATGGGCTTCAGTCCCGTGCGTCCGCATGATCCGGAGCCAGAGCTGGACCAAGCGTCGGAGGCGCTGAGTTTAGCAGGCAACAAGCTCTCCAAGATGGGCGATGTCATCGCGGACCAATTGGAAATGGAGGGTCAGTCCCTGGCAAAGAACGTCGCAGAGTTTGTGCTGACGTGCTACACCAGCCGGGACCCTCAATTCCCTCTGGACCCGGTTCTTGAAGGCCCCATCGAAGGAGAGGGTGAAGCCGCCTAAGCCAGCGTGTCGGAGGTGGCCCAGAAGGTCACCCAGTTCTTCCATAGGGTCTAGGACCATCTCTCTGTAGGTCCCGCTTGTATTCTCTCTTCTTCTTCTCCCATTTTGTAATCTCTTGTCTCCAGATGAATGAAATCCAAATTTTTGTGAATTCGAATTTCATTTTTTGTCTTCAACACCACCTTTGTCTCACTTGGCCCCCTGGTAGATGTACACAATTTGATTGTGAACATGTACCAAGACGATGTAACGGTTGTTGAAGACTTGCGTGCTTCGAACTTGTAGAAGGTAGGTCCGAAGTCTTCGATAGTGTAGGCCCCTTGAGGCTATCGGAGCTTAGTGGCTCCGTCATTGACCATCGCTGGAGCTTAGTAGCTCCGGCAGTAGTCTCCATCGACGCGTAAAGCATTGATGGTTAGCCTTCTGGGATGTCGGACCTTGGCTGCTCCGGCAGTGACCTCCGTCAACACGTGTTGTGTCAAAGGTAGACTCCACTTTCGAGTCTTTCCACCATATTCGTGTTGACGGCTTGCCCCCTAGCTTTACCGAAACTGAGTAGCTCCAGAGATGCTCGATGTCAATGTTTGAACATTGACCACAATCCGCCTAGAGGATGTCGGAGCTTATTTATTTTTCCTGCACACTGAAGTCAAGAAAAACAGTAAAATTTGTTTCCTATCTATAACTTCATTGCAGCTTACTGTTCCCGAGAAAGTTTTAGGTCGAACACAATCCTAAATACAATCAAGAGCACCGTCTTGCTTCCTTCAGGTCCGATCGTTTCTGGACTCGTCTTACTTCGGCCTGCCGGGGTGTAGGTAGAGTGGCGTACTTAGGGTGCAGGACCAGGCTAAGTCGGTAGCACACTTTGGCCCTAGATTGGCTTGGCGGCATTCAGACAAGTAGGCCATCAACAATGTTTGAACCCGGAAGGATAGACAATGCAACTCGAATTGTACATGAACCTGTCAAGCTAAAGTTTCTTAAGAACTGCACAACTTTGCTATAGACAAGAAAGAGAAAAATAAAAAATATTGAGCCTGTACAAAGTAAATGCACGTGGAGTCTGTTTTCACACAATGATGTCTTTCATTATAGGTCCGGGGTACAGGGGAAACAAGTACACTCTTAGGGTATGGAACCAGGCTATGTGTGTTTCGTTTCTCATTTGACCCAAGGTAGCTAGCTACACTTTTAGTTCTGAGACTGTGACAAGTGTTGCATGGACATTGCAGACCTAGCAGGGTAGGTCCGGCTGCCCTCCCGGAGGAGCTACCCGACTCTGTACAATGACTCTATAACATACACCACATATAATTATAGACTCACCTCCGTTATATTAAGTGTAGAACTTACGGAGGTGCTCAATGTTACAAGGATTTGGGAGAGGTGTCCCATCCTCGGTTGCCAAGCGAACGCATCTGTGACGGGATACTTTGATCACTCGGAAGTGTCCCTCCCAGTTGGGGGAGAGTTTGTTTAACCCTTCTCTGGATTGTATTCTCCGTAGCACCAGATCGCCTTCCTCGAGCTGTCGGCTGTGAACATGTCGTTGGTGATAGCGCGGGAGAGCTTGGCGATATCGGGCATTCCGAACAGCTGCTCGGCACCTTCCCTCTTCAAGGAGGTCAAGGTCTTCACGTCGGAGCTGGTCCTGCGTGGCTTCGTCGGAGGTCCGGACCCGGAGCGACCCCAAGGTGATTTCCAGAGGAAGGACTACTTCAGCTCTGTACACCAGGAAGAAGGGTGTCTCTCTAGCTGACCGGTTTGGAGTTGTCCTGTTGGCCCATAGAGTGGGCGGAAGCTCTTCAATCCAGTTGGCTCCATGTTTTTTCAGACACCCATATGTGCGCGTCTTGAGTCCTTTCAGGATTTCTGCATTTGCTCTCTCGGCTTGGCCATTGCGTTGCCGAGGTCTTCGCAGTATCCTTGAAAAGCAGAGCTTGTGAATTGGGTCCCATTATCTGTTATGATTTTGTTCGGGACTCCAAATCTGCATACTATGGACCGCAAGAAGTTGATAGCTGATTGTTTGTTTATTGTCACAACTGGAGTTGCTTCCGGCCATTTGGTGAACTTGTTAATGGCAACATACAAGAACTTGTAACCTCCGATGGCTCTTGGGAAAGGTCCCAAGATGTCCATGCCCACACAGCAAAAGGCCATGTAGGAGGTATCATTGGTAGAGGCTGAGCCGGTGTGTGAATTTGCTTTGCATGGAACTGGCATGCTTTGCATTTCTTTACAAGCTCAGTTACATCCTGGAGCGCTGTAGGCCAGTAGAAGCCATGCCGGAAGGCTTTACTGACCAGCGTGCAAGAAGACGCGTGGTTCCCACACTCGCCTCCATGGATTTCTGCGAGTAGCTCGCAGCCTTCTTTCCTTGTGATGCACCGCATTAGGACGCCGTTGGCACTGCGCCGGTAGAGATCCCCTTCTACTAGCGTGTATCTTTTATCCAATAAGACTATCCGGTCAGCGAATACATCATCGTCAGGAAGGATGTTGTCTTTCAAGTAGCTCCAGATCTCTGAGATCCATGCATCGGAGCTTGCTTGAGCATTTGATTCTTGCGTGCTGGGTTGCTCGGAGCTTCCGGCAGCACCTATGACCCTTGATGACTGCCATGGTAACAGGGCCATTGGGACCGCTAGCTTCAGGATGTTGGTCTCGCCCCCTTTGCTCAGTTCGGCAGGCTGAGCTGTGGGTTTTGACAACCTTCGGACGAAGGTTCCGTTAGGAGCCGGAGCTCCGGTTGACGCTTTCGTCGAGAGTTCGTCAGCTTCAGCGTTATGTACATGTTGGACATGGTGGAGATCCAGTACTTTGAAGTCCTTCTGATGTCTCCGGACTTCAAGGAGATAAGCAGCTAGTTGGGGATTGTTACAGGAGCATTCACCCTTCACCTGTTTAATGATGAGCTGCGAATCTCCCTTGACCAACAACTGCTTGACACCATATGATAGTGCCACCTTTAGTCCATAAATGAGTGATTCATACTCTGCTATGTTGTTGGTCGCCTTGAAGTCAAGGTGGACCATGTATGTTACTTTCTCCCCGGTTGGAGCGAGGAGAAGGATTCCAGCTCCGGCCCCCTGCTTTTGCATGGAGCCGTCGAAGTAGAGGGTCCAGCGAGGTTCAGTGAAGACCAGAGCCTTGAGTTCCGGCTTCCTCTCACTAGGGCCCCCAGGGTTTGATGGAGAGGGGGTTCATTCCGCCACAAAATCTGCCAATACTTGACTCTTGATCGCTTGTCTTGGGACGAATCAAGATCGAATTCAGCCAATTCCGCTGCCCACTTTGCAATGTTCCCAGTAGAGTTGGGATTATGCAAGATCGCACGCAGTGGGTAAGAGGTCACCACTGAGATCTTGTGAGCTTGGAAGTAATGGCGAAGCTTCCTGGAGGCGATGAGAACTACGTAGAGCGGCTTATGCACCTCTAGGTATCGAGTCTTGGCATCATGTAGTACTTTGCTGATGAAGTACACTGGGCGTTGGACTGTCCGGACCCTCCCAGAGGGGCCCGGAGCTTCCTCCACATCGACCTGGACTCTCCTGGAGGGGTCCGGACTTGCTCCGGGGACCTCCGGGTCCTCGCTGGAGGAACCCGGAGTTTCTATTGGAGCGACCTGGACCCTCTCGGAGGGGCCCAAATCTTCTGGAATAACTCCCTGTAGATCCAAGTCTGCGGGCTGGGACCCAAACTCTCCTTCAGGAACCTCCGAACCTTCCCGGAGGGGTCTGGATTCCTGAGCTTCGGATGGTTCTGGTCTCTCCGCAACCAGGACCATGCTGACAACCTCGTCGGTTGCTGAAATGTAAAGCAGTAAGGGCTCACCAGGGTTCGGAGCTACCAAGGTTGGTAGAGTGGTGAGGAGCTGCTTTAGCTCCTGGAACGCCTTTTCTGCTTCTTCAGACCATTGAAATGGTCCGGACTTCCTCAATAGCTTGAAGCCCATTCCGCCAGTCTTGAGATGAACCGACGGAGGGCGGCTAGACATCCAGTCAGTTTCTGGACGTCCTTGATGCGGGCTAGTGGCCGCATCTCCTCAATGGCTTTAATCTTCGCCGGATTTTCCTCTATACCCCGGTGGTTTACCAGGAAACCAAGAAGCTTTCCGGAGCCAACCCCGAAGACACACTTGTCTGAGTTCAGCTTCGTGCGGGTGACCCGCAGCTTGTCAAAGACAGTTTGCAAGGTGTCAAGGAGTGACTCCTTGTCCTTGATCTTGATGACGATGTCATCAACATACACTTCCACTACGTCTCTGATGAGCTCTCCAAAGGTTTTGTACATAGCTCGTACAAATGTTGAAGCTGCATTCTTGAGACCAAATGGCATGGCAGTATAACAATACAATCCATCTACTGCGATAAAAGAACTATGTTCTTCATCTTCCCTAGACATTCTGATTTGATGGTACCCAGAATATGCGTCTAGGAAACACAGTAATTCACACCCAAAGGTGGAATCAACTATCTGATCTATTCTAGGTAGTGGGAATGGATCTTTTGGGCATGCCTTATTTAGTGTTGTGTAGTCGATACACATCCGAAGCTTCCCGCCGGCCTTGGGTACAATGACTGGGTTTGCCAGACATTTTGGATGGAAGACTTCTCAGATGAATCCAGCTTCGAGCAACTTCTTCACTTCTTGTCGTATGAAGTTCTGTCACTCTACGGATTGCTTCCGAGGCTTCTAATGTACGGGCCGAGCATCAGGATAGATCTTCAGTTTATGCTCGATCACTTCCCTAGGGATCCCAGGCATTTGTGACGGTTGCCAGGCAAACACTTCAACATTAGCCCGGAGGAAAGTTGATGAGGACATCACAACAGCGGAGACGCACATTGAACTGCAAGGACCAATCACAAGAGCATGAGCACGGTTATTAAATCAGCAGGTGAATTCGTTCCTAACTTCGTTTGCATGTGAGTTTGAGAATATATTGCTATGTGATGATTTAATTGTTATTAGGAATAATGTAGAAGATAAACAAGTGAAGGAAAGAGGCCTTGGGAGCATGGAGAACCAGCTGGGACGTCCACAAGTTGATGGAAACAGTTTACAACTCGGACTTGAGTACAACTCGGAGTCCAGGAGTAGTCTACCTTAAAACGGATGCCCAGGAGGCATACGGACTCCGTTTTCGACGTTCTACATATGCACAGAAAGAGGAGAAGATAAATTTCCAATGGTTCTGGTCCCACCTCAAAATTCTTCCGGAGTCATTGAGAATCGTCGAAACAAGTCGAGTCCAGAATTCTGTCCGGTGCTGCGCCAACGAATCGGGCCTTTGGGCCTTGCATCCGTAAGAGTCCATTAGGGACGCGTCTAATTGTACTTTGGTCGAACCCTAGCCTATAAATACTGCAGCCGCCGGTCATATTCGGTGGGTTTTGCTTAGATCAATAATATCGCCGTTCTACGGTTTGTGAGATCCCAACTTCGTGATTTCAGATCGTGTCTTCTACGTTCTTGCTCGTGTTCTCGGTTGCACTTGCAGGGATTAGCCTTCTTGGCGAGGTCAATCGTGTGCAGCACGGTTGATAACCAATGGAGCTGTGGTGTAGTGATTGCAGGGTACTCGTACCCCTCGAGTGCCACGGATCATCAACGTCGTGTTCTCCACTCAATCGACATACCTTTAGGAAGATCGGGCCTAAACCTACTCATCAAAAGTGATGAGAACGAGTTCCTATTTGTCATTCAGACCTCCCGATATACGGGTGGTCTGAGCGGCATCAGAACTGATTTGGACGACTTTGACGGGGATGTCGGTGTCACCGCTTGGTTGCACGCGAGGTGCAGAGGTTGAGCCTCGTTGACGGATGCTCGGGGGTTTTGGAGCTTGTTCCTGCCTGGATTCTTCCTCCTGCACTGTAGCAAGCGCATGAAGTTCTTCCAGAGCAGTCACTCTGGCAGTACGATCTCCGCGGATCCGGAGAACGCCAGCTGGTGTTGGCATCTTCAACACCAGGTAGCCATAATGAGCAGCAGCCATGAATTTGTACAAGGCAGGATTACCCAGAATGGCGTTCAAAGGCAAGTTGATATGAGCGATGTCAAAGATCAACTTCTCAATGCGATAATTCTCCCGAGTCCCGAAGGTCACGGGGAGAGTAATGGCACCGAGCGGTGTTATGGCCCCCGGACCTACTCCGGAGAAAAGTCGGGAGGGGCGAAGGTCCGAAGGTCGAAGTTGAAGCTTGACGAAAGCTTCGAAGCTTATGAGGCTCAGCCCCGAACCTCCATCCACCATTACATGATGGAGTTGAATGTTGTTGAATGTAGGTGATACCATCAAAGGTAGCTGGCCAGCTCCGATCATGTTCCGAGGGCAGTCCGAAGCATCAAAAGTGATGGTAGTGTCCATCCACTTTCGATGAGGCTCCGCCCAGGCTGTAGGAGCTACTGAGGCCATGTCCTGCCGCATGGTCTTGAGGACACGGCGGGAGGTGATGTCCCACGAACCACCAAAGATGGTGTTCATGGTCTTCCGGCGCTCATTGTCAGAGACGTCGGAGTCGTCGTCGACGGAGGTGTAAACAGCCTTCAGGACCTTTTTAGGGTCCTGGAAGTCTAACTCCTCTTCAGCCGAAGCTTCATCGACCTTCTGTTTTCCTTCCCTCTGACGGAAAGGAACTTCTTCCCGGTGCTTGTTGTAGCGCTCGGCAAGGTTTTGGACCTCCCGACAGTCCTCCAAGTTGTGGCTGTTTGACTTGTGGATAGGACACCACATTTTGGAGTTTCCACCATCTTCAAAGGACGGCCGAGGTCGTTTCTCGGGGCGTGGCCCCCGGCCACCCGGAGCTGCTGTAGCTGCAGCGGGGGATGTGCTGGCCGACGACTTCTTCTTGCCGTTGGACTTTTTCTTCTTTTTGCCACTCCCGAAGGTAGTGGCTTTGCCTTTGGAGGATTTTTGCCATCCTCCGGAGGTGGTTTGGAGTGCATTTCATGACCCTCTGCAGCTTTGGCACACTTGTCTGCCAAGCTGAAGAGCTCCGTGACGCTGGTGTCTCCTTGACCGCCAGCTTCTCCAGCATCTTCTTATCTCGTACGCCCTGTCTAAATGCCATGATAACATAAGTGCTAGAGATAGAAGGAATGGTGTTTTGTACCTGGGAGAACCTCTAGATGAATGAGCGCAGGGATTCTCCCCCCTTATGCACAACTGCAAAAAGGTTCAGTTCCGTGCCTGGTCGGGTGTATGAACTCCCGAAATTGGCGGTGAACTGTTGGCACAATTCCTCCCAACTATTGATAGAGTTGTGAGGTAGGCTCATGAACCAGGACCTGGCGGTCCCAGTCAAGGCCACTGGGAATTAGTTGGCCATTACAGCCTCATTACCTTTGGCCGCAAGGATTGCGGTGGTGTAGATTTGGAGAAACTCGGTGGGATTAACAGTCCTGTCAAATTTCTCTGGCAGGTGAGGCCGGAACTTTTGTGGCCATATGACCATGCGTAGGTGCATGGCTAGTGCAAAATAGCCTCCTCCTACTCCCTCGGGAGCAGGACTGTCTCGAGCCTCTCGCCTTTCGCGAGCACGCTCGATACGGACGCGGGCGTCCTATTGACGGTAACGGCGATCAAGCTCCGCCCGGAGGTCATGAGTTGAAAGTCTGGTCACCGTATGAGTACGTCGCGCCCCCGAAGGTAGCAATGTAACTTGTTGTGACACAACACACCTCCTATTTTAGGAAGCATGCGTACCAAGTCTGCCAGACATGGTCCGGCGCTGTGATGGGGCCCGCCCTGAAGGAGGAGGACCTTGGTTGCTGATGCGGTCGGCTGCTGCTGCAACCAGATGCTCCACATCAGTCCTCCACTGCTCCATCGCACCCTGGGATGCACCTGGAGGTGGTGGACGTTGAAGGAGAGCACGCGCTGCATGAAGCGCGTGTTCAGGGTTGTTGTTATTCGCCGATGCAGTGGCCGACGCTGATGCACCGTCACGCTGCTCAGCTTGACGTGCTGGTGCAGTCGGTGGCGGTGGAGGCATGACTCCTGCTGGAGCCACGGCACCTGCTGGTTGCTGTATGTTGGAGGGATTGCCTCCAGTGGGTTGAACAGCAGGGTTGCCGTTGGATGATCCAGCAGCTGAGTTCACCATACTCGAAATCTCGGGCGCCCCCTACCTGGCGCACCAACTATCGGTGTTTGGATCCGACAGATCTCCCAACATTACCTTTTGTAGATCAAGGAGTTGTAGTTCGGTGAAGGGCGCGCAGAGATTCAAGAAGGTGAAAGACACGTGTACACAAAGATTTACGTGGTTCGGGCCGCCTGAGCGTAATACCCTACTCCACGGGATGTGTTGGTGATGTATTAAGCGTGTGAGTCTAGAAGAAGCTCCAGAAGAAGAAGCTCGTCCAGCTCAGGGAGTTCAGTCGTGGTCTGGAACCGTCCCTTGTGTATCGTCGACCAGTCCTTTTATAGTACAAGGACTGGTCGTTACATCGTTAGCCTGGCCCAACAGGTGGCCCCGGCTATTACACATGTTTGATACACAATTAATGAGATTAATTACCCTTAATAGCCTGGTAACGGGCCTAACAGTGCCGTTACCAGTATTAAGGGCCATCCGATCGTGTGTCATTAATATGGTATTAATGACACTTAATCGGGTCTTGAAGTCTTTGATTGATCCTTGAAGGTCCGGAGCCGTTGGGGGGTCCACCAGCCTGATAGTTGAAGTTGAAGGTCCCGCGGTTGCCACGTGGCAGCTCCGGAGCTTACCGTCGTGGACAGGTAGGTCCGGTGTTGTTGGACACGTGTCAGTACCGGAGCTTCCCTCCGTCTGGGGTTAGGTCCGGGGGTGCCATATTGGTATTCTGACCGGAGCTTCCCATGTGTGGGTGATAGCTCCGGCCTTGTGATACACCTGGCGGCCCTGGGACTAACCATGTCGGGGAAGCAGGTCCGGCTACGCCTGACATGTGGGGCCTTTGGAGATCTTCAAATTTGGTAGATGGAGTTTCCTTGTGATCTTTCCAATCCCAAGGGGTATCCGGTACAGAGGGTACCGACAGTCACGTTTCACGAATCATAAATATGGATATATCAAATTTATAATGTGAACACATGTTAGTGAACATGGTGTTGGATAGACCCACTCCAAGACACTGCTGGGATTGTTATTTCCATATGTGCCATCAGCTGATCTTGAGTGATACACATGCTAGATCTTTAGACTTGAGATCGCCATTGTTTCTCACTGTGTGTAGTTGTGTACTTTGAGACTACCAAATGCTACTCCATAGCTGGGTAGTCATAAAAGTAGTCTTCGGGTACATAATGAAACATAGAATGGGATGTGCGTGGATCAAGATGTGATTTGCCCCTCCTTAATAACATGAGTGAGATCTCTGGGCCCCTCGAGATAGTTCAATTTGAAAGTGCATGGCCATGCCAAAGTTATTAAAAGTTAATCACAATGACTAAAAGTTAGTCGTGGATTGAATCCACTATTTGATCGAGTGAACGGTCGAGCTATCACAAGGATGACACGCATCTCGCCTTGAGCTTGACTGGTATCGTGAGGCAAAGGGATTAGCATGGTGAATGTATCTAGGTTCGACCGATATAATCTTTATGTGCATTCGAGAGTCAGAATGTCTTGTTAGGTACCTCTACTGACTTGTTATTGGGAACGGTTTCCATTCACAATCGACTGCACATGAACCTAACAGGTCACACAGTTAAGGGGTTGGAATATCGAAAAGCATGGCTAGACAATTGTCTCTAGTGCAAGTGGGAGATTGTTGGTGATATGCCCAAGAGGTAATCATAACAATTCGGGTTAATACCTGTTGGATATTTGATCCATAAGCAATTAGGTTACTAATGAGCTTGCGACCTAAAAGCTCATTAGTACGCCTATAAATACGAGGGGTAGGGTTAGGGGCTAATTACTCTCAACGACCTAAAAGCAATTAGGTTACTCGCATGTTTCCTGGGTGATGCAGTAGAACTGCTAGACTAGCATATCGTCTATTTCCCAACAATAAGATAACAAGTATTTAGGGACAGAGGGAGTACGTATCTGAGTCTTCCATTGCACCTCAAAAAGCTACCTAAATCGGCAGTACAACATGTGGTACAGAAAGTTGAGAACTGGCTGCAAGGTTGGAAAATGAAGTTGTTGTCTTACGCTGGGAGGGAAATATTGGTAAAATGTGTGCTTTCAACGATGTCGATCTACTTCATGACGGCCTTCAAGCTCCCCGCATGGGCCAGTAAACGGATTGACCGTATCCGAAGGAATTTTCTATGGAGAGGTGCATGTAGAAGTGTGGATATGACACTTCTATCTGCTCTTGGAGCAGCTCGCATAGGTTCTTTGATTGGAGGGACTTATTCTTCTGAAGAAGTCGTGTGAGATGGAGATGGCGAACACCGAGGTTTACATGATTTGGGCCGCCGAAGCGTAATACCCTTTGTCCATGTGAGTGTGTGTTGTATTGCTCTTGCCTATGTTGTGTCTCAGTCCAAGTGAACTTGTGTGTGTGAGTTTAGATGTCTTATGTCGGTGCCTGCCCGATCCTTTTATAGTCCAAGCCCATGCAGTTACAAAAGACCCAAGGCTCAACAGGTGGCCCCGAGATCTTACCTATACAAAATCTAGCGCACTTATGGCTACTCCCTGTCTTCACTGTGATGGCTTGAAAATGTGGTCTTGTCGCACCGAACGCCAGTGGCTAAGTTAAGCATAGATATTGATGATGGTGGAGAATGTTTCATCTGTCGCGTCGCTGCATCCTACCCCAGCAGCCTTATGGTGTAGCTCTATTGCATCATCACTGCGATCTAACTAGGCACAGTGGCACCTGACAAGAGCGTGCACCGCGCCCGTGCGCCTGGGGAAGGAGCGAGTTATTAATGTGCGACTAGAATGGGCATGATGTGCTTTAGACCAGCGACCTACCGCCCAGAGCGAGACGCTGGGCACATGGAGCCACCGGAGCTCGCCTCTGCGGGGAGACTGGGTTTGAGCCTACAGGACACGTGGCAATCCCAGAGCCCGCCTCTGTGCAGAGGCATGGTCTGGACACACTGAACACATGGCAACACCAGAGCCCACCTCTGCGAGGAGGCCTGGTCCAGAGCTGCAGGACACATGGCGATCCCGAAGCCTGCCCTTGTGGAGAGGTAGGGTCCAGACCTGCTGGACACGTGATAACATCAGAGCCCACCTCTGTGGGGAGGCCTGCTCCGGAGCTGCAGGACACGTGATGGTGCCAAAGCCCACCTCTGTGGAGAGGCGGGATCCACGCCCACTAGACACATGGCAGCCCTTGAGCCCGCCTCAGCAAGGAGGCAGGGTCTAGAGCCGCTTTAAGATTGTGCGCGGGGTACTCGGTATACATGGTACCGATAGTGGCCCAAGGGCCCACCTCGAGAGAGGCGATGGTCCTGCAGGTGGGGCCTTCATCTCAACTTCCCGCGTAAGCTTGTCGATCTTATATTTGAGTAGTTGGAGTGGCAGCACGCTCCTGACGCTGCGGACACATGGACATTCCTGGTTTATGGGTCTTGGTGACATGATCTTTGCTCAATTCGGGATTTTAACTGCGACGATTCTTGATGCGACTCTTGCACTTCCGCCGTGCAACTTCCACGAGGGCTGCTTGAGTTCGCCCCTTTGAGTTATTGTTCGCTCGGCCCGCAGCCTCTAGCAGGTGACTTGGGTCACTGTTGTCATTGGCGATGCAGGGTTACACGGGGCATAAGTGGAGCGGGCGGCCCGCACGATGTGGTTCAAAGCGTCGTAGGAGTGGGTAAAGGGTAATCTTTTCAGCCAAAGGCAGTTTCTCCCGATTCACTTCCTTGCGCTCGAACTTCCCTTCTCCCACCTTTGTGCCCATCTCTCAACCTTTGCAAAATCCAGTTCACTACTTGCTCTAATGGCGTCCATCCTGCGCTCCCCTTGTATTGAAAGAGTAAGCATTTGAAGTTAGTGAGGCAGCTGCTTGGCTAACACGAAGAGGAGCATAAATGATGGGTCCATTGCGGGTCTGTCCCACGATCCGACATACGGCGCGGCGAGATCGTCCTCTTCACAGGGTAAGTGTTGTCCGGGTTCGCTCTCTCGACATCCTCTTTCTTTGTCATGTTGTTGGAGGTTTACAACCTCCAGCTGCATCACCTGTCTTCGAACTCCTTCGCCCTGGCGACGGTCTTTGTCCACCTCTGTGAAATGTTCGTTGGATTCTGACCCTCGACGAAGCTGTTCTGGTACTTCTTCGTGTTGAGGTCCACCGGGAGGAGCTCAAGCGATCTGGGAGGCTACTACTTCTAGCACATAAGCAAGACCTCGACCAAGTACATTGCACCCTTCAACCCCCGCCAAGTGGGAGCACCGGAGGGGTAATTGGGTGATCGCGAAGACTGACGTCCGTGATAGCTTGAACCTGCAGTTCGAAGCTCCGACATCCAAGCGCACTTTCTGGGAGGAATGCCCTAAGTGTTGATATTTCCTACGCACTACTAACAATTGATCCCTAGCAGGGGTGTCAGCAATGCTTGTTGGTAGGTTTTAATTCTCAGATGAACGTATGCAAGCACACGAAAACTATCGATTTAGCATTTCCCTTTTAAAGAGTATTCCCAAAGGTTTTCATTTTTATTTTCCCAAAGGAAGGCTAGATGGAAGTAAAACAATCATTAAATGGAGAGGCTAGGTTGGTCCAGGTAGGGTTCTAGCAAGGATGGGTTAAATAATAAGTGGAGGTAGTGTGACACACACAAGAGAATTCTATCCTAAGGGATAAATGGGGTAAAGAGGGAGTATGCTAAGAACTAGGAAGAGACTCCTACAGTGCTTCTAGTGTACATATACATAGCCTAAGTTAGTTACTAATGATTATAATAATTATGAATTCTCATGCTAAGTGGATTAACACATCGAGCACGGTTTTACCCCTAGCAACACTAGGTGACTCCCGCCAAGAGCCTGTGGCATAGCTGAACGTGGAGGATTACAAAGGACAGATAGGGCTATCAGCACCTACTACCTACCTCTTCAATCCGTGGGCGTAGGAGACATTCAACGCTACTATCTATCCTAGCACCATGCTAGCATATTAAGTAATTACCTTAAGAGCCTAGGCACAAGCCATTCTAAGTCAATGAACTAAATCATCGTTGAACCAATGTTAATTCATAACATAAGTGATTCATGTTAACATAATCATATCATAGCTAATTAGACTATAGTGGGGGTTTATAGTGTTTATGATGATGTGATAAGAATTGTATAACACAATCATAAATACCACTCCTACCACATACATGGAATCCACAATCAAACAAGAAACACTTCATCCATGTATATGAACAATAGAAGACTAAAGATATCATCTTTATTACGAATAAAGTCACAAATACAAATAGTAATATGGGAGACATACCTTTCCCAATTGGAAATTGGGAAGAGACTCCTTCTACTCCTCTCCTACTTGGACTATGGACTAGAGACTCTCCTCTCTACAACCTATACTTCTCTAAACCTATGGAGAGTAGTGGATACAAAGGAAGAATACTCAAGTGGTGTGTGTTGAAGTGAGGGGTCAGAGGTTCTATTTATAGCTTGGAGAAGGGTCGGTTCCCGCCACCAAAAGCCGTGAATCAGTCAACCATGACCTCTTCAAGCCGGGAGGAGCCAACACGTGGCATTTGACCGCGTTTGGCGGCAAGAACAAGTCGACCGACTAGGGGGGTCGGCCGACCTGGTATTGGCCCCGTTGGAGTTGTGTTTCCTTCAGGTCTCTGCCAGGTGGAAACAAACTAATAAGCAACTAAGCAAAAGGGATAGCGCAGCTCCAACACTCCACAGGCAAAGCTAATGGCAGACATGGCCTAGAACTCCGAATTATCATCGTTAAACTCCCAAACCTGACCTACAACTGTTGGTGGGGGAATTGCAAGGGTGAGTACATGTTGTACTTAGCATGTGTGGAAAGTATGACATGTAGCTGATTCAAATGACGAATATAATAATGGCTAAGTGCTGAAAAGTACATTAAAACATTTGAAAAGTGATATATATATATATATATATATATATATATATGTAAAGCCATCATAAACCAAGTAGTTATCATAATACCAGTCCATATTTCATTACCATCATCCATATTCTAGATTTCATGATTACCATTAATTATATCCAATACTAGAATTTAACTCATAACCATAACCATGTTATCAACCATAACTATATTATTAACCATAACCATCCCGAATCCCAAATACCCTCTAATCATGTAGGTCATCCAGGTGCTCTTAACCGAGAGCACGACTATAATGATAGTTTTATTAGACTATGCAGAGTTTGTACCACTTTACTCACGTGTTTGTGATTTCATCACCCGTCGGCGACTAAAGAACCTCCCTTATGCCAATTACACTTCCTTTGGTGTATGGCCAAGAGATCACAAAATAGCCTTTACAAAGGGATTACTAGCCTATTTAGACCACAGTGAGGTTTCACTGGTGGCGATGCCTCCAACTGAGCACATCTTCAACCAAGAGCCCCCTCTTAAGCCATTCGGATCCCAGGGTAGTCCCACCAATCATCAACAAACCCATTCCGACTACCCCTTCCCCGAGCATCCTTAGTGGTCCAAATAGCACTAGCAAAGCCCTAATTAATCAGCTATGCTGCAACCATACTTGGCCTCCTGGTGGCACTGTAGTCCTGGCATATTCTCGCATGAACCGGTCCTTTGATCTAAAGCAAGCAAACCACCATAGCATCCAACCCAATCCACATACCATGCTTGCTTAGATCACCCATTACCATATCATATTAACCAGTTCATATTAATCATAATCTCATAAATGCATAATTAAGTTAAGTGGTATAGTTGTTTTCCATCCCAAATAATTAAGCGAAGCAAAAAGGGTAAAAATACCATCCTGACTCTCTACCATATATTCTAGGTCACAAGGGTGGTCAAAGAAAGCTAGTAAACTTCCTACCACAGGATTCCCATCAAATTAACACAAGCATGCAGTTTTGCAAACAAAACATTTACTTTAAAAACAGGTTCAATATGCTTCAAGGACACTTGGCTTGCTCTTGGGATTGGTTCGGGTCAAAGCCTTCAAACTCTTGGTGCTGGAGATCCTCCACGGCACTCTCTAGCGCAAATCCGTCTAATCCGCACAGTAAACATACAAGACAAGAAACACAATCAAAGAGTGCACAAATATTACTCAATATGACATGACATGCATGATTAATGCAAATGCAAGGTAAAACTTGTTAATGAGTTGCTTTTAATGATCAATAACTAGTTCTAATACCTTTTAACAAGTTTATACAGGTTTGGATTTTGTTCGAAACAATTTAGTTTAATTTCAATAGGAATTAGATTGCAAAATCGGACAAGTCCGCAGGAGGCCGGACTAGTCCTCACTGCGCAGGAACAGCAGATTAGGGTTTTCTAGACCGATGTGAATTTGGAGAACCGGGGTTGAATTCACGTAAGGAAAAGGAAGTAGAAGGTATACCATGTGTTTAGAACTCCAATGAATCAAGGATCTTGGAGGCAACACTTGGATCTTGACAAACTAGGGTTGATGAAGAACTTGATGGTGGATAGTTGACGAAGAACACGAAGTTGATGGAGATCTTGATCCTCTTTTGTTTCCTCCTCTTCTTCTCCTTGCTCTATATCTCCTTCTCCCTCCTTGGTGGCGGCTATTCATGAGCTAGGGTTGGTGAGGTGGAAAAGTGGCAAATAGATGTCAAGTCAGGGGGTGGGGTTGTTTATACAGAGGTGGATGCTAGGGTTAGATAGATTTTGAGTTTGAGATGAGTAGGGGCCGGTTTTAGAGTCCCACATGGGCTCTAAAAGAGTTAGGCACGACGTACCTAGGCCCACTTAGCATAAAACCCAAGAAACAAGTCGTGAAACATAAGATCAACTCAGAGTTACGATTTATCGGACAACTCCAAAAAGGGTCGGACTAGTCCGAAGTTGGACAGAGAGAAATCGGACAAGTCTGGACTGGACATCGGACAAGTCCTAACTTATCCAGAGGGGAAAAACAGACAAGTCTGGCAAAAAATCGGACAAGTCCGACTTTAGTCAGAGGGAAAAAGGGACAAGTCTGCTCGAATACCGGACTAGTTCGGACAAGTCCAGTGACTTAGCAAATTTTCAAGGAATTGGAACACCTGACTAGTCCGCACTGGACCGGACAAGTCCGAGCGAGGTCAGAGAGAAATGGGACTAGTCCATAGAAAAACGGACAAGTCCGAGCGAGGTCAGAGAGAAATCGGACTAGTCCGCAGAAAAAAGGACAAGTCCGAGCGTGGTCAGGGAGAAATTGGACTAGTCCTCGCCAAAAACGGACTAGTCCGCACTTCCCAGAATTCTTAAGTGCGGTTTTGTTTCTAATTCATTTTAAACTTATTCCTTTTTATGTGGACTAATGTTAAACATATTTAATGATGGATGCAGGGCATGAGGCATGAAAATGAGGGTGTTACAAACCTATCCCCCGTAAAATGAATCTCGCCCTCGAGATTTGACGCGGAAGAGAAGAGATAGAGAAATTCCTTCTTGAGATCATCCTCCAACTCCCATGTTGCCTCTGATTCTGTGTGATGCTTTCATTAAACTTTACACCATCTGATGACCTTGTTTCTTGTGACTCTCTCCTTGGTTTCCAAGATTTTGATCAGTTGCTCAGCATAAGTCAAATCGTCCTATAGTTCCAATTCTTCCATTAGCACTTGTTCTTCTGGTACTCTCAAGCACTTCTTGAGCTGGGAAACATGAACGACATCATGAACATCCGCTAAGTGAGTTGGCATCTCCAATTTACAGGCTACTTCCCCTCTTTTGTCCAAAATCTTGAGTGGCCCAATATAGCGAGGTGCTAGCTTGCCTCTTATGTTAAACCTCGTATGACCTCTCATTGGTGACACCTTGAGGTAAACAAAATCTCACACTTCAAAGGCTAGTTTCTTTCTCCTATTGTCCGCATAGCCTTTTTGCCTTGATTGAGCAACCCTCAAATTTTCACGAATACCTAAACTTGTTTTTCAGCTTCTAGCAACACATCCGGACCAAATACTTGAGTTTTTCCCGTCTCATTCCGGAATAAAGGTGTCCTACACTTCCTGACATATAGTGCATCATAAGGTGACATCTTCAAACATGCTTGGTAACTATTGTTGTATGAAAATTCTGCATATGGCAAGCTCTTGTCCCAACTCTTTCCATGTTTGAAAGCACAAGCTCTTAACATATCCTCTAAAATCGGATTTGTCCTCTCAGTTTGTCCATCCGTTTGAGGGTGATATGCTGAACTGAAATTCAACCTTGTTCCCAATACTTCATGCAATTTCTGCCAAAACCTGGAGGTAAATGGAGAACCTCTATCTGAGACTATCCTCTTTGGTACCACATGTTGGCATACAATGTGCTCCATATATAGCTCTGCTAGCTTCACGGTGGTATAGGTGGTCTTGACAGGAATAAAATGAGCTGATTTGGTCAATCGATCCACAATTACCCAAATTGAGTCATAACCGGACTGGGTACGTGGCAATCCAACTATAGAGTCCATACCAATCTCTTCCCACTTCCGTTCCAAGATCTTCAACGGCTGCAATAATCCAGTAGGCCTTTGGTGTTTGACTCGTTGGCACACATCACAGAATGATACATATTCAGCTATGTCCTTCTTCATGCCAGTCCACCAATAACATGTCTTCAAGTCCTTGTACATCTTCGTACAACCGGGATGGATTGAGTATGGCGAGTCATGTGCCTCCTTTAGTATTGTCTCCCAAATATGCATCACATTGGGCACGACAATCCTTTTTCCGAGCCATAAGGTACTATGTTCATCCTCATCAAGCCTAAATTCTCTTCCCTCCTGGGTCCTCTCTTTAATCTCCTGAATTTTCTCATCCTTGGTCTGGCCCTCTCGAATTTCTTGCTCCAAGGTCGGATTTAACTCCATCATCCCAATCTCATTTACAAATCCGAGATTCAGCCGTTCAAACTCCTTACATAACTCGGATGGTAACTCTTGAACTGTGAGTTGATGACTTACTCCTTTCCTACTCAATGCATCGGCCACAACATTAGCCTTCCCTGGATGATAATTGATTCCAAAATCATAATCTTTGATAAGCTCCAACCATCTTTGTTGCCTCCAATTCAGATCTGTTTGCGTGAAAACATACTTAAGACTCTTATGATTCGTATAAATTTCACACCTATGACCAAGGATGTAGTGTCTCCAAATCTTCAATGCGTGTACTACGGCTGCAAGTTCCAAATCATGCGTTGGGTAATTCTGCTTATGTTTCTTCAATTGTCTCGATGCATATGCAACCACTTGACCTTCTTGCATCAATACACATCCAAGTCCTTGTCTCGACGCATCACAATATATATCAAAACTCTTACTCACATCTGACAAAACTAAAACTGGGGCTGTTGTTAACTTCTTCTTCAACTCCTCAAAACTTTTTTGACCATATTGAGTCCATTGAAACGCTTTCCCCTTCAATAGTAATTCAGTCATTGGCTTGGCTATCTTGGAAATGTCCTTGATGAACCTACGATAATATCCTACCATCCCAAGGAAACTCCTTATTTCCTTTACATTTTGCGGTGGCTCCCATTTCAACACATCCCTGTAACACCCTCATTTTCATGCATCATGCCTTGCATGCACTCATATACATGTTTAACATTAATCCACAACAAGAGGAACGAGTTTAAAATTAATTTGGAACAAAACTGCACTTAAAATGCAGGAAAGTGCGGACTAGTCCGATTTTACTGAGGACTAGTCCGATTTCTCTCTGACTAAAAACTAACTTGTCCATTTTTGCTACGGACTAGTCCGATTTTGCCTCTGGAAACCTTCGGACTTGTCTGATTTTGTGCGGACTAGTCCGATATTCCAAGAATCCTTGAAAATTTGCTAAGTCCCTGGACTTTTTCGGACTAGTCCAGTGTTCCAGCGGACTTGTACGTTTTCCTCTCTGACTAAAGTCAGACTTGTCCGATTTTAGGCCAGACTTGTCCGATTTTCTCTCTGGACAACTTCGTACTAGTCCGGTCCTTTCCGGACTTGTCCTATATTTCGCGACTCCGAGTTGATCTTTTGTTTTACGACTTGTTTCTTGGGTTTCACATTAAGTGGGCCTAGGGACGTCGTGCCTAACTCTTTTAGAGCCCATGTGAGACTCTAAACCGGCCTCTACTCATCCCAAACTCGAAATCCATCTAACCCTAGCCTCCACCTCTATATAAACAACCCCACCCCTTTGCTTGACATCTATTTGCCACTTTTCCACCCCACCCAAACCCTAGTTCGTGGAGAGCCACCACCAAGGAGGGAGGAGAAGATCCCAATCAAGAAGAAGAAGAGGAGGAAACGAAAGAGGATCAAGATCTCCACCAAGTTTTTGTCCTTCGTCACCAATTCATCTCCATGTTCATCCCCAACCCTAGATCATCAAGATCCAAGTGCTACCTCCAAGTTTCTTGATTCATTGGAGTCCTAAACACCTGTTATACCTTCTATTATCTTTTCCTTACGTGAATTCAACCCCTAATCCTCAAATTTATGTCGATCTAGAAAACCCTAATCTGCTGATCTCACAAAGTGCGGACTTGTACGATCCCTAGCGGACTAGTTCGGTCTTCCTGGCTAAATTGTGTTGAATTGATTCTAAAGGTTGATCTAATAACATCCAGACATGTATAAACTTGTTAAAAGCTATTAGAACTAGTTAGTGACCATTAAAGCAATCTAGTAACAAGCTCTACCTTGCATTTGCATTAATCATGCATGTCATGTCATATTGAGTAATATATGTGCACTCTTTGATTGTGTTCTTGTCTTGTATGTTTATTGTGTGGATTAGACGGATTTGCACTAGAGAGTGCCGCGGAGGATCTACAGCACCAAGAGTTTGAAGGCTTTGACCCTAATCAACTGCAAGAGCAAGGCAAGTGTCCTTGAAGCATATTTATCCTGTTTTTAAAATAAATGTTTTGTTTGCAAACTGCATGCTTGTGTAAATTTGATGAGAAATCCTATGGTAGGAAGTTTACTAGATTTTTTTAGCCACCCTTGTCACCTGGAATTTATGGTAGAGAGTCGGAATGGGTTTTTACCTTTTGCTTCGCTTAATCAACTGGGATGGAAAGACAATAATACACACTTAATTATGCATTTATGAGATTATGGTTAACATGAACTGGTTAAATATGACATGGTAATGGGTGATCTAAGCAAGCTTGGTATGTGGATGAGTTGGATGTTATGGTGGTTTGCTTGCTTTAGATCTAAGGACCGGTTCATGCGAGAATAAGCCAGGACTACAGTGCCACCATGAGGCCAAGTATGGGTGCGGCGTAACTGATTAATTAGGGATTTGCCAGTGCTATTTGGACCATTATGGATGATCGGGGAAGGGGTAGTCGGATTGGGTTTGTTGATGATTGGTGGGACTACCCTGGGATCCGAATGGCTCAAGAGGGGGCCCTTGGTTGAAGATGTGCTCCGTGGGAGACATCACCACCGGTGAAAACTCAGTGGGGTCTAAATAGGCTAGTAATCCCTTTGTAAAGGCTATTTTGTGATCTCTTGGCCACACACCGATGGAAGTGTGAGACGGCATAATAGAGGTTCTAGTCATCGAAAGGTGATGGAATCACAAACACGTGGGTAAAGTGGTACAAACTCTGCAGAGTGTGTCGAAAACTATCATGATAGCCGTGCTCCCGGTTATGAGCACCTGGACAACTTCCATGATTAGAGGGAACTTAGTATTGGGGTGGTATTTGGGATGGTTATGGTTGGTATTATGGTTATGGTTGGTTATGGATTTATTTCTGGTATTGAATATGGTTATTGGCAAATGGTGAAATATAGAATTATTGATGAGGATGGTGAATTATGGATTGGTGCTATGTTATTAATTATGGTTTATGATGGGATTACTTCACATACATGTAATATATTTATTTTCAAATGTTTTAATGTACTTTTCAGCACTCATCCATTATTATTGTCGTCATTTGAATCAACCACATATCATACTTTCCACACTTGCTGAGTACGACATGTACTCACTCTTGCAATCCCCCCAACAGTTACAGGTCAGGATTGGGAGTTTAATGGTGAGAATGCGGAGTTCTAGGCCGTGTCTACCGTCAGCTTTGCCTGTGGTGTTATTGGAGCTGCGCTATCCCTTATGCTTAGTTTGTTTAGTTGCTTAATTAGTTTATTTCCACTGCATTAGTTGAACTTGTCATTAATATTCATTAGAGCTTGTATTCGATGATAATATGATTTGTGTAATAAAACATGGTTAATTAATCTTGTTTTGTGGTAATTATCTGTATATCGTTTGTGATTGCACTCGTGTATGTGTGATGAACATCCTTGGCACACATATGCGTTCACTTGGTTCATTTTCGGAACGGGTGTCACAGATTGGTATCAGAGCCACAGGTTGACCGTAGGATGCAGCCTAGATAGAATGGACACTTTAGAGCACATAGGAGCACTCAAGAATCGATGTGTTTTTGCTTGGTGTGATGTTTGCTATATATTGTTTGCTTGTGTGCTTAATAGAGGATTTTAGGATGCCTTAGCATTGCCATGTCCACATAGGTTAGTTAGTTGTTTAGTTTCATATCCCTTGATGCATATATTTGGGGACGTTTTCTAATTCTTACCTATTGCTTTTTTCCAGATGGTGCGGACTCGCAACTAGAGGGATGCTAATGATGAGGAGCAGAACAATGGAGTGCCTCAGAACAACATAGGACAAGGATCTACTCAGGGAGCTATCAACATTGAGCAGCTATTGGCTATGCAAAACCAGCTCATGCGGACCATGATACAAACTATGGGACAGCTGCAGGCTGGCAACATCAACAATCAGCCCCACATGCCTCCACCGCCACCCCCGCCTCCTCATCACCGATTGGGAGAGTTTATGAGGACTAGGCTGCCAACCTTTGCTCAAGCCACCGACCCTATGGATGCAGATGATTGGCTCAAGTCCATGGAGAAGAAGTTAGCTATTGTCCAATGCAATGACCTGGAGAAGGTGCTATTTGCTTCTCATCAACTCGTTGGAGCAGCTGCGGATTGGTGGGATGCTTATTGCAATGCTCATGAGAACCAAGAGAGAATTACTTGGGACGAATTCAAAGAGAGCTTTCGTTCTCATTATGTGCCGGAAGGAGTTATGATTTTGAAAAGGCAAGAATTTGAGAACTTAAGGCAAGGAAAATCAAGCGTGAGTGAATATCTCAATAAGTTCACTCAACTCTCAAGATATGCGTCTGAGGATGTTAGTCGGGACAGCCGGAAACAATATTTGTACATGAGAGGCCTCAACAATGAAATTCAAGTGCAATTGCTCAATTGTGACTATGCAAATTTTCAGAAGCTTGTGGACAAAGCAATCATGGTTGAGAACAAGATTCGTGAGATGGAGCAAGACAATAAGAGAAAGGCGCCATATCAAGGATAGCAACAAGGAAGTAATATGCGCCCTCGCTTTGCGCCGCCCAATGCGCCTTACTTCAGCCCTATTGCGCCTGCTCAACGCCCTGGATTTGCACCGCGCCCAACTCAGTTTGTGCAGCAGCGCCCTGTCATGCAAGCACCTAGGCCTCCAATGCCATATGCACCTTGTGCTAATTTTCCTGGTGCAAATGTTCAAAACCAAGCTCGTCCCAAAGGTGGAGTTAAGAAGGTTATACTTGTGGAGAAGCTGGACACTTTGCGCATCAATGTCCTAAGTTAGACCTTGGTCAAGGAAGCAATGCACCGAGGCAACACCCAAGACCCAATGGAGGACAGCCACAAGGGAACCGTGGACAGCAGAATTTTGCTCGTGGCAATGTGAACCATGTCTCTATGGAGGATGCTCAACCAGCGGATGACGTGGTCATTGGTATGTTTCTCGCCAACTCCAACCCCGCGACTATGTTATTTGATTCTGGAGCATCGCATTCATTCATTGCATCGAAGTATGTTGCCAAGTATAGTTTGCCTATCTCTCATATGAAGTTTACTCTATTGGTTAAGCCACCTAGAGGATAGATGAGGACAAATATAGTATGTCCAAAGGTAAGCCTTAGAATAAGGGGGGTAGACTTCTCCACCAACCTCATTGTTCTGGATTCTCAAGGATTGGACATTATACTTAGTATGGACTGGTTGAGAAAGCACAATGGAGTTATTGAGTGTGCCACGAAGACGGTGAAGTTGACCAATGAGGAAGGGATCACCGTACAATTTGAAGCATCTCAAACCGCACCGAAGCAATTGGAGTTGAATCATATGGACGGTGCTACAATTGAGGAGATTCTGGTGGTGTGTGAATTTTAGAATGTTTTTCCGGACGAGTTGCCAGGTATGCCACCTGATCGAGACATTGAGTTTGTTATTGATTTAATACCTGCAACTGCACCTATAGCTAAGAGGCCATATAGGATGCCTCCTATGGAATTAGCGGAGCTCAAGAAACAAATTCAAGAGCAACAAGAGAAAGGTTTTATTCGCCCTAGTTCTTCACCTTGGGGATCACCCATTCTATTCGTGGATAAGAAGGATGGGACTCAAAGGATGTGTGTAGATTACCGAGCTCTCAACAAGGTAACAATCAAGAACAAGTACACCTTGCCACACATAGCAGACTTGTTTGATCAAATGAATGGTGCTTGTGTCTTCTCTAAGGTTGATTTGAGGTCGGGATATTTTCAAATGAAGATTAGACCAATGAACATACCCAAGACAGCTTTTAGGACACGGTATGGATCTTATGAGTACATCGTGATGTCTTTTGGATTGACAAATACACCTGCCTACTTTATGTACCTCATGAATAAAATCTTCATGGAGTACTTGGACAAGTTCGTCGTGGTGTTCATTGATGACATTATGATCTACTCGAAAGATGAGAAAGAACATGAGGAACACTTGAGGCTTACATTGCAGAAATTGAGGGAGCATCAATTGTTTGCCAAGTTCAACAAGTGTCAGTTTTTGTTGAAAGAGGTGTCGTTTTTGGGTCATATCATCTCAGGAGGAGGAGTTTCGGTTGACCCCGTAAAAGTGAGAGACGTGTTGAAGTGGGAACCACCGCAAAATGTAAAGGAAATAAGGAGTTTTCTTGGAATGGCTAGATATTACCGTCGATTCATCCAGGACTTTTCCAAGATAGCCAAGCCAATGACGGAGTTGCTAATGAAGGGAAAGGCTTTCCAATGGACTCAAGCTTGTCAAATAGTTTTGAGGAGTTGAAAAAGAGGTTAACAACAGCCTCAGTTTTGGTACTGCCAGATGTGAGCAAGAGTTTTGATATTTATTACAATGCATCAAGGCAAGGACTTGGATGCGTGCTTATGCAAGAAGGTCAAGTGGTTGCATATGCATCAAGACAATTGAAGAAACATGAGCAGAATTACCCAACACATGATTTAGAACTTGCAGCAGTGGTACATGCATTGAAGATTTGGAGACACTACATCCTTGGACATAGGTGTGAAATTTATACGGATCATAAGAGTTTGAAGTATATTTTCACACAAATGGATCTGAACTTGAGGCAACGGAGATGGTTGGAGCTCATCAAAGATTATGATTTGGGGATCAACTATCATCTGGGAAAAGCCAACGTAGTGGCCAACACTTTGAGTAGAAAGGGAGTAAGTCATCAACTCACAGTTCGAGAGTTGCAATCCGTGTTATGTAAGGAGTTCGAAAGGTTGAACCTCGGATTTGTAAATGAGATGGAGATGATGGAGTTAAACCCAACCCTGGAGCAAGAAATTCGAGAAGCACAAACCGCAGATGAAGAGATCAAGGAAATCAAGGACAGGACCGAAGAAGGGAGAGAATTCAGATTTGATGAAGACGAACATAGTACCCTATGGCTTGGTAAGAGAATCGTTGTGCCCAATGTGAAGCATATTCGGGAGACAATACTAAAAGAGGCACATGACTTACCTTACTCAATTCACCCTGGTTGTACAAAGATGTACAAAGACTTGAAGACTAGCTATTGGTGGGATAGCATGAAGAAGGACATAGCTGAATATGTGGCATTGTGTGATATGTGTCAACGTGATGAGTAAAAGATTGAGGATGAGTCCCGATCTTCCGAAAGGTAATGGGTAAGTCGATTGATGGAGATCTCGCCGTTGATGATCCGAGGCTCTCGAGTAGAACACGAACAACCCCTGCAATCACTACACCACCGCTCCGTTGGTTATCAACCGTGCTTCACACGATTGACCTCGCCAAGAAGGCTAATCCCTGCAAGTGCAACCGAGAACACAAGCAAGAACAAGGTAGACACGATCTGAAATTGCGAAGTTGGGGTCTCACAAACCGAAGAACGGCGATATTATTGATCTAAGCAAAACCCAATTGTTCATGGTGGCTACTATGAAGTATATATAGGTGGGAGGACGTCCAAGGGGGTGTTGGGGTCGTGACCTAACCCTAACACACGAAAATAATGGGCTTAGACTTGATACAAGGCCCAATGACCCAATACGGTGGAGCAGCACCCTGACAGATTCTTTAATTGATTTTGTTTTGACGATTCCCGTCGACTCCGAATGAATTTTGACATGGTACCGGCGCCATTGGAAAGGTTATCCTCTCCCCTTTCCGTGCACATGTAGAACGTCCAAAACGGAGTTCGTATGCGTCCTGGGCGTTCGTTTTAGTGCATACTGCTCCTGGACTCCGAGTTGGATACGATTTGGAGTTTGGTTCGGTTTCCATCTTCTTTGAACGAATTTTTTGGTCTTCCACGTCCCTAATACTCCCTCCAAGTACTCCTTTAACCTCTCCATGGATCCTAATCATAAATAAATCATTAAGTAGCAATCTATGCTCAAAAACATATAAGGAAATATATAAGAACGAGTTCACCTCTGAAATTAATTGTTGTGTATGAACTCTATTGATTGCATCTTGTATGTTCAATAGAGTGTTGTTTGTATCCATAGAAGTGATGTCCTCATCATCCTCCCCTTCTGGAATTGGAGTCGCTCTCGACTCAATTTCATCTTCTCTTATGTGTTGGTCCAAATGTGCAACGCCATCAAATCTTTTTGTATGCATGAATGAAGGAGGCCAAGGTGGTGGACGACATAGTGCGCCATCTTGATCTTGTCCATCAAATAAGAGTGCACATTCACTTGAGCCAGGATCCCAAACAAATAAACATTGTGCTATGTTTATTTGTGCAATGATAATATGCATGATCTCATCATTCCCCCCTTCTTTATGACAAGCCATCCTCGGCTTGCTCGTATGTCCAGCAAAAAGTCTTGCTTTGGGGGTAGAGTTTAGGCCCGAGTGAGCACTGTCCATATTGCACAACCGCAGTGAAAAATGTTTTTGTTGTCCCTGCTGCAAGGAAAAAATACTAGAAAAACTTGACAAGATATTATTAGCGTTAGTACATTCATTTACTTGACCATGTTGTTGCAGCACAAAAGGAGCTTCCTCATTTGAACATATGTAAACTTTATGCACCATAAACATACAACTATGTTCATATTTGCCTATAGCATAAAAAATATTTCTACTTAACAAAGGCAATTGAGACTGAGAAAATATTATCTTCTCTACGATATCTAGATCACAAAGAGTGTCAAATTCAATATAGCCCAAAGTATTTAGAGAAGATAACAATTTCAGCTCGTCCCTTTCACATGTAGTTGGGATCAAATGCTTAATTTCAGCACAAGTGAGTAATAAAGTATCAAATTCATTTGGTTGTTCTAGCATAGGTACAATATAATTATCAGCACACAACTCATTTTTGCTGTAAGAATCAGTAGGAAAATCAACTAATGGTAAATGTGTATTATGAAAAGGTTCATCTTGTTGCTGCTCATTGATAGTATGATTGGTAGCAAAATTCAGCACATCTGAAAATGTCATACCTTGGTTAACTGTATAGCATTGTCCATTAATACTACTCTCATTTTCAGCAAGAAATTCAAATGCATTATGAGTTGATTCATCAAAAAATTCAGAAGAATTGTTCAACACCTCACTCTCATTTGCATCTACAGTTATTTGTTCATGTTCCTGCAAAAGGTTAGGCAAAGGAGGAGGTACAACAAGAAAATTCTTCTCAAGTTTATGTATTTCATCTTTGCAATTAGATACATTAGCAAAAGTTTCTCGCATAAGAATTTTCATATCTTTCCATGTTCGAGGTTTTTCTATATCGCTTAAGTTGTCCCACCAAGTTAATGCACAATCAACTAACGCACTAGAAATATTTCTAATCTTTCTCCTCTCACACATATGCAATTTTCCAAAAATTTTATCCAACTCTATTTCCCAAGCAATATATTCATCGTAACCAAAACCATCATAAGAAGGAAGAGATGTGAGAATGTACTTACTTCTTGTGGAAGGTGTTGTAAAGGTGGTCTGAATGTCATGTGAATCCTTGGTTGATGTTTGATTTTTACGGAGCAACTCCATCGTCGTCTTCATCATGTCCATCATCTCCACATATAATGCATGATTCTTGCTTTTACCTGACATTGTTAGTAGCAAACAGAAGACAACACAAAAAATATGTTATCCCTATCAACTACAAAGGATAATGGCAAAGTGGAAGTGGAATCACACACTCTCAAGCGTCTTACCACGCTCTTACAAGTGTTCTTACCGACACTACAGGTGGCAAACGGTGGACGGTATGAAGAAACCAATGAAGCGTGGGATGATTGCAAAGGTGTATCGATTCTGCTCAAGAGTAAGGTGTAGCTTGGATGACACTTTCTATGTAGCAAGGATTAGCAGCAATGAAATCAGATAGTAAAGTTGAATAAGTGTCCAAAGTATTTGTCAAAGTTGCTGGCCTAAATGTGTTCCTAGTAGTTCAAGCTAGCAAGACATGAGACAAAACTAGATGACACAAAGAATGCAAGCACTTCTGTTATTTTGCTGTTTTTTCCTCTTTTTTTGTGCGGATTTTGTTTCTTGTTTTGCACTTGCCTTTTTCTTTTTTCTTCCTTTTTTTCAGAATGTGCTGCAAGGGAAGAACACAATGAAAATCAATCCAAGATATCTCGTGTGTCTGTTGCAGATTTTCTGCTCAATCTTCCAAGGACAAATAGGCACACTTATAGGCTCTAAATTGGAAAACTTAGAACAGAAAGATTGTAGATATATAACTCCTATTTAATTTAAATATATGGAAGATCTATTTTGGAAAAGAACAATAGGAGATACTGCCCCCGAAATAAAGACTGTTCAGAATTTTTAGGTCAATAACAGATTCGGATCTAATGCAATTTCGACATAGATAAATACATTTTCTGGGAAAATGATGAATAGAAAAGTTATAGAGAACTTCTTAAGCTTTCCAGAAAGTATAAGAACACGAAAATCCGAGTTCGTATGAGCTAGATATGATGAAAATACTGAACTGGTCAGAGATGAATCTAATCTGGACGTGATGACGTGATTCAAAAGGATGAATCAACACAATGCAAAACTCAAACTAAGACTAAAAACACTTCTAAACCAGTAATATGACTCAACCACGGACACAAACTCAACAAAACCAAACTGAATAACAAAGTTACAAAGGCTCAATGTGGTTTGGACAAAGTAATGAACAGATCTACTAAACTGCAAGTTTTTTGTGGCTTTTTGTGGACTCTAGGTATGAAAAACAAAACTAATGTAATGGATAGATGAGTTACCTAACGGGCAACCTGGAAATCTGATACTAATTGATAGGAAAAGATGATGATGAGGCCCGATCTTCCGAAAGGTAATGGGTAAGTCGATTGATGGAGATCTCGACATTGATGATCCGAGACTCTCGAGTAGAACACGAACAGCCCCTGCAATCACTACACCACCGCTCCCTTGGTTATCAACCGTGCTTCACACGATTTACCTCGCCAAGAAGGCTAATCCCTGCAAGTGCAACCGAGAACACAAGCAAGGACAAGGTAGACACGATCTGAAATCGCGAAATTGGGGTCTCACAAACCGAAGAACGGCGATAATATTGATCTAAGCAAAACTCAATTGTCTATGGCAGCTACCATGGAGTATATATAGGTGGGAGGACGTCCAAGGGGGTGTTAGGGTCGTGACCTAACCCTAAGACACGAAAATAATGGACTTAGACTTGATACAAGGCCCAATGGCCCAATACGGTGGCGCAGCACCCTGACAGATTCTGTACTTGATTTTGTTTCGACGATTCTCGTCGACTCCGAAGGAATTTTGACATGGGACCGGCGCCATTGGAAAGGTTATCCTCTCCCCTTTCTGTGCATATGTATAACGTCCAAAACGGAGTTCGTATGCATCCTGGACGTCCGTTTTAGTGCGTACTGCTCCTGGACTCTGAGTTGGATACGATTTGGAGTTTGGTTCGGTTTCCATCTTCTTTGAACGAATTCTCTGGTCTTTCACGTCCCTAATGCTCCCTCCAAGTACTCCTTGAACCTCTCTATGGATCCTAATCACAATTAAATCATTAAGTAGCAATCTATGCTCAAAAACATATAAGGAAATATATAAGAACGAGTTCACCTCCGAAATTAATTGTTGTGTATGAACTCTATTGATTGCATCTTGTATGTTCAATAGAGTGTTGTTTGTATCCATAGAAGTGATGTCCTCATCATCCTCCCCTTCTTGAATTGGAGTCGTCCTCGACTCAAGTTCATCTTCTCTCATGTGTTGGTCCAAATATGCAACGCCATCAAATCTTTTTGATCAAAGGAGGAGGCCAAGGTGGTGGACGACATAGTGCGCCATCTTGATCTGGTCCATCAAATAAGAGTGCACATTCACTTGAGCCAGGATCCCAAACAAATAAATATTATGTCATGTTTGTAGGTGCAATAATAATGTGCATGCTCTCATCATTCTCTCATTTTCAGCAGTAATTGTGGGTGAAATATGAATTGATAGATCTGAATTTTCACAGGAGTTGTTTGTATCCATAAAAGTGATGTCCTCATCATCCTCCCCTTCTTGAATTGGAATCGTCCTCGACTCAAGTTCATCTTCTCTAATGTGTTGGTCCAAATGTGCAACACCATCAAATCTTTTTGTATGCATGAATGGAGGAGGCCAAGATGGTGGACGACATAGTGCGCCATCTTGATCTTGTCCATCAAATAAGAGTGCACATTCACTTGAGCCAGGATCCCAAACAAATAAACATTGTGCCATGTTTATTTGTGCAATGATAATATGCATGATCTCATCACAACGTGTCAAGGTGGAACACCAAAGGCCAGCTGGATTATTGCAACCATTGAAGATCCCGGAATGGAAGTGGGAAGAAATTGGTATGGACTTCATAGTTGGGTTACCGCGTACTCAGTCCGAGTATGACTCAATTTGGGTAATTGTGGATCGCTTAACCAAGACAACTCATTTTGTTCCTGTGAAGACCAAATATACAGCTGCACAATTGGCTGAGATATACATGGAGCATATTGTGTATCAACACGGAGTACCGAAGAAGATAGTCTCAGATAGAGGTTCCCAATTTACCTCCAGATTATGGCAGAAATTGCATGAAGCTTTGGGAACAAGGTTGAATTTTAGTTTGGCATATCACCCTCAAACGGATGGACAAACTGAGAGGACCAATTAAATTTTGGAGGACATGTTAAGAGCTTGTGCTTTAAAGAATGGAAAAGGTTGGGACAAAAGCTTGCCATATGCAGAATTTTCATACAACAATAGTTACCAAGCAAGCTTGAAAATGTCACCGTATGAAGCGCTTTATAGGAGGAAGTGTAGAACACCTTTATTCTGGAATGAGGCAGGAGAAACTCAAGTATTTGGTCCGGATGTATTGCAAGAAGCCGAAAATAAAGTCCAAATAATTTGTGAAAACTTGAGGGCTGCCCAATCAAGACAAAAGGGCTATGCGGACAATAGGAGAAGGAAATTAGCCTTTGAAATAGGACATTTTGTTTACCTCAAGGTGTCACCAATGAGAGGTCATAAGAGGTTTAACATAAGGGGCAAGCTCGCACCTCGTTATATTGGACCATTCAAGATTTTGGACAAAAGAGGAGAAGTAGCGTATAAGTTGGAGATGCTAGCTCATCTTTTGGATGTCCATGATGTCTTTCATGTTTCCCACCTCAAGAAGTGTTTGAGAGTACCAGAAGAACAAGTGCCAATGGAAGAATTGCAGCTAGAGGAAGATTTGACTTATGCCGAACAACCGGTCAAAATCTTGGAAACTAAGGAGAGGGTCACAAGGAACAAGGTGATTCGATGGTGTAAAGTTCAATGCAAGCACCACACAGAAAAAAAAGCGACATGGGAATTGGAGGATGATCTCAAGAAGGAATTTCCCTATATCTTCTCTTCCGCGTCGAATCTCGAGGGCGAGATTCATTTTAAGGGGGGTAGGTTTGTAACACCCTCATTTTCATACATCATGCCTTGCATGCACTCATATACATGTTTAACATTAATCCACAACAAGAGGAACGAGTTTAAAATTGATTTGGAACAAAACCGCACTTAAAATGCAGGAAAGTGTGGACTAGTACAATTTTACTAAGGACTAGTCCGATTTCTCTCTGACTAAAAACGGACTTGTCCATTTTTGCTGCGGACTAGTCCGATTTTGCCTCTGGAAACCTTCGGACTTGTCCGATTTTGTGCGGACTAGTCCGATATTCCAAGAATCCTTGAAAATTTGCTAAGTCCCTGGACTTTTTCGGACTAGTCCGGTGTTCCAGCGGACTTGTCCGTTTTCCTCTCTGACTAAAGTCGGACTTGTCCGATTTTAGGCCAGACTTGTCCGATTTTCTCTCTGGACAACTTTGGACTAGTCCGGTCCTTTCCGGACTTGTCCGATATTTCGCGACTCCAAGTTGATCTTTTGTTTTACGGCTTGTTTCTTGGGTTTCACGTTAAGTGGGCATAGGGACGTCGTGCCTAAATCTTTTAGAGCCCATGTGGGACTCTAAACCGGCCTCTACTCATCCCAAACTCGAAATCCATCTAACCCTAGCCTCCACCTCTATATAAACAACCCCACCCCTTTGCTTGACATCTATTTGCCACTTTTCCACCCCACCCAAACCCTAGTTCGTGGAGAGCCACCACCAAGGAGGGAGGAGAAGATCCCAATCAAGAAGAAGAAGAGGAGGAAACGAAAGAGGATCAAGATCTCCACCATGTTTTCTTTCTTCGTCACCAATTCATCTCCAAGTTCATCCCCAACCCTAGATCATCAAGATCCAAGTGCTACCTCCATGTTTCTTGATTCATTGGAGTCCTAAACACCTGGTATACCTTCTTTCTCTTTTCCTTATGTGAATTCAACCCCTAATCCTCAAATTTACGTCGATCTAGAAAACCCTAATCTGCTGATCTCGCAAAGTGCGGACTTGTCCGGTCCCTAGCGGACTAGTACGGTCTTCTTGGCTAAATTGTGTTGAATTGATTCTAAAGGTTGATCTAATCACATCCAAACCTGTATAAACTTGTTAAAAGTTATTAGAACTAGTTAGTGACCATTAAAGCAATCTAGTAACAAGTTCTACCTTGCATTTGCATTAATCATGCATGTCATGTCATATTGAGTAATATATGTGCACTCTTTGATTGTGTTCTTGTCTTGTATGTTTATTGTGAGGATTAGATAGATTTGCGTTAGAGAGTGCCGCGGAGGATCTACAGCACCAAGAGTTTGAAGGCTTTGATCCTAATCAATCGCAAGAGCAAGGCAAGTGTCCTTGAAGCATATTGATCCTGTTTTTAAAATAAATGTTTTGTTTGCAAACTGCATGCTTGTGTCAATTTGATGGGAAATCCTATGGTAGGAAGTTTACCAGATTTGTTTAGCCACCCTTGTCACCTGAAATTTATGGTAGAGAGTCAGGAAGGGTTTTTACCTTTTGCTTCGCTTAATCAATTGGGATGGAAATTCAATAATACACACTTAATTATGCATTTATGAGATTATGGTTAACATGAACTGGTTAAATATGACATGGTAATGGGTGATCTAAGCAAGCCTGGTATGTGGATGGGTTGGATGTTATGGTGGTTTGCTTGCTTTAGATCTAAGGACCGGTTCATGCGAGAATAAGCCAGGACTACAGTGCCACCACGAGCCCAAGTATGGGTGCGGCGTAGCTGATTAATTAGGGCTTTGCCAGTGCTATTTGGACCATTATGGATGCTCGGGGAAGGGGTAGTCGGATTGGGTTTGTTGATGATTGGTGGGACTACTCTGGGATCCGAATGGCTCAAGAGGGGGCCCTTGGTTGAAGATGTGCTCCGTGGGAGACATCGCCACCGGTGAAACCTCAGTGGGGTCTAAATAGTCTAGTAATCCCTTTGTAAAGGCTATTTTGTGATCTCTTGGCCACACACCGATGGAAGTGTGAGACGGCATAATAGAGGTTCTAGTCATCGAAAGGTGATGGAATCACAAACACATGGGTAAAGTGGTACAAACTCTGCAGAGTGTGTCGAAAACTATCATGATAGCCGTGCTCCCGGTTATGAGCACCTGGACAACTTCCATGATTAGAGGGAACTTATTATTGGGATGGTATTTCGGATGGTTATGGTTGGTATTATGGTTATGGTTGGTTATGGATTTATTTTTGGTATTGAATATGGTTATTGGCAAATGGTGAAATTTGGAATTATTGATGAGGATGTTGAATTATGGATTGGTGCTATGTTATTAATTATGGTTTATGATAGGATTACTTCACATACATGTAGTATATTGCTTTTCAAATGTTTTAATGTACTTTTCAGCACTCATCCATTATTATTGTCGTCATTTGAATCAACCACATGTCATACTTTCCACACTTGCTGAGTACGACATGTACTCACTCTTGCAATCCCCCCCCAACATTTGCAGGTCAGTATTGGGTGTTTAATGGTGAGAATGCGGAGTTCTGGGCCGTGTCTACCATCAGCTTTTCCTGTGGTGTTATTGGAGCTGCGCTATCCCTTATGCTTAGTTTGTTTAGTTGCTTAATTAGTTTATTTCCGCTGCATTAGTTGAACTTGTCATTAATATTCATTAGAGCTTGTATTCGAGGATAATATGGTTTGTGTAATGAAACTTGGTTAATTAATCTTGTATTGTGGTAATTATATGTATATCGTTTGTGATTGCACTCGTGTATGTGTGATGAACATCCTGGGCACACATATGCGTTCACTTGGTTCATTTTCGGAACCGGGTGTCACAGTCCCTCACTTTTCCACGGTCGACTGATACTCCTCCTCCCGAGATGATATGACCCAAAAACGACACTTCTTTCAACCAAAACTGGCACTTGCTGAATTTAGCATACAATTGGTGCTCTCTCAATTTCTGCAACGTAAGCCTCAAATGTTCCTCATGTTCCTTCTCATCCTTCGAGTAGATCATAATTTCATCAATTAACACCACAATGAACTTATCCAAGTACTCCATGAAGACCTTATTCATGAGGTACATAAAGTATGCAGGTGCATTGGTAAATCCAAAGGACATCACGATGTACTCATAAGATCCATATCGTGTCCTAAAAGTTGTATGGGGTATGTCCGATGGACTAATCTTCATTTGAAAGTATCCCGACCTCAAATCAATCTTAGAGAAGACACAAGCACCCTTCATCTGATCAAACAAGTCTTCCATGCATGACAAGGTGTACTTGTTTTTGATGGTCACCTCATTGAGAGCTCGGTAATCCACGCACATCTTTTGCGACCCATCCTTCATATCCACAAATAGAACGGGCGCTCCCCAAGGTGAAGAGCTTGCGCGAATAAAGCCCTTCTCTAGTCCCTCTTGAATCTACTTCTTGAGCTCTACTAATTCCTTAGGAGGCATCCTATACAGCCTCTTAGCTATAGGTGCACTTCCAGGTATTAAATCAATAACAAACTCAATGTCTCGATCAGGTGGCATATCTGGCAACTCATCTGGAAACACATCCAAAAATTCACACACCACTGGAATCTCCTCAATTGCGGCACCGTCCATGTGATTCAGCTCCAATTGCTTTGGTGCGTGTTGAGATGCTTCAAATTCTACGGTGATCCCTTCCCCATTGGTCAACTTCACCATCTTCGTGGCACATTCAATAACTCCATTGTGCTTCCTCAACCAGTCCATACCAAGTATAATGTCCAATTCTTGAGAATCCAAGACAATGAGGTTCGCAAAGAAGTCTACCCCCCTTATTCTAAGACTTACTTTTGGACATATTACATTTGTCCTCATCTCTCCTCCATAATACTTAACAATAAAGTAAACTTCATATGAGAGATAGGCAAACTATACTTGGTAACATACTTCGATGCAATGAATGAATGCAATGCTCTAGAATCAAATAACATAGCCGCAGGGTTGGAGTTTGCGAGAAACATACCAATCACCACGTCATCCACTTGTTGAGCATCCTCCGTAGAGACATGTTTCACGTTGCCACGAGCAAAATTCTGCTATCCACGATTCCCTTGTGGCTGTCCTCCATTGGGTCTTGGGTTTTTTCTTTGAGCATTGCTTCCTTGACCAAGGCCTGAGTTAGGACATTGATGCGCAAAGTGTCTAGCTTCTCCACAAGTATAGCATTTCTTTTCTGCACAAGAATTATTGGGACGAGCTTGGTTCTACGCATTGGCACCAGGAAAGTTGGCACGAGGTTCAAAAGGCATTGGAGGCCTAGGCGCTTGCATGACAGGGCGCTACTGCACGAACTGAGTTGGGCATGGTGCATAACAAGGGCGATGAGCAGGCGCATAAGAGCTGAAATAAGGCGCATTGGGTGGTGCAAAGCGAGGGCGCACATTACTTCCTTGTTGCTGTCCTTGATACGGCGCCTTCCTATTATTGTCTTGCTCCATCTCACGGACCTTGTTGTCCACAACAATTGCTTTGTCCACAAGCTTGTAGAAGTTTGCATAATCGTAGTTGAGAAATTTTACTTGGATCCCATTGTTCAAGCCCCTCATGAACAAGTATTGCTTCCGGCTGTCCCGACTCACATCCTCTGGCGCGTATCTTTAGATTTGAGTGAATTTATTGAGATATTCACTTACACTCGATCTTCCTTGCCTCAAGTTCTCAAATTCTCGCCTCCTCAAGATCATAACACCTTTCGTCATATAATGAGAACGGAAACTTTCCTTGAAATCAGCCCAAGTAATCCTCTCTTGACTCTCATGAGCATTACAGTAAGCATCCCACCAATCCACAGCTGCTCCAACTAGTTGATGAGAAGCCAATAGAACCTTCTCCCGATCACTGCATTAGACAATAGAAAGCTTCTTCTCCACAGACTTGACCCAATCATCAGCATCCATAGGGTCAGCGGCTTGAGCAAAGGTTGGCGGCCTAGTCCTAATAAACTCTCCCAACCGGTTATGAGGAGGCGGGGTGGCGATGTAGGCATGTGGGGCTGATTGTTGATGTTGCCAGCCTGCAACTGTCCTATAGTCTGTATCATGGTCTGCATGAGCTGGTTCTGCATGGCCAAAAGCTGCTCAATGTTGATAGCTCTATGAGCAGGTACTTGTCCATTGTTGTTCTGAGGTGCTCCATTGTTCTCCTCCTCATCATTGCCATCCCTCTGGTTGCGAGTCCTCACCATCTAAAGAAAAGCAAGAGATAAGAATCTAGAACACGTCCCCAACTATATGCATCAAGGGATATGAAACTAAGCAACTAGCTACACTAGCCTACATGGACATGGCAATGCTAAAGCATCCCAAGATCCTCTATTAAGCACACAAGCAAACAATATATAGCAAACAACACACCAAGCAAAAACACAACGATTCTTGAGTGCTCCTATGTGCTCTAAAGTGTCCATTCTATCTAGGTTGCATCCCTACGATCAACCTATGACTCTGATACCAATTTATGACACCCGGTTCCAAAAATGAACCAAGCGAACACATATGTGTGCCCACGACATTCAACACACATACATGAGTGCAATCACAAACGAGTATACAGAAAATTACCACAAAACAAGATTAATTAAACTCATTTATTACACAATTCATAATATCCTCGAATACAAGCTCTAATGATTATTAATGACAAGTTTGAACTAATGTAGCGGAAATAAACTAATAAGCAACTAAGCAAAAGGGATAGCACAACTCCAACACTCCACAGGCAAAGCTGATGGCATACACGGCCTAGAACTCCGCATTATCATCGTTAAAATCCCAATCGTGACCTGCAACTGTTGGTGGGGGAATTGCAAGGGTGAGTACATGCCGTACTCAACAAGTGTGGAAAGTATGACATGTAGCTAATTCAAATGACAAATATAATAATGGCTAAGTGCTGAAAAGTACATTAAAACATTTGAAAAGCAATGTATTACATGTATGTAAAATAAACCCATCATTAACCAAGTAGTTATGATAATACCAGTCCATATTTCATTACCATCATCCATATTCCGGATTGCACGATTACCATTAATCATATGCAATACCAGAAATTAACTCATAACCATAACCATATTATCAACCATAACCATCCCAAATCCCAAGTACCCTCTAATCATGTAGGTCATCCACGTGCTCTTAACCAGGAGCGCGACTATCATGATAGTTTTATTAGACTCTACAGAGTTTGTACCACTTTACCCACATGTTTGTGATTTCATCACCCGTCAGCGACTAAAGAACCTCCCTTATGCCAATTACACTTCCTTTGGTGTATGGCCAAGAGATCACAAAATTGCCTTTACAAAGGGATTACTAGCCTATTTAGACCCCACTGAGGCTTCACTAGTGGCGATGCCTCCAACTGAGCACATCTTCAACCAAGGGCCCCCTCTTGAGCCATTCAGATCCCAGGGTAGTCCCACCAATCATCAACAAACCCAATCCAACTACCCCTTTCCCGAGCATCCTTAATGGTCCAAATAGCAATAGCAAAGCCCTAATTAATCAGCTACGCCGCACCCATACTCGGCCTCGTGGTGGCACTATAGTTCTGGCATATTCTCGCATGAACCGATCCTTAGATCTAAAGCAAGCAAACCACCATAGCATCCAACCTAATCCACATATTAACCAGTTCATATTAATCATAATATCATAAATAAATAAATAAATAAATAAGTTAAGTGGTATAGTTGTTTTCCATCCCAATTAATTAAGCGAAGCAAAAAGGATAAGAATCCCATCCCGACTCTCTACCATATATTCCAGGTGACAAGGGTGGTCAAACAAAGCTTGTAAACTTCCTACCATAGGATTCCCATCATATTGACACAAGCATGCAGTTTTGCAAACAATACATTTACTTTAAAAACATGTTCAATATGCTTCAAGGACACTTGCTTGTTCATGGGACTGGTTCGGGTCAAAGCCTTCAAACTCTTGGTGTTAGAGATCCTCCACGGCACTCTCTAGCGCAAATCCGTCTAATCCGCACAATAAACATACAAGACAAGAAACACAATCAAAGAGTGCACAAATATTACTCAATATGACATGACATGCATGATTAATGCAAATGCAAGGTAAAACTTGTTAATCAGTTGCTTTTAATGATCAATAACTAGTTCTAATACCTTTTAACAAGTTTATACAGGTTTGGATTTGGTTCGAAACAATTTAGTTTTATTTCAACAGGAATTAGATTGCAAAATCGGATAAGTCCACAGGAGGTCGGACTAGTCCGCACTGCGCAGGAACAGCATATTAGGGTTTTCCAGATCGACATGAATTTGGAGAATTGGGGATTCACGTAAGGAAAAGGAAGTAGAAGTTATACCAGGTGTTTAGAACTCCAATGAATCAAGGATCCTGGAGGCAACACTTGGATCTTGACAAACTAGGGTTCATGAAGAACTTGATGGTGGATTGTTGACGAAGAATGCAAAGTTGATGGAGATCTTGATCCTCTTTCGTTTTCTCCGCTTATTCTCCTTGCTCTAGATCTCATTCTCCCTCCTTGGGGGCGGCTATTCACGAGCTAGGGTTTGGGTGAGGTCGAAAAGTGGCAAATAGATGTCAAGTCAAGGGGTGGGGTTGTTCATATAGAGGTGGAGGCTAGGGTTAGATGGATTTCGAGTTTGAGATGAGTAGGAGACGGATTGAGTCCCACATGGGCTTTAAAAGAGTTAGGCACGACGTCCCTAGGCCCACTTAACGTAAAACCCAAGAAACAAGTCGTGAAACAAGATATCAACTCGGAGTCACGATTTATCGGACAAGTCCGAAAAGGGTTGGACTAGTCCGAAGTTGGACAGAGAGAAATCAGACAATTATGGACTGGACATCGGACAAATCTGAACTAATCCAGGGGGGAAAAATAGACATGTCTGGCCAAAAATCGGACAAGTCCGACTTTAGTCAGAGGGAAAAATGGACAAGTCCGCCGGAATACCATACTAGTCTGGACAAGTAAAGCGACTTAGCAAATTTTCAAGGAATTGAAACGTCGGACTAGTCCGCACAGGACCGGACAAGTCTGAAAGTGTCCAGAGGGAAAAAAGACTAGTCCACAGAAAAACGGACAAGTCCAAGTGAAGTCAGAGAGAAATCGTACTAGTCTGCACCAAAAACGGACTAGTACGCACTTCTCAGAATTCTTAAGTGTGGTTTTGTTTCTAATTCATTTTAAACTTATTCCTTTTTATGTGGACTAATGTTAAACATAGTTAATGATGGATGTAGGGCATGATGCATGAAAATGAGGGTGTTATAGTCCCATTTCTTTTATATGGGTGCTACATCGTTGGATGGTCTCAGATACTTCTGTTTGTGGGCCATTTGATCCATGTGGTGCCACGTGGCGCCGCTTGATTCGCCGGAATGACATTTTTTAGGATCCATCCCCTTGTTTCACTTCATTTCTGCATAAAACTCCTGCATGTACCATTTTCTCCAAGGACAAGTGGAAATAGGTTAAATAGAAAGGTGATGTGTGCAAGAAATGACAATTCCTTCACATAATTGAGCTATATTGACGGGTGAAATTGGTATATAACAGCCGTCAACAAACTCCCCCAAGCATATCCTTTGCTCGTCCCGAGCAAAGTCAAGACCTTAGGTTGATGATCAGGAGTTGCTACTATGTCCTATTTTTCAAAAGTACTATGTGCACAACAAAATACTCTACCTAGTATTATAAAAATTGGCATGGCACTTCACCCATTTTAGTTCATTATGGGGCTCATGCCTTCTCCTATTCATGGGTGGTTGATAGATAGAATAGCAAATGGAGCACACCTAGCCTAGAAGTCAAGTTGTACTCAAATTTTGGAGAGTTCAATTCAGATTTTAAGTATCTCAATTTGATTCTCTCAAGCCTCTCCTTTGTGTGTATTAGAAATAAATCCTCACCAAGGCATTTTGCCTAAATTCATCCTACCTCTACGTAAGGCTTGTATGTGGAGCTTGGTAGGGAATATAGTAGGCATATTTGCAACACATAATATTGCTGAGTCAAAAGAATAAGTCTTAGGAGAAATCAATTCAAAACAATTTGATTCAAGACTTGTGCATGTGTGATGGAATGGAGTGGATGTGGATCTTGAGATGACTCCTTTTTGAGTGGACTCTGTTATTTTGTAGGGATGAAACATGGCTACTTTTCTCTCTTTTTTTTCTCATGCTTATGTTGTATGCATGCATGTTCTTTTTCTTTTTCTTGTAGCCATGTATTCTACTCCCTTTTTATGCAATGAATTTTGGAGAGAGTACTAAGCATGAATGATATGGAGTTTCTCTTTTTATTGTGGTATGGTGGTATGATGGTGTAACACCCTAAATTTTCGCATCATGCATACATGATCATGCATTAAACACTAGTAGAATAAGAGAAAAATAATAAAACATAAACATACAAATATGGGTAGCAAAAGAAGAAAAAGAAAATAATAATTATAGCCTAAAACTTGTATTAGGGAATAAGTATAAAAAATAATAAAAAATATATATATATAAATAATATATATAACAATATGTAAAAAATAAACAAAATATTAATATTAATAGTATATATTATAATAATAATAAATAATAAATAATATATATAATATGAATAATAATATATATAAAAATATAAATAATAAATTATATAATAAAAGAAAGTATAAAGAAAAAAAAAGAAAAAGAAAAAAAAAGAAAAAAAGGGGGCCTGCCGCTGGCCTGGCCGATGGCCCAGCCAGCCGCGCCAGCCCCGGCCTCCCGCGCGCGCGAGCCAGCGCGCCCCGCCGCTCGGCCGCCCGCCCCCGCGCCCGATGCCGCGCGTCTCGCCCGGCCCCGCGCGACCCGCCCGCGCGCCGTGTCCTCCGCGGTCCCGTACCGAGTCGGTACGGAGCCGGACTCCACGATCGCCCGCTCCCGCCCGCGCCTATAAAAAGGCCCCGAAGGCCTCATGTTTCCCGACGCCAGAGCCGCCAGAAAGAAACCTAGCCGCCGAAAAAAAAGGAACCAGAGAATAGAGCTGCCGCCAGGGAAGAAAAGAGGAGGAAGAGGAAGAAAAAAAGGAGGAGGGCGCCACCGTCCGCTGGAGATCGACGTCGCCATCGCGCCGCTGTCGTCGTGCCGCCGGAGGACCCTGCGCATCTACTTCGTCTACGCATTGTCCCCATCCCGCGATCATCGAAGCCATCGCATCTACGGTATGCCATGTTCCCGATGCGAATTTTAGCGACAATATTGAATCTAATAGACGTAAATTGATCGTAGTTACGTCGTATTTTTATTTTCAGCAGCATTAATCCACCCTAAAACCCACGTAAACTCTTATGAACATGTATGAACTAGTTGCATCTAATTAATAAACAACCGTAGTAAATTAATAATTGATCTTGGCATGCATGCATATCATCGCATGTTGATTAATGTGTGTGCATCATGTTGATTGTATATGTTCTCTTGTATGTATGATCACGCGTAGAGGAACGTGCTCAAGAGGCCGCATACGAGGATTTCCAGAACCAAGACTTCGAAGCGCTTGAGCAACCTCATCCGCCGGAGCAAGGCAAGTGTCCTTGAAGCATATTGATCCTATTTTAAAATAAATGTTTTGTTTGCAAACTGCATGCTTGTGTCAAATTGATGGGAATCCTATGGTAGGAAGTTTACTAGATTTGTTTGACCACCCTTGTCACCTGGAATTTATGGTAGAGAGTCGGGAAGGGTTTTTACCTTTTTGCTTTGCTTAATTAATTGGGATGGCAAACAACACTACACATTTAATTATGCATCAATGATATTATGGTCAATGTGAACTGGTCAATACGATGGGTGATCTAAGCAAGCCCGGTATGTGGATGGGTTGGATGTTTTGGTGGTTTGCTTGCCTTAGATCTAAGGACCGGTTCATACGAGAATATGCCAGGTCAACAGTGCCACCACAAGGCCAAGTATGGGTGCAACGTAGATGAATAATTAGGAGCGCTGCTAGTATTGTATGGACCATTGGATAGCGCGGGGAATGGGAGTCGAGGAGGACTGCCCTGGGATCCGCATGGCACATGAGGGGGCCCGTGGGTGGGAGAATAGAGATTCAAGTCTGCCGGTGAAACCTTAGTGGGCCCATAAATACTAGTAGTCCCTTTTGAAAGGCTATTTTGTGATCTCTTGGCCACACACCTACGGAAGTGTGAGATGGCATAATGGAGGTTTCTTAGTCATCGAAAGGTGATGAAATCAAAAACATGTGGGTAAAGTGGTACAACCTCTGCAGAGTGTTTAAAACTATCATGATAGCCGTGCTCCCGGTTATGAGCGCCTGGATGACCTACATGATTAGAGTTGGAATTGGGATTTGGGATGGTTATGGTTGGTTTATGGTTATGGGTTGGTAATGGTTATGGTTTATGGATTATGGTCATGGATATGAATTTGAGTTATGGTAATTAGACATGGATAATGATGATGTTGGCAATAATTGGATATGGTTTATATTTTGTTAATATGATGGTTATGATGGGATTGTTTCACATAGACATAGTATAATGCTTTTCAAATGTTTTACTGTACTTTTCAGCACCTAGCCATTATTACATTCGTCATTTGAATTAGCCACATGTCATACTTTCCACACTTGCTGAGTACGACATGTACTCACCCTTGCAATCCCCCCAACAGCTACTGGAGACAATTGGGAGTACTCTGAGGATCACGTGGAGTACTAGGTTGCGTACCGCCGTCAATTGCCTATGGATTGGAGTCGTGCTGTTTAGTTTATTTTCTGCTGCATTATTTAGAGTTTTATCATTCGTGAACTATTGGATTAGTGTAATAAAGTACTTATTTAATAGTTAAGACGTGGTTAAATTCTGTATATCGTTTGTGATGCAACCGTATATGTGTGATGAACTTCCTGAGCACACATATGCGTTATGCTTGGTTCATGTACGGAACCGGGTGTCACAAATTGGTATCAGAGCCGCGTTGACCGTAGGACGCAAGCCTAGGTAGAATGGACACTCTAGAGCACTTAGGAACACTTTTCTAAGCTGCTATCTTCGAAAATTTTTGCTGCTGTTTTGTTCTCTTATTTTCAGCCGCAAAAAGTATTGACCGCTGCTGCGTTTTTGATAAAAAAAATTCAGAAGTGAGCAATATTAAGTGCTGCTGTTTTTCTGCTTAAATTTTCGCGAAAAAAGTGTGTTTTGCTGCTGTTATGTGTGGGTAAAATTATTGTGTTGGTTGCTGTATTTTTCTCTCTATTTTTTCGTTCTTTTGGAACCGCTGCACCGCTCTTTTTCCGCCATTTTAGCTGCTGAAATTTTCAGATTTGTTTTTCATTATATTTTTTTCCTCTAATGTATTCTTGTTTTCTGTAGATGGCCCGCACCAAGAAAACCCCCCGTAAGTCGACCGGTGGACTTGTGCCCCCGCGTAGGTTGGCCAGTCGCTCTCCGGCCATCGACCCCCGTCACCCCGTGGTGATCCATTCTGACGGCAGGGCCGCAGGACAACTGCAACATCGTCTCCGTGCCCTACTCCGCGAGGCTGGCTACCGTCACCACAGCCTCTCGCTCTCCTACCACACCACTGGAGTGCAGCGCCCCGGCAGGAAGGAGTGGAGCTGCAAGATCTATATCTACTATGGTGATGAGTTGGTGAAGACCCACATCAGTCCTGCTTGGAGGAGCTCCCGCCGATCTGCGGAGCAGGATGCTAGCTGGGAAGCAGCCACCTTTTGGAGTCACGCCCGCCGTTTCCGTCTGGAGGACACGGTGCACGCCTTCGTTCCGCAGCGTCCCAGTGGCACTGCGAGCTTCGTTTCCAGGAACGTGGAGGGACCCCTGGACCTCCCGCAGTCTCGTCAGACTATTGACGACGTGACCCAGCTCACTGCCTGACTTCAGAGGGCGCAGCAAGAGATTCAGGATGGACGTGACCTCACCCAGTGCCACGAGGCGATAATCAGGAGGTATCGTCGGATCACTGACGAGGACCCGGACGACTACGCATCCGACACCCCGACGTGGACCCCAGACTCTCCAGACCGTCGCAATGGTCAGCGTGAGTCGTCTTCTGAGGAGTCCTCTGACAAGGAGCCTTCCAGTGTGGCGTCTACCGCACCACCGCCGCCTGCTGCCTCACCACCACAGGACCCCGAGGACCCCGACGACGACGACGACGGCGACGAGGACCCGGAGGAGTTTCCGCTTGACGACGAGTAGTCCTCGACCTATGCCATGACTCAAGGATAGGCACACCCCCATTAGTTAAATAAGAGCGACGTAGACATACTTGTGTGACCTTGAGTTGTGTTGCTTCTTTTAGGATTTTTTTCAATTTTGTTTGGTGCTTGTTTGAGTGCTTGTGTGCTCAGTAGAGAGTTGTGGAATGCTTCGGCACTTGTCCACATCCTCATATAAGTCTATATTAATAAAGGATTATTTAGTGTCACATCCCTTGATGCATATAGTTGGGACGTTTCTTTCCAAATTCTAAATCCTTCTGTCCCCACCCTTCTTTCGCCAACAGATGGTGAGAACTCGTAACCAGAGGGATGCCAACGATGAGGAGGAGCGCAATGAAGTACCTCAGAACAACCAGGGACATGCTCATGGAGCTATCAATATTGAACAACTGTTAGCTATACAGAACCAGCTCATGCAGACCATGATACAAACTATGGGACAGCTGCAGGCTGGCAATAACAACAATCAGCCCCACCTGCCTCCACCGCCACCCCTGCCTCCCCACAACCGTTTGGGAGAGTTCATGAGGACCAGAACGCCTACATTTGCACAATCCACAGACCCAATGGAAGCTGATGATTGGCTGAAGTCCGTTGAGAAGAAACTTGCTATTGTCCAGTGCACTGATAGGGAGAAGGTTCTCTTTGCATCACATCAACTAGTTGGAGCAGCCGCTGACTGGTAGAAAGCTCTTTGCAACGCTCATGATAATCAGGAGGCGATCACTTGGGCTGAGTTTAAACAGAGTTTCCGTTCCCACTATGTACCTGAAGGAGTTATGATACTAAGAAGACAAGACTTTGAAAATCTCAAGCAAGGAAGGATGAGCGTGAGTGAGTATCTCAACAAATTCACTCAATTATCAAGATATGCTCCACAAGACATCAAAACTGATAGTAGGAAGCAGTATTTGTTTATGAGGGGTCTCAACAATGAAATTCAAGTCCAGTTGCTCAATACTGATTATCCAAACTTCCAAAAGCTGGTTGACAAGGCTATTGTGGTTGAGAACAAGATTCGTGAGATGGAGCAGGACAACAAGAGGAAGATGCCACATCATGGACCGCAGCAAGGAAGCAATGTTCGCCCCCGTTATGCACCACCTACTGCACCACAATACAACCCATCTGCTCCTGCATACCGCGCTACTTATCCGCCCCGCCCAAATCAGCCACCGTAGCAACGCCCCGCCATGCAAGCACCTCGCTATCCTGTGCCACCTGCGCCGTGTCCTAACATGGCGGCAAATGCTCAAAACCAGTTTCGCCCAAACTTCCCTAATGCTACGGGCGGTAAGACATGCTATGTGTGTGGAGAACCCGGACACTTTGCAAGTCAATGCCCCAAGAGAAACTATGGACCTATGAACAATGCACCAAGGCCAAATCACCCGCGACCAAATGGAGGAGCACCACAAGGCAACCGTGGACAGCAGAATTTTGCTCGTGGCAATGTGAATCATGTCTCTACTGAGGAAGCCCAGCAAGCTGATGACGTCGTGATTGGTATGTTTCTTGCCAACTCCAACCCCGCGACTGTTTTATTTGATTCGGGAGCATCTCATTCATTCATCTCGTCAAAGTATGTTGCGAAATACAATTTGCCTATATCTCATATGAAGCAAACTATGCTAGTAAGTTCTCCTGGCGGAGAGATGAGGACAAATATAGTATGTCCGAAAGTAAGCATTAAAATAAGGGGGGTAGACTTTCTCGCAAACCTCATAGTATTGGACTCCCAAGGAATAGACATAATACTTGGAATGGACTGGCTGAGCAAATATAATGGAGTTATTCAATGTGCCGAGAGGATTGTGCAGTTGACGAGTGAACATGGTACACGCATCAAAGTTGAGGCAGCCCAACCTGCAAGAGAGAAAGCGATGTTGAATCACGTGGAAGAAGTGACATTGGAAAGCATTCCGATTGTTCGCGAGTACCCGGATGTGTTTCCAGATGAGTTGCCAGGTATGCCACCTGATCGTGACATAGAATTCGCCATTGAGTTGATACCCAGAACTGCACCTATAGCTAAGAGGTCGTATAGGATGCCTCCTAAGGAGTTAGTAGAGCTCAAGAAGCAAATTCAAGAGCAGCTAGAGAAGGGTTTTATACGCCCAAGCTCATCCCCGTGGGGAGCCCCAGTGCTCTTCGTAGATAAGATGGAACCCAGAGGATGTGTGTGGACTATAGGTCTCTCAACGAAGTGACAATTAAGAACAAGTACTCACTGCCCCGGATAGAGGATTTGTTCGACCAAATGAAGGGTGCCTGTATCTTCTCCAAGATCGACTTGCGGTCAGGATACTTCCAAATGAAGATTAGACCACCGGATATACCCAAGACAGCATTTCGGACACGATATGGATCTTATGAGTACACCGTCATGTCATTTGGAATGACGAACGCGCCTGCGTACTTTATGTATCTCATGAATAAGGTCTTCATGGAATATCTGGATAAGTTCGTTGTAGTGTTCATCGATGATATTATGATCTACTCGAAGGATGAGAAGGAACACGAGGAACACTTGAGGCTTACACTGCAGAAATTGAGGGAGCATCAATTGTATGCCAAGTTCAGTAAATGTCAATTTTGGTTACGGGAAGTTTCTTTCTTAGGCCATATTATTTCCGGAGGAGGAGTATCAGTTGACCCAGGGAAGGTGAGAGATGTGCTTAAGTGGGAACCGCCACAGAATGTTAAGGAAATTCGGAGTTTCCTTGGAATGGCTGGATATTACCGCCGATTCATTAAGGATTTCTCCAAAATAGCCAAGCCTATGACCGAATTACTTATGAAGGGAAAGGCATTCCGATGGACTCAAGCTTGTCAGGATAGCTTTGAGGAGTTAAAGAAAAGGTTGACAACGGCCCCGGTGTTAGTATTACCGGACGTGAGCAAGAGTTTTGATATATATTGTGATGCATCAAGACAAGGATTAGGATGTGTGCTCATGCAAGAAGGCCAAGTGGTAGCTTATGCATCGAGGCAACTAAAGAAGCATGAGTTGAATTATCCTACACATGACCTTGAACTCGCAGCCGTGGTACACGCCTTGAAGATATGGAGACACTATGTTTTTGGTCACCGATGTGAGATTTATACAGATCACAAGAGTCTCAAGTACATATTTACGCAAACGGATCTGAATCTGAGGCAACGCTGATGGTTGGAGCTCATCAAGGATTATGACGCGGGAATCAACTATCACCCAGGGAAGGCCAATGTAGTGGTCGATGCTTTGAGCCGAAAAGGAGTAAGTCATCAACTCACAGTCCGAGAGCTGCCATCCGAGTTATGCAAGGAGTTCGAACGGTTGAACCTTGGATTCATAAATGAGATGGGAACGATGGAAGTCAACCCAACATTAGAGAAGGAAATACGGGAAGGACAGACAAAGGACAAGGAAATACAGGAAATCAAGGAAAGGATCCAAGAAGGAAAAGAATTCAAATTTGATGAGGACGAACAGGGTACCTTATGGTTTGGAAAGAGGATTGTGGTACCTAATGTCAGGCATATTCGAGAAACAATATTGAAGGAGGCACATGACTTGCCTTACTAAATTCATCCTGGCTGTACGAAGATGTACAAGGACTTAAAGACATGCTACTGGTGGGCCAGCATGAAAAAGGACATAGCCGAATATGTTGCACTTTGCGATGTGTGCCGAGGAGTGAACGTTGAACATCAAAGTCCAGCCGTATTGTTACAACCATTGAAGATCCCGGAGTGGAAGTGGGAAGATATTGGTATGGACTTTATAGTTGGATTACCGCGAACTCAGTCTGGCTATGATTCAATATGGGTTATTGTGGATCGATTGACAAAATCTGCTCACTTCATCCCTGTCAAGACCACATATACCACCGCGAAGCTAGCGGAATTGTATATGGAGCATATTGTGTGTCGACATGGAGTACCGAAGAAGATAGTCTCAGATAGAGGTTCTCAGTTTACCTCCAGATTTTGGCAGAAATTGCATGAAGCAATGGGAACAAGGTTGAACTTCAGTTCGGCGTATCACCCTCAAACAGATGGACAAACCGAGAGGACCAACCAAATTTTGGAAGACATGTTAAGAGCTTGTGCATTAAAGCATGGGAAAAGTTGGGATAAAAGTTTGCCGTACGCTGAATTCTCTTACAACAATAGCTATCAAGCAAGTCTGAAAATGTCACCCTACGAATCATTGTACGGAAGGAAGTGTAGGACTCCCTTGTTTTGGAATGAAACCAGAGAGAATCAAGTGTTTGGTCCCGACGTGTTACAAGAAGCTGAAAGGCAAGTCCAAATAATACAGGAAAACTTAAAGGCTGCCTAGTCTCGACAGAAAGGTTATGCTGATAATAGGCGAAGGAGTTTGACTTTTGAAGTTGGAGATTTTGTATACCTCAAAGTGTCACCTACTAGAGGTTAGTGACGGTTTAACGTCAAAGGAAAATTGGCACCACGTTACATCGGACCGTTTAAGATTCTGGACAAGCGAGGAGAGGTAGCTTATCGACTTGAGCTGCCGACGTACCTCTTCGATGTACATGACGTATTTCACGTCTCTCAACTCAAGAAGTGTCTCAGGGTACCAGAAGAACATGTGCCGATGGACGAGTTAGAACTTCAGGAGGATTTGTCCTATGTCGAGCAACCTATCAAAATTTTGGACATGAAGGAAAGGGTCACGAGAAATAAGAGGATCCGTTGGTGCAAAGTGCAATGGAAACACCATACAGAAGCCGAAGCTACATGGAAACGTGAAGAAGACCTGAAGGCAGAATTCCCACATCTTTTCTCCACACTATCGAATCTCGAGGGCGAGATTCACTTTAAGGGGGTAGGTTTGTAACACCCTAAATTTTCGCATCATGCATACATGATCATGCATTAAACACTAGTAGAATAAGAGAAAAATAATAAAACATAAACATACAAATATGGGTAGCAAAAGAAGAAAAAGAAAATAATAATTATAGCCTAAAACCTGTATTAGGGAATAAGTATTAAAAAAATAATAAAATAAAAAATATATATAAATAATATATATAACAATATGTAAAAAATAAATAAAATATTAATATTAATAGTATATATTATAATAATAATAAATAATAAATAATATATATATAATACGAATAATAATATATATAAAAAATATAAATAATAAATTATATAATAAAAGAAAGTATAAAGAAAAAAAAAGAAAAAAAGGGGGGCCTGCCGCTGGCCAGGCCGACAGCCCAGCCAGCCGCGCCAGCCCCGGGCCCCCGCGCGCGCGAGCCAGCGCGCCGCGCCGCTCGGCCGCCCACCCCTGCGCCCGATGCCGCGCGTCTCGCCCGGCCCCGCGTGACTCGCCCGCGCGCCGTGTCCTCCGCGCTCCCGTATCGAGTCGGTACCGAGCCGGACTCCACGATCGCCCGCTCCCGCCCGCGCCTATAAAAAGGCCCCGAAGGCCTCATGTTTCCCGACGCCAGAGCCGCCAGAAAGAAACCTAGCCGCTGAAAAAAAAGGAACCAGACAACAGAGCTGCCGCCAGGGAAGAAAAGAGGGAGAAGAGGAAGAAAAAAAGGAGGAGGGCGCCACCGTCCGCCGGAGATCGACGTCGCCATCGCGCCGCTGTCGTCGTGCCGCCGGAGGACCCTGCGCATCTACTTCGTTTACGCATTGTCCCCATCCGGCGATCATCGAAGCCATCACATCTACGGTAGGCCATGTTCCCGATGCGAATTTTAGCGACCATATTGAATCTAATAGACGTAAATTGATCGTAGTTGCGTCGTATTTTTATTTTTAGCAGCATTAAACCACCCTAAAACCCCTGTAAACTCTTATGAACACGTATGAACTAGTTGCATCTAATTAATAAACAACCGTAGTAAATTAATAATTGATCTTGGCATGCATGCATATCATCGCATGTTGATTAATGTGTGTGCACCATGTTGATTGTATATGTTCTCTTGTATGTATGATCACGCGTAGAGGAACGTGCTCAAGAGGCCGCATACGAGGATTTCCAGAACCAAGACATCGAAGCACTTGAGCAACCCCATCCGCCGGAGCAAGGCAAGTGTCCTTGAAGCATATTGATCCTATTTTAAAATAAATGTTTTGTTTGCAAACTGCATGCTTGTGTCAAATTGATGGGAATCCTATGGTAGGAATTTTACTAGTTTTGTTTGACCACCCTTGTCACCTGGAATTTATGGTAGAGAGTCGGGAAGGGTTTTTACCTTTTTGCTTTGCTTAATTAATTGGGATGGCAAACAACACTACACATTTAATTATGCATCAATGATATTATGGTCAATGTGAACTGGTCAATACGATGGGTGATCTAAGCAAGCCTGGTATGTGGATGGGTTGGATGTTATGGTGGTTTGCTTGCCTTAGATCTAAGGACCGGTTCATGCGAGAATATGCCAGGTCAACAGTACCACCACAAGGCCAAGTATGGGTGCGACGTAGCTGAATAATTAGGAGCGCTGCTAGTATTGTATGAACCATTGGATGGCGTGGGGAATGGGAGTCGAGGAGGACTGCCCTGGGATCCGCATGGCACACGAGGGGGCCCGTGGGTGGGAGAATAGAGATTCAAGCCTGCCGGTGAAACCTTAGTGGGCCCGTACATACTAGTAGTCCCTTTTGAAAGGCTATTTTGTGATCTCTTGGCCACACACCTACGGAAGTGTGAGATGGCATAATGGAGGTTTCTTAGTCATCGAAAGGTGATGAAATCACAAACATGTGGGTAAAGTGGTACAACCTCTGCAGAGTATTTAAAACTATCATGATAGCCGTGCTCCCGGTTATGAGCGCCTGGATGACCTACATGATTAGAGTTGGAATTGGGATTTGGGATGGTTATGGTTGGTTTATGGTTATGGGTTGGTAATGGTTATGGTTTATGGATTATGGTCATGGATATGAATTTGAGTTATGGTAATTGGACATGGATAATGATGATGTTGGCAATAATTGGATATGGTTTATATTTTGTTAATATGATGGTTATGATGGGATTGTTTCACATAGACATAGTATAATGCTTTTCAAATGTTTTACTGTACTTTTCAGCACTTAGCCATTATTACATTCGTCATTTGAATTAGCCACATGTCATACTTTCCACACTTGATGAGTACGACATGTACTCACCCTTGCAATCCCCCCAACAGCTACTGGAGACAATTGGGAGTACCCTGAGGATCACGTGGAGTACTAGGTTGCGTACCGCCGTCAATTGCCTGTGGATTGGAGTCGTGCTGTTTAGTTTATTTTCCGCTGCATTATTTAGAGTTTTATCATTCGTGAACTATTGGATTATTGTAATAAAGTACTTATTTAATAGTTAAGACGTGGTTAAATTCTGTATATCGTTTGTGATGCAACCGTATATGTGTGATGAACTTCCTGGGCACACATATGCGTTACGCTTGGTTCATGTACGGAACCGGGTGTCACAGATGGGAATATCTCTTACTTCTAGTGTAGAAGTATAGCATGTGCAAGTGAAGTTTTGAATTCAAAAAGTAATGAATGAAATCTCTCATAGGTCTATACTAGTTTGACAAAGCTCAATGTAAAGACAAATAGCATATGCATAAGGTCTATCAATGTAATGTATCATATGGCTTTCGTGGGTGTTTCCAATCAAATGAGGATAACTTAAATATTTTTAGAATCTAAGTTTCACTATCAAACTAGGAATAGCAGCCCTATCACTATATCATATCTCACAACAACTTAGAATTGATTAAGCTTTTGCTACCCACAATTTCCAAATCAAGGCAAAAGCAATTTTAGCCAATTAGAGCAATATGCTGGAGAGTAGTAAGTTGTAAACTAGGTGCTTAGGAAAATTAAAACAGAGCAACGATTCATCATTTCATCTATATGAGTTCCAAGTCATTCTTACCACACATCATTTATTTTACTGAAAGCAAATCTATCCTACCCTTTTTTTAAATGCAAGGTGCATGATGGGTAAGTGGAAAATAAATATGCAAGGGGTTGATACAATTTACCTCAAGTGGGGGTCCTCCCCCAAGGTTATTCTTCACTCACCTCCGTGATGAGGGTTGAACCCTTGATGACGGAAGTATGTCACGAGATCGGCTTGTTGTTGTTGTAGCATGGAGTTGAAGTTGGTGAATTGAGCGTCCATATGTTGTTGCCAGTCTTGGGTACCTTGGACATGCCCTTAGAGAGTGTTGTAGATGTCACCCGTCCTCACTTCAAGCACCTCCATGCGTCTAGAGAGGTCCGTCATGTAACACCCTCATTTTCATGCATCATTGCCTGCATACACTCATATACATGTTTAACATTAACCCACAACAAGAGGAACGAATTTAAAATTGATTTGGAGCAAAACTGCACTTAAAACGCAGGAAAGTGCGGACTAGTCCGATTTTACTGAGGTCTAGTCTGATTTCTATCTGACTAAAAACGGACTTGTCCGATTTTGTGCGGACTAGTCCGATATTCCAAGAATCCTTGAAAATTTGCTAAGTCCTTGGACTTTTCCGGACTAGTCCGGTGTTCCAGCAGACTTGTCCGATTTCCTCTCTGTTTAAAGTCGGACTTGTCCGATGTTTGGCCAGACTTGTCCGATTTTCTCTCTGGACAACTTCGGACTAGCCTGGTCCTTTCTGGACTTGTTCGATATTTCGCGACTCCGAGTTGATCTTTTGTTTCACGACTTGTTTCTTGGGTTTCACATTAAGTGGGCCTAGGAACGTCATGCCTAACTCTTTTAGAGCCCATGCGGGACTCTAAACCGACCTCTACTCATCCCAAAACTCGGAATCCATCTAACCCTAGCCTCCACCTCTATATAAACTGCCCCACCCCTTGGATTGACATCTATTTGCCACTTTTCCACCCACCCAAACCCTAGTTCGTGGGGAGCCACCATCAAGGAGGGAGGAGAAGATCCCAAGCAAGAAGAAGAAGAGGAGGAAACGAAAGAGGATCAAGATCTCCACCAGATTTCGTCCTTCATCACCAATTCATCTCCAAGTTCACCACCAACCCTAGATCATCAAGATCCAAGTGTTACCTCCAAGTTTCTTGATTCATTGGAGTCCTAAACACCTGGTATACCTTCTATTCTCTTTTCCTTATGAGAATTCAACCCCTAATCTCCAAATTCACGTCGATCTAGAAAACCCTAATCTACTGATCTCGTGAAGTGCGGACTTGTCCGGTCCCTAGCGGACTAGTCTGATCTTCCTGGTTAAATTGGATTGAATTAATTCTAAAATTTGATCTAATAAACTCCAAACCTGTATAAACTTGTTAAAAGCTATTAGAACTAGTTATTGATCATTAAAAGCAATCTAGTAACAAGTTCTACCTTGCATTAATCATGCATGTCATGTCATATTGAGTAATATTTGTGCACTTTTTGATTGTGTTTCTTGTTTGTATGTCTATTGTGTGGATTAGACAATTTTTCGCTAAAAAGTGCCACGGAGGATCTACAGCACCAAGAGTTTGAAGGCTTTGATCCTAATCAACAGCAAGAGCAAGGCAAGTGTCCTTGAAGCATATTGATCCTGTTTTTTTAATTATACCACTCAAGAGCAACAGCAAGAGGAAGGGCTTTTTACTTTTTGCTTCGCTTAATCAACTGGGATGGGAAACAACTATACCACTCAATTTAATTATGCATTGATGATATTTTGGTTAATGTGAACTGGTTAATATGATATGGTAATGGGTGATCTAAGCAAGCCTGGTATGTGGATGGGTTGGATGTTATGGTGGTTTTGCTTGCTTTAGATCTAAGGACCGGTTCATGCGAGAATAAGCCAGGACTACAGTGCCACCACGAGGCCAAGTATGGGTGCAGCGTAGCTGATTAATTAAGGCTTTGCTAGTGCTGTTTGGACCATTGTGGATGCTCGGGGAAGGGGTAGTCGGATTGGGTTTGTTGATGATTGGTGGGACTACCCTGGGATCCGAATGGCTCAAGAGGGGGCCCTTGGTTGAAGATGTGCTCAGTTGGAGACATCACCACCGGTGAAACCTCAGTGGGGTCTAAATAGGCTAGTAATCCCTTTGTAAAGGCTATTTTGTGATCTCTTGGTCACACACCGACGGAAGTGTGACATGGCATAATAGAGGTTCTAGTCATCGAAAGGTGATGAAATCACGAACACGTGGGTAAAGAGGTACAAACTGCGCAAAGTTAATTAAAACTATCATGATAGCCGTGCTACCGGTTATGAGCACCTGGACAACTTCCATGATTAGAGTGTACTTGGTATTGGGATGGTATTTGGGATGGTTATGGTCGGTATTATGGTTATGGTTGGTGTTATGGTTATGGATTTATTTCTGGTATTGAATATGGTTACTGGCAATGGTGAAATCTGGAATTATTGATGATGGTAATGAATTCAGACTGGTATTATGGTATTACTTATGATTATGATGGGTTTACTTCACATACATATAATATATTGCTTTTCAAATGTTTTTATGTACTTTTCAGCACTTTGCCATTATTATTGTCGTTATTTGAATCAGCCACATGTCATACTTTCCACACTTGCTGAGTATGATATGTACTCACTCTTGCAATCCCCCCCAACAGTTGCAGGTCAGGATTGGTAGATTAATGGTGATAATGCAGAGTTCTAGGCCGTGTCTACTGTCAGCTTTCCTGTGGTGTTTATTGGAGCTGCGCTATACCCTATTGCTTATGCTTAGTTGTTTAGTTTGCTTAGTTGCTTAATTAGTTTATTTCCACTGCATTAGTTGAACTTGTCATTAATATTCATTAGATCTTGTATTCGAGGATAATCTGGTTTGTGTAATAAAATTTTGTTAATTAATCTTGTTTTGTGGTAATTTTCTGTATACTCTTTTGTGATTGCACTCGTGTATGTGTGATGAACATCCTGGGCACACATATGCGTTAGCTTGGTTCATTTTTCGGAACCGGGCATCACAGATTGGTATCAGAGCCACAGGTTGACCGTAGGATGCAGCCTAGATAGAATGGACACTTTAGATCACATAGGAGCACTCAGGAATCGATGTGTTTTTGCTTGGAGTGATGTTTGCTATATATATTGTTCGCTTGTGTGCTTAATAGAGGATTTTGGGAGGCCTTAGCATTGCCATGTCCACCTAGGCTAGTGTAGCTAGCTATTTAGTTTCATATCCCTTGATGCATATAGTTGGGGACGTTCTCTAATTATTACCTATTGCTTTTATTCAGATGGTGAGGACTCGCAACCAGAGGGACGGCAATGATGAGGATGAGAACAATGGAGTGCCTCAGAACAACAATGGGAAAGGACCTGCTCATGGAGCTATCAACATTGAGCAGCTTTTGGCTATGCAAAACCAGCTCATGCAGACCATGATACAGACTATGGGACAGCTGCAGGCTGGCAACATCAACAATCAGCCCCACATGCCTCCACCGCCACCCCCGCCTCCTCATAACCGGTTGGGAGAGTTTATGAGGACTAGGCCGCCAACCTTTGCTCAAGCTGCCGACCCTATGGATGCGGATGATTGGCTCAAGTCCGTGGAGAAGAAGCTAGCTGTTGTCCAATGCAGTGACCGGGAGAAGGTCTTGTTTGCTTCTCATCAACTCGTTGGAGCAGCTGCGGATTGGTGGGATTCTTATTGCAATGCTCATGAGGGCCAAGAGAGAATCACTTGGGTCGACTTCAAAGAGAGCTTCCGTTCTCATCATGTGCCTGAAGGAGTTATGATCTTGAAGAGGCAAGAATTTGAGAATTTAAGGAAAGGAAGATCAAGCGTGAGTGAATATCTCAATAAATTCACTCAACTCTCAAGGTATGCGCCTGAGGATGTTAGTCAGGACAGCCGGAAACAATACTTGTTCATGAGGGGTTTGAACAATGAAATCCAAGTGAAACTACTCAATTGTGACTATGCAAATTTTCAGAAGCTTGTGGACAAAGCAATCGTGGTTGAAAACAAGATTCGTGAGATAGAGCAAGACAACAAGAGGAAGGCGCCATATCAAGGACAGCAACAAGGAAGTAATGTGCTCCCTCGCCTTGCACCACCCAATGCGCCCTATTACAGCTCCTCTATTCCTGCTCAACGCCCTGGTTATGCACCATGCCCAACTCAGTTTGTGCAGCAGCGCCCTGTTATGCAAGCACCTAGGCCTCCAATGCCTTATGCGCCTCATGCTAATTTTCCTGCTGCAAATGTTCAAAACCAATCTTGTCCCAATAATTCTGGTGGAGTTAAGAAGTGCTATACTTGTGGAGAAGCTGGACACTTTGCGCATCAATGTCCTAAGTTAGGCCTTGGTCAAGGAAGCAATGCACCGAGGCAAAACCCAAGACCCAATGGAGGACAGCCACAAGGAAGCCGTGGACAGTAGAATTTTGCTCGTGGCAACGTGAACCATGTCTCTACGGAGGATGCTCAGCAAGCGGATGACGTGGTCATTGGTATGTTTCTCGCCAACTCCAACCCCGTGACTATGTTATTTGATTCTGGAGCATCGAATTCATTCATTGCATCGAAGTATGTTGCCAAGTATAGTTTGCCTATCTCTCAAATGAAGTTTCCTCTATTGGTTAAGTCTACTGGAGGAGAGATGAGGACAAATATAGTATGTCCAAAAGTAAGCCTTAGAATAAGGGGGGTAGACTTCTCCGCCAACCTCATTGTTTTGGATTCTGAAGGATTGGATATTATACTTGGTATGGACTGGTTGAGGAAGCACAATGGAGTTATTGAGTGTGCCACGAAGACAGTGAAGTTGACCAACAAAGAAGGGATCACCGTATAATTTGAAGCATCTCAAACCACACCGAAGCAATTGGAGCTGAATCATATGGATGGTGCCGCAATTGAGGAGATTCCGGTGGTGTGTGAATTTTTGGATGTTTTTCTGGACGAGTTGCCAGGTATGCCACCTGATCGAGACAGTGAGTTTGTTATTGATTTAATACCTGGAACTGCACCTATAGCTAAGAGGCCGTATAGGATGCCTCCTTTGGAATTAGCAGAGCTCAAGAAGCAGATTCAAGAGCAATTAGAGAAGGGTTTCATTCGCCCAAACTCTTCGCCTTGGGGAGCGCCCGTTCTATTTGTGTACAAGAAGGACGAATCCCAAAGGATGTGTGTGGATTACCGAGCTCTCAACGAGGTAACAATCAAGAACAAGTACACCTTGCCACACATAGAAGACTTGTTTGATCAGATGAACGGTGCTTGTGTCTTCTCTAAGATCGATTTGAGGTCGGGATACTTTCAAATGAAGATTATACAATCGGACATACCCAAGACAGCTTTTAGGACACGGTATGGATCTTATGAGTACACCGTGATGTCTTTTGGATTGAAAAATGTGCCTGCCTACTATATGTACCTCATGAATAAGGTCTTCATGCAGTACTTGGATAAGTTCGTTGTGGTGTTCATTGATGACATTATGATCTACTCGAAGGATGAGAAGGAACATGAGGAACACTTGAGGCTTATATTGCAGAAATTGAGGGAGCATCAATTGTATGCCAAGTTCAACAAGTGTCAGTTCTGGTTGAAAGAGGTGCCATTTTTGGGTCATATAATCTCAGGAGGAGGAGTATCGGTGGACCCTGGAAAAGTGAGAGACGTGTTGAAGTGGGAACCACCGCAAAATGTCAAGGAAATAAGGAGTTTTCTTGGGATGGCTGGATATTACCGTAGATTCATCAAGGACTTTTCCAAGATAGCCAAGCCTATGACGGAGTTGCTAATGAAGGGAAAGGCTTTCCAATGGACTCAAGCTTGTCAAAATAGTTTTGAGGAGTTGAAGAAGAGGTTGACAACAGCCCCAGTTTTGGTATTGCCGGATGTGAGAAAGAGTTTTGATATTTATTGCGATGCATCGAGACAAGGACCTGGATGTGTATTGATGCAAGAAGGTCAAGTGGTTGCCTATGCATCAAGACAATTGAAGAAACATGATCAGAATTATCCCACGCACGATTTGGAACGCGTGGCCGTGGTACACACATTGAAAATTTGGAGACACTATATTCTTGGACATAGGTGTGAAATTTATACGGATCATAAGAGTTTGAAGTATATTTTCACACAAACGGATCTGAACTTGAGGCAACGAAGATGGTTGGAGCCCATTAAAGATTATGATTTGGGGATCAACTATCATCCGGGAAAAGCCAACATAGTGGCCGATGCTTTGAGTAGAAAGGGAGTAAGTCACCAACTCACAGTTCAAAATTTACCATCCGAGTTATGCAAGGAGTTTGAACGGTTGAACCTCGGGTTTGTAAATGAGATGGAGATGATGGAGTTAAACCCAAACTTGGAGCAAGAAATTCGAGAGGCACAAACCACAAATGAGGAGATCAAGGAAATCAAGGAAAGGATCGAAGAAGGGAGAGAATTCAGATTCGACGAAGACAAACATGGTACCTTATGGCTTGGAAAGAGAATCGTTGTGCCTAATGTAAAGCACATACGGGAGAAAATATTAAAGGAGGAACATGACTCGCCATACTCGATTCACCCCGGTTGTACGAAGATGTACAAAGACTTGAAGGCTTGCTATTGGTGGGATAGCATGAAAAAGGACATAGCTGAATACATAGCATTGTGTGATGTGTGCCAACGAGTCAAGGCGGAACATAAAAGGCCAGCCAGATTATTGCAACCGTTGAAGATTTCGGAATGGAAGTGGGAAGAAATTAGAATGGACTTCATAGTTGGGTTACCACGTACTCAGTCTGGGTATGACTCATTTTCGGTAATTGTGGATCGCTTAACCAAGTCAGCTCATTTTGTCCCTGTGAAGACCAAATATACAGCTGCACAATTAGCTGAAATATACATGGAGCATATTGTGTGTTGACACGGAGTACCGAAGATGATAGTCTCGGATAGAGGTTCTCAATTTACCTCCAGATTTTGGCAAAAATTGCATGAAGCTTTGGGAACGAGGTTGAATTTTAGTTCAGCATATCATCCTCAAACGGATGGACAAACCGAGAGGACCAATCAGATTTTGGAGGACATGTTAAGAGATTGTGCTTTAAAGCATGGGGAAAGTTTGGACAAAAGCTTGCCATACGCAGAATTTTCATACAAAAATAGTTACCAAGCAAGCTTGAAGATGTCACCATATGAAGCACTTTATGGGAGGAAGTGTAGGACACCTTTATTCTGGAATGAGGCAGGAGAAACTCAAGTATTTGGACTGGATGTGTTGCAAGAAGCCGAAAAGCAAGTCCAAATAATTTGTGAAAACTTGAGGGCTGCCCAATCAAGGCAAAAGGCTATGCGGACAATAGGAGAAGGAAATTAGCCTTTGAAAAAGGAGATTTTGTTTACCTCAAGGTGTCGCCGATGAGAGGTCATAAGAGGTTTAACATAAGAGGCAAGCTCGCACCTCGTTATATTGGACCATTCAAGATTTTGGACAAAAGAGGCGAAGTAGCGTATAAGTTGGAGATGCCACCTCATCTTTCGGACGTCCATGATGTCTTTCATGTTTCCCAGCTCAAGAAGTGTTTGAGAGTACCAGAACAACAAGTGTCAATGGAAGAATTGGAACTAGAGGAAGATTTGACTTATGTCGAGCAACCGATCAAAATCTTGGAAACCAAGGAGAGAGTCACAAGGAACAAGGTTATTAGATGGTGTAAGGTTCAACGGAAACACCACACAGAAAAAGAAGTGACGTGGGAATTCGAGGATGATCTCAAGAAGGAATTTCCCTATCTCTTCTCTTCCACGTCGAATCTCGAGGGCGAGATTCATTTTAAGGGGGGTAGGTTTGTAACGCCCTCATTTCATGCATCATGCCCTGCATACACTCATATACATGTTTAACATTAACCCACAACAAGAGGAATGAATTTAAAATTGATTTGGAGCAAAACCGCACTTAAAACGCAGGAAAGTGCGGACTAGTCCGATTTTACTGAGGACTAGTCCGATTTCTCTCTGACTAAAAACGGACTTGTCCGATTTTGTGTGGACTAGTCCGATATTCCATGAATCCTTGAAAATTTGCTAAGTCCCTGGACTTTGCCGGACTAGTACGGTGTCCCAGCGGACTTGTCCGATTTCCCCTCTGACTAAAGTCGGACTTGTCCTATTTTTGGCCAGACTTGTCCGATTTTCTCTCTGTACAACTTCGGACTAGTCCGGTCCTTTCCGGACTTGTCCGATATTTCGCGACTCCAAGTTGATCTTTTGTTTTACGACTTTTTTCTTGGGTTTCACGTTAAGTGGGCCTAGGGACATCGTGCCTAACTCTTTTAGAGCCCATGAGGGACTCTAAACCGACCTCTACTCATCCCAAAACTCGAAATCCATCTAACACTAGCCTCCACCTCTATATAAATAGCCCCACCCCTTGGATTGACATCTATTTGCCACTTTTCCAGCCACCCAAACCCTAGTTCGTGGGGATCCACCATCAGGGAGGGAGGAGGAGATCCCAAGCAAGAAGAAGAAGAGGAGGAAACGAAAGAGGATCAAGATCTCCACCAAGTTTCATCCTTCATCACCAATTCATCTCCAAGTTCATCACCAACCCTAGATCATCAAGATCCAAGTGTTACCTCCAAGTTTCTTGATTCATTGGAGTCCTAAACACCTGGTTTACCTTCTATTCTCTTTTCCTTATGAGAATTCAACCCCTAATCTCCAAATTCACGTCGATCTAGAAAACCCTAATCTGCTAATCTCGTGAAGTGCGGACTTGTCTGGTCCCTAGCGGACTAGTCCAATCTTCCTGGTTAAATTGGGTTGAATTAGTTCTAAAATTTGATCTAATCAACTCCAAACCTGTATAAACTTGTTAAAAGCTATTAGAACTAGTTATTGATTATTAAAAGCAATCTAGTAACAAGTTCTACCTTGCATTTGCATTAATCATGCATGTCATGTCATATTGAGTAATATTTGTGCACTTTTTGATTGTGTTTCTTGTTTGTATGTCTATTGTGTGGATTAGACGATTTTGCGCTAGAAAGTGCCGTGGAGGATCTACAGCACCAAGAGTTTGAAGGCTTTGATCCTAATCAACAGCAAGAGCAAGGCAAGTGTCCTTGAAGCATATTGATCCTGATTTTTTAATTAGATATTTTGTTTGCAAACTGCATGCTTGTGTCAATTTGATGGGAATCCTATGGTAGGAAGTTTACTAGATTTGTTAAACCACCCTTGTCACCTGGAATATATGGTAGAGAGTCGGGAAGGGCTTTTTACTTTTTGCTTCGCTTAATCAACTGGGATGGGAAACAACTATACCACTCAATTTAATTATGCATTGATGATATTTTGGTTAATGTGAACTGGTTAGTATGATATGGTAATGGGTGATCTAAGCAAGCCTGGTATGTGGATGGGTTGGATGTTATGGTGGTTTTGCTTGCTTTAGATCTAAGGACCGGTTCATGCGAGAATAAGCCAGGACTACAGTGCCACCACGAGGACAAGTATGAGTGCGGCGTAGCTGATTAATTAGGGCTTTGCTAGTGCTGTTTGGACCATTGTGGATGCTCGGGGAAGGGGTAGTCAGATTGGGTTTGTTGTTGATTGGTGGGACTACCCTGGGATCCGAATGGCTCAAGAGGGGGCCCTTGGTTGAAGATGTGCTCAGTTGGAGACATCGCTACCAGTGAAACCTCAGTGGGGTCTAAATAGGCTAGTAATCCCTTTGTAAAGGCTATTTTGTGTTCTCTTGGCCACACACCGACGGAAGTGTGAGACGGCATAATAGAGGTTCTAGTCATCGAAAGGTGATGAAATCACGAACACGTGGGTAAAGATGTACAAACTCTGCAGAGTTAATTAAAACTATCATGATAGCCGTGCTCTCGGTTATGAGCACCTGGACAACTTCCTTGATTAGAGGGTACTCGGTATTGGGATGATATTTGGGATGGTTATGGTCGGTATTATGGTTATGGTTGGTGTTATGGTTATGGATTTATTTATGGTATTGAATATGGTTACTGGCAATGGTGAAATCTAGAATTATTGATGATGGTAATGAATTCAGACTGGTATTATGGTATTACTTATGATTATGATGGGTTTACTTCACATACATATAATATATTGCTTTTCAAATATTTTTATATACTTTTCAGCACTTTGCCATTATTATTGTCGTCATTTGAATTAGCCACATGTCATACTTTCCACACTTTCTTAGTATGACATGTACTCACTCTTGCAACCCCCCCTCCAACAGTTGCAGGTCAGGATTGGGAGATTAATGGTGATAATGCGGAGTTCTAGGCTGTGTCTACCGTCAACTTTGCCTGTGGTGTTTATTGGAGCTGCGCTATACCCTGTTGCTTATGCTTAGTTGTTTAGTTTGCTTAGTTGCTTAATTAGTTTATTTCCGCTGCATTAGTTGAACTTGTCATTAATATTCATTAGAGCTTGTATTCGAGGATAATCTAGTTTGTGTAATAAAATTTGGTTAATTAATCTTGTTCTGTGGTAAATTTCTGTATACTCTTTTGTGATTGCACTCGTGTATGTGTGATGAACATCCTGGGCACACATATGCGGTAGCTTGGTTCATTTTTTGGAACCGGTAATCACACGTCATTCCTTGGCTATGGTCACAATGACTTCTAGCCGAAGTGGAATGACATCTTCTCATAGATGTTGGAGGCAAGCTGCTAGAGCTTGAAGTGGATAGGGGTGTTTCCCACGTAGCACCTGTCCATCCATGCCAAGACGGACCTTCAGTCTCATACGATGGAGGTTGAGTCCATTCGGGTGCATCACCTGTTGGGTTCTCTTCCTCTTCGTACTCATGGACCGTGGAGGTTGTCGGGGCATTGCCGCTCTCCTTGTACGACTTCTGATTACTCGGCCAAAGACATTACTTCTTCTGGCTTCCTCGATGGGAAGAACGTCAATGGTTAGCCTCTGGCATTTGTACAAATGATAATCTGGGTTAAGTAACCGAATTTCATTGACAAAGCCAGAATAATAAAATATCAAAGAGCCATCTTGATCATGCTTAAGGGTATGTCCTTGCACTAAATAATCTTCATTAATTAATTCTCTATCATTTTCAATATACTCAAATGAAGAATATTCTAGTGCTCCTACCCTAGTAGCAATACGGGTAATCAATGAAGTGCATTCAATTGGCCCTACCCTTGGAATGTAATCTAACCATTGTGTCATCATAGCAATAACTGGAGCAACTTTTATCTTCAATCATGGCAAATAAAATTTTCAGCTCATCATCACACACTATCCTTACATCTCCTCTAGGGAACATAGTCATAGCCACCCATCTATGCATGAAGCGTAAAGTAGGGTTGTGCAGGTGGCTATTCCTAGGTGCACTACATTTGACCTCCTTAGTTAAATCTTGCCAAAAACTTTGTTTGTTAAACTTAGGCAAAGCATCTAAATCTAGAAAACAACATTTATGGAATCTTAGGATTTCACTTAATTATTTCCATAGGATGTTGTATTCTTTTTGAAATAACTTAAAAGTATTACCATCAAATCATATTTTGAGTGTGCAAAGGAATTGTATGGAGAGAAGGCGTGAACCTTTGTCCTCAATGTGAGCAAAATTTTCCCATCCTAATGCACGACAAATGGAAAAGAATTTGAAATCCATACCTATTTTGGAGATCAAATCCGGATCATTAGCTTTCGTATGAGAAAACTGACGATCTTGGAGGAGCATGCGTGCTTGATCTTCAACTTCACTTTGGATGTCGAGGTCGCCTTCGTGAAGAAATTGGTGAGGGTTTCTCCTCTCACCCATGGGAGTGCCCTCTTCTACACTCCTCCTCCGTGAACTTGGTGTAGTAACGGAAGAGGGGCCTGCACTTGAATCTCCGCCATGGCTTGAACTTGCAACCTCCTTCCTCTTTCCAAACAATCTCATTCCTTTCATGGCCACAACAAACAATAACACAACAAGGCAAAAACACGAAAGAGGTGATGTTAGCGAAACCCCGACGAATTTTCCCTTGAAGAACTTGAGAGCAAATTGCAGATGCAAACAAAAGCGAATCTCTTTGAGTTGGATTTTGAGCAAGAGTGTTTCAATAAAGAGCAAGAAAACAATGTTAGCAAGAGTGACTTTAGGGATATATGAAATGAGGTTAAGTGTGACGAGAAGAGCTCCTCAAGACCACAATTTATAGTGTGCAATCTCCAACGGTCACTAGGGAACCAAATGTAGCCCTTGGAGGACAGAGAGCCAAAATGGCTCTTTCCCTTAGTCGGCTGAACAGGGGGGTCGACCAACCTGATAGGTGCCCCCCCTATTCCCCCTTTTGGCTGGTGGCTCCCCAATGGCTATGGAACTAGCAGTTGGTGAAATACCACTTTTGCAACTCAGAAAAATTGTTTTCCAAATAAAACTCTTTTTTCAAAACCCAACAATTTTTTTCTGAAAAATAAAGAAATAAAAATAATAGTTGAGAATATAAGATTCTCAACTTACTAGGAAAATCAAATATGCAGTGGGGAAAATCAAACTAAATGGGGAATACCAAATAAAGAGAAAAGGATAACTACCAATTTAACCAATTGGCTAGGTCTCACCACAGTGTGATGAGATGGACATTCCTCTTTCTTCATTTCTTGACATCCGAGCTCGGAGGGATGGGCTCGGATGGCTTGTCTTGCTTCTTCCGCCATACCTTCTTTGGTTGCTTGGTGGCCTTGGGCCTTTGGGGAGGCCCAGACTTCTCCATCTTCTTGGGGTGTCAGCGTGGATGATAGACGGGTTTTCCGCATAGATCAAATTCCTCATAAATGTAATGAGCTGGTCCACCTTTGGAGGTGTGATTTCGACCTCTTGAACGTGTTTAACATCGGCCCATACTTGATATGTATCATGGAGAATTGCTCCAACTTTGGGCAAAAGTTAAACTTCTCCTCCTTGCCATTGATATGGAAGTGGATTTCTCTAGATCCCACATCTATGCGAGCCTTCACGGTGCTTAGGACCGTGCTACCAAGAATGAGCAACGTATCCTTCTTGACCTCCATGTCGAGCACCACGAAATCCACGGGTATGAAATAATTCCGGATTTTAATTGGGACATCTTCAAAGATACCTGCCAGATAAAGGACTGAGGAATCAACAAGTTGGAGCTGCATTAGCGTTGGAGTAAGCTCCGTGAAGTTCAGCTGATCAAAAACCACCTTGAGCATCACACTCACGCTTGCTCCAAGGTCACAAAGGGCCTTGTCAAAGTGGTGTGCCCCAATTGAGCATGAGATTGGAGGACATCCAGGGTCCTTTAGGCAGTTGCCTCTTTGTAGAGAAATCATGTTGGCACTTTCCACAGGAGGTTCGGGCTGTCCTGGCATCTTGCCATTCTCCAAAAGAGGAACAACAGCTACCAGTTGAGCCAACTGAGTACCCAAAATCTTGTTGAAACTCAATTGATTCTTGAAGGCTGAGGATAGTCCTTCGATCTTGTCATTTATGCTCTCTAGGGTCTTGTCATTGGCCGAAAGCTTCCTGGATATAGCCTCATTGATCTCCAGCTGGCCAATGGCAAGTTCTCTCAAGTTTAGTTGATTTCCATTGTTGCCATTTTTGTTGTACCCTCCTTAAGAGAATTGGCGTGGTTGGCCCCACCCTTGACCTCCTACACGATAGCCATTGTTGTTTCCATTGTTGGCTAAGTATAGGGCATCCTCATGAGTTTCTGGGCAGTCATTGCCCAAATGGCCCTTCTTGCCACAGAATTCACAAGTGATGTGAGAGTCTAAGGCATATGCATTGCCACATACCTCACCATTGCCTTGTCCATCAATCTTTTTCATAAGGAGGTCCAATTTAGCAGCGATCATGTCCACCTCTTTCAAGGTGTGCATGCCTCGCTGGCGGGTATGGAGACGCTCGTTGCTCCAAATCATGTTTGACACCATCTTCTCAATCAAATATTTTGCTTTGGGCACTATCAATGAGAAGAAGGCACCTCCCGCAGCAGTATCAAGATGGTCACGGGCGGAAGGGATCAACTCGTTGTAGAAGTTTTGAATAATGAGCCAGTCATCCATCCCATGGTGGGGACAGGCTAGGATATAGTCCTGCAGCCTTCCCCAAGCCTCGGGAATAGATTCCTTGGTATCTTGCTGGAAGCTAGAAATTCTTCCACGTAGGGCATTAGTTTTGCCCAACGGGAAAAACTTGGTGAGGAATTCCATAGAACATTTCTCCCAAGTATCTACAATATTTCGATTCGCGTAGAACCACTGTTTCGCTCTCCCAAAAAGAGAGAATGGGAACAACCTAAGACGAATAACATCAGGGGATACATCCTTTATCTTAAAGGTGTTGCAGATCTCAAGGAACTGTTAAAGGTGAGCACTTGCATCCTCGTTTGCCTTCCCACAAAATGGGTTGGCTTGCACCATAGTGATAAGGCCAGTCTTGATTTCAAAGTTTACGTCTCCCGTGTTAACAGTGGGCCTAACAAGCACATTGTTAGCAGAGGGAGCTGAAAACTCATGAAGGGTCTTTTGGGCCATTCGTGTTTTGGTTGTTGGTGCAGTTGTGCTGGCTTGCTTTGTCACTCGAAGCTTCTGAGGAGTAACGACACGAGGTCAATCTCCCAGAAGGGATTCGAGATCATCAACAAAGATTTCTAGCAAGCGGAAACCAGACATACACTACCCCGTTTTCACATAAAATGCAAAAACAAAGAAGGGTCATCATACTAAAACCTACCAGGGTCCTATACTATTCACTCAATCATGTAATACTTCGGCTACCTTTCCCGATAACAACGCCAGAAATGCTTGTTGATATTTTCTACGCACTAATAACAATTCACCCCTAGTAGAGGTGCCAGAAATGCTTGTTGGTAGGTTTTAATTATCTGATGAACGTCCGCAAGCGCACAGAAACTATCGATGTAGCATTTCCCCTTTAAAGAGTATTCCCAAAGGGTGTCATTTATATTTTCCCAAAGGAAGGCTAGATGGAAGTAAAACAATCATCAAATGGAGAGGCTAGGTTGGTCTAGGTAGGGTTCTAGCAAGGATGGGTTAAATAATAAGTGGAGGTAGTGTGACGCACACAATAGCATTCTATCCTAAGGGGAGAAATGGGATAAAGAGGAATTAGGCTAAGAACTAGGTAGAGACTCCTATAGTGCTTCTAGTGTACATATACATAGCCTAAGTAAGTTACTAATTATTATATTAATTATGAATTCTCATGCTAAGTGTATTAACACACCAGGCATTGCATTACCCCTAGCAACACTAGCCGACTCCCGCCAAGAGCCTGTGGCATAGCCGAACGTGGAGGATTACAAAGGATAGATAGGACTGTCACCACCTACTGCTTACCTCTTCAATCCATGGGCATACGAGACATTTAACGCTATTCTCTATCCTATTACCATGCTAGCATATTACGTAATTACTTTAAGAGCCTAGGCACAAGCCATCCTAAGGCAATGAACTAAATCATCATAGAACCAATGCTAATTCATAGCATAAGTAATTCATGTTAACATAATCATATCATAGCTAATTAGACTATAGTGGGGCTTTATAGTGTTTATGATGATGTGATAAGAATGGTATAGCACAATCATAAATACTACTCCTACTACATACATGGAATCCACAATCAAACAAGAAACGCTTCATCCAAGTATATGAACAATAGAAGACTAAAGATATCATCTTTATTATGAATAAAGTCACAAATACAAATAGGAATATGGGATACATACCTTTCCCAATTGAAAATTGGGAAGAGACTCCTTCTACTCCTCTCCTACTTGGACTATGGACTAGAGACTCTCCTCTCTACATCCTATACTCCTCTAAACCTATAGAGAGTAGTGGATACAAAAGAAGAATACTCAAGTGGTGTGTGTTGAAGTGAGAGGTGAGGTGTCCTATTTATAGCTTGGAGAAGGGTCAGTTCCCGCTACCAAAAGTGTGCGAATCAGTCACCCATGACCTATTCAAGCCGGGAGGAGCCAAAACGTGGTATTTGACTGTGTTTGGCAGCAAGAACAAGTTGGCCGACCTGCTCTTGGCCCTGTTGGGGTTGTGCTTCCTCTAGGTCTCTACCAGGTGGGTCCCATTCCTTTATATGGGTGCTACACCATTGGATGGCCTCGGATACTTCTATTTGTGAGCCATTTGATCCATGTGGTGCCACGTGTTGTTGCTTGATTGGTCGGAATGTCATTTTATAGGATCCATCCCCTTGTTTCACTTCATTTCTGCATAAAACTCCTGCATTGAAACACCCCCATCTTCATCCATCATGCATTGCATAAGTTCATATACATGTCTAATATTAATCCACATAAAAGGATAGAGGTTTAAAATGAATTAGAAGCAAAACCGCACTTAACAATTATGGGAAGTGTGGACTAGTCCGATTTTGGTGCGGACTAGTCTGATTGCTCTATGACCTCGCTCGGACATGTCCGTTTTGCTGCAGATGTGGGGACCAGAATCCCGACATCCAAGGATCTCACTGGGTGGTGTCGTGCGATGCGACACCCAAAAGTATATAAGAAAAGAACGAGAATAAAATACAATACCAAGTTTTTATTTATGAACACAGCGGAAGTTTTAGAATACTAGGCGGAAAGGAAAGAGAACTATACATCACAGCTATGCTCTCAGCACTAGCTATGCAAAAACAAAGTCATCCATGCCCTGGATGCTTCGCACTAGCAACACCCAACTTACGGCGGCGTGCAGGGTTCCCACTCGGTTGTAAACCCTGGAGGGGGTGTAGCCTCTTCGTCAAACCTGTCATCAGTCGTATAATCTGCAAAACTTGTTAACTGCAAATGTGAGCTTAGGGCTTAGCAAGACTAACCTGTCTCACTAGATATATATGCAGGGGTGAATACTAAGCATAGGTAAGGTAAAGCAGTAAAGGACTCGCCTACATGTGGATCCTTAGCTTTCAAGTTATTATCAGCAGCTTACCAGTTAAATGAAAGTAACTTTAGTGATCATATTGGACAACAATCAAAGTTCCAAAAATAATTATAATTCAATACATCGTATTCTCCTGACTTGTTCAGTATTTACTACGTCAGGATACGGTGAACAAGTGGTACTCTATTACCACGAGGGACGGTGATTGCAATCAGGACACACCCGGTCAAAACGACATATACGCATTTTCGGAAGTGCCAGCGAGTACTTACAGCAGTACCTACATAGCAATTTAGTACCAGTCGTATATGGCCACCTTTCACCCAACACTCGAACGCTGAACCGTCTGATCCGTCACGAGCAGGAGGTCACTGCGTGGGGCGTACTCTGACATGCCCACCAGCTGATTTACACCTTGCCGCCCTCACCCACGCCTATAAAACGGAACGGTATGTCTCGACAAACTAGTATCAAGCTACGTCAGTTTACTGGAGCCCATTTCTCCAGTATGTTATCGGTACAATTCAAGCTTGTCCAGCAAGGCCGCACACGAATCGATCCTCAATCAACACAAGCAGGGCTATGCACGTGAGACCACATCTCGCTGCATCCTACCCACTGCTCTGTCTCAATTTCATATTCATAAACCATTTCTTGATCCAATTCATCCCGTGGGATAAAACCCTATCTCGTGAGTAGATTCCAACTACTAGACTTCTACCGGATCCCTATGAATATAAGCATGGCAGTTACTACTAATCGTGCTGTAGACCTACCCAAGACTCCTTGGGATTTGTGGGTCATGCAAGTGGATGTCAAACACCTTAAACGTAATGCACAAACATCAGAAGATGTAAGGTGAATGAAAACTGCAAAGACACTATAAGGAACTTAAATGCAAACCGGGGCTTGCCTGAATGCGAGTCTGAGCCTATGTTAGTCTCTGGCAGCTGGACTTCCAAAGCTTTCGGCTTCTCCTCGACTTCAGTTACTGCACGTTATGCATATACTATATATGAATGACTTTGAAAATAAATAATAAGTCTAAGGTCATAAGCTAATATCTTGTGAATCAAATAAGATTATGATCTTAAATGGCTTTGGAACTTTTATGGTAGATACTAGGGACTATAATGGAGACTCTTGCAAAGAACAGGAGATGATCAAGGAAGTTTGTTGTCCCTAAAATTCCTACAAGTATAAACTTTCTCTGAATTTTGGTTGTAATTCTAGAGGTCTATCATGGCTACCAGTGGTTGTACCATGTATAGGGGGTCTCACTGGTTGTAGGAAAATTTGTCTCATAATTTTCTAATCTTGCTACAGGGAGAAATCGATTTTATACGTTTGGGAGAAATTCTTAAATGTTTTCTGTATTTTTCTCAATTTTTAACTACATAGAGATTTGGAACACTGATCAATCCATTGATTGAAGTACAATGAACATGAAATTTTTACTGGATATCAGCTGTATTAATAAGAGTGTTCTGACCAAAATTGGGAATTTCCCAATTAACAGAACGGGAGTAATTAATTTCCCAAACAGTTAGCTTAAAGGAATTAATTATATAAATTCTGGGAGTTTCATGTCCAATAAATTCCATAATTGGAAAGTAGAGAGTCTACCAGAATTTATTTGGAAATTTTTTAGCAATTCTACTAGGAGTAATAGTTTTTAGAAGTTTGGTTGAATCCTGGAATTATTTTCCAATAGAAAACATTTGAATAAAGCAGTTGGGCCCACTGGTTTAAAATCAACCAATTGCAGCTGCGCCACACAGGGGGCCACGGGGTTGACCCGCATAGCCACACCGGATACAGAGCCACAACCGATCCGAGCGCGCCCACGCGTCGCTGACAGGCGGGGCCCAAGGGGCCTTCGTCTACCTCCCGACATGGCAGCGTTCCTCGCCAGAACCGCAGCGGCGCTTCACCGGACTTGGTTGCGTCGACCTCCATTCGGCTTGGCTATGGCCGTCTAGCCCTAAATTCGACCACGCAACACGATGGTAGGGTCCAATCATGGCGGCGATGGCCAGAGGCGGCGGCGCGACGGCGGCGGCGGAGCTAGGGTGTCGGCTAGCATCAGAATCGCACGGGAATGGCGCAATAAGCTCGGGAAGAGGCTAGAAACATTCCTGGAAGCATGAGTATGATGATTGGAAGGTTTGAAGGGGTGACATCGCCAGCAAAGATGAGTTCGACGGTGAACCGCGGCTTTTTCGTCGGCGGCGACCTAAACTCGTCTATCTCGGTCAACACTCGATGGTTTTCAAATATTTTTGATCCAGAGTGTTCGCAGGGAGATAGGTAAACTATCCCTTAACTATTTCCAAGAATTATTAGACGTAGAAAATGAATTAAATCCCTAACCTAGAGACATAGGTATGAACTAACATGGGGAAAATGGAAATAAGAACGCTACAAGGCATGGCATGGCTTGAAACTTGGTGAGCATGCGTAAGGCGCGATAACAAACCTTTTTCTTATATAAGTCAGGGCCTGTAGAGACCTCCTCCAGCTTGTCGATGGTGGAGCAGGGGCGGTTCTTGGCGGCTTCACCCGCAGTCGTCGGAAAACTGCGGAATACCGCACAACTGGGTGAGGAAACGCCGAACAAAAAGATGGAGAAGGTGTGCAGGCAAATTGTGAACAAGTTTGCTAAAAAACTCATGACCGATCCTTGGATAGATGGCAAGTTGTCGTCGGAGTCCCGAGGGAAGGTCGGCGGCGCGCGAGCGGGGCAGAACTGCGGCATGGAAAGGCAAAACCGAACGGGATCTGGACGCCGGTGACCGGGGGGGGGGGGGGGGGGGGGGGTTAAATAGGCAGAGGGGGGCGAGGAGGGGCGGCCACGACACAAGCAAGCAGGCAGCTCGGTGGCTTGCATGTCGTGCGCTGTCGCGACGGTGAGAACAGAGGAACCGCTCGGGAATGGGTCACTGGACAGTGGGTCCCACATCCCCTTTCAAGTCTATCTTCTCTGCTCCCTTAATTCACCCACCAATACTTGTCCAAAATTCATCACAATTTGTGGATAGGCCCAAATAAATATTTGGAATTTGATTCTGGAATCAAAACTTCCAATTGATCAAGTGTCAATTGAATTTCAAATTTGAATTTGAATTTGAATGAAATTCAATGGAGTCACTGAATTAAATAGCAATTGAGCTTCAAAAATTGTGAAACTTCGTGGATAAGTCAAACAAGTCATGCTGATCATGATGGTGTGTTCAAATTTTATGTTAAAATATGTTTGAGTTGAATTCAAAATTTGAACTTAAATATGGCTTGAATTTGCTAAGCATCTCAAATAAAATAGCAATTGGTATTCACAAATCTTGAAACTTGGCAGGAAGGCTACTTGGAATATTATGAGGCCATGGAAAAATGTCTAGCCTCATATTTGAATATTTTGACAGGGCCTAAATGTACAGTGCTATATTCAAATTAATTTGAATAATTTTAGTACTGCGTAGTGTTTTGCCCTAGCAAATTCCATTAAATAAAATCCAAAATTTGCAGGAAGGTCACTTGAATTATCCTAGGGTCATTGGTGAAGTCCATACCTTACGTTAATAAAGTGTTAAGCATGAGGGAAAAATATTTTGATGATATCAAGTTCATGTGTACAACCATAATTGATCTTTACTATGGTTGAAAACGAACTGGTAACTAAACTTCATATTAAGGAAAAAGCTGGGATTTTGCATTCGTCCCCCTTTAAAAGAATCCCGTCCCAAGATTACAATTGGAAGTATAAAAGAAAAAGATCTAATGAACATATGCCGCTAACAAGTCCGGATAGTTCATTCTAAGGTATTCCTCGCTTTCCCACGTTGCTTCTTCAGCGGTGTGGTTGCCCAACAAGACCTTGTAGAAATGCAAGGTGCGACTCCTTGTGGTGCGAGTCTTGTCATCGATTATTTGGGTTGGATGCTCAGAGTAAGTAAGATCTGGTTGGAGAGCTTCCAAATCCTCCATACGGACGCCAGATGGGGCCTAGAGACATTTCCCCAACTGCGAAACGTGTAATACATTGTGGACCCATGAAAGCGAATCTGGTAGCGCTCGCCGATAGGCCACATGTTCGCATTGTTTAATTATTGCAAATGGCCTAGTGAAGCGTGGAGCTAGCTTCCCATTTACTCTGAAGTGATGAATCCCTTTCATTGGGGATACACGAAGATGAACGTGATCCCCGACATCAAAGTGAAGGGGTCAATGCCGTTTGTCCGCATAGCTTTTCTAACGAGACTGAGCAGCCTTGAGATTGGCTTGAATAACTCGTACTCGTTATTCGGCTTCATTCACCAAGTCGATACCATATATCACTCGCTCGCCGGACTCACACCAGTTCAAAGTTGTGCGACACTTCTGGCCATAAAAAGCTTCATATGGTGCCATTTGGATGCTAGCCTGATAACCATTGTTGTATGAAAACTTCGCCAATGGTAGATGATCATCCCAATTCATACCATGGTGGATGGCACAGGCGCGGAACATATCTTCTAGCACTTGGTTTACTCGCTTCGTTTGACCATCAGTCTGAGGATGGTAAGATGAGCTTCGAATCAACTTAGTACCCAACGATGCATGGAGCTTCTCCCAAAATCGAGCAACGAAAACAGCTCCACGATATGAGATGATGGTGCGCGGTACTCCGTGTAAGCACATGATTCTAGAAATATACAACTCTGTGTGCTTTGGTGCATTGTAGTTGATATTGACAGGTATAAAATGAGCTGACTTGGTGAATCGATTAACTATCACCCAAATGGAATCATGCTTACAGAATATGAGAGGCAAACCAATGGTGAAGTCCATGCTGATGTCCTCCCATTTCCAGGCCGGTATGCTTAAAGGTTGTAGCTGTCCGGCTGTCCATAAATGATCGGCTTTCACTCGCCGACATGTATCACATTCTGATATATACTTCGCTATTTCATGCTTCATCCGGGACCACCAGAATTTCTTCTTCAAGTCCTGATACATTTTGTTACTTCCTGGATGAATAGAATACTTGGACAAATGAGCTTCGTCCAAAATCTTCTTCCGAAGCTCCATATTACGGGGTACCACGATGCGGTCTTTGAACCAGATGGTACCGTCATCGTCACATCGAGAACACTTCATCTCCCCCTTCTTCATTCTTGGGTGAATGTGCGACATGCCCTTGTCTTCCCTCTGAGCCTCTACAATATCTTCTCTTATCGTAGGAATAAGAGCTAGATTGTAGAACGCTCCATATGGAACCAAGTAGAGACTCGACTCTTCTTCTTCCATCGAGGTGATGGAAAGATTATGGACATGGGACTTGTGACTCAACGCATCTGCAACTACATTCGCTTTGCCATGATGGTAGTGGATCTCAATCTCATAGTCTTTGATCAATTCCAACCATCTTCGCTGTCGCATATTCAAGTCCTTCTGGGTGAAGATGTACTTCAAGCTCTGGTGATCGGTGTAGAGATGCACTAGGTTGCCCAATAGATAGTGTGTCCACATCTTCAATGCAAGTACCACGACGGCGAGCTCAAGATCATGAGTCGCATAATGCTACTCATTGTTCCAAAGCTTTCGTGATCCATAAGAGATCACCCTTCTGTCTTGCATCAATACACAACCCAAACCAATCCCAGATGCATCACAATAAACGTCCAATGACTTGGTTGTGTCCGGTTGGGCTAATACCAGTGTTGTTGTGAGGTTTTTCACTAATGCTTGAAAACCTTTCTCACATTCCTTCGTCCATACATACTTTTTCCCTTTCTTCAGAAGTTCCGTCATTGGTTTAGCTATCTTGAAGAAACTTGGAATGAACCTCCGGCAATATCCCGCTAAACCCAGGAAGCTTCGAACTTCATGTACATACTTTGGAGACTCCCACTTGAGTACTTTCTTAATTTTGTTTGGATCAACTGCAATCCCCTCAGCAGAGATGATGTGCCCTAGAAATGGCACTTGGCTGATCCAGAACTCACATTTGCTAAAATTAGCATACATCTTGTGGTCTCGCAACCGTTGAAGCACAACGCGCAAGGGTTGAGCATGTTCTTCTTCGCATTTTGAATACACAAGGATGTCTTCGATGAAGACCACGACAAACTTGTCCAATTACGGCATGAACACCAAATTCATGAGATAAATGAAATGAGCCGATGCATTGGTCAATCCAAAGAACATGACAAGGTACTCATACAATCCATACCTCGTCAAGAATGCCGTCTTAGGTATATCCTCTGTTCGAATCCTGATCTGATGATATCTAGAACGAAGATCCATCTTCGAGAATACCTTAGCACCCACCAATTGATTGAACAGATTATCGATGCATGGTAGTGGATACTTATTCTTGATCGTGACAACATTGAGTGGACGATAGCCCACACATAGTCATAGTGTCTTATCCTTCTTCTCCACGAACAATGCAGAAAAGCCCCAAGGTGATGTACTTGGACGAATGAAACCCTTGTCCATAAGTTCCTTCAGCTTCTCCTTCATTTCTGCAAGTTCCTTAGGTGCCATCTTATATGGCTTCTTCGAGATCGGCACTGCTCCCAGTACAAGTTCAATCTTAAACTCGACATCTCTTTCTGGTGGCATACCAGGATGATCTTCGAGAAATACGTCCGGATACTCATGTACCACCGGAATGTCCTCAAGTTTAAAGGCCTCGGTGTTGTAAGTAGATGGAGTCACTTGGATAATACTCTCATAAGTGAGAGCTTGGGGAGGGTGGAGTGGAGAATTCAAATGTATCCTCCGAGGAACGATGTCAAGAATAGCACAGTTGTATTGCAACCATGCCATCCCTAAGATGACATCTAACTTCTGATGCTCCAGTACAATGAGAGAGATAGGGTATATGTTCCCACCCAGATTAAGAGGTACCTTATGGACCATATCATCTACTACTACTTTCCCACCTGAAGAACAAATCATATATGGGGTTTTTTGTGGGAACGATAGGCAACTGATATTGAATGACATAAGACATGCTAATAAAGTTGTGGGAAGCACCGGACTCAAAGAGGATGACTACAGGATGACCAAGGAGAGAGAACATACCCGTAAGTACGGGTATGCCTTCCGAAACGTCCTCGATGGCAAGGTGGTGGACGTTGCTGGTTCTGGTGGCTGGCTTCTTGAGCTGGTTGCGGGGCTAGTTTGCCCCCTGGTACGAAGACGGTCCCTCGCCTTGCCTGTCCTGCGGGCAGTCCTTGGCGAAGTGCCCCGTACAACCACACGTGGTCTGATCGGCATGGAAGGGAGGACGGAACCCCGGTGCACGCGGTGAAGGTGGAAGTGCACGCAGAATCATCCCCTGCTGCTGCTACTGCTACGGACGGAAGCCGACGTTGTTGAACTGGCGACCACGGAACATTGGTTGGCGCGATGGCGGCTGCCACCTCTGGTTGGATGGTGATCGATACACCATTCGGTACTTCTGAGGAGCACCACCTCCGCTGCTCTTCGGAGCACTCCTTTTCTTCTTGTCAGAGAACAGCTCCCTAGTAGCGTCCTCCTGTACGATCGCGATGTTGATGTGAGACCTATGTGTGCTGAATACATTGGCTTGTACTAAATACATTGGCTTTGATGATAAAAGTTCTGAAATACTGCTAAAACACCTTTTTAGCAAAGTTTGACTCTAGCTCCGAGCTTCTCCAAGGTCCGACAATAGGTCCGACTTGCTTTGTCAAAGTCCAACATGTTTTTGCGTAGCCCCGCTGAAGCTTTATCTTTAGCTCCGGCATGTCTTTGTTAGCTTCGGTATGTCTTTGTTAAGCTCCGATATGTTTTGCTATGTCCGATTTATGTTGGTTAGCTCCGACATGTTTTTTTAGCTCCGGTGCTAGGTTGTACTAGCTTTGGTAAGCTCCAGCGCTATGTTGTACTAGCTTTGGTAAGCTCCGGTGCTAGGTTGTACTAGCTTTGATAAGCTCCGATTAGCTTTGGCAAGGTTCGGAGCATGATCGCGGTGGTTCTGCTTTTATCTTGCAATGATTCGTACTTGCTTTACATTGATGGAAAGATTGCTTAGTATTCATTTGCTAAGTTTTTGGTGTGTTTTGGTAGTTATGGTTGATATCATTTTGCTACGTTTTGCAACATGCTTATGTGAGGTGCTCACGTAAGGTGTTGTGTTCTGGAACTGACGTGAGTCAAGTCGAGGACTTGTGCTCGGAAGTATTGGTTGTTTATTCATGTGCATGTGTTGCTTGAGTTTAATTCATGGCTGGTGACGTGATCCATTGAACTAGTCTTAGAGAGAAGATGAGGTTCAACAACCAAATTCGGGAGGCATTGTGGTTGAGTTGATCGGGAGGTTGCGCAGCATGTTTGAATCAAGAACAATGCATATGAAGGTATTGTGGACGTCGTTGGAAGATGTTTGCACGTATGCAAGGAGTGTATGGACGTGGCTGCATGGTTCCAAGGCGTGATGAAGAGATGTGGACGTAAAAACTGGTCGGAAAGGTCCAACCGACTAGGTTATGGACTCAAGCTGCGGCTGAGTCGTGTTTGACTCAAATATGGAAAGATTTGAGTTGGTTATGATAGGATTTCATTTGGGTCACGAATCCGGGTTGTTTTAGGAATGTGGGATACGTTTCTAATGTGTTCGGAAGTCTTAAGATTGCTTCTAGCTGCGTATAGAAGAGTCCTAAGCAGTTATGGAAAGTTTTGATTCGTGATTTGAGTAGGATTAGAGTCCTAGTTGAGTTTGGGTTGGCCTAACGGCTGGTTATATAAGCAAGGGAGGCCAGAGCTCGTGGTGCACGACTTTGGGGCTGTTTCTCTTGTGTTCTATTGAATAAAATTCGTAGTTGAAAGGAACTTTTGTGCCTTGTTCATCCGACTTGTTCCAGACAAGTTTTTCTCGTGGAGTTTCTGCACAGCATTACCTTGCTTCGGTGGTTTTATCATAACTCGAGTTTTACAGATCCAATTGACGTGATTGTTTTTTGTGTTCTTCAAAACATGATTATCTATCATCTGTCAAATTTTAACGATCATTGGATTTGTGGTTTCTGATATACACGAGTTTCTTTGCAGCGTTCCAGAACTGTTTTTCTCGAATAAGACAGATTGACTTTTGTTCGATCTTTCAATCGTAACTTGAGTTTCTCTTGACGGATTTGAGTGATTTTTGTTGTGCCATCTTCGCGACTTGATTCTATATGATATATAACACTTTTGTCACGATGAAACCCGTTTAGGTTAGTCTCACACACGATTTCTTTAATAGATCATTTTTCTGCTGAAGGGGTTGGGATTTAATTGTTTCGCTGCGTAAGATTTTTAAATCTACCATTCAGCCCCCCTCTGGTAGCTTTTCACGTGCTATTCGATCCTACAATTGGTATCAGAGCCACGGTGCTCTAATATTTGTGATTTGCATGTATTTGTACTAATCATCATGGAGAAATACTCCGCAAAATGTTGTGTCTTTAGTGGTATTGATTTTCAAGTTTGGAAGGCACGTATGGAAGCCTTCATACAGGCTAAAGGCTTCAAAATATGGGACAATATATACTAGCCTTACAAAGTGCCGTCAAATGATCAAGTTACAGCTACAAATCTGAGAGATGTTGACAACAACAACAAGACTCGGAACTTGATCATACAAGGATTAACTCAAGGCGACTTCGACCGTGTTGCAAACCTCCGATCTGCATACAATGTGTGGAAAGCACTTTGTGACTACCACGAAGGATCCAACACAATCAAGGAGTTAAGGCAAGACATGTTCAAGAAAGAATACATGCGCTTCGAGATGGAACCCGGTGAGTCTATTGATGTCCTTTTTGCTCGCTTTAATAAAATTCTCAGCAACTTGCGTAGTGTCAATGTTAATTTTTCAGATGCTGAAAATGCTAGGCAATTGTTAAGTGCATTAGATATATCAATTTGGGAGATGAAAGTCACATCTATTCGTGAATCTACTGTCATGAGTACATTTACTTTATATGTGCTATATTCCATGTTAAAAACTCATGAAATTGACATAATATCACGTAAGAACCCCAACAAGCCTCTTTCGTTTGTTTCTCAACGTGATATGCCTAGCTTCGGCCAATCTTCATCTTGTGGTACACTTGCTTTGTTGTCCTCTTTAACCATTAAACAGAATGAGGAGTTTCCTGAGGAGGAACTAGTACTTCTCTCTACTAGGTTCTCGAAAGCATTGCAAAATGTGAGAACCAGAAGGAGAGGAAGCTCCGGATCTCAATGATGTTTTGAATGTGGTAAGATGGGACATTTTCATTTAGATTTCCCTAACCTTTCAGGTCCCACTTCCCGGGATGAAAAGAAAACAAGGATGAAGCACTCCTGTGCAAAAGATACGAAGAAAAAGAAGGGTTTTACAGGATGTCAGTTGGTGAGCAGTTTTATCTCCGCACTTCAAGAACTTGGCTCAAGCAATGTGGACATTGGAAGTGACAAAGATGAAGATGATATGGCAAACTTGTGCTTCATGGCGGGCAAGTGAAGATCAAGTATGGAGGAGGCCGAACACAACAGCGACAATGAAGAGGTATGTCTTACTTGTGAAGAAATGTGTGATGCTATTTCTCGTGCCACTATTATAGTTAAGAAAAAGGACAAAAAGCTTAGGGACAATGCTGTTAAAATTGAGTCACTAGAATCTAAAATTAATTGTTTGAAATCTTTGATTCCTAGTGATGATTCTTGTTCCTCATATGAATTAATATATGAACAATTGTCCTCATTAAGAAGTGCGCACACCTCCACACTTGATAAACTTGAGTTAGAAATTGAAAAGAACAGAGAGCTTGCTGCACATAATAATAAAAACTTGAAAGATGCTAGCTGTTCTACAATTGATTTGCATTGTTCTACTTGTGATGATCTTGATAAGAAACTACAAGATGCTATGAATGAAATTTCTATATTGAACAATGCTTTACGTTCTCATGAAGTTAAATATTGTTCCAACTGTAAATTAAAAAGAAAAACTTCATGTGAAAATTGCCTTGATCTATCCAATAAACTTGATGACATGCATAGGATATTAGATTGGTTTTGTAATGGGAATAAGAACCTAAACTTGCTGCTGAATTCTTCCAAGTCTTGCAATGATAAAACTGGTTTAGGTTTTGATTCTCATGCTCATGCTAAGGCACATCCACCTAAAATTGTAAAGTCATTAGGAAGTGGTTTGATTCAAACAGTTCCTAAACAAAAAGAAGTGGTTTTCAAATCTGCAGAAGTGTTGTCTCATTCGGTTTCAAATAAAAATGTTGCTTGCTCATCTAGACATGAACACAAAGTTAAATTTTATTGTACCTACAGTGGTAGAGATGGTCATGTCATAGATTTTTGGTATAGACTAGCTAAACAACAGAAAACAGAAAGAATGATTGCTAGATCTCATAACTTTCATGCAAAATTTGTTGCACTTGCTAAAACTGAATGATAGGAACATGCAATCTGCTGTAATGAGTCAAAAACATGCAAAGGTTGCTCCCAAACCTACTGTTTTTTGTGATACACATGTAACATCTCGTAGGACAGTAGTTGGGTACAAAAATCCTCAAGCTTTGGCTCATAAACCTGTTGTTTTATCTCAGCTTTCGCGTGTTATTCCTGCTGGACGTCGTGTGACTCAGTACTGGATTCCTAAATGTCTTTTGACTAACCCCAGTATTGAGTCATCGACGTATTGTTCTTCTAAGTAGGTTACACACTTGAGGAAGGAGAACATTTAGATTGTGGATTCAGGTTGCTCACACCACATGACCGGCAACAAAGAATGGTTCACCTCCCTCTCTTTTTGTGTCACGTGTAGAGAATGTTACTTTTGACGATAATTCTTCAACTCCTATAATTGCTAAGGGTTCGGTTAGAGTACATAATAACTACACTTTGAAGGATGTGGCACTTGTTAAAAAATTGAAATACAACTTGCTTTCTGTTTCACAACTGCTAGATGAAAATCTGGAAATTATTTTCACTCAAAATTACTGCAAAGTTGTAAATTCAAATAGTGAGCTTATTTTTAACATGTCTCGGTTTGGAAGAGTTTTTAAAGCTGATTTTGATATGTCTTCCTCTAAGCATAGGTGTCTAGTTGCTAATGATTCAAAGGACTTATAATTTTGGCATCGTAGACTTGGTCACGTAGGCTTTGATCATCTAACGTGTGTTAGTGCTCTTGATCGCATACGTGGGCTGCCTAAGCTTAAAGGGGACAAAGAAATTGTGTGCTCTTCTTTTAGACATGCTAATATGGTTGCAGTTTCACATACTCCTCTCACAATGATCATGACCACTGAACCGGGTCAACTTTTACACCTTGACACTGTAGGACCTTCACGCGTTCAATCCTTCAGAGGTAAATGGTATGTTCTTGTGATTGTTGATGATTATTCCAGATACTCTTGGGTTTACTTTATGGCATCTAAGAATGAAGCTTTTAGTCACTTTAGAACCTTATTTCTTAGATTATCAATTGATCACCCAGGATCTTTAAAAGCAATTAGAAGTGATAACGGAATTGAATTTAAAAATCAACCTTTTGATCACTTTTGTGCTGAAAATGGAATAGGTCATCAATTTTCTTCACCATATGTACCTCAACAACACGGTGTTGCAGAAAGAAAGAACGAAACCTTAGTTGAGATGGCTAGGACTATGCTTGATGAATATCAAACTCCTAGGAAATTTTGGGATGATGCGATTGCAACTTCTTGTTATGTCTCAAATCGTGTTTTCTTGTGCGCTAAGCATGGTAAAACACCATATGAGGTTCGGTTTGGACATAGGCCTAGTTTTACACACTTTAGGGTCTTTGGTTGCAAATGCTTTGTTAGGAAACATGGTAATCTTGATAACTTTCAACCTAGATCTGTTGATGGCATGTTTCTTGGTTATCCATCTCATACTAGAGGCTACCGTGTGCTTTTACTTGACACTAACAAAATTGTGGAGACTTGTGAGGTGTCTTTTGATGAAGCTATCCCAGGTACTAGCTCAAACATTGCAGGTCCAGATTCATATCCATAGGGGGAGAATATTTTCGTTGAAGAAGAGGAAGAAGTGGTGCTGCTGCTCGAAAATTCAGCAGCTAATGACATCGTTCCAGCTCCTGATTTTGATTCACAGCCAGCATCGACGACCACCATTGCTGGTCCGGATCCTCCTCAAGTCACAAGATCATCTATTTGTGATGAACATGAAGAAGAAGAAGCTTGTGAAGTGTTCACTCCCCTCCGGGTTCTCAAAATTCATTCCCCACAACAAATTATTGGAAGCTTGCACAGACGACGGTCCAGGTTTTGCGATCCAAACTCTCATGCTCATTCTGCTTTTGTTGCTTCTTTTGAACCCAAAGATATATCACACACACTCACTAATGAATCTTGGATTATTGTCATGTAAGAAGAGTTAGAAAATTTTGAAAGAAATAATGTTTGGAAACTTGTACCTCCACCCCAAGGTCACACTTTAATTGGAACTAAATGGGTGTTTTAAAATAAACAAAGTGAGGATGGGGTTGTGGTTCGCTATAAGGCTAGGTTGGTTGCTAAAGGTTTCACTCAAGTTGAAGGTCTAGATTTTGATGAAACTTTTGCTCCTGTTGCTAGATTAGAAGCCATAAGAATTTTGTTAGCTATTGCTGCATCTAAAAGTTTCAAGTTATATCAAATGGATGTTAAAAGTGCTTTTCTTAATGGTGTAGGATCGAAGAGCATGTGAAAAGATACCAGAGGGGGGCTGAATGGTAGATTTAAAAATCTTACGCAGCGGAAACAATTAAATCCCAACCCTTCGGCAGAAAAATGATCTGTTAAAGAAATCGTGTGTGAGACTAATCTAAACGTGTTTCACCAGGACAAAAGTGATATATATCAAATAGAATCAAGTCATGAAGAAAACACAAGAAGAATCACTCAAATCCGTCGAGAGAAACTCAAGTTATGATCAGAAGATCCAACAAAGGTCAATTTGTCCTACCCGAGAAAAACGGTTCTGGAATGCTGCAAAGAAACTCGTGTAGATCAGAAACCACAAATCCAATGACCGTGAAATTTTTACAGATGATAGATAACCAAGTTGTGAAGACAACCCAAAAAGAATCACGTAAATTGGATCGGTAAAACTCGAGTTATGATAAAACCACCAATGAAAGGTAGTGCTGTCCAGAAACTCGACGAGTAAAACTTCTCTGGAACAAGTCGGACGAACAAGGCACAAAAGTTCCTTCAAACTACGAATTTTATTCAATAGAACACAAGAGGAACAGCCCCAAAGTCGTGCACCACGAACTCTGGCCTCCCTTGCTTATATAACCAGCTCGAAAGCCAACCCAATCTCAACTAGGACTCTAATCCTACTCATATCACGAATTGAAACTTTCCATAACTGTTTAGGACTCTTCTACGCAGATAGAAGCAATCTTAAGACTTCCAAACACCTTAGGAACATATCCCACGTTCCTAAAACAACTCAAATTCGTGATCCACATGAAATCCTATCATAACCAACTCGATACTTTCCATACCGAGCCATAACCGACTCCGCCGCAGCCAAAGTCATTAGCTGATACAATCCGATCCTTCCAACCAGATCTTCCCATCCATAAACCATCTTCGGAACCATGTTTCCACGTCATGCACCGCATGCATATGTGCAAAAACCTTCCTTCGACGTCCAGTAACCTTCATATGCACCGCCCTTGATTCAATCATCCTGCGCGACCTCCTGACCCGCTCAACCACAATTCCTCCTGAATTTGGTTGTTGGAACCTCATCTCCTCCCTGAGACTAGTCCAAAGGATCATGTCACCAGCCATGACTTGAACTCAAGCAACACCTGCACATGAATAAACAACCAATCCGTACGAGCCCAAGTCCGCGACTTGACTCAAGTCAGTTCCAAACACAACACCTTACGTGAGCACCTCACATAAGCATGTTGCAAAGCATAGTAAAAGGATATCAGCCATATCAACCAAAACGCACCAAAAACTTAGCAAATGAATACTAAGCAATTTTTCCAAGAATATAAAGTATGTTCGAAACATTTCCCATGAAAATTTGGAACATTACGATCAAGCTTCGAACCTTAACAAACTAAACGGAGCTTGAGCCGGAGCTTACCAAAGCTAGTACAACCTAGCGCCGGAGCTTACCAAAACTAGTCGGAACTAGTCATCCCAAAAATCGGAGCTAGAAAAATATGTCGGAGCTAACCAACATAAGTAGGACCTAGCAAAACATATCAGAGCTTAACAAAGACATGTCGGAGCTAACAAAGACATGTCGGAGCTAAAGACAAAGCTCACCGGAGCTACCCAAAAACATGTCAGACCTAGACAAAGAAAGTCGGACCTATTGTTGGACCTTACAGAAGCTCGGAGCTAGAGTCAGACCTTTAAAGAGATGTTATGGCAGCATTCAAAACTTTTATTGTCAAAGCCAATGTATTCAGCACACATAGGTCTCACAATCTTCCCCTTGATGAATGCATTGGCAACACCATTTAAATCCGAACATTGGCTTATTCACATTAAAAGTTTTAAAAACAATTTCTCCCCCTTTGTAAAACAGAAATAAAATGAGAAGAAAAACAAATTCTCCCCCGAGAAGAATCGTGCCAAAACAATTGTGAATATGTGCAATGTGTAATCAATTTCTCCCCCTTGCATACTTATCTTTAAAAATTCACATAATATCTCTCCCCCTTTGACAATGTATTCAGCAATGTTCAAAATAGAAATTTTAATTTTTGTGAGCATATTATAACATATACATATAAAACAAAGCTCATCCAAGTCATACTATCAAGTAACTTACACTATCACAACAATGAGATACATAAAGTAGTGTAAGCCATGCTAGAGATCAAATGTAATTTTCAATTTAAGCAAGTCATGATCTCACAAACTTAACTATTTCAATACCTGAAAGCATGACACTTGTTGCTGCATTTTATTATTTTTCAAGGCACAAATTTAGATCATATGATATTTGCAAGAGATTATCTGCGCATATTCCTTATTCTAACCAACCAAGCCATCCCTATGTAATTTGACAATCAGAAGCTTAAGGACATGGTTTTAGTCATACACAACTTCTTCCAAGTTCATATCTAAGTGCAATGATAAGCCATCTCAAAAGAAGAAGTGTGATGCATGCATATTCTCTTGATCTTTTCTCAATTTATATTTGTTTATAAAAACTCAACATGTGAGTTGATTACTTGATTAATTCTTTATGATTAAAAGCACTTTTGGACATGCAACAGGTTCAAAACGGCAAGAAAGTTCGATCATGACCCGATTTAGTGTAAGTATTATTCCAATTACTAGTCATGGCAAAAATACAAAATGTATAACATGAGTAATGTAGTAAGAACTTTCAGCATGTAAAAGGAATCACAAGTCATATATGTATGAAATACTATGCTCATATTATTTTAGTTCAGATTCACACATAGACTTCCTAAGTTTCAAAACTCCCCCTCAATTTAAGAAATGAGGATGCGTAACCCCTATTTCACTACGAATGTAACAAAAACGAGTGAAATCCAAAGGTTTTGTAAAAATGTCAGCCAATTGTTGTTCGGTATCTACATAGTGAAGCACAATGTTTCCTTTTTCAACATTATCACAGATAATGTGATACCTAATGTCACTGTGCTTATTTCTAGAATGTTGCACGAGGTTTTTAGCAATGCAAATGGCACTAGTGTTATCACAAAACAGTGGAACACTATCTAGATCAAACCCATAGTCCTTAAGTGTTTGAACAATCCAAAGAATTTGTGAGCAAGCACTAGCAGTAGCTACATATTCAGATTCGGCTGTAGATTGTGCAACTGAATTTTGTTTTCTAGAGGACCAAGCAACAAGTGAATTACCAAGAAAATGACAAGCACCGGAAGTACTTTTCCTATCAATCCTACAACCTCCAAAATCAGCATCAGAAAAATCTTTCAAATTAACGGTTGAGGAAGAAGGAAGAAAAATGCCAAATTCTTGAGTTCCATGTAAGTACCTGAGAATCCTTTTGACGGCTTGACGATGTGAAGCACGTGGGGAGGCTTGAAACCATGCACAAAGACATACGCTGGATTGTGTGTCCGGTCTTGATGTCGTGAGGTACAAAAGTGATCCGATCATGCTTCTATATTCTTTTTGATCCATGGGTTCACCATCTTCATCAAGTTCAATTGTTGTTGTTGTTCCCAATGGTGTCCGAAGAGGCTTGCTTTTGTCCATGTTGAAGCGCCTTAGGAGGTCTTTGGTATACTTCGTTTGATGCACAAAGGTACCCTCCTTGGTTTGCTTGATTTGCAGCCCCAAAAAGTAAGTGAGTTCACCCATCATACTCATTTCAAATTCGGAACTCATCATTGCTGAAAACTTGGACACAAGATCATGAGAAGCACAACCAAAGATAATATCATCCACATACACTTGAACGATTAATGAGTCATTGCCATGCTTAAGCACAAAAAGAGTTTTATCAACCTTGCCCATGGTAAACCCCTTTTCAAGTAAGAATGTTTTTAACCTATCATACCATGCTCTAGGGGCTTGTTTGAGACCGTACAAGGCTTTGGGCAGTTTGTAAACGTGATTAGGAAAATCTGAATTTTCAAAACCCAGTGGTTGTTTGACATAAACCTCCTCATCCATGTAGCCATTAGAAAAGAACTTTTAACATCCATTTGAAATAGCTTAAAACCTTTAGATGCTGCAAAATCTAACAAAATTCTTATGGCTTCTAATCTATCGACAGGAGCAAAAGTTTCATCAAAATCTAGACCTTCAACTTGAGTGAAGCCTTGAGCAACCAACCTAGCCTTATTCCTAGCCACAACCCCATCCTCACATTGTTTATTTTTATATACCCATTTAGTTCCAATTAAAGTGTGACCTTGAGGTGGAGGTACAAGTTTCCAAACATTATTTCTTTCAAAATTTTCTAACTCTTCTTGCATGGCAATAATCCAAGATTCATTAGTGAGTGCGTGTGATATATCATTGGGTTCAAAAGAAGCAACAAAAGCAGAATGAGCATAAGATTTTTGATCGCAAAACCTGGACCGTGTGACTCGTTCGTGCAAGCTTCCAATCATCTGTTGTGGGGGATGATCTTTGTAAAACCGTAGTGGAACAGATGTCTCACAAGCTTCTTATTCTTCATGTTCATCACAAATCGATGAGCTTGTGGCCTAAGGATGATTTGAATCAGCATTGATGGTTGTCGGTGCTGGTTGAGAATTAACATCCGGAGCTAAACCAAAATCTTTAGCTGCTGAATTTTCTGGCAGCAACTCCAATTCTTCCTCATCTTCTAAGAAAATGCTCTCCCCCTGCAGATATGGATCTGGACCTGCAATGTTTGAGCTAGTACCTGGGCTAGATTCATCAAAAGACACTTCACAAGTCTCCACAATTTTGTTAGTGTCAAGTAAAAGCACACGGTAGCCTCTAGTATGAGATGGGTAACCAAGAAACATGCCATCAATGGATCGAGGTTCAAACTTATCAAGATTACCATGTTTCTTAACAAAGCATTTGCAACCAAAGACCTGAAAGTGTGTAAGACTAGGCCTATGTCCAAACCGAAGCTCATATGGTGTTTTACCTAGCTTAGCACGCAAGAAAACACGATTTGAGACATAACAAGCCGTTGCTAATGCATCAGCCCAAAATTTCCTAGGAGTTTGATATTTATCAAGCATAGTCCTAGCCATCTCAACTAAGGTTCTGTTCTTTCTTTCTACAACACCGTTTTGTTGAGGTACATATGGAGAAGAAAGTTGATGGTCTATTCCATTTTCAGCACAAAAGTGATCAAAAGATTGATTTTTAAATTCAGTTCCGTTATCACTTCTAATTGCCTTTAAAGATCCTGGGTGATCAATTGATAATCTAAGAAATAAAGTCCTAAAGTGACTAAAAGCTTCATTCTTAGATGCCATAAAGTAAACCCAAGAGTATCTAGAATAATCATCAACAATCACAAGAACAGACCATTTACCTCCGAAGGATTAGACACGTGAAGGTCCTACGGTGTCAAGATGCAAAAGTTGACATGGTTCAGTTGTCATGATCATTGTGAGAGGAGTATGTGAACCTGCAACCATCTTAGCATGTCTACAAGAAGAGCACACAATTCCTTTGTCCCCTTGAAACTTAGGCAGCCCACGTATGCGATCAAGAGCACTAACACGCGTTAGGTGATCAAAGCCTACGTGACCAAGTCTACGATGCCAAAAATATAAGTCATTTGAATCATTAGCAACTAGACACCTATGCTTAGAGGAAGACATATCAAAATTAGCTTTAAAAACTCTTCCAAACCGAGACATGTTAAAAATAAGCTCACTATTTGAACCTACAACTTTGCAGCAGTTTTTATTGAAAATAATTTCTGGATTTTCATCTAGCAATTGTGCAACAGAAAGCAAGTTGTATTTCAAATTTTTGACAAGTGCCACATCCTTCAAAGTGTAGTGATCATTTACTCTAACCAAACCCTTAGCAATTATAGGAGTTGAAGAATTATCGGCAAAAGTAACATTCTCTACACGTGACACAAAAGAGAGGGAGGAGAACCAATCTTTGTTACCGGTCATGTGGCGTGAGCAACCTGAATCCACAATCCAAATGTTCTCCTTCCTCAAACGTGTAACCTACCTAGAAGCACAATACGTCGATGACTCAATACTGGGGTTAGTCAAAAGGCATTTAGGAATCCGGTACTGAGTCACACGACGTGCAGCGGGAAAAACACGCGAAAGCTGAGATAAAACACCAGGTTTATGAATCAAAGTTTGAGGTTTTTTACTCTTAACTACTGACCTATAAGGTGTTACTTGTGTAGCACAAAAATCAGTAGCCCCGGAGGCAAAAATAGAAGGTCTGGAGGTAAACTTTGAATGTTTTTGACTCAAAACAGCAGGTTGTACATTCGGTTCAATGTGTGCAACAAATTTTGCATGAAAGTTATGAGATCTAGCAACCATTCTTTCCCTTTTCTGTTGTTTAGCTAGTCTATAACAAAAATCTATGACATGACCATCTCTACCACAGAAGGTACAATGAAATTTAAATTTGTGTTCATGTCTAGATGAGCAAGCAATATTTTTATGTGAAACCGAATGAGACAACACTCCTGGAGATTTGAAAACCACTCCTTTTTGTTTAGGAACTGTTTGAGTCAAACCACTTCCTAATGACTTTACAATTTTAGGTGGATGTGCCTTAGCATGAGCATGAGAATCAAAACCTAAACCAGTTTTATCATTGCAAGACTTGGAAGAATTCAGCAGTAAGTTTAGGTTCTTATTCCCATTACAGAACCGATCTAATGTCCTATGCATGTCATCAAGTTTATTGGACAGATCAAGGCAATTTTCACATGAATTTTTTCCTTTTAGTTTGCAGTTGGAACAAAATTTAACTTCATGACAACGTAAAGCATTGTTCAATATAGAAATTTCATTCATAGCATCCTGTAGTTTCTTATCAAGATCATCACAAGTAGAACAATGCAAATCAATTGTAGAACAGCTAGCATCTTTCAAGTTTTTATCATTAAGTGCAGCAAGCTCTTTGTTCTTTTCAATTTCTAACTCAAGTTTATCAAGTGTGGAGGTGTGCGCACTTCTTAATGAGGACAATTGTTCATATATTAAATCACATGAGGAACATGCATCATCACTAGGAATCAAAGTTTTTAAACGGTTGATTTCAGATTCTAGTGATTCAATTTTAGCAGCACTATCCCTAAGCTTTTTGTCCTTTTTTCTTAACAATAACAGTTGCACGAGAAATAGCATCACACATTTCTTCGCAAGTAGGACATACCTCTTCATTGTCACTGTTGTGTTCTGCCTCCTCCATACTTGATCTTGACTTGCCCACCATAAAGCACAAGTTTGCCAAATCATCTTCATCTTCATCACTTCCAATGTCCACGTCACTTGAACTGAACTCTTGAAGTGCGGTGATGAAACTGTTGATCATCTTGCATCCTATGGTACCTTTCTTCTTCTTGTTGGAATTTCCAGAGGAGGTCCAGACATTGCTTTGTTTTTCTTCCCAGGTAGTCGGACCTGAAAGGTTAGGGCATTCTGTACGAAAGTGTCCTGTTTTACCACATTCAAAACAGCGTTGAGGTCCGAAGCTTCCTCTCCTTCTAGTTCTCACATTTTGCAATGCTTTTGAGAATCTAGTAGAGATGAGTGCCAACTCCTCTTCTGGAAATTCTTCGATCCGCTCCACAGTTAGTGAGGACAACAAAGCAAGAGTATTGCAAGATGATGATTGGCCAAAGCTAGACATATCACGTTGTGAAACAAATGCAATAGACTTATTTGGGTTCTTACGTGCTAGGATGTCAATTTCATGAGTTTTTAGTTTAGAATAGAGTACATCTAATGTAAGAGAACTCATGATAGTAGATTCACGAATAGATGTGACTTTCATCTCCAAAATTGACATATATAATGCACTTAGCAATTGCCTAGCATTTTCAGCATCTGAAAAATTAACATTGACACTACGCAAATTGCTGAGAATTTTATTAAAGCGAGCAAAAAGGTCATCAATAGACTCACCGGGTTGCATCTCGAAGCGCATGTATTCATTCTTGAACATGTCTTGCCTTACCTATTTGATCGTGTTGGATCCTTCGTGGTAGTCACAAAGTGCTTTCCACACATCGTATGCAGATCGGAGGTGTGCAACACGGTCGAAGTCGCTTTATGTTAATCCTTGTATGATCATGTTCCGAGCCTTGTTGTTGTTGTCGACATCTCTCAGATTTGTAGCTGTAACTTGATCGTTTGATGGCACTTCGTAAGGCTTGTATACCTTCTCCCATATTGCAAAGCCTTGTGCCTGGATGAAAGCCTCCATGCGTGCCTTCGAAACCTGAAAATCAATACTAGCGAACACACAACGTTTGGCAGAGTACTTCTCCATGATGATTAGTCAAAAACACGCGCAAATCACAAAGATTAGAGCACCGTGACTCTGATACCAATTGTATGATCGAAGAGCACGTTAAAAGCTACCAGAGGGGGGTGAATGGTAGATTTAAAAATCTTACGCAGTGGAAACAATTAAACCCCAACCCCTTCGGCAGAAAAACGATCTCTTAAAAAATCGTGTGTGAGACTAATCTAAATGTGTTTCACCGTGACAAAGGTGATGGATATCAGAGAGAATCAAGTCACGAATAAAACACAAAAGGAATCACTCAAATCCGTCGAGAAAAACTCAAGCTATGATCGAAAGATCAAACACAGGTCAAACTGCCCTACCCGAGGAAAAAACAGTTCTGGAACGCTACAAAGAAACTTGTGTAGATCATAGACCACAAATCCAATGACCATGAAATTTTGATATATGATAGATAATCAAGTTGTGAAGACAACCCAAAAAGAATCACGTCAATTGGATCTGTAAAACTCGAGTTATGATAAAACCACCAACGAAAGGTAGTGCTGTCCAGAAACTCGACGAGTAAAACTTGTCTGGAACAAGTCGAACGAACAAGGCACAAAAGTTCCTTAAAACTATCAATTTTATTCAATAGAACACAAGAGGAACAGCCCCATAGTCTTGCCACGAGCTCTGGGCTCCCTTGCTTATATAACCAGCCCTTAGGCCAACCCAATATCAACTAGGACTCCAATCCTACTCAGATCACGAATCATATCTTTCCATAACTGCTTAGGATTATTCTATACGCAGATAGAAGCAATATTAAGACTTCCAAACACCTTAGAAACATATCCCACATTCCTAAACAACTCAAATTCGTGACCCACATGAAATCCTATCGTAACCAACTCGATACTTTCCATACCGAGCCATAACCGACTTCGCCGCAGCCGAAGTCATCAACTGATACAATCCGATCCTTCAACCAGATCTTCCCATCCATAAACCATCTTCAGAAACATGTTGCCACGTCATGCACCGCATGCATACGTGCAAACACCTTCATTCGACGTCCAGTAACCTTCATATGCACCGCCCTTGATTCAATCATCCTGCGCGACCTCCTGATCAGCTCAACCACAGTTCCTTCCGAACTTGGTTGTTGGAACCTCATCTCCTCCCTGAGACTAGTCCAATGGATCCCGTCACCAGCCATGTCTTGAACTCAAGCAACACCTGCACATGAATAAACAACCAATCCATACGAGCCCAAGTCCTTGACTTGACTCAAGTTAGTTCCGAACACAACACCTTACGTGAGAGCCTCACATAAGCATGTTGCAAAGTATAGCAAAATGATCTCAGCCATATCATCCAAAATGCACCAAAAACTTAGTAAAATAATACTAAGCAAACTTTCCAACAATGTAAAGCAAGTACGAAACATTGCAAATGAAAAGCAGAAGCACTTCGGTCAAGTTCCGAACCTTGCCAGAGCAACCCGAACCTTGAGCCGGAGCTAACAAAAGCTAGTAGAACCTAGCGCTGGAGCTTATTAAAACTAGTACAACCAAGCTCCTGCCGGAGCTTAAAAAACTAGCAGGACCTAGCGCTGGAGCTAACAAGAACTAGTCGGAACTAGTAAACCCAAAAGCCGGAGCTAGAAAAATCAACTCGGAGCTTAGCAAAAACACGTCGGAGCTATCAAAGACATGTCGGAGATAAAGACAAAACTCATCGGAGCTGACCAAAGCTAGTCAGACCTAGCATCGAACGTAACCGGAGCTACCCAAAACAAGCCGGACCTACCGTCGGACCTTGCTGTAGCTTAGAGCTAGAGTCGGACCTTGATAAAAAAGTGTTTTGGTGATATTCAAAACTTTTATCATCAAAGCCAAGTGTATTCACTACAAGCCAATGTATTCAGCACATATAGGTCTTACAAAATTTTTTTTAAAACTTTTAATGTGAATAAGACAATGTTCGGATCTTAAGTGGTGTTGCCAATGCATTCATTAAGGGGGAGATTGTGAGACCTATGTGTGCTGAATACATTGGCTTGTACTGAATACATTGACTTTGATGATAAAAGTTCTGAAATTGTGCTAAAACACCTTTCTAGCAAAGTCCGACTCTAGCTTCGAGCTTCTCCAAGGTCCGACAATAGGTCCGACTTGCTTTGTCAAAGTCGTAACATGTTTTTGGGTAGCTCTGCTGAAGCTTTGTCTTTAGCTCTGGCATGTCTTTGATAGCTCCGACATGTCTTTGTTAAGCTCCGATATGTTTTGCTAGGTCTGACTTATGTTGGTTAGCTCCGACATGTTTTTCTAGCTCCGGTGCTAGGTTGTACTAGCTTTGGTAAGCTCCAGCGCTAGGTTGTACTAGCTTTGGTAAGCTCAGGTGCTAGGTTGTACTAGCTTTGTTAAGCTCTAGCTCTAGCTCCGGATAGCTTTGGCAAGGTCCGGAGCTTGATCGCAGTGGTTCTACTTTTATCTTGCAGTGATTCGTACTTTCTTTACATTGATGGAAAGATTGCTTAGTATTCATTTGCTAAGTTTTTGGTGTGTTTTGGTGGTTATGGTTGATATCATTTTGCTACGTTTTGCAACATGCTTATGTGAGGCGCTCACGTAAGGTGTTGTGTTCTGGAACTGACGTGAGTCAAGTCGAGGTCTTGTGCTCGGAAGTATTGGTTGTTTATTCATGTGCAGGTGTTGCTTGAGTTCAAGTCGTGGCTGGTGACAGGATCCATTGAACTATTCTTAGGGAGAAGATGAGGTTCAACATCCAAGTTCGGGAGGACTTGTGGTTGAGTTGATCGGGAGGTTGTGCAACATGTTTGAATCAAGCACAATGAATATGAAGGTATCATGGACATCGTTGGCAGATGTTTGCACATATGCAAGGAGTGCATGGACGCGGTTGCATGGTTCCAAGGCATGATGAAGAGATGTGGACGTAAAAATTGGTCGGAAAGGTCCAACCGACTAGGTTATTGACTCAAACTGTGGCTGAGTCGTGTTTGACTCAAATACGGAAAGATTTGAGTTGGTTATGATAGGATTTCGTTTGGGTCACGAATTTGGGTTGTTTTAAGAATGTGGGATACATTCCTAATGTGTTTGGAAGATTTAAGATTGCTTCTATCTACGTATAGAAGAGTCCTAAGCAGCTATGTAAAGTTTCGATTCGTGATTTGAGTAGGATTAGAGTCCTAGTTTAGTTTGGTTGGCCTAAGGGCTGGTTATATAAGCAAGGGAGGCAAGAGCTCATGGTGCAGGACTTTGGGTTGTTTCTCTTGTGTTCTATTGAATAAAATTCATAGTTGAAAGGAACTTTTGTGCCTTGTTAGTCCGACTTGTTCTAGACAAGTTTTTCTCGTTGAGTTTCTGCATAGCATTATCTTGCTTCGAGGGTTTTATCATAACTCGAGTTTTACAAATCCAACTGATGTGATTCTTTTTGTGTTGTCTTCACAACTTGATTATCTATCATCTGTCAAAATTCACGGTCATTAGATTTGTGGTTTCTGATCTACACGAGTTTATTTGCAGCATTCCAGAACTGTTTTTCTCAGGTAAGACGGATTGACCTTTATTCGATCTTTCGATCGTGTCTTGAGTTTCTCTCGACAGATTTGAGTTATTTTTGTTGTGTTGTCTTCGTGACTTGATTCTCTCTGATATATATCACTTTTTTCATGATAAAACACGTTTAGATTAGTCTCACACACGATTTCTTTAATAGATTGTTTTTCTGCCGAAGGGGTTGGGATTTAATTGTTTCCGCTGCGTGAGATTTTTAAATCTACCGTTCACCCCCCCTCTGGTAGCTTTTCACGTGCTCTTCGATCCTACAGTTGACAAAGTTATGGAAGCTGCCGCTGTTGAACAAGGCAAGCTTGTCCTTCATCTTGGGGTTCGAACCCTGGTAGAAGCATTCACGCTTCCTATCTTCCGTACTCACTTGGTCCTGAGCATACTGGGCCAAGTGGTTGAAGATCTTGGAGTACTCATAGGCACTCCTTCCTCCTTGCTTCTGCTCCAAGAACTCTTGAAGCTTCCTCCTCATGATCTCGGGAGGTATATGATAGGCGCGGAACGCCTCCCAGAATTCCTCCTAGCTCACGACATAGTCTGCTGGTCATGCGACGAGATAATTGGGCCACCATGCCCCAACAGACCCCTGCAACTGTTGTGCCGTGAACAGGGTCTTCTGTTGTTTGGTCATTCGCAGCAAACCAAACTTTCCTTCGATGGAGCGGAGCCAGTTGTTCGCCTCCAACGGTTCATCGGCCTCCATGAAGACTGGCGGGTGCGTTGACATGAAGTCCGAGTATGAACTCGGAGAAGGCTGTCGTGGACTCGCATCTGGTCGCCCCCCTTGATGGGACAAATGTTGAACCAAGGTCCGCAGCAACTCGGTTTGCTTGTCGCGCGAGCCGAGCACTGCGGCGAGAACCTCCGCTAGACTCCTCGGAAGTTCAGGAGGTGGTGGTGGTGGAACTTGTTGCTACGGTGTCGTAGCTAACTCCCGGGTCGGAGATTCGTGCTCACGACCACGGCTCGAGCCTCCCGTCTCAGGCGTCGAACGCATGCACACCATTCTGCATACATATGATTTAAAATCAGCACATGTTTGCTTTTCCTTCATCCGTTTCATACTACAGTAGTGCGGATATTGATAATGGAATAAGTGCATAACATTCACATATATTGATAAAGTACAAACTTTATACAATATATATTATCTCATGACAAAGTTTACAGTAGTGAACTCCAAAATGACGGACTCTCACTACGGAAGTGCATCTCTACCATACTTGGTCTCTTATGAGACGTCATACGCACCTTGTCATATTATACATACACACTACTTTTTATGATATGACACAAACATGACCACAAAATAAAACATGAGCAACTACTAAACTATATGTTGCCCCTTGATGGCAGAAGTACTGCCCCATCGTAGTCCAATACGTCCTATTCAATGTACACGACTATCTCAGGATCTTCTTCATCCCCGTCCTCAGAAATTGGTGCCACAGGTGCGGGGGTTGGAGCAGGAGTTGCTGCCTCACCCGTCACCGATGATGTTGCGGCAACTAATGATTGCACATCAGCCTGGAGAAGAAACATCTTATAGTCTTCCAGTTCCTTTCATGCATGCTCGCAACTGGCTTTCCAATCCTGAGTCTCCTCCCTGGATTGATCCCGTTCTTGAGTCACTGTACTCAACTGATCATCCAGCAGCTGCACCTCAAGTTGACTCGCCTCCAATGCACTTTCTGCGCCGTGCGCTTCCTTGCGAGCTTCCGATAGGTCTTGAACAGCTCAGTGCCACTGATTTTCCCTAACGTTTAAACGTCAATTGAGAGGAGCAATCATGGCTCTAAGTGAGTCATTGTCCCACTCAAAATGATCTCCTCGAATCAAATCTTGTTTCAGATCACCCAGCAACACTTCAATGCTAAGATGTTGTGTAACGCTCACTTGACACGATGATGCTGCATATAATGCCAATATTATCTTGGGTACCTCTCCGTGAAGGCCATAATCTACACTCATTCGACTCACCCACTCCTCACTAGCTCTACCATCGACTGGAAAGAGCGTGAACGGGGTGCCCACCAAATGACGAAAATAAAGCTTGCAAAATCTCGCAATAGCAACACTCGCGGCAAAACACCACGTGTCTTCCAACTGAGCCCCTTTCACCTGGATGGAGAAAGGATCCCATCCAATATATGACAGACCAGCGAGCACATCAACATAGATGGTGCATCTTGTCACACCTCCGCCATCGAATTCCCTGCCCCAATAGCTCGGTATGTCGCGATACCCGAACCGTTGAAGCAGCGCTATCAACAACTCCCGAAAACCTTTTTGATGAGCACACGTCGCGAACACCCATCCGTTTGATGAGTGTACCATCAGGTCCGCCATCTGTGGAGAAGATACTTGAACAATGAAAAGGTTTCCAACTTCCAATAGTTCAAGAAAATTCAAAACTGGAGTAGTAATCACAGTCTATTCCAGCTGACCTTCCTGTATAAATTCAAAATATTCATACAGGAAATGTCAGAACCAGAAGTTGGGTTGAATACAAAGTTGTAGTAAACTTTACATCCTTTCCATATTGTACTCATGCAGCTCCAGGTGAGCTAGGAAGTAGAATATATACAGGTTTAAAGTTGACCTAGATTTTCTGGAAATTTTGACAGAACCTCCCCTGTATATGTTGTTATTTCCACAATTTACACAGGTATATCAAAACAATATATTGAGGTAATGACAAAATAAAAATTGTACAAAATAAAGTTAACAATCCATAAGTAAAAGATTTCAGCCATGAAACATTTGTTATACAGGTATAACGCACAAATTCGAAACTATGTGAAAACTGTTTCAAGTTCTTGTCTGCCAGAACCAAATTTGCGACAATAGGAATTAAACACCGTTACACCAAGATTCAGGTCAAAAGTACAAAATAAAGTTGATAGAGCACTTCCTAATATTTCCAGAAATGTATAAATGTGACGACATCACTATTCTGGACGGAGGGATATTACTATCCAAACTTAACAGATGAAGGGACCGGTTTTTACCAGCAGTCCTGCAGTTCACTGTTTTGAACTCAAAATTTGATTTGACTCAAATTTGAATCAGGAAAAACATTGAATATAAAAACTGTATATGTCCTTCTACCCTTTCCGTATATGTATTGGAATAAGGCAGAAGATTCGTCGACAGTGAGTTATGGCAAAAATACAGAGACTGGTACAATGGTATGGTCATCTGGAGCAGTTGAAGTATACTCCAAATTTCAACAGATTATCAATCTTTTCTACCTTGAGGGTCAACAGAAAAGTTGTAGATATCCTCAAGAGCTTTCCATCCATATATCATACCCCTATGTTTATTCATAACTAACCATGATCATAGTCCAGCGAAGTCGAGCAACTTCAGCCAGAAATCAAGAATCTTGGTTCTAACCCTTTGTCGAGTCGAAACTCATTTTGCGGAGCCCAAGCCTACCCGCATCAGATAGTCGGACTTTCCAAATGTAATGCATCCATTCTGTCGTTGGGGATGGTCAAGTATCAAATTTGATACTGACGGTACTACCTGCCTCACCAAAGAAAATTCTAACCGGTATATCCGGATACGTTTATAGGTGGCCCCAGTATCGTTCACTCGCAAACGTGTTCTACACGGGTCGCTACCGTAGTTAGTGCAGCAGAAGACAAACAATCCCCCTTCACACCTTCACACCTCAAGGACGGCATGGGGAAACATAACAGGCAGTCACAATAATAATATATATGAAAGTAAATGCATATGACTCTGGTGTGAGTCGCCCTCGAGCGATGTCATGTCTCGAGGTACATGGTTGTACTACGTATGTACAGCAAAGACTCCCGCACGAACCATCTTATACATGCTCGGGCATACGTGTTTCGCATGCTCCAATAGAACATGAATAGTTCTAGAGATGCATACCATCGGGTTATCCACCACCCGATGGGGGCTCCCACTAATTTTGTGTCACGCTAGGGTACCGTGTGTCGTATGTTCTCAGAAACATGAAAAGCTTCAAAGACTCATATTGACTCTTCCGTGCAAAGCCACGGAAAGATTTACATGCTACCTCTCGCATGGTGAGCTTACCGCAATTGATCTGCTTGCGGTGGCGTACCTTACCTCTTACCTGATGTCGGTGCGTCGTTACAGAATTAGTAACACATAAGTTAGTTTACCACTTTTATATCTTATACTAATAATACTCCTTATAAGGGCATATAGCTAATTCCTCACTCATATAATTATAAGTTTTTGAAAATATGCTCTTTTCAGCACACTGTTCCCAATGATGCTCTGATACCATGCTGTGGGGACCGGAATCCCGACATCCAAGGATCTCATTGGGTGGTGTTGTGCGATGTGACACCCAACAGTATACAAGAAAAGAAGGAGAATAAAATACAATACCAATTCTGTATTTATGAACACAGCGGAAGTTTTACAATACTAGGCGGAAAGGAAAGAGAACTATACATCATAGCTACGCTCTCGGCACTAGCTATGCAAAAGCAAAGTCATCAATGCCCTGGATGCTTTGCACTAGCAACACCCAACTTACGACGACATGCAGGGTTCCCACTCGACTGTAAACCCTGGAGGGGGTGCAGCCTCATCGTCGAACCCGTCATCAGTCGTATAATCTGCAAAAACTTGTTAACTGCAAACGTGAGGTTAGGGCTCAGCAAGACTAACCCGTCTCACTAGACATATGCAGGGGTGAATACTAAGCATAGGTAAGGTAAAGTAGTAAAGGACTCGCCTACATGTGGATCCTTAGCTTTCAAGTTATTATCAGCAGCTTACCAGTTAAATGAAAGTAACTTTAGTGATCATATTGGATAGCAATCAAAGTTCCAAAAATAATTATAATTCAATACATCGTATTCTCCTGACTTCTTTAGTATTTACTACGTCACGACCCGGTGAACAAGTGGTACTCTATTATCGCGAGGGACGATGATTGCAATCACGGCACACACGGTCAACACGACATATACGCACTTTCGGAAGTGCCAGCGAGTACTTACAGCAGTACCTACATAGCAATCTAGTACTAGTCGTATATGGCCACCTTTCACCCAACACCCGAATGCCGAAACGGTCGATCCGCCACGAGCAGGAGGTCACAATGCGGGGCGTACTCTGACGTGCCCACTAGCTGACTTACACCTTGTTGCCCTCAACCCACACTTATAAAATGGAACGGTATGCCTCGACATACCAGTATCAAGCTACGTCAGTTTACTGGAGCCCATTTCTCCAGTATGTTGCCGGTACAATTCAAGCTTGTCCAGCAGGGCCGCACACGAATCGGTCCTCAATCAACAAAAGCAGGGCTACGCTCGTGAGACCACGTCTCGCTATATCCTACCCGCTGCTCGGTCTCAATTTCATATTCATAAACCATTTCTTGATCCAATTCATCTCGTGGGATAAAACCCTATCTCGCGAGTAGATTCTAACTACTCGACTTCTACCGGATTGTGAGCCCTATGTGTGCTTAATACATTGGCTTTGACAATAAAAGTTTTGAATGCTGCTGTAGCTTCTTTTTAGCAAGGTCCGACTCTAGCTCCGAGCTTCTGCAAGGTCCGACAATAGGTCCGACTTTCTTTGTCTAGGTCCAACATGTTTTTGGGTAGCTCCGCTGAGCTTTGTCTTTAGCTCCGGCATGTATTTGATAGCTCTGGCATGTTGTTGTTAAGCTCTGACATGTTTTGTTAGGTCCGACTTATGTTGATTAGCTTCGACATGTTTTTCTAGCTCTGGCTTTTGGGTTCACTAGTTTGGACTAGCTTTGGCAAGCTCTGGCGCTAGGTTGTACTGGCTTTGGTAAGCTCTGGTGCTAAGTTGTACTAGCTTTGATAAGCTCCAGAGCTAGGTTGTACTAGCTTTGGTGAGCTCCCGCTCAAACTCCGGTTAGCTTTGGCAAGATTTGGAGCTTCATCGCAATGTTCCAGCTTTTATTGTGAAATGTTTTGAACTTGCTTTACATTGTTGGAAATATTTCTTAGTATTCATCTGCTAAGTATTTGTCGCATTTTGGTTGATATGGCTGATATTGTTTTACTGTAGTTTTGCAACATGCTTATGTGAGGTGCTCACGTGAGGTGTTGTGTTCGGAACTAATTTGAGTCAAGTCGCGGACTTGGACTCGTACGGATTGGTTGTTTATTCATGTGTAGGTGTTGCTTGAGTTCAAGACATGGCTGGTGATGGGATCCATTGAACTAGTTTTAGGGAGAAGATGAGATTCAACAACCAAGTTCGGGAGGAATTGTGGTTGAGTTGATCGGGAGGTTGCACATCATGTTTGAATCAAGAACAATGCATATGAAGGAATCGTGGACGTCATTGGAAGATGTTTGCACGCATGCAAGGAGTGCATTGACATGGCTACATGGTTCCGAGGCGTGATGAAGAGATGTGGACGTAAAGAATTGGTCAGAAAGGTCCAAACGACTAGGTTATGGACTCAAGCTGCGGTCCAAACAACAAGGCTCGGAACTTGATCATACAAGGATTAACTCAAAGCGACTTCGACCGTGTTGCACACCTCCGATCTGCGTACGATGTGTGGAAAGCACTTTGTGACTACCACGAAGGATCCAACACGATCAAGGAGGTAAGGCAAGACATGTTCAAGAAAGAATACATGTGCTTCGAGATGCGACCCGGTGAGTCTATTGATGACCTTTTTGCTCGCTTTAATAAAATTCTCAGCAACTTGCGTAGTGTCACGTAAGAACCCCAACAAGTCTATTGCTTTTGTTTCTCAATGTGACATGCCTAGCTCCGGTCAATCTTCATCTTGTGGCAGACTTGCTTTGTTGTCCTTTCTAACTCTTGAACAGATTGAGGAATTTCCAGAGGAGGAGCTAGTACTTCTCTCTACTAAGTTCTCAAAAGCATTGCAAAATGTTAGAACTAGAAGGAGAGGAAGCTCCGGACCTCAACGATGTTTCGAATGTGGTAAGACTGGACATTTTCGTTCAGATTGCCCTAACCTTTCAGGTCCTACTTCCTGGGATGAAAAGCAAACAAGGACGAAGCACTCCTCTGCAAATGATAAGAAGAAAAAGAAGGGTTTTACAGGACGTCAATTGGTGAGCAGTTTTATCTTTGCACTTCAAGAACTTGTCTCAAGCGATGTGGACATTGGAAGTGATGAAGATGAAGATGATTTGACAAACTTGTGCTTCATGGCGGGCAAATAAAGATCAAGTATGGAGGATGCAGAACACAACAGAGACAATGCAGAGGTATGTCCTACTTACGAAGAAATGTGTGATGCTATTTCTCGTGCCACTATTATAGTTAAGAAAAAGTACAAAAAGCTTAGGGATAGTGCTGCTAAAATTGAATCACTAGAATCTGAAATCAACCGTTTAAAAACTTTGATTCCTAGTGATGATGCATTTCCCTCATGTGATTTAATATATGAAAATTGTCCTCATTAAGAAGTGCGCACACCTCCACACTTGATAAATTTGATTTAGAAATTAAAAAGAATAGAGAGCTTGCTGCACTTAATGATAAAAACTTGAAAGATGCTAGCTATTCTACATTTGATTTGCATTGTTCTACTTGCTGCACTTAATGTATGTCTTTGTGCACGGTTTCAAGCCTCTCCACATACTTCATATCGTCAAGCCCTCAAAAGGATTCTCAGGTACTTACATGGAACTCAAGAATTTGACATTTTTCTTCCTTCTTGCTCAACCATTACTTTGAAAGCTTTTTCTGATGCTAATTTTGGAGGTTGTAGGATTGATAGGAAAAGTACTTCTAGTGCTTGTCATTTTCTTGGTAATTCACTTGTTGTTTGGTCCTCTAGAAAACCAAATTTAGTTGCACAATCCATGACTGAATCTGAATATGTTTCTAATGCTAGTGCTCGCTCACAAATTCGTTGGATTGTTCAAATACTTAAGGACTATAAGGTTGATCTACATAGTGTTCCACTGTTTTGTGATAACAGTAGTGCCATTTGCATTGCTAAAAACCCCGTGCAACATTCTAGAACTAAGCACATTGACATTAGATATCACTTTCTCCATGATAATGTGGAAAAAGGAAACATTGTGCTTCACCATGTAGATACCGAACAATAATTGGCTGACATTTTTACAAAACCTTTGGATTTCACTCATTTTTGTTTTATTCGTAGTGAAATAGGGGTCATGCATCCTCATGGCTTACATTGAGGGGGAGTTTTGAAACTTGAGAAATCTATGTGTGAATCTGATATTAAAATAATCTGAGCATAGTATTTTATACATATATGACTCTGTGATTCCTTTTACATGCTGAAAGTTCTTACTACATTACTCGTGTTATACATTTTGTAGTTTTTGCCATATCTAGTAACTGAAATAATTACTTACACTAAATCTGGTCATGGTCGAACTTTCTTGCTGTTTCGAACTTGTTGCATGCTCACAAGTGCTTTTAATCATAAAGAATTAATCAAGTAATCAACTCACATGTTGAATTTTTATGAACAAATATAAGTTGAGAAAAGATCAAGAGAATATGCATGCATCACACTTCTTCTTTTGAGATGGCTTATCATTCATTTAGATATGAACTTGGAAGAAGTTGTGTATGACTAAAATCATGTCCTTAAGCTTATGATTGTCAAATGACATAGGCTTGGCTTGGTTGGTTAGGATAAGGCAGATGCGACATATAATCTCTTGCAAATGTCATATGTTAAAAGTTTGTGCTTTAAATAATAAAATGCAGCAACAAGTGTCATGCTTTCAGGTTTTGAAATAGTTAAGTTTGTGAGATCATGACTTGTTTAAATTGGAAATTACATTTGATCTGTAGCATGGCTTACACTACTTTATGTATCTCATTGATGTGATAGTGTAAGTTACTTGATAGTATGACTTGGATGAGCTTTGTTTAAATGTTTATGTTATAATATGCTCATAACATTTGAAATTTCTCTTTTGAACCTTGCTGAATACATTGTCAAAGGGGAGAGATAATATGTGAATTTTTAAAGATAAGTATGCAAAGGGGAGAAATTGATTACACATTGCACATATTCACAAATGTTTTGGCACGATTCTTCTCAGAGGAAGAATTTCTTTTTTTTTCTCATTTTATTTCTGTTTTACAAAGGGGGAGAAATTGGTTTCAAAACTTTTAATGTGAATAAGCCAATGTTCAGATTTTAAGTGGTGTTGCCAATGCATTCATCAAGGGGGAGATTGTGAGACCTATGTGTGCTGAATACTTTGGCTTGACAATAAGAGTTTTGAATGCTGTTGTAACATCTTTTTAGCAAGGTCCGACTCTAGATTCTAGCTTCTGCAAGGTCCGACAATAGGTCCGACTTTCTTTGTCTAGGTCTGACATATTTTTGGGTAGCTCCGGTAGGCTTTGTCTTTAGCTCCGGCATGTCTTTGATAGCTCCGACATGTAGTTGTTAAGCTCCGATAGGTTTTGTTAGGTTCGACTTATGTTGGTTTGCTCTGACATATTTTTCTAGCTCCGGCCTTTGGGTTGACTAGTTCAGACTAGCTTTGGCAAGCTCAGGCGCTAGTTTGTACTGGCTTTGGTAAGCTCCGGCGCTAAGTTGTACTAGATTTGGTAAGCTCCGGTGCTAGGTTGTACTAGCTTTGGTAAGCTCCGGCTCAAGCTCCGGTTAGCTTTGGCAAGATTTGGAGCTTGATCGCAATGTTCCATATTTTATTGTGAAATGTTTTGAACTTGCTTTACATTGTTGGAAAGATTGTTTATGATGAGTAAGTTTAGACCCAATCTTTCGAAAGGTAATAGATAAGTCGATTGATGTGGAGATCTCGACGTTGATGATCTGAGGATCTCAAGTAGAAAACGAACAGCCCCTGCAATCACTACACCACCGCTCCGTTGGTTATCAACCGTGCTTCACACGATTGACCTCGCCAAGAAGGCTAATCCATTCAAGTGCAACCGAGAACACAAGCAAGAATGTAGAAGACACGATCTAAAATCGCAAAGTTGGGGTTTCACAAACCGTAGAACGGCGATATTATTGATCTAAGCAAAACCCAATTGTTCATGGCGGCTAATATGAAGTATATATAGGTGGGAGGACGTCCAAGGGGGTGTTGGGGTCGTTACCTAACCCTACTATACGAAAATAATGGACTAGACTTGATACAGGGCCCAATGGCCCAACACGGTGGCGCAGCACCTTGACAGATTTTGAACTCGATTTTGATTTGACGATTCCTGTTGACTCTGAAAGAATTTTGACATGGTAGCAGCTCCATTGTAATGGTTATCCTCTCCCCTTTCCGTGCATATGTATAACGTCCAAAACGGAGTTCGTATGCGTCTTGGGCGTCCATTTTAGTGTGTATTGCTCCTGGACTCCGAGTTGGACACGATTTTGAGTTGGGGTCGTTTTACGTCTTTTTTGAACGTATCCTCTGGTCCTCCACGCCCCTAAACCTTCCTCTAATTACTCCTTGAATCACTCCATGTATCCTGATCACAATTAAATTATTAGGTAGCAATCTATTCTCAAAAATATATAAGTAAACATATAAGAACGAGCTCACCTCTGAAATTAATTGTTGTGTGTGAATTCTATTGATTGCATATTGTATGTTCCATGGAGTGTTGTGTATATCCATAGAAGTGATGTCCTCACCATCCTCCCCTTCTTGAATTGGAGTTGTCCTCGACTCAAGTTCATCTTCTCTCATGTGTTGGTCCAAATGTGCAACGCCATCAAATCTTTTTGTATGCATGAATGGAGGAGGACAAGGTGGTGGACGACATAGTGCGCCATCTTGATCTTGTCCATCAAATAAGAGCGCACATTCACTTGAGTCAGGATCCCAAACAAATAAACTGTGTACCATGTTTGTAGGTGCAATGGTAACGTGTATGATCTCGTCATTCTCCCCTTCTTTATGACAAGCCATCCTCGGCTTGCTCGTATGTCCAGGAAAAATGATTGCTTTGGGGTAGAATGAGCACTATCCATATTGCACAACCGCAGCGAACAATGCTTCTCTTTTATTTGTTGTCCCTGCTGCAAGGGAAAAATACTAGAAAAACTTGACAAAGCATTATTAGCGTTAGTGCATTCATTTACTTTAGGATGTTGTTGTAGCACAAAAGGAGTTTTCTCATTTGAACATACGTAAACTTTATGCACCATAAACACACCAATAGTTCATATTTGCCTATTGCATGAAAATTATTTCTTGTTAACAAAGGTAATTCAGTTTTAATGACATAGCCGGTCCCAAGCCCGGGTAAAGGAGGAGGGGTTGTGATAGGCTTGGCTAGCCAGCAACTAAACTTAGCCATTCTCATGGAAATGAAACCCATTGGAAATTCATTGGGGCGTAACCCTCTTAGCGACGCGCCATACCGGAACCCGGGTGTGGTGTTAAGTGGGCGAGGGCCGGGTCGCCACCGCCTTAGTGGCGCGCCATATCGGAACCCGGATGTGGTGTTAAATGAGCAAGGGCCGGATCGCCATCACCTTAGTGGCGCGCTACATCATTGCCCGAATGTAGTGTTAAGTGAGCAAGGGTCTTTGCATCTTCCTCGACGGATGCGAAGGGTAACGAAGCTAGCCGAGGAAACTAGGTTTCGGGTGGGTAGTTGGAATGTAGGATCCTTGACGGGAAAGCTACGAGAGTTAGTGGACGTAGCGATTAGGAGGCGTGTAAATATTCTTTGTGTACAAGAGACTAGATGGGCAGGTCAAAAGGCGAGAGAGGTTGAGAATACCGGTTTCAAGCTTTGGTATTCTGGCTCGACGGGAACTAGGAATGGCGTAGGCATCCTAATAGATAAGAGCCTCAAGGATGGAGTAGTGGATGTCTGTAGACGAGGGGATAGGATCATCCTAGTCAAGGTAGTTGTGGGGGACCATATCTTGAATGTCATTAGTGCTTATGCCCCACAAGTTGGACTCGACATGAGCACTAAGAGACAATTTTGGGAGGACTTGGAGGATATGGTTAGTAGTGTACCGGTAAGCGAGAAGCTCTTCATAGGAGGAGATCTCAATGGTCATGTAGGTACAACTAACGTAGGTTTTGAGGGGGTACACGGAGGTTTTGGGTGTGGCGATAGAAACCGGGAGGGTAAGGATATCCTAGACTTTGCCGTAGCCTATGACCTATTGGTAGCTAACACCCTCTTTAAGAAGAGGCTATCTCACATAGTGACCTTTACTAGTGCCCAACATTCTAGTCAAATCGACTATATCCTCACCAGGAGAAGGGAGAGAGGGGCATGTTTAGATTGTAAGGTGATTCCTGGGGAATGTGTTGTTCGACAACATAAACTTGTGGTAGCCGACTTTCGTTTCCACGTGCGTGTGTCACGAGACAAAGGTGTTAAAACCGCAAGAACAAAGTGGTGGAAGTTGAAGGATGAAGCGCAACAATCATTCAAAAGGAGGATGATCGCAGAAGGACCTTGGAGCGAAGAGGAAGATGCAGATAGTATGTGGGAGAAGATGGCGACTTACATTAGGAAGACGGCTAGGGAGGTGCTTGGGTGGACAAAAGGTAAGAAACTTGTAGATAAAGACACTTGGTGGTGGAATGAAGATGTACAAAAAGCTATTAAGGAGAAGAAGGAGTCTTATAAGAGCTGGCATCATGAGAGAAGTGCAAGTAACATGGCGAAGTATAAAGAGGCTAAGAAAAATGCTAGGCGTGTTGTGAGTAAAGCAAGGGGGCAGGCCTATGATGCGCTATATGAGAGGCTAGGGACAAAAGAAGGCGAAAAGGATATATACAAGATGGCGAAACTTCACGAGAGAAAGGTGAGAGATCTCAACCAAGTCAAATGCATTAAGGATGAGGCAGGCCAAATTCTATTGAAGGAGGAAGAAATTAAGAACAGATGGAGGGACTACTTCAATGGACTATTCAATGACGGGAATGAGAGTATTAGGTTCGAGTTGGATGACTCATTTGATGACACCAACAGACGATTCATGCGGAGGATACAAGAGTCCGAGGTTACAGAGGCCTTAAAAAGGATAAAAGGAGGAAAGGCCCGCGGCCCCGATGATCTCCCCATTGAGGTGTGGAGATGTCTAGGGGATGTAGCAATAGTATGGCTCACTAAACTATTTAACCGCATTTTTCAGTCAAACAAAATGCCTGAAGAGTGGCGGAAAAGTATTTTAGTACCCATCTTCAAAAATAAAGGAGATGTTCAAAGTTGTACTAATTACCGAGGAATTAAGCTCATGAGTCATACTATGAAGCTCTGGGAGAGAGTGATTGAACACCGCTTGAGGAAAGTGACCAATGTCACTAAAAACCAGTTTGGTTTTATGCCTGGGAGGTCCACTATGGAAGCGATTAGCTTACTCCGTCAGCTTATGGAGAGGTATAGGGAGCAAAAGAAGGATCTACATTTAGTGTTCTTTGACGTGGAGAAGGCATACGATAAGGTACCAAGACCGGCCATGTGGTGGGCACTAGAGAAACACAAAGTCCCAACAAAGTACATTAACCTTATCAAGGATATGTACGATAATGTGGTGACAAGTGTGCGCGTAAGAGATAGTGAGACCGACACTTTTCCTATCACAATAGGGTTACACCAAGGATCAGCCTTAAGTCCTTACATCTTTTCCTTAGTGATGGACGAGGTGTCGAAGGATATACAAGGGAATATCCCTTGGTGTATGCTCTTTGCTGATGATGTAGTGTTGGTAGATGAAACTAGGGATGGTGTTGATAGAAAATTGGAGCTATGGAGGCAGACCTTAGAGTCTAAGGGGTTTAGACTTAGTAGAACCAAGACCGAGTATATGAGATGCGATTTTAGTGATGTCGGGTGCGAGGATGGTAATGTTAGTTTACAAGGACAAGTAGTACCTAGGAGAGAGACATTTCGATATTTAGGATCAATGTTACAAAGCAATGGTGATATTGACGAAGATGTTTGCCACAGGATCAAGATCGGGTGGATGAAGTGGCGACAAGCATCTGGAATCTTATGTGATAAGAAAGTTCCACAAAAATTGAAAGGAAAATTCTATAGAACGGTGATCAGACCTGCGATGCTGTATGGAGCAGAATGTTGGCCAACTAAAAGGCAACATGTCCAACAAATGAGTGTTGCGGAGATGCGCATGCTACGGTGGATGTGTGGTCACACAAGAAGAGACAAAATTAGGAACGAAGTAATACGTGATAGGGTAGGGGTGGCACCGATTGAGGAGAAGCTAGTCCAACATCGCCTACGTTGGTTTGGGCATATTCAGCGGAGACCTCCAGAAGCACCGGTTAACAGTGGAATTATAAAGAGTAGATAAAATATTAGGAGGGGTAGAGGTCGACCAAGGTTGACATGGCAGGAGGCGGTGAAACGAGATTTAAAGGAGTGGGACATACCTAGAGATTTGGCTCATGATAGGACTGCATGGAAATTAGCAATTCATGTGCCAGAATCTTAGTTTATTCGTAATTTGTTACTCTTATCTTTTTTTTTACTTTCATCTTATTTTCTATTACTTTTCTTCAAAATTGTTGGGTTTCATTTCTAGCCGACCCCGACTTATTTGGGACAAAGGCTTGGTTGTTGTTGTTGTTGTAAAGGTAATTCAGTTTTCAAATATATTCTTCTCTCTACAGTATCTAGATCACAAAGAGTGTGAAATACAATATAACCCAAAGTAGTTAGAGAAGACAACAATTTCAGCTCATCTCTTTCACATGTAATTGGAATCAAATGCTTAATTTCAGCAAAAGTGGGTGATAGAGTATCAAATTCATTCACTTGTTCTAGCATAGATACAATATATTTATCAGCACACAAGCATTTTTATCGTAAGGATCAGTAGGAAAATCAACTAGTGGAAAAGAAGTTTTTAGAAAAGGCTCCTCAAGTTGTTGGTCTCCAATATAATGATTGAGGGAAACATTTGAGACATTTAAAAACTTCTCAACATCTATAAGTGTAGTGTGAGGTACGTTACCTTCATTCTCATTTTCAGCAGTAACTGTGGTTGAAGTAGGAATTGATAGATCTGAATTTTCACAAGAGTTGTTGAATACCTCATTCTCTTTTGAATTTTCTACATTTATTTGTTCATGTTCCTACAAAAGTTTAGGCATAGGAGGAGGTACAACATGAAAATTCTTCTCAAGTTCATGTATTTTACCTTTGCAATTAGATACATTAGCAAAAGTTTCTCTCATAAGAATTTTCATATATTTCCATGTTCGAGGTTTTTCTGAATCGCTCAAGTTGTCCCACCAAGTTAATGCACAATCAACCAACGCACTAGCAATATATCTAATCTTTCTCCTCTCACACATATGCCATTGTCCAAAAATTTTATCCAACTCTATTTCCCAAGCAATATATTCATCGTAACCAAAACCATCATAAGAAGGAAGAGATGGGAGAATACAATTACTTCTTGTGGAAGGATTTGTAAAGATGGTCTGAATGTCATGTGAAACCTTAGTTGAAGTTTGATTCTTAGCGAGCAGCTCCATCGCCGTCTTCATCATGTCAATCATCTCTGCATATAATGCATGATTCTTGCTTTTACCTGACATTGTTAGTAGGAAACAGAAGACAACAAAAAATATTATCCCTATCAACAACAAAGGATAATGGCAATGTGGAAGTGGAATCACACACTCTCAAGCGCCTTACCACGCTCTTACAAGTGTTCTTACCGACACTGCAGGTGGCAAACGGTGGTCGGTATGAAGAAACCAATGAAGTGTGGGATGATTGCAAAGGTGTATCGATTCTGCTCAAGAGTAAGGTGTAGCTTGGATGGCACTTTATATGTAACAAGGATTAGCAACAATACAATCAGATAGTAATGTTGATTAAGTGTCCAGAGTACTTGTCAAAGTTACTGGCCTAAATGTGTTCCTAGTAGTTGAAGCAAGCAATACATGAGACAAAACTATATGACAGAAAGGATCCAAGCACTTCTATTTTTTGTTTTTTTTTCTCCTATTTTTTGTGCGGCTTTTGTATATTGTTTTGCACTTGCCTTTTTCTTTTGTCTTTCTTTTCTCATAATGTGCTGCAAAAGAAGAACACAATAAAAACCAATCAAAGATATCTCGTGTGTCTGTCGTAGATTTTTTGCTCAATCTTCCATGGACAAATAGGCACACTTAGAGGCTCAAAATAGAAAAACATACAACAGCAAGGTTGTAGATATATCTCTCCTATTTAATTTGAATATATGGAAGACCTATTTTGGACAAGAACGTAGAAGATATTGTCCCCGAAATACAGACTATTCAGAAATTCTACGTCAAGAACAGATTCAGATCTAATGCACTTTTAACCATGATAGATATGTTTACTGGGAAACCTATGAATACAAAAGTTATGGAGAACTTCTTAAGCTTTCCATAAAGTACAAGAAATCCAAAATCCGAGTTCGTATGAGTGAGATACCATGAAAATACCAAACTGGACAGAGATGAATTTAATCTGGACGTGATGACGTGATTCAAGAGGATGAATCAACACAATGCAAAACTCAAACTAAGACCAAAAACACTTTCTAAACCAGCAATATGACTCAACAACGGACACAAACTCAACAAAACCAAACTGAAAACAAAAGTTACAAATGCTCAATGGTGGTTTGGACAAAGTAATGAACAGATCTACTAAACTGCAAGTTTTTTGTGGCTTTTTTGTGGACTCTAGGTATGAAAAACAAAACTAATATAAAGGATAGATGAATTACCTAACGGGCAACCTGGAAATTTGATACCAATTGATATGAAAGTGAGTCCAAATCTTCCGAAAGGTAATGGATAAGTCGATTGATGTGGAGATCTCGACGTTGATGAGGAAACTAAGACCTAAGAACTAGTCCTCGTCTTCGCCACATCCACTCTCCGTGGCCTCGGAATCTTCGACGTCGTCCTCATGATCATCGGCATCATCGTCGTCGTCGTCGGAGTTCCTTGCCGAGGGAGCAGCCCGAGAGGAGCTTCCATCCTCTTGGAGCTGGGCGAGCTCATCGGCGGTGAAGTTGGGGAATGGAGTGATCTCCCCATCACTCACCTCCGGAGAGGACATCGGGACCTCCAGCTTGTCGCACACCGCCTTAAGGTATTTTTCTTGACGCTTGTGTGCCCTTTGAGCGCGAATCTCTTGCTTCCGGCAAGAAGTGAAGATCGCCTTGAAGCATTTGAAGAAGGCACTCATTGATTGAGGCGGAGGCGGAGACGGAGGTGCCACGGGGCGAGATGGAGGATCTGCATTCTTGCGACGAGGGGGAACAGGGACATTCGGGGGCTTCTGAGGACGAAGCGGGCGATGCGACACGTCCTTGACAAAGGTCACGCCCGACACCTTCTCAATGAGGCACATGATATAGGGGGCATACCCGCAAGCACGGTTGGGAGTGTGCGAGATGTTGAAGATGTCGTCGAAGATGTAATCGACGAGGTTGAACTTCTCTTCCCCATCAATCAGAATGAGCAGGTGCCTTAGGTTTCCTTGAATGACCCCTGCATCACCGTCCTTGGGTGCAATGGTCCTCCTAAGTATCCGGTTCAGGATGCTGTAAAATGGCTTGATGTTCCGAGCTAGTCCGGCATCAAACGGGAGATGGCTTGGATACATGTAAGCCAGCTCCTCACGATCCACTGCCTTGAGGTTCGAGATAATGATCTCGTGGTCCATGTGAGCCTCAAGACCAAGGATCCTTGCAAACTCAGCATAGGTGACAGAGTATTGTTCACCATGAGTCATCCAAATTATCCTCCTGTCACCTGAGCTTGTGAAATAGATTGTGGAGTAGAATTGGAGAATAACTTCCACATTCCAATCATATTTGAAACCCATGATCTTCTTGAGATCATGGCGCTCGGCAACTTCAATCACGGCATCAAAGGCCGAGTGCTCCTTCTTCGCCATATAGTCCCAGTCCACCCACTGAGCCTCTATCACTGGCTTCTTCATTTGTTGGTAGACTAGCCTGTAATAGTCACAGTGGAAGTCACACCAAAACCTGGGATCAGCTGTGCTCCTTTCAAATTTATAGACCTTCTCGGTCCGTAGCCTTCGGGCCTTTTCAGCCCCTTTGCCATGGAACACATTTGCCGACAGTTCCTTTTGCCGGTTGGGATTCCTTTCCGGTGTGTGGACTTCAAGGGGGCCAATAGAGGTGGCCTTCCCCTTTTCCTTGATCACAACCCCACCAGTAGCCCTCTTAGCTGATATCTTGACTGCGGGGTTCTTCTTCTTTGGCTCGATAGGAGCCGGAGCCTTTCCCTTCTTCGGGTCACGCTCAACCCGAGGCTCAGCTTCCATTTGAGCTGGCTCCTTGCCCTTCGCCTTCTCGCCAACGGTGACGAGCTTCTTTCTCTTGGGAGCACTTGCCTCAGCAGCCCTGGAGCTGTGTGCCTCCCTGTCCTCTCTTTTCTTCTTTCGCAGCTCATTCAGTGATTCTGCGGTGGCACGGGCAATGGCTTCATCCTCATTGTAGATGCTCGCAGCCACCTTGGATGCTTCGAGTGCCTTGAGCTTTCTTTCCTCCTTGGCCTTCTGCGCCTCCATTAGCGCAGCCTTAGTCCGAGCCTCGGCAATTTGGGCCTTGGTACGCCCCTCGAGGTGGACACGCGGAGGAGAGCGCTCGGAGTTCGACATTCTGTGCAAAGGATGGAGAGAGGAAGATATGAGCCTAGGAAGAAGAAGTATTGGCGAAAAGATCTCGAGAACCAACTAGAAGTAGGGTTTGCCCTGTGCAAACCGGACTTGTCCGCCCCAGGGGCGGACTAGTCCGCCGGCCGGACTTGTCCGCCTGGTGGCCGGACTAGTCCGGGTTACACAGGAAGAACCCTAACCCTAATCGATTCATCGAAAAATTTGTGAACCAATGCGCAATACTCCTAGGCTATGATCGCAAGGGTGTATAGAACAACATTAATGAAGGTGTTCCTATCAAAAACTTGAAGAATCAAGAATGGGGCTAGTTTTTGAGGAACGGTGAAATACCTTCAAAAATCCGCTTGAGTCGTCGAAATCGGCGTGGATCTCGAAGGTGGAGGGCGGGGAAGTGATCCCTCACTCCCAAGGACTTCGATGCGCGGATTGGAGTTGAGTTTTGGTGGTTGGAGCGCAAAATCGCCGATTTGGGGGCGGTTGTGCGCGCGTGGAAGCTTGAGAGTCAAGTGAGAGGGAGAGAGAGAGGGGGTCCGGGCCGCCTGGGGGTTTAAGTCCCCAAGGGCCGGACTAGTCCGGTTGAGAGGCCGGACTAGTCCGGTCTGCGGACCAGACCCAGACTAGTCCGGGTCCGGACTTGTCCGGTGGAAGACCGGACTAGTCCGGTGTGCGGACTAGCCGCGGACTAGTCTGACCCGGACTTGTCCGGCCATGGTGGCGGACTAGTCCGGTCAAGCTGGGCTGAAAAACAATATATATGGGTTATGCCCATAAAGATAAGTCCTTTTGGACAGATATAGCAAGGAAAACATGACAAACATGATTATGAGTCAATAAAGAACAACTCATGAACATTTTCATGAAGAAAATAGATTTCTCAAACAAATTTGAGGAGAAATCGACATAGAGAGGAGTTTTTCGAAATGTGGCTCAAAATATATGAGGAATGTGGTTTAAGCCACGTTCCGAGAATCCAACACGTTGAGCTCACTTCTTAGCTCACAGAAACGCTTCTCGTCAAGAGGCTTGGTGAAGATGTCCGCAAGTTGATGTTCCGTCCTCACATGCGAAATCTCAATGTCTCCCTTCATTGAGTGATCTCGCAAGAAATGGTGTCGAATGTCTATATGTTTGGTCCTAGAGTGTTCCATCGGATTATGGGCTATCTTGATTGCACGCTCGTTGTCACACAAGAGTGGAATTTTACGCAGGTTAATCCCATAATCCCCGAGCGTTTGTCGCATCCAGAGAAGTTGTGCACAACAACTTCCGGCTCCAACGTATTCAGCTTCGGCGGTGGATAGAGCAATAGAGTTTTGCTTCTTGGAGGACCAAGACACTAGAGATCGACCTAAGAATTGGTACGTACCCGATGTGCTCTTCCTATCAACTTTGCACCCCGCATAGTCCGCATCGGAATATCCGATGAGGTTAAACTTGGATCCTTTGGGGTACCAAAGTCCTAGGGTAGGTGTGTGTACAAGATATCTCAAGATCCTTTTAACGGCGGTCAAATGACAAGCCTTGGGTGCTGCTTGAAAGCGTGCACACATACACACACTTAGCATGATATCGGGCCTAGATGCACAAAGATAGAGAAGTGATCCGATCATAGACCTATATAGCTTTTGATCCACACTTGGACCGTCCTCATTTAGGTCTAGGTGTCCATTTGTCCCCATAGGGGTTTTGATGGGTTTTGCTTTGTCCATGTCAAACTTTTTTAGAATATCTTGAGTATACTTAGTTTGACTTATGAACGTCCCTTCTTTGAGTTGTTTCACTTGAAATCCTAGAAAGAACTTCAACTCACCCATCATGGACATTTCAAACCTCTCCGTCATTATCTTGGAGAACTCGTCACAAAACACCTTATTTGTGGAACCAAATATGATGTCATCCACATATATTTGGCACACAAAAAGATCCTCGTTGAAGTGCTTTGTGAAAAGGGTATAATCCGCTTTTCCTATCCTAAAACCGTTTTCAACTAGAAAGTCTCTTAAGCACTCATACCAAGCTCTAGGAGCTTGCTTGAGACCATAAAGAGCCTTTCGCAATTTGTAAACATGGTTAGGATAGTTTTGATCTTCAAACCCTGGAGGTTGCTCTACATAAACTTCTTCCTTGATTGGGCCATTAAGGAAAGCACTCTTAACATCCATTTGGTAGAGTTTGAAGTCATGATGAGTAGCAAAGGCTAGTAATATCCGAATTGACTCAAGCCTAGCTACGGGGGCAAATGTCTCATCAAAGTCCAATCCCTCAACTTGTGAGTATCCTTTTGCCACAAGTCGTGCCTTGTTCCTAGTTACCACGCCATGCTCATCTTGTTTGTTGCGAAAAACCCACTTGGTTCCAACAACGTTAGCTTGAGGGCGCTTGACAAGCTCCCAAACCTTGTTCCTTTCAAAGTTGTTGAGCTCCTCTTGCATGGCAACTACCCAATCCGGATCCCTTAAGGCATCTTCAACCTTATGTGGTTCCAAGGATGAGACAAAAGAGAAATGCTCACAAAAGTTTGCAACACGTGAGCGTGTTGTTACTCCTTTTGTGATATCTCCTAGAATGTTGTCAACGGGATGGTCCCGTTGAACACTTTGATGAACACGAGGATGCGGGGGTTGACCTCTTGAATTACTTGGTTCATCTTCTTCACTTTGGTCTCCCCCTTGATTCATGCCTCCCCCTTGATCTTCATTCTCATTATCACTTTGGGGAGCATCTAGAGGGTCTTCAACTTGTCCAATGGGGTTTTGACCTACTTCATAGAGAGGATGGTCACTTGAACTTTGAGATGGTTCTTGTGGGCGAACATCTCCAAGTGCCATTTTCCTTAGAGCTTCTAGTGGAGGTTCCTCTTGATCAAGGGCATGTTGATCAACCTGCTCCACTTGAGAGCCATTGGTCTCGTCAAACACTACGTCACGTGCTACTTCAACAATTCCGGAGGATTTGTTGAACACACGGTACGCATGAGTGTTTGAGTCATATCCAAGCAAGAAACCCTCATCGGACTTTGAAGCAAACTTCGAAGTCCTAGGCTTCTTGTTGAGGATATAGCACTTGCTACCAAAGACCCGAAAGTAAGAAACATTAGGTTTCTTACCAATGAGAAGCTCACAAGGAGTCTTCTTGAGGAGGCGATGAAGGTACAATCGGTTCACGGCATGGCAAGCGGTGTTAACCGCTTCCGCCCAAAACCGGTCCGATGTTTTGTACTCATCTAGCATCGTCCTTGACATCTCAATAAGCGTCCTATTCTTTCTTTCGGCTATGCCATTTTGTTGTGGAGAATAGGGAGCGGAAAACTCATGCTTGATGCCCTCCTCATCTAGGAACTCTTCTACTTGCATGTTTTTGAATTCGGTGCCATTGTCACTTCTTATAGCCTTTATCCTCAAGGTGAACTCATTTTGAGCTCTCCTTAGGAATTTTTTGAGGACACCGGGGGTTTCACTCTTATCATGCAAGAAGAACACCCAAGTATATCTAGAGAAGTCATCAACGATGACTAGACCATACTTGTTGCCACCGATGCTAATGTAAGCAATGGGGCCAAAAAGATCCATATGGAGTAACTCCAAAGGTCTAGTTGTCGTCATGACATTCTTAGAGGGGTGTTGAGCTCCTACTTGCTTTCCCGCTTGGCACGCACCACATGGCCTATCCTTTTCAAATACCACATCCTTTAGGCCACGAACGTGCTCTCCTTTAAGGAGTTTTTGAAGGTTCCTCATCCCAACATGGGCTAGCCTTCTATGCCAAAGCCATCCCATGTTGGCTTTTGCCATTAAGCATGTGTCAAGTTGAGCTTTATCCGTGGTGAAATCCACAAGATAGAGCTTTCCCTTGAGCACTCCCTTAAAGGCTATTGAGTCATTACCCTCTCTCAGAACATTCACACCCTCACTAGAAAAGACACACTTATATCCTTTATCACAAAGCTGTGATATGGATAGGAGATTATAGTCTAGGGAATCAACATGCAAAACATTTGATAAAGTATGTAATGAGGAGATAGAAATTTTACCGGAGCCAAGGATTTTCCCTTGGCTATTGTCCCCAAAGAAGATTCCTTCACTTGGGTCCTTATTCTCCTCATACTCTATGAACATGCTTCTCTCTCCGGTCATGTGGTTGGTGCATCCGCTATCCAATACCCATTTCGATCCACCGGAGGAGTAAGCCTACAAAACAAGTTTTATGCCTTTCTTTTAGGTACCCAAGCAGAGTTGGGTCCTTTGACGTTAGTGGTTAGGCATTTTGGCACCCACACGCAAGGCTTGGGGCTCTTGCGGAGTGGCCCAACATATCTAGCAAACACCTTGCCGTGTTTGTTCTTTTTCAACACATAAGATGCATCAAAATCATGAAATAAATGATGCGGTTCAGATTTAGGCAGGTTTTTGCTAGAGGGTGAGTTCTTTTCATTTTTAGTTTGGGATGAACTCCCCTTAACAAAGACAATCATGTCTTTGCCATACTTGGAGGTTTTGGCGTTATGCCTTGCACCTCTAGTATAGCCAAGACCATCCTTGACATGGGGTGGTCTTGTGTTGGTGAATGCACTTCGTGCATATGCCACCTTTTCCTTGTCAAAGATGGCACCCTTAGGTGCTTGTTTGCCTTGTGCTAGGTTGAGTTCATCCTTAAGTTTAAGGATCAAGTTGGAGCACTTGCAAGGTGATGTTGCCTTGGATGAGGCCTTTGAGGGGGTTGAGCTCTTGAAGGAAGAGGCTACATTGTTCTTGAGTGACTCAACTTGAGTCTCAAGGATCTTGTTAGCTTTTGACAAGCTTCCAAGTTCATCCTTGATCTCAATCGACTTCTCCTCAAGACTTGAACACGTTTTCTTGCAAAGAGCAAGTTCGTGTTCCAATGCCTTGCTCTTCTCTCTTTCGAGCTCAAGGAGCTCATCAAGCTCTTGACATCTCTCCTTCTCAAGGATGAGCATGTCCTCTTGACTATTGATGAGATCCTCCTTCTCAAAGATCTCATCCATAAGCAATTTCATCCTTCGTAGGGTGCTTTTACTTATGTCCTTAAACATACTTTCATTTTCACTAGCGCTATCAAAATCATCATGTGAGGAAGTTGGGGAGGAAGGATGAGATGTTACCTTTCTCTTTCCTTCCCTTGCCATAAGGCAAGTAGGCTTGTGGTCGTTGTTGAGGTTGGGGAAGAGCTTGCCTCCCTTGGAGTTCCTCCCGATGGCTATGGTGGCCATCTTCTCCTCTTCTTCTTCGGAGGAGGACTCATCGTTAGAGTCCCACTCCTTCCCCAAATGGGCCTGTCCGGAGGGCCTCTTCTTCTTGAAGAATCTCCTTTCTTGAGGCTTCCCTTCCTTCTTCTTCTTCGTTTCTTCGTGTGGGCAATCAGCGATGAAGTGCCCATACTCGCCACAGTTGTAGCAAGACCTTTTTGATTTGGGCCTTGCTCTTTCCTTTCCCTTGCCCTCATAGTTGTGCCCCCCTTTCTTCCTCCTCATCATTCTCTTGAATTTGTTGATGAAGAAGGCCTCTTCCTCATCGGTGTCGAGGCTCTCCTCATCACTTTCTTCTTGCTCCTTTGAAGAGGGCGTTGCCTTGAGTGCAACGTTCTTCATCTTGGAGGCGGTGAACTTTTGGAGGTCGTTGTAGAAGAGCGCCTCCTTCTCCATGATTTCATGGTTGATGATCCTCCCAAGGACCTCCTCCGGGGTCATTTGAGTGAATCCCGGGCTTTCCCGAATCATGGAGCACAGAGAGACGTTCCTAGGCATGAATGCCCGGATCATCCTCTTCACCACCTCGTGGTCGGTCCACTTGGTGCAGCCATATGATCGGCTCTTGTTGATCAGCACCTTCAGCCGGTTGTACATGTCTTGGGGGGATTCACCATCCAAGATGGCGAATCTCCCAAGCTCTCCTTCGATGAGCTCGATCTTGGCCTCCTTGACCACTCGGTTTCCCTCATGCGCCGTCTTGAGGGTGTTCCATATGTCTTTGGCCACTTCAAGGCCATCCACACGGTTGAACTCATCTCTAGAGAGAGATGAGATGATCACACCCGCAGCTTGAGCGTTTCGGTGGATGAGGATGGCTTGTTCTTGAGTTATGTTGTCCTCATCCTTTGGAATCTCCACCCCGGTCATGACAATTTGCCACAAAGCTGGGTTGAGTGACACGAGATGGATCTTCATGTTGTGTTTCCACATACCGTAGTCCGTTCCATCGAATTGGGGAGGTTTCCCCAATGGGATGGACAGGTAGTGGTTGTTGGCAGCAAGGCGTTCATAGTTGAACCCTTGCCGGTTGTAGTTGGCTCCGCCACCACCACTTGATTGGTTTGACGGATCAATCTTGGAGATGTTCAACTTCTCCCGGAGCTTCGCCTTGAGTTGGCGAGTCTCCTCATCGTCCGTTGGCTTATCTTGATAAGCCAATGTCTCCTCACGGGTCGCCTCGTAGTTGCTGCTCGATGCATCGTCATTCACCACTCCGGCCATCTCTCCGAGTTGTTAGACTCTTTGTGGAGAGTCTTGCTCTGATACCAATTGAAAGTTGCCTAGAGGGGGGGTGAATAGGCTAATCGACCTGCAAATGACTTAATAAAACGAGATTAAATCACAGGGGGCGGACTAGTCCGGTCAGCTTGCGTGAATAACCCTAAAAAGATGTTTCTAGCAAGTTTTAGGGAATTTTCTCTTTGCTACAAGTGAGTATATGTTTAAGTCAAGTTGAGCAACAACCTACACAAGAGCAAGTCAAGTTTCCACAAGTTTGTAGCAATGCGGAGTATGAAACGAGACTACCAACCCTAGAACAAAGTAATCAATAGAATGAATGCGAAGAACACAAGGGGGCAAGGATTTTATCCCGAGGTTCAATTCCACACAAGGAATCTACGTCCCCGTTGAGGAGTCCACAAAAGGACCGGGTCCAACAACCCTTCCCTCACCAAGTTTACCGCACGGGCCTAACTTGGTTCTCCACTAATCACAATGGTGATTACAAAGTTCGTTGGGGCTTCTCACAAACTGAGGCTCCCACACCACAAAGATGATCAACACAATAAAGCAAACTCAATACACAGCCCACAAAGACTCAACGAGTGCAAGAGATCAAACCGGTAGCACAAGCGCGATGTTCTTCCTCTTCTCCACCTCACTAAACCCTAATCCACTCAAGAATTAGTTTTAGAGGGAAAGTAGGCAAGAAGGAGGCTTAGGAGTGCTCCAAGTTGGCTGTGGCGGCGCTAGGGTTTGAGTTTTTCCAAAGGTATTCAAAATGAGGCCGGGGGTCCCCCTTTTTATAGGGGTCCCAAGCCCAATCTGCTGACTTCAGCAAAAGGGCGGACTAGTCCGTCCACTGGCCCGGACTAGTCCGGCCTAGGGGACCACTGACCCCTTTGTCAGGTCCCGACAGCTGACACACTATCGTCACGCTACCCGCCAAACTTCAAATTCAAACGGTAACTTCCACAACGGACTAGTCCGGTCACCACCAGACTAGTCCGATCTCACACAGAGCCCTTTGCTCCGTGTGAAAACGGACTAGTCTGAGGACCACGGACTAGTCCGGCCCCTAGGGCGGACTAGTCCGGTCCTCCCAGACTTAGCCACAGAAGCACCTTTTCCTAGCCAACCCGGACTAGTCCGGCCCCACGGGCGGACTAGTCCGTTCTCACTCAGGACCTCTTGGTCCGGTCTAAAACGGACAAGTCCGTGGTTTTGAGACTTAGTCCCCAAAACCCACTCACTGCTACCCGGACTAGTCCGGCCATTAACGGACTAGTCCGATCTCAGTCAGACCCTTCTGGTCCGGCCGACAACGGACTTGGCCGGCCAGGGACGGACTAGTCCGGCCACCTGCACGGACTAGTCCGGCCCTACGGCCAGACCACTCATTCACTCATCTCTTTCATAGGTTTGACCTCTAAACCACTTTGAGCTCCCAAACTTGATCTCAATGCACTTTACACGCGCACCCTCCTATTTCTACGGCTAGTCTAACTCAACACGCTAGAAACCCTAGTTTCCACGCTTCGAGTTGACTCTGTTTCCTTCCTTTTCCTTTTTGAGGGTTTGCGTCTCCGATCGAGTCCACACCTGTGCTAAGATCACTTGAGCTCATTAGCGACTTAATTTTCGTCATCAATCATCCAAAACCCACGAGGAACCTAGATGCACTTTCAACGGGGCACTTCGCCAAGGACTGCCTGCAAAGTAGGCAAGGCGGAGGACAATCATCATACCAGGGCGCCAACCAACCCCGCAACCAGCCCAAGAAGCCAGTTCCCAGACTTGGCAACGTTCACCACCTCACCATTGAGGATGTTCCGGAAGGCGCACCCGTACTCACGGGTACATTCTCTATCTTCAATCATCCCGTAGTCATACTATTTGACTCCAGAGCTTCACACAATGTCATTAGCAAGTCTTTTGTCATTAAAAGTCAATTGCCTACAATCTCCACAAAAATTCCATATGTGATTAGCACTCCAGCCGGGAAAACAGTAACAAATGAATTGGTTCCTGGGATACCACTTAACCTAGATAGAACCATATATCTTACTTCACTTCTGATACTAGAGCATCAGAAATTAGATGTCATCTTGGGAATGGCATGGTTACAATACCATGGTGCTATTCTAGATCTGGTCCCTCGAAAAATATATATAAATTCTCCACTCCATCCCTCTCAAGTTCTCAATCTTGAGAAAGCCATTCTAGTGAATTCATCTACTCACAATACCGAGATTATGGAACTTAAGGATATTCCGGTAGTATGTGAATACCCGGACGTGTTTCCCGAAGATCTTCCTGGTATGCCCCCAGAAAGAGATATAGAATTCAAGATTGAACTTGCACCGGGAACAGTGCCAATTTCAAGACCACCCTACAAGATGGCACCCAAGGAACTTGCAGAACTTAAGGAGCAGTTAACCGAACTTGAGAACAAGGGTTTCATTCGTCCAAGTTCATCACCATGGGGTTGTTCTGCACTGTTCGTAGAGAAGAAAGATAAGACCTTGAGACTGTGTGTAGACTATCGTCCACTCAATGCTGTCACTATCAAGAACAAGTATCCACTACCACGCATTGATATCCTTTTAGATCAATTAGTCTGTGCTAAAGTATTTTCGAAGATGGATCTTCATTCTGGTTATGATCAGATCAGAATCCGACCAGAGGACATACCAAAGACAACATTCTCGACGAGGTATGGACTGTATGAGTACCTTGTTATGTCCTTCGGATTAACCAATGCACCAGATCATTTCATGTATCTCATGAACTCGATATTTATGCCGGAATTGGACAAGTTTGTCGTGGTCTTCATTGACGACATACTTGTGTATTCAAAGTCCGAAGATGAACATGCTCAACACTTGCGTATCGTGCTTCAACGATTACGGGACCACCAGCTATATGCTAAGTTCAGCAAGTGTGAATTCTGGATCAGCCAAGTGCCATTTTTAGGGCACATCATATCAGCAGAAGGGATTGCAGTTGATCCAAGCAAGATCAAGCAAGTCCTCAAATGGGAGTCTCCAAAGTCTTTACATGAAGTTCGAAGTTTCCTAGGTTTAGCTGGGTATTACCGGAGGTTCATTCCCAGTTTCTCCAAAATAGCTAAACCAATGACAGAACTTCTGAAGAAGCGAATGAAGTATGTATGGACTGAGGCATGTGAGGCAGGTTTTCAAGCATTAGTAAAACACCTCACAACGGCACCAGTATTAGCTCAACCGGACACAACCAAATCTTTTGACGTGTATTGTGATGCATTAGTAATTGGTTTGGGTTGTGTGTTGATGCAGGATAGACGAGTGATCGCTTATGGATCACGGCAGCTTTGGAACCATGAGCAGCACTATCCGACTCATGATCTAGAACTCGTTGTTGTGGTACTAGCATTGAAGATGTGGAGACATTATCTACTGGGTAATTTAGTACATCTCTACACCGATCACAAGATCCTAAAATACATCTTCACCCAAAAAGATTTAAATATGCGACAGCGTAGATGGTTAGAGTTAATCAAGGATTATGAGATTGATATCCACTACCATCCAGGCAAAGCGAATGTAGTCGCAGATGCTCTGAGCCGCAAGTCCCATGTCAACAATCTTTCCATTACCTCAATGGAGGGAGAAGAAGAACAGAGTCTCTACTTGGTTCCATATGGGGCACTCTACAACCTAGCTCTCATTCCTACTATCAAGGAGGATATTATGGTAGCTCAGAAGGAGGACCAAGGGATGTCACATACTCGGCAAAGAATGAAGAAGGGGGGGGGGGGGGTGAAATGTTTCCAAAGTGACGATGAAGGTACCCTCTGGTTTAACAACCGTATAGTGGTACCCCGAAACATGGAACTTCGGAAGAAGATACTGGATGAAGCTTATTTATCCAAGTATTCCCTTCATCCGGGAAGTAACAAAATGTACCAAGATTTGAGAAAGAAGTTCTGGTGGACTCGGATGAAGAGGGAAGTAGCAAAATACATATCCGAATGTGATACGTGTCGACGAGTTAAGGCCGACCATATGAAGGCAGCAGGACAGCTTCAACCTTTAAGCATACCGACTTGGAAATGAGAGGATATCAGCATGGATTTCATTGTTGGGTTGCCTCCCACTCTCCATAAGCACGACTCAATTTGGGTGATCGTTGACCGGTTGACCAAATCGGCTCATTTCATACCTGTCAGTGTCAAGTATGATGTAAAGTGGTATGCAGAACTTTATATCTCCAGAATAGTGTGTCTACATGGTGTACCCCGCACTATCATTTCAGATCGTGGATCTATTTTCATTGCTCGCTTTTGGGAGCATCTCCATGATGCATTGGGTACCAAACTGATTCGAAGCTCGGCTTACCATCCTCAGACTGATGGACAAACCGAACGGGTGAATCAAGTGCTAGAGGATATGCTTCGTGCCCGTGCCATCCACCATGGTAGGAATTGGGATGATCATCTACCATTGGCGGAATTTTTGTACAACAACGGTTACCAGGCTAGTATCCAGATGGCGCCATATGAAGCTCTTTATGGTCGGAAGTGTCGCACACCCTTGAACTGGTGCAAATCTGGTGAACGAGTGGTATATGGCATCGACTTAATAAAAGAATCCGAAGAGCAAGTACGCATTATTCAAACAAATCTTAAAGCCACTCAGTCTCGTCAGAATAGCTACGCGGACAAACGACGTCGACCTCTTCACTTCGAGGTTGGGGATCAAGTTTATCTCCAGGTATCCCCTATGAAAGGTATCCATCGATTCAGAGTGAAAGGGAAGCTAGCTCCACGTTTTATTGGGCTGTTCGCAATAATCAAAAGATGCGGACCTGTGGCATATCAATTAGAGTTACCGCCATCGCTGACAGGGGTCCATAATATGTTTCACATTTCTCAGTTGCGGAAATGTCTCAAAATCCCAGCGAATATACGTATTGAGGATTTGGAAACCCTCCAACCAGATCTTACGTATTCCGAGCATCCAACCCAGATCATTGATGAGAAGACTCGCACAACAAGAAGCCGCACCTTGCATTTCTACAAGGTCTTGTGGAGCAACCACAGTGCTGAAGAAGCCACGTGGGAAAGCGGGGAGTATCTTAGAACGAACTATCCAGACTTGTTAACGGCATATGTTCGTTAGATCTTTTCCTTTTGCCTTCTTTTGCAGTCTCGGGACGAGATTCTTTTAAGGGGGGAGGAATGTAAAACCCCACTTTTATTGCATGTAAATTAAGTTATGAGTTTTGTGATCAAGTATATTAGAGATCCAATATAGTGGTACACATGAACTTAATACCATCCAACCCTTTCTTGCACTCATGGTTAAATTTTATTAACATGAGTATTGGACTTCACCACTAATTCTAGAATGATTCTATTCACCTCTTTTCAAATTTTGTTTTTATTTGGATGAAGTTTATTGAGGCAATTTAAAGTGTAGTATTGAATATGTTACTGTATAAAAATTGGCCCTGCCAAAAATATTCAAGTTAGAGGCTCTAAATTTTTCCTTGACCTTCTGATATTCTCAATAGCTTGCCTGCAAAATTTCAAGATTTTGGGAACTCATTTGCTATTATATTTGAGACGCTTAGCAAATTTGAATCAAATTTAAATCTGAATTTTAAATTCTTTTCCAACTTCTTTGAACATAAAATTTGAGTTCACCATTGTGTTCAGAATAATTCATTTACCATCTCCACAAAATTTCATGATTTTTGGACTTGATCTTCTATTTTTAAATGAATTTTTAACTTTACTATTGGAGTCTGACTGACCTGTGGGCCCCACAGGTCAGCCTCTGCTGAACGGATCAGCTCGACCGCCTGCCATCTCTGCACCGGAGCTCGCCCGCTCGACAGCGCACGCGCATGCAAGCTCCAGCGGGCTGCTTGCTTGCTTGCCGCGGCGCTATAAAAGGCCCGGCCGCCGCTCCGGTGTTTCCCTTCCCCGATCGGTTTCCCCCCTCTTGCTATTTCTTCTCCGCCGTGTGCCATCGTCGCCGCTCGCCTCTGCTCCATGGTGCGCCGCCGTTTCACGCAGTTTCAAGCCACGATACTAAAATCTTAAAGGTGCGCCTAGTCGAGCTCTAACTCGTGGTGCAAACCGTTTCCTTTTTCATTGAGAAATGAGCAAGTTATCAGTCTTCTTCTTTCCGGCCGATGTGAGGAAGCTCGCTCGGTTTCCGTTTCAATTCCGTTTCTACAAGTAAATATTCTTTGCAATTGCTTAGAGATAGTTTCTATAGGTCCTAGCGCTCCTACCTGAGCAAAAACCCCTAAAAGTTATCGAGCAACGGCCGAGGAAATCGAGTTTTGCTCGCCGCCGGTGAGGAAGCCTCGGTTCGCCGTCGAGCTCATAGTTTCCGATTGTTTCCTCCTCTCCCACATCCAGTTCCTTGATATACATTGTCCCAGGAAGGTTTTGAAGAAGGTCCCGAGTGGTTTGAGCTACTCTGGAGCGAGTTCCAGGTTGCCCGAGCGCTCACCGCCGCCGCCGCCGTCGCACAGCCGTTTCCGGCGAGTTTCTGGTCCCATCGACTTTACCGTCATGCTCAGCGACTCCAAAAACCCCCAGGCGGCGAGTTTGGGCAAGTTTGGCCCATCGGTTTAGCTGGCGGCGAGCTCGCCGGCGAGTCACCACCGCGGGCGTTGGCCCGAGGTGGGAGACAACCCCGTGGGGCCCACCTGCCAGTAGCTGCGGGATCACGGTGCGGCTGGGATTCCGTGTGGCTGCGTGTAAAGAAATCTGTGGACCGCGGTGTTGCATTGACCAGAGCACGCCACGTGGCCCATGGGACCCACCCGATTGAATTTGAATTCTGGCGCCGATATTTTATTAAATTAATTCCAGAAAATTGTTCAAACTTCTAAATTGAATACCTTTCTGTAGGATGCTCCAATATTATTCAAACAAATTTCGTTTGAAAGCCCTTGAGCTCTAGATTCTGTCAGTACCAATTAGGTTCTGTGAAACTCAAGTTAAATTCTGTAGGAAATAATCTTTCCAAATGCAAATACAATTTTTCTAGATAAGATAGCCACTGGAAAAATCCCCAAAACTCACATAAAATGAATTGTCCTATTCTAGACTACCAGAAAAAGTTTGGGAGCCATTGCACCTATTTAACACCTTGTATAGTTCAATTACCTTTTTGAGTTATTGAATTTTCACAGATGTTCAGTTGCTTTATTATGTCCCAAATTTGGACTGAGTCTTCCTTTAGTCATACACTAGTCCCTGTAAAATCTTGGATTTAATTGACCTACTATCCTAGTCCTAATTCAGTTACAAACTGAATATTGATTAAATGGCTAACAATTCAATTATAAGATAATTCCAGAAATTCTTGCCAACTTAGAAATACCATAACTCCTTCACCAAAGCTTAGAAAGATATGGAACAAATTTTGTTAGAACAAAGACAACTTCCTCTATCTTGATTATCAACTGTTAGCTATGTTCAAGCTACAGTTTCCTCTCTAGAATTTTTGGAGGTTAATTGCTTGCCATAATTTTGGAGACCACAATCTACTTTGATCATCTCTTGTTCTTTGCAAAAGTTTCTATCATATTCCCTAGTATCTACCATCAAAGTTCCAAAACCAATTAGGTCATTATCACATAATGGTCACCATAAATTAAATCATGGTCTTGGTAATAATTATTTTTCAAAGTCATTTATATATCTGTTATATGCATATCGTATAGTGACCGAAGTCGAGGAGGAGCCAGAAACCTTGGAAGAGCACCTTCCAAATATTAACTCAGACTCTGACCTGCAACAAGGCAAGCCCCGATTTGCATTTAAGTCATTTATAAAACTTTACTTTATCACTATGATGAGCAGTATATGAATTGTGCATTATGTTTAGGATGATTGATACTCCACATGCATGACCAAAAAATCCAAGGGATTGGTTGAAATGAGTTACAGTTTGACCTGTAGTAACTGCTTTGCTAATGCATAGGAAATCCGGTAGAAGTCGAGTAGTTGGAGTATACTCGCGAGAGATGTAGGACATATCTCACAGGATTGGTTAGATAGAAAATGGCATAATATAATGAAATTGAGACCGGGCAGGGAATGGATAGGAAGCGGCGAGAATTGAGTCTCAGTCGCATAGCCCTGCCTGTGTCGATTAAGGCCCGTCTGTATGCGGCCCCTTCAGACAAGCTTGAATTGTACCGGCGACATAATGGACATATGGAATCGAGTAAACTGATGTAACTCGATAATTGGGGTGTCGAGGCCCACTAACTCACCATAGATAGGGGTGGGTTGAGGAAAGTAAGGTGTAAATCGGTCAGCGGACACATGAATTGTTCCGTGCGGAGACCTTCTGTTTGATGAGGTGAGATGGGTTCGACGTTCGGGTTTGTTGTGAAAGGTGGCCATATACGCCTAGTACTGAAGTGTTATGTAGGTACAGGTGTACTCGCTGACACTTCCGAACGACGTATGTGTCGTGTTGTCCGGGTGTCCTGATTGCAATCACTGTCCCTCGCAGTAATAGAGTACCACTTGTTCACTGCGCCGTGACGTAGTAAATACTAAAGAAACCAGAAAAATTATATTGTATTGAATTATAATTGCTTTGCAACCTTGTATAATTTAGAGATAGTGCAATTAACAGTTTACAGTTTCCCCATACTTTAGCTGTAATAGCATTATGTGCTCTGGGCATGTCATATCATCGGTAAAGCGTTTCTTGTTTGATTATGGAGCCCATGATGTGCCATGCCTGGAGAATGTCATTTGCTACATAAAACCTGATTATAAGGATCCACTTGTAGGTGAGTCATTTATGCTTCACCTTACCTATGTTTAGTGTCCCCTTTGCATATGTCTAGTGAGACAGGTTAGTCTTGCTGAGCCTTATGCTCACGTTTGTTGTTAACGAGTTTTTGCAGGTTATACAATTGATGAAGGGTTTGATGATGAGGCTGCACCCCCTCCAGGGTGTACAGCCGAATGGGAACCTTGCACGCCGCCGTGATTGACTGTTGCTAGTGCAAAGTATCCAAGGCATGGATAACTTTGCTTTTGCATAGCTAGTGCCGAGAGCGTAGCTATGATATATATATTTCTTTACTTCTGCTAGTATTGTAAAACTTCCACTGTATTATAAACAAAAGACTTCGTCTTGTATTTTATTCGGGTTCTGTTCCTGTATACTGTTGGGTGTCGCATCGCACGACACCACCCAATGAGATCCTCGGATGTTGGGATTCCGGTCCCCACACAACGATTGTACTGCAACGAATACTAAATCGTTGCAGTAAGCTTGGTCTTTTGCCACGATTCACTAGTTCGTCGCATTAACATCTATCACCACGGAACACAATCGTTGCATTAGGATCTGTTGCCACAATTCACTAGTTTGTGGCATTAGGATCTATCGCCACGAATCTGTTGCCACGATTCACTAGTTCGTGGCATTAGCATCTATCGCCACGGAACACAATCGTTGCATTAGGATCTGTTGCCATGATTCACTAGTTCGTGGCATTAGGATCTATCGCCACGAATCAGTTGTCACGATTCACTAGTTCGTGTCATTAGCATCTATCGCCACGGAACACGATCGTTGCACTAGGATCTGTTGCCACGATTCACTAGTTCGTGGCATTAGGATCTATCGCCACGAATTTGTTGCCACGATTCACTAGTTCGTGGCATTAGCATCTGTTGCCACGGAACAAGATCATTGCATTAGGATCTGTTGCCACGATTCACTAGTTTGTGGCATCAGGATCTATCGCTACGAATCTGTTGCCACGATTCACTAGTTCGTGGCATTAGCATCTATCACCACGGAACACGATCGTTGCACTAGAATCTGTTGCCATGATTCACTAGCTCGTGGCATTAGGATCTATCGCTATGAATTTGTTGCCACGATTCACTAGTTCGTGGCATTAGCATCTATTGCCACGGAACACGATCGTTGCACTAGGATCTGTTGCCACGATTCACTAGTTCATGGCATTAGGATCTATCGCCATGAATCTGTTGCCACGATTCACTAGTTCATGGCATTAGCATCTATCGCCACGGAACTCGATCGTTGCGTTAGAATCTGTTGCCATGATTCACTAGTTCATGGCGTTAGCATCTATCGCCACAGAACCTGATCCTTGCATTAGGATCTATTGCTACGATTCAATAGTTCGTGGCGTTAGCATCTATCGCCACGGAAACCGATCGTAGCATTAGAATCTGTTGCCACGATTCACTAGTTCATGGCATTAGCGTTTATAACCACAGAACCCGATCGTTGCATTAGGATCTGTTGCCACGATTCAATAGTTTGTGGCGTTAGCATCTATTGCCGCGGAACATCGTTACATTAGAATCTGTTGCCACGATTCACTAGTTCGTGGCATTAGCATCTATTGCCAGGGAACGCGATCATTGCATTAGGAACTTATGCCACGATTCACAAGTTCATGAATGCGGCTTTGGTGCTCCCGTTTGGTACTCCCGTAGGTACTCCCATTAAGTGGCACATTTTTATTAGTTTATCTTTTTCTTGTGAGGTCCAGTCATCTCAAAATGAACTAATAGAATCACGCCACGTCACGTGACTACACTTGGGAGTATGTAGTCGGGAGCACCGAAGCCGTATTCCAAGTTCGTGGCGATAGGATCTATCGCTACGAAACACAATCATTGTATTAGGATACGTTGCCATGAAATACCGGTTGGTGGCGTTAAGATATATCGCCATGGAACACAAATGTTGCATTACATAGTTCTCATACAGCTAGCTCACACAGTACCTATAGAAAAAATCATCATCTTTGTTGTCCTCCCTCAATATTGGAGGTACAATACCATCATTAATATATGTATCATCGTCGTGGTGGTCGTCGTTGTCATCTTCATTTGAAAGAGCGGAAGCATCACCGGTTGCTCCGTCAATGTCATTCTCATTCCTATCCCATGTGGTCATATCCTCAATTATATAAGTAAGCCTTCGATCATCAAATAATGTCTCAGCCTCCATCGTCTCAGTGACATTATTTTCACTATCTCCAAGGGACATGGCAAAAAGGTTTCGTGGCTTCGTTTTAACAATTGTAGCCCATTTAGGTTGCTTCACACTTCTAACGTAAAAAACTTGTTCTGCTTGGGTGGCTAGAATGTAAGGCTCATACTTAAATTGAGAAATAGTAGTGTCAACATCTATCATTCTGTATCGATCCATTTTGTAGCCTCTGCTTTGGCTCTGACCGGAACGAGGCTGATCAAACCATTCACATTCAAATATCAAAACCTCTTGATTTTTTTTCGAAATCAACAGAAATCATTTTCTTGATTACTCCATACCACTCATGATCACCATCCCGAACAACAACACCACTGTTTTGCGTCTGTAAATCTTTTTCCACCTCTGCTGTTCGAAAGAAGAAGCCATTTATGAATGATCTACTAAAAAACATGCCCGACGATCAGGTCCTCTAGATAATGCATACAAATAATCGGTTACTTTGCCTTCTTTGTGTAATGTCGTAATCTGTACACATTAATTAGTATAAAAGGGGTCATCGATAAACCAACTTCAAAACATATATTTCTTCAATATTTCATCAAAGTAAAAACTTGCATGTACTTACTCGTTTCTGAAACCAATAAACAAACTCATCTCTATGGCGTTTTTCAACATCACGAGAATGAATTTTTTCAGCTCTTCAAAATGCTCACTGAAAGGGGTACAAAAATAAATTAGCCATCTACAATAAGCATGATCCATTAATATAGTATAGAACATCTGAGTTTTATACGTACTTGATCCATGGAGCGGCCTCTTCAACATTAGAAATAATATAATGCCTGATGTTATGTAGTTCCACCATAGTAAGTTTGCCCCATTTAAACTCTTTTTTAGAATTATCAACTTCTGTAAATATATTAGACTCAAGAGAAGGTTCATTCCTAGCTGCAGCTTCATGACGTTCTGGACTATTAAACTTGGTGCTGATGTTATCCAAAAACTGGCTACAAAAAGTCATACACTCTTCCATAATATATCCCTCAGTTATAGAACCCTCCGGGTGAGCTCCGTTACGTACATACCTCTTCAATATACCAAGGTACCTCTCAATTGGATACATCCATCTGTAAGAAACAGGTCCACCCAAGCGAGCTTCTTCGCCAAGATGGATTGGAAGATGTACCATGATATCAAAGAAAGCGGGAGGAAGCTACATCTCAAGCTTACAAATTGTTTCAGGAAATTGTTCAATCATCTTATCCAAATCTGGTTCCACCAATTCTTTAGAACAAATTCCAGAAAAGAATCTGCTAAACTCAATTAAAGGTTCAACAACCTTTTCAGGCATTATGTCATGTATTGCAATAGGAAGGAGCTTCTTAAATATAATATGGCAGTCATGAGTTTTTAGACCTGATACCTTACGTGCTGTTATGTCCACACTTCTCTTGATGTTTGAGGCATAACCATCGGGCATCTTCATGTGACGCCCGGTTCCGAAAAATGAACCAAGCTAACGTATATGTGTGCCCAGGATGTTCATCACACATACACGAGTGCAATCACAAAAGAGTATACAGAAAATTACCACAACTCAAATTATTAAATAAGTACTATTATTACATAATTCATTCATCCTCGAATACAAACTCTAATGAATATTAATGACAGGTTCAACTAATGCAGTGGAAATAGACTAATTAAGCAACTAAGAAAACTAAGCAAAAGGGATAGCGCAGCTCCATGCAACACCACAGGAAAAGCTGACGGTAGACAAGGCCTAGAACTCCGCATTATCGCCATTAAACTCATAATCTTGACCTGCAACTGTTGGGGGGATTGCAAGAGTGAGTACATGTCGTACTCAGCAAGTGTTGAAAGTATGACATGTGGCTGATTCAAATGACGACAATAATAATGGCAAAGTGCTGAAAAGTACATAAAAACATTTGAAAAGCAATATATCATATTTAAGTAAAGTAAACCCATCATAAACCATGTAACCATAATAATACCAGTCCATAATTCACCATTACCAATAACCATAATCAATGTCATAAACCATGATTCCATCTCATAACCATAACTATAATCATAACCATAACCATAATATCAACCATAACCAGTACCAAACCATAACCATCCCAATTACCAATTTCCCTCTAATCATGTAGGTCATCTAGGCACTCATAACCGAGAGCACGGCTATCATGATAGTTTTAGTAGACTCTGCAGAGTTTGTACCTCTTTACCCACGTGTTCGTGATTTCATCACCTTTCGGTGACTAAGAATCTCCCTTATGCCCATGACCCGTCGGTCACATTACACACCTATTTAGACCCCACTGAGGTTTCACCGGTGACGATGTCTCCCGCAGAGCACATCTTCAACCAAGGGCCCCCTCTTGAGCCATTCGGATCCCAGGGTAGTCCCACCAATCATCAACCAACCCAATCCGACTACCCCTTCCCCGAGCATCCACAATGGTCCAAACAGCACTAGCAAAGTCCTAATTAATTAGCTACGCCGCACCCATACTTGGCCTCGTGGTGGCACTGTAGTCCTGGCTTATTCTTGCATGAACCGGTCCTTAGATCTAAAGCAAGCAAACCACCATAACATCCAACCCATCCACATACCAGGCTTGCTTAGATCATCCATTACCATACCATATTTAACCAGTTCATGTTAACCATAATCTCATCCATGCATAATTAAATTGAGTGGTATAGTTATTCCCATTCCAGTTGATTAAGCGAAGCAAAAGGTAAAAAGTCCATCCCGACGCTCTACCGTAAATTCCAGGTGACAAGGGTGGTTTAACAAATCTAGTAAACTTCCTACCATAGGATTCCCATCAAATTGACGCAGCATGCAGTTTTACAAACAAAACATTTATTTTAAAAATAGGATCAATATGCTTCAAGGACACTTGCCTTGCTCTTGCTGTTGATTAGGGTCAAAGCCTTCAAACTCCTGGTGCTGTAGATCGTCCGCGGCACTTTCTAGCGCAAATCCGTCTAATCCACACAATAAACATACAAGACAAGAAACACAATCAAAGAGTGCACAAATATTACTCAATGTGACATGACATGCATGATTGATGCAAATGCAAGGTAGAACTTGTTACTAGATTGCTTTTAATGATCTCTAACTAGTTCTAATAGCATTTAACAAGTTTATATAGGTTTGGAGTTGATTAGATCAAATTTTAGAGTCAATATAACACAATTTAACCAGGAAGATCGGACTAGTCCGCTAGGGACCGGACAAGTCCGCCCTTGACGAGATCGGCAGATTAGGGTTTTCTCGATCGACGTAAATTCGGAGATAAGGGGTTGAATTCTCGTAAGGAAAAGAGAATAGAAGGTATACCAGGTGTTTAGAACTCCAATGAATCAAGAAACTTGGAGGTAGCACTTGGATCTTGATGATCTAGGGTTAGTGATGAACTTGGGGATGAGTTGGTGGTGAAGAACGAAACTTGGTGGAGATCTTGATCCTCCTTCGTTTCCTCCTCTTCTCCCTCTTGCTTGGGATCTTCTCCTCCCTCCTTGATGGTGGCTCTCCAAGAACTAGGGTTTGGGTGGGTGGAAAAGTGGCCAATAGATGTCAAACCAAGGGGTTGGGCTGTTTATATAGAGGTGGAGGCTAGGGTTAGATGGATTTCGAGTTTTGGGATGAGTAGAGGCCGGTTTAGAGTCCCACATGGGCTCTAAAAGAGTTAGGCACGACATACCTAGGCCCACTTATCGTGAAACCCAAGAAACAAGTCGTAAAACAAAATATCAATCTCGAAGTCACGAAATATCGGACAAGTCCGGACAGAATCGGACTAGCCCGAAGTCGTCCAGAGGGAAAATCGGACAAGTCTGGCCTAAAATCGGACAAGTCTGATCTTAGTCAGAAAGGAAAACAGACAAGTCCGCTGGAACACCGGACTAGTCCGGACAAGTCCAGAGACTTAACCAATTTTCAAGGATTCATGGAATACCGGACTAGTCCGCACAGTATCGGACAAGTCCGAAGTTGTCCAGGGGCAAATATCGGACTAATCCGAAGCAAAAACGGACAAGTCCGTTTTTAGACAGAGAGAAATCGGACTAGTCCTCAGCAAAACCGGACTAGTCCGCACTTTCCTACATTTTTAAGTGCGGTTTTGTTCCAAATCAATTTTAAACCCGTTTCTCTTGTTATGGGTTAATGTTAAACATGTATATGAGTGCATGTAGGGCATGATGCATGAAAATGAGGGTGTTACAAACCTACCCCCCTTAAAATGAATCTCGCCCTCGAGATTCAACGCGGAGGAGAAAAGATAGGGAAATTCCTTCTTGATATCATCCTCTAGCTCCCAAGTTGCTTCTTTTTCTGTGTGGTGCTTCCATTGAACTTTACACCATCTAATGACCTTGTTCCTTGTGACTCTCTCCTTATTTTCCAAGATTTTGATCGGTTGCTCGGCATAAGTCAAATCTTCCTCTAATTCCAATCCTTCCATTGGTACTTGTTCTTCCGGTACTCTCAAGCACTTCTTGAGCTGAGAAACATGAAAGACATCATGTACGTCTGAAAGATGAGCTGGCATCCCCAACTTATAAGCTACTTCTCCTCTTTTGTCCAAAATCTTGAATGGTCCAATATAGCGAGGTGCGAGCTTACCCCTTATGTTAAACCTCTTATGACCTCTCATTGGTGACACCTTGAGGTAAACAAAATCCCCTATTTCAAAGGCTAATTTCCTTCTCCTATTATCCGCATAGCCTTTTTGTCTTGATTGGGCAGCCCTCAAGTTTTCACGAATTATTTGTACTTGCTTTTCGGCTTCTTGCAACACATCCGGACCAAATACTTGAGTTTCTCATGCCTCATTCCAGAATAAAGGTGTCCTACACTTCCTCCCATAAAGCGCTTCATATGGTGACATTTTCAAGCTTGCTTGGTAACTATTGTTGTATGAAAATTCCGCATATGGCAAGCTTTTGTCCCAACTTTTCCCATGCTTTAAAGCACAAGCTCATAGCATGTCCTCCAAAATCTGATTGGTCCTCTCGGTTTGTCCATCCGTTTGAGGATGATATGCTGAACTAAAATTCAACCTCGTTCCCAAAGCTTCATGCAATTTTTGCCAAAATCAGGAGGTAAATTGAGATCCTCTATCTGAGACTATCTTCTTCGGTACTCCATGTCGGCACACAATATGCTCCATATACAATTCTGCCAGCTTCGCGGTGGTATATGTGGTCTTGACAGGAATAAAGTGAGCTGATTTTGTCAACCGATCTACAATGACCCATATTGAATCATAGCCATACTGGGTTCGCGGCAATCCAACTATAAAGTCCATACCAATCTCTTCCCACATCCACTCTGGAATCTTCAAAGGCTGCAATAACCCTGCTGGCCTTTGATGTTCCGCCTTGACTCGTTGGCATACGTCACACAATGCAACATATTTGGCTATGTCATTCTTCATGCTATCCCACCAATAGCAAGTCTTCAAGTCTTTGTACATCTTCGTACAACCTGGGTGAATCGAGTAAGGCGAGTCATGTGCCTCCTTTAATATTGTCTCCCGAATATGCTTTATATTAGGCACAACGATTCTCTTTCCAAGCCATAAGGTACCATGTTCATCCTCGTCAAATCTGAATTCTCTCTTTTCTTCGGTTCTTTCCTTGATTTCCTTGATCTCCTCATCTGTGGTTTGTGCCTCTCGAATTTCTTGCTCCAAGGTTGGGTTTAACTCCATCATCTCCATCTCGTTTACAAACCCAAGGTTCAACCGTTCAAACTCCTTGCATAGCTCGGATGGTATCTCTCGAACTGTGAGTTGGTGACTTACTCCCTTTCTACTCAAAGCATCGGCCACTACATTGGCCTTCCCCGGATGATAGTTGATCCCCAAATCATAATCTTTGATGAGCTCCAACCATCTTCGTTGCCTCAAATTCAGATCCGTTTGTGTGAAAATATACTTCAAACTCTTATGATCCGTATAAATTTCACACCTATGTCCAAGAATATAGTGTCTCCAAATCTTCAATGCATGTACCACGGCTGCTAGTTCTAAATCGTGCGTGGGGTAATTCTGCTCATGTTTCTTCAATTGTCTTGACGCATAGGCGACCACTTGACCTTCTTGCATAAGCACGCATCCGAGTCCTTGTCTTGATGCGTCATAATAAATATCAAAACTCTTGCTTACATCCGGCAATACCAAAACTGGGGCTGTTGTTAACCTCTTCTTCAACTCCTCAAAACTGTTTTGACAAGCTTCAGTCCATTGGAACGCCTTTCCCTTCATTAGCAACTCCGTCATAGGCTTGGCTATCTTGGAAAAGTCCTTGATGAATCATCAGTAATATCCAGCCATCCCAAGAAAACTCCTTATTTCCTTGACATTTTGCGGCGGCTCCTACTAAAACACGTCTCTCACTTTTCCGGGGTCAACCGATACTCCTCCTCCTGAGATTATATGACCCAAAAATGGCACCTCTTTCAACTAAAACTGGCACTTGTTGAACTTGGCATACAATTGATGCTCCCTCAATTTCTGCAGCGTAAGCCTCAAGTGTTCCTCATGTTCCTTCTCATCCTTTGAGTAGATCATAATATCATCAATGAACACCACGACAAACTTATCCAAGTACTCCATGAAGACCTTATTCATGAGGTACATAAAGTAGGCAGGCGCATTTGTCAATCCAAATGACATCACGGTGTACTCATAAGATCCATACCGTGTTCTAAAAGCTGTTTTGGGTATGTCCGACGGTCTAATGTTCATTTGAAAGTATCCCGACCTCAAATCAATCTTAGAGAAGACACAAGCACCCTTCATCTGATCAAACAAGTCTTCTATGCGGGGCAAGGTGTACTTGTTCTTGATGGTCACCTCGTTGAGAGCTCGGTAATCCACACACATCCTTTGGGATCCATCCTTCTTGTCCACGAACAGCACAGGCGCTCCCCAAGGTGAAGAACTAGGGCGAATAAAAACCTTCTCTAATTGCTCTTGAATTTGCTTCTTGAGCTCCACTAATTCCATAGGAGGCATCCTATACGGCCTCTTAGCTATAGGTGCAGTTCCAGGTATTAAATCAATAACAAACTCAATGTCTCGATCGGGTGGCATACCTGGCAACTCGTCTGGAAAAACATCCAAAAATTCACACACCACCGGAATCTCCTCAATTGCGGCACCGTCCATATGATTCAATTCCAATTGATTCGGTGCGGTTTTAGATGCTTCAAATTCTACGGTGATCCCTTCCTCATTGGTCAACTTCACCGTCTTCGTGGCACACTCAATAACTCCATTGTGCTTCCTTAACCAGTCCATACCAAGTATAATGTCCAATCCTTGAGAATCCAAAACAATGAGGTTGGCGGAGAAGTCTACCCACCTTATTATAAGGCCTACTTTTGGACATACTATATTTGTCCTCATCTCTCCTCCAGGAGACTTAACCAACAGAGTAAACTTCATATGAGAGATAGGCAAACTATACTTGGCAACATACTTCGATGCAATGAATGAATACGATGCTCCAGAATCAAATAACATAGTCGCGGGGTTGGAGTTGGCGAGAAACATACCAATGACCATGTCATCCGCTTGTTGAGCATCCTCCGTAGAGACATGATTCACGTTGCCACGAGCAAAATTCTGCTGTCCACGGCTTCCTTGTGGCTGTCCTCCATTGGGTCTTGGGTTTTGCCTCGGCGCATTGCTTCCTTGACCAAGGCCTGACTTAGGACATTGATGCGCAAAGTGTCCAGCTTCTCCACAAGTATAACACTTCTTAACCCCACCAGAATCATTGGGACGAGCTTGGCTTTGAACATTTGCAGCAGGAAAATCAGCACGAGGTGCATAAGGCATTGGAGGCCTAGGTGCTTGCATAACAGGGCGCTGCTGCACAAACTGAGTTGGGCGCGGTGCATAACCAGGGCGCTGAGCAGGAATAGAGGAGCTGTAATGAGGCGCATTGGGCGGCGCAAAGCGAGGGCGCACATTACTTCCTTGTTGCTGTCCTTGATATGGCGCCTTCCTCTTGATTTCTTGCTCCATCTTACGGATCTTGTTCTCAACCACAATTGCTTTGTCCACAAGTTTCTGAAAATTGGCATAATCGCAGTTGAGTAGTTGCACTTGGATCTCATTGTTCAAGCCCCTCATGAACAAGAATTGCTTCCGGCTGTCCCGACTAACATCCTCAGGCGCATACCTTGAGAGTTGAGTGAATTTATTGAGATATTAACACACGCTTGATCTTCCTTGCCTTAAATTCTCAAATTATTGTCTCTTCAAGATCATAACACCCTCGGGCACATAATGAGAACGAAAATTCTCCTTGAATTCGGCCCAAGTGATTCTTTCTTGGTTCCCATGAGCACTGCAATAAGCATCCCACCAATCCGCAACTGCTCCAACGAGTTGATGAGAAGCGAACAGGACCTTCTCCCGGTCACTGCATTGGACAATGGCTAGCTTCTTCTCCACGGACTTGAGCCAATCATCCGCATCCATAGGGTCAGCAGCTTGAGCAAAGGTTGGTGGCCTAGTCCTCATAAACTCTCCCAATCGGTTATGAGGAGGTGGGGGTGGCGGTGGAGGCATGTGGGGCTGATTGTTGATATTGCCAGCCTGCAGCTGTCCCATAGTCTGTATCATGGTCTGCATGAGCTGGTTTTGCATAGCCAATAGCTGCTCAATGTTGATAGCTCCCTGAGTAGATCCTTGTCCGATGTTGTTCTGAGGTACTCCATTGTTCTCCTCCTCATCATTGCCATCCCTCTGGTTGCGAGTCCTCACCATCTGAAGAAAAGCAATAGGTAAGAATTAGAAAATGTCCCCAACTATATGCATCAAGGGATATGGAACTAAACAACTAGCTATACTAGACTAGGTGGACATGGAAATGCTAGAGCATCCCAAAATCCTCTATTAAGCACACAAGCAAACAATATATATAGCAAACAGCACTCCAAGCAAAAACACATTGATTCCTGAGTGCTCCTATGTGCTCTAAAGTGTCCATTCTATCTAGGCTGCATCTTACGGTCAACCTGTGGCTCTGATACCAATCTGTGACGCTCGGTTCCGAAGAATGAACCAAGCTAACGTATATGTGTGCCCAGGATGTTCATCACACATACACGAGTGCAATCACAAAAGAGTATACAGAAAATTACCACAGCTCAAATTATTAAATAAGTACTCTTATTACATAATTCATTCATCCTCGAATACAAACTCTAATGAATATTAATGACAAGTTCAACTAATGCAGTGGAAATAGACTAATTAAGCAACTAAGCAAACTAAGCAAAAGGGATAGCGCAGCTCCATGCAACACCACAGGCAAAGCAGACGGTAGACACGGCCTAGAACTCCGCATTATCGCCATTAAACTCATAATCTTGACCTGCAACTGTTGGGGGGATTGCAGGAGTGAGTACATGTCGTACTCAGAAAGTGTGGAAAGTATGACATGTGGCTGATTCAAATGACGACAATAATAATGGCAAAGTGCTGAAAAGTACATAAAAACATTTGAAAAGCAATATATCATATTTAAGTAAAGTAAACCCATCATAAACCATGTAACCATAATAATACCAGTCCATAATTCACCATTACCAATAACCATAATCAATGTCATAAACCATGATTCCATCTCATAACCATAACTATAATCATAACCATAACCATAATATCAACCATAACCAGTACCAAACCATAACCATCCCAATTACCAATTTCCCTCTAATCATGTAGGTCATCTAGGCGCTCATAACCGGGAGCACGACTATCATGATAGTTTTAATAGACTCTGCAGAGTTTGTACCTCTTTACCCACGTGTTCGTGATTTCATCACCTTTCGGTGACTAAGAATCTCCCTTATGCCCATGACCCGTCGGTCACATTACACACTTCCGTTGGTGTGTAGCCAAGAGATCACAAAATAGCCTTTACAAAGGGATTACTAGCCTATTTAGACCCCACTGAGGTTTCACCGGTGGCGATGTCTCCCGCAGAGCACATCTTCAACCAAGGGCCCCCTCTTGAGCCATTCGGATCCCAGGGTAGTCCCACCAATCATCAACCAACCCAATCCGACTACCCCTTCCCCGAGCATCCACAATGGTCCAAACAGCACTAGCAAAGCCCTAATTAATCAGCTACGCCGCACCCATACTTGGCCTCGTGGTGGCACTGTAGTCCTGGCTTATTATCGCATGAACCGGTCCTTAGATCTAAAGCAAGCAAACCACCATAACATCCAACCCATCCACATACCAGGCTTGCTTAGATCATCCATTACCATACCATATTTAACCAGTTCATGTTAACCATAATCTCATCCATGCATAATTAAATTGAGTGGTATAGTTATTCCCATTCCAGTTGATTAAGCGAAGCAAAAGGTAAAAAGTCCATCCCGACGCTCTACCATAAATTCCAGGTGACAAGGGTGGTTTAATAAATCTAGTAAACTTCCTACCATAGGATTCCCATCAAATTGACGCAGCATGCAGTTTTACAAACAAAACATTTATTTTAAAAATAGGATCAATATGCTTCAAGGACACTTGCCTTGCTCTTGCTGTTGATTAGGGTCAAAGCCTTCAAACTCCTGGTGCTGTAGATCCTCCGCGGCACTTTCTAGCGCAAATCCGTCTAATCCACACAATAAACATACAAGACAAGAAACACAATCAAAGAGTGCACAAATATTACTCAATATGACATGACATGCATGATTGATGCAAATGCAATGTAGAACTTGTTACTAGATTGCTTTTAATGATCTCTAACTAGTCTAATAGCTTTTAACAAGTTTATACAGGTTTGGAGTTGATTAGATCAAATTTTAGAGTCAATATAACACAATTTAAACAGGAAGATTGGACTAGTCCGCTAGGGACCGGACAAGTCCGCCCTTGACGAGATCGGCAGATTAGGGTTTTCTCGATCGACGTAAATTCGGAGATTAGGGGTTGAATTCTCGTAAGGAAAAGAGAATAGAAGGTATACCAGGTGTTTAGAACTCCAATGAATCAAGAAACTTGGAGGTAGCACTTGGATCTTGATGATCTAGGGTTAGTGATGAACTTGGGGATGAGTTGGTGGTGAAGAACGAAACTTGGTGGAGATCTTGATCCTCCTTCGTTTCCTCCTCTTCTCCCTCTTGCTTGGGATCTTCTCCTCCCTCCTTGATGGTGGCTCTCCACGAACTAGGGTTTGGGTGGGTGGAAAAGTGGCCACTAGATGTCAAACCAAGGGGTTGGGCTGTTTATATAGAGGTGGAGGCTAGGGTTAGATGGATTTCGAGTTTTGGGATGAGTAGAGGCCAGTTTAGAGTCCCACATGGGCTCCAAAAGAGTTAGGCATGACGTCCCTAGGCCCACTTATCGTGAAACCCAAGAAACAAGTCGTAAAACAAAATATCAATATCGAAGTCACGAAATATCGGACAAGTCCGGACAGGATCAGACTAGTCCGAAGTCGTCCAGAGCGAAAATCGGACAAGTCTGGCCTAAAATCGGACAAGTCCGATCTTAGTCAGAAAGGAAAACGGACAAGTCCGCTGGAACACCGGACTAGTCCGGACAAGTCCAGGGACTTAACAAATTTTCAAGGATTCATGGAACACCGGACTAGTCCGCACAAGATCGGACAAGTCCGAAGCTATCCAGGGGCAAATATCGGACTAATCCGCAGCAAAAACGGACAAGTCTGTTTTTAGACAGAGAGAAATCGGACTAGTCCTCAGCAAAACTGGACTAGTCCGCACTTTCCTACATTTTTAAGTGCGGTTTTGTTCCAAATCAATTTTAAACTCGTTCCTCTTGTTATGGGTTAATGTTAAACATGTATATGAGTGCATGTAGGGCATGATGCATGAAAATGAGGGTGTTACACTTCACATCCGCCAAACACTTGCACAAGGTGGTCTTCTGATCTTTTTGCAAAGTATATGATGCTGATGGACAATCATACTTCCCTTTCATACCCACCGGATGTTGCTTTGGCCGTATACCCATTTCCTGCATATCAAAACGAGCTTGTAGACTATATATTGTTTTACCATCCATATTAAGCAATGTACCCGATATGATATCCCAAATGTTTTTCTCAATGTGCATGACATCCAAGTTATGCCTTATTAGCAATGTCTTCCAATACGGGAGCTGAAAAAATATACTTTTCTTCTTCCAACTATGCCACCTATCTTCCTCAGTGCGATTTCTCTTATTATTCGTCTTTCCAAAACTCACTTGATCAAAAGTCTCGTATTGTTGGAGTACTTCGTGACCAGAGAGTGATGTTGGAGCCTCTCTATTGTCTATTTTGTTGTTGAAAGAAGCTTTGTGCCGATGCCACCGGTGATCCTAAGGTAGGAAACGACGATGACCCATGTAGCAATACTTTCGTCCATGTTTCAACCACAAGGCGTCAGTGTTTACATGGCAGTATGGACATGCTAGCCTACCTTTTGTGCTCCATCCACATAGCATTGCATATGCTGGAAAAACATTTATTGTCCACAATATAGAAGCTCGCATGAGAAATGTCTCTTTCTTTGAACTGTCGTATGTTTCAATGCCATCAGACCATAATTTCAGTAGCTCATCAATCAAAGGCTGCAGTTACACATCAGTGTTGTTTCCAGGTGACTTTGGCCCAGGAATTATTATTGACATCAACCAATAAGGTTGCTTCATACACAACCAAGGTGGTAGATTATAAGGGATTAGAATCATAGGCCATGTACTGTAAGAAACATTCATTACTCCAAAAGGATTGAAACCATCAGATGCTAGCCCAAGTCTTATGTTGCAAGGATCAGATGAGAAATTTGGGTGAATGCTATCAAAATGCTTCCATGCTTTCAAATCTGCAGGATGGCGTAATATTCCATCATCAATACGTTCTTCTTTGTGCCAGCGCATGTTTGATGCCGTTGATTCTGCCATATAAAACCTTTGAAGATGGAGAATAAGAGGGAAGTATCGTAGAATCTTGCGTGCTACAAGCTTCTTGGCTTTTCCACAAGGTAAAGCCTCTCTTGCATCCCCACCAGTAATATTTTTCCATCTTAATTCACCACATTTTGGGCATCAATCCAGCAGAGAATAGTCCTTCCAGAACAACACACAGTCATTGACACATGCATCAATCTTTTCGTAGCTCAGCCCGAGGTCACGAACAACCTTCTGAACTTTATCAAGTGTATTAGGAATGCAATGGCCCTCTAGAAGCACATATGAGAATAGTTCAAGGATGAACTCACACGCTTTTTTGCTCAAACTAGTTAAACACTTTATCTGGTACAACCCGACAATGAAGGATAATTGGGTCACCTTCTCGCAAGCTGGATACAACTCCTTTTTGGCATCATTTAATAAGTCATAGAATGCCTTTGCACACCCAGTTGGCTCCTATTGGTTTATAGCATTTTCTGGATCAACACCTGCTGAAGTACCACCATGATCACCAATGCCTCTAAGAAGGCTGGACAGCATATTTTCCATAGCAGCATCATCAAAAATTATCTCCTCATTATTTGCTGATTGCTCAACAATTTTTTTCTCAACTCGTTTTTCTCCGTGGTGTTCCCAACAAGTATAATCAAATGACATCCTATTACGAAGCAAGTGAAGATGAATTTCCTTGCGTCTCCCGTGGTAAATATTACGACATTTCATGCAAGGAGAAGGCTTAGTTTCTTCTTTACGAGTGCCCTGGAATGCTAAATTTAAAAATGACTTCATTCCATCCTGCCACTCCTTCGTACGCCTATCTTTTCCCATCCATGTCTTATCTTCTGACATCGCTTCCTACAATTCAATCAGCGTATCCGTGATAGGATTGAACTACAATAACATTATGTGAGCAATTGTACCTAGCACTGTTGCTCCTCCACGTGCGGCGGCCGGCGGATGCTCCTCCACGCCGGTGGACGGCGGATGCTCTTCCAAGAGCGTGGCTGCCGGCGGATGCTCCTCCAAGAGCGTGGCGGCCGGCGGATGCTCCTCCAAGAGCGTTGCAGCCGGCGGATGCTCCTCCAGGCATGTTTCGTGCAATCGGGAGAGGGGGCCGTTGTGGATCGAAGGGTCTGGCGGGGAGGCAGCCAGGACAAAGCGTACGGGAAGCTATCAGAGTAGGCCCAACACTGTGCTGGGACGCTTGTTATTCGTGGGCTGAAACTGCGCTGAGTCACTTTGTATTCATGGGCCAAAACTGCGCTGGAACGCTTGGTGTTCGTCCCCATGTACGTGTGAGCCCATGTACCGAAATTTGGCGTCGTTAAAGAGCTGTTTTTCGATAAAAGGAGAAATTTTTAATTTGACACGCGAAGGGCCCATCATATGCATGGAAAAATTATGCTTTAAAAGGATACAATTCCTTGGCGTTATCCCTGTCATGTCCAGCCATCATACGACCTCGTTCGTTCATGTGCACACATGTCACAGTCATGCAACTGCTTCATCCGTCCGTTCATGTGGACACATGTCACAAATGTGGAACGGTATGCACAACCTTGGATATGCATACCGTATCCATAAATTTTTTTCTTGTTTGGATAGGAGTGGTTCCACTTCAATCTAAGTGGATTGGAGAGTGTCCGACTATCATATGACCAGGCGTAATGAAGATTTTTGAATCTGATATACTCCTCTTTTTAATTCTTATCGTTATGACCACAAGTTGCATTGTCTCAACCAAACACCATGTACAACAACAATGACTCAACAGAATCGGGAACTGGCTGATTAAAATGGAAGTTAGTAGTCTCGCGGTTCATAGATCGAAACACGCACCATCCTTTTTCTTCTTCTTTTTTTCTATCTATAACCGTGAGACTGTTGAGTTCCATCTTCACCGGCACATATGTACGGTCCGGGTGTGCCGGTGTGTACCTTAACCCCCGTCGTGCATCCTCGGTGGTGGTTGGAAGACCCCTGCAGGTATGTTCTGATTCCTGTCCTCTAACTACATCTAGGATTCTGATGACGCATGCAGTTCACCACCAGACAAACCAGCAAAGCCTCGGTGATGAGCGGCATGCAAATTTCTTGATGACAAACTGGCTACGGGGGCCTCCCGTTCGGATGCAACTTCGGTGCTCCCGTTTGCGCTTCCATGCATACTCCCGCTTATGTGTCATCATCTAACTGGTTGAAGTTAAATCAGGCATTAGGTTAGGTAAATGAAAGGGCCAATAAAATCATGACACTTAAGTAGGAGCACACATGGAAGCAGTGAATGAGAGTATACAAGCCGTGTCCCTCCCGTTCTGTCCTCCCATGCGTCATCCCGCTGATGTGTCAAAATGTCATTGGTCCCTTTATTAATTCTTAGTTTAACTACCATACCTTCACAACAAATAAGATGATGAAACGTCAGCGGGAGTGTCATCAGAAAACTAGAGATGGATGCGCTAGCAGGCCACAGTCAGCGGGTCGCAGTCAGTTTTTCATCAAAAAACTTGCATGCCGCTCAACCTTTTTTGGTTTGCCTGGTGGTGAACCGCCTGCGTCATCAGAAACCTAGAGATGGAGTAAGAGGACTGGAATCATAGCATACCTGTAAGGCTCTTCCCAACAACCACCGGGGACGGACGATGTACGGGAGGTTAAGGTACACCGACACACCCGTACCGTACGTGTACCCGGCCAGCCGTGTAGTTTCCTTCGATCCTCCGACAGAAGAAAGCGGCATGCAAGTTTCATTCTGTATGGAGAATGTTTGTTGTGTATTCATCAGGGAACACATATACACTTTATATAGGATAGCTAGTGTAGTGTGAAACAAAAACAAAACCCTTTTGCACTACACAGATTCAAAAGCTAGCACTAATGACTAAACATAGGCCTACGCAGTCAAACAATGACGTTAGAACAACGCACTCAACAATGACTGTTACATGTGTGCGTGCTTATCCTTTCTACAGTCTGGTGGTGAACCTGTGAAAGGATGATGAGGAGCGGTAGGTGAACACCATGCAGCGGCGGCGCAATGGAAAACGGTTGCAGCGGATGGCGACGTACCTGGATGTTGGCGTAGTCGACCTCGCACATCTTCCGCGAGTCGTTCACCTTCCAACGAAAGCCATGCAGGTGCTTCCACAACTGGAACACTGTTCATCTTCACCGGCACTTATGTACATTCCGGGTGTGCCGGTGTGTACCTTAACCCCCGTCGTGCGTCCCGGTGGAGGACAGGAATCAGAGCATACCTGCCTGGACTAGGATCGCCTGACGTAGCGATATTTTGCTGCATGCGTGCAGTAAAGGCTGCATCCACCGTTTGTTTTGATCCGACGGTTGTACTTCCCAACTATCGAACTAAAGGGTCCATTCAAATCGTTTCTTAAACTCTTGCCTGCTTGCTTCAACATGATAAAGAGTTTACATGCATATAATGATGCATACTTCAAACATTTAAATAAAACAAACTTCTATCACAAATTAACAGGATTAAAAACACATTAACTATCTTATGTGGCATGCCAATATGTGGATGTCCAACTCAGAGTAAGGATGAAAGTGAAACGGTTTTTTTGAAGTTGCTGGACTAAATAATTGACCCATTTGAAAGTTGAAGGACCAAACTTAGTTTTGATTGAAAGTTTGAGGATGAAGTTGAGTATTGCCAGCTTGATGAGCTCAAGCTCGAAAAGTTCGAGCAAGCTCATTTGTAAAGTTGCATGTACGATACTTTAGCCGCTAGAGGTGCTAGGAGATCACCCGCAGCGGGGCCTGCAAAGCGGTCTGTAATGTAGTATACAGTACTAATAGGTAGCGACGACTGGAAAGAAAAGTGGAGACAATCAACAGAGAGAAAAGAAAAGAAAGGACGAGAAAAATGTTAGAAAAATATAGGTATAACTCCAACGTACCACTGGCCCTATGCCCCTATACGCGGTGTAATCATTACCACTACTCCTATACGCGGCCAGAAGTTATTACCACTGCTTCAAGGGAAGTGTTGCGGACTAGATGTGTCGATTAGTTTATTTTGTGTTTATTTGGGATTATGTAATAGCTAGTTCTGTCGATTAGCAACGACTGGAATGAAAAGTGGAGACAATGAACAGAGAGAAGGGAACACTGATTTCCTTCATTACAAACTACTATATGATTGAATGTATTCATTTCCAGAAGAATCCATTTCTTTAAACTGTCTTGTGAGTTTCCTTTGATGCAAACAGGGCTAAACATAAGACGAGCGCACATAGGGGAAACAAAACAAGTGCAACATTCATCAGAGACGAGCGGGCATAGGGGAAACACATATACTAGTACAAGTCTATTTTATATACTCCCTTTGTTCTCTTTTAATTGGCGTTGGGAGAACTAGGGGTGCATCCAAACGGGAATGGAGGGAATATAACCTATATAGTACAACGCCAGATAGCATAACAGGTCATGCTCGTGCTTAATCCTACAGTTCTCTGTACAGAAGACTCTCCACTCCTCCCACGTTGGCCTGCCGCAGCAGGCAGTTCCCTGGTTCCCCCCTATTGAGCAGTCCCAAGCGTCATCATCAATGTTGGGCACCGCCATCGGCGGCGCTTCTGGACGAGGCCTGCCCAGGAACCTCTTGTTGGTCCACTTCATGGCGACGAACCCGACCGCGTTGTAGCCGACGTGGGCCTCACCTTCGACCTGCCGGATATACTCAAAGGCGTCGCGGTCCCCGCGGTCGGCGTTGTAGCGGAGCATGGCGAGGACGTAGGCCGCCACCATGTGGCCGTTTGCGGCCGCCCGGGCAAGGAACTGGGTGCCCGGCAGCGCGCGACCGTGCAGGAAGACGAGGTCGAACCCGGTGATGTAGCACACATGAGGGTTGCTGATGATTGCCAAACACTCCACGAGGCGGTCGTAGCTCCAGTTATACTTCCAGATGCTCTCCCGCTCTAGCGCCACGCGCCTGCCCATGGCGCGATCCCGGCATGCCGCGTGCATGGTCTTGCAGGTGGCGCACAGACTGGAGAGGTCGTCCATGGGTTGCAGGGAGGTTGCGGCGACCCACCCCGTGATCAGGACCGCAATATCATGCGGCAAGGGGAACTCCATGGGCTTCAAAGGGAACCAATGAGGGTGCACGCGACGGAGACGAAGAGGAAGAGTACGCGCGGAGAAGACGATGGCATGTGTGTGTTGCGGAGAAGAGGATGGTGTGTCTTTATTAGTACGCGCGGAGAAGACGATGAGACGCGCGTAGTGATGGTTATGGATTCTAAAGTGCACCGTTTGGAATGCTACTTGCAAAATCGGGGTTACGGCTTCTAAAGTGCAGCTGTACGCTACTTTAGCTGCTGGAGTTGTCAGCAGGCAAAAGATCGCCCGCAGCGGGGCCTGCAAAGTGGTCTGTAAAAAGTACTCCTCCCTCCGCCCCAAATCAACTCTATTTTTAGCTTTGGTCAAACTTATCTTTGACCAATGATTTCTTGCCTGGTCCTTATCCTGATCATCAAGGTCCTCCGCCTGCTGCCTCAGATGACTTGGGGCAAATAGGGATGAAAACGGTCACAATTGAGCTTATTACCTTTGACAAATCCTTATTCAAACTGGCGTCTGAATAAAAAAATTTAAAGAATTGAGCTTATTACTCCCTCTGTCTCTAAATACTTGTCGCTTTGTAGTTCAAAAATAAACTACAAAGCGATATTTACTACGGCCCCGTTTGGAACGTAGGAATCCAAATCACAGGAATTGGAAAAAACATAGGAATAGACAAAATGCAGGAACGAAGAAAGTGAGAAAACCACGGGAATCAAAATCAGACGAATGGAGAATTCAAGATGTTTGGAATGCAGGAATGAAAACATAGGAAAAATGTTAGAGCAACTATAAAAAAATTCTTTAGAATCTTAACTATCATTATTTGTAATACATAAATCAAAGTCATAACTTCTTGCCAAAATGAACTACCAGTTTGCTTCATAGACAACTTCATTCCCATATTTCTAACATCAAAACGTCTATTGCATTGCAGTAGCTCAGAAATAATTATTCCATTGTTTCAAAAAAAAGAAATAATTATTCCCTGCAGATCATTAGGTTAGTTAATTTGACTTTGAGCACCCTATATATTCCCTCCAAAGCCAACCAGCAGACCGCAAAGAACTTGGACTGGATTATTTCATTCCTCCATTTTACATAGGAAAGGAAGTCTTTCTGTAGGAAAGGAAATATGATTCCTTCGTTCCAAACACCTGTGACATCAGCACAATGTAGGAATGAATTCCTTTGAAGTTTCCTTTAAAAATACTCTATTCCAAGGGACGGAGAGAGTACATGTCAGCCCATTAGACCCAACCTACTATTTGGAAAGTATTCTGTTATTGTTCAGAAATTTTCCATTAAATTACGGTATTCCGACAATTCGGTCAGAAATCAGTCTAAATCGTTTCCATTCCGTTTACCAAATTTCAATGTCCGATAAAAATGGTAATCGGATCGAAAATTTCGGAAATTGTCGAAAATGGTAATCGCATCGGAAATTTTCGAAAACGGCATTGGACGGTTCGGGAATTTACCGTACCGTTTTCATCCCTAGGGCAGAATGATCCTGGCGACCAAAATGAAGTGTCGGATATATGTTATCCACGGCGCAGGGTTATTCAACACAAGCAATAGGTAGCATATCCTAATCTTTCTCCTCATATATAGCATGTTAACTAATTTTTCAGCCCCAAATGATCTAGAAAAATTACTCCAGATTTGATGATGCCATAAATTATTCTGTAAAATCCCGCATTTGAGTAAAGCCAGAACATGAAAATGCGAACTTAGAATTTTTGAAAGTGGACATGGAAATCCAAACTCACATGAACCATATGAGTTAACCCATATTCACTAAAAACAGGAACTTGTAAAAATTTTACCTATAGAACATGGTTGATAATGTATTTGGAACTTAAGGTGTAAAATCCTTAATTTCCAAGTATTCACATTTTCAATGAAACATTAAAGGAGAAAAGAAAACAAAATAGAGAAAAAGAAAAAGGGATTATTCCAACCCTAAAATGGGACATCCAAAAATATTCAAATCTCATGCCGTAAATTTTTCCATGACCTTCTAATATTCCAACTAGACTCTCGGTAAAGTTTCAAAATTTTTGAAGCACGTTTCCCATTTATTGGACACGTACTGAGAGTTTAATCAACGTCGACTTCAAATTTAAACTTTGTGCTCAACCTTGTCTAAATCAACTCCAAATTTTTCCTGAGGTCCCTTATGGTTCAAAAAGGTTAACTTCAAAGTTTTAGGATTTTTGAACCTAATCTACTATTTATTTCCTTAAGTCAAGTATCACCACGTGAATTCAAATTCAAACCTGAGTTCAAATTCAACTTGCTCAGTTTTGAAATCTGATTGCACCATAAAATTCTCCACATTTTATTTAGTCACTGGGCCAAAGTTGACTATTTTTGAAGCATGTTTGCTAGCCCTGTTTGAATTTTGGAAAGAAGAGTGAGGGAGGTGGGTCCCACAGGTGGTCCCCACCAGTCAGGTCGGCACCTCCTCCCCCGCCTCCACGCAACCGCATGCAGCGCCACCGCGATGAAGTCGGCCTTATCATCGCATCGTGGAACTCCCTCCCGGTCCTTATCTTCTTCCTCCCGACACTCCTCCGGTCGCTTCCTCCCACGCTCGCCGGAGCCGCACCACCCCACCAGCCGCGCGCCTCCTCGCCCGACCTGCGCGCTCGCCCCTCCTCTCCCGACCGCGCCCCACTCGGGCTCGCCCCCTACTCGCCGCTCCTTCGACGCGCCACCCCGCTCCTCCCGTCGACCGTCGGCTCGCCGTTCGCCTGGCCGCCGTCCGCGCGCCTCCTCTGCGTCTGGCCGCCACCTCGTCTCCCGGCCGCTAGCAGCGCTGCCCCACGCCGGCCACGCGTCCGCCTGCAGCCCCGTCGCCGCACCTCCCTGGTGCCCGGCCGCCCACGGCACCGCCAATGCCTCGCGTCGCCCTAGCACCTCACCGGCCAGCGTCCCTGCTCCCGCGCTTCACCGCGCCGTGACCGAGTGCCCGGCTGCCCTAGCGCCACTGACCCGTGCACCTGGCTGCGCTCCACCACCTCCACGCCGGCCGCTGGTGCGTCCCCACATGCAACCGCGTCATGCCCTGCTGGCCGCATCGCGCTTGCCCGACCGCAGCACCGAGCGCTCCCGTGCCCCACCTCCCGGCCGCCGCGGCATCTCCCACGCCGGCCGTCTGCTCGCCACACCCCTGCATCTCTGCTCCGGCCAACGCCGTCACCTTGATCGTGTCATCGCGGCGTTCTGTGTCGTGGCTATGTCCTGGAAGCATGGCGAGTAATGGGTGTGATGGATGAAACGCTGGAACACGTCATTGACACACCCGCATCGACAACTGGTCCAAGGTTAGCTCTTATTTTGCAAGAGTGATTGGATCAGTGACTGCAGCTAAGGTGTTCGATGAAATGTTTACGAGGGATGAACCAACTTCGTTGATGTTCAGAGCTGGTCTTGATGCAGGGGTATGGTGATGTGGCAACTCGACAAGGACATGTGCCAAGATACCCTTTTAATGGTGATGAAGCGACGGAATCAAGTACACACCCAAGATGTTCGGCGATATGCCTACAAGGTGAGCCTTGTCCTGAAATACCTTGCTTGACGCCATCAAAGTCCGTTCGTCGTGATCGTTAATGGTACTCATGTGTCGTCAAGTCGTACGTCCATGTTCCGCGTTAATATCATTCCTATAGGAGTTCCCAAGTTGACCTTCTCTATCATTTGTATCACGTTGGCCTGTCCGTGCATGCTCATGATGCTCCACCATGAGCCGTGTCGACATCGTTGACCATATGACGACGTTGTGACGCTCCGAGCCGTCATCGTGTCCTGGCATCGAGATGAAGGATGCTTGTGATGTGTGTGGTGCTGAAACACCAGCACGACTCGTCGTACAATGGTCGTTTAGCAAAATTAGGGTTTAGTCGAGGCGAGACTCGTCGAGTCCTGGGTGTAGCCAGGGTGCTCGATGAAATGCCTTCTAGGTCAAACCAAGTGGTTCGGTGATCACCGATGCCCTGGAGTAGAGGATGCAAGAACGTTGCGACCAACAAGGAGAACTAGACCAAGGGGAACCTTGGATAAGAGTTCCTTTGTCGTGTCGAGGATGTTCCCTAACCGATCACAGGATTGGTTAACTTGGTGTACTACTTCATCGACGACAGGTCCGTCGAGTCGCTTATCAACAACCGAGTCGACATCACTAGCCTTAAGACTCACAAGGTGATGTTCGGGATTCCGCTCACCCCATTGTTGAGTCCGGGTTGATGTGGACCACGGTAAGATGATCTTCTCGAGATGGCAAAGCATGCCTTCACGGCAAGGTCTCGCATCATGTTTAAGTCCCAAGAGCTTACCAAGCTCACCTGGACAAGCTTGCGGGAGACACTACATTAGTGTCATCATGTAAGCACTTGAACGATGCTCAAGAAGCTTGCTGTAGAAACTACTTTACCAAAAAGTCATTTCAATGTTGTCTCGGTACTCATGTCAGGTTAACAAGACTCGTTATGACGTCTTAAGTCCAAAGAATGTTGACCTCACTTCACTCCCAAGTGTCGCTAGAGTTTCACCCTGGTTCATCCTTATCAGAACCCTGCGACCACCCTTGTCCCGTAATTAGTTTTACTCCTTAACGAGTTTGTGTAACTTCATTGGTCGACTTCTAAGTCACAACCTCTTGTTGCACAGTTCACTCATGCCTTAATGCTTTCAATGCTCCATCTTGATCGCCTAGTCTTCCTTACATCACACAGTCCAATAATGCTTCTTCACCATTCTACCTTATCACTCTTTGAGCGGCCTTGCTCCAAGTGTCGAGTGCTAAATTGCGATGTGTCATTACATTGCACCTTTCAGTGCTTATCTCGACACTACTATGCCACCTTGAGTCATCCTTTGTTTATCCACACAACAGAGGCATGTCTGTTCCTCTTAGTTAATCTCGTCGTTCCTAAAGAGTACACAATCTTCTTAACTCTAGTGTTTCCTTATATTAGTTACTTATATGCATATCAGGTCGATAGGAAACGTAATGGTAGGTGATCGACGAGGAGCTTCACTTGGAGGAGAAGGCCAATGTGTTCCCACTGAAGTTCCATGGCAGGTTCTCCGGAGGAAGACCAAGCCCTAACAATTGACATTGTTATAGAGTCGCAAACAAGGCAAGCACCGGTTTGCATTTAAGTCATTTATAAAATTTTGCTTTATCATTATGATGAATAGTATATGAATTGTGCATTAAGTTTAGGATGATTGATACTCCACTTGCATGACCAAAAATCCCAGGGATTGGTTGGAACGAGTTACAGTTTGACCTGTAGTAACTGCCTTGCTAATGCATAGGAAATCCGATAGAAGTCGAGTAGTTGGAATCTACTCGCGAGAGATGTAGGACATATCTCACAGGATTGGTTAGATACAAAATGGCAGAACATAATGAAATGGAGACTGGGCAGGGAATGGATAAGAAGCGACGAGAATTGAGTCTCGGTCGTATAGCCCTGCCTGTGTCGATTAAGGACCGTTTCGTGTGCGGCCCCTTCGGACAAGCTTGAATTGTACCAGCAATATAATGGACATATGGAATCCAATAAACTGATGTAACTTGATAACTGGGGTGTCGAGGCCCACTAACTCACCATCGATAGGGGTGGGATGAGGACAGTAAGGTGTAAATCGGTCGGCGGACACATGAGGTGTTCCGTGCAGAGACCTTCTGTTTGCGGAGGTGAGATTGGTTCGGCGTTCGAGTTTCTTGTGAAAGGTGGCCATATACGCCTAGTACTGAAGTGTTATGTAGGTACAGGTGTGCTCGCTGACACTTCCGAACGACGTATGTGTCGTGTTGCCCGGGTGTGTCCTGATTGCAATCACTATCCCTCGCAGTAATAGAGTACCACTTGTTCACTGAGTCGTGACGTAGTAAATACTAAAGAAGCCAGCAAATTATATTGTATTGAATTATTATTTCTTTGCAACCTTGTATGATTTAGAGATAGCAAGATTAAAGTTTACAATTTCCCCATACTTTAGCTGTAATAGCATTATGTGCTCTGAGCATGTCATATCATCGGTAAAGCATTTCTTGTTTGATTGTGGAGCCCATGATGTGTCGTGCTCAGAGAATGTCATTTGCTATATAAAACCTGATTATAAGGATCCACTTGTAGGCGAGTCTTTTATGCCATTCCTTACCTATGCTTAGTATTCACCCTGCATATGTCTAGTGAGACGGGTTAGTCTTGCTGAGCCTTATGCTCACGTTTGCGCTTTAATGATTTTTGCATGTATTAGTTTTATTTCTGCTGTTCAGCTTGTACATGAGACTCGAGGTGTCGAGATAAATCTCATGTGAGCCACGCCGCTGCTGAATGTTCTTCTGGTTGCTAGTGAGAATCATCCTAGGGCATGGACGTCTTCTCTCCTGCTTAGTTAGGTGAGATTATGAGTATGTATTTTCCGCTGCGTGTGTACTTCTGTAGTACACTCTTTTGTAAACTCTTCTTATTATGAAATAAAAACTTTATATGTTTTGGTATCCTTTTTGTGTGTGCTGTTAGGTGCCGCATCGCACGGCACCACCCAATGAGATCCTCGGATGTGTGGACTCTGGTCCCCACAAACATGGTATCAGAGCTTCATTGGGAATAGCACGCTTGAAAAGAGCCTATTTTCGAAAACTCCGAAGTAGTCGAGTGAGGATTAGCTATATGCCCATTAAGGACTATTACTAGTATAAGTTATAAAGGTGGTGAACTAACTTGTTATATTATTCTGTAACGACGCTCCGTCTTCAAGGTAAGAGGTAAGGTGCGCTGCCGAGAGCGGATCAATATCGGTAAACTCTGCATACGAGATATGGTATGTGAAATTTTTGTGGCTTAGCACGGAAAGTTAATATGAGTCTCTGAAACTTCCCATGTTTCTGAGAACATATGACACGCGGTACCCCAGCGTGACACAAAATTAGTGGGAGCCCCCATCGGGTGGTGTATAACCCGATAGTATGCATCTCTAGAACTATTCATGTTCTATGGGATCACGCGAAACACGTATGCCCGAGCGTGTATAAGCCGGTACGTATGGTAACCTTTGCTGTACAGACGTATTTACAGCCATGTACCTCGAGACATGACTTCGCTCAAGGGCGACTCACACCAGAGTCGTATGTATTTACTTTTGATTATATCTTATTGTGACTGCCTGTCGTGTTTCCCCATACCGCCCTTGAGGTGTGATGGTGTGAAAGGGGATTTTTTGTATTCTGCAGGTACACTAACTCCGATAGCGACCCGTGTAGAATACGTGTGCGAGTGATCGATATTAGGACCACCTCTAGACGTATCCGGATATAGCGGGTTAGACTTTTCTTTTAGTAAGGCACGTAGTACCCTCAGTATCCCACTTGATACTTGACCATCCCCAACGACAGAATGGCTTCATTATCATCTTGTAAGATCCAACTACCAGTTGCTGGTAAGTTTTGGGTCAAAGTTTTGACATGGATAGTGCAATGCAAAGAAGGATGAAGATTAAGGCTTTTGTGTACTCTTGACGGAATCTAGCTCGACTTTGTCAAGAGATGCTTCTAGTTAAACTTCATAGCACATAATAATATGCTATATGGAGTATGAAGATCTTCAAGTCCTCGACGACTTCTCTATGGACGAGTTGGACAGAACAACACTTGGAAACTCGTCCAAATCATTAGAAACTAGCATTTCTTCACCTCCTTGATCTAATGAACTAGCCTCGGCATTTTGACTATAACTCTTTGTAGACTTCACAAATGAAGGTCTAAACTATATTGTTGGAAAGTGTAGAGTCCTCTACAACCTTTCCAATGAACTTCCGGTCAGCGTTCTCATGGAACTCGGCGAAAGACTCGAAGCTCCAAATTTTATCGTATCTGAACACCTAGCGGACAGTTCTGCATACTGTTACGGTTTCGACCATACCTCTTCGCAGAATCGTCGGATAGCTTCGTGCAAAACATTTCCGGAAACCTTGCGACTGGCGCAACAAGTTTTTATTGGGACTTGCTGTCAAATTGTGAGGTTATCCATCTGAAAATCACTGGCCAAATCAGCTATAAACAACCATGATCTATCCAACTAAATTTTAAAACCTGAACCGATTGTTCCACTTCAAAAATCTGTATCTCTTCAACCTGGAGGGCTATAAAGGCAAGTGAATACTTTTTGGAAAGCGTTTGAAGTCTTCTATATGTTTTCTATTGACCTCCAAGCCAAAAGACTTTTGTATGGTGATGAAAATGCACCATAACCACTGCAGCTGTTGTTCTGAAACTGTACAAGACAGTATCTGAACTTTTGTCATATTTCCTTGAAGAAGCTCTTCTATTCCACTATAATACATTTCTGGAAAGGGGAAGATCTATTCTACAACTTTGTTATTCAGTGTTACCTCAAATTCAGTTTAGAACTAATTAGAAACTGGAGTTGAAGATAGTACATGTATATAGGTGCTATCTGAAACAGCCAGAAAAATTTTGAACTTTGAACAGCCATAACTGTTAAACTAGAAATGCAACCTAGGCATAATTATACATGCCTGGAAATCTTAAATAGTACTCTACCAATTTCCTATTCAACACGAAGGCTAAAACTCGCAATAACCAAGTCTAAATTGAAGTATCGTTTAAGGTGTCGAAACAGTTCAGAATATGGACCGTTACCTATTCAGTTACTGTTTCGATTATAATTCCTAGTACACTTATCGAATGGCTTCGTATTTTACATTTCTGGGATCCTGAGTATGTATGCAACAAGTTTTCTATGTATTACTTTTGCAAATATTGATGTTTGTATATCTGAAAATTATGGACAGAATCAGCCTTAAACAAAGGAGATGCTGTCCAAATTTTCAGAAAAACTGTCAACTTGCACAATGCCATATCATCTCAACCAGAAGTGCTACGAGGGCAAATAAGTACTCCTTAGAAAGTTTTGGAAGTACTTTACAAGTTCTCTATTCAGTTCAAGACCAAAATCATTTTCTAGGTGGGTGAAATTTGGATAGTCGCAGAGACTGTCCAGGCATACCCAAACTGGACAGCAATCTGTACACCTCTGAATTTAATCCATAACTCGCAGAACCTTGATCCAATGGTGTCGCGCGAGTAACCGTTGGAAAATTTAGAGAGTCAGCTACAATTTTTTCAATTGGCTCCAGACCTGAATCGGTCATATACCTATTCCAAATCGAGTTTGAATACAGAGTGGTCAATCTGAACTGAATTCAATTCTGAATGCTGAAATTTTACCCAACTTCAAAAATTCATAATTTTTGAACCAGAACTGATATGAAGACAAGTAAGTACATTATGGAAATCTTATTAGATTTTCAACAACTTTGTAAATAAGAATATTTCCAGATTTCCATCAGAACAGTCTGAAAACTGTAGATCAAAACTGGTACTTTTTAAGCAGATTCTGCTGAAAGTGCAGAGAAATCTGCTAACTTTAAAATTGCATAACATGCAAACCATAGATGATCTAGAGGCAAACCAATACTTTTTGGAAAGGTCTTGAAGTTTACTTTAACTTTGTTGTTCACCTCAAGATCTGATTTTTCCATTTACTTGGCCAAAATCGAAGTTGCGTCCAAGCTGTTCATCCTCCACCAGGGTTTAATCGGGTGATGACTCTTTAGGATGATTATGGATTTGGTTCTCGAGTTCAACTCGAGGAGTTTCATAACATCTCAGGTGTTGCGACCCAACAATAATTGCCATTAGAGTTGAGTATTATACTAAGTCAAATCCCTTTTTGCTCGGATACACATGCTAGTGTTTTAACTATGCAACCTTGCACCTCACACTTTATTTATGCATTGAGCATGTATGACACTTCCCTTAGTTGGACGAGCTTCCCCATAAAGATTGATTAGAGTAAGTTTCTTGCTCACCTAGCTTGAATCTTAAGGGGGAAGGAGTTCATCTAGTAATCAAAGTGTTACGTTCACCTAGGTGTCATACCAAGGTACATCGACACCGAACCAACGTGCTGGAAGCAATGCTCAAGTAAGTAGGACCGAGTACAACATTGACTCATTGAGTCAATGAGAAGCTTAAGTAACAGATCACCTCGAACCCCGTTTCTTGTGGAACTCGATCATCGAGTTAAAGAAGTCAGTTGATTCTTCACGCTAAACCACTCCCTTGCTTCAGTCTCTGAGACGAGAAGCCATAGGTGAGTAGTATGAGCTGGAAATTCTTTAGCAAGAATGTGGATCACTAACCAAGGTCGTGCCTAGCACAGTACCTTGTCAAACACTTCGTGTAACCTACGGAAGTGATGAGAACCTTACTCTTCAAAGGTTACTCTCTTTGCAACTTCTGAAGGCAACCCTACCGCACCTTTTAAAGGTTAGACATACTACCTTAGGAATCCTACGTGATGAAAACCTGACCCTTTGTTAAGGAATCACAACTACCTGTAAGCTGTGATTAGCAAGCTTCAGGGAACTTCACATCAACAATAAGTTCAATCGTTTTGTCCCATTATGTACACTCCGTTGCCTTGAGATGAACCTCATCATCCCTTGTTAATATTCTTACCTTGAAATTCTTGAATTTGGTCAAGATGTGAAAGTGACATTCGTAGTTCGACACTTTTAATGACCAAGTCACTTAATCCTTCTGTATCTAGGGTACTTCTATTTGTGTCTGAGTTGTCTTACCTATTTTTGCTCAAAGCATAATACTGAATGCACCATACCTTGCATAATTATTCGCGGAGTTGCATTGTGTCTGCATAACATCATCCGGTTTGTGATGCATCATGAAACATAATTCCTAATGAGTTTTTGAGCAAGAATATGTGACCCCGTTCAGATACTTAAGTAGTGCCTAACATTTTTGAGTTGTGATCAATTTTATCGTTCGCAACGCCTTCGACTGGTTTCATTATCTTGAGTAGCACAAGGAACACCTTGTGACTAAAACACAGTTGAGCCTTTGTCCTTGACTCGTTGAAACTCAAATCAACTTGAGTCCTGGAAACTGATTGTTTCTAGTTGCGAGGAGCTTCCTATGGACTTCTCGACCTCGCTAAAACCCTGCATATTTATTTTCGCGAGGTTATCATTTAATTATCAAGTCTTGGAACTCCTTGACTCGTAATGGATGGTGACATTGCTTTGGCCACAAGACCAGGGCAGAAAAGTCTTCATAAGAGAAACACCCGGAGTTAAGGACACCTAACTATCTCAGAGTTCTAAAGTCCTCCAATGCAGAAGCTTCTTTTTGACGAAAAGAAGAAGACCCCAATATATCAATATAGCTTTCTAAGCTACAAACTTTACGGTGTGATCCCAGTCACGCCGAGCATCCAAACCATAGATGCAATAAGAATACGAAGAGTCTCTTTCTCCAATAACATGACAGGAGATGGTTGTCTCATCAACAACTCGGCCTAACTTTCTCTCTTCCTTAGAATCTCGGGACGAGATTCCTTTAAGGGGGAAGGATTGTAAAAGCCCGCATTTGAGTAAAGTCAGAACACGAAAATGCAAACTTAAAATTTTTTGAAAGTGGACTTGGAAATCCAAACTCACATGAACCATATGAGTTAACCCATATTCACTAAAAACAGGAACTTGTTAAAATTTTACCTATAGAACATGGTTGATAATGTATTTGGAACTTAAGGTGTAAAATCCTTAATTTCCAAGTATTCACATTTTCAATGAAAAATTAAAGGAGAAAATAAAACAAAATAGAGAAAAAGAAAAAGGGATTATTCCAACCCTAAAATGGGACATCCAAAAATATTCAAATCTCATGCCGTAAATTTTTCCATGACCTTCTAATATTCCAACTAGACTCTCTGTAAAGTTTCAAAATTTTTGAAGCACGTTTCCAATTTATTGGACACGTACTGAGAGTTTAATCAACGTCGACTTCAAATTTAAACTTTGTGCTCAACCTTGTCCAAATCAACTCCAAATTTTTCTTGAGGTCCCTTATGGTTTAAAAAGGTTAACTTCAAAGTTTCAGGATTTTTGAACCTAATCTACTATTTATCTCCTTGAGTCAAGTATCACCACTTGAATTCAAATTCAAACCTGAGTTCAAATTTAACTTGCTCAGTTTTGAAATCTGATTGCACCATAAAATTCTCCACATTTTATTTAGTCACTGGGCCAAAGTTGACTATTTTTGAAGCATGTTTGCTAGCCCTATTTGAATTTTGGAAAGAAGAGTGAGGGAGGTGGGTCCCACAGGTGGTCCCCACCAGTCAGGTCGGCACCTCCTCCCCTGCCTCCACGCAACCGCATGCAGCGCCACCGCGATGAAGTCGGCCTTATCGTCGCATCATGGAACTCCCTCCCGATCCTTATCTTCTTCCTCCCGACACTCCTCCGGTCGCTTCCTCCCACGCTCGCTGGAGCCGCACCACCACACCAGCCGCGCGCCTCCTCGCCCGACCTGCGCGCTCGCCCCTCCTCTCCCGGCTGCGCCCCACTCGGGCTCGCCCCCTACTCGCCGCTCCTTCGACGCGCCACCCCGCTCCTCCCGTCGGCCGACGACTCGCCGTTCGCCTGGCCGCCGTCCGCGCGCCTCCTCCGCGTCTGGCCATCGCCTCGTCTCCCGGCCGCTGGCAGCACCGCCCCACGCTGGTCGCGCGTCTGCCTGCAGCCCCGTCGCCGCACCTCCCTGGTGCCCGGCCGCCCACGACGCCGCCAACACCGCGCGTCGCCCCAACACCTCACCGGCCAGCGTCCCTGCTCCCGCGCTTCACCGCGCCGTGACCGAGCGCTCGTCTGCCCTAGCGCCACCGACCCGTGCTCCTGGCTGCGCTCCACCACCTCCACGCTGGCCGCCGGTGCGTTCCCGCCTGCAACCGCGTCGTGTCCCGCTGGCCGCATCGCGCTTGCCCGACCGCAGCGCCGAGCGCTCCCGTGCCCCACCTCCCGGCCGCCGCGGCATCTCCCCATGCCGGCCGTCTGCTTGCCACACCCCTGCATCTCTGCTCCGGCCAACGCCGTCACCTTGATCGTGTCGTTGTGGCGTTCTGTGCTGTGGCTATGTCCTGGAAGCAAGGCGAGTAATGGGTGTGATGGATGAAACGCAGGAACACGTCATTGACACACCCGCATCGACAACTGGTCCAAGGTTAGCTCTTATTTTGCAAGAGTGATTGGATCAGTGACTGCAGCTAAGGTGTTCGATGAAATGTTTACGAGGGATGAACCAACTTCGTTGATGTTCAGAGATGGTCTTGATGCAGGGGTATGGTGATGTGGCAACTCGACAAAGACATGTGCCAAGATACCCTTTCAATGGTGATGAAGCGACGGAATCAAGTACACACCCAAGATGTTCGGCAATATGCCTACAAGGTGAGCCTTGTCCTGAAATACCTTGCTTGACGCCATCAAAGTCCGTTCGTCGTGATCGTTAATGGTACTCATGTGTCGTCAAGTCGTACGTCCATGTTCCGCGTTAATATCATTCCTATAGGAGTTCCCAAGTTGACCTTCTCTGTCATTTGTATCACGTTGGCCTGTCCGTGCATGCTCATGATGCTCCACCATGAGTCGCGTCAACGTCATTGACCATATGACGACGTCGTGATGCTCTTAGCCATCATCGTGTCCTGGCATCGAGATGAAGGATGCTTGTGATGTGTGTGGTGCTGAAACACCAGCACGACTCGTCGTACAATGGTCGTTTAGCCAAATTAGGGTTTAGTCGAGGCGAGACTCGTTGAGTCCTGGGTGTAGCCAGGGTGCTCGATGAAATGCCTTCTAGGTCAAACCAAGTGGTTCAGTGATCACCGATGCCCTGGAGTAGAGGATGCAAGAACGTTGCGACCAACAAGGAGAACTAGACCAAGGGGAACCTTGGATAAGAGTTCCTTGGTTGTGTCGAGGATGTTCCCTAACCGATCACAGGATTGGTTAACTTGGTGTACCACTTCATCGACGACAGGTTCGTCGAGTCGCTTATCAACAACCGAGTCGAAATCACTAGCCTTAAGACTCACAAGGTGATGTTCGGGATTCCGCTCACCCCATTGTTGAGTCCGGGTTGATGTGGACCTCGCTAAGACGATCTTCTCGAGATGGAAAAGCATGCCTTCACGTCAAGGTATCGCATCATGTTTATGTCCCAAGAGCTTACTGAGCTCACCTGGACAAGCTTGCGGGAGACACTACATTAGTGTCGTCGTGTAAGCACTTGAACGATGCTCAAGAAGCTTGTCGTAGAAACTACTTTACCAAAAAGTCATTTCAATGTTGTCTCGGTACTCACGTCAGGTTAACAAGGCTCATTATGACGTCTTAAGTCCAAAGAATGTTGACCTCACTTCACTCCCAAGTGTCGCTAGAGTTTCACCCTGTTCATCCTTATCAGAACCCTGCGACCACCCTTGTCCCGTAATTAGGTTTACTCCTTAACGAGTTTGTTTCACTTCATTGGTCGACTTCTAAGTCACAACCTCTTGTTGCATAGTTCACTCATGCCTTAATGCTTTCAATACTCCATCTTGATCGCCTAGTCTTCCTTACATCACACAGTCCAATAATGCTTCTTCACCATTCTACCTTATCACTCTTTGAGCGGCATAGCTCCAAGTGTCGAGTGCTAAATCGCGATGTGTCATTACATTGCACCTTTCAGTGCTTATCTCGACACTACTATGCCACCTGGAGTCATCCTTTGTTTATCCACACAACAGAGGCATGTCTGTTCCTCTTAGTCAATCTCGTCGTTCCTAAAGAGTACACAATCTTCTTAACTCTAGTGTTTCCTTATATTACTTACTTATATGCATATCATGTTGATAGGAAACATAATGGTAGGTGATCGACGAGGAGCTTCACTTGGAGGAGAAGGCCAAGGTGTTCCCACTGAAGTTCCATGGCAGGTTCTCCGGAGGAAGACCAAGCCCTAACAATTGACATTGTTATAGAGTCGCAAACAAGGCAAGCCCCGGTTTGCATTTAAGTCATTTATAAAATTTTGCTTTATCATTATGATGAATAGTATATGAATTGTGCATTAAGTTTAGGATGATTGATACTCCACTTGCATGACCAAAAATCCCAGGGATTGGTTGGAACGAGTTACAGTTTGACCTGTAGTAAAAGCCTTGCTAATGCATAGGAAATCTGATAGAAGTCGAGTAGTTGGAATCTACTTGCGAGAGATGTAGGACATATCCCATAGGATTGGTTAGATACAAAATGGCAGAATATAATGAAATGGAGACCGGGCAGGGAATGGATAGGAAGCGGCGAGAATTGAGTCTCGATCGTATACCCCTTCCTGTGTCGATTAAGGCCCGTTTCGTGTGCGGCCCCTTCGGACAAGCTTGAATTGTACCGACAATATAATGGACATATGGAATCCAATAAACTGATGTAACTTGATAACTGGGGTGTCGAGGCCCACTAACTCACCATCGATAGGGGTGGGCTGAGGACAGTAAGGTGTAAATCGGTCGGCGGACACATGAGGTGTTCCGTGCGGAGACCTTCTGTTTGCGGAGGTGAGATGGGTTCGGCGTTCGAGTTTCTTGTGAAAGGTGGCCATATACGCCTAGTACTGAAGTGTTATGTAGGTACAGGTGTGCTCGGTGACACTTCCGAACGACGTATGTGTCGTGTTGTCCGGGTGTGTCCTGATTGCATCCACTGTCCCTCGCAGTAATAGAGTACCACTTGTTCACTGAGTCATGACGTAGTAAATACTAAAGAAGCCAGCAAATTATATTGTATTGAATTATTATTGCTTTGCAACCTTGTATGATTTAGAGATAGCAAGATTAAAGTTTACAATTTCCCCATACGTTAGCTGTAATAGCATTATGTGCTCTGAGCATGTCATATCATCGGTAAAGCGTTTCTTGTTTGATTGTGGAGGCCATGATGTGCCGTGCTCGGAGAATGTCATTTGCTACATAAAACCTGATTATAAGGATCCACCTGTAGGCGAGTCTTTTATGCCATTCCTTACCTATGCTTAGTATTCACCCTGCATATGTCTAGTGAGTCGGGTTAGTCTTGCTGAGCCTTATGCTCACGTTTGCGCTTTAACGATTTTTGCAGGTATTAGTTTTATTTCTGCTGTTGAGGTTGTACATGAGACTCGAGGTGTCGAGATAAATCTCATGTGAGCCACACCACTGCTGAATGTTCTTCTGGTTGCTAGTGAGAATCGTCCTAGGGCATGGACGTCTTCTCTCCAGCTTAGTTAGGTGAGATTATGAGTATGTATTTTCCGCTGCGTGTGTACTTCTGTGGTACACTCTTTTGTAAACTCTTCTTATTATGAAATGAAAACTTTATATGTTTTGGTATCCTTTTTGTGTGTGTTGTTAGGTGCCGCATCGCACGACACCACCCAATGAGATCCTCGGATGTGTGGACTCCGGTCCCCACATAATCGCTGCTCAAAACAATGACGGTGCTCATCAAGCTTGCAAGCTCAACTTCATTCATCCTGAAACTAGCTAATTATTTCGGATGGATTTACGTTAAGGGGTGTGCATTCGGTCTACCCAATATTTTGGTTCGGGTATTTCGGTCTTTTTCAAAATTCGGTTTCTTGAAATCACTACCCGAATTGTTGTAATAATATTAGGTACCCGAACATTTTGGGTACAAAATTCCGGTTCGGTCTTCGGTCCTACCCGATATATCCGAATTATACATTATATCCATGTCATGTTTGCACAAATTTAATATGATTGATAAATTTAATCCCATGAGGTCATTTATTATAAATTGACAAATGAAAAATAAAAATAAACGTTTGAATCCAACAACTTCACACATCACAACTTGAAAATAAAATATCTAAATTTGAATTGTTCATAGATTAGCACGCATAAGTTAACTTATTATTTGATGGACCGACTATTTGGTTATTTCATTTACCCGAGAGTGGTACCCGAACCCGACATTTATTTTTCAGTTGTTTATATTTGCTACCCGAAAAGTACCCGATACCCGATATTTTGGTCTTTTCAGTTCTGGTCTCGGTTTTATCGGTTTCAGTTTTTTGGTCTTGGTTTATTTGCCCACCCCTAATTTACGTAGTAGTAGCATATGGGATATACATATTTCTCCTCCATGTTTTTTTGCAAAACTATTTAGTGATATATCCTATGTGCATATTACATATGTAAAACTAATGTAAAGTATAAAACTTTTTCAAAGGGAAGTCTTAGGTTTTGTCAAATCTATCTTTGAGATTTACGCAATTTTGATTTGTTTTAACAATACAAGAATTGTACTTTTAGATTCACCATGAAATTATTTCCATAATATACAATCTAGTAGTACATGGTATTGAAGTTAATAAATTCCATATAAATCATTGGTCAAAGGTAATTAGTTCGACCAAAATAAAAATAGAGTTGAGTTGGGGCGAAGGATGTATTATACGTTGCTGTTTGCTGCATAAGGTTTGGTCCTTCATTCAAGCCGTAGCCATTTGTATAGGCTGCTGATGCGACCGGGCGCACCGAGCTTACGTGCGCGCCAGTCACCGAGGTGCCTTAAACGCGCGCAGCGCATGCGCGTCTTTGAATTCAATTGGAACCACTCCGCGTCCCCTCACCACTACTGCGCGTGTCGAGAGACGAACAGCCAGGCGGGTTCAAATCCCTAGCAGTACTGCGGGTGCCGTAGAGATGGCTGACAAAGGGCCCCAAATTGTGTGGGACCCACATGTCAGCCACCTCTACCGCACCTGCAGTACTGCAGAGGATGAGCACCCCAACCAGACTGCTACTACGCTATAAGATCACCCGGGCACGCCATCGTCTTCTCCGCACAGCCACTCTTCCTCTCTTCCCAAAACCGCGCCAAGAACACCATGGCTGACAAGACAACGCCGTCGCAAAGCCCGCCGAAGGACGCCAAGGGGAAGCGTCCCCGACCGGACTCCCCCCGATAAGGAGTGGGCTCTCCGGAAGATGGTGCGCGATGTATTTGACAATACATAGTGCTCCATGCGTCGCCTTGGAATTGGTCCCCTTCCAGAGTATGCTGCCATGGGGACCACAGGCCACTACGTCTTCGGCATAACGCACTTGGCCGGTCGCCTCGACGTCCTCTGGGAGACGCTGGCGGACGAGCTCAGCGTCGCCGGCCGCGACAACCTGGTGGTGGCGACGTCTAGGAAACTGGGCTTCCCGTCTCCACCGCGGGAGGCACCCCCACCCAGCCAGGAGCCCAAGGAGGAGGAGGAGAAGGAGAAGTAGGTGGAGCGAGGTGGAGGAGAAGTAGTTTTTTTCTTGTTCTTAGTTGTGTTGTTTATCTTTTCTTGTTTGTAGTTTGTGTTTTTCTTTTTTCCTGTTTATAATGTATCATCTTAAGGTAATGAACTTTATATTTCTGTTCATTGGTGCGCAAAAAATAGTTCTAATGTTGCTGTTCTAACGATAAACTAGTGGACTATTTATCTCTTTTATCTTTTAGAATGGAATATATTTCCACTTCTAACTCTACTGAGCTGGAGATCCAGAATGTGACTATCACCTACTAGTTTATCTGACCGGACCATCAGGGAGAAGCCCACTCTCTGTTCAAACCCAACACGGATCTAACATAATGAGCAATCAAACAACAAAGCACGCAGTAAATCACAAAAAACGCAACAACAGTTTCTGGAGTACGTATCAACTTTAGCCCAGATTAGATGCTCGTGGGCGTCATTGCAAAAGGGTGAAGACAAAAAAGGTATGATTCAAATGGCTTGCAAAAACAAACTAAAAGTCAGGGTCATCGAATTTTTTGCCCGATTTGGATTGAATCTTAGTTATAGACTTCCATAATAATAAAATGTATGAGGTATTTTACTTTCACAAGTGTGTCATAAAATGTATCGGGTGTTTTACTTTCACTAGTGTGTCATAAAGTGTACGCCGGCCACATATCCTGATCCAACCGTACAACTTCAAATAAAGGAGGGTTAGAGCATCTCCAACCCCTTTGTTATTTTTGGTTTGCTATTCTTTCAAATGACAAATATGCTATCCACATTTAGCATCTCATTCCATGAGCATCTCCAACCCGTTTGCTATATGATGTGCTATATTAAAATTTTTTCATATTTTATTAGTATATAATAATTACTTTAAAATTCAAATAACATTGTTGCAATGGCTATAGTGTAACGGTTGTATTTATAACGGCTATTTTTCAATGGTTATATTTCTAACGACTATTTTTCAACAGATGTATTTTCAACGGCTAATTTTCAACGACTATTTTGCAACGGAACGACGATAATGTACCAGAAATCGGGAATAGCAAACCGGATAGCATTTGCTACTAGTAGCACACTGAGAGCTCCATATAGCAAATGGCTAAAAGTAGCAATCCTAATAGCAAACCGGTTGGAGATAATTTTTGCTCTAGATTTGCTAAATAATAGGATAGCACACCATATAGCTAATGGGTTGGAGATGCTCTTTTAGCCATTAGCTATATGGTGTGTTATCCTATTATTTAGCAAATTCAGAGAAAAAATCATCTCCAACCGGTTTGCTATTAGGATTTCTACTTTTAGCCATTTGCTATATGGAGCTCTCGGTGTGCTACTAGTAGCAAATGTTATCCGGTTTGCTATCCCCAATTTCTGCTACATTATTGTCATTTCTGTTGCAAAATAGTTGTTGAAATTAACCATTGGAAATACAACCGTTGAAAAATATTCGTTAGAAATATAACCATTAGAAAATAGCCGTTAGAAATATAAACGTCACAATATAGCCGTTGCAACAATGTTATTTGAATTTTAAAATAATTATTGCATATTAATAAAATATGAAACTATAGCACATCATAGAGCAAACGGGTTAGAGATGCTCATAGAATGAGATGCTAAATGTGGATAGCATATTTGCTATTTGAAACAATAGCAAACTAAAAATAGCAAATGGGTTGGAGATGCTCTTGGAAGATTGGCGGAAAATAATACAAACTTATAAGAAAAAGGAGAAGAAGAAAAAGGATGGCGCGCGTTTCGATACATGAACCGTGACACTGCTGACATCCATCTTCATTGGCCAGTTCCCGATTCCGCTGATCTCTCCAGCATGTATTCACACTAGCTACTCTCTGGTGACTGGACCCAGGGTATCCTGTGGCCCACCCGACATATCTAGTGGGTAGGCTCCAGAGAAATGTTGTTGTTGTTGTTGTACGTGGTGTTAGATTGAGACAATGCAACCTGTGCTCATAACGATAAGAATTAAAAATTAGAAAGAGTATATAAGATTCAAAAATCTTCATTACTCTCTTTACTCTGGGTTCAGGCCCGTCAAATTCGGAAACTCCTCCGCTCATATTGTAATTGCATCAGTTATATATCCAGGCCCGTTTCCAATTAAAATCCAAACTAAAGGTGTAGATGAAGGTTTTACAGAAGATAGAGAGAGTTGCGCCGCGCCGCCGCAGACGGCAACCGTAGGGATGACAAGGAGAGAGACCCAATGGCGGGGACTCAGGTGTACAACATGACGTTCGAGGAAGATGTGATCACCACCACCGTGACGTCCTCCGGCAAGGCCGTGGAGTACTGGATCGACGAGGTCCTCTCCGTCCACCGTTGGCGCCTTCACAAGCTCATTGTCGGGCTCGACGTCGAGTGGCGCCACAGCTACTCTGCTGACCAGAACCCCGTCGCCGTTCTGTAGCTCTGCGTCGGTACGTATGCGGGGCAGGGGCGCACGCACGACGTTGTGCGGCAGGGCCGAAGAAAATTTATTTCCGCCCGCCTAAGCCCAGAGTCGGGCCTGCCTTTAAGACCATCCGCAAGTTCACGGTAAAGCTGTAGGCTGTGTTTGGGAACACAGTTTTTCAATACTGAAGTTTTGGAAACCACAGTTTTTAAAATGACATGGCAATACCAAAGTATTTCAATAACACAGTTTTGTAATACCACGATTTTGCAATACATAGGACTGTTTGGTTGACAAACACCATTATGTAAAAAATACCATAGTAATCTCAAATACCACGGTATTGCTAATTGCTCTAAAACTCCAAAAATACCGTGTTCCCAAACACCATTACTGGCCTGCGAATTAGATGGTCTTATCTCTTAACCCCTTGGTGCGGAAATTGAATTATCTGCGCCCCTTCCTTACAACATGACTTGGAGAAATGGGCCACCAACGCATCCCGACCCTACGAAAGGATGACGAGCAGCGGCAGGTGAACACCATGCAGTGGCGGCGCAGTGGAAAACGGTGGCAGCGGACGGCGACGTACCTGGATGTTGGCGTAGTCGACCTCGCACATCTTCCGCGAGTCGTTCACCTTCCAACGGAAGCCATGCAGGTGCTTCCACAGCCGGATCACCGCATCTGGCGATGTGACGTTGACAAAGCAGTAGCCCTTGTTGGCCTCGGACCTTGGCAAATGCAACAAACAAGGTTAAGTATCAATCAGTAAAAGATTGGAGCTTGATTAGTATAATCATATATTTCAAAGCATATGCGTGGTACTTGAAGTCAAATGCAGCCCACTGCAATTTTCGCGTTCTCCTCGGCGCAGTGCTGATCAATGATGTTCATTACTTTTTGCCTCCTGTGAAAAACGATGTAAAACATCAGGTATTAATGCATCAATAAATATGAGGGGGAGAATACCAACGCGCAGATTTAAAAGTATGTTGCGGATCATCAGCGTCGTTAGACCAGAAGCAGGGTCGAAGTGGCATCGTGGCCGCCGCGAACTCAAGACCGGATCGAGGAGAAGGATCATCGCCAATGGATCGAGGGGACGGAAGCTACATGGCCGTTATGGGCGATGAGCCTTCCCCTCGATCCATTCTCGAGTCCGCGTTCCCGGACCCGACCCTAACTCCATCATCACCGATAGAGTCTGCTAGGGGCCGGGGGCGGCGGGGGTGCAGTGGGCCGGGGCCGGGGCTGGGGCGCCGCTGGGGCAGGCCGGCGGCAGGGGCGGCGGGGCCGGTGGCGAGCTAGCGGCAGGGGCGCAGGGGCAAATAAACTGGTAGTTCATCGTCTTACTGTGTGTGTGCGTGTGTGTGTGTTAATTAATGCATGAATGTGTGGTGTGTTCATCGTCTTGTACTTTTTTCTTGTGTTTTCTGACGATCTTTCAACTATATATATATATAAATATATATATATATATATAAATATATATATATATAAATATATATATATAAATATATATATATATATATATATATATATGACGATCTTTCAAAAAATAAGAGAAAACATGTAACGTCATAAAACATGATCGAGGTCTTTTGCGACAAATAGAAAAAAACTGGAACATTGCATATACCTTGGGCCGGTGGGCCCTTTGCGTGTCAAAATTAAAAACTGGAACTGAAAAACTGAAACACCGCCGGACGGACCTACAAAGTATGCCAGGTGGGCCACTGCATGCCCTGGACCCTTTGCATGTGAAATTAAAAAACTGTCTGTGAAGAGACAACTTAGAGGAAGCCAACCGCAGTTTGGATTAATTCGAAAGCGCAGTTTTCGAAGCGTCCGATCATCACGAGGACCCGCTATAAAGGCACACCTGTCCTCTCGCGTCTCTGCTGCACCACTCCATCTCCATCGATCGTAGCCTCCAAACTTCTCTTCCTTTACCGCCGCACCATCGCTGACCACCTCTCGCTCTTTCTCCGCACCTTCGTCGCCGCACAAATGGGTAGCCCTGCACCAAAGTGCTCCAGGCCATCGACGTCCTCCGAACCTCCTTCTTCTCCATTTCCATCGCAGCCAATGCCGGTGGAACTGGAGGCGGCGCCCACACCTCCTCTGTCCCCTTCTCCGCCCGCGGCGCCCGCACCTCCTCATCCCGTTTGGGTTCAGGAGACTGTCCGCCTTGTCGAACACCGTTTTGATGAACTTGATCGGCGCCTCAAGGAGGCCACCGAGCACCTTCCGCCATTGCCGGGCAAGCAAAAAAGCTCGACATATTAGCGCGGGATGTATTTTCCGATTCATCTCACTCGTTTGACCGTCTGGGTCTTGGGAAACTTAACGTCTGCACTAGCATGGACACAGCTGGCCACTACTGCTTCGGGTTAGGGTTTGTGGCCGGTCGTCTCAACGTCCTCTACGAGATGATCGGGGTGATGGTTGGGGCGGAGGGCCGCCAGTATCTTCTGCGGACCGTTGCCTGGAAGCTTCGAACTCAATTGCCGGAGGAGGCGGCAGCAGCGGCGGCAGTAGAGGAGGAGGCGGCAGCGGCAGTAGCGACGGAGGAGGAGGAGGCGGCAGTGGAGGAGGAGGTGGAGGAGATCTCCTCCAACTCCGAGTAGAGTAGTATTTGTAGTTTTTCTTTTTCTTGTTTTCTATGTGCTTTCGTAGTTCTTGTTTGTAATATATGTGTTGTTTCTATTTTAATGATAAATGTCTTTTCTATTCATGAACAATGCGTCCTATGCAGTATTGAAAAACAACTCCTTTCTGAAAAAGGGGCAAGATAACTGTTGTTCAATGTCTAGCCAAGAATCCGTTGTGTTGCGACAATCGACGACACTTGGTTGAAACTCCATTGAGATCGTGGTTGAGGCTGCATTTCTCCTCTTTTAAGTTCTTTCACTCAATTTTTTCATTTGTAGTCGGCGCAAGGGAAAATGTATTTTTAGTATGTAGTATTATATACTACATGTTATCATTCTATTGTGCTTAATGTTACAAAATGCTGATTGTTTACCATCGTCCTTTCGTGGACTTGGCTGTATTTGCATATCGTTTGCATTAGCACATATACATTTGGCGATTCATATTTTTTTGTATTTTTTTTGGAATGTCCCACTAGCTAGCAGATGACTGCTTTTAGATTTTGATCTCCATGCATGGCAACAAAGATGAATTAAGAAGTGAGCAAGTTGTCCTAAGACGAAGTCTACCCCTCTAGCTGCACGCACCATGTGCAGGAATCGACGCGACATGAGATGTAATTAATCACGATTGGATGCGTGCACAAGGGCACAGCTTGCGTCAAATTCTCCACTCCTGCGAAAATTTTATCGTTCTACTTGGCGCGCCACATTTGAGATTTTGACAATTCAATTTTCACTACCTGCGCCTCCAATTTCAGTCCCGCCTATTATTGTAACCCTATTTAAGCCACGATGAGTATAAATCGAAACATTGGCCTCCGTTCCCGACACACTGCTGCCCCGCCCTTCCGGTGATCTCGCAGTACTCCAAATGTGTTGTCTCTCTGTCCCGTGTTCCATACTTGTATTCCTTATAAATTCCTGTGTTGTCATTTCCCACGGTATTTACAATTTTTCCTCCATGGATCTCGCAGTGACGCATCGAAGCTCTTGGTGGTGTTGACTCTTGGGTACAACGCCGGCCGACCAAGTTTGACGGGCTCTATTGAACCTCTTCGTCGCCGACACCTCCCTGCGACATCACATCCCGGACTCCAGTTTTGTGCTAGGTAAACTACACGATCCATGCCGTCTTTTTATAGAGCTATATTGGCTTGGTTCTACACGATCCATGCAGTTTTGGCCTAGTTAAGTTATACACGATCCATCCTGATATACGAAGATTAAATAAATTAACAAAGAAGAAATGTGGTCTTCTGTTTCACAAATATATATATATATATATATATATATATATATATATATATATACTACATCTGTCCCTAAATAAATGTTGCTCCGACAGCTTATTACGGTAGTGTATTTCTAGTTCAATTCCTAGCCGGGAACGACAAATACTAAAAACCATAGGTAGTAGTATGTAATTTCTGGATTTAGAAGTAAATGACGCACGGGTTATCTGATCAACCACTCCAAATGTTGTACTCTCATTCCTATTTTATAAATTTGCATTCCTAAGATTTTTAGTTCCCATGGTTTTCACTTTTTTCTTTCTTGTGGCTTTCTCGGATCGTACGTTTTTTCTATTCCTTCTTTTCTAATTCCTCCGTTAGTAACAAACACTGCAGTTTATAGAAAGCAGACCGCCCGATCCAAAATCTACGTCGTCATGTAATCTGACGTTATCACTATTATTTGGAATGACTACTTACAATGCTCTTTACATTAGGAACAAGACATCAAACCGTGATGTCGTCTACAAGCAATCATGGTGGCCAACAAGCACCTGGTATAACTGTAAATGTGTTTACTATCAAAATTAAACAAATTTAGACAACATTAAATCATTTGCATGGTACGCAGAGAATATTGCAGCACATGATGTTCAGGAACCCCGAGGTTCTTCACTCCCTGGTACTACTACGATGCATGAACCAACAGCAGGTATAGATATACAACCCAGAAATACTCCTTCCGCCCCAGCGTAATTTTACTTTTGGAGCTTAAAAAATGTCCCACTCCAACTCTATCCTCGGTAGTAGCTTCCAACTACCCATATCACATCACATTACTACCTGCCTCTCTACCGTGCCATTTGTTTTGGCAGAGCGTGTTAGTTTTTTACTCTACTCCTTTGGCATTGAATTTGGAGCATTTTGAGAGACTACATTCTGTCCTTTAGATGTATTGATGATGGATGTATCATGGTCATTTGCATTCTTTCCTAGGCTCTACTAATTTTTTAGCATGCCCTGCGATTCTACTTTCTTATTAGTACTTAGTATTTATAGTTAACAGTTCATCAGCCTGTGTGATGCTGTGATTTTTTTATGCCTCCACGCTGTGCTCTCTCGCCGCTGGTCACTCCGGCCGGCAACAGTGCCCACGTACACGCCCTGCTACTGGTCACTTCAGTGTCCTCCCCGACGTGTCTCCCTCGCCCATCGCCACATCCCATCCTTCGCGTGCCATGATTACCCCACCGCCCGCAAATCCCTGGCCATTACTCGCCCTGCCACCAATCCTCCTCGAGAGTTTTGGCGAGACCGAACCCTTGCTTTGTTGAGTGTCGCAAGCTGGCACTATGCAGTACTGCACCTGCAGTAGCCGCCACTGACAAGTAGACCCGATGTCTCATGGGCCCACATGTCAGTGGTAGCTAATGCAGGTGTAGTACTGCGGAGGATTTCAATCCCGCAAGCTGCCTGCCTTATCTTTCGTGCATTCACCACCTGCTACCGCTGGCGTTCATTACTTGCCCTTCAACTAATAATTCTCTTCGAGACGCGCTCCGGCTGATGTCAGTCAGACCGAACCGACGAACCCTATCTTTGTCTAGTCTAGTGTTGCCAGCTGCATGCACCCTCACGGTCTTGCCTGCTTCGCTCATGGACTGAAAATCCTCTGCAGTACTACGAGTGCGTACCGCCACTAACATGTGTACCTGATGTCTCATTTTAGGGTATGAACAGCAACAAAGAAGTCAATAATGTAACCACCCCATCAAAATAGTTGTCGTTAGGACAGTCCTAATTACTGTAGTAGTTCATTTTTAATTCATTTGTTGGTGACAATTAATATAAACCATGAGGGAGTACTACAGAACAAAATGGTGCTGGCACGACGCGGTCGCCCCACGCTCGTATTTGCCGCACTCGTCCTGAAGATGGTATGAACATCATACTTTTCTTCTTTTCATACTATTTGTACATGATACTAAACTTGTTCAGGCGGTAACTTGCTTTAATCGTTTACCGTTTGAATCAATGTAACAGAAGGAAGGAAGCTAGGAAGAAGTGTGTATAAAGGACTTAAGGTTGCCAGAATACGCTATGCATCCCAAGTTAGTAGAACGGAGTATGTGAAGCTACCAATTCAGTTCTCCGCTAGGTTGGGTGCTGCGGTTGGTATTAATCAGCGGCACTTTGTCGATGATGTGGTTATGTTTACAAAAAGACATGCACATCCCTCAGCGGTGCAAGGAAGTGGGCAGAGGTTGGCCATAGTAACAAGAGAGATATAGTACGAGACATTCTGGTTAGTTTTGTCACACCCCCACACAAGTATTTTTTTCTTGCAATCTCCATCCTGTACGTTTACAACAACTTGTTATACAATGTACAAGATTTTTGCGACATGGAGGACATACCGGAGAGCGCAAGAAAAATTTTGAAAATTGCTGGTGAGCGCTACAAGGGGTGGCGCTCGACTTTGCATGCCACCTATAAGAGTTATTCTACCGATGAAGAACGTATACAAAACTAGCCTGCTGATGTAACGACGCTCGAGTGGTTGCACCTAATAGAATATTTTGGGTCTGAGCGATTCAAGGTCAGCTAACTTTTTAATAGCTTCGCATCATACAAAAAATATTTCATTTACTTTCATTCGTGGAATTAATTCTTAAAATTATTGCAGTCAATAAGCAGGACCAGTTCTCAAAATTGAAGCAGACAAAAGGCGTGTCACTTGCTTGGCTCCAAATCCTACGCCCAACTTAGTTACGAGAAGGTATGAAAAATAAATCATGCTTTTACTTTACGCCTGCAAACAATATGTATACCGACATGTTGAAGTTTACTTGTATTTTATGTAGCGAGACCCAGAGACCAGAGAAGAATCCGATGACATACAACTGTGGGCGGCAAGCCATTTGTTGAACGTTAACTGGACAAACAAGCTGGCAAAAGCTTTACATGTGAGTAACACTTCGAACAATCCCCAATTAAATAAATATTTGCAAATTACTTGTGACTTTTATTTTCGTATATAGATCAAGGCACGTGCCCAAGTGGATGACATGGAAGCTGAGTAGGGAGGCCCAATTCCAAATGAGGAGAGAAACCACATCTTCCAGTGTTGTTATAGATCCTCAATCGGTTGTGCAGGATCACAGGTTCAGGGTCGTGGTTATATGGCTAACCCAACTGGTCCCGAACGTGAACGTATGCGTATCCAGATGTCTGAACACCTCAACGACCAAGTTCGAAATTTAGAAGTTAGAAATGCAAGCCTCAATGAAATAGTGCAGGACTTGGAAGGAAGAAATGATAGCTTAAACACCCAGATGGACTGCATAAACCAGAAGAATGAAGAGTTAGTCGTTCAAGTCCAGAACTTACAAGGTCAGATAGCAGTTGATTGTGAACAAATAGCTAAGGAAATGCAGGACATGCGCGCCTCAGTGGCTGAAATGCACAAAATGATGATGGCGACCACTCCACAGAAGGTCCAACAAATAAGGAACCGCCAAAAGCCACCTGCTCCAACAATTAGTCCCGGTCAGCTTAGGAAAACTCTTAGCATGCAAACACGTCGCTTAAGTAATCCTTGAGTGTTGTTATGCGTGTTGTAATATCAATTGATGGATGTTTATTGTTAAACTCATGATTCTGTTGCCACTAATTTTCAAACCTGGTGCATTCGGGTTCTACCGCAGCTAATTATAAAACGTGGCATTACGAATTTCTTGTCAGGAATGATAAATTGTTGCAATAGGAAGCTATTGCCAATACGGATGATAAAACGTTGCAATAGAATGACAAAACATTGCAGTATAAACATTTGGCAACGACTCAAAAAACGTTGCATTAAAACACTGTTGCCACAGATAAGAAATCGTTGCAATACCAAACTATTCGCCATGGATGCGAAACCGTTGCTGTACCATATACTAGTTCCAACGGATCTAAAATCGTTGCAATACGGTACTATTCGCCACGTTTGTGGACTCGTTGCAATACCCAACTATTTGCCACAGATACGAAATTGTTGCAATACCAGACTAGTTCCCACGAATCTGAAATCGTTGCAATACGGTACTATTTGCCACATTTGTTGACTCGTTGCACTAACCTACTATTTGCCACAGACGTTAAACCGTTGCAGTATCATACTATTTGCCAAGGCTGTGACATCGTTGTAGTACCATACTATTTGCCACGAATGTGAAATCATTGCAATACTGTGATATTCGTTGCAATATGGTAAATCGCCGCTACACCATAACTCATTGCAATATGTTACTATTTGCCACAACTGTGAAAATCGTTGCAATACTGTAGTATTTGCCACGAATGTGAAAATCGTTGCAATCACGTACTATTACCACGAACGCGAAATCGTTGCAATACCATGCTGTTTGTTGCAATACGTTAAATCATCACAATACGCTAAATCGTTGTAACAACATACTATTTGCCACGAATATGAAATTCTTGCAATACCGTACTATTTGCCACGATCGTGAACCCGTTGCAATACTGTACAATTCGTTGCGATACGTTAAATCGTCGCAATACATGAAAACGTTGCAATAGCATCCTATTTGCCACCGATGTAAAAGTGTTGCAATACCATACTATTCGCCACGGATGCCAAGGTGTCGCAAATATCCTATCGCTGCGGGAATTATTACGATGATTCGTAAAAACGTCGCCAAACTCTTTTTCGTTGCAACATCGACCTATTGCGATGAAAAACAACCTATTGCGATGAATTTTTTCATTGCGATAAACCGGAATCCTTGCAGTGTAGAAGGAGAGGAAGCTCCGGACCTCAACAATGTTTTGAATGTGGTAAGGCAGAACATTTTCGTTTAGATTGCCCTAACCTTTCAGGTCCTACTTCCCGGGATGAAAAGCAAACATGGACGAAGCACTCCTCTGCAAATGATAAGAAGAAAAGGAAGGGTTTTACAGGATGTCAATTGGTGAGCAGTTTTATCTCCGCACTTCAAGAACTTGGCTCAAGCGATGTGGACATTGGAAGTAATGAAGATGAAGATGATTTGGCAAACTTGTGCTTCATGGCGGGCAAATCAAGATCAAGTATGGAGGATGCAGAACACAACATCGATAATGAAGAGGTATGTCCTACTTGCGAAGAAATGTGTGATGCTATTTCTTGTGCCACTATTATAGTTAAGAAAAAGGAAAAAAAGCTTAGGGATAGTGCTGCTAAAATTGAATCACTAGAATCTGAAATCAACCGTTTAAAAACATTTATTCCTAGTGATGATGCATGTCCATCTTGTGATTTAATATGTGAACTATTGTCCTCATAAAGAAGTGCCCACTGGTTTAAAATTAACCAATCGCAGCTGGGACACACAGGGGGCCACAAGGTTAACCCGCGTAGCCGCACCTGATCCAGAGCCGCAGTCGATCCGAGCGCGCCCACGCGTCGCAGACAGGCGGGGCCCAGGGGGCCTTCGTCTACCTCTCGACGCGGTGGCGTTACTCGCCGGAAATGCAGCGGCACTTCGCCGGACTTGGTTGCGTCGACCTCCATTCGGCTCGGCTGTGGCCGCCTAGCCCTAAATTCGACCGCGCAACACGATGGTAGGGTCCAATCGTGGCTGCGACGGCCGGAGGTGGCGGCACGACTGCGGCGGCGGAGCTAGGGTTTTGACTAGCATCTGAATCGCACGGGAATGGCGCAATAAGCTCGGGAAGAAGCTAGATACATTCCTAGAAGCACAAGGATGATGATTGGGATGTTGGAAAGGGGTGACATTGCCAGCAAAGATTAGTTCGACGGTGAACCGCGGCTTTTTCACCGGTGGTGACCTAAACTCGTTTGTCTCGGTCAACACTCGATGGTTTTCAAATCTTTTTGATCCAGAGTGTTTGCAGGGAGATAGGTAAACTATCCCTTAACTATTTCCAAGAATTATTAGACATAGAAAAAGAATTAAATCCCTAACCTAGAGACATAGGTGAAATTGCATCTAGGACTCCCTTGTGGGTTTTGGATGATTTATGACAAGCAATTGGGATCCTAACCTCTTTGTTGAGATGAGTGCAGGATTTTAATAGAAAGATGAGCAAAGTGTCAAAAAGAAGGAAGAATGAGGAGCAAGGTGGAAATGAGCTCAAGGAAGAAGAATAGTAGATCATTGTGTATGGAGTGTGTTAAGAAAACACATCCCAAGAGCTAAATCAAAGTTAAACACACACATTGCACAAAGTTACACAGGACCATACTAGTCCGACACACACCGGACTAGTCCGATATCCTTTCTGCACAAAATCGGACAAGTATGATATCCATCGGACTAGTCCGATATCCTCTCTGACTAGAATCAGACTAGTCCTCCCCAGTGCAGACTAGTCCTCAAAACACTTCACAAGTCACACAAAATTGGACAAGTCCGATCACAACCGGACTAGTCCGATATTCTCTCTGATCCATATCGAACAAGTCCGATATTTGCACGGACTAGTCTGAAATACCCTCTAAACTAAATCGGACAAGTCCTACAAGTGCGGACTTGTCATCCTATACACTTAGGGTTTCACATGTCCGGACAAGTCCGATGTCTATCGGACTAGTCCGAAGATTTCCAGTAGCGAAATCGGACAAGTCCGTTCCTAGTCGGACTAGTCCGATATTTCGGGACACTTAGGGTTTGCTACACACAGCACACCGGACTAGTCCGGTGACAACCACGGACTAGTCTGATCTTTCTGAACCCTAACGGTCACTTTTAGAAACCCATATAAATAGAGTGGCACAGCCATATTTTACTCTCTCTGGAACCCTAGCGCCGTCACACCTCCCAAGAGCCTCAAAAACTACATCTCTCCACGAAATTAAGTGCAACAAAGATCAATCCCTTGGGGATTCACTCTAGTTCATTGAAGAGACACATTCAACACCACATTGAACTCTTGGTTTGATTCTCTAACACACTCCTGCGATTTAATTGTAATCTTTTGAGTGTGTTCTTGGTGGTATTTTGTGTTGTAATCCAAGGGAGCTCTCAACGTGTGAGAAAGCCCCTTGAATTCGGTTATTCACCCCTTTGAGATAAGTGGAAGAGGATTGGCCTTCATGGCGATCCGACGAGGGTAGGGTTGGAGAAGACCCGGTCCTTTTGTGGACTCCTCAACGTGGATATAGGTTGCCTCTGTGGGAACCAAACCACGGGATAAATCTCTTGTGTTCTCTTTTGTGTCCATTGTCCTTACTTCATATCAATCTAGGGTTACAATTGATCTTAATTACTTTACGTTGAAATATCAAGTATAAGATTGAATTGTGATATAACCTGATTCATAACCTTGTAACACTTTGTTTAATCGTATATTTCCGCTGCATGTATTGAAGAATAAAGTCAATCGATCAAACCTAATTAGTCTAGTCTGTATACACCGGACTAGTCCGCACTTTACCGGACTAGTCCGATTTCTCTTGTTTTGAACTGGTTGTTAAGTGTTGCAGGATCCGACGATTTTCGAAAAGGCCTATTCACCCCCCCCCTCTAGGCCACATTCAATTGGTATAAGAGCAAGTTCTTCAAGAAAGAGGAGGTTGATGATGTCGGACATGAAGGACACCCACAAGAGCAACAACCAAGAGAAGGATGATGATGAAAAGAACCTCAAGGTGGAGAAGCTCCTCGAAGCCATTCAAGACTTCGAGGACGACGATGAGGAGACGCTGGAGCTAAAGGCACTCCTAAGAAAGAAGACACTTTCCAAGGGGAAAGTAAAAGTTGAAGAGAAGAAGAAGGGGAGTAGTCGGTATTTATCCTTTTAACTATGACCGTCTCAATTCCAATAGCAGTCGTTATTTATCTATCCCACTTGGAAAATCCCCACACTTCGATGGAAGTGATTACTCAATGTGGAGGCAAAATATGAAAATGTATCTAATTTCCCTCAATCCAAGTTTGTGGCATATTGTGTGCACAGGGATAGATATCCCGGACGATGATGAAGAGCTCACCCCCAGCCAAGAGCAGGCAATTCACCAAAATGCTCAAGCCGCGGCCGTAATTACCTCTTCACTCAGTCAGGACGAGTTCACCAAGGTGGATGGACTCGAAATTGCAAAGGAGATATGGGACACACTACAAACTGCACATGAAGGTGACCGACATGTGCGTGAAGCAAAAATCGAGATGATTGAAGGTGAGTTAGGAAGATTTGCAATTGAAGAGGACGAGTCACCCCAAGACATGTACAATCGATTAAAGACACTCGTGAACAAGGTCAGCTCATACGGAAGCAAGAAATGGAATGAACAAGAGGTGGTAAAGCTCATCCTTAGAGCTTTTATGCCTCGCAACATCACACTATGCTCCATGATTAGAGAAAGCCCCGGATACAAAAGGTTAAATCCGGATGAACTGCTTGGAAAGATCATCAACTTCGAGATGATGGAAAAGCAAGCAAAACATGTCAAGGAAATTGCCGATCTCACCTCGGCAAAGAAGAAAGGGGTTGCTTTGAAGTCCACTCTCAAGCCACTATCCAAAGAAGCTAGAGAAACACAACTAGAGGAAGATAGTGACGACGAGAGCAGTGAATTGGATGAAGAAGACATGATATTGGTCATGAAGAAATTCAAGAGAATAATGAAAAAGAGACAAGGTACAAAGTCAAGTGAAGGAAAGTACAAGGAAAGAACGAAGCCAAAGTTGAGGCGGGCATGCTATAATTGTGGTGAGTATAATCACTTTATAGTTGATTGCCCATATGAGGAGAACAAGAAGAAGACCAAAGAAGCCAAGCCTCAACCCAAGAAATTCTTCAAGAAGAAGAAACAAGCCGAACAAGCGCACATTAGGAAAGAGTGGGACTCAAATGATGAGTCCTCATCGTCCAGCGCATGGAAGGGAGAAGTCACTTGACTTATGGCAAAGGAAGGTAAACGCAAGGTAACCATTAAATCCTGCTCCGTGCATTCCTATTCTAGCGATGATGAACTCAATAGAGACAATGAGGACATGCTTATTGGACTAGATAGGAAAACAGCTACTAAAATGAAATTTTTGCTTGATCGACTTGTTGAGAAGGAGAGGTTAATACATCGTCAAGAGGACATGATCATCTCCCAAAAGGAGGAATATGTCGAACTTGACAAACTTCTAGAACTTGAAAAGGAACGAAGCAAATCACTAGAGCTTGAGTTAGCTTCGAGCAAGGAAACTTGCCTGGAGCTAACTGACTCAAATGCCACAATCAAGGACCAACTTTCTGACCTGATCAAGGTTAACAAGATCCTTGAAGTGCAGGTTGAGTCACTCAAGCTGAGTGAACCTTCCTCCTCTTCAGGTTCACCTTCTCAACCAACTAAAACTGATTTTGCTTATGCTTGCACATGTAAGAAAAGTGACACCAGTTTGAAGGATAAGCCAACTTCTACAAAGAAAAACATCCTGCCCAAAGTGGCATATTTGACAAGGAGAAGATCAAGTACGCACGTAGTGCATACTTGGTCAAAAGACCTCCAGATGTCAAATATGGCATTGGTTATTCTCATGGTCAAAAGCAACATGCTAGAAGCCATAAGAATAACAAGTAGAGGATTACCTTTGTAAAAGGAAGGCCCTCTCAAATTGGAAAGTCACAGATTAATACAACAACTACACATGAACACCGGACTAGTCCGGTCGGCGTCGGGACAAGTCTGGTCCTCCGGACAAGTCCGGCCCCCCAGACTAGTCCTGTATACAAACAACAACAACTATTGTTTAAAACTTTTGATGCCTGATATGTGTTATTGAGAAATAATTTTGGCAAGGTTTATGCTCATTATGTTGGGCCACGCCATGGGAACACCAAGTCTCATGTGTGGGTGCCCAAATGCATTGTAACTAACCTCCAAGGACCCAAGCAAGCTTGGGTACCTAAAACCAAGGCATGATTTGTTTTTGCGGGCCTATTCCTCCGGTGGATCTAAATGGGTGCTAGATAGTGGCTGCACAAATCATATGACCGGGGAAAGAAGAATGTTCGTGGAATGTGAAGAGAATGAGGACCCAAACGAGGGCATCTACTTTGGAGATAATAGTCAAGGAAGAGTGCTCGGTACAGGTAAAATTGCAACATCCTCTGAACACACACTTTCTCATGTTTTACATGTTGAATCTCTAGATTATAACCTGCTTTCCATATCTCAATTATGCGACAAAGGTTATAATTGCTTGTTCACTAACGAGGGTGTGACCATTTCTAGGAGGAGTGATGGTTCCGTTGCATTCAAGGGTATGTTAAAGGGAAAGCTCTATCTTGTTGACTTCAAAAAGGATAAAGTTGAACTTGACACATGCTTGATTGCAAAGACCAACATGGTTTGGCTGTGGCATAGACGGCTAGCGCATGTTGGTATGAGGAACCTTCAAAAACTCCTCAAAGGCGATCACATCCGAGGTTTAAAGGATGTTGTATTTGAGAAAGACAGGCCATGTAGCGCGTGCCAAGCCGGGAAGCAAGTTGGAGCACCTCACCCCGCCAATAACGTTATGACTACAACAAGACCACTCGAGCTACTACACATGGACTTGTTTGGTCCAATAGCCTACATAAGCATTGGCGGTAACAAATATGGTTTAGTTGTCGTTGATGATTTTTCTCGCTTCACTTGGGTTTTCTTTTTGCATGATAAGTCAGAGACACAAGGAACACTCAAGAAGTTCTTCAAGCGAGCACAAAACGAATTCTCATTGACAATCAAGAATATTCGAAGCGACAACGGCACGGAGTTCAAGAACACGCAAGTGGAGGATTACCTTGATGAAGAAGGCATAAAACACGAATTTTCAGCGCCGTACTCCCCACAACAAAACGGAGTCGCCGAAAGAAAGAATCAAAAACTCATAGAGATGGCAAGAACAATGCTCGATGAGTACAAGACATCGAATCGATTTTGGGTGGAAGCGATTAACACCGCTTGCCACGCTGTAAATCGACTCTATCTTCATCGACTACTCAAGAAGGCATCATATGAGCTACTCACCGGAGCAAGTTGATCCATGTGAACTAGGTAAAGAAGAAGCTTCTTGTCAAGCATTGAAAAGAATGGCTCTGAAAATTCGTGTTAGAGATTTCATAATTAAAAATGGCTTAATGATTGGCAAAGTAGATTATACACTATTTACAAAAAATTTTGATAATGATCTTTTTATTTGTCAAATTTATGTTGACGATATAATCTTTGGGTCAACTAACCAATCTTTTTGTGAAGAATTTAGTTAAATCATGACAGACAGGTTTGAAATGTCAATGATGGGAGAATTAAATTACTTCTTGGGATTCCAAGTGCGGCAACATAAGGAAGGGACGTTCTTAAGCCAAACCAAGTACACGCAGGACATACTTAAGAAGTTTGGCATGGACAAGGGGAAGCCCATAAAAACCCCTATGGCAACGAATGGCCACTTAGATCTCAATGAAGATGGACCTAGCATCGACCAAAAGGTATATCGCTCCATGATTGGATCTCTACTCTATTTATGTGCATCTAGGCCAGATATTATGTTGTGTGTATGTTTGTGTACAATATTTCAAGCCAATCCTAAAGAATGTCACTTGACAGCCGTAAAAAGGATCTTGAGATATTTGGTTCGTACACCCAACCTTGGTCTTTGGTACCCAAAAGGCTCAAAATTCAATCTCATTGGTTACTCCGATGCAAATTATGCCGGGTGCAAAGTAGATAGAAAAAGCACTTCCGGTACATGCCAATTCCTAGGGAGATCCTTAGTTTCTTGGTCCTCCAAGAAACAAAATTCTATTGCCTTATCCACAGCCGAAGCGGAGTATGTTGCAGTCGGGAGTTGTTGTGCACAACTCCTTTGGATGCGACAAACTCTAAGGGACTATGGTTACAATATGAACCATATTCCACTCCTTTGTGACAATGAAAGTGCCATTAAAATTGCCCACAACCCAGTTGAGCACTCGAGAACTAAACACATAGACATAAGACACCACTTTTTGAGAGATCATGCCATGAAAGGAGACATAGCCATTTCACATGTCAACACTCAAAAGCAATTGGCCGACATATTCACCAAGCCACTTGATGAAAAGCGTTTTTGTGAACTCCGAAATGAACTAAATATCCTTGATGCTCGGAGTGTGGCTTGAAATGTTGCATACCTATATGAATTATTCAAAATATGTTGATTGGATTGTGAAAAACATCTCTATCAATTTTCTCCAAAAAACTATGTCAATTACTAGATCTTGGTGAATTCGATCATTGCTTGATTGTTGTATGCTTACTGATCATAGTCATCAAGATTATTTGATGTGTTTTTCCTCTCTATTATCTACATATGTACCTTCAAATATATACGAATGGGCTAAGCAATTCTTGCCTAGTGACCACGGACTAGTCCGTGGTTGCCGGGACTAGTCCGCCCATGCAGACTAGCCTGTAGAGTGTCGATTAGGCCGGACTAGTCTGATATTCAACGGACTAGTCCGATATAGCCCCCGGAAAAGTTCGGACTAGTCCGGTCATCTCCGGACTTGTCCGATTTTTCGTGTCCATAACCCTAGCCGCCGACAAACCCTAATTTCTTCACCTCCACTCTTGACTCACGCGCTCTCTCTCTTCGTGCTCGAGCTCCCAAGGTGACTTCTTGCTCCCTCCACCAAAAACCTTCACATTTGGGTGGAAATCAAGCTTGTCCACTTGAGGATTGAAGCTAGCGGACTTGTCCGGCCTTGAACACCCTCATCTTCAAGTTTCAAGCAATTTTTCTGGTAATTTTCGCTCAAACCCTAGAATTCCCAAATTTCTTCATTGTTGATCAAATAGCCTAGCATATTTCACTATATACATGCCTCCTTGATGTATTACGTGTATGCTACACTTGTTGTTCATTAGGAATCAACTTTTGTCCAGTCCCTTAGGTTTTTGAGGATGAACACCGGACTAGTCCGGTCCATGCACGGATGTAGGATCGAAGAGCACGTGAAAAGCTACCAGAAGTTGGGGGTGAATGGTAGATTTAAAAATCTTACGCAGCGGAAACAATTAAACCCCAACCCCTTCGGCAGAAAACGATCTCTTAAAGAAATTGTGTGTGAGACTAATCTAAATGTGTTTCACCGTGACAAAAGTGATGGATATCAGAGAGAATCAAGTCACGACGACAACACAAAAGAAATCACTCAAATCTGTCGAGAATAACTCAAGTTATGATCGAAAGATCAAACACAGGTCAAACTGCCCTACCCGAGGGAAAAACAGTTCTGGAACGCTACAAAGAAACTTGTGTAGATCATAAACCACAAATCCAATGACCGTGAAATTTTGATATATGATAGATAATCAAGTTGTGAAGACAACCCAAAAAGAATCACGTCAATTGGATCTGTAAACTCGAGTTATGATAAAACCACCAACGAAAGGTAGTGCTGTCCAGAAACTCGACGAGTAAAACTTGTCTGGAACAAGTCGGACGAACAAGGCACAAAAGTTCCTTCAAACTATGAATTTTATTCAATAGAACACAAGAGGAACAGACCCAAAGTCGTGCCACGAGCTCTGGGCTCCCTTGCTTATATAACCAGCCCTTAGGCCAACCCAATATCAACTAGGACTCCAATCCTACTCAGATCACGAATCGTAACTTTCCATAACTGCTCAAGATTCTTCTATACGCAGATAGAAGCAATCTTAAAACTTCCAAACACCTTAGGAACGTATCCCACATTCCTAAACAACTCAAATTCGTGACCCACACGAAATCCTATCATAACCAACTCAAATCTTTACATATTTGAGTCAAACCCGACTCAGCCGCAGACTGAGTCCATAACCTAGTCGGTTGGACCTTTCCGACCAATTCTTTGCGCCCACATCTCTTCATCACGCCTCAGAACCATGTAGCCACGTCCATGCACTCCTTGCATACGTGCAAACATCTTCCAACAACGTCCACGATACCTTCATATGCATTGTTCTTGATTCAATCATGCTGCGCAACCTCCTGATCAGCTCAACCACAATTCCTCCTGAATTTGGTTGTTGGAACCTCATCTCCTACTTGAGACTAGTCCAATGGATCCCGTCACCAGCCATGTCTTGAACTCAAGCAACACCTGCACATGAATAAACAACCAATCCATACGAGCTCAAGTCCTCGACTTGACTCAAGTTAGTTTCGAACACAACACCTTACGTGAGAACCTCACATAAGCCTGTTGCAAAACCACAGTAACATGATATCATCCATATCAACCAAAATGCACCAAAAACTTAGCAAATGAATACTAAGCAATCTTTCCAATCATGTAAAGCAAGTACGAAACATTGCAAATGAAAAGCAGAAGCACTACGGTCAAGTTCCGGACCTTGCCAGAGCAACCCGGACCTTGAGTCGGAGCTAACAAAAGCTAGTAGAACCTAGTGCCGGAGCTTAACAAAACTAGTACAACCAAGCTCCCGCCGGAGCTTACAAAACTAGCAGGACCTAGCGCCGAAGCTAACCAGAACTAGTCGGAACTAGTAATCCCAAAAACCGGAGCTAGAAAAATCAACTCATAGCTTAGCAAAAACACGCCGGAGCTATCAAAGACATGTCGGAGCTAAAGACAAAACTCACCGGAGCTGACCAAAGCTAGTCAGACCTAGCATTGAACGTAACCGGAGCTACCCAAAACAAGACGGACCTACCGTCGGACCTTGCTGTATCTCAGAGCTAGAGTCAGACCTTGATAAAAAGATGTTTTGGTGATATTCAAAACTTTTATCATCAAAGCCAAGTGTATTCACTACAAGCCAATGTATTCAGCACACATAGGTCTTACAATCCCCCCCTTGATGAATGCATTGGCAACATCATTTAAAATACGAACATTGGCTTATTCACAAAAAATTTTGAAGGCAATTTCTCCCCTTTTGTAAATCAAAAGTAAAATGAGAAGAAAAATCTCTCCCCCTTTATTATCTCTCCTTATTCACATATTCTCTTTCTCTTCATGCTTATCTCTCCCCCTTTGACAATGTATTCAGCAAGTCATGAGCATATAAACAAATTATCTCTCCAACTTTAGTTGTTATGAGCATATTATAACATATACATATAAACAAAGCTCATTCAAGTCATACTATCAAGTACCTTACATTATCACATCAATTAAATACATAAAGTAGTGTAAGCCATGCTAGAGATCAAATGTAATTTTCAGTTTAAGCAAGTCATGATCTCACAAACTTAACTATTTCAAAACCTGAAAGCATGACACTAATTGCTGCATTTTATTATTTTTCAAAGCATAAATTTAGATCATATGATATTTGCAAGAGATTATATGCGCATCTGCCTTATTCTAACCAACCAAGCCAAGCCTATGTCTCTTGACAATCAGAAGCTTAAGGACATGGTTTTAGTCATACACAACTTCTTCCAAGTTCATATCTAAGTGCAATTATAAGCCATCTCAATAGAAGAAGTGCGATGCATGCATATTCTCTTGATCTTTTCTCAATTTATATTAGTTCATAAAAACTCAACATGTGAGTTGATTACTTGATTAATTCTTTATGATTAAAAGCATTTGTAAGTATGCAACAAGTTCAAAATAGCAAGAAAGTTCGACCATGACCAGATTTAGTGTAAGTAATTATTCCAATTACTAGACATGGCAAAAACTACAAAATGTATAACACGAGTAATGTAGTAAGAACTTTCAGCATGTAAAAAGAATCACAGTCATATATGTATGAAATACTATGCTCATATTATTTTAATTTCAGATTCACACATAGACTTCCAAGTTTCAAAAACTCCCCCTCAATTTAAGCCATGAGGATGCATAACCCCTATTTCACTACGAATGTAACAAAAACGAGTGAAATCCAAAGGTTTTGTAAAAATGTCAGCCAATTGTTGTTCGGTATCTACATGGTGAAGCACAATGTTTCCTTTTTCAACATTATCTTGGAGAAAGTGATACCTAATGTCAATGTGCTTAGTTCTAGAATGCTGCACGGGGTTTTTAGAAATGCAAATGGCACTAGTGTTATCACAGAACAGTGGAACACTATCTAGATCAACCCCATAGTCCTTAAGTGTTTGAACAATCCAAAGAGTTTGTGAGCAAGCACTAGCAGCAGCTACATATTCAGATTCGGCTGTGGATTGTGCAACTGAATTTTGTTTTCTAGAGGACCAAGCAACAAGAGAATTACCAAGAAAATGACAAGCACTAGAAGTACTTTTCCTATCAATCCTACAACCCCCAAAATCAGCATCCGAAAAATCTTTCAAAGTAACGGTTGAGGAAGAAGGAAGAAAAATGCCAAATTCTTGGGTTCCATGTAAGTACCTGAGAATCCTTTTGACGGCTTGACGATGTGAAACACGTGGGGAAGCTTGAAACCGTGCACAAAGACATACGCTGAATTGTATGTACGGTCTTGATGCCGTGAGGTACAAAAGTGATCCGATCATGCTTCTATATTCTTTTTGATTCACAGATTCACCATCTTCATCAAGTTCAAGTGTTGTTGCTGTTCCCATTGGTGTCCGAAGATGCTTGCTTTTGTCCATGTTGAAGCGCCTTAGGAGGTCTTTGGTATACTTCGTTTGATGCACAAATGTACCCTCCTTGGTTTGCTTGATTTGCAGCCCCAAAAAGTAAGTGAGTTCACCCATCATACTCATTTCAAATTCGGAACTCATCATTGCTGAAAACTTGGACACAAGATCATGAGAAGCACAACCAAAGATAATATCATCCACATACACTTGAACGAATAATGAGTCATTGCCATGCTTAAGCACAAAAAGAGTTTTATCAACCTTGCCCATGGTAAACCCCTTTTCAAGTAAGAATGTTTTTAACCTATCATACCATGCTCTAGGGGCTTGTTTGAGACCGTATAAGGCTTTGGACAGTTTGTAAACATGATTAGGAAAATCTGGATTTTCAAAACCCGGTGGTTGTTTGACATAAACCTCCTCATCTATGTAGCCATTAAGAAAAGCACTTTTTGACATCCATTTGATATAGCTTAAAACCTTTAGATGCTGGCTTCTAATCTAGCGACAGGAGCAAAAGTTTCATCAAAATCTAGACCTTCAACTTGAGTGAAACCTTGAGCAACCAACCTAGCCTTATTCCTAACCACAACCCCATCCTCACTTTGTTTATTTTTAAATAACCATTTAGTTCCAATTAAAGTGTGACCTTGAGGTGGAGGTACAAGTTTCCAAACATTATTTCTTTCAAATTTTCTAACTCTTCTTGCATGGCAATAATTCAAGATTCATTAGTGAGTGCGTGTGATATATCTTTGGGTTCAAAAGAAGCAACAAAAGCAGAATGAGCATGAGAGTTTGGATCGCAAAACCTGGACCGTGTGACTCGTTCGTGCAAGCTTCCAATCATCTGTTGTGGGGGATGATCTTTGTAAAACTGTAGGGGAACAGATGTCTCACAAGCTTCTTCTTCATTAGGTTCATCGTAGATTGATGAGCTTGTGACTTGTGGATGATCAAGACCAGCATAGGTGATAGCCGGAGCGTGTTCAATGTCCGGAGCTGGACATGTGTCAACTTCGGAACTACCAGGCAGTATCACCGGCTCTTCTTCATCTTCAAAAATACCCTCCCACTGAGGATACGGATCTGGTCCTGCAACACCGGAGCTAGTACCTGAGCTAGCTTCATCAAAGGACACTTCACAAGTCTCCACAATTTTGTTAGTGTCAAATAAAAGCACACGGTAGCCTCTAGTATGAGATGGATAACCAAGAAACATGCCATCAATGGATCTAGGTTCAAATTTATCAAGGTTACCATGTTTCATAACAAAGCATTTGCAACCAAAGACCTGAAAGTGTGTAACACTAGGCCTATGTCCAAACCGGAGCTCATATGGTGTTTTACCTAGCTTAGCACGCAAGAAAACACGATTTGAGACATAACAAGCGGTTGCTAACGCATCAGCCCAAAATTTCCTAGGAGTTTAATACTCATCAAGCATAGTCCTAGCCATCTCAACTAAGGTTCTGTTCTTTCTTTGTACAACACCGTTTTGTTGAGGTACAAATGGCGAAGAGAATTGATGATATATTCTATTTTCAGCACAAAAGTGATCAAAAGATTGATTGTTAAATTCAGTTCCATTATCACTTCTAATTGCTTTTAATGATCCTGGGTGATCAATTGATAATCTAAGAAATAAAGTTCTAAAGTGACTAAAAACTTCATTCTTAGACGCCATAAACCCAAGAGTATCTAGAATAATCATCAACAATAACAAGAACATACCATTTACCTCCGAAGGATTGAACACGTGAAGGTCCTACGGTGTCAAGATGCAAAAGTTGACATGGTTCAGTTGTCATGATCATTGTGAGAGGTGTATGTGAACCTGCAACCATCTTAGCATGTCTACAAGAAGAGCACACAATTTCTTTGTCCCCTTTAAGCTTAGGCAGCCCACGTATGCGATCAAGAGCACTAACACGCGTTAGGTGATCAAAGCCTACGTGACCAAGTCTACGATGCCAAAAATATAAGTCCTTTGAATCATTAGCAACTAGACACCTATGGTTAGAGGAAGACATATCAAAATCAGCTTTAAAAACTCTTCCAAACCGAGACATGTTAAAAATAAGCTCACTATTTGAACCTACAACTTTGCAGCAGTTTTTATTGAAAATAATTTCTAGATTTTCATCTAGCAATTGTGCAACAGAAAGCAAGTTGTATTTCAAATTTTTGACAAGTGCCACATCCTTCAAAGTGTAGTGATCATTTACTCTAACCGAACCCTTAGCAATTATAGGAGTTGAAGAATTATCGGCAAAAGTAACATTCTCTACACGTGACACAAAAGAGAGGGAGGAGAACCAATCTTTGTTACCGATCATGTGGCGTGAGCAACTTGAATCCACAATCCAAATGTTCTCCTTCCTCAAACGTTTAACCTACATAGAAGCACAATACGTCGATGACTCAATACTGGGGTTAGTCAAAAGGCATTTAGGAATCCAGTACTGAGTCACGCGACGTGCAGCAGGAAAAACACGAGAAAGCTGAGACAAAACAGCAGGTTTATGAGTCCAAGTTTGAGATTTTTTATTATTGACTACTGACCTATAAGGTGTTACTTGTGTAGCACAAAAATCAGTAGCTTCGGAGGCAAAAACCGAAGGTCCGGAGGTAAACTTTGAATGTTTCTGACTTAAAATAGCAGGTTGTACATTCGGTTCAATGTGTGCAGCAAATTTTGCATGAAAGTTATGAGATCTAGCAACCATTCTTTCCCTTTTATGTTGTTTAGCTAGTCTATAACAAAAATCTATGACATGATCATCTCTACCACAGAAGGTACAATGAAATTTAACTTTGTGTTCATGTCCAGATGAGCAAGCAATATTTTTATTTGAAACCTAATGAGGCAACACTCCTGCAGATTTGAAAACCACTTCTTTTTGTTTAGGAACTGTTTGAATCAAACCACTTCCTAATGACTTTACAATTTTAGGTGGATGTGCCTTAGCATGACCATGAGAATCAAAACCTAAACCAGTTTTATCATTGCATGACTTGGAAGAATTCAACGCAAGTTTAGGTTCTTATTCCCATTACAAAACCGATCTAATGTCCTATGCATGTCATCAAGTTTATTGGACAGATCAAGGCAATTTTCACATGAAGTTTTTCCTTTTAGTTTGCAATTGGAACAAAATTTAACTTCATGAGAACGTAAAGCATTGTTCAATATAGAAATTTCATTCATAGCATCCTGTAGTTTTTTATCAAGATCATCACAAGTAGAACAATGCAAATCAATTGTAGAACAGCTAGCATCTTTCAAGTTTTTATCATTAAGTTCAGCAAGCTCTCTGTTCTTTTCAATTTCTTCATCAAGTCTATCTAGAGTGGAGGAGTGTGCAGTTCTTAATGTGGACAATTGTTCATAGATTAAGTCACATGAGGGACATGCATCATCACTAGGAATCAATGTTTTTAAACGGTTAATTTCAGATTCTAGTGATTCAATTTTAGCAGCATTATCCCTAAGATTTTTGTCCTTTTTCTTGACAATAGTAGTTGCACGAGAAATAGCATCACACATTTCATTGCAGGTAGAACATATCTCATCGTCTTCACTGTTGTGTTCTGCATCCTCCTGACTTGATATTGATCTTGTTTTGCCCGCCATGAAGCATAAGTTGGCCAAATCATCTTCATCTTCATCACTTCCAATGTCCACGTCGCTTGAACTGAACTCTTGAAGCATGGTGATGAAACTGTTGATCATCTTGCGTCCTATGGTACCTTTCTTCTTCTTGTTGAAATTTCCAGAGGAGGTACGAACCTTGCTTTGTTTTTCTTCCCAGGTGGTCGGACCTGAAAGGTTAGGACATTCTGTACGAAAGTGTCCTGTTTTACCACATTCAAAACAGCGTTGAGGTCCGGAGCTTCCTCTCCTTCTAGTTCTCACATTTTGCAATGCTTTTGAGAATCTAGTAGAGATGAGTGCAAACTCCTCTTCTGGAAATTCTTCGATCTGCTCCACGGTTAGTGAGGACAACAAAGCAAGTGTACTACAAGATGAAGATTGGCCGGAGCTAGGCACATCACATTGAGAAACAAAAGAAATAGACATGTTGGGGTTCTTACGTGATATTATATCCATTTCATGAGTTTTTAGCTTGGAATATAGCACATCTAAAGTAAGTGTACTCATGATAGTAGATTCACGAATAGATGTAACCTTCATCTCCCAAATTGACATGTCTAATGCACTTAACAATTGCCTAGCATTTTTAGCATCTGAAAAATTAACATTGACGCTACGCAAGTTGCTGAGAATTTTATTAAAGCGAGCAAAGAGATCATCAATTGACTCACCGGGTTGCATCTCGAATCGCATGTATTCTTTCTTGAACATGTCTTGCCTTACCTCCTTGATCGTAATGGATCCTTTGTGGTAGTCACAAAGTGCTTTCCACACATCGTATGCAGATCGGAGGTGTGCAACACGGTCGAAGTCGCTTTGTGTTAATCCTTGTATGATCAAGTTCCGAGCCTTGTTGTTGTTGTCGACATCTCTCAGATTTGTAGCTATAACTTGATCATTTGACAGCACTTCATATGGCTTGTACACCTTCTCCCATATTGCAAAGCCTTGCGCCTGGATGAAAGCCTCCATGCGTGCCTTCCAAACCTGAAAATCAATACCAGCAAACACACAAGGTTTGGCGGAGTACTTCTCCATGATGATTAGTCAAAAACACGCGCAAATCACAAAGATTAGAGCACTGTGGCTCTGATACCAATTGTAGTATTGAAGAGCACATGAAAAGCTACCAGAAGGGGGGTGAATGGTAGATTTAAAAATCTTATGCAGCGGAAACAATTAAACCCCAACCCCTTCGGCAGAAAAACGATCTCTTAAAGAAATCGTGTGTGAGACTAATCTAAATGTGTTTCACCATGACAATAGTGATGCATATCATAGAGAATCAAGTCACGACGACAACACAAAAGGAATCACTCAAATCCGTTGAGAATAACTCAAGTTATGATCGAAAGATCAAACACGGGTCAAACTGCCCTACCCGAGGAAAAAACAGTTCTGGAACGCTACAAAGAAACTTGTGTAGGTCATAGACCACAAATCCAATGAACGTAAAATTTTTATATATGATAGATAATCAAGTTGTGAAGACAACCCAAAAAGAATCACGTCAATTGGATCTTTAAAACTCGAGTTATGATAAAACCACCAACGAAAGGTAGTGCTATCCAAAAACTCGACGAGTAAAACTTGTCTGGAACAAGTCGGACGAACAAGGCACAAAAGTTCTTTCAAACTACGAATTTTATTCAATAGAACACAAGAGGAACAGCCCCAAAGTCGTGCCACGAGCTCTGTGCTCCCTTGCTTATATAACCAGCCCTTAGGCCAACCCAATATCAACTAGGACTCCAATCCTACTCAGATCACCAATCGTAACTTTCCATAACTGCTCAAGATTCTTCTATACGCAGATAGAAGCAATCTTAAGACTTCCAAACACCTTAGGAATGTATCCCACATTCCTAAACAACTCAAATTTTTGACCCACACGAAATCCTATCATAACCAACTCAAATCTTTCCATATTTGAGTCAAACCCGACTCAGCCGCAACCTGAGTCCATAACCTGGTCGGTTGGACCTTTCCGACCAATTCTTTACGTCCACATCTCTTCATCACGCCTCGGAACCATATAGCCACGTACATGCACTCCTTGCATACGTGCAAACATCTTCCAATGACGTCCACGATACCTTCATATGCATTGTTCTTGATTCAATCATGCTGCGCAACCTCCTGATCAGCTCAACCACAATTCCTCCTGAATTTGGTTGTTGGAACCTCATCTCCACCCTGAGACTAGTACAATGGATCCCGTCACTAGCCATGTCTTGAAATCAAGCAAAACTTGCACATGAATAAACAACCAATCCATACAAGCCCAAGTCCTCGACTTGACTCAAGTTAGTTCCGAACACAACACCCTACGTGAGAACCTCACATAAGCATGTTGCAAAACCACAGTAACACGATATCATCCATATCAACCAAAACGCACCAAAAACTTAGCAAATGAATACTAAACAATCTTTCCAATCATGTAAAGCAAGTACGAAACATTGCAAATGAAAAGCAGAAGCACTACTGTCATGTTCCGGACCTTGCCAGAGCAACCCGGACCTTGAGCCGGAGCTAACAAAAGCTAGTAGAACCTAGCGCCGGAGCTTACAAAACTAGCAGGACCTAGCGCTAGAGCTAACCAGAACTAGTCGGAACTAGTAATCCCAAAAACCGGAGATAGAAAAATCAACTCGGAGCTTAGCAAAAACATGCCGGAGCTATCAAAGACAAGTCGGAGCTAAAGACAAAACTCACCAGAGCTGACCAAAGCTAGTCGGACCTAGCATTGAACGTAACCGGAGCTACCCAAAACAAGCCGGACCTACCGTCGGACCTTGCTGTAGCTCAGAGCTAGAGTCGGACCTTGATAAAAAGATGTTTTGGTGATATTCAAAACTTTTATCATCAAAGCCAAGTGTATTCACTACAAGCCAATGTATTCAACACACATAGGTCTTACAACGGACAAGTCCGGTCCCCCGGACTAGTCCCTGCCTGTGCACCGGACAAGTCCGATGTTTCTGAACTCAAAACCTAATTCTTCAATTCCTCAATGCAATTCCTTGCTACCCTTTCACACGTTTGCCTTGTGTCATTCATTATCATTCATACCACTCATTCTCAGGTCATGTCGAGCTCCAGCAATGATGTCTCCGATTTTGAGGCCGAGATGGACCACGAGGTGGCACCTCGGACCACGATGGGTCTTGGCAAGAAGCGTCAAGAAAGACCCTCCGAGCAAGCTCAGTCTCCTCCACAGGCTCGGAGGAAAGTGCTAGCTAAGAAGCCATCCTCCAAGGTTCCTTCTTCTAGGGCTACCACCTGCGGTGGCCCTAGCGCGGCAAGTGCCCGCCTAGCAAAAGGTAAGGGCAAAGGAATAGCAACAGGCCCGGTTGGCCCGTTGAAACTTCATGCTCCAAGGGAAGGGGTCCGGAACCCCAATGAAGAGAAGTTCAACGGGAAGGGAAGTGACTCGGCGGCCAAGTTCTGAAGCATCGATTGGTATGGCCGACCGAAGCAAGCGGCTGATGGAAGATTCTGGTGCAACTTCCATGCTGATTACATATCGGTGTATCTCCCAATGAAGACACCAGTTGTGCGCAGTTAGTGGATTGACTGGGCAAATTTTGAGAAGAAGGGCTGCTCACCATTCACTGATGTAGTGAGAGCCATTGAGAAGCATGGACTGAGAGATCTTTTTGCTTTCAGAAATAACTGGAATGATGAAGTGATTGCACAGTTCTATGCAACCTGTCACTTCTCTAGTGAGGATGAGGAAAGTGTCACTTGGATGACCCATGGATCCAAGTACAGCATTACTCAAGAAGATTTTGCTAACCTGCTTCACCTTGACACCACAAGATCTGATTGCTTGGTCATACACAACATTGGTGTCATTGACAAGGATAGGATGAAGTTCCTATATGAGCCAAATTCAAAGTCCAACCCTCCTTCCAGCAAAAATATGAAGCCATTCTTTGTGGTGCTAAACAGAGTTTTGAGGAAGACAATTGCTCCTAAGGATGGAGATGCTGGGAGTGTGCAAGGATACCTCTGGACTCTGATGAGGGTCATAAGCAAGGACCACCGATTTGATGTGGTGGAATACATTTGGAACGACATGGTGAACATATCTTGCACTCCCAATAGGTCTTGCGGATATGCTCCTTATCTAATGTTTGTGATTGAAGAAGTCACCGGGATTGAGTTTGTGAAAGATGTGGAGCATCTCCCTTTGAGGCCTCAAATGCCTCGAAAGCCGAGTGTGAAGGTTGCTCCCTCGCCGGCCTCCAGTCCCGAGGCACCGGCAAGATCAAGAGAAGATGCTAGGGCTGCCCCTGCTTCTAGTGCAGCCCCTCAAAAAGGTTCAGCCAGTGGAATTCTCAAATATCTGGTTGTTATCTTTGCCTCCTGCAAAAAGGCCAAAGTGAAGGCCCATAATCTCAACAAGAAAAGAAAGGAGTACATGAAGTATATCAATGCAAATGTGAAGCAAATTTGCCAGAACTAGAGATTGAGCCAATTGGGTCTCCAACAATCTCTGAAGACTCGAATTCTGATTTCACCGAGCTCGAGCCCTTGACCCCCTCCGAGCTTGCCTACTTTGGTGTTGGGGGCTCGAGTACCTCCACACCTCCTCCTGCTCCTCCTCCTCATCAAGTTGTAGATGAAGATGATGAAGACGATGATGAGAGGACCGACAGCGAAGAGTGAAGACCTTAGGACCCTCCTCTTCCTCTTTTTGGTGTCTTGATGCCAAAGGGGGAGAGATTGAGGGGGAGTCTTAGTTCTAGCTGTAGTTTGCGAGGAGAGGGCTCTATGCTATATTTCTTTTAACTCTTTTGTGGCTTGTAAAATTTTAACAATGATCTTATGTTAATTATGGTTTTGTGATGCAATGATTTGATCCTTTGAGTAGTATTCATGAAAACTGAGATTTTGCTCTAGATTGACATATATGCTTGCTATTGGGTAATTAATGTCTATTATGTCATTCTCAATGTTTTAGTGCACTTAGTTATGCATCCCACCATAAAGAATTCACATATGGACTATGCTTTCACTACTTGATGTATTTTGGACTCATATGTGCATACTTTATGAAAATATCAATTTTTATCATATTTTGTGAAATCTCAATTGGTTGTCATCAATCACCAAAAAGGGGGAGATTGAAAGTGCATCTAGGACTCCCTTGTGGGTTTTGAATGATTTATGACAAGCAATTGGGATCCTAACCTCTTTGTTGAGATGAGTGCAGGATTTTAATAGAAAAATGAGCAAAGTGTCAAAAAGAAGGAAGAATGAGGAGTAAGGTGGAAATGAGCTCAAGGAAGAAGAATAGTAGATCATTGTGTATGGAGTGTGTTAAGAAAACACATCCCAAGAGCTCAATCAAAGTTAAACACACACATTGCACAAAGTTACACAGGACCGGACTAGTCTGACAGACACCGAACTAGTCCGATATCCTTTCTGCACAAAATCGGACAAGTCCGATATCCATCAGACTAGTCCGATATCCTCTCTGACTAGAATCATACTAGTCCTCCCCAGTGCGGACTAGTCCTCAAAACACTTCACAAGTCACACAAAATCAGACAAGTTCGATCACAACCGGACTAGTCCGATATTCTCTCTGATCCATATCAGACAAGTCCGATATTTGCACAGACTAGTCCGAAATACCCTCTGAACTAAATCGGACAAGTCCTTCATGTGCGGACTTGTCATCCTATACACTTAGGGTTTCACATGTCCGGACAAGTCTGATGTCTATCGAACTAGTCCGAAGATTTCCAGTAGCAAAATCGGAAAGTCCGATCCTAGTCGGACTAGTCCGATATTTCGGGACACTTAGGGTTTGCTACACACAGCACACCGGACTAGTACGGTGACCACCACGGACTAGTCCGATCTTTCTGAACCCTAACGGTCACTTTAAGAAACCCATATAAATAGAGTTGCACAGCCATATTTTACTCTCTCTCGAACCCTAGCGCCGTCACACCTCCCAAGAGCCTCAAAAACCACATCTCTCCACGAAATTAAGTGCAACAAAGATCAATCCCTATGGGATTCACTCTAGTTCATTGGAGAGACACATTCAACACCACATTGAGCTCTTGGTTTGATTCTCTAACACACTCCTGCGATTTAATTGTAATCTTTTGAGTGTGTTCTTGGTGGTATTTTGTGTTGTAATCCATGGGAGCTCTCAACGTGTGAGAAAGCCCATTGAATTCGGTTATTCACCCCTTTGAGATAAGTGGAAGAGGATTGGCCTTCGTGGCGATCCGACGAGGGTAGGGTTGGAGAAGAACCGGTCCTTTTGTGGACTCCTCAACGTGGATGTAGGTTGCCTCTGTGGGAACCGAACCACGGGATAAATCTCTTGTGTTCTCTTTTGTGTTCATTGTCCTTACTTCATATCAATCTAGGGTTACAATTGATCTTAATTACTTTACGTTGAAATATCAAGTATAAGATTGAATTGTGATATAACCTGATTCATAACCTTGTAACACTTTGTTTAATCGTATATTTCCGCTGCATATATTGAAGAATAAAGTCAATCGATCAAACCTAATCAGTCTAGTGTGTATACACCGGACTAGTCTGCACTTTACCGTACTAGTCCGATTTCTCTGGTTTTGAAATGGTTGTTAAGTGTTGCAGGATCCTACAATTTTCAAAAAGGCCTATTCACCTCCCTCTAGGCCACATTCAATAGGTGTGAACTAACATGGGGAAAAATGGAAATAAGAACGCTACAAGGCATGGCATGGCTTGAAACTTAATGAGCATGTGTAAGGCGCGATAATACACCTTTTTCTTATAGAAGTCGGGGCCTGTAGAGGTCTCCTCTGGCTTGTCGACGGTGGAGCAGGGGCGGTTCTTGGCGGCTTCACCCGCGATCGTCGGAAAACTGCGGAATACCGCACAACCGGAAGAGGAAACACAAAACCAAGAGATGGAGAAGGTGCGCAAGCAAGTTGTGAACAAGTTTGCTAAAGAACTCATGATTTACCCTTGGCTAGATGGCAAGTTATCGTCGGAGTCCCGAGGGAAGGTCGGCAGCGCGTGAGCGGGGCAGAACTGAGGCATGGAAAAGCAAAACCGAACGGGATCTCGATGGCGGTGTCCGGGGCGGTTTAAATAGACAGAGGGGGACGAGGAGGGGCGGCCATGATGCAAGCATGCAGGCAGCTCGGTGTCTTGCATGCCGTGCGTTGTCGCAACGGTGAGAACAAAGGAACCGCTCGGGAATGGGTCACTGGACAATGGGTCCCACATCCCTTTTCAAGTCTATCTTCTCTACTCCCTTAATTCACCCACCAATACTTGTCCAAAATTCATCACAATTTGTGGATAGATTCAAATAAATATCTGGAATTTGATTCTGGAATCAAAACTTCGAATTGATCAAGTTTCAATTGAATTTCAATTTTGAATTTGAATTTGAATGAAATTCAATGGAGTCACTGAATTAAATAGCAATTGAGCTTCAAAAATTGTGAAACTTCGTGGATAAGTCAAACAAGTCAGGCTGATCGTGATGTTGTGTTCAAATTTTATGTTCAAATAAGTTTGAACAGAATTCAAAATTTGAACTTAAATATGGCTTGAATTTGCTAAGCGTCTCAAATAAAATAGCAAATGGAATTCACAAATTTTGAAACATGGCAGGAAGGCTATTTGGAATATTATGAGGCCATGGAAAAATGTATAGCATCAGATTTGAATATTTTGACAGGGCCTAAATGTACATTGCTATATTCAAAGTAATTTGAATAATTTTAGCACTGCATAGTGTTTTGCCCTAGCAAATTCCATTCAATAAAATCCAAAATTTGCAAGAAGGTCACTTGAATTATCCTAGGGTCATTGGTGAAGTCCATCCCTTATATTAATAAAGTGCTAAGCATGAGGGAACAAAATATTCTTGATGATATCAAGTTCATGTGTACAACCATAATTGATCTTTACAATGGTTGAAAACGAATTGGTAACTGAACTTCATATTAAGGAAAAAGTTGGGATTTTACAGCAGACTATTTCGATTTTCACCTCTAGACAGTTTTAGACATGTCTAGTCCATTGCAGACTAGTCTGGTGTACCAATTCCTTGGAAATTTTTCTAAGTCCATGTACTTGTCTGGTATTCCAGCGGACTTGTCCGTTTTTCCTCTGACTGGACTTGTCCAGTTTTTGTCAGACTTGTCTGATATTATCTCTGACCAAGTTCGAACTTGTCCGATATAGTCTGGACTTGTCCGATCTCTCTGTCTAACTTCGGACTAGTCCGTCCCTTTTCGGACTTGTCCGGTAAATCGCGATTCCGAGTTGATCTTTAGCTCCACGATTTGTTTTTGGATTTACCTTAAGTGGCTCTAAGGACGTCGTGTCTAAATTTTTTTGGAGCCTAGGTGGGACCCAAACCGGCCAAAACCCTCCCCAAACTCGAAATCCATCAAACCCTAGCCTCCACCTCTATATAAACAAGCCCACCTCTTGACTTTACATCATTTTGCCTCAATTGAAAGTCCACTCAAACCCTAGTTTGTGGATAGCCGCCATCAAGAGGGAGAAGGAGATCCCGAGCAAGAAGAAGAAGAGGAGGAAACAAAAGAGGATCAAGATCTCCATCAAGTTTTTGTTCATCATCAACAATCCACCTTCAAGTTCTTTATCAACCCTAGATCGCCAAGATCCAAGTGTTGCCTCCAAAACCCTTGACTCATTGGAGTTCTAAACACATGGTAAACCTTCTATTTCCTATTTCTCATGTGAATTCAACATCATTTCTCCAAATTCACGTCGATCTAGAAAACCCTAGTTCGCTGTTTCTGTGAAGGGCGGACTAGTCCGGCCTCCTGCGGACTTTTCTGATGTTGCAATCTATTTCCTATTGAATTAATTCTAAAATTTGTTTGAATCAATTCCACACCCATTCAAACTTGTTAAAGTTATTAGAACTAGTTGGTAAAAATCATTAACAACTCATTAACTAGTTTTACTTCACAATTGCCTTAATCATGCATGTCATTACATATTGAGTAATATTGGTGCACTTATTGATTGTGATTCTTGTCTTGTATGTTTATTCGCGGTTTAGACGGGTTTGCGCTAGAGAGTGCTGCAGAGGATCTCCAACACCAGGAGTTTGAAGTCTTTGATCCTAACCAAGCCCAAGAGCAAGGCAAGTTTCCTTGAACATATTGATCCTGTTTCTAAAATAAATGTTTTGTTTGCAAAATTGCATGCTTGTGTCAATTTGATGGGAATCTTACGATAGGAAGTTTACAAGCTTTGTTTAACCACCCTTGTTACCTGGAATTCATGGTAGAGAGTCGGGAAGGGTTTTTTACCTTTTTGCTTCGCTTAATTAATTGGGATGGGAAAACAATTATACTATTTAACTATGTATTAATGAGATTATGGTTAATATGTTCTGGTCAATATGATATGGTGGTGATTTAAGCAAGCCTGGTATGTGGATGAGTTGGATGTTATGGTGGTTTGCTTGACTTAGATCTAAGGACCGGTTCATGCAAGAATAAGCTAGGACAACAGTGCCACCACGAGGCTAAGTATGGGTGCAGCGTAGCTAATTTATTAGGGTATTACTAGTATTGCTCGGATCATTTGGCACACCGGTGAAGGGGAGTTGGATTGGATTTGGATATGGTTGGCGGGACTCCCTGGGATCCGAATGGCACAGGAGGGGGCCCTTGGTTGAAGATATGCTCAGTTGGAAACATCGCCACCCGTGAAACCTCAGTGGGTCTGTACACGCTAGTAGTCCCTTTGTAAAGGCTATTTTGTGATCTCTTGGACATACACTATGGTAGTGTTTTGGCATAATGGATGTTTTCTCTAGCCGCTAACGAGTGATGAAATCAAAAACACGTGGGTAAAGCGGTACAAACTCTGCAGAGTATAAAAAACTATCATGATAGTCGTGCTCATGGTTATGAGCAACATGGACAACTTCCATGATTAGAAGGAAATTGGGATTTGGGATGGTTTGGTAATGGTTATGGTTGGTAATATGGTTATGGTTGGTTATGGATTAAATTCTGGTATTGGATATGATTAATGGTAATGGTGAAATCTGGTATAATGGATGATGGATATGGAATATGGACTGGTACTATGTTATTACTTATGGTTTATGATAGGATTACTTCACATACATGTAATATATTGCTTTTCAAATGTTTTAATGTACTTTTTAGCACTTAGCCTTTATTATATTCGTCATTTGAATCAGCTACATGTCATACTTTCCACACTTGCTGAGTACGACATGTACTCACCCTTGCAATTCCCCAACCAATAGTTGCAGGTAAGAATTGGGAGTATAACGGTGCCAATGTGGAGTTCTAGGCCGTGCCTGCCATCAGCTTTGCCTGTGGTGTTGTTTGGAGCTGTGCTACCCTATTTGCTTAGTTGTTTATTTAGTTTATTTCTGCTGCATTAGTTGAAACTTGTCATTAATATTGATTAGAGCTTGTATTTCAGATTATTATGAATTGTGTAATAAAAGTGGTTAATTAATCTTGTTCTATGGTAATTTTCTGTATATCCTTTTGTGATTGCACTCGTTGAACGTCCTGGACACACATATACGTTCACTTGGTTCATTTTCAGAACTGGGTGTCACAAATTGGTATCAGAGCTACAGGTTGACTGTAGGACGCAGCCTAGGTAGAATGGACACTATAGGACACATAGAAGCACTCAAGAGTCAATGTGTTTTTGCTTGGTGTGTTGTTGCTATATATTGTTTGCTAGTGTGCTTAATAGAGGATTTTGGGATGCTTTAGCATTGCCATGTCCATATAAGCTAGTATAGTTAGTTGCTTAGTTTCATATTCCTTGATGCATATAGTCGGGGACATTTTACAAATTATTATCTCTTGCTTTTCTTCAGATGGTGAGGACTCGCAATCAGAGGGATGGCAACGATGAGGGGGAGAACAATGGAGCACCTCAGAACAACAATGGACAAGGACCTGCTCGGGGAGCTATCAATCTTGAGCAGCTATTGGCCATGCAAAACCAACTCATGCATACCATGATACAAACTATGGGACAGCTGCAGGCTGGTAATAACAACAATCAACCCCACATGCCTCCACCGCCACCCCCACCTCCTCATAAACGGTTGGGAGAGTTCATGAGGACTAGGCCACCGACCTTTGCTCAAGCTGCTCACCCTATGGACGTTGATGTTTGGCTCAAGTCCGTGGAGAAGAAACTTGCAATAGTCCAACGCAGTGACCGGGAGAAGTTGCTATTCGCATCTCATCAACCTGTTGGAGCAGCTGCCGATTGGTGGGATTCGCTATGCAACGCTCATGAGAACCAAGAGAGGATTACTTGGGCCGAATTCAAGGAGTGCTTCCATTCTAATTATTTGTCGAAAGGTGTTATGATCTTGAAGAGGCAAGAATTTGAGAACTTGAGGCAAGGAAGGTCAAGTGTGAGTGAATATCTCAACAAGTTCACTCAACTCTAAAGATATGTGCCTGAGGATGTGAGCCGAGACAGCCAAAAGCAATACTTGTTCATGAGGGGCTTGAACAATGAGATCCAAGTGCAATTGCTCAATTGTGACTATGCCAACTTTCATAAGCTTGTGGACAAAGCAATTGTTTTGGAGAACAAGGTCCGTGAGATGGAGCAAGATACCAAGAGGAACACGCAATATCAAGGACAACAACAAGGAAGTAATGTGTGCCCTCGCTTTGCACCACCCAATGCGCCATATTACAGCTCTTCTACTCCTGTACAACACCCTGTTTATGCACCGCACCTAGCTCAGTTTGTGCAGCAACGCCCTGTCATGCAAGCACCTAGGCCTCCAATGCCTTTTGCACATTGTGCCAATTTTCCTGGTGCAAATGTTCAAAATCAAGCCCGTCCCAATAATTCTGGTGCAGCAAGGAAGAGCTATACACGTGGAGAAGCAGGACACTTTGCACTTCAATGTCCTAAGTCAAGCCTTGGTCAAGGAAGAAATGCGCCAAGACAGAATCCGGGGCCCAATGGAGGACAGCCGCAAGGAAACCGTGGGCAGCAGATTTTGCACGTGGCAACGTGAACAATGTCTCTACAAGAGGATCCTCAACAAGCGGATGACGTGGTTATTGGTATGTTTCTCGCAAACTCCAACCCGACGACTATAATATTTGATTCTGGAGCATCGCATTCATTCATTGCATCAAAATATGTTGCCAAGTATAGTTTTCCTATCTCTCATATGAAGTTTACTCTATTGGTTAAGTCTCCTGGAGGAGAGATGAGGACAAATATAGTATGTCCAAAAGTAAGCCTTAGAATAGGGGGGGGGGGGGTAGACTTCTTTGCCAACCTCATTGTTTTGGATTCTCAAGGATTGGACATTATACTTGGTATGGACTGGTTGAGGAAGCACAACAGAGTCATTGAGTGCGCCACGAAGACGGTGAAGTTGATCCATGAGGAAGGGATCACCATAGAGTTTGAGGCATCTCAACATGCACCAAAGCAATTGGAGCTGAACCACATGGATGGTGCCGCAGTTGAGGAGATTCCAGTGGTGTGTGAATTCTTGGATGTGTTCTCGGACAAGTTTCCAAATATGTCGCCTGATCAAGACATTGAATTTGTTATTGTTTTAATACCTGGAACTACAGCTATAGCTAAGAGGCCATATAGGATGCCTCCTAAGGAGTCAGCAGAGCTCAAGAAGCAGATTCAAAAACAACTAGAGAAGGGTTTTATTTGCCCAAGCTCTTCACCTTGGGGAGCGCCCGTTCTTTTCGTGGATAAGAAGGATGGATCCCAAAGGACGTGTGTGGATTAATGAGCTCTCAACAAGGTAACAATCAAGAACAAGTACACCTTGCCAAGCATAGAAGATTTGTACGATCAGATGAAGGGTGCTTGTGTTTTCTCCAAGATTGATTTGAGGTCGGGATACTTTCAAATGAAGATTACAATCGGACATACCCAAGACAGCTTTTCGGACACGATATGGATCTTATGAGTACACTGTGATGTCCTTTGGATTGACCAACGCACCTGCCTATTTTATGTACCTCATGAATAAGGTCTTTATGGAGTACTTGGATAAGTTCATTGTGGTGTTTATTGATGATAATATGATCTACTCGAAGGATGAGAAGGAACATGAGAAACACTTGAGGCTTACGTTGCAGAAATTGAGGGAACATCAATTATATGCCAAATTCAGCAAGTGCCTGTTTTGGTTAAGGGAGGTGTCATTTTTGGGCCATATCATCTCTGGAGGAGGAGTATCGATCGACCAACAGAAAAGTGAGGCACGTGTTGAAATGGGAACACACACAGAATGTGAAGGAGATTAGGAGTTTCCTTGGGATGGCTGGATATTACCTTATGTTCATCAAGGATTTTTCTAAAATAGCCAAGCCATTGATGGAAATGTTAATGAAGGGGAAAGCTTTCCAATGGACTCAAGCTTGTAAAGAAAGTTTTGAGGAGTTGAAAAAAAGGTTAACCACCACCCCAGTTTTGATTTTGCTGGATGTAAGCAAAAGTTTCGACATATATTGTGATGCATCGAGACAAGGACTTGGATGTGTGCTCATGCAAGAAGGTCAAGTGGTTGTATATGCGTCGAGGCAATTGAAGAAACATGAGCAGAATTATCCAACACATGATTCGGAACTTGCAGTCATGGTACACGGATTTAAGATTTGGAGACACTATATTCTTGGACATAGGTGTGAAATTTATATGGATCACAAGAGCCTTAAGTATATTTTAACACAAACGGATCTGAATTTGAGGCAACGAAGATGGTTAGAGCTCATCAAGGATTTTGATTTGGGAATCAATTATCATCCGGGAAAAAGCCAATGTAGCGGCCGATGCTTTGAGTAGAAAAGGAGTAAGTCATCAAGTCACGGTTCAAGAGCTGCCATCCGAGTTATGTAAGGAGTTTGAACGGTTGAATCTCGGATTTGTGAATTGTTGACGGTCCTTAAGTACCATATTTTGACCGTCAATTCACCTCATAATGTGCATAAAAGAAACACAAAACATAGTGGTAGGGCTATACACTAACCCGTGTTGGTGTCTATTTGTATGCAGGTGAATTATTACCCAAAATACCAAAACATGCAGGGATGAATCCATGAAAATAGATTTCAACGAATCGGGCGATGACACGTGGCAACACATGGATCAAGTGGCCCACAAACAGAAGAATACGAGGAGATCCAACGGTGTTGCACCCATATATATCAAGGGGGCCCACCTGGAAGCCACCTGGAGTAAGCACTCCCCGAGGGGAGGCTTGACCAGGTCGGCCGAACCAGGGGTTCGGCCGACCCCTTCCTGGTGCCAAACCCGGTCAAATGACATGTGTTGGCTCCTCCCGACTCCCTGGAGTCAATGGTGACTGATTCCCTCATTAATTGTTGCGGGAACCGACCCTTCTCCACCTATAAATAGACTCCCTCACCTCACTTCTCACACAAACCAAAAGTTGAGAATAGTGCTACACTCCAACGGCTTAGAGTAGTCCTAGAGGCTATCAAAGTAGAAGGAGAGTGTGGTGAAGAGTCTAGGAGAAGGAGACTTGGGTTTGTCAATTCCCTCTTCTACACTTGTACCCCTACAAAGGTTTTACTCAATCAAGTAAGCCTTTGTGAATTCAATACAAGTTTGATCTTTTATTCTTAGTAGTTTGCACAAGTAGTTACTTGTGGGTTCACTGCTTTAATTCATTAGAGGCTCTAGTTGTAGCTTTGTGTTTGAAACATCTAGAGTAGTGATTTAGAACGTAAGCGTGGTGCTTAGGTTATAAATCATCAGTGGATATGTCGTAGACCCACGGATTGGAGAGGTAGGCAGTAGGTGGTGACAGCCTTATCTGTCATTCGTAATCCTCCACGTTCGGCTATGCCATAGGCTCTTGGCGGGAGTCGTCTTAGTATTGCTAGGAGTAAGCCCGTGCCCGAAGCAAGCATCTATTGCAAACTACCTTGAATTAGGATCAATACTTTAAATTCCTCTCCGTTCCTTGCCTACCAAACAACTTTGTGTCCTTGGGTGAGCTAGTTCGAAAGATTAGCACACGCGTTCTTTGGATTCGATACCCTTGGGAATACTCCTTAAGGGGAAGTGCTACAACGGTATTTCCGTGCGCTTGCGGATAACTCTGTGGTGTTAAGAAATACCAACAAGCAATTTTTGCGCTGTTGCCGGGGAACGGTTGCTGTTAATCTTCGAACCAAGATCACCCTCGTATCATATACCCCTTATCTATCATCTTAACTTTCTTATTCTTACCTTACCACCACCAAATAAATGGAGAAACCCACCATTCTTTCTTACTCTGCTCCGAAGGGCAAGTTCTGTGAGCCACCACCTTCAGCGGAACCTATTTGTTCAAGCAGCTATGAACTTCGCCCTAGCTTTATAGCCATGGTTCGGGAACAATCCTTCTTAGGAACGGATTGTGAAAACCCTTACCACGATCTACGAGAGTTCTAACAACTGTGTTCATGCCTTCTAATCAAAGGTATGACACAGGAAACTCTCAAATGGAAGTTGTTTCCTTTTTCCCTCAAGGAAAAAGCCAAACAATGGTACAACCAATACGTTGGGAAGACAAACGGTGATTGGAGTGAATTAGGAGACAAATTTTGTCTTGTTTTCTTTTCCATTGCCTGAATTGTTTCCTTACGAAAGGAAGTCCTATGCTTCCAGCAGATGGAGAAGGAATCTATAGGTGCAGCTTGGGACAAATTTTCTCTTTTGGAAAATTCTGGCCCAGATTTGTTAATCCCTGGTCCAATGCTTTTGCAACATTTCTTCATGGGATTAAACAAAGAGTCTGCTCTATATCTTGACATTACGGCTGGAGGATCTTTCCTCCATAAGACTCCAGAAGAAGGCAAGGATCTTCTGGACAAAATTCTAGAAAATTCTTCCTTCATTATGAGTCTTAATGAGCCTCCCCAATGGGAAGTCGTGTCAAGAACAGAGGATACAATCTTGGACAAGGATGAACCCATTTCTTGTTTACCCCATGACTTGCCAGAGGAATCCTCTCCCGAACCTGAGACTATGAAGGTAGAAGAAATTCAACCCTCGCAGTTTCCATTTTACTTCGAGGAAGAGCTTTTTGAAGATTATGGAAATACCTTGAAGTATTGCTGCTATAGGAAACGTTCATTGCCACCAACTCCACCTGAACCACCTGACGGGGTGTTCGTCTGTCAGACAGTTAAGGAGTTGACCTCTATCCTAAGCAGAGAGTGGACAGCTGAAGTCGAGAATTCACTCAAAATTCTTCGGATGACCTCACCTTTGGCTACCATTTTATGTTCTATTAGAGGGACACCAATGAGAATCCTATACAACTATACTGTTGGAGCAAATCTCATTTCCGATTCTTGTGCTCTCGCCATTCATGGCGATGTGCCATTGGCACCAACACGCAAATACTTCTGAGATTGATTTGGAACCATTCTTGAAGGATGTTGGGTTCTGCAACAAGTGTCTGTTAGACACAAAGATGTTGAGGCTCTCCTAGATTTTCATGTGTTCGAAATCCAAGATTTCGACATCATGATAGGGATTCCCATAGAGAAATTTCTCATGGAAGTTCCTTTGGAAGGAAGCCTCAATATCAATCTTGGAGGGAGAAATTTCTCCATGCCTATTCTGCATTCAAAGAACACATCTGCAGAATCTCCCATCCAAGATGAGCCAATGGAGGAGGTTAGGACTCTTCAATTTTTAGAACCCCAAGAAATTAAAGGAGAAGAAGACTTCGTCGAAGTGGAGGATGAATTTCAGGAGGAAATAGAATTGCCAAAAGAAGAGTACTCCCCAAAACCAACTGTTGAGCTCAAGATTCTACCTCCAGGCCTACGTTATGCCTTTCTAAATGGTGATTTGGAAGCCCCTGTCATCATAAGTGACAAGCTTTCAGATGATGAAACGCTCAAACTCATAGCCATGTTAGAAAGGTATAGAGCTGTTTTTGGATATTCACTTCAGGATCTCAAGGGAATTAGTCCAGCATTATGCACCCATCGTATTCCTATTGACCCTGAGAGTGTCCTGTCAAGAGAACCTCAAAGGCGATTGAATAATGCGATGCGGGAAGTTGTCAAGAAAGAAGTCTTGAAACTTCTGCATGCCGGAATTATTTACCCTGTTCCTCATAGTGAATGGGTAAGTCCAGTTCAAGTAGTGCCTAAGAAGGGAGGTATGACGGTCGTTCAAAATGAGAGGAATGAATTAATTCCTCAACGGACCGTCACTAGATGGAGGATGTGCATTGACTACCGAAAACTTAACAAGGCAACAAGGAAAGACCATTTTCCATTTCCCTTCATCGAAGATATGTTAGAGCGATTGGCAAAACACTCCTGCTTCTGTTTCCTTGATGGGTATTCGGGATATCATCAAATTCCTATCCATCCCGATGATCAATGTAAGACCACGTTCACATGTCCTTATGGGACCTATGCCTACCGGCGTATGTCCTTTGGACTGTGTAACGCTCCTGCCTCTTTCCAGAGATGCATGATGTCTATATTTTTAGACATGATCGAGGATATCATGGAAGTTTTCATGGATGATTTCTCCGTCTATGGAAAAACTTTTGTTCGTTGTCTAGAAATTTAGACAGGGTCTTACAAAGATGCCAGGAGAAGGACCTTGTGCTTAATTGGGAAAAGTGCCATTTCATGGTCCGGGAAGGCATCGTTCTTGGACACTTGGTGTCCGAGAGAGTGATAGAGGTGGACAAAGCTAAAACTGAAGTTATTGAAAGACTTCCACCTCCTATCAATGTTAAGGGAATCCGCAACTTTTTAGGTCATGCGGGGTTCTACCGACGATTTATCAAGGATTTCTCCAAAATCGCTAGACCCCTCAACAACCTATTAGCTAAAGAAGCTCCCTTTGATTTCGATGATGAATGTCTTAAATCATTTGATATAATAAAAAAGGCACTCATCTGAGCCCCAATTATCCAACCTCCTGATTGGACGCTGCCATTCGAAATCATGTGTGATGCCAGTGACTTTGCTGTTGGTGCAGTCTTAGGCCAAACCAAAGATAAAAAGCATCACACAATAGCCTACGCTAGCAAAACACTGACAGGAGCCCAACTCAATTATGCCACAACTGAGAAAGAGCTCCTAGCAGTAGTTTTTGCTATCGACAAGTTTAGATCATATTTGGTTGGAGCAAAGGTCATAGTCTACATAGACCATGCTGCTTTGAAATATCTGCTTACCAAAAAGGATGCTAAACCCAGGCTAATTCGATGGATTCTTCTACTCTAAGAATTTGATCTGGAAATAAGAGATAAGAAATGAGTAGAGAATTCAGTAGCGGATCATCTTTCACGTATGGAAGTCACACAAACCATGGACATACCTATCAATGACTTTCTACAAGATGATATGCTCCTCAAGGTGACATACTCTCACAATTGGTATGCTCATATCGTGAACTTTATGGTCACGGGATACGTACCACCAGGGGAGAACAAAAAGAAACTCATTTATGAGAGTCGTAGACACCTTTGGGATGACCCTTACCTCTATAGCGTATGTGCCGATGGCCTTCTTAGAAGGTGCACCCCATCAATTGAAGGCACCAAAATTATAGAGAAATGCCATGCTGGCCCCTATGGTGGTCATTATGGTGTTTACCGTACTCAGGCAAAGATCTGGCAGAGTGGATTCTATTGGCCTTCAATGTATGAAGATACCAAGCGATTCATTCGCATATGTTGGAAATGCCAGAAGCATGGAGGAATCTCTACTCGCGATGCGATGCCCCTAACATGCAATCTCCAAGTGGAATTATTTGATGTATGGGGTACTTATTTCATGGGACCTTTTCCTAGGTCTGATGATTGCGAGTATATTCTGGTTGCCGTCGATTATGTGTCAAAATGGGTAGAAGCATTTCCATGCAAAAATGCTGATTCCAAGCAAGCAAGGAAAATGTTCCATGAGATCATTTTCCCACGCTTTGGAACTCCTTGTATGGTCATATGTGATGGAGGGTCACATTTCATAGATAAGACCTTCCGAAACTTTTTAAGGGAACTTGGAGTCCAACATAACATTGCTACCCCATACCACCCATAGACAAGTGGTCAAGCAGAAACATCTAATAAGAAAATTAAGAATATTCTGCAAAAGACTATCTTGGAAATGGGAACGGGATGGAAGCAAAAGCTACCCGACGCATTGTGGGTATATCGTACTGCCTACAAGACACCTATCACCATGTCTCCTTTCCAACTTGTGTATGGGAAGACTTGCTATATTCCCGTAGAATTGGAACATAGAGCGTATTGGGCCATCAAGCGCTTGAACATGAATCTTAACAAAGCTGGAAATCACCAATTGAAGCAAATCTCTAAGTTGGAGGAATGGAGAGATAAGGCGTACCACAGTGCTAGAATTTATAAATAGAGAACCAAAGGATGGAACGATAAGAGGATGACGCCAAAAGAGTTCAAACCTGGAGATAAAGTTTTACTCTTTAACTTTAGGGTTAAACTCTTTGGACATGGGAAGCTGTAAGACCTATGTGTGCTGAATACATTGGCTTGTAGTGAATACATTTGGTTTTGATGATAAATGTTTTGAATATCACCAAAGAACCTTTTTATCAAGGTCCGACTCTAGCTGCGAGCTATAGCAAGGTCCAACCATAGGTCCGACTTGTTTTGGGTAGCTCTGGCTACATTAGATGCTAGGTCCGGCTTCTTGGTAAGGTCCGACTAGCTTTGGTTAGCTCTGGTGAGCTTTATCTTTAGCTCCGACATGTCTTTGATAGCTCCGGCATGTCTTTGATAGCTCCGGCATATATTTGATAGCTCCGGAATGCTTTTGCTAAGCTCCGACATACTTTTTCTAGCTCCGGTTTTGGGTTGACTAGTTTTGACTAGTTTTTGTTAAGCTCCGGTGCTAGGATCTACTAGTTTTGGTAAGCTCCAGCAGGTGCTTCATTGTACTAGTTTTGTTAGGTCCGGCTCAAGCTCCGGGTTGCTCTGGCAAGGTCCGGAACTTGACCGCAGTGCTTCGGCTTTTCATTTGCAATGTTTCGTACTTGCTTTACATTGTTGGAAAGATTGCTTAGTATTCATTTGCTAAGTTTTTGGTGAGTTTTGGATGATATGGATGATATCATGTTACTGTGGTTTTGCAACATGCTTATGTGAGGCTCTCACGTAAGGTGTTGTGTTCGGAACTAACTTGAGTCAAGTCGAGGACTTGGGCTCGTATGGATTGGTTGTTTATTCATGTGCAGGTGTTGCTTGAGTTCAAGTCATGGCTGGTGACGGGATCCATTGGACTAGTCTCAGGGAGGAGATGAGGTTCCAACAACCAATTTCGGGAGGAAATGTGGTTGAGCTGATCAGGAGGTCGCGCAGGATGATTGAATCAAGGGCAGTGCATATGAAGGTTACTGAATGTCGAAGGAAGGTGTTCGCACGTATGCATGCGGTGCATGACGTGGCAACATGGTTCCGAAGATGGTTTATGGATGGAAAGATCTGGTTGGAAGGATCGGATCGTAACGGTTGATAACTTTGGCCGCGGCGAAGTCGGTTATGGCTCGCTATGGAAAGTATCGAGTTGGTTATGATAGGATTTCGTGTGGTTCACGAATTTGAGTTGTTTAGGAATGTGGGATAATTTCCTAAGGTGTTTGGAAGTCTTAAGATTGCTTCTATCTGCGTTTAGAAAAATCTTGAGCAGTTATGGAAAGTTACGATTCGTGATCTGAGTAGGATTGGAGTCCTAGTTGATATTGGGTTGGCCTAAGGGCTGGTTATATAAACAAGGGAGCCCAGAGCTCGTTGTGGACGACTTTGGGGCTGTTCCTCTTGTGTTCTATTGAATAAAATTTGTAGTTTGAAGGAAATTTTGTGCCTTGTTCGTCCGACTTGTTCCAGACAAGTTTTACTCGTCGAGTTTCTGGACAGCACTACCTTTCGTCGGTGGTTTTATCATAACTCGAGTTTTAAAGATCCAATTGACGAGATTCTTTTTGGGTTGTCTTCAAAACTTGATTTTTTATCATATGTCAAAATTTCACAGTCATTGGATTTGTGGTCTATGATCTACACGAGTTTCTTTGCAGCATTCCAGAACTGTTTTTTTTTTTCGGGTAGGGGAGATTGACCATTGTTTGATCTCTCGATCATAACTTGAGTTTTTCTCGACGGATTTGAGTGATTCTTTTTGTGTTGTCTTCGTGACTTGATTCTCTCTGATATCTATCACTTTTGTCACGGTGAAACACGTTTAGATTAGTCTCACACACGATTTCTTTAAGAGATCGTTTTTCTGCTGAAGGGGTTGGGGTTTAATTGTTTCCGCTGCGTAAGATTTTTAAATCTACCATTCAACCCCCCCTCTGGTAGCTTTTCACGTGCTCTTTGATCCTACAATTGGTATCAGAGCCACGGTGCTCTAATCTTTGTGATTTTCACGTGTTTTTGACTAAACATCATGGAGAAGTACTCCGCCAAACCTTGTGTGTTTGCTGGTATTGATTTTCAGGTTTGGAAGGCACGCATGGAGGCTTTCATCCAGGCACAAGGCTTTGCAATATGGGAGAAGGTATACAAGCCTTACGAAGTGCCATCAAATGATCAAGTTACAGCTACAAATCTGACAGATGTCGACAACAACAACAAGGCTCGGAACTTGATCATACAAGGATTAACACAAAGCGACTTCGACCGTGTTGCACACCTCCGATCTGCATACGATGTGTGGAAAGCACTTTGTGACTACCACGAAGGATCCAACACAATCAAAGAGGTAAGGCAAGACATGTTCAAAAAGGAATACATGCGCTTCGAGATGCAACCCGGTGAGTCTATTGATGACCTTTTTGCTCGTTTTAATAAAATTCTCAGCAACTTGCGTAGTGTCAATGTTAATTTTTCAGATGCTGAAAATGCTAGGCAATTGCTAAGTGCATTAGATATGTCAATTTGGGAGATGAAAGTCACATCTATTCGTGAATCTACTGTCATGAGTTCTCTTACATTAGATGTACTCATTCTAAACTAAAAACTCATGAAGTTGACATCCTAGCACGTAAGAACCCAAATAAGTCTATTGCATTTGTTTCACAACGTGATATGTCTAGCTCCGGTCAATCATCATCTTGCAATACTCTTGCTTTGTTGTCCTCACTAACCCTGGAGGAGATCGAAGAATTTCCAGAAGAGGAGTTGGCACTCATCTCTACTAGATTCTCAAAAGCATTGCAAAATGTGAGAACTAGAAGGAGAGGAAGCTCCGGACCTCAACGCTGTTTTGAATGTGGTAAAATAGGACACTTTCGTACAGAATGCCATAACCTTTCAGGTCCGACCACCCGGGAAGAAAAACAAAGCAAGGTCCGTACCTCCTCTGGAAATTCCAACAAGAAGAAGAAAGGTACCATAGGACGCAAGATGATCAACCGTTTCATCACCGCGCTTCAAGAGTTCAGTTCAAGCGATGTGGACATTGGAAGTGATGAGGATGAAGATGATTTGGCAAACTTGTGCTTCATGGCGGGCAAGTCAAGATCAAGTATGGAGGAGGCGGAACACAACAGTGACAATGAAAAGGTATGTCCTACTTGCGAAGAAATGTGTGATGCCATTTCTCGTGCCACTATTATTGTTACGAAAAAGGACAAAAAGCTTAGGGATAGTGCTGCTAAAATTGAATCACTAGAATCTGAAATCAACCGTTTAAAAACCTTGATTCCTAGTGATGATGCATGTTCCTCATGTGATTTAATATATGAACAATTGTCATTAAGAAGTGCGCACACCTCCACACTTGATAAACTTGAGTTAGAAATTGAAAAGAACAAAGAGCTTGCTGCACTTAATGATAAAAACTTGAAAGATTCTAGCTGTTCTACAATTGACTTGCATTGTTCTACTTGCGATGATCTTGATAAGAAACTACAGGATGCTATGAATGAAATTTCTATATTGAACAATGTTTTACGTTCTCATGAAGTTAAATTTTGTTCAAATTGCAAACTAAAAGGAAAAACTTCATGTGAAAATTGCCTTGATCTGTCCAATAAACTTGATGACATGCATAGGACATTAGATCGGTTTTGTAATGGGAATAAGAACCTAAACTTGCTGCTGAATTCTTCCAAGTCATGCAATGATAAAACTGGTTTAGGTTTTGATTCTCATGCTCATGCTAAGGCACATCCACCTAAAATTGTAAAGTCGTTAGGAAGTGGTTTGATTCAAACAATTCCTAAACAAAAAAATAGTGGTTTTCAAATCTGCAGGAGTGTTGCCTCATTCGGTTTCAAATAAAAATATTGCTTGCTCATCCAGACATGAACACAAAGTTAAATTTCATTGTACCTTCTGTGGTAGAGATGGTCATGTCATAGATTTTTGTTATAGACTAGCTAAACAACAGAAAAGGGAAAGAATGGTTGCTAGATCTCATAACTTTCATGCAAAATTTGCTACACACATTGAACCGATTGTACAACCTGCTGTTTTGAGTCAAAAACATTCAAACTTTACCTCCGGACCTTCTGTTTTTGCCTCCGGAGCTACTGATTTTTGTGCTACACAAGTAACACCTAATAGGTTAGTAGTTAAGAATAAAAAATCTCAAACTTTGACTCATAAACCTGCTGTTTTGTCTCAGCTTTCGCGTGTTTTTCCTACTGCACGTCGCGTGACTCAGTACTGGATTCCTAAATGCCTTTTGACTAACCCCAGTATTGAGTCATCGACGTATTTTGCTTCTATGTAGGTTACACATTTGAGGATGGAGAACATTTGGATTGTGGATTTAGGTTGCTCACGCCACATGACCGGTAACAAAGATTGGTTCTCCTCCCTCTCTTTTGTGTCACGTGTAGAAAATGTTACTTTTGCCTATAATTCTTCAACTCATATAATTGCTAAGGGTTCGGTTAGAGTAAATGATCACTACACTTTGAAGGATGTGGCACTTGTCAAAAATTTGAAATACAACTTGCTTTCTGTTTCACAATTGCTAGATGAAAATCTGGAAATTATTTTCAATAAAAACTGCTGCAAAGTTGTAAGTTCAAATAGTGAGCTTATTTTTAACATGTCTCGGTTTGGAAGAGTTTTTAAAGCTGATTTTGATATGTCTTCCTCTAAGCATAGGTGCCTAGTTGCTAATGATTCAAAGGACTTATATTTTTGGCATCGTAGACTTGGTCACGTAGGCTTTGATCACCTAACGCGTGTTAGTGCTCTTGATCGCATAGTGGGCTGCCTAAGCTTAAAGGGGACAAAGAAATTGTGTATTCTTCTTGTAGACATGCTAAGATGTTTGCAGGTTCACATACTCCTCTCACAACGATCATGACAACTGAACCATGTCAACTTTTGCATCTTGACACCGTAGGACCTTCACGTGTTCAATCCTTCGGAGGTAAATGGTATGTTCTTGTTATTGTTGATGATTATTCTAGATACTCTTGGGTTTACTTTATGGCATCTAAGAATGAAGTTTTTAGTCACTTTAGAACATTATTTCTTAGATTATCAATTGATTACCCAGGATCTTTAAAAGCAATTAGAAGTGATAATGGAACTGAATTTAAAAATCAATCCTTTGATCACTTTTGTGCTAAAAATGGAATAGATCATCAACTTTCTTCACCATATGTACCTCAACAAAATGGTGTTGTAGAAAGAAAGAATAGAACCTTAGTTGAGATGGCTAGGACTATGCTTGATGAATATCAAACTCCTAGGAAATTTTTGGCTGATGCGTTAGCAACCGCTTGTTATGTCTCAAATCGTGTTTTCTTGCGTGCTATGCTAGGTAAAACACCATATGAGCTCCGGTTTGGACATAGGCCTAGTGTTACACACTTTCGGGTCTTTGGTTGCAAATGCTTTGTTAAGAAACATGGTAATCTTGATAAATTTGAACCTAGATCCATTGATGGCATGTTTCTTGGTTATCCATCTCATACTAGAGGCTACCGTGTGCTTTTACTTGACACTAACAAAATTGTGGAGACTTGTGAAGTGTATTTTGATGAAGCTAGCCCAGGTACTAGCTCCGGTGTTGCAGGACCAGATCCGTATCCTCAGGGGGAGGGTATTTTCGAAGATGAAGAAGAACCGGTGATACTGCCTGGTTGTTCCGAAGTTGACACGTGTCCAGCTCCGGACATTGAACAAGCTCCGGCTATCACCTATGCTGGTCCTGATCATCCTCAAGTCACAAGCTCATCAATCTATGATGAACCTAATGAAGAAGAAGCTTGTGAGACATCTGTCCCCCTACATTTTTACAAAGATCACCCCCCACAACAGATGATTGGAAGCTTGCACGAACGAGTCACCCGGTCCAGGTTTTGCGATCCAAACTCTTATGCTCATTCTGCTTTTGTTGCTTCTTTTGAACCCAAAGATATATCACACGCACTCACTAATGAATCTTGGATTATTGCCATGCAAGAAGAGTTAGAAAATTTTGAAAGAAATAATGTTTGGAAACTTGTACCTCCACCTCAAGGTCACACTTTAATTGGAACTAAATGGGTATATAAAAATAAACAAAGTGAGGATGGGGTTGTGGTTAGGAATAAGGCTAGGTTGGTTGCTCAAGGTTTCACTCAAGTTGAAGGTCTAGATTTTGATGAAACTTTTGCTCCTGTCGCTAGATTAGAAGCCATAAGAATTTTGTTAGCTTTTGCAGCATCTAAAGGTTTTAAGCTATATCAAATGGATGTTAAAAGTGCTTTTCTTAATGGCTACATAGATGAGGAGGTTTATGTCAAACAACCACCGGGTTTTGAAAATCCAGATTTTCCTAATCATGTTTACAAACTGTCCAAAGCCTTATACGGTCTCAAACAAGCCCCTAGAGCATTGTATGATAGGTTAAAAACATTCTTACTTGAAAAGGGGTTTACCATGGGCAAGGTTGATAAAACTCTTTTTGTGCTTAAGAATGGCAATGACTCATTATTCGTTCAAGTGTATGTGGATGATATTATCTTTGGTTGTGCTTCTCATGATCTTGTGTCCAAGTTTTCAGCAATGATGAGTTCCGAATTTGAAATGAGTATGATGGGTTAAGTCACTTACTTTTTGGGGCTGCAAATCAAGCAAATCAAGGAGGGTACCTTTGTGCATCAAACAAAGTATACCAAAGACCTCCTAAGGCGCTTCAACATGGACAAAAGCAAGCCTCTTCGGACACCAATGGGAACAGCAACAACACTTGAACTTGATGAAGATGGTAAATCTGTGAATCAAAATGAATATACAAGCATGATCGGATCACTTTTGTACCTCACGGCATCAAGACCAGACATACAATTCAGCGTATGTCTTTGTGCACGGTTTCAAGCTTCCCCATGTGTTTCACATCGTCAAGCCGTCAAAAGGATTCTCAGGATTGATAGGAAAAGTACTTCCGGTGCTTGTCATTTTCTTGGTAATTCTCTTGTTGCTTGGTCCTCTAGAAAACAAATTCAGTTGCACAATCCACAGCCGAATCTAAATATGTAGCTGCTGCTAGTGCTTGCTCACAAATTTTTTGGATTGTTCAAACACTTAAGGACTATGGGGTTGATCTAGATAGTGTTCCACCGTTTTGTGATAACACTAGTGCCATTTGCATTGCTAAAAACCCCGTGCAACATTCTAGAACTAAGCACATTGACATTAGGTATCACTTTCTTCGAGATAATGTTGAAAAAGGAACCATTGTGCTTCACCATGTAGATACCGAACAACAATTGGCTGACATTTTTACAAAACCTTTGGATTTCACTCGTTTTTGTTACATTCGTAGTGAAATAGGGGTTATGCATCCTCATGGCTTAAATTGAGGGGGGAGTTTTTGAAACTTGGGAAGTCTATGTGTGAATCTGAAATTAAAATAATATGAGCATAGTATCTCATACATATATGACTTTGTGATTCCTTTTACATGCTGAAAGTTCTTACTACATTACTCGTGTTATACATTTTGTAGTTTTTGCCATGTCTAGTAATTGGAATAATTACTTACACTAAAACTGGTCATGGTCGAACTTTCTTGCTGTTTTGAACTTGTTACATGTTCACAAGTGCTTTTAATCATTAAGAATTCATCAAGTAATCAACTCACATGTTGAGTTTTTATGAACAAATATAAATTGAGAAAAGATCAAGAGAATATGCTTGCATCGCACTTCTTCTTTTGAGATGGCTTGTCATTGCACTTAGATATGAACTTAGAAGAAGTTGTGTATGACTAAAACCATGTCCTTAAGCTTCTGATTGTCAAATGACATAAGCTTGGCTTGGTTGGTTAGAATAAGGCAGATGCGCATATAATCTCTTGCAAATATCATATGATCTAAATTTATGCTTTGAAAAATAATAAAATGCAGCAACTAGTGTCATGCTTTCAGGTTTTTAAATAGTTAAGTTTGTGAGATCATGACTTGCTTAAATTGAAAATTACATATGATCTCTAGCATGGCTTACACTACTTTATGTATTTCATTGATGTGATAATGTAAGGTACTTGATAGTATGACTTGGATGAGCTTTGTTTATATGAATATGTTATAATATGCTCATAACAACTATAGAGGGAGAGATAATTTGTTTACATGCTCATGACTTGCTGAATACATTGTCAAAGGGGGAGAGATAAGCATGAAGAGAAAGAGAATATGTGCATAAGGAGAGATAATAAAGGGGGAGAGATAATATGGGATAATTTTTCTTCTCATTTTACTTTTTGATTTACAAAGGGGGACAAATTGCTTTCAAAACTTTTATGTGAATAAGCCAATGTTTGGATTTTAAATGGTGTTGCCAATGCATTCATCAAGGGGGAGATTGTAAGACCTATGTGTGCTGAATACATTGGCTTGTTGTGAATACATTTGGTTTTGATGATAAAAGTTTTGAATATCACCAAAACACCTTTTTATCAAGGTCCGACTCTAGCTCCGAGCTATAGCAAGGTCCGACCATAGGTCCGACTTGTTTTGGGTAGCTCGGGCTACGTTAGATGTTAGGTCCGGCTTCTTGGTAAGGTCCGACTAGCTTTGGTTAGCTCCGGTGAGCTTTATCTTTAGCTCCAGCATGTCTTTTATAGCTCCGGCATGTCTTTGATAGCTCCGATATATATTTGATAGCTCCGGAATGCTTTTGCTAAGCTCCGACGTACTTTTTCTAGCTCCGGTTTTGGGTTGACTAGTTTTGACTAGTTTTTGGTAAGCTCTGGTGCTAGGATCTACTAGTTTTGGTAAGCTCCGGCAGGTGCTTCATTGTACTAGTTTTGTTAGCTCCGGCTCAAGCTCCGGGTTGCTCTGGCAAGGTCCGGAACTTGACCGCAGTGCTTCTGCTTTTCATTTGCAATGTTTCGTACTTGCTTTACATTGTTGGAAAGATTGCTTAGTATTCATCTGCTAAGTTTTTGGTGCGTTTTGTATGATATGGATGATATCATGTTACTGTGGTTTTGCAACATGCTGATGTGAGGCTCTCACGTAAGGTGTTGTGTTCGGAACTAACTTGAGTCAAGTCGAGGACTTGGGCTCGTATGGATTGGTTGTTTATTCATGTGCAGGTGTTGCTTGAGTTCAAGTCATGGCTGGTGACGGGATCCATTGGACTAGTCTCAGGGAGGAGATGAGGTTCCAACAACCAATTTCGGGAGGAACTATGGTTGAGCTGATCAGGAGGTCGCGCAGGATGATTGAATCAAGGGCAGTGCATATGAAGGTTACTGAACGTCGAAGGAAGGTGTTCGCACGTATGCATGCGGTGCATGACGTGGCAACATGGTTCCGAAGATGGTTTATGAATGGAAAGATCTGGTTGGAAGGATCGGATCGTAACGGTTGATGACTTTGGCTGCGGCGAAGTCGGTTATGGCTCGGTATGGAAAGTATCGAGTTGGTTATGATAGGATTTCGTGTGGGTCACGAATTTGAGTTGTTTAGGAATGTGGGATACTTTCCTAAGGTGTTTGGAAGTCTTAAGATTGCTTCTATCTGCGTTTAGAAAAATCTTGAGCAGTTATGGAAAGTTACGATTCGTGATCTGAGTAGGATTGGAGTCCTAGTTGATATTGGGTTGGCCTAAGGGCTGGTTATATAAGCAAGGGAGCCGAGAGCTCGTTGTGGACGACTTTGGGGCTGTTCCTCTTGTGTTCTATTGAATAAAATTCGTAGTTTGAAGGAACTTTTGTGCCTTGTTCGTCCGACTTGTTCCAGACAAGTTTTACTCTTCGAGTTTCTGGACAGCACTACCTTTCGTCGGTGGTTTTATCATAACTCGAGTTTTACAGATCCAATTGACGAGATTCTTTTTGGGTTATCTTCAAAACTTGATTGTTTATCATATGTCAAAATTTCACGGTCATTGGATTTGTGGTATATGATCTACACGAGTTTCTTTGCAGCGTTCCAGAACTGTTTTTTTTTCGGGTAGGGCAGATTGACCATTGTTTGATCTCTCGATCATAACTTGAGTTTTTCTCAACGGATTTGAGTGATTATTTTTGTGTTGTCTTCGTGACTTGATTCTCTCTGATATCTATCACTTTTGTCACGATGAAACACGTTTATATTAGTCTCACACACAATTTCTTTAAGAGATCGTTTTTCTGCCGAAGGGGTTGGGGTTTAATTGTTTCCACTGCGTAAGATTTTTAAATATATCATTCACCCCCCTCTGATAGCTTTTCATGTGCTCTTCGATCCTACAGAAGCTTAGAAGTAAATGGGAAGAACCCTTCACTGTATTAGAGACTTCATCCCATGGAGCAATCACACTCCAAGGTGATGACGATCAACTATTCAAAGTGAATGGGCACCGACTCAAATTATTTCTCGATTCCAAAAAGAATACAGAAAAAGAATTTGACGTGGTAAATCTAATCAATTTCCATGCCATTTCTTTCAATTCTGTTTAAATTCTCCACATCCAACTAATGGGCCCATTTAATCAATTCGAGAAAATGTGGCCCGAACGGAGCCAGAAGGGGGTCGGCCGAACCCTAGGGTCGGCCGACTCTCCCTTCGCGCTGTTCGCATTCTGTTTTCTCGTGTTGATCCTCCTCGATATCCTCCACAAAATACTCGGTGAAACGCTTCGTTCCTCGCATACTTAAAGGATGGAAAAAGAGAGGAAAGTTATACACCAAATTGAATCATCATCTTCCTCCCGTCCTCGTCATGGCCGACAAGAAGATTGTGCCTCACGCCTCCTCCAGCTCAACCTTTAACCTGAGCGGGGACATTACGCCGGCCAACGACAAAACTTCTCTCGCCTTGGAGTCCGTCATGGCGATCGATGTCAAGCCCCTTGCCATGATCTCAATTGCGACGACTCCGCGCGGACGCAGCCCTACACCTCGTAGCGCTGTCCGGTCGCTCTCCCCTCAGAGAACACTGATGAAGTCGACGACGCCACACTGTCTGACTTTGGCTGGGCTGAACCCAGTCAAGACATGTCCTTCCCATGGAAAAGACGAGTCTCTCCCATCGTTGCTACCCGGCGAGGAGTTCATGTACACACCAAAGACTAAGAAGAGCGATGTAGTGAGCCACCACTACAAGACGCCCACCTGTACCTCATCGGAACACATAGGATATCACTTTCTTATCCATGGGGTGCGCAAACCCGAAGGAGGTTACGCTAAGGGCGTATTCAAGTGCTTGGATAATCTGACGATGGAGGAGTCGACGGGCTCATCGCCCTCCAAGATTAGGTGACATGTCCCACCACCTTCCATCAACGGGCCACCCAGTCAGTTTGAGGGTAGTGATGAGGACTCTCCTCGTGCCCCTAAAGTGGCACAGCTGACCAAGGAGTTCGCTTGTCTCCGCTTGAAGAACAAGAAGCTGACTGACTTGGTGGCTGAAGGGCGCATCGTGGGGGCGGAACTGAAGGACGACATTTTGGCCCTCAAGGAGGAGATTGACGGTGTTCGCCGTGGCATGAGCGCCAAACTGCAGCGCTTGTGCAATGCCATCGGGGAGCCCGACATCTACAATGCACCATAGTTTAGATGTCCCGATAGCGTAGGATGCTTACTACATAGGATTTTATTTTCTTTTAAAAACATTTGTTTTCTAAAGATAGGTCAAATAATTTAAGCATCCCCATATTTTGATTTCAATAAAGTGAACTTACCGGTTCATCTAACACCGGTAAAGTCCCCCCTTTATTTTATTTTGTTGAATAAAGAATTCAGGAAACAAGTGTGGGGGAAACATGTCCCCAAGTCACGAAATCCCGACGTGAAAAATTAACGTTGCATATCAAAACGCCGCGACCGAATGAGCAAAACGACCCAACAAAACAGAGCCATAGAAGAGCCAACAGGAGGTCAGCCGACCCCCCTGGTCGGCCGACTTGTTTTTTCTACACCGTACGACTCCGTTTCGCTCCATAAAATCGGTTTGGATTTCCTATCACCACTTTTATGCGCTACCCTGTTGTTTGAGTTGATTTCATATTTTTCATTGCATATCTAAAATGAATCAACTCAACAAACTGAAATAAAATTTGGTAGTCAAGAATTTGCTTAAGCTGAAAATTTGAATATTTTATATTTCAATTCATTACCTTGTTTATGATTCTCATAATTCAATAGGAAAAACACATCATCTAGGTATTTGACTAGTGTGAAATGGTAAATGAGTTATTTAGAAATCATCCTTTTGCCTGAAATTGATTTTGACATTTGTAACTATTTGAAGTCTTGAATTTTGCCTAAATCTCTCATCGGAAATTTATATACCCACCAAGGCCATATGATATATTCATTGAAAACCACAAGCATATGTCACTTTGCTTTTCATTGAACTTTGTCAAACCCGTGACCCAATTGAGTGACATGCATGAACTTTTTGAGTTGAAAACTCTTGTGCACTTCATTCATGCAAAATTTCTCACATTGAGAGTTTGCATCCATCGATTACCCATCCGTCAAAAAGAAACTCCATACAATACAAATGAAAGACTCTATAAAAATAAAAAAGGAGTAGAAGACATGGCTACAAGAAAAAGAAAAATCATTCAATCTTGAAAAAGAGTATGTAGGATCGAAGAACACGTGAAAAGCTACCAGAGGGGGGGTGAAAGGTAGATTTAAAAATCTTACGCAGCGGAAACAATTAAATCCCACCCCTTCGGCAGAAAAATGATCTATTAGAGAAATCATGTGTGAAACAAATCTAAAAGTGTTTCACCATGAAAAAAGTGATATATATCAGAGAGAATCAAGTCACGAAGAAAACACAAGAAGAATCACTCAAATCCGTCGAGAGAAACTCAAGTTATGATCGAACGATCGAACAAAGGTCAATCTGTCCTACCCGAGAAAAACAGTTCGGGAACGCTGCAAAGAAACTCGTGTAGATCAGAAACCACAAATCCAATGACCGTAAAATTTTGACAGATGATATATAATCAAGTTTTGAAGACAACCCAAAAATAATCACGTCAATTGGATCTGTAAAACTCGAGTTATGATAAAACCACCGATGAAAGATAGTGCTGTCCAGAAACTCGATAAGTAAAACTGTCCGGAACAAGTCGGACGAACAAGGCACACAAGTTCCTTCAAACTACAAATTTTATTCAATAGAACACAAGAGGAACAGCCCCCAAGGTCGTGCACCACGAGCTCTGGCCTCCAATGCTTATATAACCAGCTCGAAAGCCAACTCAACTCAAATCAGGACCCTAATCCTACTCCGTTCATGAATCGAAACTTTCCATAACTGCTTAGGATTCTTCTATACGCAGATAGAAGCAATCTAAAGACTTCCAAACACCTTAGGAACGTATCCCACATTCCTCAAACAACTCAAATTCGTGACCCACCCGAAATCCTATCACAACCAACTCAAATCCTTCCATATTGAGTCAAACCCGACTCAGCCGTAGCCTGAGTCCATAACCTAGTCGGTTGGACCTTTCTGACCAATTCTTAACGTCCACATCTCTTCATCACGCCTCGGAACCATGCAACCACGTTCATTCACCCCTTGCAAACGTGCAAACATCTTTCAACGACGTCCACGATACCTTCATATGCATTGTTCTTGATTCAAACATGATGCACAATCTCCCGATCAACTCAACCACAATTCCTCCCGAACTTGGTTGTTGAACCTCATCTTCCCCCTAAGACTAGTTCAATAGATCCCGTCACCAGCCATGTATTGAACCCAAGCAACACCTGCACATGAACAATCAACCAATCCGTACGAGCCCAAGTCCACTACTTGACTCAAGTCAGTTCCGAACACAACACCATACGTGAGCACCTCACATAAGCATGTTGCAAAGCATATCAAAATAATATCAGCCATATCAACCAAAACGCACCAAAAACATAGTATAAGAATACTAAGCAACCTTTCCATAAGTGTAATGCAAGTTCGAAAATTTCACATGAAAATTTGGAACATTACGATCAAGCTCCGAACCTTACCAAATCTAACCGGAGCTTACCAAATCTAGTACAACCTAGCGCCAGATCTTACCAAAGCTCATCGGAACTAGTGCCGGAGCTAACCAAAGCCAGCCGGACCTAGCGCCGGAGCTAACCAAAAATAGTCAGAACTAGTCAACCCAAAAGCCGGAGCTAGAGAAACATGTCGGAGCTTAACAAAAACATGTAAGAGCTATCAAAGACATGCCGGAGCTAACCAACATAAGTCGGACCTAGCAAAACATATAGTACCTTACGTAGGACCTTGCAAAAGCTCGGAGCTAGTGTCGGACCTTACTAAAAAGATGTTATGGCAGCATTCAAAACTTTTATTTTCAAATCCGATGTATTCAGCACACATAGGTCTCACAGAGTAAGAGTGCTAAAAAAAGAAAAAAAAGTAGCCATGTTTCATCCTTAAAAGAGAGCAAATTCATGGGAGTTATCACCTCACCCCTCCATTCCATTCATGTGCACAAGAATTTGCCCTTCACTTTGTTCATTGCATAATTCTCTCATAGGATCAAGTTTTTGACTTAGTAACATATGAATTGCAAATGTGTGCCACATTCATCCCTACCAAGCTCCAGATATAGCCACTTTTAGTATAGGGACAAGAATTGGCAAAACATGCCATGGTGAGGACTAAAACACTTTGAGAGATTCCGATTGAGAAGGCAAGGGCAAATGTTCCTATAACTTTCAAATATAGCAATTGCCAAATCATTTCAGCAGAGAATGATCCAAGGGAACTTTATTCTAACCGTTCCACTTTTCAAACACCCAAGATTGATGTGGTAGCCACATACACAAAGGGGGTCCATTAATTCAGGTATAAGTTGAAATATCTAGTATCTTTATTTTCTACCTTATAACAAATTCATGACAACACTCTAGTTCTTCTTTCCTTCACTCGAGGACGAGCAAAGGACTAAGTGTGAGGAAGTTTGTTGATGGTCCTTAAGTACCATATTTTGACCGTCAAATTACCTCATAATGTACATAAAAGAAACACAAAACATAGTGGTAGGGCTATTGTTGACGGTTGTTATATACCAATTTCATCCGTCAATATAACTCAATTATGTGAAGGATTCATCATTTCTTGCACACATCACCTTTCTACTTTACCTATTTCCACTTGTACTTGGAGAAATATGTGTATGCAGATATTTATACAAGAATTGAGGAAAAGTATGGGGAGAAATCCTATAAAATATCATCTCAGCCAATCAGGCGACGACACGTGGCACCACATGGATCAAATGGCCCATAAATAGAAGTATCCGAGGCCATCCAACGGTGTAGCACCAATATAAATAAATGGGACCCACCTAGCAGCCACCTGGAGAAAGTACGGGTTGTTTGGAGCCCTGACCAGGTCGGCCGAACCAGGGGGTCGGCCGACCTGGTCCTGGCGCCAAATGCGGTCAACTTCCACGTGTTGGCTCCACCCGGCTACCTGGAGTCCATGAGGACTAATTCGTGCGCTTTTGGTGGCGGGAACCAACCTCAACAATAGTATAAATAGGACCCCATACCCCTCACTTCAACACACACCACTTGGGCATCATTCTATTGTATACACTATCTTCCATAGTCCTTAGAGGAGTTAGGATGTAGAGAGGAGAGTCTCTAGTCCCAAGTCCAAATTGCGAAAGGAGTAGAAGGAGTCTCTCTTCCCAACTCCACAATGGGAAAGGTATGGCTTATGTATTCCTTATTGTATTTGTGACTTTGTGCTCAATAAAGATATTATCTTTAGTCTTCTTTTATATGTATACTTGGACAAAGCGTTTCTTGTTTGATTTTGGAGTCCATGTATGTGGAAGGTATAGTCTTTATGATTTCACTCTCATGATAACATCTTATGGTCATAAACACTATAGACCCCCACTATAGTTTATGTAGTTATGATATGATTATGTTAATATGAATGACTTATGCTATGCTTCAACATTGGTTCAACGATGTTTAGGTTAGTCATTGCCTTAGGATGGCTTGTGCCATGGCTCCTAAGGTATTTGCTTAGTATGGTAGCATGGTGCTAGGGTATTTAAGTAGCGTTGGATGTCTCATAGATCCACGGATTGAAGAGGTAGGCAGTAGGTGGTGACAGCCCTATCTGTCCTTTGTAATCCTCCACATTCGTCTATGGCACAGGCTCTTGGCGAGAGTCGCCCTAGTATTGCTAGGGGTAAGCCCGTGCCCGATGTGTTGAATAGCATTGCATAGGAATTCGTGTTTGACATGACCATTAGTATCTACCTTAGGCTATGTATATGTATTAGGAGCATTGTAGGAGCAACTCTCTAACTATCAATGCAATCTCCCTCTAGGACCCATTTTACCCTTTAGAATAGATTGCCTAGGTGTGTGTCACACTACCCCTATTATCAACTTACCCCTGTCCAGATAATGGATTAGTATCCCATAGCTTGACCATAAGAGTAGTACATACTTTACTCCATTGCCTTCCTTTGGGATAAATACGATAACCTTGGGAATACTCATGGGTGAAATGCTACAACGATATCTTCCGTGTGCTTGCGGATCTCATCTCTTTACCGGAGATGATCTGTGGTGTTAAGAAATACCAACAAGAATTTCTGGCGCCGTTGCCGGGGATGATTTGTTAGTATATCTTAGGAGCCGTCAACAAGCATTTCTGGCACCGTTGCCGGGGAAGGCAAAGGAAGTGAAGGATAGCTATCACTTGTGATTAAGCTATAGGTACTAATAGTTAATAGACAGGATTACCCTTGTTTGTTTTCTCCTTTGTGTGAAAATAGGGTAGTGTTGGCCAACCCATTGTATGGGATAGCCAACGAGGACTCAAGTGCTAAACTGCAAGATTATTCAAGGCGTACCTCAACAAATGTCCGCTAGGCAACACCATTGCCTTTTGTGAGAGAATTTCAGCTTTCAGTAGGAGCCAAAGTCATCCATACCAAACTTGGGGAAGGATCGAAGAAGTTCTTCTTGGTTTGCCTCCACCATGGGGTGGATAGCTGGCACTTCATCCAACACTCGTGTCATGGGTTGGCTCCACCAATCCATGACCACATTCATGATGGAGCTGAAGGAGTCCTATTCTCATTCATCATGGATGAGAAGAAGGTCTCCACTCCAGGGGTGGATTGAAGAATGCTCGAGTTCCCATAGCTTGTCATGCACACCACTTCACAAGGTGGATATGCTAGTTATGGAACTACACCTCCCATTGAAGTGTCATGAATATCCAAGTCGTTGGATATTTGTTTGGATAATCCAAGTCATGGATATTCACATGATTTGTGAAAATCCATGTCATCATGGGACGCGTGGGAATTATTTCCCTAAGACCAATGAGGACCTTTTTCAAACAACAACTCCAATGGCTACCATTCACAAGGAGGTCAAGGGTCGAATTAACATCACCCTTTGTGACGCCCGGTTCCGAAAATGAACCAAGCTAACGCATATGTGTGCCGAGGATGTTCAACACACATACACGAGTGATTCACAAATGATAAACAGATAATTACCACAGCTCAAACTATTAAATAAGTACTCTTATTACATAATTCATTAATCCTCGAATACAAACTCTAATGAATAATAATGACAGGTTCAACTAATGCAGCAGAAATAAACTAATTAAGCAACTAAGCAAACTAAGCAAAAGGGATAGCGCAGCTCCATGCAACACCACAGGCAAAGCTGACGGTAGAAACGGCCTAGATCTACACATTATCGCCATTAAACTCACAATTCTGACCTGCAACTATTGGGGGGGGGGGGGGGGGGTTGCAAGAGTGAGTACATGTCGTACTCAACAAGTGTGGAAAGTATGACATGTGGCTGATTCAAATGACGACAGTAATAATGGCTAAGTGCTGAAAAGTACAGTAAAACATTTGAAAAGCATTGTATCATATTTATGTGAAGTAAACCCATCATAAACCATGTAACCATTATAATACCAGTCCATAATTCACCATTACCAATAACCATAATCAATGTCATAAACCATAACTCCATCCATAACCATAACCATAATCATAATATCGACCATAACCATTACCAAACCATAACCATCCCAAATCCAAATTTCCAACTCTAATCATGTAGGTCATCCAGGCGCTCATAACCGGGAGCACGGCTATCACGATAGTTTTAATTAACTCTGCAGAGTTTGTACCACTTTACCCACGTGTTTGTGATTTCATCACCCGTCGGCGACTAAAGAACCTCCCTTATGCCAATTACACTTCCTTTGGTGTACGGCCAAGAGATCACAAAATAGCCTTTACAAAGGGATTACTAGTCTATTCAGACCCCACTGAGGTTTCACCGGTGGCGATGCCTCCAACTGAGCACATCTTCAACCAAGGGCCCCCTCTTGAGCCATTCGGATCCCAGGGTAGTCCCACCAATCCTCAACAAACCCAATACGACTACCCCTTCCCCGAGCATCCACAATGGTCCAAACGGCACTAGCAAAGCCCTAATTAATCAGCTACGCCGCACCCATACTTGGCCTCGTGGTGGCACTGTAGTCCTGGCTTATTCTCGCATGAACCGGTCCTTAGATCTAAAGCAAGCAAACCACCATAACATCCAACCCATCCACATACCAGGCTTGCTTAGATCACCCATCGTATTGACCAATTCACATTAACCAGAATATCATTGATGCATAATTAAATGTGTAGTGTTGTTTTCCATCCCAATTAATTAAGCGATGCAAAAGGTAAAAAGTCCATCCCGACGCTCTACCATAAATTCCAGGTGACAAGGGTGGTCAAACAGAACTAGTAAACTTCCTACCATGGGATTCCCATCAATTTGACACAAGCATGCAAGTTCGCAAACAAAACATTTATTTTAAAATAGGATCAATATGCTTGAAGGAAACTTGCCTTGCTCCGACGGATGGGGTTGCTCAAGCGCTTCAAAGTCTTGATTTTGGAAATCCTCGTATGCGGCCTCTTGAGCACGTTCCTCTACGCGTGATCATACATACAAGAAACATATACAATCAACATGATGCACACACATTAATCAACATGCGATGATACGCATGCATGCAAGGTCAAATAATTAATTAACTACGGTTGTTTATTAATTAGATGCAACTAGTTCATACGTGTTCATATCAGTTTACGGGGGTTTTAGCAGGGATTAATGCTGCCGAAAATAAAATTATGGTGCAACTAAAATCAATGTATGTCTATTAGATCTAATGCGTCACTAAAATTCGCATCGGGAACATAGCCTACCATAGATGCGTTGGCTTCGATGATCGCGGGATGGGGACAATGCGTAGACGAAGTAGATGCGTCCTCTGGCGGCACGACAACGGCGGCACGATGTCGACGTCGATCTCCGGCGAACGGTGGCGCCCTCCTCTTTTTCTTCCTCTTCTTCCCCTTCTTTTTCTCCTTTTTTCTTCCCTGGGCGCAGCTCTCTGGACTCTTTTTTTTTTCTTTGCCTTCAGTACCGGCGGCGGCGGCTGTTACCGTGGAGGCGGCGTTTCATGGGAAAACCTACGAAGCCTCTCTCTTTTATAGGTGCTAGGCTAGGGCCGGTGCTGGGAGGCGGAATTTGCGCGGGCGTGCGGCGCGGTCGGCGCGAATCGGCGGACTGGCGCGCGAAACGCGCGTTTCGGCGCTGGAGTCGGTCGGGTGGGGCCCAGGGGGCGGCGGGGTCGCGTGCGCGCTGGCGCGGTTGCGGTGGGCGGCGGGGCCAGGCGGGAATCGGGCGGGCGCGCGTGAGCGCGCGTGGGAGGCGGGGTGGGGTCGGGCGCAGGCGGCGGGCACGCTGCGGGGTGCGGCGCGCGGAGGCGGGGTGGGGCCGGGCGTTGGCGGTGGGCGCGCTGCGGTGCCGTGTCAACCGGGGGCCAGGCGGCGGTGGGGCCCAGCGCGGGTCGTGGGAGGCGGCTGGCGCGGGGGCCAAGGCGGCAGGCGGCGGGAGGCGCTCGGCGCGGGAGCCAAGGCGGCGGGGACAGGGGCGCAGGCGCGCCGCGGGAATCGAGGGAGGGCGGCGGGCGGGTGGCCAGCGGGGTGGCTCGGCTGGCCGGGCCACTTGGCCTGGCCGGCGGGTTGACCCCCTTTTTTTTCTTTCTCTTTTTTTTTACTTAGTATTATTATTTTTTTATTATTTATATTTTATTTTTATTTTTTTTCATACTTTCTTTTATTATATATAATTTATTATATATTTTTATATATATATATATATATTATTTATATTATATATATATTATTTATTATTTATTATTTTTATAACATATATTATTAATATTAATATTTTATCTATTTTTATATATTGTTATATATATTATTTATATATATATATTTATATGTATTTATATTATTATTTTTATACTTATTCCCTATTACAAGTTTTAGGCTATAACTATTATTTTCTTTCCTTCTTTTGCTACACATATATGTATGTTTTATCCTTTTATTATTATTATTTTTTTATTTTTTTATCCTACTAATGTTTAATGCATGATCATGTATGCAATGCAGGATGCAAAAATTTAGGGTGTTACAAATCTACCCCCCTTAAAGTGAATCTCGCCCTCGAGATTCGATAACGTGGAGAAAAGGTGAGGGAATTCTGCCTTCAAGTCTTCTTCACGTTCCCATGTAGCTTCGATTTTCGTATGGTGTTTCCATCGCACTTTGCACCAACGGATCCTCTTAGTTCTTGTGAATCCAAAACAATGAGGTTGGCGGAGAAGTCTACCCCTCCTTATTCTAAGGCTAACTTTTGGACATACTATATTTGTCCTCATCTCTCCTACAGGAGACTTAACCAATAGAGTAAACTTCATATGAGAGATAAGCAAACTATACTTGGCAACATACTTTGATGCAATGAATGAATGCGATGCTCCAGAATCAAATAACATAGTCGCGGGGTTGGAGTTGGCGAGAAACATACCAATGACCACGTCATCCGCTCGTTGAGCATCCTCCGTAGAGACATGGTTCACGTTGCCACGAGCAAAATTCTGCTGTCCACGGCTTCCGTGTGGCTGTCCTCCATTAGGTCATGGGTTTTGCCTCGGCGCATTGCTTCTTTGACCAAGGCCTGACTTAGGACATTGATTCGCAAAGTGTCCAGCTTCTCCACAGGTATAGCACCTCTTAACTCCACCAGAATTATTGGGACGAGCTTGGTTTTGAACATTGGCTCCAGGAAGATCAGAACGAGATGCATAAGGCATTGCTTGCATAACAGGGCGTTGAGCAGGGATAGAAGAGCTGTAGTAAGGTGCATTTGGTGGTGCAAGGTGAGGGCGCACATTACTTCCTTGTTGCTGTCCTTGATACGACACCTTCCTCTTGATTTCTTGCTCCATCTCACGGATCTTGTTCTCAACCACAATTGCTTTGTCCACAAGTTTCTGGAAGTTGGCATAGTCGCAATTGAGTAGTTGCACTTGGATTCCATTGTTGAGACCCCTCATAAACAGATACTGCTTCCTACTATCAGTTTTGATGTCTTCTGGAGCATATCTTGATAATTGAGTGAATTTGTTGAGATACTCACTCACACTCATCCTTCGTTGCCTGAGATTTTCAAAATCTTGTCTTCTCAGTATCATAACTCCTTCCGGCACATAATGAGAACGGAAACTCTCCTTGAATTCGGCCCAAGTGATCCTCTCTTGATTCTCATGAGCATTGCAATAAGCATCCCACCAATCGGCAGCTGCTCCAACGAGTTGATGAGAAGCAAACAAGACCTTCTCCCGGTCACTACATTGGACAATAGCTAGCTTCTTCTCCACGGACTTGAGCCAATCATCAGCATCCATAGGGTCGGCAACTTGAGCAAAGGTTGGCGGCCTAGTCCTCATGAACTATCCCAATCGGTTATGAGGAGGCGGGTGTGGCGGTGGAGGCATGTGGGGCTGATTGTTGTTATTGCCGGCCTGCAGCTGTCCCATTGTTTGTATCATGGTCTGCATGAGCTGGTTCTGCATAGCTAGTAGTTGTTCAATATTGATAGCTCCTTGAGCATGTCCTTGTTCGCTGTTGTTCTGAGGTACTCCATGGTTCTCCTCCTCGTTATTGACATCTCTCTGGTTGCGAGTCCTCACCATCTGAAGGAGAGCAATAGGTAAGAATTTAGAAACGTCCCCAACTATATGCATCAAGAGATATGAAGCTAACCAACTAGCTATACTAGCCTAGGTGGACATGGCAATGCTAAGGCATCCCAAAATCCTCTATTAAGCACACAAGCAACCAACATATATATAGCAAACAACACTCCAAGCAAAAATACATCGATTCTTGAGTGCTCCTATGTGCTCTAAAGTGTCCATTCTATCTAGGCTGCGTCCTACGGTCAACCTGTGGCTCTGATACCAATCTGTGACGCCTGGTTCCGAAAATGAACCAAGCTAACGCATATGTGTGCCGAGGATGTTCAACACACATACACGAGTGATTCACAAATGATAAACAGATAATTACCACAGCTCAAACTATTAAATAAGTACTCTTATTACATAATTCATTAATCCTCGAATACAAACTCTAATGAATAATAATGACAGGTTCAACTAATGCAGCGGAAATAAACTAATTAAGCAACTAAGCAAACTAAGCAAAAGGGATAGCGCAGCTCCATGCAACACCACAGGCAAAGCTGACGGTAGACACGACCTAGATCTCCACATTATCGCCATTAAACTCACAATTCTGACCTGCAACTGTTGGGGGGGGGGGATTGCAAGAGTGAGTACATGTCGTACTCAGCAAGTGTGGAAAGTATGACATGTGGCTGATTCAAATGACGACAGTAATAATGGCTAAGTGCTGAAAAGTACAGTAAAACATTTGAAAAGCATTGTATCATATTTATGTGAAGTAAACCCATCATAAACCATGTAACCATTATAATACCAGTCCATAATTCACCATTACCAATAACCATAATCAATGTCATAAACCATAACTCCATCCATAACCATAACCATAATCATAATATCGACCATAACCATTACCAAACCATAACCATCCCAAATCCCAATTTCCAACTCTAATCATGTAGGTCATCCAGGCGCTCATAACCGGGAGCACGGCTATCATGATAGTTTTAATTAACTCTGCATAGTTTGTACCACTTTACCCACGATTTGTGATTTCATCACCCGTCAGCGACTAAAGAACCTCCCTTATGCCAATTACACTTCCTTTGGTGTATGGCCAAGAGATCACAAAATAGCCTTTACAAAGGGATTACTAGTCTATTCAGACCCCACTGAGGTTTCACTGGTGGCGATGCCTCCAACTGAGCACATCTTCTACCAAGGGCCCCCTCTTGAGCCATTCGGATCCCAGGGTAGTCCCACCAATCCTCAACAAACCCAATCCGACTACCCCTTCCCCGAGCATCCACAATGGTCCAAACAGCACTAGCAAAGCCCTAATTAATCAGCTACGCCGCACCCATACTTGCCCTCGTGGTGGCACTGTAGTCCTGGCTTATTCTCGCATGAACCGGTCCTTAGATCTAAAGCAAGCAAACCACCATAACATCCAACCCATCCACATACCAGGCTTGCTTAGATCACCCATCGTATTGACCAGTTCACATTAACCAGAATATCGTTGATGCATGATTAAATGTGTAGTGTTGTTTTCCATCCCAATTAATTAACCGATGCAAAAGGTAAAAAGTCCATCCCGACGCTCTACCATAAATTCCAGGTGACAAGGGTGGTCAAACAAAACTAGTAAACTTCCTACCATGGGATTCCCATCAATTTGACACAAGCATGCAAGTTCGCAAACAAAACATTTATTTTAAAATAGGATCAATATGCTTCAAGAACACTTGCCTTGCTTCGACGGATGGGGTTGCTCAAGCGCTTCAAAGTCTTGATTTTGGAAATCCTCGCATACGTCCTCTTGAGCACGTTCCTCTACGCGTGATCATACATACAAGAAACATATACAATCAACATGATGCACACACATTAATCAACATGCGATGATATGCATGCATGCAAGGTCAAATAATTAATTAACTACGGTTATTTATTAATTAGATGCAACTAGTTCATACGTGTTCATATGAGTTTACGGGGGTTTTACCGGGGATTAATGCTGCTGAAAATAAAATTATGGTGCAACTAAAATCAATTTATGTCTATTAGATCTAATGCGTCGCTAAAATTCGCATCGGGAACATAGCCTACCGTAGATGTGATGGCTTCGATGATCGCGGGATGGGGACAATGCGCAGACGAAATAGATGCGTCCTCCGGCGGCACGACGACGGCGGCGTGATGTCGACGTCGATCTCCGGCGAACGGTGTCGCCCTCCTCTTTTTCTTCCTCTTCTTCCCCTTCTTTTTCTCCTTTTTTCTTCCCTGGGCGCAGCTCTCTGGACTCTTTTTTTTCTTTGCCTTCGGTACCGGCGGCGGCTGTTACCGTGGAGGCGGCGTTTCCTGGGAAAACCTACGAAGCCTCTCTCTTTTATAGGCGCCAGGCTAGGACAGGCGCTGGGAGGCGGAATTCGCGCGGGCGTGCGGCGCGGTCGGCGCGAAAATCGGCGGGCTGGCGCGCGAAACGCGCGTTTCGGCGCGGGAGTCGGTCGGGTAGCGCCCAGGGGGCGGCGGGGTCGCGTGCGCGCTGGCGCGGTTGCGTGGGCGGTGGGGCCAGGAGAGAATCGGGCGGGCGCGCGTGAGCGCGCGTGGGAGGCGGGGTGGGGCCGGGCGCATGCGGCGGGCGCGCTGCGGGGTGCGGCGTGTGGAGGCGGTGTGGGGCCGGGCGCAGGCGGTGGGCGCGCTGCGGTGCCGTGTCGGCCGGGGGCCACGCGGCGGTGGGGCCCAGCACGGGGCCGGCGCGGGTCGTGGGAGGCGGCTGGCGCGGGGGCCAAGGCGGCAGGCGGCGGGAGGCGCTCGGCGCGGGAGCCAAGGCGGCGGGGACCGGGGCGCAGGCGCGCCGCGGGAATCGAGGGAGGGCGGCGGGCAGGTGGCCAGCGGGGTGGCTCGGCTGGCTGGGCCACTTGGCCTGGCCGGCGGGTTGACCCCCTTTTTTTTCTTTCTCTTTTTTTTACTTAGTATTATTATTATTTTATTATTTATATTTATTTATTTTTTTCATACTTTCTTTTATTATATATAATTTATTATATATATATTTATATATTTATATATTATTATTTATATTATATATATATATTATTTATTATTTATTATTTTTATAACATATATTATTAATATTAATATTTTATCTATTTTTATATATTGTTCTATATATTATTTATATATATATATTTATATGTATTTATATTATTATTTTTATACTTATTCCCTATGACAAGTTTTAGGCTATAACTATTATTTTCTTTCCTTCTTTTGCTACACATATATGTATGTTTTATCCTTTTATTATTATTATTTTTTTATTTTTTTAATCCTACTAATGTTTAATGCATGATCATGTATGCAATGCAGGATGCGAAAATTTAGGGTGTTACACCCTTGTATTCAAGGAGGCTATGGCTCTCCAAGGGATTTAAGTTCAACTATCCTACGTTGAAGTATCTTGGCCAAGCAGAAATCAAGACAACATTCACATGAAGATCTTGGCCAAGGACAAGAACTTAAGGAGCATTCAAAGTCCAAGATACCCCACATCACTTGTGGGATTCCCACACTTCGACCAAACCCATTCAACCTAGGGCAAGTGACATTGTGGATGAAGCGTTTCTTATTTGATTGTGGAGTCCACATGTCATCACAACCTAGGAAGACTTTGATCCATGCTCAAAGTATGGGTTGATTCAATGGAATATCAATATGGTCAGAGTGGCACCCCTAAGAAGGACAAAACCTCACCATGCTCATGAAGGAATACATTCAAGAGGGAGAACCCGTCGCTACAACAACATGTCTATATCAATATAACGGGGAGAGGCTAGGGCCGCCATGTGGCCCACATGTCCAAATGACAGCCAAATGAGTTTGGCATGTCAAAACAGAAAAAATCGTCCACATCTTCAACTCTGGGATTGGACAACAAATCATCGCGCTGAACAGAACGGAGGTAACTCCTACTCATCGGACTTCAAAAATTTGGTGAGTCCTTGCCAATAGGTTAATTGGTAGTTATCTCATATTTGTTTTCCAAATTGCATAAACCCTTACATTTGCATGTTTGAAATTCCACACTTGCATGTTGGAAAGTAAAATTTCCAACCATCATAAAACTAAAAATTTGAATTAGGGCAAAAATTTAATTGGATATGAACTACGTGCATGACCACTTGAATTTATCTTCCTAGTTCAAACCAAAAAGATTCGCTTTGCCCCTCATTGCATTTACAAGTTATTTCAAGCTGGGCAAGACAATTTGAAAATTGAGTTCAATTTGCTTTTGGCTAGCGTAACCCATTTTTGAGTAGTTTTGTGTTTTCCTGATTAACATGCAACTAGTTCAAAATTGTGAACAGGTGGTTTGGCAAGAAAGTGGAAGGTTTCATCAAGCTCAAGTCACCATTGGGAGGATTTAAGAACACTTCTCTCCTTCAAACTCATTTTGAGTTTGAGGAAGAGAAATGTTCAAGAGGATAACCCTATCGAGGAGCCAGAACCAAATCCATCGCCAAATCCAATCTCAACTTGGCATTTGACATCAACCATCAAGCCTACGCCGAAAATCAAGGTTGTGAGTTTCTCACACAATGACTTCGTCACCAACTGCTCTTCAAATGAGGTATGAGTTTAGAATTTTTCATTGTCTGGTTTGCCATAGAATTGAATGTATTTTCTTGCATTTGTGAGGAAGTTTGACACTTCCTCATCATTCAATTCTCAAGCATCCTCACAAGAGTAAGCGTGGGTATTGACTTTTGGATCTCCAAAATTTAATCCCACCTTACATGGAAAAATCTCAAACAAGTACCTAGAATCCTTTAAGAATTGTTTTGTAAACTTAGTCATTTTTGTCGAGGTTTAGAAAACAAAACTTTTGGGCATGACTTAATTGGTGAATTGGCATATAGAAACTTGGGCATAGTGACAACCATAATTTTTAATTGAGCTTCATGCATAGATGGTGTCACTAGATCTCAAACTCCTAGGAATAAGTTATATCCTTGCTCTGAAATTGAATTGCATTTTTAGGAGGAGTCACTAAATTTCAAATTCCTAGTGAGGTTCAGGAGGATAAAATTGAGAATCTTGTTTGTCATCGTCTAAATGATAAAAATTTGCTCTTGAAAGCTATGATGGTTAGAAACTTTAAAAGGTGTAGGGATCCATATAGTGTATTTTTATCACATGCATTGCTATGAGTAGGAGCTTTAGAAAATATGCAACATGAATTATCCATAAAGCTCCATTCTTATCAATGAATAACACATTGATCATCGATACACTTGACATTGGATCCAATGCATATTTGATTTTGTTCTTCCCCGTATGTACAAATGAAAGTTCAGTTACCTAACTCGAACGTTCATTTGTACAAGTCTCGGGAGCTAACCATCCCACTCCATTCAAGAGAGGAAGTTTGTAGGAGTAATATTACTATGCAGGCATTCAAGAAGCTGATTGTTGGGATCCCTAGAGGATCCCATTTTAACATCTCTTGGCCAAGGAGTAAATGAGGATGGTTGCTACCTATCGGAAATTATGTCGAAGGTCAATCATAACTATACGAGGCTAGAGATTTGAAATGGGAACCCTCCATGAGCAACCAATGAGCTGCCATGAATGGGTGAGAGCATTATGCTCTCAACTATTTTAAGCACTCATTCAAGCTCAAGGGATTTGCCACCATCATTGGGTACAAGTTATTCCTATGTGGCTAAGAGTTATGATGTGCCATGACCAAGGAATGACAAGATCACACCCACTTTATATTGGGTGCAAGTTGTTCCTATGTGGCTAGAAGGTATGTCATACCTTAGCCAAGGAACAACAGATAACACTCAACCCATGTTGAGTGCATGTCATTCCTTTGTGGTTCTAGGTATGTTGTACCTTACCCAAGGAACAACTGATCATACCCAATGCATATTGGGCACATGTCACTCCCTTATGGCAAAAAGATATGATACACCTTAGCCAAAGAATGACGAACATACTCAATGTATGTTGAGTGCATGTCACTCCTTTGGATCTAAAGGTTATCATTATCCTAGCCAAGGAATGACAAATCACACCCAACACATGGAGACCCTGATGTGCGGACGATCAACATCGAAAACACTCTATTCAACCATACTCATGGTGTCCATGGGAGGCAACACAACAATCAACACTCAAACCTCCATTGTCAAAGCCACGCTACAACAAGGATAGGCCAACTCATGGCCTACCTCCGTCGTTAGGGTTTCAACCCCTATCACGGACCTTGATCAAGAATAAGCTTGGGGGAGGACCCCCACTTGAGGTAACTTGTATCACACCCACTACATTTTTTATTTTAAATCATCCATTGCATATTTATTTTCCATCCATCCATCATCCACCTTGCATCTAAAAAAACATATATAAAAATAGGTTAGATTTGCTTTCATCAAATAAAGATGTGCGATAAGAATGATTTGGAATTCACATAGATGAAATGATGAATAGTTGCTCTGTTTTATTTTCCTAAGTCTCTAGTTTACAACTTGCTACTCTCCAAATATTGCTTTCATTGGTTTGAAATACTTTTACCTTAATTTGGAAGTTGTGGGTAGCAAAAGCTTAATCTAATTCTAGGTTGTTGCAAGACTAGAATTGCTAATAGGGCTGCTAGTCCTAGTTTGAATGTAAAACTTAGATTTCCGGAGAAATTTTAAAAATATTTAAGTTTCCCTCAATTGATTGGAAATACCTACCAAAGCCATATGATGTTCATACATAGACAAAACCTTATCCATATGCTATTTGCTTTCACATTGAGCCTAGTCAAACTAGTATAGACCTATGTGAGAAATCATTCAACTCTTTTTGAATTCAAGACTTCACATGCACATGCTATACTTCTACACTAGAAGTAAGCAAAACGTCCATCATATCCACCATACCACAACAAAAAGATAAACTCCATGTTATTCACGTTTAGCACTCTCTTCAAAATTCATTGCAAAGAAAGGGAGTAGAAGACATGGCTACAAAAAAAGGCATGCTTACATCATAAGCATGAGAAAAAAAAAGAGAGAAAAGAAAAGTAGCCATGTTTCATCCCTGCAAAAAGAAAGAGAGATTATACCAAAAAGGAGTTATCTCAAGTATCCACATCCACTTCCACTCCATCACACATGCACTAGTCTTGAATCAAAAAGTTTTGAATTGAATTCTCCTAAGGCTTACTCTTTTGACTTAGCAATATATGTGATCCAAATATGCCTACTTACTTTCCTTACCAAGCTCCACATACAAGCCATATTCAATGAATAGGAATAGTAGAGGCACAATGCTTTGGTGAGGAAATATTTCCACTATCCACAAAGGAGTGACTGAGATAATCAAATTGAGGTACTTAATATCTAAATTGAATTCTCCAGGATTTAAGTGGAACTTTATTTCTAGGCTATGTTTGCTCCATTTGCTATTCTACCTTTCAACTACTCATGAATATGAAAAAGCATAAGCCCCATGATAACTTAAGAAAGGTAGGGTATCATAACGAATTTCTGCAATACTAGGTAGAGTATCTTGTTGTGCATTAGATACTTTTTAAAATAAGACATTGTAGCAACTCCTGATCATCAACCTAAAGTCTTGACTTTGCTCGGGACAAGCAAAGGACAAGCTTGGGGGAGTTTGTTGACAGCTGTTATATACCACTTTCATCTGTAAATATAACTCAATTATGTGAAGGATTGATCATTTCTTGCACACATCACCTTTATACTTGACCTATTTCCACTTGTACTTGGAGAAATATGTGTATTCATATATTTATACAAGAATTGAGGAAAAGTATGGGGAGCAATCTTATAAAATATCATCCCAAACAATCAAGCGACTGCACGTGGCACCTCATGGATCAAATGGCCCACAAACAGAAGTATCCGAGGCCATCCAACGGTGTAGCACCAATATCAATCAATGGGACCCACCTGGCAGCCACCTGGAGGAAGTACGGGCCGTTTGGAGCCCTGACCAGGTCGGTCGAACCAAGGAGTCGGCCGACCTGGTCCTGGCGCCAAACGCGGTCAACTTCCACGTGTTGGCTCCTCCTGGCTCCCTGGAGTAAATGACGACTGATTTGCGTGCTTATGGTGGCGGGAACCGACCTCAACACTAGTATAAATAGGACCCCATACCCCTCACTTCAACACACACCACTTGGGCATCATTCTATTGTATACACTATCTTCCATAGTGCTTAGAGGAGTTAGGATGTAGAGAGGAGAGCCTCTAGTCCCAAGTCCAAACTGGGAAAGGAGTAGAAGGAGTCTCTCTTCCAAACTCCACATTAGGAAAGGTATGGCTTATGTATTCCTTCTTGTATTTGTGACTTTGTGCTCAATAAAGATATTATCTTTAGTCTTCTTTTATACGTATACTTGGACAAAGCGTTTCTTGTTTGATTGTGGAGTCCATGTATGTGGAAGGTATAATCTTTATGATTTCACTCTCATGATCGCATCTTATGGTCATAAACACTATAGACCCCCACTATAGTCTATGTAGTTATGATATGATTATGTTAATATGAATGACTTATGCTATGCTTCAACATTGGTTCAACGATGTTTAGGTTAGTCATTGCCTTAGGATGGCTTGTGCCATGGCTCCTAAGGTATTTGCTTAGTATGCTAGCATGGTGCTAGGGTATTTAAGTATCATTGGATGTCTCGTAGACCCACAGATTGAAGAGGTAGGCAGTAGGTGGTGACAGCCCTATCTGTCCTTTGTAATCCTCCACGTTCGGCTATGCCATAGGCTCTTGCCTGGAGTCACCCTAGTATTGCTAGGGGTAAGTCCGTGCCCGATGTGTTGAATAGCATTGCATAGGAATTCATCTTTGACATGACCATTAGTATCTACCTTAGGCTATGTATATGTATTAGGAGCATTGTAGGAGCAACTCTCTAACTCTCAATCCAATCTCCCTCTAGGACCCATTTTACCCTTTAGAATAGATTTCCTAGGTGTGTGTCGCACTACCCCTATTATCAACTTACCCCTTGTACGAATAATGGATTAGTATCCCATAGCTTGACCATAAGAGTAGTATATACTTTACTCCATTGCCTTCCTTTGGGATAAATAAGATACCCTTGGGAATACTCATGGGTGAAATGCTACAACGGTATCTTCCGTGCGATTGCGCATCTCATCTCTTTACCGAAGATGATCAGTGGTGTTAAGAAATACCAACAAGCATTTCTGGCACCGTTGCCGGGGATGATTTGTTATTATATCTTAGGAGCCGTCAACCGCTATACACTAACCCAATTCCATAGGTGTTGGTGTCTATTTGTATGCAGGTGAATTATTATCCAAAATACCAAAACATGCAGGGATGAATCCATGAAAATGGATTTCAATTAATCAGGCAATGACACGTGGCAACACATGTATCAAGTGGCCCACAAACAGAAGAATACGAGGAGACCCAATGGTGTTGCACCCATATACATCAAGGGGGCCCACCTGGAAGCCACCTGGAGGAAGCACTCCCCGAGGGGAGGCTTGACCAGGTCGGCCGAACAGGGGTTCGACCGACCCCTACCTCGTGCCATACCCGGTCAAATGACACGTGTTGGCTCCTCCCGACTCCCTGGAGTCAATGGTGAATGATTTGCGCGTTAATTGTGGCGGGAACCGACCCTTCTCCACCTATAAATAGACCCCCTAACCTCACTTCTCACACACACCAAAATTTGAGAATAGTGCTACACTCCAAAAGTTTAGAGTAGTCCTAGAGGCTACCAAAGTAGAAGGAGAGTGTGGTGAAGAGTCTAGGAGAAGGAGGCTTGGGCTTTTCAAGTCTCTCTTCTACACTTGTACACCTACAAAGGTTTTACTGAATCAAGTAAGCCTTTGTGAATTCAATACAAGTTTGATCTTTTATTCTTATTAGTTTGCACAAGTAGTTACTTGTGGGTTCACTGCTTTAATTCATTAGAGGCTCTAGTTGTAGCTTTGTGTTTGAAACATCTAGAGTAGTGATTCAGAACGTAAGCGTGGTGCTTAGGTTATAAATCATCAGTGGATATCTCGTAGACCCACAGATTGAAGAGGTAGGCAGTAGGTAGTGACAGCCCTATCCGTCCTTCATAATCCTCGACGTTCGGCTATGCCATAGGCTCTTGGTGGGAGTCGTCCTAGTATTGCTAGGAGTCAGCCCGTTCCAGAAGCAAGCATATACTGCAAACCACCTTGAATTAGGATCAATACTTTGAATTCCTCTCTCTTCCTTGCCTACCAAACAACTTTATGTCCTTGGGTGAGTTAGATCGAAAGATTAGCACACACGTTCTTTGGATTCGATACCCTTGGGAATACTCCTTAAGGGGAAGTGCTACAATAGTATTTCCGTGCGTTTGCGGATAAGTCTGTGGTGTTAAGAAATACCAACATGAATGTGATAGGAATAATGGATTGATATCCGACTTCAGAACAAGAAATTCTGGAAGGCCAAACCAAGGATGAGGAAATTGAAGAAATCAAGGAAAGGACCCAAGAGGTAAGAGAATTCCGGTTTTATGATGATGATCATGGTACTTTATGGCTGGGAAAAAAGATTGTCGTGCCCAATGTGAAGCATATTTTGGAGACAATATTAAAAGTGGCACATGACTCGCCTTACTCAATTCATACCGGTTGTACAAAGATGTACAAGGACTTGAAGACGTGTTATTGGTGGGCTAGCATGAAAAAGGACATAGTGAATATGTAGAGTTGTGTGATGTGTGCCAACGAGTCAAGGCAGAACATCAAAGGCCAGCTAGATTATTACAGCCATCAAGGATTCCGGAGTGGAAGTGGGAAGAGATCGGTATTGACTTCATAGTTGGATTTCCATGTCCTCAATCTGGTTATGACTCGATTTGGGTAATCGTGGATCATTTGACCAAGTCAGCTCACTTCATCCCTGTCAAGACCAAGTATACAGCAATACAACTGGCAGACTTATATATGTAGCATATTGTGTGCCAACATGGACTTCCAAAGAGGATAGTTTGGGATAGAGGTTCTCAATTTACCTCCAGGTTTTGGCAAAAATTACATGAAGCATTTGGAACAAGGTTAAATTTCAGCTCAGCATATCACCCTCAAACGGATGGACAAACTAAGAGGACTAATTACATTTGGAGGATATGCTAAGAGCTTGTGGTTTGAAGCATGGGAAGAGTTGGGACAAGAGCTTGCCATATGCAGAGTTTTCATACAACAATAGTTACCAAGAAAGCTTGAAAATGTCACCGTATGAAGCACTATATGGAAGGAAGTGTAGGACGCCCTTGTTCTAGAACGAGACAGGGAAAAATCAAGTGTTTGGACCTGACATGGTGCAAGAAGCTGAGAAACAAGTCCATATTATTCGCAAAAAACTTGAGGGCTACTGAATCAAGGCAAAGAGGTTATGTAGACAATAGAAGAAGGAAACTAGCCTATGAAGTGGGAGACTTCGTATACCTCAAGGTGTCACCAATGAGAGGCCATAAGAGGTTTAACATAAGAGGCAAGCTAGCACCTCAATACATTGGGCCATTCAAGATTTTGGACAAAAGAGGAGAAGTAGCATATAAGTTGGAGATGCCCGCTCACTTTGCGGATGTTCATGATGTCTTTCATGTTTCCCAGCTCAAGAAGTGCTTGAGAGTACCAGAAGAAAAAGTGTCAATGGAAGAATTGGAACTAGAGGCAGATTTGACTTATGCTGAGCAACCGGCCAAAATCTTGGAAACCAAGGAGAGAGTCACAAGGAACAAGATTATTAGATGGTGAAAGCTAAATGGAAGCATCATATAGAATTGAAAGCAACTTCGGAACTGGAGGATGATCTCAAGAAGGAATTTCCCTATCTCTTCTCTTCCGCGTCGAATCTCAAGGCCAAGATTCATTTTGAGGGGGTAGGTTTATAAGAACCTCATTTCCATCCATCATGCATTGCATAAGTTCATATAAATGTCTAACATTAATCCACATAAAAAGAAATATGTTTAAAATGAATTAGAAGCAAAACCGCACTTAAAAATTCTTGGAAACGCAGACTAGTCCGATTTTGGTGCGGACTAGTCTGATTAAAAGAAACATACAAATTCGTCTAATCTGCACAATAAACATACAAGACAAGAATTACAATTAATAGATTACTCAATATGACATGATATGCATGATTAATGCAAATGCAAGGTGGAACTTGCTAATGAGTTGCTTTTAATGATCACTAACTAGTTCTAATAGCTTTTAAAAGTTTATACAGGTCTGGATTTGTATCGAATCAAATTTAGAATTAATTCAACAAAAATTAACCATGAAAATTGGACTAGTCCGCACTTCGCGGAACTAGCGAACTAGGGTTTTCTAGATCGACGTGAATTTGGAGATTTGTGGTTCAATTCACGTAAGGAAAAGAAGTAGAAGGTATACCAGGTGTGTAGAACTCCAATGAATCAATGATCTTAGAGGCAACACTTGGATCATGATGATCTAGGGCTGATGAAGAACTTGATGGTGAATTGGCGATGGAGAACGAAAACTTGATGGAGATCTTGACCCTCTTTCGTTTCCTCTTCTTCTTCTTCTTCTTCTTGCTTGGGACCTCCTTCTCCCTCCTTGGTGGCGGCTATCCACGAGCTAGGGTTTGGGTGTGGTGGAAAAGTGGCAAATAGATGTCGATCCAAGGGGTGGGGTTGTTTATATAGAGGTGGAGGGCTAGGGTTGGGTGGATTTCGAGTTTGAGATGAGTAGGGGTCGGTTTGGAGTCCCACATGGGCTCTAAAAGATTTAGGCACGATTTTCCAAGGCCCACTTAATGTAAAACCCAAGAAACAAGTCGTAAAACAAAAGATCAACTCGGAGTCGTGATTTATCGGAAAAGTCCGCAAAAGGGCCGGACTAGTCCAAAGTTGGATAGAGAGAAATCGGACAAGTCTGAACTGGGTATCGGACAAGTCCGAACTTTTCCAAAGGGGGAAAATAGACAAATCTGGCCAAAAATCGGACAAGTCCGACTTTAGTCAGAGGGAAAAACGGACAAATCCACTGGAACACCGGACAAGTCCAGGGACTTAGTGAAATTTCAAGCAATTTGGGATACTAGACTAGTCCGCTATGGGCCGGACAAGTCCAAAAATATTCAGAGGGAAAAACAGACAAGTCCGCAGCAAAATGGACAAGTCCGTTTGAAGTCAGAGAGAAAACGGACTAGTCCGCACCAAAATCAGACTAGTCCGCACTTCCTAGAATTCTTAACTGCGGTTTTGTTTCTAATTCATTTTAAACTTATTCCTTTTATGTGGATTAATGCTAAACATGTATTATAATGTATGCAATGCATGATGGATGAAAATGAGGGTGTTACAAACTTACCCCATTTAAAATGAATCTCGCCCTCGAGATTCGACGTGGAAGAGAAAAGATAGGGAAATTCCGTCTTGAGATCGTCTTCTAGCTCCCATGCTGCTTCCGATTCTGTGTGATGCTTCCATTGCACTTTACTCCATCTGATGACCTTGTTTCTTGTAACTCTCTTCTTGTTTTCCAAGATTTCGACCGGTTGCTCGGCATAAGTCAAGTCTTCCTCTAGTTTCAGTTCTTCCATTGACACTTGTTCTTCTGACACCCTTAGACATTTCTTGAGCTGGGGAACATGAAACACATCATGAACATTCGATAAGTGAGCTGACATCTCCAACTTATACGCTACTTCTCCTCTTTTGTCTAAAATCTTGAATGGCCCAATATAACGAGGTGCTAGCTTGCCTCTTATGTTAAACCTCTTATGACCTCTTATTGGTGACACCTTAAGGTAAACAAAATATTCCACTTCAAAGGCTAGTTTCCTTCTCCTATTGTCCGCATAGCCTTTTTGCCTTGATTGAGCAGCCCTCAAGTTCCCCCGAATAATCTGAACTTGTTTCTCAGCTTCCTGCAACACATCGGGTCCAAATACTTGAGTTTCTCCTGTCTCATTCCAAAACAAGGGAGTCATGCACTTCCTTCCATATAGTGCCTCATATGGTGACATCTTCAAACTTGCTTGGTAACTATTGTTGTATGGAGACTCTGCATATGGCAAGCTCTTGTCCCAACTTTTCCCATGCTTTAAAGCACAAGCTCTCAACATGTTCTCCAAAATCTGATTGGACCTCCAAGTTTGTCCATCCGTTTGAGGGTGATATGCTGAACTAAAATTCAGCCTTGTTCCCAACGCTTCATGCAATTTTTGCCAAAATCTGGAGGTAAATTGTGAACCTCTATCCAATACTATCTTCTTTGGAACTCCATGCAAAGACACTATGCTTCCCATATACAGTTCCGCTAACTTCTCTCCATTGAAGGTTGTTTTGATAGGAATAAAGTGAGCTAATTTTGTCAAACGATCCACAATTACCCAAATTGAGTCGTAACCGGACTGAGTACGTGGCAATCCAATTATAAATTCCATGCTGATTTCTTCCCACTTCCATTTCAGAATCTTCAATGGTTGCAATAGTCTTACTGGCCTTTGGTGTTCCGCCTTCACCCGTTGGCACACATCACACAAGGCTACGTATTCAGCTATGTCCTTCTTCATGCTAGCACACTAATAGCATGTCTTCAAGTCCTTGTACATATTCGTACAACCAGGGTGAATTGAGTATGGCGAGTCATGTGCCTCTTTTAGTATTGTCTCCCAAATATGCTTCACATTAGACACGACGATCCTCTTACCAAGCCATAGCGTACTGTCGGTACCCTGGGAACCGTACACCCTTGAGATTATAAAGATCTCAAGTGAATGTCATCTACTTGATTTGAAGACCTTCGGAGGCCCACATGTCAGACATAACCGGACCCGCTTCTCCAACATGGTTGGTCCCAGGGTCGCCACGTGTACTATCAAACTGGAGCTACCACCCACAAGGGGGAAGCTCCGGGCTATGTACCGAAATGGCACCCCCGGACCTAACCCCAGACCGAGGGAAGCTCCGGAACTGACACGTGTCAGGTGGCACTGGACCTATCTGTTCCCCACAGTGTGCTCCGGTGCTGCCACGTGTCCAACCGTCGGATCTTCAGCCTCTAACCTCCGGAAGACTCCACAACGGCTCCGGATCTTCAAAGGGGAATCAAGGACTTCAAGACCCGATTAAGTGTCATTAATACTATATTAATGACACACGATCGGATGACCTTAATTACCAGTAACGGCGCTGTCAAAGCCCATAACTCGGTCATTAAGGGCAATTAAACGTGTTGAATGTGTATCAATATCAGTAACCGCCAGGGCCACATGTCGGGCCAGGCTAACTTGTAACGGCCTGCCCTTGTACTATAAAAGGACAGGCCGACGATACATAGAGGACACTCTGGAGACACGCTCACTCGACACTCTCAACTAACATTGAGCCCATACATCCAATACAACATCAACACACCCCGTGGAGTAGGGTATTACGCTCAGGCGGCCCGAACCACGTAAACCTTCGTGTCTCTTGTGTCATTTAACATTTCACCTTCTTGAATCTCCATACGCCCACACCGAATCTCAAACTCCTCTAACACTTTAGTAGTGTTGGGAGATCTGCCGGATCAAAACCACCGACAGTTGGCGCACCAGGTAGGGGCGCCTGAGATTTCAAGAATGGTGAACTCAGCCGCTGGATCATCCAATGGTCATCCCGCTGTTCAAGCTGTTGGGGGTAATCCCTCCAATATGCATCCACCAGCAGGAACCACGGTTCCAGCAGGAGTCACACTTCCACCACCGCCGCCTCCACCAGCAAATCAAGCTGGACAACGCGATGGTGTACTGGTGTCAATCACTGCGTCGGCAAATCTTGACAATCTGGAACACGCGCTCCATGCAGCACGTGCTCTTCTTCAGCGCCCACCACCTCCGGACGCATCCCAGGATGCAATGGAGCAGTGGAGGGCCGATGTGGAACACTTGGTTGCAGCATCAGCCGACCGCATCAACAACCAGGGTCCTCCTCCTTCAGGACGGGCCCCGTCGCAGCGACGGACCTTGTCTGGCAGACTTGGTCCACACGTTTCCAACAATAGGAGACGTGCTGCGTCGCAGCAAGTGACGTCGCTGCCCTCCGGGGCACGCCGCACTCACACGGTATCAAGGCTTTCAACTCATGACCTCCGGGCGGAGCTTGATCGCTGATACTGTCAACAAGACGACCGAGTCCATATTGAGCGTGCTCGTGAAAGACGAGAAGCTCAGGACATTCCTGCTCCAAAAGGAGTAGGAAGAGGCTGTTCGGCCCTGGCCATGCATCTGCGTATGGTCATGTGGCCACAGAAGTTCCGGCCTCACCTACCGGAGAAGTTTGACGGGACCGTTAATCCCGTCGAATTTCTTTAGATTTACTCCACTGCTATCCTAGCAGCTGGAGGAAATGAGGCCATAATGGCCAATTATTTTCCAGTGGCTTTAACTGGGATCGCCAGGTCCTGGTTTATGAGCCTTCCAACCAACTCCATCAGCAGTTGGGAGGAGTTGTGCCGGCAGTTCACCGCCAACTTCAGGAGTTCTTACACCCGACCAGGCACTGAACTGGACCTTTTTGCAGTTGTGCAAAAAGGAGGAGAATCCCTGTGATCATTCATCTAGAGATTCTCTCAGGTACGAAACACTATCCCTTCTATCTCTAGCACCTCTGTCATCGTGGCATTTAGATAGGGACTGCGGGATAAGAAGATGTTGGAGAAACTGGCGATCAAGGAGATCACCAGTGTCACGGAACTCTTCAGCTTGGCTGACAAATGTGCCAGAGCTGCGGAGGGCCGTGAAATGCACCCCAAACCACCTCCGGAGGATCACAAAAAATCCTCCAAAGGAGAAGCCACTACCTCCGGGAGTGGCAAGAAGAAGAAAAAGACCACCGGCAAGAAGAAGCCGTCGGTCGGTGCATCCAATGCTCCAGCTACTGCAGCTCCGGGTGGCCGGGGGCCATGCCCCGAGAAGCGACCTCGACCATCTTCTGAAGATGGTGGCAAACCCAAAGTGTGGTGTCCAATTCACAAAACGGACAGCCACAGTTTGGAAGACTGCCGGGAGGTCCAAAACCTTGTCGAGTGCTACAACAAGCACTGGGAAGAAGCTCCTTTCCGTCAAAGGGAAGGAAAACAAAAAGTTGATGAAGCTCCGGCTGAAGAGGAGTTAGGTTTTCAGGATCCCAAAAAGGTCCTGAAGGACGTTTACACCTCCGTCGACGACGATTCTGACGTCTCTGACAACGAGCGTCGGAAGACCATGAACACCATTTTTGGTGGATCATAGGACATCACCTCCCGCCATGTCATCAAGACTATGCGTCGGGACATGGCTGCTGTAGCTCCTACAGCTAGGGCGAAGCCTCATCGAAAGTCGATGGACACATCCATCACTTTTGATGCTTCAGACTGCCCTCGAAGCATGGTTGGAGCAGGACAGTTACCTTTGATGGTATCTCCTACCATCAATAACATCCAGCTCCACCATGTCATGGTAGATGGAGGTTCGGGGCTCAACCTCATTAGCTTTGAAGCTTTTACCAAGCTTCAGCTCCGACCTTCAGATCTCCACCCCTCCCGACCTTTCTCCGGAGTAGGTCCGGGAGCCATTACCCCACTCGGAGCTATTACCCTCCCCGTTACCTTCGGAACCCGGGAGAAGTATCACACCGAGAAGTTGGTCTTTGACGTTGCTCAGATCAACTTACCATTCAATTCCATCTTGGGTAGGCCTTCCTTGTACAAATTCATGGCAGCTGCTCATTATGGTTACCTGGTGTTAAAGATGCCAACACCAGTAGGTGTTCTCCGGATCACGGAGATCGTACTGCCGGAGTAACTGCTTTGGAAGAACTCCATGCGCTTACTACGGCGCAAGAGGAGGACTCCAGACAGGAGAAAGCTCCAAGACCCCCAAGCATTTGTCAGCGAGGCTCGACTTCTGCACCTCATGTGCAGCCAAGCGGCGACACCGACATTCCCTTCAAAGTCGTCCAAATCGGTTCCGATGCCGCTCTAACCACACGTATATCGGGGGGATTGAACGACAAATAGGAACTCGCGTTCATCGCTTTCCTCCGGGCTAATGTCGACGTGTTTGCCTGGCAACCGTCACAAATGCCTGGGATCCCTAGGGAAGTGATTGAGCACAATCTGAAGATCTACCCCGACGCCCGGCCTGTGCATCAGAAGCCTCGGAAGCAATCCGTGGAGCGACAGAACTTCATTTGACAAGAAGTGAAGAAGTTGCTCGAAGCTGGATTCATGTGAGAAGTCTTCCATCCAAAATGGCTGGCAAACCCATTCGTTGTGCCCAAGGCCGACGGGAAGCTTCGGATGTGTGTTGACTACACAACACTAAATAAGGCATGTCCAAAAGATCCATTCCCACTACCTAGAATAGATCAGATAGTGGATTCCACCTCTGGGTGTGAATTACTGTGTTTCCTAGACGCATATTCTGGGTATCATCAAATCAGAATGTCTAAGGAAGATGAAGAGCATACCTCTTTCATCACAGTAGATGGATTGTACTGTTACACAACCATGCCATTTGGTCTCAAGAATGCAGCTTCAAACTTTGTACGAGCTATGTACAAAACCTTTGAAGAACTCATTAGAGACATAGTGGAAGTGTACGTCGATGACTTCGTGGTCAAGGTCAAGAACAAGGAGTCACTTCTTGACACCTTGCAGGCTGTCTTCGACAAGCTGCGGGTCACCCGCACAAAGCTAAACCCAGACAAGTGTGTCTTCGGGGTTAGCTCCAGAAAACTTCTTGGTTTCCTGGTATGTCACCGGGGCATAGAAGATAATCCGGCAAAGATCAAAGCCATTGAAGACATGCGGCCACCAGCCCGCATCAAAGATGTCCAAAAGGTAACTGGATGTCTAGCAGTCCTCAGCCGGTTCATTTCAAGACTGACGGAATGGGCACTCCCCTTCTTCAAGTTATAGAGGAAGTCCGGCCCATTCCAATGGTCTGAAGAAGCAGAAAAGGCGTTCCAGGAGCAAAAACAGTTCCTCACCACCCTACCAACTATGGTAGCTCCGAACCCTGGTGAGCCTTTGCTGCTTTACATTTCAGCCACTGACGAAGTCGTCAGTATGGTCCTAGTTGCGGAGAGACCAGAACCATCCCATACTCAGGAGTCCAGACCCCTTCAGGAGGGTCCAGAGGTTCCTGAAAGCGAGTCTGGGTCCCAGCTCCCAGACTTGAATCCACAAGAAGTTACTTCAGAAGACCCAGACCCCTCCGGGAGGGTCCAGGTCGCTTCTGAAGAAGCTCCGGGTCCCTCCAGCCAGGACCCGGAGGTCCCCGAAGAAGATCCGAATCCCTCAGGGAGGATCCGGGTCAATGAAGAGGAAGCTCTGAGCCCCTCCGGGAGGGTCCGGACCATCCAGCGCCCAGTGTACTTCATCAGTAAAGTACTTCATGATGCCAAGACTCGATACCTAGAGGTGCATAAGCTGCTCTATGCAGTTCTTATTGCCTCCAGAAAGCTTCGCCATTACTTCCAAGCTCACAAAATCCCAGTGGTGACTTCTTACCCACTCCGAGAAATCTTGCATAATCCCAACTCAACTGGGAATATTGCAAAGTGGGCAGTGGAATTGGTCGAATTTGATCTCAAATTCATTTCAAGGCAAGCAATCAAGAGTCAAGCATTGGCAGACTTCGTGGCGGAATGGACTCCCTCTCCATCAAACCCTGGGGGCCCCATTGAGCAGAAGCCGGAACACAAGGCTCCGGTCTTCACCGAGCCTCATTGGACCCTCTACTTCGACGGCTCCATGCAAAAGCAGGGGGTCGGAGCTGGAATCCTTCTCCTCGCACCAACCGGAGAGAAGGTAAAATACATGGTACAGCTTTACTTCAAGGCGACCAACAACATGGCGGAATATGAAGCACTCATTTACGGACTAAAGGTGGCACTGTCATACGGTGTCAAGCAACTGCTGATCAAGGGAGATTCATAGCTCATCATTAAGCAAGTGAAGGGTGAATACTCCTGCAACAATTTCCAACTAGCTTCTTACCTCCTTGAAGTCCAGAGGCTTCAAAAGGACTTTGAAGTCCTAGATCTCCACCACGTCCAGCGTGCCCACAACGCTGAAGCCGATGAACTCTCGACGAAAGCGTCAACCGAAGCTCTGGCTCCTAACAGAACTTTTGTCTGGAGGTTGTCAAAACCCACAGCTCAGCCTACCGAACTGAGCCAAGGGGGCGAGATCAGCATCCCGAAGCTGACGGTCCCGATGGCCCTGTTACCATGGCAGCCATCAAGGGTCGTAGGTGCTGCCAGAAGCTCCGAGCAACCCAACACGCAAGACTCAAATGCTCAAGTTAGTTCCGATGCATGGATCTCAGAGATCCAGAACTACTTGAAAGACAATATCCTTCCTGACGATGATGTATCCGCTGACCAGATAGTCATATTGGCTAAAAGATACACGTTGGTAGAAGGGGATCTCTACCGGCGCGGTGCCAACGGCGTCCTAATGCGGTGCATCGCAAGGGAAGAAGGTTGCGAGCTCCTCGCAGAAATCCATGGAGGCGAGTGTGGGAACCACGCGTCTTCCCGCACGCTGGTTGGTAAAGCCTTTCGGCACAGCTTCTACTGACCTACAGCACTCCAGGATGCAACTGAGCTGGTGAAGAAATTCGAAGCATGCCAATTTCACACAAAGCAAATTCATACACCGGCTCAGCCCCTATAAATGATACCTCCTACATGGCCCTTCGCTGTGTGGGGGATGGACATCTTGGGACCTTTCACAAGAGCCGTCGAAGGTTACAAGTTCCTGTACGTTACCATTGACAAGTTCACCAAGTGGCCGGAAGCAACTCCAGTTGTGACGATCAACAAGCAGTCTGCTATCAACTTTTTGCAGCCCATTGTATGCAGATTTGGAGTCCCAAACAAAATCATCACTGATAATAGGACCCAATTCAAAGCTCTGCATTTCAAGGATATTGCGAAGACCTCGGCATTCAAGTTTGCTACGCCTCCGTAGCTCACCCGGCAAGCAATGGCCAAGCCGAGAGAGCAAATGCTGAAATACTTAAAGGACTCAAAACGCGCACCTATGAGCGCTTGAAAAAACATGGAGCCAACTGGATTGAAGAGCTTCTGCCCACTCTATGGGCCAATAGGACAACACCAAACCGGTCAACTGGAGAGACACCCTTCTTCCTGGTGTACGGAGCTGAAGCAATCCTTCCTCCGGAGATCACCTTGGGGTCACTCCAGGTCTGGACCTTCGACAAAGCCACGCAGGACCAGCTCCGGCGTGAAGACCTAGACCTCCTCGAGGAGGGAAGCTGCCAAGCAGCTGTTCGGAATGCCCGATACCGCCAAGCCCTTCGGCGCTATCATCAGCGGCATGTACATAACCGACAGCTCGAGGAGGGCGATCTTGTGCTACGGAGAATACAATCCAGAGATGGGTTAAACAAACTCTCCCCCAGCTGGGAGGGACCCTTCCGAGTGATTAAAGTATCCCGTCCCGGAAGCGTTCGCTTGGCTACCGAGGATGGGACACCTCTCCCAAATCCTTGGAACATTGAGAACCTCTGTAAGTTCTACACTTAATATCACGGAGGTGAGTCTTTAGTAAATTGAGATGTATGTTATAAAGTCATTGTACAGAGTTGGGTAGTTCCTTCGGGAGAACAGCTCGACCTTTCCCGGAAGGTCCGCAAACTTCATGCAACACTTGTCACAGTCTCAGGACTAAAAGTGTAGCTAGCTACCTTGGGTCAAACGAGAAATGAAACACGCTTAGCCTGGCTCCGTACCCTAAGAGTGTACTTGTTTCCCCTGTACCTCAGACCTATAATGAAAGACATCTTCATGTGAAACAGACTCCACGTGCATTTATTTTGTACAGGCTCAACATTTTTTATTTTTTCTCTTTCTTGTCTATAACAAAGTTGTGCAAGTCTTAAGAAATTTTAGTCCGACCGGTTCATGTACAATTCGAGCTGTATTGTCAATTCTTTTGGATTCAAATATTGTTCATGGCTCACTCGCCTGAATGCCGCCAAGCCAATCTAGGGCCGGAGTGTGCTATTGGCTTAGCCTGGTCAAGCACCCTAAGTACGCCACTCTACCTACACCCCAACAGGCCGAAGTAAGGCGAGTCCAAGTACAATTGGATCTGGAAGAAAATACAACACATTTGGTTGTATTCAGAATTGCGTTTGACCTAAAACTTTCTTGGGAATCATAAGCCGCGACGAAGTTATAGACAAGGAATGAATTTTACTATTTTTCTTGGCTTCAGTGTGCAGGAAAAATAAAGAATCCACGTTGATAGAAAAAAGCCGGAGCTAACAAGGCTCCGACTCCCACTAGGTGGCTTGTAATCGATGTTAAACATTGAAAACGAGCATCACCGAAGTAACCAAGCTCCGGTAAAGCTAGGGGGGCCAGCCGTCGACGCTAAATAAAAGATGGTGAGAAGATCCCATAAACAGAGTCTGCTGCCGACAAACTACGTGTTGGCAAAGGTCACTGCCGGAGCTACTAGCTCCGACACCCCGGAGGGCTAACTATCGATGCTCTACGCGTTGATAGGGACTATTGCCGGAGCTACTAAGCTCCGAGGATAGACAATGTCGGAGCTTATATGCTCCGACAACCTCAGGGGGCCTTCACTATCAAAGACTTCGGACCTACACTCTACAAGTTCGAAGCAAATGAGTCTTCAACAAAACACAATATCCTCTTGGTACATGTTCACAATCAAATTGTGTACATCTACCAGGGGGCCCTATGAAGACAAAAGTGTTGAAGACAAAAAGTGAAATTCACAAAAATTTGGGGATTTCATTCATCTGGAGACAAGGGATTACAAAATTGAGGAAGAAAAAGAGAGAATACAAGTGGGAGCTACGGAGATGGTCCTAGACCCTATGGAAGAACTGGGCGACCTTCTGAGCAACCTTTGACACGTTGGCTCGGGCGGCTTCACCTTCTCCTTCGATGGGACCTTCAAGCATCGGGTCCAGAGGGAATTGGGGATTCCAGCTGGTGTAGCACGTCAGCACATACTCTGCGATGTTCCTCGCCAGGGATTGCCCCTCAACCTCCAACTGGTCCGCGATGACGTCGCCCACCTTGGAGATTTTGCTACCCGCCGAGCTCAGCGCTTGCAATGCCAGGTTCGGCTCCGGATCATCCGGACGCACGGGACTGAAGCCCATCGGTGTCAGCGCGTCGTTGGCCTTGCCCAGGAACTCCCAAAACTGTAGGGAGTCCGCAGTCCTCAAGCCCTTCAGTTCTTCCAAGGATCTTTTGGCCGCCATCAGTTCAGAATTCTCGCGAGTGAGGCGCTCAACTTCTCTGGCATTTTGCTGAATCTTTTCAGCAACCCGCTTCTCGAGTTTTCTGAGCTCCTCCTGCCGGAGGTAGATCTTGTTCCGGCGGTCAACCAGGTCCTTCTCCCTGCCCCTTACTTTCTTCTCCCTGGCAGCGATGGCACACTCTTGCTCGTAGAGTTCCTGCCCTCGCACCCAGGCCTTCTCCTCCTCTTCAGCGCAGCACTCTTCCAATTTCTTGGCGCGCTCCTTGAGGCCCTTGTCAGCCAGAGCCACCTTTTCGGTGAGCTCCTCCTCCTCCTCAAGACGTCATCCCACAACTCTATGAGTTTATTCTCTTCATCTTCGAGCCTTTTCTCCCTCTCCTCAAGTGCCTCCCGGCGCTTGATGAGAGTAGTGTTAATGGCCTCAAGCCTTTCTTGGCGTTCATCAGTCGCACTATTAGCTGCTTTGGTCTGCTCATAAATGGCCCGAGATTGAGCGTTGAGGGCGCGAGTCAATCTCTCCCTGTCATCCAATAACTTGCCCCAATACTCTAGGCGGACCTTCTCCTGCTTGATCCATTCCTTGTCGTCAGCTAGCCTCGACTGCGCCAGCTTGGTCTCGAAGTAGAGCCGGTTACACCACCGCCTAAGGGTTTGGCGCTCCTCTTCAAGAGCCTTGCTGTCGTGGTAGAATGCCAGCTGAACTTGACGCAGGCTGGAGCAAGCGTTGTCAATGGACAACGACAGGGGAATGGGTTCCAGACCTGCTGGGGTCTCCTCCGCTGGTTCCAGCGGGTTCTCGCTTACAAAAATTGGGTCCCACTCCACAAGGGTGGTCCCCTGAGCCTCCACGGCACTAGGGTCGTCCTCCGGGATAGCCGCAATCGCCATCGAGGAGGGTCCCGCAGAAGAAGTTCCGACCTCCGGAAGTGGTTCCGAAGGCCCCGCCGCCAGGTCTTCATTTGCCCCCTTAGGCAGGGGGCCAGCGACTTCATCAGGGCACTCTGGCTCAGCCGCGGGTACCTCCGGCGTCGTCACTCCCAGAGCAGGGGCTGCTTCTGGCTCCGACCTGGGCACCTCCTCTACTGGGGGCTCGAGTGCTGACGCCTTCGCAACGACCAGCTCAGGCGCCGGAAGATCTTCAACAACAGCCGGCCCTGCGGCCGGAGCTTCAACGGCAACCGGCTCGGGAGCCGGAAGGTCTTCAACATCAACCGTCCCTGCGGCCGGAGCTCGAGCAACGACCGGCTCTGCGACCGGTGCTTTAGAGGTAGCCGGCCCAATCGCTGGGACTTCCTCAACATCTGGCGCGCACGGCGGGACTTCAATTACCTCCGGCTCAACCACCGGGGCTGCGACAATTTTCGGCTCTGGGGCTAGAATTATTGCTTCCTCCAGCTCAACGGCTGAAGCTTCCATCATCTCAGCACCCAAACCCAGAGCTTCAACCTCCAAGGCAGGTGCCGCTGGCGCGTCTTATCTCCCGTGGTCCGGCACTACCACAGGAGTCTCGAGGGATGAGTCGAGGTCCATGACCACGACAGCTGGCGCCGGAGCTGCCGTAGCTTCGGCCACCACTTGGGGCAGCACCGGGACAGGAGCAGAGGCTTCTGCCCTCACAGCTTCAGCTGCTGTGGCTGTGGGTGGAGCCTCACTCCTCTTCTTGGGAACGCTGCAGATGATGGATGAAGAAACTTAAAAAAACAGTTACAACAACAAAATAATTGTCTGAGGTAAAGATTAAAAATTACCTCGGGAGGCTTCCGCACCAGCATGCGCGGAACCTCTTTCCCGGGCGTTCTGGGCTGACCATAGCCGCCTCCGGGGTGGAAGCTACGGAAGGCCCCCCAGAACTCGTTGCAGTCACGGGCACTTCCTTAGTCGAGGCCCTCCTCGACCGGGAAGGACCCCCGGACCTAGAGGCCTCAACTAGCCCTGGTGATGGAGTCGCATGCTCGGAGCTAGCACCCCAGGAAGACGCCGCTGCGGGTACAGTCGCCGCAGTTGTAGAAGACCTCCCCCTCCGGGGAGAAGGAGTTGATGCAGAGGTTGCAGGCCTGACGGACCTTCCGTCGGCATGCTGCAGCTTCCTCTTCTGGCTCAAGGGTTCGTCTGCCGGCTCCTTGCCCTTGCCGACGACTTTGATCCATGGCTTCGGGGCAGGGTCGGAGCCACCTTCGGAAGCTCCAGGGATCACCACCCTAGAGGTTTATCTTCTCTCGACGACACCAAGGTCGTCAAGCACCGGCATCGTCCGTCGGAGCTCCCTGCTGAACTCTACTTCCACGTTCAGAGGGAGGAAGGCTGATGGCGGGGTCAAGTCATCACCCGCGACGTCGATGCCGTGCTGGAACTTCTTGAGATGTAACTCCAAGGTTGCCCCCGCCATGTCGGACTTCAGTCCTTGCTCGACCCGGTCGTCGTCCATCACGCTGTTGATGGCCCAAGTGAGTTTTTCTCTCCTCTTCAGCGGTGCCCACCTGTTGACCAGGAAGTTGCAAAATACCACATGAGGAGTTAATACTCCCTCCACGCAATGGCGGATCCTTGTCAGAGCAGGGTTGAAGGCATCCGACAGCACCGGAGCTTCACTCCGGACTGAAGTGTCGATGTTGGGGAGGCCTTTGCACAGCTCCAGCTTCTCGTGCTCCTCCACCCGGATGACTATCCAGTCCTTCTTCCAGTCATCCCACTTTCCAGAGGGAAACGACCGAAGGTACTTGAATGGGAACTTCTTGCGCTTCACGAAGTAGTAGAAGCCAAGGTACTCATTACTCCTACCAGTGGTATGGATGGTGAAGAAGGTCCGGAAAAGTTCAATGCAGGGGGGATGCCCACCCACATTTCACAGAAGTGGACGAAGATAGACACAAGAATAATGGAGTGAGGGCTAGGGTGGTATAGCTACAGACCATAAAAGTCTAGCAGCATCAAGAAAAAGGAGGAAAAAGGTGGGATCAACCCCACCATGGCGTACAAAGAGAAGTACACCATCTCGCTGGCGTGCTCCTTCTCGAACGGGAGCTCTCCTCTGGCGCGGACCAGAAGGTTGAAGAAGTCCGGGGACCATCCCATGAGGGCCCGGACCTTCTTCAGGTCTCCTTCGGTCTTCTAACGGCTCTCGCAGAGACCCAACTCCATCGTGGCACAGCAAGGCAAGAGAGGAAAAGCAAGCACAAGTTGGGAGTTTGAGCGCAAGATCGAATGAGAGGCGTAAAGAACCCCAGACGGTGCGTGCTTTCCTTCTTATGTAAGCCCTCGCAATGCTTGGATGGAAACTGCAAGGAAGTCGAAGATACTACTAAAAAATTCCACCCAGCCGATGACAAGAGGGCCCGGGACCACCCCGACGGTCAAGTCGAGGTTCTTACCCAGGCGAACGGTTGTCATCATGTGGCGGGAAGCCCGAAGGCGGCGGCTTGATAAGGTGCGCGGAACCGATACGATTTTCATATCGGGAACCGGCGACCTTCAATTGCGTGAGATCCACACGCCAAAGATCTCATTTACCGCACACGGGATACACCACACGGCGAGGATTTAACTCCAAACTATCGCCAATGGCACATCCGAAGGCCTTTCAAGACTCGGTTCAAAAGTCGAAGGATGGACCCACCTCCGGCGGAATGACTTCACCCAAGGGGTCTTCCCCAGAGGTGGGCCCAGGGGGCCACTATAGGTACCCTGGGAACCGTACACCCCTTGAGATTACAAAGATCTCAAGGGAATGTCATCTACTTGATTTGAAGACCTTCGGAGGCCCACATGTCAGACATAACCGGACCCGCTACTCCAACATGGTTAGTCCCAGGGTCGCCACGTGTACTATCAAACCGGAACTACCACCCACAAGGGGGAAGCTCCGGGCTATGTACCGAAATGGCACCCCCGGACCTAACCCCAGACCGAGGGAAGCTCCAGAACTGACACGTGTCAGGTGGCACCGGACCTATCTGTTCCCCACAGTGTGGTCTGGTGCTGCCACGTGTCCAACCGTTGGATCTTCAGCCTCTAACCTCCGGAAGACTCCACAACGGCTCCCGATCTTCAAAGGGGAATCAAGGACTTCAAGACCCGATTAAGTGTCATTAATACTATATTAGTGACACACGATCGGATGACCTTAATTACCAGTAACGGCGCTGTCAAAGCCCATAACTCGGTCATTAAGGGAAATTAAACGTGCTGAATGTGTATCAATATCAGTAACCGCCAGGGCCACATGTTGGGCCAGGCTAACTTGTAACGGCCTGCCTTTGTACTATTAAAGGACAGGCCGACGATACATAGAGGACACTCTGGAGACACGCTCACTCGACACTCTCAACTAACGTTGAGCCCATACATCCAATACAACATCCACACACCCCGTGGAGTAGGGTATTACGCTCAGGCGGCCCAAACCACGTAAACCTTCGTGTCTCTTGTGTCATTTAACATTTCACCTTCTTGAATCTCCGCGCGCCCACACCGAATCTCAAACTCCTCTAACACTTTAGTAGTGTTGGGAGATCTGCTGGATCAAAACCACTAACACGTACCATGTTCGTCCTCATCCAATCTGATCTATCTCCCTTCTTTGGTTCTTTCCTTGATCTCTTGGACATCCTCATCCTTCGCTTGGCCCTCTCGAATCTTTTGCTCCAAGGTTGGATTTAATTCCATTGCCCCCATATCATTTACAAATCCAAGATTCAATCTTTCAAACTCCTTACATAACTCCACTGGCAGCTCTCGAACCGTGGGTTGATGACTTACTCCTTTCCGGCTCAAGGCGTCGGCCACTACATTGGCTTTTTCTGGATTGATAATTGATCCCCAAATCATAATCCTTGATGAGCTCCAACCATCTTCGTTGCCTCAAATTTAAATCTGTTTGCGTGAAAATATACTTAAAACTCTTATGATCCGTATAAATTTCACACCTATGACCAAGGATGTAGTGTCTCCAAATCTTCAATGCGTGTACTAAGGCTGCAAGTTCCAAATCATGCTTGGGTAATTCTGCTCATGTTTCGTCAATTGTCTCGATGCATATGCAACCACTTGACCTTCTTGCATGAGCACGCATTCAAGTCCTTGTCTTGATGCATCACAATATATGTCAAAACTCTTGCTCACGTCCGGCAAAACAAAAACTGGGGCTGTTGTTAACCTTTTCTTCAACTCCTCAAAACTTTTTTGACAAGCTTCAGTCCATCGGAAAGCCTTTCCCTTCCTTAGCGATTCCTTCATTGGCTTGGCTATCTTGGAAAAGTCCTTGATGAATCGACGATAATATCCAACCATCCCAAGAAAACTCATCGATTCTATACCAGAGGGAAATTTCACTAAGTCCGATGGTGATGTCTCCAACTGAGCACATCTTCAACCTAGGGCCCCCTCTTGAGCCATTCGGATCCCATGGTAATTATTCGAGGGACTTAGTGACATTTCAAGCAATTTGGGATATCGGACTAGTCCACTATGGGCCGGACAAGTCCGAAAATATTCAGAGGGAAAAACAGACTAGTCTACAGCAAAACGGACAAGTCCGTTTGAAGTCAGAGAGAAATCAGACTAGTCCGCACCAAAAATAGACTAGTCTGCACTTCCGAGAACACTTAAGTGCGGTTTTGTTTCTAATTCATTTTAAACTTATTCCTTTTTATGTGGATTAATTTTAAACATGTATTAGAATGTATTCAATGCATGATGGATGAAAATGAGGGTGTTACACAATCTAGGGTTGATGATGAAGAGTTGAAGGTGAATTGGTGATGAAGAACGCGAAGTTGATGAAGATCTTGATTACTTGATCCTCTTTCATTTCCTCTTCTTCTTCTTATTGCTCGGGATCTCCTTCTCCCTCCTTGGCGGCAGCTATCCACGAGCTAGGGTTTAGTTGTGATTCAAAGGTGGCAAAAATATGTGAAAATAGGGTGTTGGGTTGTTTATATAGAGGTGGAGGGCTAGGGTTTGATGGATTTCGAGTTTAAGGTGGGTGGAGGCCGTGTAGGGGTACCACATGGGCTCCATAGGGGTTAAGCACAATGTTCTTGGGCCCAATCAAGGTAAATACCCAAACACAAGTCTTGAAAGAAAAGATTGAATCCGAGTCGAGCACAGCTGATAAGTCCGCTAGAGGACCGGACTAGTCCGATGTTGGACAGAGACAAAACGGATAAGTCCGGTAGGAGGTCAAGACAAGTCCGGTCATGTCCAAAGAGGAAAACAGACAAGTCTGGCATAGATCGGACAAGTCCGGGGATTCGACAACTTATTCGTAAACCGGACCAAATATCGGACTAGTCCGCACTCAATCACGGACAAGTCCAGAACGGAACGGGGGCTCGATCAGACTAGTCCGTAGCAAAAACAGACTAATCCGGAGGGCAACAAAGAGGGAAACCGGACTAGTCCGGGGTACATACCGGACAAGTTCGTACTCCTACAGACTTTTAAGTGTTGTTTTGCTTCTAATTCATTTTTAACTCATTCCCTTTTATGTGGATTTATGTTAAACATGTATATGAACTTATGCAATGTATGATGTATGAAAATGAGGGTGTTACATTCACCAACCCTTCCCTCGTATAATCGCCACGAAGGACGATTCACAATCACTAACCACAAAGAGGCAAATAACTTGTTCAAGGGCCTTCTCACAAGTTGAGGGCTCCCCAAAGATTACAATGATCGAACACCACCAAACACACTCAAAAGATGTACAATAAACAATGAGAGTGTGCGAGAGATCAAACCCAAGAGTTCAAGATCGTGTAGAACAAGTTCTCTCCTTTGTCCAATCCATAATCCTCAAAGATTTGATCCTTTTAGGTTTAGAATGAGTGGAGTGAAGTGTTTTGGTGCTCTTGGGAGGTGTGACGGCGCATGGAGTCAAGAGAGATTGTTGTGTGGCTGTGCACCCCTTTTATTACTAGGGTTTCCAAAAGTTGTCGTTAGAGTTTGTGAGGTCCGGACTAGTCCGTGGTGGACACCGGACTAGTCCGTTGTGCTTTTGTGAAAAACCCTAAGTGTTGATGGATAACAGACTAGTCTGTTAAGGTAAAAACTAGTTCGATTTTAGTCAGAGACTTTTCAGACTAGTCCTGTCTATATTGGACTTGTCCGGTGTGATGAAAAAGTGTAGAACTGAGGACAAGTCCGCACTTGAAGGACTTGTCCAATTTTAGTCAAAGAGTTTTCGCACTAGTTCGGTGGATATTGGACTAGTCCACTCTTCCCGATATTTGTGCAGTGAGTGCAATCTTTTTCACTTGAGCTCTTGTGGTGTGTTTCTCCAACACACTTCTTACAAAATAAATCTATACTTTTCAAGTCTTGAGCTCTTTCCCTTTTGGATTCTCATTCTCATTTCTTTTTGTGACTTCCTTCTAATCTCTTTAAAACCTACGCTCATCTGAAAAATTTTGTTAGGATCTCATTTGCCTGTCATTAATCAACCAAAACCCACAAGGGATGCTGTGACGCCCGGTTCCGAAAATGAACCAAGCTAACGCATATGTGTGCCCAGGATGTTCATCACACATATACGAGTGCAATCACAAACGAGTATACAGAAAATTACCACAGAACAAGATTAATTATCAGATTTATCACACAAACCATATCATCCTCGAATACAAGCTCTAATGAATATTAATGACAAGTTCGACTAATGCAGCGGAAATAAACTAATTAAGAAAACTAAGCAAACTAAGCATAAGCAATAGGGTATATATGCACAGCTCCAATCAATACCACAGGCAAAGCTGACGGTAGACACGGCCTAGAACTCCGCATTATCGCCATTAAACTCCCAATCTTGACCTGCAACTGTTGGGGTGGGGGATTGCAAGAGTGAGTACATGTCGTACTCAGCAAGTGTGGAAAGTATGACATGTGGCTGATTCAAACGACGACAATAATAATGGCTAAGTGCTGAAAAGTACAGTAAAACATTTGAAAAGCAATATATATATTATATGTATGTGAAGTAAACCCATCATAATCATAAGTAATACCATAATACCAAACTGAATTCATTACCATCATCAATAAGTCCAGATTTCACCATTGCCAACAACCATATTCAATACCAGAAATTAAATCCATAACTATTATCAACCCATAACCATTCCAATACCAAATTCCCTCTAATCATGGAAGTTGTCCAAGTGCTCATAACCGGGAGCACGGCTATCATGATAGTTTTTATACTCTGCAGAGTTTGTACCACTTTACCCATGTGTTTGTGATTTCATCACCCGTCGGCGACTAAAGAACCTCCCTTATGCCAATTACACTTCCTTTGGTGTATGGCCAAGAGATCACAAAATAGCCTTTACAAAGGGATTACTAGCCTATTTAGACCCCACTGAGGTTTCACCGGTGGCGATGCCTCCAACTGAGCACATCTTCAACCAAGGGCCCCCTCTTGAGCCATTCGGATCCCAGGGTAGTCCCACCAATCATCAACAAACCCAATCCGACTACCCCTTCCCCGAGCATCCACAATGGTCCAAACAGCACTAGCAAAGCCCTAATTAATCAGCTACGCCGCACCCATACTTGGCCTCGTGGTGGCACTGTAGTCCTGGCTTATTCTCGCATGAACCGGTCCTTAGATCTAAAGCAAGCAAACCACCATAACATCCAACCCGTCCACATACCAGGCTTGCTCAGATCTTCCATTACCATACCATGTTTAACCAGTTCATGTTAACCATAATCTCATCCATGCATAATTAAATTGAGTGATATAGTTGTTTCCCATCCCAGTTGATTAAGCGAAGCAAAAAGGTAAAAACCCTTCCCGACTCTCTACCATAAATTCCAGGTGACAAGGGTGGTTTAGCAAATCTAGTAAACTTCCTACCATAGGATTTCCCATCAATTTGACACAAGCATGCAGTTTTGCAAACAAAACATTTATTTTAAAAACAGGATCAATATGCTTCAAGGACACTTGCCTTGCTCTTGCTGTTGATTAGGGTCAAACCCTTCAAACTCTTGATGCTGTAGATCCTCCGCGGCACTCTCTAGCGCAAATCCGTCTAATCCACACAATAAACATACAAGACAAGAAACACAATCAAAGAGTGCACAAATATTACTCAATATGACATGACATGCATGATTGATGCAATGCAAGGTAGAACTTGTCACTAGATTGCTTTTAATAATCACTAACTAGCTCTAATAGATTTTAACAAGTTTATACAGGTTTGGGGTCGATTAGATCAAATTTTAGAATTAATTCAACACAATTTAACCAGAAAGATCGGACTAGTCCGCTAGGGACCGGACAAGTCCGCACTTGACGAGATCAGCAGATTAGGGTTTTCTAGATCGACGTGAATTTGGAGATTAGGGGTTGAATTCACATAAGGAAAAGAGAATAGAAGGTATACCAGGTGTTTAGAACTCCAATGAACCAAGAAACTTGGAGGTAACACTTGGATCTTGATGATCTAGGGTTGGTGATGAACTTGGAGATGAATTGGTGGTGAAGGACGAAACTTGGTGGAGATCTTGATCCTCCTTCATTTCCTCCTCTTCTTCTTCTTGTTTGGGATCTTCTCCTCCCTCCTTCATGGTGGCTCCCCATGAACTAGGGTTTGGGTGGGTGGAAAAGTGGCAAATAGATGTCAAACCAAGGGGTGGGGTTGTTTATATAGACGTGGAGGCTAGGGTTAGATGGATTTCGAGTTTAGGATTAGTAGAGGCCGGTTTAGAGTCCCACATGGGCTCTAAAAGAGTTGGGCACGACATCCCTAGGCCCACTTGACGTGAAACCCAAGAAACAAGTCGTAAAACAAAAGGTCAATCTCGGAGTCACGAAATATCGGAAAAGTCCGGACAGGACCGGACTAGTCCGAAGTCGTCCAGAGAGAAAATCGGACAAGTCTGGCCAAAAATCGGACAAGTCCGATCTTAGTCAGAAAGGAAAACGGACAAGTCCGCTGGAACACCAGACTAGTCCGGAAAAGTCCAGGGACTTAGCAAATTTTCAAGGATTCATGGAATACTGGACTAGTCCGCACAAAATCGGACAAGTCCGAAGTTGTCCAGGGGCAAATATCGGACTAATCCGCAGCAAAAACGGACAAGTCCGTTTTTAGACAGAGAGAAATCGGACTAGTCCTCAGCAAAACCGGACTAGTCCGCACTTTCCTACATTTTTAAGTGCGGTTTTGTTCCAAATCAATTTTAAACTTGTTCCTCTTGTTATGGGTTAATGTTAAACATGTATATGAGTGTATGCAAGGCATGATCCATGAAAATGAGGGTGTTACAAACCTACCCCACTTAAAATGAATCTCGCCCTCGAGATTCGACGCGGAAGAGAAGAGATAGGGAAATTCCTTCTTGAGATCATCTTCTAGCTCCCAAGTTGCTTCTTTTTCGGTATGGTGCTTCCATTGGACTTTACACCATCGAATCACCTTGTTCCTTGTGACTCTCTCCTTGGTTTCCAAGATTTTGACCGGTTGCTCGGCATACGTCAAATCTTCCTCTAGTTCCAATTCTTCCATTGGCACTTGTTCTTCCGGTACTCTCAAACACTTCTTGAGCTGGGAAACATGAAAGACATCATGCACGTCTGAAAGATGAGGTGGCATCTCCAACTTATATGCTACTTCTCCTCTTTTGTCCAAAATCTTGAATGGTCCAATATATCGAGGTGCGAGCTTGCCTCTTATGTTAAACCTCTTATGACCTCTCATTGGTGACACCTTGAGGTAAACAAAATCTCCTATTTCAAAGGCTAATTTCCTTCTCCTATTATCCACATAGACTTTTTGCCTTGATTGGGCAGCCCTCAAGTTTTCACGAATTATTTGGACTTGCTTCTCGGCTTCTTGCAACACGTCCGGACCAAATACTTGAGTTTCTCCTGCCTCATTCCAGAATAAAGGCGTCCTACACTTCCTCCCATAAAGCGCTTCATATGGTGACATTTTCAAGCTTGCTTGGTAACTATTGTTGTATGAAAATTCCGCGTATGGCAAGCTTTTGTCCCAACTTTTCCCATGCTTTAAAGCACAAGCCCTTAACATGTCTCCAAAATCTGATTGGTCCTCTCGGTTTGTCCATCCGTTTGAGGATGATATGCTGAACTAAAATTCAACCTTGTTCCCAAAGCTTCATGCAATTTTTGCCAAAATCTGGAGGTAAATTGAGAACCTCTATCCGAGACTATCTTCTTAGGGACTCCATGTCGACACACAATATGCTCCATGTATATTTTGGCCAATCGTGCAGCTGTATACTTGGTCTTCATAGGAACAAAATGAGCTGACTTGGTTAAGCGATCCACAATTAACCAAATTGAGTCATACCCGGACTGAGTACGCGGTAACCCAACTATGAAGTCCATACCAATTTCTTCCCACTTCCATTCCGGAATCTTCAACGGTTGCAATAATCCGGCTGGCCTTTGATGTTCCGCCTTGACTCGTTGGCATACATCACACAGTGCTACGTATTCAGCTATGTCCTTCTTCATGCTATTCCACCAATAGCAAGTCTTCAAGTCTTTGTACATCTTCGTACAACCGGGGTGAATCGAGTAAGGCGAGTCATGTGCCTCCTTTAATATTGTCTCCCGAATATGTTTTACATTAGGCACAACGATCCTCTTTCCAAGCCATAAGGTACCATGTTCATCCTTGTCAAATCTGAATTCTCTCCCTTCTTTGGCCCTTTCCTTGATTTCCTTTATCTCCTCATCCGTGGTTTGTGCTTCTCGAATTTCTTGCTCCAAGGTTTGGGTTTAACTCCATCATCTCCATCTCGTTTACAAACCCAAGGCTCAACCGTTCAAACTCCTTGCATAACTCGGACGGTAACTCTCGAACTGTAAGTTGATGGCTTACTCCCTTTCTACTCAAAGCATCGGCCACTACATTGGCTTTTCCCGGATGATAGTTGATCCCCAAATCATAATCTTTGATGAGCTCCAACCATCTTCGTTGCCTCAAGTTCAGATCCGTTTGTGTGAAAATATACTTCAAACTCTTATGATCCGTGTAAATTTCACACCTATGTCCAAGAATATAGTGTCTCCAAATCTTCAATGCATGTACCACGGCTGCTAGTTCGAGATCATGCGTGGGGTAATTCTGCTCATGTTTCTTCAATTCTCTCGACGCATAGGCGACCACTTGACCTTCTTGCATCAATACACATCCAAGCCCTTGTCTTGATGCATCGCAATAAATGTCAAAACTATTGCTTACATCCGGCAATACCAAAACCGGGGCTGTTGTCAACCTCTTCTTCAACTCCTCAAAACTATTCTGACAAGCTTCAGTCCATTGGAACGCCTTTCCCTTCGTTAGCAACTCCGTCATAGGCTTGGCTATCTTCGAAAAGTCCTTGATGAATCGACGGTAATATCCAGCCATCCCAAGAAAACTCCAAATTTCCTTGACATTCTGTGGCGGTTCCCACTTAAGCACATCTCTCACCTTCCCTGGGTCAACTGATACTCCTCCTCCAGAAATAATATGGCCTAAGAAGGAAACTTCCCGTAACCAGAATTGACATTTACTGAACTTGGCATACAATTGATGCTCCCTCAATTTCTGCAACGTAAGCCTCAAGTGTTCCTCATGTTCCTTCTCATCCTTTGAGTAGATCATAATATCATCAATAAACACCACAACGAACTTATCTAAGTACTCCATGAAGACCTTATTCATGAGGTACATAAAGTAGGCAGGTGCATTTGTCAACCCAAAAGACATCACGGTGTACTCATAAGGTCCATACCGTGTCCTAAAAGTTGTCTTGGGTATGTCCGATGGTCTAATCTTCATTTGAAAGTATCCCGACCTCAAGTCAATCTTAGAGAAGACACAAGCACCCTTCATCTGATCAAACAAGTCTTCTATGCGTGGCAAGGTGTACTTGTTCTTGATTGTTACCTCATCGAGAGCTTGGTAATCCATGCACATCCTTTGGGATCCGTCCTTCTTGTCCACAAATAGAACGGGCGCTCCCCAAGGTGAAGAGCTAGGGAGAATAAAACCCTTCTCTAATTGCTCTTGAATTTGTTTCTTGAGCTCCGCTAATTCCATAGGAGGCATCCTATACGGCCTCTTAGCTATAGGTGCAGTTACAGGTATTAAATCAATAACAAACTCAATGTCTCGATCGGGTGGCATACCTGGCAACTCATCCGGAAACACATCCAAAAATTCACATACAACCGGAATCTCCTCAATTGCGGCACCGTCCATATGATTCAATTCCAATTGCTTCGGTGCAGTTTGAGATGCTTCAAATTCTACAGTGATCCCTTCCTCATTGGTCAACTTCACCGTCTTTGTGGCACATTCAATAACTCCATTGTGCTTCCTCAACCAGTCCATACCAAGTATAATATCCAACCCTTGAGAATCTAAAACAATGAGGTTGGCGGAGAAGTCTACCCCCCTTATTCTAAGGCTTACTTTTGGACATACTATATTTGTCCTCAACTCTCCTCCAGGAGACTTAACCAACAGAGTAAACTTCATATGAGAGATAGGCAAACTATACTTGGCAACATACTTAGATGCAATGAATGAATGCGATGCTCCGGAATCAAATAACATAGTCGCGGGGTTGGAGTTGGCGAGAAACATACCAATGACCACGTCATCCGCTTGTTGAGCATCCTCCGTAGAGACATGGTTCACGTTGCCACGAGCAAAATTCTGTTGTCCACGGCTTCCTTGTGGCTGTCCTCCATTAGGTCTTGGGTTTTGCCTCGATGCATTGCTTCCTTGACCAAGGCCTGACTTAGGACATTGATGCGCAAAGTGTCCAGCTTCTCCACAAGTATAACACTTCCTAACCCCACCAGAATTGTTGGGACGAGCTTGGTTTTGAGCATTGGCTCCAGGAAAATCAGCACGAGGTGCATAAGGCATTGGAGGCCTAGGTGCTTGCATAACAGGGCGCTGCTGCACAAACTGAGTTGGGCGCGGTGCATAACCAGGGCGCTGAGCAGGAATAGAGGAGCTGTAATGAGGCGCATTGGGCGGCGCAAAGAGAGGGCGCACATTACTTCCTTGTTGCTGTCCTTGATATGGCGCCTTCCTCTTGATTTCTTGATCCATCTCACGGATCTTGTTCTCAACCACAATTGCTTTGTCCACAAGCTTCTGAAAATTGACATAATCACAGTTGAGCAATTGCACTTGGATCGTATTGTTCAATCCCCTCATGAACAAGTATTGCTTCCGGCTGTCCCGGCTAACATCCTCAGGCGCATATCTTGAGAGTTGAGTGAACTTATTGAGATATTCACTCACGCTTGATTTTCCTTGTCTCAAGTTCTCAAATTCTTGCCTCTTCAAGATCATAACACCCTCGGGCACATAATGAGAACGAAAATTCTCCTTGAATTCGGCCCAAGTAATTCTCTCTTGGTTCTCATAAGCATTGCAATAAGAATCCCACCAATCCGCAGCTGCTCCAACTAGTTGATGAGAAGCTAATAGCACCTTCTCCCGGTCACTACATTGGACAATAGCTAGCTTCTTCTCCACGGACTTGAGCCAATCATCCGCATCCATAGGGTCTGCAGCTTGAGCAAAGGTTGGCGGCCTAGTCCTCATAAATTCTCCCAATCGGTTATGAGGAGGTGGGGGTGGCGGTGGAGGCATGTGGGGCTGATTGTTGATATTGCCAGCCTGCAGCTGTCCCATAGTTTGTATCATGGTCTGCATGAGCTGGTTTTGCATGGACAATAGCTGCTCGATGTTGATACCTCCCTGAGTAGATCCTTGCCCATTGTTGTTCTGAGGCACTCCATTGTTCTCCTATTCATCATTGCCATCCCTCTGGTTGCGAGTCCTCACCATCTGAAGGAAAGCAGTAGGTAAGAATTAGAAAACGCCCCAACTATATGCATCAAGGGATATGAAACTAAACAACTAGCTACACTAGCCTAGGTGGACATGGCAATGCTAAAGCATCCCAAAATCCTCTATTAAGCACACAAGCAACCAATATATATAGCAAGCAGCACTCCAAGCAAAAACACATCGATTCCTGAGTGCTCCTATGTGCTCTAAAGTGTCCATTCTATCTAGGCTGCATCCTACGGTCAACCTGTGGCTCTGATACCAATCTGTGATGCCCGGTTCCGAAAATGAACCAAGCTAACGCATATGTGTGCCCAGGATATTCATCACACATATACGAGTGCAATCACAAACGAGTATACAGAAAATTACCACAGAACAAGATTAATTATCAGATTTATTACACAAACCATATCATCCTCGAATACAAGCTCTAATGAATATTAATGACAAGTTCGACTAATGCAGCGGAAATAAACTAATTAAGAAAACTAAGCAAACTAAGCATAAGCAATAGGGTATATATGCGCAGCTCCAATCAACACCACAGGCAAAGCTGACGGTAGACACGGCCTAGAACTCCGCATTATCGCCATTAAACTCCCAATCCTGACCTGCAACTGTTGGGGTGCGGGATTGCAAGAGTGAGTACATGTCGTACTCAGCAAGTGTGGAAAGTATGACATGTGGCTGATTCAAACGACGACAATAATAATGGCTAAGTGCTGAAAAGTACAGTAAAACATTTGAAAAGCAATATATATATTATATGTATGTGAAGTAAACCCATCATAATCATAAGTAATACCATAATACCAAACTGAATTCATTACCATCATCAATAAGTCCAGATTTCACCATTGCCAACAACCATATTCAATACCAGAAATTAAATCCATAACTATTATCAACCCATAACCATTCCAATACCAAATTCCCTCTAATCATGGAAGTTGTCCAGGTGCTCATAACCGGGAGCACGGCTATCATTATAGTTTTTATACTCTGCAGAGTTTGTACCACTTTACCCACGTGTTTGTGATTTCATCACCCGTCGGCGACTAAAGAACCTCCCTTATGCCAATTACACTTCCTTTGGTGTATGGCCAAGAGATCACAAAATAGCCTTTACAAAGGGATTACTAGCCTATTTAGACCCCACTGAGGTTTCACCGGTGGCGATGCCTCCAACTGAGCACATCTTCAACCAAGGGCCCCCTCTTGAGCCATTGGGATCCCAGGGTAGTCCCATCAATCATCAACAAACCCAATCCGACTACCCCTTCCCCGAGCATCCACAATGGTCCAAACAGCACTAGCAAAGCCCTAATTAATCAGCTACGCCGCACCCATACTTGGCCTCGTGGTGGCACTGTAGTCCTGGCTTATTCTCGCATGAACCGGTCCTTAGATCTAAAGCAAGCAAACAACCATAACATCCAACCCGTCCACATACCAGGCTTGCTCAGATCTTCCATTACCATACCATGTTTAACCAGTTCATGTTAACCATAATCTCATCCATGCATAATTAAATTGAGTGATATAGTTGTTTCCCATCCCAGTTGATTAAGCGAAGCAAAAAGGTAAAAACCCTTCCCGACTCTCTACCATAAATTCCAGGTGACAAGGGTGGTTTAGCAAATCTAGTAAACTTCCTACCATAGGATTTCCCATCAATTTGACACAAGCATGCAGTTTTGCAAACAAAACATTTATTTTAAAAACAGGATCAATATGCTTCAAGGACACTTGCCTTGCTCTTGCTGTTGATTAGGGTCAAAGCCTTCAAACTCTTGATGATGTAGATCCTCCGCGGCACTCTCTAGCGCAAATCCGTCTAATCCACATAATAAACATACAAGACAAGAAACACAATCAAAGAGTGCACAAATATTACTCAATATGACATGACATGCATGATTGATGCAATGCAAGGTAGAACTTGTCACTAGATTGCTTTTAATAATCACTAACTAGCTCTAATAGATTTTAACAAGTTTATACAGGTTTGGGGTCGATTAGATCAAATTTTAGAATTAATTCAACACAATTTAACCAGAAAGATCGGACTAGTCCGCTAGGGCCCGAACAAGTCCTCACTTGACGAGATCAGCAGATTAGGGTTTTCTAGATCGACGTGAATTTGGAGATTAGGGGTTGAATTCACATAAGGAAAAGAGAATAGAAGGTATACCAGGTGTTTAGAACTCCAATGAAGCAAGAAACTTGGAGGTAACACTTGGATCTTGATGATCTTGGGTTGGTGATGAACTTGGAGATGAATTGGTGGTGAAGGACGAAACTTGGTGGAGATCTTGATCCTCCTTCGTTTCCTCCTCTTCTTCTTCTTGTTTGGGATCTTCTCCTCCCTCCTTGATGGTGGCTCCCCACGAACTAGGGTTTGGGTGGGTGGAAAAGTGGCAAATAGATGTCAAACCAAGGGGTGGGGTTGTTTATATAGACGTGGAGGCTAGGGTTAGATGGATTTCGAGTTTAGGATGAGTAGAGGCCGGTTTAGAGTCCCACATGGGCTCTAAAAGAGTTGGGCACGACGTCCCTAGGCCCACTTGACGTGAAACCCAAGAAACAAGTCGTAAAACAAAAGTTCAATCTCGGAGTCACAAAATATCGGACAAGTCCGGACAGGACCGGACTAGTCCGAAGTCGTCCAGAGAGAAAATCGGACAAGTCTGGCCAAAAATCGGACAAGTCCGATCTTAGTCAGAAAGGAAAACGGACAAGTCCGCTAGAACACCGGACTAGTCCGGAAAAGTACAGGGACTTAGCAAATTTTCAAGGATTCATGGAATACCGGACTAGTCCGCACAAAATCGGACAAGTCCGAAGTTGTCCAGAGGCAAATATTGGACTAATCCGCAGCAAAAACGGACAAGTCCGTTTTTAGACAGAGAGAAATCGGACTAGTCCTCAGCAAAACCGGACTAGTCCGCACTTTCCTACATTTTTAAGTGTGGTTTTGTTCCAAATCAATTTTAAACTTGTTCCTCTTGTTATGGGTTAATGTTAAACATGTATATGAGTGTATGCAAGGCATGATGCATGAAAATGAGGGTGTTACAGATGCCTAGATGCACTTTCAATCTCCCCCTTTTTGGTGATAGATGACAACCAATTGAGATTACACAAATATGATGAAAAATTCAGATTTTCATAAAGTGTGCACATATGAGTTTTGAGAAAAATTGTGAATGTAGAAGTACTACTCATATGTGCACTCTTTATGGTGGGGTGCAAAACTATGTGTGTGTGAGCAATAATATTGATGTGAGTGAGGTAAAAGGCATAATCATAACATCATCTAGATTATCAAGTACACATTGTAACTTTAAGGCATAAAACATTTATCATAATAAAGCATAATCATAACTTCATAATACATGTCCAAAAGCATAATGAGAACACAATATAAGTTTTACAGGACCAAATAAGAGTAGCAGACACAAAAGAGATCTAGGACTCTCCTTCTCAACCTGAGCTACAACCTAGGACTCCCCCTCAATCTCTCACCCTTTGGCATCAAGGCACCAAAAAAAGAAGAGAAGGAGGGATCTACTCGCTGTCGGTCCTTTCTTCATCTTCTTCATCAGGCCGAGGAGGTGGAGGAGAGGAACCACTCTTCGTGCCCATAAGGCCAAAGTAAGCAAGCTCGGAGTCGGTGAGAGTAGGAAGCTCCAAGAAATCAGATCCAGAGTCCTCTAAAATAACAGGAGACCCAACAGGCTCAATCTCCAGCTTTTGGCAAATGGCTTTGACATTTTCCTTCATGTACCACATTTTCTCCTTTCTTGTCTTGTTCATCTTGTATATATTTACCTCTGATTTGTGGCAAGAACCAAAGATAGAAGCCAAATACTTTATTATCCCATTAGCAGGCCCCTTGTGAGATGGAGGGGCCCTAGACCTAGAGGGAGCCCTTGCTTCTTCTTAAGATCTCCTTGTGGGCTCTTCATTTAACGCAGGGGAGGGAGCCTTTGGGAGAGCAGCTTGAGATGGCTTCTAAGGCCATTAGCTAGTCACTTGTTGTTTGTGGTATCTTCAGATCTTAGCATTGATGCATGGTCTACTCGCCTGAACGCCAAGCCAACACAGGTCCGGAGTGTGCTATCGACTTAGCCTATTCCTGCACCCTAAGTACGCCCCTCTACCTACATTCTGGCATGCCTCGGTAGGGCGGGTTCTAAAAGCACTTGGATTTGGAAAGACTACATCAATGTGCTTGTTATCATATCGAATTCCTTCAAGTCTAAAATCCAAATAAGAACAGTAAGTCGCAAATGAGTTATAGAAGAGAAGACAAATTTTACTATTTTTCTTTTCTTCGATGCCTAAGAAAAATGAAAAATCATGAAGATGGTGGATGACGCCAGAGCTACCAAGCTCCGACATCGCCCAAGGGGGCCCGCCGTTGACGTTTCAAACGTTGAAAGTGGGCGCCATCAGAGCTAACAAGCTCCGACAACCCCCGTGGGGCCCGCCGTTGACGTGGAGCATAATGGCAATTGAAGATGGTGGAACCACCCGAGGGGATTCACCATCGACGTATTCTACGATTTATGGTGGATATCGTCGAAGCAGGGAAGTTCCGACAACCCTAGGGGGCCCGCTGTAGACATTTTACGCATTAACAGTGGATGATGTCGGACCTACCAAGCTCCGACAACCACAAGGGCCACAGTCGATGTTTTTACACATTGACACTGGGTGCCATCAGACCTACCAAGCTCCAACAACCCCAAGGGGCCCACCGTTGACGTTTTCACACGTTCACAGTGGGTGCCGTCGGACCTACCAAGCCCCGACAACTCCCAGGGGTACCACCATCGATGCAACAAAAGCTCCCTGGTGTAAGTGCATCTAGGATATCCCTTGTGGGTTTTGGCTAATTGATGACAAACATATGAGATCCTAATGAAACTACTGAGATGATTGCAGGAAAAACAAGTGAAACAGCTCGGTGGGCACAAAAAGGTGAAAAATGAAGTGGTGTTCAAAGAGAGATACTTTGATGAAGCTTGGAAGACCAAATTAGATTTTGAATGTATAGGGAGTGTATGAAAGACACACTCCAAGAGCTCACAACTTTCCGCTAGGGTAAAGGATTAAAATTAACCTAACTTTCACAAAGCACCGTACTAGTCCGATCATGGACCGGACTAGTCCGTTTATCTTTCTGGAATCTCACTTATTGGGAGACTGGACTAGTCCGTGCGTCCACCGGACTAGTCCGTTGATCTTTCTGGAGTCTCTCATATTGAGGGACCGGACTAGTCCGTTGACCACCGGACTAGTCCGTTGACCTTTCTGGAGTCTCCCATATGTGGAGATCGGACTAGTCCACGAACTAGTCCGTTGAACATTCTGAAGTTCACTTTCACACAGCACCGAACTAGTCCGAGCTTGGACCGGACTAGTCCGGCAGACTTTCTGGACTTCAAAATACACTGAGTCCGGACAAGTCCGGACTTCCACCGGACTAGTCCAGTGTTAGGGATTTTCAACGGCTACCTTTTGGAAACCCTATAAATAGAGAGTCCACGGCTTTCCTATTGAAACACACGTCGAATACTGATCAAAGAACAATCCCTAGCGCCGCCACTTCATCCAAAGAGGCCAAAAAACATCTCCACACACATCTAAAGTGCAAAAAGAGTGAAATCAATTGAACAATTGGATTCGGGATTGGGAGATCGTCGTTCTTTCATTGCGAGCTCTTGGGGTTTGATCTTTCTACACTCATACTCTGCATTGTAATACTTTTGAGTTTATTTGATCACTTCTTTCGTTGTAATTCTCGTGGGAGCCCTCAACGTGTGAGGTTGCCCCACAAACTTGGTGATTACCCGTGATAGTGGAATCAAGTCGGCCTTCATGGTGACTTGAAGAGGGAAAGGGTTGGAGACCCAGCTCTGTGTGAGCTTCCTCAACGAGGACGTAGATCTTGTGGTGAGATCGAACCTCGGGAAAAATTCGTGTGTCTTACGTCTTATTTCCTTTAAATTTTGTTCATTAGATCACTTGAGCGCTAAACCTCAACCTAAGGCAATTATAAGTTTTACCTGCATTCTTATATTAATCTCAAATAAAAATATCAGTTGTTCTCATTTCCGCTGCTAAAGACATTTAGTTTCCCAAATAACACCTGATCAACACACATATTTTTAGCACACCGGACAAGTCCGCCCACACGACCGGACTAGTCCGGCCAACCAAGTTTTGATGATTCTATTAAGTGTGCAGGAAATTCAAAAGGCCTATTCACCCCCCTCTAGGCCACATTCAATTGGTATCAAAGCAAGGTTCTCCACCAACTAGATTTACATCTCGGAGAGATCAATGGCCTCTGAGAAGAACAACGATATCTCGAAGATGAACATTAATGAGGAGGAACAAGAAACTAAAACTTTTGATGTGCTGAAAGAGAGCCCACACGATGATGAAGAAGTGCGACAATTAAAGGCTCTTCTGCGAAAGAAACTGCTAGGACAAAAGGGAAAAGTAGAAGAGAAGACAACGGGGAGTGGTCATCACGACTACTCCCGACACCCTTACAACTACAACCGTCTCAATTCAAACAATCATTATCTTTCCATTCCTATGGGAAAACCTCCACAGTTTGACGGAAGTGACTATACAATGTGGAAGTACAACATGAAGATGCATCTAATATCCCTAAATCCTAGTCTGTGGCACATTGTTTGCACTGGCATAGATATCCCGGACACAGATGGAGAACTCACCCCAAGACAAGAACAAGAGATTCACATAAATGCACAAGCCGTCGCCGTGATCACATCATCACTAAGCAGAGAGGAATTCACCAAGATTGATGGCTTAGAAAATGCAAAGGAAATCTGGGATACACTCAAGACAGCTCACGAAGGAAATAGATCGGTTCGTGAAGCTAAAATTGAAATGCTTGAAGGAGAGGATTTGCTATTGAAGAAGGCGAATCACCTCAAGACATGTACAACCGGATGAAGGCACTCATCAACAAAATACGTGCCTATGGAAGTAAGAAATGGACGGATCACGAGGTAGTTAAGAGTATGATTAGAGCCTTCATGCCAGGAAATGTCACACTTTGCTCAATGATTAGAGAAAGCCCTGGGTTTCACAAAATGACTCCCGATGAGTTGTTGGGGAAGATCATAAATCATGAAATGATGGAGAAAGAGGCACAATACGTCAAAGACTTGGCCGAACTCACTTCCTCCAAAAAGAAAGAGGTTGCTCTCAAAGCAACATGCCGACCCAAACTCAAAGAACCTCGTGAAGATCAAGACGATGGGCATACAAGTGACGAGAGCACTGATCGTGATGATGAAGAAATGGTACTATTTATCAAGAAGTTCAAGCGAATGATGAAAAGAAGACACGGCAACAACTCAAATGAAGGCAAAAGCAAGGATAAAGGAAAATGCAAGGCTCGACGCACTTGCTACAACTGCGGAGAGTATGCTCACTTCATGGTGGACTGCCCTTATGAAGAAAACAAAAAGAAGAAGGAAACAAGATCTCAAGAAAAGAAAAATTTCAGAAAAAGAAGACAAACCCATCAAGCTCACATTGGCAAGGAGTGGGACTCAAACGACGAGTCCTCCTCCGATGAAGAAGAAGATATGGCCACTATCGCAATCAAGAAACCTACTATGAAGGCCACACTCTTTACAAACATGGGAGGATGGGACATGAACAACCACACTTGCCTTATGGCTAAGGAAGGCAAGAAAAAGGTACGGCTCACTCCTCCTAAGCTAAACTCCTCTATTGATGACTTTGACAGCTCTAGTGATAATGAAGAAATGTTTAGAGGACTAAGTAAAATTGCTCTAAAGAAAATGGAAATGTTGTCAAACGAAATTTTTGAAAAGGAAGAACTTCTTGACCGACAAGAAGATATGCTCATCCGTGAAAGGAAGAGATATCAAGAAGTTGAAAAGATTATCGAGCTTGAAAGAGAGAAGAACGAGTCGCTTGAAGTTGAGCTAGCCTTGAGTAAGGAACTTATTCAAAGCTAAAAGACTCGCATATTGCAATCAAGGAAGAACTTGCTAACTAATCAAAAGCTAACAAGATCCTTGAGGTGCAAGTTGAGTCGCTCAAGCAAAGTGACTCCTCGTCCTCCAAAGATATAAGTTCGACAACAATCGGAACTTGCACTTGCTCTAGTAAGAAGAATATTATTTCTAATACTTCAACTTCTCATAATATGCATGCCCCTCCAAGCGGCATCTTTGATAAGGAGAAGATCAAATATGCACGCAGTGCATATATGATCACTAGACCTCCTAATGTCAAAGATGGCCTTGGTTTTGATAAGAACAAACACATGTCTACTTCTAATCATGATAAAAATAGAATTGTATTTGTTAAGGAAAAATCCCATGAATCTGAACCACAAATATTGTTTCGTACATTTGACGCTTCTTATGTTCTTATGAAAGCCAAATATGGAAAAGTCATTGCCAAATATACAGGGCCATGCCACAAGAACTTGAAAACTTGTGTGTGGGTGCCCAAGACTCTTGTGACTAACCTGAGAGGACCCAAGCAAGCTTGGGTACCTAAAACCAAGGAATAATTCTTTTTGCAGGCTTACTCCTCCGGTGGAACAAAATGGGTACTTGATAGCGGATGCACAATTCACATGACCGGAGAGAGAGGTATGTTTGTAGAGTACGAGTACAACAACGATCCAGGTGAAGGCATATACTTCAGAGACAACAGCCAAGGAAAGGTCCTTGGTAGCGGTAACATTGAAATATCCTCTCAACATACCTTATCAAATGTTTTACATGTGGATTCTCTAGATTATAACCTTTTTGTCAATATCCCAACTATGCGACAAAGGTTACAACTGTTTATTCACTAATGAGGGTGTGACTGTTTTTAGAAGAAGCGATGGCTCGATTGCATTCAACGGAATGTTGAAGGGCAAGCTTTATCTAGTTGACTTCAACAAAGATAAAGCCGAAGTCAACACTTGCTTGGTTGCTAAGACCAACATGGGATGGCTGTGGCATAGACGGCTAGCCCATGTTGGGATGAGAAATCTGCAGAAACTTCTAAAAGGTGGTCACATCCATGGTCTTAAGGATGTGGTTTTTGAAAAAGACAGGACGTGCAGCGCTTGTCAAGCAGGAAAACAAGTCGGAGCACCACACCCCGCCAAGAATGTGATGACTACCACAAGACTTTCGAACTCTTCCACATGGATCTCTTTGGTCCAGTTTTGTACATAAGCATCGGCGGTAACAAATACGGTTTAGTAATTGTTGATGATTTTTCAAGATTTACCTGGGTATTTTTCTTGTATGATAAATCAGAAACTCAGGGGATCCTCAAGAAGTTCTTAAAAAGAGCTCGGAACGAATTCTCATCAACCATAAAGAACATCAGAAGTGACAACGGGACAGAATTCAAGAACCTCCAAGTTGAAGAGTTTCTTGATGAAGAAGGGATAAAGCATGAATTCTCGACACCCTACTCCCCTCAACAAAATGGAGTGGCCGAAATAAAGAACAGAACATTGATCGAAACGGCGAGAACTATGTTGGATGAATACAAGACATCGGATCGATTTTGGGCAGAAGCGGTGAACACCGCTTGCCATGCCACGAATCGACTGTATCTCCATCGACTACTGAAGAAAACTCCATATGAGCTCCTTACCGGTAAAAAGCCTAATGTTTCTTATTTGAAAGTTTTTGGTTGCAAATGTTTTATTCTGAACAAGAAACAGAAGGCCTAGAAGTTCGCTTCGAAGTCTGATGAAGGATTCTTGCTCGGTTATGAATCGAATGCCTATGCCTATCATGTCTTCAACAAGGTGTCCATCCTTGTTGAAGTAGCACGTGACGTAGTGTTCGATGAATCTAACGGCTCACAAGTGGAGAAAGTTGATACGTGTGTGCTAGATAAAGAGGAAGCTCCATATGAAGCACTGAAGAAAATGGGACTTCGTGATATCTTACCACAAGAGCAAACATTCAACTCAAATGCACAAGATGAACCTCAACACGGAGGCAATAATTAAGGGGAAGCTCTTGCACAAGATCAAGAGGAGGAAGATCAAGAAGATCATGACAATCATGGAAACAATGATCTAGGTGGAGACAATGCACATGAAGATAATGAAGAACAAGCAACTACACAAGCTCCACACACAAGAGTACACCAGAGCGTGCAAAGAGACCACCCTGTCAACAATATCATTGGATATTGCTAAGGGAGTAACTACTAGATCTCGAGTTGCAAATTTCTGTGAATCCTATTCCTTTGTGTCTTTTCTGGAACCATACAGGGTAGAAGAAGCCTTAAGGGATCCATACTGGGTGATTGCAATGCAAGAGGAGGTGAACAACTTCAAGAGAAATGAAGTATGGGAGCTGGTGGAGAGACCAAAGACGAACATAGTTGGAACCAAATGGGTCTTTCGGAACAAGCAAGATGAACATGGAGTAGTAACAAGAAATAAGGCAAGATTGGTGGCCAAAGGTTATTCTCAGGTCGAAGGTTTGGACTTCGATGAAACTTTCACTCCTGTAGCTAGACTTGAGTCCATTCGTATTTTATTAGCATATGCTACTCACCATAATTTTAAGCTGTATCAAATGGACATCAAAAGCGCTTTCTTAAACGGCCCAATCAAGGAGGAAGTTTATGTGGAGCAGCCACCAGGATTCGAAGACCAGAAGTATCCCAACCATGTCTACAAACTGCGTAAGGCTCTCTATGGCCTCAAACAAGCTCCTCGAGCTTGGTATGAGTGTCTTAGAGATTTTCTAATTCAGAATGGATTCAAAATTGGTAAAGCTGACTATACACTTTTCACTAAACATTGTGATGATCATTTATTTGTATGTCAAATTTACGTTGATGACATTATCTTTGGATCCACTAACAAATCCTTCTGTGAAGAATTTAGCAAAATTATGACAGATAGGTTCGAGATGTCAATGATGGGCGAATTGAAGTTCTTCTTGGGATTCCAAGTGAAGCAACTAAGAGAAGGTACATTTATACGCCAAACCAAATATACACAAGACATTCTCAATTCAATATGGACAAAGCCAAGCCCATCAAGACACCCATGGCAACTAATGGACACCTCGACCTTAATGAAGATGGTCCAAATGTAGACCAATAGGTATATCGTTCCATGATTGGCTCCTTACTTTATTTATGTGCATCTAGGCCAGATATTATGCTTAGTGTTTGCTTGTGTGCAAGGTTTGAAGCCACACCTAAAGAGTGTCACTTAGTTGCGATAAAAAGAATCCTAGGGTACCTTGTGCACACACCCAACTTGGGCCTTTGGTATCCCAAAGGATCCAAATTTAACTTGATAGGGTATTCCGATGCCGACTATGCAGGATGCAAAGTCGATAGAAAGAGCACGTCAGGTACTTGTCAGTTTCTTGGTAGGTCCCTGGTCTCTTGGTCATCTAAAAAGCAAAACTCCATTGCCCTTTCCACAGCAAAAGCAGAATATATTGCAGCCGGTAGCTATTGCGCACAATTACTTTGGATGCGAAAAACCCTTACGGACTACGGCTACAATCTTAACCATATCCCGCTTCTATGTGACAATGAAAGTGCTATAAAAATTGCACACAACCCGGTAGAGCACTCAAGAACCAAGCACATAGACATCCGTCATCATTTTCTTAGAGATCATTCATTAAAAGGTGACATTGCCATTTCACATGTTAGAACTGAAAAACAACTTGCAGATATTTTTACCAAACCATTGGATGAGAAAATGTTTTTGAACTTAGGAATGAACTTAATATTCTTGACTCTCGAAATGTGGCTTGAAACGTTGCACACCTGGTTGAAACTTCAAATGTTACATTTTATTGCTGAAACTGCCCCTCACCTCTTTTTCCCCTAAGAAAACTAATTTTAATGAAGAAATCTTGGAAATTATGACCAATTTTTTATTGTTGATTACTTTTTGGTCATAATTACCAAGATTATTTGCAAAACTTGTCCTTGGATCACTATTAGTTATCTCTAAATACTCCATTTTTCCAGGGACACCAGACTAGTCAGGTTTGCCACCGGACTAGTCTGGACAGTCTCTCTTTCCTAGGTTTTCCAGGGGCACCGGACTAGTCCGTCCCCTGACCGGACTAGTCCGGTCGGCCGCGTAAATAAGCAGTTGGCCGGCCCAAAACCATTTCAAACCTCCCTCCACTTTGAGTTGAACCCACACCTCTCAAACTCTAGCCCCCAAAAGTGATTTTCGAGTTGAACCCTCAAAATCCAAGTTTTCTCCGTGGGAAATCCTCCCCTCGACGAGTTGATACTCCACTCCAAACTCATCTGGACAGATTCGTGCTCCTTCAACGTGAATCTTCAAATCTCGGTAAATTTCTCCCTAAAGTCAAACTCTCAACTTTTCTAGTTCTAGCTTATTTCTCTTGATTCCAAGGAAGTACATTGGCTTCAGAGATGTATTCCTTTCACCTTCATGCTCCTTTGCATCCTTAGATAGAAGTTGTGATTCATTATTTTGTTAGGGTTCTTGTGCCAGGCCGGACTAGTCCGGCTCCCAGATACGGACTAGTCCGATACAACGGACAAGTCCGCACTCTGAAACCGGAGAAGTCCAGTCTCTGACATTTGAATCCTCACATCCCCTTTATTCTTAGTTCATTCTCATCTAAATCGTGAACTCCTTATTAGGCACGATGTCTTCAAGCTCAGATTACAGCTCCTTTCATGTTGATGAAGAAGTTGAACGCGAAAAAGTGAAGAGAGCCAAGGAGAGGTACATGAAGAAAAGACATGATGTAAATGTGCACTCTCCACCCTCCGACGACAACTTGCCCAAGAAAAGGAGGGTGGTTGTTAAGAAGGCCCAAGGAAAAGCTGGCGAGAGCTCCTCAGGGCCAAAGAGGACTCTCAACAAAGGAAAGGGGCTTGCTAGTGGTCCCATTGGACCCCTGAAGATGAAGAACCCAAGTCACCGCAACAGGTAGCGCTCGAGTAAAGATTTCACCAGGAAAGGGGGTGAGCTTGCCGATAGCTTCAGACAGGTTAATGTGTATGATCAACCACGGCAATGCTCAGACCCAAGATTTTGGAGCAACTTCCATGCCGACTACTACGAGCATGTGTATATGAAGATGAAGAATCCCGTTGTAGAGAGTCAACGGGTGAATGTTGGATACCTACAATCGAAGAGATATCCTGCCTTTCGTGAGGTGGTTGAGGCCCTGGAGAGGCACAACTTGAAGGATCTATTTGCCTTTGAGTGTAATTGGAACAATGAGGTCATCACCCAATTTTACTCTACCCTCTACTTTGCTCGTGGTGATGGAGACAGTCTGACTTGGATGACTCATGGTTCCAAGTACAGTGTCACCTATGATGAATTTTCAAGAATCCTCCACCTTGAACACACTTTGGATCATGATCTTGTCATCCACAATCTGCAACCCTTGGAGAAGGATGAGCTCAAATTTCTCTATGACACAAGGATGCCTTATGTCCCTCCCAATATCAAATATTTGAAGCCCTTCTATGTGGTCCTCAACTGAATTTTGAGGAAGACAATAGCCCCGAAAGATGGAGATGCGGGGACTATTCAAGGAACTTTGAGGACCCTAATGAAGGTCATTGGTGGAAGGAGACCGTTCAATGTCTTTGAATACATCTACAATGACATTGTGAACATCTCAATCACTCCAAACAGATCTTGCGGGTATGCCCCATACATCATGTACATGATTGAGAAGGTGACTGGACTTGAGTTCGTCAAGGATGTTCACCATACGGGGTTGAAACAGCAAAAGCCCACCGAGTACACTCTACCATCGGCTCCTGATGCACCTCCCTCCCCTGAAGCTGAGAGGAGGACTAAACAAACTCGGGATGTGAATGCCACAAGATCTTCAGCTGCTCCTCCTAGCTCTGCACCTGCCCATGAACCCTCCGGTGGTGTGCTCAAAATGCTCACCTCTATCTTTGCCCGCTGCCGCAAGATTGAAGTCAGGCAGAAGAAGCATCAACAATATGTCAATGCCAACATCAAAGCCATGTGTGACAAGCTGGAGATTGAGATGGTGGGATCCCCGCCCGCCTTCGAGGACTCTGAGAAAGAGCCTGCTCCAGAGAATGATGATGGTGGTGAAGATGAAGACCAGACCGAGACTGAAGAAGAGAGTGGCGATGAGTGATTCCCCTCAATTTTTCCCTTTTTGGTGCCTTGTTGCCAAAGGGGGAGAGATCGAGACTAGTAGGCAGTGTCTTTATGTTTTTGTGATCAAGGACGTGTACTTATTTTTAAAACCTTGTAATGCACTATTTCTTCTCTTATGTGTGATGCTTATTGTTGCTTGAATGATTATCTATATGCTCACTATTGATTACCTTTACTTCATCACACCTTGGTTATCACACACCTGTTAGGCACCCCACCATAAGGTGTGTGCATATGTGAGAAGCTTTTTGTGGACTTATCATTATTCTCATATGTGCACACCTTATGAAAATCAAAATTTTATTCTCAATTGTGATATCTCAAATGGTTGTCATCAATCACCAAAAAGGGGGAGGTTGTAAGTGCATCTAGGATATCCCTTGTGGGTTTTGGCTAATTGATGACAAACATATGAGATCCTAATGAAACTACTGAGATGATTGCAGGACAAACAAGTGAAACAGCTCGGTGCGCACAAAAAGGTGAAAAATGAAGTGGTGTTCAAAGAGAGATACTTTAATGAAGCTTGGAAGACCAAATTAGACTTTGAATGTATAGGGAGTGTATGAAAGACACACTCCAAGAGCTCATAACTTTGCGCGAGGGTAAGGGATTAAAATTAACGTAACTTTCACAAAGCACCGAACTAGTCCAATCATGGACCGGACTAGTCCGTTTATCTTTCTGGAATCTCACTTATTGGGAGACTGGACTAGTCCGTTGATCTTTCTGGAGTCTCTCATATTGAGGGACCGGACTAGTCCGTTGACCACCTGACTAGTCCATTGACCTTTCTGGAGTCTCCCATATGTGGAGATCGGACTAGTCCGCAGACTAGTCCGTTGAACTTTCTGGAGTTCACTTTCACACAGCACCGGACTAGTCCGAGCTTGGACTGGACTAGTCCGGCAGACTTTCTGGACTTCAAAATACATTGAGACCGGACAAGTCCGGACTTGCACCGGACTAGTCTGGTGTTAGGGCTTTTCAACGGCTACCTTTTGGAAACCCTATAAATAGAGAGTCCACGGCTTTCCTATTGAAACACACGTCGAAAACTGATCAAAGAACAAACCCTAGCGCCGCCACTTCATCCCAAGAGCCCAAAACACATCTCCACACACATCTAAAGTGCAAAAAGAGTGAAATCAATTGAACACTTGGATTCGGGATTGGGAGATCGTCGTTCTTTCATTGCGAGCTCTTGGGGTTTGATCTTTCTACACTCATTCTCTGCATTGTAATACTTTTGAGTGTATTTGATCACTTCTTTCGTTGTAATTCTCGTGGGAGCCCTCAACGTGTGAGGTTGCCCCACAAACTTGGTGATTACCCGTGATAGTGGAATCAAGTCGGCCTTCGTGGTGACTTGAAGAGGGAAAGGGTTGGAGACCCGGCTCTGTGTGAGCTTCCTCAACGAGGACGTAGATCTCGTGGTGAGATCTAACCTCGGGAAAAATTCGTGTGTCTTACGTCTTATTTCCTTTAAATTTTGTTCATTAGATCACTTGAGTGCTAAACATCAACCTAAGGCAATTATAAGTTTTACCTGCATTCTTATATTAATCTCAAATAAAAATATCAGTTGTTCTCTTTTCCGCTGCTAAAGACATTTAGTTTCCCAAATAACACCTGATCAACACACATATTTTTAGCACACCGTACAAGTCCGCCCACACGACTGGACTAGTCCGGCCAACCAAGTTTTGACGATTCTATTAAGTGTGCAGGAAATTCAAAAGGCCTATTCACCCCCCCCTCTAGGCCAAATTCACCTGGAGAAGTTGGAAATAAACTTTGGACCTAAAAGCTACAAGTTCGAAGCATCCAAGTCATCAACACATCGTCAAATCCTTTTTGTACATGTTCGCAATCAAATGCGTACATCTACCAGGGGCAAACAAGATAAAGGACAACATATTGAAGACGGGTACAAAATGGAATTCATTTCAGAAAGATTGGATTTCATTCATTCGAGGATAGGAGATTACAAAAATTGGAGAGTTACAAGTGGGAGCAAAAGAGAAGAGTCCTATGTTCTGCGGAAGTATGAGGCAACTTTTTGGGCAACCTCTTGAACGCTAGCCTTGGCGGCATCTTCCTCTTTATCAACGGGCCCTTCGAGCACCGGATCCAGAGAGAATTGGGGGTCTCGGCTCTTGTAACACGTCAACACATATTATGCAATGTTCTTGGCTAGAGATTTCCCCTCTGTCTCCAGTTGGTCCACAATGATGTCACCCATCGCATCGAGTTTGCTGCTAGCAGAGCTGAGTACCACCAGCGCTTGGTCTAGCTCTGGCTTTGGATTATCCGGATGTACTGGCCTGAAGCCCAGTGGAATCAAAGCATCATTGGCCCGCCCCAAGAAGTCCCACACTTGCTGGGACTCAGTCTCCCTCAAATTCCGCAGCTCCTTCAGTGACCTCCTGGCGGCCGCAAGCTCCGAGCCGTCCCGGGCAAGGCGCTCAACCTCTTTGGCATGCTGCTGAATGCTTTCAGCAACTTGCTTTTCGCGTTTGGTGAGCTCTGACTCCCGGAGGTGGATGCAGTTCCGCCGGTTGGCCATGTCTTTCTCCCCGCCCCGCACTTTCTCGTCTTTGGTTACTTCAGCCTCTCTCTTGTTGAGGTCTTGTCCCCTCTGCCAGAGCTTCTCTTCCTCTTCCTTGCACCGCAGATCAATCTTTTTTGTGCGGTCAGCCAAGTTTTGCTCTCCCAGAGACAGTTCCTGAGCGATCTCCTCCTCTATCTTCAAAATATCCTCGTGCTGTTCCAGGAGTTTCTCTTCTCCCACATCATTTCTTTTCTTCGCATGCTCGAGAATCTCGTGAGAAATAGCATCGAGGGCCCTGATGGAGACCTCCCTTTCATCCAGCAACTTGCCCCAATATTCCATTCGGGCCTTCTCCTCCTTTTGATCAGCAAGCCTCGTCTGCGCAAGCTTGGTCTCGAAGTGAAGCCTGTTGTGCCAACGCCTCAAGGTATGGTGTTCTTCTTCGAGGACCTTGCAGTCATGGTCGAAGGAGAGCTAGACCTGTCAGAGGCTCGAGTAGGCATTGTCAATTGACAGTGCCAAAGGAATACGCTCCGGACCTCTCGGGGTCATCTCCATCTCTGCCGGCTCCAGTGGGTCTTCAGGAACAAAAATCGGGTCCACGCTATAGGCGTGGTCCTCTGCGGTCCTGCGGCACTTGGGCCGCCTCCCGGAAGCCCTTTCTCTTCTACTGCCGTCGACAGGGGTCCAACTATGGGAACATCAACCTCTGGGGCTGACGCCGAAGGTCCCCCCTCCGGATCTTCAACCGACGACTCCGTAGGTGGAATGCCCACCATCAACTCCTCTGGGCGCTCCGGCTCTGACATAAACGCACGCGGGTCAATGACTTTTGGGACGGACGTTGGAGAGTTTCGTTCAGAGCCCCCACCCCCCGCTGGCTCAGGCGCCAGTACATCCATCATCGGCTGAGCTGCCGGAGCTTCAACCACATCTGTCTCAGCTGCTGGAGCTTCAACTATCTCTAACACAGAGATCAGAACCTCGGGCACCTCCAGCTCAATCGCCGGATCTTTAGACACTTCTGGCAAAGGCGCTGGAGCTTTGGTTACCTCTGACTAGAGTGTCGGAGGTTCCGCTACCACTGACTCTTGCAACGGAGCTTCAGTCTCTGGTGCCACTACTGGCAGTATATTTTCAACAACACCCCCCCCCCCCCCCCCCGTGGTCCGGCGCTACCACGGGAGCCTCTGGCATCTCTTCTGGATCCAAGTCCATGACAGCTCGCATCAGAGCTGCCGTGTCTTCTGCCACCACTTGGGGAGGGTCAGTGGTTGAAGCCGGAGCTTCAGCACGCATAGCTTCAGTCGCTGTAGCAGATGCCGAAGCCTAGGATTTCTTTCTCGACACCCTGGAAACAAAAGGTCGGGAAGATTAAAGACATAATAAAAACAAGGTTAGCACAACTATGTGAGTTGACAAAGCTTACCTTGGGATGCTACCACCCCAGTCGCCATGGAATCTCTTCTTCTTAGGTCCGGAGTTAGAGCCCACCAAGTATGGTGAGACAAAAACCTCATACCCTGGTCGGGAGCCACCTGCACCACCTGGAGTCTTCTCAGCTGGAACCTCCCTCGGCTGGGAAGGACCTTCGGACCTGGAGCCCACAGATAGCACTTGAGCCGGAGTTGATCTGCCGGAGCTGGCGCCCCTTGAGGACACCTGCACCGGAGGAGGCGTTGCCGCCGAAGATCTACCTCGTTCGGGAGAAGGAGAAGTTAAGTCGGAGCTGACCTGACGTGGCTCCCATCAGCATGCCTCAACTTTCTCTTCCGACTAGAGGATTCGGCTGGATCCTTACCTTTGCCCTTGCCCTTGCCAACGTCATCGACTTTCTGGCTCGCGGCAGGGGTAACCACCCTCTTAGAAGCTTCGGGGATCGCAACCATGATGGTAGGACGCCTCTCGACCACGCCCAAGTCAATCAAAGCTGGCATTCTCCTCCGGATCTCTGTGCTGACCTCCGGAACCATGTTCAGAGGCAGTAAGGTAGCCGGCTGAGTCACGGCATCGCGGGAGATACCTCCATTTTGAAATTTTTTGAGATGGATCTTCAGAGCTTCATCATCCAAGTTGGTGTTCAAATCGACTTCAATTTGGTTATGATCCATCTCACTATTGATCGCCAATGCAAGTCGTTCCCTAGTCTTTAGCAGGGCCCACCTGTTCACTAAGAAATTGCCGAAGGCTTTTTGCGGGGTTACTCCTCCCTCTATGCATTCTTCGATCCTTTCCAGGATGGGATTGTATGCATATGCCAACTCTAGAACTACGTTCCAGGCATCGGTGTCGACATTGGGAAGGCCCTTGGGTAGCTCCAGCTTCTCATGCTCCTGGACAGTGATGATCACCCAATACATCTTCCAATCATCCCACTTGTCGGAGAGGATGGTCTTCAAGTACTTGAAAGGGCAATTCTTCGGCTTCACGAAGTAGTAGAAGTCGACGAGCTCCGTCCCCTTGCCGGTGGTGTGGACCGTGAAGAAGGTTCGGAACAGCTCGATGCATGGAGGCAAGCCCACCCACATCTCGCAGAATTGGATGAAAGTCGCCACTAGCAAGAGGCAGTGGGGGCCGATATGATAAATCTAGAGGTCGTAGAAATCCAGAAACATCAAGTGGAAGCTTGAGAAAGGCGGGATCAGACCCACCATGGCGTACGCCGAGAAGTACACCATATCTCTGGTGCGCTCCTTCTTGAAGGGGAGCTTGCTGAAGCAGATGTCCTTGATGCAGGTGTCGCTGGACTAACCCATCTAGGTCCGGACACTCGCTATCTCCTCATCTGTCTTGACCTTGCCGCGGGGAAGACCCAACTCCATCGCAGCAAGGTGGAGCGAAAGTTGGAAAGCTATGCGAAGGATGGGAGGCTCTGAGCGCAAGTTCAATCGAAAGTGTAAAGAGTCCTCAAACCGTTCGGGATTTCCTTCTTAAGTAAGCCTCCACAACGCTTGGATGGAAAACGCAATGGGACCGAGGTTACGCTTTCAAAAATCTACCCTGCCAATGAAGAATGAGCCCATGTCCACTTTGGTAGAAAGGCCGAAGCTATTGCCCAAGTGAACCGTTGTCATGATGGGAGGCTGGAAGTCCGAGGTGCGGCCTGACAAGGCACGCGGAACCGATACGGTTTTTTGCATCGGGAACCGACGACCTTCAATGGCATGAGATCCGCACGCAAAGATCTCACCTGCCACATTCAAAAGAAGCAACGTGACGATGGATTAACCACGGAGCATCGCCCCAACGGCACATCAGAAGACCTTTGAATCCGCAACGCGAGAATCGAAGATGGCCCCACCTCTGGTAGAATAACTTAACCCAAAGTGTTTCTCTCGGAGGTGGGTTCGGGGGCCACTGTTGGTACCCTGCATACCAGGTACCCCATGATACCGCAAGAAAAGCTAAGGAATTCCACCCTTTCGGGTTGAATACTTCTAAAGGCCACACGTGTTGCACAATACTGGACCCGCCTCCCTCGTTTGTGTAGCTTCAACACTCACACGTGTATCACAAGGCCAGACCTAACTCCCTTCATAGGGAAGCTCCAGTCTTGCCACGTGTCTATTGACTCCGAACCTAACCCCTAGTAGAGGGAAGCTCCAGTGCTGCCATGTGTATAGTGGCTCCGGACCTTCCTCCCCATGATGGGAAGCCGTGGAGCCACAACGTGTCGAACCTCCAGAGCTAGGACTTCAATGGAAGACATAGAGATCTCCAACGGCTCGAACCTTCAAGGGACATTTAAAGCGACAGTTACAAGACCTGATTATGTGTCATTAATACTAAATTAATGACACACGATCGATGGACTGTTAATAGGGAAACACAATCATTAAGGCACGTTATTACTTTTAATTACGCTTAATACCTTTACATCGTGTATTAGGCTGTTAATCACGCCAGGACCACATGTCGGCCAGGCAAGTGTTGTAACGGTCAGTCCTTAGACTATAAAAGGGTTGCATCGCACGATACATGGACAAGCAAGCTCACACGCTCACAAGCGCCACAAATATTCATACATACAACACACAACCCGTGGAGTAGGGTGTTACGCTCAGGCAGCCCGAACCATGTAAATCTCTTATGTCATCATCTTGTTCCTAATCTCACTCGCGCCCCAACCAATCAACAACCACCGCGGACTACGATCTAAGTAGTATTGGGGGAAGTGTCGATCGCACACTTCGACACCAACATACTGTATATCTTTCCTTCCAATACTCATTTTGAAATCGAAGAAGCTTAGCAATGTGCCTTTTTAGGATGAGCCTTAAGTTCCACGCCGGCAACTAGAGAGAACAAATCTCCTCCAAAGTATCCAATACCTTTAATACATAGGTGCTTTCCCTCAACACTTTATGGATGTTAGCTTCAACCTTACTTCGTAGACTGAGTGTTTTCTGAAGGTTCTTAAATTTTGCTGAGATTCTTGTTGTTGCATTGGAACGATACTGCACTGAAGACAAAGCCTCTCGTACAATATCAAAGAAACCTGGGATATCCAGCCAGTAATTCTCGAACTGGAAACCTTTGCTTTTGGTATCCTTGTACTAAACATGACTATGCAGGGCATGTGATTAGAGATAATTCTTTGCATAGCATGCAGAGACGTGTTAGTATATTTACCAAACCACTCAGTATTGGTGAAACACCATTCTAGTTTTTCCAATAATGGTTGTGTCTACATATTGCTCCATGTATACTTGCAACCTTTTAAGGGGATTTCTATTAATAAGCCCAAGTGACCAATCAAGTCGCTAAAAGTTCTCATAATGTTCATATTACCTCCTTGCCTCTTGCGATTATCCGGGGTGCGATACATATTGAAGTCACCAATATACATTATGCATGATTCTTCTGGGAGGCCAAGTAATACATCCAATTTATAAATAAGGATCAGTCACTATCTCGAAAGGTCCATATACAGAGACCAGGTACCACTCTTCATTGCTGATTTTGGATATGAACTTAATGACAATGCCAAATGATGTACATTGATTGGTTTCTCCAGAAAATCTGTCATCCATCCAGCCCTCTAGAATCCCTCCTGAGTTTCCATTTCATGGCGTAAATACGTATTGGTTAAATTGTGATGGAGGATATTGTCTTAATGAATGGGTATCTAGGAGTGATTTTTTTCTTGTACACAAAAATAGCGCATTTATTTTCCTTGAGCAGATTCCGCAGGGCATGCTGTTTATCTATGGATCCCAAACCATGAATGTTCCAACTTAGTATTTCCGGTGTCTATTCTGTGATCGTGAATGATCCATTGATAAAACAAGGAAGTAAAGCAGTGCACATACCAAAGGAAAGCGCCTTAAGACAAGCATAGTAATAGATAACCAGAATGGGGGAATAGGTGGATTTTAATGCATTTCACAACATAGATGTTTTTTTTACGGACTGCTTGTAAAAAAATTGGAGGTCTGTGCAAAAATGGTTTTTGATGTAGTGTCAGCCCTTTATCATCTTAACAAATGAATCAATGCACTCCCCTGTGCCCTGCCGTCGGTCTCTAAGACCGACCATAGCAGGTCCGGTAAAGGCTTCTATACGCAGGACCGGTGTCAAAATTTTCCCTGCAGCAACGTTCAGCGGGAAAGCTCTGGTACCATCCCGTGGTCCATGGTATTCCGGGTATTGAGGCAGGCGAAATCTCCCAAGGGACGAGTTTCAGGCCATTTGACCGTAGGCTCGCGAGTCGGCGGATTGCTATGGAGCGGAGGTGCTGGTGGGGTAGACTCACGGCAGAACGCCAATGAAAATCTCTAGAAACGCATAGCCAGCTCATGGGATCAGAGAAAGACCATGCTGCTCGAGGCCACCGTCTGTCGATGTGATAGTGCTTGATTCTCTTGTAGATGTAATAATGATGGGTGTGTGTGGGGGAGTGGTGAGGCAGAGTCGGCACTCTAGCGCGCGGTTGGCTCGGCGTCGAACCCCAATGTCACACCACCATCAGACGATTGGATGAGAAGAAATCACCACGGAAGACTGATATGAAGAGAATGAGGAGCCATTGTGGCTGCGGGCGAGCATTTTAGAGGAGGAAGAGCCACTGCGGCCGACCGATCTGGAGTAGCCGCCGACGGAGAGAGAGAGAGGGAGGCGGCCGAGAGGTGGGGCGATGTGCGAGAGGTGGAGGTACAAGGAGAAAGAAGAACAGATAAGGTTATGGACAAATACGAGGATAGATGGGAAGAGATAAAAATGAGAAGGAAAGAAGGTAATCAATAAAGAAAAAGGGAAACGATTGGGAAAAAAGGAAAATGAAAATAAAAGAAAGAAAGAAAGAAGAAAATAAGATAAGAAAACAGGATTGAATATAACATTAGAAAAGGAAACATGAAATTAGAAAAAAATAAAAAGTCATTAAGTGATGATTGAAATAGAATGTAAAATTGTTGAAATATAAGTGATTTATATAATTTAATAAAAAAATTGAAGGTAAGTATATAATTTAATAAAGGTTGCTCTTTATCCAATCGATCTGCTGAATCAATGTCTATGTGTTTCTAAATCCCTCTACCCACATTAATTTGTTGTATTATTGTTCACACATTAAATTTGAGTTGCTAGTATTCTTTTTCAATTTTTGAAACATAAAACCTTCAATATTTTTAAAAAGTAAGGGAAATAATATTCAAAAGTGAAGAAAAGAATGAAATGATATAGTACAATATAGGTGGTAGTTGACATAGAGGAAGACTGCCGCTGGATATTTGGAGAAATCTTTAAGAAAAAATTGAAAATGAATGAGAATATTCTGATAGAGCATGGATTTAGAGGATCACTATCATAGTTAGCATAAGCTCACTACTCCACCACCACCAGTTGTCCATTAAACACAACAGCCCTCACTGTCTCTCCACTTTAGGAAGTTGCACCACATGTCCTCGTCGCCGCACTCCTGCTCCATGCCACCGAAGGACTGAAATCCCCTGTAGTACTGCAGGTGCATTAGAAGTCAGTGGCATGTGGGTCCCATAGGGCATAGGACCCACATGTCAGTGAACTCTAATGCACCTGCAGTACTGCAGGGGATTCGATTCTGCCACCGAATCGCTCGCCTCGCTCCCACGCATCTTGCACCGCCACCATGCACTTCAAGTTGGTTGGAGATTGGTAGATGCGGCAGTGGAAGCTGTGCCACTAGAGGAACAGAGGACACCATTAACGATGGACAGGACAGCGTGAGAAGTGGCACGATGCTTCACGTCAGCCCCAACGGTTAAGCGGCAACCGAAAGCCACATCTGACGGTGTCCCGACGAGGAGGCCTCCATGAAAGAACCCACCCGGTATTTTCTCTGCCTCTATTGAAAGCTGTGCCACTAGAGGAACAGAGGACACCCTTAACGATGGACGGGGCAGTGTGAGAAGTGCCACGATGCTTCACATCAGCCCCAACGGTTAGGCGGCAACCGAGAGCCGCCTCTAACGGTGTCCCGACGAGGAGGCCTCCATGAAAGAACCCACTCGGTATTTTCTCTGCCTCTACTGAATCTCACAACTGGAACCGATCCATGGACGGAAAAGATTGCATCTTGTTGTTAGAAAATATGAGGCAATTTACTGAACAATTCCGGAAAAACACAAGAAAAAAAACAGCAACGATCAATATCGGCAGACAGACGGGACGAGAAATATCGCGTATCGATTTGAAGCCGTACGAACCGCTGTAGATCTGACGCTGAACAACCGCTGCAAACGTTGGTGGCGACGTTGGGCCGCAGCGCCCGATCTCCTCGGTAGACGACCCGTGGTGAAGAACGCGAGCAGTCGCGCGCAACGCTTCCCAAAAATCTTATTCGCCCTCTCCCGGTGCAGGATCGCAAGGGCGAGCGGTTCCACAGACCTACTCACCCAATCGTCAGTGCACGCCGGCGCTCGGGATGGAGTAGACTAGAAGGCGGTGCAAGGAATGCGAACGTGGGAAACGATCTGATCGTGGGATGACCTGTTGTACTGTGCACGCCCGTATTTATAGAGTTCCGCGGAGGCAGTTCATATGCGATCCGGAGGATACGGATCCAAACTGACTCCGCAGTCTTAGACACGTCCATCTTCAACGACATGGACTCTTTCTCGGAAGCCCCATATATTCGGAAGACCAAAAGCCCAAAGCCCAATTTAATTTTCTGCAAAAATATAAAATTTGGGCTTGGCTCGAGGCTCGAATTCACACAAACACATGTGTGCTCGTGCGTGTGTGGGGTGGGGTGAGGCGAGGCGAGCGAGCGAGGAGGAGGAGTGCATGTGGGCCATCCCTCTCTTCCGCTCTTCTCTCTCACTCAAGGAGTGGAAGAGCGAACTCCCTTATATGTAGGGGTTGCTCCACTTCCACTTCCCATGGGACTAAACATTTAGCGCCACCCTCTCTTGCACTAATGGGCATTTGAGATTTATTGGGAATTAATTCTGAATATTAGATGGGCCTAGCCCATTTATTCCAACAATCCCCCACCAGATCTCAAAGCCATTAGGAGAGAGGTCATTCTCGTTCACTGTTTGATATACTTGTGTTTCCGCAGAGACTATTAAGTTCAACTTTTTCCTAGATCCTGAAGTTTTATCAGGTCACAATTTGAACAATGGAATACGCCTTGAATTGGAAGTTTTGTGTGAACTGACTTCACCCAAAGACCATTACCAGTACTTGTGAAAGTGCATCTAGGTATCCCTTGTGGGTTTTGGTTAATTTGTGACAAACAAATGAGATCCTAACCAAATTGTTGAGATGAGCGCAAGTTTTAAATAAAATTATGAAGAAAGCGCAAAAAGAAAGGAGAATGAGGATCTATATGGAAAAGAGCTCAAGAGCTGAATAGATTAGATCAGTGTGTATGGAATGTGTTGGAGAAACACACCTCAAGAGCTCAAGAACAAGAAAACTCATTCACTGCACAATTTTACACAATTTCGTACTAGTCCGATGTACCCCTGACTAGTCTGATAATCCCTCTGTTCAAAATCGGACAAGTCCTCCCAGTGCGGACTTGTCTGCACAGTCCAGGTTTACACAGACTGGACTAGTCCGATATCACCACAGACTAGTCTGATATCTTTCTAACTAAGGTCGGACTAGTCCTCCCCAGTGCGGACTAGTCCTCAACACTTCACAACTTTGCACGAAATCGGACAAGTCCGATAATATCCGAACTAGTTTGATAACCTTTCTGACTAAAATCGGACAACTCCTCCAAGTGCGGACTTGTCCCCAAATTAACTAAGGGGTTCACCACAGCCGGACTAGTCCGATAATGACCGGACTAGTCCGAACTTCTCCAGAGCCTAAACCGGACTAGTCCGCCCAAAGCCAGACAAGTCCGATATTCCTGAGAACTTAGAATTTCCTACACGCCGCACACCGAACTAGTCCAGACTCTCGAAACCCTAACAGTAACCTTTGGAAACCTCCATATGAATAGATGTGCACGGCCCTACTTTCAACACTCTGGACTCCCTGCACCGTCACACCCTCCAAGAGCCTAGAAAACACGTCTCTCCACACAATCCAACGCAAGAAAAATCAAATCCTTGAGGATTAACTATGGATCAAAGGAGAGACACGATTCTCATGTTTTGAGCTCTTGGGTTTGATTCTCTAACACACTCCTGTTGTTTCATTGTGGATCTTACGAGTGTGTTCTTGGTGGTGTTCGATTTGTAATCTTGGTGAGCCCTCAACTTGTGTGAAGGCCCCTTGAACTTGGTGATTTACCCTTTGTGATTAGTGGAAGATAATCGGCCTTCGTGGCGATTTAACGAGGGTAGGGTTGGAGAAGATCCGATCCTTTTGTGGACTCCTCAACGTGGACGTAGGTTGCCTCTCTGGGAATCGAACCACAGGATAAATTCTTGTGTCAATCTTGTTCTTAGTTTTTCATATCACATTCTAGGGTTTACTTGATCTTGCATATCTTATGTTAAAACATTGAAAGCAAAGTTTGTTTGTGCTATCCTTAATTTCATTGACTCAATACCTGCAAGTTACATACTATATTCTGCTGTGTATTGTGCTTGTATTGAGATCATTGATCCAACTAGATCAATCTAGTCCGCACGCACGGACTTGTCTGCACTCTACTGGACTAGTTCAATTTCTCGGGATTTGATCAAACTGCTGAGTGTTACAGGTTCTGACTAAAATTCAAAAAGGACTATTCACCCCCCTCTAAGCCACATTCAATTTGTATTAGAGTGAGGCTCTTCAAGAGGATACTAATCGCTCAAAGAGAAAAATGTTAGACATGAAGGATGTGCACAAGAGCCTCAACCAAGAGAAGGTTGAAGATGAGAAGGCTCAGAAATTGGAGAAGCTTCTCGATGCCATTCAGGACTTCGAGGATTATGATGAGGAGACGCTTGAACTCAAGGCGCTCCTAAGGAAGAAAGCCCTCTCCAAAGGAAAAATGAAGATCGAGGACGAGAAAAAGAAGAAGGGAAGTAGTCACACAAACTACTCCCGATATCCTTTCAACTACGATCGTCTAAATTCTAACAATAGCCATTATTTGTCTATTCCTCTAGGAAAAGCCCACACTTTGATGGCAATGATTACTCAATGTGGAGGCAAAACATGAAAATGCATTTAATCTCTCTTAACCCTAGTTTGTGGCATATAGTGTGCACATGTATAGATATCCTAGACGACGATGAAGAGCTCACACCAAGCCAAGAGCAAGCAATTCATCGGAATGCTCAAGCTACAGCGGTCATCACCTCATCACTAAGTCTAGATGAGCTCACCAAGGTGGATGGACTCAAGATTGCAAAGGAAATATAGGACACATTGCAAACTGCACATGAAGGCGATCGTCATGTGCGAGAGGCGAAGACCGAAATGATCAAAGGTGAATTGGGAAGATTCGCCATGGAAGAAGATGAGTCACTGCAAGACATGTACAACCAGTTGAACACTCTCATCAACAAGGTTCGAGCATATGGAAGTAAAAAGTGGAACAATCATGAGGTTGTGAAGCTCATCCTTAGAGCTTTCATGCCTCGCAATGTTACCCTATGCTCAATGATTAGAGAGAGTCCCGGGTACAAGAAAATGACCCCGGATGAATTGCTTGGAAAGATCATCAACTTTGAAATGATGGAGAAGCAAGCTAAACATGTCAAGGAGATTGCCGACCTCACCTCGACAAAGAAGAAAGGGTCGCCTTAAAATCCACTTGCAAGCCCTTGTCAAAAGAAGCTCAAGAGGTTCAAGATGAAGATGACAGTGACGATGAGAGCAGTGACATAGATGAGGAAGACATGATCCTCTTCATGAAGAAATTCAAGAGAATGATGAAGAGAAGAAAAGGGGAAAATCAAGTGAAGGAAAACTCAAAGAAAAGTCAAGACCAAAGTTGAGGTGGGCTTGCTATAACTATGGTGAATATGACCACTTTATAGTTGATTGCCCTTATAAAGAAAACAAGAATAAGACCAAGGAAACAAAGCCTCAACCTAAGAAGTTCTTCAAGAAGAAAAAGCAAGCTGGATAGGTGCACCTAGGAAAGGAGTGGGACTGTGATGCCCAGTTCTGAAAAATGAACCAAGCTAACGTATATGTGTGTCCAGGATGTTCATCACACATACACGAGTGCAATCACAAAAGAGTATACAGAAAATTACCACAAACAAGATTAATTAACCAAATTTTATTACACAAACCAGATTATCCTCGAATACAAGCTCTAATGAATATATATGACAAGTTCAACTAATGCAGCGGAAATAACTAATTAAGCAAACTAAGCAACTAAGCATAAGGGATAGGGTATATATGCGCAGCTCAAAAAACAACACCACATGCAAAGCTGACGGTAGACACGGCCTAGAACTCCGCATTATCACCATTAAACTCTCAATCCTGACCTGTAACTGTTGGGGGGAATTGCAAGAGTGAGTACATGTCGTACTTAGCAAGTGTGGAAAGTATGACATGTGGCTGATTCAAATGACGACAATAGTAATGGCAAAGTGCTGAAAAGTACATTAAAAACATTTGAAAAGCAATATATTATATGTATGTGAAATAAACCCATCATAATCATAAGTAACACCATAGTACCAGTCCACAATTCACCATCCTCATCAATAATTCCAGATTTCACCATTTTCCAATAACCATATTCAATACCAGAATTTAATCCATAACCATTACCAAACCATAACCATCCCAATTACCAATTTTCCTCTAATCATGTAGGTCATCCAGGTGCTTATAACCGGGAGCACGGCTATCATGATAGTTTTATTTAACTCTGCAGAATCTGTACCTCTTTACCCACGTGTTTGTGATTTCATCACCCGTCGGCGACTAAGAACCTCCCTTATGCCAATTACACTTCCTTTGGTGTATAGCCAAGAGATCACAAAATAGCCTTTACAAAAGGATTACTAGCCTATTTAGACCCCAGTGAGGTTTCATCGGGGGCGATGTCTCCCACTGAGCACATCTTCAACCAAGGGCCCCCTCTCGAGCCATTTGGATCCCAGGGTAGTCCCACCAATCATCAACAAACCCAATCCGACTACCCCTTCCCCGAGCATCCACAATGGTCCAAACAGCACTAGCAAAGCCCTAATTAATCAGCTATGCCGCACGCATACTTGGCCTCGTGGTGGCATTGTAGTCCTGGCTTATTCTCGCATGAATCGCTCCTTAGATCTAAAGCAAGCAAACCACCATAACATCCAAACTATCCACATACCAGCTTGCTTAGATCACCCATTACCATATCATATTTCACCAGTTCATGTTAACCAAAATATCATTTATGCTTAATTAAGTATGTAGTGTTGTTTTCCCATCCCAATTAATTAAGCGAAGCAAAAAGGTAAAAACCCTTCCCGACTCTCTACCATAAATTCCAGGTGACAAGGGTGGTTTAACAAATCTAGTAAACTTCCTATCATAGGATTTCCCATCAAATTGACACAACATGCAGTTTTGCAAACAAACCATTTATTTTAAAAACAGGATCAATATGCTTCAAGGACACTTGCCTTGCTCTTGCTGTTGATTAGGATCAAAGCCTTCAAACTCTTGGTGCTGAAGATCCTCCGCAGCACTCTCTAGCGCAAATCCGTCTAATCCACACAATAAACATACACGACAAGAAACACAATCAAAGAGTGCACAAATATTACTCAATATGTCATGACATGCATGATTAATGCAAATGCAAGGTAGAACTTGTTAATAGATTGCTTTTAATGATCAATAACTAGTTCTAATAACTTTTACCAAGTTTATACAGGTTTGGAGTTGATTAAATCAAATTTTATAATTAATTTGATGCAATTTAACCAGGAAGACCGGACTAGTCCGCTAGGGACCGGACAAGTCCGCACTCTGCGAGATCAACAGATTAGGGTTTTCTAGATCGACGTGACTTTGGAGATTAGAGGTTGAATTTACGTAAGGAAAAGAGAATAGAAGGTATATCAGGTGTTTAGAACTCCAATGAATCAAGAAACTTGGAGATAACACTTGGATCTTGATGATCTAGGGTTGGTGATGAACTTAGAGATGAATTGGTGGTGAAGAACGAAAACTTGGTGGAGATCTTGATCCTCTTTCGTTTCCTCCTCTTCTTCTTCTTGCTTCGGATCTTCTCCTCCCTCCTTGATGGTGGCTTCCCACGAACTAGGGTTCTGGTGGGTGGAAAAGTGGCAAATAGATGTGAAACCAAGGGTGGGGTTGTTTATATAGAGGTGGAGGCTAGGGTTAGATGGATTTTGAGTTTTGGGATGAGTAGATGACGGTTTAGAGTCCCACATGGGCTCTAGAAGAGTTAGTCACGACGTCCCTAGGCCCACTTAACGTGAAACCCAAGAAACAAGTCATAAAACAAAAGATCAACTCAGAGTCGCGAAATATCGGACAAGTACGGACAGGACCGGACTAGTCCGAAGTCGTCTAGAGAGAAAATCGGACAAGTCTAGCCAAACATTGGACAAGTCCGAATTTGAACAGAGAGGAAAACGGACAAGTCCGCTGGAACATCGGACTAGTCCGGAAAAGTCCAAGGACTTAGCAAATTTTCAAGGATTCATGGAATATCAGACTAGTCCGCACAAAATCAGATAAGTCCGAAAGTTTCCTGTGCCAAAAATCGCACTAATTCGCAGCAAAAATAGACAAGTCCATTTTTAGTCAGAGAGAAATTGGACTAGTCCACAGCAAAAACGGACTAGTCCGTACTTTCCTGCGTTTTAAGTGTGGTTTTGTTCCAAATCAAATTTTAAATGCTCTGAATCAATTTTAAACTCGTTCCTCTTGTTGTGGGTTAATGTTAAACATGTATATGAATGTATGCAAGGCATGATGCATGCAAATGAGGGTGTTACAAACCTACCCCCCTTAAAATGAATCTTGCCCTCGAGATTCGACGCGAAAGAGAAGAGAGAGGGAAATTCATTCTTGAGATCATCCTCCAATTCCCACGTCGCTTCTTTTTCTGTGTGGTGCTTCCATTGAACTTTACACCATCTAATAACCTTGTTCCTTGTGACCCTCTCCTTAGTTTCCAAGATTTTGACCGGTTGTTCGGCATAAGTCAAATCTTCCTCTAGTTCCAATTCTTCCATTGGTACTTGTTCTTCCGGTACTCTCAAGCACTTCTTGAGCTGGGAAACATGAAAGACATCATGTACGTCTGAAAGATGAGCTGGCATCTCCAACTTATACTCTACCTCTCCTTTTTTTGTCCAAAATCTTTAATGGTCCAATATAACGAGGTGCGAGCTTGCCCCTTATGTTAAACCTCTTATGACCTCTCATTGGTGACACCTTGAGGTAAACAAAATCTCCTATTTCAAAGGCTAATTTCCTTCTCCTATTGTCCGCATAGCCTTTTTGTCTTGATTGGACAGCCCTCAAGTTTTCACAAATTATTTGGACTTGCTTTTCGGCTTCTTGCAACACATCCAGACCAAATACTTGAGTTTCCCCTGCTTCATTACAGAATAAAGGTGTCCTACACTTCCTTCCGTAAAGCGCTTCATACGGTGACATTTTCAAGCTTGCTTGGTAACTATTGTTGTATGAAAATTCTGCGTATGGCAAGCTTTTGTCCCAACTTTTCCCATGCTTTAAAGCACAAGCTCTTAACATGTCCTCCAAAATCTGATTGGTCCTCTCAGTTTGTCCATCCGTTTGAGGATGATATGCTGAACTAAAATTCAACCTTGTTCCCATTGCTTCACGCAATTTCTGCCAAAATCTGGAGGTAAACTGAGAACCTCTATCCGAGACTATCTTCTTCGGGACTCCATGTCGGCACACAATATGCTCCATATACAATTCTGCTAGCTTCACAGTGGTATATGTGGTCTTGACAGGAATGAAGTGTGCTGATTTTGTCAACCGTTCTACAATGACCCATATTGAATCATAGCCAGACTGGGTTCACGGTAATCCAACTATAAAGTCCATACCAATCTCTTCCCACTTCCACTCCAGAATCTTTAATGGCTGCAATAATCCCGCTGGCCTTTGATGTTCAGCTTTAACTCGTTGGCACACATCACATAATGCAACATATTCGGCTATGTCCTTCTTCATGCTATCCCACCAATAGCAAACCTTCAAGTCTTTGTACATCTTCGTACAACCGGGGTGAATCGAGTATGGCGAGTCATGTGCCTCCTTTAATATTTTCTCCCAAATATGCTTTACATTAGGCACAACGATTCTCTTTCCAAGCCATAAGGTACCATGTTTGTCCTCATCAAATCTGAATTCTCTCCCTTCTTCGGTCCTTTCCTTGATTTCCTTGATCTCCTCATATGTGGTTTGTGCCTCTCGAATTTCTTATTCCAAGGTTGGGTTTAATTCCATCATCTCCATCCCATTTACAAACCCGAGGTTCAACCGTTCAAACTCCTTGCATAACTCGGATGGTAACTCTTGAACTGTGAGTTGATGACTTACTCCCTTTCTACTCAAAGCATCGGCCACTTACATTGGCCCTTCCCGGATGACAGTTGATCCCCAAATCATAATCTTTGATGAGCTCCAACCATCTTCGTTGCCTCAAGTTCAGATCCGTTTGTGTGAAAATATACTTCAAACTCTTATGATCCGTATAAATTTCACACCTATGTCCAAGAATATAGTGTCTCCAAATCTTCAATGCGTGTACCACGGCCGCGAGTTCCAAATCGTGTGTGGGGTAATTCTGCTCATGTTTCTTCAATTGTCTTGATGAATAGGCGACCACTTGGCCTTCTTGCATCAATACACATCCAAGTCCTTGTCTCGATGCGTCGCAATAAATATCAAAACTCTTGCTCACATCTGGCAGTACCAAAACTGGGGCTGTTGTCAACCTCTTCTTTAACTCCTCAAAATTATTTTGACAAGCTTGGGTCCATTGGAAAGCCTTTCCCTTCATTAGAAACTCCGTCATTGGCTTGGCTATCTTGGAAAAGTCCTTGATGAATCAACGGTAATATCCAGCCATCCCAAGAAAACTCCTTATTTCCTTTACATTTTGCGGCGGCTCCCACTTCAACACGTCTCTCACTTTTCCGGGGTCAACCGATACTCCTCCTCCTGAGATTATATGACCCAAAAATGGCACCTCTTTCAACCAAAACTGACACTTGTTGAACTTGGCATACAATTGATGCTCCCTCAATTTCTGCAACGTAAGCCTCAAGTGTTCCTCATGTTCTTTCTCATCCTTCGAGTAGATCATAATATCATCAATAAACACCACGACGAACTTGTACAAGTACTCCATAAAGACCTTATTCATGAGGTACATAAAGTAGGCAGGTGCATTTGTCAATCCAAAAGACATCACGATGTACTCATAAGATCCATACCGTGTCCTAAAAGCTGTCTTGGGTATGTCCAATGGTCTAATCTTCATTTGAAAGTATCCCGACCTCAAGTCAATCTTAGAGAAGACACAAGCACCCTTCATCTGATCAAACAAGTCTTCTATGCATGGCAAGGTGTACTTGTTCTTGATTGTTACCTCGTTGAGAGCTCGGTAATCCACACACATCCTTTGAGTCCCATCCTTCTTGTCCACAAATAGAATAGGCGCTCCCCAAGGCGAAGAGCTAGGGCGAATAAAACCCTTCTCTAGTTGCTCTTGAATTTGCTTCTTGAGCTCTGCTAATTCCAAAGGAGGCATCCTATACGGCCTCTTAGCTATAGGTGCAGTTCCATGTATTAAATCAATAACAAACTCAATGTCTCGATCGGGTGGCATACCTGGCAACTCGTCCAGAAAAACATCCATTAATTCACACACCACCGGAATCTCCTCAATGGTGGCACCGTCCATATGATTCAGCTCCAATCGCTTCGGTGCGGTTTGAGATGCTTCAAATTCTACGGTGATCCCTTCTTCATTGGTCAACTTCATCGTCTTCGTGGCACACTCAATAACTCCATTGTGCTTCCTCAACCAGTCCATACCAAGTATAATGTCCAATCCTTGAGAATCCAACACTATGTGGTTGGCGGAGAAGTCTACCCCCCTTATTCTAAGGCTTACTTTTGGACATACTATATTTGTCCTCATCTCTCCTCCAGGAGACTTAACCAATAGAGTCAACTTCATATGAGAGATAGGCAAACTATACTTGGCAACATACTTTGATGCAATGAATGAATGTGATGCTCCAGAATCAAATAACATAGTCGCGGGGTTGGAGTTGGCGAGAAACATACCAATGACCACATCATCTGCTTGTTGAGAATCCTCCGTAGAGACATGGTTCATGTTGCCACGAGCAAAATTCTGCTGTCCGCGGTTCCCTTGTGGTTGTCCTCCATTGGGTCTTGGGTTTTGCCTCGGCGCATTGCTTCCTTGACCAAGGCCTGACTTAGGACATTGATGCGCAAAGTGTCCAGCTTCCCCACAAGTATAGCACTTCTTAACTCCACCAGAATTATTGGGACGAGCTTGGTTTTGAGCATTGGCTCCAGGAAAATTAGCACGAGGCGCATAAGGCATTGGAGGCCTAGGTGCTTGCATGACAGGGCGCTGCTGCACAAACTGAGTTGGGTGAGGTGCATAACTAGGGCGCTGAGCAGGAATAGAAGAGCTGTAATAAGGCGCATTGGGTGGTGCAAAGCGAGGGCGCACATTACTTCCTTGTTGCTGTACTTGATATGGCGCCTTCTTCGTATTGTCTTGCTCCATCTCACGAATCTTGTTCTCAACCACAATTGCTTTGTCCACAAGCTTCTGGAAATTTGCATAATCACAATTGAGCAATTGCACTTGGATTTCATTGTTCAAGCCCCTCATGAACAAGTATTGTTTCCGGTTGTCCCGACTAACATCCTCAGGCGCATACTTGAGAGTTGAGTGAACTTGTTGAGATATTCACTCACGCATGATCTTCCTTGCCTTAAATTCTCAAATTCTTGCCTCTTCTAGATCATAACACCCTCGGGCACATAATGAGAACAGAAATTCTCCTTGAATTTGGCCCAAGTAATTCTCTCTTGGTTCTCATGAGCATTGCAATAAGAATCCCACCAATCCGCAGCTGCTCCAACGAGTTGATGAGAAGCAAAAAGCACCTTCTCCCGGTCACTGCATTGGACAATGGCTAACTTCTTCTCCACGGACTTGAGCCAATCATCCGCATCCATAGGGTCAGCGGCTTGAGCAAAGGTTGGCGGCCTAGTCCTCATAAACACTCCCAATCGGTTATGAGGAGGAGACGGGAGTAACAGTGGAGGCATGTGGGGCTGATTGTTGATATTGCCAGCCTGCAGCTGTCCCATTATTTGTATCATGGTCTGCATGAGCTGGTTTGGCATAGCCAATAGCTGCTCAATGTTGATAGCTCCATGAGTAGATCCTTGTCCGATGTTGTTCTGAGGCACTCCATTGTTCTCCTCCTCATCATTGCCATCCCTCTGGTTGCGAGTCCTCACCATCTGAAGAAAAGCAATAGGTAAGAATTAGAGAACGTCCCCAACTATATGCATCAAGGGATATGAAACTAAACAGCTAGCTACACTAGCCTAGGTGGACATGGCAATGCTAAAGCACCCCAAAATCCTCTATTAAGCACACAAGCAAGCAATATATATAGCAAACAGCACACACAAAATCAAATCGATTCCTGAGTGCTCCTACGTGCTCTAAAGTGTGTCAACCTGTGGCTCTGATACCAATTTGTGATGCCCGGTTCCGAAAAATGAACCAAGCTAACGTGTATGTGTACCCAGGATGTTCATCACACATACACGAGTGCAATCACAAAAGAGTATACAGAAAATTACCACAGAACAAGATTAATTAACCAAATTTTATTAAACAAACCAGATTATCCTCGAATACAAGCTCTAATGAATATATATCACAAGTTCAACTAATGCAGCGGAAATAAACTAATTAAGCAAACTAAGCAACTAAGCATAAGGGATAGGGTATATATGCGCAGCTCCAAAAACAACACCACAGGCAAAGCTGACGGTAGACACGGCCTAGAACTCCACATTATCACCATTAAACTCCCAATCCTGACCTGCAACTGTTGGGGGGGATTGCAAGAGTGAGTACATGTCGTACTCAGCAAGTGTGGAAAGTATGACATGTGGCTGATTCAAATGATGACAATAATAATGGCAAAGTGCTGAAAAGTAAATTAAAAACATTTGAAAAGCAATATATTATATGTATGTGAAATAAACCCATCATAACCATAAGTAATACCATAGTACCAGTCCACAATTCACCATCCTCATCAATAAATCCATATTTCACCATTTGCCAATAACCATATTCAATACCAGAATTTAATCCATAACCATTACCAAACCATAACCATCCCAATTACCAATTTCCCTCTAATCATGTAGGTCGTCCAGGCGCTCATAACCGGGAGCACGGCTATCATGATAGTTTTATTTAACTCTGCAGAGTTTGTACCTCTTTACCCACGTGTTTGTGATTTCATCACCCGTCAGCGACTAAGAACCTCCCTTATGCCAATTACACTTCCTTTGGTGTATAGCCAAGAGATCACAAAATAGCCTTTACAAAGGGATTACTAGCCTATTTAGACCCCACTGAGGTTTCACCGGTGGCGATGTCTCCCACTGAGCACATCTTCAACCAAGGGCCCCCTCTTGAGCCATTCGGATCCCAGGGTAGTCCCACCAATCATCAACAAATCCAATCCGACTACCCCTTCCCCGAGCATCCACAATGGTCCAAACAGCACTAGCAAAGCCCTAATTAATCGGCTACGCCGCACCCATACTTGGCCTCGTGGTGGCACTGTAGTCCTGGCTTATTCTCACATGAACTGGTCCTTAGATCTAAAGCAAGCAAACCACCATAACATCCAACCCATCCACATACCAGCTTGCTTATATCACCCATTACCATATCATATTTAACCAGTTCATGTTAACCAAAATATCATTTATGCTTAATTAAGTATGTAGTGTTGTTTTCCCATCCCAATTAATTAAGCAAAGCAAAAAGGTAAAAACCCTTCCCGACTCTCTACCATAAATTCCAGGTGACAATGGTGGTTTAACAAATCTAGTAAACTTCCTATCATAGGATTTCCCATCAAATTGACACAGCATGCAGTTTTGCAAACAAACCATTTATTTTAAAAACAGGATCAATATGCTTCAAGGACACTTGCCTTGCTCTTGCTGTTGATTAGGATCAAAGCCTTCAAACTCTTGGTGTTAAAGATCCTCCGCGGCACCCTCTAGCGCAAATCCGACTAATCCACACAATAAACATACAAGACAAGAAACACAATCAAAGAGTGCGCAAATATTACTCAATATGTCATGACATGCATGATTAATGCAAATGCAAGGTAGAACTTGTTAATAGATTGCTTTTAATGATAAATAACTAGTTCTAATAACTTTTACCAAGTTTATACAGGTTTGGAGTTGATTAAATCAAATTTTAGAATTAATTTGATGCAATTTAACCAGGAAGACCGGACTAGTCCGCTAGGGACCGGACAAGTCCGCACTCTGCGAGATCAGCAGATTAGGGTTTTCTAGATCGACGTGAATTTGGAGATTAGGGATTGAATTCACGTAAGGAAAAGAGAATAGAAGGTATACCAGGTGTTTAGAACTCCAATGAATCAAGAAACTTGAAGATAACACGGATCTTAATGATCTAGGGTTGGTGATGAACTTGGAGATGAATTGGTAGTGAAGAACAGAAACTTGGTGGAGATCTTGATCCTCTTTCGTTTCCTCCTCTTCTTCTTCTTGCTTGGGATCTTCTCCTCCCTCCTTGATGGTGTCTTCCCACGAACTAGGGTTTGGGTGGGTGGAAAAGTGGCAAATAGATCTCAAACCATGGGTGGGGTTGTTTATATAGAGATGGAGGCTAGGGTTAGATGGATTTCGAGTTTTGGGATGAGTAGAGGCCGGTTTAGAGTCCCACACGGGCTCTAGAAGAGTTAGGCACGACGTCCCTAGGCCCACTTAACGTGAAATCCAAGAAACAAGTCGTAAAACAAAAGATCGTCTCGGAATCGCAAAATATCGGACAAGTCCGGACAGGACCGGACTAGTCCGAAGTCGTCCAGAGAGAAAATCGGACAAGTCTGGCCAAACATCGGACAAGTCCGAATTGGAACAGAGAGGAAAACGGACAAGTCCGCTGGAACACCGGACTAGTCCTGAAAAGTCCAAGGACTTAGCAAATTTTCAAGGATTCATGGAATATTGGACTAGTCCGCACAAAATCGGATAAGTCCAAAAGTTTCCAGTGCCAAAAATCAGACTAATCCGCAGCAAAAACAGACAAGTCCGTTTTCAGTCAGAGAGAAATCGGACTAGTCCGCAGCAAAAACGGACTAGTCCGCACTTTCCTACGTTTTAAGTGCGGTTTTGTTCCAAATCAAATTTTAAATGCTCCGAATCAATTTTAAACTCGTTCCTCTTGTTGTGGGTTAATGTTAAACATGTATATGAATGTATGCAAGTCATGATGCATGAAAATGAGGGTGTTACAGGGACTCAAATGATGAGTCCTTGTCCGAACAGGAAGAGGAGATGGCTAGCATAGCCATCAACAAGACGACCAAGAAATCGACCCTCTTCCCAATCATTGGCACAAGAAAGGACTATGAATCATGCCTCATGGCGAGGGAAGGTAAAATAAAGGTAACATCTACATCCTCCTCCTCGCATTCTTACTCTAGCAATAGTTATGCCAATAGTGATAATGAAGATATGCTTGTTGGTCTTGATAAGAAAACTGTCGCAAAAATGAAATTCTTAATGGATAAACTTATTGATAAGGAGGATCTTGTTGATCGCCAAGAAGATATGATCATCCTTCAAAAGGAGGACTATCTTAAAATCAAAAAGCTTATTGAACTGGAGAAGGAGAGAAGCAAGTCACTAGAGCTTGAGTTAGCTTCAAGCAAGGAAGCTTGCTTGAAGTTAAGCGACTCAAATGTAGTCATAAAGGATGAACTTGCTAACTTGACAGAAGTTAAGTCATCAAACGAAGTGACCAAAGGTGAGCTTGAAGAGGATGAAGGGTCACTTCGTTTCAGTGACTCAACTTGTACCTCAAGGAAGGGTGCTCGGTACCAGTAAAATTACAATCTCATCTCAACACACGATTTCTCATGTTTTGCATGTTGACTCCTTAGATTATAACCTTCTGTCCATATTTATATTATGTGACAAGGGTTATAATTGCTTGTTCACTAATGAGGGTGTGACCGTCTCTATAAGGAGTGATGACTCGGTTGCATTCAAGGGTGTCTTAAAGGGAAAACTTTATCTTGTTGACTTCAATAAAGATAAAGCTGAACTTGACACATGCTTGGTTCCAAATACCAACATGGGTTGGCTGTGGCATAGATGTCTAGCACATGTTGGTATGAGGAATCTTCAAAAACTCCTCAAGGGCGACCACAGCCAAGGTTTGAAGGATGTTGTTTTTGAGAAAGACAGGCCTTGTAGCGCATGCCAAGCCGGAAAGCAAGTAGGATCACCCCATCCCACGAACAACGTCATGACAACGACAAGACCGCTCAAGCTACTTCACATGGACCTATTCGGTCCAATCGTTTACATAAGCATCGGGGGTAACAAATATGGCTTAGTGATTGTTGATGATTTTTCGCGCTTCACGTGAGTTTTCTTTTTGCATGATAAGACAGAAACTCAAGGCACCCTCAAGAAATTTCTCAAGAGTGTCCAAAATGAGTTCTCATTGAAGATCAAGAACATACAAAGCGACAACGGCACAGAGTTCAAGAACACTCAAGTTGAGGAATACCTAGAAGAAGAGGGCATCAAACATGAATTTTCAGCACTGTACTCACCTCAACAAAATGGAGTGGCCGAAAGGAAGAACCAAACCCTCATAGAGATGGCGAGAACAATGCTTGATGAGTACAAGACATCGGATCGGTTATGGGATGAAGCGGTCAACACCGCTTGTCACGCCATAAACCGACTTTATCTTCATCGCTTACTCAAGAAGACATCATATGAGCTACTCATGGGTAACAACCCTAATATTTCCTATTTTCGTGTTTTCGGTTCTAAATGCTATATCTTGGACAAGAAGCCTAGGACTTCAAAGTTTGCTTCAAAGTCCGATGAAGGTTTCTTGCTTGGTTACGATTCGAACTCTTACGCCTATCTTCAACAAGGTCTCCGGACTTATTTAAGTTGCATGTGACGTAGTGTTCGACGAAAATAACGGCTCTCAAGAAGAGCAAGTTGATCAATGTGTGCTAGATAGAGAAGAAACTCCTTGTCAAGCGTTGAGACGACTGGCGTTGGGCGATGTTCGACCACAAGCGCCACCTCCAAAGGAAAATGAAGAAGATGAACCACAAGTGGAGGTATTGGATCAAGGGGGAGCTTCTACACAAGATCAGCCACAAGAAGACGATGATCAACACACAAATGAGGGAAACCATCTAGGGGGAGTAGAAGATCACCATGAAGACTCAAGACCACAAGTGCCACACCCAAGAGTACACCAATGCGTCCAAAGAGACCACCCCGTCGACAACATAATCGGGGACATTCAAAAGGGAGTAACTACTAGATCTCGAATTGCTAATTTTTGTGAACATTACTCTTTTGTATCCTTTTTGGAACCGCACAGGATTGAGGATGCATTGAAAGATCCATATTGGGTGGTGGCAATGCAAGAAGAACTTAAAAACTTCAAACGGAACAAGGTGTGGGAACTTGTCGAAAGACCCAAGTTCAAATTCATCGGCACCAAATGGGTCTTCTACAAAAAGCAAGATGAACACAGGTTGGTGACAAGGAACAAGGCACGACATGTGTCCAAAGGGTATTCACAAGTCGGTTTGGATTTCGACGGAACCTTTGCTCCCATAGCTAGGGTTGAATCTATTACAATAATACTTGCATATGCTACTCACCATGATTTCAAGCTCTATCAAATGTATGTGAAAAGCGCCTTCCTCAATAGACCAATCAAGGAAGAGATGTACGTGGAGCAACCCCCCCGGATTCGAAGATCAAGAGTTTCACGACCACTTGTTTAAGCTGCATAAGGCTCTCTACGGCCTCAAACAAGCTCCTAGAGCTTGGTATGAGTGCCTTAGAGATTTCTTGATTGAAAATGGTTTTAAAATTGGCAAAGCTGATTATACATTATTCATGAAGCATTTTGACAATGATCTCTTTGTTTGCCAAATTTATGTTGATGATATCATTTTTGGTTCAACTAACAAATCTTTCTGTGAAGAATTTAGTAAGATTATAACAGATAGGTTTGAAATGTCTATGATGTGAGAGCTGAAATACTTCTTGGGATTCCAAGTAAGGCAACAAAAGGAGGGGACATTCATAATCCAAACCAAGTATACTCAAGACATACTCAAGAAGTTTGGAATGGACAAGGCGAAGCCTATAAAGACTCCCATGGCAACAAATGGACACTTGGATCTCAATAAAGACGGACCAAACGTGGATCAAAAGGTATATCGCTCCATGATTGGACCCTACTTTACTTATGTGCATCTAGGCCCGATATTATGCTGAGTGTGTGCTTGTGTGCAAGATTTCAAGCGAGTCCTAAGGAGTGTCATTTGACAGCAGTAAAAAGGATCTTGCGGTATTTAGTTCATACACACAACCTAGACCTTTGGTATCCTAAAGGTTCCAAATTCAATCTTATTGGATACTCCGATGCAGATTATGCCAGATGCAAAGTAGATAGAAAAAGTACCTCCGGTACATGCCAATTTCTAGGTAGATCCCTAGTTTCATGGTCCTCCATGAAACAAAACTCCATTGCCTTATCCACGGCCGAAGCGGAGTATGTTGTAGCCAGGAGTTGTTGTGCGTGACTCCTTTGGATGCGACAAACTCTAAGGAATTATGGTTACAATATGAGCCGTATTCCACTTCTTTGTGATAATGAGAGTGCCATCAAAATTGCCCATAATCCCGTTGAGTACTCTAGGATCAAACACATTGACATCCGACATCACTTTTCTAGAGACCCAATGAAAGGAGACATAGCCATTTTCCATGTCAACACTGAAAAACAACTAGTCGATATATTTACCAAGCCACTTGATGAAAAGCGTTTTTGTGAGCTCTGAATAAACTAAATATCCTTGATCCTCGGAACGTAGCTTGAAAACTTGCATCTCTGTATGTGTAAGACCTATGTGTGCTGAATACATTGGCTTGTAGTGAATACACTTGCTTTGACGATAAAAGTTTTGAATATCACCAAAATACCTTTTTATTAAGGTCCTGCTAGTTTTGTAAGCTCCGGCGGGAGCTTGGTTATACTAGTTTTGGTAAGATCCGGCGCTAGGTTCTACTAGCTTTTGTTAGCTCCGGCTCAAGGTCCGGGTTGCTCTGGAAAGATCCGGAACTTGACCGTAATGCTTCTGTTTTTCATTTGCAATGTTTTGTACATGCTTTACATCTCTGGAAAGATTGCTTAGTATTCATTTGCTATGTTTTTGGTGCATTTTGGTTGATATGGATAATATCGTGTTACTGTGTTTTGCAACATGCTTATGTGAGGTTCTCACGTAAGGTGTTGTGTTCGGAACTAACTTGAGTCAAGTTGAGGACTTGGGCTCGTATGGATTGGTTGTTTATTCATGTGCAGGTGTTGCTTGAGTTCAAGACATGGCTGGTGATGGGATCCATTGGACTAGTCTCAGGGAGGAGATGAGGTTCCAACAACCAAATTCAGGAGGAATTGTGGTTGAGCTGATCAGGAGGTTGCACAACATGATTGAATCAAGAACAATGCATATGAAGGTATCGTGGACGTCATTGGAAGATGTTTGCACGTGTTCAAGGAGTGCATGGACGTGGCTAGATGGTTCCGAGATGTGAGGAAGAGATGTGGACATAAAGAGTTGGTCGGAAAGGTCCAACCGACTAGGTTATGGACTCAGGCTGTGGCTGAGTCGGGTTTGAATCAAGTATGGAAAGATTTGAGTTGGTTATGATAGGATTTCGTGTGGGTCACGAATTTGAGTTGTTTAGGAATGTGGTATACGTTCCTAAGGTGTTTGGAAGTCTTAAGATTGCTTCTATCTACGTATAGAAGAATCCTAAGCAGATATGGAAAGTTACGATTCGTGAACAGAGTAGGATTAGGTTCCTGATCTGAGTTGAGTTGGCTTTCGAGCTGGTTATATAAGCAAGGGAGCCCAGAGATCGTGGTGCACGGTTTTGGGGCTGTTCCTCTTGTGTTCTATTGAATAAAATTCGTAGTTTGAAGGAACTTTTGTTCCTTGTTCATCAGACTTGTTCTAGACAAGTTTTACTCATCGAGTTTCTGGACAGCACTACCTTTCGTCGGTGATTTTATCATAAATCGAGCTGTATAAATCCAATTGATGTGATTCTTTTTGAGTTGTCTTCAGAACTTTATTATAAATCATCTATCAAAATTTCACGGTCATTGGATTTATGGTCTATGATCTACACGAGTTTCTTTGCAGCGTTTCAGAACTGTTTTTTTCTCGAGTAGGGCAGTTTGACCTTTGTTTGATCTTTCGATCATAACTTGTGTTTCTCTCGACAGATTTGAGTGATTCTTGTTGTGTTGTCTTCGTGACTTGATTCTCTCTGATATATATCACTTTTGTCACGATAAAACACTTTTAGATTAGTGTCACACACAATTTCTTTAACAGATTGTTTTCTGCCGAAGGTGTTGGGGTTTAATTGTTTCCGCTGCGTAAGATTTTTAAATCTACCATTCACCCCCCTCTGGTAGCTTTTCACATGCTCTTCGATCCTACAATTGGTATCAGAGCAACGGTGCTCTAATCTTTGTGATTTGTGCGGGTTTTTGACTAATCATCATGGAGAAGTACTCTGCCAAACCTTGTGTGTTCGCTGGTATTGATTTTCAGGTTTGGAAGGCACGCATGGAGGCTTTCATCCAGGCACAAGGATTTGCAATACGGGAGAAGGTATACAAGCCTTACAAAGTGCCATCAAACGATCAAGTTACAGCTACAAATCTGAGAGATGTCGACAACAACAACAAGGCTCGAAACTTGATCATACAAGGATTAACACAAAGCGACTTCGACCGTGTTGCACACCTCCGATCTGCATACGATGTGTGGAAAGCACTTTGTGACTACCACGAAGGACCCAACACAATCAAAGAGGTAAGTCAAGACATGTTCAAGGAAGAATACATGCGCTTCGAGATGCAACCTGGTGATTCTATTGATGACCATTTTGCTCGCTTTAATAAGATTCTCAGCAACTTGTGTAGTGTCAATGTTAATTTTTTAGATGCTGAAAATGCTAGGCAATTGTTAGGTGCATTAGACATGTCAATTTGGGAAATGAAAGTTACATCCATTCGTGAATCTACTGTCATGAGTTCACTTACTCTAGATGTGCTATATTCCAAGTTAAAAACTCATGAAATAGATATAATCTCTCGTAAGAAACCCAACAAGTCTATTGCTTTTGTTTCTCAACGTGACATGCCTAGCTCTGGTCAAACTTCATCTTGTGGTACACTTGCTTTGCTGTCCTCTCTAACCATTGAACAGATTGAGGAGTTTCCAGAGGAGGAGCTAGCGCTCATCTCTACCCGGTTCTCAAAAGCATTGCAAAATGTGAGAACTAGAAGGAGAGGAAGCTCCGGACCTCAACGATGCTTTGAATGTGGTAAGACAGGACATTTTCATTCAGATTGCCCTAACCTTTCAGGTCCTACTTCCCAGGATGAAACGAAAACAAGAACGCTGCACTCCTCTACAAAAAGATACGAAGAAAAAGAAGGGTTTTACAGGACGTCAATTGGTGAGCAGTTTTATCTCAACACTCCAGGAACTTGGCTCAAGCGACGTGGACATTGGAAGTGATGAAGATGATTTGGCAAACTTGTGCTTCATGGCGGGCAAGTCAAGATCAAGTATGGAGGAGGCAGAACACAACGGCGACAATGAAGAGGTATGTCCTACTTGTGAAGAAATATGTGATGCTATTTCTCGTGCCACTGTTATTGTTAAGAAAAAGGACAAAAAGCTGAGGGACAATGCTGTTAAAATTGAGTCACTAGAATCTGAAATTAATCGTTTGAAATCCTTGATACCTAGTGATGATTCTTGTTCCTCATGTGACATAATATATGAACAATTGTCCTCCCTAAGAAGTGCACATACCTCCACACTTGATAAACTTGAACTTGAAATTGAAAAGAACAAAAAGCTTGCTGCACTTAATATTGGAAATTAAAAGATGCTTCTTGTTCTACAATTGATTTGCATTGTTCTAGTTGTGATGATCTTGATAAGAAACTGCAAGATGCTATGAATAAAAATCTCTATATTGAACAATGCTTTACGTTGTCATGAAGTTAAATATTGTTCCAATTGCAAATTAAAAGGAAAAACTTCATGTGAAAATTGACTTGATCTGTCCAATAAACTTGATAACATGCATAGGACTTTTGATCGGTTTTGTAATGGGAATAAGAACCTAAACTTGCTGCTGATTTCATCCAAGTCTTGCAATGATAAAACTGGTTTAGGTTTTGATTCTCATGCTCATGCTAAGGCACATCCACCTAAATTGTAAAGTCATTAGGAAGTGGTTTGATTAAAACAGTTCCTAAACAAAAAGAAGTGGTTTTCAAATCTGCAGGAGTATTGTCTCATTCGGTTTCAAATAAAAATGTTGTTTGCTCATCTAGACATGAACACAAAGTTAAATTTCATTGTACCTACTGTGGTAGAGATGGTCATGTCATAGATTTTTTGTTATAGACTAGCTAAACAACAGAAAAGGGAAAGAATGGTTGCTAGATCTCATAACTTTCATGCAAAATTTGCTGCACATATTGAACCGAATGTACAACCTGCTGTTTTGAGTCAAAAACATTCAAAGTTTACCTCTGGACCTTCTGTTTTTGCCTCCGGAGCTACTGATTTTTGTGCTACACAAGTAACACCTTATAGGTCAGTAGTTAAGAATAAAAAAATCTCAAACTTTGACTCATAAACCTGCTGTTTTGTCTCAGCTTTCGCGTGTTTTTCCTGCTGCACGTCGCATGACTCAGTACTGGATTCCTAAATGCCTTTTGACTAACCACAGTATTGAGTCATCGACGTATTTTGCTTCTATGTAGGTTACACATTTGAGGAAGGAGAACATTTGGATTGTGGATTCAGGTTGCTCACAGCACATAACCGGTAACAAAGATTGGTTCTCCACCCTCACTTTTGTGTCACGTGTAGAGAATGTTACTTTTGCTGATAATTCTTCAACTCCTATAATTGCTAAGGGTTCGGTTAGGGTAAATGATCACTACACTTTGAAGGATGTGGCACTTGTCAAAAATTTGAAATACAACTTGCTTTCTGTTTCACAATTGCTAGATGAAAATCTGGAAATTATTTTCAATAAAAACTGCTGCAAAGTTGTAAGTTCAAATAGTGAGCTTATTTTTAACATGTCTCGGTTTGGAAGAGTTTTTAAAGCTGATTTTGATATGTCTTCCTCTAAGCTTAGGTGTCTAGTTGCTAATGATTCAAAGGACCTATATTTTTGGCATCATAGACTTGGTCACGTAGGCTTTGATCATCTAACAGGTGTTAGTGCTCTTGATCGCATATGTGGGCTACCTAAGCTTAAAGGGGACAAAGAAATTGTGTGCTCTTCTTGTAGACATGCTAAGATGGTTGCAGGTTCACATACTCCTCTCACAATGATCATGACAACTGAACCATGTCAACTTTTGCATCTTGACACCGTAGGACCTTCACGTGTTCAATTCTTCGGAGGTAAATGGTATGTACTTGTGATTGTTGATGATTATTCTAGATACTCTTGGGTTTACTTTATAGCATCTAAGAACGAAGTTTTTAGTCACTTTAGAACTTTATTTCTTAGATTATCAATTGATTACCCAGGATCTTTAAAAGCAATTAGAAGTGATAATGGAACTGAATTTAAAAATCATTCTTTTGATCACTTTTGTGCTGAAAATAGAATAGATCATCAATTTTCTTCACCATATGTACCTCAACAAAGCGGTGTTGTAGAAAGAAAGAACAGAACCTTAGTTGAGATGGCTAGGACTATGCTTCATGAATATCAAACTCCTAGGAAATTTTGGGCTGATGCGTTAGCAACCGCTTGTTATGTCTCAAATCGTGTTTTCTTGCGTGTTAAGCTAGGTAAAACACCATATGAGCTACAGTTTGGACATAGGCCTAGTGTTACACACTTTCGGTTCTTTGGTTGCAAATGCTTTGTTAAGAAACATGGTAATCTTGATAAATTTGAACCTAGATCCATTGATGACATGTTTCTTGGTTATCCATCTCATACTAGAGGCTACCGTGTGCTTTTACTTGACACTAACAAAATTGTGGAGACTTGTGAAGTGTCTTTTGATGATGCTAGCCCAGGTACTTGCTCAAACATTGCAGGTCCAGATCCATATCCGCAGAGGGGGAGCATTTTCGTTGAAGATGAGGAAGAATTGGAGCTGCTGCCCGAAAATTCAGCAGCTAAAGACTTTGGTTCAGCTCCGGATGTTAATTCTCAACCAGCACCGACAAGCACCAATGCTGATTCAAAGCATCCTCAAGTCACAAGCTCATCGATTTGTGATGAACATGAAGAAGAAGAAGCTTGTGAGACATCTGTTCCCCTACGGTTTTACAAAGATCATCCCCTACAATAGATGATTGGAAGCTTGCACGAACGAGTCACACGGTCTAGGTTTTGCGATCCAAACGCTTATGCTCATTCTTCTTTTGTTGCTTCTTTTGAACCCAAAGATATATCACACGCACTCACTAATGAATCTTGGATTATTGCCATGCAAGAAGAGTTAGTAAATTTTGAAAGAAATAATGTTTGGAAACTTGTACCTCCACCTCAAGGTCACACTTTAATTGGAACCAAATGGGTATTTAAAAATAAACAAAGTGAGGATGGGGTTGTGGTTAGGAATAAGGCTAGGTTGGTTGCTCAAGGTTTCACTCAAGTTGAAGGTCTAGATTTTAATGAAACTTTTGCTCCTGTTGCTAGATTAGAAACCATAAGAATTTTGTTAGCTTTTGCTGCATCTATTGGTTTTAAGCTATATCAGATGGATGTTAAAAGTGCTTTTCTTAATGGCTACATAGATGAAGAGGTTTATGTCAAACAACCACCAGGTTTTGAAAATCCAGATTTTCCTAATTACGTTTACAAACTGTCCAAAGCCTTATACGGTCTCAAACAAGCCCCTAGAGCATGGTATGATAGGTTAAAAACATTCTTACTTGAAAAGGGGTTTTCCATGGGCAAGGTTGATAAAACTCTTTTTGTGCTTAAACATGGCAATGACTCATTATTCGTTCAAGTGTATGTGGATGATATTATATTTGGTTGTGCTTCTCATGATCTCTTGTCCAAGTTTTCAGCAATGATGAGTTCCGAATTTGAAATGAGTATGATGGGTGAACTCACTTACTTTTTGGGGCTGCAAATCAAGCAAACAAAGGAGGGTACCTTTGTGCATCAAACGAAGTATACAAAAGATCTCCTAAGGCGCTTCAACATGGACAAAAGCAAGCCTCTTCGGACACCAATGGGAACAGCAACAACACTTGGACTTGATGAAGATGGTGAACCCGTGGATCAAAAATAATATAGAAGCATGATCGGATCACTTTTGTACCTCATGACATCAAGACCAGACATACAATTCAGCGTATGTCTTTGTGCACGGTTTCAAGCCTCCCCACGTGCTTCACATCGTCAAGCCGTCAAAAGGATTCTCAGGTACTTACATGGAACTCAAGAATTTGGAATTTTTCTTCCTTCTTCCTCAACCGTTACTTTGAAAGCTTTTTCGGATGCTGATTTTGGGGGTTGTAGGATTGATAGGAAAACTACTTCCGGTGCTTGTCATTTTCTTGGTAATTCTCTTGTTGCTTGGTCCTCTAGAAAATAAAATTCAGTTGCACAATCCACAACCGAATCTGAATATGTAGCTGCTGCTAGTGCTTGCTCACAAATTCTTTGGATTGTTCAAACACTTAAGGACTATGATGTTGATCTAGATAGTGTTCCACTGTTCTATGATAACACTAGTGCCATTTGCATTGCTAAAAACCCCGTGCAACATTCTAGAACTAAGCACATTGACATTAGGTATCACTTTCTCCGAGATAATGTTGAAAAGGAAACATTGTGCTTCACCATGTAGATACCGAACAACAATTGGCTGACATTTTTACAAACCTTTCGATTTCACTCGTTTGTTTTACATTCGTAGTGAAATAGGGGTTATGCATCCTCATGGCTTAAATTGAGGGAGAGTTTTGAAACTTGGGAAGTCTATGTGTGAATCTGAAATTAAAATAATATGAGCATAGTATTTCATACATATATGACATTGTGATTCCTTTTACATGCTGAAAGTTCTTACTACATTACTCGTGTTATACATTTTGTAGTTTTTGCCATGTCTAGTAATTGGAATAATTACTTACACTAAAACTGGTCATGGTCGAACTTTCTTGCTGTTTTGAACTTGTCACATGTTCACAAGTGCTTTTAATCATTAAGAATTAATGAAGTTATCAACTCACATGTTGAGTTTTTATGAACAAATATAAATTGAGAAAAGATCAAGAGAATATGCATGCATCACACTTCTTCTTTTGAGATGGCTGATCATTGCACTTAGATATGAACTTGGAAGAAGTTGTGTATGACTAAAACCATGTCCTTAAGCTTCTGATTGTCAAATGACATAGGCTTGGCTTGGTTGGTTAGAATAAGGCAGATGCGCATATAATCTCTCGCAAATATCATATGATCTAAATTTATGCTTTGAAAAATAGTAAAATGCAGCAACTAGTGTCATGATTTCAGGTTTTGAAATAGTTAAGTTTGTGAGATCATGACTTACTTAAATTGAAAATTACATTTGATCTCTAGCATGGCTTACACTACTTTATGTATTTCATTGATGTGATAATGTAAGGTACTTGATAGTATGACTTGGATGAGATTTGTTTATATGTATATGTTATAATATGCTCATAACAACTAAAGGGGGAGAGATAATTTATTTATATGCTCACGACTTGCTGAATACATTGTCAAAGGGGGAGAGATAAGCATGAAGAGAAAGAGAATATGTGCATAAGGAGAGATAATATGGGATAATTTTTGGATTTTCTTCTCATTTTACTTTTGATTTACAAAGGGGGAGAAATTGTCTTCAAAACTTTTATGTGAATAAGCCAATGTTCGGATTTTAAATGGTGTTGCCAATGCATTCATCAAGGGGGAGATTGTAAGTCCTATGTGTGCTGAATACATTGGCTTGTAGTGAATACACTTGCTTTGACGATAAAAGTTTTGAATATCACTAAAACACCTTTTTATTAAGGTCCTGCTAGTTTTGTATGCTCTGGTGGGAGCTTGGTTATACTAGTTTTGGTAAGATTCGGCGCTAGGTTCTACTAGCTTTTGTTAGATCCGGCTCAAGGTCGGGGTTGCTCTGGCAAGGTCCGGAACTTGACCGCAATGCTTTTGTTTTTCATTTGCAATGTTTTGTACTTGCTTTACATCTCTGGAAAGATTGCTTAGTATTCATTTGCTAAGTTTTTGGTGCGTTTTGGTTGATATGGATAATATCGTGTTACTGTGTTTTGCAACATGCTTATGTGAGGTTCTCACGTAAGGTGTTGTGTTCGGAACTAACTTGAGTCAAGTCGAGGACTTGGGATCGTATGGAATGGTTGTTTATTCATGTGCAGGTGTTGCTTGAGTTCAAGACATGGCTGGTGATGGGATCCATTGGACTAGTCTCAGGGAGGAGATGAGGTTCCAACAACCAAATTCAGGAGGAATTGTGGTTGAGCTGATCAGGAGGTTGCGCAGCATGATTGAATCAAGAACAATGCATATGAAGGTATCGTGGACGTCATTGGAGATGTTTGCACGTGTGCAAGGAGTGCATGGACGTGGATACATGGTTCCGAGACGTGATGAAGAGATGTGGACGTAAAGAGTTGGTTGGAAAGGTCCAACCGACTAGGTTATGGACTCAGGCTGCGGCTGAGTCGGGTTTGACTCAAGTATGGAAAGATTTGAGTTGGTTATGATAGGATTTCGTGTGGGTCACGAATTTGAGTTGTTTAGGAATGTGGTATATGTTCCTAAGGCGTTTGGAAGTCTTAAGATTGCTTCTATCTGCGTATAGAAGAATCCTAAGCAGTTATGGAAAGTTACGATTCATGAACAGAGTAGGATTAGGTTCCTGATCTGAGTTGAGTTGGCTTTCGAGCTGGTTATATAAGCAAGGGAGCCCAGAGCTCATGGTGCACGATTTGGGGCTGTTCCTCTTGTGTTCTATTGAATAAAATTCGTAGTTTGAAGGAACTTTTGTGCCTTTGTTCGTCAGACTTGTTCCAGACAAGTTTTACTCATTGAGTTTCGGGACAGCACTACCTTTCGTCGGTGGTTTTATCATAACTCGAGTTTTATAGATCCAATTGACGTGATTCGTTTTGGGTTGTCTTTACAACTTGATTATATATCATCTTTCAAAATTTCACGGTCATTGGATTTGTGGTCTATGATCTACACGAGTTTCTTTGCAGCACTCCAGAACTGTTTTTTTCTCGAGTAGGGCAGTTTGACCTTTGTTTGATCTTTCGATCATAACTTGAGTTTTTCTCGACGGATTTGAGTGATTCTTGTTGTGTTGTCTTCGTGACTTGATTCTATCTTATATATATCACTTTTTTCACGGTGAAACATGTTTAGATTAGTCTCACACACGATTTCTTTAACAGATTGTTTTCTGCCGAAGGGGTTGGGGTTTAATTGTTTCCGCTGCGTAGGATTTTTAAATCTACCATTCACCCCCCCCCTGTGGTAGCTTTTCACGTGCTCTTCGATCCTACAGTATGGCTTCTTCAAAATATGTTGTTTGTGTTGCTAAAATCAGCTCTCTCTATTTTCTCCAAAAAACTATTTCAGTTGCTTGATCTTGGTGAATTATGGTCATTGCGTGATTGTTGTATGTTTAATGATCATATTCATCAAGATTATTTGATTGTTTTGGCCCCTATTTTTCTCTATAGGAACCTTCAAATATATACGAATGGGCTAATTAAATATGTTCTAGTGACCATGGACTAGTCCGTGGTTTTCCGGACTAGTCCGCACACTGCAAACTAGTCCGTAGAGGTCTGGTAGTCCGGACTAGTCCGGCCGACCACGAACTAGTCTGATTTTTCGACTCCATAACCCTAGACGCTGCCAAAACCTGATCTCCTTCACCCTCACAACTCACCTCACATTCTCTCTCTTCACTTGAGAGCCCCCAAGGCGATTTGGCGATTTCTCCATCAAATCTCTACATGTTTGGGTGGAAATCAATCTCCATTTGCTAGGGGATTAAAGACCACAGACTTGTCCGCACCTCCAACTCCTCCTCCGTCAAGAATCGAAGAATTTTGGTAAATTTCTCCCCAAACCCTAAAAAACTTCGATTTATTCCATTTTTGGATCAAATAGCTTAGTTACTTTCAACTAATACATGCTTCCTTGCTGTATTACATCTTTCTTAAGCTAGTTTTGCATTGAGCAACACCATTTGTCTCATAGTTAGGGTTTAAGGTGATGAATACCGGACTAGTCCAGTCCCTGTACAGACAAGTCCGGTCCCCCGGACTAGTCCGTACCTGAACACCGGACAAGTCCAATTTTCAACTGAATTCAACCCTAATTTCTAACTACTCAATGGACTTCCTTGCCGTCAATTCTCATCCATACATTGTATAATCCCTTCTCAGGACAATGTCGAGCTCCAATGATGAAATCTCCGATTATGAGGTTGAGATGGAACAAGACTCTTTGCTTCGGTCCTCGACGGGCCAAGGGAAGAAGAGGCAAGGGCGTCTCTCCGAGCCTGCACTTTCTCCACCTCAAGTGAGGCGCAAGGTTCTAGCCAAGAAGCCTGCGTCCAAGGCAGAGGATGCAGCTGGCCCTAGCTCGGCAGCTTCTCGCCAAGTGCCTCGGGCCCAATTGGCCCTCTCAAGATGGCAGATCCGAGGCAAGGGAACAAGGATCCCTCTGAGGAGAAGTTCAGTGGCAAGGGAAGCGATACGGCTTCCAAACTCAGATTTGTGGACTGCTACAGCCAGTCAAAGAAGGCAGCTGATGCCAGATTTTGGAGTAACTTCCACGCAGATTTCTATAGCTTGGTGTACCTCACCGTGAAGACTCCAGTTGTCTGCAGCTAGTGGATTGACTGGAATCACTTTGAGAGAAAAAGTTGTCGAGCTTTGATGAAGTTGTGGAAGCTGCAGCTAGGCATGGACTGAAGGACTTGTTTGCCTTTAGATATAACTGAAATGATGAGATTATTGCTCAGTTCTATGCCACATGCTTCTTTGCTAGTGACGAGGAGGAAAGGGTGACTTGGGTTACTCATGGATCCAAGTACACTATTACCTATGATAATTTTGCGAGACTCCTTCACCTAAAAGACAACGGCAACAATGAGTTGACTATCCACAACATTGGTGTCTTGGGAAAGGATAAGATGGACTTCCTTTATGACACTAGCCTGAGGTACAACCCACCATCGACCAAGAACATGAAGCCCTTCTTCATGGTTCTTAATAGGGTGCTGAGGAAGACCATAGCACCAAATAATGGGGATGCAGGAAGTGTGCAAGGGTACTTGAGGACCCTAATGAAAGTGATAAGCAAGAACAGAAAATTTGATGTCTTTGACTACATTTGGAATGACATGGTCAACATCTCCTGCACACCGAATAGATCTTGTGGCTATGCACCATACTTGAAGTTCATGATTGAGAAAGTCATAGGGATCAAGTTCGTGAAGGATGTGGAGCACACTCCATTGAGGCCCCATAAGCCTCCCCAAGCCACTGTTCAAGCTTCTCCATCTCCGGTATAAAGTGAAGAGGCTCCGAGGAGAGCTCAAGAAGATGCAAGGACTGCTCCCACCACTAGGGCCCCTCCTCAAAAAGGGTCTCCTAGTGGAATCTTGAAGTACTTGGCAGCCATCTTTGGCTCCTGCAAGAAGGCTGAGGTGAAGCTCCATAAATCGAACAAGTCAAGGAAGGCAGATATGAGTTATGTCAAGGAAAATGTCAAGCATATTTGCCAGAAGCTGGAGATCGAGCCTATTGGATCTCCAGTTATCTCCGATGACTCTGCCGCTGACTTCACTGATCTTGTACCTTTGACTTCCTCCGAGCTTGCTTACTTTGGCATTGGGGGCACTTCGAGTGGATCCGCTCCTCTTCCTCGTACCCAACCTAAAGATGAAGATGAAGACGAGGAGAGGACCGACAACAAGGAATGAGCCACTAGATCCCTCCTCTCCTTCTTTTTGGTGTCTTGATGCCAAAGGGGGAGAGAATGAGAGGGAGTCACTAGATCCTAGTTGTAGTTTGAGAGATGAGAGCTTCATTTGTGTATCTTTTTGTGTCTCTTTTGGGTTGTAAAACTATAATTCTATTATCTCTACCTTTAGTATTGTGATGGAATAACTATGATTATGCTCATGTTATGAAATTTGTGATGATGATTTGAGATAATCTGTGATTTTGCTTTGGAATTGACATATATGCTTGATATTGGTATTTCCATGTCAATCATTTCATTCTCATCACGATTATTGCTCACACTCACGTAGTTTTGCAGCCCACCATAAAGAGTGCACATATTTGTTATGTTTTAATTGCTAATCTTGTTCCAAGCTCATATGTGCACACTTTATGAAAATTCTATATTTTTATCATATTTTGTGAAATCTCAATTGGTTGTCATCAATCACCAAAAAGGGGGAGATTGAAAGTGCATCTAGGCATCCCTTGTGGGTTTTGGTTGATTTATGACAAACAAATGAGATCATAACCAAATTGTTGAGATGAGCGCGGGTTTTAAATGAAATTATGAAGAAAGCGCAAAAAGAAAAGAGAATGAGGATCTATATAGAAAAGAGCTCAAGAGCTGAATAGATTAGATCTGTGTGTATGGAGTGTGTTGGAGAAACACACCTCAAGAGCTCAAGCACAAGAATCGGACTAGTCCGATATACCCCGGACTAGTCCGATAATCCCTCTGTTCAAAATCGGACAAGTCCTCCCAGTGCGTACTTGTCTGCACAGTCCAGGTTTACACAGACCAAACTAGTCCGATATCACCACGTACTAGTCTGATATCTTTCTAACTAAGGTCGGACTAGTCCTCCCCAGTGCGGACTAGTCCTCAACCCTTCACAACTGTGCACGAAATTGGACAAGTCCGATAATATCCGGACGAGTCCGATAACCTTTCTGACTAAAATTGGACAAGTCCTCCAAGTGCGGACTTGTCCCAAAATTCACTAAGGGGTTCACCACAACCGGACTAGTCTGAACTTCTCCAGAGCCTAAATCGGACCAGTCTGGACTCTCGAAACCCTAACTGTAACCTTTGTAAACCTCCATATAAATAGATGTGCACGGCCCTACTTTCAACAATCTAGACTCCCTACGACGTCACACCCTCCAAGAGCCTATAAAACACGTCTCTCCACACAATCCAATGCAAGAAAGATCAAATCCTTGAGGATTAGCTTTGGATTAAAGGAGAGACACGATTCTCACGTTTTGAGCTCTTGGGTTTGATTCTCTAACACACTCCTGTTGTTTTATTGTGGATCTTACAAGTGTGTTCTTGGTGGTGTTCGGTTTGTAATCTTAGGGAGCCCTCAACTTGTGAGAAGGCCCCTTGAACTTGGTGATTTACCCTTTATGATTAGTGGAAGAGAATCGGCCTCCGTGGCGATTCAACGAGGGTAGGGTTCGAGAAGACCCAGTCCTTTTGTGGACTTCTCAATGTGGACGTAGGTTGCCTCTGTGGGAACCGAACCACGGGATAAATTCTTGTGCCAATCTTGTTCTTAGTTTTTCATACCACATTCTAGGGTTTACTTGATCTTGCATATCTTACGTTAAAAAAATCAAAGTTAGTTTGTGCTATACTTAATTTCATTGACTCAATACCTGCAAGTTACATACTATATTCCGTTGCGCACTGTGCTTGTATTGAGATCATTGATCTAACTAGATCAATCTGGTCCGCACGCACCAGACTAGTCCGCACTCTACCGGACTAGTCCGATTTCTCAGGATTTGATCAAGTCGTTGAGTGTTGCAGGTTCTGACTAAAGCTCAAAAAGGCCTATTCACCCCCCCCTCTAGGCCACAATCAACTTGACTACCAGTAGTCTACCCCGCGGGTGGAGCATATGCGTCGTCCTCCCTGGTCTTTTCATGAGCTTTCTAGAGATCACCAAAATCTCACAGACTACGACGTTGGACAGTCGGAGCTCATATAGGTGTATTTCCTTCAAGACTGCCCTGAAGGACGACATCTTTGCTACACATAGCCAACAGAAACATATTAAGGCAAAATCGCCAACCTGCCTTACAAATTGAGAGTACAAGTGTGCATCTTCACATAGAGAGGGTCTAAACGAAGTACTCTCCTTGGTGAACCACTAGCTTGTTTTCCCATATCCTAAGTCACGGTATCTCTGATCACATAGGCTAGGTTACTACTATGGTGTCACATCAATGGGTCTCAAACCCATCTCTCTCTATGCACTTTCTATCACATTACGTGATAGACCCTTCGTAAAGGGATCTGCCAAGTTTTTATCTGTTTGTATGTACGAAACAATAATAACTATAGAGTTTCTCATTTTCCTGCAAGATTTTAAACGTCTTTTAACGTGTCTTGATGATTTTGCATATCCCTTGAACTCGTTACTTTGGCAATCACCGTCCTATTGTCACAGTTCATAAGGATTGCCGGCAATGGTTTCTCAACTATAGGCAAATCCATCAAGAGCTCTCGCAGCCATTCTGCCTCTGTAGTTGCTGTCTCTAAAGCATTGAGTTCTGCTTCCATGGTTGACCTCGTCAAAATGGTCTGTTTGCAAGATCTCCATGATATAGCGCCACCATCTAGAGTGAACACATATCCACTCGTGGCATGGAGTTCATCAACATCAGAGATCCAGTTCAAATCACTATAACTGTCGGTACCCTGCGTACCGAATACCCCTTGGAACTGCAAAGAGTGCAAAGGAACTCCACCTATCTGAGTCAAGACCTCCGAAGGCCCCACTATCACTTGTAACCGGACCTGCATCCCTCCTATGGTTAGTCCCAGTGCCACCACGTGTATCATAAAACCGGAGCTACAATCCCTACATGGGAATGCTCCGGCTAGATACCTGTGTGGCACCCCCGGACCTAACCCCCGATAGAGGGAAGCTCCGGTACCAACACGTGTACAACAGCACCGGACCTACTTGCCCAAGACAGTAAACTCCAAAGTTGTCACGCGTCCAACCGCCGAACCTTCAACCTCGATAGGCAGATTGGTGGACCTCCAATGGCTCGGACCTTCAAGGGACATTGAAAACTTCAAGACCTGATTAAGCGTCATTAATGCTATCTTAATGACACCCGATCGGAGGACTCTTAATACCAGTAACGTCACCATTAAGGGGCATTACCACGCTATTAGGGGAATTAAACACATTTAACTGTGTATTAGGCATTAGTAACCGCCAGGGCCACATGTCGGGTCAGGCTAATGATGTAATGGGCAGCCCTTATACTATAAAAGGACTGGTCGAGCAATACACAAAGAGACTTCTTTCGCCTCTCTCTGGCTCATGCTCTCATACACCCAATGCAACAACAACAACACACCCATGGAGTAGGATATTACGCTCAGGCGGCCCGAACCACGTAAATCCTCGTGTCAAGTCACCATCTTGTTCTGAATTTCCGCGCGCCCCAATCGAACTAAGAAACTCCGCGGGCTACAAACAGTAGTACCGGGAGAATTGCTAGAACCAGACTCCGACAGTTGGCGCGCCAGGTAGGGGGCACCTGAGATTCAAAGATGGTGAATTCTGCTGCTGGATCATCAAACAGTAACCGCGCTGAGCAACCTGCTGGAGGCAATCCCTCCAACATGCAGCAGCCAGCAGGTGTTGTGGCCCCAGCAGGAGTCATGCCACCACCACCGCCATCCGCTGCGGTGAATCAACCCGGATGGCGGGATGGGGCGTCTGCGTCGATCACTGCATCGGCGAACAACAACCCCGAACATGTGCTTAATGTTGCGCCTGCTCTTCTCCAATGTCCACCGCCTCCAGGAGCACCCTAGGGTGCGATGGAGCAGTGGAGAGCTGATGTGGATCATCTGGTTGCAGCAACAGCCGATCACAACAGCAATCAAGGTCCTCCCCCTTGGGAAGGCCCCATCACAGCATCGGACCTTGTCGGGTAGACTCGGTCCGCAAGCTTCATAGCACAGGAGGCGTGCTACGTCTCAACATGTGACGTCGCTGCCTTCCGGGGCACGACGTATCCACATGGTAACAAGGATTTCAACTCACGACCTCCGGGCGGAGCTTGATCATCGTTACCGGCAACAGGACGACTGCGTCCACATCGAGCGTGCTCACGAGAGGCGAGAGGCTCGGGACAGTCTAGCTCCTGAGGGAGTAGGAGGAGGTTGTTCTTCCTTGGCCATGCACCTACGCATGGTCAGATGGCCGCAGAAGTTCCGACCTCACTTGCCGGAGAAATATGACGGGACTATCAACCCCGCCGAATTTGTTCAAATCTACTCCACCGCTATACTTGCGGCTGGAGGCAATGAGGCCGTGATGGCCCTGTAGCTTTGACTGGGACCGCCAGGTCTTGGTTCATGAGCCTTCTGCCTGACTCCATAAATAGTTGGGCGGAGTTGTGCCAACAGTTCACCGTCAATTTCGGGAGCTCATACACCCGACGAGGCATGAAACTGGATCTTTTTGCTGTCAAGCAAAAAGAGGGAGAGTCCTTGCGATATTTCATCTAGAGGTTATCTTGGGTATGAAATACCATTCCTTATATTTCAAGAGCTTCTGTTATTGTAGCATTCAGGCAGGTCGTTTGAGATAAGAAAATGCTAGAGAAGCTGTCGACCAAAGAAGTCACCAGCGTCATGGAACTCTTTAGCTTGGCAGACAAGTGTGTCAAGGCTGTTGAGGGTCACGAAATGCACTCCCAACCACCTCCGGAGGCCAACAAAAAATCCTCCAAGTGTGAAGCCACTAACTCCGGGAGTGGCAAGAAGAAGAAAAAGCCCAACGTCAAGAAGAAGCCGTCGGCCGGCACACCTACTGCGGCTGCTGCCGCAGCTCCGGGTGGCCGGGGGCCACGCCCCGAGAAACGACCGCAGCCGTCGTTGAAGATGGTGGCAGCTCCAAGATGTGGTGTCCCATACACAAGACGGACAGCCACAACCTGGAAAACTGTCGAGAGGTCCAGAATCTTGCCGAGCGCTACAACAAGCGCCGGGAAGAAGCTCCTTTCTGTCAAAGGGAAGGAAAAAAAAGTCGACGAAGCTCCAGCCGAAGAGGATTTAGGCTTTCAGGACCCCAAAAAGGTCTTGAAGGCTATTTACACCTCCGTTGACGACGACTCAGATGTCTCCGACAACGAGCGTCAGAAGACCATGAACACCATCTTTGGTGGTTCGTGGGACATCACTTCCCGCCATGTCCTCAAGACAATGCGGCGAGACTTGGCACCTCTGTACCTCCCACCGCCAGGGCGGAACCTCATCGGAAGTGGATGGATACTGCCATCACCTTCGATGTTTCGGACTGTCCTCAGAACATGATCGGAGCTGGCCAACTTCCATTGATGGTATCTCCGACCATCAATAACATCCTGCTTCACCATGTAATGGTGGATGGAGGTTCGAGGCTGAACCTCATAAGCTTCAAAGCCTTAGTCAAGCTTCAGCTCTGACCTTCGGATCTTAACCCCTTTCGACCTTTCTCAGGAGTAGGTCCGGGGGCCATGACTCCACTCGGTGCCATTACTCTCCCGGTGACCTTCGACACTCTGGAGAATTACAAGACTGAGAAGTTGGTCTTCGACGTGGCCCAGATGAACTTACCATTCACCGCCATCTTCGGGGGGGCCAGCTTTGTACAAATTCATGGCTGCTACTCATTATGGCTACTTGGTGTTGAAGATGCCAACACCCTCAGGCGTTCTTCGGATCCGCGGAGATCGCACCGCCGGAGTTACTGCTCTGGAAGAACTCCACGCGCTTGCTACAGCGCAGGAGGAAGAATCCGAAAAGGAGCAAGCTCCGAAGCCCCCGAGCATTCGTCATTGAGGCTCAACCTCCGCACCTCGTGTGCAACCAAGCAGCGACACCGACATTCCCGTCAAAGTTGTCCAAATTGGTTCCGATGTTGCTCAGACCACTCGTATATCGGGAGGTCTGAACAAAAAATAGGAACTTGTGCTCATCACTTTCCTCTAGGCTAATGTTGACGTGTTTGCCTGGCAACCGTCGCAAATGCCTGGGATCCCTAGGGAGGTGATTGAGCACAATCTGAAGATTTATCCCGATGCTCGACCTCTACATCAGAAGCCTTGGAAGCAATCAGTATAGCGACAAAACTTCATACGTCAAGAAGTGAAGAATTTTCTCGAAGCCGGATTCATCCGGGAAGTCTTCCTCCCAAAATGGCTGGCAAACCCTGTCTTGTACCTAAGGCCGGCGGGAAGCTTCGGATGTGTATCGACTACACAAAACTGAATAAGGCATGCCCAAAGGATCCATTTCCACTACCTAGAATAGATTAGATAGTGGATTCCACCTCCGGGTGTGAATTACTGTGTTTCCTAGATGCATATTCTGGGTATCATCAAATCAGAATGTCTAAGGAAGATGAAGAGCATACCGCCTTCGTCCCTGTGGATGGATTATACTGTTACACTGCCATGACATTCAGTCTCAAAAATGCTGCTTCAACGTCTGTGCGAGCTATGTACAAAACTTTTGGAGAGCTCATTAGAGATGCAGTGGAAGTGTACGTTGATGACATCATCGTCAAGATCAAGAACAAGGAGTTATTCCTTGACACCTTGCAAGCCGTCTTGGATAAGATGCGAATCACACGCACAAAACTGAACCCAGACAAGTGTGTCTTTAGGGTTAGCTCCGGAAAGCTTCTTGGATTCTTGGTGAACCATCGAGGAATAGAGGCGAATCTGGTGAAGATTAAAACTATTTAAGACATGCGGCCACCATCTCGCATAAAGGATGTCCAGAAGCTGACTGGATGTCTAGCTGCCCTCAGCCGGTTCATCTCAAGACTGGCGGAATGAGCACTACCCTTCTTCAAATTGTTGAGGAAGTCCTGACCATTCCAATGGTCTGAAGAAGCAGAAAAGGCATTCCAAGAGCTAAAGCAGCTCCTCACCACTCTACCAACTTTGGTAGCTCTGAACCCTTGTGAGCCACTTATGCTTTACATTTCAGCAATTGACGAAGTTGTTAGCATGGTCCTGGTTGCAGAAAGACCAGAACCATCCTCAGTTCAGGAATCCAGACCACTCCGGGAAGGTCTAGAACTACGTGAAGACGAGTCTGGGTCCCAGCCCCCAGACCCGAATCCTCGAGGTGAGGCGCCAGAGGATCAACCTCCTTCAAATGAAGGAGTCACTGTTGCTGAACAAGAAGATCCGAACCATTCTGGGAAGGTCCGAGTCACTTCAGAAGAAGATCTGGGTTCCTCTAGTAAGAACCCGGAGGTCCCCGAAGAGGGTCTGGACCCCTCCGGGAGGGTCCATGTTGATGAGGATGAAGCTCCAGATCCCTCCGGGAGGGTCCGGAAAATCAAACGCCCAGTGTACTTCATCAAAGAGGTACTCCATGACGCCAAGACTCGGTACCTAGAGGTGCATAAGCTGCTCTACGCAGTTCTTATCGCTTCTAAGAAGCTTCACCACTACTTCCAAGCTCACAAGATTTCGGTGGAAACCTCTTATCCACTGCGTGCAGTCTTGCATAACCCCAACTCTATTGGGAACATTGCAAAGTCGGCAGCGGAATTGGCTGAGTTCGATCTTGAATTCATCCCAAGACAAGCGATCAAGAGTCAAGAATTGGTAGACTTTGTGGCGGAATGGACCCCCTCTACATCAAATCCTGGGGGCCCCAGTGAGCAGAAGCCAGAACCTAAGGTTCCAGTCTTCACTGAGCCTCACTGGACTCTCTACTTCGATGGCTCCGTGCAGAACAGCGGGCCAGAGCTGGAATCCTTCTCCTCGCTCCGACTAGGGAGAAGGTCAAATACATAGTTCACCTTGACTTCAAGGTGACCAACAACATGGCAGAGTATGAAGCATTAATCTATGGGCTCAAGGTGGCACTATCATATGGTGTCAAGCAGCTGTTGGTAAAGGGTGATTTGCAGTTCGTTATAAAACAAGTCAAAGGTGAATGCTACTGCAACAACCCTCAACTAGCTGTATATCTACTTGAAGTACAGAAGCTTCAGAAGGATTTCGAAGTCCTGGATCTTTGCCATGTCTAGCGTCTCAATAACGTTAAAGCTGACGAACTCACGACGAAAGCTTCAACCAGAGCTTCGGTTCCCGACGGAACCTTCGTCGGGAGATTGTCAAGACCAACGGCTCTGCCTGCCAAACTAAGCGAAGGGGGCGAGACCGGCACCTCAAAGCTGGCGGTCCCGATGGCCCTATTACCATGGCGTCCATCAAGGGTCGTAGGTGCTGCAGGAAGCTCCGAGCAACCCAGCACGCAATACTCAGAAGCTCAAGTTAGCTCCGATGCATGGATCTCAGAGATCCAGAACTACTTGAAAGACAACATCCTTCTTGAAGACAATTTATCTGCTTACCGGATAGTCAGATTGGCTAAAAGATACACACTGGTAGAAGGGGATCTCTACCGGCGTGGTGCCAACGGCGTCCTAATGCGGAGCATTACAAGGGAAGAAGGCTGCAAGCTCCTCGTGGAAATCCATGGAGGCGAGTGTGGGAACAACGTGTCTACCCGCACATTGGTAGGTAAAGCTTTCCAGCATGGTTTTTACTTACCTACAGCAATCTAGGATGCAACCGAGCTAGTGAAGAAATCTAAAGCATGCCAGTTTCATGCGAAGCAAATTCACACACCAGCTCAACCTCTACAAATGATACTTCCGACATGGCCATTAGCCGTGTGGGGTATGGATATCTTGGGACCTTTCCCAAGAGCCGTCAGAGGTTACAAGCTCCTGTATGTTGCCATCGACAAGTTCACCAAGTGGTTGGAAGCAACTCCAGTTGTGACAATAAACAAGCAATCAGCTATCAATTTCTTGCAGTCCATAGTATGCATATTTGGATTCCCAAACAAGTTCATAACCGACAACAGGACCCAATTCACAAGCTCTGCATTCTAAGGATATTTCGAAGCCTCGACATTCAAGTCGGCTACGCTTCCGTAGCTCAGCCAGCAAGCAATGGCCAAGCTGAGAGAGCAAATGCAGAAATCCTAAAGGGACTCAAGACGCACACATATGAGCGCTTAAAAAAAACATGGAGCCAACTGGATCGAGGAGCTTCCGCCACCTTGTGGGCAAACTAGACAACTCCAAACCGGTCAACTGGAGAGACACTATTCTTCCTGGTTTACGGAGCTAAAGCAGTCCTTCCTCCGGAAATCACCTTGGGGTCATTCAAGGTCTGGACCTTCGACGAAGCCACGCAGGACCAGCTCCAGCTTGAAGACCTTGACCTCGTTGAAGAGAGAAGGTGTTGAGCAGCTGTTCGAAATGCACGATACCGCCAAGCGCTCCAGCGCTATCATCAAAGGTATGTGCATGACCGACAGCTCGAGGAAGGCGATCTGGTGCTACGGAGAATACAAACTCGAGAAGGGTTAAACAAACATTCCCTCGGCTGGGAAGGGCCCTTTCGAGTGATCAAAGTATCTCGTCCCGGATGCGTTCGCTTGGCAACCGAGGATGGGACACCGCTCCCTAATCCTTGGAACATTGAGCACCTCCGTATGTTCTACGCTTAATATCACGGAGGTGAGTCTGTAATTACATATGATGTATGTTATAGAGTCATTGTACAGAGTCGGGTAACTACTCCGGGAGAACAGTCGGACCTTTCCAGGAAGGTCCGCAAAGTTCGCAACACTTGACACAGTCTCAGAACTAAAAGTAAAGCTAGCTACCCTGGGTCGAACAGGAAATGTAACACACTTAGCCTGGTTCCGTACCCTAAGAGTGTACTTGTCTCCCCTGTACCCCGGACCTATAATGAAAGACATCATTATGTGAAAACAGAATCCACGTGCATTTATTTTGTACAGGCTCATTCTTTTTTATTTTTATTTTTCTCTTTCTTGTCTATAACAAAGTTGTGCAATTCTAAAGAAACTTTAGCTCGAACAATTCATGTATAATTCAAGTTGCATTGTTAATTCTTTCGGGTCTTAACATTGTTGAATGGCCTACTCGCCTGAACGCCAAGCCAATCTAGGTCCGGAGTGTGCTATCGACCTAGCCTGGTCCTGCACCCTAAGTACGCCACTCTACCTACACCCCGGCAGGCCTGAGTAAGGTGAGTCCAGAAAAAGATCGGACCTGGAGAAAATAAGTGAAAGTGCATCTAGGACTCCCTTGTGGGTTTTGGATGATTTATGACAAGCAATTGGGATCCTAATCCTTTTGTTGAGATGAATGCAGGCAAATAATGAAAAATGAGCAAAATGCCAAAAAGAAGGGAAATGAGAAGCAAAGTGAATTTGAGCTCAAGGAGAAGAAAATAGTAGATTATTATGTATGGAGTGTGTTAAGGAAACACACCGAAGAGCTCAATCACTTTCAAGCACACACACACAATGCACAAAGTTATACAGGACCGGACTAGTCCGATATCAGCCGGACTAGTCCGATATCACATTCTGCACTAGATAGGACAAGTCCGGTATCCACCAGACTAGTCCGATATCTTTCTGATCCACTTCGGACTAGTCCTCCCCGATGCGGACTAGTCCTCAACACAATGCACAAGTCACACAAAATCGGACAAGTCCGTTATGATCCGGACTAGTCCGATATTCTTTCTGATCCACTTCGGACAAGTCTGGTGTCTACACGGACTAGTCCGATATACACACTGATCTAAATCAGACAAGTCCTCCAAGTGCGGAATTATCATCCTAAACACTTAGGGTTCATATGTCCGAACAAGTCCGATGGCAATCGGACTAGTCCGAAGATTTCCAGTAGTGAAATCGGACAAGTCCGTTTTCAACCGGACTAGTCCGATATTCTTGGACACTTAGGGTTTGCTACACACAGCACACCGGACTAGTTCGGTGACCACCACGGACTAGTCCGATCTTTCTGAACCCTAACAGTCACTTTTAGAAACCCCATATAAATAGAGGTGCACGGCCCACTTTTACAAAAACTCGAACCCTAGCACCGTCACACCTCCCAAGAGACTCAAAAACCACCTCTCTCCACGAAATTAAGTGCAAAATCGATCAATCTATTGAAGATCACTTCTAGATCGTTGGAGAGACACTTGGCACACATCATTGAGCTCTTGGTTTGATTCTCTAACACACTCTTGCGTTTCAATTTGTAATTTTCGAGTGTGTTATTGGTGGCTTTGTAAGTTGTAATCAAGGGAGCTCTCAACGTGTGAGAACGCCCCTTCAACTTGGTTATTTACCCTTTGTGACTAGTGGAAGAGGATTGGCCTTCGTGGCGTTCCGACGAGGGAAGGGTTGGAGAAGACCCGGTCCTTTTGTGGGCTCGTCAACGGGGACGTAGGTTGCCTTCGTGGTAGCCGAACCACGGTATAAATCGTGTGTCTTGTCCTTTTGCGTTCTTCATCTTAATTGATCAACTTAATCTAGGGTTTGATTCACTTTGTTCAATTTGAGTTAAATTGTTGAACAAGAGCCTTAATTGTAATAGAATTTGACATACAACTATTAAACTGTCATTCAAGTTTATATTTCCGCTGCAAACATTAATGAATCAATCAAATTGACTGAACTTGATCAACTTAGACCGTGAAAACCGGACTAGTCCGCACTTTACCGGACTAGTCCGATATCTCTGGTATTGACTTTGTTGTTGAGTGTTACAGGAACCGAGAAAATTCAAGAAGGCCTATTCACCCCCCTCTAGGCCTACATTCAATTGGTATCAGAGCAGGTTCTTCAAGAAAGAGTGCAACCACTCGAAGAGATCTTGTCAGACATGAAGGAAGTTCAGAAAATCAACAACCAGGAAGAAGTGAACAACGACAAGAACCAAATGCTGGAAAAGTATCTTGAAGCAATTCAAGACTTCGATGATGATGACTAGGAGACGCTGGAGCTGAAAGCACTCCTCAGAAAGAAAGCACTTTCCAAAGGGAAAGCTAAAGTTGAAGAAAAGAAGAAGGGGAGTAGTCACACCGACTACTCCCGATATCCTTTTAACTATGATCGTTTAAATTCAAACAACAGCCATTACCTATCTATTCCTCTTGGAAAAGCCCCACACTTCGATGGTAGTGATTACTCCATGTGGAGGCAAAACATGAAGATGCACTTGATTTCCCTTAACCCAAGTTTATGGCATATTGTGTGCACAGGAATAGACATCCCAGATGACGACAAAGAGCTCACCCCAAGTCAAGAGCAAGCCATCCATAGAAACGCTCAAGCCGCAGCCGTAATCACCTCCTCTCCAAGTCGAGATGAATTCACAAAGGTGGACGGAATGGAGATTGCCATGGAAATATGGGACACACTACAAACAGCCCATGAAGTTGACCGGCATGTGCGGGAGGCGAAAATTGAAATGATCGAAGGCGAACTAGGAAGGTTCGCAATTGAGGAAGACGAGTCTCCCCAGGACATGTACAACCGATTGAAGACACTTGTAAACAAGGTTCGATCATATGGGAGCAAGAAGTGGAATGACCACGAGGTTGTAAAGCTCATCCTTAGAGCCTTTATGCCTCGCAATGTCACACTATGCTCTATGATCAGAGAAAGTCCCGGGTACAAGAGGATGACTCCAGATGAATTGCTTGGCAAAATCATCAACTTTGAAATGATGGAGAAACAAGCCAAGAACGTCAAAGAAATAGCCGACCTCACATCGGCCAAGAAGAAGGGAGTTGCCTTAAAGTCCACACTCAAGCCTCTATCCAAAGAAGCAAGAGAAGCACAGCTTGAGGAGGACAGCGATGATGAAAGCAGTGAGCTGGACGAAGAGGATATGATTTTGTTCATGAAAAAGTTCAAAATAATAATGAAGAAAAGACAAGGAACAAAATCAAGTGAAGGCAAGTACAAGGAGAGAACAAAGCCGAAGATGAGGCGGCGTGCTATAATTGTGGTGAGTATAACCACGTTATAGTCGATTGCCCGTATGAGGACAACAAGAAGAAGAATAAAGAAGCCAAGCCTCAACCGAAGAAATTCTTCAAGAAGAAGAAACAAGCTGAACAAGCACACATTGGAAAGGAGTGGGACTCAAACGATGAGTCCTCACCATCCGATGAAGAAGAGATGGCTAGCATAGCCATTGAATGCACGTCTAAGAAACCCACACTCTTCCCCACGCTCGGTACAAAGAAGGGAAATGGCACTTGCCTCATGGCAAAGGAAGGTAAACGCAAGGTAAACATCAAAACTCCTTCCATGCATTCCTACTCAAGTATTGATGAACTAGATAGTGATGATGAAGATATGTTAATTGGATTAGATAGAAAAACTGCTGCTAAAATGAAATTTTTACTTGACCAACTTGTTGAGAAGGAATGGCTAATTGATCGTCAAGAGGACATGATTATCTCCCAAAAGGAGAAGTATGTCGAACTTGACAATCTTCTAGTTCTTGAAAAGGAGAAAAACAGCTCACTAGAGCTTGAGCTAGCTTCAAGCAAGAAAACTTGCTTGGAGTTAACCAACTCAAACGTTGCAATCATGGATCAACTTGATGACCTGATCAAGGTTAACAAGATCCTTGAAGTGCAAGTTGAGTCACTCAAGCTAAGTGAATCTTCCTCCTCTTCAAGTCTACCTTCTCAACCCACTTCAACTAATATTGTTCATATGTGCAAATGTGGTAAAATCAACACCAGTTTGAAGGAAAAGTCTACCTCCATAAAGGATAAAAATCCTACCCAATGTGGAATATTTGACAAGGAGAGGATCAACTATGCACGTAGTGTATACTTGGTCCAAAGACCTCCAAATGTCAAGTATGGCATTGGTTACTCTTATGATGGAAAGCAAAATGCTGGAAGTCATAAGAATAACAAGGGAAGGATTACCTTTGTGAAGGGAGGACCCTCACAACCTGGTAACTTGAAAATTAAGAACCCGAACTCTCATGAACACCGGACTAGTCCGGTTGTGGTCCGGACAAGTCCGGTCACCCAGACTAGTCCGATCCATAAACAACAGCAACTTTTGTTCAAAACCTTTGATGCCTCTTATGTATTAATGAGAAACAATCTTGGTAAAGTTTATGCTTATTATGCTGGGCCACACCATGGGAACACAAAATCCCATGTGTGGGTGCCCAAATGTATTGTAACTAACCTCCAAGGACCCAAGCAAGCTTGGGTACCTAAAACCAAGGCATAATTTGTTTCTGCAGGCCTATTCCTCCGGTGGATCCAAATGGGTGCTAGACAGTGGATGCACCAACCACATGACCAGAGAAAGGAGGATGTTCGTGGAATATGAAGAAAACAAGGACCCAAACGAAGGCATCTACTTCGGAGATAATAGTCAAGGAAGGGTGCTCGGTACCGGTAAAATAGCAATATCCTCTGAACACACTCTTTCTCATGTTTTACATGTTGAATCTTTAGATTATAACCTGCTGTCCATATCTCAATTATGTGACAAAGGTTATAATTGCTTGTTCACTAACGAGGGTGTGACCATCTCAAGGAGGAGTGATGGTTCCGTTGCATTCAAGGGTATGTTGAAGGGAAAGCTTTACATTGTTGACTTCAACAAGGATAAAGCCGAACTCGACACATGCTTGATTGCAAAAACCAACATGGGTTGGCTGTGGCATAGACGGCTAGCACATGTTGGTATGAGGAATCTTCAAAAACTCCTCAAGGGCGATCACATCCGAGGTTTGAAAGATGTTGTTTTTGAGAAAGACAGGCCTTGTAGCGCGTGCCAAACCGGGAAGCAAGTTGGAGAACATCATCCCGCAAAGAACATCATGACTACGACAAGACCGCTCGAACTACTTCATATGGACTTGTTTGGTCCAATTGCTTACATAAGCATCGGCGGTAATAAATATGGTTTAGTCATTATTGATGATTTTTCCCGCTTCACTTGGGTGTTCTTTTTGCATGACAAGTCAGAAACACAAGGGACACTCGAGAAATTCTTCAAGCGAGCGCAAAACGAGTTCTCACTATCGATCAAGAGTATTCGGAGCGACAATGGCACGGAGTTCAAGAACATACAAGTGGAGGAGTACCTTGATGAGGAGGGAATCAAGCACGAATTTTCAGCACCATACTCTCCACAACAAAACGGAGTTGCCGAAAGGAAGAACCGAACGCTCATAGAGATGGCAAGAACAATGCTCGATGAATACAAGACTTCGGATCGATTTTGGGCGGAAGCAATTAACACCGCTTGACACGCCGCAAATCGACTCTACCTTCATCGACTACTCAAGAAGACTCCTTATGAGCTACTCACCGGTAACAAACCAAACATTTCATATTTTTGAGTTTTCGGCTCTCCATGTTATATCTTGAACAAGAAGCCCAGGACATCAAAGTTCGCTTCGAAGTCCGATGAAGGTTTCTTGCTTGGTTATGATTCGAACACTTACGCCTATCGTGTTTTCAACAAGGCCTCCGGACTTGTTGAAATGACACGTGACGTAGTGTTTGATGAAACTAATGGCTCCCAAAAGGAGCAAGTTGATCAATGTGAATTAGGTAAAGAAGATGCTCCTTATCAAGCATTGAAGAGAATGGCTCTAGGCGAAGTTCGACCACAAGAGTCATCATCACAAATACATGAGGAAAGTGAACCACAAGAGGAGATCAACAATCAAGTGGGAGCTTCGATACAAGATCAATCACAATAATATGAAGATGATCAACAAATCAACGAGGGCAACCACTCAGGGGGAGAAGAAAATGATCACCAACACACAACTCTCCAAGTGCCACACCCAAGAGTACACCAATGCATTCAAAGGGATCACCCAATCGACAACATCATCGGTGACATCCAAAAGGGAGTAACCACTAGATCTCGTATAGCTAATTTTTGTGAGCATTACTCATTTGTCTCCTTTTTGGAACCATGCAGGACTGAGGATGCATTGAAGGATCCGGACTGGGTGGTGGCAATGCAAGAAGAGTTGAACAACTTCAAGAGAAACGAGGTTTGGGAACTTGTGGCAAGACCCAATGCAAATATAGTGGGCACCAAGTGGGTCTTCCGCAACAAGCAAGACGAACACGGAGTGGTGATAAGAAACAAGGCACGACTTGTGGCCAAAGGTTATGTAACACCCTAATTTTCATGCATCATGCCCTACATGCACTCATATACATGTTTAACATTAACCCATAACAAGAGGAACAAGTTTAAAATTGATTTGGAGCAAAACCGCACTTAAAAATGTAGGAAAGTGCGGACTAGTCCGGTTTTGCTGAGGACTAGTCCGAATTCTCTCTGTCTAAAAACGGACTTGTCCGTTTTTGCTGCGGATTAGTCCAATATTTGCCTCTGGACAACTTCGGACTTGTCCGATCTTGTGCGGACCAGTTCGATATTCCATGAATCCTTGAAAATTTGCTAAGTCCCTGGACTTTTCCGGACTAGTCCGGTGTTTCAGCGGACTTGTCCATTTTCCTTTCTGACTAAGATCGGACTTGTCCGATTTTAGGCCAGACTTGTCCGATTTTCTCTCTGGATGACTTCGGACTCGTCCGGTCCTGTCCGGACTTGTCCGATATTTCGTGACTCCGAGATTGACCTTTTGTTTTACGACTTGTATCTTTGGTTTCACGTTAAGTGGGCCTAGGGACGTCGTGCCTAACTCTTTTAGAGCCCATGTGAGACTCTAAACCGGCTTCTACTCATCCCTAAACTCGAAATCCATCTAACCCTAGCCTCCACCTCTATATAAACAACCCCACCCCTTGGTTTGACATCTATTTGCCACTTTTCCACCCACCCAAACCCTAGTTCGTGGAGAGCCACCATCAAGGAGGGAGGAGAAGATCCCAAGCAAGAAGAAGAAGAGGAGAAAACGAAGAGGATCAAGATCTCCACCAAGTTTCGTCCTTCACCACCAATTCATCCCCAAGTTCATCACCAACCCTAGATCACCAAGATCCAAGTGCTACCTCCAAGTTTCTTGATTCATTGGAGTCCTAAACACCTGGTATACCTTCTATTCTCTTTTCCTTATGTGAATTCAACCCCTAATCTCCAAATCCACGTCGATCTTGAAAACCCCTAATCTACCTTGCATTTTCATCAATCATGCTTGTCATGTCATATTGAGTAATATTTGTGCACTCTTTGATTGTGTTTCTTGTCTTGCATGTTATTGTGTGGATTAGACGGATTTGCGCTAGAGAGTGCCGCGGAGGATCTACAGCACCAAGAGTTTGAAGGCTTTGACCTTAATCAACAGCAAGAGCAAGGCAAGTGTCCTTGAAGCATATTGATCCTGTTTTAAAATAAATGTTTGGTTTGCAAAATTGCATGCTTGTGTCAAATTGATGGGAAATCCTATGGTAGGAAGTTTACTAGTTTTGTTAAACCACCCTAGTCACCTGGAATTTATGGTAGAGCGTCGGGATGGACTTTTTGCCTTTTTCTTCGCTTAATTAATTGGGATGGAAAAACAACACTACATGTTTAATTAGGTATTAATGATATTCTGGTTAATGTGAACTGGTCGATATGGTATGGTAATGGGTGATCTAAGCAAGCCTGGTATGTGGATGGGTTGGATGTTGTGGTGGTTTGCTTGCTTTAGATCTAAGGACCGGTTCATGCGAGAATAAGCCAGGACTACAGTGCCACCGCGAGGCCAAGTATGGGTGCGGCGTAGCTGATTAATTAGGGCTTTGCTAGTGCTGTTTGGACCTTTGTGGATGCTCGGGGAAGGGGTAGTCGGATTGGGTTTGTTGATGATTGGTGGGACTACCCTGGGATCCGAATGGCTCAAGAGGGGGCCCTTGGTTGAAGATGTGCTCAGTTGGAGGCATCGCCACCGGTGAAACCTCAGTGGGGTCTGAATAGGCTAGTAATCCCTTTGTAAAGGCTATTTTGTGATCTCTTGGCCACACACCAACAGAAGTGTGTAATATAACTGATGGGTCATGGGCATAAGAGAGATTCTTAGTCGCCGAACACTACAGGAAAAGCGATCATTTGCGACGGCTGATTTTATTTGCGACGGCCAGCCGTCGCAAATAGCTTAAAGTGCGACAGCCTGCCTCTGGCCGTCGCAGATAAGATGGCCGTCGCGAATAAAAGCTTATTTGCGACGGCTTTCGGAACGGCCGTCGCAAATAAGCGGTTATTTGCGACGGCCAACCCTAGGACTGTCGCAAATAACAGAGCCGTCGCAAATAAACCCTTATTTGCGACGGCCGGTTAAACGGCCGTCGCAAATAGGATTTAATTGCGACGGCCGTAAGTCCAGGCCGTCGCAATTAATACGGCCGTCGCAAATTAGGGCTTATATCGGGACGCTCCACCCCGACCCTTCATTTTCCTCAACACCCCGCCGCCGCGCCCCCGCCACCGCCGCCGCGCCCCCGCCGCCGCGCCGCGCTCCCGCCGCCGCGCCCCCAGCTCCGCCGCCAGCCCGCCGCCCTCGGCCCCGCCTCCGCGCCCGCCGCCCTCGGCCCCGCCTCCGCGCCCGCCGCCCTCGGCCCCGCCTCCGTGCCCCCGCCACCGCCGCCGCGCCGCGCTCCCGCCGCCGCGCCCCCGGCTCCGCCGCCGGCCCGCCGCCCTCGGCCCCGCCTCCGCGCCCGCCGCCCTCGGCCCCGCCTCCGCGCCCGCCGCCCTTGGCCCCGCCTCCGCGCCCGCCTCTGCGCCCGCCGCCCTCGGCCCCCACCGGCGTCGCCTCCACCTCCGGCCCGCCGCGCCACCGGCGTCGCCGCTGCCAGCCCGGACCGCTGCGCCCCCGACCGGACCGCCGCGCCCCGACCTTGAGGTCAGTGCTACTCCCCCCTGTTTTAGGGTTTTTTTTTCAGATGTAGCTAGCAATTTTGTTAAGAGGTAGTAGCAATTAGCTATAGTAGCTTAGAATAGCTTGTATAGTTTATTTAAGGATTGAATCACTTAATTATAGAAGATGTAATAAAAAGGGCATTTGCTAGTGCAGTTTTATGCATACGGCGAAAGAACTTGAGTGTGTGTATGTATGGGAACGATGCCATGTAATAGGCCCCCGGCCCCCCGCCGCCCCTCTGCCCCCGGCCCCGCCGCACCCTCGCCATCGGCCCGCCGCGCCCCGACCCCGCCGCCCCCAGCGCGCCCACCGCCCCCAGCCCCCCGCCGCCCCTGCGCCCCCGGCCCCGCCGCACCCTCGCCATCGGCCCGCCGCGCCCCGACCCCGCCGCCCCCAGCCCCCCGCCGCCCCTGCGCCCCCGGCCCGCCGGCCCCGCCGCTAGCCGCTAGCCGCGCCCCCGAGCCGTCGCAATTTAACTGGCCGTCACAAATAATTGCCTTCATATGGATTGTTCAATCTTCGAATGATTGTTGATCGAATGAGTAGAAATTGTTGCTCGATCTTGATGTTAATTATGCTTAGTTGTTAATGATGTTGGTTATGCAAATTTGTTGATAATGTTATTGATTATGTAGATGTTAAGCATGCTTATGTTTTGCTTTAGTATTCTTAATGTTTATGTTCATTGCTGCTTATCGTTATTGAATTAAGTTATTAAATGTTCAAATTTTGATTAATTGTTATGTTTCTTTTAGCATGTTCAATATTCTTTATATATATAAATATATAAATATAAATATAAATATAAATATATATATATATATATAAGCGGGTTAAAACGATAATGTATCAGAAGAAATATCAAAAGAGAGAGGAGATATTCTACGCCATATCGCCTGCGGCGAGCATGACAGCGGAGGAGAGGCCGGCAGCGGAGGACGGCCCTGACTATGAAACTTTCAATTCTGACCCACTTTTCTCCTCACTCTCGTTCTCTTTCCTCATTCGTAAATGATTTATAAATGAACATGAGCAACGTAACCTATAGCAATTGATTACCCGTTTCGGATCGGCACGTCTCACATGCCATTGGCATGTGAGACGTGCAGGTTCGGAATTGTCCCTTTTTGGACAGCCTCGGAGTGACCGAGGGGGCGATGACTTTGTTCCTGAGGCCTTTGACTCGGCTGGTGAGGAGCCGTCTGGGTCACCTGACGTGGCGCCCCAGCAGACGCGGAGGACGAGGAGGACTCACTTTGTCAGTCCTCCCGCGGTCCCTTCACAGAGGATCATGATTCGTCCAGTCGGAGACAGGTAATAAAAATTATAGTTTTCAATTTTAGTTTCTTTTAATTACTTAAGTAATGAATGAATGAATAAATATCTTACAGGAGTTGGGACGACTTGTCTTTCACCGGTGAGAAACACCAGAGACCGGTGAACGGTGTCCTCGGGTCCATAGTGCGTTTGCACTATCCCGGGGTCATCGACGGAGTGCCTGCTCTTTCGTGGGAGGACTACGCACGCGTCCATCACCAGGAGCACGGCAACCTTCAGGAGGCCGTATGGGCCGATTTTATGGTAAGTATGTAAAAAAGTTTCTAAGTTACAACTATTAAACTCTTTTAGTGCACATCTCTTCAATATATTCTTTATCGCAGGCAAGATATACTTTAGAGGACCCGGACGACCATCGCATGTTTGAGGATGCGAGGCGAGTGTTTCACTTCAACGCTGCCAAGGCGCTTCGACAAGCTTTGTCGAACGCCCGTGTTCAAATTATTAATGAGCACTTGAAGGTGAACCAGCAGCACGTGTTACACTTCCGGCAAGAGAGCGAGAGGCACCTGACGGAGGAGGAGTACGCGCAGGTACGTGGAGTGTAGTAAGTATTTTTTTCTGATAATGTCCTCGATGGTACTTTTAACGACTTTCAACTATGTGCAGGGCCACGTGAGCTGGTTGCAGGGTCGGAACGATGCATTTCGGGCCCTTTGTCGCTACTGGGCTAGCGACGAGTTTAAAGCTAAGTCCGGGAAGGCTCGAGACTGAAGAGGGGTGGAGGGGAAGAGCAGACACGGGCAAGATAACCACTTGCATTTAGCTAAACGCATGGTAAGTATGTGTAACTTATGTTTATATATTAATAATATATTGTTCGTACTAACACGTATTGATAGGAGCGCGAGACGGGGGTGCCGCCCACCACTGCTGAGGTTTGGAAGAGAGGTCACAGGGACCCTTCTCAGCCGACGGTGTGCAGTCAGGCTGCAGCCGAGCGGTTGGTAAGTTTAGAAACCATTCATATTACATATAACTATATAGATTGTTGAACTTACACGATTTTATTGTTTTGCAGGCTAAGTACGGGGAGGAGGCTAGGAAGATACACGGCGAGGATTTCGAATGGGAACGTCAACCGATCGATCCTCAAGCCGCGTATGCAACCGGTGGTGGAAAAGCACACGGAAGGTGAGTTTGCAAGTCATTTTATCGTTTTCAATTCAAAGTATTCAAGATATTTTAATTTCATATTACTGACTCTCTTTTTTATAGGCTCGCCATATTCGACGGAGTTGTCGACTCGAGGGCGGGTAGACCTGCGAGAGGCAGCTCCACGCAGGCTTCGGGTACGGGAGGTCGCCGCTCGCAGAGGGACATTGAGATGCAGTCCCTCCGAGAAACTGTAGAAGAAAATGAAAGGCGACATGAGGAGGAAAGGAGGGCGATGGAGGCCACGATCCAAACCCAGGCAGCAGCGTTGGCGCAGATGCGGGAAGCAATGGAGGTAACAATCTAAAAATTAAAATTCTCATTAATTCAGCTTAAATGACTTACTAATAGGTAGCATTTAATGTTTGCAATGACAAGCCATCGCTCGGGCGCAGGTTCTGGGAATCCAGCTACCGGTACTACCACCGGTCCTCCCAGGCGATCCTTCTTCAGCGGGTCAGGTAAGTCTCTATGTAATCCTTCTTCTCCAGCGTAATAAGATTGAGATAGATGAAAGAGACAGATAGTTAGATAGAAGAAAATGATTGAGATAGAAGAAAGAAAGAGATAGAAGAAAGGGAGACAGAAGAAAGAGTGAAAGATAGATAGAGTAGGATGGGAATGAAGAGAGAGTAAGATGTAGATGGAGATAGAGAGAGGGGAAGATAGAGGGAGGGAGATGTAGATGGAGATAGAGGAAGATAGAAGGAAAAGGATAGCAATAGAGAGATAGAGTGAGCAAGAAAGATAGAGTGAGAGACAAAGAGAGAAATGAAAAGAGAGAGGAAGAGAGGGTGATCTAGATGAAGATAGAGGGAGAGGGAGGGAGAGAGATGTTGATGCATTTATATTCTAACTCTAAGTTTTATTAATTGCAGGGATCCGCGACGGCTGCACAAACGCCGTCGCCTTCGCTACCGCCGCCTGGATTGAGGCGCGACGACGACGACTTCGACTTCGGAGGTGGCTTCGGAGGTTAGATGGGCGAGTGAGCCCTTTTATTTACTTTGTCTATGACGATGTGAGATGTATCGGAATTTTAGTTTGTGATTGTGATGATGTTTGTGTATGCTGTGTATATACTGTGTATATTGTCTATATTGTGTTTGTTGTGATTCTGGCCATCGAGCCGGGTAGTGTTTTCTGTTTTAAAAAAAAAATAAAAAACCTTATTTGCGACGGCTTTTTATACAATACCGTCGCAAATAAGGGTACAAGCCGTCGCAATTAAACCACAGTTATTTGCGACGGCCTGGCCGTCGCAAATAAGAATTAATTGCGACGGCCTGGCCGTCGCAAATAGAGTCGTGGGTCCCAGAGGAGGACACGTGGGCCCTGCCCTCTGAACTTATTTGCGACGGCCAGGCCGTCGCAAATAGTGGAACATAATTGCGACGGCTATGCCGTCGCAAATAAGCTTTAAATGCGACGGCTGGGCCGTCGCAAATAAGGTCGCGGGGCCCACCAGCCCGCAGCAACAACTTGCGGCGGCCTCTCCTAGCCGTCGCAAATAAGTTTATTTGCGACGGTGGCCGTCGCAAATAAGCTTATTTGCGACGACATATTTGCGACGGCCGAAAGCCGTCGCAAATAAATAAAGCCGTCGCAAATAGCTTATTTGCGACGGCATATGGCTTATTTGCGACGGCTTCGGCCGTCGCAAATCGTCGGGATTCCTGTAGTGGAAAGGTGATGAAATCACGAACACGTGGGTAAAGAGGTACAAACTCTGCAGAGTTAATTAAAACTATCATGATAGCCGTGCTTCCGGTTATGAGCACCTGGACAACTTCCATGATTAGAGGGTATTTGGTATTGGTAATGGTTATGGTGAGGTTATGGATGGTTATGGATTTATTTCTGGTATTGAATATGGTTATTGGAAATGGTGAAATATGGAATTATTGATGAGGATGGTGAATTATGGACTGGTATTATGATATTATTTATGACTATGATGGGTTTACTTCACATACATATAATATATTGCTTTTTCAAATGTTTTACTGTACTTTTCAGCACTTTGCCATTATTATTGTCGTCATTTAAATCAGCCACATGTCATACTTTCCACACTTGCTGAGTACGACATGTACTCACTCTTGCAATTCCCCCCAACAGTTGCAGGTCAAGATTATGAGTTTAATGGCAATAATGCGGAGTTCTAGGCCGTGTCTACCATCAGCTTTGCCTGTGGTGTTATTGGAGCTGCGCTATCCCTTTTGCTTAGTTGCTTAGTTGCTTAATTAGTTTATTTCCGCTGCATTAGTTGAACTTGTCATTAATATTCTTTAGAGCTTGTATTCGAGAATAATATGGTTTGTGTAATAAAATTTGGTTAATTAATCTTGTTCTGTGGTAATTTTCTGTATACTCTTTTGTGATTGCACTCGTGTATGTGTGTTGAACATCCTGGGCACACATATGCGTTAGCTTGGTTCATTTTCGGAACCGAGCGTCACAGATTGGTATCAGAGCCACAGGTTGACCGTAGGACGCAACCTAGATAGAATGGACACTTTAGAGCACATAGGAGCACTCAGGAATCGATGTGTTTTTGCTTGGAGTGCTGTTTGCTATATATATTGTTTGCTTGTGTGCTTAATAGAGGATTTTGGGATGAATTAGCATTGGCATGTCCACCTAGGCTAGTGTAGCTAGCTGTTTAGTTTCATATCCCTTGATGCATATAGTTGGGGATGTTTTCTAATTCTTACCTATTGCCCTTCTTCAGATGGTGAGGACTCGCAACCAGAGGGATGCTAATGATGAGGAGGAGAACAATGGAGTGCCTCAAAACAACAATGGGCAAGGATCTACTCAGGGAGGTATCAACATCGAGCAGCTATTGGTCATGCAAAACCAGCTCATGCAGACCATGATACAAACAATGGGACAGCTGCAGGTTGGCAACATCAACAATCAGCCCCACATGCCTCCACCGCCACCCCCACCTCCTCATAACCGATTGGGAGAGTTTATGAGGACTAGGCCGCCAACCTTTTCTCAAGCCGCAAACCCTATGGATGCGGATGATTGGCTCAAGTCCGTGGAGAAGAAGCTAGCTATTGTCCAATGTAGTGACCGGGAGAAGGTGCTATTTGCTTCTCATCAACTAGTTGGAGCAGCTGCGGATTGGTGGGATTCTTATTGCAATGCTCATGAGAATCAAGAGAGAATCACTTGGGCCGAATTCAAGGAGAATTTTCATTCTCATTATGTGCCCGAGGGTGTTATGATCTTGAAGAGGCAAGAATTTGAGAACTTGAGACAAGGAAAATCAAGCGTGAGTGAATATCTCAATAAATTCACTCAACTCTCAAGGTACGCGCCTGAGGATGTTAGTCGGGACAGCCGAAAGCAATACTTGTTCATGAGGGGCTTGAACAATGAGATCCAAGTTCAACTACTCAACTGTGATTATGCCAATTTCCAGAAGCTGGTGGACAAAGCAATTGTGGTTGAGAATAAGATTCGTGAGATGGAGCAAGACAACAAGAGGAAGGCGCCATATCAAGGACAACAACAAGGAAGTGATGTGCGCCCTCGCTTTGCGCCGTCCAATGCGCCTCATTACAACTCCTCTATTCGTGCTCAGCGCCCTGGTTATGCACCGCGCCCAACTCAGTTTGTGCAGCAGCGCCCTGTTATGCAAGCACCTAGGCCTCCAATGCCTTATGCACCTCGTGCTGATTTTCCTGGTGCTAATGTTCAAAACCAAGCTCGTCCCAATAATTCTGGTGGGGTTAAGAAGTGCTATACCTGTGGAGAAGCTGGACACTTTGCGCATCAATGTCCTAAGTCAGGCCTTGGTCAAGGAAGCAATGCACCGAGGCAAAACCCAAGACCCAATGGAGGACAACCACAAGGAAGCCGTGGACAGCAAAATTTTGCTCGTGGCAACGTGAACCATGTCTCTACGGAGGATGCTCAACAAGCGGATGACGTGGTCATTGGTATGTTTCTCGCCAACTCCAAACCCGCGACTATGTTATTTGATTCTGGAGCATCGCATTCATTCATTGCATCGAAGTATGTTGCCAAGTATAGCTTCCCTATCTCTCATATGAAGTTTACTCTGTTGGTTAAATCTCCTGGAGGAGAGATGAGGACAAATATAGTATGTCCAAAAGTAAGCCTTAGAATAAGGGGGGTAGACTTCTCCGCCAACCTTATAGTTATGGATTCTCAAGGATTGGACATTATACTTGGTATGGACTGGTTGAGGAAGCACAATGGAGTTATTGAGTGTGCCACAAAGACGGTGAAGTTGACTAATGAGGAAGGGATCACCGTAGAATTTGAAGCATCCCAAACCGCACCGAAGCAATTGGAGCTGAATCATACGGACGGTGCCGCAATTGAGGAGATTCCGGTAGTGTGTGAATTTTTGGATGTGTTTCCGGAAGAGTTGCCAGGTATGCCACCTGATCGAGACATTGAGTTCGTTATTGATTTAATACCTGGAACTGCACCTATAGCTAAGAGGCCGTATAGGTTGCCTCCTATGGAATTAGCGGAGCTCAAGAAGCAAATTCAAGAGCAATTAGAGAAGGGTTTTATTCGCCCTAGCTCTTCGCCTTGGGGAGCGCCTGTGCTGTTTGTGGACAAGAAGGATGTATCCCAAAGGATGTGTGTGGATTACTGAGCTCTCAACGAGGTAACAATAAAGAACATGTACACCTTGCCCCGTATAGAGGACTTGTTTGATCAGATGAAAGGTGCCTGTGTGTTTTCCAAGATTGATTTGAGGTCGGGATACTTCCAAATGAAGATTAGACCATCGGACATACCCAAGACAGCTTTTAGGACACGGTATGGATCTTATGAGTACACCGTGATGTCTTTTGGATTGACAAATGCTCCTGCCTACTTTATGTACCTCATGAATAAGGTCTTCATGGAGTACTTAGATAAGTTCGTTGTGGTGTTTATTGATGATATTATGATCTACTCGAAGGATGAGAAGGAACATGAGGAACACTTGAGGCTTACGTTGCAGAAATTGAGGGAGCATCAGTTGTATGCCAAGTTCAACAAGTGCCACTTTTGGTTGAAAGAGGTGCCATTCTTGGGTCATATAATCTCAGGAGGAGGAGTATCGGTTGACCCCGGAAAAGTAAGAGACGTGTTGAAATGGGAACCGCCGCAAAATGTCAAGGAAATAAGGAGTTTTCTTGGGATGGCTGGATATTACCGTCAGTTTATCAAGGACTTTTCCAAGATAGCCAAGCCTATGACGGAGTTGCTAATGAAGGGAAAGGCGTTCCAATGGACTGAAGCTTGTCAAAACAGTTTTGACGAGTTGAAGAAGAGGTTAACAACAGCCCCAGTTTTGGTATTGCCGGATGTAAGCAAGAGTTTTGATATTTATTGTGACGCATCAAGACAAGGGCTTGGATGTGTATTGATGCAAGAAGGTCAAGTGGTCGCCTATGCATGAAGACAATTGAAGAAACATGAGTAGAATTACCCCATGCATGATTTGGAACTCGCGGTCGTGGTACATGAATTGAAAATTTGGAGACACTATATTCTCGGACATAGGTGTGAAATTTATACGGATCACAAGAGTCTTAAGTATATTTTCACACAAATGGATTTGAACTTGAGGCAATGAGGATGGTTGGAGCTCATCAAAGATTATGATTTGGGAATCAACTATCATCCGGGAAAAGCCAATGTAGTGGCCGATGCTTTGAGTAGAAAGGGAGTAAGCCATCAACTTACGGTTCAAGAGGTACCATTCGAGTTATGTAAGGAGTTTGAACGGTTGAACCTCGGATTTGTAAATGAGACGGAGATGATGGAGTTAAACCCAACCTTGGAGCAAGAAATTCGAGAGGCCCAAACCGCAGAGGAAGAGATCAATGAAATCAAGGAAAGGACTAAGGAAGGGAGAGAATTCAGATTTGATGAGGACGAACATGGTACCTTATGGCTTGGAAAGAGGATCGTTGTGCCTAATGTAAAACATATTCGGGAGACAATATTAAAGGAGGCACATGACTCGCCTTACTCGATTCACCCCGGATGTACGAAGATGTACAAGGACTTGAAGGCTTGCTATTGGTGGGATAGCATGAAAAAGGACATAGCTGAATATGTGGCATTGTGTGATGTGTGTCAACGAGTCAAGGCGGAACATCAAAGGCCAGCTGGACTATTACAACCATTAAAGATTCCGGAATGGAAGTGGGAAGAAATTGGTATGGACTTCATAGTTGGGTTACCATGTACTCAGTCCGGGTATGACTCGATTTGGGTAATTCTGGATCGCTTAACCAAGTCAGCTCATTTTGTCCCTGTGAAGACCAAGTATACAGCTGCACGATTGGCCGAAATATACATGGAGCATATTGTGTGCCGACATGGAGTACCAAAGAAGATAGTCTCGGATAGAGGTTCTCAATTTACTTCCAGGTTTTGGCAAAAATTGCATGAAGCTTTGGGAACGAGGTTGAATTTTAGTTCAGCATATCATCCTCAAACGGACGGAAAAAACCGAGAGGACCAATCAGATTTTGGAGGACATGTTAAGAGCTTGTGCTTTAAAGCATTGGAAAAGTTGGGACAAAAGCTTGCCATACGCGGAGTTTTCATACAACAATAGTTACCAAGCAAGTTTGAAAATGTAACCATATGAAGCGCTTTATGGGAGGAAGTGTAGGACGCCCTTATTCTGGAATGAGGCAGGAGAAGCTCAAGTACTTGGTCCGGACGTGTTGCAAGAAGCCGAAAAGCAAGTCCAGATAATTCGTGAAAACTTGAGGGCTGCCCAATCAAGACAAAAAGGCTATACGGACAATAGGAGAAGGAAATTAGCCTTTGAAATAGGAGATTTTGTTTACCTCAAGGTGTCACCAACGAGAGGTCATAAGAGGTTTAACATAAGGGGTAAGCTCGCACCTCGCTATATTGGACCATTCAAGATTTTGGACAAAAGAGGAGAAGTAGCGTATAAGTTGGAGATGCCAGCTCATCTTTTGGATGTACATGATGTTTTTCATGTTTCCCAGCTCAAGAAGTGTTTGAGAGTACCGGAAGAACAAGTGCCAATAGAAGGATTGGAACTAGAGGAAGATTTGACGTATGCCGAACAACCAGTCAAAATCTTGGAAACTAAGGAGAGAGTCACGAGGAACAAGGTCATTAGATGGTGTAAAGTTCAATGGAAGCACCACACTGAAAAAGAAGCGATGTGGGAATTGGAGGATCATCTCAAGAAGGAATTTCCCTATCTCTTCTCTTCCGCGTCGAATCTCGAGGGCGAGATTCATTTTAAGCGGGGTAGGTTTGTAACACCATAATTTTCATGCATCATGCCCTACATGCACTCATATACATGTTTAACATTAACCCATAACAAGAGGAACAAGTTTAAAATTGATTTGGAGCAAAACCGCACTTAAAAATGTAGGAAAGTGCGGACTAGTCCGGTTTTGCTGAGGACTAGTCCGAATTCTCTCTGTCTAAAAACGGACTTGTCCGTTTTTTCTGCGGATTAGTCCGATATTTGCCTCTGGACAACTTCGGACTTGTCCGATCTTGTGCGGACTAGTCCGGTATTCCATGAATCCTTGAAAATTTGCTAAGTCCCTGGACTTTTCCGGACTAGTCCAGTGTTTCAGCGGACTTGTCCGTTTTCCTTTCTGACTAAGATCGGACTTGTCCGATTTTAGGCCAGACTTGTCCGATTTTCTCTCTGGACGACATCGGACTCGTTCGGTCCTGTCCGGACTTGTCCGATATTTCGTGACTCCGAGATTGAACTTTTGTTTTACGACTTGTATCTTGGGTTTCACGTTAAGTGGGCCTAGGGACGTCGTGCCTAACTCTTTTAGAGCCCATGTGGGACTCTAAACCGGCCTCTACTCATCCCTAAACTCGAAATCTATCTAACCCTAGCCTCCACCTCTATATAAACAACCCCACCCCTTGGTTTGACATCTATTTGCCACTTTTCCACCCACCCAAACCCTAGTTCGTGGAGAGCCACCATCAAGGAGGGAGGAGAAGATCCCAAGCAAGAAGAAGAAGAGGAGAAAACGAAGAGGATCAAGATCTCCACCAAGTTTCGTCCTTCACCACCAATTCATCCCCAAGTTCATCACCAACCCTAGATCACCAAGATCCAAGTGCTACCTCCAAGTTTCTTGATTCATTGGAGTCCTAAACACCTGGTATACCTTCTATTCTCTTTTCCTTACGTGAATTCAACCCCTAATCTCCAAATTCACGTCGATCTAGAAAACCATAATCTGCTGATCTCGTCAAGTGCGGACTTGTCCGGTCCCTAGCGGACTAGTCCGATCTTCCTAGCTAAATTGTGTTGAATTAATTCTAAAATTTGATCTAATCGAATCCAAACCTGTATAAACTTGTTAAAAGCTATTAGAACTAATTAGAGATCATTAAAAGCAATCTAGTAACAAGTTCTACCTTGCATTTGCATCCATCATGCTTGTCATGTCATATTGAGTAATATTTGTGCACTCTTTGATTGTGTTTCTTGTCTTGCATGTTATTGTGTGGATTAGACGGATTTGCGCTAGAGAGTGCCGCGGAGGATCTACAGCACCAAGAGTTTGAAGGCTTTGACCTTAATCAACAGCAAGAGCAAGGCAAGTGTCCTTGAAGCATATTGATTCTGTTTTAAAATAAATGTTTGGTTTGCAAAATTGCATGCTTGTGTCAAATTGATGGGAAATCCTATGGTAGGAAGTTTACAGTTTTGTTAAACCACCCTTGTCACCTAGAATTTATGGTAGAGCGTCGGGATGGACTTTTTGCCTTTTGCTTCGCTTAATTAATTGGGATGGAAAAACAACACTACACGTTTAATTAGGTATTAATGATATTCTGGTTAATGTGAACTGGTCGATATGGTATGGTAATGGGTGATCTAAGCAAGCCTGGTATGTGGATGGGTTGGATGTTATGGTGGTTTGCTTGCTTTAGATCTAAGGACCGGTTCATGCGAGAATAAGCCAGGACAACAGTGCCACCACGAGGCCAAGTATGGGTGCGGCGTAGCTGATTAATTAGGGCTTTGCTAGTGCTGTTTGGACCTTTGTGGATGCTCGGGGAAGGGGTAGTCGGATTGGGTTTGTTGATGATTGGTGGGACTACCCTGGGATCCGAATGGCTCAAGAGGGGGCCCTTGGTTGAAGATGTGCTCAGTTGGAGGCATCGCCACCGGTGAAACCTCAGTGGGGTCTGAATAGTCTAGTAATCCCTTTGTAAAGGCTATTTTGTGATCTCTTGGCCACACACCAACGGAAGTGTGTAATATGACTGACGCGTCATGGGCATAAGGGAGATTCTTAGTCGCCGAAAGGTGATGAAATCACGAACACGTGGGTAAAGAGGTACAAACTCTGCAGAGTTAATTAAAACTATCATGATAGCCGTGCTTCCGGTTATGAGCACCTGGACAACTTCCATGATTAGAGGGTATTTGGTATTGGTAATGGTTATGGTGATGGTTATGGATTTATTGCTGGTATTGAATATGGTTATTGGAAATGGTGAAATCTAGAATTATTGATGAGGATGGTGAATTATGGACTGGTATTATGATATTATTTATGACTATGATGGATTTACTTCACATACATATAATATATTGCTTTTTCAAATGTTTTACTGTACTTTTCAGCACTTTGCCATTATTATTGTCGTCCTTTGAATCAGCCACATGTCATACTTTCCACACTTGCTGAGTATGACATGTACTCACTCTTGCAATTCCCCCCAACAGTTGCAGGTCAAGATTATGAGTTTAATGGCGATAATGCGGAGTTCTAGGCCGTGTCTACCGTCAGCTTTGCCTGTGGTGTTATTGGAGCTGCGCTATCCCTTTTGCTTAGATGCTTAGTTGCTTAATTAGTTTATTTCCGCTGCATTAGTTGAACTTGTCATTAATATTCTTTAGAGCTTGTATTCGAGAATAATATGGTTTGTGTAATAAAATTTGGTTAATTAATCTTGTTCTGTGGTAATTTTCTGTATACTCTTTTGTGATTGCACTCGTGTATGTGTGTTGAACATCCTGGGCACACATATGCGTTAGCTTGGTTCATTTTCGGAACCGGGCATCACAGGTTACTCACAAGTCGAAGCGCCTTCCTCAACGGACCGATCAAGGAAGAGGTGTACGTGGAGCAACCACCCGGGTTTGAAGACGAAGAGTTCCCCGACCACGTATATAAACTGCACAGGACATACTCAAGAAGTTTGGCATGGACAAGGCAAAGCCCATAAAGACTCCCATGGCTACGAATGGCCACTTGGATCTCAATGAAGATGGACTGAGCGTCGACCAAAAGGTATATCACTCCATGATTGGATCTTTACTCTACTTATGTGCATCTAGGCCAGATATTATGTTGAGTGTATGTTTGTGTGCAAGATTTCAAGCCAACCCTAAGGAATGTCACTTGACAACCGTAAAAAGAATCTTGAGATATTTAGTTCATACACCCAACCTTGGTCTTTGGTACCCAAAAGGCTCCAAATTCAATCTCATTGGTTACTCCGATGTAGATTATGCCGGGTGCAAAGTTGATAGAAAAAGCACCTCTGGCACATGCCAATTCCTAGGTGAAAGTGCATCTAGGACTCCCTTGTGGGTTTTGGATGATTTATGACAAGCAATTGGGATCCTAAACCTTTTGTTGAGATGAATGCAGGAAAATGATGAAAAATGAGCAAAGTACCAAAAAGAGGGAAATTGAGAAGGAAAATGAATTTGAGCTCAAGGAGAAGAAATTAGTAGTTTAGTATGCATGGAGTGTGTTAAGGAAACACACCCAAGAGCTCAATCTCATTTGATCACACACACACAATGCACAAAGCTATACAGGACCGGACTAGTCCGATATCAGCCGGACTAGTCCGATATCCCTTTCTGCACCAGATCGGACAAGTCCGATCATCACCGGACTAGTCCGATATCTTTCTGTTCCACTTCGGACTAGTCCTCCCCAGTGCGGACTAGTCCTCAAAACAATGCACAAGTCTCACAAAATCGGACAAGTCCGTTGTGACCCGGACTAGTCCGTTATACTTTCTGATCCACTTCGGACAAGTCCGGTGTTTACACGGACTAGTCCGATATACACCCTGATCTAAATCGGACAAGTCCTCCAAGTGCGGACTTGTCATCCTAAACACTTAGGGTTTCATGTGTCCGGACAAGTCCGATGACAATCGGACTAGTCCGAAGCTTTCCAGTAGCGAAATCGGACAAGTCTGTTTTGAACCGGACTAGTCCGAGATTCCTGGACACTTAGGGTTTGCTTCACACAGCACACCGGACTAGTCCGGTCACCACCACGGACTAGTCCGATCTTTCTGAACCCTAACGGTAACTTCTAGAAACCCCATATAAATAGAGGTGCACGGCCCACTTTCACCATCTCTCGAACCCTAGCGCCGTCACACCTCCCAAGAGACTCAAAAACCATCTCTCTCCACAAAATTAAGTGCAAAATCAATCAATCTATTGAAGATCACTTGTAGATCATTGGAGAGGCACTTGGCACACGATTGAGCTCTTGGTTTGAATCTCTAACACACTCTTGCATCTAAATTTGTATATTTCGAAGTGTGTTATTGGTGGTCCTGAAACTTGTAATCAAGGGAGCTCTCAACTTGTGAGATCGCCCCTTCAACTTGGTGATTTACCCCTGTGTGTTTAGTGGAAGAGGATTGGCCTTCGTGGCGATCCGACGAGGGAAGGGTTGGTGAAGACCCGGTCCTTTTGTGGGCTCCTCAACGTGGACGTAGGTTGCCTTCGTGGTAACCGAACCACGGGATAAATCTTGTGTCTTGTTCGTTTGTGTTCATCATTCTAGTTGATCAACATTATCTAGGGTTTGATTCATCTTGTTGAATTGAAGTTAAATAGTTGAACAAGAATCATACTTGCAATAGAACTTGACATACAATCATTGAACTGTTATTGAAGTTTATATTTCCGCTGCAAACGTCAACGAAACAATCAAATTGACCTAACTTGACCAACCTAGTCCGTGAAATCCGGACTAGTCCGCACTTTACCGGACTAGTCCGATATATCTGGTTTTGACCTTGTTGTTGAAGTGCTACAGGAACCGGGAAAATTCAAGAAGGCCTATTCACCCCCCCCTCTAGGCCTACATTCACTAGGAAGATCTTTGGTTTCTTGGTCATCTAAGAAACAAAATTCCATTGCATTATCCACAGCCGAAGCGGAGTATGTTGCAGCCGGGAGTTGTTGTGCACAACTCCTTTGGATGCGACAAACTCTAAGGGATTACGGTTACAATATGAACCGTATTCCTCTCCTTTGTGATAATGAGAGTGCCATTAAAATAGCCCACAATCCAGTTGAGCACTCTAGGACTAAACACATAGACATAAGACATCATTTCTTGAGAGACCATTCCATGAAATGAGACATAACCATCTCACATGTCAACACCCAAAAACAATTGGCCGACATATTCACCAAGCCACTTGATGAAAAGCGTTTTTGCGAACTCCGAAATGAGCTAAATATTCTTAATTCTCGGAGTGTGGCTTGAAAAGTTGCATACCTGTATGATTGCTTCAAAAATGTTGATTGAATTGTGAAAATCATCCCTCTCCATTTTTCTCTCGAAAAACTATGTCAATTATTAGATCTTGATGAATTTTGATCATTGTATGATTGTTGTATGCTTACTGGTCAAATTCATCAAGATTACTTGAATTGTTTTGCCTCTCTATTCTCAATTATTGAACCTTCAAATATATATGAATGGGCTATGCAATTCTTTCCTGGTGACCACGGACTAGTCCGTGGTTACCCGGACTAGTCCGCCCATGCAGACTAGTCCGCAGAGTGCCGGTTAGGCTGGACTAGTCTGATAGACCACGGACTAGTCCGATATAGGTCTGTGGATGACTTCGGACTAGTCCCGTCATGTCCGGACTTGTCCGATTTTTTGTGTCCATAACCCTAGCCGCCACCAAACCCTAATCTCCTCACTCTCACATTCGCTCTAGGCTTCCTCTCTCTTGCGCTCGAGCTCCCAAGGCGATCTTTTGCATCCTCCGTCAAAAAGCCACTCATTTGGGCGGAGATCAAGCTTGAAGACTTGGGGATTGAAGCTAGCAGACTAGTCCGTCCTCCAACCCCCAAACCTTCGAGCCTCCATCGATTTCTTCGGTAAAAATCTTAAAAATCCTAGAAATCGTGTTTTTCTCAATTGTTGATCGTTTGGCCTAGCACCCTTCACTAGTTACATGTTTAGTTGATGTACTACGTGTATGCTAGACTAGATTTGCATTAGGGATTGTATCCTGTCCAATCTGTTAGGTTTTTGAGGATGAACACCAGACTAGTCCAGTCCATGCACGGACAAGTCCGGTACCCCGGACTAGTCCGTGCCTGAGCACCGGACAAGTCCGATGTTTCTGAACCTGAAACCAAATTCCTTAATTCCATAATGCCATCCATTGCTATCTTGTCTTACCTATGCCTTGTATAACTTGTCATTATTCTTGCTCAATCATTCTCAGATCATGTCGAGCTCCGACAACGAGATCTCCAACTTTGAGGCCGAGTTGGACCACGAGGTGGTACCTCGGTCCTCGGCGGGTCTTGGCAAGAAACGCCAAGAAAGACCTTCCAAGCCTGCTACCTCCTGTCCCCAGGTTCGGAGGAAGGTCTGTGTCAAGAAGCCCGCCTCGAAGGCTGCTACGTCTTCAAGCGGCCTTCGTCAAGCAAAGGGAAAGGGCAAGTGAGTCGCAACGGGGCCAAATGGGCCCTTGAAGCTTCATTCTCCCAGAGAAGGGGTCCGGGACCCCAATGAAGAGAAATTCAATGGGAAAGGCAGCGATGTGGCAGCCAAGCTAAGAAGCATTGATTGCTATGGAAGGCTAAAGTAGGCAGCTGATGGAAGGTTTTGGTCAAACTTCCATGCAGATTTCTACAGGCTGGTTTACCAGCCGATGAAGACTCTGGTGGTGCGCAGTCAGTGGATTGACTGGGCCCACCTAGAGAAGAAGAAGTGCTCAGCTTTTGATGAGGTCATTGCTGCAGCAGAAAGGCATGGTCTGAAGGATCTGTTTGCCTTCAGACACAATTGGAATGATGAAGTGATTGCACAATTCTATGCAACGTGTCTCGAGTGAAGGTGAAGAGAGTGTGACTTGGATGACCCATGGATCCAAGTACTCCATCACTCAGGAGGATTTTGCAAGCTTGCTCCATTTAGACTCTGCTGGACATGACCACCCGATCATCCACAACATAGGGGTCATTGAGAGGGACTGAATGAAGTTCTTGTATGAGCCCAACTCTAAGTATGTTCCTCCCTCCACAAAGAACATGAAGCCCTTTTTGTGGTTCTGAACAGAGTTCTCCGGAAGACCATTGCCCCCAAGGATGGGGATACAGGGAGTGTACAGGGCTACCTCCGGACTCTAATGAGGGTCATAAGCAAGAAGAGACAGTTTGATATTGCAGATTACATATGGAACGACATGGTCAACATCTCAAGCACCCCCAACCGGTCCTGTGGCTATGCTCCCTACTTGATGTTCATGATTGAGAAGGTCACAGGAATAGAATTCGTGAAGGATGTAGAGCACACTCCCCTAAGGCCTCAGAAGCCTCAGCCTGTGAGTGTCCAGGCTGCTCCCTCGCCGGCCTCATGTCTTGAGGCACTGGCAAGAGAAAGAGATGCTGCTAGGGCTCCCCCCCCCTCCAGGGAAGCCCCTCGGAGAGAATCCGCCAGTGGGATCCTCAAATACTTGTCCGCGATATTCTCCTCCTGCAAGAAGACTAAAGTAAAGCTTCATAAACTCAATCAAAAGAGGAAGGAGGATATGAGATATATCAAAGAAAATGTGAAGCAACTGAGTGAAAAGCTGGAGATCAACCCCATTGGATCTCCAGTAATTTCTGAAGATTCTGATCTTGACATCTCCGAGCTCGGGCCCTTGTCCCCCTCCGAGCTTTCCTATTTTGGCATTGGGGGCTCGAGCAGCTCCGCTCCTCCTCCTCCCTCTCCTCCTTGTCAAGCGGAGAGCGAAGAAGGTGAAGAAGATGACGAGAGGACAGACAGCAAAGAGTGAAGAACCTAGGACCTTCCTCTCTCTCTTTTTGGTGTCTTGATGCCAAAGGGGGAGAGATTGAGGGGGAGTCAAGTCTTAGCTTTAGCTGTAATAGGATGCGAGGAGAGAGCCTTCTCTGTACTTTTATTTGTGATTGTAATAGTTTAACACTGTTTTCATATTAAGTTTGGTCTTGTGATGAATTTCTCAATTTATTTGCGTGTATGTGATAAAAACTGCACTTTTGCTCCTGGAATGTCATATGCACTTGGTATCGGTTGATTAATGTAAATTCTGTCATTCTCAATGTATTCATGCACTTAGTATGCATCCCACCATAAAGAATGCACATATGGATAATTCTCTTGTTGCTTGATGTATTTTTGAGTCATATGTGCATACTTTATAAAAATCTCATTTTTTGCCTTATTTTGTGAAATCTCAATTGGTTGTCATCAATCACCAAAAAGGGGGAGATTGAAAGTGCATCTAGGACTCCCTTGTGGGTTTTGGATGATTTATGACAAGCAATTGGGATCCTAATCCTTTTGTTGAGATGAATGCAGGCAAATAATGAAAAATGAGCAAAATGCTAAAAAGAAGGGAAATGAGAAGCAAAGTGAATTTGAGCTCAAGGAGAAGAAAATAGTAGATTATTATGTATGGAGTGTGTTAAGGAAACACACCCAAGAGCTCAATCACTTTCAAGCACACACACACAATGCACAAAGTTATACAGGACCGGACTAGTCTGATATCAGCCGGACTAGTCCGATATCACTTTCTGCACTAGATCGGACAAGTCCGGTATCCACCGGACTAGTCCGATATCTTTCTGATCCACTTAGGACTAGTCCTCCCCAATGCGGACTAGTCCTCAACACAATGCACAAGTCACACAAAATCGGACAAGTCCATTGTGATCCGGACTAGTCTGATATTCTTTCTGATCCACTTCGGACAAGTCCGGTGTCTACACGGACTAGTCCGATATACACACTGATCTAAATCGGACAAGTCCTCCAAGTGCGGACTTGTCATCCTAAACACTTAGGGTTTCATATGTCCGGACAAGTCCGATGGCAATCGGACTAGTCCAAAGATTTCCAGTAGTGAAATCGGACAAGTCCGTTCTCAACTAGACTAGTCCGATATTCCTGGACACTTAGGGTTTGCTACACACAGCACACCGGACTAGTCTGGTGACCACCACGGACTAGTCCGATCTTTCTGAACCCTAATGGTCACTTTTAGAAACCCCATATAAATAGAGGTGCACAGCCCACTTTTACAAAAACTCGAACCCTAGCGCTGTCACAGCTCCCAAGAGACTCAAAAACCACCTCTCTCCACGAAATTAAGTGCAGAATCAGTCAATCTATTGAAGATCACTTCTAGATCATTGGAGAGACACTTGGCACACATCATTGAGCTCTTGGTTTGATTCTCTAACACACTCTTGCGTTTCAATTTGTAATCTTGGAGTGTGTTATTGGTGGCTTTGTAAGTTGTAATCAAGGGAGCTCTCAACGTGTGAGAACGCCCCTTCAACTTGGTTATTTACCCTTTATGATTAGTGGAAGAGGATTGGCCTTCGTGGCGATCCGACGAGGGAAGGGTTGGAGAAGACCCGGTCTCTTTGTGGGCTCCTCAACGTGGACGTAGGTTGCCTTCGTGGTAGCCGAACCACGGGATAAATCGTGTGTCTTGTCCTTTTGCGTTCTTCATCTTAATTGATCAACTTAATCTATGGTTTGATTCACTTTGTTCAATTTGAGTTAAATTGTTGAACAAGAGCCTTAATTGTAATAGAATTTGACATACAACTATTAAACTGTCATTCAAGTTTATATTTTCGCTGCAAACATTAACGAATCAATCAAATTGACTGAACTTGATCAACTTAGCCCGTGAAAACCGGACTAGTCCGCACTTTACCGGACTAGTACGATATCTCTGGTATTGACTTTGTTGTTGAGTGTTACAGGAACCGAGAAAATTCAAGAAGGCCTATTCACCCCCCCCCCTCTAGGCCTACATTCAATAAGCAAATGCACTTGGTTGTATATAGAATTGTGGTCGACCTAAAAATTTCTTTCGGGAATAGTAAGTCGCAAATGAGTTATAGATAAGAAATGGATTTTACTGTTTTTCTTGACTCTAGTGTGTAGGAAAAATAAAAATCTCATGATTATGGTGGATGATGCCGGAGCTATCAAAGCTTCGACATCCCCTAAGGTGGCCCGCTGTCGATGTTTTAAACATTGGTAGTAGGCGTCGCCGGAGCTATCAAGTTCCAACAAATCCAGGGAGCCAGCCATCAACGTGAAGAAAAGATGGTAGAAGGACACCCAAATGGGGTCTGCTATCGATGCTCTACGTGTTGACAGTGGTCGCTGCCGGAGCTACTAAGCTCCGACAACCGCAAAGGGCCAACTGTCGAAGCTCTACGTGTTGACAATGGTCGCTGCCGGAGCTACTAAGCTCCGACAACCTCAGGGGGCCCCTGCTGTTGATGACTTCGGACCTATACTCTACAAGTTTGAAGCACTCAAGTCTTCAACAAAATGCTACATCCTTTTGGTACATGTTTGCAATCAAATTGTGTACTGTACGAGGGGGCCCAGTGAGACAAAGGTTGAAGACAAAAAATGAAATTCATAAATTTCTTGGATTTCATTCATCTGAAGAAAAGAGATTACAAAATTGAGGAAAAGAAGAGAAGATACAAATGGGAGATACAAGGAGAAAGTCCTAAATTCTACGGAAGAACGAGGCAACCTTCTGGGCAACCTCCGACACGCTGGTCTTGGCGGCATCTCCCTCTCCGTCGAAGGGACCCTCAAGCACTGGATCTAGTGGGAAATGAGGATCCCGGCTTGTGTAGCACGTCAGCATGTATTCTACGACGTTCTGCGCAAGGGATTTTCCTTCAGTTTCCAATTGATCCGCGATGACATCGCCCATCTTGTTGAGTTTGTTGCCAGCCGAGCTCAGCGCCTTCAACGCATGGTCCAGCTCTGGCTCTGGATCATCCGGACGCACAGTACTAAAGCCCAGTGGCGTCAGCGCGTCATTAGCTTTGCCCAAGAAGTCCCATACTTGTTGGGACTCTGCAGCCCTTGAGCCTCGAATCTCTTCCAAGGACCTCTTGGCCGCCGCAAGCTCCGAACCCTCTCGGGCAAGGCGCTCAACCTCCTTGGCGTGCTGCTGAATACCCTCAACAACTTGCTTTTCAAGGTTGACAAGCTCCTTCTCCCAGACGTGAATCTTGTTCTGGCGGTCAACCAGGTCTTTCTCCCGGCCCCGCACTTTCTTCTCCCTGGCAGAGACTTCGACCTCCCTTTTGGTAAGGTCCTGTCCCCGCTGCCAGGCCTTCTCCTCCTTGCTCTTGCAGAGCTCCTCCAGCTTTTGGGTGCGCTCCGCAAGGCTCTTATCACCCAGAGCCAGCCTTTGGGCGAGCTCTTCCTCCCTCTTCACGAGGTCATCCCTCAGCTCCAAGAGATTTTGCTCTCCATCTTTGAGCTTTTTCTCTCGCTCCTCAAGAGCCTCTCGGCGCTTGACAAGGCTTTCATGGATGGTACTGAGCTTCTCCTGGCGATTATTCGCTGCTTCATTAGTAGCCACGGCTTGTTCATGTATAGCCCGGGACTGATTGTCGAGGGATCGCACCATGCTTTCCCTCTCGTCCAGCAGCTGGCCCCAGTACTCCATCCGGGCCTTCTCCCTCTTAAACCACTCCTCGTTGTCGGCCAGCCTTCTTTGCGCTAGCTTGGTCTCGAATTAGAGCCGATTGCGCCACCTCCTAAGGGTTTGGCGCTCCTCTTCGAGGGCCTTGATGTCGTGATAAAAGGCAAGCTGGACCTGGCAAAGGCTGGAGCAGGCGTTGTCGATGGATAACGACAGGGGGATAGGCTCGGGACCTACCGGGGTCCTCTCCACTGACTCCAGTGGGTTCTCCATAACAAAAATTCGGTCGCACTCTACAAGAGTGGTACCCTGAGCTTCCGCGGCACTTGGTCCGCCCTTCGGGAGTGCCTCAGTCGTCGCCGAGGAAGGTCCAGCAATGGGAGTTTCTACCTCTGCAGTCGGCTCCGAAGGTCCCGCCGCCAGGTCATCAGCAATTGATCCCTCAAGCAAAGGACCGGTTGCTTTGTCTTGACACCCTGACTCAGGCGCGGGTACTTCCGGAACTACCACCTCTAGGACAGGCATTGAAGATTCGGCCGTACCTGAGGCCACTTCCGGCTCCGATGATGGTGCATCCTCCATTGCCGGTCCAGGCGCTGGTTCTTCGACCTCCACCGATTCAGGTGCCAGCACCTCCGCGACAACCGGCTCAGGCGCTGGAACTTCATGAACCACCGGCTTCGCCGCCGGGGCTTCTATAACATCTGGTCCTAAGTCCGAAACAGCAGCTACCTCTAGCTCTGAGGCCGGAGCATCCATCATCGCAGCATCCAAAACTGGAGCTTCAGCCTCCGGAGCTGGTGCCGCTGGTACGTCTTCATTCCTGTGGACTGGCGCTACCAAGGGAGCTTTAGGAGAGGAGCCGAGGTCCAGAACCACGACAGCTGGCGCCAGAGCTGCCGTGACCTCATCTACCACCTGGGGCGGTGCTAGAATTTGAGCTGAAGCCTTCACCTGTACAACATCACCTGCTGTCGCAGGAACCGGAGCTTCAGCCCCTTTTTTGGATACCCTGGGGATGAAGGACAAAGAAACTCAAAATATGGTTACAACAACAATAACCAACTGAGGTAAAAAAGCAAATTTACCTTGGAAGACTTCCGCTCCAGCTAGTGTGGAACCTCTTCGCCGGGCGCTCAGAGCTGGACCCAGTCGCAACAGGGGTAGTAACTCTGGAAGGTTCCTCGGAACTTGCTGCCGCTGCCAGCTTTGTCTTGGTTGGGGCCTTCTTAGACCGGGAAGGACCCTAGGACCTAGAACCCTTAGCTGGCCCTGGCGTCGAAGTCACCTGGGCGGAGCTGACATTCCAGGGAGACGCTGATGCTGGAGTTGTCGTCGCCGTCGATGACCTCCCCCGCTGGGGAGAAGGAGCTGTTGTGGAAGGAGTAGTTCTGACGGGCCTCCCGTCAGAGTGCTTCAACTTCATCTTTCGGCTGGAGGGCTCTACCAACTCTTTGCCCTTGCCTATGACACCAACTCTTGGTCTCGGGGCAGAAGCAGGGCCACCCTCGGAAGCTCCGTGAATCACCAATCTGGTGGTCGGACGCCTCTCTACTTCACTGAGGTTGTCAAGCACCAGAATATTCTGTCGGAGCTCCCTGCTGAACTCCGCCTCCATGTTCAAAGGGAGGAAAGCTGTCGGCGGAGTTAAGTCGTAGCCCTCGACGTCGATGCCATGCTGGAACTTCTTGAGATGAAGCTCAAAAGCAGAGCCTTCTAAATTGGACTTCAAACCGGTTTCAACCTGGTCATCGTCCATCACGCTGTTGAGGGCCCAGGCGAGCTTCTCCCTCTTCTTCATCGGAGCCCATCTGTTGACCAGGAAGTTGCAGAAGACTGTCTGGGGGGTCACCCCTCCTTCCACACATTGGAGGATCCTGGTCAAGGTAGGGTTGAAGGCCTCTGACAGCACCAGAACCTCACTCCATGCGTCAGTTTCAACATTGGGAAGACCTTCAGGCAGCTCCAGCTTCTCGTGCTCCAATCCTTCTTCTAGTCGTCCCACTTGCTGGAAGGGAACGACTACTTGTAGGGGCATTTCTTGCGCTTCACAAAATAGTAGAAGCTAAGATACTAAAAACACTTGCCAGTGGTGTGGATGGTGAAGAAGGTACGGAAAAGCTCGACGCAGGGAGGAATACCCACCCACATCTCACAGAAGTGGACAAATGTTGACACAAGAAGAATGGAGTGGGGGCCAAGGTTGTACAACTGCAGACTATAGAATTCTAACAACTTCAAGAGAAAAGTTGAGAAAGGTGGAATCAGTCCCACCATGGCGTACGCAGAAAAGTACACCATGTCGCCGCCGCACTTCTTCTTGAACGGGAGCTCGCCGGCGCGGACCAGGTGGTTGAAGAAGTCACTGAACCACACCATGTAGGTTCGGACCTTCTTCAAATCGTCATCGGTCATGATACGGCTCTTGCGGAGACCCAACTCCATCGTAGCACGGCGGGGCGATAGAGAAAAAGAAAGCAAAAGTTTGGAGGATTCGAGCGCAAGTTCAAATGAAGGCGTAAGGAATCCCCAAACCATGCGCGCTTTCCTTCTTAAGTAAGCCCCCACAACGCTTGGATGGAAACCGCAAAAAGGCCAAGGATAATGTTCAAAAATTTCACCCTGCTAATGACAATGGGGCCCGGGGCCACCAAGACGATCAAGTCGAGGTCCTTACCCCAGGCGAACAGTTGTCATTATGAGAGGCGGGAAACCCGAGGGCGGCGGCCTGATAGGGCGCGCGGAACTGATATGGTTTTTGTATTGTGAACCGGCGACCTTCATTTGCGTGAGATCCACACGCACAGATCTCACTTGCCACGTCCTGAAGATGCCACACAGCGATGGTTTAACTTCGAACCACCACATCAACGGCACATCCAAAAACCCTTGAAGACACGGCGCAGAAATCAAAAGATGGACCCACCTCTGGCATAATGACATAATCCAAAAGGTCACTCCCATAGGTGGGCCCAGGGGGCCACTGTCGGTACCCTGTGTACCGGATACCCCTTGGAACTGCAAAGAGTGCAAAGGAACTCCACCTATCTGTGTCAAGACCTCCGAAGGCCCCACCTGTCACTCGTAACCAGACCTGCATCCCTCCTATGGTTAGTCCCAGTGCCACCACGTGTATCATAAAACCGAGCTACAATCTCTACATGGGAATGCTCCGGCTAGATACCTGTGTGGCACCCCTGGACCTAACCCCCGACAGAGAGAAGCTCCTGTACCGACACGTGTACAATAGCACCGGACCTTCTCGTCCAAGACGGTAAGCTCCGGAGCTGCCACACGTCCAACCGCCGGACCTACAACCTCAAAAGGCAGATTGGTGGACCTCCAACGGCTCGGACCTTCAAGGGACATTAAAAACTTCAAGACCTGATTAAGTGTCATTAATTCTATCTTAATGACACACGATCGGAGGACTCTTAATACCAGTAACGTCACCATTAAGGGGCATTACCACGCTATTAAGCGGAATTGAACACATTTAACTATGTATTAGGCATCAGTAACCGCCAGGGCCACATGTCGGGTCAGGCTAATAATGTAACGTCTAGCCCTTATACTATAAAAGGACTGGCCGAGCGATACACAAATAGACTTTTGTGGCCTCTCTCTGGCTCACGCTCTCATACACCCAATACAACAACAACACACCCGTGGAGTAGGGTATTATGCTCAGGCAGCCCGACCCACGTAAATCCTCGTGTCAAGTCACCATCTTGTTCTGAATTTTCGCGCGCCCCAACCGAACTAAGAAACTCCGCGGGCTACTAACAGTAGTATCAGGAGAAAACTCCGACAATAACCCTCAGGCATGGTCGGATGCCCAGTATAGTGAATTCTGTAACTCATTGTACCTCTCAAGTAGAGCACCCTTTCAAGTGCATGCCAATGATCTGTACTCGAGTTTGATATGAACTTGCTCAGTTTGCTCACAGCAAACGAGATATCAGGACGGGTTGCGCTATCTAAGTACATGAGTGAACCGATCATCTGAGAATATCTAAGTTGATCTCTTGACTCTTTCTTGCTCTTTCCAAGTATCACACTGGAATCATAAGGCATTTGAGAAATCTTGCTATCCATAAAGCCGAACCGGCTCAACATTTTCTTAACATAGTGGGATTGATTTAAAGTAATTCCACTCTTATTGTTGTTCAGCTTAATGTTCAAAATAACATTGGCTTCTCCCAGATCTTTCATATCAAAACACTCAGATAGAAAAGACATGACTTCAGAAATTATATTAATGCTCGTACCAAAAATGAGTATATCATCCACATACAAGCATAATATAACGCTATCGCCCCCACCATGGCGATAGTACATGCACCGATCAGCCTCATTAATGACAAAGCCCGCAGATGTCAAAGTACTATTGAACTTCATGCCATTGCTTAGGTGCTTGTTTCAGGCCATACAAGGATTTCAACAATTTGCACACCTTTGTCTCTTCACCTTTTACTATGAACCCATCAGGCTATTCCATATAAATTTCCTCTTCCTACTCTCCATAAGGAAAATTGTCTTCACATCCATTTGATGGATGAATTAGACCATAAGAGGCAGCCAGAGAAAGTAGTACACGAATTGTCGTCATTCTGGCGACAGGTGAATAGGTGTCAAAATAGTCTTCGCCTTCCTTTTGAGTATAGCCCTTTGCAACTAGTCTCTCCTTGTACTTTTCAATAGTACCGTCAGGCCTGAGATTCTTCTTGAACACCCACTCGCAGCCTACTAGTTTGCACCCGTATGGCCGGTCAGTTAACTCCCAGGTTCCATTGGAAAGAATTGATTCCATCTCACTATGAACTGCTTCTTTCCAGTCATCTGCATCAGGTGATGCATATGCCTCTGCTATGGATCTAGGAGTATCGTCCACGAGGTACACAATGAAATCGTCACTTAAGGATTTTGCAATCCATGATCTCTTACTCGACTGAGTTATTTCATTGTGTTCCTCCTCTAGGACATTCTCAAACGGTGTATCAAGAAACTCGCTAGTTGTGTTGGATTCAGGACAAATTTCAGAAGAGATCCTAGCAGTTCTATGCATATCTTTCAAAGGAAAAATATTATCAAAAAATGTTGCATCACGATATTCCATAATAGTATCAATATGCATATCAGGTGCCTCAGATTTAACTACTAAAAATCTATATGCGATGCTCTGATGAGCATAGCCTAGAAAGACACAATCCACTGTTTTTGGTCCCAGCTCGTGTTTTTTGGAAATTGGAACATTGACCTTTGCCAAACATCCCCAAGTACGCAAGTATGAAAGTGATGGTTTTCTCCCAACCCAAGCCTCATGAGAGGTTTTCTCTTTATTCTTGTTCGGAACGCGGTTTAGGACATGGCATGAAGTCAATAGAGCCCCCCCCCCCACCATGCCTTAGATAAACCGGACGTGCCTGACATGGCATTCACCAAGTCACACAATGTGCGGTTTTTCCTCTCGGCTATCCCGTTTGATTGGGGTGAATAGGGAGGCGTCCTCTCATGTATAATACCGTGTTCCGCACAAAAATCATCAAATATTTTCGGAAAATACTCACCACCACGATCTGACCTAAGACATTTGATCTTTCTCTCTAATTGAGTTTCTACTTCAGATTTGTAGATTTTAAAGTAGTCTAAAGCTTCATCTTTAGTTTGAAACAAGTAAACATAGCAGAATCTAGAAGAATCGTCTATTAATGTCATAAAATATTTCTTTCCTACTTTTGTCAACACACCATTCATCTCGCATAGATCAGAATGTATGAGTTCTAATGGTGCCATGTTTCTCCCCTCGTCTGTGACACCCGGTTCCGAATATGAACCAAGCGTAACGCATATGTGTGCCCAGGAAGTTCATCACACATATACGGTTGCATCACAAACGATATACAGAATTTAACCACGTCTTAACTATTAAATAAGTACTTTATTACAATAATCCAATAGTTCACGAATGATAAAATTCTAAATAATGCAGCAGAAAATAAATTAAGCAGTACGACTCCAATCCACAGGCAATTGACGACGGTACGCAACCTAGTACTCCACGTGATCCTCAGGATACTCCCAATTGTCTCCAATAGCTGTTGGGGGGGGGAATTGCAAGGGTGAGTACATGTCGTACTCAGCAAGTGTGGAAAGTATGACATGTGGCTAATTCAAATGTCGAATGTAATAATGGCTAAGTGCTGAAAAGTACAGTAAAACATTTGAAAAGCATTATAGTATGTCTATGTGAAACAATCCCATCATAACCATCATATTAACAAAATATAAACCATATCCAATTATTGCCAACATCACCATTATCCATGTCCAATTACCATAACTCAAATTCATATCCATGACCATAATCCATAAACCATAACCATTACCAAACCATAAACCAACCATAACCATAACCATATCCAAATTTCAACTCTAATCATGTAGGTCATCCAGCACTCATAACCGGGAGCACGGCTATCATGATAGTTTTAAACACTCTGCAGAGGTTGTACCACTTTACCCACATGTTTGTGATTTCATCACCTTTCGATGACTAAGGAACCTCCATTATGCCATCTCACACTTCCGTAGGTGTGTGGCCAAGAGATCACAAAATAGCCTTTCAAAAGGGACTACTAGTATGTACGGGCCCACTAAGGTTTCACCGGCATGCTTGAATCTCCATTCTCCCACCCATGGGCCCCCTCGTGTGCCGTGCGGATCCCTGGGCAGTCCTCCTCGACTCCCATTCCCCGCGCCATCCAATGGTCCATACAATACTAGCAGCGCTCCTAAATATTCAGCTACGCCGCACCCATACTTGGCCTTGTGGTGGCACTGTTGACCTGGCATATTCTCGCATAAACCGGTCCTTAGATCTAAGGCAAGCAAACCACCATATCATCCAACCCATCCACATACCAGGCTTGCTTAGATCACCCATCGTATTGACCAGTTCACATCGACCATAATATCATTGATGCATAATTAAATGTGTAGTGTTGTTTGCCATCCCAATTAATTAAGCGAAGCAAAAAGGTAAAAACCCTTCCCGACTCTCTACCATAAATTCCAGGTGACAAGGGTGGTCAAAAAAAACTAGTAAACTTCCTACCATAGGATTCCCATCAATTTGACACAAGCATGCAAGTTCGCAAACAAAACATTTAATAAAACAGGATCAATATGCTTCAAGGACACTTGCCTTGCTCCGGCGGATGGGGTTGCTCAAGCGCTTCAAGGTCTTGATTTTGGAAATCCTCGTGTGCGGCCTCTTGAGCACGTTCCTCTATGCGTGATCATACATACAAGAATATACATACAAATCAACACAATGCATACATACTAATCAACATCCGATGACATGCATGCATGCAAAGTACAATAATTGATTAACTACGGTTGTTTATTAATTAGATGCAACTAGTTCATACGTGTTCATATGAGTTTACGGGGGTTTTAGCGGGAATTAATGCTGCTGAAATTAAAAAGATGACACAACTACGATCAAATTACGCCTATTAGTTCACTATGATTGCTAAAATTCGCATCGGGAACATGGCCTACCGTAGATGCGATGGCTTCGATGATCGCGGGATGGGGACGATGCGTAGACGAAGTATATGAGTCCTCCGGCGGCACGACGACGGCGGCGCGATGTCGACGACGATCTCCGGCGGACGGCGACACCCTCCTTTTTTTTCTTCCTCTTCCTCCTCTTTTCTTCCCTGGCGGCAGCTCTGTTCTCTGGAGTTTTTCTTCCTATACCGGCGGCTAGGTTTCTTTCTGGCGGCTCTGGCGTCGGGAACATGAGGCCTTCGGGGCCTTTTTATAGGCGCGGGCGGGAGCGGGCGATCGTGGAGTCCGGCTCGGTACCGACTCGGTACGGGAGCGCGGTCGCGGTGTGGGGGTGGGCCTGCTCGGTCGGCCTGCTCGGTCGGCCGGGCTGCTCCCTCTTTTCTTTTTTTTTTATTTTTTATTTATACTTTCTTTTATTATATGATTTATTATTTTTTTTATATATATTATTATTCATTATATATATATTATTTATTATTATTATTATATATACTATTAATATTAATATTTTATTTATTTTTTTTTATATATTGTTATATATATTATTTATATATATTTTTATTTTTATTATTTTTATACTTATTCCCTATTACAAGTTTTAGGCTATAACTATTATTTTCTTTTTCTTCTTTTGCTGCACATATTTGTATATGTATGTTTTATTATTTTTCTCTTATTCTACTAGTGTTTAATGCATGATCATGTATGCAATGCATGATGCGGAAATTTAGGGTGTTACAAACCTACCCCCCTTAAAGTGAATCTCGCCCTCGAGATTCGATAGCGTGGAGAAAAGGTGAGGGAATTCTGCCTTCAGGTCTTCTTCACGTTCCCATGTAGCTTCGGCTTCCGTATGGTGTTTCCATTGCACTTTGCACCAACGGATCCTCTTATTTCTCGTGACCCTTTCCTTCATGTCCAAAATTTTGATAGGTTGCTCGACATAGGACAAATCCTCCTGAAGTTCTAACTCCTCCATCGGCACTTGTTCTTCCGGTACCCTGAGACACTTCTTGAGTTGAGAGACGTGAAATACGTCATGTACATCGGAGAGATACGTCGGCAGCTCAAGTCGATATGCCACTTCTCCTCGTTTGTCCAGAATCTTGAACGGTCCGATGTATCGTGGTGCCAGTTTTCCTTTGACGTTAAACCGTCGCTGACCTCTGATAGGTGACACTTTGAGGTATACAAAATCTCCAACTTCAAAAGTCAGACTCCTTCGCCTATTATCAGCATAACCTTTCTGTCGAGACTGGGCAGCCTTTAAATTTTCCCGAATTATTTGGACCTGCCTTTCAGCATCTTGTAACACGTCGGGACCAAACACTTGATTCTTTCCGGTTTCATTCCAAAACAAGGGAGTCCTACACTTCCTTCCGTACAATGCTTCGTAGGGTGACATTTTCAGACTTGCTTGGTAGCTATTGTTGTAAGAGAATTCAGCGTACGGCAAACTTTTATCCCAACTTTTCCCATGCTTTAATGCACAAGCTCTTAACATGTCTTCCAAAATTTGGTTGGTCCTCTCGGTTTGTCCATCTATTTGAGGGTGATACGCCGAACTGAAGTTCAACCTTGTTCCCATTGCTTCATGCAATTTCTGCCAAAATCTGGAGGTAAACTGAGAACCTCTATCCGAGACTATCTTCTTCGGTACTCCATGTCGGCACACAATATGCTCCATATACAGTTCTGCTAGCTTCGCGGTGGTATATGTGGTCTTGACAGGGATGAAGTGAGCTGATTTTGTCAACCGATCCACAATAACCCATATTGAATCATAGCCAGACTGAGTTCACGGTAATCCAACTATAAAGTCCATACCAATCTCTTCCCACTTCCACTCCGGGATCTTTAATGGTTGTAACAATCTGGCTGGCCTTTGATGTTCAGCTTTAACTCGTCAGCACACATCACAAAGTGCAACATATTCGGCTATGTCCTTTTTCATGCTGGCCCACCAATAGCATGTCTATAAGTCCTTGTACATCTTCGTACAACCGGGATGAATTGAGTAAGGAGAGTCATGTGCCTCCTTCAATACTGTTTCCCGAATATGCCTAACATTAGGTACCACAATCCTCTTTCCAAGCCATAAGGTACCCTGTTCGTCCTCATCAAATCTGAATTCTCTTCCTTCTTGGATCCTTTCCTTGATTTCCTGTATTTCCTTGTCCTTTGTCTGTCCTTCCCGTATTTCCTGCTCTAATGTTGGGTTGACTTGCATTGTTCCCATCTCATTTATGAATCCAAGGTTCAACCGTTCAAACTCCTTGCATAACTCGGATGGCAGCTCTCGAACTGTGAGTTGATGACTTACTCCTTTTCGGCTCAAAGCATCGGCCACTACATTGGCCTTCCCTGGGTGATAGTTGATTCCAACGTCATAATTCTTGATGAGCTCCAACCATCGACGTTGCCTCAGATTCAGATCCGTTTGCATAAATATGTACTTGAGACTCTTGTGATCCGTATAAATCTCACATCGGTGACCAAAAACATAGTGTCTCCATGTCTTCAAGGCGTGTACCACAGCTGCGAGTTCAAGGTCGTGTGTAGGATAATTCAACTCATGTTTCTTTAGTTGCCTCGATGCATAAGCTACCACTTGGCCTTCTTGCATGAGCACACATCCTAATCCTTGTCTTGATGCAGCACAATATATATCAAAACTCTTGCTCACATCCGGTAACACTAACAAAGGCACGGTTGTCAACCTTTTCTTTAACTCCTCAAAGCTATCCTGACAAGCTTGAGTCCATCGGAATGCCTTCCCTTTCATGAGTAATTCGGTCATAGGCTTGGCTATTTTGGAGAAATCCTTAATGAATCGGCGGTAATATCCAGCCATTCCAAGGAAACTCCGAATTTCCTTAACATTCTGTGGTGGTTCCCACTTAAGCACATCTCTCACCTTCCCTGGGTCAACTGATACTCCTCCTCCGGAAATAATATGGCCTAAGAAAGAAACTTCCCGTAACCAAAATTGACATTTACTGAACTTGGCATACAATTGATGCTCCCTCAATTTCTGCAGCGTAAGCCTCAAGTGTTCCTCATGTTCCTTCTCATCCTTCGAGTAGATCATAATATCATCGATGAACACTACAACGAACTTATCCAGATATTCCATGAAGACCTTATTCATGAGATACATAAAGTACGCAGGCGCGTTCGTCAATCCAAATGACATGACGGTGTACTCATAAGATCCATATCGTGTCCGAAATGCTGTCTTGGGTATGTTCGATGGTCTAATCTTCATTTGGAAGTATCCTGACCGCAATTCGATCTTGGAGAATATACATGCACCCTTCATTTGGTCGAACAAATCCTCTATACGGGGTAGTGAGTACTTGTTCTTAATTGTCACTTCGTTGAGGGACCTATAGTCCACACACATCCTCTGGGTTCCATCCTTCTTATCTACGAAGAGCACTGGGGCTCCCCACGGGGATGAGCTTGGGCGTATAAAACCCTTCTCCAGCTGCTCTTGAATTTGCTTCTTGAGCTCTGCTAATTCCTTAGGAGGCATCCTATACGGCCTCTTAGCTATAGGTGTAGTTCCGGGTATCAACTCAATGGCGAATTCTATGTCATGATCAGGTGGCATACCTGGCAACTCCTCTGGAAACACATCCGGGTACTCGCAAACGATCGGAATGCTTTCCAATGTCACTTCTTCCACGTGATTCAACATCGCTTTCTCTCGTGCAGGTTGGGCTGCCTCAACTTCGATGCGTGTACCATATTCACTCGTCAACTGCACAATCCTCTCGGCACATTGAATGACTCCATTATACTTGCTCAACCAGTCCATTGCAAGTATTATGTCTATTCCTTGGGAGTCCAATACTATGAGGTTTGCGAGAAAGTATACCCCCCTTATTTTAATGCTTACTTTCAGACATACTATATTTGTCCTCATCTCTCCGCCAGGAGAACTTACTAGCATAGTTTGCTTCATATGAGATATAGGCAAATTGTACTTGGCAACATACTTTGACGAGATGAATGAATGAGATGCTCCCGAATCAAATAAAATAGTCGCGGGGTTGGAGTTGGCGAGAAACATACCAATCACGACGTCATCAGCTTGCTGGGCTTCCTCAGTAGAGACATGATTCACATTGCCACGAGCAAAATTCTGCTGTCCACGGTTGCCTTGCGGTGCTCCTCCATTTGGTCGCGGGTTATTTGGCCTTGGTGCATTGTTCATAGGTCCATAGTTTCTTCTGGGGCATTGACATGCAAAGTGTCCGGGTTCTCCACACACATAGCATGTCTTACCGCCTGTAGCATTGGGGAAGTTTGGGCGCAACTGGTTTTGAGCATTCGCCGCCATGTTAGGACGCGGCGCAGGTGGCACAGGATAGCGAGGCGCTTGCATGGCGGGGCGTTGCTGCGCTGGCTGATTTGGGCGGGGCGGATAAGCAGCACGGTATGCAGGGGCAGATGGGTTGTAGTATGGTGTAGTAGGTGGTGCATAGCGGGGGCGAACATTGCTTCCTTGCTGCGGTCCATGATGTGGCATCTTCCTCTTGTTGTCCTGCTCCATCTCACGAATCTTGTTCTCCACCACAATAGCCTTGTCAACCAGCTTTTGGAAGTTTGGATAATCAGTATTGAGCAACTGGACTTGAATTTCATTGTTGAGACCCCTCATAAATAGATACTGCTTCCTACTATCAGTTTTGATGTCTTCTGGAGCATATCTTGATAATTGAGTGAATTTGTTGAGATACTCACTCACGCTCATCCTTCCTTGCCTGAGATTTTCAAAATCTTGTCTTCTCAGTATCATAACTCCTTCAGGTACATAGTGGGAACGAAAACTCTGCTTAAACTCAGCCCAAGTGATTGCCTCCTGATTATCATGAGCGTTGCAAAGAGCTTCCCACCAGTCAGCGGCTGCTCCAACCAGTTGATGTGATGCAAAGAGAACCTTCTCCCTATCAGTGCACTGGACAATAGCAAGTTTCTTTTCAACGGACTTCAGCCAATCATCAGCTTCCATTGGGTCTACAGCTTGTGCAAAGGTAGGCGGTCTGGTCCTCATGAACTCCCCCAATCGGTTATGAGGAGGCAGGGGTGGCGGTGGAGGCAGGTGGGGCTGATTGTTGTTATTGCCAGCCTGCAGTCCCATAGTTTGTATCATGGTCTGCATGAGCTGGTTCTGCATAGCTAACAGTTGTTCAATATTGATAGCTCCATGAGCATGTCCCTGGTTGTTCTGAGGTACTTCATTGCGCTCCTCCTCATCGTTGGCATCCCTCTGGTTACGAGTTCTCACCATCTGTTGGCGAAAGAAGGGTGGGGACAGAAGGATTTAGAATTTGGAAAGAGGCGTCCCAACTATATGCATCAAGGTATGTGACACTAAATAATCCTTTATTAACATAGACCTATATTATGATGATGTGGACAAGTGCCGAAGCATTCCACAACTCTCTACTAAGCACACAAGCACTCAAACAAGAGCCAAAAAAAATTGACAAAAATCCTAAAAGAAGTAACACAACTCAAGGTCACACAAGTATGTCTACGTCGCTCTTATTTAACTAATGGGGGTGTGCCTATCCTTGAGTCGTGGCATAGGTCGAGGACTACTCGTCATCAAGCAGAAACTCCTCTGGGTCCTCGTCGTCGTCATCGTCGTCGTCGGGGTCCTCGGGGTCCTCGGGGTCCTGTGGTGGTGAGGCAGCAGGCGGCGGTGGTGCGGCAGACGCTACACTGGAAGGCTCCTCGTCAGAGGACTCCTCAGAAGACGACTCACGCTGGCCGTTGCGACGATCTGGAGAGTCTGGGGTCCACATCGGGGTGTCGGACGCGTAGTCGTCCGGGTCCTCGTCGGTGATCCGACGATACCTCCTGATTATCGCCTCGTGGCGCTGGGCGAGGTCACGTCCATCCTGAATCTCCTGCTGCGCCCTCTGAAGTCAGGCACTGAGCTGGGCTACGTCGTCAACAGTCTGACGAGACTGCGGGAGGTCCAGGGGTCCCTCCACGTGCCTGGAGACGAAGCTCGCAGTGCCACTGGGACGCTGCGGAACGAAGGCGTGCACTGTGTCCTCCAGACGGAAACGGCGGGCGTGACTCCAAAATGTGGCTGCTTCCCAGCTAGCATCCTGCTCCGCAGATCGGCGGGAGCTCCTCCAAGCAGGACTGCTGTGGGTCTTCACCAACTCATCACCATAGTAGATATAGATCTTCCAGCTCCACTCCTTCCTGCCGGGGCGCTGCACTCCAGTGGTGTGGTAGGAGAGCGATAGGCTGTGGTGACGGTAGCCAGCCTCACGGAGTAGGGCACGGAGACGATGTCGCAGTTGTCTTGCGGCCCTGCCGTCAGAATGGATCACCACGGGATGACGGGGGTCGATGGCCGGAGAGCGACTGGCCAACCTACGCGGGGGCACAAGTACACCGGTCGACTTACGGGGGGTTGTCTTGGTGCGGGCCATCTACAGAAAACAAGAATACATTAGAAGAAAAAAATATAACGAAAAACAAATCTGAAAATTTCAGCAGCTAAAATGGCAGAAAAAGAGCGGTGCAGCGGTTCCAAAAGAACGAAAAAAAATAGAGAGAAAAAATACAGCAACCAACACAATAATTTACCCACACATAACAGCAGCAAAATACACTTTTTTCGCGAAAATTTAAGCAGCAAAACAGCAGCACTTAATATTGCTCACATCTGAAAATTTTTACCAAAAACGCAGCAGCGATCAATACTTTTTTTGCGGCTGAAAATAAGGGAACATCAGCAAAAATTTTCGAAAATAGCAGATTAGAAGAGTGTTCCTAAGTGCTCTAGAGTGTCCATTCTACCTAGGCTTACGTCCTACAGTCAACGCGGCTCTGATACCAATTTGTGACACCCGGTTCCGAATATGAACCAAGCGTAACGCATATGTGTGCCCCGGAAGTTCATCACACATATACGGTTGCATCACAAACGATATACAGAATTTAACCACGTCTTAACTATTAAATAAGTACTTTATTACAATAATCCAATAGTTCATGAATGATAAAATTCTAAATAATGCAGCGGAAAATAAACTAAGCAGTACAACTCCAATCCACAGGCAATTGACGGCGGTACGCAACCTAGTACTCCACGTGATCCTCAGGATACTCCCAATTGTCTCCAGTAGCTGTTGGGGTGGGGGGGATTGCAAGGGTGAGTACATGTCATACTCAGCAAGTGTGGAAGAATGTAATAATGGCTAAGTGCTGAAAAGTACAGTAAAATATTTGAAAAGCATTATACTATGTCTATGTGAAACAATCCCATCATAACCATCATATTAACAAAATATAAACCATATCCAATTATTGCCAACATCACCATTATCCATGTCCAATTACCATAACTCAAATTCATATCCATGACCATAATCCATAAACCATAACCATTACCAAACCATAAACCAACCATAACCATAACCATATCCCAATTTCAACTCTAATCATGTAGGCATCCAGGCGCTCATAACCGGGAGCACGGCTATCATGATAGTTTTAAACACTCTGCAGAGGTTGTACCACTTTACCCACATGTTTGTGATTTCATCACCTTTCGATGACTAAGGAACCTCCATTATGCCATCTCACACTTCTGTAGGTGTGTGGCCAAGAGATCACAAAATAGCCTTTCAAAAGGGACTACTAGTATGTACGGGCCCACTAAGGTTTCACCGGCACGCTTGAATCTCCATTCTCCCACCCACGGGCCCCCTCGTGTGCCATGCGGATCCCAGGGCAGTCCTCCTCGACTCCCATTCCCTGCGCCATCCAATGGTCCATACAATACTAGTAGCGCTCCTAATTATTCAGCTACGCCGCACCCATACTTGGCCTTGTGGTGGCACTATTGACCTGGCATATTCTCGCATGAACCGGTCCTTAGATCTAAGGCAAGCAAAACACCATATCATCCAACCCATCCACATACCGGGCTTGCTTAGATCACCCATCGTATTGACCAGTTCACATTGGCCATAATATCATTGATGCATAATTAAATGTGTGGTGTTGTTTGCCATCCCAATTAATTAAGCGAAGCAAAAAGGTAAAAACCATTCCCGACTCTCTACCATAAATTCCAAGTGACAAGGGTGGTCAAACAAAACTAGTAAACTTCCTACCATAGGATTCCCATCAATTTGACACAAGCATGCAAGTTCGCAAACAAAACATTTAATAAAACAGGATCAATATGCTTCAAGGACACTTGCCTTGCTCCGGCGGATGGGGTTGCTCAAGCGCTTCAAGGTCTTGATTTTGGAAATCCTCGTATGCGGCCTATTGAGCATGTTCCTCTACGCGTGATCATACATACAAGAATATACATACAAATCAACACAATGCATACATACTAATCAACATGCGATGACATGCATGCATGCAAAGTACAATAATTGATTAACTACGGTTGTTTATTAATTAGATGCAACTAGTTCATACGTGTTCATATGAGTTTACGAGGGTTTTAGCGGGAATTAATGCTGCTGAAATTAAAAAGATGACACAACTACGATCAAATTACGCCTATTAGGTTCACTATGATCGCTAAAATTCGCATCGGGAACATGGCCTACCGTAGATGCGATGGCTTCGATGATCGCGGGATGGGGACGTGCGTAGACGAAGTATATGCGTCCTCCGGCGGCACGACAACGGCGGCGCGATGTCGACGACGATCTCCGGCGGACGGCGGCACCCTCCTTTTTTTTCTTCCTCTTCCTCCTCTTTTCTTCCCTCGCGGCAGCTTTGTTCTCTGGAGTTTTTCTTCTAGTACCTGCGGCTAGGTTTCTTTCTGGCGGCTCTGGCGTCGGGAACATGAGGCCTTCGGGCCCTTTTTATAGGCGCGGGCGGGAGCGGGCGATCGTGGAGTCTGGCTCGGTACAGAGTCGGTACGGGAGCGCGGTCGCGGTGCGGGGGTGGGCCTGCTCGGTCGGCCTGCTCGGTCGGCCGGGCTGCTCCCTCTTTTCTTTTTTTTATTTTTTATTTATACTTTCTTATATATATATTTATTTTTATTATTTTTATACTTATTCCCTATTACAAGTTTTAGGCTATAACTATTATTTTCTTTTTCTTCTTTTGCTGCACATATTTGTATATGTATGTTTTATTATTTTTCTCTTATTCTACTAGTCTTTAATGCATGATCATGTATGCAATGCATGATGCAGAAATTTAGGGTGTTACAGCTGCCTTGTGAGGCTTTCGAGGTTCCTTTGATTGCACACAACTATGATACTTAGAATCTTTGACAATGGTGAATTCCAGAATAAATTTGAGACTAGATAGATGATTCATTAAACCAAAATTAACGTACAAAAGAGAATGCCAAACACTTGTGTCGGTGATTTTGATCTGGCAGATCTCCCGACACTACTAAAAGTGTTTGCGGAGTTTGAAGTTCGGTGTGGGCGCGCGGAGATTCAAGAAGGTGAAATGTAAAATGACACAGGAGACACAAAGATTTACGTGGTTCGGGCCGCCTGAGCGTAATAACCTACTCCACGGGGTGTGTTGGTGTTGTATTGGATATATGAACTCAACTCAGGTGACGTGAGTTGAGAGCGCGTGTGAGCCGATCAGATCAGATCAGATCAGATCAGAGCAGAGCAGAGCAGAGCAGAGCCGAGCAGAGCAGAGAGCAGAGTAGAGAGAGCCCTCTATGTATCGTCATCCTGTCCTTTTATAGTACAAGGACAGACCGTTACAAGTTGGCCTGGCCCGACATGTGGCCCCTGCGGCTACTAATATTGATACACATTTGATGCGCTTAATTACCCTTAATAACCGAGTTACGGGCTTTGACAGCGCCGTTACTGGTAATAAGGGTCATTCGATCGTGTGTCATTAACATAGTATTAATGACACTTAATCGGGTCTTGAAGTCCTTGATTCCCCTTTGAAGATCCGGAGCCGTTGTGGATTCTACCAGAGGTTTGAGGCTGAAAATCCGACGGTTGGACTCGTGGTAGCTCCGGAGCATACTGTGGGGAACAGATAGGTCCGGTGCCACCAGACACATGTCAGTTCCGGAGCTTCCCTCGGTCTGGGGTTAGGTCCGGGGGTGCTGTTATGGTATATAGCCCGGAGCTTCCCCCTTGTGGGCGGTAGCTCCGGTTTGATGGTACACGTGGCGACCCTAGGACTAACCATGTTGGGCAAGCGTGTCCGGTTATGTCTGACATGTGGGCCTCCGAAGGTCTTCAAATCAAGTAGATGACATTTCCTTGAGATCTTTGCAATCTCAAGGGGTATACAGTACTCAGGGTACCGACAGTGGCCCCCTGGGCCCACCTCTAGGGAAGACCCCTTGGGTGAAGTCATTCCGCCGGAGGTGGGTCCATCCTTCGAATTTTGAGTCGAGTCTTTAAAGGTCTTCAGATGTGCCGTTGGCGATAGTTTTGGATTTAAATCCTCGCCGCGTGGCATATCCCGGGTGCGGCAAATGAGATCTTTGGAGTGCGGATCTCACGCAATTGAAGGTCGCCGGTTCCCGATATGAAAATCGTATCAGTTCTGCGCGCCTTGTTAGGCCGACGCCTTCGGGCTTCCCGCCTTTCATGATGACAACCGTTCGCCTGGGTAAGAACCTCTACTTGGTCGTCGGGGTGGTCCCGCGCCCTCTTGTCATCGGTAGGGTGAAATTTTTGAAGAGTATCTTCGGCTTCCCTGCGGTTTCCATCCAAGCGTTGCGGGGGCTTACTTAGGAAGGAAAGTGCGCACCGTCTGGGGTTCTTTACGCCTCTCATCTGAACTTGCGCTCGAACTCCCAAACTTGTGCTTGCTTTTCCTCCCTTGCCTCGCTGTGCTGCGATGGAGTTGGGTCTCCGCAAGAGCTACTTGAAGACCGAAAGTGACCTGAAGAAGGTCCGGGCCCTCATGGGGTGGTCCCCGGACTTCTTCAACCACCTGGTCCGCGCCGGGGGAGAGCTCCCATTCGAGAAGGAGCACGCCGGCGAGATGGTGTACTTTTCTGCGTACGCCATGGTGGGGTTGATCCCACATTTTTCCTCCTTTTTCTTGATGCTGCTAGACTTCTATGGTCTGCAGCTGTACCACCTTGGCCCCCACTCCATTCTTCTAGTGTCTGTCTTCGTCCACTTCTGTGAAATGTGGGTGGGCATTCCCCCCTGCATTGATCTTTTCCGGACCTTCTTCACCGTCCATACCACTGTAAGGGGTGATGAGTATCTTGGCTTCTATTACTTTGTGAAGCGCAAGAAGTGCCCATTCAAGTACCTCCGGTCGTTTCCCTATGGAAAGTGGGACGATTGGAAGAAAGACTAGATAGTCATCCGGGTGGAGGAGCACGAGAAGCTGGAGCTGCCTGAAGGCCTCCCCAACATTGACACTGTAGTCTGGAGTGAAGCTCCGGTGCTGTCGGATGCCTTCAACCCTGCTCTGACCAAGATCTGCCAATGTGTGGAGGGAGGATTAACTCCTCAGGCGGTATTTTGCAATTTCCTGGTCAACAGGTGGGCACCGCTGAAGAGGAGAGAAAAACTCGCTTGGAGCCTCAACAGTGTGATGGACGACGACCGGGTCGAGACCGGGCTGAAGTCCAACATGGAGGGGGGCGACCTTGGAGTTTCATCTCAAGAAATTCCAGCACAACATCGACATCACGTGTGATGACTTGACCCCACCACCAGCTTTCCTCCCTTTGAACGTGGAAGTACAGTTCTGCAGGGAGCTCCGGCGGACGATGCCGGTGCTTGACGACCTCGGTGTCGTCGAGAGACGATCGACTTCCAGGGTGGTGATCCCTGGGGCTTCTGAAGGTGGCTCCGCCTCTGCCCCGAAGCCAAGGACCAAAGTCGTCGGCAAGGGCAAGGAGCCGGCGGCTGAACCCTCCAGCCGAAAGAGGAAGCTTAAGCATGCCGACGGAAGGTTCGTCAGGCCTGCACCCTCTGCAGCAGCTCCTTCTCCCCGGAGGGGGAGGTCTTCTACAACTGAGGCGACTGAACCTGCAGCAGTGTCTTCCCGGGGTGCTAGCCCCGGGCATGTGACTCCAGTACCAGGGCCAGCTGAGGTATCTGGATCTGGAGGTCCTTCCTGGTCGAGGGGGGCCTCGACTAAGGAAATGCCCACGGCTGCAACAAGCTTCGGGGGGCCTTCTGGAGCTACCACGCCGGCGGCGGCCATGGTCAGTCCAGAACGCCAGAGAAAGAGATTCCGTGCAAGCTGGTGCAGAAGCCTTCCGAGGTAATTTTTAATCTTTACCTCAGAGAGTTGTTTTGTTGTAGTAACTGTTTTTTAAATTTGTTCATCCATCATCTGCAGCGTCCCCAAGAAGAGGAGTGAAGCTCTGCCCTCAGCCACAGCAGCGGAAGCTGTGAGGGCGGAGGCTTCTGCTCATGTCCCGGTGCCGCCCCAAGTGGTGGCTGAAGCTGCGGCAGCTCCGGCGCTAGCTGTCGTGGTCATGGACCTCGACTCATCCCCCGAGACTCCCGTGGTAGCGCCGGACCACGAGAGAGAAGATGCGCCAGCGGCACCGACCCCGGAGGTTGAAGCCCCGTGTCTTGATGCTGAGATGTTGGAAGCTTCGGCCGCTGAGCCGGAGGTAGCAGTGATTCCGGCACCAGAGCTGGAAATTTTTGAAGCCCCGGTGGTTGAGCCGGAGGTTATTGAAGTCCCGGCGAGTGAGCCGGATGTTGACGAAGTCCTGGCGGTTGAGTCGGCTACCTCCGAAGCTCCGTCCTCAGAGCCGGTTGCCACTGAAGCTCCGGCTGCAGAGCCGGTTGCAGTTGAAGACCGTCTGGCGCCTGAGCCGGTTGAGGTTGAAGCTCCGGCCTGAGGGCCGGTTGTTGTTGACCTTCCGGCGCCCGAGCTGGTCATTGCGGAGGCATCAGGGGACCACTCTTGTGGAGTGGGACCCAATTTTTTTAAACGAGAACCCGCTGGAACCAGCGGAGGAAACCCCAGCAGGTCCGGACCCTATTCCCCTATCGTTGTCCATTGACAACGCTTGCTCCAGTCCGCGTCAAGTCCAGCTGGCGTTCTACCACGACAGCAAGGCTCTTGAAGAGGAGCACCAAAGCCTTAGGCGGTGGCGTAATCAGCTCTATATCGAGACCAAGCTGGCGCAGTCGAGGCTGGCAGACGACAAGGAGTGGATCAAACAGGAGAAGGTCCGCCTGGAATACTGGGGCAAATTATTGGATGATAGGGAGAGCTTGACTCGTGCCCTCGACACTCAATCCCGGGCCATTTATGAGCAGGCCAAGGCAACTAATAGTGCAGCTGATGATCGCCAAGAAAGGCTTGAAGCCATTAAAACTATCCTCATCAAGCGCCGGGAGGCACTTGAGGAGAGGGACAAGAAGCTCGAAGACGAAGAGCAAAAACTCCTAGACCTGCGGGATGATATCATGAAGAGGGAGGAGGACCTCGCCGAAAAGGTGGCTCTGGTTGACAAGGGCCTCGAGGAACGCACCAAGAAATTGGAGGAGTGTTGCGTTGAGGAGGAGGAGGAGAAGGCCTGGGTACGAGGGCAGGAACTCTACAAGCAAGAGTGTGCCATCGCTGCCAGGGAGAAGAAAGTTAGGGGCTGGGAGAAGGACCTGGTCGACCGTCGGAACAAGATCCAGCTCCGGGAGGAGGAGCTGGGAAAACTTGAGAAGGAGGATGCTGAAAAGATTCAGCAAAATGCCAAAGAGGTTGAGCACCTTGCTCGTGAGAATTCTGAACTGGCGGCGGGCAAAAGATCCTTGGAGGAACTGAAGGGCTTGAGGACTGCGGACTCCCTACAGGTTTGGGAGTTCCTGAGCAAAGCCAACAACGCGCTGACACCAATGGGATTCAGTCCCGTGCGTCCGGATGATCCGAAGCCGGAGCCAAACCTGGCGTTGCAAGCGTTGAGCTCGGCGGGTGACAAACTCTCCAAGGTGGGTGATGCCATCGTGGACCAGTTGGAGGCTGAGGGGCAGTCCCTGGCGAAGAACGTCGCAGAGTATGTGCTGACGTGCTACACCAGCCGGGATCCCCAATTTCCTTTGGACCCGGTGCTTGAAGGTCCCATCGAAGGAGAAGGTGAAGCCACCCGAGCCAACATGTCGGAGGTTGCTCAGAAGGTCGCCCAGTTCTTCCATAGGGTCTAGGACCATCTCTGTAGCTCCCACTTGTATTCTCTCTTTTTCTTCCCCAATTTTGTAATCCCTTGTCTCCAGATGAATGAAATCCACAATTTGTTAATGAATTTCATTTTTTGTCTTCAACACTTCTGTCTTCACTTGGCCCCCTGGTGGATGTACACAATTTGATTGTGAACATGTACCAAGAGGATATTGTATTTTGTTGAAGACTCGTTTGCTTCGAACTTGTAGAGTGTAGGTCCGAAGTCTTCGATAGTGAAGGGCCCCTGAGGTTGTCAAAGCTCAGAAGCACTGGCATTGACTACCGTTGGAGCTTAGTTGCTCCGACAATAGTCCCTATCAACGCGTAGAGCATCAATAGATAGCCCTCCGGGGTGTCGGAGCTTAGTAGCTCCGGCAGTGACCTTTGCCAACGCGTAGCTTGTCAGCAGCACACTCCGCTTGTGGAGTCTTCTCACCATCTTTTATTCTGCGTTGACGGCTGGCCCCCCTAGCTTTGCCGGAGCTTGGTTGCTCCGGTAATGCTCGTTTTCAATGTTTAACATTGATCACAAGCCACCTAGGGGAAGTCGGAGCTTTGTTAGCTCTGGCTTTTCTCCATCAATGTGGATTCTTTATTTTTCCTGCACACTGAAGCCAAGAAAAATTGTAAAATTCGCTCCTTGCCTATAACTTCGTCGCGGCTTACGATTCCCAAGAAAGCTTTAGGTCAAACACAATTCTGAATACAACCGAATGCGTTGCCTTCTTTCTTCCCGATCCAATTGTACTTGGACCCGCCTTACTTCGGCCTGCCGGGGTGTAGGTAGAGTGGCGTCCTTAGAGTGCTTGACCAGGCTAAGTCGATAGCACACTCCGGCCCTAGATTGGCTTGGCGGCATTCAGGCGATTGGACCATGAACAATATTTGAATCCAAAAGAATTGACAATACAGCTCGAATTGTACATGAACTGGTCGAACAAAAATTTCTTAAGAATTGCACAACTTTGTTATAGACAAGAAAGGGAAAAATAAAAAATGTTGAGCCTGTACAAAATAAATGCACGTGGAGTCTGTTTCACATGAAGATGTCTTTCATTATAGGTCCGGGGTACAGAGGAAACAAGTACACTCTTAGGGTACGAAACCAGGCTAAGCGTGTTTCATTTCTCGTTTGACCCAGGGTAGCTAGCCACACTTTTAGTCCTGAGACTATGACAAGTGTTGCATGAACTTTGCAGACCTTCCGGGAAAGGTCCGACTGTTCTCCTGGAGGAACTACCCGACTCTGTACAATGACTCTATAACATACACCTCAAGTTACTACAGACTCACCTTCATGATATTAAGTGTAGAACTTATGGAGGTGCTCAATATTCCAAGGATTTGGGAGAGGTGTCCCATCCTCGGTAGCCAAGCGAAGGCTTCCGGGACGGGATACTTTAATCACTCGGAAGGGTCCCTCCCAGCTGGAGGAGAGTTTGTTTAACCCTTCTCTGGATTGTATTCTCCATAGCACTAGATCGCCTTCCTTGAGCTGTCGGTTGTGTACATGCCGCTGATGATAGCGCCAAAGGGCTTGGAGGTATCGGGCATTCCGAACAGCTGCTTGGCACCTTCCCTCCTCAAGGAGGTCTAGGTCTTCACGCCGGAGCTGGTCCTGCGTGGCTTCGTCGAAGGTCCGGACCCGGAGTGACCCCAAGGTGATTTCCGGAGGAAGGATTGCTTGAGCTCCGTACACCAGGAAGAAGGGTGTCTCTCCAGTTGACCGGTTTGGAGTTGTCCTGTTGGCCCATAGAGTGGGCGGAAGCTCTTCAATCCAGTTGGCTCCATGTTTTTTCAAGCACTCATAAGTGCGCATTTTGAGTCCTTTCAGGATTTCAGGATTTGCTCTCTCGGCCTGGCCATTGCTTGCCGGGTGAGCTACGGAGGCGTAGCAAACTTGAATGCCGAGGTCTTCGCAATATCCTTGAAATGTAGAGCTTGTGAATTGGGTCCCGTTATCAGTAATGATTTTGTTTGGGACTCCAAATCTGCATACAATGGACTGCAAAAAGTTGATAGCAGATTGCTTGTTTATTGTCACAACTGGAGTAGCTTCCGACCACTTGGTGAACTTGTCAATGGCGACATACAGGAACTTGTAACCTCCGACGGCTCTTGGGAAAGGTCCCAAGATTTCCATCCCCCACACAGCGAAGGGCCATGTAGGAGGTATCATTTGTAGAGGCTGAGCCGGTGTGTGAATTTGCTTTGCATGAAATTGGCATGCTTCGCATTTCTTCACCAGCTCAGTTGCATTCTGGAGTGCTGAAGGCCAGTAGAAGGCATGCCGGAAGGCTTTACCGACCAGCGTGCGGGAAGACACGTGGTTCCCACACTCGCCTCCATGGATTCACACGAGGAGCTCGCAGCCTTCTTCCCTTGTCATGCACCGCATTAGGACGCCGTTGGCACCGCGCCGGTAGAGATCCCCTTCTACCAAGGTGTATCTTTTAGCCAATCTGACTATCCGGTCAGCGGATACATCATCGTCAGGAAGGATGTTTTCTTTCAAGTAGCTCCGGATCTCCGAGATCCATGCATCGGAGCTAACTTGAGCATTTGAGTCTTGCGTGCTGGGTTGCTCGGAGCTTCCGACAGCACCTACGACCCTTGATGGCTGCCATGGTAACAGGGCCATCGGGACCGTCAGCTTCGGGATGCTGATCTCGCCCCCTTCGCTCAGTTCGGCGGGCTGAGCTGTGGGTTTTGACAACCTTCGGACAAAAGTTCCGTCAGGAGCTGGAGCTCCGGTTGACGCTTTCGTCAAGAGTTCATCGGCTTCAGCGTTGTGGACACGCTGGACGTGGTGGAGGTCTAGGACTTCGAAGTCCTTCTGAAGCCTCTGGACTTCAAGGATGTAAGCAGCTAGCTGGAGATTGTTGCAGGAGCATTCACCCTTCACTTGTTTAATGCTGAGTTGTGAATCTCCCTTGACCAGCAGCTGCTTGACACCGTACGATAGTGCCACCTTTAGTCAGTAGATGAGTGCTTCGTACTCCACCATGTTGTTGGTCGCCTTGAAGTCAAGGTGTACCATGTATTTTACCTTCTCCCCGGTTGGTGCGAGGAGAAGGAATCCAGCTCCGGCCCCCTGCTTTTGCATGGAGCCGTCGAAGTAGAGGGTCCAGTGAGGCTCGGTGAAGACCGGAGCCTTGTGTTATGGCTTCTGCTCACTGGGGCCCCCAGGGTTTGATGGAGAGGGAGTCCATTCTGCCACAAAATCTACCAATGCTTGACTCTTGATTGCTTGTCTTGGAATGAATTCGAGATCGAATTCGGCCAATTCCGCTGCCCACTTTGCAATATTCCCAGTTGAATTGGGATTATGCAAGATTGCTCGAAGTGGGTAAGAAGTCACCACTGAAATCTTGTGAGCTTGGAAGTAATGGCGAAGCTTCCTCGAGGCGATAAGAACTGCATAAAGTAGCTTATGCACCTCTAGGTATCGAGTCTTGGCGTCATGAAGTACTTCACTGATGAAGTACACTGGGCACTGGATGGTCCGGACCCTTCCGGAGGGGCCCGGAGCTCCCTCTTCATTGACCCAGACCCTCCCGGAGGGATCCGAACCTTCTTCGGGGACCTCCGGGTCCTTGCTGGAGGGACCCAGATCTTCTTCAGAAGCGACCTGGACCCTGCCGAAGGCGTCTGGGTCTTCTGAAGTAACTTCTTGTGGACTCAAGTCTGGGAACTGGGACCAGACTCGCTTTCAGGAACCTCCAGACCCTCCCGGAGGGGTCTGGATTCATGAGCATGGGATGGTTCTGGTATCTCCGCAACCAGGACCATACTGACGACTTCGTCAGTTTCTAAAATGTAAAGCAGCAAAGGCTCACCAGGGTTCGGAGCTACCAGAGTTGGTAGGGTGGTGAGAAGCTATTTTAGCTCCTAGAACGCTTTTTCTGCTTCTTCAGACCATTGGAATGGTCCGGACTTCCTCAATAACTTGAAGAAGGGAAGTGCCCATTCCGCCAGTCTTGAAATGAACCGGCTGAGAGCTGCTAGGCATCCAGTAAGCTTTCGAACATCCTTGATACGGGCTTGTGGCCGCATGTCTTCAATCGCTTTGATCTTCGCCAGATTAGCCTCTATGCCCCGGTGATTTACCAGGAAACCAAGAAGTTTTCCGGAGCTAACCTCAAAGACACACTTGTCTGGGTTTAGCTTTGTGCGGGTGACCCGCAGCTTGTCGAAGACAGCCTGTAATGTGTCAAGGAGTGACTCCTTGTTCTTGACCTTGACCACGATGTCATCGACGTACACTTCCACTATGTCGCTAATGAGTTCTTCAAAAGATTTGTACATAGCTTGTACAAAGGCTGAAGCTGCATTCTTTAGACCAAATGGCATGGCTGTATAATAGTACAATCCATCTACTGTGATGAAAGAGGTATGCTCTTCATCTTCCCTAGACATTCTGATTTGATGATACCCAGAATATGCGTCTAGGAAACACAGTAATTCACACCCGGAGGTGGAATCCACTATCTGATCTATTCTAGGTAGTGGGAATGGATCTTTTGGACAAGCCTTATTTAGTGTTGTGTAGTCAATACACATCCGAAGCTTCCCGCCGGCCTTGGGCACAACGAATGGGTTTGCCAGCCATTTTGGATGGAAGACTTCTCGCATGAATCCAGCTTCGAGCAACTTCTTCACTTCTTGTCGAATGAAGTTTTGTTGCTCCACGGATTGCTTCCGAGGCTTCTGATGCACGGGCCGGGCGTTAGGGTAGATCTTCAAATTGTGCTCAATCACTTCCCTTGGGATCCCAGGCATTTGTGACGGTTGCCAGGCAAACACGTCGACATTAGCCCGGAGGAAAGCGATGAGCGTGAGTTCCTATTTGTCATTCAGTCTCCCCGATATACGGGTGATCTGAGCGGCATCAGAACCGATTTGGACGACTTTGACGGGAATGTCGGTGTCGTCGCTTGGCTGCACACGAGGTGCAGAAGTTGAGCCTCGTTGACGATTGCTCGGGGGTTTTGGAGCTTGCTCCTGCCTGGAGTCCTCCTCTTGCGCCGTAGTAAGCGCATGAAGTTCTTCCAGAGCAGTTACTCCGGCAGTGCAATCTCTGCGGATCCAGAGAACGCCTATTGGTGTTGGCATCTTTAACACCAGGTAGCCATAATGAGCAGCTGCCATGAATTTGTACAAGGCAGGCCTACCCAAGATGGCATTGAAAGGTAAGTTGATCTGAGCAACGTCAAAGACCAACTTCTCAGTGCGATACTTCTCACGGGTCCCGAAGGTAACGGGGAGAGTAATAGCACCGAGTGGGGTAATGGCTCCCATACCTACTCTGGAGAAAAGTCGGGAGGGGTGAAGATCCGAAGGTCGGAGCTGAAGCTTGGTAAAATCTTCGAAGCTTACGAGGTTTAGCCCCGAACCTCAGTCTACCATAACATGGTGGAGCTGAATGTTATTGATGGTAGGAGATACCATCAAAGGTAACTGGCTTGCTCCAACCATGCTTCGAGGGCAGTCCGAAGCATCAAAAGTGATGGTTGTGTCCATCCACTTCCGATGAGGCTCCGCCTTGGCTGTAGGAGCTACAACGGCCATGTCCCGACGCATTGTCTTGAGGACGCGGCGGGAGGTGATGTCCCATGATCCACCAAAAATGGTGTTCATGGTCTTCCGACGCTCATTGTCAGAGACGTCAGAATCGTCGTCGACGGAGGTGTAGACGGCCTTTAGGACCTTTTTAGGATCCTGAAAACCTAACTCCTCTTCAGTCGGAGCTTTGTCAACTTTTTGTTTTCCTTCCCTCTGTCGGAAAGGAACTACTTCCCAGCGCTTGCTGTAGCACTCCGCAAGGTTTTGGACCTCCCGGCAGTCTTCCAAACTATGGCTGTCCGTCTTATGAATTGGACACCACACCTTGGGTTTGCCACCGTCTACAGAAGACGGTCGAGGTCGCTTCTCGGGGCGTGGCCCCCGACCACTCGGAGCTGCAGTAGCTGCAGCATTAGATGCGCCGGCCGACAGCTTCTTCTTGCCGTTGGTCTTTTTCTTCTTTTTGCCACTCCCGGAGGTAGTGGCTTCGCCTTTGGAGGATTTCTTGCGATCCTCCGGAGGTGATTTGGAGTGCATTTCACGACCCTCCGCAGCTCCGGCACATTTGTCGGCCAAGCTGAAGAGTTTCGTGACACTGGTGATCTCCTTGATTGCTAGTTTCTCGAACATCTTCTTATCCTGTACGCCCTGTCTAAATGCCACAATGACCGAAGCGCTAGAGATAGAAGGGATAGTGTTTTGTACCTGAGAGAATCTTTGGATGAATGATCGCAGGGATTCTCCCCCTTTTTGCACGACTGCAAAAAGGTCCAGTTCGGTGCCTGGTCGGGTGTATTAACTCCCGAAGTTGGCAGTGAACTGTCGGCACAACTCCTCCCAACTGTTGATGGAGTTGGGTGGAAGGCTCATAAACCAGGACCGGGCGGTCCCAGTTAAAGCCACTGGAAAATAGTTGGCCATTACGGCCTCGTTTCCTCTAGCTGCCAGGATAGCAGTGGAGTAAATCTGAAGAAATTCAACGGGATTAACGGTCCTGTCAAACTTCTCCAGCAGGTGAGGCTGGAATTTCTATGGCCACCTGACCATACGCAGATGCATGGCCTGGGCTGAACAGCCTCCTCCTACTCCTTCAGGAGCATGAATGTCCTGAGCTTCTCGTCTTTCTCGAGCACGCTCGATATGGACTCGGCCGTCTTGTTGACAATATTAGCGATCAAGCTCCGCCCAGAGGTCATGAGTTGAAAGCCTTGATACGACGTCACATGCTGTGACGCAACACGTCTCCTGTTGTTGGAAACGTGCCGACCAAGTCTGCTAGACATGGTCCGTCGCTGCGACGGGGCCCGTCTTGAAGGAGGAGAACCCTGGTTACTGATGCGGTCGGCTGCTGCTGCAACCAAGTGTTCCACATCGGCCCTCCACTACTCCATTGCATCCCGGGATGCATCCGGAGGTGGTGGGCGCTGAAGGAGAGCACGTGCTGCATGGAGCGCGTGTTCCGGGTTGTCATGATTCGCCGACGCATTGATTGACGCCGGTGCACCATCGCGCTGCCCATCTTGATTTGCTGCTGGAGGCGGCGGTGGTGGAAGTGTGACTTCTGTTGGAACTGAGTTTCCTGCTGGTGGCTGCATATTGGAGGGATTGCCCCCAGCAGCTTGAACAGCAGGATGACCATTGGATGATTCAGCAGCTGAGTTCACCATTCTTGAAATCTAAGGCGCCCCTACCTGGCGCGCCAACTGTCGGTGGTTTTGATCCAGCAGATCTCCCGACACTACTAAAAGTGTTTGTGGAGTTTGAAGTTCGGTTTGGGCGCGCGAAGATTCATGAAGGTGAAATGTAAAATGACACAGGAGACACAAAGATTTATGTGGTTCGGGCCGCCTGAGCGTAATACCCTACTCCACGGGGTGTGTTGGTGTTGTATTGGATATATGAACTCAACTCAGGTGACGTGAGTTGAGAGCGCGTGTGAGCCGATCAGATCAGATCAGTGCAGATCAGAGCAGAGCCGAGCAGAGCAGAGAGCAGAGCAGAGCAGAGCAGAGAAAGCCCTCTATGTATCGTCGGCCTGTCCTTTTATTTTACAAGGACAGACCGTTACAAGTTGGCCTGGCCCGACATGTGGCCCCTGCGGCTACTAATATTGATACACATTTGATGCGCTTAATTACCCTTAATGACCGAGTTACAGGCTTTGACAGCGCCATTACTGGTAATAAGGGTCGTCCGATCGTGTGTCATTAACATAGTATTAATGACACTTAATCGGGTCTTGAAGTCTGATTCCCCTTTGAAGATCCGGAGCCGTTGTGGATTCTACCGGAGGTTTGAGGCTGAAGATCCGACGGTTGGACTCGTGGCAGCTCTGGAGCATACTGTGGGGAACAGATAGGTATGGTGCCACCAGACACGTGTCAGTTCCGGAGCATCCCTCGGTCTGGGGTTAGGTCCGGGGGTGCCGTTATGGTATATAGCCTGGAGCTTCCCCCTTGTGGGCGGTAGCTCCGGTTTGATGGTACACGTGGCGACCCTAGGACTAACCATGTTGGGGAAGCGGGTCAGGTTATGTCTGACATGTGGGCCTCCGAAGGTCTTCAAATCAAGTAGATGACATTTCCTTGAGATCTTTGCAATCTCAAGGGGTATACGGTACTCAGGGTACTGACAACTTGCATCATCATTAATACTGCCACAAATATGGTTTACTGACTTATTATTAAACTCCGAAAGAGAAAAGCAGAACAGGCCTCCACATTCATAGACTTTACCAATAAATTGTCCATGTTTGGACACAACTATTTTATTGGACTCTAAAACTACTTTAAGCCCATCTCTGCATAGAAGGGTACCGCTAACAAGATTTTTGTTCATAGTAGGGACATGTTGCACGTTCTTCAGCTGGACAATCTTTTCTGAAGTGAACTTCAGATCAACCGTGCCAACACCACGAACAGAAGCATGTGACCCATTCCCCATTAGGACGACGGAATCCCGAACAAACTGTTAAGAAGTAAACATGGACATATCAGAACATACATGAACATTAGTACTCATATTAAACCACCAAGTTGGTCTTTGAAAAACAAAAATAACAGTAAAAGAATTATAGTACCCATCTGCTTTGCTAGACATCACGATGTTGACATTTTTTTCCCTCTGCGGTCTGCCCTCTCAGGACAGTCCTTGGAAAAATGTCCCTGCTCCCCACAGGTGTAGCAGCAGCCATCATTGGTTTTTTTGACTTCTTCTTCTTCTTGATAGCAGTAGTTTTGTTTGTCTTGAATTGAGACTTGTTCCCTTTGTTCTTGACATTGGGTTTCTGCACCATATTAGCATTGGTGCTAGATTGACCCTCACCTCCTTTCTCAATAGCGTCCTTAGCTCGAGCCTTCTCCTCAACATCAAGAGAGCTATCAGGTTTTTAACTGATATTTCCTGTCTCTTGTGTTTGAAAGTTGTGGCGAAGTTCCTCCATGAAGGAGGTAACTTTGCAATAATCCACCCAGCCACAAACTTGTCGGGTAAAGGACACTTAAGGAGATTGAGCTCTCTCGCAAGGCACTGTATTTCATGAGCTCGTTCAACTACGGGATGGTTGTTAACCATCTTGTAGTCATGAAAATTCTCCATGATATATAGTTCACTACTTGTATCGGCTGCACCATTCTTAGCGTTAAGTGCATCCCAGAGCTCCTTACCATCTGTGACTGTCAAATAAACATCATAGAGTTTGTTGTCAAGAACACTTAAGATACATCCTCTCAGGGCAGAATTGGCTTCCTCGAACTTCGTCCATTCTTCAACAGACAAAGGACCCTGAGTCCTTCCCTCGGTTACCCAGAAGATCTTAAGTGACTGGAGCCAGAGCGCGGCCTTAACTTGCCACCTTTCGAAGTGCACTCCAGAGAATTTCTCCGGCCTCAGTGCATCAGCTAAAGTCATCATGTTCAATTCATGAAATTGCCTAATAAGGTTTTTGTATTGTTAGAAAATATGAGGCAATTTACTGAACAATTGAAGAAAAACACGCGAAAAAAAACAGCAGTGATCAATATCGGTAGACAGACAAGACGAGAAATATCACATACCGATTTGAAGTCATACGAACCGCTGTATATCTGACGCTGAATAACCGCTACAGACGTTAGTGACGATGTTGGGCCGCAACGTCCGATCTCCTCGGTAGACGACCCGTGGTGAAGAACGCGAGCAGTCGCGCGCAGTGCTTCCAAAAAACCTTATTCGCCCTCTCTGGGTGCAGGATCGCAAGGGAGAGCGGTTCCGGAGACCTGCTCCCCCGATCGTCAGTGCACTCCGGCGCTCGGGTTGGAGTAGAATAGAAGGTAGCGCAAGGAACGCGAACGTGAGAAACTATCTGATCGTGGGATGACCTGCTGTACCGCGCACGCCCGTATTTATAGAGTTCCGCGGAGGCGGTTCGTATGCGATCCGGAGGATCCGGATCTGAACTGACTCCGCAGTCGTAGACACGTCCGTCTCCAACGACTTGGACTCTGTCTCAGAAGCCCCAGAAATTCGGAAGCCCAAAAGCCCAAAGCCCAATTTAATTTTCTACAAAAATATAAAATCTAGGCTCGACTCGAGGCTCGAATTCACCCGAACACAAACACGCTCGCGTGTGTGGGGCGGGGCGGGGCGGGGCAAGGCGAGTGAAGAGGAGGAGGAGGAGCGCGCGTGGGCCATCCCTCTCTTCATCTCTTCTCTCTCACTCAAGGACTGGAAGAGCAAACTCCCTTATCTGTAGGGGTTGCTCCACTTCCACTTCCCGTGTGAGACTAAATATTTAGCATCACCCTCTCTTGCACTAATGGGCTTTTGACATTTATTTGGAATTAATTCTGAATATTAGATGGGTCTAGCCCATTTATTCCAACACTTGTTTGGTTGCTCTGCTCGGGGGGAGGGAGCTGAGGACGAGCAATAATAGTGGCATGATTAACAAGATGATACTCCTTTCGTTCTTAAATACTTATTGTTTGTTAGTTAAACAAATAAATTAATAAGTGATAAGTATTTAGGGATGGAGAGAGTACATATACTAGCAGCAGCAAGTAGGGGTGGACATAAAAATTGGAACAAAAAACCGAGACAGAAATGAAAAGAATAAAATATCGGGTATCGGTTTAGACTTTGCTTTTGAAACAGAAACTTCCGCATCATTTTAGGCTTTGCTTTTGAACAATAATCTGATATAATATATTCAAGTATAATTTTGTTATATATATATTGAACTCTTTTGTATGATGTTATTCGTTGTCGCAGCTCGAGGCACCATACATGATACTTGTTGTCGGTACCTTCATCCTCACACCCGACCCGAGGCACGTCAGTAAGAAAACAGCAGAATTCATGTGCATTATAATCTGATTTCCACATGCGAAATCCTCCTAATGATGAAGAAGAGCATGCAGTTTGATCGGTTGCAATGCCGGTGACATGCCTGCAACTACTAATAACCTCCTCTAAAAGTTCAAGTGAAGTTCTTGTCGAAAGCTTTTGTAATGCCAGGATTATTTTCCATTCAGTGCACAGATCGATGGAATGTAACATGCTGATAGTTTTATCTATGATCGTAGCTGTTCTTGAGTAACACTCGTATTCTTGAAATAAACAAAATAAAAATAATAAAAGAATAATGTGTAGAATTGTGTGGTAATGAGTACTTTTATAAAATCAATTTATGCCAATTTGACACATATTTAGATTTGAGTTTGAATTAGAAGAGAGGAATAAAACAAATGAAAATAACAAAAAGAAACAAACAAACCTCAATCTGTTGGGCCAAATCCCTCCCCAGGCCCAGGATCCAGCCCAACCAACTCCTCTCTCCCCCTCTAACCGTCATGTGGGGCCCACCTGTCATCTTCTTCTTCCTCCAACCGTCGCCAAGCACCATGGGAACATTTTATCAGCAACTCGCGTGCGAGCTGTGCTCCGACAACTACCGCGCCGATTCACGCCCATGTTGTGCCCCTTCGCACATCGCCCAGGTTCCATGGCAACCGCTATTAATATTATTACATTACTACTAATATTATTATGATTGGGAATATTTACCTAGATGTAGGTTGCTAATGAAAGCTAAGAATACATTTAATGCTTAGTGCTTAAACTACTATCAGCCTTTCTTTTTTTATTGGTCTTCATGTCATTTATTTTCTACACTTGCTGAGTACTCTATATACTCATGTGCTTGTCATTATTTTTTTATAAATGTTGCTCAGTAAAAACAAGATCAAATCAAGATAAGTGTGAATCGAAGACGATGCCTAGAAGGTCATGTTGCTGCGTCTATTTGTCTGTGATTGCCCTAAAGTTTTTCTTCTACCGCTGTCTTTCAAAACCCTTTCAAAGGTATAAATATTGTTTGTATTCGATATATACCTATTTATCATAATTTGTCCTACTTGTATGATTAAACTGATCCTGACATACATGTAGTTTGCAGCCAATATTGTTATAATAAAATCGGGTGTGACAAAGTAGTATCAGAGCTATATATCGACTCTAGGCACGTGATCATAGTTAGGATGGATTAATGGACTTCCCATTAACCTCGCTTATGAAGACAAAGTTTTGTCTCAACCGTGAGGAGCTTGAAGGTTGATGAGGACAACAAAAGGAGAAGAAGACTTTTAAATATTGTTATACATCACTCGCTTAGATACCATTTGGTTAGCAAGTGAAGCCCATGCTTTGCTCATAGTGAACTAGGAACATGTTGCTTCATGTATTGCATTGTGATACACGGTTCGGAAAAAAAAACCAAGTGAACGCATATGTGTGCCCACGACGTTCAACACACATACACGAGTGCATCACAAAGATATACAGATATTTACCACAACACAAGATTAATTATAAATTCAATTACACAAACCATATTATCCTCGAATACAAGCTCTAATGAATATCAATGATAAGTTCAAATTAATGCAGAGGAAATAACTAATTAAGCAAACTAAACAGCTAGGCAGCATAAGCAATAGGGTAGCGCAGCTCCAACACAGGCAAGCTGACGGTAGACACGACCTAGAACTCCGCATTATCGCCATTAAACTCCCAATCCTGACCTGCAACTCTTGGGGGGAGATTGCAAGAGTGAGTACATGTCGTACTTAGCAAGTGTGGAAAGTATGACATGTGGCTGATTCAAATGACGACAATAATAAAGGGTGAGTGCTGAGAAGTACATGAAAACATTTGAAAATCAATATATTACGTGTATGTGAAGTAAACCCATCATAATCTTAAGTAATATCATAATACTAGTCTGAATCCATTACCATCATTAGTAATTCAAGATTTCACCATTTGCCAATAACCATATTCAATACCAGAAATTAATCCATAACCAGCCGTAACCATTACCAAACCATAACCATCCCAAACACCATCCCAGTACCAAGTTCCCTCTAATCATGAAAGTTGCCCAGGTGCTCATAACCGGGAGCATGACTATCATGATAGTTTTATTAGACTCTGCAGAGTTTGTACCACTTTACCCACGTGTTTGTGATTTCATCACCCGTCAGCGACTAAAGAACCTCCCTTATGCCAATTACACTTCCTTTGGTGTATGGCCAAGAGATCACAAAATAACCTCTACAAAGGGATTACTAGCCTATTTAGACCCCACTGAGGTTTCACTAGTGGCGATGTCTCCCACAGAGCACATCTTCAACCAAGGGCCCCCTCTTGAGCCATTTGGATCCCAGAGTAGTCCCACCAATCATCAACAAACCCAATCTGACTACCCCTTCCCTGAGCATCCTTAATGGTCCGAATAGCACTAGCAAAGCCCTAACTAATCAGCTACACCGCACCCATATTTGGCCTTGTGGTGGCACTGTAATCCTGACTTATTCTCGCATGAACCGGTACTTAGATCTAAAGCAAGGAAACCACCATAACATCCAACCCAATCCACCAGCCACACTTGCTTAGATCACCCATCATTTTAACCAGTTTATGATAATCAATATATCATTAATGCATAATTAAATAATATAGTGGTTTCCCATCCCAATTGTGTAACACCCTCATTTTCATGCATCATGCCTTGCATGCACTCATATACATGTTTAACATTGACCCACATAAAGAGGAACAAGTTTAAAATTGATTTGGAGCATTTAAAATTGAATTGGAACAAAACCGCACTTAAAACGTAGGAAAGTGCGGACTAGTCCGATTTTGCTGAGGATTAGTCCGATTTCTCTCTGACTAAAAACGGACTTGTTCATTTTTGCTGCGGACTAGTCCGATTTTGCCCTTGGAAACTATCAGACTCTTCCGATTTTGTGCGGACTAGTCCGATATTCCAAGAATCCTTGAAAACTTGCTAAGTCCCTGGACTTTTCCGGACTAGTCCGGTGTTCCAGCGGACTTGTCCGATTTCCACTCTGTTTAAAGTCAGACTTGTCCGATGTTTGGCCAGACTTGTCCGATTTTCTCTCTTGACGACTTCGGACTAGTCCGGTCCTTTCCGGACTTGTCCGATATTTCGCGACTCCGAGTTGATCTTTTGTTTTACGACTTTTTTCTTGGGTTTCACATTAAGTGGGCCTAGGGACGTCGTGCCTAACTCTTTTAGAGCCCATGTGGGACTCTAAATCGGCCTCTACTCATCCCAAAACTCAAAATCCATCTAACCCTAGCCTCCACCTCTATATAAACAACCCCACCCCTTGGGCTGACATCTATTTGCCACTTTTCCACTCACCCAAACCCTAGTTCGTGGGGAGCCACCATCAAGGGGGAGGAGAAGATCCCAAGCAAGAAGAAGAAGAGGAGGAAACGAAAGAGGATCAAGATCTCCACCAAGTTTCATTCTTCATCACCAATTCATCCCGAAGTTCATCACCATCCCTAGATCATCAAGATCCAAGTGCTACTGTAAGGACCGAATGCCCAAGAGGGGGGTGAATTGGGCTTTCTTCGAAAAATTCTAAGCAATAAAACTTAATTTCTAAAGCCCAATTCCTTACGCAAACTATCTATGCATTCTAGTAGATTGAAACTTCGCGGAATATAAAATGCATAAATAGTCGGTCCCAAACCCTAGCTGACTTTTTAACACCGGATGGACCGATGATGAACATGAGAAGCATCGGTCGAATGCCACAGTAAGGATATTCAAAAAGGTACTGTTGTCACCTGATGGACCGACGTTGAGGGTTTTAATCATCGGTCGAATGGCACAGTAAGGGTATTCAAAAGAGGAATGTTGACACCGGATGGTCCGACGTGGGATGAAGCAGCATCGGTGCAATTTGGCGCAGTTCTAGAAGAGTGAACACCGGATCGACCGATGTTTTTCAGATTGAACGCGTCGGTTGAATTGAGATACTGACTGAACTGGCACTTGGTCTTTGAACACCAACTGATCCGATGATGGTTTGACCTAAGCATCGGACAATCCGATGAGAGCAGAACAAAAACATCCCATATATGTCCTTTGACCAAACAAACAAGCAAAGAGGAACACATGTCTTAGGACCTTTTGGGCAACCCCTTACCCCTCAAAAAGCTAATATGCCAATAGCTTGGCTAGGCCTTAAAGCAAATGGAACACCAAGAAAAATAGGAGGAAATTATCCAAATAAAATGTAAGGCCCATGCTTTGTGAGGTAGAGTATGAAGACTTCTATCTCTTTAGAGCATGTTCCTCTAGGCATTAACGCACCTAACATTTTGTTCTTTCCACCTTATATGAGTTGAGATATTGCATTTCAAACAAGTCTCTTTCTCATGAGGTGGGTTCCCCTTTGTGACAATCTACCGTATGCAATGCCAAACATTTTATAATGCAAGAAGTTGTAAGTCTATATGGCAGGCATCATGCAAGGCATAAAATAAATCTATCTTGCCAAGTTTGAACCTTTCAAAGGCTTCTTCAGGGAGAACCACTCTCCAAACCTTGGGAAACCCAAAAGAACCTCTATCCCAAGCTAACCCTTGCTCACCCCTATCCTTTGAGAGTTAGGCAAGACCTATATGAAATGCATTCTTACATGACGTTCGTTGCATCTAGCACATTTAATTCACTTCTTAGCCTAGAAAAAGTTTTCTCATCAAGTGGTTTAGTAAAGATATCCGCCAATTGTTCTTCAGACCTAACACCTCTCAAGGAGATGTCTCCCTTAGCTTCATGGTCCCTTAAGAAATGACGGCGAATATCAATGTGCTTAGTGCGAGAGTGTTGAACGGGATTTTTATCTATCTTAACCGCACATTCATTGTCACAAAGGAGAGGCACACAACCAAGTTTAATACCAAAGTCCAAAAGGGTTTGTTTCATATAAAGAATTTGGGTACAACATGCAATGGGGCCTAGATGCGGTAAGATAAAGCAATGAACCAATCTTAGAACGGTAGTTGGATTGATCAATAGGTTTACCGTCCTTATCCACATAGAGATGACAATTTGTTGCCATTGAAGTGCTTCTTGAGCTGCAATCTCCCATCTCAAATTTCTTCAAGAGGTCCTTGGTGTACTTCTCTTGATAGACGAAGGTCCCCTCTTGAAGTTGCTTGATTTGGAATCCAAGGAAGAAGTTGAGCTCTCCAATTATTGACATCTCTAGGTCCCTAGAAATCATTTTTGCCAAACTCATGGCTAAGAGCTTTGTTAGTTGAATTAAAAATAATATCATCAATATAAATTTGACAAATGTATAATTCTCCGTCGATGTGTAGATGTTGGGACTTCAAGCTCCCCCTTGATCATGGCTCTCTTCAACTTTAGGCTTTTCACAACATCGTTGTTGCTAAAAATGCATGTTAGCCCAAACTCACAAAATTTGTGCAATAGAAAGCAAATTGAAACTAAGTGACTTAGCATGCAACAATTGAAATAACTAAACCACGAAAAATACAATCTTACCCAACCAAATTACCTTCCCCTTAGAATTATCACTTGTGGTGACTTGTTCATGATTGTCGGGGGTCCTCTATGAAGGTGAACATACCGTTGTTGCCGGTCATGTGTTGAGTGCGCCTAATGCTTTCCACCGGCTTTGTAGTTCACCTATACTCATGAATTCAACTTTTGATTTTTGGCACCCAAGCCAACTTAGGTCCTTGTATGTGTGATACAAGTGTCTTTGGGACCCAAAGTTGCTTGGGGAGCTTCCCCTTCATGCCCTTTATGTCTTTGCCAATGAACCTTGCCTTCACCTTGCCATGTACTTTACTCAAGAGATAGTAATGATCATTGAAAGTAGATTTGTAGTTAGTAGGCAATTTAGGAGAAGGTCGGTTAGGAATAGGACACTCCCTTGTGTGGTGGCCGGTGACCTCACAATGTTGGCAATAAGAACCAACTTCCTTGATGAAGCTTGTTCTTAGCTCCGGTGAGGGCACTTTTCCTTTGTTGGGCACCTGTGACGCTCGGTTCCAAAAATGAACCAAGCTAACGTATATGTGTGCCCAGGATGTTCAACACACATACATAAGTGATTCACAAATGATAAATAGATAATTACCACAGCTCAAATTATTAAATAAGTACTCTTATTACATAATTTATTATATACTCGAATACAAGCTCTAATGAATATTAATGACAAGTTCAACTGATGCAGCGGAAATAAACTAATTAAGCAACTAAGCAAACTAAGCAAAAGGGATAGCGCAGCTCCAATAACACCACAGACAAAGTTGACGGTAGACACGGCCTAGAACCCCGCATTATCGCCATTAAACTCACAATCCTGACCTGCAACTGTTGGGGGGGGATTGCAAGAGTGAGTATGTGTCGTACTCAGCAAGTGTGGAAAGTATGACATGTGGCTGATTCAAATGACGAATGTAATAATGGCTAAGTGCTGAAAAGTACAGTAAAACATTTGAAAAGCATTATACTATGTCTATGTGAAACAATCCCGTCATAACCATCATATTAACAAAATATAAACCATATCCAATTATTGCCAACATCATCATTATCCATGTCCAGTTACCATAACTCAATTTCATATTCATGACCATAATCCATAAACCATCCATAACCATTACCAACCCATAACCATAAACCAAGTCCAATTCTAATCATGTAGGTCATCCAGGCGCTCATAACCGGGAGCACGGCTATCATGATAGTTTTTAATAGACTCTGCAGAGTTTGTACCACTTTACCCACACGTTCGTGATTTCATCACCTTTCGATGACTAAGAAACCTCCATTATGCCATCTCACACTTCCGTAGGTTTGTGGCCAAGAGATCACAAAATAGCCTTTCAAAAGGGACTACTAGTATGTACGGGCCCACTAAGGTTTCACCGGCAGGCTTGAATCTCCATTCTCCCACCCACGGGCCCCCTCGTGTGCCGTGCGGATCCCAGGGCAGTCCTCCTCGACTCCCATTCCCTGCGCCATCCAATGGTCCATACAATACTAGCAGCGCTCCTAATTATTCAGCTATGCCGCACCCATACTTGGCCTTGTGGTGGCACTGTTGACCTGGCATATTCTCGCATGAACCGGTCCTTAGATCTAAGGCAAGCAAACCACCATATCATCCAACCCATCCACAAAACCATGCTTGCTTAGATCTCCTAAATTCCAGGTTGCTATATTAGTCATCATCTTATTACCATCCCAAGTTGTCGTCATTAAAGTTGTCAACCACATTATTTAAGTTACCCATAACCCATGTCGCGATGCGGTGCAAAAATAAAAAATACCCATACCGACTCATCGTGTATATCCCGGCGACAAGGGGTGGCAAACAACGCTAGTAAACTCCTACGTATGGGTTTCCCATCATATTGACACAAGCATGCAAGTTCGCAAACAAACATTTAATAAAACAGGATCAATATGATCAAGGACACTTGCCTTGCTCCGACGGATGGGGTTGCTCAAGCGCTTCAAAGTCTTGATTTTGGAAATCCTCGTATGCGGCCTCTTGAGCACGTTCCTCTACGCGTGATCATACATACAAGAAAGTACATACAATTCAATATGATGCACACAGAATAATCAACATGCAATGACATGTATGCATGCACAATTCAATAATTAATTTACTACGGTTGTTTATTAATTAGATGCAACTAGTTCATACGTGTTCATATGAGTTTACGGGGGTTTTAGAGTGGATTAATGCTGCTGAAAATAAAAAGATGACGCAACTACGATCAATTTACGTCTATTAGATTCAATATGGTCGCTAAAATTCGCATCGGAAACATGGCCTACCGTAGATGCGATGGCTTCGATGATCGCGGGATGGGGATGATGCGTAGACGAAGTAGATGCGCAAGGTCCTCCGGCGGCATGACGACGGCGACGCGATGGCAACAACGGTCTCTGGTGAACGGTGGCGCCCTCCTCTTTTGCTTCCTCTCCTTTCCCTCTTTTTCCCAGGCGGCGCAGCCTCTGGTGCCTTTTTCTTTTCTGTACCGGCGGCGGGGCTTTTTATTGTGGAGGCGGCGGCGTTTCTGCTGGGATCGGGAAAACCTACGGAAGCTACGTACGTATTTATAGCCGGCAGACGCGGCATCGGTACCGACTCGTATTGTGGCTTGGGGCATCGGGCGGGGTTGCACGGCCTAGGCTCGCGCGCGGGGCGCGTGGCATGCAGCACACGGGCGCGGTCGGGAGCAGGAGCTGGGTCCGGGCGTGCGGAGCCGGTCGGGGCAGCGCGGGAGCGGTGCGGGCGCGTCGGTCATGCGTCGGGTGGGCGCGCGGTTCGGCGCGAGCGGAGGGATCGGCGCGGGAGCGGTCGGGTGGTGGGGCCCGGGGTCGCGCAGGAGTCGGGGCTCGCGCGCGGGCGGATCGCGCGGGAGACGCGAGATTCGCGCGCGTGAGGCGATTGCGCGCGGTGCGTGCGCGGTCGGCCGGTGCGTGCGCGGTCGGCCGGTACGGCGCTCGGGGCGGGGCGCTGCGGGCTGGGCCGGTTTGGCCTGGCCGGCAGTGGCCCCTTTTCTTTTTTTTTCTTTTTTTTTCTTTTTATATTATTATTATAATATATTTTATTATTTATATTTTATTTATCTTATTCATTTTATTTATTTATTATTTTATATATGTATATATTTATTATTATATATTTTTTTATATATTATTATTATTATTTTATATTTATACCCTAATACATGTTTTAGGCTATAATTATTATTTTCTATTTCTTCTTTTTGCTACACCATATATGTATGGTTTATCATTTTTCTTTTATTCTATTAATACTTAATGCATGAACATGTATGCAATGCATGATGCGAAAATTGAGGGTGTTACAATCCTACCCCCCTTAAAGTGAATCTCGCCCTCGAGATTCGATAGCGTGGAGAAAAGGTGAGGGAATTCTGCCTTCAAGTCTTCTTCACGTTCCCATGTAGCTTCGGTTTCCGTATGGTGTTTCCATTGCACTTTGCACCAACGGATCCTCTTATTCCTTGTGACCCTTTCCTTCATGTCCAAAATTTTGATAGGTTGCTCGACATAGGACAAATCCTCTTGAAGTTCTAACTCGTCCGTCGGCACTTGTTCTTCCGGTACCCTGAGACACTTCTTTAGTTGAGAGACGTGAAACACATCGTGTACATCGGAGAGATAAGTCGGCAGCTCAAGTCGATAAGCTACCTCTCCTCGCTTGTCCAAAATCTTGAATGGTCCGATGTAACGTGGTGCCAGTTTTCCTTTGACGTTAAACCGTCGCTGACCTCGGATAGGTGACAATTTGAGGTATACAAAATCTCCAACTTCAAAAGTCAGAGTCCTTCGCCTATTATCAGCATAACCTTTCTGTCGAGACTGGGCAGCCTTCAAGTTTTCCCGTATTATTTGGACTTGCCTTTCAGCATCTTGTAACACGTCGGGACCAAACACTTGATTCTCTCCGGTTTCTTTCAAAACAAGGGAGTCCTACACTTCATTCCGTACAATGCTTCATAGAGTGACATTTTCAGACTTGCTTCGTAGCTATTGTTGTACGAGAATTCAGCATACGACAAACTTTTATCCCAACTTTTCCCATGCTTTAAAGCACAAGCTCTTAACATGTCTTCCAAAATTTGATTGGTCCTCTCGGTTTGTCCATCTGTTTGAGGGTGATACGCCGAACTGAAGTTCAAACTTGTTCCCATTGCTTCATGCAATTTCTGCCAAAATCTGGAGGTAAACTGAGAACCTCTATCCGAGACTATCTTCTTCGGTACTCCGTGTCGACACACAATATGCTCCATATACAATTCTGTTAGCTTCGCGGTGGTATATGTGGTCTTAACAGGGATGAAGTGAGCTGATTTTGTCAATCGATCCACAATAACCCATATTGAATCATAGCCAGACTGAGTTCGCGGTAATCCAACTATAAAGTCCATACCAATCTCTTCCCACTTCCACTCCGGGATCTTCAATGGTTGTAACAATCCGGCTGGCCTTTGATGTTCAGCTTTAACTCGTCGGCACACATCACAAAGTGCAACATATTCGGCTATGTCCTTTTTCATGGTGGCCCACCAATAGCATGTCTTTAAGTCCTTGTACATCTTCGTACAGCCAGGATGAATTGAGTAAGGTTAGTCATGTGCCTCCTTCAATATTGTTTCCCGAATATGCCTGACATTAGGTACCACAATCCTCTTTCCAAGCCATAGGGTACCCTGTTCATCCTCATCAAATCTGAATTCTCTTCCTTCTTGGGTCCTTTCCTTGATTTCCTGTTTTTCCTTGTCCTTTGCCTGTCCTTCCCGTATTTCCTTCTCTAATGTTGGGTTGACTTCCATCGTTCCCATCTCATTTATGAATCCAAGGTTCAACCGTTCAAACTCCTTGCATAACTCGGATGGCAGCTCTCGAACTGTGAGTTGATGACTTACTCCTTTTCGGCTCAAAGCATCAGCCACTACATTGGCCTTCCCTGGGTGATAGTTGATTCCCACGTCATAATCCTTGATGAGCTCCAACCATCGGCATTGCCTCAGATTCAGATCCGTTTGCGTAAATATGTACTTGAGACTCTTGTGATCCGTATAAATCTCACATCGGTGACCAAAAACATAGTGTCTCCATATCTTCAAGGCATGTACATCGGCTGCGAGTTCAAGGTCGTGTGTAGGATAATTCAACTCATGTTTCTTTAGTTGCCTCGATGCATAAGCTACCACTTGGCCTTCTTGCATGAGCACACATCCTAATCCTTGTCTTGATGCATCACAATATATATCAAAACTCTTGCTCACGTCCGGTAATACTAACACCGGCGCGGTTGTCAACCTTTTCTTTAACTCCTCAAATCTATCCTGACAAGCTTGAGTCCATCGGAATGCCTTCCCTTTCATGAGTAATTCGGTCATAGGCTTGGCTATTTTGGAGAAATCCTTGATGGATCAGCGGTAATATCCAACCATTCCAAGGAAACTCCGAATTTCCTTGACATTCTGTGGCGGTTCCCACTTAAGCACATCTCTCACCTTCTCTGGGTCAACTGATACTCCTCCTCCGGAAATAATATGGCCTAGGAAAGAAACTTCCCGTAACCAGAATTGACATTTACTGAACTTGGCATACAATTGGTGTTCCCGTAGCTTCTGCAATGTAAGCTTCAAGTGTTCTTCATGTTCTTCCTCGCTTCTCGAGTATATCATAATGTCATCGATGAACACTACAACAAACTTATCCAGATATTCCATGAAGACCTTATTCATGAGATACATAAAGTACGCAGGCGCGTTTGTCAATCCAAATGACATGACGGTGTACTCATAAGATCCATATCATGTCCGAAATGCTATCTTGGGTATATCCGATGGTCCAATCTTCATTTGGAAGTATCCTGACCGCAAGTCAATCTTGGAGAAGATACATGCACCCTTCATTTGTTCAAACAAATCCTCTATACGGGGCAGTGAGTACTTGTTCTTAATTGTCACTTCGTTGAGAGACCTATAGTCCACACACATCCTCTGGGTTACATCCTTCTTATCTACGAAGAGCACTGGGGCTCCCCACGGGGATGAGCTTGGGCGTATAAAACCCTTCTCTAGCTGCTCTTGAATTTGCTTCTTGAGCTCTGCTAATTCCTTAGGAGGCATCCTATACGGCCTCTTAGCTATAGGTGCAGTTCCGGGTATCAACTCAATGGCGAATTCTATGTCACGATCAGGTGGCATACCTAGCAACTCATCTGGAAACACATTCGGGTACTCGCGAACTATCGGAATGCTTTCCAATGTCACTTCTTCCACTTGATTGAGCATTGCCTTCTCTCTTGTAGGTTGGGCTGCCTCAACTTCGATGCGTGTACCATGTTCACTTGTCAACTGCACAATCCTCTCGGCACATTGAATGACTCCATTATACTTGCTCAACCAGTCCATTCCAAGTATTATGTCTATTCCTTGGGAGTCCAAGACTATGAGGTTTGCGGGAAAGTCTACCCCCTTATTTTAATGCTTACTTTCGGACATACTATATTTGTCCTCATCTCTCCGCCAGGAGAACTTACTAGCATAGTTTGCTTCATATGAGATATAGGCAAATTGTACATGGCAACATACTTTGACGAGATGAATGAATGAGATGCTCCCGAATCAAATAAAATAGTCGCGGGGTTGGAGTTGGCAAGAAACATACCAATCACGACGTCATCAGCTTGCTGGGCTTCCTCAGTAGAGACATGATTCACATTGCCACGAGCAAAATTCTGCTATCCCCGGTTGCCTTGTGGTGCTCCTCCATTTGGTCGTGGGTAATTTTGCCTTGGTGCATTGTTCATAGGTCCATAGTTTCTTCTGGGGCATTGACTTGCAAAGTGCCCGGGTTCTCCACAAACATAGCATGTCTTACCACCCGTAGCATTAGGGAAGTTTGGGCGTAGCTGGTTTTGAGCATTTGCCGCCATGTTAGGACGCGACGCAGATGGCACAGGATAGCGAGGCGCTTGCATGGCCGGGCGTTGCTGCGGTGGCTGATTTGGGCGGGGCAGATAAAAAGCGCGGTATGCAGGAGCAGATGGGTTGTAGTGTGGTGCAGTAGGTGGTGCATAGCGGGGGCGAACATTGCTTCCTTGCTGCGGTCCATGATGTGGCATCTTCCTCTTGTTGTCCTGCTCCATCTCACGAATCTTGTTCTCAACCACAATAGCCTTGTCAACCAGCTTTTGGAAGTTTGGATAATCAGTATTGAGCAACTGGACTTGAATTTCATTGTTGAGACCCCTCATAAATAGATACTGCTTCCTACTATCAGTGTTGATGTCTTCTGGAGCATATCTTGATAATTGAGTGAATTTGTTGAGATACTCACTCACGCTCATCCTTCCTTGCTTGAGATTTTCAAAGTCTTGTCTTCTTAGTATCATAACTCCTTCAGGTACATAGTGGGAACGGAAACTCTGCTTAAACTCAGCCCAAGTGATTGCCTCCTGATTATCATGAGCGTTGCAAAGAGCTTCCCACCAGTCAGCGGCTGCTCCAACTAGTTGATGTGATGCAAAGAGAACCTTCTCCCTATCAGTGCACTGGACAATAGCAAGTTTCTTCTCAACGGACTTCAGCCAATCATCAGCTTCAATTGGGTCTGTGGCTTGTGCAAAGGTAGGCGGTCTGGTCCTCATGAACTCTCCCAAACGGTTGTGGTGTGGTTGGGGTGGTGGCGAGGGCGGTATATGAGGCTGATTGTTGTTGCCAGCTTGCAGCTATCCCATTGTCTGTATCATGGTCTGCATGAGTTGGTTCTGCATAGATAACAGTTGTTCAATATTGATAGCTCCATGAGCATGTCCCTGGTTGTTCTGAGGTACTTCATTGCGATCCTCCTCATCATTGCCATCCCTCTGGTTACGAGTTCTCACATCTGAAGAAGAGCAATAGGTAAGAATTTAGAACGTCCCCAACTATATGCATCAAGGGATATGAAGCTAACCAACTAGCTATACTAGCCTAGGTGAACATGGCAATGCTAAAGCATCCCAAAATCCTCTATTAAGCACACAAGCAAACAATATATATATAGCAAACAGCACACCAACCAAAACACACATTGATTCCTGAGTGCTCCTATGTGCTCCAAAGTGTCCATTCTATCTAGGCTGCGTCCTACGGTCAACCTGTGGCTCTGATACCAATTTGTGACGCCCGGTTCCAAAAATGAACCAAGCTAATGCATATGTGTGACCAGGATGTTCAACACACATACACGAGTGATTCACAAATGATAAACAGATAATTACCACAGCTCAAATTATTAAATAAGTACTCTTATTACTTAATTCATTATATACTCGAATACAAGCTCTAATGAATATTAATGACAAGTTCAACTGATGCAGCGGAAATAAACTAATTAAGCAACTAAACAAACTAAGCAAAAGGGATAGCGCAGCTCCAATAACACCACAGGCAAAGTTGACGGTAGACACGGCCTAGAACCCCGCATTATCGCCATTAAACTCACAATCCTGACCTGCAACTGTTGGGGGAGGGATTGCAAGAGTGAGTACGTGTCGTACTCACCATGTGTGGAAAGTATGACATGTGGCTGATTCAAATGGCGAATGTAATAATGGCTAAGTGCTGAAAAGTACAGTAAAACATTTGAAAAGCATTATACTATGTCTATGTGAAACAATCCCGTCATAACCATCATATTAACAAAATATAAACCATATCCAATTATTGCCAACATCATCATTATCCATGTCCAGTTACCATAACTCAATTTCATATTCATGACCATAATCCATAAACCATCCATAACCATTACCAACCCATAACCATAAACCAAGTCCAATTCTAATCATGTAGGTCATCCAGGCGCTCATAACCGGGAGCACAGCTATCATGATAGTTTTTAATAGACTCTGCAGAGTTTGTACCACTTTACCCACACATTCGTGATTTCATCACCTTTTGATGACTAAGAAACCTCCATTATGCCATCTTACACTTCCGTAGGTGTGTGGCCAAGAGATCACAAAATAGCCTTTCAAAAGGGACTACTAGTATGTACGGGCCCACTAAGGTTTCACCGGCAGGCTTGAATCTCCATTCTCCCACCCACGGGCCCCCTCGTGTGCCGTGCGGATCCCAGGGCAGTCCTCCTCCACTCCCATTCCCCGCGCCATCCAATGGTCCATACAATACTAGCAGCGCTCCTAATTACTTGGCCTTGTGGTGGCACTGTTGACCTAGCATATTCTCGCATGAACCGGTCCTTAGATCTAAGGAAAGCAAACCACCATATCATCCAACCCATCCACAAAACCATGCTTGCTTAGATCTCCTAAATTCCAGGTTGCTAAATTATTCATCATCTTATTACCATCCCAAGTTGTAATAATTAAATTTATCAACCACATTATTTAAGTTACCCATAACCCATGTAGCGATGCGGTGCAAAAATAAAAAATACCTATACTGACTCATCGTGTATATCCCGGCGACAAGGGATGGCAAACAACGCTAGTAAACTCCTACGTATGGGTTTCCCATCATATTGACACAAGCATGCAAGTTCGCAAACAAACATTTAATAAAACAGGATCAATATGATCAAGGACACTTGCCTTGCTCCGACGGATGGGGTTGCTCAAGCGCTTCAAAGTCTTGATTTTGGAAATCCTCGTATGCGGCCTCTTGAGCACGTTCCTCTACGCGTGATCATACATACAAGAAAGTACATACAATTCAATATGATGCACACAAAATAATCAACATGCAATGACATGTATGCATGCACAATTCAATAATTAATTTACTACGGTTGTTTATTAATTAGATGCAACTAGTTCATACTCATTCATATGAGTTTACGGGGGTTTTAGAGTGGATTAATGCTGCTGAAAATAAAAAGACGACGCAACTACGATCAATTTACGTCTATTAGATTCAATATGGTCGCTAAAATTCGCATCGGAAACATGGCCTACCGTAGATGTGATGGCTTCGATGATCGCGGGATGGGGATGATGCGTAGACGAAGTAGATGCGCAAGGTCCTCCTGCGGCACGACGATGGCGACACGATGGCGACGACGGTCTCCGGCGAACGGTGGCGCCCTCCTCTTTTTCTTCCTCTGCTTTCCCTCTTTTTCCCTGGCGGCGCAGCCTCTGGGGCCTTTTTCTTTTCTGTACCAGCGGCGGGGCTTTTTATCGTGGAGGCGGCGGTGTTTCTGCTGGGATTGGGAAAACCTACGGAAGCTACATACGTATTTATAGCCGGCGGACGCGGCATCGGTACCGACTCGTACCGCGGCTCGGGGCGTTGGGCGGGGTCGCACGGCCGGGCGTGCGGAGCCGGTCGGGGCAGCGCGGGAGCAGTGCGGGCGCGTCGATCGCGCGTCGGGTGGGCACGCGGTTCGGCGCGAGTGGAGGGATCGGCGCGGGAGCGGTCGGGTGGTGGGGCCCGGGATCGCGCAGGAGTCGGGGCTCGCGCGCGGGCGGATCGGGCGGGAGGCGCGGGATTCGCGCGCGTGAGGCGGCTGCGCGTGGTGCGTGCGCGGTCGGCCGGTACGGCGCTGGGGCCGGGGCGCTGCGGGCTGGGCCGGTTTGGCCTGGCCGGCAGTGGCCCCTTTTCTTTTTTTTCTTTTCTTTTCTTTTTATATTATTATTATAATATATTTTATTATTTTTATTTTATTTATTTTATTTATCTTATTCATTTTATTTATTTATTATTTTATATATGTATATATTTATTATTATATAATTTATTTATATATATTTCTTTTTATATATTATTATTATTATTTTATATTTATTTCCTAATACATGTTTTAGGCTATAATTACTATTTTCTATTTCTTCTTTTTGCTACACCATATATGTATGGTTTATCATTTTTCTTTTATTCTATTAATACTTAATGCATGAACATGTATGCAATGCATGATGCGAAAATTGAGGGTGTTACAGCACCGGGAAGGATCCAAGTCCTCTTTTGTTGAAGGCCTTTGCTTGTTGGAAGAGGATTTACTTGAGCTTGACTTCTCCTTTTGATAGTCTAGCCACACTAGTGCGGAGACTCTCAATTTCCTCCAACAAGTCCTTCTCCCTAGCATTTTCTTTCAAAGACAAAGACTTGTGCAAAGCATTAGTAGCATGAGAAGTAATGGATATCTTATCATTAAGAGTTTGTTTCTTCATATCTTTTAACTCTTGATCAAGCACTTCATAAGCAAGATTAAGTGTTTGATGCTCTTGTATTAACTTGTTGTGCTCTCCCAAGAGTGTTTGGTGTGCTAAGTTAAGCTCATGATGATCTAGTTTGATTTTAGCCTTATCTTCCTCAATTTGCTTGACATGGGATTTGAGCGTGTCATGCTCTTTAAGTATGCTTTCATACTTGTCAAGCATATCGAGGTTAGCACTCTCAAGTCTAGCATGGGTTTCTTCAAGAGTTTTAACCTTACTCTTTTCCCTCTTAATGATAGCATGATATTCATTTATTAGAGAAGTAAAATCATCAGGGGAAAGCTCAGCATCGCTAGAATCATCATATACCTTGGTGTTACCTTTAGCCATGAGGCACATGGGAGGTGGAGGTAGAGGTGAGTCATCATTGTTGGCAATGGCGAGGCCGGCCAAACTTTCTTCTTCCGCTTCACTCTCTTCATCACTTGTTTCTTCGTCGGTGACCCATTCATTTGCCTCACACATGAACACCTTTTGTGGGCCATTTCTCTTCTTTGGAAAGAGTCTTGCCTTCTTGCCCTTGTCATATCTCTTCTTCCCAAAGGTTCTTGGTTTAGGTTTGGCCTCTTCTTCATCATCATCACTTTCTTCAAGCTTGCGATGCTTGATCTTGTGGTTCTCTCTTCTTTTGTCCGGTTTTGGACAATCATAGGAGATATGACCTTGATCACCACAATTATAGCAAGTTTTGTTGTCATCTCTCTTTGGTAGAAATGCTTTCTTTTTGGGATCAAAGGTGTATCCCTTCTTGGCAATCTTGGATCTCAAGCGAGAGAACTTTTTCATCATTGATGCAAGCTCACCATCGTCATCTTCACTAGATGCTTGCTCATCTTCACTTGGGCTAGGCTCAACCACTTTCTTTTTGTTGAAATTTCTCTTGGTGTAGGCCTTTAGAGCAATTGTCTTTGAAGATGATTGCTCCATCATTCCAAGTACACTCATCTCATGAGCGTGTATTTCTCCAATGAGCTCTGAAACTTCAATGTGGTCAAGTGACTCTTTTTGGAGCATGGAGTTGATGATGTTGTACTTTGGCTTGGGATGGAGCATGAGGATCTTGCGGTTGATGAGTCCCTTGCCAAGAGAAGCAATGTCAAGAGCATTTATTTCTCAAATAAGCACATTTAAGCGAGAGAACATCTCATTGACATTTTCATGAGGAAGTATTTTAAATTCATCATACTTGGATTTAAGCATATGATATTTTAGTTCTTTGACACGAGAAGATCCCTCATGAATCTCTATTAAGCAAGCCCAAATTTCACAAGCTTTTTCTTTACTAGCAATTCTAGCAAATACATCTTGACTAATACATTCATAGATTGCATTCCTAGCTTTAGCATCCCATTTAATTGGATCACCAACATAATTATGTTCTCCAAACCCCGCGTGGGTCGCTTCCCAAACTTCAGGAGCAATAGCCTCTAGATAAGCGCGCATGCGTGCTTTCCAATAGGCAAAGTTCTTGCCCTCGAAGATAGGAACCGAACCCCCAACCTTGGCCATTTTAGCTCTCTAGCGATAAGCTATAATGATCCTATGAGCAACCTTGCTCTGATATCAATTGTAAGGACCGAATGCCCAAGAGGGGGGGGGGGTGAATTGGGCTTTCTTCGAAAAATTCTAAGCAATAAAACTTAATTTCTAAAGCCCAATTCCTTACGCAAACTATCTATGCATTCTAGTAGATAGAAACTTCGCGGAATATAAAATGCATAAAAGTAAGGGAAGGAGAGGGATGCAAACTCCCGAGGAGACAAGGATTTATCCCGTGGTTCGACAAGATCGTCAAGATCTTCCTACATCCACGTTGTGGCACCCACCAAAGGGTTTTGCCACACCCAAGTCACCGAGACGAGGGGTCTTCACTATTCCTCTCCGTTTGCCTCCCTTGGCAAGGTGGAGCTCAAGCCTTGTACAGCTTTGACCTTTCGGGCTTCCACAAACACCTTGGCAAGCTCCGGAAGTCTCCTCACGATTACAAACACCAAGGGCACTCCCTTGAGGCTCTCACACTATCCTAGAGAGTCCACTCACCCTGAATGGTGGCACACAAGCTCTCTCTCTAGCTAGTTCTAGCCTAAATATTGGTGTATCGATGATCGAAATGGTGTGGAAGTGGTTGCTCTTGGTCTTGAATGCTTGTGGATGTGTTGATAGTGTCTGGCGCTCAAGACTTGACAAAATGATAGGATTAGGGGGTATTTATAGCCAGCCTTCCCGAAATAGCCGTTGGAAAAGTAGGCTGACAGAAATTTACTGTGAACACCGGATGATCCGATGTCTCCCCTTTAGTTATCATCGGTCAAGTTACTTTAGCTGACATCATTGTGTCAGATATGACCGTTGTTAGACCGATGTTGATCCTGTCTTCTCATCGGATGATCCGGTGGCTCTTCCTCCAGAATCTTCTCAACCTTGATGCTTACTGGAGTAATCGACCGATGTGTGCTTCTCTGTACATCGGATGATCTGGTGCTACACTTGGTCCAATGATCTTGCAAACTGTACTTATGGACCGATGTTACTGGGCCATTCACATCGGATGATCCGGTGAGTACTTTGTTCTGAGGTCTTCTTCTTCAGCTGAACCAACTCAACCGATGTGTTATTCTGAGGAATCATCGGTTGACCCGGTGAGTTGGTTTTGTTTGCTTCGGGTTGTTTCTAAGTGAATTTTTGTGTCTTGCTCAAATGACCTCTTAGACTTTGTTGAACATGTATCTCTGATGATTGTCAATCATTAAGTGTCTTCAATTTTGATTGAGTGACTTTGACATAAGAGCTTTCACTTCTTGTCTTCACATAATTGATTTGATCTTATTCATTGATTGTATATGGGTCTCCAATAACATGTTTATTTCATTTGATTGAGTGATTATGGGGACCTTGCATTCACAAATTCATTAGTAAAATCCAATGGTTGTCATTAATCACTGAAACCATACCTCATGGGGGCCTAGATGCTTTTAGCTACCTCCAAGTTTCTTGATTCATTGGAGTCCTAAACACCTGGTATGCCTTCTATTATCTTTTCCTTACAAGAATTCAACCCCTAATCTCCAAATTCCTGTCGATCTAGAAAACCCTAATCTGCTGATCTCGCAGAGTGCGGACTTGTCCGGTCCCTAGCGGACTAGTCCGATATTTCTGGTTAAATTGTGTTGAATTGATTCTAAAGTTTGATCTAATCAACTCCAAACCTGTATAAACTTGTTAAAAGCTATTAGAACTAGTTAGTGATCATTAAAAGCAATCAATTGACAAGTCTACCTTCATTTGCATTAATCATGCATGTCATGTCATATTGAGTAATATTTGTGCACTGTTTGATTGTTGTTTCTTGTCTTGTATGTTTATTGTGCGGATTAGACAGATTTGCGCTAGAGAGTGCCGCGGAGGACCTACAACACCAAGAGTTTGAAGGCTTTGATCCTAATCAACAACAAGAGCAAGGCAAGTGTCCTTGAAGCATATTGATCATGTTTTTAAAATAAATGTTTTGTTTGAAAACTGCATGCTGTGTCAAATTGATGGGAATCCTATGATAGGAAGTTTACTAGCTCTGTTTACCCACCCTTGTCACCTGGAAAATATGGTAGAGAGTCGGGAAGCCTATATCACTCAATTTAATTATGCATTTATGAGATTATGATTAACATGAACTTGTTAATGTAACGCGGTAATGGGTGATGTAAGCAAGCCTGGTATGTGGATGGGTTGGATGATATGGTGGTTGCTAGCTTTAGATCTAAGGACCAGTTCATGCGAGAATAAGCCAGGACTACAGTGCCACCACGAGGCCAAGTATGGGTGCGGCGTAGCTAAGTAATTAGGGCTTTGCTAGTACTGTTTGGACCATTGTGGATGCTCAGGGAAGGGGTAGTCGGATTGGGTTTGTTAATGATTGGTGGGACTACCCTGGGATTCGAATGGCTCAAGAGGGGGCCCTTGGTTGAAGATGTGCTCTGTAGGAGACATCGCCACCGGTGAAACCTCAGTGGGGTCTAAATAGGATAGTAATCCCATTGTAAAGGCTATTTTTGTGATCTCTTGGCCACACACCAATGGAAGTGTGAGACAGCATAATAGAGGTTCTAGTCATCGAAAGGTGATGAAATCACAAACACGTGGGTAAAGTGGTACAAACTCTGCAGAGTATTAAAACTATCATGATAGCCGTGCTCCCGGTTATGAGCACCTGGACAACTTCCATGATTAGAGGGTACTCGGTATTGGGATAGTATTCTGGATGGTTATGGTTGGTATTATGGTTATTGGCGATGGTGAAATCTGGAATTATTGATGATGGTAGTGAATTCAGACTGGTATTATGATATTACTTATGATTATGATGGGTTTACTTCACATACATATAATATATTGCTTTTCAAATGTTTTGATGTACTTTTCAGCACTTTGCCATTATTATTGTCGTCATTTGAATCAGCCACATGTCATACTTTCCACACTTGCTGAGTATGACATGTACTCACTCTTGCAATCCCCCCAACAGTTGAAGGTCAGGATTGGGAGTTTAATGGTGATAATGCGGAGTTCTAGGCCGTGTCTACCATCGGCTTTGTTAGTGGTTTTGATTGGAGTTGCGCTATCTCTTATGCTTAGTTTGCTTAGTTGCTTAATTAGTTTATTTCCGCTGCATTAGTTGGACTTGTCACAAATATTCATTAGAGGTTGTAATTGAGGATAATATGGTTTGTTTAATAAAATTTGGTTAATTAAGTTTGTTCTGTGGTAATTTTCTGTATATCCTTTTGTGATTGTACTCGTGTATGTGTGATGAACATCCTGGGCACACATATGCGTTAGCTTGGTTCATTTTTCGGAACCGGGCGTCACAAATTGATTAAGCGAAGCAAAAAGGTAAAAATCCCATCCCGACTCTCTACCATGAACTCCAGATGACAAGGGTGGTTAAAGAAAACTAGTAAACTTCCTATCATAGGATTCTCATCAATTTGACACTTGCCTTGCTCTTGCGGTTGATTAGGGTCAAAGCTTTCAAACTCTTGGTGCTATAGATCCTCCGCGGCACTCTCTAGCGCAAATCCGTCTAATCCACACAATAAACATACACGACAAGAAACACAATCAAAGAGTGCACAAATATTACTCAATATGACATGACAAGCATGATTGATGCAAATGCAAGGTATAACTTGTTAATAGATTGCTTTTAATGATCACTAACTAGTTCTAATAGATTTTAACAAGTTTATACGGGTTTGGATGTGATTAGATCTAATTATAGAATTAATTCAACAAAATTTAGTCTGCAAAATCGGACTAGTCTGCAGAAAGTCGGACTAGTCCGCACTTTGCAGAACTAGGGAACTAGGGTTTTCTAGATCGATGTAAATTTGGAGATTAGGGGTTGAATTCACGTGAGGAAAAGAGAATAGAAGGTATACCAGGTGTTTAGAACTCCAATGAATCAAGAAACTTGGAGGTAACACTTGGATCTTGATGATCTAGGGTTGGGGATGAACTTGGAGATGAATTGGTGATGAATAACGAAACTTGATGGAGACCTTGATCCTCTTTCGTTTCCTCCTCTTCTTCTTCCTGCTTGGGATCTCCTCCTCCCTCCTTGGTGGTGGCTCTCCACGAACTAGGGTTTGGGTGGGGTGGAAAAGTGGCAAATAGATGTCAAGCCAAGGGGTGGGATTGTTTATATAAAGGTGGAGGCTAGAGTTAGATGGATTTCGAGTTTGGGATGAGTAGAGGCCGGTTTAGAGTCCCACATGGGCTCTAAAAGAGTTAGGCACGACGTCCCTAGGCCCACTTAATGTGAAACCCAAGAAACAAGTCGTAAAACAAAAGATCCATTTGGAGTCGCGAAATATCGGACAAGTCCGACAAGGACCGGACTAGTCCGAAGTTAGTCAGAAAGAAATCGGACAAGTCTGGCCAAAATTTGGACAAGTCCGACTTTAGTCAGAGAGGAAAATGGACAAGTCCGTTGGAACACCGGACTAGTCCGGAAAAGTCAAGGCACTTATCAAATTTTCAAGGATTCTTGGAATATCGGACTAGTCCGCATAAAATCGGACAAGTCCGAAAGTGTCCAGAGGCAAAATCGGACTAGTCCGCAGCAAAAACGGACAAGTCTAATTTTAGTCAGAGAGAAATCGGAATAGGTCTCACCAAAATCGGACTAGTCTGCACTTTTAAGCATTTTAAGTCCGGTTTTGCTCCAAATCAATTTTAAACTTGTTCCTCTTTATGTGGGTTAATGTTAAACATGTATATGAATGTATGTAGGTCATGATGCATGAAAATGAGGGTGTTACAAACCTACCTCCCTTAAAATGAATCTCGCCCTCGAGATTCGACGCGGAAGTGAAGAGATAGGGAAATTCCTTCTTGATATCATCCTCTAATTCCCACGTCGCTTCTTTTTCTGTGTGGTGCTTCCATTGAACTTTACACCATCTAATAACCTTGTTCCTTGCGACTCTCTCCTTGGCTTCCAAAATATTGATCGGTTGTGTGGCATAAGTCAAATCTTCCTCTAGTTCCAGTCCTTCCGTGGGCACTTGTTCTTCCAATACTCTCAAGCATTTCTTGAGCTGGGAAACATGAAAGACATCATGTACCACTGAAAGATGAGTTGGCATCTCCTACTTATACGCTACTTCCCCTCTTTTGTCCAAAATCTTGAATGGTCCATTGTAGCGAGGTGCTAGCTTGCCTCTTATGTTAAACCTCTTATGACCTCTCGTCGGTGACACCTTGAGGTAAACAAAATCTCCCACTTCAAAGGTTAATTTCCTTCTCCTATTGTCCGCATAGCCCTTTTGTCTTGATTGGGTAGCCATCAAGTTTTCACGAATTATTTGGACTTGCTTTTCGGCTTCTTGCAACACATCCGGACTAAATACTTGAGTTTCTCCAGCCTCATTCCAGAATAAAGGTTTCCTACACTTCCTTCCATAAAGCGCTTCATATGGTGAGATTTTCAAGCTTGCTTGGTAACTATTGTTGTATGAAAATTCTGCATATGGCAAGCTCTTGTCCCAACCTTTCCCATGCTTCAAAGCACAAGCTCTTAACATGTCCTCTAAAATCTGATCGGTCCTCTCGGTTTGTCCATCCGTTTGAGGGTGCTATGCTGAACTAAAATTCAACCTTGTTCCTAATGCTTCATGTAACTTTTGCCAAAACCTGGAGGTAAATTGAGAACCTCTATCCGAGACTATCTTCTTAGAGACTCCATGTCGACACACAATATGCTCCATGTATATTTCGGCCAATTGTGCAGATGTATACTTGGTCTTGACAGGAACAAAATGAGCTGACTTGGTCAATTGATCCACGATTACCCAAATTGAGTCATACCCGGACTAGGTACGCGGTAAACCAACTATGAAGTCCATACCGATTTCTTCCCACTTCCATTCTGGAATATTTAATGGTTGTAATAGTCTAGCTGGCCTTTGATGTTCCGCCTTTACTCGTTGGCACACATCACACAATGCTACGTATTCAGCTATGTCCTTCTTCATGCTAGCCCACCAATAGCAAGTCTTCAAGTCTTTGTACATCTTCGTACAACCGGGGTGAATTGAGTAAGGTGAGTCATGTGCCTCTTTTAATATCGTCTCCTGAATATGCTTCACATTAGGCACGACAATCCTTTTTCCCAGTCATAAGGTACCATGTTCATCCTCATCAAATCTGAATTCTCTCCCCTCTTGGGTCCTTTCCTTGATTTCCTGAATTTCCTCATCCTTGGTCCGTACCTCTCGAATTTCTTGCTCCAAGGTTGGGTTTAACTCCAGCATCTCCATCTCATTTACAAATCCAAGTTTCAACCTTTCAAACTCCTTTCATAACTCGGATGGTAACTCTCGAACTGTGAGTTGATGACTTACTCCTTTTCTACTCAAAGCGTCAATCACTACAATGGCTTTTCCCAGATGATAGTTGATCCCCAAATCATAATCTTTGATGAACTCCAACCATCTTTGTTGCCTCATATTCAGATCCGTTTGTGTGAAGATATACTTAAGACTCTTGTGATCTGTATAAATTTCACACCTATGTCCAAGGATGTAGTGCCTCCAAATCTTCAATGCGTGTACCAAGGCTGCGAGTTCCAAATCATGTGTTGGGTAATTCTGCTCATGTTTCTTCAATTGTCTCGACGCATAGGCTACTACTTGACCTTCTTGCATAAGCACACATCCAAGTCCTTGTCTTGATGCGTCACAATATATGTCAAAACTCTTGCTTACATCCGGCAGTACCAAAACTGGGGTTGTTGTCAACCTCTTCTTCGACTCCTCAAAACTATTTTGAAAAGCTTGAGTCCATTGGAATGCCTTTCCCTTCATTAGCATTTCCGTCATTGGCTTGGCTATCTTGGAAAAGTCCTTGATGAATCTACGGTAATATCCAGCCATCCCAAGAAAACTCCTTATTTCCTTTACATTCTCCGGAGGTTCCCATTTCAACACGTCTCTAACTTTTCTGGGGTCAACCGATACTCCTCCTCCTGAGATGATATGACCCAAAAACGACACCTCTTTCAACCAAAACTGACACTTGTTGAACTTGGCATACAATTGATGCTCCCTCAATTTTTGCAGCGTAAGCCTCAAGTGTTCCTCATGTTCCTTCTCATCCTTCGAGTAGATCATAATGTCATCAATAAACACCACAACGAATCTATCCAAGTACTCCATGAATACCTTATTCATGAGGTACATAAAGTACGCAGGTGCATTGGTCAATCCAAAGGACATCACGGTGTACTCATAAGATCCATACCGCGTCCTAAAAGCTGTCTTGGGTATGTCCGATGGTCTAATCCTCATTTGAAAGTATCCCGACCTCAAGTAATCTTAGAGAAGACACAAGCACCCTTCATCTGATCAAACAAGTCTTCTATGCGTGTCAAGGTGTACTTGTTCTTGATTGTTACCTCGTTGAGAGCTCAGTAATCTACGCACATCCTTTGGGATCCATCCTTCTTGTTCGCAAATAGAACGGGTGCTCTAGGTTGCTCTTGAATTTGCTTCTTGAGCTCCGCTAATTCCATAGGAGGCATCCTATACGTCCTCTTAGCTATAGGTGCAGTTCCAGGTATTAAATCCATGACAAACTCAATGTCTCAATCAGGTGGCATACCTGGCAACTCGTCCGGAAAAACATCCAAAAATTCACACACCACCGGAATTTCCTCAATTGCGGCACCGTCCATATGATTCAGCTCCAATTGCTTCGGTGCAGTTTGAGATGCTTCAAACTCTACGGTGATCCCTTCCTCATTGGTCAACTTCACCGTCTTTGTGGCACACTCAATAACTCCATTGTGCTTCCTCAACCAGTCTATACCAAGTATAATGTCCAATCCTTGAGAGTCCAAAACAATGAGGTTGGCGGAGAAGTCTACCCCCCTTATTCTAAGGCTTACTTTTGGACATACTATATTTGTCCTCATCTCTCCTCCAGGAGACTTAACCAATAGAGTAAACTTCATATGAGAAATAGGCAAACTATATTTGGCAACATACTTCGATGCAATGAATGAATGCGATGCTCAAAAATGAAATAACATAGTCGCGGGGTTGGATTTGGCGAGAAACATACCAATGACCACGTCATCCGCTTGTTGAGCATCCTCTGTAGAGACATGGTTCACGTTGCCACGAGAGAAATTCTGCTGTCCACGGTTCCCTTGTGGCTGTCCTCCACCGGGTCTTGGGTTTTGCCTCGGTGCATTGCTTCCTTGACCAAGGCCTGACTTAGGACATTGATGCGCAAAGTGTCCAGCTTCTCTGTGACACCCGGTTCCGAAAATTGAACCAAGTGAATGCATATGTGTGTCCAGGACGTTCAACACACATACACGAGTGCAATCACAAACGATATACAGATAATTACCACAGCACAAGATTAATTAACCAAATTTTATTACACAATTAATATTATCCTCCCATATAAAAACTCTAATCAATATTAATGACAATTTCAACTAATGTAGCGAAAATAAACTAAATAAGCAAACTAAATAGCTAGGCAACATAAGCAATAGGATAGCGCAGCTCCATGCAACACCACAGGCAAGCTGACGGTAGACATGGTCTAGAACTCCGCATTATCACCATTAAACTCCCAATCCTGACCTGCAACTGTTGGGGATTGCAAGAGTGAGTACATGTCGTACTCAGCAAGTGTGGAAAATATGACATGTGGCTGATTCAAATGATGAATATAATAATGGCTAAGTGCTGAAAAGTACATTAAAACATTTGAAAAGCAGTATATTATATGTACATGAAATAAACCCATCATAAGCCATATAGTTATCATAATACCAGTCCATATTCCATATCCATCATCATATACCAATATCCATATTGAATAGCAGAATTCAATTCATAACCATCCATGACCATAATTCCAACCATAACCATTACCAAATACCATCCCAATACCGAGTTCCCTCTAATCATAGAAGTTGTCCAGGTGTTCATAACCGGGAGCAAGGCTATAATGATAGTTTATTAGACTCTGCAGAGTTTGTACCGCTTTAACCACATGTTTGTGATTTCATCACCTTTCGGTGACTAAGAACCTCCCTTATGCCCATGACCCGTCGGTCACATTACACACTTCCGTTGGTGTGTGGCCAAGAGATCACAAAATAGTCTTTACAAAGGGATTACTAGCCTATTTAGACCCCACTGAGGATTCACCGGTGGCGATGTCTCCTATAGAGCACATCTTCAACCAAGGGCCCCCTCTTGAGCCATTCGGATCCCAGGGTAGTCCCACCAATCATCAACAAACCCCATCCGACTACCCCTTCCCCGAGCATCCTTAATGGTCCAAATAGCACTGGCAAAGCCCTAATTAATCATCTACGCTGCACCCATACTTGGCCTCGTGGTGTCACTGTAATCCTGGCTTATTCTCGCATGAACCGGTCCTTAGATCTAAAGCAAGAAAACCACCATAACATCCAACCCATCCACATACCAAGTTTGCTTATATCACCCATTACCATATCATTTTTAACCAGTTCATGTTAATCAAAATCTCATAAATGCATAATTAAGTGTGTAGTATTGTCTTCCCATCCAAGTTAATTAAGCAAAGCAAAAAGGTAAAAATCCCATCAAGACTCTCTACCATAATTCCATGTGACAATGGTGGTTAAACAATGCTAGTAAACTTCCTACCATAGGATTTCCCATGAAATTGACACAAGCATGCAGTTTTGCAAACAAAACATTTATTTTAAAATAGGATCAATATACTTCAAGGACACTTGCCTTGCTCTTGCGGTTGATTAGGGTCAAAGCATTCAAACTCTTGGTGTTGTAGATCCTCTGCGGCACTCTCTAGCGCAAATCCGTCTAATCCGCACAATAAACATACAAGACAAGAAACACAATCAAAGAGTGCACAAATATTACTCAATATGACATGACATGCATGATTTATGCAAATGCAAGGTAGAACTTGTTAATAGAATTTTTTTAATGATCACTAACTAGTGTAATAGCTTTTAATAAGTTTATACAGGTTTGGAGTTGATTTGATCAAATTTTAGAATCAATTCAACACAATTTAGTCAGCAAAATCAGACTAGTTTGTAGAAGGCCGGACTAGTCCGCATTTCGCAGAACTAGCGAACTAGGGTTTTCTAGATCGACGTAAACTTGGAGATTAGGGGTTGAATTCATGTAAGGAAAAGAGAATAGAAGGTATACCAGGTGTTTAGAACTCCAATGAATCAAGAAACTTGGAGGTAACACTTGGATCTTGATGATCTAGGGTTGGGGATGAACTTGGAGATGAATTGGTGTTGAAGAACGAAAGCTTGATGGAGATCTTGATCCTGTCTCGTTTCATCCCCTTCTTCTTCTTGCTTGTGATCCCCTCCCCCCTCCTTGATGGTGGCTCTCCACGAACTAGGGTTTGGGTGGGGTGGAAAAGTGGCAAATAGATGTCAAGCCAAGGGGTGGGGTTGTTTATATAGAGGTGGAGGCTAGGTTTAGATGGATTTCGAGTTTGAGAGGAGTAGAGGCCGGTTTAGAGTCCCACATGGGCTCTAAAAGAGTTAGGCACGACGTCCCTAGGCCCACTTAACGTGAAATCGAAGAAACAAGTCGTAAAACAAAAGATCAACTCGGAGTAGCGAAATATCGGACAAGTCCGAAAAGGACCGGACCAGTCCAAAGTTGTCCAGAGAGAAAATCGAACAATCTGGCTAAAAATCGGACAAGTCCGACTTTAGTCAGAGAGGACTTAGAAATTTTTTCAAGGATTCTTGGAATATCAGACTAGTCCGCACAAAATCGGACTAGTCTGAAAGTTTCTAGAGACAAAATCGGACTAGTCCATAGCAAAAACGGACAAGTCCGTTTTTAGTCAGAGAGAAATGTAATTAGTCCTCAGTAAAATCAGACTAGTCCGTACTTTCCTGTATTTTAAGTGGGGTTTTGTTCCAAGTCAATTTTAAATGTTCCAAATCAATTTTAAACTCGTTCCTCTTGTTGTGGGTTAATGTTAAACATGTATATGAGTGTATGCAAGGAATGATGCATGAAAATGAGGGTGCTACAAACCTACCCCCCTTAAAATGAATATCGCCCTCGAGATTCGACGCGGAAGAGAAGAGATAGGGAAATTCCCTCTTGAGATCATCCTCCAATTCCCACATTGCTTCTTTTTCTGTGTGGTGCTTCCATTGAACTTTACACCAACGAATCACCTTGTTCCTTGTGACTCTCTCCTTGGTTTCCAATATCTTGACTGGTTGCTCGGCATAAGTCAAATCTTCCTCTAATTCCAATCCTTCCATTGGCACTTGTTCTTCTGGTACTCTTAAGAACTTCTTGAGCTGGGCAACATGAAAGACATCATGGACGTCCAAAAGATGAGCTGGCTTCTCCAACTTATACGCTACTTCTCCTCTTTTGTCCAAAATCTTGAATGGTCCCATATAACGAGGTGCTAGCTTGCCTCCTATGTTAAACCTCTTATGACCTCTCATTGGTGACACCTTGAGGTAAACAAAATCTCCTATTTCAAAGGCTATTTTCCTTCTCCTATTATCCGCATAGCCTTTTTGTCTTGATTGGGCAGCCCTCAAATTTTCACGAATTATTTGGACTTGCTTTTCGGCTTCTTGCAACACATCCGGACCAAATACTTTAGTTTCTCCTGTCTCATTCCAGAACAAAGGTGTCCTACACTTCCTCCAATAAAGCGCTTCATATAGTGACATTTTCAAGCTTGCTTGGTAACTATTGTTGTATGAAAATTCTGCGTATGGCAAGCTTTTGTCCCAACCTTTTCCATGCTTTAAAGCGCAAGCTCTTAACATGTCCTCTAAAATCTGGTTGGTCCTCTCGGTTTGTCCATCCATTTGAGAGTGATATGCCGAACTGAAATTCAACCTGGTTCCCAATGCTTCATGCAATTTCTGCCAAAATCTACAGGTAAATTGAGAACCACTATCCGAGACTATCTTCTTCGGTACTCCGTGTCGACACACAATATGCTTCATGTATATTTCGGCCAATTGTGCAACTGTATATTTGGTCTTCACAGGGACAAAATGAGCCGACTTGGTTAAGTGATCTACAATTACCCAAATTGAGTCATACCCGGACTGAGTACGTGGTAAACCAACTATGAAGTCCATTCCGATTTCTTCCCACTTCCATTCCAGAATCTTTAATGGTTGTAATTGTCCAGCTGGCCTTTGATGTTCCGCCTTGACTCGTTGGCACACATCACACAATTCTACGTATTCAGCTATGTCCTTCTTCATGCTATCCCACCAATAGCAAGTCTTCAAGTCTTTGTACATCTTCATACAACCGGGGTGAATTGAGTAAGGTGAGTCATGTGCCTCTTTTAATATCGTCTCCCGAATATGCTTCACATTAGGCACAACGATTCTCTTTCCAATCCATAAGGTACCATGTTCGTCTTCATCAAATATGAATTATCTCCCTTCTTCGGTCCTTTCCTTGATTTCCTTGATCTCTTAATCCACGGCCCGTGCTTCTCGAATTTCTTGCTCGAGGGTTGCGTTTAACTCCATCATCTCCATCTCATTTACAAATCCACGGTCCAACCGTTCACACTCCTTACATAACTCGGAAGGTAACTCGGGAACTGTGAGTTGATGACTTACTCCTTTTCTACTCAAAGCACCGGCCACTACATTGGCTTTTCCCAGATGATAGTTGATCCGCAAATCATAATCTTTGATGAGCTCCAACCATCTTCGTTGCATCAAGTTCAGATCCGTTTGTGTGGAAATATACTTCAAACTCTTATGATCTGTATAAATTTCACAACTATGTCCATGAATATAGTGTCTCCAAATCTTCAATGCATGTACCACGGCTGCAAGCTCTAAATCATGTGTGGGGTAATTCCTCTCATGTTTCTTCAGTTGTCTTGATGCATAGGCGACCACTTGACCTTCTTGCATCAATACACATCCAAGTCCTTGTCTCAATGCGACGCAATAAATATCAAAACTCTTGCTCACATCCGGCAGTACCAAAACTGGGGCTGTTGTCAACCTCTTCTTCAACCCCTCAAAATCGTTTTGACAAGCTTGAGTCCATTGGAAAGCCTTTCCCTTCATTAGCAACTCCGTCATTGGCTTGGCTATCTTGGAGAAGTCCTTGATGAACCGACGGTAATATCCATCCATCCCAAGGAAACTCCTTATTTCCTTTACATTTTGCGGCGGTTCCCACTTCAACACATCTCTCACTTTTCCAGGGTCAACCGATACTCCTCCTCCTGAGATGATATGACCCAAAACGACACCTCTCTCAACAAAAATTGACACTTGTTGAACTTGGCATACAATTGATGCTCCCTCAATTTCTGCAACGTAAGCCTCAAGTGTTCCTCATGTTCCTTCTCATCCTTCGAGTAGATCATAATATCATCAATAAACACCACGACGAACTTATCCAAGTACTCCATGAAGACCTTATTCATGAGGTACATAAAATAGGCAGGTGCATTGGTCAAACCAAAGGACATCACAGTGTACTCATAAGATCCATACCGCGTCATAAAAGCTGTCTTGGGTATGTCCGATGGTCTAATCTTCATTTGGAAGTACCTCGACCTCAAATCAATCTTAGAGAAGACACAAGCACCCTTCATCTGATCAAACTAGTCTTCTATGCGTGGCAAGGTGTACTTTGCACTTGATTGTTACCTCGTTGAGAGCTCGGTAATCCACACACATCCTTTGTGTTCCATCCTTCTTGTCCACAAACAGCATGGGCACTCCCCAAGGTGAAGAACTAGGGCGAATAAAACCTTTCTCTAGTTGCTCTTGAATTTGTTTCTTGAGCTCTGCTAATTCCATAGGAGGCATCCTATACGGGCTCTTAGCTATAGGCGCAGTTCCAGGTATTAAATCAATAACAGACTCAATGTCTCGATCAGGTGGCATACCTAGCAACTCGTCCGGAAAAACATACAAAATTTCACACACCACCGGAATCTCCTCAATTGCGGCACCGTCCATATGGTTCAGCTCCAATTGCTTCGGTGTGGTTTGAGATGCTTCAAATTCTACAGTGATCCCTTCCTCATTGGTCAGCTTCACTGTCTTCGTGGCACACTCAATGACTCCATTGTGCTTCCTCAACCAGTCCATACCATGTATAATGTCCAATCCTTGAGAGTCCAAAACAATGAGGTTAACGGAGAAGTCTACCCCCCTTATTCTAAGGCTTACTTTTGGACATACAATATTTGTCATCATCTCTCCTCCAGGAGACTTAACCAATAGAGTAAACTTCATATGAGAGATAGGAAAACTATACTTGGCAACATACTTCGATGCAATGAATGAATACGATGCTCCAGAATCAAACAACATAGTCGCGGGGTTGGAGTTGGCGAGAAACATACCAATGACCACGTCATCCGCTTGTTGAGCATCCTCCGTAGAGACATGGTTCACGTTGCCATGAGCAAAATTCTGCTGTCCACGGTTCCCTTGTGGTTGTCCTCCATTAGGTCTTGGGTTTTGCCTCTGTGCATTGCTTCCTTGACCAAGGCCTGACTTATGACATTGATGCGCAAAGTGTCCAGCTTCTCCACAAGTATAGCACTTCTTAGATCCACCAGAATTATTGGGATGAGCTTGGTTTTGAACACTTGCAGCAGGAAAGTTAGCGCGAGGTGCATAAGGCATTGGAGGCCTAGGTGCTTGCATGAAAGGGCGCTGCTGAACAAACTGAGTTGGGTGCAGTGCAAATCCAGAGCGTGGAGCAGGAATAGAAGAGCTGTAATAAGGCGCATTGGGCGGTGCAAAGCGAGGGCGCACATTACTTCATTGTTGCTTTCCTTGATATGGCGCCTTTCTCTTATTTTCTTGCTCCATCTCACGAATCTTGTTCTCAATCACAATTGCTTTGTCGACAAGCTTCTGAAAATTGGCATAATCACAGTTGAGTAGTTGCACTTGGATTTCATTATTCAAGCCCCTCATGAACAAGTATTGTTTCCAGCTGTCCCGGCTCACATCCTCAGGCGCATACCTTGAGAGTTGAGTGAACTTATTGAGATATTCACTCACGCTTGATCTTCCTTGCCTTAAGTTCTCAAATTCTTGCCTCTTCAAAATCATAACACCTTCCGACGCATAATGAGAATGAATGCTCTCTTTGAATTCCGCCCAGGTAATTCTCTCTTGGTTCTCATGAGCATTGCATAGTGAATCCCACCAATCCGCAGCTGCTCCAACTAGTTGATGAGAAGCGAAAAGCACCTTCTCCTGGTCACTGCATTGGACAGTAGCAAGTTTCTTCTCCATAGACTTGAGCCAGTCATCCACATCCATAGGGTCAGCAGCTTGAGCAAAGGTTGGTGGCCTTGTCCTCATAAACTGTCCCAACCGGTTATGAGGAGGCGGGGGTGGCGGTGGAGGCATGTGGGGCTAATTGTTGTTATTGCCAGCCTGCAGCTATCCCATAGTTTGTATCATGGTCTGCATGAGCTGGTTTTGCATAGCCAATAGCTGCTCAATGTCGATAGCTCCCTGAGTAGATCCTTGTCCAATGTTGTTCTAAGGCACTCCATGTTCTCCTCCTCATCATTGCCATCCCTCTGGTTGCGAGTCCTCACTATCTGAAGAAGAGCAACAGGGAAGAATTAGAGACGTTCCCAACTAAATGCATAAAGGGATATGAAACTAAACAACTAGCTACACTAGCCAAGGTGGACATGGCAATGCTAAAGCACCCCAAAATCCTCTATTAAGCACACAAGAAACCAATTTATATAGCAACAACGCACCAAGCAAAAACACATCGATTCCTGAGTGCTCCTATGTGCTCTAAAGTGTCCATTCTACCTAGGCTGCATCCTACGGTCAACTTGTGGCTCTGATACCAAATTGTGACACCCGGTTCCGAAAATTGAACCAAGTGAACGCATATGTGTGCCCAGGACGTTCAACACACATACACAAGTGCAATCACAAACGATATATAGATAATTACCACAACACAAGATTAATTAACAAAATTTTATTACACAATTCATATTATCCTCGAATACAACCTCTAATGAATATTAATGACAATTTCAACTAATGCAGCGGATATAAACTAAATAAGCAAACTAAACAGCTAGGCAGCATAAGCAATAGGGTAGCGCAGCTCCATGCAACACCACAGGCAAGCTGACGGTAGACACGGCCTAGAACTCTGCATTATCACTATTAAACTCCCAATCCTGACCTGCAACTGTTGGGGGGGGATTGCAAGAGTGAGTACATGTGTACTCAGCAAGTGTGAAAAATATGACATGTGGCTGATTGAAATGACGAATATAATTATGGCTAAGTGCTGAAAAGTACATTAAAACATTTGAAAAGCAATATATTATATGTACATGAATTAAACCCATCATAAGCCACATAGTTATCATAATACCAGTCCATATTCCATATCCATCATCATATACCAATATCCATATTGAATACCAGAATTCAATTCATAACCATCCATGACCATAATTTCAACCATAACCATTACCAAATACCATCCCAATACCAAGTTCCCTCTAATCATGGAAGTTGTCCAGGTGCTCATAACCGGTAGCACGACTATCATGATAGTTTATTAGACTCTGCAGAGTTTGTACCGCTTTACCCACGTGTTTGTGATTTCATCACTTTTCGGTGACTAAGAACCTCCCTTATGCCCATGTCCCGTCGGTCACATTACACACTTCCGTTGGTGTGTGGCCAAGAGATCACAAAATAGCCTTTGCAAAGGGATTACTAGCCTATTTAGACCCCACTGAGGTTTCACCGGTGGCGATGTCTCCTACAGAGCACATCTTCAACCAAGGGCCCCCTCTTAAGCCATTCGGATCCCAGGGTAGTCCCACCAATCATCAACAAACCCCATACGACTACCCCTTCCCCGAGCATCCTTAATGGTCCAAATAGCACTGGCAAAGCCCTAATTAATCAGCTACACCGCACCCATACTTGGCCTCATGGTGGCACTGTAATCCTGGCTTATTCTCGCATGAACCGGTCCTTAGATCTAAAGCAAGCAAACCACCATAACATCCAACCCATCCACGTACCAGGCTTGCTTAGATCACCCATTACCATATCATTTTTAACCAAATCATGTTAATCAAAATATCATAAATGCATAATTAAGTGTGTAGTATTGTCTTCCCATCCCAGTTAATTAAGCGAAGCAAAAAGGTAAAAAGCCCATCCCGACTCTCTACCATAATTCCAGGTGACAAGGGTGGTTAAACAATGCTAGTAAACTTCCTACCATAGGATTTCCCATCAAATTGACACAAGCATGCAGTTTTGCAAACAAAACATTTATTTTAAAACAGGATCAATATGCTTCAAGGACACTTGCCTTGCTCTTGCGGTTGATTAGGGTCAAAGCCTTCAAAATCTTGGTGTTGTAGATCCTCCGCGGCACTCTCTAGTGCTAATCCGTCTAATCCGCACAATAAACATACAAGACAAGAAACACAATCAAAGAGTGCACAAATATTACTCAATATGACATGACATGCATGATTTATGCAAATGCAAGGTAGAACTTGTTAATACATTGCGTTTAATGATCACTAACTAGTTCTAATAGCTTTTAATATGTTTATACAGGTTTGGAGTTGATTTGATCAAATTTTAGAATCAATTCAACACAATTTAGTCAGCAAAATCGGACTAGTCTATAGAAGGCCAGACTAGTCCACACTTCGCAGAACTAGCGAACTAGGGTTTTCTAGATCGACGTAAACTTGGAGATTAGGGGTTGAATTCACGTAAGGAAAAGAGAATAGAAGGTATAACAGGTGTTTAGAACTCCAATGAATCAAGAAACTTGGAGGTAACACTTGGATCTTGATGATTTAGGGTTGGGGATGAACTTGGAGATGAATTGGTGTTGAAGAACGAAAGCTTGATGGAGATCTTGATCCTCTTTTGTTTCCTCCCCTTCTCCTTATTGTTTGGGATCCCCTCCTCCCTCCTTAATGGTGGCTCTCCACGAACTAGGGTTTGGGTGGGGTGGAAAAGTGGCAAATAGATGTCAAGCCAAGGGGTGGGGTTGTTTATATAGAGGTGGAGGCTAGGGTTAGATGGATTTTGAGTTTGAGAGAAGTAGAGGCCGGTTTAGAGTCCCACATGGGCTCTAAAAGAGTTAGGCACGACGTCCCTAGGCCCACCTAATGTGAAACCCAATAAACAAGTTGTAAAACAAAAGATCAACTCAGAGTCGCGAAATATCGGACAAGTCCGAAAAGGACGGGACTAGTCCGAAATTGTCCTGAGAGAAAATCCGACAAGTCTGGCCAAAAATCGGACAAGTCCGACTTTAGTCAGAGAGGAAAACGGAAAAGTCCGCTGGAACACCGGACTAGTCCGAAAATGTCCAGGGACTTAGCAAATTTTCAAGGATTCTTGGAATATCGGACTAGTCCGCACAAAATCGGACAAGTCCGAAAGTTTCCAGAGGCAAAATCGGACGAGTCCGCAGCAAAAATGGACAAGTCTGTTTTTAGTCAGAGAGAAATCAGACTAGTCCTCAGTAAAATCGGACTAGTCCGCACTTTCCTGCATTTTAAGTGCGGTTTTATTCCAAATCAATTTTAAATGTTCCAAATCAATTTTAAACTCGTTCCTCTTGTTGTGGGTTAATGTTATACATGTATATGAGTGTATGCAAGGCATGATGCATGAAAATGAGGGTGTTACATTCTCCACATGTATAGCACTTCTTAACTCCACCAGAATTATTGGGACGAGCTTGGTTTTGAGCATTGGCACCAGGATAGTTGGCACGAGGTGCATAAGATATTGGAGGCCTAGGTGCTTGCATAATAGGGCGTTGCTGCACAAACTGAGTTGGGCGTGGTGCATAACCAAGGCGTTATATAGGAGTAGGGGAGCTGTAATATGGCGCATTAGGAGGCGCAAAGCGAGGGTGCACATTACTTCCTTGTTGCTGTCCTTGATATGGCTCCTTCCTCTTGTTGTCTTGCTCCATCTCATGGATCTTATTCTCAATCACGATTGCTTTGTCCACAAGATTCTTAAAGTTGGCATAATCACAGTTGAGTAGTTGCACTTGGATTTCATTGTTCAAGCCCCTCATGAACAAGTATTGTTTCCGGCGGTCCCGGCTCACATCCTCAGGCGCATACCTTGAGAGTTGAGGAACTTATTGAGATATTCACTCACGCTTGATCTTCCTTGGCTTAAGTTCTCAAATTCTGGCCTCTTCAAAATCATAACTCCCTTCAGCACATAACGAGAACGAAAGCTCTCTTTGAATTCAGCCCAAGTGATCCTCTCCTGATTCTCATGAGCATTGCAATATAAATCCCACCAATCCGCAGTTGCTCCAACTAGTTGATGAGAAGCAAATAAGACCTTCTCCCGGTCACTGCATTGGACAATAGCAAGTTTCTTCTCTAGGGACTTGAGCCAATCGTCGGCATCCATAGGGTCGGCAGCTTGAGCAAAGGTCGGTGGCCTAGTCCTCATAAACTCTCCCAATCGGTTATGAGGAGGCGGGGGTGGCGGTGGAGGCATGTGGAGCTGATTATTAATGTTACCAGACTGCAGCTGTCCCATTGTCTGTATCATGGTCTGCATGAGCTGGTTCTGCATAGCCAATAGCTGCTCAATGTTGATAGCTCCATGAGCAGGTCCTTGTTCATTGTTGTTCTGAGGTACTCCATGGTTCTCCTCCTCATCTTAGCATCCCTCTGGTTGCGAGTCCTCACCATCTGGAGAAAAGCAATAGGTAAGAATTAGAAAACGTCCCCAACTATATGCATCAAGGGATATGAAACTAGAAAACTGTGACGCCCAGTTCCGAAAAATGAACCAAGCTAACGCATATATGTGCCCAGGATGTACATCACACATACACGAGTGCATTCACAAAAGAGTACATAGAAAATTACCACAGAACAAGATTAATTAACCAAATTTTATTACACTAAACATATTATCCTAAAATACAACCTCTAATGAATATTTATGACAAGTTCAACTAATGCAGCGGAAATAAACTAATTAAGCGACTAAGCAAACTAAGCATAAGGGATAGCGCAACTCCAATAACACCATAGGCAAAGCTGACGGTAGACACGGCCTAGAACTCCGCATTCTCACCATTAAACTCCCAATCCTGACCTGCAACTGTTGGGGGGGGAATTGCAAGAGTGAGTACATGTCGTACTCAGCAAGTGTGGAAAGTATGACATGTGGCTGATTCAAATGACGACAATAATAATGGCAAAGTGCTGAAAAGTACATTAAATCATTTGAAAAGCAATATATTATATGTATGTGAAGTAAACCCATCACAATCATAAGTAATATCATAATACCAATCTGAATTCACTACCATCATCAATAATTCCAGATTTAACCATTGCCAATAACCATATTCAATACCAGAAATAAATCCATAACCTGTCATAACCATTACCAAACCATAACCATCCCAAATACCATCCCAATACCGAGTTCCCTCTAATCATGGAAGTTGTCCATGCGCTCATAACCAGGAGCACAGCTATCATGATAGTTTACTAGACTCTGCAGAGTTTGTACCACTTTACCCATGTGTTTGTGATTTCATCACCCGTCGGCGACTAAAGAACCTCCCTTTCGCCAAATACACTTCCTTTGGTGTATGGCCAAGAGATCACAAAATAGCCTTTACAAAAGGATTACTAGCTTATTTAGACCCCACCGAGGTTTCACCGGTGGCGATATCTCCCGCAGAGCACATCTTCAACCAAGGCCCCCTCTTGAGCCATTCGGATCCTAGGGTAGTCCCACCAGTCATCAACAAACCCAATACGACTACCCCTTCCCCGAGCATCCACAATGGTCCAAACAGCACCAGCAAAGCCCTAATTAATCAGCTACGCCGCACACATACTTGGCCTCGTGGTGGCACTGTAGTCCTGGCTTATTCTCGCATGAACTGGTCCTTAGATCTAAAGCAAGCAAACCACCATACGTCCAACCCATCCACATACCAGGCTTGCTTAGATCACCCATTACCATATCATATTTAACCAATTCATGTTAACCATAATCTCATCCATGCATAATTAAATTGGGTGGTATAGTTGTTTTCCCATCCCAGTTGATTAAGCGAAGCAAAAAGGTAAAAATCCCATCTCGACTCTCTACCATAAATTCTAGGCGACAAGGGTGGTCAAACAACACTAGTAAACTTCCTATCATCGGATTCCCATCAAAATTGACACAAGCATGCAGTTTACGAACAAAACATTTATTTTAAAACAGGATCAATATGCTTCAAGGACACTTGCCTTGCTCTTGCGGTTGATTAGGGTCAAACCCTTCAAACTCTTGGTGTTGTAGATCCCCCGCGACACTCTCTAGCGCAAATCCGTCTAATCCACACAATAAACATACAGGACAAGAAACATAATCAAAGAGTGCACAAATATTACTCGATATGTCATGACATGCATGATTGATGCAAATGTAAGGTAAAACTTGTTAATTGATTGCTTTAATTGTCAATAACTAGTTCCAATAGCTTTTAATAGGTTTATACAGGTTTGGAGTTGATTAGGTCAGTTTTTGGAATTAATTCAACACAATTTAGCCAGGAAGACCGGACTAGTCCGCCAGGGACCGGGCAAGTCCGCACTTTGCGAGATCGGCAGATTAGGGTTTTCTAGATCGACGTAAATTTGGAGATTAGTTGTTGAATTCACGTAAGGAAAAGATAATAGAAGGTATACCAGATGTTTAGGAATCCAATGAATCAAGAAACTTGGAGGTAACACTTGGATCTTGATGATCTAGGGTTGGGGATGAACTTGGAGATGAATTGGTGATGAAGATCAAAACTTGATGGAGATCTTGATCCTCTTTCATTTCCTCCTCTTCTTCTTCTTGCTTGGGATCTCCCCCTCTCTCCTTGATGGTGGCTCTCCACGAACTAGAGTTTGGGTGGGGTGGAAAAGTGGCAAATAGATGTCAAGCCAAGGGGTGGGGTTGTTTATATAGAGGTGGAGGCTAGGGTTAGATGGATTTCGAGTTTGGGATGAGTAGAGGCCGGTTTAGAGTCCCTCATGGGCTCTAAAAGAGTTAGGCACGACGTCCCTAGTCCCACTTAACGTGAAACCCAAGACTCAAGTCGTAAAACAAAAAATCAACTCAGAGTCGCGAAATATCGGACAAGTCCGAAAAGGACCCGACTAGTGAGAAAATCGGACAAGTCTGGCCAAAAATCGGACAAGTCCGACTTTAGTCAGAGGGGAAATCGGACAAGTCCGCTGGGACACCGTACTAGTCCGGCAAAGTCCAGGGACTTAGCAAATTTTCAAGGATTCATGGAATATCGGACTAGTCCGCACAAAATCGGACAAGTCCGAAGGTTTCTAGAGGCAAAATCGGTCTAGTCCACCGCAAAAACAGACAAGTCCATTTTTAGTCAGAGAGAAATCGAACTAGTCCTCAGTAAAATCGGACTAGTCCGCACTTTCCTGCATTTTAAGTGCGGTTTTGCTCCAAATCAATTTTAAATGCTCCAAATCAATTTTAAATGCTCCAAATCAATTTTAAACTCGTTCCTCTTTATGTGGGTTAATGTTAAACATGAATATGAGTGCATGCAAGGCATGATGCATGAAAATGAGGGTATTACAAACCTACCCCCCTTAAAATGAATGTCGCCCTCGAGATTCGACGCGAAAGAGAAGAGATAGGGAAATTCCTTCTTGAGATCATCCTCCAATTCCCACGTCGCTTCTTTTTCTGTGTTGTGCTTCCATTGAACATTATGCCATCTAATAATCTTGTTCCTTTTGACCCTCTCCTTAGTTTCCAAGATTTTGATCGGTTGCTCTGCGTAAGTCAAATCTTCTTCTAGTTCCAATTCTTCCATCGGCACTTGTTCTTCCGGTGCTCTCAAGCACTTCTTGAGTTGGGAAACATGAAAGACATCATGAACATCTGAAAGATGAGTTGTCATCTCTAGCTTATATGCTACTTCTCCCCTTTTGTCCAAAATTTTGAATGGTCCAATGTAGCGAGGTGCGAGCTTGCCTCTTATGTTAAACCTCTTATGACCTCTCATTGGTGACACCTTGAGGTAAACAAAATCTCCTGTTTCAAAGGCTAATTTCCTTCTCCTATTGTCCGCATAGCCTTTTTCTCTTGATTGGGCAGCCCTCAAGTTTTCACGAATTATTTGGACTTGCTTTTCGGCTTCTTGCTACACGTCCGGACCAAATACTTGAGTTTCCCCTGCCTCATTCCAGAATAAAGGTGTCCTACACTTTCTTCCATAAAGCGCTTCATATGATGACATTTTCAAGCTTGCTTGGTAACTATTGTTGTATGAAAATTCCGCGTATGGCAAGCTTTTGGCCCAACTTTTCCCATGCTTCAAAGCACAAGCTCTTAGCATGTCCTCTAAAATCTGATTGGTTCTTTAGGTTTGTTCATCCGTTTGTGGGTGATACGCTGAACTAAAATTCAACCTCGTTCCCAAAGCTTCATGCAATTTTTGCCAAAATATAGAGGTAAATTGAGAACCTCTATCCGAGACTATCTTCTTAGGGAATCCATGTCGACACACAATCTGCTCCAGGTATATTTCGGCCAATCGTGCAGCTGTATATTTGGTCTTCACAGGGACAAAATGTGCTGACTTTGTTAAGCGATCCACAATTACCCAAATTGAGTCATACCCGCACTGAGTACGTGGCAACCCAACTATGAAGTCCATACCAATTTCTTCCCACTTCCATTCCGGGATCTTCAATGGTTGCAACAATTCAGCTGGCCTTTGATGTTCCGCCTTGACTCGTTGACACACATCACACAATGCCACATTTTCAGCTATGTCCTTCTTCATGCTATCCCACCAATAGCTAGTCTTCAAGTCTTTGTACATCTTTGTACAACCAGGGTGAATTGAGTAAGGTGAGTCATGTGCCTCTTTTAATATCGTCTCCCAAATATGCTTCACATTAGGCACAACGATTCTCTTTCCAAGCCATAAGGTACCATGTTCGTCTTCATCAAATCTGAATTCTCTCCTTTCTTCAGTCCTTTCCTTGATTTCCTTGATCTCTTCATCCGCGGTGTGTGCCTCTCTAATTTCTTGATCCAAGGTTGGGTTTAACTACATCATCTCCATCTCATTTACAAACCCGAGGTTCAAACGTTCAAACTCCTTACATAAATCGAATGGTAACTCTCGAACTGTGAGTTGATGACTTACTCCTTTTCTACTCAAAGCAACGACCACTACATTGGCTTTTCCCGGATGATAGTTGATCCCCAAATCATAATGTTTGATGATCTCCAATCATCTTCGTTGCCTCAAATTAAGATCCGTTTGTGTGAAAATATACTTCAAACTCCTATGATCCGTATAAATTTCACACCTATGTCCAAGAATATAGTGTCTCCAAATCTTCAATGCGTGTACCACTGCTGCAAGCTCCAAATCATGCGATGGATAATTCTGCTCATGTTTCTTCAATTGTCTTGATGCATAGGCAACTACTTGACCTCCTTGCATCAATACACACCCAAGTCCTTGTCTCAATGCGTCGCAATAAATAAAGACTTTTGCTCACATCCGGCAGTACCAAAACTGGGGCTGTTGTTAACCTCTTTTTTCAACTCCACGAAACTATTTTGACAAGCTTGAGTCCATTGGAAAGCCTTTCCCTTCATTAGCAACTCCGTCATAGGCTTGGCTATCTTGGAAAAGTCCTTGATAAACCGACGGTAATATCCAGCCATCCCAAGAAAACTCCTTATTTCCTTTACATTTTGCGGCGGTTCCCACTTCAACACGTCTCTCACTTTTCCGGGGTCAACCAATACTCCTCCTCCTGAGACTATATAACCCAAAAATGGCACCTCTTTCAACCAAAACTGACAATTGTTGAACTTGGCATACAATCGATGCTCCCTCAATTTCCGCAACGTAAGCCTCAAGTGTTCCTCATGTTCCTTATCATCCTTCGAGTAGATCATAATATCATCAATAAACACCACAACGAACTTATCCAAGTACTCCGTGAAGACCTTATTCATGAGGTACATAAAGTAGGCAGGCGCATTTGTCAATCCAAGAGACATCACGGTGTACTCATAAGATCCATATTGTGTCCTAAAAGCTGTCTTGGGTATGTCCGATGGTCTAATCTTCATTTGAAAATATCCCGAACTCAAATAAATCTTAGAGAAGACACAAGCACCCTTCATCTGATCAAACAAGACTTCTATGCATGGCAAGGTGTACTTGTTCTTGATTGTTACCTCGTTGAGAGCTCGGTAATCCACACACATCCTTTGGGATCCATCCTTCTTGTCCACAAACAGCACATGCGCTCCCCAAGGTGAAGAACTAGGATGAATAAAACATTTCTCTAGTTGCTCTTGAATTAGTTTCTTGAGCTCCGCTAATTCTAAAGGAGGCATCCTATACGGCCTATTAGCTATAGGTGCAGTTCTAGGTATTAAATCAATAACAAACTCAATGTCTCGATCAGGTGGCATACCTGGCAACTCGTTCGGAAAAACATCCAAAAATTCACACACCACCGGAATCTCCTCAATTGCAGCACCGTCCATATGATTCAACTCCAATTGCTTCGGTGTGGTTTGAGATGCTTCAAATTCTATGGTGATCCCTTCCTCATTGGTCAACTTCACTGTCTTCGTGGCACACTCAATAACTCCATTATGCTTCCTCAACCAGTCCATACCAAATATAATGTCCAATCCTTGAGAATCCAAAACAATGAGGTTGGCGGAGAAGTTTACCCCCCTTATTCTAAGGCATACTTTTGGACATACTATATTTGTCCTCATCTCTCCTCCAGGAGACTTCACCAATAGAGTAAACTTCATATGAGTGATAGGAAAACTATATTGGCGACATATTTCGATGCAATGAATGAATGCGATGCTCCAGAATCAAATAACATAGTCGCGGGGTTGGAGTTTGCGAGAAACATACCAATGACCACGTCATCCACTTGTTGAGCATCCTCCGTAGAGACATGGTTCACATTGCCACGAGAAAAATTCTGTTGTCCACAGTTCCCTTGTGGCTGTCCTCCATTGGGTCTTGGGTTTTGCCTCGGCGCATTGCTTCCTTGACCAAGGCCTGACTTAGGACATTGATGCGCAAAGTGTCCAGCTTCTCTACAAGTATAACACTTCCTAAATCCACCAGAATTATTGGGACGTGCATGATTTTGAGCATTGGCACCAGGATAGTTGGCACGAGGTGCAAAAGGCATTGGAGGCCTAGGTGCTTGCATGGCAGGGCGCTGCTGCACAAACTGAGTTGGGTGCGATGCATAACCAGGGCACTGAGCAGGCGCAGAAGGGCTGAAGTAAGGCGCATTGGGCGGCGCAAAGCGAGGGCGCACATTACTTCCTTGTTGTTGTCCTTGATATGGCGCCTTTCTCTTATTGTCTTGCTCCATCTCATGAATCTTGTTCTCAACCATAATTTCTTTGTCCACAAGCTTCTGAAAATTTGCATAATCACAATTGAGTAGCTGCACTTGGATTTCATTGTTCAAGCCCCTTATGAACAAGTATTGTTTCCGGCTATCTCAACTAACATCCTCAGGCGCATATCTTGAGAGTTGAGTGAACTTATTGAGATATTCACTCACGCTTGATCTTCCTTGCCTTAAATTCTCAAATTCTTGCCTCTTCAAGATCATAACACCCTCGGGCACATAATGAGAATGAAAACTCTCCTTGAATTCGTCCCAAGTAATTCTCTCTTGGTTCTCATGAGCATTGCAATAAGAATCCCACCAATCCGCAGCTGCTCCAACTAGTTGATGAGAAGCAAACAAGACCTTCTCCCAGTCACTGCATTGGACAATAGCTAGCTTCTTCTCCACGGACTTGAGCCAATCATCCGCATCCATAGGGTTAGCGGCTTGAGCAAAGGTCAGTGGCCTAGTCCTCATAAACTCTCCCAATCGGTTATGAGGAGGCGGGGTGGCGGTGGAGGCATGTGGGGCTGATTGTTGATATTACCAGCCTGCGGCTGTCCCATAGTTTGTATCATGGTCTGCATAAGCTGGTTTTGCATAGCCAATGGCTGCTCAATGTTGATAGCTCCCTGAGTAGATCCTTGTTCAATGTTGTTTTGAGGCACTCCATTGTTCTCCTCCTCATCATTGACATCCCTCTGGTTGCGAGTCCTCACCATCTGAAGAAGAGCAATAGGTAAGAATTAGAAAACGTCCCCAACTATATGCATCAAGGGATATGAAACTAAACAACTAGCTACACTATCCTAGGCGGACATGGCAATGCTAAGGAATCCCAAAATCCTCTATTAAGCACACAAGCAAACAATATATATAGCAACAGCACACCAAGCAAAAACACATCGATTCCTTAGTGCTCCTATGTGCTCTAAAGTGTCCATTCTATCTAGGCTGCATCCTACGGTCAACCTGTGGATCTGATACCAATTTGTGACACCCGGTTCCGATAAATGAACCAAGCTAACGCATATGTGTGCCCAGGATGTTCATCACACATATACGAGTGCATTCACAAAAGGGTATACAGAAAATTACCACAGAACAAGATTAATTAACCAAATTTTATTACACTAAACATATTATCCTCAAATACAACCTCTAATGAATATTTATGACAAGTTCAACTAATGCAGCAGAAATAAACTAATTAAGCGACTAAGCAAACTAAGCATAAGGGATAGCGCAGCTCCAATAACACCACAGGCAATGCTGACGGTAGACACGGCCTAGAACTCCACATTCTCACCATTAAACTCCCAATCATGACCTGCAATTGTTGGGGGGGAATTGCAAGAGTGAGTACATGTCGTACTCAGCAAGTGTGGAAAGTATGACATGTGGCTCATTCAAATGACGACAATAATAATGGCAGAGTGGTGAAAAGTACATTAAAACATTTGAAAAGCAATATATTATATGTATGTGAAGTAAACCCATCATAATCATAAGTAATATCATAATATCAATCTGAATTCACTACCATCATCAGTAATTCCATATTTCACCATTGCCAATAACCATATTCAATATCAGAAATAAATCCATAACCAGCCATAACCATTACCAAACCATAACCATCCCAAATACCATCCCAATACCGAGCTCCCTCTAATCATGGAAGTTGTCCAGGCGCTCATGACCGGGAGCACGGCTATCATGATAGTTTATTAGACTTTGCAGAGTTTGTACCACTTTACCCACGTGTTTGTGATTTCATCACCCGTTAGCGACTAAAGAATCTCCCTTTCGCCAATTACACTTCCTTTGGTGTATGGCCAAGAGATCACAAAATAGCCTCTATAAAGGGATTACTAGCCTATTTAGACCCCACTGAGGTTTCACCGGTGGCGATGTCTCCCGCAGAGCACATCTTCAACCAAGGGCCCCCTCTTGAGCCATTCGGATCCCAGGGCAGTCCCACCAATCATCAACAAACCCAATCCGACTACCCCTTCCCCGAGCATCCACAATAGTCCAAACAGCACCAGCAAATCCCTAATTAATCAGCTACGCTGCACCCATACTTGGCCTCGTGGTGGCACTGTAGTCCTGGCTTATTCTCGCATGTACCGGTCCTTAGATCTAAAGCAAGCAAACCACCATACGTCCAACCTATCCACATACCAGGATTGCTTAGATCACCCATTACCATATCATATTTAACCAGTTCATGTTAACCATAATCTCATCCATGCATAATTAAATTGGTGGTATAGTTGTTTTCCCATCCCAGTTGATTAAGCGAAGCAAAAAGGTAAAAATCACATCCCGACTCTCTACCATAAATTCCAGGCAACAAGGGTGGTCAAACAAAACTAGTAAACCTCCTATCATCGGATTCCCATCAAAATTGACACAAGCATGCAGTTTACAAACAAAACATTTATTTTAAAATAGGATCAATATGCTTCAAGGACACTTGCCTTGCTCTTGTGGTTGGTTAGAGTCAAAGCCTTCAAACTCTTGGTGTTGTAGATCCTCCATGGCACTCTCTAGCGCAAATCCGTCTAATCCACACAATAAACATACAAGACAAGAAACACAATCAAAGAGTGCACAAATATTACTCAATATGTCATGACATGCATGATTGATGCAAATGCAAGGTAGAACTTGTTAATTGATTGCTTTAATGGTCAATAACTAGTTCTAATAGCTTTTAACAAGTTTATACAGGTTTGGAGTTTATTAGGTCAGTTTTTGGAATTAATTCAACACAATTTAGCCAGGAAGACCGGACTAGTCAGCCAGGGACCGGACAAGTCCGCACTTTGCGAGATCAGCATATTAGGGTTTTCTAGATCGACGTAAATTTGGAGATTAGGTGTTGAATTCACGTAACGAAAAGATAATAGAAGGTATACCAGGTGTTTAGGACTCCAATGAATCAAGAAACTTGGAGGTAACACTTGGATCTTGATGATCTAGGGTTGGGGATGAACTTGGAGATGAATTGGTGATGAAGATCAAAACTTGATGGAGATCTTGATCCTCTTTCGTTTCCTCCTCTTCTTCTTCTTTCTTGGGATCTCCCCCTCCCTCCTTGATGGTGGCTCTCCACGAACTAGGGTTTGGGTGGGGTGGAAAAGTGGCAAATAGATGTGAAGCCAAGGGGTGGGGTTGTTTATATAGAGGTGGAGGCTAGGGTTAGATGGATTTTGAGTTTGGGATGAGTTGAGTCCTGTTTAGAGTCCCTCATGGGCTCTAAAAGAGTTAGGCACGACGTCCCTAGGCCCACTTAACGTGAAACCCAAGATTCAAGTCGTAAAACAAAACATCAACTCAGAGTCGCGAAATATCGGACAAGTCCGGAAAGGACCGGACTAGTCCGAAGTTGTCCAGAGAGAAAATCGGACAAGTCTGGCAAAAAATCGGACCAGTATGACTTTAGTCAGAGAGGAAATCGGACAAGTCCACTGGGAACCGGACTAATCCGGCAAAGTCCAGAGACTTAGCAAATTTTCAAGGATTCAGGGAATATCGGACTAGTCCGCATAAAATTGGACAAGTCCGAAGGTTTCCAGGGGCAAAATCGGACTAGTCCGCCGCAAAAACGGACAAGTCCGCACTTTCCTGCATTTTAAGTGCGGTTTTGCTCCAAATCAACTTTAAATGCTCCAAATCAATTTTAAACTCGTTCCTCTTTATGTTGGTTAATGTTAAACATGTATATGAGTGCATGCAAGGCATGATGTATGAAAATGAGGGTGTTACAACAACTAACTAGCGTACATGGACATGGCAATGCTAAAGCATCCCAAAATCCTCTATTAAGCACACAAGCAAACAATATATAGCAACAACACACCATACAAAACACATCAGTTCCTGAGTGCTCCTATGTACTCTAAAGTGTCCATTCTATCTAGGCTGCGTCCTACGGTCAACCTGTGGCTCTGATACCAATCTGTGACACCCCGTTCCGAAAAAGAACCAAGTGAACGCATATGTGTGCCCAGGACGTTCGACACACATACACGAGTGCATCACAACGATATACATATAATTACCACAACACAAGATTAATTAACCAAATTTTATTACACAAACCAAATTATCCTCGAATACAAGCTCTAATGAATATCAATGACAAGTTCAAATTAATTAAGCAAACTAAACAGCTAGGCAGCATAAGCAATAGGGTAGCGTAGCTCCAAAACACCACAGGCAAGCTGATGGTAGACACGGCCTAGAACTCCACATTATCTCCATTAAACTCCCAATCTTGACCTGCAAGTGTTGGGGGGGATTGCAAGAGTGAGTACATGTCGTACTCAGCAAGTGTGGAATGTATGACATGTGGCTGATTCAAATGACGACAATAATAAGGTTTGAGTGCTGAGAAGTACATTAAAACATTTGAAAAGCAACATATTATATGTATGTGAAGTAAAACCATCATAATTATAAGTAATATCATAATACCAGTCTGAATTCATTACCATCATCAGTAATTCTAGATTTCACCATTTGCCAATAACCATATTCAATACCAGAAATTAATCCATAACCAGCCATAACCATTACCAAACCATAACCATCCCAAACACCATCCCAATACCAAGTTCCCTCTAATCATGGAAGTTGTCCAGGTGCTCATAACCGAGAGCACGGCTATCATGATAGTTTTATTAGACTCTGCAGAGTTTGTCCCACTTTACCCACGTGTTTGTGATTTCATCACCCGTCGGCAACTAAAGAACCTCCTTTATGCAAATTACACTTCCTTTGGTGTATGGCCAAGAGATCACAAAATAGCCTTTACAAACGGATTACTAGCCTATTTAGACCCCACAGAGGTTTCACTGGTGGCGATGTCTCCCACAAAGCATATCTTCAACCAAGGGCCCCCTCTTGAGCCATTCCGATCCCTGGGTAGTCCCACCAATCATCAACAAACCCAATCCGACTACCCCTTCCCCGAGCATCCTTAATGGTCCAAATAGCACTAGCAAAGCCCTAATTAATCAGCTACGCCGCACCCATACTTGGCCTCGTGGTGGCACTGTAATCCTGGCTTATTCTCGCATAACCCGGTCCTTAGATCCAAAGCAAGCAAACCACCATAACATCCAACCCAATCCACCATCCACGCTTGCTTAGATCACCCATCTTTTTAACCAGTTCATGATAATCAATATATCATTAATGCATAATTAAATAATATAGTGTTTTCCCATCCCAATTGATTAAGCGAAGCAAAAAGGTAAAAATCCCATCCCGACTCTCTACCATGAACTCCAGATGACAAGGGTGGTTAAACAAAACTAGTAAACTTCCTATCATAGGATTCCCATCGATTTGACATGAACATGCAGTTTTGCAAACAAAACATTTATTTTAAAAACAGGATAAATATGCTTCAAGGACGCTTGCCTTGCTCTTGCGGTTGATTAGGGTCAAAGCCTTCAAACTCTTGGTGCTATAGATCCTCCGCAGCACTCTCTAGCGCAAATCCGTCTAATCCACACAATAAACATACAATACAAGAAACACAATCAAAGAGTGCAGAAATATTACTCAATATGACATGACATGCATGATTGATGCAAATGCAAGGTAGAACTTGTTAATAGATTGATTTTAATGATCACTAACTAGTTCTAATAGATTTTAACAAGTTTATACAGGTTTGAATGTGATTAGATCTAATTTTAGAATTAGTTCAACAGAATTTAGTCAGCAAAATCGGACTAGTCTGCAGAAGGCCGGACTAGTCCGCACTTCGCTGAACTAGCGAACTAGGGTTTTCTAGATCAACGTAAATTTGGAGATTAGGGGTTAAATTCACGTGAGGAAAAGAGAATATAAGGTATACCAGGTGTTTAGAACTCCAATGAATCAAGAAACATGGAGGTAACACTTGGATCTTGATGATCTAGGGTTGGGGATGAACTTGGAGATGAATTGGTGATGAAGAACGAAACTTGATGGAGATCTTGATCCTATTTCATTTCCTCCTCTTCTTATTCTTTCTTGGGATCTCCTCCTCCCTCCTTGGTGGTGGCTCTCCACGAACTAGGGTTTGGGTGGGGTGGAAAAGTGGCAAATAGATGTCAAGCCAAGGGGTGGGGTTGTTTATATAGAGGTGGAGGCTAGGGTTAGATGGATTTCGAGTTTGGGATTGGTAGCGGCCGGTTTAGAGTCCCACATGGGCTCTAAAAGAGTTAGGCACAACATCCCTAGGCCCACTTAATGTGAAACCCAAGAAACAAGTCATAAAACAAAAGATCCATTTGGAGGCGCAAAATATCGGACAAGTCCGACAAGGACCGGACTAGTCCAAAGTTAGTCAGAAAGAAATTGGACAAGTCTGGTCAAAAATCGGACAAGTCCGACTTTAGTCAGAGAGGAAAACAGACAAGTCCACTAGAACACCTGACTAGTCCAGAAAAGTCCAGGGACTTAGCAAATTTTCAAAGATTCTTGGAATATCGGACTAGTCCACATAAAATCGGGCAAGTCTGAAAGTGTCCAGAGCCAAAATCGGACTAGTCCGCAGCAAAAACAGACAAGTCTGATTTTAGTCAGAGAGAAATCGGACTAGTCCTCACCAAAATCGGACTAGTCCGCACTTTTCAACATTTTAAGTGCGATTTTGTTCCAAATCAATTTTAAACTCGTTTCTATTTATGTGGGTTAATGTTAAACATGTATATGAATGTATGTAGGGCATGATGCATGAAAATGATGGTGTTACATGCATTATATTAATAATAACAACTAAAATACAAGATTTTTCTTGTCTAAGCGGGTAGCCGATCGCTAATAAATCATGTTCTCTCCAATGTACAACCCACTTGAATCTCGAGGTTGAGATTCCTTGTAAGGGGGTGGTATTGTAACCCCATATTTATCTAAAGGAAAAGAAATAATAATAATAAATATATTCGTCATGATAAGGCATTTGAAATTAAAGATTACAAAAATAAAACCAAGGTGGAAATTTAGGCCAAATTCAATAATAATAATACTTATAATGTAGAAGAACGTAAAATAATAATAATATGAGATGTGTGATAATACTTTAAAATTAAAGCACCTCGACATATTTTGTGTTAGAAATGCAAATTATATTTGCCAGAAGATATGTTGAATTCAAATAAAATTTAGAAAGGACAAAGAAAACCTCATAAGAGCTAGTAGCATCCCGTTCAAATAATAATAGTGTTGGTAATAAAATTAATAACTAGAAAAAACCAAAAAAAATATAATTTAATACAACTGAGTAGTAATAAAATATTTTCTTAAAATAATTTTAAGCAAGTTCACCATGTTTCATTCCTTCGTTGTGTGAGATATAAAGCTTTGGAAAGTTTTAGGATAAAGATTTTTAAATCAAATAGGAATTAGGAGTTTTAGAAAAATAAGATACATTCTAATGAGGTAGCTTTTTTATTAACAAAAACCTAGATCTCTTCTTTTCCCAACCTTCAGAATCTCAGAGCGAGGTTCCGTTTAAGGGGGTAGAGTTGTTGTAAGGATCAAATGCCCAAGAGGGGGGTGAATTGGGCTTCTTTTCAAAAATCTAAACAATAGAACTTAATTCCTAAAAGCCCAATTCCCTACGCAAACTATCTATGCATTGAAGTAAATAGCAACATCGCGGAATATAAAATGCATAAATATAGGGGAGAGGAAGAGGATGCAAACTCCCGAAGAGACACGAGGATTTATCCCGTGGTTCGGCAAGATCGTAAAGATCTTCCTACATCCACGTTGTGGCACCCACCAAAGGATTTAGCCACACCCAAGTCACCGAGACGAGGGATCTCCACTATTCTTCTCCGTTTGCCAACCTTGGCAAGGTGGAGCTCAAGCCTTGTACAACTTCGACCCTCCGGGCTTCAACAAACGCCTTGGCAAGCTCCGGAAGTCTCTCACAGTTACAAACACCAAGGGGCACTCCCTTGAGGCTCTCACTATCATAGAGATTCCACTCACCCAGAATGGAGGCACACAAGCTCTCTCTCTAGCTAGTTCTAGCCTATCTCTTGGTGTGTATGTGGTCGAAATGATGTAGAAGTGATGGCTCTTGGTCTTGAACGCTTGTGGATGTGTTGAGAATGTTTTGTGATCAAGACTTTTCGAAATGACCGGTTTAGGGGGTATTTATAGCCAGCCTCCATGAAATAGCCATTGGAAAAGTAGGCTGACAGAACTTTTCTGCGAACATTAGATGATCCGATGTCTCCCCTTTAGTTATCATCGGTCAAGTTTACTTTAGCTGACGTCATTGTGTCAGATATGACCGTTGTTAGACCGATGTTTCACTTGTCTTCTCATCGGATGAACCGGTGGCTCTTCCTCCAGAATTGGCTCAAACTTGATGCTTACTGGAGTGATTGACTGATGTGTGTATTTCTGTACATCGGATGATCCGGTGCTACACTTGGTCCAAGGATATTGCAAACTGTACTGATGGACCGATGTAGCTGAGCCCTTAACATCGGATGATCCGGTGAGTGCTTTGTTCTGAGGTCTTCTTCTTCTGCTGAACCAACTCGACTGATGTGTTGTTCTCAGAAATCATCGGTTGATCCAGTGAGTTGATTTGTTTGCTTCGAGTTGTTTCTAAGTGATTCTTTTGTGTCTTGCTCGATTGACCTCTTAGACTTTTGTTGGAAATGTACTTTTGATGGTTGTCAAGCATTAAGTGTCATCAATTGTGGTTAAATTACTTTGACATAAGAGCTTTCACTTCTTGTCTTCATATCATTGATTTGATCTCATAAAGTGATTGTATATGGGTCTCCAATGACATATAGATTTCATTTGATTGAGTGATTATGGGGACCTTGCATTCACAAATTCATTAGTAAAATCCAATGGTTGTCATTAATCACTGAAACCGTACCTCATGGGGGCCTATATGCTTTCAATCTCCCCCTTTTTGGTGATTGATGACAACACAACAATTTAAAGCACAATAGTAATGAATTTGATAGTACGAAGCTTAAGAGGATATGCAATGAATACAAGATTATTACACTTAAGATTTGAAAGCTCAATCAAAGAAAAACTCAAGTGAATAAGTGATCATAAGATAGGCACCAAATAAGCTCAATCGATTAATAACTTAAGAGTACTCAATAAACACCAAATGAGTAGCAAAAGTATCGAATTACAAAAGATGATATAGGTAAACTCCCCCAAAGGCTAGGACACTCCCCCTGAGACTAAGATATCCTCCCCCTGACTCCTCTAACTCTTCTCCCCCTTTGGCATCAAGACACCAAAAAGGGATCCGAGTGCCTAAGGACCCTGAGTACTAGGCGCGATGACGAACTGGTCACCGTCGGGAGTGCTGTCGTCGGAGCTGCTGCCTGGAGTAGAGGTAGAAGGAGTTGTCGGAGTCGTAGGAGCCGTAGGAGCCGTCGGTGCCTGCTGAGTAGGAGCTGCTGGAACAGGGGCACTGATGACGGATGTCGGCGTCTGCTGGAACAATGTCGTGGCCGGCAGTGGATAATGAATCGGTGCGCCCGAAGCCAGCAGTGGAGACATGCTGATCGAAGGGATCGGCGTGGTCGGCACTGGAGTGGTAGCTGGAGTGAGGACAGGTGGAGGTGGAGCAACTCTTGGCAGCTGCGATGGGAGGGCAATCCCGGTCTGGGTGTAGAGGTTGGTGATCAACCCCAGGATGCCCATCATCGCCTACTGCGTCTGCTGCTGCTGGTCGAGGTAGCACTGGTGCATCTGGTCTATGAGCCCAGTCAACCGGTCAGTGTCCTCACGCCTCTCACGGGCGATCTGGCGTTGCATCTCCTGCTGCTGCTGCTGGAGCTCCAGAAGGCGTGCGGCCTGCTCCGCTCGGGCCTGCTCAGCTGCAAGCCGATCCAAGCGCTGCTGCTCAACCATCTACTGTAGGAGGGATGTGAGCTCGGACGGCTGAGAAACCTATGCCTCTGAGACGGGAAGTGGAGTAGGGGGTGGCACTGTAGAGCCTCCAGCCTCCGCGTCGTGCTGCCTGGGTGAGGGAGGAGGAGGGAAGTACTCCTCAATGCTGTCATCAGTGTTGCTCTCAGACCATATATGCTGCAGGTCCTCACCTTGTGCCTCTGCCTCAGCCAGCCTCTCATCCTCCTTCTCCAGATCAGACCAGTCCTCCTCAGATAGACGATCCCTGACCTGACGCTCGACTGGACGGCCAAGGCGGCGGTCTCCAGGAGCTGGAGCACGGTAGTGGCTAAACCGTGTGACACTCTCGTTAGTGAGACGGTCATGCACGGTGGACTCCTCAGGGACCATCATGGAGAGCAGGTAGCTCATCCAGTGTCCATACACGAGCTGCCTCATCATGTCCACTCCGTCAGTGATTACATCCTCCATCTCGCATATGAGGACGTCCACAATATCAAACTCCATCTCGTTCATGATGTAGAACAAGAGGGTCTGCTGTAGGCTGGTGAACCCCTCTAAGTACCCTGACCTCGGCAAGAGAGTGCGGTTCAAGGCAAGGTGCACTGTGCGCGCAGCTGGAGTCAGTAGTGCCGGTACCCTCGGCTGGTCTGGAGAGAAGGTCGGGCCAAACAAAGAGTGAATCTCCTCTAGTGGTGGTGCCACTCCTCCAGTGAGCGGCCTCCTCGGCGGGTCTGCCTGACCGTATACCCTCTCATGCACGCAAGTGTCGTGCAGGTCCACTCCCAGCAGTTGTGCCAGCGTCTGTCTCGTCAGGTGATGATGTTGTCCCATGAACATGAAGTCAATCGACCTGCGGCCCTCAGAGACGTATAGGGTAGCGTAGAACACGCGTACCCAATCCTCCACATAAGCACTCCTCTCATAGGACATCAGCTGTACCAGCCCACTGTACCTCTCAAAGTAGGGGCGTATCTCTGTCTCTGCAGCCAGGGCGAGCTGATCCCAGTCCAGAAAGTTGTGCTGGAATAACTTGTGGCCGCGGCGTCTGTAGGTCTCGTAGAGTGACGCTTGTGTCACGGTCCAGAAACAACTGTCCACCAGAGCCTCTCTGGGCTGCGGGTACCACTCCTCAAGCAACACACTCCATCTGAGTCTTCGGAGTTGCTTGGCCTTCATCTTCCGGTAATCTGTCAATCGGACACCTTCACCGACATGGACGGTGGTGTCCATCTCGTAGATGGCTCTCTGGGCCTCCCTGTCCTCACGACGATCGGCAGCCGTCGGTCGTGAACGAGGTGCTGCCGGGGGATGCCCCCCACGAGTCCAGGCTAAGCGCCGGCGGACGAGTGGCTCTTCCAGCTCTTCTTCGGCCTCGGACTCATTGATCACGGGAGGCTGTCGCGGACGAGCCTCGCGGATCCTCAGTGATCCTCCTCGGCCTCGCTCTCGCTCCTCGGCGGCGCAAGCGGCCATCAACGCCTTCTTCTCCTCCTTCGAGAGCTTCTGCTTCTTTGCGGCCGGCTCCGCAATGGCCTTGCCCTTGTTCTTCTTGTCACGAGCCATTGCGACGAGGCAAAGTGTGTGAACGAAGTCGACGATGCACGGAACAACGACACGAAGGTTGATGCGGTCGGAAACCCTAACGGCGAAGAGACGCGACCGTTTGGGGGAGGCACCACAGCGATGCGGAGAAGGTGGTGGTGTGGCTGCTGGGGAGGGTGTCGATGGTGGTGGTGCACGGATGGCAGTCGGCGGAGGTGGTGCAGCGGCAGCTGAGGTGGTGGAGAGAGGCGGCGGCGCTTGGGTGGAGCGGCGGCGGCGGGGGTGCGGCGATCGGAGGGAGCGGGCGGCCGGAGGTGGCGGCGGCGGCCAGAGGGCTGAGGTGGCGACCGGAGTCGGCGGTGGCGGCGCTCGGGCAAGAGAATCGGCGGCGGATGAGTCGGGATCGGGGAGAGAGAAACGACGGAGGCGAAGCGCCGTTTAAATAGTGGGTCCCAAACCCTAGCCATAAATTTAACACCGGATGGATCGACGTTGAACGTTAGAAGCATCGGTCGAATGGCACAGTAAGGGTATTCAAAAAGGTGCCGTTGACATCGGATGGACCGACGTGCAAAGAGATAGCATCGGTCAAATGTCACAGTAAGAGTATTCAAAAAAGTGCCATTGACACCGGATGGTCCGATGTGGAAGGAAATATCATCGGTGGAATTCATCAAAGTTCCAGAATTGTGAACACCGGATGGACCGATGTTTTTCCAAATGAACGCGTCGGTTGATTTGTGTTGCTGACTGGTCTAACTCTTGGCTTTCGAACACCAACCGATCTGATGATGGTCTGACCTAAGCATCGGATAATCCGATGACTACAAAACAGCAACATCCCATATATGTCCTTTGACCAAACAAACAATCAATGAGAAACACATGTCTTAGGACTTTTTGGGCAACCCCTTACCCCTCAAAGATACTAATATGACAATAACTTGGATAGACCTTAAAGCAAATGGAACACCGAGAAAAATACGAGGAAATCATCCAAATAAAATGTAAGGCCTATGCTTTGTGAGCTAGAGTATGAAGACTTCTATCTCTTTAAAGCATGTTCCTCTAGGCATTAACGCACCTAACATTTTGTTCTTTCCACCTTATATGAGTTGAGATATTGCATTTCAAACAAGTCTCTTTCTCATGAGGTGGGTTCCCCTTTGTGACAATCTACCGTATGCAATGCCAAACATTTTATAATGCAAGAAATTACAAGTCTATATGGCAGGCATCATGCAAGGCATAAAATAAATCTATCTTTCCAAATTTGAACCTTTCGAAGGCTTCTTCAGGGAGAGCCACTCTCCAAGCCTTGGGAAAACCCAAAAGAACCTCCATCCCAAGCTAACCCTTGCTTACCCCTATTCTTTGAGAGTTAGGCAAGACCTATATGAAGTGCATTCTTACATGACGTTTGTTGCATCTAGCACATTTAACTCACTTCTGAGCCTAGAAAAAGTTTTCTCATCAAGTGGTTTAGTGAAGATATCTGCCAATTGTTCTTCGGACCTAACACCTCGCAATGAGATGTCTCCCTTAGCTTCATGGTCCCTCAAGAAATGATGGCGAATATCAATGTGCTTAGTGTGGGAGTGTTGAACGGGGTTTTTAGCTATCTTAACCGCACTTTCATTGTCACAAAGGAGAGGCACACAACCAAGTTTAATACCAAAGTCCAAAAGGGTTTGTTTCATATAGAAAATTTGGGCACAACATGCACCGGCCGCTATATATTCCGCTTCCGCCGTGGACAAGGCGACAAAATTTTGCTTCTTGCTAGACCAAGATACTAGGGAACGCCCAAGCAAGTGGCACCCACCGGAGGTACTCTTGCGATCCACGCGGCATCCGGCAAAGTCCGAATCCGAGTATCCCAAAAGGTGGAATTTTGCACCTGTAGGGTACCACAAGCCCATACTAGGGGTATGCTTAAGATACCTAAGTATCCTAAAGACCGCCTTCCTATGCGATTCTTGAGGTGCCGCTTGAAAGAGAGCACACAAGCAAACACTAAACATGATATCTGGCCTAGATACGGTAAGATAAAGCAATGAACCAATCATAGAACGGTAGTTAGATTGATCAATAGGTTTACCGTCCTTATCCGCGTCGAGATGACAATTTGTTGCCATTGGAGTGCTTCTTGAGCTACAATCTCCCATCTCAAATTTCTTCAAGAGGTCCTTGGTGTACTTCTCTTGATAGACGAAGGTCCCCTCTTGAAGTTGCTTGATTTGAAATCCAAGGAAGAAGTTGAGCTCTCCAATCATTGACATCTCGAATTCCCTAGACATCATTTTGCCAAACTCATGGCTAAGAGCTTCGTTAGTTGAACCAAAAATAATATCATCAACATAAATTTGACAAATAAACAAATCTCTGTTGATGTCTTTGGTGAAGAGCGTAGTGTCCACCCTCCCGATCTTGAATCCTTGCATGATAAGGAAATCCCGTAGTCGTTCATACCACACCCTAGGTGCTTGCTTGAGCCCGTAGAGCGCCTTGTGCAACCTATACACATGATTAGGATTCCTCAGATCTTCAAACCCGGGAGGTTGTTCAACATAAACAAGCTCGTTAATGTAACCATTAAGAAAGGCACTTTTCACATCCATTTGATAAAGTCTAATATTATGATGTGAAGCAAAAGCAAGGAGTATACGGATGGCTTCTAGCTGGGCGACCGGGGCAAATGTCTCCCCAAAGTCTAGTCCTTCAACTTGCGAGAACCCTTTGGCCACAAGTCTTGCCTTGTTGTGGACCACAACGCCATTCTCGTCTTGTTTGTTGCGGTACACCCACTTTGTTCCGATTACGTTCTTGTCCTTGGGTCGCTCCTCCAACACCCAAACTTCATTGCGGATGAAGTTGTTGAGTTCTTCTTGCATGGCCATTACCCAATTTGGGTCTTGGAGTGCTTCCTCAATATGAGTGGGTTCTACACATGAAACAAACGAGTAGTGCTCACAAAATGAAGCGAAATGGCGAGAACGTGTACTTACACCCCTTGACGGACTTCCAATGATTTGCTCCATCGGATGCACCTTGGAGATGTGTCCATGCCTCATAAGTTGTTGTGAAGCACTTGGCCAAGGTGATGCGTGTTGCTCCTCTTGTGGTTGGACTTGATCATGGACTTCTTCTTCTACTTGATGTTGTTGTGCTTGTGAGTCTTGAGTCGGCAATGGATCATCCTTCTCTTCTTCGTCAACTTGAGGCGCCATGGAGGTGTTGTTGTTGGAACTTGAAGCTCCCCCTTGATCATGGCTCTCCTCAACTTCAGGCTTGATGTCTCCAATGGTCATGTTCTTCATGGCTTCTCGTAGAGGCTCATCATCTATTTCATGATGACCAAAACTCTCCTCTTGGGATCCATTAGTTTCATCAAACTCAACATCACAACTTTCCTCAACTAAACCGGAGGTTTGGTTGAATACTCGATATGCTTTTGAGTTTGATGCATAACCAAGGAATATACCAACATCACATCTTCTTTCAAACTTACCGAGCCTTTTCTTGCGGTAGATGTAGCACTTGCATCCAAAGACTCGAAAGTAGGAGATGTTGGGCTTTCTCCCAATGAGAAGCTCGTACGGGGTCTTTTGAAGTAGTCGATGGAGATAGACCCTATTTGCGGCATGGCACGCCGTGTTGATTGCTTCGGCCCAAAACTTCTCCGACGTGCCGCAGTCATCAAGCATTGCTCTCGCAAGAGTGATGAGTGTCTTGTTCTTCCTTTCAACGACACTGTTTTGTTGAGGAGTGTATGTGGCCGAAAACTCATGTTTCACGCCTTCACGGTCACACCACTCCCCAATGTTGTAGTTTTTGAATTCGGTGCCGTTGTCACTCCGGACCTTGATGATGGGAAGTTGAAATTCCCTTTGAGCACAGTTGGCGAAGGTCTTGAACACTTCCGGAGTTTCACTCTTGTCACCTAGAAATAGAGTCCAAGCATAGCGAGAGTAGTCATCAACTATAACAAGACAATAGAGGTTACCGCCAAGGCTTTGATATGTGGACGGTCCGAAGAGGTCCATGTGGAGTAGCTCAAGTGGCTTGGAGGTTGACACCATTGTCTTCATCGGGTGGTGTGAAGCAACTTGCTTCCCGGCTTGTCAAGCGCTACAAAGCTTGTTCTTCTCAAATGTAACATCCTTCACGCCGGTCACCATCCCAAGCTTGACTGACTTCTTGAGTTTGCTCATCCCTATGTGCGCTATGCGTCGGTGCCATAGCCAACCCAAGCTTGTCTTAGTGAAAAGACAAGTGGTCAAGCTAGCATTCTTGTTGGAGAAATCTACTAGGTAGAGATGTCCATGCCGAAAATCCTTTGAAGACTATGTCACGGCTTGTTTCAGTACTCACAACAACATCATTTTTGCTAAATGTGCATGTTAGTCCAAGATCACATAGTTGTGCAATGGAAAGTAAATTAAAACTATGTGACTTGACATAGAAAACATTGGAAATGGGTAAATCATTTGAAATAGCAATTTTACCTAACCCAATTACCTTTCCCTGAGAGTTATCACCAAAGGTGACCTGTTCATGATTGCCGGGGTTTTCTATGGTGGTGAACATACCATCATTGCCGGTCATATGTTGGGTGCACCCGCTATCGAGTACCCAATGCTTTCCTCCGTCTTTGTAGTTCACCTACACACATGAACTCAATTTTTAACTTTAGGCACCCAAGCCAACTTAGGTCCTTGTATGTGTGATACAAGTGTCTTTGGGACCCAAAGTTGCTTGGGGAGCTTCCCCTTCATGTCCTTCACGTCTTTGCTGATGAACCTAGCCTTCACCTTGCCATCTACTTTACATAAGAGATAATAACGATCATTGAAAGTAGATTTGTAATTAGTAGGCAATTTTGGAGAAGGTCAGTTAGGAAGAGGACACTCCCTTGTGTGGTGACCGGTGACCTCACAATGTTGGCAATAAGAACCAACTTCCTTGATGAAGCTTGTTCTAAGCTCTGGTGAGGGCACCTTTCCTTTGTTGGGCACCGGGAAGGATCCAAGTCCCCTCTTGTTGAAGGCCTTTGCTTGTTGGAAGAGGATTTCCTTGTGCTTGACTTCTCCTTTTGAAAGTCTAGCCACACTAGTGCGGAGACTCTCAATTTCTTCCAACAAGTCCTTCTCCCTATCATTTTCTTTCAAAGGCAAAGACTTGCACAAGACATTAGTGGCATGAGAAGTAATGGATATCTTATCATTAAGAGTTTGTTTCTTCATAGTTTTTAACTCTTGATCAAGCACTTCATAAGCAAGGTTAAGTGTTTGATGCTCTTGGATTAACTCATTGTGCTTTCCCAAGAGTGCTTGGTGGGCTAAGTCAAGCTCATGATGATCTAGCTTGATTTGAGCCTTATCCTCCTCAACTTGATTTGAGCGTGTCATGCTCTTTGAGTATGCTTTCATACTTGTCAAGCAAATCAAGGTTAGCACTCTCAAGCTTAGCACGAGTTCCTTCAAGAGCCTTAACCTTACTCTTTTCCCTCTTAATGATAGTGTGATATTCATTTATTAAAGAAGTTAAATCATCGGGGGAAAGCTCATCATCGCTAGAGTCGTCACATACCTTGGTGTTACCTTTCGCCATGAGGCACATGGGCGGTGGATGAAGAGGTGAGTCATCATTGTTGGCAATGGCGAGGTCGGCCAAGCTTTCTTCTTCCTCTTCACTCTCTTCATCACTTGTTTCTTCGTCGGTGACCCATTCATTTGCCTCACACACGAACACCTTTTGTGGGCCATTTCTCTTCTTTGGGAAGAGTCTTGCCTTCTTTCCCTTGTCATGATTCTTCTTCCCAAAGGTTCTTGTTTTGGGTTTGGCCTCTTCTTCATCATCACTTTCTTCAAGCTTGCGATGCTTGCTCTTGTAGTTCTCTCTTCTTTTGTCCGGTTTTGGACATTCATAGGAGATGTGGCCTTGATCACCACAATTGTAGCAAGTCTTGTGATCATCTCTCCTTGGTAGAAACGCTTTCTTCTTGGGATCAAAGGTGTATCCTTTCTTGGTAATCTTGGAGTTTAAGCGTGAGAACTTTCTCATCATCAATGCAAGCTCATCATCATCATCTTCACTTGATACTTGCTCTTCTTCACTTGAGCTAGGCTCAACCACCTTCTTCTTCTTGAGGCTTGTTTTCTTGGTGGAGGCCTTTAGAGCAATTGTTTTTGAAGATGATTGCTCCATCATCCCAAGCACACTCATCTCATGAGCGTGAATTTCTCCAATGAGCTCTGAAACTTCAATGTGGTCAAGAGACTCTTTTTGGAGCATGGAGTTGATGATGTTGTACTTTGGCTTGGGAAGGAGCATGAGGATCTTACGGTTGATGAGTCCCTTGCCAAGAGAAGCAATGTCAAGAGCATTAATTTCTTCAATAAGTACATTCAAGCGAGAGAACATCTCATTAACATTTTCATGAGGTAGCATCTTAAATTCATCATATTTTGCTTTAAGCATGTGATATTTAAGTTCCTTCACACGAGAAGAACCCTCATGAATTTCTATCAAGCAAGCCCAAATTTCACATGCCTTTTCTTTGCTAGCAATCCTACAGAAAACATCTTGACTAATGCACTCATAGATTGCATTCCTAGCCTTAGCATCCCATTTAATTTGACACCAACATAGTTTTCTCCAAACCCCGCGTGGGTCACTTCCCATACTTCGGGAGCAATAGCCTCTAGATAAGCGCGCATGCGTGCTTTCCAATAGGCAAAGTTCTTGCCCTCGAAGATAGGAACCGAACCCCCAACCTTGGCCATTTTAGCTCTCTAGCGATGAAGCTAGAATGATCCTATGAGCAACCTTGCTCTGATACCAATTGTAAGGGTCGAATGCCCAAGAGGGGCGGTGAATTGGGCTTCTTTTCAAAAATCTATACAATAGAACTTAATTCCTAAAAGCCCAATTCCCTACGCAAACTATCTATGCATTGAAGTAAATAGGAACATCGCGGAATATAAAATGCATAAATGTAGGGGAGAGGAAGAGGATGCAAACTCCCGAGGAGACTCGAGGATTTATCCCGTGGTTCGGCAAGATCATCAAGATCTTCCTACATCCACGTTGTGGCACCCACCAAAGGGTTTAGCCACACCCAAATCACCGAGACGAGGGATCTCCACTATTCTTCTCCGTTTGCCAACCTTGGCAAGGTGGAGCTCAAGCCTTGTACAACTTCGACCCTCCGGGCTTCCACAAATGCCTTGGCAAGCTCTGGAAGTCTCTCACAGTTACAAACACCAAGGGGCACTCCCTTGAGGCTCTCACTATCCTAAAGATTCCACTCACCCAGAATGGAGGCACACAAGCTCTCTCTCTAGCTAGTTCTAGCCTATATCTTGGTGTGTATGTGGTCGAAATGATGTAGAAGTGATGGCTCTTGGTCTTGAACGCTTGTGGATGTGTTGAGAATGTTTTGTGATCAAGACTTTTCGAAATGATCGGTTTAGGGGGTATTTATAGCCAGCCTCCACGAAATAGCCGTTGGAAAAGTAGGCTGACAGAACTTTTCTGCGAACATCGGATGATCCGATGTCTCCCCTTTAGTTATCATCGGTCAAGTTTACTTTAGCTAACGTCATTGTGTCAGATATGACCGTTGTTAGACCGATGTTGCACTTGTCTTCTCATCGGATGATCTGGTGGCTCTTCCTCCAGAATTGGCTCAAACTTGATGCCTACTAGAGTGATTGACCGATGTGTGTATTTCTGTACATCGGATGATCCGGTGCTACACTTGGTCCAAGGATATTGCAAACTGTACTGATGGACCGATGTAGCTGAGTCCTTAACATCGGATGATCCGGTGAGTGCTTTGTTCTGAGGTCTTCTTCTTCTGCTGAACCAACTCGATCGATGTGTTGTTCTCAGAAATCATCGGTTGATCCGGTGAGTTGATTTTGTTTGCTTCGAGTTGTTTCTAAGTGATTCTTTTGTGTCTTGCTCGATTGACCTCTTAGACTTTTGTTGGAAATGTACTTCTGATGGTTGTCAAGCATTAAGTGTCATCAATTGTGGTTAAATGACTTTGACATAAGAGCTTTCACTTCTTGTCTTCATATCATTGATTTGATCTCATAAAGTGATTGTATATGGGTCTCCAATGACATATAGATTTCATTTGATTGAGTGATTATGGGGACCTTGCATTCACAAATCCATTAGTAAAATCCAATGGTTGACATTAATCACCGAAACCGTACCTCATGGGGGCCTAGATGCTTTCAGTTGTAACACCCGTATTGTTGAAATACATATAATAAAAATAATAAAAGAATAATGTATAGAATTGTGTGGCAATAAGTACTTTATAAAATCAATTTATGCCAATTTGACACATATTTAGATTTTAGTTTGAAATAGAAGAGACGCATAGACCAAATGAAAATAACAAAAACAAACAAACAAACCTCAACCTGTTGGGCCAAATCGCTCCCGAGGCCCAGGAGCCAGCCCAACCGCTCCTCTCCCTCCCTCTCACTGTCATGTGGGCCCAACTGTCATCTTCCTCTTCCTTCAATCATCACCCAGCACTGTTGGGAACATTTTATCGAGCAACTCGTGCGAGTCGCACTCCGACAACCGTCATGCCGATTCACGCCCATCTCGCGCCCCTTCCCACTTTGCCCACGTTCCATAGCAACCGCACAACACCGAGCAACCGTTCCTCCTTCAAATACTCATTTTCTCCTCTTCCCACATTCTCTCCACATGAAACCCTAGCGCCGATGAAGATTTGTTAAGGCCGCCGCTCCTCACGTCGTTCTGCAATTTCCATTCAACTCCTCCCCGTGCTAACCCCTTCGTCGTGTTCGCCATGCTCTGGATCACCTTGTGGACAATGCATCAATGAGGGTCACGGCGAAGACTATGGAGGTGCAATCGTTCCTCACCGTCTTCCCGCCATTACCATCCATTTCCCCTCCCCCTGACCATTCTAAAGTGTTTTTCGTGCCTAACAGAAGCTTCTCGCCATGGAGACCCAAGGATGTGCCGCTACGATGCCTCACCAATGAGAGCCGACGAGCACCCGCCTCCTCTCCACGTCGGGCACACCCTCCAGCTACCTTCGAGCCCGGTCGACACCATAGTAAGGATCCCCGTAGCCTTCTCTTCGTTTTTGTTCATTTTATGGGTAGATAGGGCCACCGGAACGCCGTACCGGCGAGCTCCGGCGACCTCCGACCATGGTGCCGTCGCGGCAAACCCCACTGGCGGTCGCACTCAACCAAGATGGCCCATGACCGTTGTTTTCATTTGTACGGTGGAGATTAGATCATGGCATACCCTTTCACAGTTTAAATCTAGGTCGTCCTCTTCAAATCATAGGGATAGGAAAAGGCCACATGTTCGCTTTGATATTATAAAATATGAGCAGTCCAATTAGAATCTGACGGTCCACATTGAAACCTAGTGTACCCCTTCGGTTGTTATAATCTCGTGCGTCCGCATAAAATCCAACAGCTATGAAATAAAAGGTTGATACCCGTTTTACTCTTAGGACCACTTGTATTTCTGTTGATTTATATTTGACCCCTAGACTTTACTGTTTAGCCCCTGTCCTCCAAGGATTATTATAGTTAATGCTTAGAATTAACAGAATAGACCCCAAACTCCCTTATAATTACATTATGAGCTGTATGTTCACTGATAGCCATATGTAGTCCACTGTTTTCACATTCTAGCCCCCACAGAAGTATGATATTCACATAAGAACCACCATTTAGTCCCTTTTTACCAAATTGACCCTGCAACGTGCTGATATCATAATCTAGCCCTCGTTTAGTGCTGATTTTACATTTTAGCAACTACTTAGTGCTCTTTATTTTTACATAGAAACCCCTGTATAGTGTTGTTTTTATAGAAATAACCCTATAACATGCTGAAATGACATATGAGCCCCTAATAAATGTTGATTTTGCATGTAACTCTCACGTGGGAATTTGTTAATGCTTATTAGGTTGATATGGCATAATAAAATGTATTCTCACATGCTATAAATGAATTTAACCTAGGACTATGTAATTAATATGCATGCGATGTCATAAATGCATAGATTTTTGCCTGTAACTTTATATATTGATTGTGCTTGGATGTTTTGCACTGCTTCTTATTGCTCTCTTTTGCTATCTTGTTGCGCATATGATGATGTGAGTAGAGTCAGTCCTTGAGCTGGCGTTCAACCTACATGATCAAGATATAACTGAATAGCAACATAAAGAAAAGGCAAGTGCCCTGGACCATCTTGTGCTTATTTTAGGAATTATAGTTAGTTGCATGCTTAATTAATGTGAATCCTATTTTATTTACCTGTTCCATATAATTCATTGTCGTTCGGGTTGGATTGGGTGGTTTTGGATATTATTATCACGCTTAGCCATGCCTAGTATTTGGGAGGGAAATCTGGACACATGTTATATTCTTAGTTATGATTATTATGAAATATTAGCAAATAATGGAGTAGTGGATAGAAATCTAGTGGTTGGTTTGTTGGCATGGTGCATGTGTGCACGAGACCCGGGTTTGGGGAATGACACTGTTGGACTCTAAGGATCGATTTATGGAGGACGCTACTAAGCTTTATAGTACCACCACGAGACTAAGATGAGGCCACTCCTATAATAAGCTTCATCTCAGGCGGCTCCAAATGAATATAGCAGAAAGAATCATCGAATTTGGACTCAATTTGCACAATCTATACATGTTTGAGTATTTATATTGGAATCTAAATAAAAAAGAAGCAAGGGAAAAGAAAATTGAAGAACAGGCCCGGCCCATGTAACACCCTCATTTTCATGCATCATTCCCTGCATCCATCATTATACATGTCTAACATTAATCCATATAAAAAGGAACAAGTTTAAAATGAATTTAGAGTGAAACTGCACCAAAAGTTCTGAGAAGTGCGGAGTAGTCCTGTTTTGGTGTGGACTAGTCCGATTTCTCTCTGACCTCGCTCGAACATGTCCATTTTAGTGCAGACTATTCTGGTTTTTGCCTCTGTACACTTTCGGACTTGTCCGGCCCCTAGCGAACTAGTCCAGGCATCCCGATTCCTTGAAATTTCGCCGAGTCCCTAGGCTTGTCCGAACTTGTCCGATATCTAGCAGACTTGTCCGTTTTCCTCTCTGACTAGTTCAGACTTGTCCGGTTTGGTCCGGACTTATCCGATTTCTCTTTGACTATCTTCATACTAGTCCAGCCTTGTGCGGACTTGTATGGTGATCGTGATTCCGAATTGATCTTTTGTTTCACGACGTGTTTCTGGGTTTTACCTTAAGTGGGCCTAAGGACGTCATGTCTAACCTTTTTGGAGCCTGTCGGTACCCTGCGTACCGGGTACCCTATGATACCGCAATATGTGCAAGAGAGTTCCACATGTCAGGGATAAAGGCTTCCTCAGTCCCCACGTGTCACATGACACCGGACCCGCCTCCCTCATATCGGTAGCTCTGGGACTGCCACGTGTAATGTAAGACCGGAGCTGAACTCCTAACATAGAGTAGCTCCGGGGTTGACACGTGTATAACGACCTCGGACCTAACCCCCCCCCCCCCCCCCCCCCCCCCGTAGAGGGAAGCTCCAGTGCCCCCACGTGTATAACAGCTCTGGACCTCTCTCTCCGCGAGGGGGAAGCTCCAGAACTGCCACGTGTGGACCCTCCGGACCTTACACCAGCGGGAATATTAGCAGATCTCCAACAATACCAACATTCAAAAGACAGTTAAAGCGACAGTTACGAGATCCGATTACGTGTCATTAATGCTATATTAATGGCACACGATCAGTAGGCTGATAATAGGGGTAACGCCGCCATTAAGGCACGCTATCACACTGTTAATCACACTTCATACTCATAGATCGTGTAATAGGCTATTAAACACATCAGGGCCACATGTTGGGCCAGACAAATGTTGTAGCGGCCAGTCATTGGCCTATAAAAGGACTGCGCCGCACGGTACAGAGACATCTAAGCTGATACTGACAATAGCACTACGGCAATCCTCAATACAAAAACACACACCCCGTGGAGTAGGGTATTACGCTCAGGCGTCCTGAACCACGTAAATCTCCCATGTCATCATCTTGTTCTAGATCTCCGCGCACCAAAACCAATACAAGAACCTTCGCGTGCTACATTTAGTAGTACTGGGGGAAGTGTCATTAGTACGCTTCGAAATTTGGCGCGCCAAGAAGAGACGCTTGAGATCGCAAGATGGTGAACACCGGCGCGGGATCTTCCAATGGTAACCACGCTGAACAGCCTGCTGGAGGCAATCCCTCCAACATGCAGCAGCCAACAGACACCGTTGTCCCGGCGGGCGTCATGCCACCACCGCCACCATCTGTTCCAACAAATAATGTTGGGCAACAAGATAGGGCATTCGCGTCGATCACCGAATCGACGAACAACAATCCTGAGACACGCGCATTGTCGTGCATACTCTTCTACAATGCCCACCGCCTCCAAGAGCACCCCAGGGTACGATGGAGCAAAGAAGAGCTAATGTTGAACATCTGGTTGCAGCTGCAACCGATGGTATTAGCAATCAAGGTCCTCCCCCTTCGGGGCAGGCACCATCACAACGACGGATCTTGTCAGGAAGACTTGGTCCACAAGCTTCGCAGCACAAAAGACGTGCTGCATCCCAGCAAGTGACTTTGCCGCCTTACGGGGCACGACGCACCCACACCATCACCAGGCTTCCGACTCATGACTTGCTGTCGGAACTTGATCGCCTTTACCGGCAGCAGGACGGCCGCGTCCATATCGAGCGTGCTCGCGAGAGGCGAGAGGCTCGGGATAACCCTACTCCTCAGGGAGTAGGGGGAGGTTGTTCTTCCTTGGCCATGCACCTACGAATGTCCATTGGCCACGGAAGTTCCAGCCTCATTTGCCGGAGAAATTCGACGGGACTGTCAACCCGCTGAGTTTCTAAAAAATATACTCCACTACTATACTTGCGGCGGGGGGCAATGAGGCCGTGACGGCCAACTAATTCCCAGTGGCTTTAACTAGGGCCATTAGGTCCTGGTTTATGAGCATCCCGCCTGACTCCATCAACAGTTGGGCAGAGTTATGGCAACAGTTCACTGCCAATTTCAGGAGTTCGTACACCCGACCCGGCATTGAGCTGGACTTGTTTGCTGTAAAGAAAACAACGGAGGAATCGCTGCAATACTTTATCCAGCGACTTTCTCAGGTACGCAATACCATTCCCTCAATCTCAAGCACTTCTATTATCGTTGCATTCAGACAGGGCATTCGAGACAAAAAAATGTTGGAGAAGCTGGTGACCAAAGAAGTCACCAGTGTCATGGAACTCTTCAGTATAGTAGATAAATGTGCCAAAGCTGCGGAGGGATGTGAGATGCACTCTAAACCACCTCCGAAGGCCAACAAAAAACATCCAAGACTAACGGCACTACCTCCGGTAGTGGAAAGAAGAAAAAGAAGTCCAACGGCAAGAAGAAGTCGTCGGTCGGCGCAACTACTGCTGCGGTTGCTGCAGCTCCGGGTGGCCGGGGGCCACGCCACGAAAAACGACCTCGTCCTTCATCAGAAGACGGCAGCAGCTCTAAAATGTGGTGTCCGATCCATAAGACGGACAAGCACGGTTTGGAAGAATGTCGAGAGGTCCGGAACCTTGTCGAGCGCTACAGCAAGCGCAGAGAAGAAGCTCCTTTCCGCCAGCGGGATGGAAAACAAAAAGTCGACGAAGCTCCAGCTGACGAGCAGCTAGGCTTTCAGGACCCCAAGAATGTTCTGAAGGCTGTCTACAACACCATCGACGACGACTCCGACGCCTCTAACAACGAGTGTCGGAAGACCCTAAACACCATTTATGGTGGTTTTTGGGACATTACCTCTCGCCGCATCCTCAAGACAATGCGGCGGGACATGGCTGCTGCAGCTCCCACTGCCACGACGGAACCTCATCGGAAGTGGATGGATACTTCCATCACTTTCGATGCTTCAGATTACCCTCGTAACATGATCGGAGCTTGAAAGTGCATCTAGGCATCCCTTGTGGGTTTTGGTGGATTTATGACAAGCAAATGAGATCGTAACCAAATTCTTGAGATGAACGCAGGTCTTTGATGAAATTATGAAGTAAGCTCAAAAAGAATGGAGAGTGATGAATCTAGTTGAAAAGAGCTCAAGAGATGAATAGATTAATCTTTGTGTTTGGAGTGTGTTAGAGAAACACACCCCAAGAGCTCAAGCAAAAGAAAACACTCTCACAGCACAAATTCTCACAAGATCGGACTAGTCTGAAGTACCCCGAACTAGTATGATGTGCTCACTATCCAGGATCGGACATGTCCTCCCAGTGCGGATTTGTCCGCAATGGACTAGTCCGATAAAGTCCGGACTAGTCCGATATTCCTTCTGATCAAATTCGGACAAGTCCGATATTCCACGGACTAGTCCGAAATACCCACTGACCAACATCGGACAAGTCCCTCCAGATTTCAAATGTGTCCTTAGCTTCTAAAATTTTCACAACACTGGACTAGTCCGATAATATCTGGACAAGTCCGATAACCTCTCTGACTAAAATCGGTCAAGTCCTCCAAATGCAGACTTGTCCTCAATTCACTAAGGGATTCACCACGCCGGACTAGTCTGATATGTGTCGGACTATTCTGATCTTCTCCAGAGACAAAAACAAACTAGTCCGCAAGGCCGGACAAGTCTGATAATTTAGGACACTTAGGGTTTCCCACACGCCGCACACTGGACTAGTCCAGAGTCCACCACAGACTAGTCCGGACATCGCGAACCCTAAGGTAACCTTTGGAAACCCTAGTATAAATAGAGGTGCACGGCCCAATTATGAACTCTCTCGACCCCTTGCGCCGTCACACCCTCCAAGAGCCTAGAAAACACGTCTCTCCACACAATCCAACGCAAGAAAGATCAAATCCTTGAGGATTAACTTTAGATCAAAGGAGAGACACGATTCTTCAAGTTTTGAGCTCTTGGGTTTGATTATCTCGCACAGTCTTGTTCTTTATGGCATATAATTCGAGTGTGTTGGTGGTGTCTTCAGTTGTAAATCATGGGGAGCCCTCAACTTGTGAGAAGGCCCCTTGAACACGGTTATTCTTACCCCTTTGTGATTAGTGGAAGAGAATCGGCCTATGTGGTGATTCGACAAGGGTAGGGTTGGTGAAGACCCGGTCCTTTCGTGGGCTCCTCAACGTGGATGTAGGTTGCCTTCGTGGGAACCAAACCACAGGATAAAAACCTTGTGTCTTCACTTTGTGCTTATTGTTCATTGCATCTAGGGTTTAATTGATCATAGTAAAATTACGTCAAAACTAGAAACTAAGGTTACCTTATGCTATATTCACTTTAATTGAAGCAACATACTCTAGTTACATCTTAATTTCCGCTTTGTAGAGTACTTGGATCGAGATCATCGATCAAACTTTACCGATCTAGTCCGCACGCACCGGACTAGTCCGCACACTACCAGACTAGTCTAATTTATCGGTATTTGATCAAGTTGCTGAGTGTTGTAGGTTCCGACTAAAAATTCAAAAAAGCCTATTCACCCCCCTCTAGGCCACATTCCATTGGTATTAGAGTAGGACTCTTTAAAAAGAGACTAATCGCTCGAAGAGAAAATGTCAGACATGAAGGATGTGCACAAGAGCCTCAACCAAGAGAAGGTTGAAGATGAAAAGGCTGAGAAATTGGAGACGCTCCTCGACGCCATTCAGGATTTCGAGGATGATGATGAGGAGACGCTCGAACTCAAGGCACTCCTAAAGAAGAAAGCTCTCTCCAAAGGAAAGATGAAGCTCGAAGATGAAGAGAAGAAGAAGGGGAGTAGTCACACCGACTACTCCTGATATCCTTTTAATTATGATCGCTTGAATTCTAACAACAACCACTACTTTTCAATCCCTCTAGGAAAAGCCCCACACTTTTTATGGCAATGATTATTCAATGTGGAGGCAAAATATGAAAATGCATTTAACCTCACTTAACCCTAGCTTCTGGCTTATAGTTTGTACAAAAATAGATATCCCGGACGAGGATGAAGAGCTCACACCAAGTCAAGAGCAAGCAGTTCATCGAAATGCCCAAGCTGCATCGGTCATCACATTTGCATTGAGCAGAGATGAGTTCACCAAAGTGGATGGACTCGAGATTGCAAAGGAGATATGGGACACACTACAAACTGCAGATGAAGGCGATCGTCATGTGCGAGAAGCTAAAATTGAAATGATTGAAGGTGAATTGGGAAGATTCGCCATAGAAGAAGATGAGTCACCGCATGACATGTACAACCGGTTGAAGACTCTCATCAACAAGGTTTGAGCTTATGGAAGCAAAAAGTGGAACGATCACGAGGTGGTGAAACTCATTCTTAGAGCTTTCATGCCTCGCAATGTTACCTTGTGCTCGATGATTAGAGAATGCCCCGGGTATAAGAAAATGACCCCGGACGAATTGCTTGGGAAGATCATCAATTTTGAGACGATGGAGAAGCAAGCAAAACATGTCAAGGAAATTTCCGACCTCACCTCAGCAAAGGAGAAGGGGGTCGCTTTGAAGTCCACTTGCAAGCCCTTGTCAAAAGAAGCTCGAGAGACTCAAGAAGAAGTAGACAATGATGATGAGAGCAGCAACATAGATGAAGAAGACATGATTCTCTTCATGAAGAAATTCAAAAGAATGATGAAAAGAAGACAAGGGGGTAAACAAAATGAAGGAAAATACAAAGATAAATCAAGACCAAAGTTGAGGCGGGTATGTTATAACTGTGGTGAATATGACCACTTTATAGTTGATTGCCCTTATGAAGAAAACAAGAAGAAGACCAAGGAAGGAAAGCCTCAACCGAAGAAGTCCTTCAAGAAGAAAAAGCTAATTGGACAAGCGCATTTAGGAAAGGAGTGGGACTCAAATGATGAGTCCTCATCCGAAGAGGAAGAGGAGATGGCTAGCATAGCTATCAAGAAAACAATGAAGAAATCCACCCTCTACCCAACTATTGGCGCAAGGAAGAACAACGACACATGTCTCATGGCGAAGGAAGGTAAAAGGAAGGTAACATCCAAATATTCCTCCTCGCATTCTTACTCTAGCGATAGTGATGCCAATAGTGATAATGAAGATATGCTTGTTGGCCTAGATAAGAAAACTGCCGCAAAAATGAAATTCTTAATGGATAAACTTATTCATAAGGAGGAGCTTGTTGATCGCCAAGAACATATGATCATCCTTCAAAAGGAGCAGTATCTTAAGATCAAAATGCTCCTTGAACTTGAAAAGGAGCGAAGCAAGTCACTAGAGCTTGAGTTAGCTTCAAGCAAGAAAGCTTGCTTGAAGTTAAGCAACTCAAATGTAATTATCAGTGATGAACTTGCTAACTTGACCAAAGTTAGCAAGATCCTTGAAGTACAAGTTGAGTCACTCAAGTGAAGTGACCCTTCATCCTCTTCAAGCTCACCTTCTCAACACCTAAAATCTGAAACTGCTACTACTTGTACATGTGCCAAAATTGAAACTAACTTGAAGGATAAGTCGAACTTGGCAAAGGACAAGCATCCTTCCCGTAGTGACATATTTGTTAAGGAGAATATCAAGTATGCATGCAGTGCATACTTGACCACAAGACCTTCTAATTTCAAATATGGCATTGGGTATTCTTATGGTGAAAAGCAAAATGCTAGAAGCCATAAGAATAACAAGGAGCGCATTGCCTTTATCAAGGGATACTCCCCTGAAGCTAGAAAGGCTAATAATGTTGAGAAGTCCAAACACGCTAATTCAAACGAGCAACAACTTTTGTTTAGAAACTTTGATGCATCTTATGTTCTTATGAAAAGTAACTTTGGTAGAGTTTATGCTAAATATGTTGGGCCACGCCATGGGAACACCAAGTCTCATGTGTGGGTGCCCAAATCACTTGTAACTAACCTCAAAGGACCCAAGCAAGCTTGGGTACCTAAAACCAGTGGAGCAAAATGGGTGCTAGATAGTGGATGCACCAACCATATGACCGGAGAAAGAAGGATGTTAGTTGAGTATGAAGCAAATGGAAATACAAGCGAAGGCATCAATTTTGGAGACAATAGTCAAGGAAGGGTGCTCGGTACTGGTGAAATTGCAATATCATCTCAACACACACTTTCTCATATTTTGCATGTCGACTCCTTAGATTATAACTTCCTGTCCATATCTCAATTATGTGACAAGGGTTATAATTGCTTGTTTACTAATGAGGGTGTTACCGTCTCTAGAAGGAGTGATGACTCGGTTGCATTCAAGGGTGTGATAAAGGGAAAGTTTTATCTTGTTGACTTCAACAAAGATAAAGCCAAACTTGACACATGTTTGATTGCAAAGACCAACACGGGTTGGCTGTGGCATAGACGGCTAGCATATGTTGGCATGAGGAATCTTCAAAAACTCCTCAAGAGCAATCACATCCGAGGTTTGAAGGATGTTGTTTTTGAGAAAGACAGGCCTTGTAGCGCGTGCCAAGTCGGGAAGCAAGTAGGAGCACCTCATCCCGCGAAGAACATCATGACAACGACAAGACCGCTCGAGCTACTTCACATGGACCTATTTGGTCCAATTACTTACATAAGCATCGGCGGTAACAAATACGGCTTAGTAATTGTTGATGATTTTTCACGCTTCACGTGAGTTTTCTTTTTGCATGATAAGACAGAAAATCAAGGAACCCTCAAGAAGTTTCTCAAGCGTGCCCAAAATGAGTTCTCATTGAATATCAAGAACATAAGAAGTGACAATGGCACGGAGTTCAAGAACACCCAAGTTGAGTACCTAGACGAAGAAGGCATAAAACATGAGTTTTCAGCACCGTACTCCCCTCAACAAAACGGAGTAGCCGAAAGGAAGAACTGAACCCTCATAGAGATTGCGAGGACAATGCTTGATGAGTACAAGACTTCGGATCGATTTTGGGCGGAAGCGGTTAACACCACTTGTCACGCCATAAACCGACTCTATCTTCTTTGACTTCTCAAGAAAACGTCATATGATCTACTCACCGGTAACAAGCCTAATATTTCCTATTTTCAAGTTTTCGGTTCTAAATGTTATATCTTGAACAAGAAGCCTAGGACTTCAAAGTTCGCTTCGAAGTCCAATGAAGGTTTCTTGAATGGTTATGATTCGAACTCTTACGCCTATCGTGTCATCAACAAAGTCTACGGACTTGTTGAATTAGGACGTGACGTAGTCTTCGATGAAACTAATGGCTCTCAAGAAGAGCAAGTTGATCGATGTGTGCTAGATAGAGAAGAAGCTCCATATCAAGCATTGAGAAGAATGGAGTTGGGCGATGTTCGACCACAAGCGTCACCTCCAAATGCGAATGATGAAGATGAACCACAAGTGGATATAAATGATCATGGGGGAGCTTTCACACAAGATGAACCTCAAGAAGACGAAGATGATCAACACACTAATGAAGGCAACCATCTAGGGGGAGTAGAAGATGACCATGAAGATTCAAGACCACAAGTGCCACACCAAAGAGAACACCAATGCGTCCAAAGAGATCACACTGTCGACAACATAATCGGTGACATCCAAAAGGGAGTAACTACTAGATCTCGCCAACGACGTTGAACTTGGGTCTTTCGACGAGTTCTCACACCTCTTTCTGTTTGAGGTTGTTAAGTTCTTCTTGCATTGCCACTAGCCAATCCGGATCTTTCAATGCATCCTCAATCCTGCAAGGTTCCAAAAAGGATACAAAAGAGTAATGTTCACAAAAATTAGCAGCAAGCAAGACGAACATGAGGTGATGACAAGGAACAAGGCACGACTTGTGGCCAAAGGGTATTCATGAGTCGAAGATTTGGATTTCGACAAAAATTTTGCTCCCGTAGCTAGGCTTGAATCAATTATAATATTACTTGCATATGCTACTCACCATGATTTCAAGCTGTATAAAATGGATATGAAAAGTGCCATACTCAAAAGACCAATCAAGGAGGAGGTGTACATGGAGCAACCCCGCGGATTCGAAGATCAAGAGTTCCCCAACCACGTGTTCAAACTGCGTAAGGCTCTCTACAGCCTCAAACAAGCTCCTAGAGTCTTGGTATGAGTGCCTTCGAGATTTTTTAGTTGAAAATGGATTTAAGATTGGCAAAGCCCGTTATACGTTGTTTACAAAGCACTTTGACAATGATCTTTTTATTTGTCAAATTTATGTTGATGACATTATCTCTGGTTCAACTAACAAATCCTTTTGTGAAGAATTTAGTAAGATTATGATAGATAGGTTCGAGATGTCCATGATGGGAGAGCTGAAATACTTCTTGGGATTCCAAGTGAAGCAACAAAAGGAAGGGACGTTTATAAGCCGAACCAAGTATACTCAAGACATAAAATGAAGTTTGGAATGGACAAGGCAAAGCCAATAACGACTCCCATGACCACAAATGGACACTTGGATCTAAATGAAGACGGACCAAATGTGGATCAAAAGGTATATCGCTCCACGATTGGATCCCTACTTTACTTATGTGCATCTAGGCCTAATATTATGTTGAGTGTGTGCTTGTGTGCAAGATCTCAAGGCAATCCTAAGGAGTGTCCTTTGACAGCCGTCAAGAGAATCTTGCGATATTTAGTTCATACACCCAACCCAGGCCTTTGCTATCCTAAAGGTTCCAAATTCAATCTCATTGGATACTCCGATGCAGATTATGCTGAATGCAAAGTAGATAGAAAAAGTACCTCCGGTACATGCCAATTCCTAGGTAGATCCCTAGTTTCTTGGTCCTCCAAGAAACAAAAATCCATTGCCTCATCCACGGCCGAAGCGGGGTATGTTGCAGCCGAGAGTTTTTGTGCACAACTCATTTGGATGCGACAAACTCTAAGGGATTACAGTTACAATATGAGTCGTATTCCACTTCTTTGTGATAATGAGAGTGCCATTAAAATTGTCCATAATCCCGTTGAGCACTCTAGGACCAAACACATAGACATCCGACATCATTTTTTGTGAGACCACTCAATGAAAGGAGACATAGCCATTTCACATGTCAATACCGAAAAACAACTAGCTAACATATTTACCAAGCCACTTGATGAAAGACGTTTTTGCGAGCTCTAGAATGAATTAAATATCCTTGATGCTCGGAACGTGGCATGAAAACTTGCATACCTGTATGGCATCTTCAAAATCCATTGATTGTGTTGTGAAAATCATCTCTCTCAATTATCTCCAAAAAACTATTTCAATTACTTGATCTTGGTGAATTATGGTCATTGCTTGATTGTTGTATGTTTACTGATCATATTCATCAAGAATATTTGAATGTTTTGCCCCCCTTTTTTCTCTCTAAGCACCATCAAATATATACGAATGGGTTAATTGATTCAGTTCTGTTGACCACGGACTAGTTTGTGGTTACCCAGACTAGTCTGCACACTGCGGACTAGTCCGCTGAGTGTCCGATAGTCCGGACTAGTCCGGTCGACCACAGACTAGTCCGATTTTTCGACTCCATAACCCTAGGTGCCGCAAAACCTAATTTCCCACATCCTCACAACTCATCTCACATTCTCTCTCTTCACTCGAGCACCCCTGAAGCGATTTGGCGAGTTCTCCATTGCGAGGGGATTGAAGGCCACGGACTTGTCCGCTACTACAACCCCTCCATCGTCAAGAATCGAAGAATTTCGGTAAATTTACTCCCAAACCTTAGAAACTTCGATTTCTTTCGTTTTGGATCAAATATCTTAGTTTCTTCCAGCTAATATATGCCTCCTTGCTGTATTACATCTATCTTAAGCTATTTTGCATTTGGAATCACCATTGATCGTCTAGTTAGGGTTTGAGGTGATGAACACCGGACTTGTCCGTACCTGAACACCAGACAAGTCCAAGTTTAAACTGAGCTCAACCCTAATTTCCAACTACTCAATGCACTTCCTTGCCATCAATTCTCATCCATACATTGTATAATCCCTTCTCAGGACAATGTCGAGCTCCAATGATGAAATTTCCGATTGTGAGGCCGAGATGGACCAAGACTCCTTCTTTCGGTCCTCGACGGGCCACAGGAAGAAGCGCCAAGAGCGTCCCTCCGAGCCAGCACCATCTCCACCTCAAGTGCGGCACATGGTTCTAGCCATGAAGCCTACGTCCAAAGCCAAGGATGCAGCTGGCCCCAGCTCGGTGGCTCCTCGCCAAGCTAAGGGCAAAGGGAAGAGGATTGCCTCTAGCCCGATTGGGCCTCTAAAGATGACTGCTCCGAAGCAGGGAAACAGAGATCCCTCCGAAGAGAGGTTCAATGGCAAGGGAAGCAATACGGCTTCCAAGCTCAGAAATGTGGATTGTTATAGTAGATCAAAGAAGGCACCTGGCGCCAGATTCTAGAGCAACTTTCACTTGGACTTCTAAAGTTCCATTTATCTCACCATGAAGACTCCAGTGGTGCGCAGCCAGTGGATTGACTGGAATCATTTTGAAAGGAAGAGCTGTGGTGCTTTTGATGAAGTGGTGGAGGCGGCATGGACTCAAGGATCTGTTTGCCTTCAGGTACAACTGGAATGATGAAATCATTGCTCAGTTTTATTCCACCTGCTACTTTGCTAGTGATGAAGAGGAGAGGGTGACTTGGATGACGCATGGATCCAAGTACACTATTACTTATGATGAATTTGCAAGACTGCTGCTTTTGAGGACTCTAGCAGCAATGAGCTGACCATTCTTAACATTGGTGTCTTGGAGAAGGACAAAATGAAGTTTCTCTATGACACTCGCTTGACATTCAATCCTCCTTTCACCAAGAACATGAAGCCATTCTTCATGGTTCTCAACCAAGTCCTCTAGAAGACAATAGCTCTGAAAGACGGAGATGTAGGAAGTGTCCAAAGATACTTGAGGATATTGATGATGGTGATTAGAACAGATAGGAAGTTTTATTTCTTAGACTACATTTGGAATGATATGGTGAATATCTCCTGCACAACGAATAGATCTTGTGGCTCTGCCCCCTACCTCATGTTTATGATTGAGAAAGTCACGGGAATCGAGTTCGTGAAGGATGTGGAGCACACTCCCCTGAGGCCCCAGAAGCCTACCCAAGCTACTCTCCCAGCTGCTCCATCTCCAGTGTCCAGTGAAGAGGCTTCGAGGAGAGCTCAAGGAGATGTCAGGACTGCTCCTGCTACTAGGGCCCCACCTCAAAAAGGGTCCTCAAGTGGTATCCTGAAGTACTTGGCCGTCATCTTTGGCTCCTGCAAGAAGGCTGAGGTGAAGCTCCATAAGCTGAACAAGGCAAGGAAGGCAGATATGAAGTATGTCCAGGAAAATGTCAAGCATATTTGCCAGAAGCTGGAGATCGAGCCTATTGGATCCCCTGTTATTTCTGATGATTCAGCCTCTGACTTCTCCGAGCTGCCACCTCTCTCTCCCTCCGAGCTCGCCTATTTTTGCATTGGGGGCACTTCAAGGGGATCCGCTCCTCCTCCTCCTCAACCTGAAGATGAAGACAATGAGAGGACTGACAACGAGGAATGAGCCTCTAGATCCCTACTCTCCTTTTTGGTGCCTTGATGCCAAAGGGGGACAGATTGAGGGGGAGTCACTAGATCCTAGCTGTAGGTTGCGAGAGGAGAGCTCTATTTATGTTTCTTTTGGGTTGTAAAACTTTGATTATGCTATTGGACATGTGGTGTGAAACTATGACTTTATTATGCTTATGACTTATGTGTTATGCTCTGAATTTGATATTCATGCGTGATAACCTTGATGTTGTCATGATTATTCCATTTATCTTACTTATATCAAGATTATTGTTCACACACATGTAATTTTGCATCCCACCATAAAGAGTGCACATATGTCTCATGTTTTCATTGCTTAATTGGTTCCAAACTCATATCTGCACACTTTATGAAAATTCTGCATTTTTAATCATATTTGTGAAATCTCAATTGGTTGTCATCAATCACCAAAAAGGGGCAGATTGAAAGTGCATCTAGGCATCCCTTGTGGGTTTTGGTGGATTTATGACAAGCAAATGAGATCCTAACCAAATTCTTGAGATGTGTGCATAGGTCTTTGATGAAATAATGAAGTAAGTGCAAAAAAGAAACGAGAGTGATGAATCTAGTTGAAAAGATCTCAAGAGATAAATATATTAACCTATGTGCATGGAGTGTGTTAGAGAAACACACTCCAAGAGCTCAAGCAAAAGAAAACACTCTCACAGCACAAATTCTCACAAGACCGGACTAGTTCGAAGTACCCCGGACTAGTGCGATATGCTCACTGTCCAGGATCGGACAAGTCCTCCCAGTGCGGACTTGTCCGCAACGGACTAGTCCGACAAAGTCTGGACTAGTCCGATATTTCTTCTGATCAAATTCGGACAAGTCCGATATTCCACAGACTAGTCCGAAATCACCACTGACCAACATCGGACAAGTCCCTCCAGATTTCAAACTTGTCCTTAGCCCCTAAAATTTTCACGACACATGACTAGTTCGATAATATCTGGACTAGTCCGATAACCTCTCTGACTAAAATCAGACAAGTCCTCCAAATGTGGACTTGTCCTCAATTAACTAATGGAATCACCACGCAATACCAGCACTTCCAAGCTGGCGGTCCTGGTGGCCCTGTTACCATGGCGTCCACCAAGAGTCGTAGTTGCTGTCGGAAGCTTTGAGCAACCCAGCACGCAAGACTCAGAAGATCAAGTTAGCTTCGATGCATGGATCTCGGAGATCCGGAGCTACATGAAGGACAACATCCTTCCTGAAGATAGTGTATCTGCTGACTGGATCATCAGATTGGCTAAAAGATATACACTGTTAGAAGGGGATCTTTATCGGCACAGTGCCATGGCGTCCTAATGCGATGCATTGCAAGGGAAGAAGGCCATGAGATCGGTGCAGAAATCCATGGATCTGAGTGTGGGAACCACGCATCTTCCCGCACGTTAATTGGTAAAGCCTTCCGGCATGGCTTTCACTGGCCTACAACACTCTAGGATGCAGTCGAGCTAGTGTACAAGTGTGAAGTGTGCTAGTTTCACGCAAAACAAATTCACACACCGGATCAATCACTGCAAATGATACCTCCTACATGGCCATTCACTATGTGGGGCATAGACATTTTGGGACCATTCCCAAAAGCCGTCAGAGGTTACAGGTTCTTGTATGTCGCCATCGAGAAGTTCACCAAGTGGCTGGAAGCTACTCCAGTTGTGACAATCAACAAGCAGTCAACAATCAGATTCTTGAAGTCCATAATATGCAGATTTGGAGTTCCAAACAAAGTCATAACTGACATTGGAACCCAATTTTCAAGTGTTGCATTCCAAGAATATTGTGAATACCTCGGCATTCAAGTCGGCTATGCATCAGTAGCTCACCCATCAAGCAATGGTCATGCCGGGAGAGCAAATGCAAAAACTTTAAAGGGACTTAAAACACACACATACACACACCCCCTGGAGTAGGGTATTACGCTCAGGCGGCCCGAACCACGTAAATCTCTGGTGTCGCCATCTTGATCTTGATCTCTGCATGCCCCAACCTAAACAAGAACCTCCGCGGGCTATACTTTAGTAGTACCGGAGGAAGTGTCGTTGCTACACTTCGACAACTTGACATACATATAATATATTGCTTTCCAAATGTTTTAATGTACTTTTCAACACTTAGCCTTTAATATATTCGTCATTTGAATCATCTACATGTCATACTTTCCACACCTGCTGAGTACAACATGTGCACACTCTTGCAATTCCCCCACCAACAGTTGCAGGTTAAGATTGGGAGTATAACGATGATAATGCAGAGTTCTAGGCCGTGTCTGCCTTCAGCTTTGCCTGTGGATTGATTGGAACTGTTCCATATACCCTATTTGCTAAGCTGCATAGTTGCTTTATTAGTTTATTTCTGCTGCATTAGTTGAAATTTGTCATTAATATTCATTAGACTTGTCTTTAAGATATTCCAAATTATGTAATAAAGGTGGTTAATAAATCTTGTTCTGTGGTAATTTTCTATATATACTTTTATGAATGCACTCGTGTATGTGTGTTAAACGTCTTGGGCACACATATGTGTTCACTTGGTTCATTTTCGGAATCGGGTGTCACAAATTGGTATCAGAGCCATAGGTGGACCGTAGGATGCAACCTAGATAGAATGGACACTTTAGAGCACATAGGAGCACTCAGAAATCGATGTGTTTTTGTTTGGTGTGTTGTTAGCTATGTATTGTTGCTTGTGTGCTTAGTAGAGGATTGTGGGATGCTTTAGCATTGCCATATCAACATAGGCTAGTATAGTTAGTTGCTTAGATTCATATCCCTTGATGCATATAGTTGGGGACATTTTCTAAATTTTTATCTCTTGCTTTTCTTTAGATGGTGAGGACTTGCAACCAGAGGGATGGTAATAATGAGGAGGAGAACAATGGAGCACCTCAGAAAAACAATGGACAAGGACCTGCCCAGGGAGCTATCAATATTGAGTAGCTATTGGCTATGCAAAATGAGCTCATGCAGACCATGATACAGACTATGGGATAGCTGCAGGCTGGCAACCACAACCATTAGCCTCACATGCCTCCACCGCCACCCCCACGACCTCATAAACGATTGGGGGAGTTTATGAGGACCAGGCCGCCCACTTTTGCCCAAGCTACTGACCTTATGGATGCTGATGATTGGCTCAAGTCCGTGGAGATGAAGCTTGCAATAGTCCAATGCAGTGACTAGGAGAAGGTGCAGTTCGCATCTCCTCAACTTGTTGGGGCAGCTGCCGATTGGTGGGATTCATTGTGTAACGCCCATGAGAACCAATAGAGGATTACTTGGGTTGAATTCAAGGAGAGATTCCGTTCTCATTATGTGCCAGAAGGTGTTTTGATCCTAAAGAGACTTGAATTTAAGAACTTGAGGCAAGGAAGATCGAGTGTGGGTGAATATTTCAAAAAGCTCACTCAACTCTCAAAGTATGCACCTGAGGATGTGAGCCCGGACAGCCGGAAGCAATACTTGTTCATGAGAAGCTTGAACAATGAGATCCAAGTGCAGTTGCTCAACAGTGATTATGCCAACTTCCATAAGCTTGTGGACAAAGCAATTGTCGTGGAAAACAAGGTCCGTGAGATGGAGCGAGATAACAAAAGGAAGGCGACATATTAAGGACAACAACAAGGAAGTAATGTGCGCCCTCACTTTACATCACCTAATGTGCCATATTACAGCTCTTCTGCTCCTGCACAGCGCCTTGGATATGCACCGTGCCCAGCTCAGTTCGTGCAGCAATGCCCTGTCATGCAAGCACCTAGGCCTCCAATGCCTTTTGCACCTTGTGCCAACTTTCCTGGTGCAAATGTTCAGAATCAAGTCCGTCCAAATTATGGTGCAGTTAGGAAATTCTTTACATGTGGAGAACCAGGACATTTTGCACATCAATTTCCTAAGTCAGGCCTTGGTCAAGGAAGCAATGATCAAAGACAGAACTTAAGACCCAATGGAGGACAGCCGCAAGGTAACCGTGGACAACATAATTTTGCACATGGCAATGTGAACCATGTCTCTACAGAGGATGCTCAACAAGCGGGTGATGTGGTTATTGGTATGTTTCTCACAGAATCCAACCCGGCGACTATGTTATTTGATTCTGGGCATCGCATTCATTCATTGCATCAAAATATGTTGCCAAGTATAGTTTGCCTATCTCTCATATGAAGTCTACTCTATTGGTTAAGTCTCATGGAGGAGAGATGAGGACAAATATAGTATGTCCAAAAGTAAGCCTTAGAATAAGGGGGGCAGACTTCTTTGCCAACCTCATTGTCATGGATTCTCAAGGATTGGACATTATTCTTGGTATGGACTGGTTGAGGGAGCATAATGGAGTCATTGAATGTGCCACAAAGACGGTGAAGTTGACCGATGAAGAAGGGATCACTGTAGAATTTGAAGCATCTCAACACGCACCGAAGCAATTGGAGCTGAACCATATGGACGGTGCCGCGATTGAGGAGATTCCGGTGGTGTGTGAATTCTTGGATGTGTTTCTGGATGAGTTGCCAGGTATGTCACCTGATCGCGACATTGAATTTGTTATTTAGTTAATGCCTGGAACTGCACCTATAGATAATAGGACATATAGGATGCCTCCTAAGGAGTTAGCAGAGCTCAAGAAGAAGATTCAAGAGCAACTAGTGAAAGTTTTTATCTGCCCAAGCTCTTCACCTTGGAGAGCGCCCATTCTTTTCGTAGATAAGAAGGATGGATCACAAAGAGTATGTGTGGATTACCGAGCTCTTAATGAGGTGACCATCAAGAACAAGTACACCTTGCCACACATAGAAGTCTTGCTTAATCTGATGAAGGGTGCTTGTGTCTTTTTCAAGATTGATTTGAGGTCGGGATACTTTCAAATGAAGATCAGACCATCGGACATACCAAAGAAAGCTTTTCGGACACGATATGGATCTTATGAGTATAAAGTTATGTCCTTTGGATTGACAAATTCACCTGCCTATTTTATGTACCTCATGAATATGGTCTTCATGGAGTACTTGGATAAGTTTGTAGTGGTGTTTATTGATGACATTACCATCTACTTAAAGGATGAGAAAGAACATGAGGAACACTTGAGGCTTACATTACAGAAATTGAGGGAGCATCAATTGTATGCCATGTTCAGCAAGTGCCAGTTTTTGGTTGAAAGAGGTGTCGTTTTTTATTCATATCATCTCAGGAGGAGGAGTATCGGTCGACCCCGGAAAAGTGAGGGACGTGTTAAAATGGGAACCCCCACAAAACATAAAGGAGATCCAGAGTTTTCTCGAAATGGCTGGGTATTACCGTAGGTTCATTAAGGACTTTTCCCAGATAGTCAATGATGAGTAGGTTTAGGCCCAATCTTCCGAAAGGTAAAGTCGATTGGGGTGGAGAACTCGACGTTGATGATCTGCGACACTCGAGCGGTTCGAGTACCCGTGCAATCACTACACCACGGCTCCGTTGGTTATCAGCCGTACTGCACACGCTTGACCTCGCCAAGAAGGCTAATCCCTGCAAGTGCAACCGAGAACACGAGCAAGAACGTCGAAGACACGATCTGAAATCTCGAAGTTGGGGTCTCACAAACTGTAGAATGTTGATATGATTGATCTAAGCAAAACCCACTAAATATGACCGGCGGCTGCAGTATTTAAAGGCTAGGGTCCGGCCAAGACACGATTAGATGCGTCCCTAATGGACTCTTACGGGATACAAGGCCCAAAGGCCCGATTCGAGCACCGTACAGAAATATGGACTCGACTTGTTTCGACGACTCCAAATGAACCATTGGAAAATTTATCTTCTCCTCTTTCCGTGCATATGTAGAACGTCGAAAACGGAGTCCGTATGCCTCCTGGGCATCTGTTTTAAGGTGGACTGCTCCTGGACTCCGAGTTGAACTCGAGTCCGAGTTGTAAACTGTTTCCATCAACTTGTGGACGTCCCAGCTGGTTCTCCACGCTCCCAAGGCCTCTTTCCTTCACTTGTTGATCTTCTCCATTATTCCAAATAATAATTAAATCATCACATAGCAATCTATTCTCAAACTCACATGCAAAAGAAGTTACGAACAAATTCACCTGTTGATTTATTAAGCGTGCTCGTGCTCTTGTGATTGGTCCTTGCAGTTCAATGTGTGTCTCCGCTGTTGTGATGTCCTCATCAGTCAAGCCCATGAATGAATTACTAATGAAGGGGAAATTTTTCCAATGGACCCAAGCTTGTCATGAAAGTTTTGAGGAGTTGAAGAAGAGGTTAACTACGGGCCCAGTCTTGATATTGTTGGATGTAAGCAAAAGTTTTGACATATATTGCGATGCATCAAGACAACGACTTGGATGTGTGCTCATGCAAGAAGGTCAAGTGGTTGCATATGCATTGAGACAATTGAAGAAACATGAGCAAAATTATCCAACACATGATTTGGAACTTGCAGTCGTGGTACACACATTGAAGATTTGGAGACATTATATCCTTGGACATATGTGTGAAATTTATACAGATCATAAGAGTCTTAAGTATATTTTCACACAAACGGACCTGAATTTGAGGCAACAAAGATGGTTGGAGCTCATCAAGGATTATGATGTGGGGATCAACTATCATCCAGGAAAGGCTAATGTCGTGGTCGATGCCTTGAGCCAGAAAGGAGTAAGTTATCAACTCACGGTTCGAGAATTGCCATCTGAGTTATGCAAGGAGTTTCAACGGTTGAATCTCGGATTTGTGAATGAGATGGGGACAATGAAGTTAAATCTGAACTTGGAGCAAGAAATTCAGGAAGGTCGAGCAAATGATTAGGAAATCCCAGAGATCAAGGAAAGAACCCAGGAGGTGAGAGAGTTCAGGTTTGATGAGGATGATCATGGTACCTTATGGCTTGGAAATACGATTGTCGTGCCTAATGTGAAGCATATTCGGGAGACAATATTAAAAGAGGCACATGACTAGCCATACTCAATTCATCCCGGTCGTACAAAGATGTACAAGGACGTCAAGACATGTTATTGGTGGGCTAGTATGAAAAAGGACATAGCCGAATATGTAGCCTTGTGTGATGTGTGCCAATGAGTCAAAGCTGAATACCAAGGGCCAGCTGGATTATTGCAGCCATTGAAGATTCCAGAATGGAAGTGGGAAGAAATTAGAATCGTCTTTATAGTTGGTTTACCGCGTACCCAATCCGGTTATGACTCAATTTGGGTAATTGTGGATTGTTTGACCAAGTCGGCTTACTTTATTCCTGTCAAGACCACTTTTAACGGGGAGAAGTTGGCTGAACTGTATATGGGAAGAATAGAATGTTTGCATGGAGTTCCGAAGAAAATAGTGTTGGATAGGGGTTCTCAATTTACCTCCAGATTTTTGCAGGAATCGCATGAACCATTGGGAACAAGGTTGAATTTCAGCTCAGCATATCACCCTCAAACCAATGGACAAACTGAGAGGACCAATCAGATTTTAGAGGATATGTTAAGAGCTTGTGCCTTAAAGCATGGAAGAAGTTGGGACAAAAGCTTGCCATATGCGGGATTCTCATATAACAATAGTTACCAAGCAAGCCTGAGGATGTTACCTTTTGAAGCATTATATGGGAGGAAGTGTAGGACACCATTGTTCTATAATGAGACAGGAGAAAATCAAGTATTTGGACCTGACATGCTGCAAGAAGCTGAAAAACAAGTCCAGATTATCCGCGAAAATTTGAGGGCTACTCAATCAAGGCAAAAAGGCTATTCAGATAATAGGAGAAGAAAACTAGTCTTTGAAGTGAGAGATTTTTTTTACCTCAAGGTGTTGCCAATGAGAGGTCATAAGAGGTTTAATATCAGAGGCAAGCTAGCACCTCGATACATTGGGCCATTCAAGATTCTGCACAAAAGAGGAGAAGTAGCATATAAACAGGGGATGCCAACACACCTTTCTCATGTCCATGATGTCTTTCATGTTTCCCAGCTCAAGAAGTGCTTGAGAGTGTCGGGAGAACAGGTGCCAATGGAAGAATTGGAACTAGAGGCCGATTTGACTTATGCCGAGCAAGCGGTCAAAATATTGGAAACCAAGGAGAGAGTCACAAGGAACAAGGTCATTCGATGGTGTAAAGTTCAATGGAAGCATCACACGGAATTAGAGGCAACTTGGGAACTGTAGGATGATCTCAAGAAGGAATTTCCCCATCTCTTCTCTTGTGCGTCGAATCTCGAGGGCGAGATTCATTTTAAGGGGGGTAGGTTTGTAACACCCTCATTTTCATTCATCATGCCCTGCATTTATTATTATACATGTCTAACATTAATCCACATAAAAAGGAACAAGTTTAAAATGAATTTAGAGTAAAACGACACTCAAATGTTATGAGAAGTGCGGACTAGATCAGTTTTAATGCGGACTAGTACGATTTCTCTCTGACCTCGCTCTGACCTGTCCATTTTAGTGTGGACTATTCTGGTTTTTGCCTCTGTACACTTTCGGATTTGTCCGGCCCATAGCGGACTGGTTCGGTCATCCCGATTCCTTGAAATTTCGCCAAGTCCCTAGGCTTGTCCGGACTTGTCCGATATCTAGCGAACTTGTCTTTTTTCCTCTCTGACTAACTTTGGACTTATCCGGTTTGGTCCGGACTTATCTGATTTATCTCTGATTAACTTTGGACTAGTCCAGCCTTGTGTGGATTTGTCCGGTGATCGCAATTCCGAGTTGATCTTTGGTTTATCGATGTGTTTTTGGGTTTTACCTTAAATGGGACTAAGGACGTCATGTCTAACCCTTTTGGAACCCATGTGGGACCCCACACCGACCTCCACCCTTGCCAAACTTAAAATCCATAAAATCCTAGCCCTCCACCTCTATATAAACAACCCCACCCCTTGACTTTACATCCTTTTGCCTCAATTGAAAGACAACAAACCCTAGCTCGTGAGTAGCCACCATCAAGGAGGGAGAAGGAGATCCCGAGCAAGAAAAAGAAGAGGGGGAAATGAAATAGGATCAAGATCTCCATCAAATTTTCGTTCTTCATCAACAATCCACCTTCAAGTTCTTCATCAACCCTAGATCGTCAAGATCTCAGTGTTGAATCCAATAACCTTGATTCATTGGAGTTCTAAACACATGGTATACCTTCTACTTCCTTTTTCTCAAGTCAATTCAACCCCGTTTCTCCAAATCTGCGTTGATCTAGAAAACCCTAATCTGCTGTTTCTGCGAAGTGCGGACTAGTCCGGCCCTACTGCGGACTAATCTGATTTTGCTGTATGTTTCCTACTGAATTAGATCTAAATTGAATCGAATCAATTCCAAACCTGTCCAAACTTGTTAAAAACTATTAGAACAAGATAGTAAACATCATTAACAACTCATTAACTAGTTTTAATTCACATTTGCATTAATCATGCATGTCATGACATATTGAGTAATATATGTGAACTTATTGATTGTAATTCTTGTCTTGTATGTTCGTTGCGCGATTTAGACAGATTTGCGCTAGAGGGTGTTGCGGAGGATCTCCAACACCAGGAATTTGAAGACTTTGACCCAAACCAAGTCCAAGAGCAAGGCAAGTGTCCTTGAACATATTGATCATGTTTCGACAATAAATGTTTTGTTTCCAAAATTGCATGCTTGTGTCGATTTGATGGGAAATCCTATGATAGGAAGTTTACTAGCTTTGTTAACCACCCTTGTCACCTGGAATACATGGTAGAGAGTCGCGAAGGGATTTTTACCTTTGCTTCACTTAATTAATTGGAATGGGAAAAACTATACTATTTAATTATGCATTAAGATTATGGTTAAATGAACTGGTCAATATGACATGGTAATGGGTGATCTAAGCAAGCCTGGTATGTGGATGGGTTGGAAGACATGGTGGTTTGCTTGCTTTAGATGTAAGTACCGGTTCATGCGAGAATATGCCAAGACAACAGTGCCACCACGAGGCCAAGTATGGGTGTGGTGTAGCTGATTAATTAGGGTATTGCTAGTATTGCATGGATCATTTGGCACACCGGGAAAGGGGGGTCGGATTGGATTTGGATATGGTTGGTGGGACTCCCTAGGATCCGAATGGCACAAAAGGGGGCCCTTGGTTGAAGATGTGCTCAGTTGGCGACATGGCCACCGATCAAACCTCAGCGGGTCCGTACGTGATCGTAATCCCTTTGTAAAGGATATTTTGTGATCTCTTGTCCATACACCAAAGGAAGTGTAATTTGTATAAGAGAGGTTCCTTAGTCGCCGACGGGTGATGAAATCACAAACAGGTGGGTAAATTGTACAACCTCTGCAGAGTATTAAAACTATCATGATAGACGTGCTCCTAGTTAAGAGCACCAGGATGACCTACATGATTAGAGGGATTTTTGTATTGGGATGGTTTGGTACTGGTTATGGGATGGTATTATGGTTTATGGCATTGGATATGGTTATTGGTAATGAGAAATTTGGTATATGAATGATGGTAATGTAATATAGATTGGTATTACAATAATTGCATGGTTTACAATGGGTTTACTTCACATACATATAATATATTGCTTTCCAAATGTTTTAATGTACTTTACAGCACTTAGCCTTCAGTATATTCGTCATTTGAATCAGCTACATGTCACACTTTCCACACTTGCTGAGTACGACATGTGCTCACTCTTGCAATTCCTCGATCAACAGTTGCAGGTCAAGATTTGGAGTATAACAATGATAATGTGGAGTTCTAGGACGTGTCTACCACCAGCTTTGCCTGTGGATTGATTGGAGTTGCGACATATACCCTATTTGCTAAGATGCATAGCTACTTTATTAGTTTATTTCTGCTGCATTAGTTGAAATTTGTCATTAATATTCATTAGACTTGTCTTTGAGGTATTCTGAATTGTGTAATAAAATTGATTAATAAAACTTGTTCTGTGGTAATTTTCTGTATATCCTTTTGTGAATGCACTCGTGTATGTGTGTTGAACGTCCTGGGTACACATATGCGTTCACTTGGTTCATCTTCAGAACCGGATGTCAGATACCATTATCACAGGTGATTTTTTAGCGACCACCGCTTGTGCAGTAGTTTTAAAACCGTCTGAAAAAATGTACTGCAGAAAACCTAACCCGAGAGGTTTTCCCACGACGCTGCCAGGCTACCAAAATTTTCCAGCGTGCGGGCGCCGGTCCTCTATTCATCAGTTGATCAAGCTTCGAACAGAAAAAAAGGTTAGAAGAGGCTTCTTCTTCATTGTCATGTTTTCGGTTTGTTGTCCTGTTTTCAGTTTTGTTTTGTTGTGTTTGCCTAAAGCCCCCCCCCCCTTCACTTTATGTATTTGAGACAAACATACTTGTAGTTAATCAACTTCCATCATAGAGAAGATGTAGTTGAGACTCCCCTTGAGCTCCTCCATGAATTTTGTAGAAAAAATGTAGATTTGAAGGATTAAAGGTTGAATATGAATACAAGAACATCACATGTTCGATGAAATATTTCAATGAATAAGCCCAACTTCAAAAATACATTGTGGCCACTAGGAAGCTTAGAAAATTATGAAACAAATTTTCTTTGAACTCTTATGAACAGACCTACATGATACAATTATTCACTCATATGATACATGCTGGTTACTTCTGTGTAAATTCATTTAAAGAAGACCTTTAGGGAATATTTGTGGCCAAATTAAATCTTACAAAAATTCTATTTGAAGCATGGACTGTCGAGCGTGGATGTATAACATGCCAAGACCCGATCCTATGCACATTCAAAATGTTGCAAATTTTATTGAAGCATCCAAGAGACATGCGAAGATGCAAAAGATAGATGACATATTATGTCCATGTGTCGACTGCAAAAATAAGATTGCTTGGATAGATACTATAGTAATCTAATATCATTTGGTGAAAAGAGGTTTACAAAAAACTACACGATATGGAAAGAGCACGGTGAGTTAGATACACATGAAGTGGATAAAGATGATGAGAGAGGTTCAGATGATGATAATGTTCATATTGATGATGGTAGTGACAATCAAGATGCTGATGATGATGATGATGAGTTTTATTGTGAGGAGATGTTGCGTCACATTGAACCATATGTATTGACTTCTATGGGAGCAAGTAAAGGTTTAAGTAAAATGGGGATATTGTAGAATGCGGCGATGGAGCTTTTATATGATGAATCAAACGGTTGTGATAAAGAGTTTACTACATTGCGTGTAGTCCTAGAACTACTAAAGTTGAAAGCCACACACGGATTATCGATTGTAGTTTATCTGATCTTTTGAATCTTTTAGCAAAAATTCTTCCAAATCCAAATAAACTGCCCAGGAGCACTTATAAAGCGAAGAAAATTCATTGACCAATGGCACTAGGTGTGATAGAAATACACGCTTGTGTTAATCATTGTATTCTGTATCGAAAAGGGCATGAGCTCGCAACTAGATGCCCCATCTGCGGTAAGTAGATACAAGAAGGACTACAATCACCAGTATGTTACCAACATGAAAAGGTCCCAAAAATAAGAAGTTTATTATTGGCCCTGAAGGTGACGATGACGATAATTCTGACGATGCAGACGGGTAGAATAATAGAAAAATTCCTGCCTTGATGATGTGGTACCTTCCAGTAATTGATCGTTTGAAGCATTTGTTCTCAAACCCTAGGGAGGCTAAACTTATGCGTTGGCATTCCGAGCAGTGCAAGAAGAATGGAAAACATATTCGACACCCTGGTGATGCAACCCAGTGGAAAATTTTTGATATTCAGTATCCAGAATTTGCAAAGGAAATCATAAATGTAAGATTTGCCTTGGCTACAGACGGAATGAATCCGTTTGGTGAAAAAAGGAGCATACACAGCACATGGCACGTGGTATTAACGATGTACAACCTACCAACATGGTTGTGTCATAAAAGGAAATATATTTTGTTATTTGTTCTTATCTAAGGTCCGAAACAACCCGACACCAAAATTGATGTGTTCTTTGAACCTTTAATGGAAGACATGGCAAAATAGTGGAATGAAGGGGTACATACATGGGATGAGTACATGCGGGAGTATTTAACCCTAAGAGAAATGATATTTGTTACCGTGCATGATTATCCCGGAATGTTTACATTATCGGGACAAATGAAAGGGAAGAAAGGTTTGTGTAAGGTGTGTGGATAGAACTGGATTTCTATACCTCACTTCATCCAGAGAGACAGTGTACATGAGACACTGGCGGTTCTTGATAGATACACACAAGTATAGGAAGATGAAAGAACAAATTGCTAACAAAATCAAAAAAGATTGCACCAAAACCTTACAGTGGAAAACTCGTGTTTGAAATGGTCAAGAACATTCATATAGCATTCGGTAAGGGCAAAAAATGTAAAGGAACAAAGGGAAAGAAATGTACATCTTCGGGTGATACAACTGACATGGCTTTTAAGAAACAATAAATTTTTCAAGTATCTTCCATATTGGAAGAACCTAGAATTTTGCCATAGTATTGATTTGATGCATGTTACAAAGAATGTATTTGACTACATCATTAGGACCTTGCTAGATATGCCGATGAAAACAAAGGAAAAATTAAAATCACGTATGGACCTTGTAAATCTTGATATGAGACCAGCGCTTCACCCAGTAGAAAAAGCAAATGGGAAGCATTACCTTCCCCCAGCCAGCTGCAACTTGACACTACAAGAGAAAAAAGGCAATTTGCGAATGCTTGCGTGGGATCAAAGTGCCCACGAGTTTCTCATCCAATATCCGCAAACTAGTCTCGATGAAAGACTTGTCTTTATTCAGCTATAATTCTCACGAATGTCACATGATGATGATGGTGTTCCTTGCCATTGCAATAAGGGTCATCAAACCTGAGCATATAAAAGTTGTCATCACAAGTTTGTGTTACTTTTTTAATGCAGTATCGCAAAAGGTGATTGCACATGAAGATTTAGACTATTTGAAAACGTACATCGTTGTGTATGCTTGAGATGTGTTTCCCACCATCCTTTTTTGATATGCAAGTACACCTAATCATACATCATGTTGATCAGATAAAAGCATTGGGCCACTATATTTACATCATATGTTTCTGTTGGAAAGATATTTAGGAGTATTAAAAGGTTATGTGCGGAACAGTGCTCATCCAGAGGGTTCAATTATGGAAGGATACACCACTGAAGAAGTTATTGATGGTTGCACTAATTACATCGAAGATGGGAAACCAATAGGTGTGCCTATACCAGTACATGAGGATAGACTATGTGGGAGAGGCAGAGTGGGTAAGAAAAATTTCATCGTTCAAGATTACAATAATGTACACCGTGCACATTTTGGTGTAATACAACAGCTCGCAATAGCTGAGTCATACATTGAGGAACACCAAATTGAGCTTCGCGAAAAAAAACCAAGACCGCATACAGGACTGGATCATGAAAGAGCACAGAAGATGTTTCACTGAATGGTTAATGGACAAAAATATACCATACGGAAACTCTATAGAAGAGGCAACAAAGAAGAAGTTAACATCTGGCCCATCTGCTTTGGTGACATCATGACAAGCATATGACATCAATGGTTGCACATTTTACACTTAGGAAAAAACGGTAAGAGTGTTGCACAAAATAGAGGTGTTCATATAGAGGCTTATGATCCACAAGGGTAGAAGACCACATACGTCAGGTTCATAGAGGAAATATGAGAACTCGATTATGGCAAAAGAATGGTAATGCTCGTATTTTAGTGCCAATGGGTCAAACATCTTGATGGTGTGAAAGTGGACAACTACAGGCTGACACTGGTGGACTTGAACAAAGTGGGTTATAAAGATGACCCGTGGGTTCTCACGGATCATGTTGCACAAGTTTTTTATGTACAAGATCTAGGAACTGAGAAGATGCATGTAGTTGTTTTTGGAAAGCAAAATATTGTTGGGGTTGAGAATGTGGGAGCTAATGAAGAGGAATATAATCAGTATGAAGAGATGTACCTTTTCACCGAACCAGAAAACATCAAGTGCGTAGAGAGAAAAATTAAAAGGACTTGAAACCCTATATGCAAGAAGATGTCAATGCTGGAAAAAATGTATGATATATATTGTATGTATTTGTATCCTCTAAAATCAACTTGGAACAATGCTCCATTTCAGCTTTAGATAGCATGTTTCAAACATTATTAAATTCCTCTTCTGTAGAGAAGACTAATTTGGACAAGTGTTCCTTTTTGGCTTGCCTATCATATTTATCACCTTCACCTATTCCATCAGTTATCAAATTGTATGTTATACAAATTTCTTCTGACCTATGATGCTGATGGCTTGCCTTTCAAAAGCTAGGTTCCAAACAACATCTAGAAGCACAACTCTTGAAGCTTATTTCAAGCTAATCCCTTTATAGCATGCTCTTGTATATGAAAGTAACACCCGAGACTCATCATTTGGATTGTTAAAAGCTTCAATTGAAGCCAGATGATACCTTGGATAGATTTTCCCATGCATTTGAAGGATTCCTTTCCCTTCTCTCCATTTCAAAAACTTATGAAGATGCTACTTTATCAGTTCTAATGGTTGAATATATTGGCTAAAAATCAGTACTATCTCACTTAGTGCTTCACACGAGCGACGAAGCGAACAACTTCAATCACAAATCTTGTTTTTGTTCCTTCATAGGGATTTGACCTTAATCTTTCAAGCATAGATTTAACAATAAGTGAAGCTTTCTCATCAGACATGTTAATGGCAGTTACAAGCGAAGGGTGTTTCGAAGCTAATGAAATTTCAACGGGACTGAAGACAAAGAAATCCTTCATATGAGTGGCAATGTCCAGGTTAGACAGCGTGAATGATGGCAGCCTTCAACAACATGAAATGTGATGCCAAGGTTATGCTTGCATCAACCAAGGCATGTTGTGATGGTATAACACTTGTTGGAGCATCACGGTTATGCTTGCCCCAACAAGTGTTATGCCCTCACAACACGCCTTGGTTGATGCAAGCATAACATTAGCATCACTTTTCATATTGTTGAATGCTGCCGTCATAGCTTCACGCTGTCTAACCTGGACATTGCCACTCATATGTAGGATCTCTTTGTCTTAAGTCCATTTCAGATTTCGTTAGCTTCGGCACACCCTTCTCTTATAATTGCCATGTCTGCAAAGGAAGCATCACTTATTGATAAATCTATGCTTGAAAGATTAAGGTCAAATCCCTATGAAAGGGTAAAAACAAGATTTGTGATTGAAGTTGTTCGCTTCATCGCTTGTGTGGAGCACTAAGAGAGAAGGTACTAATTTTTAATCAATATATTCAGCCATAAAACTGATAAAGGAGCATCTTTGTAGGTTTTTCAAATGGACAGGAGGGAAAGAAATCCTTCAAATGGATGGTGTCGAAGTGTTTCTACGACACTTCCCCTGGTACTACTAAAGCGTAGTCTGCGGAGGTTCGTATTCGGTCGGGGCGCGCGTAAGATTATGAACGAGATGGTGACACAAGGGATTTTAACGTGGTTCGGGCCCCCTGAGCATAATACCCTACTCCACGAGGTGGTTGTTGATGAACTTGCGTAGTGTGCTTGTGTTAGCTTCCTTGGAGTTGGATTCTACCGTGTGGCTCAACCCTTTTGTATGCTAAGGGCTAGCCATTACAGGTATTGCCTGGCCCAACATGTGGCCCCAGCAGTATTCAATCACCTAATACACGATCTACATGTATTAAGTATGATTAACAGTGTGATAACACGCCTTAATAATGGCATTACCAGTACTAAAGGTCCTCTGATCGTGTGTCATTAATGCTGAATTAATGACACGTAAATCAGGTCTTGTAACAGCTGTTTTAATAGCCTCTTGAATGTCTGTGCTGTTGGAGATCCTATAGTCGTTGTTGGTTTGGGTCCGGAGGTGTAACGCGTGGCAGCTCTGGAGCTTCCCTCTGTGAGGAGGTAGGTCCGCAGCCACTCGACACGTGGTGGCATCGGAGCTTCCCTCTACTGGGGGTTAGATCCGAGGTTGCTAGACACGTGGCAGGACTGGAGCTTCCCTGTGAAGGGAGGTAGGTCTGGTCCTGCTGGACACGTGGTAGTGTTGGAGCTACCCAAATGAGGGATGCGGGCCTAGTGCTATTAGATGTGTGCTTCATTCGGGGGTCTTCAACTCGGACGTGGGAACTCCTTGGCTTTTCTTGCAGTATCGTGGGGTAACCAGTACGCAGGGTACCGACAGTGGCCCCGAGCCCACCTCTGGGAGAAACCCTCCGGGTGAAGTTATTCTACCAAAGGTGGGGCCATCTTTGATTCCCGCACTACGGCTTCAAAGCTTCTTGGTGGGCGGTTGAGGCGACGGCAAAGAGTTACGCCACCGCCGCGTGGCCCTTTTTCACTCGACGCGTGGGATCCTGGCGCGCAGATCTCACGCAATTGAATGTTGCCTAGTCCCAATCCAAAAAACGTATCAGTTCCGAGCATAATCTTTGTAGCCCTATCAGGTAGCCACCCTCGGGCTTCCAACTTCTCATCATGATAATGGTTCGCAAGGGGTAACTTTTTTAAACAAAGTGGACCCGGACCCCCTTGTCATCGACGAGGTCATCTCTGATTCGGGTCTGGAGGTAGTTTCATCCAAGCGTTGCGGAGGCTTACTTAAGAAGGAAAGCCTGCACGATTAGAGTACTCTTTATGCCTTCATTCGAACATGCGCTCAGAACCTCTCCACCTTTGCTTAGCCTTTCTTGCCACGATGGAGTTGGGTCTTCCCCATGGCAAGATAAAGAAGGATGAAGATTTGGCGAGGGTTTGGACCTACATGGGGTGGTCTAGCGCCTCCTTCGACAACTCGATCTGCTTTGGCAAGCTTCCCTTCAAAAGGGAACGCGCCGGGGAGATCGTCTAATTCTCGGCGTAGGCCATGGTGGGGTTGATCCCGCCTTTTTCAAGTTCCTCTTGATGCTGCTGGACTTCTACGGGCTCCAACTTCATCACCTCGGCCCTCACTCATTCTTGCTAAGGGCGACCTTCGTCCACTTCTGTGAGATGTGGGTGAGCGTGCCGCCAAGCATCGAGTTCTTCCGGACCTTCTTCACAGTCCACACTACCGAAAAGGGGACTGAGTTGATCGACTTCTACTACTTCGTGAAGCGCAAGAACTGTCCCTTCAAGTACTTGAAGAATTTCACCTCCGGGAAGTGGGACAACCGGAAGAAGGATTGGGTGGTCATCACGATGGACCATCATGACAAGCTGGAGTTGCCTACAAGCCTTCCTAATGTCGACACCGAGGCCTGAAATGTAGCTCTGGAGCTATCTGAAGCATACAAGCCCGTCCTGGCAAGACTCCAGCAATGTGTGTAGGGTGGAGTGACCCCCCCTGATGGTCTTTGGTAATTTTCCAGTGAACAGGAGGGCTCCACTGAAGACGACAGAGTGGCCCAAATGGACTTTCAACAGCAAGCTAGATCACAACCGGATTGAAGCTGGTTTTCGGACTAACTTGGATGATGATGCTTTGAAGCTCCATCTACAGAAGCTTTAAAATAGAACAGTCACCAGGGACGCCCTGACCCCGCCAGCAGACTTCCTCCCCATGAACATGGTTCCTGAGTTCAGGTGGGGGTTTCGGAAGAGAATGCCGAAGTTGGACGACCTTGGCTTGATGGAGCAGCGTGGGACCGCCAGGATTTCTATTCTCGGAGCTTCGAAAAGGGTATCTCCCACTACTCCAAGCCAGAAGGTTGACGACATCGACAAGGGCAAGGGCAAGGAGCCGCTTGAATCTTTTAGCCAGAAAAGGATGCTGAGACATGCTGATGGGAGCTCCCTCAGGTCAGCTCCATCTCCAGCAGCCTCTTCCCCCCAACCAAGCAGAGCTTCGGTGGCCACACCTTCTTCGGTGCCGGCGTCCACAAGGTTCGCTAGCTCCGGCAAGTCAACCCCGTCTGAAGTGCTGGCTGCGGGCCCAGGTCCGGAGGTACTTCCTAGCCGAGGGAGGTCCCAGCTGAGGTCCTTCCAGCCCCTGCCGCAAACTCCCGACCAAAGTCTGGGGTCTCTGCCTCACCAGGTCTGATGGGCTCTAACTCTGAGCCACGAAACAAGAAGTTCTGCCCCGAATGCAGTGGAAGCTTGCCAAGGTAAGCATTGTCTTCTCACCTTGAGTTGCTATTTTTTATCTTTACCATGTTTTGATTTTTTTTGATCTTTTGCTTCCAGGGTGTCGAAGAAGAACACTGAATCTTCGGCCCCTGCTACAGCAATAGAGGTAGTGCAAACAAAGGCTCCTGCTTTGACCCCTGCCCCCCCCCCCAAGTGGTGGCCGAAGACATGACAAGTCCAACGCCACATGTCGTGGATCTGGATCCAGTGACTACGTCAGAAGCTCCCCTGGTAGTGTCGGACCACGGGGTAGAGACTTATGTAGATGCGCCGGCTGTTTCTGAGCTGGCTACTGAGGTTCTAGGACCAGAGCCTGAGACGATAGAAGCTCCGGCACCTGAATCGGAGGTAACTGAAGCACCGACACCTGAGCCAGAAGTAGTTGAAGCTCTGGCACCTGAGCCGTAAGTAGTTGAAGTCCCGTCTCCTGAGCCGGAGATGGTGGTAGCTCCGGACGAAGCCACATTGCCAACCCTTAGTTGATTACCACGGAGGTGTCCACGTCTGAGCCAGAAAACCCAGAGGAGTCGATTGCGGGTCCTCCACCAACCGAACCAACAATTGAAGATCTGGCTGGGGGGCCATCCACATCGGCTCCGTGTGCTGTCGACATAGATGAGCTTCCGACAATTGGTGCATCCGACATAGATTTGTTGGAGAGGGAGCTTGCGCCTTGGGGCCCCTCAGTAGTTTTGGAAGACCCGCTTGAGCCAACGGAAGAGATCCGGGCTGGTCCGAAGCCAATTCCTTTGGCGCTATCTATAGACAATGCCTGCTCCAGTCTACATCAGGTCCAGCTCGCCTTTGACCATCAAATCAAGTCACTCGAAGAAGAACGCAACACTTTAAGGCGTTGGCGCAACAGTCTTCACTTTGAGACGAAGCTAACGCAGTCGAGGCTAGCTGACCAGAAAGAATGGTTGGCCAAGGATAAGGCTCGATTAGCGCTGTTGGACTGCTTTCTGAATGAGAGGGTGGCTGCCATCAAGGCTCTCGATGAGAATACTCAAGAGATTTTTGAGCATGATAGGGAGACCAACGAGGCTGCTGATGATTGTCATGACAGCCTCAATAAGCTGAATGAAGTACTCCTCAAGCGTTGGGGAGCTCTCGATGAGAAGGAGGACAAGCTCCTGCAAAAGGAGGAGGACCTCTTAAAGAGGGAGGAAGAGCTCGCCCAGAAGCTGTCTCTGGATCAAGTAGTCGAAGGACCCGTTGTTGAAGAAGAAGATTCCGCCAGGGCCAGCGTTCAAGAAGCTGCCCAAAAAGTTGCCTCATTTTTCCATAGGACCTTCAGTAGCTAGGGCTTTTTTCTTCTGCCTTCACTTGTAATCCTCATTTTGTATGAATGAAATCCAATCTTTTGAATGAATGAATTTCATTTTGTATGTCTTCAATGCATTGCCTTTATATTGTTGGCCCCCTGGTAGATGTACACAATTTGATTACGAACATGTACCAAAAGGATTTGACAATGTCTTGATGACTTCACTTCTCGCTCGTAGCCAAAACGATAGCTCTAAGTTCTGATGTTTACCTCCGACATCTCCAGATACCCTTTATCGCATCGACGGTGGGCCCCCTGTTAGTTGTCGGAGTTAGGTAGGTCCGTCGACGCTCACTATCAACGCTTAGAAATGTCGACAGCGGGCCCCCTAGGAGTTGTCGGAACTTGGTAGATCCGATGGTGCCCACTATCAACGCTTAGAAACTTCGACAATGGGCCCCCCAGGAGTTGTTGGAGCTTGGTAGATCCAACGGCGCACACTATCAACGCTTAGAAACATCGATGACGGGCCCCCCGGTAGTTGTCAAAGCTAGGTAGGTCCGACGGCGTCCACTATCAACGCTTAGAAACATTGACGGAGGGCCCCCAGGGAGTTGTCGGAGCTTGGTAGATCCGACGGTGCCCACTGTCAACGCTTAGAAATGTCGACAGCGGGCCCCTTAGAAGTGTCAGAGCTTGGTAGATCCGACTGCACCCACTGTCAATGCTTAGAAACGTCAATGGCGGACCCCTGGGAGTTGTCGAAGCTTGGTAGATCCAACGACACCCACTGTCAACGCTTAGAAACGTCAACAGCGCGCCCCTGGGAGTTGTCGGATCTTAGTAGATCCGACAGCGTCCACTGTCAACGGTTAGAAATGTTGATGACGGGCCCTCTGGGAGTTCTCAGAGCTTGGTAGATCCGATGTTGCCCACTGTCAATGCTTAGAACTTCAACGACGGGCCCCCTGGGATTGTCAGAGCTTTTCTAGCTTCGACTGTGTCCACTGTCAACGCATAATACATCGGCAGCGTACGCCCTCGGGGTGATTTTTCCACCATCTTTGTTTAGATAGCCATTAATTCTTCATGTCGACTACTGGCCCCCATGGGAGTTGTCGGAACTTGTTAGCTCCGATGACGCCCACTTTCAACGTATAAAACATCGATGGCGGGTCCCCTGGGTTTGTTGGAGCTTAGTAGCTCCGTCGTCGTCCACCAGCGTCATGATTTTCTCATTTTTCCTACGCATTAAGGATAAGAAAAACAGTAAAATTTGTCCTCTCGTCCATAACTTGTTTGCGGCTTATTGTTGTTATTTAAATTTTAGATCCGAAGGAATTCAACATGATAACAAGTATATTAGTGCAATCTCTTTAGGTCTGAATGCCTTCCGGACCCGCCCTACTGAGACCTGCCGGAATGTAGGTAGAGTGGCGTACTTAGGGTGCTTGACCAACCTAAGTCGATAGCACACTCCGGACCTTTCATTAGCTTTTGTTTTCAGGCGGGTAAACAGTCTAGCAATGCTAAGATCCGAAAGAATATCAACAATATAACTTATATACCATATGAATCACCTGGACTAAATTTCAAAAAGAAATGCACAATTTCGTTATTGACAAGAAGGTAAAGATAATAAAAGAAACGAGTCTGTACAATATTAATGCACGTGGAGTCTGTTTTCAAACAATAATGTCTTTCATTGTAGGTCCGAATTACAGGGGAGACAAGGACACACTTAGAGTACAGAACTGGGCTAAGTGTGCTATTCATCTTGTTCTAACTCAAGATAGGTAAGCTACACTTAAAGTACAAGGACCAAGTTAAGTGTGCTCAAACTGTCCGGACCCTCTCGGAGGGGTCTGAATGTTATTTTTGAGGACCTACCCGACTCTATCCATAGACTATATAATTTACATTATGTGTAAGTACAGACTCACCTCCGTGAAACTAAGCATAAAACCTACAGAGGTGCTCGATGTTCCATGGATTGGGAAGCGGAGTCCCATCCTCTGTTGCCAAGCGAACGCATCCAGGGCGGGAAACTTTGACAACTCGGAAGTCACCTTCCTAGCTTGGGGAGAGTTTGTTCATCCCTTATCGAGTTAGTATTCTCCGCAGCACCTGATCGCCTTCTTCAAGCTGCCGATTGCGCACGTGCCTTTGATGATAGCGCCGGAGCGCCTGGCGGTATCGTGCGTTCCGAACACCTGCTTGGCACCTTCCCTCATTGATGAGGTCTAAGTCTTCACGCTGGAGCTTGTTCTGCGTGAATTTGTCAAAGGTACGGACCCAAAGAGACCCCATGGTGATCTCCAGAGGAAGGACCGCTTCAGCTCCGTACACCAAGAAGAAGGGTGTCTCTCCAGATGACCGATTAGGTGTTGTCCTGCTCGCCCATAGTGCAGGCGGAAGCTCTTCTATCCAGTTGGATCCATGTTTCTTCAGGCGCCCATATGTTCGCATCTTGATTCCTTTTAGTATCTATACATTTGCTCTCTCGGCTTGACCATTACTTGTTGGGTGAGCTACTGATGCGTAGCTGACTTGTATGCTGAGATCTTCGCAATATTCTTGGAATGCTGCACTTGTGAATTTGGTTCCATTGTCAGTGATGACTTTGTTCAGAACTCTAAATCTGCAGACATGGAATTAAAGAACTTGATACCAGATTGCTTGTTAATTGTCACAACGGGAGTAGCTTCTGACCACTTAGTGAATTTGTCGATGGCGACGTACAGGAACCTGTAACCTCCGACGGCTTTTGGGAAAGGTCCAAAAATGTAATCCCCACACAGCGATTGAACATGTAGGAGGTATCATTTGCAGCGACTAAGCCAATGTGTGATTTTTTTTTGCATGAAACTGGCACACTTCACACTTTTTTACCAGATCAACTGCATCCTGGAGTGCTATAGGCCAGTAAAAACCATGACAGAAAGCTTTACCAACCAACGTGCGGGAAGATGCGTGGTTCCCAGCCTTCTTCCCGGGCAATGCACCGCATGAGAACGCCGTTGGCATCGTACTGGTAGAGATCCCCTTCTACCAGCGTGTATCTTTTAGCCAATCTGATGATTCGGTCAGCGGGAGCACCATCTTTAGGAAGGACGTTGTTTTTCAGGTAGCTCTGAAGCTTCGAGATCCATGCATCAGAGTTAACTTGAGCATCTAGATCTTGTGTGTTGGGTTGCTCGGAGCTTCCTGCAGCGCCTACGATCCTTGGTGGACGCCACGGTAACAGAGCCAACGGGACCGCCAGCTTCTGGGTGCTGGTCTCACCCCCGTCACTCAGTTCGGCAGACTGAGCGACATGTCCTAACAACCTCCTTATAAAAACTCTGTCAGGAGCTTAAGATCCGGTTGAAGCTTTCATCGAGAGTTCATCAGTTTCATCGTTGTTGATATGCTGGACATGGAAGAGGTCTAGGACATCGAAGTCCTTTTGTAGGTTCTGGACATCAAAGGGGTAAGCAGTGAGCTGAGGGTTTTTGAAACTGCATTCACCTTGACTTGCTTGATGATGAGTTGCGAGTCACCCTTCACCATCAACTTTTTGATGCCATATGATAGCGCCACCTTGAGCCCGTAGATGAGAGCTTCATACTCTGCCATGTTGTTGTTTGCCTTGAAGTCAAGGTGTACCATGTACTTGACCTTCTCTGCGGTCGGAGCGAGGAAAAGGATTCTAGCTCTGGCCCCTGCTTCTGCACGGAGCCGCCAAAGTAGAGAGTCTAGTGAGGTTTGGTGAAGATCGAGACCTTGGGTTCCGGCTTCTGCTCACTGTGGCCCTGGCCCCTGGATTTTATGAAGAAGGGGTCCACTCCGCCACAAAGTCAGATAATGCCTGACTCTTGATAGCATGTCGAGGCAGGAATTCGAGATCAAATTCTACTATCTCCACTGCCCACTTTGCAATATTTCCCGTAGAGTTGGGATTAAGCAATATAGCACATAGTGGATAATAAGTTACCACTTATATTTTGTGGGCTTGGAAGTAGTGATGAAGCTTCCTTGAGGCTATAAGAACTGCATAGAGCAGTTTCTGCACCTCAAGGTACCAATTCTTGGCGTCATGCAGTACTTCGATGATGAAGTACACTGGCCGCTGGACTGTCCGGACCTTGCCGGAAGGGCCTGGAGCTTCTTCTTCATCAACCCGAACATTTTCGGAGGGGTCCGTACCTTCTTCTTGAGCTTCTCGGACCCTCCCGAAGGGGTCTGGATCTTCATACTGATCAGCCGTGAGAACTCCCTCAGATGAGAGAGGTTGATCCTTTGGCAGAAATGTAAAGCAAAAGAGGCTTACCAGGATCTAGAGCTACCATAATTGGTAGTGTGGTGAGTAGCTGCTTGAGCTCTTGGCACGCCATTTCTGCTTCTTTGGACCAATGAAATGGCCTAGACTTCCTGAATAGCTTGAAGAAGGGAAGTACCCACTCTGCCAGTCTTGATATGAACCGGCTGAGCGCAGCTAGACATCCAGTTAGCTTCTGGACATCCTTGATGCAGGTTGGGGGCCGCATCTCTTCAATATCCTTGATCTTCGCCGGATTTGCCTCGCTTCCTTGGTGAGTGACCAAGAATCCAAGGAGCTTCGTGGAGCTAACCTCGAAGACACATTTGTCCGGGTTTAGCTTCGTGCGCATTATGCGCATCTTGTAGAAGACGGCTTGCAAGTTGTCAAGGAGTGATTCCTTGTTCTTCACCTTCAGGATGATGTCATAAACATAGACCTCCACCAAGTCCCTAATGAGCTCTCCAAATGTTTTGTGCATGGCTTGCACGAAAGTTGAAGCAGTGTTTTTTAGACCGTAAGGCATGGCAGTATAACAATACAACCCATCTACTGTTATGAAGGCGGTATGTTGTTCATCTTCCCTAGACATTTGGATCTGATGATTTCTAGAATATGCATCTAGGAAACACAATAGCTCACACACGGAGGTGGAATCCACTATTTGATCTATTCTAGGTAGTGGAAATGGGTCTCTTGGGCTTGCCTTATTCTAGGTGGTGTAGTCGATACACATCCGAAGCTTCCCGTCGGCCTTTTGTATGACGACTGTGTTTGCGAGCCAACGTGGGTGGTGAACCTCCCGGATAAAACCAGCTTCGAGCAGCTTTTTGATTTATTGTCTGATGAAGTTATGCTGCTCTACTGATTTCTTCTGGGCTTCTGATGTACAGGCCGTGCGTCGGGATATATCTTCAGGCTGTGCTCAATCACCTCCCTAGGGATCCGAGGCATCTATGATAGTTGCCATGCAAACAAGTCGACATTTGCCCGGAGGAAAGTGATGAGCGCGAGTTCCTATTTGTTGTCTAGACCTCCCGATATACGGGTAGTCTGGGCAGCATCAGAACCGATTTGGATGACTTTGACGGGAATGTCAGTGTCGCCGCTTGGTTGCACGCGTGGTGCAGAGGTTGAGCCTCGTTGGCGAGAGCTCGGAGGTTGAGCAGCTTGCTCCTTGCCGGATCTATCCTCTTGCGCTGTTGCAAGCTTGGTCTTCGATGTGGCGCAGATCAACTTACCATTCAATGCCATTTTGGGAAGGCCAGCCTTCTACAAATTCATGGCAGCCGCCCATTATGGCTAAATGGTGTTGAAGATGTCAACACCAGCAGGTGTTCTCCGGATCCGTGGAGATTGCACCGCCGGAGTGACTGCACTGGAAGAACTCTATGCGCTCACTACAGCGCAGGTGGAAGAATCCGGAAAGGAGCAAGCTCCGAAACCCTAGAGCATTCGTCATCAAGGCTCAACTTCTGCACCTCATGTGCAACCAAGCGGCGACACCGGCATTCCCATCAAAGTTGTCCAAATCGGTTCCGACGCTGCTCAGACCACTCGTATATCGGGAGGTCTGAATGACAAATAGGAACTCACGCTCGTCACTTTCCTCCGGGCTAATGTCCATGTGTTTGCCTGGCAACCGTCACAAATTCCTAGGATCCCTAGGGAAGTTATCGAGCACAATCTGAAGATCTATCCCGACGCTCGACCTGTACATCAGAAGCCTTGAAAGCAATCAGTAGTGCGACAAAACTTCATACGTCAAGAAGTGAAGAAGTTGCTTGAAGTTGGATTCATCCGAGAAGTCTTCCATCCAAAATGGCTAGAAAACCCAGTCGTTGTACCCAAGGCCGGCGGGAAACTTCGGATGTGTATCGACTACACCACATTGGATAAGGCATGTCCAAAAGATCCATTCCCACTACCTAGAATAGATCAGATAGTGGATTCCACCTCCGGGTGTGAATTACTGTGTTTCCTAGACGCATATTCTGGGTATCATCAAATCAGAATGTCTAGGGAAGATGAAGAGCATACTTCCTTCATCACAGTAGATGGATTATATTATTATAGTGCCATGTCATTTGGTCTCAAAAACGCTGCTTCAACATTTGTACGAGCTATGTAAAAAACTTTTGGAGAGCTTATCAGAGACATAGTGGAAGTGTACGTCGATGACATCGTCGTCAAGATCAAAAACAGGAGTCATTCCTTGACACCTTGCAAGCTCTCTTTGACAAGTATCGAGTCACACACACGAAGCCGAACCCGGACAAGTGTGTCTTCGGCGTTAGCTCCGGAAAGCTTCTTGGATTCTTGGTGAACCACCGAGGAATAGAAGCAAATACGGCGAAGATTAAAGATATTGAAGACATGCGGCCACCAGACCGCATCAAGAACGTCCAAAAGCTGACTGGATGTCTAGCTGCCCTCAGCTGGTTCATCTCAAGACTGGCGGAGCGGGCGCTACCCTTCTTCAAGTTTTTGAGGAAGTTCGGACCATTCCAATGGTCTGAAGAAGCAGAAAAGGCATTCCAGGAGCTAAAGCAGCTCCTCACCACTCTACCAGCCTTGGTAGCTCCGAATCCTGGTGAGCCATTACTGCTTTACATTTATGCAACTGACGATGTTGTCAGCATGGTCCTGGTTGTCGAAAGACCAGAACCATCTCCAGTTCAGGAATCCAGACCCCTTCGGGAGGGTCCGGAGCTACCTGAAGTCGAGTCTGGGTCCCAAGTCCCAGACCCGGATCCTCAAGGCAAGATGCCAGAGGAGCCACCTTCTTCAAGTGGAGAAGTCATTGCTGCTGAGCACCAAGATCTGGATCCCTCCGGGAAAGTTTGAGTCGCTGCAGAAGAAGCTCTGGGTTCTTCCAGTAGGAACTCAGAGGTCCCTGAACAAGGTCCAGACCCCTCCGGAAGGGTCCGGATTGATGAGGAGGAAGCTTCGGGCCCCTTCGGGAGGGTCCGGACAGTCCAACGCCCAGTGTACTTCATCAGCGAAGTACTTCATGATGCCAAGACTCGGTACCCGGAGGTGCATAAGCTTCTTTATGCAGTTCTTATTGCTTCTAGGAAGCTCTGACAATACTTCCAAGCTCACAAGATTTCAGTGGTAACATCTTATCCACTACGTGCAATCTTGCATAACCCCAATTCTACTGGGAACATTGCAATGTGGGTTGCGGAACTGGCCAAGTTCGATCTTGAATTCGTCCCAAGACAAGCGATCAAGAGTCAAGCACTGGCGGACTTCGTGGCGGAATGGAACCCCTCTCCATCAAATCCTGGGGGCCCAGTGAGCAGAAGATGGAACCCAAGGTTCTGGTCTTCACTGAGCCTCACTAGACTCTCTACTTCGACGGCTCTGTGCAAAAGCAGGGGGCCGGAGCTGGAGTCCTTCTCCTCGCTCCGACCGGGGAGAAGGTCAAATACATGGTGCACCTTGACTTCAAGGCGACTAATAACATGGCGGAGTAATAAGCACTAATCTATGGGCTCAAGGTGGCACTATCGTATGGTGTCAAGCAGCTGTTGGTAAAGGGTGATCCACAACTCGTTGTAAAACAAGTCAAAGGTGAATGTTGCTGCAATAAACCTCAACTAGCTGCATACCTACTTGAAGTACAGAAGCTTCAGAAGGACTTCGACATCCTGGATCTTTGCCATGTCCAGCGTCTCAACAACGCTGAAGCCGACGAACTCTCGACGAAAGCTTCAACCGGTGCTCCGAATCCTGACGGAACCTTCGTCCAGAGGTTGTCTAAACCTACAGCTCAGCCGCCGAACTAAGCAAAGGCAGCGAGACCAGCACCTCGAAGCTGGCGGTCCCGATGGCCCTGTTACCATGGCTTCCATCAAGGGTCGTAGGTGCTGCAGGAAGCTCCGAGCAACCCAGCACGCAAGACTCAAATCCTAAAGCTAGCTCCGATGCTTGGATCTCGGAGATCCGAGGCTACTTGAAAGACAATTTCCTTTTTGAAGATAATGTATCCACTGACCGGATAGTCAGATAGCCTAAAAGATACACACTGGTAGAATGGGATCTCTACCGGCGTGGTGCCAACGTCGTCCTAATGCGGTGCATTACAAGGGAAGAAGGTTGCGAGCTTCTCGCAGAAATCGATGGAGGAGAGTGTGGGAACCACGCATCTTCCCACACACTAGTCGGTAAAGCCTTCCGGCATGGCTTCTACTGGCCTACAGCACTCCAGGATGCAACTGAGCTAGTGAAGAAATGCGAAGCATGCCAGTTCCATGCAAAGCAAATTCACACACCAGCTCAACCTCTACAAATGATAACTCCTACATGGCCATTCGCTGTGTGGGGGATGGATATCTTGGGACCTTTCCCAAGAGCCATTGGAGGTTACAAGTTCCTGTACGTTGCCATTGACAAGTTCACCAAATGGCCGGAAACAACTCCAGTTGTTACAATAAACAAGCAATCAGCTATCAACTTCTTGCGGTCCATTGTATGCAGATTTGGAGCCCAAACAAGATCATAACTGATAACGGGACCCAATTCACAAGCTCTGCATTCCAAGGATATTGGGAAGACCTCGACATTTAGGTCAGCTACGCCTCTGTTGCTCACTCGGCAAGCAATGGCCAAGCTGAGAGAGTAAATGCAGAAATCCTAAATGGACTCAAGACGCGCACATATGAGCGCCTGAAAAAACATGGAGCCAACTGGATTGAAGAGCTTCTGCCCACACTGTGGGCCAACGAGACAACTCCAAACCGGTCAACTGGGGAGACACCCTTCTTCCTAATGTATGGAGCTGAAGCAGTCCTTCCTCCGGAGATCACGTTGGGGTCACTCCGGGTCCGGACCTTCGATGATGCCACGCAGGACCAGCTCCGGTGTGAAGACCTTGACCTCCTTCAAGAGGGAAGGTGTCGAGCAGCTGTTCGGAATGCCCGATACCGCCAAGCCCTTTGGCTCTATCACCAATGGCATGTTCACAGCCGACAGCTCGAGGAAGGCGATCTGGTGCTACGGGGAATACAATCCAGTGAAGGGTTAAACAAACTCTCCCCCAGCTAGGAAGGACCCTTCCGAGTGATCAAAGTATCCCATCATGGATGCGTTCGCTTGGCAACCGAGGATGGGACACCTCTCCCTAATCCTTGGAACATTGAGCACCTCTGTAAGTTCTATGCTTAATATCACGGAGGTGAGTCTGTAGTTACATGTGATGTATGTTATAGAGTCATTGTATAGAGTCGGGTAGCTCCTACGGGAGAACAGTCGGACCTTCCCCAGAAGGTCCGCAAGGTTCAAGGAACACTTGTCACAGTCTCAGAACTAAAAGTGTAGCTAGCTACCTTGGGTCAAATGAGAAACAAAAAACACTTAGCCTGGTTCCATACCCTAAGAGTGTACTTGTTTCCCCTATACCCTGGATCTATAATGAAAGACATCATTGTGAATACAGACTCCACGTGCATTTATTTTGTATAGGCTCAATATTGTTTATTTTTCTCTTTCTTTTCTATAACAAAGTTGTGCAATTCTTAAGAAACTTTAGTTCGGCCAATTCATATATAATTCAAGTTGCATTGTCAATATTTCTGGGTCTAAACATTATTAATGGTCTACTCGTCTGAATGCCGCCAAGCCAATCTAGGTCCGGAGTGTGCTATTGACTTAGCCTGGTCCTGCACCCTAAGTACGCCACTCTACCTACACCCCGGCAGGACGAAGTAAGGCGAGTCCAGAAACGATGGAACCTGGAGAAAACAAGCCAGTGCACTTGATTGTATTTAGTATTGCATTCGACCTAAAAATTTCTTTCGGGAATAGTAAGTCGCAAATGAGTTATAGGTAAGAAAGGGATTTTACTGTTTTTCTTGACTTCAGTGTGCAGGAAAAATAAAGATCTCATGATGATGGTGGATAAAGCCAGAGCTATCAAAGCTCCGACACCCCCTAAGATGGTCTACTGTCGATGTTCCAAACATTGATAATAGACGTTGCCAGAGCTACAAAGTTCTGGCAAATCCAGGGGGCCAGCCGTCAACGTGAAGGAAAGATGGTGGGAAGACTCCCCAGTGGGGTCTGGTGTCGATGCATCGCATGTTGACAGTGGCTGCTGCCAGAGCTACTAAGCTCCGACAACCTCAAGAGGCCCCTACTATCGGTGACTTCAGACCTACAAACTACAAGTTCGAAGTGCGCAAGTCTTCAACAAAGTGCTACATCCTCTTGGTACATGTTCACAATTAAATTGTGTACATCTACCAGGGGGCCAAGTGGGACAAAGGTGTTGAAGAAAAAAAATGAAATTCATAAAAAACTTAGATTTCATTCATCTAGAGACAAGAGATTACAAAATTCGAGAGAAAGAAGAGAGAATACAAGCGGGAGCTACAAAGAGAGAATCCTAGACCCTATGGAAGAACGAGGTGACCTTCTGGGCAACCTTCGACACGCTGGCTTTGGTGGCTTCTCCCTCTCCGTCAATGGGGCCTTCAAGCACCGGGTCCAGTGGGAAGTGAGAGTCCCGGCTTGTGTAGCACGTCAGCATGAACTCTGCGACGTTCTTTGCCAGGTATTGTCCCTTGGTTTCCAGCTGGTCCACGATGACATCGCTCATCTTGGTGAGCTTGTTGCCCGCCAAGCTCAACGCTTGCAACGCCTAGTCCAGCTCTGGCTCCGGGTCATCCAGATGCACAGGACTAAAACCCATCAGCATCAGCGCATCGTTGGCTTTCTCCAAGAAGTGCCAAACCTGTTGGGACTCCGCAGCCCTCGAGCCTCGCATCTCTTCTAGGGATCTTCTGGTCGCTGCAAGCTCCAGATTCTCCCGGGCAAGGCGCTCAACCTCTTTGGTGTTCTGTTGAATCTTTTCAGCAACCTGCCTTTCGAGTTTAGTGAGCTCCTCCCCCCAGAGGTGGATCTTGTTTTGGCGGTCGACCAGGTCCTTCTCCCGGCCCCGCACCTTCTTCTCCCTAGCAGCAATTTCATCCTCCCTCTTGTGGAGCTCCTGTCCTCGCTGCCAGGCCTTCTTCTCCTCTTTCTCGCAGCGCTCCTCCAGCTTTTTGGTGCGCTCTGCGAGACTCTTTCCACCCAGAGTCAGCCTGTGAGTAAGCTCCTCCTCCCTCTTCACGAGGTCATCCCGCAGCTCCAGGAGTTTTTGCTCTTCATCCTCTAGCTTTTTCTCCCGCTCCTCAAGAACCTCCTGGCGCTTGATGAGGCTGTCGTGGATGGCGTCGAGCTTCTCTTGGCGATCACTCGCTGCATTATTAGCAGCTACGGCCTGTTCGTAGATGGCCCGGGACTGGTTGTCAAGGGATCGCGTCATGCTTTCCCTCTCATCCAGTAGCTGGCCCCAGTACTCCATCCGGGCCTTCTCATTCTTCACCCACTCCCTGTCGTCAGCCAGCCTGGTTTGCGCCAGCTTGGTCCCGAATTGGAGCCAGTTGTGCCACCTCCTAACGGTTTGGCGCTCCTCCTCGAGGGCCTTGTTGTCGTGGTAGAAGGCCAGCTGCACTTGACGAAGGCTGGAGCAGGCGTTGTCGATAGACAACGATAGAGGGAATGGCTCTGGACCTGCCGGGGTCCTCTCGGCTGGCTCCAGCGGGTTCTCAATAACAAAAATCGGGTCCCACTCTACAAGAGAGGTCCCTGGGCTTCCACGGCACTAGGGCCGCCCTCTGGGATAGCCTCGGCCACCGCCGAGGAAGGTCCTGCAGCATAAGTTCCTACCTCCGGAGTCGGCTTCGAAGGTCCTGCCGCCTGGTCATCAACAACTGGTCCCTCAGGCGGGGGGCCAGCAGCTTCATCTTGGCATCCTGGCTTAGGCGCGGGCACCTCCGGTGCAGGCGTTGAATGTTCGGCCGGAGCTGAAGCCACTTTCGGCTCCGACGCTGGCGCCTCTTGCACCGCCGGCTCAGGCGCTGGCGCTTCGACCATCATGGGCTCGGGCGCCAGCACTTCTGCAACAACTGGCTCAGGCGCCGAAACTTCTTTGACGACCAACTCTACCACCAGAACTTCATCAGCCACCGGCTCTACCGCCAGGGCTTCATCAACACCCAGCTCTACCGCCGGGGCTTCATCAACCATCGGCTCCGCTGTCGGGGCTTCAACAACAACTAGCTCTAGGGATGGAACCGTAGCTACTTCCGGCTCTGAGGCCGGGGTGTCCATCATCTCAGCATCCAAACCCAAAGCTTCAACCTCTGGGGCTGGTGGCGCTGGTACATCTTCATTCCCGTGGTCCGGCGCTACCACGGGAGCTTCAGGGGATGAGTCGAGGTCCAGGACCACGACAGCCGGCGCCGGGGCTGCCGCGACCTCAGCCACCACATGAGGCGGCGCTGGGAATTGAGCTGGAGCCTCTGCCTGCACAGCCTCAGATGCTGCTGCAGGAACCGAAGCTTCAGCCCCTTTCTTGGGTACCCTATGGATGAAGGACGAAGACATTCAAAACGTAGTTACAACAAAAAACAACCAACTGAGGTAAAAAACCAAATTTACCTCGGAAGACTTCCGCTCCAGCTAGCGCAGAACCTCTTCCCCGGACGCTCGGGGTTGGACCCTGTTGCTACTGGCGTGGTAGCTCCGGAAGGTTCCCCAGAGCTTGCTGCTGCCGTCGGCGTCGCCTTGGTTGAGGCCCCCCTCGACTTTGAAGGACCCCCAGACCTGGAGCCCTCAGCAGGCCTGTGTACCGGAGCCACATGGCCGGAGCTAGCATCCCGGGGAGATGCTGATGCTGGGGTGGTAGCCGTTGTTGAAGACCTTCCCCTCCAGGGAGAAGGAGCTACTGCGAAAGGAGCAGGTCTGACGGACCTCCCGTCAAAGTGCTTCAACTTCCTCTTACAGCTCGAGGGCTTGGCCAATTTTTTGCCCTTGCCCACGACTTCAACTCTCTGTCTTGGAGCGGAAGGGGGACCACCCTCGGAAGCTCCGGGGATCGCCAACCCGATGGTCGAACGCCTCTCAACTTCACCGAGGTCGTCAAGCACCGGCATCTTCCACCAGAGCTCCCTGCTAAACTCTGCCTCCATGTTTAGAGGGAGGAAAGCTGCCAGTGGAGTCAAGTCATCACCCTCGACGTTGATGTCGTGCTGGAACTTCTTGAGGTGAAACTCCAAAGCTGCGCCTTCCAGGTTGGACTTCAAACCGGTCACGATCCGGTCGTCATCCATCACGCTGTTGAGGGCCCAGGCGAGCTCCTCACTCTTCTTCAGCGGAGCCCACCTGTTGACCAGGAAGTTGCAGAATACCGCCTGGGTAGTCATCCCTCTCTCCACACATTGGCGGATCCTTGTTAGAACAGGGTTGAAGGCGTTCGATAGCACCGGAACTTTGCTCCAAGCTTCAGTGTCGACATTGGGGAGGCCTTCGGGCAGCTCCAGCTTCTCAGGCACCTCCACCCTGATGACAATCCAATCCTTCTTCCAATCGTCCTACTTGCCAGAAGGGAACAACCACAAGTACTTGTACGGGCACTTCTTGCGCTTCACAAAATAATAGAAGCCAAGGTACTCGTCACTTTTTCCGGTGGTGTGGATGGTGAAGAAGGTGCGGAAGAGCTCGACGCAGGGGGAATACCCACCCACATCTCGCAGAAGTGGACGAAGATCGACACTAGAAGAATGGAGTGGGGGCAAGGTGGTATAGCTGCAGACCATAGAAGTCTAGCAGCATCAAGAGAAAAGTGGAGAAGGGTGGGATCAGTCCCATCATGGCGTACGCGGAGAAGTACACCATGTCGCCGGCGTGCTCCTTCTTGAACGGAAGCTTGCTGGCGTGGACCAGGTGATTGAAGGAGTCACTGGACCACCCCATGAGGGCCTGGACCTTCTTCAGATCACCGTCGGTCTTAAGGCGGCTCTTGCAGGGACCCAACTCCATCGCAGCACAGCGGGGCGAGAGATAAAAAGATAAAGTCTGGAGGATTCGAGTGCAAGTTCAAATGAAGGCGTAAAGAATCCCCAAACGGTGCGAGCTTTCATTCTTAAGTAAGCCCCCGCAACGCTTGGATGGAAACCGCAAAATAGTCAATGACACAGTTCAAAAACTTCACCCTGTCAATGACAAGGGGGCCCGGGGCCACCCCACGATCAAGTCGAGGTCCTTACCCCAGGTGAACGGTTGTCATCATGAGAGGCGGGAAGCCCGAGGGCAGTAGCCTGACAAGGCGCGCGGAACCGATACTATTTTTGTATCGGGAACCGACGACCTTCAATTGCGTAAGATCCGCACGCTCAGATCTCACCTGCCGCATCCTGGATATGCCACGCGGCGATGGTTTAACTGCGGATGGACCCTTGAAGACACGACTCAAAAACCAAAGGATGGACCCACCTCCGGCAGAATGGCTTCTCCCAGAGGTGGGCCCAGGGGGCCACTGTCGGTACCCTGCGTACCGTATGCCCCTTGGGACTGCAAAAAGACCTAAGGAACTTCACCTGCCTAAGTTGAAGACTTGCAAAGGACCCACGTTTCATACGGGACCGGACCTGCCTCCTTTCTATGGTTAGTCCCGGTGCTGCCACGTGTATACTGCAACCGGAGCTACGTCCCACACATGGGAAAGCTCCGGGATAAATACCTGCGTGCCACCCCCCGTACCTAACCCCCGACAAAGGGAAGCTCTGGTACCAACACGTGTACAACTGCAACGGACCTACCCATCTTAGATGGTAAGCTTCGAAGTTGCCACGTGTCCAACCACCGGACCTTCAACTTCAACAAGCAGACTGGAGGACCCCCAACGGCTCGGACCTTCAAGGACAATCAAGGACTTCAAGACCCGATTAAGTGTCATTAATACCATATTAATGACACACGATCGGAGGGCCCTTAATATAAGTAATGGCACTATCAAGGCCCGTTACCACACTATTAAGGGCAATTAACCTCATTAATTGTGTATTAAGCATCAGTAGCTGCCAGGGCCACATGTTGGGCCAGGCTAGCGATGTAATGACCAGTCCTTGTACTATAAAAGGACTGGTCGAGCGATACACAGGGGAGGGTTCTTCCAGACCTCTTCCATACTCGGCTCTGACACACACTCACAAGTGCTCAAATGCTCAATACAACAACTACACACCCGGTGGAGTAGGGTATTACGCTTAGGCGGAACCACGTAGATCCTCGTGTCTATTTGCCATCGTGTTTTGAATATCTGCGCGCCCATTACTGAACTACGAACTCTGCGGGCTACCAACGGTAGTACTGGGAGAATTGTCGGAACCAGACTCCGACAATGGTTGATATATTTTTGCTAAGGTATGCAACATACTTATGTGAGGTTCTCACGTAAGGTGTTGTGGCTATCGGAACTAACGAGAGTTAAGTCGAGGACTTGTGCTCGGGAGTATTGGTTGTTTATTCATGTGCAGGTGTTGCTTCAGTTCAAGACATGGCTGGTGACGGGATCCATTGAACTAGTCTTGGGGAGAAGATGAGGTTCAACAACCAAGTTCAGGAGGAATTGTGGTTGAGTTGATCGGGAGGTTGCGCAGCATGTTTGAATCAAGAACAATGCATATGAAGGTATTGTGGATGTCATTGGAAGATGTTTGCACATGTGCAAGGAGTGCATGGATGTGGCTACATGGTTCCAAGGCGTGATGAAGAGATGTGGATGTAAAGAATTGGTCGAAAAGGTCCAATCAACTAGGTTATGGACTGAGGTTGCGGCAGGGTCATAATTGACTCAAATATGGAAAGTTTTGAGTTGGTTATGATAGGATTTTGTGTGGGTCACGAATTTGAGTTGTTTTAGGAATGTGGGATACGTTCCTAAGGTGTTTGGAAGTCTTAAGATTGATGCTATCTACGTATAGAAGAGTCTTGAGCAGTTATGGAAAGTTTCGATTCATGAATTGAGTAGGATTAGAGTCCTAGTTAAGGTTGGGTTGGCCTAAGGGCTTGTTATATAAGAAAGGGAGGTCAGAGCTCGTGGTGCACGACTTTTGGGTTGTTCCTCTTGTGTTCTATTGAATAAATTCATAGTTGAAAGGAACTTTTGTACTTTGTTCATCCGAGTTGTTTTCGTCAAATCTTTCTTGTCGAGTTTCTGCACAGCACTACCTTTCTTTGGTGGTTTTATCATAACTCGAGTTTTACAAATCCGATTGACGTGATTATTTTTGGTGTTCCAGAACAATTTTTCTCGGGTAGGACAAATTAACCTTTGTTCGATCTTTCGATCGTAACATGAGTTTCTCTAGACGGATTTTCGTGATTCTTGTTGTGACATCTTCATGAATTGATTCTCTACAATCTATACTAGTTTTGTCACAGTTGAACATGTTTAGATTAGTGGCACATACTGTTTCTTTAACAGATCGATTTTCTACCGAGGGGTGTTTCTGTTGCTTCCGCTGAAAAGTTTTAATCTGCCATTCACCCCCCCCCCCCTAGTAGCTTTACATGTGCTATTCGATCCTACAAGGTAGGTCTGGAACACTCAACACGTGGCAGCATTGGAGCTTCCCTCAATTGGGGGTTAGATCCGGGGTTGCTAGACATGTGGCGGGACCAGAGCTTTCCTGTGAAGGGAGGTAGGTCCGGTCCCGCTGGACACATGGTAGTACCGGAGCTACCCAAACCAGGGATGTGGGCCTAGTGATGTGAGACGTGTGTTGTCTTCAGGGGTCTTCAACTCGGACGTGGGAACTCCTTGGCTTTTGCTGCAGTATGGTGGGGTACCCAGTACGCAGGGTACCGACAGATGGGAAAATCCATCCAAGGTATCCTCAAGCTTCAATTTAGTCTTTCAGCAATCCAAATAATGAGTCGCAGGTGTTACTGTCATCTACAAGAGCTTGCTCTGAAAGGATTAGCTTGACAAGAGCTTATCAGCATCACAGGCGGTTCTTAATTAATAAGCAGCATGTGAAAACAATGACTTTGCCCAGGCGGTTCTTCAGTAAAAACCGCTTGTGATGTTTGAACCAGTACATGCGGTTCTTAATCAATGGTAGCCCGTGAGAATAATGTATTTACACAGGCGGTGGTTTATTAATAACCGTTTGTGAAGATTGTTACAGTACAAGCTGTTCTTAATTAATAGCTGCCTTAGAAAATATATTTACCCAGACAGTTGTTTTTTAAAATCCGCTTGTGATGTTTAGTCATCACAGGGGGTTATGGTATCATTCGTCACCACAGTCGCATTTTTTTACGGACCGCCCGTGTTTGAAAAATCGAGGCATTTCTGAAAATGCTTTTTTTGGTAGTGGGTGGCTTGGTCAACTAGTTAGGTCTCTCCCAATGAAGTGCTAGTAGTTGAAAGGTGCAGGGAAAGAGTCAAGTTACTGCTCTGGGATCCGCATGGATCAAGAGGGGGCTTCTGAGACGGAGGGTTACTCCAGAAATGCCTCAGCAGTGAAACCTGGTGCGCTAGTATTAGTTGGGAGAACTTTTGTAAAGACCTTGTATTGATCTCCTGGCAGCACATCAAAGGAATTGTGTAATGTGGTTCGCTACCACGGGCCTCAGGGAGGTTTACTTAGTCCACCTTGCAACAAGGGATCAAATCATGACTTGTGGGTAAAGGGTACTATCGAAGTGTTAGAGCAACACTTCCCCCGGATCTGCTAAGGAGCAGCCCGCGGAGGTTCTTTGTTCGGTGGGGCTTAGGCCTCAATCAAGTGTTCTAGCGGATGAAAGTATGAAACAGTGGTTTTTACGTGGTTCGGGCCGTAAGGAGCGTAACACCCTACAACACAATGAGCGGTATTGCTGGTATGTGTGTGTGTGTGTGATGTTCGATGTGGGATCCCCTAGTCCGAGTAGACCTGATAAGATATGTAAGTCGGTGGCTGCCCAGTCCTTTTATAGTCCAAGGTCGGACAGCTTACAATTTGGGCCCCGGGCCTGACAGGTGGCCCCGGGGTGATCTTATCCTGTACAAGATCTAAGGATTCTTGCTACGCTTCCTTTAATCGGGCCTTGAAGACTTGTTGTCTTGCCGCATCGGTCGCCAATGGCTAGGCGTAGTCGTTGATGATGGCAGGGAACATCCCATTCGTCTGTTCGTCGTAAGCTACCCACTTGGCGGTGTGGGGTAGGCCTGCGAAACCTTCACCGTGATGCAGTTGGACGCAGCGGTACCTGAAAAGAGGTGTGTGCCGCACCTGTACACTTGGGGAAGGTGCGTGCCTTCAATGCGCGACTGGACAAAATGCACCACCCCTTACTCCCGCAACCTACCACCCAGGACAAGTTGCAGAACACGTGGTAGCTCTGGAGCCCTCCTCGGTGGGAGCTGTAAGACCTATGTGTGCTGAATACATTGGCTTGTAGTGAATACACTTGGATTTGATGATAAAAGTTTTGAGTATCACCAAAACACCTTTTTATCAAGGTCCGACTCTAGCTCCGAGCTACAGCAAGGTCCGGCGGTAGGTCCGGCTTGTTTTGGGTAGCTCCGGCTATGTTTGAAGCTAGGTCCGACTTCTTGGTAAGGTCCGACTAGATTTGGTTAGCTCCGGTGAGCTTTATCTTTAGCTCCGGCATGTCTTTGATAGCTCCGACATATATTTGATAGCTTCGACATGCTTTTGCTAAGCTCCGACGTACTTTGTCTAGCTCCGGTTTTGGGTTGACTAGTTTTGACTAGTTTTTGGTAAGCTCCGGTGCTAGGATCTACTAGTTTTGGTAAGCTCCAGCAGGTGCTTCATTGTACTAGTTTTAGTAAGCTCCGGGTCAAGCTCCGGCTTGCTGTGGGATGGTCCGGAACTTGACCGCAATACTTCTGCTTTTCATTGGCAATGTTTCGTACTTGCTTTACATTGTTGGAAAGATTGTTAGTATTCATTTGCTAAGTTTTTGGTGCATATGGATAATATTGTGTTACCGTGGTTTTGCAACATGCTTATGTGAGGTTCTCACGTAAGGTGTTGTGTTCGGAACTGACGTGAGTCAAGTCGAGGACTTGGGCTCGTATGGATTGGTTGTTTATTCATGTGCAGGTGTTGCTTGAGTTCAAGAAATGGCTGGTGACAGGATCCATTGGACTAGTCTCAGGGAGGAGATGAGGTTCCAACAACCAAATTCAGGAGGAATTGTGGTTGAGCTGATCAGGAGGTCGCGCAGGATGATTGAATCAAGGGCAGTGCATATGAAGGATACTGAACGTCGAATGAAGGTGTCCGCACGTATGCATGTGGTGCATGACGTGGCAACATGGTTCCAAAGATGGGATAAGGAAGGAAAGATCTGATTGGAAGGATCGGATCGTACCGTTTGATGACTTTGGCTGCGGCGGAGTCGGTTATGGCTTGTTATGGAAAGTATCGAGTTGGTTATGATAGGATTTCGTGTGGGTCACGAATTTGAGTTGTTTAGGAATGTGGGATACGTTCCTAAGGTGTTTGGAAGTCTTAATATTGCTTCTATCTGCGTATAGAAGAATCTTAAGCAGTTATGGAAAGTTACGATTCGTGATCTGAGTAGGATTGGAGTCCTAGTTGATATTGGGTTGGCCTAAGGGCTGGTTATATAAGCAAGGGAGCCCAGAGCTCGTTGGGCACGACTTTGGGGATGTTCCTCTTGTGTTCTATTGAATAAAATTCGTAGTTTGAAGGAACTTTTGTGCCTTGTTCGTCCGACTTGTTCGAGACAAGTTTTACTCGTCGAGTTTCTGGACAGCACTACCTTTTGTCGGTGGTTTTATCATAACTCAAGTTTTACTGATCCAATTGACGTGATTCTTTTTGGATTGTCTTCAAAACTTTATTTTCTATCATCTGTTAAAATTTCACGGTCATTGGATTTGTGGTCTATGATCTACACGAGTTTCTTTGCAGCGTTCCAGAACTGTTTTTTTCTCGGGTAGGGCAGATTGACCATTGTTTGATCATTCGATCATAACTTGAGTTTTTCTCGACGGATTTGAGTGATTCTTTTTGTGTTGTCTTCGTGACTTCATTATCTCTTATATCTATCACTTTTGTCATGGTGAAACACGTTTAGATTAGTCTCACACACGATTTATTTAACAGATCGTTTTTCTGCCAAAAGGGTTTGGGGTTTAATTGTTTCCGCTGCATAAGATTTTTAAATCTACCATTCACCCCCCTCTGGTAGCTTTTCACGTGCTCTTCGATCCTACAATTGGTATCATAGCCACGTTGCTCTAATCTTTGTGATTTGCACGTGTTTTTTGACTAATCATCATGGAGAAATACTCCGCCAAACCTTGTGTGTTCGCTGGTATTGATTTTCAGGTTTGGAAGGCACGCATGGAGGCTTTCATCCAGGCACAAGGCTTTGCAATATGGGAGAAGGTATACAAGCCTTACGAAGTGCCATCAAACGATCAGGTTACAGCTACAAATCTGAGAGATGTCGACAACAACAACAAGGCTTGGAACTTGATCATACAAGGATTAACACAAAGCGACTTCGACCGTGTTGCACACCTCCAATCTGCATACGATGTGTGGAAAGCACTTTGTGACTACCACGAAGGATCCAACACGATCAAGGAGGTAAGGCAAGACATGTTCAAGAAAGAATACATGCGCTTCGAGATGCAACCAGGTGAGTCAATTGATGATCTCTTTGCTCGCTTTAATAAAATTCTCAGCAACTTGCGAAGCGTCAATGTTATTTTTTCAGATGCTGAAAATGCTAGGAAATTGTTAAGTGCATTAGACATGTCAATTTGGGAGATGAAAGTTACATCTATTCGTGAATCTACTGTCATGAGTACACTTACTTTAGATGTGCTATATTCCAAGCTAAAAACTCATGAAATTGATATAATATCACGTAAGAACCCCAACAAGTCTATTGCTTTTGTTTCTCAAGGTGATATGCCTAGCTCCGGCCAATCTTCATATTGTAGTACACTTGCTTTTTTGTCCTCTCTAACCCTTGAACAGATTGAGGAGCTTCCAGAGGAGGAGCTAGCACTTCTCTCTACGAGGTTCTCAAAACCATTGCAAAATGTGAGAACTAGAAGGAGAGGAAGCTCCGAACCTCAACGATGCTTCGAATGTGGTAAGACAGGACATTTTCGTTCAGATTGCCCTAACCTTTCAGGTCCTACTTCCCGGGATGAAAAGAAAACAAGAACGAAGCACTCCTCTGCAAAAGATACGAAGAAAAAGAAGGGTACCATAGGATGCAAGATGATTAACAGCTTCATCACCGCACTTCAAGAACTTAGTTCAAGTGATGTAGACTTCGAAAGTGATGAAGATGATGATGATCTGGCCAACTTATGCTTCATGGCGGGCAAAACAAGATCGAGATCAAGTCAGGAGGATGCAGAACACAACAGTGAAGACGATGAGGTATGTTCTACCTGCAATGAAATGTGTGATGCTATTTCTCGTGCAACTATTATTGTCCAAAAAAAGGACAAAAAACTTAGGGATAATGCTTCTAAAATTGAATCACTAGAATCTAAAATTAACCGTTTAAAAACTTTGATTCCTAGTGATGAGGCATGTCCCTCATGTGACTTAATCTATGAACAATTGTCCACATTAAGAAGTGCACACTCCTCCACTCTAGATAGACTTGATGAAGAAATTGAAAAGAAAAGAGAGCTTGCTGCACTTAATAATAAAAACTTGAAAGATGCTAGCTGTTCTACAATTGATTTGCATTGTTCTACTTGTGATGATCTTGATAAGAAACTACAGGATGCTATGAATGAAATTTCTATATTGAACAATGTTTTACGTTCTCATGAAGTTAAATTTTGTTCCAATTGCAAACTAAAAGGAAAAACTTCATGTGAAAATTGCCTTGATCTGTCCAATAAACTTGATGACATGCATAGGACATTACATCGGTTTTGTAATGGGAATAAGAATCTAAAGTTGCTGCTGAATTCTTCCAAGTCATGCAATGATAAAACTGGTTTAGGTTTTGATTCTCATACTCATGCTAAGGCACATCCACCTAAAATTTTAAAGTCATTAGGAAGTGGTTTGATTCAAACAGTTCCTAAATATAAAGGAGTGGTTTTCAAATCTGCAGGAGTGTTGCCTCATTCGGTTTCAAATAAAAATATTGCTTGCTCATCTAGACATGAACACAAAGTTAAATTTCATTGTACCTTCTGTGGTAGAGATGTTCATGTCATAGATTTTTGTTATAGACTAGCTAAACAACAGAAAAGGGAAAAAATGGTTGCTAGATCTCATAACTTTCATGCAAAATTTGCTGCACACATTGAACCGAATGTACAACCTGCTGTTTTGAGTAAAAAACATTCAAAGTTTACCTCCGGACCTTCTGTTTTTGCCTCCAGAGCTACTGAATTTTGTGCTACAAATGTAACACCTTATAGGTCAGTAGCCAAGAATAAAAAATCTCATACTTTGACTCATAAACCTGCTGTTTTGTCTCAGCTTTCGTGTGTTTTTCCTGCTGCACGTCGCGTGACTCAGTACTGGATTCCTAAATGCCTTTTGACTAACCCCAGTATTGAGTCATCGACGTATTGTGCTTCTATGTAGGTTACATGTTTGAGGAAGGAGAACATTTGGATCGTGGATTCTGGTTGCTCACGCCACATGACCGGTAACGAAGATTGGTTCTCCTCCCTCTCTTTTGTGTCACATGTAGAGAATGTTACTTTTGCCGATAACTCTTCAACTCCTATTATTGCTAAGGGATCGGTTAGAGTAAATGATCACTACACTTTGAAGGATGTGGCACTTGTCAAAAATTTGAAATACAACTTGCTTTCTGTTTCACAATTGCTAGATGAAATCTAGAAATTATTTTCAATAAAATCTGCTGCAAAGTTGTAGGTTCAAATAGTGAGCTTATTTTTAACATGTCTCGGTTTGGAAGAGTTTTTAAAGCTGATTTTGATATGTCTTCCTCTAAGCATAGGTGTCTAGTTGCTAATGATTCAAAGGACTTATACTTTTGGCATCGTAGACTTGGTCACGTAGGCTTTGATCACCTAACGCGTGTTAGTGCTCTTGATCGCATACGTGGGCTGCCTAAGCTTAAAGGGGACAAAGAAATTGTATGCTCCTCTTGTAGACATGCTAAGATGGTTGCAGGTTCACATACTCCTATCACAATGATCATGACAACTGAACCATGTCAACTTTTGCATCTTGACACCGTAGGACCTTCACGTGTTCAATCCTTCGGAGGTAAATGGTATGTTCTTGTTATTGTTGATGATTATTCTAGATACTCTTGGGTTTACTTCATGGCGTCTAAGAATGAAGTTTTTAGTCACTTTAGAACTTTATTTCTTAGATTATCAATTGATTACCCAGGATCTTTAAAAGCAATTAGAAGTGATAATGGAACTGAATTTAAAAATCAACTTTTTGATCACTTTTGTGCTGAAAATAGAATAGATCATCAATTCTCTTCACCATATATAACTCAACAAAACGGTGTTGTAGAAAGAAAGAACATAACCTTAGTTGAGATGGCTAGGACTATGCTTGACGAATATCAAACTCCTAGGAAATTTTGGGCTGATGCGTTAGCAACCGCTTGTTATGTCTCAAATCGTGTTTTCTTGCGTACTAAGCTAGGTAAAACACCATATGAGCTTCGGTTTGGACATAGGCCTAGTGTTACACACTTTCGGGTCTTTGGTTGCAAATTCTTTGTTAAGAAACATGGTAATTTTGATAAATTTGAACCTAGATCCATTGATGGCATGTTTCTTGGTTATCCATCTCATACTAGAGGCTACCGTGTGCTTTTATTTGACACTAACAAAATTGTGGAGACTTGTGAAGTGTCTTTTGATGAAGCTAGCCCAGGTACTAGCTCCAGTGTTGCAGGACCAGATCCGTATCCTCAGGGGGAGGGTATTTTCAAAGATGAAGAAGAGCTGGTGATACTTCCTGGTAGTTCCGAAGTTGACACGTGTCCAGCTTCGGACATTGAACAAGCTCCGGCTATCACCTATGCTGGTCCTAATTGTCCACAAGTCACAAGCTCATCAATCTACGATGAACCTAATGAAGAAGAAGCTTGTGAGACATCTGTTCCCCTACGTTTTTACAAAGATCATCCCCCACAACAGATGATTGGAAGCTTGCACGAACGAGTCACACGGTCCAGGTTTTGCGATCCAAACTCTCATGCTCATTCTGCTTTTGTTGCTTCTTTTGAACCAAAATATATATCACACGCACTCACTAATGAATCTTGGATTATTGCCATGCAAGAAGAGTTAGAAAATTTTGAAAGAAATAATGTTTGGAAACTTGTACCTCCACCTCAAGGTCACACTTTAATTGGAACTAAATGGGTATTTAAAAATAAACAGAGTGAGGATGGGGTTGTGGTTAGGAATAAGGCTAGGTTGGTTGCTCAAGGTTTCACTCAAGTTGAAGGACTAGATTTTGAAGAAACTTTTGCTCCTGTCGCTAGATTAGAAGCCATAAGAATTTTGTTAGCTTTTGCAGCATCTAAAGGTTTTAAGCTATATCAAATGGATGTTAAAAGTGCTTTTCTTAATGGCTACATAGATGAGGAGGTTTATGTCAAACAACCACCGGGTTTTTAAAATCCAGATTTTCCTAATCATGTTTACAAACTGTCCAAAGCCTTATACGGTCTCAAACAAGCCCCTAGAGCATGGTATGATAGGTTAAAAACATTCTTACTTGAAAAGGGGTTTACCATGGGCAAGGTTGATAAAACTCTTTTTGTGCTTAAGCATGGCAATGACTCATTATTCGTTCAAGTGTATGTGGATGATATTATCTTTGGTTGTGATTCTCATGATCTTGTGTCCAAGTTTTCAGCAATGATGAGTTCCGAATTTGAAATGAGTATGATGGGTGAACTCACTTACTTTTTGGGGCTGCAAATCAAGCAAACCAAGGAGGGTACCTTTGTGCATCAAACGAAGTATACCAAAGACCTCCTAAGGCGCTTCAACATGGAAAAAAGCAAGCCTCTTCGGACACCAATGGGAACAGCAACAACACTTGAACTTGATGAAGATGGTGAATCTGTGAATCAAAAAGAATATAGAAGCATGATCGGATCACTTTTGTACCTCACGGCATCAAGACCGGACATACAATTCAGCAAATGTCGTTGTGCACGGTTTCAAGCTTCCCCACGTGTTTCACATCGTCAAGCCGTCAAAAGGATTCTCAGGTACTTACATGGAACCCAAGAATTTGGCATTTTTCTTCCTTCTTCCTCAATCATTACTTTGAAAGCTTTTTCGGATGCTGATTTTGGGGGTTGTAGGATTGATAGGAAAAATACTTCCGGTGCTTGTCATTTTCTTGGTAATTCTCTTGTTGCTTGGTCCTCTAGAAAACAAAATTCAGTTGCAAAATCCGCAGCCGAATCTGAATATGTAGCTGCTGCTAGTGCTTGCTCACAAATTCTTTGGATTGTTCAAACACTTATGGACTATGGGGTAGATCTAGATAGTGTTCCACTATTCTGTGATAACACTAGTGTCATTTGCATTACTAAAAACCCCGTGCAACATTCTAGAACTAAGCACATTGACATTAGGTATCACTTTCTCCGAGATAATGTTGAAAAAGGAAACATTGTGCTTCACCATGTAGATACCGAACAACAATTGGCTGACATTTTTACAAAACATTTGGATTTCACTCGTTTTTGTTACATTCGTAGTGAAATAGGGGTTATGCATCCTTGGCTTAAATTGAGCGGGAGTTTTGAAACTTGGAAAGTCTATGTGTGAATCTGAAATTAAAATAATATGAGCATAGTATTTCATACATATATGACTTTGTGATTCCTTTACATGCTGAAAGTTCTTACTACATTACTCGTGTTATACATTTTGTAGTTTTTGCCATGTCTAGTAATTGGAATAATCACTTACACTAAATCTGGTCATGGTCAAACTTTCTTGCTGTTTTGAACTTGTTGCATGCTCACAAATGCTTTTAATCATAAAGAATTAATCAAGTAATCAACTCACATGTTGAGTTTTTATGAACAAATATAAATTGAGAAAATATCAAGAGAATATGCATGCATCGCACTTCTTCTTTTGAGATAGCTTATCATTGCACTTAGATATGAACTTGGAAGAAGTTGTGTATAACTAAAACCATGTCCTTAAGCTTCTGATTGTCAAATGACATAGGCTTTGCTTGGTTGGTTAGAATAAGGCAGATGCGCATATAATCTCTTGCAAATATCATATGATCTAAATTTATGCTTTGAAAAATAATAAAATACAGAAACTAGTGTCATGCTTTCAGGTTTTGAAATAGTTAAGTTTGCGAGATCATGACCTGATTAAAATTGAAAATAACGCTTGATCTCTAGCATGGCTTACACTACTTTATGTATTTCATTGATGTGATAATGTAAGGTACTTGATAGTATGACTTGGATGAGCTTTGTTTATATGTATATGTTATAATATGCTCATAACAACTAAAGGGGGAGAGATAATTTGTTTATATCTCATGACTTGCTGAATACATTGTCAAAGGGGGAGAGATAAGCATGAAGAGAGAGAGAATATGTGCATAAGGAGAGATAATAAAGGGGGAGAGATAATAGTGGATAATGAGAGATAATATGGGATAATTTTTTTCACATTTACTTTTGATTTACAAAGGGGGAGAAATTGTCTTCAAAACTTTTATATGAATAAGCCAATGTTCGGATTTTAAATGGTGTTGCCAATGCATTCATCAAGGGGGACATTGTAAGACCTATGTGTGCTGAATACATTTGCTTGTAGTGAATACACTTGGATTTGATGATAAAAGTTTTGAATATCACCAAAACACCTTTTTATCAAGGTCCGACTCTAGCTCCGAGCTACAGCAAGGTCCGACGGTAGGTCCGGCTAGTTTTGGGTAGCTCCGGCTATGTTCGAAGCTAGGTCCGACTTCTTGGTAAGGTCCGACTAGCTTTGGTTAGCTCCAGTGAGCTTTATCTTTAGCTCCGACATGTCTTTGATAGCTCCAACATATATTTGATAGCTCCAGCATGCTTTTGCTAAGCTCCGATGTACTTTGTCTAGCTCCGGTTTTGGGTTGACTTGTTTTGACTAGTTTTTGGTAAGCTCCGGTGCTAGGATCTACTAGTTTTGGTAAGCTCCGGCAGGTGCTTCATTGTACTAGTTTTAGTAAGCTCCGGGTCAAGCTCCGGCTTGCTGTGGGATGGTCCGGAACTTGACCGCAATACTTATGCTTTTCATTTGCAATATTTCGTACTTTCTTTACATTGTTGGAAAGATTGCTTAGTATTCATTTGCTAAGTTTTTGGTGCATATGGATAATATTGTGTTACCGTGGTTTTGCAACATGCTTATGTGAGGTTCTCACGTAAGGTGTTGTGTTCAGAACTGACGTGAGTCAAGTCGAGGACTTGGGCTCGTATGGATTGGTTGTTTATTCATGTGCAGGTGTTGCTTGAGTTCAAGACATGGCTGGTGACGGGATCCATTGGACTAGTCTCAGGGAGGAGATGAGGTTCGAACAACCAAATTCAGGAGGAATTGTGGTTGAGCTGATCAGGAGGTCGCGCAGGACGATTGAATCAAGGGCAGTGCATATGAAGGATACTGAACGTCGAAGGAAGGTGTTCGCACGTATGCATGCGGTGCATGACGTGGCAACATGGTTCCAAATATGGGATAAGGAAGGAAAGATCTGGTTGGAAGGATCGGATCGTACCGGTTGATGACTTTGGCTGCGGCGGAGTCGGTTATGGCTCGTTATGGAAAGTATCGAGTTGGTTATGATAGGATTTCATGTGGGTCACAAATTTGAGTTGTTTAGGAATGTGGGATACGTTCCTAAGGTGTTTGGAAGTCTTAATATTGCTTACATCTGCATATAGAAGAATCTTAAGCAGTTATGGAAAGTTACGATTCGTGATCTGAGTAGGATTGGAGTCCTAGTTGATATTGGGTTGGCCTAAGGGCTGGTTATATAAGCAAGGGAGCCCAGAGCTCGTTGGGCACGACTTTGGGGCTGTTCCTCTTGTGTTCTATTGAATAAAATTCGTAGTTTGAAGGAACTTTTGTGCCTTGTTCGTCCGACTTGTTCGAGACAAGTTTTACTCGTCGAGTTTCTAGACAGCACTACCTTTCATCGGTGGTTTTATCATAACTCGAGTTTTACTGATCCAATTGACGTGATTCTTTTTGTATTGTCTTAAAAAATTGATTTTCTATCATCTGTAAAAATTTCATGGTCATTGGATTTGTGGTCTATGATCTACACGAGTTTCTTTGCAGCATTCCAGAACTGTTTTTTTCTCGGGTAGGGCAGATTGACCATTGTTTGATCTTTCGATCATAACTTGACTTTTTCTCGACGGATTTGAGTGATTCTTTTTGTGTTGTCTTCGTGACTTCATTATCTCTGATATCTATCACTTTTGTCATGGTGAAACACGTTTAGATTAGTCTTACACATGATTTCTTTAACAGATCGTTTTTCTGCCAAAAGGGTTTGTGGTTTAATTGTTTCCGCTGCATAAGATTTTTAAATCTACCATTCACCCCCCCCCCCCCTCTGGTAGCTTTTCATGTGCTCTTCGATCCTACAGGAGCAAGGGACCAAAGCCGGAGGACGCGTGGCAGCTACGGAGTCCTCCTTGGGGGGAGCAAGGGCCCGGAGCCGGAGGACGCGTGGCAGCTCCGGAGCTCTCCTTGGTGGGAGCAAGGGCCCGGAGCCGGAGGACGCGTGGCAGCTCCGGAGCCCTCCTCGGTGGGAGCAAGGGCCCGGAGCCGGAGGACGCGTGGCAGGTCCGAAGCCCACCTTGGGGGAACAAGGGCCCAGAGCCGGAGGACGCGTGGCAGCTCCGGAGCCCACCATGGTGGGAACAAGGGCCCAGAGCCGGAGGACGCGTGGCGGCTCCGGAGCCCTCCTCGGTGGGAGCAAGGGCTCAGAGCCAAAGGACGCGTGGTAGCTTTGGAGTCCGCCTCAGTGGGGAGGCCGGGTCCGAACCTTCTTCTTGTATGTGGGGGTCCCGGTGTTGAGGTTACCGACAGTGGCCCCCGGGCCCACCTCGGGAAGGCGACAATCCCGTAGTTGGGGCCTTCATCTTGTTTTGTAAAAGTGACGCCAGCGGGCCCTCTCAAGGGGCGCTGAAGCTTGGAGAAGTGATGCTGGCAGCCCCCTTGGGGGCGCCAAAGCTTGGAGAAGTGACGCCAGCGGGCCCCTTGGGGCACCGGAGCTCGGAGAAGTGACGCTGGCGGCCCCCTTGGGGGCGCCAAAGCTTGGAGAAGTGATGCCAGCGGCCCCCTTGGGGGTGCTGGAGCTTACAGAAGTGACGCCAGGGGCCCCCTTTGGGGCACCAGAGCTCGTAGAAGTGACGCTAGCGGCCCCCTTGGGGGCGCCAGAGCTCGAAGAAGTGACGCCGGCGGCCCCCTTGGGAGGCGCCGGAGCTCGCAAAAGTGACGCCGGCGGTCCCTATGGGAGGCGTCGGAGCTCGAAGAAGTGACGTCGCCGGCCCCCTGGGGAGGCGTTGGAGCTCGCAGAAGTGATTCCGGTGGACCACATGGGGGCACCATAGCTCGGAGAAGCGTCAATGCCTACCACGGACGTGGATAACGTCGGCGGCGGGCTCCCTATATGTCCTGCACACACGATAGATAAAAAGTAATTTCGCTCGTCGGTCACCACTTCCCTGCTCTTTAGTTTCGTTATGTCTTATGGTCCTTAACTAAGATGCGGGAATGGGTAATTCGGTGCGATAGTATTCAGGGTATGGTCGCTGCCTTGCTTAGGGCATGAGCCGTCTGGCCCCCTTCACTCAGATGTTACCACTGGGAGGCAAGGTGTGCATTCTTAGGTTATAGAACCTTGCTAAGCAGGTTGCACACCCTGGACCTCAAGCTCGGCATTAGCCTTTCAGGAGTTAGAACCATTCGACACCACGGACCCCGACTAAGAAAACGATCATCGAACCCCAAACACATTGCATGTACCTCATGCGGATCCTCCTTTAGTAGGATAGCACAACTCCAACGTAACGCCTTGGTTACGTCGTTGTCGCCGTGGTGGCAGGAAACTGCTTGATGTGACACCCGGTTCATTAACCAAGTGAACACATATGTGTGCCCAGGACGTTCAACACACATACACGAGTGCATTCACAAAAGAGTATACAGAAAATTATCACAAGAAAAGATTAATTTAGTACTTTAATTACACAACCATATCATCCTCGAATACAAGTTCTAATGAATACTAATAACAAGTTCAACTATTGTAGCGGAAATAAACTAAATAAGCAAACTAAACAGCTAGGCAGCATAAGGGATAGGGTATAGCGCAGCTCCATGCAACACCACAAGCAAAGCTGACGGTAGACACGGCCTAGAACTCCGCATTATCGCCATTAAACTCCCAATCCTGACCTGCAACTGTTGGGGGGGGGGGGGGTTGCAAGGGTGAGTACATGTCGTACTCAGCAAGTGTGGAAAGTATGACATGTGGCTGATTCAAATGACGATATAACAATGGCTAAGTGCTGAAAAGTACAATAAAACATTTGAAAAGCAATATATTATATATATGTGAATAAACCCATCATAAACTATAAGTAATATCATAGTACCAGTCCATATTCCACATCCATCATCATATACCAATATCCATATTCAATACCAGAAATTAATTCATAACCATCCATTACCATAATACCAACCATAACCATCCAAAATCCCAGTTTTCCTCTAATCATGTGAGGGTACAGGTTGCTCATAACCGGGAGCACGACTATCATGATAGTTTTAGACACACTCTGCAGAGGTTGTACCGCTTTACCCACGTGTTTGTGATTTCATCACCTTTCGATGACAATAGAATCTCAATTATGCCGTCTCACACTTCCGTAGGTGTGTGGCCAAGAGATCACAAAATAGCCTTTACAAATGTATTACTAGCCTATTTAGACCCCACTGAGGTTTCACCAGTGGCGATGTCTCCAACTGAGCACATCTTCAACCAAGGGCTCCCTCTTGAGCCATTCGGATCCCAGGGTAGTCCCACCAATCATCAACAAACCCAATTCTGACTACCCCTTCCCCGGGCATCTTTAATGGTCCAAATAGCATTGGCAAAGCCCTAATTAATCAACTACGCCGCACCCATACATGGCCTCGTGGTGGCACTGTAAATCCTGGATGGTCGCTCCACGAACCGGTCCTTACATCTAAAGCAAGCAAACCACCATACATCCAACCCATCCACATACCAGGCTTGCTTAGATCACCCATTACCATATCATATTTAACCAGTTCATGTTAACCATAATCTCATCCATGCATAGTTAAATTGAGTGGTATAGTTGTTTTCCCATCCCAGTTGATTAAGCGAAGCAAAAGGTAAAAAGCCCTTCTCGACTCTCTACCATATATTCCAGGTGACAAGGGTGGTCAACACAACTAGTAAACTTCCTACCATAGGATTTTCTATCAAATTTACACATCATGCAGTTTTGCAAACAAAACATTTATTTTAAAACATGATCAAAATGCTTCAAAGACACTTGCCTTGCTCTTGGGATTGATTCGAGTCAAAGCCTTCAAACTAGTGGTGTTGAGATCCTCCGCAGCACTCTCTGGCGCAAATCCGTCTAATCCGCACAATAAACATACAAGACAAGAAACACAATCAAAGTGTACACAAATATTACTCAATATGACATGATATGCATGATTGATATAAATGCAAGGTAGAACTTGTTAATAGATTACTTTTAAATGATTACTAACTAGTTTTAATAGCTTTTAACATGTTTATACAGGTTTGGATGTGATTAGATCTAATTTTATAATTAATTCAATAGAAATTAACTAGGAAAATTGGACTAGTCTGCTAGGGACCGGACAAGTCCGCACTTTGCGAGATCAGCAGATTAGGGTTTTCTAGATCGACGTGAATTTGGAGACTAGGGGTCTGTCGGTACCCTAAAAACTGTACACCCCCTGAGGTTACAAAGATTTCGAGGGAAGGCCGTCTACACGGATTGAAGACCCTCGGAGGCCCACTTGTCAGACATGACCGGACCTGCTTCTCCAACATGGTTAATCCCTAGGTCGCCACGTGTACTGCCAAACCGGAGCTACCGCCCGCAAGGGGGAAGCTCCGGACCAAGTACCGAAAGGGAACCTCCGGACTTAACCCCTGACCGAGAGAAGCTCCGGACCTGACACGTGTCAGATAGCTCCGAAGCTACCTGCTTCCCACAGCAAGCTCTGGAGCTACCACGTGTCCAAACGTCGGAGCTGGTAGCCTCTAACCTCCGGAAGACCTCGTAACGGCTCCGGATCTTCAAAGGTGAGCCAAGGACTTCAAGACCCGATTAAATGTCATTAATGCCATATTAATGACACTTAAACGGACAATCTTAACACTCGTAATGGCACTGTCGGAGCCCGTTATAGGATTATTAACAACAATTAATTGTGTATCAACACTAGTAACCGCCGGGGCCACATGTCGGGCCAGGCCAGCTTGTAACGGCCTGTCCTTGTACTATAAAAGGACAGGCCGACGATACACACGGACACACGTACACGGACGTGGAGATCATACGTGACAAACTAATACAACCCCAACACACCCGTGGAGTAGGGTATTACGCTCAGGCGGCCCGAACCACGTAAATCCTAGTGTCTCCTGTGTTAAACCGCAATTCACCTTCTTGAGTCTCCGCGCGCCCACACCGAACCACAAACTCCTTCAACACTTTAGCAGTGTCAGGAGATCTGCCGACTCCAACAGGGTCGAATTCTGGTATGGAAAAGAAAATAGAAGGTATACCAGGTGTTTAGGACTCCAATGAATCAAGGATCTTGGAGGCAACACTTGGATCTTGATGATCTAGGGTTGATGATGAACTTGGAGATGAATTGGTGATGAAGAACAAAACTTGATGGAGATCTTGATCCTCTTTCATTTCCTCCTCTTCTTCTTCTTGCTTGGGATCTCCTCCTCCCTCCTTGATGGTGGCTCTCCACGAACTAGGGTTCGGGTGCGGTGGAAAAGTGGCAAATAGATGTCAAGCCAAGGGGTGGGGTTGTTTATATAGAGGTGGACGCTAGGGTTAGATGGGTTTCAAGTTTGAGAGGAGTAGAGGCCGGTTTAGAGTCCCACAAGGGATTTAAAAGAGTTAGGAACGATGTCCCTAGGCCCACTTAACGTGAAACCCAAGAAACAAGTCGTGAAACAAAAGATCAACTCAGAGTCGCGAAATATCGGACAAGTTCGAACAGGACCGGACTAGTCCGAAGTTGTCCAGAGAGAAATCAGACAACTCTGGCCGAAAATCGGACAAGTACGAAAACGGAAAAGTTCGCTGGAACACCAGACTAGTTTGGACAAGTCCAGGGACTTAACAAATTTTCAAGGATTCTTGGAACACCGGACTAGTCTGCATAAGACCGGACAAGTCTGAAAGTGTCCAGAGGCAAAAATGGACTAGTCCACAGCAAAAATGGACAAGTCCGATCGAGGTCAGAGAGAAATTGTACTAGTCCGCACCAAAATCGGACTAGTCCGCACTTTCTAGAATTCTAAGTGCGGTTTTGTTCGAAATCAATTTTAAACTTATTCCTCTTTATGTTGATTAATGTTAAACATGTATATGAATGTATGTAGGGCATGATGCATGAAAATGAGGGTGTTACAATTGATGTCCTGCCTATGAGACCCCTTAGAGCCCCCCTGGTAGGTGTGACCAACTGGTTGGGCACGCCTACCAATTAGTCGCAGGATGTCGTCAGCGGGCCCCCAGCGGAGCGCGGGAGCATGGATAGTTGACGCTGGTGTGATGGAAATGAGGTAGCCACTGAACCGAGGTGGCGCCTACCCTCAACGCGCGGAACATCGACGGCGGGCCCCCTGGGAGGTGCTGGAGCTGGATGCTCCGGCGGCGCCCACCATCAACGCTAAGAAACGTCGACGGCGAGCCCCCTGGGAGGTGCTAGAGCTGGATGCTCCGACATCGCCCATCATCAACGAGAAGAACATTGATGGTGGGCCCCCTGGGTGGTTCTGGAGCTGGATGCTCTCATGGCGCCCACCATCAACGCTAAGAAACATCGATAGCGGGCCCCTAGGAGGTTCTGGAGCTGGATGCTCCGGTCGCGCCCACCATCAATGCTAAGAAACATCGAAGGCGGGCCCCCTGGGAGGTGCCAGAGCTGGATGCTCTGGCATTGCCCATCATCAACGAGAAGAACATCGACGGCGGGCCCCTGTATGTCCTGCACATACGGTAGACAAAAAGTAATTTCGCTCGTCGGTCACCACTTCCCTGCCCTTTAGTTTCATTATGGCTTACGGCCCTTAACTAAGATGCGGGGCATGGGTAATTCGGTGCGATAGCATTCAGGGTATGGTCGCTGCCTTGCTCAGGGCATGAGTCGTCCAGCCCCCTTTACTCAGATGTTAGCACTAGGAAGCAAGGTGTGCATGCTTATGGTATAGAACCGGGCTAAGCAGGTTGCACACCCTGGACCTCCAGCTTGGCGTTAGCCTTTCAAGAGTTAGAACAATTTGACACCATGGACCCCGACCAAGAAAATGATCATCAGACCCCAAACACATTGCAGGTACCTCATGCGGATCCACCTTTAGTAGGATAGCAAAACTCCAACTATGACGCGACAGGAGAAATGTAAACGGGCATATGGCAGATGATATGTGAAAGTAAGCAAAAAATTAAAGCATAATGTAAATAATTTTGCTTGTCGGTTACTCCCTTCCTATTTTTAGTCTCGTTATGTTAAGGTCCCTAGTCGGGCTTACGGTGCGTGGGTAATTCAGTGCAACGGTATCCAAGTTATGGTTATCGCCCTTCTCAAGAGTGTGTGTCGTCCGGCCCTCTGTACTTAGCCGTTAGCGTTGAAGAGGCAAAGTGTACACGCTCAGGGTGCAGGACCAGGCTAAGCAGGCTGTACACTCTGGACCTCCCACGGGCGTTAGATTTTCATGGGAGTGACCATTCGGCTCCATGGGCTCCCGAACAGGATATCAACCAGAGAACACAAATACATCACAGGAACCTCAAGCAGACCCGCCAGCAGTAGGATTTCATAACTCCACTAGGCGCGAGACAGGGAGAGAGTGCCCGAGCATATGACAGAGAATGTGCGAGAACGAGCATGATTTGAAGATCATAAAATTAATGCGTAATTAAATGAACATAAACAGAGCATAGGGCAAGACAGTGGTTGTTCTAACTTGGTAATCATAGGATGGGGCGTGCTTTACAAGAAGGCAACGACCCGCTCCGGATGAAAAGGGAGGAAAAATGTAAAGGCTTAGGGTATGTGTCGACTGTTGGAGTCGGCAGATCTCCTGACACTGCTAAAGTGTTGAAGGAGTTTGTGGTTCGGTGTGGGCGCGCGGAGACTCAAAAAGGTGAATTGCGGTTTAACACAGGAGACACTAGGATTTACGTGGTTCGGGCCGCCTGAGCATAATACCCTACTACACGGGTGTGTTGGGGTTGTATTAGTTTGTCACGTATGATCTCCACGTCCGTGTACCTGTGTCCGTGTGTATCATCGGCCTGTCCTTTTATAGTACAGGGACAGGCCGTTACAAGCTGGCCTGGCCCGACATGTGGCCCCGGCGGTTACTAGTATTGATACACAATTAATTGTTGTTAATAATCCTGTAACGGGCTCCAACAGTGCCGTTACGGGTGTTAAGATTGTCCGTTTAAGTGTCGTTAATATGGCATTAATGACATTTAATCGGGTCTTGAAGTCCTTGGCTCTCCTTTGAAGATCCGGAGCCGTTACGAGGTCTTCCGGAGGTTAGTGGCTACCAGCTCCGACGTTTGGACACGTGGTAGCTCCGGAGCTTGCTGTGGGAAGCAGGTAGCTCCGGAGCTATCTGACACTTGTCAGGTCCGGAGCTTCTCTCGGTCAGGGGTTAAGTCCGGAGGTGCCCTTTCGGTACTTGGTCCGGAGCTTCCCCCTTGCGGGCGGTGGCTCCGGTTTGGCAGTACATGTGGCGACCTAGGGATTAACCATGTTGGAGAAGCAGGTCCGGTCATGTCTCACAAGTGGGCCTCTGAGGGTCTTCAATCCGTGTAGACGGCCTTCCCTCGAAATATTTGTAACCTCAGGGGGTGTACGGTTTTTAGGGTACCGACAGTGGCCCCCTGGACCTACCTCCGAGGAATGTCACTGGGGTGAAGTCGTTCCGTCGGAGGTGGGTCCATCCTTGCGACTCTTGAACTGTGTCTTCAAGGGTCTTCGGAGGTGCCGTTGGCAGGGTTTTACAGTTAGATCCCGACGCGTGGCGCACCTCAGGCGGCAGATGAGATCTTTGACGTGCGGATCTCACGCAATTGAAGGTCGCCGGTTCCCGATACGAAAACCGTATCGGTTCCGCGCGCCCTGTCAGGCCGCCGCCTTTGGGTTTCCCGCCTCGGGATGACAACCGTTCGCCTGGGTAAGAGCCTCGACTTGATCGTCGGGGTGGTCCCGGGCCCTCTTGTCATCGGCTGGGTTGAATTCTTGAGTAGTATCTTCGACTCCCCAGCAGTTTCCATCCAAGCGTTGTGAGGGCTTACTTAAGAAGGAAAGCGCGCACCGTCGGGAGTTCTTTACGCCTCTCATCTGATCTTGCGCTCAAACTCCCGACTCGTACTTTGCTCCTCTTCTCTTGCCTAGCTGTGTCGCGATGGAGTTGGGTCTACGCGAGAGTCGCCTGAAGACCGACAACGATTTGAAGAAGGTCCGGGCCCTCATGGGGTGGTCCTCGGACTTCTTCAACCGCTTGGTCCGTGCTGGCGGAGAGCTCCCCTTTGAGAAGGAGCGCGCTGGCGAGATGGTGTACTTTTCTTCGTACGCCATGGTGGGGCTGATCCCACCATTTTCTTCTTTCTTCTTGATGCTGCTAGACTTCTATGGTCTGCAGCTATACCACCTTGGCCCTCACTCCATTCTCCTCGTGTCCATCTTTGTTCACTTCTGCGAGATGTGGGTGGGCATCCCCCCCTGCGTCGAGCTCTTCCGGACCTTCTTCACCGTTCACACCACCGGCCGGAGCAATGAGTACCTTGGCCTATACTACTTCGTGAAGCGCAAGAAGTGCCCATTCAAGTACCTCCGGTCGTTCCCTTCTGGCGCTAGAAGGAGGGCATGATAGCTTTCAGGTTACAATGGATTGCAGAAAGTTGATAGTAGATTGCTTGTTGATCGTCACAACTGGAGTTGCTTCCGGCCACTTGGTGAACTTGTCAATGGCGACGTACAGGAACTTGTAACCTCCGACGGCTCTTGGGAAGGGTCCCAAGATGTCCATCCCCCACACAGCGAAGGGCCATGTAGGAGGTATCATTTGTAAGGGGTGAGCAGTTGTATGAATTTGCTTTGCATGAAATTGGCATGCTTCACATTTCTTCACCAGCTCAGTTGCATCCTGGAGCGCTGTAGGCCAGTAGAAGCCATGCCGGAAGGCTTTTCCGACCAGCGTGCGGGAAGATGCATGGTTCCCACACTCGCCTCCATGGATTTCTGCGAGGAGCTCGCAGCCTTCTTCCCTTGTGATGCACCGCATTAGGATGCCGTTGGCACCGCGCCGGTAGAGATTCCCTTCTACCAGCGTGTATCTTTTAGCAAATCTAACTACCCGGTCAGCGGATACATCATCGTCAGGAAGGATGTTGTCTTTCAAGTAGTTCCGGATCTCCGAGATCCATGCATCGGAACTGACTTGAGCATTTGAGTCTTGCGTGCTGGGTTGCTCGGAGCTTCCGGCAGCACCTACGACCCTTGATGGCTGCCACGGTAACAGGGCCATCGGGACCGTCAGCTTCGGGATGCTGATCTCACCCCCTTCATTCAGTTCGGCAGGCTGAACTGTGGGTTTTGACAACCTTCGGACAAAGATTCCGTCAGGAGCCGGAGCTCCGGTTGACGCTTTGGTCGAGAGTTCGTCAGCTTCAGCGTTGTGGGCACGCTGAACATGGTGGAGGTCTAGGACTTCAAAGTCCTTCTGAAGCCTCTGGACTTCAAGGAGGTAAGCAGCTAGCTGAAGATTATTGCAGAAGCATTCACCCTTCACCTGCTTGATGATGAGCTGTGAATCTCCATTGACCAGCAGTTGCTTGACACCGTATGACAGTGCCACCTTTAGTCCGTAGATGAGTGCTTCATACTCCGCCATGTTGTTGGTTGCCTTGAAGTCAAGGTGTACCATGTATTTTACCTTCTCCCCAGTTGGTGCAAGGAGAAGGATTCCAGCTCCGGCCCCCTGCTTCTGCATGGAGCCATCAAAGTAAAGGGTCTAGTGAGGCTCGGTGAAGGTTGGAACTTGATGTTCCATCTTCTGCTCGCTGGGGCCCCCAGGGTTTGATGGAGAGGGAGTCCATTCCGCCACGAAATCTGCCAATGCTTGACTCTTGATTGCTTGTCTCGAAATGAATTCGAGATCAAACTCAGCCAATTCCGCTGCCCACTTTGCAATATTCCCAGTTGAATTGGGATTATGCAAGATCGCTCGAAGTGGATAGGAGGTCACCACCGAGACTTTGTGAGCTTGGAAGTAGTGTCGGAGCTTCCTGGAGGCAATAAGAACTGCATAAAGCAGCTTATGCACCTCTAGGTATCGAGTCTTGGCATCATGTAATACTTCACTGATGAAGTATACCGGGCGTTGAATGGTCCAGACCCTCCCGGTGGGGTCCGGAGCTTCCTCTCTATTGATCCGGACCCTGTCGGAGGAGTCCAGATTCTCTTCGGGGACCTCCGGGTTCTGGCTGGAGGAACCCGGAGCTTCTTCAGAAATGACCTGGACCCTCTCAGAGGGGTCTGGGTCTTCTGAAGTGACTTCTTGTGGATTTGAGTCTGGGAACTGGGACCCAGACTCACTTTCAGGGACCTCCGGACCCTCCTGAAGGGGTCTGGATTCCTAAGTATGGGGTAGTTCTGGTCTCTCCGCAACCAGAACCATACTGACAACTTCGTCAGTAGCTGAAATGTAAAGCAACAAAGGCTCACCAGGGTTTGGAGCTACCAGAATTGGTAGGGTGGTGAGGAACTGTTTCAGCTCCTGGAATGCCTTCTCTGCTTCTTCGGACCATTGGAATGGTCCGGACTTCCTCAACAACTTGAAGAAGGGAAGTGCCCGTTCCGCCAGTCTTGATATGAACCGGCTGAGGGCTGCTAGACACCCAGTTAACTTTTGGACGTCTTTGATACGGGTTGGTGGCCGCATGTCTTCAATGGCTTTTATCTTCGCCGGATTAGCCTCTATGCCCTGGTGACTTACCAGGAAACCAAGAAGTTTTCTGGAGCTAACCGCGAAGACACACTTGTCTGGGTTTAGCTTCGTGCGGGTGGCCCGCAGCTTATCGAAGACAGCCTGCAAGGTGTCCAAGAGGGACTCCTTGTTCTTGACCTTGACCACGATGTCATCGACGTACACTTCCACTATGTCTCTGATGAGTTCTTCAAAAGTTTTGTACATAGCTCGTACAAAAGTTGAAGCTGCATTCTTGAGACCAAATGGCATGGCTGTGTAACAATACAATCCATCTACTGTGATGAATGAAGTATGCTCTTCATCCTCCCTAGACATCCTGATTTGATGATACCCAGAATATGCGTCTAGGAAACACAGTAACTCACACCCAGAGGTGGAATCCACTATCTGATCTATTCTAGGTAGTGGGAATGGATCTTTTGGACATGCCTTATTCAGTGTGGTGTAGTCGATGCACATCCGAAGCTTCGCGCCGGCCTTGGGCACACCGACTGGGTTCGCCAGCCATTTTGGATGGAAGACTTCTCGGATGAATCCAGCTTCGAGCAACTTCTTCACTTCTTGTCGGATGAAGTTCTGTCGCTCTACGGATTGCTTCCGAGGCTTCTGATGCACAGGCCGAGCATCGGGGTAAATCTTCAGATTGTGCTCAATCACTTCCCTGGGGATCCCAGGCATTTGTGATGGTTGCCAGGCAAATACGTCAACATTAGCCCGGAGGAAAGTGATGAGTGCGAGTTCCTATTTGTCGTTCAACCCTCCCGATATACGGGTGGTTTGAGCGGCATCGGAACCAATTTGGACGACTTTGACGGGAATGTCGGTGTCGCCGCTTGGCTGCACACGGGGCGCAAAGGTTGAGCCTCGTTGACGAATGCTCGGGGGTTTTGGAGCTTGCTCCTGTCTGGAGTCCTCCTCTTGCGCCGTGGTGAGTGCATGGAGCTCCTCCAGAGCAGTTACTCCGGCGGTGCGATCTCCGCGGATCCGGAGAACGCCTACTGGTGTTGGCATCTTCAACACCAGGTATCCATAATGAGCAGCTGCCATAAATTTGTATAGGGCAGGTCTACCCAAGATGGCGTTGAATGTTAAGTTGATCTGAGCGACGTCGAAGACCAACTTCTCGGTGCGATACTTCTCCCGTGTCCCGATGGTAACGGGGAGAGTTATAGCTCCGAGTGGGGTAATGGCCCCCGTACCTACTCCGGAGAAAGGTCGAGAGGGCTGGAGATCCGAAGGTCAGAGCTGAAGCTTGGTAAAAGCTTCAAAGCTTATGAGGTTCAGCCCCGAACCTCCGTCCACCATAACATGATGGAGCTGTATGTTATTGATGGTGGGAGATACCATCAAAGGTAACTGTCCAGCTCCGACCATGCTTCGAGGACAGTCCGAAGCATCAAAAGTGATGGATGTGTCCATCCACTTTCGATGTGGCTCCGGTCTAGCTGTAGGAGCTACAGCGGCCATATCCTGCCGCATAGTCTTGATGACGCGACGGGAGGTGATGTCCCATGATCCACCAAAAATGGTGTTCATGGTTTTCCGACGCTCGTTGTCAGAGACGTCAGAGTCATCGTCGACAGAGGTGTAGACAGCCTTCAAGACCTTTTTGGGGTCCTGAAACCCTAACTCCTCTTCAGCCGGAGCTTCGTCGACCTTCTATTTTCCTTCCCTCTGTCGGAAAGGAGACCCTTCCCGGCACTTGCTGTAGCGCTCGACAAGGTTTTGGACCTCCCGGCAGTCTTCCAAACCGTGGCTGCCCGTTTTGTGAATGGGACACCACACTTTGGGTTTGCCACCGTCTTCGGAAGACGGTCGAGGTCGCTTCTCGGGGCGTGGCCCCCGGCCACCAGGAGTTGTAGCAGCTGCAACGTTGGATGTGCCGGCCGACGGCTTCTTCTTGTCGTGGGTCTTCTTTTTCTTCTTGCCACCCCCGGAGGTAGCGGCTTCTTCTTTGGAGGATTTCTTGTGATCCTCCGAGGCTGGTTTGGAGTGCATTTCACGGCCCTCCGCAGCCCTGGCACATTTGTCTGCCAGGCTGAAGAGCTCCGTGACGCTGGTGATCTCTTTGATCGCCAGCTTCTCCAACATCTTCTTGTCTCGTACGCCCTATCTGAATGCCACAATGACAGAAGCGCTTGAGATAGAAGGGATTGTGTTGCGTACCTGAGAGAACCTCTGGATGAAGGACCGCAAAGATTCTCCCCCTTTTTGCACGACCGCAAAAAAGGTCTAGTTCAGTGCCTGGTCGGGTGTATGAACTCCCGAAGTTGGCAGTGAACTGACGGCATAGCTCCTCCCAACTGTTGATAGAGTTGGGTGGAAGGCTCATAAACCAGGACCTGGCGGTCCCGGTCAAGGCTACTGGAAAGTAATTGGCCATTACAGCCTCGTTTCCTCCAGCTGCCAAGATTGTAGTGGAGTATATCTGAAGGAATTCGGCGGGGTTGACAGTCCCGTCGAATTTTTCCGGCAGGTGTGGCCGGAACTTCTGTGGCCATCTAACCATGCGCAGGTGCATGGCTAGGGCTGAACAGCCTCCTCCTACTCCTTCCAGAGTAGAAAGGTCCTGAGCTTCCCGTCTTTCACGAGCACGCTCGATATGGACACGGCCATCCTGTTGGCGGTATCGGCGATCAAGCTCCACCCGGAGTGTGACGCCCGGTTCCGAAAATGAACCAAGCTAACGCATATGTGTGCCCAGGATGTTCAACACACATACACGGGTGATTCACAAATGATAAACAGATAATTACCACAGCTCAAATTATTAAATGAGTACTCTTATTACATAATTCATTATATCCTCGAATACAAACTCTAATGAATATTAATGATAAGTTCAACTAATGCAGCGGATATAAACTAATTAAACAACTAAGCAAACTAAACAAAAGGGATAGCGCAGCTTCATGCAACACCACAGGCAAAGCTGACGGTAGACACGGCCTAGATCTCCACATTATCGCCATTAAACTCACAATTCTGACCTGCAACTGTTGGGTGGGGGATTGCAAGAGTGAGTACATGTCGTACTCAGCAAGTGTGGAAAGTATGACATGTGGCTGATTCAAATGACGAATGTAATAATGGCTAAGTGCTGAAAAGTACAGTAAAGCATTTGAAAAGCAATATATCATATTTATGTGAAGTAAACCCATCATAAACCATGTAACCATAATAATACCAGTCCATAATTCACCATTACCAATAACCATAATCAATGTCATAAACCATAATTCCATCCATAACCATAACCATAATCATAACATCAACCATAACCATTACCAAACTATAACCATCCCAAATCCCAATTTCCAACTCTAATCATGTAGGTCATCCAGGCGCTCATAACCGGGAGCACGGCTATCATGATAGTTCAATACTCTGCAGAGTTTGTACCACTTTACCCACGTGTTTGTGATTTCATCACCCGTCGGCGACTAAAGAACCTCCTTATTGTCAATTACACTTCCTTTGGTGTATGGCCAAGAGATCACAAAATAGCCTTTACAAAGGGATTACTAGCCTATTCAGACCCCACTGAGGTTTCACCGGTGGCGATGCCTCCAACTGAGCACATCTTCAACCAAGGGCCCCCTCTTGAGCAATTCGGATCCCAGGGTAGTCCCACCAATCATCAACAAACCCAATCCGACTACCCCTTCCCCGAGCATCCACAATGGTCCAAACAGCACTAGCAAAGCCCTAATTAATCAGCTACGCCGCACCCATACTTGGCCTCGTGGTGGCACTGTAGTCCTGCCTTATTCTCGCATGAACCGGTCCTTAGATCTAAAGCAAGCAAACCACCATAACATCCAACCCATCCACATACCAGGCTTGCTTAGATCACCCATCACCATACCGTATCGACCAGTTCACATTAACCAGAATATCATTAATACATAATTAAATGTGTAGTGTTGGTTTTTCCATCCCAATTAATTAAGCGAAGCAAAAAGGTGAAAACCCTTCCCGACTCTCTACCATAAATTCCAAGTGACAAGGGTGGTTTAACAAATCTAGTAAACTTCCTAGCATAGGATTCCCATCAAATTGACACAACATCCAGTTTTGCAAACAAAACATTTATTTTAAAACAGGATCAATATGCTTCAAGGACACTTGCCTTGCTCCGGCGGATAGGGTTGCTCAAGCGCTCCAAAGTCTTGATTCTGAAAATCCTCGTACGTGACCTCTTGAGCACTTCCCTCTACTCGTGACCACACATACAAGAAAATACATACAATTCAACATGATGCACACACATTAATCAACATGCGATGATATGCATGCATGCAAGGTACAATAATTAATTAACTACGGTTGTTTATTAATTAGATGCAACTAGTTCATACGCGTTCATATGAGTTTACGGGGATTTTAACGTGGATTAATGCTGCTGAAAATAAAATTATGGTGCAACTAAAATCAATTTATGTCTATTAGATCTAATGCGTCGCCAAAATTCGCATCGGGAACAAATCCTACCGTAGATCTGACGGCTTGACGGTCGCGGAACAAATGCGACGCGTAGACGAAGTGGATGGCACAGCAGTCCCTCGGCGGCACGACGACGGCGACGATCTCCGGTGGATGGTGGTACTCTCCTCTTTTTCTTCCTCTTCTTCCCCTCTATTTTTCTTCCTTTTCTTCCCCTGGCGGCGCAGCCTTCTGGTGCGCTTTTTCCTGCTGGTACCGGCGGCTAGGGCTCCCTTCTTTTTTTCTGGGGAGGCGCTTCTAGGATCGGGGGAAAAACTCACGGGACCTACGTATTTATAGCCGGCGGTAGACCGCTAGGGCCGGCGCGCGTGCGGCAGTTGCGCAGGAGCGGAATTTGCGGTGTTGGTGCGGAAAAATCGCGGGAAACGGCGGGCGTATCGACGCGGAGGGCGGGAATCGCGCGTGTCCGGTCGGGCGCGTGGGAGGCGCGGCACGCGGTGGGAGGCGGGGCCCAGGCGCTGCGCGCGGTGGGCGCGTGAAGCCAGGCGGCGGCGGGGCCCATCGCGGGGCCAGCGCGGCGCGTGGGGGGGGGGCGTGCGGCGCGCATCAGCGGGGGGGGGGGGGGGGGAACCGGGGCCCGGGCTCGGGGTGGGACGCGGGGGTCGGGTGGGAGCGCGTGAGCGCGCGTGGAGGCGGGAGCCGTGCGGCGCGGGGGCCAAGGCGGCGGCAGGGTGGGGTCCGCGGGAGCAGCGCGGGGCGGGAGGCGCGGCACGCGCTGGTGGGAGCGCGGCGGGTGGGACCTGGCGGGGCAGGATGCGGGGGCGGGCGGGGTCCGGGCGGGCGTGGGCGCAGGCGGCGGGGCAGGCGGCGGGGCCCGGGTGTCGCGTCAGCCGGGGCAGGCGGCGGGTGGGCGTCAGGAGGCGCGGGGGCCGAGGCGCTGTCGCGCGCGGTCGGGTGCGGGGCCGGCTGGCTGGGCTGGCTCGGCCGCCTGGCCAGCGGTCCCTTTTTTTTCTTTCTTTTTTTTAAACATATTTCTGTTTTTTTCTTTATTTATTTATTATTATTATTTTGTTATATTTATTACTTATATTTTTTATTTTACTTTTCTTTTTATACTTCCTTTTATTATATAATTTATCATATATATATATATTTATATATATATATTATTATTCATATTATATATTTATTATTTATTATTTATTATTTTTATAACATAAATATTAATATTAATATTTTATCTACTTCTATATATTGTTATATATCATTTATATATATACTTATATATATTTTTATTATTATTTTTTTATACTTATTCCTCATTACAAGTTTTAGGCAATAATTATTATTTTCTATTTCTTCTTTTGCTACATACATTTGTATATTTTATCATTTTTCCTTTATCCTACTAATGTTTAATACATGATCATGTATGCAATGCAGGATGCGAAAATTTAGGGTGTTACAATTCTACCCCCCCTTAAAGTGAATCTCGCCCTCGAGATTCGATAGCGTGGAGAAAAGGTGAGGGAATTCTGCCTTCAGGTCTTCTCCACGTTCCCATATAGCTTCGGTTTCCGTATGGCGGTTCCATTGCACTTTGCACCAACGGATCCTCTTATTCCTTGTGAATCCAAAACGATGAGGTTGGCGGAGAAGTCTACCCCGTTATTTTAAGGCTTACTTTTGGACATACTATATTTGTCCTCATCTCTCCTCCAGGAGACTTAACCAACAGAGTAAACTTCATATGAGAGATAGGCAAACTATACTTGGCAACATACTTTGATGCAATGAATGAATGCGATGCTCCAGAATCAAATAACATAGTCGCGGGATTGGAGTTGGCGAAAAACATACCAATGACCACGTCATCCGCTTGTTGAGCATCCTCCGTAGAGACATGGTTCACGTTACCACGAGCAAAATTCTGCTGTCCACGGCTTCCTTGTGGCTGTCCTCCATTAGGTCTTGGGTTTTGCCTCGGCACATTGCTTCTTTGACCAAGGCCTGACTTAGGACATTGATTTGCAAAGTGTCCAGCTTCTCCACAAGTATAGCACCTCTTGACTCCACCAGATTTATTGGGACGAGCTTGGTTTTGAACATTGGCTCTAGGAAAATCAGCACGAGGTGCATAAGGCATTGCTTGCATGACAGGGCGTTGCTGCACAAACTGAGTTGGGCGCTGAGCAGGAATAGAGGAGCTGTAATGAGGCTCATTGGGCGGCGCAAAGCGAGGGCGCACATTACTTCCTTGTTGCTGTCTTTGATATGGCGCCTTTCTCTTGATTTCTTGCTCCATCTCACGGATCTTGTTCTCAACCACAATTGCTTTGTCCACAAGCTTATGGAAATTGACGTAATCACAATTGAGTAGTTGCACTTGGATCCCATTGTTCAATCCTCTCATGAACAAATACTGTTTTCGGCTGTCCCGACTAACGTCCTCAGGCGCATACCTTGAGAGTTGAGTGAATTTATTGAGATATTCACTCACGCTTGATCTTCCTTGCCTTAAGTTCTCAATTTCTTGTCTCTTCAAGATCATAACACCTTCCGGCACATAATGAGAACGGAAGTTCTCCTTGAATTCCGCCCAGGTGATTCTCTCTTGATTCTCATGAGCATTGCATAGTGAATCCCACCAATCGGCGGCTGCTCCAACGAGTTGATGAGAAGCAAATAGGACCTTCTCCCGGTCACTACATTGGACAATAGCAAGTTTCTTCTCCACGGACTTGAGCCAATCATCAGCGTCCATAGGGTCAGCAGCTTGAGCAAAGGTTGGCGGTCTAGTCCTCATGAACTCTCCTAATCGGTTATGAGGAGGCGGGGGTGGCGGTGGAGGCATGTGTGGCTGATTGTTGATATTGCCAGCCTGCAGATGTCCCATTGTTTGTATCATGGTCTGCATGAGCTGGTTTTGCATAGCTAGTAGCTGCTCGATATTGATCGCTCCATGAGCAGGTCCTTGTTCGTTGTTGTTCTGAGGCGCTCCATGGTTCTCCTCCTCATCATTGGCATCCCTCTGGTTGCGAGTCCTCACCATCTAAAGAAAAGCAATAGGTAAGAATTTAGAAACGTCCCCAACTATATGCATCAAGGGATATGAAGCCAACCAACTAGCTACACTAGCCTAGGTGGACATGGTAATGCTAAAGCATCCCAAAATCCTCTATTAAGCACACAAGCAAACAATATATATATCAAACAGCACACCAACAATATCAAATCGATTCCTGAGTGCTCCTATGTGCTCTAAAGTGTCCATTCTATCTAGGCTGCGTCCTACGGTCAACCTGTGGCTCTGATACCAATCTGTGACGCCCGGTTCCAAAAATGAACCAAGCTAACGCATATGTGTGCCCAGGATGTTCAACACACATACACGGGTGATTCACAAATGATAAACAGATAATTACCACAGCTCAAATTATTAAATGAGTACTCTTATTACATAATTCATTATATCCTCGAATACAAACTCTAATGAATATTAATGATAAGTTCAACTAATGCAGCGGATATAAACTAATTAAACAACTAAGCAAACTAAACAAAAGGGATAGCGCAGCTTCATGCAACACCACAGGCAAAGCTGACGGTAGACACGGCCTAGATCTCCACATTATCGCCATTAAACTCACAATTTTGACCTGCAACTGTTAGGTGGGGGATTGCAAGAGTGAGTACATGTCGTACTCAGCAAGTGTGGAAAGTATGACATGTGGCTGATTCAAATGACGAATGTAATAATGGCTAAGTGCTGAAAAGTACAGTAAAGCATTTGAAAAGCAATATATCATATTTATGTGAAGTAAACCCATCATAAACCATGTAACCATAATAATACCAGTCCATAATTCACCATTACCAATAACCATAATCAATGTCATAAACCATAATTCCATCCATAACCATAACCATAATCATAACATCAACCATAACCATTACCAAACTATAACCATCCCAAATCCCAATTTCCAACTCTAATCATGTAGGTCATCCAGGCGCTCATAACCGGGAGCACGGCTATCATGATAGTTCAATACTCTGCAGAGTTTGTACCACTTTACCCACGTGTTTGTGATTTCATCACCCGTCGGCGACTAAAGAACCTCCTTATTGCCAATTACACTTCCTTTGGTGTATGGCCAAGAGATCACAAAATAGCCTTTACAAAGGGATTACTAGCCTATTCAGACCCCACTGAGGTTTCACCGGTGGCGATGCCTCCAACTGAGCACATCTTCAACCAAGGGCCCCCTCTTGAGCCATTCGGATCCCAGGGTAGTCCCACCAATCATCAACAAACCCAATCCGACTACCCCTTCCCCGAGCATCCACAATGGTCCAAACAGCACTAGCAAAGCCCTAATTAATCAGCTATGCCGCACCCATACTTGGCCTCGTGGTGGCACTGTAGTCGTGGCTTATTCTCGCATGAACCGGTCCTTAGATCTAAAGCAAGCAAACCACCATAACATCCAACCCATCCACATACCAGGCTTGCTTAGATCACCCATCACCATACCGTATCGACCAGTTCACATTAACCAGAATATCATTAATACATAATTAAATGTGTAGTGTTGGTTTTTCCATCCCAATTAATTAAGCGAAGCAAAAAGGTGAAAACCCTTCCCGACTCTCTACCATAAATTCCAAGTGACAAGGGTGGTTTAACAAATCTAGTAAACTTCCTACCATAGGATTCCCATCAAATTGACACAGCATGCAGTTTTGCAAACAAAACATTTATTTTAAAACAGGATCTATATGCTTCAAGGACACTTGCCTTGCTCCGGCGGATAGGGTTGCTCAAGCGCTCCAAAGTCCTTGATTCTGAAAATCCTCGTACGCGACCTCTTGAGCACTTCCCTCTACTCGTGACCACACATACAAGAAAATACATACAATTCAACATGATGCACACACATTAATCAACATGCGATGATATGCATGCATGCAAGGTACAATAATTAATTAACTACGGTTGTTTATTAATTAGATGCAACTAGTTCATATGCGTTCATATGAGTTTACGGGGATTTTAACGTGGATTAATGCTGCTGAAAATAAAATTATGGTGCAACTAAAATCAATTTATGTCTATTAGATCTAATGCGTCGCCAAAATTTGCATCGGGAACAAATCCTACCGTATATCTGACGGCTTGACGGTCGCGGAACAAATGCGAGGCGTAGACGAAGTGGATGGCACAGCAGTCCCTCGGCGGCACGACGACGGCGACGATCTCCGGTGGACGGTGGTACTCTCCTCTTTTTCTTCCTCTTCTTCCCCTCTTTTTTTCTTCCTTTTCTTCCCCTGGAGGCGCAGCCTTCTGGTGCGCTTTTTCCTGCTGGTACCGGCGGCTAGGGCTCCCTTCTTTTTTTCTGGGGAGGCGCTTCTGGGATCGGGGGAAAAACTCACGGGACCTACGTATTTATAGCCGGCGGTAGACCGCTAGGGCCAGCGCGCGTGCGGCAGTTGCGCAGGAGCGGAATTTGCGGTGTCGGTGCGGAAAAATCGTGGGAAACGGTGGGCGAATCGGCGCGGAGGGCGGGAATCGCGCGCGTCCGGTCGGGCACGTGGGAGGCGCGGCACGCGGTGGGAGGCGGTGCCCAGGCGCTGCGCGCGGTGGGCGCGTGAAGCCGGGCGGCGGTGGGGCCCATCGCGGGGCCAGCGCGGCGCGTGGGGGGGGGGGGGGGCCGTGCGGCGCGCGTCAGCGGGGGGGGGGGGGGGGGGGGGGGGGGGCGGGCGGGGTGCGGAACCGGGGCCCGGGCGCGGGGTGGGACGCGGGGTCGGGTGGGAGCGCGTGAGCGCGCGTGGAGGCGGGAGCCGTGCGCCGTGGGGGCCAAGGCGGCGGCAGGGTGGGGTCCGCGGGAGCGGCGCGGGGCGGGAGGCGCGGCAAGCGCTGGTGGGAGCGCGGCGGGTGGGACCCGGCGGGGCAGGACGCGGGGGCGGGCGGGGTCCGGGCGGGCGTGGGCGCAGGCGGCGGGGCCCGGGTGTCGCGTCAGCCGGGGCAGGCGGCGGGTGGGCGTCGGGAGGCGCGGGGGCCGAGGCGCTATCGCGCGCGGTCGGGTGCGGGGCCGGCTGGCTGGGCTGGCTCGACCGCCTGGCCAGCGGTCCCTTTTTTTTCTTTCTTTTTTTTTAAAACATATTTCTGTTTTTTCTTTATTTATTTATTATTATTATTTTGTTATATTTATTATTTATATTTTTTTATTTTACTTTTCTTTTTATACTTCCTTTTATTATATAATTTATCATATATATTTTTTTTATATATATATATTATTATTCATATTATATATTTATTATTTATTATTTATTATTTTTATAACATAAATATTAATATTAATATTTTATCTACTTCTATATATTGTTATATATCATTTATATATATACTTATATATATATTTATTATTATTTTTTTATACTTATTCCTCATTACAAGTTTTAGGCAATAATTATTATTTTCTATTTCTTCTTTTGCTACATACATTTGTATATTTTATCATTTTTCCTTTATCCTACTAATGTTTAATACATGATCATGTATGCAATGCAGGATGCGAAAATTTAGGGTGTTACACGGAGGTCATGAGTCGAAAGCCTGGATACCGTATGGGTGCGTCGTGCCCCAGAGGGCAACGACGTCACCTGCTGTGACGCAGATCGTCTCCTGTTGTTGGAGACGTGCGGACCAAGTCTTCCAGACAAAGTCCGTCGCTGCGACGGGGCTCGTCCCGAAGGAGGAGGACCCTGGTTGTTGAGGCGTTCGGCCGCTGCTGCGACCAAATGCTCCACATCGGCCCTCCACTGCTCCATTGCATCTCGAGATGCGTCTGGAGGTGGTGGTCGTTGGAGAAGAGCACGCGCTGCATGGAGCGCGTGTTCCGGGTTGTCATGACTTGCCGACGCAGTAAGTGACGCCGGCGCACCATCACGTTGCCCAGCACGATTTGCCGGAGAAGATGGTGGTGGTGGGAGTGTGGCTCCTGCTGGTGCTGAGGCTCCTGCTGGTGGCTGCCTGTTGGAGGGGTTGCCCCCAACAGCCTGAGCAGGAGGTTGACCGTTGGATGATCCATCCGCGGAGTTCACCATTCTCGAAAATCTCAGGCGCCCCCTACCTGGCGCGCCAACTGTCGACTGTTGGAGTCGGCAGATCTCCTGACACTGCTAAAGTGTTGAAGGAGTTTGTGGTTCGGTGTGGGCGCGCGGAGACTCAAGAAGGTGAATTGCGGTTTAACACAGGAGACACTAGGATTTACGTGGTTCGGGCCGCCTGAGCGTAATACCCTACTCCACGGGTGTGTTGGGGTTGTATTAGTTTGTCACGTATGATCTCCACGTCCGTGTACCTGTGTCCGTGTGTATCGTCGGCCTGTCCTTTTATAGTTCAAGGACAGGCCATTACAAGCTGGCCTGGCCCGACATGTGGGCCCGGCGGTTACTAGTATTGATACACAATTAATTGTTGTTAATAATCCTGTAACGGGCTCCGACAGTGCCGTTACGGGTGTTAAGATTGTCCGTTTAAGTGTCATTAATATGGCATTAATGACATTTAATCGGGTCTTGAAGTCCTTGGCTCTCCTTTGAAGATCCGGAGCCGTTACGAGGTCTTCCGGAGGTTAGAGGCTACCAGCTCCGACGTTTGGACACGTGGTAGCTCCGGAGCTTGCTGTGGGAAGCAGGTAGCTCCGGAGCTATCTGACACGTGTCAGGTCCGGAGCTTCTCTCGGTCAGGGGTTAAGTCCGGAGGTGCCCTTTCGGTACTTGGTCCGGAGCTTCCCCCTTGCGGGCGGTAGCTCCGGTTTGGCAGTACATGTGGCGACCTAGGGATTAACCATGTTGGAGAAGCAGGTCCGGTCATGTCTGACATGTGGGCCTCCGAGGGTCTTCAATCCATGTAGACGGCCTTCCCTCGAAATCTTTGTAACCTCAGGGGGTGTACGGTTTTTAGGGTACCGACAGTAAAATACATGGTACACCTTGACTTCAAGGCAACCAACAACATGGCGGAGTATAAAACACTCATCTACGGACTAAAGGTGGCACTGTCATACGGTGTCAAGCAACTTCTGGTCAAAGGAGATTCACAGCTCATCATCAAGCAGGTGAAGGGTGAATGCTCCTGCAATAATCTTCAGCTAGCTGCTTACCTCCTTGAAGTCCAGAGGCTTCAGAAGGACTTTGAAGTCCTAGACCTCCACCATGTTCAGCGTGCCCACAACGCTGAAGCTGACGAACTCTCGACCAAAGCGTCAACTGGAGCTCCGGCTCCTGACGGAATCTTTGTACGAAGGTTGTCAAAACCCACAGTTCAGCCTGCCGAACTGAACGAAGGGGGCGAGATCAGCATCCCGAAGCTGACGGTCCCGATGGCCCTGTTACCGTGGCAGCCATCAAGGGTCGTAGGTGTTGCCGGAAGCTCCGAGCAACCCAGCACGCAAGACTCAAATGCTCAAGTTAGTTCCGATGCATGGATCTCGGAGATCCGGAACTACTTGAAAGACAACATCCTTCCTGACGATTATGTATCCGCTGACCGGGTAGTCAGATTGGCTAAAAGATACACGCTGGTAGAAGGGGATCTCTACCGGCGCGGTGCCAACGGCATCCTAATGCGGTGCATCACAAGGGAAGAAGGCTGCGAGCTCCTCGCAGAAATCCATGGAGGCGAGTGTGGGAACCACGCATCTTCCCGCACGCTGGTCGGAAAAGCCTTCCGGCATGGCTTCTACTGGCCTACAGCGCTCCAGGATGCCACGGAGCTGGTGAAGAAATGCGAAGCATGCCAATTTCATGCAAAGCAAATTCATACACCTGCTCAGCCCTTACAAATGATACCTCCTACATGGCCCTTCGCTGTGTGGGGGATGGACATCTTGGGACCCTTCCCAAGAGCCGTCGGAGGTTACAAGTTCCTGTACGTCGCCATTGACAAGTTCACCAAGTGGTCGGAAGCAACTCCAGTTGTGACGATCAACAAGCAATCTTCTATCAACTTTCTGCAATCCATTGTAAGCAGATTTGGAGTCCCAAACAAGATCATCACTGATAATGGGACTCAATTCACAAGCTCCGCATTCCAAGGGTATTGCGAAGACCTCGGCATACAGGTTTGCTACGCTTCCGTAGCTCATCCCGCCAGCAATGGCCAAGCCGAGAGAGCAAATGCAGAAATCCTTAAATGACTCAAAACGCGCACCTATGAGCACTTGAAAAAGCACGGAGCCAATTGGATCGAAGAGCTTCCGCCTACTCTATGGGCCAACAGGACTTCTCCAAACCGGTCAACCGGAGAAACACCCTTCTTTCTGGTGTACGGAGCTGAAGCAATCCTTCCTCTGGAAATCACCTTGGGTTCGCTCCGGGTCCGGACCTTCGACGAAGCCGCGCAGGACCAGCTCCGGCGCGAAGACCTAGACCTCCTCGAGGAGGGAAGGTGCCAAGCAGCTGTTCGGAATGCCCGATATCGCCAAGCTCTACGACGTTATCACCAGCGGCATGTACACAAATGACAGCTCGAGGAAGGCGATCTGGTGCTACGGAGAATACTATCCACAGAAGGGTTAAACAAACTCTCCCCCAGCTGGGAGGGGCCCTTTCGAGTGATCAAAGTATCCCGTCCCGGAAGCGTTCGCTTGGCTACCGAGGATGGGACACCTCTCCCAAATCCTTGGAACATCGAGCACCTCCGTAAGTTCTACACTTAATTCCACGGAGGTGAGTCTTAAGTAACTTGAAATGTATGTTATAGAGTCATTGTACAGAGTCGGGTAGTTCCTCCGGGAGAGCAACCGGACCTTTCCTGAAAGGTCCGCAAAGCTCATGCAACACTTGTCATAGTCTCCGGACTAAAAGTGTGGCTAACTACCCTGGGTCAAACGAGAAACCAAACACACTTAGTCTGGTTCTGTACCCTAAGAGTGTACTTGTTTTCCCTGTACCCCAGACCTATAATGAAAGACATCTTCATGTGAAATAGACTCCACGTGCATTCATTTTGTGCAGGCTCGACATTTTTATTTTTCTCTTTCTTGTCTATAACAGAGACGTGCAATTCTTAAGAAATTTTAGTTTGACCGGTTTATATACGATTCGAGTTGAATTGTCAGATCTTTTGGATTTAAATATCGTTTATGGCCAACTCGCCTGAAAGCCGCCAAGCCAATCTAGGGCCGGAGTGCGCTATCGACTTAGCCTGGTCAAGCACCCTAAGTACGCCACTCTACCTACACCCCGGCAGGCCAAAGTAAGGAGGCTCCATGGCCAATTGGATCTAAGAGAAAAGACAATGCATCCAGTTGTATTTAAAATCGCGTTCAACTTAAAATTTTCTTGAGAATCGTAAGCCGCGACGAAATTATAGACAAGGAACGAATTTTACTATTTTTATTGGCTTAAGTGTGCAGGAAAAATAAACTTTACGTTGACGAGAAAAGCCGGAGCTAACCAAGCTCCGACTCCCCCAAGGGGGTCAACCATCGGCGCTGAGTAAAAGATGGTGAGAAGACCCTGTAAATGGAGTCTGTTGCCAACAAACCAAGTGTTGGCAAAGGTCATTGCCGGAGCTACTAAGCTCCGACACCTTGGAGTACTAACTATCGACGCTCTACGTGTTGATAGAGGCTATTGCCGGAGCTACTAAGCTCCAGTGATGGATAGTGCCGGAGCTTCTAAGCTTCGACAACTTCAGGGGACCTTCACTATCAAAGACTTCGGACCTAAATTCTACAAGTTCGAAGCAAATTCGTCTTTAACAAAACTCAATATCCTTTTGGTACATGTTCACAATCAAATTGTGTACATCTACCAGGGGGCCAAGTGATGATAAAGATGTTGAAGACAAAAAATGAAATTCGCAAAAATTTGGGGATTTCATTCATCTGGAGACAGGAGATTACATCTGGAGACAAGGGATTACAAAATTGAGGAAGAAGAAGAGAAAATACAAGTGAGAGCTAAAGAGATGGTCCTAGACCCTATGGAAGAACTCGGCGACCTTCTGGGCGACCTCCGATATGCTGGCTCGGGTAGCTTCGCCTTCTCCTTCGACGGGGCCTTCAAGCACCGGGTCCAGAGGAAATTGAGGGTTCCGGCTGGTGTAGCACGTCAGCACATATTCTGTGACGTTCCTCGCCAGGGATTGCCCCTCGACCTCCAGTTGGTCCACGATGACGTCGCCCACATTGGAGAGCTTGCTGCCTGCTGCGCTCAACGCCTGCAGCGCAAGGTCCGGCTTCGGCTCCGGATCATCCGGGCTCACGGGGCTGAAACCCATCGGCGTCAGCGTATCATTGGCCTTGCCCAGGAACTCCCAAATCTGCAGGGAGTCCGCCATCCTCAGGCTCTTCACCTCTTCAAAGAATCTCTTGGCCGCCGTCAGTTCGGAATTCTCACGGGCGAGGCGCTCAACTTCTTTGGCGTTTTGCTGAATCTTTGCAGCAACCCGCCTCTCAAGTCTTTCGAGCTCCTCCTCCCGGAGGTGGATCTTGTTCCGACGATCGACCAGGTCCTTCTCCCTAGCCTCCACCTTCTTCTCCCGGGCAACAAGGGCACACTCGTATTCGTAGAGTTCCTGCCCTCGCACCCAGGTCTTCTCCTCTTCCTCGAGGCAGCGCTCTTCAAACTTCTTAGTGCGCTCCTCGAGGCCCTTGTCAGCCAGAGCTACTTTCTCGGCGAGCTCCTCTTCCCTTCTCAGGACGTCATCCCGCAGCTCCAGGAGTTTTTGCTCTTCATCCTCGAGCCGTCTCTCCCTCCCTTCAAGTGCCTCTCGGCGCTTGATGAGTGCGGCGTTGATGGCCTCAAGCTGCTCGAACCGAGCATTGGCCGCGTCGTTGGCAGCCTTGGCCTGATCGTGGAACTCCCGGGATTGAGCGTCGAGGGCATGGGTCATGCTCTCCCTCTCATCCAGCAGCTTGTCCCAGTACTCCAGGCGGATCTTCTCCCGCTTGATCCACTCCTTGTCGTCCGCTAGCCTCGACTGTGCCAGCTTAGTCTCGAAGTGGAGCCGATTACGCCACCGCCTAAGGGTTTGGCGCTCCTCTTCAAGAGCCTTGCTGTCGTGGAAGAAGGCTAGTTGGACCTGACGTAGACTGGAGCAGGCGTTGTCGATAGACATCGACAGCGGGATGGGCTCCGGACCTGCTGGGGTCTCCTCCGCTAGTTCCAGCGGGTCTTCACATACAAAAATTGGGTCCCACTCTACGAGAGCGGAACCCTGAGCTTCCAAGGCGCTAGGGCCATCCTCCGGGATGGCCTCAGTCGCCATCGAAGAAGGCCCCGCCGCCAAGTCTTCATTCGCCCTCTCAGGCAGGGGGCCGGCGACTTCGCTTAGGCACTCTGGCTCAACCACAGGTACCATAGACGTCATCGCTTCCGGAGCAGGAGCTACTACTGACTCCGACCGGGACACCTCTTCCGAGGGAGGCTCGAGCTCCCTCGCCTCTTCAACCGCCGGCTCTGTGACCGGCGCTCCAACAATAACCGGCTCAGCGACCGGTACTTCGGAGGTAACCGGCTCCACTGCCGGAACTACCTCGACTTCCGACTCGCATGCCAGAGCTTTAGTCACCTCCGGTTCAATCGCCGGGGCTTCGACAAGTTCCGGCTCCGAGGCCGGGACTACTTCTTCTTCCGGCTCTACAGCCGGAGCTTCCACTACTGCAGCACCAGGACCCGGAGATTCAACCTCCGAGACAAGTGACGCTGGCGTGTCTTCACTCCTGTGGTCTGGCGCTACCACGGGAAGTTCTGGGGACGAGTCGAGGTTCATGACCACGACAGCCGGCGCCGGAGCTGTCGCAGCCTCAACCACCACCTGGGGCGGAACTGGGACAGGAGCAGAAGCTCCCACGGCCTCAGAAATTGTGGCCGAGGGTGGAGCTTCACTCCCCTTCTTGGGGACGCTGCAGAGGATGGATAAAGAAAATTAACAAACAATCGCTACAACTAAAAAGTTAACCAAGGTAAAAATCAGAAATTACCTTGAAAGGCTTCCGCACCAGCTTGCGTGGAACCTTTTTCCCGGACGTTCCGAGCTGGCCATGGTCGGCGTAGGAGCTCCGGGAGGCCCCCCAGAACTTGTCGCAGCCACGGGCGTTTCCCGGGTCGAGGCTCTCCTCGATCGGGAGGAACCCCTGGACCTGGAGGCTCCCACCGCCCCAGGTGCCGGAGTCGTGCACCCGGAGCTAGCACCACCGGAGGGCTCCACCACGGGGACAGATGCGCTCCGGGAGGATCCCACTGCAGGAACAGTCTCGTTTCGGGAGGACCCCACCACGGGGACAGTCACCACGGCGGCAGAAGATCTCCCCCCCTGGGGAGAAGGAACCAAGGTTGAAGCAGCGGGCCTGACGGACCTTCCGTCGGCATGTCGTAGCTTCCTCTTCTGACTCTCCGGCTCCTCCGCCAGCTCCTTGCCCTTGCCGATGACCTCGACCCTCGGCTGTGGAGCAGGGACCGAGCCATCTTTGGGCACCCCGGGGATTGCCACCCGGGTGGTTGGTCTTCTCTTGACGACACCAAGGTCGTCAAGCGCGGGCATCGTCCGCCGGAGCTCTCTGTTGAACTCCACTTCCACGTTCAGAGGAAGAAAGGCCGACGGCGGAGTCAAGTAATCTCCGTCGACGTCGATGCCGTGCTGGAATTTCTTGAGGTGGAACTACAAGGTCTTCCCCACCATGTTGGACTTCAACCCGGTATCAACCCAGTCCTCGTCCATCACGCTGTTGAGGGCCCAGGCGAGCTTCTCCCTCCTCTTCAGCGGCGCCCACCTATTGGTCAGGAAGTTGCAGAACACCGCCTGGGGAGTCAATCCTCCCTCCACACATCGGCGGATCCTGGTCAGGACAGGGCCGAAAGCTTCCGCCAGCACCAGAACTTCACTCCATATCGACGTGTCGATGCCGGGCAGACCGTCTGGCAGCTCCAACCGCTCATGCTCCTCCACCCTGACGACTATCCAATCTTTCTTCCAGTCATCCCACTTCCCGGAAGGGAACGACAGGAGGTACTTGAATGGGCACTTCTTGCGCTTCACGAAGTAGTAGAAGCCAAGGTACTCATTGCTCCGGCCGGTGGTGTGAACGGTGAAGAAGGTTCGGAAGAGCTCGACGCAGGGGGGGATGCCCACCCACATCTCGCAGAAGTGAACAAAGATGGACACGAGGAGAATGGAGTGAGGGCCAAGGTGGTATAGCTACAGACCATAGAAGTCTAGCAGCATCAAGAAGAAAGAAGAAAATGGTGGGATCAGCCCCACCATGGCGTACGAAGAAAAGTACACCATCTCGCCAGCGCGCTCCTTCTCAAAGGGGAGCTCTCCGCCGGCACGGACCAAGCGGTTGAAGAAGTCCGAGGACCACCCCATGAGGGCTCGGACCTTCTTCAAATCGTTGTCGGTCTTCAGGCGACTCTCGCGCAGACCCAACTCCATCGCGGCACAACTAGGCAAGAGAAGAGGAGCAAAGTACGAGTCGGGAGTTTGAGTGCAAGATCAGATGAGAGGCGTAAAGAACTCCCGACGGTGCGCGCTTTCCTTCTTAAGTAAGCCCTCGCAAAGCTTGGATGGAAACTGCAGGGGAGTCGAAGATACTACTCAAGAATTCAACCCAGCCGATGACAAGAGGGCCCGGGACCACCCCGACGATCAAGTCGAGGCTCTTACCCAGGCGAACGGTTGTCATCACGAGGCGGGAAACCCAAAGGAGGCGGCCTGACAGGGCGCGCAGAACCGATACAGTTTTCGTATCGGGAACCGGCGACCTTCAATTGCGTGAGATCCGCACGTCAAAGATCTCATCTGCCGCTTGAGGTGCGCCACGCGTCGGGATCTAACTGTAAAACCCTGCCAACGGCACCTCCGAAGACCCTTGAAGACCCAGTTCATGAGTCGCAAGGATGGACCCACCTCCGACGGAACGACTTCACCCCAGTGACCTTCCTCGGAGGTAGGTCCAGGGGGCCACTATCGGTACCCTAAAAACCGTACACCCCGTGAGGTTACAAAGATTTCGAGGGAAGGCCGTCTACACGGATTGAAGACCCTCGGAAGCCCACTTGTCAGACATGACCGGACCTGCTTCTCCAACATGGTTAATCCCTAGGTCGCCACGTGTACTGCCAAACCGGAGCTACCGCCCGCAAGGGGGAAGCTCCGGACCAAGTACCAAAAGGGCACCTCCGGACTTAACCCCTGACTGAGAGAAGCTCCGGACCTGACACGTGTCAGATAGCTCCGGAGCTACCTGCTTCCCACAGCAAGCTCCGGAGCTACCACGTGTCCAAACGTCGGAGCTGGTAGCCTCTAACCTCCGAAAGACCTCGTAACGGCTCCGTATCTTCAAAGGAGAGCCAAGGACTTCAAGACCCGATTAAATGTCATTAATGCCATATTAATGACACTTAAACGGACAATCTTAACACCCGTAACGGCACTGTCGGAGCCTGTTACAGGATTATTAACAACAATTAATGGTGTATCAATATTAGTAACCGCCGGGGCCACATGTCGGGCCAGGCCAGCTTGTAACGGCCTGTCCTTGTACTATAAAAGGACAGGCCGACGATACACACGGACACACGGACACGGACGTGGAGATCATACGTGACAAACTAATACAACACCAACACACCCGTGGAGTAGGGTATTACGCTCAGGCGGCCCGAACCACGTAAATCCTAGTGTCTCCTGTGTTAAATCGCAATTCACCTTCTTGAGTCTCTGCGCGCCCACACCGAACCACAAACTCCTTCAACACTTTAGTAGTGTCAGGAGATCTGCCGACTCCAACAGTCGACTGTTGGAGTCGGCAGATCTCCTGACACTACTAAAGTGTTGAAGGAGTTTGTGGTTCGGTGTGGGCGCGCGGAGACTCAAGAAGGTGAATTGCGATTTAACACAGGAGACACTAGGATTTACGTGGCTCGAGCCGCCTGAGCGTAATACCCTACTCCACGGGTGTGTTGGTGTTGTATTAGTTTGTCACGTATGATCTCCACGTCCGTGTCCGTGTGTCCGTGTGTATCGTCGGCCTGTCCTTTTATAGTACAAGGACAGGCCGTTACAAGCTGGCCTGGCCCGACATGTGGCCCCGGCAGTTACTAGTATTGATACACCATTAATTGTTGTTAATAATCCTGTAACGGGTTCCGACAGTGCCGTTACGGGTGTTAAGATTGTCCGTTTAAGTGTCATTAATATGGCATTAATGACATTTAATCGGGTCTTGAAGTCCTTGGCTCTCCTTTGAAGATCCGGAGCCATTACGAGGTCTTCCGGAGGTTAGAGGCTACCATCTCCGACGTTTGGACATGTGGTAGCTCCGGAGCTTGCTGTGGGAAGCAGGTAGCTCCGGAGCTATCTGACACGTGTCAGGTCTGGAGCTTCTCTCGGTCAGGGGTTAAGTCCGGAGGTGCCCTTTCGGTACTTGGTCCGGAGATTCCCCCTTGCGGGCGGTAGCTCCGGTTTGGCAGTACACGTGGCGACCTAGGGATTAACCATGTTGGAGAAGCAGGTCCGGTCATGTCTGACAAGTGGGCCTCCGAGGGTCTTCAATCCGTGTAGACGGCCTTCTCTCGAAATCTTTGTAACCTCAGGGGGTGTACGGTTTTTAGGGTACCGACAGTATGGAACCATGCTAAGCAGGTTGAACACCCTAGACCAGACCCACCGAAGCTTAGTTGCTTTGAGTGTTGCTCCTAGACGCTATGGCACCCTTTTTAGAGAAAAAAAAACACTATCCTACCACTATGCCTAGGGTGAAGCTTTACCGAAGTGGCGCTGGGGAGGCAAAGTGTACATACTTAGGGTGCAACACCAGACTAAGGAGGCTGCATACTTTGGACCTCTTACTGTGTCAAAAGTAAAACTTACAACGGATCTTCAGGTCGAACTTACCGTAACGCCTTGGTGACGTCGTTGTCGTCGTGGTGGCGGGAAACCGCTTGACGTCCTGCCCATGAGACCCCTTAGAGGCCCCCTGGTAGGTGTGGCCAACAGGTTGGGCAAGCCTACCACTTAGTCGTAGGATGTCATCGGCGGGCCCCCAGCGATGCGCGGGGGCATGGATAGTTGACGCTGGCGGTGATGGCAACGAGGTAGCCACCGAACCAAGGCGGCGCCCACCCTCAAGCTAAGAAACGTCGACGGCGGGCCCCCTAGGAGGTGCCGGAGCTGGATGCTCCGGCGGCGCCCACCATCAACGAGAAGAACGTTGACGGCGGGCCCCCTCAGTGGTGTCGGAGCTGGATGCTCCGGTGGCGCCCACCATCAACGCTAAGGAACATTGACGGCGGGTCCCCTGGGAGGTGTCAGAGCTGGATGCTCCGGCGGCGCCCACCATCAACGCTAAGAAACGTCGACCGCGGTCCCCCTAGGAGGTGCGAGAGCTAGATGCTCCGGCATCGCCCATCATCAATGAGAAGAACGTCAACGGCGGGCCCCCTGGGTGGTGCTGGAGCTGGATGCTCCCACGACGCCCACCATCAACGCTAAGAAACATCGATGGCGGGCCCCCTGGGTGGTGCTGGAGCTGGCTGCTCTGGCGTCGCCCATCGTCGCTGTAGAAACGTCAATAGCAGGCCCCTTGGGTGGTGTCGGAGCTGGTCGACCTTTTGCGGCTTGATCTTGCTGCTACTCGCAGGCTTGATGAACACCATGATGGTGAAAACGCTACCACTTTTTGAGGGAAAAAGCCCCTACCTGGCACGCCAAATGTCGAAGTGTTAGAGCGACACTTCTGCCGGATCTGCTAAGGAGCATCCCGCAGAGGTTCTTTGTTCGGCGGGGCCTAGGCCTCAATCAAGTGTTCTAGCGGATAAAAGTATGAGACAGTGGTATTTACGTGGTCCGAGCCGCAAGGAGCATAACACCCTAATCCACGGTGAGTGGTATTGCTGGTATGTGTGTGTGTGATGTTCAATGTGGGATCCTCTAGTCCGAGTGGACCAGAGAAGATATGTAAGTCGGCGGCTGCCCGGTCCTTTTATAGTCCAAGGCCGGGCACCTTACAAGTGGGGCCCGGGGCCCGACAGGTGCCCTGGGGTGATCTTATCATGTACAAGATCTAAGGCTTCTTGCGTACACTACCTCTGGCCGCGCCTTGAAGACTTGTTGTCTTGCCGTGTCGGTCGACAGTGGCTAGGCATAGTCGTTGATGATGGCAGGGAACGTCCCATTCGTCTTATCACCGTAAGCTACCCACTTGGCAGTGTGGGGTAGGCCTGCGACACCTTCACTACGATGCGATTGGACGCAGCGGTATTTGACAAGAGGTGTGTGTCGCACCTGTACGCTTGGGGAAGGCGCGTGCCTTCAATGCGCGATTGGACAGGACACACCACCCCTTACTCCCGCAACCTACCGCCCAGGGCAAGTTGCAGGACACATGGCAGCTTTGGAGCCCTCCTCGGTGGGAGCAAGGGACCGGAGTCGGAGGACGCGTGGCAGCTCCGGAGCCCACTTTGGTAAGAGCAAGGGCCCGGAGCCGAAGGACGCGTGGCAGCTCCGGAGCCCTCCTTGGTAGGAGCAAAGGCCCGAAGCCGGAGGACGCATGGCAGCTCCGGAGCCATCCTCGGTTGGAGCAAGGGCCTAGAGCTGGAGGACGCGTGGCAGCTCCGGAGCCCTCCTTGGTGGGAGCAAGGTCCCGGAGCCGGAGGACGCGTGCCAGCTCCGGAGCCATCTTTGGTGGGAGCAAGAGCTCAGAGCCGGAGGACGCGTGACAGTTCCGGAGCCCTCCTCTGTGGGAGCAAGGGCCCAGAGCCGGAGGACGCGTGGTAGCATCGGAGTCCGCCTCAGTGGGCAGGCTGGGTCTGGAGCTTCTTCTTGTATGCAGGGGTACCCAGTCTTGAGGGTACCAACAAGTACATTCTCTGCAGAGATTTGAAAACTGTCATGGCAGTCGTGCTCATGGACAAGAGCGGCTTGGTGTCCAATTCATAATTAGTCGATGATTGGGATGATGGTTGGGATGATGATTGAAAATGATATTGGTATTATTACATTACTATTAATATTATAATGGTTTGCAATATTCACCTAGATGTAGGTTGCTAATGAAAGCTAAGGATAGCTTTAATGCTTAGTATTTAAACCACTATTAGCCTTTCTTTTTTTAATGATCTTCATGTCATTTATTTCCCACACTTGATGAGTACTCTATGTACTCATGCATTTGCTATTATTTTTTCATAAATGTTGCTCAGTAAAAAGAAAATCAAATGAAGACAAGTGCGAATTCAAGACGATGCGTAGAAGGTCGCATTGATGCCAGTTGATTTGCATACGGTTGCTCTAAATTTTTCTTCTTCTACTGCTTTTTAAAACTCTTTTAAAAATATAAATGTTGTTGGTATTCTATATAGAACTGTTTATCACTATTTATCCTACGTGTATGATTAAACTGATCCTGGCATATATTTAATTTGCAGCTGGTTTTGTTTATAATAAAACGGGTGTGACATCTTGCTCCCTTGTGCTAGTGCTGCCCAGATCCCGTATAAAGGCGAGCCGATGTGGTCAAATGTTTATTGCCACAGCTCGTGATCTTGCTCTGAATTGTCGAGCGGCAACACAACCCTCGCAGACACGCTGTTATACTGAGTTAGGTAGTACCCTTGGCCTTGAGCATGCAGGGCGAGGTCGTGATGACGTAGATGGGAGTGCTGGGCACGTAACAGAGGAGGAAGAGCAATTTCAGAATGAGCTTGAAAAACGGAGACCAGACTGTCATGTCAAATGCCATCAAATTAATCCAAGTTGTGGAACAAGGCCTCTGTTGACACATTCTCCTACTCTGAACTTCAGTCGTCTGCGTTCGTTCTACAGGATACATGCAAGTTGCGTAGAAGCAGATGCTGCTGCTTCAACGAAGACGTACGCGTCAAATTGGCCGTGGCATGGTATGGATGGTGGGAGCCATGCATGTCTCACTGTCGCCTTATATATTATCCCTATAGGAAAATCATACGTAATTAAAATCAGCTTATAATCATTACTGGTCGCTCATTACTTGGATCGATCCGCTTATTGTATTGTGGCAAAGGTTGCAAAAATCACTATCTCTGGACATTGGGGGAGGAAGATACTAATTAGATCTCCAGAAGGGGGGAGTGAAGCAGTAGTTGCTTACACCATCTCCACTACCAGGCTACTACTACTAGCTAGCACACACCACCAACACACCACAAACTAATACAAGTATTGTTGCAGATGCTTCAAAGACAGGCAACCGCCCTAGCTGCCTGCCTGCCTCTTCCTTTGAAAAACAGGAGGGGACGCAAGCAAGCCAAAGTCAAAAGCCAACGAACCAACCTCTGACCTGAACAAACTATTTTAGAGCCAACGGTTTACACGGTATCTCATCAAATGATTAAAGGTCGCTCATTGGCATCTTGGATCCAGATTATCGCATAACTAAAGGGGACGGGTGGAGTTGAGGCAGCTCAAGAGGTGTCTTGCTCTAGTGCTATCATATAGTAGACGTGAAACAGAATCGGATGTCCTCACAGTGACAGAGCAGTGAGCTGGTTTGGACAGGAAAAAAATGTAACAATACAGAGGATCATACTGTAATAATAATTCACAGTTAAATAACACTAACGGCTGGCTACTATATGATTGGGTCTGATCCAGTTTCATATGTACAAAACTGCAAAGTAATTAATGAAAAACATATATCAACTTCCTCGATAACAGTCGGACATTGGTATGATTATCGAACTAATGGACCTATTGCATTGTTTATTGATTGCTCGGAAAATGGCATCTCCTTGCATCGTGGAGTCAGTAAGGACGGGGGAGAAAAGGAGATAGACCTGACAGTTTTTGTTAGCCACTCACTCACTAATTAGGTGCCACACTTACTCTTGTTGCATGCATAACAAGGGCACTGAACAGAACCCGACAGCAATGATATTACAGATATCAACATCTCTCAAACACGATTACAAAACGTTAATGTTGAATTATACATTATGAACATATTTAGAAAAGAACAATTTGGAATGGTAAAAAAATGAAGAATTTGATCACAATTTCCCCAAGCCCCAGGGCAACCAATCCAGCAGTGATGTTGGCCACTAGTTCATATGCCAGCAAGGTCTATCAGCGGAAAGCTACTCTAGCAATTCTACCGCATCACCCAGGAAACATGCGAGTACAGCGGTCATGGATCGTTACCACTAGATGCGCAGCGCAGCGGAACGTTGATGCGCGTCGGTGTAAGGGAAGTAGACGATCTCGTTCGTCTTCTCCTCGTCCTCGTCACAGCAGCAGGTAGACGATCACGATCGTCGTAGCCGATCAGCGCAGCAGTAGCAGCAACGCCTCCACGGAGTCCACACGTACGGAGAGGAACGCCGTGCACCGGTGTGCTAGCACCGCGTGCGCGGTAAGGGTCTCGGCGTGAGGCCTGCGAGGGGTGGCGGCTAGGGCTGTCACGTGGTGGGATGATTAGCCCCTAACCCTACCTCTCATATTTATAGGCGTACTAATGGGCTTTTAGGTCGCAGGCCCATTAGTACCCTAATTGCTTATGGATCAAATATCCAATAGGCCTGAACCCGAATTGTTATGATTGCCTCTTGGGCACATCACCAACAATCTCCCACTTGCACTAGAGACAATCATCTAGCCAAGATTTTCGATATTCCAACTCCTTAAGTGTGTGACCCGTTAGGTTCATGAGCAGTCGGTTGTGAATGGAAACCATTTCCAACTACAAGTCAGTAGAGGTACCTAGCAGGACATACTGACTCCCGACTGTACATAAAGATCATATCGGCCGAACCTAGATACATTCAACATGCTAATCCCTTTGCCTCACGATACCAGTCAAGCTCAAGGCGAGATGCGTGCCATCCTTGTGATAGCTCGACCATTCACTCGATCAAATAGTGGATTCATTCCGTGACTAACTTTTAGTCACTGTGATTAACCTTTAATCACCTTGGCATGGCCATGCACTTTCAAATCCAACTATCTCGAGGGGCCCATAGATATCTCTCCTGTTATTTAGGAGGGGCAAATCCCATCTTGATCCACGCACATCACATTCTATGTTTCATTATATACCCGAAGACTACTTTTATGACTACCCAGTTACGGAGTAGCGTTTGGTAGTCTCAAAGTACACAACTATGCATAGTGAGAAACAATGGCGATCTCAGGTCTAAGGATCTAGCAGGTGTATCACTCAAGACCAACTGATGGCACATATGGAAATAACAATCCCAGCAGTGTCTTGGAGTGGGTCAATCCAACACCATGTTCACTAACATGTGTTCACATTATTAATTTGATATCTCTATATCTATGATCCGTGAAACGTGATCATCAATTAATACATGTGCTAGTCTGTATGCAATCATTATCTCATATAATGATATAGACTAGGGATCATCTAGAGTAATATTACTTTTAACAAAGAGTTTCACGAACAAGTCACATACTTGATGATCAATGTAGATAATGATTACTCATATAACAATTTATTTAATAGTACATAAACATAGCTGTGACACAAGTCTCCCACTACACATTATGATCACTGATGTAAGTATCTAATACCCATAGATCTCGTGTGTGCCTCATGCTTTGATTGTGGAAGAGGCTTTGTCAACGGATCTGCAATATTCAAATCCGTGTGCACCTTGCATATCTTCACATCACCTCGGTCGATGATCTCTCGAATGAGGTGATAGCGTCGTAGTATGTGTTTGGATCGTTTGTGTGATCTAGGCTCCTTTGCCTGTGCGATGGCTCCACTATTGTCACAGTAGAGATCCACAGGACTGGACGCGCTAGGAACAACACCCAACTCAGAAACAAATTTTCTGATCCAAACAGCCTCTTTTGCAGCTTCAGAAGCTGCAATATACTCCGCCTCTGTGGTTGAATCTGCTACTGTATCTTGCTTGGAACTTTTCCAGCTCACTGCCCCTCCATTGAGGCAGAATACAAAACCGGATTGCGATCTAGAATCATCCTTATCAGTTTGGAAGCTGGCATCAGTGTAACCTTTTACAACCAGCTCTTCTTCACCTCCAAACACTAAGAATGCATCCTTAGTTCTTCTTAAGTACTTAAGGATGTTTTTGACAACGGTCCAATGAGCCTCACCAAAATCTGATTGATATCTACTCGTGATACTTAGAGCATAAGATACATCTGGGCGTGTACATAGCATGGCATACATGATGGATCCAATAGCCGAAGCATAAGGAATCGCTCTCATCCTCTTTTGCTCATCAGGTGTCGAAGGACACTGACTCTTGCTTAGAGTAATGCCATGTGACATTGGCAAGAAACCTTTCTTGGAATCTTGCATATTGAACCGATTCAATATCTTGTCAATATATGTATCTTGACTTAATCCAATTAGCCTTTTAGATCTATCTCTATAGATCTTTATGCCCAAAATATACGTTGCCTCTCCTAAATCCTTCATTGAGAAACTTTTTCTTAATGAGGATTTAACATCATCAAGCATTGAAATGTCATTTCCGATCAATAATATGTCATCTACATATAGGACCAGAAATACATGTGTGCTCCCACTAAACTTCTTGTAAATACAAGGTTCTTCTACGTTCTTGATGAAACCAAACCCTTTGATTACTTCATCAAAACGCAGATTCCAACTCCGAGATGCTTGCTTCAGTCCATAGATGGACTTTTGAAGCTTGCATATTTTACTAGCATTTTTAGGATCGACAAAACCCTCAGGTTGTGTCATGTACACATCCTCAGTCAGACTTCCATTAAGAAAGGCTGTTTTGACATCCATTTGCCATATTTCATAATCAAAATATGCAGCAATTGCTAGAAGAATCCGAACAGACTTAAGCATTGCAACGGGTGAGAAAGTTTCATCATAATCAACACCTTGAATTTGTTTGAAACCTTTCGCTACCAATCGCGCTTTATAGATGTGAACATTTCCATCCATATCAGTCTTTTTCTTGAAAATCCATCTACAATCGATAGGTCTCACACCTTCGATTGGATCAACCAAGTTCCAAACTTGATTTTCATGCATGGATTTAATTTCAGATTTCATGGCTCCAAGCCACTTCTCAGAGTCGGGTCCCATCATTGCTTCAGTATAGGTCGTGGGCTCATTATTGTCTAACAATACCATGTCATGCTGCTCCGTGGTTAGAAGCGTTAACTTTTCAATCGCACGACGTACCCTCGTAGACCTTCGTGGGGCTGGTGTTTCATCAACTGGTTGCACAACATCTTGTACATCCTGTATAGGATCGGTGGGTGTTGAAACATTTTCAGGTATTTCTTGAATTTCTTCAAGATGCACCTTGCTCCCACTAACTCCTTTTGAGAGAAACTCTTTCTCCAAGAAGACACCATTGCGAGCGGTAAACACTTTACCCTCTGCTTTATTATAAAAATAATACCCTTTGGTTTCCCTAGGATATCCCACAAAGAAGCATTTGTCCGATTTTGGAGTGAGTTTGTCTGACGTCAAACGTTTGACATAAACATCACATCCCCAAACTTTGAGGAAAGACAATCCGGGACGTTTCCCGGTCCACATCTCATATGGTGTCTTCTCAACAGACTTAGTTGGGACTCTGTTTAGTGTAAACGCAGCAGTTTCAAGAGCATAACCCCAAAAGGATAGTGGAAGATCTGCTTGGCTCATCATCGACCTAACCATGTCCAACAAGGTTCGGTTCCTCCGCTCGGACACCCCATTCCATTGAGGCGTTCCAGGTGGAGTCAATTGTGGAACAATTCCACATTGTTTCAAATGATCATAAAATTCATGGCTCAAATATTCACCCCCACGATCAGATCGTAGAAATTTGATTGTCTTGCCCAATTGATTCTGTACTTCATTCTGAAATTCTTTGAACTTTTCAAAGGATTCAGACTTGTGCCTCATTAGGTAGACATAACCATATCTACTAAAGTCATCGGTAAATGTGATGAAGTACTGAAAACCACCTCTGGCAATTGAACTCATTGGTCCACATACATCTGTGTGTATAAGTCCCAACAAGTCAGTCGCCCTCTCACTTTGACCAGTGAAGGGTGCTTTGGTCATCTTCCCAAACAAACAAGATTCGCATGTGTCAAGTGATTCAAAATCAAATGAGCTTAGTAAACCATCTTTATGGAGTTTTTCAATGCGTTTCTCATTTATATGACCTAAGCGACAATGCCAAATAAAAGTGGGACTTAGATCATTATGACGAGCCCTTTTGGTATTAATGTTACAAACAGTTTTATCCTCAAGATCAAGAACATATAATCCATTCACCAATGGACATTGAGCATAGAAAATATTATTGTAATAAATAGAACAACATTTGTTCTTTATTACAATCTCATAACCATCAACTTCTTCTAAACACGAAGAAGAGATAATATTCTTACTCAAAGTAGGAATGCAATAACAATTATTCAATTCCAAAACTAATCCTGAGGGTAATGACAAGTGGTAAGTTCCGACAGCTATGACCGCAACCTTTGCTCCATTGCCAACACGAACATCCAACTCGCCTTTTGCAAATCTTCTAGTCTCACTTAGACCCTGCAATGATTTGCAAGTGTGAATCATCGATCCGGTATCAAATACCCATGATTCACTAGAAGATAATGCAATGTTAATTTCTATAACATTTATACCTGAAGTGGAAGTCTCACTTCCCTTCTTCTTCTTCATATCCTCCAAGTACTTCTTGCAGTTCCTAGACCAGTGTCCCTTACCATGACAGTGAAAGCATTCATCATCAGGAGAAGGGCCAGATTTGCCCTTTGGCTTAGACTTTGAGCTTGAGGGCTCATCGGGAACCTTTCCCTTGCCTTTGCCTTTAGGATGCGTCACACGCTTCCTCTTTTTATTCTCCTTTTGTACCATCATCACATGATTGGCATTTTTCTTAATGCTTTCTTCGGCTGTTTTAAGCATCCCATGCAATTCAGCCAAAGTTTTCTCCATGCCATTCATTTGAAAATTCAATATGAATGGCTCGTAGCTCGGTGGGAGCGACTGGAGAACAACGTCAATAGCCAGATCATCCTTGAGTTCAGAACCAAGTTTGCCCAAAGTTTCAATGTAACCAATCATCTTGATTACATGAGGGCTGACCGGGCTACCCTCCGCCAGCTTGCATGAGAACAAGGACTTTGAGATATTGTATCTTTCAGCTCTTGCTTGATTCTCAAACATTCCACGCAGTCCCTCAATCATAGAATAAGCATCTGTATGCTCATACTGTTTTTGTAGATCAGGGGACATAGTGGCAAGCATGAGGCAGCTTACATTAAGCGCATCATCGCAGTGCTTCGTATAAGCTCTACGTGCTGCATTAGTTGCATCAGCTGGGAGGTCATCAGGGTAAGGCTGCAGAAGAACGTACTCGGTTTTCTCTTGCCTGAGAACGATTCTCAGGTTGCGGTACCAATCGATAAAGTTAGCTCCATTGAGCTTTTCCTTTTCAAGCACAGATCGCAAATTGAAACCGGAATTGTTACTAGCAGACATGATCTACAATAGAAAATAAATATGCAAGGTTTAGCACTATGTTATGTACCAATCTTCTATTAACAGTTTAATAAAAGATATTACCACTATATTATCATCGTCTTCCCTCTAACGATATATAGTGGTTCAAGATCCATATTCACTAATTCCTAGTGAGCTTTGGCTTCACGGCTAGGAAAATAGTGACATAGGTAAACAACAATTGTTAATCATATCCCTATATGACTCTTGTTTGTTGGGTGACATCCAATGCCCCGGCTCCCAACTCTATGCCATAAAGCCCAAAACCGTTTTGATAGCTTTGTTGAGTAAACCAACACTATGCATGTGAATGTCCAACATTCACCCTATGAATTATGATAGATGATGGTACTTTGCTTTGGCAAACCTACCACACAACGATCAAAATAACATAGGTGCAGCTATTGGTAAATGGCATCAAATGCTCAACTTTTGTGAGGGAAGCTATTCTATCATGACAAAACATCCACCATATGAAGAGCATGAAAAGAAAGTAATAAGCATCACAGGCATATGATAATATCACATTGTGAATAGTATGGCCTTTAGAATCATAATGGTCTCCATCGCCATGGTTCCATTAAGATCTGAGCTGCCATGCTTCCCTTCTTGTGGTGATCTCCATCTCCACCATGCTTGAGGACATCTCCATGATAATAAAAGAAGCTAATACAATTAATAGCTACCAAATAAATTACAAGAGAGATCAAGCATCACAGGTCGACACGCAGGTCGTTATACAATTATGTGACAACCTCAACCCGGTTGTGTTAATTTTGCAGCACGCAGGCCGCACGAATATTACACACAGATTATCACATCACATTAGGCCATACCATTCACATCATTCCCTGCAAAAACGAGTTAAGCGTAGAACGGTTTCTAGCGCAAAACGATATTATGTAATCGCTATAGCAGACAGCAAAACGGCGGTCCCGCTAGCCGGTTAGCGGGCGGGGGGTCGAGGGGGGAGCCGCCCCCCGCGGGTTTCAGGGCAGCGCCCTGAACACCAAACGGAATTACATAGATCACATCTATGAAATCACTATGAAAATCTCATCGGATTGATCAAATCACCCCGAATCCGAGACATTCAGAATGTCTCAAATTTTCAATGTGATCGGTTATTCATGAGTAGATCGCGACTCATGACCGTGGTCTGTTGGCTCAATCTGTTAGCTATGTACGCGATTAGTCCCGATGGTGATTCCAGCCGGTAGGGACAGGTTGCGCACACAGCAGAGAAGGAGCACGAACTGACCCTTTAGTCATATACGATCGCAATCTACTCTAACCAATTCCAAACCCCAAAAACCGTGCGAAAAATTCATCGTATGAACATGTCTGCAGTAGATCCAGACCAAAAACTATGCAAGTCGGCTCTGATGCCACTGTAAGGATATCAGCGGAAAGCTACTCTAGCAATTCTACCGCATCACCCAGGAAACATGCGAGTACAGCGGTCATGGATCGTTACCACTAGATGCGCAGCGCAGCGGAACGTTGATGCGCGTCGGTGTAAGGGAAGTAGACGATCTCGTTCGTCTTCTCCTCGTCCTCGTCACAGCAGCAGGTAGACGATCACGATCGTCGTAGCCGATCAGCGCAGCAGTAGCAGCAACGCCTCCACGGAGTCCACACGTACGGAGAGGAACGCCGTGCACCGGTGTGCTAGCACCGCGTGCGCGGTAAGGGTCTCGGCGTGAGGCCTGCGAGGGGTGGCGGCTAGGGCTGTCACGTGGTGGGATGATTAGCCCCTAACCCTACCTCTCATATTTATAGGCGTACTAATGGGCTTTTAGGTCGCAGGCCCATTAGTACCCTAATTGCTTATGGATCAAATATCCAATAGGCCTGAACCCGAATTGTTATGATTGCCTCTTGGGCACATCACCAACAAGTATGTCAACCTCCTAACTTTCTCTACCTCCCCTTGTTGATAATCCACTTTATTATCTATTTGCATCACATCATCATCCTCAAGAAGAAGGCAAGGCAGCAGCAGAGCATCGTCACCACTTCACAGCGCAGCAGCAGCAACTCGATCACCATCCCTTCCCTTCTCCCCAAGCATCACCAACCTCACAGTCGCAGTTCCCACACGCGCACTCCACCTCCGATCCATGGGCGGCGTCCGCCAGGATGAGGAGCTGGTGCCGGCGGTGGTCCTCAAGGGTCAGCGCAGCAAGCGCCAGCGCGTGCACTCGCCAGCGGTGGTGTTGACGGCGCCGGCTGAGTGGTCCTCGTCGGCCGCGTCAGCAACGGCTCCGCAGGAGGAAGACTCATCTGGGACGTCGCCGTCGACCGGTGGGTGCGTTACGGAGGAGGAGGAGGACATGGCGCGCTGCCTCATGCTACTGTCCCGCGGCGAGCCGGCGGCGGCGAAGGAAGTTGATCATAAGGGTGGCGAGGCGGCGGCGGTGGTGGTCAACAAGCAGGCCAGGTTCAGGAGCCGGCGACCAGCAGCCGACGGAGCCGAAGCCGGCGAGTTCGTTTACGAGTGCAAGACGTGCAACAAGTGCTTCCCGTCGTTCCAGGCGCTCGGCGGCCACCGCACCAGCCACAAGAAGCCCCGCCTGCATCCACCGCCGCCGTCGTCTGAGGACAAGAATAACCCTGCAAAATTGGGGACGACGACGACTGCGCCGCCGTCTCAGCCACCGTCGCCGACCTCAGCACCTCCTCCGGCGGCGGAAGAGACCGCCAATGCAGCAGCACTCGCGATCCCTGTTCCAGCGGTGCCGAAGCAAGAACCAGGCACAGGCGCCGCCGCCGTAGCCACCGCCAGCAGCTCGAGGCATCCGAGGGTACACGAGTGCTCCATATGCGGAGCCGAGTTCACGTCGGGGCAGGCGCTCGGTGGGCACATGCGGCGGCACCGGCCGCTAGTGCCGGCGGCCGCGCGGGACCGGGACGACGCGCCGAGGAAGGAGAAGAGCCTCCTCGAGCTCGACCTCAACATGCCCGCGCCGTGCGACGAGGCAGATGCATCAGTGACGTCACCGCGGTTCGCTTTCGCCGTCATCGCCGAGAGCCAGCCACCAGCGCCGCTTCTCTTCCGGGCGGCCGCGGCGTCCACCTTGGTTGACTGCCATTACTAGTAATTAAACTCCTCCAATCAGCTCCTCTGCTTCCCATCACTTGATACATACAGATCGATTACATACACACACCACCTCTCTCTCTCTCTGTCCTTGTTGTCTAAATTTTTTTTGGGTCATTTTTACACTATTATTTGTTCAGATGATTAGAAATTGATTTGGGCGATGTGAATTATCGGTACAAAAATACGTTTTTGGATTGACCATTGTTATAAATACTATACAGTCATTCATTGATTCAGATTTGTTTGTGTGTATGATTTGCTTCTTCCTCTTTGTTACCTTTAATTGGTTCATTAGATCTGTGATCAGTGTGAGCTGATGATGAGTGCAATGGAGTGTGTAAAGTGTCAAGCAGGTGAGAGAGATAGCTGGAAAAGGTGGGTACTAGCTAGACATTGTGCTCACGTAAAGGGAGTGATCCTTCTCTTTCTCTCTCTAGGTCTTTGCTGCTCTGTGACGATCCTTCTCTATCTTTCTCTCTAGGTCTACATCATCCCCATCCTAATCATCATCTAATATTTCTTGGAAGTTAGCTTGGGCATGGTTTGGTAATTGCTCTACCACCAAGAGAAGGCTCCCATCCTTCGGTTGCTTGCTGGCTTGGAATTTTTTTTATTAATATTGAAAGTGCATCTAGGACTCCCTTGTGGGTTTTGGATGATTTATGACAAGCAATTGGGATCATAATCCTTTTGTTGAGATGAATGCAGGCAAATGATGAAAAATGAGCAAAATGCCAAAAAGAAGGGAAATGAGAAGCAAAGTGAATTTGAGCTCAAGAAGAAGAAAATAGTAGATTATTATGTATAGAGTGTGTTAAGGAAACACACCCAAGAGCTCAATCACTTTCAAGCACACACATACAATGCACAAAGTTATACAGGACCGGACTAGTCCGATATCAGCCAGACTAGTCCGATATCACATTCAGCACTAGATCGGACAAGTCCGGTGTCCACCGGACTAGTCCGATATCTTTCTGATCCACTTCGGACTAGTCCTCTCCAATGCGGACTAGTCCTCAACACAATACACAAGTCACACAAAATCGGACAAGTCCGTTGTGACCCGGACTAGTCCGATATTCATTCTGATCCACTTCGGACAAGTCCGGTGTCTACACGGACTAGTCCGATATACACACTGATCTAAATCGGACAAGTCCTCCAAGTGCGGACTTGTCATCCCAAACACTTAGGGTTTCATATATTCGGACAAGTCCGATGGCAATCGGACTAGTCCAAAGATTTCCAGTAGTGAAATCAGACAAGTCCGTTGTCAACTGGACTAGTCCGATATTCCTGGACACTTAGGGTTTGCTACACACAGCACACCGGACTAGTCCGGTGACCACCACGGGCTAGTCCGATCTTTCTGAACCCTAACGATCACTTTTAGGAACCCCATATAAATAGAGGTGCACGGCCCACTTTTACAATCTCTCAAACCCTAGCGCCGTCACACCTCCCAAGAGACTCAAAAACCATCTCTCTCCACGAAATTAAGTGCAAAATCAATCAATCCATTGAAGATCACTTCTAGATCATTGGAGAGACACTTAGCACACATCATTGAACGTTTCAATTTGTAATTTTCGAGTGTGTTATTGGTGTCATTGTGAGTTGTAATCAAGGGAGCTCTCAACGTGTGAGAACGCCCCTTCAACTTGGTTATTTACCCCTTGTGAGTAGTGGAAGAGGATTGGCCTTCGTGGCGATCCGACGAGGAAAGGGTTGGAGAAGACCCGGTCCTTTTGTGGGCTCCTCAACGTGGACGTAGGTTGCCTTCGTGGTAGCCGAACCACGGGATAAATCGTGTGTCTTGTCCTTTTTGTGTTCATCATCTAATTTGATCAACTTAATCTAGGGTTTGATTCACTTTATTCAATCTAAGTCTAATTGTTGATCAAGAGCTTTAACTACAATAGAATCTGACATACAACTATTAAATTGAGATTCAAGTTTATATTTCCGCTGCAAACATTAACGAATCAATCAATTTGTCTGAACTTGATCATCCTAGCCCGTGAAAACCGGACTAGTCCGCACATTACCGGACTAGTCCGATATCTCTGGTTTTGACCTTGTTGCTGAGTGTTACAGGAACCGAGAAAAATCAAAAAGGCCTATTCACCCCCCCTCTAGGCCTACATTCAATTGGTATCAGAGCGGGTTCTTCAAGAAAGAGTGCAACCACTCGAAGAGATCATGTCGGACATGAAAGATGTTCAGAAAATCAACAACCAGGAAGAAGTAAACAAAGACAAGAACCAAAAGCTGGAAAAGTATCTCGAAGCAATTCAAGACTTCGATGATGATGACGAGGAGACGCTGGAGCTGAAAGCACTACTCAGAAAGAAAGCACATTCCAAAGGGAAAGCTAAAGTTGAAGAAAAGAAGAAGGGGAGTAGTCACGCCGACTACTCCCGATATCCTTTCAACTATGATCGTTTAAATTCAAACAACAGCCATTACCTATCTATTCCTCTTGGAAAAGCCCCACACTTCGATGGGAGTGATTACTCCATGTGGAGGCAAAATATGAAGATGCACTTGATTTCACTTAACCCAAGTTTATGGCATATTGTGTGCACAGGAATAGACATCCCAGATGACGACGAAGAGCTCACTCCAAGTCAAGAGCAAGCCATCCACAGAAACGCTCAAGCTGCAGCCGTGATCACCTCCTCTCTAAGTCGAGATGAATTCACAAAGGTAGACAGACTGGAGATTGCCAAGGAAATATGGGACACACTACAAACAGCCCATGAAGGTGACCGACATGTGCGGGAGGCCAAAATTGAAATGATTGAGGGCGAACTAGGAAGGTTCGCAATTGAGGAAGACGAGTCTCCCCAGGACATGTACAACCGATTGAAGACACTTGTAAACAAGGTTCGATCATATGGGAGCAAGAAGTGGAATGACCACGAGGTTGTAAAGCTCATCCTTAGAGCCTTTATGCCTCGCAATGTCACACTATGCTCTATGATCAGAGAAAGTCCCGGGTACAAGAGGATGACTCCAGATGATTTGCTTGGCAAAATCATCAATTTTGAAATGATGGAGAAACAAGCCAAGCACGTCAAAGAAATAGCCGACCTCACATCGGCCAAGAAGAAGGGAGTTGCCTTAAAGTCCACACTCAAGCCTCTATCCAAAGAAGCAAGAGAAGCACACTTTGAGGAGGATAGCGATGACGAAAGCAGTGAGCTGGACGAAGAGGATATGATTTTGTTCATGAAAAAGTTCAAAAGAATAATGAAGAAAAGAGAAGGAACAAAATCTGGTGAAGGCAAGTACAAGGAAAGGACAAAGCCGAAGATGAGGCGGGCGTGCTATAATTGTGGTGAGTATAACCACTTTATAGTCGATTGCCCGTATGAGGACAACAAGAAGAAGAATAAAGAAACCAAGCCTCAACCGAAGAAATTCTTCAAAAAGAAGAAACAAGCTGAACAAGCACACATTGGAAAGGAGTGGGACTCAAACGATGAGTCCTCATCATCCGATGAAGAAGAGATGGCTAGCATAGCCATTGAAAGCTCGTCCAAGAAACCCACACTCTTCCCCACGCTCGGTGCAAAGAAGGGACATGGCACTTGTCTCATGGCAAAGGAAGGTAAACGCAAGGTAAACATCAAAACTCCTTCCATGCATTCGTACTCAAGTAATGATGAACTAGATAGTGATGATGAAGATATGCTAACTGGATTAGATAGAAAAACTGCTGCTAAAATGAAATTTTTACTTGTCCAACTTGTTGAGAAGGAATCGCTAATTGATCGTCAAGAAGACATGATTATCTCCCAAAAGGAGAGGTATGTCGAACTTGACAATCTTCTAGTTCTTGAAAAGGAGAAAAACAACTCACTAGAGCTTGAGCTAGCTTCAAGCAAGAAAACTTGTTTGGAATTAACCAACTCAAACGTTGCAATCAAGGATCAACTTGATGACCTGATCAAGGTCAACAAGATCCTTGAAGTGCAAGTTGAGTCACTCAAGCTAAGTGAACCTTCCTCCTCTTCAAGTCTACCTTCTCAACACACTTCAACTAATCCTGTTCATATGTGCAAATGTGGTAAAGTCGATATCAGCTTGAAAGAAAAGTCTACCTCCGCAAAGGATAAAAATCCTACCCAATGTGGAATATTTGACAAGGAGAGGATCAACTATGCACGTAGTGCATACTTGGTCCAAAGACCTCCAAACGTCAAGTATGGCATTGGTTACTCTTACGATGGAAAGCAAAATGCTGGAAGTCATAAGAATAACAAGGGAAGGATTACCTTTGTGAAGGGAGGACCCTCACAACCTGGTAACTCAAAAATTAAGAATGTGACCTCTCATAAACGCCGGACTAGTCCGGTGGAGGTCCGGACAAGTCCGGTCATTCGGACAAGTCCGGTTACCCAGACTAGTCCGATCCATAAACAACAGCAACTCTTATTCAAAACCTTTGATGCCTCTTATGTATTAATGAGAAACAATATTGGTAAAGTTTATGCTTATTATGCTGGGCCACGCCATGGGAACACAAAATCCCATGTGTGGGTGCCCAAATGTATTGTAACTAACCTCTAAGGACCCAAGCAAGCTTGGGTACCTAAAACCAAGGCATAATTTGTTTCTGCAGGCCTATTCCTCCGGTGGATCCAAATGGGTGCTAGATAGTGGATGCACCAACCACATGACCGGAGAAAAGAGGATGTTCGTGGAATATGAAGAAAACGAGGACCCAAACGAAGGCATCTACTTCGGAGATAATAGTCAAGGAAGGGTGCTCGGTACCGGTAAAATAGCAATATCATCTGAACACACTCTTTCTCATGTTCTACATGTTGAATCTCTAGATTATAATCTGCTGTCCATATCTCAATTATGTGACAAAGGTTATAATTGCTTGTTTACTAACGAGGGTGTGACCGTCTCAAGGAGGAGTGATGGTTCCGTTGCATTCAAGGGTATGTTGAAGGGAAAGCTTTACCTTGTTGACTTCAACAAGGATAAAGCCAAACTCGACACATGCTTGATTGCAAAAACCAACATGGGTTGGCTGTGGCATAGACGGCTAGCACATGTTGGTATGAGGAATCTTCAAAAACTCCTCAAGGGCGATCACATCCGAGGTTTGAAAGATGTTTTTTTTGAGAAAGACAGGCCTTGTAGCGCGTGCCAAGCCGGGAAGCAAGTAGGAGCACATCATCCTGCAAAGAACATTATGACTATGACAAGACCGCTCGAACTACTTCATATGGACTTGTTTGGTCCAATTGCTTACATAAGCATCGGTGGTAATAAATACGGTTTAGTCATTATTGATGATTTTTCCCGCTTCACTTGGGTGTTCTTTTTGCATGACAAGTCAGAAACACAAGGAACACTCAAGAAATTCTTCAAGCGAGCTCAAAACGAGTTCTTACTATCGATCAAGAGTATTCAGATCGACAACGGCACAGAGTTCAAGAACATACAAGTGGAGGAGTACCTTGATGAGGAGGGAATCAAGCACGAATTTTCAGCACCATACTCTCCACAACAAAATGGAGTCGCCGAAAGGAAGAACCGGACGCTCATAGAGATGGCAAGAACAATGCTCGATGAATACAAGACTTCGAATCGATTTTGGGCGGAACCGATTAACACCGCTTGCCACGCCGCAAATCGACTCTACCTTCATCGACTACTCAAGAAGACTCCTTATGAGCTACTCACCGGTAACAAACCCAACATTTCATATTTTCGAGTTTTCGGCTCTCCATGTTATATCTTGAACAAGAAGCCCAGGACTTCAAAGTTCGCTTCGAAGTCCGATGAAGGTTTCCTTCTTGGCTATGATTCGAACACTTACGCCTATCGTGTTTTCAACAAGGCCTCCGGACTTGTTGAAGTGGCACGTGACGTAGTGTTCGATGAAACTAATGGCTCCCAAAAGGAGCAAGTTGATCAATGTGAATTAGGTAAAGAAGAAGCTCCTTACCAAGCATTGAAGAGAATGGCTCTAGGCGAAGTTCGTCCACAAGAGTCATCGTCACAAATACAAGAGGAAAGTGAATCACAAGAGGAGATCAACAATCAAGGGGGAGTCTCGATACAAGATCAATCACAAGAATATGAAGATGATCAACAAATCAACAAGGGTAACCACTCAGGGGGAGAAGAAAATGATCACCAACACTCAACTCCCCAAGTGCCACACCCAAGAGTACACCAACGCACTCAAAGGGATCACCCAATCGACAACATCATCGGTGATATCCAAAAGGGAGTAACCACAAGATCTCGTATAGATAATTTTTGTGAGCATTACTCGTTTGTCTCCTTTTTGGAACCACGCAGGACTGAGGATGCATTGAAGGATCCGGACTGGGTGGTGGCAATGCAAGAAGAGTTGAACAACTTCAAGAGAAACGAGGTTTGGGAACTTGTGGCAAGACCCAATGCAAACATAGTGGGCACCAAGTGGGTCTTCCGCAACAAGCAAGACGAGCACGGGGTGGTGACAAGAAACAAGGCACGACTTGTGGCCAAAGGTTATTCACAAGTCGAAGGTTTGGATTTCGATGAGACTTTTGCTCCAGTAGCTAGGCTTGAGTCAATTAGAATATTACTTGCATATGCTACTCACCATGATTTCAAGCTGTACCAAATGGACGTGAAAAGCGCTTTCCTCAACGGACCGATCAAGGAAGAGGTGTACGTGGAGCAACCACCCGGATTTGAAGACGAAGAGTTCCCCGACCACGTGTATAAACTGCGTAAGGCTCTCTATGGCCTCAAACAAGCTCCTAGAGCTTGGTATGAGTGCCTTAGAGATTTTTTAATTGATAATGGCTTTCAGATTGGCAAAGTAGATTATACATTATTCACGAAAAATCTAGATAATGATCTTTTTATTTGCCAAATCTATGTTGATGACATAATTTTTGGGTCAACTAACCAATCTTTCTGTGAAGAATTTAGTAGAATTATGACAGACAGGTTTGAAATGTCAATGATGGGAGAATTGAAGTACTTCTTGGGATTCCAAGTGCGGCAACAAAAGGAAGGAACATTCATAAGCCAAACCAAGTACACGCAGGACATACTCAAGAAGTTTGGCATGGACAAGGCAAAGCCCATAAAGACTCCCATGGCTACGAATGGCCACTTGGATCTCAATGAAGATGGACCGAGCGTCGACCAAAAGGTATATCGCTCCATGATTGGATCTTTACTTTACTTATGTGCATCTAGGCCAGACATTATGTTGAGTGTATGTTTGTGTGCAAGATTTCAAGCCAACCCTAAGGAATGTCACTTGACAGCCGTAAAAAGAATCTTGAGATATTTAGTTCATACACCCAACCTTGGTCTTTGGTACCCAAAAGGCTCCAAATTCAATCTCATTGGTTACTCCGATGCAGATTATGCCGGGTGCAAAGTTGATAGAAAAAGCACCTCTGGCACATGCCAATTCCTAGGAAGATCTTTGGTTTCTTGGTCATCTAAGAAACAAAATTCCATTGCTTTATCCACAGCCGAAGCGGAGTATGTTGCAGCCGGGAGTTGTTGTACACAACTTCTTTGGATGCGACAAACTCTAAGGGATTACGGTTACAATATGAACCATATTCCTCTTCTTTGTGACAATGAGAGTGCCATTAAAATAGCCCACAATCCAGTTGAGCACTCTAGGACTAAACCCATAGACATAAGACATCATTTCTTGAGAGACCATTCCATGAAAGGAGACATAACCATCTCTCATGTCAACACACAAAAACAATTGGCCGACATATTCACCAAGCCACTTGATGAAAAGCGTTTTTGCGAACTCCGAAATGAGCTAAATATTCTTGATTCTTGGAGTGTGGCTTGAAAAGTTGCATACCTGTATGATTACTTCAAAAATGTTGATTGATTTGTGAAAATTAACCCTCCCTATTTTTCTCTCGAAAAACTATGTCAATTATTAGATCTTGATGAATTTTGATCATTGTATGATTGTTGTATGCTTACTGGTCAAATTCATCAAGATTGCTTGGATTGTTTTGCCTCTCTATTCTCTATTATTGAACCTTCAAATATATATGAATGGGCTATGCAATTATTTCCTGGTAACCACGGACTATTTCGTGGTTATCCGGACTAGTCCGCCCGTGCAGACTAGTCCGCAGAGTGCCGGTTAGGCCGGACTAGTCCGACAGATCACGGACTAGTCCGATATAGGTCTCTGGATGACTTCGGACTAGTCCGGTCATGTCCGGACTTGTCCGATTCCTCGTGTCCATAACCCTAGCCGCCACTGAACCCTAATCTACTCATCCCCACATTTGCTCACGCCTTTCTCTCTCTTGTGCTCGAGGTCCCAAAGCAATCTCTTGTGTCCTCCGTGGAAAAGCCACACGTTTGGGCAGAGATCAAGCTTGAAGACTCGGGGATCGATTCCACCGGACTAGTCCGGCCTCAAACCCCCAAAACTTCAAGTCTCCAACGATTTCTTCGGTAAAAACCTTCAAAACCCTAGAAATCGTATTTTTCTCAATCATTGATCGTTTGGCCTAGCACCCTGCACTAGTTACATGTTTATCTGATGTACTACGTGTATGCTAGACTAGAATTGCATTAGGGATTGTGTCCAGTTCAATCTGTTAGGTTTTTGAGGATGAACACCGGACTAGTCCGGTCCATGCACGGACAAGTCCGGTACCCCGGACTAGTCCGTGCCTAGGCACCGGACAAGTCCGATGTTTCTGAACCTGAACCTAACTCCTTAATTTCCTAATGCCATCCATTACTATCATGTCTCACCTATGCCTTGCATAACTTGTCATTTTTCTTGCTCATGCATTCTCAGATCATGTCGAGCTCCGACAACGAAATCTCCGACTTTGAGGCCGAGTTGGACCACGAGGTGGCATCTCGGTCCTCGGCGGGTCTTGGCAAACGCCAAGAAAGACCTTCCGGGCCTGCTACATCTCCTCCCCAAGTTCGGAGGAAGGTCTGTGCCAAGAAGCCCGCCTCGAAGGCTGCTACACCTTCAAGCGGCCTTCGGCAAGCAAAGGGAAAGGGCAAGGGAGTTGCAACGAGGCCAGTTGGGCCCTTGAGGCTCCATGCTCCCAGGGAAGGGGTCCGGGACCCCACTGAGGAGAAATTCAACGGAAAAGGCAGTGATTCTGCAGCAAAATACAGGAGCATTGACTGGTATGGCAGGCCAAAGCAAGCTGTCGATAGAAGGTTTTGGTGCAACTTGCATGCAGACTTCTACAAATCAGTGTATCTCCCGATGAAGACACCGGTGGTGCGCAGTCAGTGGATTGACTGGGCCCACCTAGAGAAGAAGAAGTGCTTAGCCTTTGATGAGGTCATTGCTGCAGCTGAGAGGCATGGCCTGAAGGATATCTTTGCCTTCAGGCATAACTGGAATGATGAAGTGATTGCACAGTTCTTTGCAACGTGCCACTTCTCAAGTGAGGATGAAGAGAGTGTTACTTGGATGACACACGGATCTAAGTATAGTATCACTCAAGAGGAGTTCAATAAACTGCTCCATCTGGACACCTCTGGACCTGACAGGCTCATCATCCACAACATTGGTGTCATGGAGAAGGATAGGATGAAATTCCTATATGAGCCTAACTCAAAGTATGTTCCTTCCTCTACAAAGCACATGAAACCATTCTTTGTGGTCCTCAACAGAGTGCTGAGGAAGACTATTGCTCCTAAAGATGGAGATGCTGGGAGCGTGCAGGGTTACCTCAGAACCCTAATGAGAGTCATAAGCAGGGACCGCCCATTTGATGTAGCGGAGTACATTTGGAATGATATGGTCAACATATCCTGTACGCCTAACAGGTCATGTGGCTATGCTCCCTACCTCATGTATGTGATTGAGAAAGTCACAGGCATTGAGTTCATGAAGGATGTGGAGCACACCCCCTTGAGGCCTCAGAAGCCTCAACCAGTGAGCATCCAGGCTGCTCCCTCACCGGTCTCCAGTCCCGAGGCACCGACAAGAGCAAGAAGCAGTGCTATGGAGGTCCCTACCTCTAGGGAAGCCCCTCAGAGAGGATCCGCCAGTGGGATCCTCAAATACTTGTCAGCAATCTTCTCCTCCTGCAAAAAGACCGAAGTGAAGGTCCACAAACTCAACAAGAAAAGAAAGGAGGACATGAAGTATATAAAGTCCAATGTGGAGCAAATCTGCAGGAAGCTGGAGATCGACCCCATTGGATCTCCAGTGATATCTGAGGAGTCTGACCCGGATTTCACCGAGCTCGGGCCTCTGAACCCCTCCGAGCTTGCCTATTTTGGCATTGGGGGCTCGAGCAGCTCCGCTCCTCCTCCTCCCTCTCCTCCTCGTCAAGCAGAAAGCGAAGAAGATGAAGACGATGACGAGAGGACCGACAGTGAAGAGTGAAGACCCTAGGACCCTCCTCTCCTTCTTTTTGGTGTCTTCATGCCAAAGGGGGAGAGATTGAGGGGGAGTCTTAGCTTTAGCTGTGATAGGGTGCGAGGAGAGAGTTCTCTTTATCTTTCATTTGTGATTGTAATAGTTTAACTCTGTTTTCATATTAAGTTTGGTCCTGTGATGAACTGCTTAATTCATTTGGAGTGTGTGATGAAAACTGTGTTTTTGCCCCTGGAATGTCATATGCATTTGATATCGGTTGGTTAATGCAAATTCTGTCATTCTCAATGTATTCATGCACTTAGTATGCATCCCACCATAAAGAATGCACATATGGATAATTCTCTTGTTGCTTGATGTATTTTTGAGTCATATGTGCATACTTTATGAAAATCTCATTTTTTGACTTATTTTGTGAAATCTCAATTGGTTGTCATCAATCACCAAAAAGGGGGAGATTGAAAGTGCATCTAGGACTCCCTTGTGGGTTTTGGATGATTTATGACAAGCAATTGGGATCCTAATCCTTTTGTTGAGATGAATGTAGGCAAATGATGAAAAATGAGCAAAATGCCAAAAAGAAGGGAAATGAGAAGCAAAGTGAATTTGAGCTCAAGAAGAAGAAAATAGTAGATTATTATGTATAGAGTGTGTTAAGGAAACACACCCAAGAGATCAATCACTTTCAAGCACACACATACAATGCACAAAGTTATACAGGACCGGACTAGTCCGATATCAGCCGGACTAGTCCGATATCACATTCTGCACTAGATCGGACAAGTCCGGTGTCCACCGGACTAGTTCGATATCTTTCTGATCCACTTCGGACTAGTCCTCCCCAATGCGGACTAGTCCTCAACACAATGCACAAGTCACACAAAATCGGACAAGTCCGTTGTGACCCGGACTAGTCCGATATTCATTCTGATCCACTTCGGACAAGTCCGGTGTCTACACGGACTAGTCCGATATACACACTGATCTAAATCGGACAAGTCCTCCAAGTGCGGACTTGTCATCCCAAACACTTAGGGTTTCATATATCCGGACAAGTCCGATGGCAATCGGACTAGTCCTAAGATTTCCAGTAGTGAAATCGGACAAGTCCGTTGTCAACCGGACTAGTCCGATATTCCTGGACACTTAGGGTTTGCTACACACAGCACACCGGACGAGTCCGGTGACCACCACGGACTAGTCCGATCTTTCTGAACCCTAACGGTCACTTTTAGGAACCCCATACAAATAGAGGTGCACGGCCCACTTTTACAATCTCTCGAACCCTAGCGCCGTCACACCTCCCAAGAGACTCAAAAACCATCCCTCTCCACGAAATTAAGTGCAAAATCAATCAATCCATTGAAGATCACTTCTAGATCATTGGAGAGACACTTAGCACACATCATTGAGCTCTTGGTTTGATTCTCTAACACACTCTTACGTTTCAATTTGTAATTTTCGAGTGTGTTATTGGTGTCATTGTGAGTTGTAATCAAGGGAGCTCTCAACGTGTGAGAACTCCCCTTCAACTTGGTTATTTACCCCTTGTGAGTAGTGGAAGAGGATTGGCCTTCGTGGCGATCCGACGAGGAAAGGGTTGGAGAAGACCCGGTCCTTTTGTGGGCTCCTCAACGTGGACGTAGGTTGCCTTCGTGGTAGCCGAACCACGGGATAAATCGTGTGTCTTGTCCTTTTTGTGTTCATCATCTAATTTGATCAACTTAATCTAGGGTTTGATTCACTTTATTCAATCTAAGTCTAATTGTTGATCAAGAGCTTTAACTACAATAGAATCTGACATACAACTATTAAATTGAGATTCAAGTTTATATTTCCTCTGCAAACATTAACGAATCAATCAATTTGTCTGAACTTGATCATCCTAGCCCGTGAAAACCGGACTAGTCCGCACATTACCGAACTAGTCCGATATCTCTGGTTTTGACCTTGATGCTGAGTGTTACAGGAACCGAGAAAAATCAAAAAGGCCTATTCACCCCCCCCCCCCTCTAGGCCTACATTCAAATATACCTTTTAAAAAATCATTTATAATAAATAACCCACTGATTCAAAAAATTTCCAAACTGACCCACGTTCGTATGTGCCGCATGCGAAATGCCACGTGGGCGACGCATTTCGTATGTGGCACATACGAAGCACACGTGGCCCGCCACGCGTTCCCGAGGTGGCACTTCCCTTCCCGAGGAGAGGGAATATCGTATGAGCCGCATACGAAGTGTGCATTTCGTATGCGGCTCATACGAAATGCGCCCGCCTTGTGGGGCCCGCCGCAACGGTCGTATGTGGCACGGACGAGTTTCGTCCGGCTATATAAACGCGCCCGCCGTTCCTTCTCGGCACACCAGTGACGCCGCCGCCGTTGAACCACGCCGCCGCCGGTGCACCACGCCGTCGCCGCTCCGCTCGGCCTCCTTTCCGCCGCCTTCCTCCCGGCCTTCTCATCCTCGGTACTTTTTCCTTTTACTTTTTTATTATGTTTCTTAATTTTAGCAATAGGTATTTCAATTCCTTATACTATTTTATTAGGTGCGTTACTTATTTGAATAGGTTATAGTTATTTCACTCTAGTTAGTCACATTAGTGGTATGGACTATTTAGTTATGTATTTGTTTTGAACTTGTTCATAGTTAGTCACTTGTTAGGTGTTTTATTTGTACTATTTTAAACAGTTAGTTTTTGCAATAGGTATTTCAATTACTTATATTATTTTATTAGATGTCTTACTTAATTGAATAGGTTATAGTTATTTCGCTCTATTTAGCATGTTAGTATTAGTAGTAATTATATATGAATAGATTCAAAAATTTGTATATTAGCTTTAGATATTTTTATTTGTGTAAACTATTAACATGCAATGACTTTTATTTTAGAAGTAATTATATATGTCTTCTGACGTGGCATCGCGTGGATCCGCATTTCTTTAGAATTAACGTGCACTCAGTAGCAACTTGGGTAAATTCAACTAAGGCGTGTTAGAATTAGATCGGCGCATCTTTAGTGCGTCGTACACACGCCATTTGTATCACCTATTTTACATTTTGTTCCAGAAATATGTGCACTTATGTTTTGCCTCATGTACCGTAGTAGTAGACTGGCAAACAACATGCACATACTTTCAGAACTATGTAATTTCATTTTATGTAACCGCCGCCGAGCTTACAATTAATTATCTTCAATTATTATGCATTTGTATAAATTTATACATTAATTGTATCATTTTCCAAACTATGCATTTCTAATCGCTATAGGATTTTTTTAAAAAAAATTGATACTTCCATTAAACTCTCATATATTATATTCATAACTTATTTTTTATACTCCACAAAACTTACATTACAATAACCTATATGAACATTTATGTCGATTCTAACTACAAATATTTGTAAACAAAAAAATAAAACTGAATACATTTTACAAATTTGCAGAAACGTGATCGTATTGCCTAATAACACATACAATTACTCTAGTTTATACATACTAAACATAGATAAAGTTCATTGATTTCAAAACTTCACAATGTATTCTCTATTTTCTACTTTAGAAGTTTTTAGCAAATCGGTCTACAAATATTTTAAAAACTTTGACTAAAATCCATTACAAGATGGTGGTTCAACACGGGCTAGGGTTAGGGCACGCACGCATGTCGTACGTGCCCCATACGACGGTTCTGTTCATGTCGTATGGGGCACGTACGAAATGCGTGCGTGGTCTTAAACGCCACCGTGGCATATGTCTTCTGACGTGGCATCGCGTGGATCCGCATTTCGTATGTGCCTCATACGAAATAGGCATTTCGTATGCGGCACATACGAACGTCGGTCAGTTTGGCAATTTTTTGATTTCGTGGGTTATTTATTATAAATGATTTTTTAAAAGGTATATTAATAAAAAAAATTCTGCTGGCTTGCTTCCACTAGGTTGCACTGCAAGTTCGAACTTGGAAGCACACCCAACCCATGTTAGAAAATACAAGGCATGAAAAACACGCGAAAAACCAGCAGCGATTAACACCAGCTGACAGACGGAACGAGTAATCACTACAAGAATCAAACAATAGGGCGTCGGGATCCCATGAGCGTCGGGCCCGTCACTTTTAAATACACTAAATCGGGTACTAGAAAACCGACGGCCAAATTTAAAAACGTCGGGTCAACTGCTTATCCCGACAGTTATATATTTAAAGTTGTCGGTAGCGCTTTAGGCTGTCTGCACCATCGCTCCTCTAAAGCATAGTTTATACACTATTTTCTTTCTATTTTTACAGTACATACTCTAAATTACACTGCGAAACAGTGTACCTAATATGCTTTACAGTGTGCCACTGCAGACGGTCTTAGTGGCCGACGGCTATAGAGTCGGACCCGCGCGGCTGTAATAAGAATGTGGCTGTCGGTACCCTGGATAACAGGTACCCCTGATTCTGCACTGAAAACCAAGGAGTTCCTATGTCCGAGTTGAAGACTTCCGAAGACAACACACGTCCAACAGCACTGGGCCCGCATCCCTCGTTTGGGTACCTCCGGTTTTACCACGTGTCCCGCGGAGCCGGACTTACCTTCCTTCACATGGAAGCTCTGGTAGCGCCACGTGTCCAACAGCCCAAGACCTATCTCCCGGTAGAGGAAAGCTCCGGTGCCGCCATGCGTCAAGTGGCTCCGGGTCAGCCTCCCCACAGAGGGAAGCTCCGGAGCTACCACGTGTTGGACTGTAACACCCTCATTTTCATGCATCATGCATTGCATAAGTTCATATACATGTTTAACATTAATCCATATAAAATGAGCAAGTTTAAAATGAATTTAAAGCAAAACTGCACTCAAAAGTTCTGAGAAGTGCGGACTAGTCCAATTTCTCTATGACCTCCCTGGGACATGTCCGTTTTTGCTGCAAACAAGTCCGTTTTCCTCTCTGTACAATTTTCGGACTTGTTTGGTCCATTGCGGACTAGTCCGGTCATCCTATCTTTGAGAAATTCCGCCAAGTCCCTAGACTTGCCCGGACTTGTCCGACATCTAGGGGACTTGTCCATTTTACCCTCTGACTAAACTCGGACTTGTCCGGTTTTGGCCAGACTTGTCTGTTTCTCCTCCGACCAAGTTCCGCGAAGGGTGGACTAGTCCGTCCCTACCGCGGACTAGTCCAATGTGGCTGACTGATTTCTGTTGAATTAGTTCTAATTTTGTTCAAATCAACTACAAACCTGTCCAAACTTGTTAAAACTGTTAGAACTAGTTAGTAAACATTAACAACAACTCATTAACTAGTTTTTCTTTGCATTTCCATTAATCATGCATGTCATGACATATTGAGTAATATATGTGCACTCATTGATTGTAATTCTTGTTTTGTATGTTTATTGCGCGGTTTAGACGGATTTGTGCTAGAGAGTGCTGCGGAGGACCTCAACACCATAAATTTGAGGTCTTTGATTCCAATCAAGCCCAAGAGCAAGGCAAATGTCCATGAACATATTGATCCTGTTTCGAAAATAAATGTTTTGTTTTTAAAACTGCATGCTTGTGTCAATTTAATGGGAAATCCTATGATAGGAAGTTTACTAGCTTTGTTTAACCACCTTGTCACCTGGAATACATGGTACAGAGTTGGGAAGGGCTTTTTACCTTTGCTTCGCATAATTAATTGGAATGGGAAAACAACTATACTATTTAATTATGCATTAATGAGATTATGGTTATATGAACTGATTAATGTGTAACACCCTCAATTTTCGCATCATGCATTGCATACATGTTCATGCATTAAGTATTAATAGAATAAAAGAAAAAATGATAAACCATACATATTTGGTGTAGCAAAAAGAAGAAATAGAAAATTATAATTATAGCCTAAAACATGTATTAGGGAATAAATTTAAAAAAATAACAATAATAATATAAAAAAGGAAATATATATAAATAAATTATATATAATATATATATATATATATATAAATAAATAATAAATAAATAAAATGAATAAGATAAATAAAATAAAATAAAATATAAATAATAAAATATACAAAAATAATAATATATATATAAATAATAAAAGAAAAAAGAAAAAAAAACAAAACGACCGCCCGCTGGCCAGGCCGAGCGGCCCAACCAGCAGCGGCCTCCCGCGCAGCGACCGCGCGATCCCGCGCCGCCGGGCCCCACTCGCAGCGCGCCCCGCTCGCGCCTCCCGGCCGACGCGCCACGCCCCCGCCCGATTCCCGCGTGCAACGCGCGAAATCCGCGGGATTCCCGCGCGCGCGCCTGCCGCGAGCTGCCCCGGTCCCACCCCGCCGACTCCCGCCCCACGTCGCCCTCCCGCGCACCGCCTGCTGCTGGACCCCACCCCGCACCGTTCCCGCCTCCCGCTCCCGCACGTCCGACGCACGCGAACCGCGCCCGACTCCGACGCGCCCACGCGCGATGCCCCGAATCGCGGTACGAGTCGGTACCGATGCGCGTCCCGCCGCCTATAAAAGGAAGGACCGAGGGTTTCGTAGGTCCCCAGATCCCAGGAAAAGCACCGCCGCCTCCACGATAAAAGCCACGCCGCCGGTACAGAAAAGAAAAAAGGCACCAGAGAGCTGCGCCGCCAGGGAAAAAGAGGGGAAGAAGAGGAAGAAAAAAAGGAGCGCGCCGCCGTTCGCCGGAGATCGTCATCGCCATCGCGTCGCCGTCGTCGTGCCGCCGGAGGACCTTGCGCATCTACTTCGTCTACACATCGTCCCCATCCTGCGATCATCGAAGCCATCGCATCTACGGTAGGCCATGTTCCCGATGCGAATTTTAGCGACCATATTGAATCTAATAGACGTAAATTGATCGTAGTTGCGTCGTCTTTTTATTTTCAGCAGCATTAATCCACCCTAAAACCCCCGTAAACTCATATGAACACGTATGAACTAGTTGCATCTAATTAATAAACAACCATAGTTAATTAATTATTGAATTGTGCATGCATACATGTCATCGCATGTTGATTCATACGTGTGCATCATATTGAATTGTATGATTTTTCTTGTATGTGTGATCACGCATAGAGGAACGTGCTCAAGAGGCCGCACACGAGGATTTCCAAAATCAAGACTTTGAAGCGCTTGAGCAACCCCATCCGTCGGAGCAAGGCAAGTGTCCTTGAAGCATATTGATCCTGTTTTAAAATAAATGTTTTGTTTGCAAACTGCATGCTTGTGTCAAATTGATGGGAATCCTATGGTAGGAAGTTTACTAGTTTTGTTTGACCACCCTTGTCACCTGGAATTTATGGTAGAGAGTCGGGAAGGGTTTTTAACTTTTTGCTTCGCTTAATTAATTGGGATGGCAAACAACACTACACAGTTAATTATGCATCAATGATATTCTGGTTAATGTGAACTGGTCAATACGATGGGTGATCTAAGCAAGCCTGGTATGTGGATGGGTTGGATGTTATGGTGGTTTGCTTGCTTTAGATCTAAGGACCGGTTCATGCGAGAATATGCCAGGTCAACAGTGCCACCACAAGGCCAAGTATGGGTGCGGCGTAGCTGAATAATTAGGAGCGCTGCTAGTATTGTATGGACCATTGGATGGGGCGGGGAATGGGAGTCGAAGAGGACTGCCCTGGGATCCGCATGGCACACGAGGGGGCCCGTGGGTGGGAGAATGGAGATTCAAGCCTGTCGGTGAAACCTTAGTGGGCCCGTACATACTAGTAGTCCCTTTTGAAAGGCTATTTTGTGATCTCTTGGCCACACACCTACGGAAGTGTGAGATGGCATAATGGAGGTTTCTTAGTCATCGAAAGGTGATGAAATCACGAACGTGTGGGTAAAGTGGTACAACCTCTACAGAGTGTTAAAAACTATCATGATAGCCGTGCTCCCAGTTATGAGCGCCTGGATGACCTACATGATTAGAATTGGTTGGTTTATGGTTATGGGTTGGTAATGGTTATGGATGGTTTTTGGCTTATGGTTACGAATATGGATTTGAGTTACGGTAACTGGACATGGATAATGATGATGTTGACAATAATTGGATACGGTTTATATTATGTTAATATGATGGTTATGATGGGATTGTTTCACATAAACATAGTATAATGCTTTTCAAATGTTTTGCTGTACTTTTCAGCACTTAGCCATTATTACATTCGTCATTTGAATAAGCCACATGTCATACTTTCCACACTTGCTGAGTACGACATGTACTCACCCTTGCAATCCCCCCCAACAGCTACTGGAGACAATTGGGAGTACCCTGAGGATCACGTGGAGTACTAGGTTGCGTACCGCCGTCAATTGCCTGTGGATTGGAGTCGTGCTGCTTATTTTATTTTCCGCTGCATTATTTAGAGTTTATCATTCGTGAACTATTGGATTATTGTAATAAAGTACTTATTTATTAGTTAAGACGTGGTTAAATTCTGTATTTCGTTTGTGATGCAACCTTATATGTGTGATGAACTTCCTGGGCACACATATGCGTTACACTTGGTTCATATTCGGAACCGGGTGTCACAAATTGGTATCAGAGCCGCGTTGACCGTAGGACGCAAGCCTAGGTAGAATGGACACTCTAGAACACTTAGGAACACTCTTCTAATCTGCTATTTTCGAAAAATTTTGCTGCTGTTTTGTTCCCTTATTTTCAGCAGCAAAAAGTATTGATCGCTGCTGCGTTTTTGATAAAAATTTTCAGAAGTGAGCAAATTAAGTGCTGCTGTTTGCTGCTTAAATTTTCGCGAAAAAAGTGTGTTTTGCTGCTTTTATGTGTGGGTAAAATTATTGTGTTGGCTGCTGCATTTTTCTCTCTATTTTTTCGTTCTTTTGGAACCGCTGCACCGCTCTTTTTCCGCCATTTTAGCTGCTGCAATTTTCAGATTTGTATTTCGTTATTTTTTTCTCTAATGTATTCTTGTTTTCTATAGATGGCCCGCACCAAGACAACCCCCGTTAGTCGACCGGTGGACTTGTGCCCCCGCGTAGGTTGGCCAGTCGCTCTCCGGCCATCGACCCCCGTCACCCCGTGGTGATCCGTTCTGACGGCAGGGCCGCAGGACAACTGCGACATCGTCTCCGTGCCCTACTCCGTGAGGCTGGCTACCGTCACCACAGCCTCTCGCTCTCCTACCACACCACTGGAGTGCAGCGCCCCGGCAGGAAGGAGTGGAGCTGCAAGATCTACATCTACTATGGTGATGAGTTGGTGAAGACCCACAACATTCCTGCTTGGAGGAGCTCCCGCCGATCTGCGGAGCAGGATGCTAGCTGGGAAGCGGCCACCTTTGGAGCCACGCCCGCCGTTTCCGTCTGGAGGACACGGTGCACGCCTTCGTTCCGCAGCATCCCAGTGGCACTGCGAGCTTCGTCTCCAGGCACGTGGAGGGACCCCTGGACCTCCCGCAGTCTCGTCAGACTGTTGACGATGTGGCCCAGCTCAGTGCCCGACTTCAGAGGGCGCAGCAGGAGATTCAGGATGGACGTGACCTCGCCCAGCGCCACGAGGCGATAATCAGGAGGTATCATCGGATCACCGACGAGGACCCGGACGACTACGCGTCTGACACCCCGACGTGGACCCTAGACTCTCTAGACCGTCGCAACAGCCAGCGTGAGTCGTTTTCTGAGGAGTCCTCTGACGAGGAGCCTTCCAGTGTGGCATCCGCCGCCCCACCGCCGCCTGCTGCCTCACCACCACAGGACCCCGAGGACCCCGACGACGACGACGAGGACCCGGAGGAGTTCCCGCTTGACGACGAGTAGTCCTCGACCTATGCCACGACTCAAGGATAGGCACACCCCCATTAGTTAAATAAGAGCGACATAGACGTACTTGTGTGACCTTGAGTTGTGTTACTTCTTTTAGGATTTTTGTCAATTTTGTTTGGTGCTTGTTTGAGTGCTTGTGTGCTTAGTAGAGAGTTGTGGAATGCTTCGGCACTTGTCCACATCCTCATATAGGTCTATATTAGTAAAGGATTATTTAGTGTCACATACCTTGATGCATATAGTCGGGACGTTTCTTTCCAAATTCTAAATCCTTCTGTCCCCACCTTTCTTTCGCCAACAGATGGTGAGAACTCGCAATCAGAGGGATGGCAATGATGAGGAGGAGCGCAATGAAGTGCCTCAGAACAACCAGGGACATGCTCATGGAGCTATCAATATTGAACAACTGTTAGCTATGCAGAACCAGCTCATGCAGACCATGATATAGACAATGGGACAGCTGCAAGCTGGCAACAACAATTAGCCTCATATACCTCCACCGCCACCCCCGCCTCCTCATAACTGATTGGGAGAGTTCATGAGGACCAGACCGCCTACCTTTGCACAAGCCACAGACCCAATGGAAGCTGATGATTGGCTGAAGTCCGTTGAGAAGAAACTTGCTATTGTTCAGTGCACTGATAGGGAGAAGGTTCTCTTTGCATCACATCAACTAGTTGGAGCAGCCGCTGACTGGTGGGAAGCTCTTTGCAACGCTCATGATAATCAAGAGGCAATCACTTGGGATGAGTTTAAGCAGAGTTTCCGTTCCCACTATGTACCTGAAGGAGTTATGATACTGAGAAGACAAGACTTTGAAAATCTCAGGCAAGGAAGGATGAGCGTGAGTGAGTATCTCAACAAATTCACTCAATTATCAAGATATGCTCCAGAAGACATCAAAACTAATAGTAGGAAGCAGTATCTGTTTATGAGGGGTCTCAACAATGAAATTCAAGTCCAGTTGCTCAATACTGATTATCCAAACTTCCAAAAGCTGGTTGACAAGGCTATTGTGGTTGAGAACAAGATTCGTGAGATGGAGCAGGACAACAAGAGGAAGATGCCACATCATGGACCACAGCAGGGAAGCAATGTTCGCCCCCGCTATGCACCACCTACTGCACCACACTACAACCCAACTGCTCCTGCATACCGCGCTGCTTATCCGCCCTGCCCAAATCAGCCACCGCATGCAAGCGCCTCGCTATCCTGTGCCACTTGCGCCGCGTCCCAACATGGCGGCAAATGCTCAAAACCAGCTGCGCCCAAACTTCCCTAATGCTACGGGCGGTAAGACTTGCTATGTGTGTGGAGAACCCGGACACATTGCAAGTCAATGCCCCAGAAGAAACTATGGACCTATGAACAATGCACCAAGGCCAAATTACCCGCGACCAAATGGAGGAGCACCATAAGGCAACCGTGGACAGCAGAATTTTGCTCGTGGCAATGTGAATCATGTCTCTACTGAGGAAGCCCAACAAGCTGATGACGTCGTGATTGGTATGTTTCTCGCCAACTCCAACCCCGCGACTGTTTTATTTGATTCGGGAGCATCTCATTCATTCATCTCGTCAAAGTATGTTGCCAAGTACAATTTGTCTATATCTCGTATGAAGCAAACTATGCTAGTAAGTTCTCCTGGCGGAGAGATGAGGACAAATATAGTATGTCCGAAAGTAAGCATTAAAATAAGGGGGGACTTTCTCGCAAACCTCATAGTCTTGGACTCCCAAGGAATAGACATAATACTTGGAATGGACTGGTTGAGCAAGTATAATGGAGTCATTCAATGTGCCGAGAGGATTGTGCAGTTGACGAGTGAACATGGTACACGCATCGAAGTTGAGGCAGCCCAACCTGCAAGAGAGAAAGCGATGCTGAATCACGTGGAAGAAGTGACATTGGAAAGCATTCCGATCATTCGCGAGTACCCGGATGTGTTTCCAGATGAGTTGCCAGGTATGCCACCTGATCGTGACATAGAATCCGCCATTGAGTTGATACCCGGAACTGCACCTATAGCTAAGAGGCCATATAGGATGCTTCCTAAGGAATTAGCAGAGCTCAAGAAGCAAATTCAAGAGCAGCTAGAGAAGGGTTTTATATGCCCAAGCTCATCCCCGTGGGGAGCCCCAGTGCTCTTCGTAGATAAGAAGGATGGAACCCAGAGGATGTGTGTGGACTATAGGTCTCTCAACGAAGTGACAATTAAGAACAAGTACTCACTGCCCCGTATAGAGGATTTGTTCGACCAAATGAAGGGTGCTTATATCTTCTCCAAGATCGACTTGCGGTGAGGATACTTCCAAATGAAGATTAGACCATCAGATATACCCAAGACAGCATTTCAGACACGATGATATTATGAGTACACCGTCATGTCATTTGGATTGACGAACGCGCCTGCGTACTTTATGTATCTCATGAATAAGGTCTTCATGGAATACCTGGATATGTTCGTTGTAGTGTTCATCGATGATATTATGATCTACTCGAAGGATGAGAAGGAACACGAGGAACATTTGAGGCTTACGCTGCAGAAATTGAGGGAACACCAATTGTATGCCAAGTTCAGTAAATGTCAATTCTGGTTACGGGAAGTTTCTTTCTTAGGCCATATTATTTCCGGAGGAGGAGTACTAGTTGACCCAGGGAAGGTGAGAGATGTGCTTAAGTAGGAACCGCCACAGAATGTTAAGGAAATTCGGAGTTTCCTTGGAATGGTTGGATATTACTGTCGGTTTATCAAGGACTTTTCCAAGATAGCCAAGCCTATGACCGAATTACTCATGAAAGGGAAGGCATTCCGATGGACTCAAGCTTGTCAGGATAGCTTTGAGGAGTTAAAGAAAAGGTTGACAACCGCGCCGGTGTTAGTATTACCGGACGTGAGCAAGAGTTTTGATATATATTGTGATGCATCAAGACAAGGATTCAGATGTGTGCTCATGCAAGAAGGCCAAGTGGTAGCTTATGCATCGAGGCAACTAAAGAAACATGAGTTGAATTATCCTACACACGACCTTGAACTCGCAGCCGTGGTACACGCCTTGAAGATATGGAGACACTATGTTTTTGGTTACCGATGTGAGATTTATACGGATCACAAGAGTCTCAAGTACATATTTACGCAAACGGATCTGAATCTGAGGCAACACCGATGGTTGGAGCTCATCGAGGATTATGACGTGGGGATCAACTATCACCCAGGGAAGGCCAACGTGGTGGCCGATGCCTTGAGCCGAAAAGGAGTAAGCCACAAACTTACAGTTCGAGAGCTGCCATCCGAGTTATGCAAGGAGTTCGAACGGTTGAACCTTGGATTCATAAATGAGATGGGAACGATGGAAGTCAACCCAACATTAGAGCAGGAAATACGTGAAGGACAGACAAAGGACAAGGAAATACAGGAAATCAAGGAAAGGACCCAAGAAGGAAAAGAATTCAGATTTGATGAGGACGAACAGGGTACCTTATGGCTTGGAAAGAGGATTGTGGTACCTAATGTGAGGCATATTCGGGAGACAATATTAAAGGAGGCACATGACTCGCCTTACTCAATTCACCCCGGTTGTACAAAGATGTACAAAGATTTGAAGACATGCTATTGGTGGGATAGCATGAAAAAGGACATAGCCGAATATGTTGCACTTTGCGATGTGTGCCGACGAGTGAAAGCTGAACATCAAAGGCCAGCCGGACTGCTACAACCATTGAAGATCCCGGAGTGGAAGTGGGAAGAGATTGGTATGGACTTTATAGTTGGATTACCACGAACTCAGTCTGGCTATGATTCAATATGGGTTATTGTGGATCGATTGACAAAATCAGCTCACTTCATCCCTGTCAAGACCACATATACCACCGCGAAGCTAGCAGAATTGTATATGGAGCATATTGTGTGCCGACATGGAGTACCGAAGAAGATAGTCTCGGATAGAGGTTCTCAGTTCACCTCTAGATTTTGGCAGAAATTGCATGAAGCAATGGGAACAAGGTTGAACTTCAGTTCGGCGTATCACCCTCAAACCGATGGACAAACCGAGAGGACCAACCAAATTTTGGAAGACATGTTAAGAGCTTGTGCTTTAAAGCATGGGAAAAGTTGGGATAAAAGTTTGCCGTACGCTGAATTCTCGTACAACAATATCTATCAAGCAAGTCTGAAAACGTCACCCTACGAAGCATTGTACGGAAGGAAGTGTAGGACTCCCTTGTTTTGGAATGAAACCGGAGAGAATCAAGTGTTTGGTCCCGACGTGTTACAAGATGCTGAAAGGCAAGTCCAAATAATACGGGAAAACTTAAAGGCTGCCCAGTCTCGACAGAAAGGTTATGCTGATAATAGGCGAAGGAGTTTGACTTTTGAAGTTGGAGATTTTGTATACCTCAAAGTGTCACCTATCAGAGGTCAGCGACGATTTAACGTCAAAGGAAAACTGGCACCACGTTACATCAGACCGTTCAAGATTTTGGACAAACGAGGAGAAGTGGCATATTGACTTGAGCTGCCGGCGTATCTCTCCGATGTACACGATGTGTTTCACGTCTCTCAACTCAAGAAGTGTCTCATGGTACCGGAAGAACAAGTGCCGATGGACGAGTTGGAACTTCAAGAGGATTTGTCCTATGTCGAGCAACCTATCAAAATTTTGGACACGAAGGAAAGGGTCACAAGGAATAAGAGGATCCATTGGTGCAAAGTGCAATGGAAACACCATACGGAAACCGAAGCTACATGGAAACGTGAAGAAGACTTGAAGGCAGAATTCCCTCACCTTTTCTCCACGCTATCGAATCTCGAGGGCGAGATTCACTTTAAGGGGGGTAGGTTTGTAACACTCTCAATTTTCGCATCATGCATTGCATACATGTTCATGCATTAGGTATTAATAGAATAAAAGAAAAAAATGATAAACCATACATATTTGGTGTAGCAAAAAGAAGAAATAGAAAATAATAATTATAGCCTAAAACATGTATTAGGGAATAAATATAAAAAAATAACAATAATAATATAAAAAAGGAAATATATATAAATAAATTATATATAATAATAAATATATATATAAAAAAATAAATAATAAATAAATAAAATGAATAAGATAAATAAAATAAATTAAAATATAAATAATAAAATATACAAAAATAATATATATATATATATTAAAAGAAAAAGAAAAAAACAAAACGACCGCCCGCTGGCCAGGCCGAGCGGCCCAGCCAGCAGCGGCCTCCCGCGCAGCGACCGCGCGATCCCGCGCCGCCGGGCCCCACCCGCAGCGCGCCCCGCTCGCGCCTCCCGGCCGACGCGCCACGCCCCCGCCCGATTCCCGCGCGCAACGCGCGAAATCCGCGGGATTCCCGTGCGTGCGCCTGCCGCGAGCCGCCCCGGTCCCACCCCGCCGACTCCCACCCCACATCGCCCTCCCACGCACCGCCTGCTGCTGGACCCCACCCCGCACCGATCCCGCCTCCCGCTCCCGCACGCCCGACGCACGCGAACCGCGCCCGACTCCGACGCGCCCACGCGCGATGCCCCGAATCGCGGTACGAGTCGGTACCGATGCGCGTCCCGCCGCCTATAAAAGGAAGGACCGAGGGTTTCGTAGGTCCCCCGATCCTAGGAAAAGCACCGCCGCCTCCACGATAAAAGCCACGCCGCCGGTACAGAAAAGAAAAAGGGCACCAGAGAGCTGCGCCGCCAGGGAAAAAGAGGGGAAGAAGAGGAAGAAAAAGAGGAGGGCGCCGCCGTTCGCCGGAGATCATCGTTGCCATCGCGTCGCCGTCGTCGTGCCGCCGGAGGACCTTGCGCATCTACTTCGTCTACGCATCGTCCCCATCCTGCGATCATCGAAGCCATCGCATCTACGGTAGGCCATGTTCCCGATGCGAATTTTAGCGACCATATTGAATCTAATAGACGTAAATTGATCTTAGTTGCGTCATCTTTTTATTTTCAGCAGCATTAATCCACCCTAAAACCCCCGTAAACTCATATGAACACGTATGAACTAGTTGCATCTAATTAATAAACAACCATAGTTAATTAATTATTGAATTGTGCATGCATACATGTCATCGCATGTTGATTCATACGTGTGCATCATATTGAATTGTATGAATTTTCTTTATGTGTGATCACACGTAGAGGAACGTGCTCAAGAGGCCGCATACGAGGATTTCCAAAATCAAGACTTTGAAGAGCTTGAGCAACCCCATCCGTCGGAGCAAGGCATGTGTCCTTGAAGCATATTGATCCTGTTTTAAAATAAATATTTTGTTTGCAAACTGCATGCTTGTGTCAAATTGATGGGAATCCTATGGTAGGAAGTTTACTAGTTTTGTTTGACCACCCTTGTCACCTGGAATTTATGGTAGAGAGTCGGGAAGGGTTTTTACCTTTTTGCTTCACTTAATTAATTGGGATGGCAAACAACACTACACAGTTAATTATGCATCAATGATATTCTGGTTAATGTGAACTGGTCAATACGATGGGTGATCTCAGCAAGCCTGGTATGTGGATGGGTTGGATGTTATGGTGGTTTGCTTGCTTTAGATCTAAGGAACGGTTCATGCGAGAATATGCCAGGTCAACAGTGCCACCACAAGGCCAAGTATGGGTGCAGTGTAGCTGAATAATTAGGAGCGCTGCTAGTATTGTATGGACCATTGGATGGCGCGGGGAATGGGAGTCGAGGAGGACTGCCCTGGGATCCGCATGGCACACGAGGGGGCCCGTGGGTGGGATAATGGAGATTCAAGCCTGCCGGTGAAACCTTAGTGGGCCCATACATACTAGTAGTCCCTTTTGAAAGGCTATTTTGTGATCTCTTGGCCACACACCTACGGAAGTGTGAGATGGCATAATGGAGGTTTCTTAGTCATCGAAAGGTGATGAAATCACGAAAGTGTGGGTAAAGTGGTACAACCTCTGCAGAGTGTTAAAAACTATCATGATAGCTGTGCTCCCAGTTATGAGCGCCTGGATGACCTACATGATTAGAATTGGTTGGTTTATGGTTATGGGTTGGTAATGGTTATGGATTGTTTTTGTCTTATGGTTACGGATATGGATTTGAGTTACGGTAACTGGACATGGATAATGATGATGTTGACAATAATTGGATATGGTTTATATTATGTTAATATGATGGTTATGATGGGATTGTTTCACATAGACATAGTATAATGCTTTTCAAATGTTTTGCTATACTTTTCAGCACTTAGCCATTATTACATTCGTCATTTGAATAAGCCGCATGTCATACTTTCCACACTTGCTGAGTACGACATGTACTCACCCTTGCAATCCCCCCAACAGCTACTGGAGACAATTGGGAGTACCCTGAGGATCACGTGGAGTACTAGGTTGCGTACCGTTGTCAATTTCTTGTGGATTGGAGTCGTGCTGCTTATTTTATTTTCCGCTGCATTATTTAGAGTTTATCATTCGTGAACTATTGGATTATTGTAATAAAGTACTTATTTATTAGTTAAGATGTGGTTAAATTCTGTATATCGTTTGTGATGCAACCGTATATGTGTGATGAACTTCCTGGGCACACATATGCGTTACGCTTGGTTCATATTCGGAACCGGGTGTCACAATATTGTAATGGGGGATCTATGCAAGCATGGTCTGTGGGTGATTTGGATGTCATGTTGGTTGCTCGCTTTAGATCTAAGGATCGGTTCATGCGAGAATATGCCAGGACAACAGTGCCACAACGAGGCCAAGTATGGGTGCGGCGTAGCTGATTAACTAGAAGATTGCTAGTATTGAGCGGATCATTTGACGCATCGGGGAAGGGGAGTCGGACTGGGTTTGGATTTGAGGCGAGACTCCCTGGGATCCGAATGGCACAAGAGGGGGCCCTTGGTTGAAGATGTGCTCAGTTGGAGGCATCGGCATCGGTGAAACCTCAGTGGGTCCATACATTCTAGTAGTCTCTTTGTAAAGGCTATTTTGTGATCTCTTGGCCACACACTGACGGAAGTGTGAGACAGCGTAATAGAGGTTCTAGTCACCGAAAGGTGATGAAATCACAAACACGTGAGTAAAGTGGTACAAACTTTGTAGAGTAATAAAACTATCATGATAACCGTGCTCCCGGTTAAGAGCACCTGGACAACTTCCATGATTAGAGGTAAACTTGGTATTGGGATGGTTATGGTTATGGTTATGGTTGATAACATGGTTGGTATTGGTTGTGGGATGGTATTATGGTTTATGGAATGGATATGGTTATTCGTAATGAGAAATCTGGAATATGGATGATGGTAATGAAATATGAACTGATATTAAGGTAACATGGCTTATGATGGGTTTACTTCACATACGTATAATATATTGCTTTTCAAATGTTTTAATGTACTTTTCAACACTTAGCATTTATTATATTCGTCATTTGTATCAACCACATGTCATACTTTCCACACTTGCTGAGTACGACATGTACTCACTCTTGCAATTCCCCCACCAACAGTTGCATGTTAGATTTGGGCGTATAACGATGATAATGCAGAGTTCTAGGCCGTGTCTGCCGTCAACTTTGCCCGTGGTGTTGCTTGGAGCTGCGCTACCCTTATGCTTAATTTGCTTAGCTGCATAGTTGCCTATTTAGCTTATTTCTGCTGCATTAGTTCAAACTTGTCATTAATATTCATTAGAGCTTGTATTTGAGGATATTCTGAATTCTGTAATAAAAGTGGTTAGTAAATCTTGTTATGTGGTAATTTTCTATATATACTTTTGTGAATGCACTTGCGTATATATGTTGAACATCTTGGGCACACATATGTGTTCACTTGGTTCATTTTCGGAACCGGGTGTCACAAATTGATATCAGAGCCACAGGTAGACCGTAGAACGCAACCTAGATAGAATGGACACTTTAGAGCACATAGGAACACTCAGGAATTGATGGGTTTTTGTTTGGTGTGTTGTTTGTTGTGTATTGTTTCTTGTGTGCTTAGTAGAGGATTTTAGGATGCTTTAGCATTGCCATGTCCATATAGGCCAATATAGTTAGTTGCTTAGTTTCATATCCCTTGATGCATATAGTTGGGGACGTTTTCTAAAATTCTTATCTCTTGCTTCTCTTGAGATGGTGAGGACTCGCAACCAGAGGGATGGAAATGACGAAGACAAGAACAATGGAGCACCTCAGAACAACAATGGACAAGGACCTGCACAGGGAGCTATCAACCTTGAGCAGCTATTGGCGATGCAAAATCAGCTCATGCAGACCATGATACAAACTATGGGACAGCTGCAGGATGGCAACAACAACCATCAGCCCCACATGCCTCTCCTGCCACCCCCGCCTCCTCATAACCGATTGGGAGAGTTCATGAGAACCAGGCTGCCAACTTTTGCTCAAGCTGCTGACCCTATGGACGCCGATGATTGTCTCAAGTCCGTGGAGAAGAAACTTGCAATAGTCCAATGCAGTGACCGGGAGAGGGTGCTATTTGCATCTCATCAACTTTTTGGAGGAGCTGCTGATTGGTTGGACTCTTTGTGCAACGCCTATGAGAATCAAGAGAGGATTACTTAGGCACAATTCAAGGAGAGATTTCATTCTCATTATATGTCAGAAGGAGTTATTATCTTGAAAAGGCAAGAGTTTGAGAACCTGAGGCAAGAAAGATCGAGTGTGGGCGAATACCTCAATAAATTCACTAAACTCTCAAGATATGCGCCTGAGGATGGGAGCCCGGACAGCCGGAAGCAATAATTGTTTATTAGGGGCTTGAACGATGAGATCCAAGTGCAATTGCTCAACTGTGATTATGCCAACTTCTAGAAGCTTGTGGACAAAGCAATTGTGGTTGACAACTGTGATGCCCGGTTCCGAAAACTGAACCAAGCTAACGCATATGTGTGCCCAGGATGTTCAACACACATACACGAGTGATTCACAAAAGAGTATACAGGAAATTACCACAGAACAAGATTAATTATCAAATTTTATTACACAAACCATATTATCCTCGAATACAAGCTCTAATGAATATTAATGACAAGTTCAACTAATGCAGTGGAAATAAACTAATTAAGCAAACTAAGCAACTATGCAGCATAAGCGACAGGGTATGTATGCGCAGCTCCAATCAACACCACAGGCAAAGCTGACGGTAGACACGGCCTAGAACTCCGCATTATCGCCATTAAACTCCCAATCTTGACTTGCAACTATTGGGGGGGGGTTGCAAGAGTGAGTACATGTCGTACTCAGCAAGTGTGGAAAGTATGACATGTGGCTGATTCAAATGACGACAATAATAATGGCAAAGTGCTGAAAAGTACATTAAAACATTTGAGAAGCAATATATTACATGTATGTGAAGTAAACCCATCATAATCATAAATAATACCATAATACCAAACTGAGTTCCTCACCATCATCAATAATTCCAGATTTCACCATCGTCAATAACCATATTCAATACCAGAAATTAATCTATAACCATCCATAACCATTACCAAACCATAACCATCCCAGATTCCGTCTCAATACCAAGTACCTTCTAATCATGGAAGTTGTCCAGGTGCTCATAACCGGGAGCACGGCTATCATGATAGTTTTAATTAACTCTGCAGAGTTTGTACCTCTTTACCCACGTGTTCGTGATTTCATCACCCTTCGGCGACTAAGAATCTCCCTTATGCCCATGACCCGTCGGTCATAATACACACTTCCGTCGGTGTGTGGCCAAGAGATCACAAAATAGCCTTTACAAAGGGATTACTAGCCTATTTAGACCCCACTGAGGTTTCACCGGTGGCGATGTCTCCCGCAGAGCACATCTTCAACCAAGGGCCCCCTCTTGAGCCATTCGTATCCCAGGGTAGTCCCACCAATCATCAACAAACCCAATCCGACTACCCCTTCCCCGAGCATCCACAATGGTCCAAACAGCACTAGCAAAGCCCTAATTAATCAGCTACGCCACACCCATACTTGGCCTCGTGGTGGCACTGTAGTCCTGGCTTATTCTCGCATGAACCGATCCTTAGATCTAAAGCAAGCAAACCACCGTAACATCCAACCCATCCACATACCAGGCTTGCTTAGATCATCCATTACCACACCATGTTTAACTAGTTCATGTTAACCATAATCTCATCCATGCATAATTAAATTGAGTGATATAGTTGTTTTCCATCCCAGTTGATTAAGCGAAGCAAAAAGGTAAAAACCCTTCCCGACTCTCTACCATAAATTCCAGGTGATAAGGGTGGTCAACAATTCTAGTAAACTTCCTACCATAGGTTTCCCATCAAATTGACACAAGCATGCAATTTTGTAAACAAAACATTTATTTTGAAAACAGGATCAATATGCTTCAAGGACACTTGCCTTGCTCTTGCTGTTGATTAGGGTCAAAGCCTTCAAACTCTTGATGCTGTAGATCCTCCGCGGCACTCTCTAGCGCAAATCCGTCTAATCCACACAATAAACATACAAGACAAGAAACACAATCAAAGAGTGCACAAATATTACTCAATATGACATGACATGCATGATTAATGCAAATGCAAGGTAGAACTTGTTACTAGATTGCTTTTAATGATCACTAACTAGCTCTGATAGATTTTAACAAGTTTATACAGGTTTGGATTCAATTAGATCAAATTTTAGAATTAATTCAACACAATTTAACCAGAAAGATCGGACTAGTCCGCTAGGGACCGCACAAGTCCGCACTTGACGAGATCAGCAGATTAGGGTTTTCTAGATCGACGTGAATTTGGAGATTAGGGGTTGAATTCACGTAAGGAAAAGAGAATAGGAGGTATACCAGGTGTTTAGAACTCCAATGAATCAAGAAACTTGGAGGTAACACTTGGATCTTGATGATCTAGGGTTTGTGATGAACTTGGAGATGAATTGGTGATGAAGAACGAAACTTGGTGGAGATCTTGATCCTCCTTCGTTTCCTCCTCTTCTTCTTCTTGTTTGGGATCTTCTCCTCCCTCCTTGATGGTGGCTCTCCACGAACTAGGGTTTGGGTGGGTGGAAAAGTGGCAAATAGATGTCAAACCAAGGGGTGGGGCTGTTTATATAGACGTGGAGGCTAGGGTTAGATGGATTTCGAGTTTTGGGATGAGTAGAGGCCGGTTTAGAGTCCCACATGGGCTCTAAAAGAGTTGGGCACGACGTCCCTAGGCCCACTTGACGTGAAACCCAAGAAACAAGTCATAAAACAAAAGGTCAATCTCGGAGTCACGAAATATCGGACAAGTCCGGACAGGACCGGACTAGTCCGAAGTCGTCCAGAGAGAAAATCGGACAAGTCTGGCCAAAAATCGGACAAGTCCGATCTTAGTCAGAAAGGAAAACGGACAAGTCCGCTGGAACACCGGACTAGTCCAGAAAAGTCCAGGGACTTAGCAAATTTTCAAGGATTCATGGAACATCGGACTTGTCCGCACAAGATCGGACAAGTCCGAAGTTTTCCAGGGGCAAATATCGGACTAATCCGCAGCAAAAACGGACAAGTCCGTTTTTTAGACAGAGAGAAATCGGACTAGTCTGCACTTTCCTACATTTTTAAGTGCGGTTTTGCTCCAAATCAATTTTAAGCTCGTTCCTCTTGTTATGGGTTAATGTTAAACATGTATATGAGTGCATGTAGGGCATGATGCATGAAAATGAGGGTGTTACAAACCTACCCCCCTTAAAATGAATCTCGCCCTCGAGATTCGACGCGGAAGAGAAGAGATAGGGAAAGTCCTTCTTGATATCATCCTCTAGCTCCCAAGTTGCTTCTTTTTCTGTGTGGTGCTTCCATTGAACCTTACACCACCTAATAACCTTGTTCCTTGTGACTCTCTCCGTGGTTTCCAAGATTTTGACCGGTTGCTCGGCATACGTCAAATCTTCCTCTAGTTCCAATTCTTCCATTGGAACTTGATCTTCCGGTACCCTGAGACACTTCTTGAGTTGGGAAACATGAAACACATCATGTACGTCTGAAAGATGAGCTGGCATCTCCAACTTATATGCTACTTCTCCTCTTTTGTCCAAAATCTTGAATGGTCCAATATAACGAGGTGCGAGCTTGCCTCTTATGTTAAACCTCTTATGACCTCTCATTGGTGACACCTTGAGGTAAACAAAATCTCCTATTTCAAAGGCTAATTTCCTTCTCCTATTGTCCGCATAGCCTTTTTGCCTTGATTGTGCAGCCCTCAAGTTTCCACGAATTATTTGGACTTGCTTTTCGGCTTCTTGCAACACTTCCGGACCAAATACTTGAGTTTCTCCCGCCTCATTCCAGAATAAAGGTGTCCTACACTTCCTCCCATAAAGCGCTTCATATGGTGACATCTTCAAGCTTGCTTGGTAACTATTGTTGTATGAAAATTCTGCGTATGGCAAGCTTTTGTCCCAACTTTTCCCATGCTTTAAAGGACAAGCTCTTAACATGTCCTCCAAAATCTAATTGGTCCTCTCGGTTTGTCCATCCGTTTGAGGATGATATGCTGAACTAAAATTCAACCTCGTTCCCAAAGCTTCATGCAATTTTTGCCAAAATATGGAGGTAAATTGAGAACCTCTATCCGAGACTATCTTCTTAGGGACTCCATGTCGACACACAATATGCTCCATGTATATTTCGGCCAATCGTGCAGCTGTATAGTTGGTCTTCACAGGGACAAAATGAGCTGACTTGGTTAAGCGATCCACAATTACCCAAATTGAGTCATACCCGGACTGAGTATGTGGTAACCCAACTATGAAGTCCATACCAATTTCTTCCCACTTCCATTCCGGAATCTTCAACGGTTGCAATAATCCGGCTGGCCTTTGATGTTCCGCCTTGACTCGTTGGCACACATCACATAATGCTACATATTCAGCTATGTCCTTTTTCATGCTATCCCACCAATAGCAAGCCTTCAAGTCCTTGTACATCTTCGTACATCCGGGGTGAATCGAGTAAGGCGAGTCATGTGCCTCCTTTAATATTGTCTCCCGAATATGCTTTACATTAGGCACAACGATTCTCTTTCCAAGCCATAAGGTACCATGTTCGTCCTTGTCAAATCTGAATTCTCTCCCTTCTTCGGTTCTTTTCTTGATTTCCTTGATCTCCTCATCTGTGGTTTGTGCCTCTCGGATTTCTTGCTCCAAGGTTGGGTTTAACTCCATCATCTCCATCTCGTTTACAAACCCGAGGTTCAACCGTTCAAACTCCTTACATAACTCGAATGGTAACTCTCGAACTGTGAGTTGGTGACTTACTCCCTTTCTACTCAAAGCATCGGCCACTACATTGGCTTTTCCCGGATGATAGTTGATCCCCAAATCATAATCTTTGATGAGCTCCAACCATCTTCGTTGCCTCAAGTTCAGATCCGTTTGTGTGAAAATATACTTCAAACTCTTATGATCCGTGTAAATTTCACACCTATGTCCAAGAATATAGTGTCTCCAAATCTTCAATGCATGTACCACGGCTGCTAGTTCAAGATCATGCGTGGGGTAATTCTGCTCATGTTTCTTCAATTGTCTCGACACATAGGCGACCACCTGACCTCCTTGCATCAATACACATCCAAGCCCTTGTCTTGATGCATCACAATAGATGTCGAAACTCTTGCTTACATCCGGCAATAACAAAACTGGGGCTGTTGTCAACCGCTTCTTCAACTCCTCAAAACTGTTTTGACAAGCTTCAGTCCATTGGAACGCCTTTCCCTTCATTAGCAACTCCGTCATAGGCTTGGCTATCTTGGAAAAATCCTTGATAAACCGACGGTAATATCCAGCCATCCCAAGAAAACTCCTTATTTTCTTGACGTTTTGCGGTGGTTCCCACTTCAACACGTATCTCACTTTTCTGGGGTCAACCGATACTTCTCCTCCGGAAATAATATGGCCTAAGAAGGAAACTTCCCGTAACCAGAATTGACATTTACTGAACTTGGCGTACAATTGATGCTCCCTCAATTTCTGTAGCGTAAGCCTCAAGTGTTCCTCATGTTCCCTCTCATCCTTCGAGTAGATCATAATATCATCAATAAACACCACAACGAACTTATCTAAGTACTCCATGAAGACTTTATTCATGAGGTACATAAAGTAGGCAGGCGCATTTGTCAATCCAAAAGACATTACAGTGTACTCATAAGATCCATACCGTGTCCTAAAAGCTGTCTTGGGTATGTCCGATGGTCTAATCTTCATTTGAAAGTAACCTGACCTCAAATCAATCTTGGAAAACACACAGGCACCTTTCATCTGATCAAACAAATCCTCTATACGGGGCAAGGTATACTTGTTCTTGATTGTTACCTCGTTGAGAGCTTGGTAATCCACACACATCCTTTGGGATCCATCCTTCTTGTCCACAAATAGAACAGGTGCTCCCCAAGGCGAAGAGCTAGGGCGAATGAAACCCTTCTCTAATTGCTCTTGAATCTGCTTCTTGAGCTCCGCTAATTCCATAGGAGGCATCCTATACGGCCTCTTAGCTATAGGTGCAGTTCCAGGTATTAAATCAATAACAAACTCAATGTCTCGATCGGGTGGCATACCTGGCAACTCGTCCGGAAAAACATCCAAAAATTCACACACCACCGGAATCTCCTCAATTGCGACACCGTCCATATGATTCAGCTCTAATTGCTTCGGTGCATGTTGGGTTGCTTCAAATTCTATGGTGATCCCTTCTTCATTAGTCAACTTCACCGTCTTTGTGGCACATTCGATAACTCCATTGTGCTTCCTCAACCAGTCCATACCGAGTATAATATCCAACCTTGAGAATCTAAAACAATGAGGTTGGCGGAGAAGTCTACCCCCCTTATTCTAAGGCTTACTTTTGGACATACTATATTTGTACTCATCTCTCCTCCAGGAGACTTAACCAATAGAGTAAACTTCATATGAGAGATAGGCAAACTATACTTGGCAACATACTTTGATGCAATGAATGAATGCGATGCTCCGGAATCAAATAACATAGTCGCGGGGTTGGAGTTGGCGAGAAACATACCAATGACCACATCATCAGCTTGTTGAGCATCCTCCGTTGAGACATGGTTCACGTTGCCACGAGCGAAATTCTACTGTCCACGGTTCCCTTGTGGTTGTCCCCCGTTGGGTCTTGGGTTTTGCCTCGGTGCATTGCTTCCTTGACCAAGGCCCGACTTAGGACATTGATGTGCAAAGTGTCCAGCTTCTCCACAAGTATAGCACTTCTTAACTCCACCAGAATTATTGGGACGAGCTTGGTTTTGAACATTGGCACCAGGAAAATCAGCACGAGGTGCATAAGGCATCGGAGGCCTAGGTGCTTGCATGACAGGGCGCTGCTGCACAACCTGAGTTGGGCGCGGTGCATAACCAGGGCACTGAGCAGGAATAGAGGAGCTGTAATGAGGCGCATTGGGCGGCGCAAAGTGAGGGCGCACATTACTTCCTTGTTGCTGTCCTTGATATGGCGCCTTCCTCTTGATTTCTTGCTCCATCTCACGGATCTTGTTCTCAACCACAATTGCTTTGTCCACAAGCTTCTGAAAATTGACATAATCACAATTGAGCAATTGCACTTGGATCGTATTGTTCAATCCCCTCATGAACAAGTATTGCTTCCGGCTGTCCCGGCTAACATCCTCAGGCGCATATCTTGAGAGTTGAGTGAACTTATTGAGATATTCACTCACGCTTGATTTTCCTTGCCTCAAATTCTCAAATTCTTGCCTCTTCAAGAGCATAACACCTTCCGGCACATAATGAGAACGAAAATTCTCCTTGAATTCGGCCCAAGTAATTCTCTCTTGGTTCTCATGAGCACTGCAATAAGAATCCCACCAATCTGCGGCTGCTCCAACGAGTTGATGAGAAGCAAATAGGACCTTCTCTCGGTCACTGCATTGGACAATGGCTAGCTTCTTCTCCACGGACTTGAGCCAATCATCCGCATCCATAGGGTCTGCGGCTTGAGCAAAGGTTGGCGGCCTAGTCCTCATAAACTCTCCCAATCGGTTATGAGGAGGTGGGGGTGGCGGTGGAGGCATGTGGGGCAGATTGTTGATATTGCCAGCCTGCAGCTGTCCCATAGTCTGTATCATGGTCTGCATGAGCTGGTTTTGCATGGCCAATAGCTGCTCAATGTTGATAGCTCCCTGAGTAGATCCTTGCCCATTGTTGTTCTGAGGCACTCCATTGTTCTCCTCCTCATCATTGCCATCCCTCTGGTTGCGAGTCCTCACCATCTGAAGAAAAGCAGTAGGTAAGAATTAGAAAACGCCCCAACTATATGCATCAAGGGATATGAAACTAGACAACTAACTACACTAGCCTAGGTGGACATGGCAATGCTAAAGCATCCCAAAATCCTCTATTAAGCACACAAGCAACCAATATATATAGCAAACAGCACACCAAGCAAACACATCGATTCCTGAGTGCTCCTATGTGCTCTAAAGTGTCCATTCTATCTAGGCTGCGTCCTACGGTCAACCTGTGGCTCTAATACCAATCTGTGACGCCCGGTTCCGAAAACTGAACCAAGCTAACGCATATGTGTGCCCAGGATGTTCATCACACATACACGAGTGATTCACAAAAGAGTATACAAGAAATTACCACAGAACAAGATTAATTATCAAATTTTATTACACAAACCATATTATCCTCGAATACAAGCTCTAATGAATATTAATGACAAGTTCAACTAATGCAGCGGAAATAAACTAATGAAGCAAACTAAGCAACTATGCAGCATAAGCGACCGGGTATGTATGCGCAGCTCCAAACAACACCACAGGCAAAGCTGACGGTAGACACGGCCTAGAACTCCGCATTATTGCCATTAAACTCCCAATCTTGACCTGCAACTGTTGGGGGGGGGGATTGCAAGAGTGAGTACATGTCGTACTCAGCAAGTGTGGAAAGTATGACATGTGGCTGATTCAAATGACGACAATAATAATGGCAAAGTGCTGAAAAGTACATTAAAACATTTGAGAAGCAATATATTACATGTATGTGAAGTAAACCCATCATAATCATAAATAATACCATAATACCAAACTAAATTCCTCACCATCATCAATAATTCCAGATTTCACCATCGTCAATAACCATATTCAATACCAGAAATTAATCCATAACCATCCATAACCATTACCAAACCATAACCATCCCAGATTCCGTCTCAATACCAAGTACCTTCTAATCATGGAAGTTGTCCAGGTGCTCATAACCGGGAGCACGGCTATCATGATAGTTTTAATTAACTCTGCAGAGTTTGTACCTCTTTACCCACGTGTTTGTGATTTCATCACCCTTCGGCAACTAAGAATCTCCCTTATGCCCATGACCCGTCGGTCATAATACACACTTCCGTTGGTGTGTGGCCAAGAGATCACAAAATAGCCTTTACAAAGGGATTACTAGCCTATTTAGACCCCACTGAGGTTTCACCGGTGGCGATGTCTCCCGCAGAGCACATCTTCAACCAAGGGCCCCCTCTTGAGCCATTCGGATCCCAGGGTAGTCCCACCAATCATCAACAAACCCAATCCGACTACCCCTTCCCCGAGCATCCACAATGGTCCAAACAGCACTAGCAAAGCCCTAATTAATCAGCTACGCCGCACCCATACTTGGCCTCGTGGTGGCACTGTAGTCCTGGCTTATTCTCGCATGAACCGGTCCTTAGATCTAAAGCAAGCAAACCACCATAACATCCAACCCATCCACATACCAGGCTTGCTTAGATCATCCATTACCACACCATGTTTAACTAGTTCATGTTAACCATAATCTCATCCATGCATAATTAAATTGAGTGATATAGTTGTTTTCCATCCCAGTTGATTAAGCGAAGCAAAAAGGTAAAAACCCTTCCCGACTCTCTACCATAAATTCCAGGTGACAAGGGTGGTCAACAATTCTAGTAAACTTCCTACCATAGGTTTCCCATCAAATTGACACAAGCATGCAATTTTGTAAACAAAACATTTATTTTGAAAACAGGATCAATATGCTTCAAGGACACTTGCCTTGCTCTTTCTATTGATTAGGGTCAAAGCCTTCAAACTCTTGATGCTATAGATCCTCCGCGGCACTCTCTAGCGCAAATCCGTCTAATCCACACAATAAACATACAAGACAAGAAACACAATCAAAGAGTGCACAAATATTACTCAATATGACATGACATGCATGATTAATGCAAATGCAAGGTAGAACTTGTTACTAGATTGCTTTTAATGATCACTAACTAGCTCTGATAGATTTTAACAAGTTTATACAGGTTTGGATTCGATTAGATCAAATTTTAGAATTAATTCAACACAATTTAACCAGAAAGATTGGACTAGTCCGCTAGGGACCGGACAAGTCCCCACTTGACGAGATCAGCAGATTAGGGTTTTCTAGATCGACGTGAATTTGGAGATTAGGGGTTGAATTCACGTAAGGAAAAGAGAATAGGAGGTATACCAGGTGTTTAGAACTCCAATGAATCAAGAAACTTGGAGGTAACACTTGGATCTTGATGATCTAGGATTGGTGATGAACTTGGAGATGAATTGGTGATGAAGAACGAAACTTGGTGGAGATCTTGATCCTCCTTCGTTTCCTCCTCTTCTTCTTCTTGTTTGGGATCTTCTCCTCCCTCCTTGATGGTGGCTCTCCACGAACTAGGGTTTGGGTGGGTGGAAAAGTGGCAAATAGATGTCAAACCAAGGGGTGGGGCTGTTTATATAGACGTGGAGGCTAGGGTTAGATGGATTTCGAGTTTTGGGATGAGTAGAGGCCGGTTTAGAGTCCCACATGGGCTTTAAAAGAGTTGGGCACGACGTCCCTAGGCCCACTTGACGTGAAACCCAAGAAACAAGTCGTAAAACAAAAGGTCAATCTCGGAGTCACGAAATATCGGACAAGTCCGGACAGGACCGGACTAGTCCGAAGTCGTCCAGAGAGAAAATCGGACAAGTCTGGCCAAAAATCGGACAAGTCCGATCTTAGTCAGAAAGGAAAACGGACAAGTCCGCTGGAACACCGGACTAGTCCGGAAAAGTCCAGGGACTTAGCAAATTTTCAAGGATTCATGGAACATTGGACTAGTCCGCACAAGATCGGACAAGTCCGATGTTTTCCAGGGGAAAATATCGGACTAATCCGCAGCAAAAACGGACAAGTCCGTTTTTTAGACAGAGAGAAATCGGACTAGTCCGCACTTTCCTACATTTTTAAGTGCGGTTTTGCTCCAAATCAATTTTAAGCTCGTTCCTCTTGTTATGGGTTAATGTTAAACATGTATATGAGTGCATGTAGGGCATGATGCATGAAAATGAGGGTGTTACAACAACAAGGTCCGTGAGATGGAGCGAGACACCAAGAGGAAGGTGTCGTATGAAGGACAACAACAAGGAAGCAATGTGCGCCCTCGCTTTGCACCGCCCAATGCGCCCTATTATAGCTCTTCTGCTTTTGTACATCGCGCTGGATATGGACCGTGCCCAAATCAGTTTCTGCAGCAGCGCCCTGTCATGCAAGCACCTAGACCTCCAATGCATTTTGCACCTCGTGCCAACCTTCCTGGTGCAAATGTGCAGAACCAAGTTCGTCCAAATAATTTTGTGTAGTTAGGAAGTGCTTTACATGTGGAGAAGCATGACACTTTGCAGTCCAATGTCCTAAGTCAGGCCTTGGTCAAGGAAGAAATGCTCCAAGACAGAACCCAAGACCGAATGGAGGAGCGCCACCAGGCAACCGTGGACAACACAATTTTGCTCGTGGCAACATGAACAATGTCTCTACGGAGGATGCTCAGCAAGCGGATGGCGTGGTCATTAGTATGTTTCTGTAACACCCTCATTTTCATGCATCATGCCTTGCATACACTCATATACATGTTTAACATTAACCCATAACAAGAGGAACAAGTTTAAAATTGATTTGGAACAAAACCGCACTTAAAAATGTAGGAAAGTGCGGACTAGTCCGGTTTTGCTGAGGACTAGTCCGATTTCTCTCTGTCTAAAAACGGACTTGTCCGTTTTGCTGCGGATTAGTCCGATATTTGCCCCTGGAAAACTTCGGACTTGTCCGATCTTGTGCGGACTAGTCCGATGTTCCATGAATCCTTGAAAATTTGCTAAGTCCCTGGACTTTTCCGGACTAGTCCGGTGTTCCAGCGGACTTGTACATTTTCCTTTCTGACTAAGATCGGACTTGTCCGATTTTTGGCCAGACTTGTCCGATTTTCTCTCTGGACGACTTCGGACTAGTCCGGTCCTATCCGGACTTGTCCGATATTTCGTGACTCCGAGATTGACCTTTTGTTTTACGACTTGTTTCTTGGGTTTCACGTCAAGTGGGCCTAGGGACGTCGTGACTAACTCTTTTAGAGCCCATGTGGGACTCTAAACCGGCCTCTACTCATCCCAAAACTCGAAATCCATCTAACCCTAGCCTCCACCCCTATATAAACAACCCCACCCCTTGGTTTGACATCTATTTGCCACTTTTCCACCCACCCAAACCCTAGTTCGTGGGGAGCCACCATCAAGGAGGGAGGAGAACATCCCAAGCAAGAGGAAGAAGAGGAGGAAACGAAGGAGGATCAAGATCTCCACCAAGTTTCGTCCTCCACCACCAATTCATCTCCAAGTTCATCACCAACCCTAGATCATCAAGATCCAAGTGTTACCTCCAAGTTTCTTGGTTCATTGGAGTTCTAAACACCTGGTATACCCTCTATTCTATTTTCCTTATGTGAATTCAACATCTAATCTCCAAATTCACGTCGATCTAGAAAACCCTAATCTGTTGATCTCGTCAAGTGCGGACTTGTCCGGTCCCTAGCGGACTAGTCCGATCTTCCTGGTTAAATTGTGTTGAATTAATTCTAAAATTTGATCTAATCAACTCCAAACCTGTATAAACTTGTTAAAAGTTATTAGAACTAGTTAGTTATCATCAAAAGCAATCAAGTAACAAGTTCTACCTTGCATTGCATCAATCATGCATGTCATGTCATATTGAGTAATATTTGTGCACTCTTTGATTGTGTTTCTTGTCTTGTATGTTTATTGTGTGAATTAGACGGATTTGCGCTAGAGAGTGCCACGGAGGATCTACAACATCAAGAGTTTGAAGGCTTTGACCCTAATCAACAGCAATAGCAAGGCAAGTGTCCTTGAAGCATATTGGTCCTGTTTAAAAATAAATGTTTTGTTTGTAAAACTGCATGCTGTGTCAATTTGATGGGAATCCTATGATAGGAAGTTTACTAGATTTGCTAAACCACCCTTGTCACCTGGAATTTATGGTAGAGAGTCGGGTAGGGTTTTTACCTTTCTGCTTCGCTTAATCAACTGGGATGGAAAATAACTATATCACTCAATTTAATTATGCATGGATGAGATTATGGTTAACATGAACTGGTTAAACATGGTATGGTAATGGATGATCTAAGCAAGCCTGGTATGTGGATGGGTTGGATGTTATGGTGGGTTGCTTGCTTTAGATCTAAGGACCGGTTCATGCGAGAATAAGCCAGGACTACAGTGCCACCATGAGGCCAAGTATGGGTGCGGCGTAGCTGATTAATTAGGGCTTTGCTAGTGCTGTTTGGACCATTGTGGATGCTCGGGGAAGGGGTAGTCGGATTGGGTTTGTTGATGATTGGTGGGACTACCCTGGGATCCGAATGGCTCAAGAGGGGGCCCTTGGTTGAAGATGTGCTCTGCGGGAGACATCACCACCGGTGAAACCTCAGTGGGGTCTAAATAGGCTAGTAATCCCTTTGTAAAGGCTATTTTGTGATCTCTTGGCCACACACCAACGGAATTGTGTAATGTGACCGACGGGTCATGGGCATAAGGGAGGTTCTTAGTCGCCGAAGGGTGATGAAATCATGAACACGTGGGTAAAGAGGTACAAACTCTGCAGAGTGTTAAATAAAACTATCATGATAGCCGTGCTCCCGATTATGAGCACCTGGACAACTTCCATGATTAGAGGGAAATTGGGATATGGTTATGGTTATGGTTTGGTAATGGTTATGGTTGATATTATGGTTATGGTTTGGTAATGGTTATGGATGGTTATGAGTTTATCTCTGGTATTGAATCTGGTTATTGGCAATGGTGAAATCTGGAATTATTGATGATGGTAATGAATTCAGTTTGGTATTATGGTATTACTTATGATTATGATGGGTTTATTTCACATACATGTAATGTATTGCTTTTCAAATGTTTTACTGTACTTTTCAGCACTTTGCCATCATTATTGTCGTCATTTGAATCAGCCACATGTCATACTTTCCACACTTGCTGAGCACGACATGTACTCACTCTTGCAATCCCCACCCCATCAGTTGCAGGTCAGGACTGGGATTTTAATGGTGATAATGCGGAGTTCTAGGCCGTGTCTACCATCAGCTTTGCCTGTGGTGTTGATTGGAGCTGCGCATATATACCCTGTCGCTTATGCTGCTTAGTTTGCTTAATTAGTTCATTTCCGCTGCATTAGTTGAACTTGTCATTAATATTCATTAGAGCTTGTATTCGAGAATAATCTGGTTTGTGTAATAAAATTTGGTTAATTAATCTTGTCTTGTGGAAATTTTCTGTATACTCTTTTGTGATTGCACTCATATATGTGTGATGAACATCCTGGGCACACATATGCGTTAGCTTGGTTCATTTTCGGAACCGGGCGTCACAGATTGGTATCAGAGCCACAGGTTGACCATAGGATGCAGCCTAGATAGAATGGACACTTTAGAGCACATAGGAGCACTCAGGAATCAATGTGTTCTTGCTTGGTGTGCTGTTTGCTATATATATTGCTTGCTTGTGTGCTTAATAGAGGATTTTGGGATGCTTTAGCATTGCCATGTCCACCTAGGCTAGTGTAGCTAGTTGTTTAGTTTCATATCCCTTGATGCATATAGTTGGGGACGTTTTCTAATTCTTACCTACTGCTTTTGTTCAGATGGTGAGGACTCGCAACCAGAGGGATGGCAATGATGAGGAGGAGAACAATGGAGTGCCTCAGAACAACAATGGGCAAGGATCTACTCAGGGAGGTATCAACATCGAGCAACTACTGGCTATGCAAAACCAGCTCATGCAGACCATGATACAGACTATGGGACAGCTGCAGGCTGGCAATATCAACAATCAGCCCCACATGCCTCCACTGCCACCCCCACCTCCTCATAACCGGTTGGGAGAGTTCATGAGGACTAGGCCGCCAACCTTTGCTCAAGCCGCAGACCCTATGGATGCGGATGATTGGCTCAAGTCCGTGGAGAAGAAGCTAGCCATTGTCCAATGCAGTGACCGGGAGAAGGTGCTATTTGCTTCTCATCAACTCGTTGGAGCAGCTGCAGATTGGTGGGATTCTTATTGCAATACTCATGAGAACCAAGAGAGAATTACCTGGGCGGAATTCAAGGAGAGTTTCCGTTCTCATTATGTGTCGGAAGGTGTTATGATCTTGAAGAGGCAAGAATTTGAGAACTTGAGACAAGGAAAATCAAGGGTGAGTGAATATCTAAATAAGTTCACTCAACGCTCAAGATATGCGCCTGAGGATGTTAGCCGGGACAGCCGGAAGCAATACTTGTTCATGAGGGGATTGAACAATACGATCCAAGTACAATTGCTCAACTGTGATTATGTCAATTTTCAGAAGCTTGTGGACAAAGCAATTGTGGTTGAGAACAAGATCCGTGAGATGGAGCAAGAAATCAAGAGGAAGGCGCCATATCAAGGACAGCAACAAGGAAGTAATGTGCGCCCTCGCTTTGCGCCGCCCAGTGCGCCTCATTACAGCTCCTCTATTCCTGCTCAGCGCCCTGGTTATGCACCGCGCCCAACTCAGTTTGTGCAGCAGCGCCCTGTCATGCAAGCACCTAGGCCTCCGATGCCTTATGCACCTCGTGCTGATTTTCCTGGAGCCAATGTTTAAAACCAAGCTCGTCCCAATAATTCTGGTGGAGTTAAGAAGTGCTATACTTGTGGATAAGCTGGACACTTTGCGAATCAATGTCCTAAGTCAGGCCTTGGTCAAGGAAGCAATGTGTCGAGGCAAAACCCAAGACCCAATGGAGGACAACCACAAGGAAGTCATGGACAGCAGAACTTTGCTCGTGGTAACGTGAACCATGTCTCTACGGAGGATGCTCAACAAGCGGATGACGTGGTCATTGGTATGTTTCTCGCCAACTCCAACCCCGCGACTATGTTATTTGATTCTGGAGCATCGCATTCATTCATTGCATCGAAGTATGTTGCCAAGTATAGTTTGCCTATTTCTCATATGAAGTTTACTCTGTTGGTTAAGTCTCCTGGAGGAGAGATGAGGACAAATATAGTATGTCCAAAAGTAAGCCTTAGAATAAGGTGGGTAGACTTCTCCGCCAACCTCATTGTTTTAGATTCTCAAGGGTTGGATATTATACTTGGTATGGACTGGTTGAGGAAGCACAATGGAGTTATTGAATGTGCCACAAAGACGGTGAAGTTGACTAATGAAGAAGGGATCACCGTAGAATTTGAAGCAACCCAACGTGCACCGAAGCAATTAGAGCTGAATCATATGGACGGTGTCGCAATTGAGGAGATTCTGGTGGTGTGTGAATTTTTGGATGTTTTTCCGGACGAGTTGCCAGGTATGCCACCCGATCGAGACATTGAGTTTGTTATTGATTTAATACCTGGAATTGCACCTATAGCTAAGAGGCCGTATAGGATGCCTCCTATGGAATTAGCGGAGCTCAAGAAACAAATTCAAGAGCAATTAGAGAAGGGTTTTATTCGCCCTAGCTCTTCACCTTGGGGAGCGCCCGTTCTATTCGTGGACAAGAAGGATGGATCCCAAAGGATGTGTGTGGATTACCGAGCTCTCAACGAGGTAACAATCAAGAACAAGTATACCTTGCCCTGTATAGAGGATTTGTTTGATCACATTAAAGGTGCCTGTGTGTTTTCCAAGATTGATTTGAGGTCAGGTTACTTTCAAATGAAGATCAGACCATCGGACATACCCAAGACAGCTTTTAGGACACGGTATGGATCTTATGAGTACACCGTGATGTCTTTTGGATTGACAAATGCACCTGCCTACTTTATGTACCTCATGAATAAAGTCTTCATGGAGTACTTGGACAAGTTCGTTGTGGTGTTTATTGATGATATTATGATCTACTCCAAGGATGAGAAGGAACATGAGGAACACTTGAGGCTTACGCTGCAGAAATTGAGGGAGCATCAATTGTACGCCAAGTTCAGTAAATGTCAATTCTGGTTACGGGAAGTTTCCTTCTTAGGCCATATTATTTCCGGAGGAGGAGTATCGGTTGACTCTGGTAAAGTGAGGGATGTGTTGAAGTGGGAACCGCCGCAAAATGTCAAGGAAATAAGGAGTTTTCTTGGGATGGCTGGATATTACCGTAGATTCATCAAGGATTTTTCCAAGATAGCCAAGCCTATGACGGGGTTGCTAATGAAGGGAAAGGCATTCCAATGGACTCAAGCTTGTCAAGAGAGTTTTGAGGAGTTGAAGAAGCGGTTGACAACAGCCCCAGTTTTGGTATTGCCGGATGTAAGCAAGAGTTTTGACATTTATTGCGATGCATCAAGACAAGGGCTTGGATGTGTATTGATGCAAGAAGGTCAAGTGGTCGCCTATGCGTCAAGACAATTGAAGAGCAGCCGTGGTACATACATTGAAGATTTGGAGACACTATATTCTTGGACATAGGTGTGAAATTTATACGGATCATAAGAGTTTGAAGTATATTTTCACACAAACGGATCTGAACTTGAGGCAACGAAGATGGTTAGAGCTCATCAAAGATTATGATTTGGGGATCAACTATCATCCGGGAAAAGCCAATGTAGTGGCCGATGCTTTGAGTAGAAAGGGAGTAAGTCATCAACTCGCGGTTCGAGAGTTACCATTCGAGTTATGTAGGAGTTTGAACGGTTGAACCTCGGGTTTGTAAATGAGATGGAGATGATGGAGTTAAACCCAACCTTGGAGCAAGAAATTCGAGAAGCACAAACCACGGATGAGGAGATCAAGGAAATCAAGGAAAGAATCAAAGAAGGGAGAGAATTCAGATTTGATGAAGACGAACATGGTACCTTATGGCTTGGAAAGAGAATCGTTGTGCCTAATGTAAGGCATATTCGGGAGACAATATTAAAGGAGGCACATGACTCGCCTTACTCGATTCACCCCGGATGTACGAAGATGTACAAGGACTTGAGGGCTTGCTATTGGTGGGATAGCATGAAAAAGGACATAGCTGAATATGTAGCATTATGTGATGTGTGCCAAGGAGTCAAGGCGGAACATCAAAGGCCAGCCGGATTATTGCAACCGTTGAAGATTCCGGAATGGAAGTGGGAAGAAATCGGTATGGACTTCATAGTTGGGTTACCACGTACTCAGTCCGGGTATGACTCAATTTGGGTAATTGTGGATCGCTTAACCAAGTCAGCTCATTTTGTCCCTGTGAAGACCAAATATACAGCTGCACGATTGGCCGAAATATACATGGAGCATATTGTGTGTCGACATGGAGTCCCTAAGAAGATAGTCTCGGATAGAGGTTCTCAACTTACCTCCAGATTTTGGCAAAAATTGCATGAAGCTTTGGGAACGAGGTTGAATTTTAGTTCAGCATATCATCCTCAAACGGATGGACAAACCGAGAGGACCAATCAGATTTTGGAGGACATGTTAAGAGCTTGTGCTTTAAAGCATGGGAAAAGTTGGGACAAAAGCTTGCCATACGCAGAATTTTCATACAACAATAGTTACCAAGCAAGCTTGAAAATGTCACCATATGAAGCGCTTTATGGGAGGAAGTGTAGGACACCTTTATTCTGGATGAGGCAGGAGAAACTCAAGTATTTGGTCCGGACGTGTTGCAAGAAGCCGAAAAGCAAGTCCAAATAATTCGTGAAAACTTGAGGGCTGCCCAATCAAGGCAAAAAGGCTATGCGGATAATAGGAGAAGGAAATTAGCCTTTGAAATAGGAGATTTTGTTTACCTCAAGGTGTCACCAATGAGAGGTCATCAGAGGTTCAACATAAGAGGCAAGCTCGCACCTCGTTATATTGGACCATTCAAGATTTTGGACAAAAGAGGAGAAGTAGCATATAAGTTGGAGATGCCAGCTCATCTTTCAGACGTACATGATGTGTTTCATGTTTCCCAGCTCAAGAAGTGTTTGAGAGTACCGGAATATCAAGTGCCAATGGAAGAATTAAAGCTAGAGGAAGATTTGACGTATGCCGAGCAACCGGCCAAAATCTTGGAAACTAAGGAGAGGGTCACAAGGAACAAGGTGATTCGATGGTTTAAAGTCCAATGGAAGCACCATACCGAAAAAGAAGCAACTTGGGAGCTAGAAGATGATGTCAAGAAGGAATTTCCCTATCTCTTCTCTTCCGCGTCGAATCTCGAGGGCGAGATTCATTTTAAGGGGGGTAGGTTTGTAACACCCTCATTTTCATGCATGATGCCTTGCATACACTCATATACATGTTTAACATAAACCCATAACAAGAGGAACAAGTTTAAAATTGATTTGGAACAAAACCGCACTTTAGAATGTCGGAAAGTGTGGACTAGTCCGGTTTTGCTGAGGACTAGTCCGATTTCTCTCTGTCTAAAAACGGACTTGTCCGTTTTTGCTGCGGATTAGTCCGATATTTGCCCCTGGAAAACTTAGGACTTGTCCGATCTTGTGCGGACTAGTCCGATGTTCCATGAATCCTTGAAAATTTGCTAAGTCCCTGGACTTTTCTGGACTAGTCCGGTGTTCCAGCGGACTTGTCCGTTTTCCTTTCTGACTAAGATCGGACTTGTCCGATTTTTGGCCAGACTTGTCCGATTTTCTCTCTGGACGACTTCGGACTAGTCCGGTCCTGTCCGGACTTGTCCGATATTTCGTGACTCCGAGATTGACCTTTTGTTTTACGACTTGTTTCTTGGGTTTCACGTCAAGTGGGCCTAGGGACATCGTGCCTAACTCTTTTAGAGCCCGTGTGGGACTCTAAACCGGCCTCTACTCATCCCAAAACTCGAAATCCATCTAACCCTAGCCTCCACCCCTATATAAACAACCCCACCCCTTGGTTTGACATCTGTTTGCCACTTTTCCACCCACCCAAACCCTAGTTCGTGGGGAGCCACCATCAAGGAGGGAGGAGAAGATCCCAAGCAAGAGGAAGAAGAGGAGGAAACGAAGGAGGATCAAGATCTCCCCCAAGTTTCGTCCTCCACCACCAATTCATCTCCAAGTTCATCACCAACCCTAGATCATCAAGATCCAAGTGTTACCTCCAAGTTTCTTGGTTCATTGGAGTTCTAAACACCTGGTATACCCTCTATTATCTTTTCCTTATGTGAATTCAACACCTAATCTCCAAATTCACGTCGATCTAGAAAATCCTAATCTGTTGATCTCGTCAAGTGCGGACTTGTCCGGTCCCTAGCAGACTAGTCCGATCTTCCTGGTTAAATTGTGTTTAATTAATTCTAAAATTTGATCTAATCAACTCCAAACCTGTATAAACTTGTTAAAAGTTATTAGAACTAGTTAGTTATCATCAAAAGCAATCAAGTAACAAGTTCTACCTTGCATTGCATCAATCATGCATGTCATGTCATATTGAGTAATATTTGTGCACTCTTTCATTGTGTTTCTTGTCTTGTATGTTTATTGTGTGGATTAGACGTATTTGCGCTAGAGAGTGCCACGGAGGATCTACAACATCAAGAGTTTGAAGGCTTTGACCCTAATCAACAGCAAGAGCAAGGCATGTGTCCTTGAAGCATATTGATCCTGTTTTAAAATAAATGTTTTGTTTGTAAAACTGCATGTTGTGTCAATTTGATGGGAATCCTATGGTAGGAAGTTTACTAGATTTGCTAAACCACCTTTGTCACCTGGAATTTATGGTAGAGAGTCGGGAAGGGTTTTTACCTTTCTGCTTCGGTTAATCAACTGGGATGGAAAATAACTATATCACTCAATTTAGTTATGCATGGATGAGATTATGGTTAACATGAACTGGTTAAACATGGTATGGTAATGGATGATCTAAGCAAGCCTGGTATGTGGATGGGTTGGATGTTATGGTGGGTTGCTTGCTTTAGATCTAAGGACCGGTTCATGCGAGAATAAGCCAGGACTACAGTGCCACCACGAGGCCAAGTATGGGTGCGGCGTAGCTCATTAATTAGGGCTTTGCTAGTGCTGTTTGGACCATTGTGGATGCTCGGGGAAGGGGTAGTCGGATTGGGTTTGTTGATGATTGGTGGGACTACGCTGGGATCCGAATGGCTCAAGAGGGGGCCCTTGGTTGAAGATGTTGTGGGGACCGGAGTCCACACATCCGAGGATCTCATTGGGTGGTACCGTGCGATGCGGCACCTAACAGCACACACAAAAAGGATACCAAAACATATAAAATTTTCATTTCATAATAAGAAGAGTTTACAAAAGAGTGTACAATAGACGTACACACGCAGCGGAAAATACATACTCATAATCTCACCTAACTAAGCAGGAGAGAAGACGTCCATGCCATAGGACGATTCTCACTAGCATCACGAAGAACATACAGCAGCGGCGTGGCTCACATGAGATTTATCTCGACACCTCGAGTCTCATGTACAACCTGAACAGCAGAAATAAAACTAATACCTGCAAAAATCGTTAAAGCGCAAACGTGAGCATAAGGCTCAGCAAGACTTAACCGTCTCACTAGACAGATGCAAGGGGACACTAAACATAGGTAAGGAATAGCATAAATGACTCGCCTACAAGTGGATCCTTATAAACAAGTTTTAAGTAGCAAATGACATTCTCTGAGCACGGCACATCATGAGCTCCACAATCAAACAAGAAACGCTTTACCGATGATATGACATGCCCAAAGCACATAGTGCTATTACAGCTAAAGTATGGGGAAACTGTAAACCTTTAATTGTACTATCTCTAAATCATACAAGGTTGCAAAGTAATTATAATTCAATACAATATGACTTTCTGGCTTCTTTAGTATTTACTACGTCACCGCTCAGTGAACAAGTGGTACTCTATTACTGCGAGGGACAGTGATTGCAATCAGGACACACCCGGACAACACGACACATACGTCGTTCGGAAGTGTCAGCGAGCACACCCGTACCTACATAACACTTCAGTACTAGACGTATATGGCAACCTTTCGCAAGACACTCAAATGCCGAACCGGTCGATCCGTCACGGGCAGGAGGTCCCTGCGTGGGGCGTACTCTGACGTGCCCACCAGCGGATTTACACCTTGCTACCCTCAACCCACACCTATAAAACGGAACGGTATGCCTCGACACCCAAGTGACCAAGCTACGTCAGTTTATTGGATTCCATATGTCCATTATGTTGCCGGTACAATTCAAGCTTGTCCGAAGGGGCCGCATACGGACGGGCCTTAATCGACACAGGCAGGGCTATGCGACCGAGACTCAATTCTCGCCGCTTCCTATCCATTCCCTGCCCGGTCTCAATTTCATTATATTAAGCCATTTTCTATTCAACCAATCCTGTGAGATACATCTCTCGCGAGTAGATTCCAACTACTCGACTTCTATCGGATTTCCTATGCATTAGCAAAGCAGTTACTACAGGTCAAACTGTAACTCGTGCCAAATAAACCCTGGGATTTTTTGGTCATGCATGTGGAGTATCATTCACCCTAAACGTAATGCACAATTCATATACTACTCATCATAGTGATAAAGCAAAAGTTTATAAACGACTTAAATGCAAACCGGGGCTTGCCTTAGTTTGCGACTGAACAAATGTCAATTGTTAGGGCTTGATCTTCCTCCGGAGAACCTGCCATGGAACCTCAGTGGAAACACCTTGGCCTTCTCCTCCAAGCGCAGCTCCTCGTCGATCACCTACCATCACGTTTCCTATCGACATGATATGCATATAAGTAATTATGTAATTAAGTAGTTTAAGAAAAGACTCCACGGGGTTGTGTAAACTCTAAGAATGAGGAGTTCGACTAGGAAGGACAGATATGCCTTTGTGGTGTGAATGAACAAAGGATGAAGTCAAGTGGTCATAGTAGTATCGAGATGTGAATTGAAAGGTGCAATGTAAGCACACATTGCAACTTGGCACTCAACACTCGACGCTATGCCACCCAAGGACGATACAACTGAATGGTGTGAAAGTGTTGGACTGGTAGGGTAAGGATGACCTAAGAGTCAAGGTGGCATAGTAGTGTCGAGATAAGCACTCAAAGGTGCAATGTAATGACACATCACAATTTAGCACTCGACACTTGGAGCTATGCCGCACAAAGAGTGATAAGGTAGAATGGTGAAGAAGTATTACTGGACTGTGTGATGTAAGGAAGACTAAGCGATCCAGATGGAGCATTGAAAGCTTAAGGCACGAGTGAACTGTGCAACAAGAGGTTGTGACTTAGAAGTCGACCAATGAAGTTACACAAACTCATTAAGGAGTAAACCTAATTACGGGACAAGTGTGGTCGCAGGGTCCTGATAAGGATGAACCAGGGTGAAACCCTAGCGACACTTGGGAGTGAAGTGAGGTCAACATTCTTTGGACTTAAGACATCATAACGAGCCTTGTTAACCTGACGTGAATACCGAGACAACGTTCAAATGACCTTTAGGTAAAGTAGTTTCTACGGCAAGCTTCTTGAGCATCGTTCAAGTGCTTACACGACACTATTGCAGTGTCCTTTGCAAGATTGTCCAGATGAGCTCGGTGAACTCCTAGAACTCGAACATGATGCGAGACTTTGTCGTGACGATCATGCTTTGCCATCACGAGAAGATCGGATTAGCGAGGTCCACATCGACCCGGACTCGTCAAAGGGGTGAGCGGAATCTCGAACACCACTTCATGAGTCGAAGAGTTAGGGACTCGACTTAGTTGTCGACAAAAGACTTGACGAACCTACCGTCGATGAAGAGGTACACCTAGGTAAGCAATTCTGCGAGCGGAAAGGAAACGTCCTCGACACGACTAAGAAATTCTTATCCAAGGTTCCACTTGGACTAGTTCTCCTCGTCGGTCGCAACGTTCTCGCAGTATTCTACCCTAGGTCATCGGTGGTCACCAATACACTCGGTTTGACCTAGAAGGCATTTCATCTAGCATCTAGGCTACACCTAGGACTCGACGAGTCTCGCCTTGACCAAACCCTAATTTGGCTAAACGACCATCGACCGATGTGTCGTGGTCGTGTTCCAGTACCACGTACATCACATGTATCCTTCACCTCGATGCCAGGACACGATAACGGCTCGGAGCATCACGACGACGTCATATGGTCAACGACGTCGACGCGGCTCATGGTGGAGCATCACGAGCACACACGGACAAGTTAACGCGATCCAAAGGACAAAGAAGGTCAACTTGGGGACTCCTATAGGAATGATATCAATGCGGAAACTGGATGTACGACTTGACGACACATGAGTAACCTTAGCGATCATGACGAACGGACGTCGGTGACGTCAAGCAAGGTATTTCAGGGTAAGGCTCACATTGTAGGCATTTCGCCGAACATCTTGGTGTGTACTTGAGTCCCATCGCGTCATCACCATTCAAAGGGTGTCTTGGCACATGTCCTTGTCGATTGCCACCCCAGAATAGACCTGCATCTATAGACCAGCATTGAACGGCAACACACTTAGTTTCGCCTTGCAACCATTTTATCGAACACCTTGGCTGCAGTCACTGATCCAATCACTCTTGCAAAATAAGAGCTAACCTTGGACCAGTTATCGATGTCGGTGTGTCAACGACGTGTTCCTGCATATCCTCCATCACACCCATTACTTACTTCTCTGCTAGGACATGGCCTATGAGCAGAACGTCGCGACGACGGAAAGTAGGCGTCGAAATTGGGGCAGCACAAGGCTAAGTATCACAGCACTCGTTTGAACTTTCCCGTGACGCCGAGGTGGGAGGAAGGCGGCCTGGAGATGCGCTGTAGCGAGCAGCACAGCAGAGACACGCTGGGAACGGCGCGAATGGTCGGCGGATTGCGGTCACCACGCCATGGGAGGCACAGCAGTGAGGAACGCGGCGTGGATGGCGGCGTGGCCATGGCGCACAGCCGGAAGGCATTGCAGTGAGGAGCGCTGCGGCGTGCAGAGGCTGGGGACACGGCGACGGAGCAAGGGAGCACGCGGCTGGCAGGAAAAGCGCGCAGCAGGGAGCTGGCGGCCGTCGCCGTGGCTGGGCGTGAGTGAGCAGAGGCACGGCGTGGCGGCGAGCGGTGGCGTGGTGCTGGCAACCCGGAGGCGGAGCAGCGCGGTGGAGGAAGCTGGAGAGGCGGCAGTGGCTGCGCGTCGGAGGAGGCGGCGAGGCGCTTGGCGGCTCGGCGCTGCCCGACGAGCGGCAGGTTGGCCAGGGGCGCGTGCTGCAGGCGGCGGGGAGGAGCCGGGCGAGGCAGGGGCCGGCTGGGAGTGAAGCGCCGGGGGCGGGCGGCGGCGGTCTGGCACGGCGAGGGAGGCGCGCGGTATGGGGGCGCTGCGGTCGGAGGCAAGGCGAGCGGCGCGGCTGCTTGCGGCGGGAGGAGCAGCGCTCGTCGGGGGAGCAGAAGTGGGGCGCGGCTGGGACGAGTCGCGAACCGACGCAGTGATAAGGGAGGGAGAGGAAGAAGCAAAGTTGCTTTTGTGACCCTGAGGATAGACATGACATGTGGGCCCCATTTTTCCCTTCTCCTTATCCTCTTCATTTTCAGATGCAAAATATCTCATCCATTGAGCAGCTTACCAGTGGGGCCCACCCTTTTCCTAGTACTGAGGATAAGTATGACATGTGGGTCCCACTGTCTTCTTCCTTCTCTTTTAAAATTGAAATGGGGCTAGCAGACATACTTCAAAAATATTTAACTTTGGCCCAATGACTAAATAAAATGTGGAGAATTTTATGGTGCAATCAGATTTCAAAACTGAGCAAGTTGAATTTGAACTCAGGTTTGAATTTGAACTCAAGTGGTGATACTTGACTCAAGGAAATAAATAGTAGATGAGGTTCAAAAATCCTGAAACTTTGAAGTTAACCTTTTTGAACCATAAGGGACCTCAGGAAAAATTTGGAGTTGATTTGGACAAGGTTGAGCACAAAGTTTAAATTTGAAGTCGACGTTGATTAAACTCTCAGTACGTGTCCAATAAATGGGAAACGTGCTTCAAAAATTTTGAAACTTTTCCGAGATTCTAATTGGAATATTAGTGGGTCATGGAAAAATTTACGGCCTGAGATTTGAATATTTTTGGATGTCCCATTTTAGGGTTGAAATAATTCCTATTAAGATTTTAAGTTTTAACAAGTCCATATTTGTAGTGAACATGGGTTAACGCACGTGATACATGTGAGTTTGGATTTCTAAGTTCATTTTCAAAAAATTTTAAGTTCACATTTTTACATTTTTGTTCTTCCGAAAAGCGGGCTTTTACAGATGTGCTCTGCGGGAGACATCGCCACCGGTGAAACCTCAGTGGGGGCTAAATAGGCTAGTAATCCCTTTTTAAAGGCTATTTTGTGATCTCTTGGCCACACACCAACGGAAGTGTGTAATGTGACCGACGGGTCATGGGCATAAGGGAGGTTCTTAGTCGCCGAAGGATGATGAAATCACGAACACGTGGGTAAAGAGGTACAAACTCTACAGAGTGTTAAATAAAACTATCATGATAGTCGTGCTCCCGGTTATGAGCACCTGGACAACTTCCATGATTAGAGGGAAATTGGGATATGGTTATGGTTATGGTTTGGTAATGGTTATGGTTGATATTATGGTTATGGTTTGGTAATGGTTATGGATGGTTATGAGTTTATCTCTGGTATTGAATCTGGTTATTGGCTATGGTGAAATCTGGAATTATTGATGATGGTAATGAATTCAGTTTGGTATTATGGTATTACTTATGATTATGATGGGTTTATTTCACATACATGTAATGTATTGCTTTTCAAATGTTTTACTGTACTTTTCAGCACTTTGCCATCATTATTGTCGTCATTTGAATCAGCCACATGTCATACTTTCCACACTTGCTGAGTACGACATGTACTCACTCTTGCAATCCCCACCCCAACAGTTGCAGGTCAGGACTGGGATTTTAATGGTGATAATGCGGAGTTCTAGGCCGTGTCTACCGTCAGCTTTGCCTGTGGTGTTGATTGGAGCTGCGCATATATACCCTATCGCTTATGCTGCTTGGTTTGCTTAATTAGTTTATTTCAGCTGCATTAGTTGAACTTGTCATTAATATTCATTAGAGCTTGTATTCGAGGATAATCTGGTTTGTGTAATAAAATTTGGTTAATTAATCTTGTCTTGTGGAGATTTTCTGTATACTCTTTTGTGATTGCACTCGTATATGTGTGATGAACATCCTGGGCACACATATGCGTTAGCTTGGTTCATTTTCGGAACCGGGCGTCACAGTTTCCCACAAACTCCAACCCAGCGACTATGTTATTTGATTTTGGGGCATCACATTTATTCATTGCATCGAAATATGTTGACAAGTATAGTTTGCCTATCTCTCATATGAAGTTTACTCTATTGGTTAAGTCTCCTGGAGGAGAGATGAGGACAAATATAGTATGTCCAAAAGTAAGCCTTAGAATAAGGGGGGTAGACTTCGTCGCCAACCTCATTGTCTTGGATTCTCAAGGATTGGGAATTATACTTAGTATGGACTGGTTGAGGAAGCACAATGGAGTTATTGAATGTGCCACAAAGACGGTGAAGTTGACCAATGAGGAAGGGATCACCATATAATTTGAAGCATCTCAACATGCGCTGAAACAATTGGAGCTGAATCACATGGATGGTGCCACAATTGAGGAGATTCCAGTGGTGTGTGAATTCTTGGACGTGTTTCCGGATGAGTTGCCAGGTATGCCACCTGATCGCGACATTGAGTTTGTTATTGAATTAATACCTGGAACTGCACCTATAGCTAAGAGGCCATATAGGATGCCTCCTAAGGAGTTAGCGGAGCTCAAGAAGCAGATTCAAGAGCAACTAGAGAAGGGTTTTATTCGCCCCAGCTCTTCACCTTGGGGAGCGCCCGTACTTTTTGTGGTAAAGAAGGATGGAACACAAAGGATGTGTGTGGATTACCGAGCTCTCAATGAGGTGACCATTAAGAACAAGTATACCCTGCCACGCATAGAAGTCTTGTTTGATCAGATGAAGGGTGCTTTTTTCTTCTCCAAGATGGATTTGAGGTCAGGATACTTTCAAATGAAGATGAGACCATCAGACATACCCAAGACAGCTTTTAGGACACGATTTGGATCCTACGAGTATACAGTTATGTTCGTTGGATTGACCAATGCACCTGCCTATTTTATGTACCTCATGAATAAGGTCTTCATGGAATACTTGGACAAGATTGTTGTGGTGTTCATAGACGACATTATGATCTACTCGAAGGACGAGAAGGAACATGAGGAACACTTGAGGCTCACGTTGCAGAAATTGAGGGAGCATTAATTGTATGCCAAGTTCAGCCAGTGCCAGTTTTGGTTGAAAGAGGTGTCATTTTTGGGTCGTATCATCTCAGGAGGAAGAGTATTGGTTGACCCAGGAAAAGTGAGAGATGTGTTGAAATGGAAACCCCCGCAGAACGTAAAGGAGATCCGGAGTTTCCTTGGAATGCCTGGATATTACCGTCGATTCATTAAGGACTTTTCCAAGATAGCCAAGCCTATGACAGAGTGTTAATGAAGGGGAAAGCTTTCCAATGGACTCAACCTTGTCAAGAAAGTTTTGAGGAGTTGAAGAAAAGGTTATCCACAACCCCAATTTTTGTTCTGCCAGACAGGAGCAAGAGTTTTGATATTTATTGTGATGCATCGAGATAAGGACTTGGATGTGTGCTCATGCAAGAAGGTCAAGTGGTTGCATATTTATCGAGACAATTGAAGAAACATGAGCAGTATTATCCTACACATGATTTGGAACTTGCAACCGTTGTACACGCATTGAAGATTTGGAGACACTATATCCTTGGACATAGGTGTGAAATTTATACGGATCATAAGAGTCTTAAATACATTTTCACACAAACGGATCTGAATTTAAGGCAACAAAGATGGTTGGAGCTCATCAAGGACTATGATGTGGGAATCAATTATCACCCGGAGAAGGCTAATGTAGTGGCCAGTGCTTTGAGTCAGAAAGGAGTAATTCATCAACTCACGGTTCGAGAATTTCCATCCGAGTTATGTAAGGAGTTTGAACGGTTGAACCTCGGATTTGCGAATGTGATGGGAATCATGGAGTTAAATATGATGTTGGAGCAAGAGATTCGAGAGGGAAGATAATCCAGGTTTGATGAGGATGACCATGGTACTCTATGTCTTGGGAAAAGGATTGACGTGCCTAATGTGAAGCACATTTGTGAAACGATATTGAAAGAGGCACATGACCTGCTGTCGGTACCCAGTAGACCGGGTACCCTCGCACATAGGATGAAGACACCAGGGCAAGTTCGGCAGCGCCACGTATCTAGAGGTTGTCGAGGCCCCAACCTCCCTCAGGATCCAGCCCAAGTGCCGCTACATGAGGCATGAAGGGTGGGATAATGGTCCCCAGGAGTAATAACCTCCCAAGACGCCATGTGTTGAGGAGAGACTTGCACGCCCTTGATGGAGAAGCTCCCGGGCCGCCACGAAGCCTGGAGCGCCAGACCAAGTGCCCTCCCTCTTTGTAGAGAGCAGAGCTGCCACGTGCCCTGGGGAGCCCCGGAGCTGCCACATGCCACGAAGGGCCAGGGCTATCCTACCTGGCGAGGACCTGCACCGGCGCTGCCACGTGTCTCGCAACACCCCAAGACGATAAGGTGCGGGAGTTAAAAGCTGGAGCGCTCAACCTAGGGCACGCACTGAAGGACCGCATCCACCTCAACCTCACGACGCAGAGCACACCAACGATTAGAAGACTGCTACGAATAATCGCATCACAGTGAAGGCACTGCAAGCCAATCCCACTTAGCCAAGTGGGTAGCTTGCGGCAACAAGACGGGCTGACGGGACACCATGTGCCACCGTCAGCAACGGCGCGTGGGCTATTGACAAGGAAGGTAACAAGACAGCGAGTGTCCACCGTCATGCTCAGAGAAGCTTATACAGGAAGCCTTAGATCTTTTAGGATAAGATTGCCCCGGGAGCACCTATTGGGCCCCGGGACCCCACTTGTAAGTCGTCCAATCTTGGGTATAAAAGGCCTGTAGGACCACTGATACAAGGACCAGACTCAGAATCCCCGATACACACACATACGCATACACACTCATCAAGCAATACAATCCACCCTGGAGTAGGGTGTTACGCTCCTTGCGGCCCGAACCACGTAAAAACAATTGTTTCATACTCTTCCGCAAGAACACTAGTTTGAGGCCTAAGCCCCGCCAAATAAGAAACTCCGCGGGCTGCTCCTTAGCAGATCCGGGGGAAGTGTCACATTGACCCTTCGACATTTGGCGCGCCAGGTAGGGGCTTTTTCCCTCAAAATATTGGTAGCGCTTTCACCAACCATGGTGTTCATCAGGTCTGAAAGCTACGGTGAAACCAAGCCGCAAAGGGTCGACTATCGCGTCGACGAACACGTGGAGAAGGAGTTCCAAAGATCGGAGTGTACCGTGGAAACAATACACCAGGCCATGAACCTCGGTCCTCAACAGCGACCACGAGCATCACAAAGCACTCCACGACATATGTGGAGGATATTGGGAACCCGCTTCTAGGAGTTTGGTCAAGACCCTGCACTGGGCAATGGCTTCATCAGCCTCTATGCATGCCTTGGTGCCGCATCACAAGTAGATGGAGACGGGGATCAGCTTCGACGCCTCCGACTGCCCCGAGAACATGGCGGGAGCTGGGCAGCTGCCCCTTCTCGTCGCCCCCACTACCGCCAACATAAAGTTTTACCACGTTCTGGTAGATGGTGGAGTCGGTCTCAACCTCATCAGTTGTGCGGCCTTCGACAAGCTGAAGATCCCTGAGTCTGAGCTCGCCCCGACAAGATCGTTCTTAGGGGTGGGACCGGAGAGTGTTATCCCGTACTGCTGCATCCACCTCTGAGTGACCCTAGGGACACCCAAGAACTTCGGGACAAATAATATCCTATTCGACGTCGCGGAGGTGAGCCTCCCCTACCACGCCATTATCGGCAGGCCAACCCTGCACCGTTTCATGGCGGTAGCCCATTACAGCTACCTTGTCCTCAAAATGCTGACACCATCCAGCGTCCTCAAGATTTGCGGAGATCGTGCTGCTGCGGTGACGGTCTTAGAAAAGCTCAAAACATTGGCAACGGTCCCAACACCTATCTTGAGTGATGCTGAGCCGTGTAAGCCTTCGCCAGACCCACGCGCTCGCAGCCGCGCCACTGGACAATGAGTGCATTCCTTCAATGATGTTGACATACCCATCAAGACAATCCAGATTGGCTCTGATGCGACCCAGACCACCCGTATCACGGGGAGTCTGGACGGCGAGCAGGAATCAACACTCACTACCTTCCTACAAGCCAATGTCGACGTCTTTGCCTGGCAACCGTCGTAGATGTCTGGCATCCCCAGGGAAGTGATTGAGCACCGCCTGAAGATCTACGCCGATGCGCGGCCACAACAATAGAGGCCCCGTAAACAGTCCATCGAGCGGCACAACATCATTCGCGAGGAGATCAAGAAGCTCCTCGTGGCTGGCTTCATATGTGAGGTCCACCACCCCAGATGGCTGGCCAACCCGGTTGTCCTCCCCAAAGCTAGTGGTAAGCTTCGGATGCGCATTGACTACACCAACCTCAACAGGGCATGTCCTAAAGATCCCTTTCCTCTCCCTAGAATTGATCAAATTGTAGATTCAACTTCGGGGTGCGATATGCTATGCTTTCTAGATGCATATTCAGGGTTCCACCAAATCCCAATGTCTAGATAAGACAAAGAACATACCGCATTTATAATCGTAGATGGCCTTTACTGCTATGTCTCCATGCCTTACGGTCTTAAGAATGCCCTCCTCACCTTTGTACGAGCTATGCATAAAACATTCAGGGACCTCATTCGGGACCTAGTTGAGGTATATGTTAATGATATTATAGTAAAAATCTAGTCGCATACATCATTGCTAGAGAACCTCGCCCTAGTCTTTGATAGATTGCGAACCACACACACGAAGCTCAATCCTGAGAAATGCGTGTTCGGAGTCAAATAGGGAAGCTCCTCGATTTCTTGGTCTCACACCGAGGGATTGAGGCCAACCTAGAGAAGATCAAAGCGGTAGAGCTGATGCGGCCCCAAGACCGCATCAAGGATGTACAGAAGCTTGCAGGGTGTTTGGCAGCGCTCAGCCGGTTTATCTCTAGGCTGGCTGAGCGGGCCCTTCCGTTCTTCAAGCTCCTACGCCAATCTGGACCGTTCATCTGGATCGAAGAAGCGGAGAAGGAGTTCCGCGAGCTAAAGCAGCAGCTGACGACGCTGCCAATAATGGTGGCCCCAGAGCCCAGGGAGCCCCTGTACCTCTACATCGCCGCCACAACAGAAGTGGTAAGCATAGTTTTGGTTGCAGAGTGGGCCAGTCACCAGCTGTACTAGCGAAAGGAAGGGGCCCCTGTAGCTGATTCTGAGCCCCAGGGCTTGGAGTTCGCAAGGGGCCCCAGCGACAGAGGAGCCTCAGGGTCCCAGCCCCAGAGGACGTCCAGGACACCCTAGGGGGCCCCGGAGCCCAAGGAGCCTCTGGGTCCAAGCCCCTAGAGGATGTCCGGGACCCCCTAGGGGGCCCCGGAGCCAAAGGAGCCTCTAGGTCCCAGCCCCCAGAGGACGTTCGGGTCCCCCTAGGGGGCCCTAGACACCAAGGAACCTTTGGGTCCCAGCCCCCAGAGGATGACCGGGTCCCCCTAGGGGGCCCCGAAGCATTTGGGCCCCAACCCCCAAAGGAAGCACCAGGCCCAGGAGACATGAAATTGTTGGAACTGAAGCGGAAGGAAAAAGATGAGCCGGATTCCCCAGAAAAGTCTCGGACCATCCAACGCCCGATCTACTTCATCAGCGAAGTCCTGCGTGAGGTAGAGACAAGATACCTCGAAGTGCACAAGCTGATCTATGCGGTGTTAATCGCATCGAGGAAGCTCCACCATTATTTTCAGGCACACCGAGTATCAGTGGTGACTTTGTTCCCACTGGGAGCAGTGCTGCGCAGCCCAAACTCAACCAGCAACATCGCCAAGTGGGTATTTGAATTAGCGGAGTTCGAGCTTGATTTCTTGCCACGACATGTAATCAAGAGAAAATCTCTGGCGGACTGCATTGCTGAATGGACTCCCTCAACGAGCAACCCCGGGGGTCGTGAGATCAGTGAACCAGAGCCCAGGGGTCCGGTACATACCGGACCTCACTGGACACTCTTCTTCGATGGATCCTCAAGGAAGCAAGGGGCTGGAGCGGGGGTATTGCTCACCTCGTCAACATGTGAGCAGTCCAAGTACACAGTGTGCCTCGACTTTAAGGCCACCAACAACATGGCGGAGTACGAAGCGCTCATCTCCGGGCTCACAGCTGCGCGAGGTCTTGGTGTCCAGCAAATGCTGGTCAAGGGAGACTCCCAGCTGATAAAAAGCATGTCTGGGGGAGTGCTGCTGCAACGATCCGCATCTTGCAGTATATCTGATACATGTTAAGAAGCTAGAAGCTGGGTTCGAGGCCTTGGATCTCTTCCATGTGCCTTGCGCAGACAACTCTGTCGCTGATGACCTGTCAACCATGGCATCTACAGGAGCCCCCATTCCAGAAGGGGTCTTCAGTGGGAGGTTGGTGCGGCCGACTATTAGGCCAGAAGAGCCTAATGAATAAGGTGAGCCCAACCCCACGGAGCTGGCAACCACTGCAGCCCTACGACCATGGGGGCCACCAAGGTTCTTGAGCATCACCAGGGATCCCCAATCACCTGACACCCGAGATCTGGAAGTATAGGACAGTCCCGATGCGTGGATCATGGAGGTCCGAGACTACCTAAAGGACAATCTCCACCAGGGGGACCCAGCATCCGCTGAGAGGATTGCGAGGATGGCGAAAGCTATGTGCTGATAGAAGGTGATCTCTGCCGACATGGTGCCAATGACGTACTGCTATGATGCATAACTCGGCAAGAAGGGTGCGACTTGTTTGCAGAAATCCACAAAGGAGAGTGTGGGAATCACACGGCCTCCCGCACGCCAGTTGGCAAAGACTTCCGCATGGTTTCTACTGGCCAAAAGCACTACAAGACGCCGTCAAACTAGTCAAGAAGTGCAAGGCGTGCCAATTTCACACCAAGCAAATCCACACCACTGCACAGTCACTTCAGATGATCCCGCCCTCCTGGCCTTTCGCGATCTGGGGGCTAGATATCCTGGGACCCTTCCCCAGGGCAGTCGGAGGGTACCGGTTCCTCTACGTCGCAATAGATAAGTGCACCAAGTCGCCGGAGGCAGCCCTAGTAATCAACATCAACAAGGAGTCCGCAACCAAATTTATCAACTCAATTGTCTGCAGGTTCGGGGTCCCGAACAGGATCATAACAGATAATGGGACCCAATTCACCAGTGCAGCTTTCCAGGATTACTGCGAAAACCTTGGTGTCCAAGTTTTTTATGCTTCCGTGGCTCATCCAAAGAGCAACGGACAAGTCGAAAGGGCCAACGCTGAGATCCTCAAGGGCCTCAAGACACGCACATATAACAGCTTGGATAAGCATGGTGCCAAGTGGGTCGACGAGCTCCCCTGTGCACTATGGGCAAGCCGGACGTCACCTAGCCGAACTACAAGAGAAACACCTTTCTTTCTGGTATATGGGGCTGAGGCCGTCCTTCCCCCATAGATCACTGTGGGCTCATTCAGAGTCCGAGCATTCAATGAAGCCTCGCGAGACCAGCTCCGACGAGAAGACGTCGACCTCATCGACGAAGCAAGGAGGCACGCCACCATCCGAAACGCATTTTACCAACTGGGGCTGAGGCGCTACCAAGAGCGGTTCGTGCGGAGTAGAGAGCTCAAGATAGGAGACCTGGTGCTGCGGCGCATACTCTCTCGAGAAGGGTCGCACAAACTTTCCCCCAGCTGGGAAGGCCCCTTTCGGAGTGATACAAGTATCCCGCCCTGGGTGTGTCCGCCTCACCACGGAAGAAGAAGAGCCCCTCCCCAACCCTTGGAACATAGAACACCACCGTAAGTTCTATCTCTAAGCATGAATGTAGGACAGTGTAGGAGTGTCATGGTACCAGGAAATGACATATAGGACAACCAAGCTCTGGGAGGGACAGGTCCAGAGTGTTCAGCCGTTTAGCATGGTCCTGTGCCCTAAGCATGAACACTCTACCTCTGTCAAAGTGTAGCAACGACCCTTCCCCCGGTACTACTAAAATGTAGCCCGCGGAGGTTCTTGTTTCAGTTGGGGCTTACAGAGATCAAGATCAAGATGGCGACCCCAAAGATTTACGTGATTCAGGCCACTTGAGCGTAATACCCTACTCCACAGAGTTGTGTGTGTGTTGTATTATGAATCGCTAGAAAGCGTAGTCTCTCCCTCAGCTTGGACCTCCCCTTTGTATCGTGCGGCTCAGTCCTTTTATAGTCCAAGGATTGACTGTTACATCATTAGCCTGGTCCAACATGTGGCCCTGACATATTAAATAGCCTAATACACTGTCTATGGGTATTAAGCATGGTTAATAGTGTGATAACGTGCCTTAATGGCTGCGTTACCACTTATTAACAGTGCTTTGATAGTGTGCCGTTAATACGATATTAACGACACGTAATCAAGTCTTATAACTGCCGCTTTAACTATCCCTTAAATGTCTATGCTGAAGGAGATCCGCCAATGTATTTGTTGATGAAGATCCGGGGGCTCCACACGTGGCAGCTTTGGAGCTTCCCTTTGCGGGGAGGTAGCTCCGGCGCCGCTGTCCACGTGTCAACACCGTAGCTTCCCTCTGCTGGGGGTTAGGTCCGGGGTTATTACACACGTGTTGATCGCGGAGCTTCCTTGTGTTACGAATTTAGCTCTGGATTTACATTACACATGTCAATCACTGCAGCTACCCATATGAGGAATGCGGATCTGGTCTAATATGACATGTGGGGCCTGAGGTGGCCTTCAATTTCGACGGGTAGAACTCTTTTGCACATCTTGTGGTATCATAAGGTACCTGGTATGCAGGGTATCGACAGTGGCCCCCAGGCCCACCTTTGGGAGAAATCCTTTGGGTTAAGTTATTCTACAAAAGGTGGGGCCATCCTTGATTCCCGCACTTAGGATTCAAAAGTCTTGTAATGTGCCATTGGGGCGATGGTCCGGGGTTAAAACATCGCCGCGTGGATTGTTATAAATGCGGCAGATGAGATCTTTGAGTGCGGATTTCACGCAATTTAAGGTCGCCAGTTCTCGATACATAAACCGTATCGGTTCCTAGTGCCTTGTCAGGGTGCCGCCTTTGGGTGTCCTGCCGCCCATCATGACAACGGTTCGCCTGGGGTAATATCCTCGGTCCCTTTGTCGGGGTGGCCCCGGACCCATTCGTCATGGACGGGGTAGATTTTTGAAATGTGATCCCACTCTGGTTGCGGTTTCCATCCAAGCATCGCAGAGGCTTACTTAAGAAGGAAAGTATGCGCTGTTTGGGGACTCTTTACGCTTTCAATCAAACTTGTGCTTAGAGCCTCCCAAACTTCACTTAGCTTTCCCTTCCTTCGCTCCACTTTGTCGTGATGGAGTTGGGTCTTCCCAAGAGCTGCCTCAAGAGCAAGGATGATTTGATGAAGGTTCGAACCTATATGGGGTGGTCCAGTGACTCCTTCAGCCGCCTGATCTGCGCCGGCGAGCTCCCGTTCAAGAAGGAGCGTATTTGCGACATGGTGTATTCTCTGCGTACGCCATGGTGGGATTGATCCCACCTTTTCAACCTTTCTTTTGATGCTGCTAGACTGTTACAGTCTCCAGCTGTATCATCTTGGCCCCCATTCTCTTCTTCTAGTGGCGACTTTTGTCCACTTTTGCGAGATGTGGGTGGGTGTTCCCCCCTGCGTCGAGCTGTTTCACACCTTCTTCACCATCCACACTACCGGCAAGGGGACTGAGCTTCTTGGCTTCTACTATTTCGTGAAGCCCAAGAACTGCCCCTACAAATACTTGAAGTCATTTCCTTCTAGCAAATGGGATGACTGGAAGAAGGACTGGGTCATCGTTGCAGTGGAGGAGCACGAGAGGTTGGAGCTGCCAGAAGGACTCCCCAACGTTGACACTGATGCTTGGAGTGTAGTTCCGGTGCTGTCAGATGCCTTCAACCTTGTCTTGACCAGGATCTGCGAATGCGTGGAGGGTGGAGTGACTCCTCAGATGGTCTTCTGCAACTTCCTCGTCAACAGATGGGCTCCGCTGAGGAAGAGGGAGAAGCTCGCTTGGGCCCTCAACAGCGTGATGGATGACGACCAGACTGAAACTGGTCTAAAATCCAACTTTTATGACGAAGCTTTGAAGCTTCATCTCAAGAAAATCCAGCATGGGATAAACGTCGACGACGATGACTTAGTTCCGCCGATAGCTTCCCTCCCTCTGAACATGGAGGCGTAGTTCAGCAGAGAGCTCCGGAGGAAGATGTCGGCGCTTGACGACCTTGGTGAGGTGGAAAGGCGTCCGACCTCCAGGGTGGTAATCCCCGGAGCTTCCGAAGGATGGCCTCCCTCCGCCCCGAGCCGGAGGGTTGAAGACATAGGCAAGGGTAAGGGCAAGGAGTCGGCCGAATCCTCCAGCCAGAAGAGCAAGCAGAAGCATGCTGACGGGAGGTCCGTCAGGGCTGCTCCCTCTACGACGGCTGCTTCTCCCCGGCGGGGTTGGTCCTCTGTGACTACACCTTCTCCGACGCAGGCGTCTTCAAGAGGCGCCAGCTCCAGGGAGTCAACCCCGGCCTCAGTGCCGGCTAAAAGCTCCATGCCTGGGAGTTCTTCCCGACCAAGAGAAGCTCCGTCCGAGAGGACTCCGGCTGCTGCAAGTGGCCCTCAACTGAGGTCCTAAACCTTTGTCTCACCAGACTTGGTGGGCTCTGGCTGGGGGCCTTAGAAGAAGTGGTTCCAAGGCGACTGGGGTGGTAGGTTCCCTAGGTAAGCATTCATTGCTTACCTTAAAATGCTAGTCTTGTTTTTGATGTGTCTTTAATCTTCTCTTCCCTTTATTTCTAGGGTGTCGAAGAAGGGGTCAGGAACTTCGCCATCCGTCGCAATGATCATGGATGCGCATGCTGAAGCTCTGGCTTCAAGCACCAAGCCTCCTCCTCAAGTGGTGGCAGAAGTCGTGACAGCTCCGGCACCAGCTGCCGTAGACTTGGATTCAGAGTCCTCGCCCGAAGCTCCCGTGGTAGCGCCAGACCACGAGGGTGAAGTTGGAGATGTACCCGTGGCACCGGTGCCGGAGGCTAAAGCTCCAGTACCAGAGCTAGAAGTCCCAACCTTTGAGGTAGGGGTCGTGGAAGCCCTGGGCGCTGAGCCAGAGGCAATCAAAGTCCCGGGCACTGAGCCGGAAATCATTGAAGCTCTGGCCCTTGTGCCAGAAGCAAATGAGGGTCCGGCAGCTGAGCTGGAGGTGCCTAAAGCTCCAGTCATTGATTCGGAAGAAGCTGACGTGCCGACGTTTGAGCTAGCGGTGGTAGAAGCGCAGATGAAGCCCCTGCCATTGCCCTGGAGGTAGCTGAGCCAGAGCCGGAGCTGCCTGAAGAGGTGGCGACAGGTCCTCCACCCTTAGAGCCGGCGACCGAAGACCTGGAAGCAGCGCCTTCAACTTCTGCTCCAGAGGTGGGAGTTCCCCTAGTGGGTTCTTCCGCTGCTGAAGGGTACTCGGAGAGCGGCCTTAGTGCTGCAGGAGTTCAGGGGACCACTCTTGTAGAGTGGGACCCAATTTTTGTTTTGAAAAATCCTCTGGAGCCTGTTGAGATGGTCCCAGCAGGTCCAGAGCCTATCCCTCTGGTGCTGTCCATAGACAATGCTTGCTCCAGCCAACGACAAGTCCATCTCGCCTTCGATCACGAGAGCAAAGCCCTGGAGGAGGAGCGCAACAACTTGTGGCGTTGGCGCAACAGACTCCACTTCAAGACCCGGCTTGCCCAGACGAGGCTAACTGACCAGAAGGAGTGGATTAAGATGGAGAAGGCCCGGTTAGAATACTGGGACAAGCTGCTTGAGGAGAAGGAAGCCGCCATTCGGGCGCTCGATGCTAACTCCAGGGAAATTCTTGAGCAAGCCAAGGAGAGGCGTGATGCTGCTGATGAGCATCACGAAAACCTCAATGAATTGAACGAGGTTCTCCTGAAGCGCCGGGTAGACCTGGAGGTGAGGGAAGAAAAGATCCTGGTGCAGCAGGAGGATGTTGTAAAAAGGGAGGCGGAGGTCACAAAAATTGACTCTGGGTGAACAAAATTTGGCAGATCGCAGCAAGAAGCTGGATCTATGGAGCAAAGAGGAGAAAGAGAAGTACTGGAAACTGGGGCAGGAGCTCTCAAAAAGAGAAGCTGACATTGCCACCAGGGAAGGGAAGGTGAAAGGTAGGGAAAAGGACTTGGCGGAAAGGTGGAACCGCATCCACCTCCGGGAGACGGAGTTGACCGACCATGAGAAGCAAGTTGCTAAGAGTATGCAGCAACATGCTAAAATGGTCGAGCGCCGCCCGAAAGTCGCTGGAGGAGCTGCGGAGCTTGAAAGAGACAGGGTCCATTCAAGTGTGGGACTTCTTGGGGCGGGCCAACGAAGCGCTGACACCACTAGGCTTCAGTCCTGTACGTCCGGACAACCCAAAGCTGGACTTGGACCGAGCGCTGGTGACCCTCAATGGTGCTGGCGGCAAACTCAATGTGATGGGCGACATTATTGCAGACCAGCTCGAGACAGAGGGGAAGACTTTGGCTAGGAACATCGTAAAATATGTGCTGACGTGCTATGTAAGCTGAGGCCCCCAATTCTCCCTGGACCTGGTGCTTGAAGGTCCCATTACTGAAGAGGAAGACGCCGCCAAGGCCAGCGTCGAAGAGGTTTCCCAGAAAGTCGCCACATTCTTCCGCAGGACTTAGATCCTCCAGTAGTTAGGACCTCTTCCTTTTGCTATCTACTGTAATCCCTATTTTTTAATCTAGTGCTTCAAAATAAATGAAATCCATTTTGCCATGAACTTCACTTTATTTCTGTCTTCAATATAATGTGCTCTGTCTTGTTGGCCCCCTGGTATATGTGCACAATTGAAGTGTGTACATGTACCAAAGGATTTGACAGTATATTGACGACTTGAACACTTCGCACTTGTAGATTTTATGTCTGAAGTCTTCATTTCTGATGCGTTGACGGCAGGCCCCCCGTGATTGGCGGAGCTTGGTAGCTCCAACAGTACCCACTATCAACATATAAAACGTTGATGATTGGTCCCTTTGGATTTATCAGATCTTGGTAGTTCCTGATGTCGCCGCACGAATAGTTGAAGTTAGGCCCCCCAGGGGTTGTCGGGGCTTAGTAGCTCCGACGTCAACCACCATCGCTTTGAATTTCTATTTTTCCTGCACATTAAATACAAGGAAAAAGTAAAATTTGTCCTCTTATCTATAAATAGTTTGTGGCTTATTGTTCTTACTTGAGTTTTATTCCGAAGTAACTCGGTATGCTAACAAGTATATTGATGTAACCCTTCCGAACTTTTATGCTTTTTTTAGTACTCACCCTACTGAGGCCTGCCAAAGTGTAGGTAGAGTGGCATACTTTGAATGCAGGACCAAGCTAAGTCGATATCACACTCCGAACCTATGTTGGCATGGTGTTCAGGCAAGTAGACTATACAACATGTTAAGACCCAAAGAGACCAACAATATAACTTGCAACACATATGAATAACTTGTGTAAAAACTCAAGAAGAATTGCACAACTTCATTATAGACAAAAAGGTTAAAAACAATAAATTGATAGATCGAGCCTTGTACAAAAATAAATGCACGTGGAGTCTGTTTTTACACAACAATGTCTTTCATTATAGGTCTGGATTACAGTGGAGACAAGGACACACTTAGGGTGCGGGACGAAGCTAAGTGTGCTATACATCATGTACTAACCCAGGGTAGGTAGTTACACTTTTTAGTACGGTGATTGTATGACGTGTACTTGAACTTCTCGGACCTTCCCGGAGGGGTCCAGATGTTCTCCCGGAGGACCTATCCCTGTCTTTTTATCGACTCTATAACATACATCATGTGTAATTACAAACTCACCTATGTGATTCCACTACAAGAATCGGGCAAAGAAGTGTCGGCCAAACTATAATCGTCGGCCCCGACGTTTTAAATCCATTTATATTCAACGGTTTAGCTAAGCCGACAATTATATGTTTATGGCCGTCGTCTAGGCGATGACGGCCGATGGCTTCAAATATGGTCGTCGGTTTCAGCACAGAGGCCGACGGCTTTAATTATGGGCGTCGACTTAATGCCACGCGGCTGACAGCCTTAGTGCGGGCCCCGCTGCGGGAGAAAACTATTTTCCCGCCGATCTATAAGGCCGTCGGCCCAGATAAAAGAGCCGACGGCTTTAAAGCGGGCCCCACCCTGCTACGCTATGGTCGTCGGCTTTAGTGCTCTGGCCGACGGCCATAAAGTGGGCCCCGCGGACCTCAACGATGACCGTCGGTGCTGTGTAACCAACGACTTTAGAGCCTTAACATCGTGCACCGCGGGAAAACCTAACACTCCACGTGCGCCGCTCCGTTGCTAGATCCGCGCCGCCGCCCGCGTCACCGATTCGCCGCCCGCGTCGCCGCCCCGCCGCCAGCGTCGCCGCAGCGAGCCCTGCGCCTCGCCGCCTCCCAGTGCCCGGGCTGCCGCGGCCCGCCCCCGGCCGCCGCGCCTCGACTGCCGCGCCCCGCCCCCGGCTGCCGTGCCCCGCCCCCAGCCGCCGCGCCCCGCCCCCGGCTGCCGCGCCCCGCCTCTGGCCGTCGTGCCCCAGCTGTGCGCCCCGCTCTCGGCTGCCGTGCCCCACCCCTGGCCGCCGCGCCCAAGCTGCCACGCCCCGCACCCGGCAGCCGCGCCCCGCCCCCGGTCGCCGCGCCCGGCTGCCGCGCCCCGCCCCCGGCTGCAGCGCCTCGCCCCGGTGCCCCAGCGCGGCCGCCTTGCCGCGTTGTGCCCCCACCGGCCGCCGCTCCCGGTCCGCACGTCTTCGCCTTCACTCTTTCAGCTCATCGGATAAGGTTAAACCTTAAACTTGTCTATAAATTAAGTTTCTTAATTCCGATAAGTGTGGCGTTAAGTTTTTGATTTGTTTAGTGTATGAATTGCTATATCATTACTTGTGTATGTTTATATTGTGTTTTATCCATATATATGTATGTTAACTTGATTATCATAGATGTTAGTTATTTAAGTTCGATTATGTTTATTTTAATTTTTTATTGTTTATGTACTATATGTATATACAATGTTATTAAATATAGGTGAATAGGATCGACTAGACGATTAGTCGTCGATTAGTGCGATTAGTCGACCGTAGTCGAACTCTAGTCGATTAGGAAACAAAGCCGGGTGACGATCGTAAGGCGATGGGTGACGATTAGTTGTTCATTAACATATATTTATTTGATGCAGTTTTAAAATGGGTGACGATCGTAAGGCGATGTGTGATGGATGGAGTTCAGCTGGTGCGCACACTAATGAATGGGGTCATATTGCAAATGCTTTTCTGAGACATGCATTTGCTAGTGATGCTCGTGTTGCGAAGTGTCTGTGTATGAAGTGTCGGAATCATCGACGTCTGGATAAGTCTGAAGTGGAGTTGCATCTTTGCAAGCACGGATTTATGCCCGACTATCCGGTGTGGCATGAGCATGGGGAGATAGAGCATGATGACGAGTCGGGCGACGGTAATGAGGATGAAGATTAGTTGGATGAGATGATAGAAGACATTGGTAAAGAGTACGAAGATGAGTCACAATCGAAGGAGGTGAAGGAGTTCTACGAGCGTCTTGCCACATCAGATAGAAAAGTGTATGGGGGCGCCAATATGACCGTTTTGCAGGCGGTCACACGACTTATGGCGATGAGGTCCAAGTTCAATTTCGAGAACAATTGCTACAATGGTAACATTAAGCTGATCAGTGATCTCCTTCCATCAGGTCATCACATGCCGCTGGATCTATATCAATCTAAGAAAATTTTGGCTGGTCTGGGCATGAATTATGAGAAGATTGATGTGTGCGAGAATAATTGCATGTTGTTTTGGAAGGAACACATGGACGATACTCATTGTATGCATTGTCATAAATCTAGATATGTGGACATCATGAAGGATGATGGAGAACGAATAACTACAAAAGTGTTGATCAAACAACTTCGGTACATGCCAGTCACATCAAGGCTTAAACGATTATTTCCGTCTCAAGAAACAGCGAAGCACATGCGTTGGCATTCTGAAGGGACACGTGAGAACGATGACAAATATGTTATGGCGCATCCTTCGGATGTCGCGGCTTGGCAAGCTTTAGACCGTTTCGATCCAGAGTTTGCAAGAGATCCGAGAAATGTTCGTCTTGGGTTGTCAACAGATGGTTTCACTCCATTCAGCACTAGTAGCAGTCCATACTCTTGTTGGCCTGTTTTTATCATGCCCTACAATCTCCCTCCCAACATGTGCATGAAAGAAGGATACATATTCCTTGCGGCAGTCATTCCTGGTCCTAAACATCCAGGCAAAAAATCAATGTGTTTATGCAACCGTTGATTGAAGAGTTGAAAGAGTTGTGGCAAGGTGTAAAGCATATGACAGTCATATGAAATGTGAATTTAACTTACGTGTCGCGTATCTATGGTCAATTCATGATTTGTTGGCATATGGCATTTGGTCTAGTTGGTGTGTTCACGGACAATTGTGTTGTCCCATATGTATGAGTGACACAGATGCTATAAGGCTGAAGTACGGGAAAAAAGTCAGCTTTTTGATTATCATCGACGATTCCTTCCTTCAAATCATCCTTTCAGGAGAGATACCCAATCATTCTGAAAAGGCATAAGAGTTAGAAAAGGAGCACCTCGTCGATTGACAAGCGAGCAAAAAATGGCATGGCATGCAAAGTTAAAGCAGTCTGAAGAAGATGGTTTCGAAGGGTATGGTACAGAACACAACCGGACTCATATTTCTTTTCTTTGGGAGCTACCATATGCGAAGGCGCTGCTTGTGCTGCACAATATTGATTTGATGCATCATGAGCATAATGACGCTGAAAGCATAATAAGCATGTGTTTTGATTTTACCGGTCAAACCAAAGATAATTTGAATGCAAGAAAAGATTTAGCTGATTTTGTGATCGTCCTGGGTTTGAGATTAGAACAAATGCTAGTGGAAATGAAATTCGGCCACGGGCTCCTTACTGTGTCAAGCTAGAAGAAAGAAAGCAAATACTTAGTTGGTTGAAAAAGTTGAAGTTTCCAGACTGCTATGCAGCTAACATAAAACAATGTGTTAATCTTAGCATTGGTAAACCGAATGGGCTGAAAAGTCATGATTACCATATTACGATGGAAAGACTGTTACCAGTAAAGTTTTGTGGATACTTCAAACCTGACTTGTGGAAGATATTTGCTGAACTTAGCTATTTTTATAGGCAGATATGTGCTAAGGAAGTGTCGAAGAAGATAATGCGGCAGTGGGAGAAAGAAATCATTGTGCTTGTATGTAAGATGGAAAAAGTCTTTCCGCCTGGATTTATGAATGTTATGCAACATTTGCTGGTGCATTTGCCTTATGAAGCATTAGTAGCAGGACCTGCACAGTTCATGTGGATGTATAGTCAAGAAAGAGAACTGAAAAAACTTAGAGCTACAGTGTGCAACAAGGCAAGAGTTGAGGGGTGTATTGCAGAAGCATTTGCAGCTAAAGAGATTATAAACTTCTCTAGCAAATATTTCGCACGTGCCAACAATTTGAATGCATCTATGACACAATATCATGATGCTGAAGAGCAGCCTGTGACTGAGCTTAAAATTTTTCATTGGAAGGGTAAAGGTGTCGGGGTTGCCAATTCTCATTATATTTCAGAGCAAGAGAGAAACTACACCATGATTTACATGTTTTTCAACATGGAAGAAGTGTTACCATTTTTTGAAATGTTTGACAATCTGTATTGGACATCTTCTCGAAGGCCGACGCAAAGTCAATTGGATAATCTACGTCAGCATGGCATAAAAGGTGGCAAAAACTTTGTGAACTGGTTTCGTGAACATGTAATGTGCTAACTTCCCCGATATCCTTTGTTCTTCAATCATAGTTCATATACTTATTATAAGATGTTAACTTTGTATATTGTTGTACATGTAGTCTATGAAAGATGTCAACATCTCAGATGATTTGCGACAGATAGCGAATGGTCAGTTGAAAGCTAGAGAATTTAGCCGATATGATATGAATGGATATCATTTTCGAACGGCAAGTTTAGAAGCAATTCGTCCACTTGCAGCCACATCAAAAGGTGGAGTGTGTATAACGGCTGCAGGGGGTAGTGGAGAAGTGAAGGAATACTATGGTGTTCTTACATTTGGCGGTACGAAAGAACTGAAGCTGGTGTTCTTCGACTGTCACTGGTTTGATCCAACATCGGGCACACGAGTGGATGATTTTGGAATGGTGGAGGTCAACCACAACTCACGCTATACAGCTGTAACACCCTAATTTTCATGCATCATGCCCTACATACACTCATATACATGTTTAACATTAATCTACATCAAGAGGAACGAGTTTAAAATTGATTTGGAACAAAACCGCACTTAAAACGTAGGAAAGTGCGGACTAGTCCGATTTTCCTGCGGACTAGTCCGATTTCTCTCTGACTAAAAACGGACTTGTCCGTTTTGCAGCGGATTAGTCCAATTTTTGGCACTGGAAACTTTCGGACTTGTCCGATTTTGTGTGGACTAGTCCGGTATTCCATGAATCCTTGAAAATTTGCTAAGTCCCTGGACATTTCCGGACTAGTCCGGTGTTCCAGCGGACTTGTCCGTTTTCCTTCCTGTTCAAATTCGGACTTCCGATGTTTGGCCAGACTTGTCCAATTTTCTCTCTGAACGACATCGGAATAGTCCGTTCCTGTCCGGACTTGTCCGATATTTTGCGACTCCGAGTAGATCTTTTGTTTTACGACTTGTTTCTTGGGTTTCACGTTAAGTGGGCCTAGGGACGTCGTGCCTAACTCTTTTAGAGCCCATGTGGGACTCTAAACCGGCCTCTACACATCCCAAAACTCAAAATCCATCTAACCCTAGCCTCCACCTCTATATAAACAACCCCACCCCTTGGATTGACATCTATTTGCCACTTTTCCACCCACCCAAACCCTAGTCCGTGGGGAGCCACCATCAAGGAAGGAGGAGAAGATCCCAAGCAAGAAGAAGAAGAGGAGGAAACGAAAGAGGATTGAGATCTCCACCAAGTTTCATTCTTCATCACCAATTCATCTCCAAGTTCATCACCAACCCTAGGTCATCAAGATCCAAGTGTTACCTCCAAGTTTCTTGATTCATTGGAGTTCTAAACACCTGGTATACCTTCTATTCTCTTTTCCTTACGTGAATTCAACCCCTAATCTCCGAATTTATGTCGATCTAGAAAACCCTAACCTGCTGATCTCGCGGGGTGCGGACTTGTCCGGTCCCTAGCGGACTAGTCCGATCTTCCTGGTTAAATTGTGTTGAATTGACTCTAAAATTTGATCTAATCAAATCCAAACCTGTATAAACTTGTTAAAAGCTATTAGAACTAGTTAGTGATCATTAAAAGCAATCTAGTAACAAGTTCTACCTTGCATTTGCACCAATCATGCATGTCATGTCATATTGAGTAATATTTGTGCAATCTTTGATTGTGTGTAACACCCTCATTTTCATGCATCATTCCCTACATACACTCATATACATGTTTAACATTAACCCACATAAAGAGGAACGAGTTTAACATTGATTCGGAGCATTTAAAATTGATTTGGAGCAAAACCGCACTTAAAACGCAGGAAAGTGCGGACTAGTCCGATTTTACTGAGGACTAGTCCGATTTCTCTCTGGCTAAAAACAGACTTGTCCATTTTTGCTGCGGACTTGTCCGATTTTGGTTCTGGAAAAATTCGGACTTGTCCGATTTTGTGCGGACTAGTCCGATATTCCATGAATCCTTGAAATTTTGCTAAGTCCCTGGACTTTTCCGGACTAGTCCGGTGTTCCAGCGGACTTGTCCGTTTTCCTCTCTGTTCAAATTCGGACATGTTCGATTTTTGGCTAGACTTGTCCAATTTTCTCTCTAGACGACTTCGGACTAGTCCGGTCCTTTCCGGACTTGTCCGATATTTCGCGACTCTGAGTTGATTTTTTGTTTTACGACTTGTTTCTTGGGTTTCACGTTAAGTGGGCCTAGGTACTTCATGCCTAACTCTTTTAGAGCCCATGTGGGACTCTAAACCGGCCTCTACTCATCCCAAAACTCAAAATCCATCTAACCCTAGCCTCCACCTCTATATAAACAGCCCCACCCCTTGGTTTGACATCTATTTGCCACTTTTTCACCCACCCAAACCCTAGTTCGTGGGGAGCCACCATCAAGGAGGGAGGAGAAGATCCCAAGTAAGAGGAAGAAGAGGAGGAAACGATGGAGGATCAAGATCTCCACCAAGTTTCGTCCTTCACCACCAATTCATCTCCAAGTTCATCACCAACCCTAGATCATCAAGATCCAAGTGCTACCTCCAAGTTTCTTGATTCATTGGAGTTCTAAACACCTGGTATACCTTCTATTCTCTTTTCCTTACGTGAATTCAACCCCTAATCTCCAAATTCACGTCGATCTAGAAAACCCTAATCTGCTGATCTGGTCAAGTGCGGACTTGTCCGGTCCCTAGCGGACTAGTCCGATCTTCCTAGTTAAATTGTTTTGAATTGACTCTAAAATTTGATCTAATCAACTCCAAACGTGTATAAACTTGTTAAAAGCTATTAGAACTAATTAGTGATCATTAAAAGCAATCAAGTAACAATTTCTACCTTGCATTTGCATTAAATTTGCATGTCATGTCATATTGAGTAATATTTGTGCACTCTTTGATTGTGTTTCTTGTCTTGCATGTTTATTATGTGGATTAGATGGATTTGCGCTAGAAAGTGCCGCGGAGGATCTCCAGCATCAAGAGTTCGTAGGCTTTGATCCTGATCAACAGCAAGAGCAAGGCAAGTGTCCTTGAAGCATATTGATCCTGTTTTTAAAATAAATGTTTTGTTTGCAAAATTGCATGCTTGTGTCAACTTGATGGGAAATCCTATGGTATACAGTTTACTAGTTTTGTTAACCACCCTTGTCACCTGGAATATATGGTAGAGAGTCGGGAAGAGCTTTTACCTTTTTGCTTTGCTTAATCAACTAGGATGGGAAAACAACTATACCACTCAATTTAATTAAGTATTAATGAGATTGTGGTTGACATGAACTGGTTAAATCTGATATGGTAATGGGTGATCTAAGGAAGCCTGGTATGCGGATGGGTTGGATGTCATGGTGGTTTGCTTGCTTTAGATCTAAGGACCAGTTCATGCAAGAATAAGCCAGGACTACAGTGCCACCACGAGGCCAAGTATGGGTGTGGCGTAGCTGATTAATTAGGGCTTTGCCAGTGCTATTTGGACCATTAAGGATGCTCGGGGAAGGGGTAGTCAGATTGGGTTTGTTGATGATTGGTGGGACTACCCTGGGATCCGAATGGCTCAAGAGGGGGCCATTGGTTGAAGATGTGCTCAGTTGGAGGCATCGCCACCAGTGAAACCTAAGTGGGTCCGAATAGGCTAGTAATCCCTTTATAAAGGCTATTTCGTGATCTCTTGGCCACACACCAACGGAAGTGTGTAATGTGACCGACGGGTCATGGGCATAAGGGAGGTTCTTAGTCACTGAAAGGTGATGAAATCACGAACACGTGGGTAAAGAGGTACAAACTTTGCAGAGTTAACTAAAACTATCATGATAGCCGTGGTCCCGGTTATGAGCACCTGGACAACTTCCATGATTAGGGGGAAATTGGAATTTGGGATGGTTATGGTTTGCTAATGGTTATGGATGGTTATGGATTAATTTCTAGTATTGAATATGGTTATTGACGATGGTGAAATCTGGAATTATTGATGATGGTAGTGAATTCAGATTGGTATTATGGTATTACTTATGATTATGATGGGCTTACTTCACATACATATAATATATATATTGCTTTTCAAATGTTTTACTGTACTTTTCAGCACTCTGCCATTATTATTGTCGTCATTTGAATCAGCCACATGTCATACTTTCCACACTTGCTGAGTATGACATGTACTCACTCTTGCAACCCCCTCCCCCCAACAGTGGCAGGTCAGGATTGGGAGTTCAATGGCGATAATGCGGAGTTCTAGGCCGTGTCTACCGTCAGCTTTGCCTGTGGTGTTGATTGGAGCTGCGCATACATACCCTGTCGCTTATGCTGCATAGTTGCTTAGTTTGCTTAATTAGTTTATTTCCGCTACATTAGTTGAACTTGTCATTAATATTCATTAGAGCTTGTATTCGAGGATAATCTGGTTTGTGTAATAAAATTTGGTTAATTAATCTTGTTCTATGGTAATTTTCTGTATACTCTTTTGTGATCGTATGTGATAAACATCCTGGGCACACATATACGTTAGCTTGGTTCATTTTTCGGAACCGGGCGTCACATTGTGTTTCTTGTCTTGTATGTTTATTGTGTGGATAAGACGGATTTGCGCTAGAAAGTGCCGCGGAGGATCTACAGCACCAAGAGTTTGAATGCTTTGACCCTAATCAACAGCAAGAGCAAGCCAAATGTCCTTGAAGCATATTGATCCTATTTTAAAATAAATGTTTTGTTTGCAAAACTGCATGCTTGTGTCAAAATTGATGGGAACCCTATGATAGGAAGTTTACTAGATTTGTTTAACCACCCTTGTCACCTGGAATATATGGTAGAGAGTCGGGAAGGATTTTTACCTTTTGCTTCGCTTAATCAACTGGGATGGAAACCAACTATACCACTCAATTTAATTATGCATGGATGAGATTATGGTTAACATGAACTGGTTAAATATGATATGGTAATGGGTGATCTAAGCAAGCCTGATATGTGGATGGGTTGGATGTTATGGTGGTTTGCTTGCTTTAGATCTAAGGACCGGTTCATGCGAGAATAAGCCAGGACTACAGTGCCACCACGAGGCCAAGTATGGGTGCGGCGTAGCTCATTAATTAGGGCTTTGCTAGTGCTGTTTGGACCATTGTGGATGCTCGGGGAAGGGGTAGTCGGAATGGGTTTGTTGATGATTGGTGGGACTACCCTGGGATCCGAATGGCTCAAGAGGGGGCCCTTGGTTGAAGATGTGCTCTGCGGGAGACATCACCACCGGTGAAACCTCAGTGGGGTCTAAATAGGCTAGTAATCCCTTTGTAAAGGCTATTTTGTGATCTCTTGGCCATACACCAAAGGAAGTGTAGTTGTCATAAGGGAGGTTCTTTAGTCGCCGACGGGTGATGAAATCACAAACACGTGGGTAAAGTGGTACAAACTCTGCAGAGTCTAAATAAAACTATCATGATAGCCGTGCTCCCGGTTATGAGCGCCTGGATGACCTACATGATTAGAGGGTAATCAGAATTGGGATGGTAATGGTTATGGTAATTGTTATGGATGGTTATGGATTTATTTCTGGTATTGAATATGGTTATTGGCAAATGGTGAAATCTGGAATTATTGATGAGGATGGTGAGTTATGGATTGGTATTATGATATTATTTATGATTATGATGGGTTTACTTCACATACATGTAATATATTGCTTTTCAAATGTTTTTATGTACTTTTCAGCACTTTGCCATTAATATTGTCGTCATTTGAATCAGCCACATGTCAAACTTTCCACACGTGCTAAGTACGACATGTACTCACTCTTGCAATTCCCCCCAACAGTTGCAGGTCAGGTTTTGGAGTTTAATGGTGATAATGCGGAGTTCTAGGCCGTGTCTACCGTCAACTTTGCCTGTGGTGTTGATTGGAGCTGCGCATATATATACCCTATCCCTTATGCTTAGTTTGCTTAGTTGCTTATTAGTTTATTTCCGCTGCATTAGTTGAACTTGTCATAAATATTCAATAGAGCTTGTATTCGAGGATAATCTGGTTTGCGTAATAAAATTTGGTTAATTAATCTTGTTCTGGGGTAATTTTCTGTATATCGTTTGTGATTGCACTCGTGTATGTGTGATGAACATCCTGGACACACATATGCGTTAGCTTGGTTCATTTTCGGAACCGGGCGTCACAGATTGGTATCAGAGCCACAGGTTGACCGTAGGATGCAGCCTAGATAGAACGGACACTTTAGAGCACATAGGAGCACTCAGGAATCAATGTGTTTTTGCTTGGAGTGCTGTTTGCTATATATATTGTTTGCTTGTGTGCTTTATAGAGGATTTTGGGATGCTTTAGCATTGCCATGTCCACCTAGGCTAGTGTAGCTAGTTGTTTAAGTTCCATATCCCTTGATGCATATAGTTGGGGGCGTTCTCTAATTCTTACCTATTGCTTTTCTTCAGATGGTGAGGACTCGCAACCAGAGGGATGGCAATGATGAGGAGGAGAACAATGGAGTGCCTTAGAACAACATCGGACAAGGATCTACTCAGTGAGCTATCAACATTGAGCAGCTATTGGATATGCAAAACCGGCTCATGCAGACCATGATACAGACTATGGGACAGCTGCAGGCTGGCAACATCAACAATCACCCCCACATGCCTCCACCGCCACCCCCACCTCCTCATAACCGATTGGGAGAGTTTATGAGGACTAGGCCGCCGACCTTTTCTCAAGCTTCCGACCCTATGGATGCGGATGATTGGCTCAAGTCCGTGGAGAAGAAGCTAGCTATTGTCCAATGTAGTGACCGGGAGAAGGTCTTGTTTGCTTCTCATCAACTCGTTGGAGCAACTGCGGATTGGTGGGATGCTTATTGCAATGCTCATGAGAATCAAGAGAGAATCACTTGGGCCGAATTCAAGGAGAGCTTTCGTTCTCATTATGTGCCAGAGGGCGTTATGATCTTGAAGAGGCAAGAATTTGAGAATTTAAGGCAAGGAAGATCAAGCGTGAGTGAATATATCAATAAATTCACTCAACTCTCAAGGTATGTGCCTGAGGATGTTAGTCGGGACAGTCGGAAGCAATACTTGTTCATGAGGAGATTGAACAATGAAATCCAAGTGCAACTACTCAACTGCGATTATGCCAATTTTCAGAAGCTTGTGGACAAAGCAATTGTGGTTAAGAACAAGATTCGTGAGATGGAGCAAGAAATCAAGAGGAAGGCACCATATCAAGGACAGCAACAAGGAAGTAATGTGCGCCCTCGCCTTGCACCACCCAATGCGCCCTATTACAGCTCCTCTATTCCTGCTCAGCGCCCTGGTTATGCACCACGCCCAAATCAGTTTGTGCAGCAACGCCCTGTTATGCAAACACCTAGGCCTCCAATGCCTTATGCACCTCGTGCTAATTTTCCTGGTGCTAATGTTCAAAACCAAACTCGTCCCAATAATTCTGGTAGACTTTAGAAGTGCTATATTTGTGGAGAAGCTGGACACTTTGCGCATCAATGTCCTAAGTTAGGCCTTGGTCAAGGAAGCAATGCGTCGAGGCAAAACTCAAGACCCAATGGAGGACAACCACAAGGGAACCATGGACAGCAGAATTTTGCTCGTGGCAATGTGAACCATGTCTCTACGGAGGATGCTCAACAAGCGGATGACGTGGTCATTGGTATGTTTCTCGCCAACTCCAACCCCGCGACTATGTTATTTGATTCTGGAGCATCGCATTCATTCATTGCCTCGAAGTATTTTGCCAAGTACAGTTTGCCTATCTCTCAAATGAAGTTTACTCTGTTGGTTAAGTCTCCTGGAGGAGAGATGAGGACAAATGTAGTATGTCCAAAAGTAAGCCTTAGAATAAGGGGGGTAGACTTCTCCGCCAACCTCATTGTCTTGGATTCTCAAGGGTTGGATATTATACTTGGTATGAGCTGGTTGAGGAAGCACAATGGAGTTATTGAGTGTGCCACGAAGACGGTGAAGTTGACCAACGAAGAGGGGATCACCGTAGAATTTGAAACATCTCAAACCGCACTAAAGCAATCGGAGCCGAATAATATGGACGGTGCCGCGATTGAGGAGATTCCGGTGGTGTGTGAATTTTTGGATGTTTTTCCGGACGAGTTGCCAGGTATGCCACCAGATCGAGACATTGAGTTTGTTATTGATTTAATACCTGGGACTGCACCTATAGATAAGAGGTCGTATAGGATGCCTCCTATGGAATTAGCGGAGCTCAAGAAGCAAATTCAAGAGAAATTAGAGAAGGGTTTTATTTGCCCTAGCTCTTCACCTTGGGGAGCGCCCGTGCTGTTCGTGGACAAGAAGGATGGATCCCAAAGGATGTGTGTAGATTACAAAGCTCTCAATGAGGTAACAATCAAGAATAAGTATACCTTGCCATGCATAGAAGACTTGTTTGATAAAATGAAGGGTGCTTGTGTCTTCTCTAAGATTGATTTGAGGTCAGGTTATTTTCAAATGAAGATTAGACCATTGGACATACCCAAGACAACTTTTAGAACACGGTATGGATCTTATGAGTACACCGTGATGTCTTTTGGATTGACAAATGCGCCTGCCTACTTTATGTACCTCATGAATAAGGTCTTCATGGAGTACTTGGATAAGTTCGTTGTGGTGTTTATTGATGACATTATGATCTATTCGAAGGATGAGAAAGAGCATGAGGAACACTTGAAGCTTACGTTGCAGAAATTGAGGGAGCATCAATTGTATGCCAAGTTCAACAAGTGTCAGTTTTGGTTGAGAGAGGTGTCGTTTTTGGGTCATATAATTTCAGGAGGAAGAGTATCGGTTGACCCCGGAAAAGTGAGAGACGTGTTGAAGTGGGAACCGCTGCAAAATGTAAAGGAAATAAGGAGTTTTCTTGGGATGGCTGGATATTACCGTAGATTCATCAAGGACTTTTCCAATATAGCCAAGCCTATGACGGAGTTGCTGATGAAGGGAAAGGCTGGACTCAAGCTTGCCATACGCGGAATTTTCATACAACAATAGTTACCAAGCAAGTTTGAAGATGTCACCATATGAAACACTTTATGGGAGGAAGTGTAGGACACCTTTATTCTGGAATGAGGCAGGAGAAACTCAAGTATTTGGTCCGGATGTGTTGCAAGAAGCCGAAAAGCAAGTCCAAATAATTCGTGAGAACCTGAGGGCTGCCCAATCAAGACAAAAAGGCTATGCGTGTAACACCCTAAATTTTCGCATCATGCATTGCATACATGATCATACATTAAAAATTAGTAGGATAAAAGGAAGATAATAAAAGGATAAAACAAACATATATGGTGTAGCAAAAAGAAGAAAAAGAAAATAATAATTATAGCCTAAAACTTGTAATAGGGAATAAGTATAAAAAATAATAATATATATATATATATGTGTAAATATATATATATATATAAATATATCTATAAATAATATATATAATAATTATATTAAAAAAATATAAAGAATCATAAATAATAATATATAAAAAAAAGAAAAAAGAAAAAAAACAAAAACGCCGCTGCTGGCCAGGCCGACGGCCCAGCCAGCCAAGCCCCGCCCGGCGCGACCGCGCCCCGGCCTTCCCGCGCGCTAGCACCGACTCGCCCGAATGGCCCCACGCGCCGAGCCGCTCGCTTGCACCCCCGCCCGATTCCCGCGCTCCCGCGCCCTCACGCACCGCGCTCTCGCCCACGCGCCTGGGCCCTGCCGCCCCCGTGACCGACTCAGTACGCGCCCGCATGCCCGCAGCCCGGTACCGACTTGACTCCCTGCAGCACCTATAAATACGGCCGAAGGCATCATATTTTTCACGCCACCAGAAAAACGGCGCCGCCTTCCAGAGAGAAAAAACCCTAGCCGCCGGTAGGGAAAAATAGAGAAGAACAGGGGCGCCGCCAGGGAAGAAAAGAGAGGAAAAAAGAGGAGGAAGAGGAAGAAAAAGAGGAGGGCGCCGCCGTCCACCGGAGATCGTCGTCGCCGTTGTCGTGCCGCCGGAAGACCCTGCGCCATCTACTTCGTCTACGCGTTGTTCCCATCCCGGGATCTTCGAAGCCGTCGCGTCTACGATAGGGTTCGTTTTTCCAATGCAAATTTTAGCGACATATTAGATCTAATAGACGTAAATTGATTTTAGTTGCACCATAAATTTATTTTCAGCAGCATTAATCCTCGCTAAAACCCCCGTAAACTCATACGAACACGTATGAACTAGTTGCATCTAATTAATAAACAACCATAGTTAATTAATAATTGATCTTTGCATGCATGCATATCATCGCATGTTGATTAATATGTGTGCATCGTGATGATTTGTATGTATATTCTTGTATGTGTGATCACGAGTAGAGGGAAGTGCTCAAGAGATCATGTACGAGGATTTTCAGAACCAAGACTTCGAAGCGCTTGAGCAACCCTATCCGTCGGAACAAGGCAAGTGTCCATGAAGCATATTGATCCTGTTTTTAAAATAAATGTTTTGTTTGCAAACTGCATGCTTGTGTCAATTTGATGGGAATCCTATGGTAGGAAGTTTACTAGATTTGTTAAACCACCCTTGTCACCTGGAATTTATGGTAGAGAGTCGGGAAGGGCTTTTTACCTTTTTGCTTTGCTTAATTAATTGGGATGGCAAACAACACTACACATTTAATTATGCATCAATGATATTCTGGTTAATGTGAACTGGTCAATACAATGGGTTATCTAAGCAAGCCTGGTATGTGGATGGGTTGGATGTTATGGTGGTTTGCTTGCTTTAGATCTAAGGACCGGTTCATGCGAGAATAAGCCAGGACTACAGTGCCACCACGAGGCCAAGTATGGGTGCGGCGTAGCTGATTAATTAGGGCTTTGCTAGTGCTGTTTGGACCATTGTGGATCCTCGGGGAAGGGGTAGTCGGATTGGGTTTGTTGATGATTGGTGGGACTACCCTGGGATCCGAATGGCCCAAGAGGGGGCCCTTGGTTGAAGATGTGCTCAGTTGGAGGCATCGCCACCGGTGAAACCTCAGTGGGGTCTAAATAGGTTAGTAATCCCTCTATAAAGGCTATTTTGTGATCTCTTGGCCACACACCAACGGAAGTGTGTAATATGACTGACGGGTCATGGGCATAAGGGAGATTCTTAGTCGCCGAAAGGTGATGAAATCAAGAACACATGGGTAAAGAGGTACAAACTCTGCAGAGTTAAATAAAACTATCATGATAGCCGTGCTCCGGTTATGAGCACCTGGACAACTTCCATGATTAGAGACTATTTGGTATTGGTAATGGTTATTGTAATGGTTATGGTAATGGTTATGATGATGGTTGTGGTTGGTTATGGATTTATTTCTGGTATTGAATATGGTTATTGGCAATGGTGAAATCTGGACTTATTGATGATGGTAACGAATTCAGTTTGGTATTATGGTATTACTCGTGATTATGATGGGATTACTTCACATACATATAATATATTGCTTTTCAAATGTTTTACTGTACTTTTCAGCACTTTGCCATTATTATTGTCATCATTTGAATCAGCCACATGTCATACTTTCCACACTTGCTGAGTACGACATGTACTCACTCTTGCAATCCCCCCCAACAGTTGCAGGTCAGGATTGGGAGTTTAATGGTGATAATGCGGAGTTCTAGGCCGTGTCTACCGTTAGCTTTGCGTGTGGTGTTATTGGAGTTGCACTATCCCTTTTGCTTAGTTGCTTAGTCGCTTAATTAGTTTATTTCCGCTGCATTAGTTGAACTTGTCATTATTATTCATTAGAGCTTGTATTTGAGGATAATATGGTTTGTGTAATAAAATTTGATAATTAATCTTGTTCTGTGGTAATTTTCTGTATACTCTTTTGTGAATGCACTCATGTATGTGTGTTGAACATCCTGGGCACACATATGCGTTAGCTTGGTTCATTTTTCGGAACTGGGCGTCATAGATTGGTATCAGAGCCACAGGTTGACCGTAGGACGCAACCTAGATAGAATGGACACTTTAGAGCACATAGGAGCACTCAGGAATCGATGTGTTTTGCTTGAAGTGCTGTTTGCTATATATATTGGTTGCTTGTGTGCTTAATAGAGGATTTTGGGATGCTTTAGCATTTCCATGTCCACCTAGGCTAGTATAGCTAGTTGGTTAGCTTCATATCCCTTGATGCATATAGTTGGGGACGTTCTCTAATTCTTACCTATTGCCTTTCTTCAGATGGTGAGGACTCGCAACCAGAGGGATGGCAATAATGAGGAGGAGAATCATGGAGTACCTCAGAACAATGTTGGACAAGGATCTACTCAGGGAGCTATCACCATTGAGCAGCTTTTGGCTATGGAAAACAAGCTCATGTAGACCATGATACAAACAATGGGACAGCTGCAGGCTGGCAACATCAACAATCAGCCCCACATGCCTCCACCGCCACCCCCTCCTCCTCATAACGATTGGGAGAGTTTATGATGACTAGGCCACCAACCTTTGCTCAAGCCGCAGACCCTATGGATGCGGATGATTGGCTCAAGTCCGTGGAGAAGAAGCTAGCCATTGTCCAATGCAGTGACCGGGAGAAGGTCCTGTTCGCTTTTCATCAACTCGTTGGAGCAGCTACGGATTGGTGGGATGCTTATTGCAGTGCTCATGAGAACCAGGAGAGAATTACTTGGGCCGAATTCAAGGAGAATTTTCGTTCTCATTATGTGCCGGAAGGTGTTATGCTCTTGAAGAGGCAAGAATTTGAGAATTTGAGGCAAGGAAGATCAAGCGTGAGTGAATATCTCAATAAGTTCACTCAACTCTCAAGATATGCGCCTGAGGATGTTAGTCGGGACAGCCGGAAGCAATATTTGTTCATGAGAGGCTTGAACAATGAAATCCAAGTGCAATTGCTCAACTGTGATTATGTCAATTTCCAGAAGCTTGTGGACAAAGCAATTGTGGTTGAGAACAAGATTCGTGAGATGGAGCAAGAAATCAAGAGGAAGGCGCCATATCAAGGACAGCAACAAGGAAGTAATGTGCGCCCTCGCCTTGCACCACCCAATGCACCCTATTACAACTCCTCTATTCCTGCTCAGCGCCCTAGTTATGCACCGCGTCCAACTCAGTTTGTGCAGCAACGCCCTGTCAGGCAAGAACCTAGGCCTCCGATGCCTTATGCACCTCGTGCTGATTTTCCTGGAGCCAATGTTCAAAACCAAGCTCGTCCCAACAATTCTGGTGGGGTTAAGAAGTGTTATACTTGTGGAGAAGATGGACACTTTGCGGATCAATGTCCTAAGTCGGGCCTTGGTCAAGGAAGCAATGCACCGAGGCAAAACCCAAGACCTAATGGAGGAGCGCCACAAGGAAGCCGTGGACAGCAGAATTTTGCTCGTGGCAACGTGAACCATGTCTCTACGGAGGATGCTCAACAAGCAGATTACGTGGTCATTGGTATGTTTCTCGCCAACTCCAACCCCGCGACTATGTTATTTGACTCTGGAGCATCGCATTCATTCATTGCATCGAAGTATGTCGCCAAGTATAGTTTACCTATCTCTCATATGAAGTTTACTCTATTGGTTAAGTCTCCTGGAGGAGAGATGAGGACAAATATAGTATGTCCAAAAGTAAGCCTTATAATAAGGGGGGTAGACTTCTCCGTCAACCTCATTGTTTTGGATTCTCAAGGATTGGACATTATACTTGGTATGGACTGGTTGAGGAAGCACAATGGAGTTATTGAGTGTGCCACAAAGATGGTGAAGTTGACTAATGAGAAAGGGATCACCGTAGAATTTGAAGCATCTCAAACGGCACCGAAGCAATTGGAGCTGAATCATATGGACGGTGCCGCAATTGAGGAGATTCCGGTAGTGTGTGAATTTTTGGATGTGTTTCCGGATGAATTGCCAGGTATGCCACCTGATCGAGACATTGAGTTTGTTATTGATTTAATACCTGGAACTGCACCTATAGCTAAGAGGCCGTATAGGATGCCTCCTATGGAATTAGCGGAGCTCAAGAAACAAATTCAAGAGCAACTAGAGAAAGGTTTTATTCGCCCTAGCTCTTCACCTTGGGGAGCGCCCGTTCTATTTGTGGACAAGAAGGATGGATCCCAAAGGATGTGCGTGGATTACCGAGCTCTCAACGAGGTAACAAACAAAAACAAGTATACCTTGCCACGTATAGAAGACTTGTTTGATCAGATGAAAGGTGCTTGTGTCTTCTCTAAGATTGATTTGAGGTCGGGATACTTTCAAATGAAGATTAGACCATCGGACATACCCAAGACAACTTTTAGGACACGGTATGGACCTTATGAGTACACCGTGATGTCTTTTGGATTGACAAATGCGCCTGCCTACTTTATGTACCTCATGAAATAGGGTCTTCATGGAGTACTTGGATAGATTTGTTGTGGTGTTTATTGATGATATTATGATCTACTCGAAGGATGACAAGGAACATGAGGAACACTTGAGGCTTACGCTGGAGAAATTGAGGGAGCATCAATTGTATGCCAAGTTCAGCAAGTGCTAGTTTTGGTTGAAAGAGGTGCCATTTTTGGGTCATATAATCTCAGGAGGAGGAGTATCAGTTGACCCTGGAAAAGTGAGAGACGTGTTGAAGTGGGAGCCGCCGCAAAATGTCAAGGAAATCAGGAGTTTTCTTGGGATGGCTGGATATTACCGTCGGTTTATCAAGGATTTTTCCAAGATAGCTAAGCCTATGACAGAGTTGCTAATGAAGAGAAAGGCGTTCCAATGGACTGAAGCTTGTCAAAACAGTTTTGAGGAGTTGAAGAAGAGGTTAACAACAGCCCCAGTTTTGGTATTGCCGGATGTAAGCAAGAGTTTTGATATTTATTGTGACGCATCAAGACAAGGACTCGGATGCGTGCTTATGCAAGAAGGTCAAGTGGTCGCCTATGCGTCAAGACAATTGAAGAAACATGAGCAGAATTACCCAACACATGATTTAGAACTTGCAGCCGTGGTACATGCATTGAAGATTTGGAGACACTATATTCTTGGACATAGGTGTGAAATTTACACGGATCATAAGAGTTTGAAGTATATTTTCACACAAATGGATCTGAACTTAAGGCAACGAAGATGGTTGGAGCTCATCAAAGATTATGATTTGGGGATCAACTATCATCCGGGAAAAGCCAATGTAGTGGCCGATGCTTTGAGTAGAAAAGGAGTAAGTCATCAACTCATGGTTCGAGAGTTACCATTCGAGTTATGTAAGGAGTTTGAACGGTTGAACCTCGGGTTTGTAAATGAGATGGAGATGATGGAGTTAAACCCAACCTTGGAGCAAGAAATTCGAGAAGCACAAACCACGGATGAGGAGATCAAGGAAATCAAGGAAAGGATCGAGGAAGGGAGAGAATTCAGATTTGATGAAGACGAACATGGTACCTTATGGCTTGGAAAGAGGATCGTTGTGCCTAATGTAAAGCATATTCGGGAGACAATATTAAAGGAGGCACATGACTCGCCTTACTCAATTCATCCTGGTTGTACAAAGATGTACAAAGACTTGAAGACTTGCTATTGGTGGGATAGCATGAAGAAGGACATAGCTGAATACGTAGCATTGTGTGATGTGTGCCAAAGAGTCAAGGCGGAACATCAAAGGCCAGCCGGATTATTGCAACCGTTGAAGATTCCAGAATGGAAGTGGGAAGAAATTGGAATGGACTTCATAGTTGGGTTACCACATACCAGTCCGAGTATGACTCAATTTGGGTAATTGTGGATCGCTTAACCAAGTCAGCTCATTTTGTCCCTGTGAAGACCAAATATACAGCTGCACGATTGGCCGAAATATACATGGAGCATATTGTGTGTCGACATGGAGTCCCTAAGAAGATAGTCTCGGATAGAGGTTCTCAATTTACCTCCAGATTTTGGAAAAAATTGCATGAAGCTTTGGGAACGAGGTTGAATTTTAGTTCAGCATATCATCCTCAAACGGATGGACAAACCGAGAGGACCAATCAGATTTTGGAAGACATGTTAAGAGCTTGTGCTTTGAAGCATGGGAAAAGTTGGGACAAAAGCTTGCCATACGCAGAATTTTCATACAACAATAGTTACCAAGCAAGTTTGAAAATATCACCATATGAAGCGCTTTATGGGAGGAAGTGTAGGACACCTTTATTCTGGAATGAGGCAGGAGAAACTCAAGTATTTGGTCTGGATGTGTAGGATCAAAGAGCACGTGAAAAGCTACCAGAGGGGGGGGGGTGAATGGTAGATTTAAAAATCTTACGCAGCGGAAACAATAAAACCCTAATCCCTTCGGTAGAAAGACAATCTGTTAAAGAAATCGTGTATGAGACTAATCTAAACGTGTTTCACCGTGACAAAAGTGATATATATCAGAGAGAATCAAGTCACGAAGACAACACAAAAAGAATTACTCAAATCCGTCGAGAACAACTCAAGTTATGATCAAAAGATCAAACACTGGTCAATCTGACCTACCCGAGGAAAACAGTTTCTGGAGTGCTGCAAAGAAACTCGTGTAGATCAAAAACCACAAATCCAATGACCGTGAAATTTGGACAGATGATAGATAATCAAGTTGTGAAGACAACCCAAAAAGAATCACGTCAATTGGATCACAAAAACTTGAGTTATGATAAAACCACCGACGAAAGGTAGTGCTGTCCAGAAACTCGACGAGTAAAACTTGTCTGGAACAAGTCGGACGAACAAGGCACAAAAGTTCCTTCAAACTATGAATTTTATTCAATAGAACACAAGGGGAACAGCCCCAAAGTCGTCTGCACGAGCTTTGGCCTTCCCTTGCTTATATAACCAGCCCTTAGGCCATTCCAATCTTAACTAGGACTCCAATCCTAATCCGATCACAATCGGAACCTTCCATAACTGCTTAGGACTCTTCTATACGCAGATAGAAGCAATCTTAAGACTTCCAAACACCTTAGGAACGTATCCCACATTCCTAAACAACTCAATTTCGTGATACACACGAAATCCTAACATAACCAACTCGATACTTCCCATACCGAGCCATAACCGACTCTGCCGCAGCCAAAGTCTTCAACCGATACGATCCGATCCTTCCGATCAGATCTTCCTTCCATAATCCGTCTCTAGAAGCATATTGCCACGTCATGCACCTCATGCATACGTGCGAACACCTTCCTTCGACCTTCATATGCACTGCCCTTGATTCAATCATCCTGCGCGACCTCCTGACCCGCTCAACCACAGTTCCTCCCGAACTTGGTTGTTGGAACCTCATCTCCTCCTGAGACTAGTCCAATGGATCCCGTCACCAGCCATGACTTGAACTCAAGCAACACCTGCACATGAATAAACAACCAATCTATACGAGCCCAAGTCCTCGACTTGACTCACGTTAGTTCCGAACACAACACCTTACGTGAGAACCTCACATAAGCATGTTGCGAAACCACAGTAGAAACGATATCAACCGTATCATCCAAAACGCACCAAAAACTTAGCAAATGAAAACTAAGCAATCTTTCCAATCAAGTAAAGCAAGTACGAGACATTGCAAATGCAAAGCAGAAGCACTGCGGTCAAGTTCCGGACCTTGCCAGAGCAACCCGGAGCTTGAGCCTGAGCTAACAAGAGCTAGTAGAACCTAGCGCCGGAGCTTACCAAAACTAGTAGATCCTGGATCCGGAGCTTACCAAAACTAGTAGATCCTGGATTCGGAGCTTATCAAAACTAGTAGATCCTGGATCTGGAGCTTATCAAAACTAGTAGATCCTGGATCCGGAGCTTATCAAAACTAGTCGGAACTAGTCAACCCAAAACCCGGAGCTAGACAAAGTACGTCGAAGCTTAGCATCCCGGAGCTAACGAAAATATGCCGGAGCTATCAAATATATGCCGGAGCTAAAGATAAAGCTCACCGGAGCTAACCAAAGCTGGTCGGACCTTACCAAGAAGTCGGACCTAGCATCAAACGTAATTGGAGCTACCCAAAGCAAGCCGGACCTATCGTCGGACCTTGCTGTAGCTCGGAGCTAGAGTCGGACCTTGATAAAAAGGTGTTTTGGTGATATTAAAAACTTTTATCATCAAAGCCAAGTGTATTCACTACAAGCCAATGTATTCAGCACACATAGGTCTTACAATCTCCCCCTTGATGAATGCATTGGCAACACCATTTAAAATCCGAACATTGGCTTATTCAAATAAAAGTTTTGAAAACAATTTCTCCCCTTTTTGTTTAAATAAAAAATAAAATGAGAAGGAAAAAAAATATCCCATATTATCTCTCCCCCTTTATTAACTTTCCTTATGCACATATTCTCTTCATTCTTATCTCTTCATTTTTGAATGTGTGATTAATCTCTCCCCCTTTGACAATGTATTCAGCAAGGTAAAAGAGAAATTTTAATTGTTATGAGATATAAACAAATTATCTCTCCTTCTTTAGTTGTTATGAGCATATTATAACATATACATATAAACAAAGCTCACCCAAGTCATACTATCAAGTAACTTACACTATCACATCAATGAGATACATAATGTAGTGTAAGCCATGCTAGAAAGCAAGTGTGATTTTTAATTTTAGCAGGTCATGATCTCACAAACTCAACTATTTCAAAGCATAAATTTAGATAATATGATATTTGCAAGAGATTATATGCTCATCTGCCTTATTCTAACCAACCAAGCCAAGCCTATGTCATTTGACAATCAGAAGCTTAAGGACATGGTTTTAGTCATACACAACTTCTTCCAAGTTCATATCTAAGTGCAATGACAAGCCATCTCGAAAGAAGAAGTGCGATGCATGCATATTCTCCTGATCTTTTCTCAATTTATATTTGTTCATAAAAACTCAACATATGAGTTGATTACTTGATAAATTCTCAATGATTAAAAACATTTGTGAGCATGCAACAAGTTCAAAATAGCAAGAAAGTTCGACCATGACCAGATTTAGTGTAAGTAATTATTCCAATTACTAGACATGGCAAAAACTACAAAAAGTATAACACGAGTAATGTAGTAAGAACTTTCAGCATGTAAAAGGAATCACAAAGTCATATATGTATGAAATAATATGCTCATATTATTTTAATTTCAGATTTACACATGGACTTCCTAAGTTTCAAAAACTCCCCCTCAATTTAAGCCATGAGGATGCATAACCCCTATTTCACTATGAATGTAACAAAAACGAGTGAAATCCAAAGGTTTTGTAAAAATGTCAGCCAATTGTTGTTCGATATCTACATGGTGAAGCACAATGTTTCCTTTTTCAACATTATCACGGAGAAAGTGATACCTAATGTCAATGTGCTTAGTTCTAGAATGTTGCACGGGGTTTTTAGCAATGCAAATAACACTAGTGTTATCACAGAACAGTGGAACACTATCTAGATCAACCCCATAGTCCTTAAGTGTTTGAACAATCCAAAGAATTTGTGAACAAGCACTAGCAGCAGCTACATACTCAGATTCGGCTGTGGATTGTGCAACTGAACTTTGTTTTCTAGAGGACCAAGCAACAAGAGAATTACCAAGAAAATGACAAGCACCGGAAGTACTTTTCCTATCAATCCTACAACCCCCAAAATCAGCATCCGAAAAAGCTTTCAAAGAAACGATTGAGGAAGAAGGAAGAAAAATGCCAAATTCTTGAGTTCCATGTAAGTACCTGAGAATCCTTTTGACGGCTTGACGATGTGAAACACGTGGGGAAGCTTGAAACCGTGCACAAAGACATACGCTGAATTGTATGTCCGGTCTTGATGCTGTAAGGTACAAAAGTGATCCGATCATACTTCTATATTCTTTTTGATCCACGGATTCACCATCTTCATCAAGTTCAAGTGTTGTTGCTGTTCCCATTGGTGTCCGAAGAGGCTTGCTTTTGTCCATGTTGAAGCGCCTTAGGAGATCTTTGGTATACTTTGTTTGATGCACAAAGGTACCCTCCTTGGTTTGCTTGATTTGCAGCCCCAAAAAGTAAGTGAGTTCACCCATCATACTCATTTCAAATTCGGAACTCATCATTGCTGAAAACTTGGACACAAGATCATGAGAAGCACAACCAAAGATAATATCATCCACATACACTTGAACGAATAATGAGTCATTGCCATGTTTAAGCACAAAAAGAGTTTTATCAGCCTTTCCCATTGTAAACCCCTTTTCAAGTAAGAATGTTTTTAACCTATCATACCATGCTCTAGGGGCTTGTTTGAGACCATCTAAGGCTTTGGACAGTTTGTAAACATGATTAGGAAAATCTGGATTTTCAAAACCTGGTGGTTGTTTGACATAAACCTCCTCATCTATGTAGCCATTAAGAAAAGCACTTTTAACATCCATTTGATATAGCTTAAAACCTTTAGATGCTGCGAAAGCTAACAAAATTCTTATGGCTTCTAATCTAGCGACAGGAGCAAAAGTTTCATCAAAATCTAGACCTTCAACTTGAGTGAAACCTTGAGCAACCAACCTAGCCTTATTCCTAATCACAACCCCATCCTCACTTTTTTTATTTTTATATACCCATTTAGTTCCAATTAAAGTGTGGCCTTGAGGTGGAGGTACAAGTTTCCAAACATTATTTCTTTCAAAATTTTCTTACTCTTCTTGCATGGCAATAATCCAAGATTCATTAGTGAGTGCGTGTGATATATCTTTGGGTTCAAAAGAAGCAACAAAAGCAGAATGAGCATGAGAGTTTGGATCGCAAAACCTGGACCGTGTGACTCGTTCATGCAAGCTTCCAATCATCTGTTGTGGGGGATGATCTTTGTAAAAACGTAGGGGAACAGATGTCTCACAAGCTTATTTTTCATTAGGTTCATTGTAGATTGATGAGCTTGTGATTTGTGGACGATCAGGACCAGCAGAGGTGACAGCCGGAGCTTGTTCAATGTCCGGAGCTGGACACGTGTCAACTTCGGAACTACCAGGCAGTATCACCGGCTCTTCTTCATCTTCGAAAATACCCTCCCCCTGAGAATATGAATCTGGTCCTGCAACACCAGAGCTAGTACCTGGGCTAGCTTCATCAAAAGACACTTCACAAGTCTCCACAATTTTGTTAGTGTCAAGTAAAAGCACACGGTAGCCTCTAGTATGAGATGGATAACCAAGAAACATGCCATCATTGGATCTAGGTTCAAATTTATCAAGATTACCATGTTTCTTAACAAAGCATTTGCAACCAAAGACCCGAAAGTGTGTAACACTAGGCCTATGTCCAAACCGGAGCTCATATGGTGTTTTACCTAGCTTAGCACGCAAGAAAACACGATTTGAGACATAACAAGCGGTTGCTAATGCATCAGCCCAAAATTTCCTAGGGGTTCGATATTCATCAAGCATAGTCCTAGCCATCTCAACTAGGGTTCTGTTCTTTCTTTCTACAACACCGTTTTGTTGAGGTACATATGGTGAAGAAAATTGATGATCTATTCTATTTTCAGCACAAAAGTGATCAAAGAATTTATTTTTAAATTCAGTTCCATTATCACTTCTAATTGCTTTTAAAGATCCTGGGTGATCAATTGATAATCTAAGAAATAAAGTTCTAAAGTGACTAAAGACTTCATTCTTAGACGCCATAAAATACACCCAAGAATATCTAGAATAATCATCAACAATAACAAGAGCATACCATTTACCTCTGAAGGATTGAACACGTGAAGGTCCTACGGTGTCAAGATGCAAAAGTGGACATGGTTCAGTTGTCATGATCATTGTGAGAGGAGTATGTGAACCTGCAACCATCTTAGCATGTCTACAAGAAGAGCACACAATTTCTTTGTCCCCTTTAAGCTTAGGCAGCCCACGTATGCGATCAAGAGCACTAACATGCGTTAGGTGATCAAAGCCTACGTGACCAAGTCTACGATGCCAAAAATATAAGTCCTTTGAATCATTAGCAACTAGACACCTATGCTTAGAAGAAGACATATCAAAATCAGCTTTAAAAACTCTTCCAAACCGAGACATGTTAAAAATAAGCTCACTATTTGAATCTACAACTTTGCAGCAGTCTTTATTGAAAGTAATTTCTAGATTTTCATCTAGCAATTGTGAAACAGAAAGCAAATTATATTTCAAATTTTTGACAAGTGCCACATCCTTCAAAGTGTAGTTATCATTTACTCTAACCGAACCCTTAGCAATTATAGGAGTTGAAGAATTATCGGCAAAAGTAACATTCTCTACACGTGACACAAAGGTGAGGGAGGAGAACCAATCTTTGTTACCGGTCATGTGGCGTGAGCAACCTGAATCCACAATCCAAATATTCTCCTTCCTCAAGCGTGTAACCTACATAGAAGCATAATACGCCGATGACTCAATACTGGGGTTAGTCAAAAGGCATTTAGGAATCCAGTACTGAGTCACGCGACGTGCACCAGGAAAAACACGCGAGTGCTGAGATAAAACAGCAGGTTTATGAGTCAAAGATTGAGGTTTTCTTTTCTTAACAGTTGATTTAGAAGTTGTTGCTTGTTTAGAGTGAAAACCGATAGCTCCGGAGGTAAAAGCAGAAGGTCCGGAGGCAAAAACTGAAGCTCCAGAGGGAACAACAGAAGATCCGGTAGCTCTTGGAGCTATCGGAACTATCGGAGCTGCTTTTGCGGATTTCTTACCAGAAGGTCTGGAAGCTACCTTCTCAAATTTCTGACTCACTAAAGCAGGTTGTGTTTTTCTAATTGCATAAAAGTTATAAGATCTAGCAATTTTTCTTTCCTTTTTCTGTTGTTTAGCTAGTCTATAACAAAAATCTATGACATGACCATCTCTACCGCAGAAGGTACAATGAAATTTAACTTTGTGTTCATGTCTAGATGAGCAAGCAATATTTTTATTTGAAACCGAATGAGGCAACACTCCTGCAGATTTGAAAACCACTCCTTTTTGTTTAGGAACTGTTTGAATCAAACCACTTCCTAATGACTTTTCAATTTTAGGTGGATGTGCCTTAGCATGAGTATGAGAATCAAAACCTAAACCAGATTTATCATTGCAAGACTTAGAAGAATTCAACAGCAGGTTCAGATTCTTATTCCCATTACAAAACCGACCTAGTGTCCTATTCATGTCATCAAGTTTCTTAGACAAGTCTAGGCAGTTTGCACATGAAGTTTTTCCTTTTAGTTTGCAATTGGAACAATTTTTAACTTCATGAGATTGTAAAGCATTGTTCAGAATGGAAATTTCATTCATTGCATCTTTTAGTTTCTTATCAAGATTTTCACATGCAGAACAATGCAAATCATCTGTAGAACAAGAAGCATCTTTTAAGTTTTTATCATTAAGTGCAGCAAGCTTTTTGTTCTTTTCAATTTCTTCATCAAGTCTGTCTAGAGTGGAGGAATGTGCACTTCTTAGAGAGGACAATTGTTCATAGATCAAGTCACATGAGGGACATGCATCATCACTAGGAATCAAGGTTTTTAAACGGTTAATTTCAGATTCTAGTGATTCAATTTTAGCAGCATTATCCCTAAGCTTTTTGTCCTTTTTCTTGACAATAATAGTTGCACGAGAAATAGCATCACACATTTCATTGCAGGTAGAACATACCTCATCATCGTCACTGTTGTGTTCTGCTTCCTCCTGACTTGATCTTGATCTTGCTTTGCCCGCCATGAAGCATAAGTTGGCCAAGTCATCATTCTCTTCATCACTTTCAAAATCAATGTCACTTGAACTGAGCTCTTGAAGCGCGGTGATGAAGCTGTTGATCATCTTGCGTCCTATGGTACCCTTCTTTTTCTTGTTGGAATTTCCAGAGGAGGTTCGGACCTTGCTTTGTTTTTCTTCCCGGGTGGTCGGACCTGAAAGGTTAGGGCATTCTGTACGAAAGTGTCCTGTTTTACCACATTCAAAACAACGTTGAGGTCTGAAGCTTCCTCTCCTTCTAGTTCTCACATTTTGCAATGCTTTTGATAATCTAGTAGAGATGAGTGCCAACTCCTCTTCTGGAAATTTTTCGATCTGTTCCAGGGTTAGTGAGGACAACAAAGCAAGAGTATTGCAGGATGATGATTGACCGGAGCTAGACATATCTCGTTGTGAGACAAATGCAATAGACTTGTTTGGGTTCTTACGTGCTAGGATGTCAATTTCATGAGTTTTTAGTTTAGAATAAAGTACATCTAATGTAAGAGAACTCATGATAGTTGATTCACGAATGGATGTTACTTTCATCTCCCAAACTGACATGTCTAATGCACTAAGAAGTTGTCTAGCATTCTCAGCATCAGAAAAATTAACATTGAAACTACGTAAGTTGCTGAGAATTTTATTGAACCGAGCAAAGAGGTCATCGATCGACTCACCTGGTTGCATCTCAAAACGCATATATTCTTTCTTGAACATATCTTGTTTTACCTCCTTGATTGTGTTGTATCCTTCATGATAATCACAGAGAGCTCTCCAAACGTCGTATGCTGATCGGAGGTGCGCGACACGATCAAAGTCGCTTTGAGTGAGTCCTTGGATGATCAAGTTTCGGGCTTTGTTGTTGTTGTCGACGTCCCGGAGGTTCGTGGCCGTGACTTGATCATTGGGTGGCACTTCATAAGGCTTATACACCTTCTCCCATATCGCAAAGCCTTGTGCCTGGATAAAAGCCTCCATGCGTGCCTTCCAAACCTGAAAATCAATACCAGCAAACACACAAGGTTTGACGGAGTACTTCTCCATGATGATTAGTCAAAAACACGTGCAAATCACAAATATTAGAGAACCGTGGCTCTGATACCAATTGTAGGATCGAAGAGCACGTGAAAAGCTACCAGAGGGGGGGTGAATGGTAGATTTAAAAATCTTACGCAGCGGAAACAATAAAACCCTAATCCCTTCGGTAGAAAGACAATCTGTTAAAGAAATCGTGTATGAGACTAATCTAAACGTGTTTCACCGTGACAAAAGTGATATATATCAGAGAGAATCAAGTCACGAAGACAACACAAAAAGAATTACTCAAATCCGTCGAGAACAACTCAAGTTATGATCAAAAGATCAAACACTGGTCAATCTGACCTACCCGAGGAAAACAGTTTCTGGAGTGCTGCAAAGAAACTCGTGTAGATCAAAAACCACAAATCCAATGACCGTGAAATTTTGACAGATGATAGATAATCAAGTTGTGAAGACAACCCAAAAAGAATCACGTCAATTGGATCAGAAAAACTTGAGTTATGATAAAACCACCGACGAAAGGTAGTGCTGTCCAGAAACTCGACGAGCAAAACTTGTCTGGAACAAGTCGGACGAACAAGGCACAAAAGTTCCTTCAAACTATGAATTATATTCAATAGAACACAAGAGGAACAGCCCCAAAGTCGTCTGCACGAGCTTTGGCCTTCCCTTGCTTATATAACCAGCCCTTAGGCCATCCCAATCTTAACTAGGACTCCAATCCTAATCCGATCACAATCGGAACCTTCCATAACTGCTTAGGACTCTTCTATACGCATATAGAAGCAATCTTAAGACTTCCAAACACCTTAGGAACGTATCCCACATTCCTAAACAACTCAATTTCGTGATACACACGAAATCCTAACATAACCAACTCGATACTTCCCATACCGAGCCATAACCGACTCTGCCGCAGCCAAAGTCTTCAACCGATACGATCCGATCCTTCCGATCAGATCTTCCTTCCATAATCCGTCTCTAGAAGCATATTGCCACGTCATGCACCTCATGCATACGTGCGAACACCTTCCTTCGACCTTCATATGCACTGCCCTTGATTCAATCATCCTGCGCGACCTCCTGACCCGCTCAACCACAGTTCCTCCCGAACTTGGTTGTTGGAACCTCATCTCCTCCTGAGACTAGTCCAATGGATCCCGTCACCAGCCATGACTTGAACTCAAGCAACACCTGCACATGAATAAACAACCAATCTATACGAGCCCAAGTCCTCGACTTGACTCACGTTAGTTCCGAACACAACACCTTACGTGAGAACCTCACATAAGCATGTTGCAAAACCACAGTAGAAACGATATCAACCGTATCATCCAAAACGCACCAAAAACTTAGAAAATGAAAACTAAGCAATCTTTCCAATCAAGTAAAGCAAGTACGAGACATTGCAAATGCAAAGCAGAAGCACTGCGGTCAAGTTCCGGACCTTGCCAGAGCAACCCGGAGCTTGAGCCGGAGCTAACAAGAGCTAGTAGAACCTAGCGCCGGAGCTTACCAAAACTAGTAGATCCTGGATCCGGAGCTTACCAAAACTAGTAGATCCTGGATCCGGAGCTTATCAGAACTAGTAGATCCTGGATCCGGAGCTTATCAAAACTAGTAGATCCTGGATCCGGAGCTTATCAAAACTAGTCGGAACTAGTCAACCCAAAACCCGGAGCTAGACAAAGTACGTCGAAGCTTAGCATCCCGGAGCTAACGAAAATATGCCGGAGCTATCAAATATATGCCGGAGCTAAAGATAAAGCTCACCGGAGCTAACCAAAGCTGGTCGGACCTTACCAAGAAGTCGGACCTAGCATCAAACGGAACCGGAGCTACCCAAAGCAAGCCGGACCTATCGTCGGACCTTGCTGTAGCTCGGAGCTAGAGTCGGACCTTGATAAAAAGGTGTTTTGGTGATATTAAAAACTTTTATCATCAAAGCCAAGTGTATTCACTACAAGCCAATGTATTCAGCACACATAGGTCTTACAGGATGTGTTGCAAGAACCCGAAAAGCAAGTCCAGATAATTCGTGAAAACTTGAGGGCTGCCCAATCAAGACAAAAAGGCTATGCGGACGATAGGAGAAGGAAATTAGCCTTTGAAATAGGAGATTTTGTTTACCTCAAGGTGTCACCTATGAGAGGTCATAAGAGGTTTAACATAAGAGGCAAGCTCGCACCTCGCTATATTGGACCATTCAAGATTTTGGACAAAAGAGGAGAAGTAGCATATAAGTTGGAGATGCCAGCTCATCTTTCAGACGTACATGATGTGTTTCATGTTTCCCAACTCAAGAGGTGTCTCAGGGTGCCGGAAGAACAAGTGCCGATGGACGAGTTAGAACTTCAGGAGGATTTGTCTTATGTCGAGCAACCTATCAAGATCTTGGACGTAAAGGAAAGAGTCATGAGAAATAAGAGGATCCATTGGTGCAAAGTGCAATGGAAGCACCATACAGAAGCCGAAGCTACGTGGGAACGTGAAGAAGACCTGAAGGCAGAATTCCCGCATCTTTTCTACACGCTATCGAATCTCGAGGGCGAGATTCACTTTAAGGGGGGGTAGGTTTGTAACACCCTAAATTTTCGCATCATGCATTGCATACATGATCATGCATTAAATATTAGTAGGATAAAAGAAAGATAATAAAAGGATAAAACATACATATTTGGTGTAGCAAAAAGAAGAAAAAGAAAATAATAATTATAGCCGAAAACTTGTAATAGGGAATAAGTATAAAAATATATATATGTGTAAATATATATATATATATAAATATATCTAAAAATAATATATATAATAATTATATATAAAAAATAATATAAAGAATCATAAATAATAATATATAAAAAAAAAGAAGAAAAAAAAGAAAAAACGTCGCTGCTGGCCAGGCCGACGGCCCAGCCAGCCACGCCCCGACCGGCGCGATCGCGCCCCGGCCTTCCCACGCGCTAGCACCAACTCGCCCGACTGGCCCCACGCGCCGAGCCGCTCGCCTGCGCCCCCGCCCGATTCCCGCGCTCCCGCGCCCTCACGCACCGCGCTCCCGCCCACGCGCCTGGGCCCCGCCGCCCGCGTGACCGACTCAGCGCGCGCCCGCACGCCCGCAGCCCGGTACCGAATCGACTCCCTGCAGCACCTATAAATACGGCCGAAGGCATCATATTTTTTCACGCCACCAGAAAAACGGCGCCGCCTTCCAGAGAGAAAAAAACCCTAGCCGCCGGTAGGGAAAAATAGAGAAGAACAGGGGCGCCGCCAGGGAAGAAAAGAGAGGAAAAAACAGGAGGAAGAGGAAGAAAAAGAGGAGGGCGCCGCCGTCTGCCGGAGATCGTCGTCGCCGTCGTCGTGCCGCCGGAAGACCCTGCGCCATCTACTTCGTCTACGCGTTGTTCCCATCCCGGGATCTTCGAAGTCGTCGCGTCTACGGTAGGGTTTGTTTTTCCAATGCGAATTTTAGCGACGTATTAGATCTAATAGACGTAAATTGATTTTAGTTGCACCATAAATTTATTTTCAGCAGCATTAATCCTCGCTAAAACCCCCGTAAACTCATACGAACACGTATAAACTAGTTGCATCTAATTAATAAACAACCATAGTTAATTAATAATTGATCTTTGCATGCATGCATATCATCGCATGTTGATTAATATGTGTGCATTGTGTTGATTTGTATGTATATTCTTGTATGTGTGATCACGAGTAGAGGGAAGTGCTCAAGAGATCGTGTACGAGGATTTTCAGAACCAAGACTTCGAAGCGCTTGAGCAACCCTATCTGTCGGAACAAGGCAAGTGTCCTTGAAGCATATTGATCCTGTTTTTAAAATAAATGTTTTGTTTGCAAACTGCATGCTTGTGTCAATTTGATGGGAATCCTATGGTAGGAAGTTTACTAGATTTGTTAAACCACCCTTGTCACCTGGAATTTATGGTAGAGAGTCGGGAAGGGCTTTTTACCTTTTTGCTTCGCTTAATTAATTGGGATGGCAAACAACACTACACATTTAATTATGCATCAATGATATTCTAGTTAATGTGAACTGGTCAATACGATGGGTGATCTAAGCAAGCCTGGTATGTGGATGGGTTGGATGTTATGGTGGTTCGCTTGCTTTAGATCTAAGGACCGGTTCATGCGAGAATAAGCCAGGACTACAGTGCCACCACGAGGCCAAGTATGGGTGCGGTGTAGCTGATTAATTAGGGCTTTGCTAGTGCTGTTTGGACCATTATGGATGCTCGGGGAAGGGGTAGTCCCATTGGGTTTGTTGATGATTGGTGGGACTGCCCTGGGATCCGAATGGCTCAAGAGGGGGCCCTTGGTTGAAGATGTGCTCAGTTGGAGGCATCGCCACCGGTGAAACCTCAGTGGGGTCTAAATAGGCTAGTAATCCCTTTGTAAAGGCTATTTTGTGATCTCTTGGCCACACACCAATGGAAGTGTGTAATATGACTGACGGGTCATGGGCATAGGGGAGATTCTTAGTCGCCGAAAGGTGATGAAATCACGAACACGTGGGTAAAGAGGTACAAACTTTGCAGAGTTAAATAAAACTATCATGATAGCCGTGCTCCCGGTTATGAGCACCTGGACAACTTCCATGATTAGAGAGTATTTGGTATTGGTAATGGTTATTGTAATGGTTATGGTAATGGTTATGATGATGGTTGTGGTTGGTTATGGATTTATTTCTGGTATTGAATATGGTTATTGGCAATGGTGAAATATGGACTTATTGATGATGGTAACGAATTCAGTTTGGTATTATGGTATTACTCGTGATTATGATGGGATTACTTCACATACATATAATATATTGCTTTTCAAATGTTTTACTGTACTTTTCAGCACTTTGCCATTATTATTGTCGTCATTTGAATCAGCCACATGTCATACTTTCCACACTTGCTGAGTACGACATGTACTCACTCTTGCAACCCCCCCCCCAAACAGTTGCAGGTCAGGATTGGGAGTTTAATGGTGATAATGCGGAGTTCTAGGCCGTGTCTACCGTTAGCTTTGCCTGTGGTGTTATTGGAGCTGCGCTATCCCTTTTGCTTAGTTGCTTAGTCGCTTAATTAGTTTATTTCCGCTGCATTGTTGAACTTGTAATTATTATTCATTAGAGCTTGTATTCGAGGATAATATGGTTTGTGTAATAAAATTTGATAATTAATCATGTTCTGTGGTAATTTTCTGTATACTCTTTTTTGAATGCACTCGTGTATGTGTGTTGAACATCCTAGGCACACATATGCGTTAGCTTGGTTTATTTTTCGGAACTGGGCGTCACAATGCGGACCACAGGAGAAGGAAATTAGCCTTTGAATAGGAGATTTTGTTTACCTCAAGGTGTCACCAATGAGAGGTCATAAGAGGTTTAACATAAGAGGGAAGCTCGCACCTCGTTATATTGGACCATTCAAGATTTTGGACAAAAGAGGAGAAGTAGCATATAAGTTGGAGATGCCAGCTCATCTTTCAGACGTACATGATGTCTTTCATGTTTCCCAGATCAAGAAGTGCTTGAGAGTACCAGAAGAACAAGTGCCAATGGAAGAATTGGAACTAGAGAATGATTTGACTTATGCCAAACAACCGGTCAAAATCTTGGAAACTAAGGAGAGGGTCACAAGGAACAAGGTCATTAGATGGTGTAAGGTTCAATGGAAACACCACACAGAAAAAAAAGCGACGTGGGAATTGGAGGATGATCTCAAGAAGGAATTTCCCTCTCTCTTCTCTTCCGCGTCGAATCTCGAGGGCGAGGTTCATTTTAAGGGGGGTAGGTTTGTAACACCCTCATTTTCATGCATCATGCCCTACATACACTCATATAGATGTTTAACATTAATACACATCAAGAGGAACGAGTTTAAAATTGATTTGGAACAAAACCGCACTTAAAACGCAGGAAAGAGCGGACTAGTCCGATTTTGTTGTGGACTAGTCTGATTTCTCTCTGACTAAAAATGGACTTGTTTGTTTTGCTGCGGATTAGTCCGATTTTTGGCACTGGAAACTTTCGGACTTGTCCGATTTTGTGCGGACTAGTCCGATATTCCATGAATCCTTGAAAATTTGCTAAGTCCCTGGACTTTTCCGGACTAGTCCGGTGTTCCAGCGGACTTGTCCGTTTTCCTTTCTGTTCAAATTCGGACTTGTCCGATGTTTGGCCAGACTTGCCCGCTTTTCTCTCTAAACAACTTCGGACTAGTCCGTTCCTATCCGGACTTGTCAGATATTTCGTGACTCCGAGTTGATCTTTTGTTTTATGACTTGTTTCTTGGGTTTCACGTTAAGTGGGCCTAGGGACGTCGTGCCTAACTCTTTTAGAGCCCATGTGGGACTCTAAACCGGCCTCTACTCATCCCAAAACTCGAAATCCATCTAACCCTAGCCTCCACCTCTATATAAACAACCCCACCCCTTGGATTGACATCTATTTGCCACTTTTCCACCCACCCAAACCCTAGTCCATGAGGAGCCACCATCAAGGAGGGAGGAGAAGATCTCAAGCAAGAAGAAGAAGAGGAGGAAACAAAAGAGGATTGAGATCTCCACCGAGTTTCGTTCTTCATCACCAATTCATCTCCAAGTTCATCACCAACCCTAGATCATCAAGATCCAAGTGTTACCTCCAAGTTTCTTGATTCATTGGAGTTCTAAACACCTGGTATACCTTCTATTCTCTTTTCCTTACGTGAATTCAAGCCCTAATCTCCGAATTTACGTCGATCTAGAAAACCCTAATCTGCTGATCTCGCGGGGTGCGGACTTGTCTGGTCCCTAGCGGACTAGTCCGATCTTCCTGGTTAAATTGTGTTGAATTGACTCTAAAATTTGATCTAATCGAATCCAAACCTGTATAAACTTGTTAAAAGCTATTAGAACTAGTTAGTGATCATTAAAAGCAATCTAGTAACAAGTTCTACCTTGCATTTGCACCAATCATGCATGTCATGTCATATTGAGTAATATTTGTGCAATCTTTGATTGTGTTTCTTGTCTTGTATGTTTATTGTGTGGATATGACAGATTTGCGCTAGAATGTGCCGCGGAGGATCTACGGCACCAAGAGTTTGAAGGCTTTGACCCTAATCAACAGCAAGAGCAAGGCAAGTGTCCTTGAAGCATATTGATCCTATTTTAAATTAAATGTTTTGTTTGAAAAACTGCATGCTTGTGTCAAAATTGATGGGAACCCTATGATAGGAAGTTTACTAGATTTGTTTAACAACCATTGTCACCTGGAATATATGGTAGAGAGTCGGGAAGGATTTTTACCTTTTGCTTCGCTTAATCAACTGGGATGGAAACCAACTATACCACTCAATTTAATTATGCATGGATGAGATTATGGTTAACATGAACTGGTTAAATATAATATGGTAATGGGTGATCTAAGCAAGCCTGGTATGTGGATGGGTTGGATGTCATGGAGGTTTGCTTGCTTTAGATCTAAGGACCTGTTCATGCGAGAATAAGCCAGGACTACAGTGCCACCACGAGGCCAAGTATGGGTGCGGTGTAGCTGATTAATTAGGGCTTTGCTAGTGCTGTTTGGACCATTGTGGATGCTCGTGGAAGGGGTAGTCGGATTGGGTTTGTTGATGATTGGTGGGACTACTCTGGGATCCGAATGGCTCAAGAGGGGGTCCTTGGTTGAAGATGTGCTCCGCGGGAGACATCGCCACCGGTGAAACCTCAGTGGGGTCTAAATAGGCTAGTAATCCCTTTGTAAAGGCTATTTTGTGATCTCTTGGCCATACACCAAAGGAAGTGTAATTGGCATAAGGGAGGTTCTTTAGTCGCCGACGGGTGATGAAATCACAAACACGTGGGTAAAGTGGTACAAACTCTGCAGAGTCTAAATAAAACTATCATGATAGTCGTGCTCCCGGTTATGAGCGCCTGGATGACCTACATGATTAGAGGGTACTCAGAATTGGGATGGTAATGGTTATGGTAATGGTTATGGATGGTTATGGATTTATTTCTAGTATTGAATATGGTTATTGGCAAATGGTGAAATCTGGAGTTATTGATGAGGATGGTGAGTTATGGATTGGTATTATGATATTATTTATGATTATGATGGGTTTACTTCACATACATGTAATATATTTCTTTTCAAATGTTTTTATGTACGTTTTAGCACTTTTTTCCATTATTATTGTCGTCATTTCAATCAGCCACATGTCATACTTTCCACACTTGCTGAGTACGACATGTACTCACTCTTGCAATTCCCCCCAACAGTTGCAGGTCAGGTTTGGGAGTTTAATGGTGATAATGCGAAGTTCTAGGCCGTGTCTACCGTCAACTTTGCCTGTGGTGTTAATTGGAGCTGCGCATATATATATCCTATCCCTTATGCTTAGTTTGCTTAGTTGCTTATTAGTTTATTTCTGCTGCATTAGTTGAAGTTGTCATAAATATTCAATAGAGCTTGTATTCGAGGATAATCTGGTTTGCATAATAAAATTTGGTTAATTAATCTTGTTCCGTGGTAATTTTCTGTATATCGTTTGTGATTGCACTCGTGTATGTGTGATGAACATCCTGGGCACACATATGCATTAGCTTGGTTCATTTTCGGAACCGGGCGTCACAACAGCCCCTAACAACAATGTCGTACTTGCACATCAAGTGGAGCAAGTGTACTATTTAAGTTATCCTCATCCAAGTTTGAAAAATTGGTGGGTTGTATATAAAGTTAACCGTGAAGTGCACCCTCATCGTTATGATGAGTACATAGACAACCAGAAAGACGATGATGGCGCTGTTTATCAAGATGAAGTCGAGGAAGTACAAGATATTAGGATATCTTCTGGGACAGGGCTTGCTGAAATTGCTAGTACTACTCTATAGTGGAAATCTCAAAGGATTATTGAAAAGCAAAATAGAATTATTGAAGAAGATAGTGAAGGAGAAGAGTTTGAGGAAGAGATGGTAGAAGAAGAGGGACATGAAAATATTCATGCACGTGTGATAGAAGCAGAATCGGATGCTCATGATTTTTAGCACGTTCTACTACTGGTGATTTTTATTTCTTACTTGTTTGCATTCTTTGAGATTTAAACTTTTATTGTTTACATCTTTTAGTCTTTATCATTTATTGTTTATTGTTTAATAATCTCGTATACTAATCATTATTTGAAATTTGTGCAGATGTGGAAGCATTTCAAAAAAGGAAAGAAGTGAAGTGGTGATACTTCTTCCTCCGCGTCTCAGTCTCACCACAGTAGTGGTTCGGTTCACACGTCCTTGTTTCAGGTACTTTGTTTTTTTAACACTTCAATATAATAATCAGCTATTTACTATTTATTATATGTTTATTTGCATTTTTAGGGCATACCGTGAGTGCAGATAGACAGAGACAACTTTTGGGGTGTGTGACAGAGCAGGAATCGAGTCAGCTAGCACCAGGTTCAGGAGGAGTCTTAGGTGTGTACTCGGAGGAGGCTCAAGAGCGGGGAGGAGGCTTAGAAGCATACACAATGGAGGAGTTTTAGGAGCAGGGGGAGGCTTAGGAGCAGAGGATATTCTCGTGCAGGTGTTTGGGACGTCGTCTTCTGAGGGTGGACAGGATGGTACTGAGGGTGGACAGGGTGATACTGAGGGTGAAGAGAGTGGCGAAGAGGAAGATGACCCAGAACGAGATGCAAGGTTGGCAAGATTGGCAGAGTTACAAGAGGCAGCAGAGGGACAGAGTGATCGATGCCCTTATAGGTATTTTTTTTGAATTATTTGATAAGTTATCTTATACATTTGGTTTTCTTGTCAACTAACTAATGTTATTTGTACAGGCTGCGGAGACACCTTTTGTGTACTCCAAGTAAAAGTCTCGATACATGTGCGGTTATAAGGCCAAAGGGTACTAGGAGCTGGCTGGAGATTGGTTAGGATGGCAGGGGGCATCAACGCTGTGTTAACACAGAGTTGGGAAATGACATCCGGTTTTGCTATCCGGGGATGGTTCTTGCGGGCGGTCAGCTAATAGCAGTCCATAATTGGGATCACTATGCCCTGAAACCATATGGCACTGCGGGTACTTGTCAGGATAGAGTTTGGGACATTTTTTGGGTGAGTTTGTTTTCATTGTTTGAAATAGGTTGCATCTAACTTTGGTTGATACTAATTGTTGGTTTTATGCAGGGTATATTTAAATTGGAGGAAGGTGTGGCTCCAGCATATGCGAGGTCTGTTTTTGAGACCTCAGCGAGAAAGCTCACGAAGGACTCCTTCTCTGATGCACGGATCAAGGTTGTGACCGTGTATTACAAGACCAGATTGCGTCAGCCCATGACAAACATGTGAGCAGCTACAATTTATCTGCAGAAGCATGAGTACATGGAGAGTAGTGTGGATTGGATCTGTGTAGATCCGGCAGCTTGGGAATGGCTATGCGAATATTGGGCGTCGAAGGAGGTCAAACATATCTCAAGGAGAAACCGAAGCAACCAATAGAGCAAGCCTGGACTACAACGTTATGGGGCAGATGGACATGTGCGGATGGCACAACGAATGGTATGAACTATCACACTCACTTGTAAATTGGATCAAAAAATTGCATTGATTGAACTGATGTTGTATTCTGATGTTGCATTGATTGAATTGATGTTGTATTCTGATGTTGCAGGAAGCTAAAACCGGTGTCGCACCTTCTTTTGTTGAGGTTTACCTCAGGGGGCACAGAGGCACAGATCTGGCTCGCCCGGAGCAGTTGTGTGACGAGGCAGCAACACAAAAAGTGGTAAGTGTGTTGACTGCTTTCTATCTATGAACTAAATCTATCTTTAATAACTCTTACTCATGAACTTAATTTAAAGTTGCAGGCAAAATATGTTGAGTGTCTCAAGAAAAAGCATGGAGACGATATAGATTATTTAAGAGCGCTGTTGGATGTGGGTGCGGCGTACGAAGCCGGCGGAGGCGTACTGCATGGGAGGTACGTGTAAAGTTAATGATTGTTTAAAGGTTAATTACCATTGATTCATCACATTTGTGATTTTTGTAGACTTGGATTAGGCGACAGTTATGTGGAGCGCGACCCTTATGTGGGACGACGGTCTTCTACTTCCAGTTTGAGTCGATCCCTTGTTGCAGATGAGGTATTGCAAGAGAAGTTAAGACAGTACGAGGAGAAAGTGGAACAACAACAGCAGCAAATACAAATACAAATGCAGCAGCAGCAGCAGATGCAGCGGATGCGGCAACAGATGCAGTATCTGTATATGGCGCAAGTAACTTGTAATCTTAAAAATTGAATAGTTTATTCGTTTACATACTGCTTCTACTTAATATTTCACAAATAATTTCCTTTCTGTAGTTCTTGGGGCAAGGCAACACTGGAACTCAGTTTAATATGCCACAACAGCCTCAGTTCGAGATGATGTCGCAGGTAAATTACTGCTTTACTTAAGTTGCTATACTTGTTACCATATTTGTGTTAAAGTCAGTAACTGATATTCTTACATTATGCAGTTCTTCCCTCAAGGTGGCTTTGGATCACAGTTCGGTATGCCTCGTCCAATGCAGCCCGAACAACAAGTTGGCTCTTCTTCACAGGTATAACCACATTTCTTATTAATTCGACTGATTGTACAAAATACTAATCATATTTGTCTCAGGGTTCCCAGTGTGGTCAAGCCTATCCTCCACAACAGGGATTCATGTCAATGTCGGCCCCTGGATTGCAGTCTTATCCAGGTGTTCTCCCATTTTTGCCCTTCACATGGGGGCATAGTCAACCATCAACACCTCCAGGCGCCGCAACGGCATGATTACTAAATCATTATCTCTAATGATAGCGTAGCTTAATTTTAACAATACTTAGCGATTTATTTAATGACATAGTTGGCAATACTTCTAAGTTAATTACACATGTGAGTTGGGCATTTTGTGAATTTTAGAAAGATTGAGACATATGAATTGTAACTATTAATGCAAAGTTAATTTTTATTTGTTTCTCATAGGGTTCCGCTCATGGTTGCAATGATTTCCTCAATATCAACGCCGGAGGTGCAAGTGGTGGAGGTTCCAACAATGATATGCAAGCGGAGTAAACTTCACAATGGTTGTGTTTGCGATGCGTCTTCTCTTGAACTAATTTGGCTTGAACTTGTTGATACGTTAAGTTAGTTGTATGACTATGTGAAGAATGTGATATATTTGTTGCATTGTGTGGAATTATGGATTATATGTGCTGTATATAAATTGTGGACTATATGGATGTGCAAAATCTGATATATATATATATATATATATATATATATATATATATATATATATATATATATATATATATTGCTATATACATATGCTGTGATATATGTGCTGTATATACATGTGCTGTATGAACCGGAGGCTTCCCACCCGGGGAGGGAGGGAAAGCAGCCGGGAATTAAAAAAAAGGCCAGTATGGCCGTCGGTTCCTAGTGACCGACGGTCATAAGTTCCGTAAAGACGTCAGTGTGGTGACGAAACCGATGGCCATAAGTCCACGGTGGTGCCTACGTGTCGCAAATAAGGCCATCGATGCCGACGGCTTTAATGGAATTATAGTTGTCGGGGATAATGGGCCGACGGCCTTAAGGAGTTATGACCGTCGGTCTGCCACCACCGACGTCCATATAGGGCCTACGGAGTAAAGGTGTCGGGGTAGGCCACCCGACGTCTTTAATGCTCTAAAGCCATCAGTCCCGACGTCTTTAATGCTTTAAGAACGTTGAGCTGGTGTCATCGGATATGGCCGTCGGCAGGCCGACGAGTTTACACTAAGGTCGCTGGCTACAGTGTCTTACCGACGGCCATAAGGCTGACACTTCTTTGCACATTTCCTGTAGTGTTCTAAGCATAAAACTTATGGAGGTGCTCGATGTTCCAAGGATTAGGAAGTGGAATCCCATCCTTAGTTTCTAAGCGAACGCATCCGGGTCAGGATACTTTGATCACTCAGAATGGACCTTCCCAGCTGGGGGAGAGTTTGTTCATTCCTTCATGAGTTAGTATCTTCCAAAGCACCAGATCGCCTTCCTCGAGTTGTCGGTTGCGCACATGCATTTGATGATAGCGCCAGAGCGCTTGGCGATAACGTGCATTCTGAATAGCTGCTTGGCACCTTCCCTCGTCGATGAGGTTAAGGTCTTCACGCCGTAGCTGGTTCTGCTTGGCTTCGTTGAAGGTCCGAACCCGAAGGTACCCCAAGGTGATCTCTGGAGGAAGGACTTCTTCAGTTCCGTACAACGGAAAGAAGGGTTTTTCTCCAATTGACCGGTTAGGTGTTGTCCTGTTTGCCCACAATGTGGACGGAAGCTCTTCAATCCAGTTAGCTCCGTGCTTTTTTAGGCGCTCGTACGTGCACGTCTTGAGTCCTTTTATGGTTTCTGCATTTGCTCTCTCGGCTTGGCCATTGCTTGCTGGGTGAGCTACTGAGGCATAGCTGAGTTGAATGCCGAGGTCTTCGCAATATTCTTGGAATGTAGAACTTGTGAATTGGGTTCCGTTGTCAGTTATAACTTTGTTTGGAACTCCAAATCTGCATATAATGGACTTCAAGAACTTGATTGCTGATTGCTTGTTGATTGTCACAACGGGAGTTGCTTCTAACCACTTAGTGAACTTGTCAATGGCGACGTACAGGAACCTGTAACCTCCGACGGCTTTTGGGAATGGCCATGTAGGAGGTATCATTTGTAGTGATTGAGCCAGTGCGTTAATATGTTTTGCGTGGAACTGGCACGCTTCACATTTTTTCACTAGCTCAACCGCATCCTGAAGTGTTGTAGGCCAGTAAAAGCCATGCCGAAAGGCTTTACCGACCAGCGTGAGAGAAGAAGCATGGTTCCCGCACTCGCCTCCATGAATTTCCGTGAGGAGCTTGCGGTCGTCTTCCCTTGCAATGCACCGCATTAGGATGCCATTGGCACCGCACCGGTAGAGATCCCCTTCTACCAATGTGTATCTTTTAGCCACACTGACAATCCGGTCAGCGGATACACTGTCTTCAGGAAGGATATTGTCTTTCAAGTAGCTCCGGATCTCCGAGATCCACGCATTGGAACTTACTTGAGCTTCTGAGTCTTGCGTACTAGGTCGCTCGAAGCTTCCGACAGCGCCTATGACCCTTGTTCGATGCCATGGTTGAGGCTTTCGTCGAGAGTTCGTCAGCTTCAACGTTGTGAAGACACTGAACATGGTAGAGATCCAGGACTTCGAAGTCCTTCTGAAGCCTCTGGACTTCAAGGATATAAGCAGCTAGTTGAGAATTATTGTAGGACCATTCACCTTTGACTTTTTTGATGATGAGTTGTGAATCTCCCTTCACCAACAGCTGTTTGACACCATAAGATAGTGCCACCTTGAGTCCGTAGATGAGAGCTTCATACTCCGCCATGTTGTTGGTCGCTTGAAATCAAGGTGGACCATGTACTTAACCCCCCCCCCCTAGTTGGAGCCAGGAGAAGGATTCCAGCTCCGGCCCCCTGTTTCTGCATGGAGCCATCAAAGTAGAGAGTCTAGTGAGGCTTGGTGAATATCGGAACCTTGGGTTCTTATTTCTGCTCACTGTGGCCCCCAGGGTTTGATGGAGAGGGATTCCATTCTGCCACGAAGTCAGCCAAGGCTTGACTTTTGATTGCTTGTCGTGACACGAATTCTAGATCAATTTCGGCCAGTTTCGCTGCCCACTTTGCAATGTTCCAAGTAGAGTTAGGGTTATGCAAAATAGCACGCAGTGGAAAAGAAGTTACCACTGATATTTTGTGGGCTTGGAAGTAGTGATGAAGCTTCCTTGAGGCAATAAGGACTGTGTAAAGCAGCTTATGCACCTCAATGTATCTTGTCTTGGCGTTGTGGAGCACTTCGCTGATGAAGTACATGGGGCGTTGGATGGTCCGGACCCTTTCGGAAGGACCCAGAGCTTCTTCTCCATCGACCCGGACCCTCCTGGAGGGTTCCGGACCTTCATGTTGTGCTTCTTGGACCCTCACGGAGGGGTACAGAACTCCTTCTTGTTCGACATGGACCTTGCTAGAAGGATCCAGATCATCTTGGTCGGCCAGATGAACTTCCTCAGGTAAATGAGGTTGATCCCCTAGCATTTCATCTTGATGCTCCGTGTCTCGGGGCTGGGACCCAGACATGCCTTCAGGTGATTTTGGACCCTCCCGGAGGGGTCTTGGTTCCTGGACTGGAAGTGGCTCCGGTCTTTCCACGACCAGGACCATACTTACAACTTCGGTGGTTGCCGAAATGTAAAGCAGTAAAGGCTCACCAGGATTCGGAGCTACCAATATCGGCAGTGTGGTGAGGAGCTATTTTAGACCTTGAAACGCCTTTTCTGCTTCTTCAGACCAGTGAAATGGTCCGGACTTCCTCAAGTGTTTGATGAAGGGTAGCGCCCATTCTGCCAGTCTTGAGATAAACTGGCTGAGTGCAGCTAGACATCCAGTTAACTTCTGGACATCCTTAATGCGGGCTGGGGGCCGCATATCTTCTATGGCCTTGATCTTTGCCGGATTTGCTTCAATCCCTTAGTGAGCCACCAAGAAATCCAGAAGCTTCCCGGAGCTAACCCCGAAGACACACTTGTTCGGGTTCAGCTTGGTGCGCTTGGTGCGCAGCTTGTCGAAGATAGCTTGTAAATTGTCAAGGACTGACTCCATGTTTTTGATCTTCACAACGATGTCATCGACGTACACCTCCACCAAGTCTCTAATTAGCTCTCCAAATGTTTCGTACATAGCTCGCACAAATGTTGAAGCAGCATTTTTAAGACCAAATGGCATGGCAGTATAACAGTACAATCCATCTACTGTTATGAAGGCAGTATGCTCTTCATCTTCCATAGACATTTGGATTTGATGATATCCAGAATATGCATATAAGAAACACAATAGCTCACACACGGAGGTGGAGTCCACTATCTGATCTACTCTAGGTAGTGGAAATGAATCCTTTGGACATGCCTTATTTAAGGTGGTGTAGTCGATACACATTCGAAGTTTCCCGCCGGCCTTGGGTACAACTACTGGGTTTGCCAGCCATTTTGGATGGAAGACTTCCCCGATAAATCCATCTTCGAGCAACTTCTTGATTTCCTGTCATATGAAGTTTTGCCGCTCGATTGATTGCTTCCGGGGTTTCTGGTGTACATGCCGTGCGTTAGGGTAAATCTTCAAATTGTGCTCAATCACCTCCCTAGGGATCACACGCATTTGTGACAGTTTCCAGGCAAACACGTCGACATTAGCCCGGAGGAAAGTGATGAGCGCGAGTTCCTATTTGTTGTTCAGACCTCCTGATATACAGGTAGTCTGAGCAGCATCGAAACCAATTTGGATGACTTTGAGGGGAACGTCGGTGTCGCCGCTTGGTTGCACACGGGGTGCGGAGGTAGAGCCTTTATGACGAATGCTCGGAGGGTTCAGAGTTGGCTCCTTACCGAATGCTTCCTCTTGCACTGTGGTAAGCGCATAGTGTTCTTCTAAAGCAGTAACTCCTATAATGCGATCTCCGCAGATCCGGAGAACACCCGTAGGTGTTGGCATATTCAATACCAAGCAACCATAATGAGCAGCGGCCATAAACTTGTACAAAGCTGGCCTTCCCAGAATAGCATTGAACGACAGACTGATCTACGCAACATCGAAGACCAACTTCTCAGTTCTATAGTTCTCCCGAGTCTCGAAGGTCACTGGGAGTGTCATGGAACCGAGAGGGGTAATTGTTCCCGGACCTACCCCAAAGAAAGGTCGGGATGGGCGAAGGTCCAAAGGTCAGAGCTGAAGATTTACAAAAGCTTCGAAGCTTGTGAGGTTTAGCCCTCAACCTCCGTCCACCATTACATGGTGGATTTGAATATTGTTAATGGTGGGTGACACCATCAACGAGAGTTGACCAGCCCCGATCATGTTTCGGGTGCAGTCTGAAGCATCGAAAATGATGGGGCTATCCATCCACTTCTGATGAGGCTCTGCCTTAGCAGTGGGAGCTGCTACGGCCATGTCTCGCCGCATTGTCTTGAGGATGCGGCGAGAGGTGATGTCCCAAGAACCACCATAGATGGTGTTTAGGGTTTTCAGCGCTCGTTGTTAGAGACGTCGGAATCATCATCAACAGTGTTGTAGACGGCTTTCAGGACCTTTTTGGGGTCCTGGAAACCTAGCTCCTCCTCAGCCGGAGCTTCGTCAACTTTTTGTTTTCCTTCCTGCTGACGGAAAGGAGTTTCTTCCCGGCACTTGTTGTAGCGCTTGGCAAGATTCTGAACCTCCCAACATTTTCTTTCCAGGCTCTGTCTGTCTGTCTTGTGAATCGGACACCATGCCATTGAAAGGTTGCTGTCTTCTGATGATGGATGAGGTCGCTTCTCAGGGCGTGCCACCCGGCCACCCAGAGCTGCAGCAGCTGCAGCGGCTGGTGCGCCAGCCGACGGCTTCTTCTTGTCATTGGGATTCTTTTTCTTTTTGCCACTGCTGGAGGTAGTGGCTTCAGTTTTGGAGGACTTCTTGTTGGCCTCCGGAGCTGGCTTGGAGTGCATTTCACGGCCCTCCATAGCTCTAGCACATTTGTCTGCTAGGCTGAAGAGTTCCGTGATGCTAGTGACCTCTTTGATGGCCAGCTTCTCCAGCATCTTGTTATCTCGAACACACTATCTGAATGCAACAATAATAGAAGAGCTCGAGATCAAAGGAATAGTATTCCGTACCTGAGAAAACTGTTGGATGAAGGATCACAACGATTCTCCCGATGTTTGCTTTACAGCAAACAAATCCAATTTGGTGTCACGCCGGGTGTAAGAACTCTAGAAGTTGGCAGTGAATTGTTGGCATAGCTCCGCCCAAATATTAATGGAGTCAGGTGGAAGACTCTTGAACCAAGACCTTGTAGTCCCAATTAAGGCCACCAGGAATTAGATGGTCATCACAGCCTCAACACCCCCAACTGCTAGTATGGCAGTGGAGTAGATTTGAAGGAATTCGGCGGGGTTGACAGTCCCATCGTATTTTTTCTGGCAAGTGAGGCCAGAACTCTTGTGGCTATCTGACCACGCGTAAATGCATTGCCAGGGCAGAACAACCTCCTCCTACTCCTATGGAGCAGGGTTTTACCGAGCCTCTCGCCTCTCACGAGCACGCTCAATGTGGACGCGGCCGTCCTGCTGCCAGTAACAGCGATCAAGTTCCGACCGCAGGTCATGAGTCGGAATCCTGGTGATGGTGTGAGTGCGTCTTGCCCCGGGAGGCAGCAAGGTCACCTGTTGGGATACAACATGTCTTCCTTGCTGCGAGACTTGTGGACCAAGTCGGCCTGACAAGGTCCGTCGTTGTGATGGTGCTTGCCACGAAGGCGGAGGACCTTGATTGTTGTTGCCAGCGGCTGCAGCTGCAACCAGATGGTTAACATCAGCCCTCCGCTGCTCCATAGCACCCTGGGGTGCACCTGGAGGCGGTGGGTGTTGTAGGAGAGCTCGCGCAGCAACGAGTGCATGCTCTGGGTTGTTGTTCGTCGATGCAGTGATCGACGCAGATGCACCATCTTGTTGCCCAACATTGTTTGCCGGAACAAATGGTGCTTGTGGTGCCATAGTGCCTGATGGAACAATGGTGCCTGTTGGCTACTGCATGTTGGAGGGATTGCCTCCAGCAGGTTCTTCAGCACGGTTGCCGTTGGAAGATCCTGCGGTGGAATTCACCATCTTGAGATCTCGGGTGACGATGCCCTCCCCCTTCCTGGCGCGCCAAATGTCAAAGTGTAGCAACGACTAAAATGTAGCCCGCGAAGGTTCTTGTTTCGGTTGGGGCTCACAAAGATCAAGATCAAGATGGCGACCCTAGACATTTACGTGGTTCAGGCCGCTTGAGCGTAATACCCTACTCCACAGAGTATGTGTGTGTGTGTGTGTGTGTGTGTGTGTTGTATTATGAATCGCTAGAAAGCGTAGTCTCTCGCTCAGCTTTGACCTCCCCTTTGTATCGTGCATCTCAGTCCTTTTATAGTCCAAGGATAGACCGTTACATCATTAGCCTGGCCCGACATGTGGCCCTGGCATATTAAATAGCCTAATACACTGTCTACGAATATTAAGCATGGTTAATAGTGTGATAACGTGCCTTAATGGTTGCGTTACCTCTTATTAATAGTGCTCTGTTAGTGTGTCGTTAATACGATATTAACAATACATAATCAAGACTTGTAACTACCGCTTTAACTGTCCCTTAAATGTCCGTGCTGAAGGAGATCCGCCAATGTATTTGTTGATGAAGATCTGGGGGCTCCACACGTGGCAGCTTCAGAGCTTCCCTTTGCGGGGAGGTAGATCAGGCACTGCTGTCCACGTGTCAACACCGTAGCTTCCCTCCAATGGGGTTTAGGTCCGGGGTCATTACACACGTGTTGATCGTGGAGCTTCCTTGTGTCGAGAGTTTAGCTCTGGATATACATTACATGTGTTAATCACTGGAGCTACCCATATGAGGGATGCGGGTTTGGTGTAATATGACATGTGGGGCCTGAGGTGGCCTTCAATTCTGACGGGTAGAACTCTTTTGCACTTCTTGCGGTATCATAGGGTACCTAGTACGCAGGGTACTGACGACCTCCCTTGCCAACTGGAGTGGGTCGTTGCCTAATGTAAAGCCAATTCACTCCTATGAACACCAATGATAAGGAAATCATTGTCTTACCATATGCTTCCTCTTATGCTCACTTACGTTAACCTTTTAATTTTGTGATCAATCAAACTAGACTCGTCTTCCGTACATCTCCTTCGTGTATGGTAAAATCTTTTGTGTATTGATCCTAGTAGAGTCATGCAACTCTGCTACAGGCGGATGTATTTGAGGTACCTGCAAGGTGTTTTGGAACCTCACGGCTACCCTCTTATTTGGGGCCTCGTGGTGCCAAATGGTTCCCTGCGAACGGCCAACGCCGAGCTGGAGGTCCAGAACGCACAACATGCTTAGTTTGGTCCTGTACCCTAAGCGTGTTTGTTTTGCCTCCCAGTGTTGCGGGTAAGTATCAGGGAGCCAGGACACTCACACCCGAATAAGGAGGAAGCCGGACCCTGAGTGCCAATGCACAGAATTACCAAAATCCTGTGTACCAGCCCAGAACTATAAGATATTACTATACTTAAGGATAGGAAAAGATCACGAGCGAGCAAAAAAATATGCACCTCCGTTATGTGTGTAGGACATACACAGCACGGTACAACAGAACATCTAGGGGACAGTCGTCGACGTACCTACGAAGATGGCGGGCGACACTGGAGCATCCAGTTCCGACACCTCCCAAGGGGCCTACAGTCGACGTCCCAGAACGTCAGTGACAGCACCAAGCATGAATTAGTGAGTAAACTCTCCTGCCCCGCACTTGTTGCTGATAGGCCTTTCTTGTGATAGCCTGTACACTAGGGGCCTGCCGTCGACGACTTCATGACGATGGTGGACGGCGCCGGAGCATCCAGCTCCGACACCTCCCAGGGGTCCCGTCGTCGACGTTTCTACGTAGATGGTGGGCGATGCCAGAGCATCCAGCTCTGGCAACTCCCAGGGGGCCAGCTGTCGACATACCTACGAAGATGGTGGGTGACACCGGAGCATCCATCTCCGATACCAACCAAAAGGCCTGCAGTCGACGTCCCAGAATGTCAGCGACAGCACCAAGAGCGAATAAGTGAGTAAACTCTCCAACCCCGCTCTTGTTGCTAATAAGGTTCCCTTGCAATAGCCTGTAAACCAGGGGCCTGCCGTCGACGACTTCACGACGATGGTGGACAACGTCGGAGCATCCAGCTCCGGCACCTCCCAGGGGGCCCGCCGTCGACATTTCTACGTAGATGGTGGGCAACACTAGAGCATCCAACTCTAGCAACTCCCAGGGGGTCGTCCGTCAACGTACCTATGAAGATGGTGGGTGACGTCGGAGCATCCAGCTCTGGCACCTCCCAGAAGGCCTGCCGTCGACGTTTCTACATAGATGGTGGGTGACGCCGGAGCATCCAGCTCTGGCAACTCCCAGGGGGCCGGCCGTCGATGTACCTACGAAGATGGTGGGCGATGCTGGAGCATGCAGCTCCGACACCTCCCAAGGGGCCTGCAGTCGACGTCCCAGAATGTCAGTGACAGCACCAAGAGCGAATAAGTGAGTAGACTCTACTGCCCCGCACTTGTTGCTAACAAGTTTCCCTTGCAATAGCCTCTACACCATGGGCCTGCCGTCGATGGCTTCACGACGATGGTGGACGACGCCGGGGCATCTAGCTCCGGCACCTCCCATGGGCCCGCCGTCGATGTTTCTACGCAGATGGTGGGCGACGCCGGAGCATCTAGCCCCAGCACCTCCCAGGGGACTGGCCGTCGACGTACCTACGAAGATGGTGGGCGATGCCGGAGCATCCAGCTCCGGCACCTCCCAGGGGGCTGCCGTCGATGACAACACTCAGAAAAAGCCCGGCGCCCCTGAAAGGGGGCACGCCGAGAACAGTCACTCAATCCCCCCCCAGCCTGTTGGGGGCATGTCAAAGACACCCTACGTTCAAGTGGTAGGCGTACCCAACTATCTGGCACGCCTACCAAGTGGCCTCCTAGGGGGGGTTCCGTAGGCAGGGCGTCACCTCGACAAACCAGCCGTGTGAACTATGCAAGCGTTGATCCCTAAAAGGCTAACGGTGTCAGCAAAGGCTCTTCGAAACCTTACACAAAAGAAGGAATTGGGGCACCTTTTTTGAAGCACGTGACAAGCCAACGGACAAAACAACATGAATCCAAATTCATAAACATTTATTTACACAAGAGGGTAATCCTCAGATACAAAAGCCTTGCGCCCAGATGCCGACTACCTCAACTCTGCTGGAACAAAGAAGCAACCTCCCTGGCAAGGTCTCGGACCTCGGCCCTAGCCTCATCCTCCCACTCACCAAGGGGACCTTTCTCCACCGCCCCCAGCAGAATCTTAGGGTACCAACTTATGAAGCATACCAGGACGTGGCAGGCCACCAGGTCAGCCAACTCCTTACCTTCGGCCTCCAACCGCCTTGCGAGGACGGTGTTCATCGACCCCAGTGACAAATAGAGAGAGTCCAAGGCAGGAAGCAGCTGGGCCACCCCCTGAGATGGCTCCCCACGAGGCACGGGACCAAGGCCGAGGGGCTCCAGTACCGCCCCAGCACGAGTCAGGAATTCTCAGACTCCTTAGGCTTCGGCCGTACGGGAGGCCTGAAGGGTCTCCGCCTCTCTCTGCACAACCCCTTCCCAGTCGGAGAGCTCTTGAGTACGGTGCTCCAGATCGTCCTCCCAGCGCTTGATCGCAAGCTCCAGGTCTGCCAAAGCGCGACGCTTCTCCTCCAGGCCCCGGGAGACCTCCACCTCCTTCGCCGCCAGCTCCCATTCTGTATCAGCTACAGCAACTTCACGACAGACTAGCTCCAGCTGTTGATCCTCGCACAACTTCAGGCGGACATCGGCAGCAGCATGGGCCTTCAAAGCCTTCATCTCAAGATCTTTGCTCTTGTCATTACCCAGCTTCACCAAGCGCCACTCCTCCGCAAGCTGATCCCACTCTTCGGCGAAAGCGGCCTGCATCAGGTGCAATAAGGACTGAGCCGCGGCAATAGCCTCGGCGAGAGGGATTTGCTCGACCATCGTCACCAATGGTTGTCCCCCTGATCCTCCTACCAACGCCGCAACAGACGCCAGCTCTCGAGAACCAGAAGCTTCGCGGGAACCGAGGACCATCGTGCCGCAACCCGACGCTGAAGTCCCCCTGCACTGCAGGCGTATCGCCGACAGCCGGTGATGGGTCGCCGTACTGCGCGTCGATGGCGTCAGACATGAGCATCGCTTGAACAACCAGCGAGTCAGACCCACCAAGGGAGGCAGCCATGACCAAAGTATCCCTCTCCACGCCAGACACATCCTAGCTCGGCACCTCCGCAACAGGCACCCCCTTGACAGGCACCTCCGCACCAGACACCTCCTCGCCCAGCACCTCTTCTTCTAGCACTCCCTCGTCGGGAACCACCTCGCCTGGCACGGCCAGGCTTGGCAGCACCTCTACCTCACCTGCCTCAACGGACGGGGGCGCAAGGCCATTAGCGGAACCTAAGGCCGATGCACCTTCGAGCATGGGAGGCGACGCGGCAGGCCTTGCTCTATAACAGGAACGGCGGGGGCTATCAGGCCTACCCCTAGAAGTCCCAGGGGCACCATGTTGGTTGACAAAGCCCTGAGAAGCTGAGAGAAAGCATCGTAAAAACAAAAGAGGTGAGGAGAGAAATAATAGAGGGAAGAAGCCGCGACTTATCGGTGAGTCGGGCCACTCTAGTGACCCTGGCCTTTTGCCCCGCGCGATGGATCAAGGTCGCCGGGACCTAAAGACAGGCCCGGTGCCGCCGTCGCTGGTACTGACTCCCGCTCAACCCATGCTGATGTCATCCCAGGCTCCTCAGCACCCCATCCAGAACCAGGGCCACTGTTGGAGTCAGAGGCTAAATCTACGAGAGGAGCTTCGGCCCCGCCGGTTCCGTGATTACGAGGGATGGGAGTATTGACCCCCCGAAATAGCTTCCGCTTCCTCGACATAGAAGTAGCAGAGCCCGCGACCAGCATGCGGGAGTGCTTCCTCGGCTCCAGAGCCAGAGCCGGCTGGCTGACCTCTGCACTACTGGAAGTAATTGAGGGATCTGCCTCCTCCCTTGCCGAAGGACGCAAGGAAGACCCCGACCCTGGATGCGCAGCTTCACAGCACCGCCTTAGGACTGCAGAGGCGCCAACTGTGTCTTCAGAATGTAGGCACGCGAGGCCAAACACGTTGACCTTCGGCATTGAGCTCCGCAGCTCAGCCCTCACGTCGGTTGTCATGTGGAGCGGCTGGCAGTCATTCGAAATGGAAACATGATCATCATCAACAATGTCAGAGGTCACTGTTTTCAACATCTCCTCCAGCATCTTGAGAGTTGGGGTGTCCGGGCCCAGCTGACAATCCTCATACTCGCCATTGCAAACCTAGGCAAAATACAGACGCTGCTGGAGAGGGGCAGTACGGTGGAGCAAGAAGTCTGCTAACACCATCATCGAGGTCAAGCCCTTGCTAGCCAGGAACCGGATCCTCCTCAGCGCGGGCCTGTATTCCGCTGGCAAGCCATGGGATGCCTCCCATGTGGTGGGGTCAGAGCCCAGACCGCCGGAGGGCATCTTCAGCAAGGAATGAGGGTTAGTCCTGGCAATCGCCCAGTCTTCCCTCCAGCTGCTCCATTTGCCTCCTTTGAATGAGGCGATGTAACCCTAGGAGTTATTGTCCCGGTGGCGGAAGTAGTAGGCCCCCACTTGAGTTGTCGTGCTCCTTCCAATCGTCTTCATCACGAAGAAATGCCGGAACAAATCCACCGTGGATGGACAGCCCACGAACGCCTCGCATAGGTGGACGAACACAACCACCAAGGCGATTGAGTTCGGCAACAGATGATGAAGTTGTAGCCCGTACTCCCCCAGCACAGCAAGAAAGGACCTTGACAATGGGAGTGCGAGCCCAGCAGTGGCGTAGGTGACGAAGAGAACAGTCTCGTATTCACGCAGATCCTGAAGATCAGGAGATCCACGGCGGAGCATCCACCCGCACTCTGGAGCTGCCCAGCCAAGGAGCCGCCTCATCGGCACCAGCTCTTTGGCCGATCGAAAGCGGGAAGGAGGCAGCAGGGAAGCCATTGGGGCGGACTAAGGTGAGAGCCTTGGAAAAAGAGGTGAAGGAGGTTCGGACGCTCGAGGAAGAAGCCAAAAATTCTGGTCGCAGGGCTTCGGTGAGGAAAGAACTGTTCCATCTAAACGGAGGTCCCCCCTGTTTTTTTGCGGTGCCTGAGTACTCCGAATGAAGGATCTGACCGCACCACCCAACACGTTTGTATCCATGATAGACGGGTCCTATATCCCCACTCAGGCGCACTGGCCCAGTCGTTCAGCTGCTTGGGGAAGCCGTTGAGGCATCTCCCTCAATCACGGAGTGAGCAAAAGTGCTATAAGCTGCCCCGGGGAGCGCCGCAATTAAAGGCGCCCCAGAGGACAGAGATATTATAGCAAGCAAAGATCCCTTTGCCATAGCCACTCAAACATGAAGAGGACGCGTGGTGATAATTGGTAGAAGCGCCCACCGCTTCAGCTATCCAAGACAGAATTCAAAGCCCAGTACGGGAAAACAAGGAAAGGGCTCCACCTTTGGGATCCCCATCTTGCCCCAAGGTGGACCCAGGGGCCAATGTCGGTACCTAGCAAACTATGTATCCTCGCACATAGGATGAAGACACCAGGGCAAGTCTGGCGGCGCCACGTATCTAGAGGTTGTCGAGGCCCCAACTTCCTCAGGATCCAGCCCCAGTGCCGCCATGTGGGACACGAAGGGTGGGATAAAGGTCCCCAAGGGAGATAACCTCCCAAGGTGCCACATGTTGAGGAGTGACTTGCACGACCTCGTTGGAGAAGCTCTCGGGCTGCCACGAAGCCTGGAGCACCGGACCAAGCGCCCTCCCTCTGTGGAGAGAGTGGAGCTGCCACGTGCCCTGGGGAGCCCGAATTTGCCACATGCCACGAAGGGCGAGGGCTAGCCTACCTGGCGAGGACCTGCACCGGCGCTGCCTCGTGTCTTGCAGCACCCCAAGACGGTAAGGTGCGGGAGTTAAAAGCTGGAGCGCTCCACCCAGGGCACACATTGAAGGACCGCACCCACCTCCGACTCACGATGCAAAGCACGCCAATGGTCAGAAGACCGCTAAGACTAATCACATCACAGTGAAGGCGCTGCAGGCCTATCCCACTTGGCCAAGTGGGTAGGTTGCGACAACAAGACGGGCTGACGGGACACCATCTGCCACCGTCAGCAACAGAGCGTGGGCTACTGATAAGGAAGGCAGCAAGACAGCGAGTCTCCATCGTCACGCTTAGAGATGCTTATACGGGAAGCTTTAGATCTTTTAGGAAAAGATCGCCCCGGGACCATCTATCGGGTCCCGGGACCCCACTTGTAAGGCGTCCACTCTTGGGTATAAAAGGCATGGACGACCACCACTACAAGGACCAGACTCAGAATCCCCGATACACACACATACGCATACACACTCACCAAGCAATACAATCCACCATGGAGTAGGGTGTTATGCTCCATGCAGCCCGAACCACGTAAAAACAACTGTCTCATACTCTTCCGCTAGAACACTAGTTTGAGCCCTAAGCCCCGCCAAACAAGAACCTCCGCAGGCTGCTCCTTAGCATATCCGGGGGAAGTGCCGCATTGACCCTTCGACACTCGCCATATTCAATTCACCCCAGTTGTACAAAGATGTACAAGGACTTGAAGACGTGTTATTGGTGGGCCAACATGAAGAAGGACCTAGCCGAATATGTAGCCTTGTGTGACGTGTGCCAACGAGTCAAAGGAGAACATCAAAGACCAGCTGGATTATTGCAGCCATTGAAGATTCCAGAATGGAAGTGGGAAGGAATCGGGATGGACTTTATAGTTGGTTTACCGCGTACCCAGTCCGGTTATGACTCAATTTGGGTAATTGTGGGTTGGTTGACCAAGTCAGCTCACTTCATCCCTGTCAAGACCAAGTATACTGCAATACAACTGATAGACCTATACATGCAGCATATTGTGTGTTGACATGGAGTTCCAAAGAGCATAGTGGCGGATAGAGGTTCTCAGTTTACCTCCAGGTTCTGGGAGAAACTACATGAAGCATTGGGAACAAGGTTGAATTTAAGCTCAGCATATCACCCTCAAACGATGGACAAACTGAGAGGACCAATCAGATTTCGGAGGACATCTTAAGAGCTTGTGCTTTGAAGCATGGAAGAAGTTGGGACAAGAGCTTGCCATATGAGGAATTCTCATATGACAATATGTAGGTACCCGGCATACCGGGTACCCTCACACACAGGCTAGATCCGCCTAGGTACCTCACCTCCCAGCAGGGACATGGTCCAAAGGCACCACGTGTCCAAGAGACCCAAACCCGCCAGCCTCAGATGGAAGGTCTGGGGTGCCCACAAGACATCCCGAAGGAGGCACTCAATTCCACCTTGACGACAAGCTCCCAGGCAGCCACGTGTCCAGCGGGAAGAGACCCGACCTCCTCCGCGGAGGTGAGCTCCAAAGCTACCATGTGGCACACGAAGTCAAGACCCGACCTCCCCCACAGAGGCGAGCACCCAAGCTGGGGGGAGATCTGGCCTCCCCCGCGGAGGTGAGCTCTGAGCTACCACTTGGCCCGCGAGACGGGCGTGGCCTACACCATGGCGGAGACCTCCCCAGTGGCCGCATGGTCAGTCCACTTTCCCTGAGCGGATAGTGAGGAAGTTAAGAGGGTGGTACGCCTTGTCTCCATCAAGACTTGAAGATACATGGCTTCCCTAGACACATGGTGCGGTGCACGCCTAATGTCAGGTACCGTTGTGACTAATCGCATCACAGTGAAGGCGCCGCAGTCCTATCCAGCTACACCAAGTGGGTAGCTTACGGTCCCAAAGACAGTTGGATGGGACATTCCCTGCCAATGTCAGCAATGGTGCGTGGGCTACTGACGACCCGAGCGGCAAGACGACGAGTCCTGGAGTCCGCGGTCAGAACAAGCTTACAGAAGAAGCTTTAGATCTTAAGATAAGATCTCCTCAGGACCACTTGTCGAGCCCTAGGACCCCACTTTTAAGGCGTCCGACCTTGACTATAAAAGGCCTGGACGACCATCGATACAGGGACCAGACTCAGAATCCCCGATACACACACATACGCATACACACTCACCAAACAATACAATCCACCGTGGAGTAGGCTGTTATGCTCCTTGCGGCCCGAACCACGTAAAAACAATTGTCTCATACTCTTCTGCTAGAACACTAGTTTGAGGCCTAAGCCGCGCCGAACAAGAACCCGTGTGGGCTGCTCCTTAGCAGATCCGGGGGAAGTGTCGCATTGACCCATCGACATTTGGCGCGCAAGGTAGGGGCTTTTTCCCTCAAAAAGTGGTAGCGCTTTCACCACCATGGTGTAGGCCCGTGGAAGGCGGTTTTAGAGGCCGTCGCCCGGTGACCAGATTCGTCGCTCGAGCGACACTCTCTGGTCCATCTCGCCCCCATGTAGGTACGACTGACCAATGTAGCACGCCGGGACACGCACCGGCTCAGTCGGCTCCGCCAACAGCGGGCCCGGAGAATGCTTTGGCGGCGGCCAGAGGTCTGCTCCACCACCCACCGTCACTGAACGCCTCTCAGGGGGCGGCTCAGTAGTGGGTCCAAGACATCGACCACCTCATCGTCACAGCCATCAATTCCCCCAAATCCCCCAACAGGGGAAGGCACCTCGTGTCGCTGTCGCACACACCGTCCATCGACCATCACACCGCCAACTCCCGCTCCTCCAAGCCTACGAGTGTTGGCTGGCTCCCCACGAAGGACCTTAGGGCCGAGCATTACTGTCGTCAAGCTCACATGGACGGCCGCATCATCATCGAGCGGCAGCGAGAGAGGCGGCGCAACCTCGACGCCGAATATGGCACTCAATGCCCTACTCACGAGGAATCTTCTGTCCAAGGTGCGCCGTAGGTAAACCCTCCGCCACCTGATCAGGAGAACGTTGCTCGACAACCCTCCTGTAGTACTCGGTGCAGCAGGGTGTACAGCAACAGTACTTGGCACAGCCAGTACCGTTGCAACAGCGCATGGCACAACCATTGCCACAGCAGCAGGTCCAGCAAGTGCTGCATGTTGGGCAGTAGATCCCCACGGGGTATGCTGTCCCTTATGCCTCTCCGACGAAGCCCGTCGGAGGCTGCGCGGCGTTGGCTCCGCACCTTCGCTTCGAGATGTGGCCGCACAAGTTCCGTCCACATATACTGGAGAGGTTCGACGGAAGCATCAATCCGGTGGAGTTCCTGCAGATCTACACCACGACGCTCCTTGCTGCGGGAGCGGATGAAAGCATCCTGGCAAACTACTTCCCAGTCGCCTTGACTGGGTCAGCCCGCTCATGGCTGATGAACCTTCCCGAGGGGTCTCTAACCTCTTAGGATGAGCTATGCAGGTAGTTTGCGGTGAACTTCGATAGCTCCTACACGCGCCCCAGCACCGAGCTCGACGTCCATGCCTGCGACAACAACCCAAGGAGATGCCACAGTCATTCATCCAACATTTCTCCCAGGTACGCAACTCCATTCCCAACATCCCGAATGCCTATGTCATAGTGGCATTTCGCCAGGGAGAGCGAGACCGCAAGATGCTCAAGAAACTAGCCACGCACAACGTGCAAGACGTCTCCAAGCTCTTCTCCATTGCCGATCGGTGTGCTAGAGCGGTAGAAGGCCCCAACTGGAACGCTTAGTCCGCCCCCGGAGCGGGCGGGGCTGGCCGGATCGGAGAAGGAGCCGCTACCCCTTGTAGCGGCAAAAGGAAGAACAAGAACTGGGGTGGCGGCCAGAACAAGCCATTACGCTGATCCCCCATTCCGGCAGGAGCCACAACCGGAGGACGCAAGCCGCCATGCCCAGAGAAGGGTCCTCGTCAGCCACCAGCCGCTGACAAAGACGTCGAGCCCTATCCGGTGCACAAGACTCATGAACACACCGCGAGCGAGTGTCGGGAGATAAAAAGGTGTGTCGAACGCTCTCAAGAGCGGGCTCAGCAATGCCCGGACGGAGCCCCCACCTGCCACCGGGAGGGAAAGCACACGGTCGAACCCAAGGTCGAAAATGACAAAGAGCTGGAGTACCAGAAGCAAGAGCGGGCCGTCAAAGTGGTCCACCAAGATGAGGACTCTGACGCGAGCAGCGACAACGAGCGTCGCAAGACCATCCACATCATCTTCAGAGGGTCTTGGGATCCCGCGTTTGGAACGCAGTCAAGACCCTTCGTCGTGCAGTGGCTTTGATAGCCCCCGTACCCACTTCGGCGCAGCACCACCGCTGGAAGGAGACACCGATCAGCTTCGACGCCTCTGACTACCCCAAGAACATGGCTGGGGCAGGGGTACTACCTCTCCTAGTCGCCCCCACCATAGCCAACGTCAAGCTCCACTACGTCTTGATAGATTGCGGGGCCGGCCTCAACCTCCTTAGTCGGGCTGCATTTGAGCAGCTGCAGATCCCGGTGTCCAAGCTAGCCCCCTCGAGCCCAATTTCAAGGGTGGGACCAGGGAGCATCATCCCATACGGCAACATCCACCTACGGGTGACCTTCGGGACACCTGACAACTACAGGATGGAGAGCATCCTCTTTGACGTCGTCGATGTTAGCCTCACCTTCAATGCCATCATCGGTAGGCCAGCACTCTACCAGTTCATGGCTGTAGCCCACTACGGCTACCTCGTCCTAAAGATGCCAACCCCCTCTGGCGTCCTCAGGATTCGCGTAGTCGCACTGCTGCTATGTTAGCCTTGGAGCGGCTCCAAGCACTCACAACAGACCCAACACCTGTCTCAGGCGGCGCTGGATCAAGTCGGCCTCCGCCAAGCATGCGTCAGCGCAAAGCACCCGCCGCACCTCAGCCGCACCCCCCCGGCAGCACCGACACCTCCGTCAAAACTGCCAAGCCCAGCGCCAGCACTGCTAGGACCACTCGCAAGACGAGCAGTCACGGCGGAGAATAGGGATGACTCGCTCATCACCCCTCTGAGTACCTGCTGACAGCAAGGTTCCCACCAACCATCGCAACTACCCATGGAACTTTGGGCGCCCCTGTTGTAAATACTGGGCTTAGTAGAATAGTGTGAAAGAGTAGTACGACTTAGGAGCTGCACTAAGGACAATCAAACTGTGACACCCAGTTTCGAAAATGAACCAAGTGGACACATATGTGTGCCCAGGACGTTCAACACACATACACAAGTGCACTCACAAAAGAATATGTAGATAATTACCACAGAACAAGATTAATTAAGTACTTTTATTACGCAATTCATAATATACTCGAATACAAGCTCTATGAAATATTAATGACAAGTTCAACTAATGCAGCGGAAATAAACTAATTAGACAAACTAAACAGCTAGGTAGCCTAAGCACTAGGGTAGCGCAGCTCCAAACAACACCACAACCAAAGCTGACGGTAGACACGGCCTAGAACTCCGTATTATCGCCATTAAACTCTCAATCTTGACCTGCAACTATTGGGGGGAATGCAAGGGTGAGTACATGTCGTACTCAGCAAGTGTGGAAAGTATGACATGTAGCTGATATAAATGATAATAATAATAATGGCCAAGTGCTGAAAAGTACATTAAAACATTTGAAAAGCAATATATTATATGTATGTTAAGTAAACCCATCATAAGCCATGGAATCATCATAATACCAGTCCATAATTCATTACAATCGTCCATATTCTAGATTTCTCATTACTAATATCCATAATCATTATCAGAGTTTAATTCATAACCATCTATAACCATCCCAAAACCATCCCGAATCCCGAGTATCCTCTAATCATGGAAGTTGTCCAGGTGCTCATAACCGGGAGCACGGCTATTATGATAGTTTTTAAGACTCTATAGAGTTTGTACCACTTTACCCAAGTATTTGTGATTTCATCACCCGTCGGCGACCAAAGAACCTCCCTTATGCCAATTACACTTCCTTTGGTGTATGGCCAAGAGATCACAAAATAGCCTTTACAAAGGGATTACTAGCCTATTTAGACCCATAGAGGCTTCACCAGTGGCAATGTCACCTACAGAGCACATCTTCAACCAAGGGCCCCCTCTTGAGCTATTCGGATCCCAGGGTAGTCCCACCAATCATCAACAAAACAAATCCGACTACCCCTTCCCTGAGCATCCTGAATGGTTCAAAAAAAACTAGCAAAGCCCTAATTAATCAGCTACGCTGCACCCATACCTGGCCTCGTGGTGGCACTATAGTCCTGGCTTATTCTCGCATGAACCGGTCCTTAGATCTAAAGTAAGCAAACCACCGTAACATCCAACCCATCCACATACCGGGCTTGCTTAGATCACCCATTACCATATCATATTAACCAGTTCGTAATAACCATAATCTCATTAATGCATAATTAAATAGTGTAGTCGTATTCCCATCCCAATTAATTAAGCGAAGCAAAGGTAAAAAGCCCTTCCAGACTCTCTACCATAAATACTAGGTGACAAGGGTGGTTAACAAGTCTAGTAAACTTCCTATCGTAGGATTCCCATCAACTTGACACAAGCATGCAATTTTGCAAACAAAACATTTATTTTAAAAACAGGATCAATATGTCTCAAGGACACTTGCCTTGCTTTTGCAGTTGATTAGGATCAAAGCCTTCAAACTCTTGGTGCTGAAGATCCTCTGCGGCACTCTCTAGCACAAATCCGTCGAATCCGCACAATAAACATACACGACAAGAACACAATCAAAGAGTGCACAAATATTACTCAATATGACATGACATGCATGATTAATGCAAATGCAAGGTGAAACTTGTTAATGAGTTTCTTTTAATGATCACTTACTAGTTCTAATTGCTTTTAACAAGTTTACACAAGTTTGGAGTTTATTTGATCAAATTTTAGAATTAATTCAAAAGAAATTAATCAGGAAAATCGAACTAGTCCACTAGGGACAAGACAAGTCCACACTGCGCGAAACTTACGAATTACGGTTTTCTAGATCGACGTGGATTTGGAGATTAGGTGTTGAATTTACGTAAGGAAAAGAGAATAGAAGGTATGTTAGGTGCTTAGAACTCCAATGAATCAAGGATCTTGGAGGTAACACTTGTATTTTGATGATCTGGGGTTGATGAAGAATTTGATGGTTATTTGTTGACGAAGAACAGGAAGTTGATAGAGATCTTGATCCTCTTTCATTTCCTCCTCTTCTTCTTCTTGCTTGGGATCTCCTCCTCCCTCCTTGACGACGACTCTCCACGAACTAGGGTTTGGGTGCGGTGGAAAAGTGGCAAATAGATATCAAGCCAAGGGGTGGGGTTGTTTATATAGAGGTGGAGGCTAGGGTTAGATAGATTTCGAGTTTGGGATGAGTAGATGCCGGTTTAGAGTCCCACATGGGCTCTAAAAGAGTTAGGCATGACGTCCCTAGGCCCACTTAACGTGAAACTCAAGAAACAAGTTGTAAAACAAAAGATCAATTCGGAGTCACGATTTATCGCACAAGTCCGAAAAGGGCCGGACTAGTCCGAAGTTAGTCAGAAAGAAATCGGACAAGTCCGGACTGGATATCGGACAAGTCTGAACTTATCTAGAGGGGAAAATAGAAAAGTCTGGCCTAAAATCGGACAAATCTGACTTTAGTCAGAGAGAAAAACGGACAAGTCCGTTGGAAGACCGGACTTGTCCGGACAAGTCCAGGGACTTAACAAATTTTTAAGGTTTCTTGGAACACCAGACTAGTCCGCATAGGATCAGATAAGTCCAGAAGTGTCCAGAGGAAAAAATAGAATAGTCCGCAGCAAAAACGGACAAGTCCGATCGAAGTCAGAGAGAAATCGGACTAGTCCGCACTTTCCAGAATTTTTAAGTGCGTTTTTGTTCCAAATCAATTTTAAACTTATTCCTCTTTATGTGGATTAATGTTAAACATGTATATGAATGTATGCAGGGCATGATGCATGAAAATGAGGGTGTTACAAACGTAACCCCCTAAAATGAATCTCGCCCTCGAGATTCGACACAGAAGAGAAGACATAGGGAAATTTCTTCTTGAGATCATCTTCTAGCTCCCAAGTTGCCTTGGATTCTGTATGATGCTTCCATTGAACTTTACACCATCTGATGACCTTGTTCCTTGTGACTCTTTCCTTGGTTTCCAAAAGTTTGACCAGTTGCTCGGCATAAGTCAAATCTTCCTCTAGTTCCAATTCTTCCATTGGCACTTGTTCTTCCGGTACTCTCAAGCACTTCTTGAGCTGGGAAACATGAAAGACATCATGGACATCCAAAAGATGAGCTGGCAACTCCAACTTATATGCTACTTCTCCTCTTTTGTCCAAAATCTTGAATGGTCCAATGTAGCGAGGTGCTAGCTTGCCTCTTATGTTAAACCTCTTATGACCCCTCATCAGTGACACCTTGAGGTAAACAAAATCTCCCACTTCAAAGGCTAATTTCCTTCTCCTATTGTCTGCATAGCCTTTTTGTCTTTATTGGGCAACCCTCAAGTTTTCACGAATTATTTGGTTTTTCTTTTTGGCTTCTTGCAACACATCCTGACCAAATATGTGACGCCCGGTTCCGAAAAATGAACCAAGCTAACACATATGTGTGCCCAGGATGTTCAACACACATACACGAGTGCAATCACAAAAGAGTATACAGAAAATTAGCACAGAACAAGATTAATTATCAAAATTTATCACGCAATTCAGAATATCCTCGAGTACAAGCTCTAATGAATATTTATGACAATTTCAACTAATGCAGCGGAAATAAAATAATTAAGCAACTAAGCAAACTAAAAAGCTAGGCAGCATAAGTAATAGGGTTAGCGCAGCTCCAATCAACACCACAGGCAAAGCTGACGGTAGACACGGCCAAGAACTCCACATTATCACCATTAAACTCCCAATCCTGACCTGCAACTGTTGGGGGGATTGCAAGAGTGAGTACATGTCGTACTCAGCAAGTGTGGAAAGTATGACATGTGGCTGATCCAAATGACGACAATAATAATGGAAAAGTGCTGAAAAGTACATAAAAGCATTTCAAAAGAAATATATTACATTTATATGAATCAACCCATCATAATCATAAGTCATATCATAATACCAGTCCACAATTCACCATCCTCATCAATAATTCCAGATTTCACCATTTGCCAATAACCATATTCAATACCAGAAATAAATCCATAACCATCCATAACCATTACCAAACCATAACCATCCCAAATTCCAATTCCCCTCTAATCATGGAAGTTGTCCAGGTGCTCATAACTGGGAGCACGGCTATCATGATAGTTTTATTTAACTCCGCAGAGTTTGTACCACTTTACCCACGTGTTTGTGATTTCATCACCCGTCGGCGACTAAAGGAACCTCTCTTATGCCAATTACACTTCCTTTGGTGTATGGCCAAGAGATCACAAAATAGCCTTTACAAAGGGATTACTAGCCTATTTAGACCCCCATTGAGGTTTCACCAGTGGTGATATCTCCTACAGAGCACATCTTCAACCAAGAGCCCCCTCTTGAGCCATTCGGATCCCAGGGTAGTCCCACCAATCATCAACAAACCCAATCCGACTACCCCTTCCCCAAGCATCCATAATGGTCCAAACAGCACTAGCAAAGCCCTAATTAATTAGCTATGCCGCACCCATACTTGGCCTCGTGGTGGCACTGTAGTCCTGGCTTATTCTCGCATGAACCGGTCCTTATATCTAAAGCAAGCAACCACCATGACATCCAACCCATCCACATACCAGGCTTGCTTAGATCACCCATTACCATATCAGATTTAACCAGTTCAGGTTAACCATAATCTCATCCATGCATAATTAAATTGAGTGGTATAGTTGTTTTCCATCCCAGTTGATTAAGCGAAGCAAAAGGTAAAAACCCTTCCCGACTCTCTACCATGTATTCCAGGCGACAAGGGTGGTTTAGCAAATCTAGTAAACTTCCTACCATAGGATTCCCATCAATTTGACACAAGCATGCAGTTTTGCAAACAAAACATTTATTTTCAAAAACAGGATCAATATGCTTCAAAGACACTTGCCTTGCTCTTGCTGTTGATTAGGGTCAAAGCCTTCAAACTCTTGGTGTTGTAGATCCTCCGCGGCACCCTCTAGCGCAAATCCGTCTAATCCACATAATAAACATACAAGACAAGAAACACAATCAAAGAGTGCACAAATATTACTCAATATGACATGACATGCATGATTGATGCAAATGCAAGGTAGAACTTGTTACTAGATTGCTTTTAATGATCACTAACTAGTTCTAATAGCTTTTAACAAGTTTATACAGGTTCAAATTCGATTAGATCAAATTTTAGAATTAATTCAATACAATTTAACCAGAAAGATCGGACTAGTCCGCTAGGGACCAGACAAGTCCGCACTCTGCGAGATCAGCGGATTAGGGTTATCTAGATCGACGAGAATTTGGAGATTAGGGGTCGAATTCTCATAAGGAAAAGATAATAGAAGGTATACAAGGTGTTTAGAACTCCAATGAATCAAGAAACTTGGAGGTATCACTTGGATCTTGATGATCTAAGGTTGGTGATGAACTTTGAGGTGAATTGGTGATGAAGAACGAAAGCTTGGTGGAGATCTTGATCCTCTTTCATTTCCTCCTCTTCTTCTTCTTGCTTGGGATCTTCTCCTCACTCCTTGATGGTGGCTCCCCACGAACTAGGGTTTGGGTGGGTGGAAAAGTGGCAAATAGATGTCAATCCAAGAGGTGGGGGTGTTTATATAGAGGTGGAGGCTAGGGTTAGATGGATTTCGAGTTTTGGGATGAGTAGAGGCCGGTTTAGAGTCCCACATGGGCTCTAAAAGAGTTAGGCACGACATCCCTAGGCCCATTTAACGTGAAACCGAAGAAACAAGTCATAAAACAAAAGGTCAACTCGGAGTCGCGAAATATCGGACAAGTCCGGAAAGGACCGGACTAGTCCGAAGTCGTCCAGAGAGAAAATCGGACGAGTCTGGCCAAAAATCAGACAAGTCCGACTTTTAACAGAGAGGAAATTGGACAAGTACGTTGGATCACCGGACTAGTCCGGAAAAGTCCAAGGACTTATCAAATTTTCAAGGATTCTTGGAATATCGGACTAGTCCGCACAAAATCGGACAAGTCCGAAAGTTTCTAGTGCCAAAAATTGGACTAGTCCACAGCAAAAATGGACAACTCTGTTTTTAGTCCGAGAGAAATCGGACTAGTCCTCAGTAAAATCGGACTAGTCCGCACTTTCCTGCGTTTTAAGTGCGGTTTTTGCTCCGAATCAATTTTAAATGCCCCGAATCAATTTTAAACTCGTTCCTCTTGTTGTGGGTTAATGTTAAACATGTATATGAGTGCATGTAGGGCATGATGCATGAGAATGAGGGTGTTACAAACCTACCCCCCTTAAAATGAATCTTGCCCTCGAGATTCGGTGCAGAAGAGAAGAGAAAGGGAAATTCCTTCTTGAGATCATCTTCTAGCTCCCAAGTTGCTTCTTTTTTGGTGTGGTGGTTCCATTGAACTTTATACCATCTAATAACCTTGTTCCTTGTGACCCTCTCCTTAGTTTCGAAGATTTTGACCGGTTGTTCGGCATATGTCAAATCTTCCTCTAGTTCCAATTCTTCCATTGGCACTTGTTCTTCCGGTACTCTCAAGCACTTCTTGAGCTGGGAAACATGAAAGACATCATGTACGTCTGAAAGATGAGCTGGCATCTCCAACTTATATGCCACTTCTCCTCTTTTGTCCAAAATCTTGAACGGTCCAATATAACGAGGTGCTAGCTTTCCTCTTATTTTAAACCTCTTATGACCCCTCATTGGTGACATCTTGAGGTAAACAAAGTCTCCCACTTCAAAGGCTAGTTTCCTTCTCCTATTGTCCGCATAGCCTTTTTGCCTTGATTGGGCAGCCCTCAAGTTTTCACGAATTATTCGGACTTGCTTTTCAGCTTCTTGCAACACATTCGGACCAAATACTTGAGTTTCTCCTGCCTCATTCCAGAATAAAGGTGTCCTACACTTCCTCCCATAAAGCGCTTCATACGGTGACATTTTCAAGCTTGCTTGATAACTATTGTTGTATGAAAATTCCGTGTATGGCAAGCTTTTGTCCCAACTTTTCCCATGCTTTAAAGCACAAGCTCTTAACATGTCCGCCAAAACCTGATTGGTCCTCTCGGTTTGTCCATCCGTTTGTCCATCCGTTTGAGGATGATATGCTGAACTAAAATTCAACCTCGTTCCCAAAGCTTAATGCAATTTTTGCCAAAATCTGGAAGTGAATTGAGAACCTCTATCCGAGACTATATTCTTCGGGACTCCATGTCGACACACAATATGCTCCATGTATATTTCAGCCAATCGTGCAGCTGTATATTTGGTCTTCAGAGGGACAAAATGAGCTGATTTGGTTAAGCGATCCACAATTACCCAAATTGAGTCATACCCGGACTGAGTACGTGGTAACCCAACTATGAAGTCCATACTGATTTCTTCCCACTTCCATTTGGAATCTTCAATTGTTGCAATAATCCAGCTGGCCTTTGATGTTCCGCCTTGACTCGTTGACACACATCACACAATGCCACATATTCAGCTATGTCCTTCTTCATGCTATCCCACCAATAGCTAGTCTTCAAGTCTTTGTACATCTTCGTACAACCAGGGTGAATTGAGTATGGTGAGTCATGTGCCTCCTTTAGTATTGTCTCCCGAATATGCTTCATATTAGGCACAACGATTCTATTCCCAAGCCATAAGGTACCATGTCCGTCTTCGTCAAATCTGAATTCTCTCCCTTCTACGGTCCTTCCCTTGATTTCCTTGATCTCCTCATCTGTGGTTTGTGCTTCTCAAATTTCTTGCTCCAAGGTTGGGTTTAACTCCATCATCTCCATCTCATTTACAAACCCGAGGTTCAACCGTTCAAACTCCTTACATAACTCGAATGGTAACTCTCGAACTGTGAATTGATGACTTACTCCCTTTCTCCTCAAAGCATCGACCACTACATTGGCTTTTCCCCGATGATAGTTGATTCCCAAATCATAATCCTTGATGAGCTCCAACCTTCTTCGTTGCCTCAAGTTCAGATCCGTTTGTGTGAAAATATACTTCAAACTATTATGATCTGTATAAATTTCACACCTATGTCCAAGAATATAGTGTCTCCAAATCTTCAATGTGTGTACCACGGCCGCGAGTTCCAGATCGTGCGTGGGGTAATTCTGTTCATGTTTCTTCAATTGTCTTGATGCATAGGCGACCACTTGACCTTCTTGCATGAGCACACATCCAAGTCCTTGTCTCGATGCGTCGCAATAAATATCAAAATCTTGCTCACATCTGGCAGTACCAAAACTAGGGCTGTTGTCAACATCTTCTTCAACTCCTCAAAACTATTTTGACAAGCTTGGGTCCATTGGAAAGCCTTTCCCTTTACTAGCAACTCCGTCATAGGCTAGTCTATCTTGGAGAAGTCCTTGATGAATCTACGGTAATATCCAGCCATCCCAAGAAAACTCCTTATTTCCTTGACATTTTGCGGCGGTTCCCACTTCAACATGTCTCTCACTTTTCCGGGGTCAACCAATACTCCTCCTCCTGAAATTATATGACCCAAAAACGACACCTCTCTCAACCAAACCTGACACTTCTTGAACTTGGCATACAATAGATGCTCCCTCAATTTCTGCAACATAAGCCTCAAGTGTTCCTCTTTTTCTTTCCCATCCTTCGAGTAGATCATAATGTTATCAATAAAAACCACAACGAACTTATCCAAGTACTCCATGAAGACCTTATTCATGAGGTACATAAAGTAGGCAGGCGCATTTGTCAATCCAAAGGACATCACGATGTACTCATAAGATCCATACCGCGTCCTAAAAGCTGTCTTGGGTATGTCCGATGGTCTAATCTTCATTTGAAAGTATCCCGACCTCAAATCAATCTTAGAGAAGACACAAGCACCCTTCATCTGATCAAACAAGTCTTCTATGCGTGGCAAGGTGTACTTGTTCTTGATTGTTACCTCGTTGAGGGCTCGGTAATCTACGCACATCATTTGGGTTCCATCCTTCCTGTCCACAAATAGAACGGGCGCTCCCCAAGGTGAAGAGCTTGGGCGAATAAAACCCTTCTCTAATTGCTCTTGAATTTGCTTCTTGAGCTCCGCTAATTCCAAAGGAGGCATCCTATACGGCCTCTTAGCTATAGTTGCAGTTCCAGGTATTAAATCAATAACAAACTCAATGTCTCGATCGGGTGGCATACCTGGCAACTCGTCCGGAAAAACATCCAAAAATTCACACACCACTGGAATCTCCTCAATTGCGACACCGTCCATATGATTCAACTCCAATTGCTTCGGTGTGGTTTGAGATGCTTCAAATTCTACGGTGATCCCTTCTTCATTGGTCAACTTCACTGTCTTCGTGGCACACTCAATAACTCCATTGTGCTTCCTCAACCAGTACATACCAAGTATAATGTCCAATCCTTGAGAATCCAAAACAATGAGGTTGGCGGAGAAGTCTACCCCCCTTATTCTAAGGCTTACTTTTGGACATACTATATTTGTCCTCATCTCTCCTCCAGGAGACTTAACCAATAGAGTAAACTTCATATGAGAGATAGGCAAACTATACTTGGCGACATACTTCAATGCAATTAATGAATGCGATGCTCTAGAATCAAATAACATAGTTGCGGGGTTGGAGTTGGCGAGAAACATACCAATGACCACGTCATCCGCTTATTGAGCTTCCTCCGTAGAGACATGGTTCACGTTGCCATGAGCAAAATTCTGTTGTCCCCGATTCCCTTGTGGCTGTCCTCCATTGGGTCTTGGGTTTTGCCTCGGCGCATTGCTTCCTTGACCAAGGCCTGACTTAGGACATTGATGCGCAAAGTGTCCGGCTTCTCCGCAGGTATAGCACTTCTTAACTCCACCTGAATTATTGGGACGAGCTTGGTTTTGAACATTTGCACCAGGAAAATTAGCACGAGGTGCATAAGGCATTGGAGGCCTAGGTGCTTGCATAACAGGGCGCTGCGGCACAGACTGAGTTGGGTGCGGTGCATAACCAGGGCGCTGAGCAGGAATAGAGGAGCTATAATAGGGCGCATTGGGTGGTGCAAGGCGAGGGCGCACATTACTTCCTTGTTGTTGTCCTTGATATGGCGCCTTCCTCTTGTTGTCTTGCTCCATCTCACGGATCTTGTTCTCAACCACAATCGTTTTGTCCACAAGCTTCTAGAAATTTCCATAGTCACAATTGAGCAATTGCACTTGTATTTCATTGTCCAAGCCCCTCATGAACAAGTATTGTTTCTGGCTGTCCCGACTAACATCCTCAGGTGCATATCTTGAGAGTTGAGTGAACTTGTTGAGATATTCACTCACGCTTGATCTTCCTTGCCTTAAATTCTCAAATTCTTGCCTCTTCAAGAGCATAACACCTTCCGGCACATAATGAGAATGGAAACTCTCCTTGAATTCGGCCCAAGTAATCCTCTCTTAATTCTCGTGAGCATTGCAATAAGCATCCCACCAATCCGCAGCTGCTCCAACGAGTTGATGAGAATCAAATAGCACCTTCTCCCGGTCATTGCATTGGACAATAGCTAACTTTTTCTCCACGGACTTGTGCCAATCATCCGCATCCATAGGGTCAGCAGCTTGAGCAAAGGTTGGCGGCCTAGTCCTCATAAACTCTCCCAATTTGTTATGAGGAGGCGGGGGTGGCGGTGGAGGCATGTGGGGATGATTGTTGATATTGCTAGCCTGCAGCTGTCCCATAGTTTGTATCATGGTCTACATGAGCTGGTTTTGCATAACCAATAGCTGCTCAATGTTGATAGCTCCCTGAGTAGATCCTTGTCCAATATTGTTCTGAGGCACTCCATTGTTCTCCTCCTCATCATTGCCATCCCTCTGGTTGCGAGTCCTCACCATCTGAAGAAAAGCAATAGGTAAGAATTAGAAACGTCCCCAACTATATGCATCAAGGGATATGAAACTAAACAGCTAGCTGCACTAGCCTAGGTGGACATGGCAATGCTAAAGCACCCCAAAATCCTCTATTAAGCACACAAGCAAACAATATATATAGCAAACAACACTCCAAGCAAAAACACATTGATTCCTGAGTGCTCCTATGTGCTCTAAAGTGTCCATTCTATCTAGGCTGCATCCTACGGTCAACCTGTGGCTCTGATACCAATCTGTGATGCCCGGTTCCGAAAAATGAACCAAGCTAACGCATATGTGTGCCCAGGATGTTCAACACACATACACGAGTGCAATCACAAAAGAGTATACAGAAAATTACCACAGAACAAGATTAATTATCAAATTTTATTACACAATCAGAATATACTCGAGTACAAGCTCTAATGAATATTTATGACAAGTTCAACTAATTCAGCAGAAATAAACTAATTAAGCAACTAAGCAAACTAAACAGCTAGGCAGCATAAGCAATAGGGTTAGCGCAGCTCCAATCAACACCACATGCAAAGCTGACGGTAGACACGGCCTAGAACTCCGCATTATCACCATTAAACTCCCAATCCTTACCTGCAACTGTTGGGGGGATTGCAAGAGTGAGTACATGTCGTACTCAGCAAGTGTAGAAAGTATGACATGTGGCCGATCCAAATGATGACAATAATAATGGCAAAGTGCTGAAAAGTACATAAAAGCATTTGAAAAGCAATATATTACATTTATAGGAATCAACCCATCATAATCATAAGTAATATCATAATACCAATCCACAATTCACCATCCTCATCAATAATTCCAGATTTCACCATTTGCCAATAACCATATTCAATACCAGAAATAAATCCATAAGCATCCATAACCATTACCAAACCATAACCATCCCAAATTCCAATTTCCCTCTAATCATGGAAGTTGTCCAGGTGCTCATAACCGGGAGCACGGGTATCATGATAGTTTTATTTAACTCTACAGAGTTTGTACCACTTTACCCACGTGTTTGTGATTTCATCACCCGTCGGCGACTAAAGGAACCGCTCTTATGCCAATTACACTTCCTTTGGTGTATGGCCAAGAGATCACAAAATAGCCTTTATAAAGGGATTACTAGCCTATTTAGACCCCACTGAGGTTTCACCGGTGGCGATGTCTCCTACGGAGCACATCTTCAACCAAGGGCCCCCTCTTGAGCCATTCAGATCCCAGGGTAGTCCCACCAATCATCAACAAACCCAATCCGTCTACCCCTTCCCCGAGCATCCATAATGGTCCAAACAGCACTAGCAAAGCCCTAATTAATCAGCTACGCCGCACCCATACTTGGCCTCGTGGTGGCATTGTAGTCCTGGCTTATTCTCGCATGAACCGGTCCTTAGATCTAAAGCAAGCAACCACCATGACATCCAACCCATCCACATACCAGGCTTGCTTATATCACCCATTACCATATCAGATTTAACCAGTTCAGGTTAACCATAATCTCATCCATGCATAATTAAATTGAGTGGTATAGTTGTTTTCCATCCCAATTGATTAAGCGAAGCAAAAGGTAAAAACCCTTCCCGACTCTCTACCATGTATTCCAGGCGACAAGGGTGGTTTAGCAAATCTAGTAAACTTCCTACCATAGGATTCCCATCAATTTGACACAAGCATGCAGTTTTGCAAACAAAACATTTATTTTCAAAAACAGGGTCAATATGCTTCAAGGACACTTGCCTTGCTCTTGCTATTGATTAGGGTCAAAGCCTTCAAACTCTTGGTGCTATAGATCCTCCGCGGCACTTTCTAGCGCAAATCCGTCTAATCCACACAATAAACATACAAGACAAGAAACACAATCAAAGAGTGCACAAATATTACTCAATATGACATGACATGCATGATTGAGGCAAATGCAAGGTAGAACTTGTTACTAGATTGCTTTTAATGATCACTAACTAGTTCTAATAGCTTTTAACAAGTTTATACAGGTTCAGATTCGATTGTATCTAATTTTAGAATTAATTCAACACAATTTAACCAGAAAGATCGGACTAGTCCGCTAGGGACCGGACAAGTCCGCACTCTACGAGATCAATGGATTAGGGTTTTCTATATCGACGTGAATTTGGAGATTATGGGTTGAATTCTCATAAGGAAAAGATAATAGAAGGTATACCAGGTGTTTATAACTCCAATGAATCAAGAAACTTGGAGGTAGCACTTGGATCTTGATGATCTAGGGTTGGTGATGAACTTTGAGGTGAATTGGTGATGAAAACCGAAAGCTTGGTGGAGATCTTGATCCTCTTTCGTTTCCTCCTCTTCTTCTTCTTGCTTGGGATCTTCTCCTCCCTCCTTGATGGTGGCTCCCCACGAACTAGGTTTTGGGTGGGTGGAAAAGTGGCAAATAGATGTCAATCCAAGGGGTGGGGCTGTTTATATAGAGGTGGAGGCTAGGGTTAGATGGATTTCAAATTTTGGGATGAGTAGAGGCCGATTTAGAGTCCCACATGGGCTCTAAAATAGTTAGGCACGACATCCCTAGGACCACTTAACGTGAAACCCAAGAAACAAGTCGTAAAACAAAAGATCAACTCGGAGTCGCGAAATATCGGACAAGTCCGGAAAGGACCGGACTAGTCTGAAGTCGTCCAGAGAGAAAATCGGACGAGTCTGGCCAAAAATCGGACAAGTCCGACTTTTAACAGAGAGGAAATCGGACAAGTCTGCTGGATCACCGGACTAGTCCGTAAAAGTCCAAGGACTTAGCAAATTTTCAAGGATTCTTGGAATATCAGACTAGTCCGCACAAAATCGGACAAGTCCGAAAGTTTCCAGTGCCAAAAATCGGACTAGTCCGCTGCAAAAACGAACAAGTCTGTTTTTAGTCAGAGAGAAATCGTACTAGTCCTCAGTAAAATCGGAATAGTCCGCACTTTCCTGCGTTTGAAGTGCGGTTTTGCTCCGAATAAATTTTAAACTCGTTCCTCTTGTTGTGGGTTAATGTTAAACATGTATATAAGTGCATGTAGGGCATGATGCATGAGAATGAGGGTGTTACAAAATACTTGAGTTTCTCCTGCCTCACTCCAGAACAAAGGTGTCCTACACTTTCTTCCATAAAGCGCTTCATATGGTGACATTTTCAAGCTTGCTTGGTAACTATTGTTATATGAAAATTCTGCATATGGAAAGCTCTTGTCCCAACTTTTCCCATGTTTCAAAGCACAAGCTCTTAACATGTCCTCTAAAATCTGATTGGCCCTCTGAGCTTGTCCATCCGTTTGAGGGTGATAAGATGAACTAAAATTTAACCTTGTTCCCAATGCTTCATGCAATTTCCGCCAAAATCTAGAGGTAAATTGAGAACTTCTATTCGACACGATCTTCTTCGTAACTCCATGTCGACACACAATATGCTCCATGTAAATTTTAGCCAATTGTGTAGTTGTGTACTTGGTCTTCACACGGATGAAATGAGCTGATTTGGTCAACCGATCCACAATTACCCAAATTGAGTCATAACCGGACTGGGTACGTGGCAATCCAACTATAAAGTCCATTCCGATTTTTTCTCACTTCCATTCCAGAATCTTCAATGGTTGCAATAGTCTGGCTGGCCTTTGATGTTTTGCCTTAACTTTTTGGCACACATCACATAAAGCTACATATTCAGCTATGTCCTTCTTCATGCCATCCCACTAATAACAAGCCTTCAAGTCTATGTACATTTTCATGCAACCGGGGTGAATCGAGTATGGCGAGTCATGTGCCTCCTTTAGTATTGTCCCGAATATGCTTTACATTGGGCACGACAATCCTTTTTCCAAGCCATAAGGTACCATGTTCATCCTCATCAAATTTTAATTCCCTCCCTTCTTGGGTCCTCTCCTTTATTTCTTGGACTCTCGAATTTCTTGCTCCAAGAACGGATTTAACTCCATCATCCCCATCTCATTTACAAATTCAAGGTTCAACCGTTCAAACTCCTTACATAAATCGGATGTAAACTCTTGAACCGTGAGTTGATGACTTACTCCTTTTCTACTCAAAGCATCGACCACTACATTGGCTTTTCCTAGGTGATAGTTGATTCCCAAATCATAATCTTCAATGAGCTCCAACCATCTCCGTTGCCTCAAATTCAGATCTGTTTGTGTGAAAATATACTTAAGACTCTTGTGATCCGTATAAATTTCACAACTATGTCCAAGGATATAATGTCTCCAAATCTTCAATGCATGTACCACGGCTGCAAGTTCTAAATCAGGTGTTGGGTAATTCTTCTCATGTTTCTTCAATTGTCTTGACGCATAGGCGACCACTTGACCTTCTTGCATGAGCACACATCCAAGTCCTTGTCTCGAGGCGTCGCAATATGTCAAAACTTTTGCTTACATCCGGCAAAACCAAAACTGGGGCCATTGCTAACCTCTTCTTCAACTCCTCAAAACTATTTTGACAAGCTTCAGTCCATTGGAACGCCTTCCCCTTCATTAGCAACTCCGTCATAGGCTTGTCTATCCTGGAAAAGTCCTTGATGAATCTACGGTAATATCCAGCCATCCCAAGAAAACTCTTGATCTCCTTTACATTCTATGGGGGCTCCCATTTTAACACGTCCCTCACTTTTCCTGGATCAACCGAAACTCCTCCCCCTAAAATGATATGACCCAAAAATGATACTTCTCTCAACCAAAACTGACACTTATTGAACTTGGCATACAATTGATGCTCCCTTAATTTCTGCAGCGTAAGCCTCAAGTGTTCCTCATGTTCCTTCTCATCCTTTGAGTAGATCATAATGTCATCAATGAACACCACAACGAACTTATCCAAGTACTCCATGAAGACCTTATTCATGAGGTACATAAAGTAGGCAGTCGCATTTGTCAATCCAAAAGACATCATGGTGTACTCATAAGATCCATATTGTGTCCTAAAAGCTGTCTTGGGTATGTCCGATGGTCTAATCTTCATTTGAAAGTATTCCGACCTCAAATCAATCTTATAGAAGACACAAGAACCCTTCATCTGATCAAACAAGTCTTCTATACGTGGCAAGGTGTACTTGTTCTTGATTGTTACCTCGTTGAGAGCTCGGTAATCTACGCACATCCTTTGGGATCCACCCTTCTTGTCCATAAATAGAACGGGTGCTCCCCAAGGTGAAGAGCTTGGGCGAATAAACCATTCTCTAGTTGCTCTTGAGTCTGCTTCTTGAGCTCCGCTAATTCCATAGGAGGCCTCCTATATGGCATCTTAGCTATAGGTGCAGTTCCAGGTATTAAATCAATAAAAAACTCAATGTCTCGATTAGGTGGCATACATGTCAACTCGTCCGAAAAAAACATCCAAAAATTCACACACCACCGGAATCTCCTTAATTGCGGCACCGTCCATATGATTCAGCTCCAATCGCTTCGGTGCGGTTTGAGATGCTTCAAATTCTACGGTGATCCCTTCTTCATTGGTTAACTTCACTGTCTTCGTGTCACACTCAATAACTCCATGGGGCTTCCTCAACCAGTCCATACCAAGTATAATGTCCAATCCTTGAGATTCCAAAACAATGAGGTTGGCGGAGAAGTCTACCCCCCTTATTCTAACACTTACTTTTGGACATACTATATTTGTCCTCGTATCTCCTCCAGGAGACTTAACCAATAGAGTAAACTTCATATGAGAGATAGGTGAACTATACTTGGCAACATATTTTGATGCAATGAATGAATGCAATGCTCCAGAATATAATAACATAAATGCCGGGTTGGATTTTGCGAGAAACATATCAATGACCACGTCACCCGCTTGTTGAGCATCCTCTGTAGAGACATGGTTCACGTTGCCACAAGCAAAATTCTGCTGTCCACGGCTTCCTTGCAGCTGTCCTCCATTTGGTCTTGAGTTTTGCCTCAGTGCATTGCTTCCTTGACCAAGGCCTGACTTAGGACATTGATGCGCAAAGTGTCCAGCTTCTCCACAAGTATAGCACTTCCTAGCTGCACCGGAATTTGGACGGACTTGATTTTGAACATTTGCAGCGGGATAATTAGCACGAGGAGCATAAGGCATTTGAGGCCTAGGTGCTTGCATAACAGGGCGCTGTTGCACAAACTGAGTTGGACACGGTGCAAATCAAGGGCGTTGAGCAGGAATAGAAGAGCTGTAGTATGGTGCATTATGAGGCGCAAAGCGAGGGCACACATTACTTCCTTGTGGCTGTCCATTATATGGCGCCTTCCTCTTGTTGTCTTGCTCCATCTCACGGACCTTGTTCTCAACCACAATTGCTTTGTCCACAAGCTTCTGGAAGTTGGCATAGTCACAATTGAGCAATTGCACTTGGATTTCATTGTTCAGGCCTCTCATGAACAAGTATTGCTTCCTGCTGTCCCAGCTCACATCCTCAGGCGCATACCTTGAGAGTTGAGTGAATTTATTGAGATATTCACCAATGCTCGATCTTCCTTACCTCAACTTCTCAATTTCTTGCCTCTTCAAGATCATCATTCATTCCTGCACGTAATGAGAACGAAAGCTCTATTTGAATTCGGCCCAAGTAATTCTCTCTTGGTTCTCATGAGCATTGCATAAGGAATCCCACCAATCCGCAGCTGCTCCAACTAGTTGATGAGAAGCTAAAAGCACTTTCTCCCGGTAACTGCATTGGACTATAGCAAGCTTCTTCTCCACGGACTTGAGCTAATAATCTGCATCCATAGGGTCAGTAGCTTGAGCAAAGGTCGGCGGCCTAGTCCTCATAAACTCTCCCAACCGGTTATGGGGAGGTGGGGGTGGCAATGGAGGCATGTGGGGCTGATTGTTAATGTTACCAGCCTGCAGCTGTCCCATAGTTTGTATCATGGTCTGCATGAGCTGGTTCTGCATCGCCAAGAGCTGCTCAATGTTGATAGCTCCATGAGCAGGTCCTTGTCTATTGTTGTTTTGAGGTGCTCCATTGTTCTCCTCCTCATCATTGACATCCCTCTGGTTGTGAGTCCTCACCATCTGAAGAAAAGCAAGAGATAAGAATTTAGAAACGTCCCCAACTATATGCATCAAGGGATATGAAACTAAGCAACTAGCTACTCTAGCCTACGTTGACATGGCAATGCTAAAGCATCCCAAAATCCTCTATTAAGCACACAAGCAACCAATATATAGCAAACAACACACCAAACAAAAACACATCAATTCGTGAGTGCTCCTATGTGCTCTAAAGTGTCCATTCTATCTGGGCTGCGTCCTACGATCAACCTATGGCTATGATACCAATTTGTGATACCCGGTTCCGAAAATGAACCAAGTGGATGCATATGTGTGCCCAGGACGTTCAACACACATACACAAGTGCACTCACAAAAGGATATGCAGATAATTACCACTGAACAAGATTAATTAAGTACTTTTATTACACAATTCATAATATCCTCGAATACAAGCTCTAAGAAATATTAATGACAAGTTCAACTTATGCAGCGGAAATAAACTAATTAGGCAAACTAAACAGCTAGGCATCATAAGCAATAGGGTAGCGCAGCTTCAAACAACACCACAGGCAAAGATGACGGTAGACACATCCTAGAACTACGCATTATCGCCATTAAACTCCCAATCCTCACCTACAACTGTTGGGGGGGGGGGGATTGCAAGGGTGAGTACATGTCCTACTCAACAAGTGTGGAAAGTATGACATGTAGCTGATACAAATGACGATAATAATAATGGCTAAGTGCTGAAAAGTACATTTAAACATTTGAAAAGCAATATATTATATGTATGTTAAGTAAACCCATCATAAACCATGTAACCATCATAATACCAGTCCATAATTCATTACCATCGTCCATATTCCAGATTTATCATTACCAATATCCATAATAATTATCAAAGTTTAATTCATAACCATCCATAACCATCCAAAAACCATCCCGAATCCCAAGTATCCTCTAATCATGGAAGTTGTCCAGGTGCTCATAACCATGAGCACGACTATCATAATAGTTTTTAAGACTCTGCAGAGTTTGTACCTCTTTACCCATGTGTTTGTGATTTCATCACCCGTCGGCGACTAAAGAACCTCGCTTATGCCAATTACACTTCTATTGGTGTATGGCCAAGAGATCACAAAATAGCCTTTACAAAGGGATTACTATCCTATTTAGACCCACTAAGGTTTCACCGGTGGTGATGTCTCCTACAGAGCACATCTTCAACCAAGGGCCCCCCTCTTGAGCCATTCGGATCCCAGGGTAGTCCCACCAATCATCAACAAACCCAATCCGACTACCCCTTCCCCGAGCATCCTTAATGGTCAAAACAGCACTAGCAAAGGCCTAATTAATCAGCTACGTCGCACCCATACTTGGCCTCGTGGTGGCACTGTAGTCCTGGCTTATTCTCGCATGAACCGGTCCTTAGATCTAAAGCAAGCAAACCACCGTAACATCCAACCCATCCACATACCGGGCTTATTAACCAATTCATAATAACCATAATCTTATTAATGCATAATTAATAGTGTAGTCGTATTCCCATCCCAATTAATTAAGCGAAGCAAAGGTAAAAAGCCTTCCCGACTCTCTACCATAAATACGAGGTGACAAGGGTGGTTAACAAGTCTAATAAACTTCCTATCGTAGGACTCCCATCAAACTGACACAAGCATGCAGTTTTGCAAACAAAACATTTATTTTAGAAATATGATCAATAGCTTCAAGGACTCTTGCCTTGCTCTTGCGGTTGATTAGGATCAAAGCCTTCCAACTCTTGGTGCTGAAGATTCTCCGCGGCAAATCCATCTAATCCGCACAATAAACATACAAGACAAGAAACACAATCAAAGAGTGCACAAATATTACTCAATATGGCATGACATGCATGATTAATGCAAATGCAAGGTGAAACTTGTTAATGAGTTGCTTTTAATGATCACTTCCTAGTTCTAATTGCTTTTAACAAGTTTACACAGGTTTGGAGTTTATTTGATCAAATTTTAGAATTAATTCAAAAGAAATTAACTAGGAAAATCGGACTAGTCCGCTAGGGACCGAACAAGTTTGCACTGCGCGAAACTGACGAACTAGGGTTTTCTAGATTGACATGGATTTGGAGATTAGGCTTTGAATTTACGTAAGGAAAAGAGAATAGAAGGTATACCAGGTGCTAGAACTCCAATGAATCAAGGATCTTGGAGATAACACTTGGATCTTGATGATCTAGGGTGGATGAAGAACTTGATGGTGATTTGTTGACGAAGAACGCGAAGTTGATAGAGATCGTGATCCTCTTTTGTTTCCTCCTCTTAGTCTTCTTGCTTGGGATCTCCTCCTCCCTCCTTGATGGCGGCTCTCCACGAACTAGGGTTTGGGTGGGGTGGAAAAGTGGCAAATAGATGTCAAGCCAAGGGGTGGGGTTGTTTACATAGAGGTGGAGGCTAGGGTTAGATGGATTTTGAGTTTGGGATGAGTAGAGGCCGGTTTAGAGTCCCACATGGGCTCTAAAAGAGTTAGGCGCGACGTCCCTTGGCCCACTTAACGTGAAACCCAAGAAACAAGTCGTAAAACAAAAGATCAATTCGGAGTCACGATTTATCGGAAAAGTTCGAAAAGGGCTGGACTAGTCGGAAGTTAGTCAGAAAGAAATCAGACAAGTCCGCTGGAAGACCGAACTAGTCTAGACAAGTCCAGGGACTTAGCAAATTTTCAAGGATTCTTGGAACACCGGACAAGTCCACATAGGATCGGACAAGCCCGAAAGTGTCCAGAGGCAAAAACAGACTAGTCCACAGCAAAAACGGACAAGTCCCATCGAAGTTAGTGAGAAATCATACTACTCCGCACTAAAATCGGACTATTCCACACTTTCCAGAATTTCTAATTGCGGTGTTGTTCCAAATCAATGTTAAACTTATTCCTCTTTATGTGGATTAATGTTAAACATGTATATGAATGTATGCAGGACATGATGCATGAAAATGAGGGTGTTACACGAGCGCCGGGAGTGTCAGGACCAGAGTGGGCAGTCAGCTTAGCTTGTTTCCAAACCTAGGCCTGTGCGCCGTGCCTCCCTCGTCACCCGGAAGCAAGCCGTTGCCCTCTTTTGTAAAAGCCTGTCTCCTCCTACAAACTCCTATCAGAAATTCACTGTTTTACTCGAAGGCTTCTTAAAAAACTTTGTTCATTTAATTACGCATTAATTTTATGATCATACCATGATAACCTCGCTTACCATGTGTTGCCTTCATATTCACCATCGCATACTGTGTAACTCATCCTAGCTAATGTCATGCAATCTAGCTACAGGCGGGCCAACTTGATGTACCTGCAGTGTGTGAAAGGTCCACTCGGCTGCTCTCATCATTAGGGACCCGTGGCGCCAAAAGGTTCCCCCAGGAAAAGTCAGTGCCAAGTAGGAGGTCTAGGGGGTGCAAGTTCCTTAGCTTGGTCCTGCACCCTAAGCAAACACACCCTAGCTCCCAGCGCTACAACTGAGTAATGGAACCAGAGAGCTCACACCCTAAGGACGATAGGAGTCGGGCCCCAGAGCACCAATGCATAGAATTAACCAAGCCCCGTACGTAAGGCAAGGACTGTAAGGCATGGCAGAGCTAGGGAGAGGAACAGGTATAACCGACGAACAAGGCTAGCCCACCTCTTCCTATATGCAGGACAAACGCCAGAACATCCAACTCCGACACCTCCCAAGGGGCCTACCGTCGACGTCTACACGGAGATGGTGGATAACATCGGAGCATCTTGCCCTGGCACCTCCCAAGGGGCCTACTGTCGACGTACCAGATCGTCAACGACAACACCAAGTGTGGAAAATGAGTAAACTCTACTGCCCCGCTCTTGTTGCTAATAAGGTTCCCTTTCGATAGCCTATAAACCAGGGGCCTACCAACGACGTCTACACGGATATGGTGGACGACGCCTGAGCATCTAGCTCTGGCACCTCCCAAGGGGCCTGCCGTTGATGTCTACACGGAGATGGTGGACGACGCCGGAGCATCCAGCTCCAGCACCTCCCAAGAGGCCTGCCATCGACGTCTACATGGAGATGGTGAACGACGCCGGAGCATCCAGCTCAGGCACCTCCCAAGGGTCCTGTCGTCGACGTACGAGAACGTCAACGACAGTACCAAGTGCGGATAAATGAGTAAACTCTACTGTCCCGCTCTTGTTGCTAATAAGGTTCCCTTGCGATAGCCTATAAACCAGGGGCCTGTCGTCAACGTCTATACGGAGATGGTGGATGACACCGGAGCATACAGCACCGACACTTCCCAAGGGGCCTGTCATCGACGTCTACATGGAGATGGTGGACGACGCCAGAGCATCCAGCTTCGGCACCTCCCAAGGGGACTGCCGTCGACGTCTACACAGAGATGGTGGACGACGCCAGAGCATCCAGCTCCGGCGCCTCCCAAGGGGCCTGTCGTCGATGGCTACAAGGAGATGGTGGATGACGCTGGAGCATCCATCTCCAGCACCTACCAAGGGGCCTACCTCGATGCCTACACGGAGATGGTGGACGACGTCGGAGCATCCAGCTCTGGCACCTCCCAAGGGGCCTGCCGTCGATGTACTAGAACGTCAACGACTGCACCAAGCTCCGATAAAAGAGTAAACTCTACTTCCCTGCTTTTGTTGCTAATAAGGTTCCCATGCGATAGCATGTAAACCAGGGGCCTGCCATCGATGTCTACAAGGAGATGGTGGGCGACGCCGGAGCATCTAGCTCCGACACTTCCTATGGGGCCTTCCGTCGACGTCTACACGGAGATGGTGGACGACGCCGGAGCATCCAGCTTCGGCACCTCCCAAGGGGCCTGCCGACGACGTCTACACGGAGATGGTGGACGGCACCAAAGCATCCAACTCCGGCACCTCCCAAGGGGCCTGCCGTCGACGTCTACACGGATATGGTGGATGACACGGGAGCATCCAGCTCCGATGCCTCCCAAGGGGCCTGCCGTCGATGTCTACACATAGATGGTGGATGACGCTGGAGCATCCAGCTCCGCACCTCCCAAGGGGCCTGCTGTCGACGTACCAAAACATCAACGACAGCAACAAGCGCGGATAAATGAGTAAACTCTACTGCCCCGCTCTTGTTGCTAATAAGGTTTCCTTGCGATAGCCTGTGTGGACCGGAATCCCGACCTCCAAGGATCTCATTGGGTGGTGTTGTGCGATGCGACACCCAACATTATAAAAGAATAGAATGAAAACAAATTTACAATACCAAGTCCTTATTGACAAGCACAGCGGAAGTTTAAAAGTACTAACAAAAGGAAAGATATCTATACAACATAGCTACGCTCTAAGCACTAGCTATGCAAAAGAAAAGTCATCCATGCCCTGGATACTTTGCACTAGCAACACACAATTCATGGCGTGTGTGCAGGGTTCCCACTCGGCTGTAAACCCTGGAGGGGGTGCAGCCTCGTCATTAAACCCATCATCAGTCGTATAATCTGCAAAAACTCGTTAACTGCAAACGTGAGCATAAGGCTCAGCAAGACTAACCCATCTCACTAGACATATGCAAGGATGAGTACTAAACATAGGTAAGTAAAGCATAAGGACTCGCCTACAAGTGGATCCTTATGGTCATGTTTTATTTAGCACATGACATTCCTTAGGCACGGCACATCATAGACTCCACAATCAAACAAGAAACGCTTTGCCGATGGTATGACGTGCACAAATCACATAATGCTATTATAGGTAAAGTATGGGGAAACTGTAAACTTTTAATTGTACTATCTCTAAGCCAAACAAGGTTGTCCAAGCAATTTATAAACCAATATATCATATTCTCTTGACTTCTTTAGTATTTACTACGTCACCGCGCAGTGAACAAGTGGTACTCTATTACCGCGAGGGACGGTGATTGCAATCAGGAAATACCCAGAACAACAAGACACATACGCACTTTTGGAAATGCTAGCGAGTACTTACAGCAGTACCTACATAACAATTCAGTACTAGTCGTATATAGCCACCTTTCACTAAACACTTGAATGTCGAAGCGGTCGATCTGTCACGAGCAGGAGGTCACTGCGTGGGGCGTACTCTGACGTGCCCACCAGCTGATTTACACCTTGCTGCCCTCAACCCACACCTATAAAACGGAACGGAATGCCTCGACAAACCAGTATCAAGCTACGTCAGTTTACTGGAGCCCATTCCTCCAGTATGTCGTCGGTACAATTCAAGCTTGTCCAGCAGGACCGCACACGAAACGGTCCTCAATCGACACAAGCAGGGCTACGCACATGAGACCACGTCTCACTGCATCCTATCCACTGCTCGGTCTCAATTTCATATTTATAAACCATTTTCTTATTCCAGAATTTCCCGTGTGATAAATTCCTATCTCGAGAGTAGATTCCAACTACTCGACTTCTACCGAATTCCTATGAGCATAAGCATGTCAGTGTCTACTCAATGGTCCGTAGACCTACCCAAGACTCCATAGGATTTGTGGGCCATGCAAGTGGATGTCAAACACCTCAAATGTAATGCACAATCATCTGAAGATGTAAGGTGAAATAAAACTGCAAAACACTGTAAGGAACTTAAATGCAAACCGGGGCTTGCCTGAATGCGAGTTTGAGTCTATGTTAGTTTCTGGCAGCTGGACCTCCAAGGCTTCCAGCTTCACCTCGACTTCATCTACTACACGATATGCATATACTAGGTATAAATGATTTTGTGAATAATTAATATGCTTAAGGTGGGGTGAGTATATTAAGATAAAATAAGATAATTATCTTAATTGACTTTGGGATTTTATGGTGGATACTAGAAATTATAGAGAAGACTCTTGCAAAAAATAGGAGATGATAAAGGATGTTTGTTATTCTCAACAATTATGGTAAGCAATAATATTCTCTAAATTTTGGTTGAAATTTTTGGAGATGTATTATGGCTACCAATGGCTGTATCAGGTCGAGGGGGTCTCACTGGTTCTAGGAAAATTTGTTTCGCAATTTTCTGAGCTTCCTACAGGGAGAAATTGATTTTTCAAGTTTGGGTAAATTTCTGGAAATTGATTTTCCATTTTTCTCAATTTATAACTACATAGAGGTTTGAAACATTGATCAACCCAGTACTTTAAGTCCAAAGAGCATGAAACTTTTACTGGAGATCAAATGTATTAACTATAGCGTTGTGACCAAAATTGGGAATTTTCCAATTAACAGAACTGTAGGAATGAATTCTTTAAGCATTTTGCTTATCTGAATTATGGAGATATTCCTATGGTTTTTCATACAAATCCAAGTGCACCACTGGATATTATTCTTCATTCTGGTTCTAACAAAATATATTTGGGAATTTTTGGATACTTCTACTGGAAGTTATGGATTTTCTAAGTTGGGATTGAATCTGGATTTATTTTCCTATTGGAAATTTCAAATAAAAGGGGCTGGTCCCAATTCATTTGAATGGGCCAATCGCATATGAGCCAAAACGGGGGCCACAGAGTTCAACCGCGCAGCCGCATCGGATCTAGTACCGCAGCTGATCCCGGGCGTTCGAATAGGCGCTGACAAGTGGGGCCCATAGGCCTTCGTCTACCTCGCGACGCTCCTTGCCGGAACTGCGGCTGTGCTTTGCCTGACTTAGGTGCGTCGACCTCCGTTTGGCCTCGCCGTGACCGCTCAACCCTAAAATCGACCGCGCAAGCCGATGGTGGTGTCCAATCACGCCGGCGATGGCCGGAGACGGCGGCGCGACGGTGATGGCGGAGCTAGGGTTTCGGCCTTCGTCGGAAATGCTCGGGAATGGCTCAATAGCCTCGGGAAAAGCTCGGGAAGGTTCCTGGAAGCACCAGGAGTATGATTTGGGGTTCAGATTGGGGTGAAATCGTCGGCAAGGCTGAGTTCGACGGCGAAGTGCGGTTTTTCAACAGGCGGCCTCGAAAACTTGAAATCTAAGATACTCAGTTGATAACTTTTAGGGTTTTTGGGCATGGAGCTTCCTTAGGACACATCAAAAACTATCTGCTAAGCGGATTTAAGGATGATTGCAAGAATGAAATGAATTTAAGCGCAAAGCTTTGCTGTTCTATTGAGAAACCGATCGGTTCTCGAACAAGAACTCAAGTTATACTTCATGTCATAAGCTTAGATTATGTGAGCATGAACTAGAGAGGATTGCAAACCTTTTTGCTTAAAGGATCGAGGCTGGAGATGGTCTGGAACTGGTGTTCAACGGCGAGACGGTGAAGGTTTCTCGGCGGCTTCCTCGGCGGCGACTAGGAACATCAAAATATGCTAAGTAGAAGCTATGTCACGATCAATGACCAAATGGAATACGTAGAGGAGTTTGTGACACACCTTTTATCTACTTACAGCTAGGGAAGACACGGCTGCAATCGTCGGCGAGAGCTCGGTCGAACAGGGGCGGCGAAAATGGCGTGAACCGGGATGGTGTCCAACGGCGACGGCCAAGGGGTATTTATAGGGATTGAGGGGAGAGGGGAGTGCGCCACGGCGTCAAGCAGGCAAGCAGCTCGGTGGATGCATGCGCGCCGCAGTGTCGCGCACTGCCGGCGTCGAACGGCAGGGCGAGCTGGAGACAGGGCACCCCCCCCGTGGGTTTCACTCGAGTGCTTTGGCTGACAGTGGGCCCCACCTCCTCTTATCTACTCCCCTTCTCTGTAACTTCAATTCTCCTACCATATTTTGTCCAAAAATTCTAGATTTTTGTGGGGAGGCTCAAATAAATATCTAGAATTTGATTCTGCAATTGGATTTTTATTTGGAGCAAGTTTCAATTAAATTTGAAATTCAAATTTGAATTTTAATGAAATTAGATGGTGCCACTGTTTTAAATAGCAATTGAGTTCCAAAAATTGTGAAACTATGGGAATAAGTCAAGCAAGTTATGCTAACCATGAGTATGTGTTCAAATCTTGATGTTCAAGCTAGTTGAACAGAATTAAAATTTTGAATTCAAAAAATGGTTTGAATTTGCTAAGCGTCTCAATTAAAATAGCAAATGGAGTTCAAAATTTATGAAACTTTGCAGGAAGTCCATTTGGAATATTAGAAAACCATATTAAAGTTTATGGCCTCTGAATTGAATAATTTTGACAGGGCCAAATATACAGTAGTATATATTCAATTTATATTAATTTGAATATCTATTTGGTACTTCATATTAAATTGGCCTAGCAATCTTTATTCCAATAATTCCAAACTTTGAAGAGAGGTTAGAAGAATTAATCTAAGTTTATTGGTGAAGTTCATTCCTCATGTTAATAAATTTAAGCATCAGTAGAAGAAAAGATTTGATGAGATCAAGTTTATAAACATGGCTATATTTGGTCTCCATTAGGGTTAACAACCAATTTACAACTGAACCTCATATGAAGGAAAATGTGGAATTTTACATTCCTCCCCCCTTAAAAGAATCTCGTCCCGAGATTACAAAAGGAAGGATAAAAGGAAAAGACCTAATGAACATATGATGTTAACAAGTCCGGATAATTGGCTTTAAGATATTCCTCGCTTTCCCACGTTGCTTCATCAGCGGTGTGGTTTCCCCACAAGATCCTGTAGAAATGCAAGGTGTGATTTCTTGTGGTACGAGTCTCCTCATCAATTATCTGGGTTGGATGTTTGGAGTAAGTAAGAGCTGGTTGGAGAGCTTCCAAATCCTCCATACGGACTTCCGCTGGGGCCTTGAGACATTTTCTTAATTGTGAAATGTGGAACACATTGTGGACCCCTGACAGCGATGCTAGCAACTCTAGCCGATAGGCTACAGGTCCGCATTGCTCACTTATTGCGAATGGACCGATGAAACGTGGAGCTAGCTTCCCTTTTACTCCGAAGCGATGAATCCCTTTCATTGGAGATACACGAAGATAAATGTGATCCCCGATATCAAAATGAAGCGGTCGACGTCGTTTGTCCGCATAGCTTTTCTGACGAGACTGAGCAGCCTTGAGGTTGGCTTGAATAACTCGTACTCGATCTTTGGCTTCCTTTACCAAGTCTATACCATATGTTACTCGTTCAGCGGATTCACTCCAGTTCAACAATGTGCAGCACTTCCGCCCATAAAGAGCTTCATATGGTGCCATTTGAATGCTAGTCTGATAACCATTGTTGTATGAAAACTCTGCCAATGTTAGATGATCATCCTAGTTCTTACCATGGTGGATGGCACAAGCGCGGAGCATATCCTCTAGCACTTGGTTTACTCGTTCCGTTTGACCATCAGTTTGTGGATGGTAAGCTGAGCTTCGAATGAACTTGGTACCCAAGGATGCATGGAGCTGCCCCCAAAATTGAGCAACAAACAAGGTTCCACGATCTGATATGATAGTGCGGGGTACTCTGTGTAAGCATAAGATCCTGGCAATATACAGCTCTGCATATTGTCGTGCCACATACTTGACATTGACTGGAATAAAGTGAGCCGACTTGGTGAGTCAGTCGACTATCACACAAATTGAGTCATGTTTGCGAAAAGTGAGAGGTAATCCAACAATGAAATCCAAGCTGATGTCCTCCCATTTTCAGGCAGGTATGCTTAACGGTTGTAATTGTCCGGCTGCTTTCAGATGGTCGGCTTTCACTCGTCGACATGTATCACATTTGGATACATACTTCGCTATTTCCCTCTTCATCCGAGTCCACCAAAATTTCTTCTTCAAGTCTTGGTACAATTTGCTACTCCCCAGATGAATAGAATATTTGGACAAATGAGCCTCGTCCAAAATTTTCTTCCGAAGTGCCACATTGCGGGGTACCACGATGCGGTCTTTGAACCAGATGGTACCTTTATCGTTACCTCGAGAACACTTCATTTCTCCCTTCTTCATTCATTGACGAATATGAGATATGCCCTTGTCCCCCTTTTGAGCCTCCATAATTTCCTCCCTTATGGTAGGAATGAGGGCTAGGTTGTAGAGCGCCCCATACGGAACCAAGTAGAGACTCGGTTCTTCTTCCTCTATCAAGGTGATAGAAAGGTTATTGATATGGGACTTGCGACTTAGTGCATCTACGACTACATTTTCCTTTCCGGGATGGTAGTGGATCTCAATCTCATAGTCTTTGATTAACTCCAACCATCTTCGTTGTCGCATATTCAATTCTTTCTGGGTGAAGATGTACTTCAAGCTTTTGTGATTGGTGTAGAGATGTACTAGGTTGCCCCATAGATAGTGTATCCACATCTTTAATGTTAGTACCACGACAGCAAGTTCAAGATCATGAGTCGGATAATGCTGCTCATGGTTTCAAAGCTGCCGGGATCCATAAGCGATCACCCTTCTGTCTTGCATTAATACGCAACCCAGACCAATTCCAGATGCATCACAATAAACATCAAAGGATCTTGTTGTGTCTGGTTGGGCTAATACTGGTGCTGTTGTGAGGTTTTTTTACCAATGCTTGAAAACCCCCTCACATTCCTTTTTCCAGGTATATCTCTTTTCTTTCTTCAGAAGTTCCGTCATTGGTTTAGCTATCTTGGAAAAGCTTGGGATGAACCTCCGATAATATCCAGCTAAAGCCAGGAAACTTTGAACTTCATGCACAGACTTGGGAGACTCCCATTTGAGTACTTGCTTAATCTTGCTTAGATCAACTGCAATCCCTTCCACAGAGATGATGTGCCCTAAAAATGGCACTTGGTTGATCCAAAACTCACATTTGTTGAACTTAGCGTACAACTTGTGGTCCCACAATCAGTGAAGCACGATGTGCAAATGTTGTGCATGTTCTTCTTCGGACATTGAGTATACAAGGATGTCGTCGATGAAGACCATGACAAACTTGTCCAAATCTGGCATGAATACCAAATTCATGAGATACATGAAATAGGCCGGTGTGTTGGTTAATCCGAAGGACATGACAAGGTACTCATATAATCCATACCTCATCGAGAATGCTGTCTTAGGTATATCCTTTGGTCGAATCCTGATCTGTTGATAACCAGAGCGAAGATCTATCTTCAAAAATACCCGAGCACCTACCAATTGATCGAACAGAATATCGATACGGGGTAGTGGATACTTGTTCTTGATTGTGACAGCATTGAGTGGACGATAGTCCACACATAGTCTCAAATTTTATCCTTCTTCTCCACGAACAATGCAGAACAGCCCCAAGGTGACGAACATGGACGAATGAAACCCTTGTCCAACATTTCATTCAGCTGCTCTTTCAGTTCTGCAAGTTCTTTAGGTGCCATCTTATACGGCCTTCTCGAGATTGGCACTGTTCTCGGTACAAGTTCAATCTTAAACTCGACATCTCTTTCTGGTGGCATACCAGGAAGATCTTCAGGAAAAACGTCCGGATACTCACATGATATTGGAATATCTTCGAGTTTACAGGCTTTGGTGTTATCAGCAAATGGAGTCACGTGGATATTACTCTCAAGATTGAGAATTTGGGGAGAGTGGACTGGAGAATTTAGATATATTCTCCGAGGAATGATGTCAATAATAGAACCATTGTATTGCAACCATGCCATTCCTAAGGATGACATCTAATTTCTGATGCTCCAATATAATGAGAGAGATAGGGTATATGTTCCCACCCAGATTAAGAGGTACCCTATGGACCATCTGTGACGCCCGGTTCCAAAAACGGAACCAAGCTAACGCATATGTGTGCCCAGGATGTTCAACACACATACACAAGTGCAATCACAAAAGAGTATACAGAAAATTACCACAGAACAAGATTAATTATCAAGTTTTATTACACAAACCATATTATCCTCGAATACAAGCTCTAATGAATATTAATGACAAGTTCAACTAATGCAGCGGAAATAAACTAATTAAACAACTAAGCAAACTAAGCAAAAGGGATAGCGCAGCTCCATGCAACACCACAGGCAAAGCTGACGGTAGACATGGCCTAGAACTCCGCATTATTGCCATTAAACTCACAATTCTGACCTGCAACTGTTGGGGGGGGGGGGATTGCAAGAGTGAGTACATGTCGTACTCAGCAAGTGTGGAAAGTATGACATGTGGCTGATTCAAATGACGACAAAAATAATGGCAAAGTGCTGAAAAGTACAGTAAAACATTTGAAAAGCAATATATTTTATGTATGTGAAGTAATCCCATCATAATCACGAGTAATACCATAACACCAAACTGAATTCGTTACAATCATCAATAAGTCCAGATTTCACCATTGCCAATCACCATATTGAATACCAGAAATAAATCCATAACCAACCATAACCATTACCAAACCATAACCATCCCAAATTCCAATTTCCCTCTAATCATGGAAGTTGTCCAGGTGCTGATAACCGGGAGCACGGCTATCATGATAGTTTTAATTAACTCTGCAGAGTTTGTACCTCTTTACCCACGTGTTCGTGATTTCATCACCTTTCAGCGACTAAGAATCTCCCTTATGCCCATGACCCGTCAGTCATATTACACACTTCCGTCGGTGTGTGGCCAAGAGATCACAAAATAGCCTTTACAAAGGGATTACTAGCCTATTCAGACCCCACTGAGGTTTCACCGGTGGCGATGCCTCCAACTGAGCACATCTTCAACCAAGGGCCCCCTCTTGAGCCATTCGGATCCCAGGGTAGTCCCGCCAATCATCAACAAACCCAATCCGACTACCCCTTCCCCGAGCATCCACAATGGTCCAAACAGCACTAGCAAAGCCCTAATTAATCAGCTACGCCGCACCCATACTTGGCCTCGTGGTGGCACTGTAGTCCTGGCTTATTCTCGCATGAACCAATCCTTAGATCTAAAGCAAGCAAACCACCATAACATCCAACCCATCCACATACCAGGCTTGCATAGATCACCCATTACCATACCATATTTAACCAGTTCATGTTAACCATAATCTCATGCATGCATAATTAAATTGAGTGGTATAGTTATTCCCATCCCAGTTGATTAAGCGAAGCAAAAAGGTAAAAAAGTCCATCCCAACGCTCTACCATAAATTCCAGGTGACAAGGGGGGTTTAGCAAGTCTAGTAAACTTCCTACCATAGGATTCCCATCAAATTGACACAAGCATGCTGTTTGCAAACAAAACATTTATTCTAAAATAGGATCAATATGCTTCAAGGACACTTGCCTTGCTCCGGCGGATAGGGTTGCTCAAGCGCTTCGAATTCTTGATTCTGAAAATCCTCGTACACGATCTCTTGAGCACTTCCCTCTACTCGTGATCACACATACAAGAATATACATACAAATCAACATGATGCACACACATTAATCAACATGCGATGATATGCATGCATGCAAAGACCATTTATTAATTAACTATGGTTGTTTATTAATTAGATGCAACAAGTTCATACGTGTTCATACGAGTTTACGGGGTTTTAACGAGAATTAGTGCTGCTGAAAAGACGATGCAACTAAAATCAATTTACGTCTATTAGGTCTAATACGTCGCTAAAATTCGCATCGGGAACGAATCCTACCGTAGATGTGACGACTTCGAAGATCGCGGAACGGTGGCGACGCGTAGACGAAGTGGATGGCGCAGCAGTCCTCCGGCGGCACGACGATGGCGACGACGATCTCCGGCGGACGGCGGCACCCTCCTCATTTTCTTCCTCTTCTTCCCCTCTTTTCTTCCCCTGGCGGCTGCTCTGGACTCCTCTTTTTCTTTTATCGCTAGGGCTTCTTTCCCCTGGGTGGCGGCGCGGTTTTCTGGTCGCTCTGCGGTTTCTGAAGTCGAAGCAAACACGAAACCCTCGGGTCCTTCTTTTATAGGCGGGCGGTAGGGCGCTAGGGTCGGCGCTGTGGCCGACACGGCCTGGCGAGCGCAGCTGGCGCGCGAAGCGCTGGGGCCTAGGCGCGGGCGGTCGGGGCCGGTCGGGGTCGCGCGATGCGGGAGCGTGCGACGCGGGGCAGACGGGGCCCAGGCAGCGGGGTCGCGCGTTCGCTACGCGCGGGATCGGGCGAGGCTGGGGCGGCTCGATGTGCGGGAGCCAGGCGCGCGGTCAACAAGCTGGCAGCGCGGGAGGCGGAGGGGGGGGGGGGGGGTTGCGGTGCGGGGTGGGCCAGGGCGCGGCGGGCGCGGGCTGCTAGGGCTCGCGCGCGGTGCCAGACGGCGGGGTGGGGCCAGGCGGCGGGATCGTGCTGGGTGGGAGCGCGGGAGCCGAGCGGGCGTTGGTGCAGGGTGGGGCCCGGCGGTGGTCGCGCGTGCGTGGGAGGCGGGCGATGCGGTTCGGGGCAGGCGACGGGGTGGGGCCCAGGGCGCTGCGCGGGAGGGCGCGGGCGATTGGCGCGCGCGGGACGCGTGCGGCGCGGGTGGGGTCAGCGTGGGGTCGGGCAGCGGGCGCGCGCGGGAGCTAGGCCGTCGGCGTGGCCGGCGGTGGGTTTTCTCTTTTTTTTTCTTTTATTTTTTTATATTATTATTGTTATAATATACTTTATTATTTATATTTTAATTTATTTTTTTATATATATTATTTATATATACTTTTTTATATATATTATTATTATTTTTATACTTATTCCCTCTTACAAGTTTTAGGCTATAATTATTATTTTCTTTTTCTTCTTTTTTTGTTTGTTATTTATTAAATTATTCTTAGCAACATATTGTTTCTTTCTTTCATAATAAATTTTCTTTTCTTTATTTCTCTCATTCCATATTCATTATGCCAATTTAATTTTTTTTAATGTACTTACTCTGGTAAATAAATTTCTTTTAGCTTATTTATTTTGGTAGTAAATTTTCAATACATGAGGATGAATGAAAAATGCAAAATGCAATATGAGATGCATATATTTTATATTTTTATTTATAAAAACAATTTCCTCCTATTATTAACTCTAAATTCCCATATAAATTTTTAATTTGTCGAAACTCGAAAATCAGGGTGTTACACCATCTTATCTTCTACTACTTTGCCTCCCGGAGAACAAATCATATATGGGGTTTTTGTGGAAATGATAGGCAATTGGTATTGATTGACATAAGACTTGCTAATAAAATTATGGGAAGCACCCGAGTCAAAAAGGATGACTACAGGATGAGCATTGAGAGAGAACGTACCCATGAGTACGGGTGCGCCTTCCGGAACGTCCTCGATGGCGAGGTGGTGAACGTTGCCGGTTCTGGTGGCTGGCTTCTTGGGCTGGTTGCGAGGCTGGTTCGCCCCCTGGTACGATGACTATCCTCCGCTCTACGGGCAGTCCATGGCGAAGTGCCCCGTACGTCCACACGTATAGCACGTGTACGGGGTCTGACCGGTACAGAGTGGAAGACGGATCCCGGTGCACGCGGTGGAGGTAGAGGTGCATGCGGAATCATCCCCTGTTGCTGTTGTGGGCGGAAGCCGGCATTATTGAATGGAAGACCACGAAACATTTGTGGTCACGATGGCAGCTGCCACCTCTGGCCGGATGGTGATTGATACACATTGCAGTATTTCTGAGGAGTACCTCCTCTGCTGCCCTGCGGAGCACTCCTTTTCTTCTTGTCAGAGAACAGCTCCCTAGTAGCGTCCTCCTGTATGATGGCGGCATTGACCATGTTGTTGAAGCTGCCGCTATTGAACAAGGCAAGCTTGTCCTTCATCTTGGGGTTCAAACCCCGATAGAAGCATTCCCGCTTCCGATCTTCAGTATTCAATTGGTCCTGAGCATATTGGGCCAAGTGGTTGAATATCTTGGAGTACTCGTAAGCACTCCTTCCTCCTTGTTTCAGCTCCAAGAACTCTTGAAGCTTCCTTCTCATAACACCGGAAGGTATGTGGTGCGAAACGCCTCCCGGAACTCCTCCCAGCTCGCGGCGTAGCCGACTGGTCGTGTGGCAAGGTATTTCGCCCTCCACGCAACAGCGTTCCCTTGTAGTTGTTGGGCCGCAAATAGGGTCTTCTGATGTTCGGTCACTCGTAGCAAACCGAACTTCCCTTCAATGGAGTGGAGCCAGTTGTCCGCCTCCAATGGTTCATCGGCCTCCATGAAGACCGACGGGTGTGTTGACATGAAATCCGAGTACGAACTCGGAGAAGGTTGTCGTGGACCCGCATCTTGTTGCCCTCCTTGACGGGACGAATGCTGGACCAGAGTCCGTAGTAACTCCGTTTGCTCGTCACGCGAGCCAAGCACTACGGCGAGAACCTCCGCTAGACTCCTTGGAAGTTCCGGAGGTGGTGGTGGAGGAACTTGTTGCTGCAGCGTTGCAGCTGTCTCCTGGGTCGGAGATTCGTCCTCACGACCACGACTAGATCCTCCCATTTCAGTTGTCGAGCGAGTGCGCACCATTCTGCATCCAAATGACTTAAAATCAGCACATGTTTTCTTTTCCTATATCCATTTTAGCATTCTGTAGCATGACTTTTTGATAAGGAAATAAGTGCATCACACTCACTTATATTGATAAAGTACAAACTTTATACAAGATATATTATCTCATGACCAAGTTTATAGTAGTAAACTCCAAAATGATGGACTCCCACTATGGAAATACATCTCTACCATACTTGGTTCCCATGAGATGTCATACACATCTTATCAGCTTAGACATACCCACTACTATTCTTAATATGACACAAACATGGTCACAAAAGAAACACACGAGCAACTATTAAACTATATATGTTGCCCCGTGGCAGCAGAAGTGCTGCCACATCGCACTCCAATACGTCCTACACGACGTACTCGAGTTCCTCGGGATCTTTTTCTTCTTCTTCGTCATTCGAAGGCAATTGTTCACCCATAATTAGTGGTATATTATGGGCCAGGGGATACACCACTGGTTGCAATTGTGCTTCGGCCTCAATCACATTACCCTGAAGTTGCTCTGCCTCATACTCCCAATTCTGAGCTGTCTCAATGGCGGTGGCCCACTCTTCAGTGACTACTAACAGCTGCTCCTGCTGTTGTTGCACCTCTAACTGACTTGCTTGCAACTCACCACGAGCTTGCTGTAGTTCAGTGCGATCTTGCCGTTGTTCGGCACGAGCTTTCCATAGCCTAATGCGAACATAATGCAGCTGACTCTCGCACTTATTTAGCCGGTGATTTGCTGGGGCTAGGAGCAAATGTAGATTCTCGTTGATATAATCAAGGGTATCACCCCGCTCCGTCGCTTCCCGCAAGGCTTCGATTTGCTCCAAAATAATGGTGCCTTGCGTAGAAACCACCATATTGGAAGCAGCCGCATATGTCCCAAGTGTTGTCAAGGTTGTGTCGCCATACGGTGTATAGGCAGCAACCATACGATGTTGCCACTCGAATCCGGCCATACCACGGACCGGAATAAGGGCAAATTGAGTCCCAGCCATGGCATCTTGATGAAGCTCACAAAGCTTCATAAGCTCCTCGCCTGCTGCGATTGCCCAAGTGTCCTCCAAATGAGCCCCCTCAATAGTAACCGAGAAAGGAGCCCATCCATAACGACGTGGACTATCTAGGATGTCTAATAATATGGTGCATGACCGAATGCCTCTGTCGATCGTTACTCTACCCCAATAGCATGGCATCTCGATGAAGCCAAACTGTTGGAGCACTTCCCGCAGCATATTTGGGAAACCCCGATGGCTAGCGCAAGTGGAAAATATCCATCCGTCCGGTAGTAGCATCCTCACATCCGTCATCTATAGAAAAGAATACTGGAACAGTGAGAAGGTTTCCAACTCTCAACAGTTTAAGAAAATTTAAAACTGGAGTTGTAATCACTGTCTGTTCCCGCTGACCTTCCTGTATAAATTCAAAATTTTCACACAGGAAACTTCAGAACCAGATGTTGGTTTGAATACAAAAGTTGTAGTACACTTTCCAGCCTTTCCATATTGTACTCATACAGATCCAGGTGAGCTAAGAAATAGAATATATACAGGTTTTAATTTGACCCATATTTTCTGGAAATTTTGACAGAACCCCTCCTGTATATGTGGTGATTTCGACAAGTTATACAGGTATACCATTGCAATATATGGGGTCAATGACAAAATAAACCTTGTATAACATCAAGTTAACAATCCAGAGGTAAAATATTTCGGCCATGAAACATTTGTTACTTAGGTATAGTGTGTTAATTTGAAACTAGGTGCCAACTGTTTAAGTTCTGACCTGCCAGAACCAAGTTTGCAACCGTAGTAATTTAACACAACAACAACAACCAAGCCTTTGTCCCAAACAAGTTGGGGTCGGCTAGAAATGAAACCCAACAATTTTGAAGAAAAGTAATAGAAAATAAGATGAAAGTAAAAAAATCTACATTTTATTTATTCTAGAAATGGGTTAATAAGAAAGAAGATAAGAGTACCAAATTACGAATAAACTAAGATTCTGGCACATGAATTGCTAATTTCCATGCAGTCCTATCATGAGCCAAATCTCTAGGTATGTCCCACTCCTTTAAATCTCGTTTCACCGCCTCCTGCCATGTCAACCTTGGTCGACCTCTACCCCTCCTAAAAAATTTTCTCCACTCTTTATAAGCCCACTGTTAACCGGTGCGTCTGGAGGTCTCCGCTGGATATGCCCAAACCACCGTAGGCAATGTTGGACTAGCTTCTCCTCAATCGGTGCCACCCCTACCCTATCACGTATTACTTCGTTCCTAATTTTGTCTCTTCTTGTGTGACCGCACGTCCACCGTAGCATGCGCATCTCCGCAACACTCATTTGTTGGACATGTTGCCTTTTAGTTGGCCAACATTCTGCTCCATACAGCATCTCAGGTCTGATCACCGTCCTATAGAATTTTCCTTTCAATTTTTTTGGAACTTTCTTATCACATAAGATTCCAGATGCTTGTCGCCACTTCATCCACCCGATCTTGATCCTGTGGCAAACATCTTCATCAATATCACCATTGCTTTGTAACATTGATCCTAAATATCGAAATGTGTCCCTCCTAGGTACTACTTGTCCTTGTAAACTAACATTACCATCCTCGCACACGACATCACTAAAGTCGCATCTCATATACTCGGTCTTGGTTCTACTAAGTCTAAACCCCTTAGACTCTAAGGTATGCCTCCATAGCTCCAATTTTCTATCAACACCATCCCTAGTTTCATCTACCAACACTACATCATCAGCAAAGAGCATACACCAAGGGATATCCCCTTGTATATCCTTCGACACCTCATCCATCACTAATGAAAAGATGTAAGGACTTAAGGCTGATCCTTGGTGTAACCCTATTGTGATAGGAAAAGTGTCGGTCTCACTATCTCTTACGCGCACACATGTCACCACATTATTGTACATATCCTTGATAAGGTTAATGTACTTTGTTGGGACTTTGTGTTTCTCTAGTGCCCACCACATGACCGGTCTTGGTACCTTATCGTATGCCTTCTCCAAGTCAATGAACACTAAATGTAGATCCTTCTTTTGCTCCCTATACCTCTCCATAAGCTGACGGAGTAAGAAAATCGCCTCCATAGTGGACCTCCCAGGCATAAAACCAAACTGGTTTTTAGTGACATTGGTCACTTTCCTCAAGCGGTGTTCAATCACTCTCTCCCAGAGCTTCATAGTATGACTCATGAGCTTAATTCCTCGATAATTAGTACAACTTTGAACATCTCCTTTATTTTTGAAGATGGGTACTAAAATACTTTTCCGCCACTCTTCAGGCATTTTGTTTGACTGAAAAATGCGGTTGAATAGTTTAGTGAGCCGTACTATTGCTACATCCCCTAGACATCTCCACACCTCAATGGGGACATCATCGGGGCCGTGGGCCTTTCCTCCTTTCATCCTTTTTAGGGCCTCTCTAACCTCGGACTCCTGTATCCTCCGCACGAATCGTCTGTTGATGTCATCAAATGAGTCATCCAACTCGAACCTAATACTCTCATTCCCGTCATTGAATAGTCCATTGAAGTAGTCCCGCCATCTGTCCCTAATTTCTTCCTCTTTCAATAGAATTTGTCCTGCCTCATCCTTAATGCATTTGACTTGGTTGAGATCTCTCAACTTTCTCTCGCGAAGTTTCGCCATCTTGTATATATCCTTTTCGCCTTATTTTGTCCCTAGCCTCTCATATAGCACATCATAGGCCTGCCCCCTTGCTTTACTCACAACACGCCTAGCATTTTTCTTAGCCTCTTTATACTTCGCCATGTTACTTGCACTTCTCTCATGATGCCAGCCCTTATAAGACTCCTTCTTCTCCTTAATAGCTTTTTGTACATCTTCATTCCACCACCAAGTGTCTTTATCTACAAGTTTCTTACCTTTTGTCCACCCAAGCACCTCCCTAGCCGTCTTCCTAATGTAAGTCGCCATCTTCTCCCACATATTATCTGCATCTTCCTCTTCGTTCCAAGGTCCTTCTGCGATCATCCTCCTTTTGAATGATTGTTGCGCTTCATCCTTCAACTTCCACCACTTTGTTCTCGTGGTTTTAACACCTTTGTCTCGTGAAACACGCACGTGGAAACGAAAGTCGGCTACCACAAGTTTATGTTGTCGAACAACACATTCTCCAGGAATCACCTTACAATCTAAACATGCCCCTCTCTCCCTTCTCCTGGTAAGGATATAGTCGATTTGACTAGAATGTTGGGCACTAGTAAAGGTCACTATGTGAGATAGCCTCTTTTTAAATAGGGTGTTAGCTACCAATAGGTCATAGGCTACGGCAAAGTCTAGGATATCCTTACCCTCCTGGTTTCTATCGCCACACCCAAAACCTCCGTGTACCCCCTCAAAACCTACGTTAGTTGTACCTACATGACCATTGAGATCTCCTCCTATGAAGAGCTTCTCGCTTACCGGTACACTACTAACCATATCCTCCAAGTCCTCCCAAAATTGTCTCTTAGTGCTCATGTCAAGCCCAACTTGTGGGGCATAAGCACTAATGACATTCAAGATAAGGTCCCCCACAACTACCTTGACTAGGATGATCCTATCCCCTCGTCTACAGACATCCACTACTCCATCCTTGAGGCTCTTATCTATTAGGATGCCTACGCCATTCCTAGTTCCCATCGAGCCAGAATACCAAAGCTTGAAACCGGTATTCTCAACCTCTCTCGCTTTTTGACTGCCCATCTAGTCTCTTGTACACAAAGAATGTTTACACGCCTCCTAATCGCAACGTCCACTAACTCACGTAGCTTTCCCGTCAAGGATCCTACATTCCAACTACCCACCCGAAACCTAGTTTCCTCGGCTAGCTTCGTTACCCTTTGCATCCATCGAGGAAGATGCAAAGACCCTTGCTCACTTAACACTACATTCGGGCGATGATGTAGCGCGCCACTAAGGTGATGGCGATCCGGCCCTCGCTCATTTAACACCACATCCGGGTTCCGATATGGCGCGCCACTAAGGCGGTGGCGACCCGGCCCTCGCCCACTTAACACCATACCCGAGTTCCGGTATGGCGCGTCGCTAAGAGGGTTACGCCCCAACGAATTTCCAATGAGTTTCATTTCCATGACAATGGCTAAGTTTAGTTGCTGGCTCGCCAAGCCTATCACAACCCCCTCCTCCTTTACCCGGGCTTGGGACCGGCTATGTCATTACAACATAGGCGGAGTTAATTGATAAAGGACTTGCTATACAAATATTTAGGCCACGCGTACAACACAAAATTGATAGAGGACTTGCTAATATTTCCAGAAATGTATATATATGACCATGTCACTATTCTGGATCAAAAGCTAAAGCTACCTAAACTTGACAGATGAACTGATGGCTGTTCCAGAGCAGTCCTGCAGTTCACTGTTTTGAGCTCGAAATTTGAATTGCCTCCAATTTGAATCAAGAGGAACTTTAAATAACAACACTGTATATATGCTTCTCCCCTTTTCAGATATATATAACAAGAAGGCAGAAGATATTTCTACAGTGAGTTATAGCAAAATTATTGAGACTGATACAACGGTAGGGTTATCTGGAGTAGTTTAAGAATACCCGAAATTTCAACAGAGTATCAAGCTTATCTGCCTTGATGGTCAACAGAAAAGTTGTAGAGTTCTTCGAGAACTTTTCATCCATATAGCATAACCCTATGTTCAATCCTAACTAAACAAGATTACAACCTGGCGAAGTTGTGCAAACTTTGGCAAGAAATCAAGAATCTTGGTGCTAACCCCATGTTGAATCGAATTTTTATCTTTGTAGAGTCCAAACCTACCAGAGCCTGATAGTCGGACTTTCCAAAATATAATGCATCCAATTTTGTCATTGTTGGGGGTGGTCAAGTATCAAAGTTGATACCGACGGTACTACGTGCCTCACCAAAAAAAATTATAACCGGTTATTTCTGGATACGTTTATAGGTGGTCCTAGTATCGTCCACTCGCAAATGTGGGCTACACGGGTCGCTACCGTAATCAATGCTGCAAAAGAAAAACAATCCCCTTCACACCTCAAGGGCGACACGGGGAAACACGACAGGCAGTCACAACAATACATATGCAAATAAATGCATATGACTCTGGTGGGAGTCGCCCTCAAGCGAGGTCATGTCTCGAGGTACATGGCTGTAAATACGTTTGTACAGCAAAGACTCTCGTACGAACCGGCTTATGCACGCTCAGGCATACGTGTCTCACATGCTCCCATAGAATATGAATGATTCTAGAGAGACATACTATCGGGTTATACACCACCCGACGGGGGCTCCCACTAACTTTGAAGCACACTGGGGTACCGCGTGTCATAGGTCCTCAAAAACATAGAAAGCTTCAGAGACTCCTATTAACATTTCCGTGCTAAGCCACGGAAAACTTCCATGCTCACTCTCACATGGTGAGCTTACCGCAATTGATCCGCTTACGGTGGCATACCTTACCTCTTACCTGACGTCAGAGCGTCGTTACAGAATTAATAACATATAAGTTAGTTTACCACCTTCATATCTTATACTAATAATACTCCTTATAGGGGCATATAGCTAATTCCTCACTGAAATCCTAATTTTTTTTGAAAATATATTCTTTTCAAGTACACTGTTCCCAATGATACTCTGATACCATGTCTGTGGGGACCGGAATCCCGACCTCCAAGGATCTCACTGGGTGGTGTCGTGCGATGCGACACCCAACAATATACAAGAATAGAACGAGAACAAATTTACAATACCAAGTCTTTATTGACAAGCACAGCGGAAGTTTAAAAGTACTAAAGGAAGGAAAGAGAACTATACATCATAGGTTCGCTCTCAGCACTAGCTATGCAAAAGCAAAGTCATCCATGCCCTGGATACTTTGCACTAGCAACACACAATTCACGACAGCATGTAGGGTTCCCACTCGGCCGTAAACCATGGAGGGGGTGCAGCCTCGTCATTAAACCCGTCATCAGTCGTGTAATCTGCAAAAACTCGTTAACTGCAAATGTGAGCATAAGGCTCAGCAAGACTAACCCGTCTCACTAGACATATGCAAGGATGAGTACTAAACATAGGTAAGTAAAGCATAAGGACTCGCCTACAAGTGGATCCTTATAGTCATGTTTTATTTAGCACATGACATTCCTTAGGCACGGCACATCATAGACTCCACAATCAAACAACAAACGCTTTGCCGATGATATGACGTGCACAAAGCACATAATGCTATTACAGGTAAAGTATGGGGAAACTGTAAACTTTTAATTGTACTATCTCTAAGCCAAACAAGGTTGTCGAAGCAATTTATAAACCAATATATCATATTCTCCTGACTTCTTTAGTATTTACTACGTCACGGCGCAGTGAACAAGTGGTACTTTATTACCGCGAGGGACGGTGATTGCAATCAGGACATACCCAGAACAACACGACACATACGCACTTTCGGAAATGCCAGCGAGTACTTACAGCAGTACCTACATAACAATTCAGTACTAGTCATATATGGCCACCTTTCACTAAACACTCGAATGTTGAACTGGTCGATCCGTCACGAGCAGGAGGTCATTGCGTGGGGCGTACTCCAACGTGCCCACCAGATGATTTACACCTTGCTGCCCTCAACCCACGCCTATAAAACGGAACGAAATGCCTCGACAAACCAGTATCAAGCTACGTCAGTTTACTGGAGCCCATTCCTCCAGTATGTCGCCGGTACAATTCAAGCTTGTCCAGCAGGACCGCACATGAAACGGTCCTCAATCGACACAAGCAGGGCTACGCACGTGAGACCACGTCTCACTGCATCCTATCCACTACTCGGTCTCAATTTCATATTCATAAACCATTTTCTTATTCTAGAATCTCCCGTGTGATAAAATTCCTATCTCGCGAGTAGATTCCAACTACTCAACTTCTACCGAATTCCTATAAGCATAAGCATGGCAGTGTCTACTCAATGGGTCGTAGACCTACCCAAGACTCCATAGGATTTGTGGGCCATGCAAGTGGATGTCAAACACCTTAAACGTAATGCACAATCATCTGAAGACGTAAGGTGAAATTAAACTGCAAAACACTATAAGGAACTTAAATGCAAACTGGGGCTTGCCTGAATGCGAGTCTGGGTCTATTTTAGTTTCTGGAAGCTGGATGTAACACCCTGATTTTTCAAGTTTTGGCAAATAAAAAATTTAAATAGGAATTTAGAGTTAATAATGGGAGGAAATTGTTTTTGTAAATAAAAATATAAAATATATTAATCTCATATTGCATTTTGCATTTTGCATTCATCCTCAATGTATTGAAAATTTATTACCAAAATAAATAAGCTAAAAGAAATTTGTTTACCAGAGTAAGTACATTAAAATTAATTAAATTAGGATAACGAATATGGAAGAAAAGAAATAAAAAGAAAAGGAAAAGAACTAAATCGTCTATGCACATGCATTCATATTTAGATATAAACTGAGTAACTAGATCTATCAAAATCAAAATAGAAATTTTTTACAATAGAAAAGTAATTGGAAAAGAAAATTATATAAGAAGATGAATAATAATAATAATAATAATAATAATAAAAGATGGAGCATATATACAAAATATGTGTAGCAAAAGAAGAAAAAGAAAATAATAGCGTAAAATATGTATTAGGGAATAAATATAAAAATAATAATAATAATATATATAGATAAAAAATGTGGAAGATGAAGAGCATACCTCTTTCATCACAGTAGATGGATTGTACTATTATACAACCATGCCATTTGGTCTCAAGAATGCAGCTTCAACCTTTGTACGAGCTATGTACAAAACTTTTGAAGAAATCATTAGGGACATAATGGAAGTGTATGTCGATGACATCGTGGTCAAGGTCAAGAACAAGGAGTCACTCCTTGACACCTTACAGGCTGTCTTCGACAAGCTGCGGGTCACCCGCACAAAGCTAAACCCAGACAAGTGTGTCTTCGGGGATAGCTCCGGAAAACTTCTTGGTTTCCTGGTAAATCACCGGGGCATAGAGGCTAATCCGGCGAAGATCAAAGCCATTGAAGACATGCGGCCACCAGCCCGCATCACGGATGTCCAAAAGCTGACTGGATGTCTAGCAGCCCTCAGCCGGTTTATTTCAAGACTGGCAGAACGGGCACTTTTCTTCTTCAAATTATTGAGGAAGTCCAGACCATTCCAATGGTCTGAAGAAGCAGAAAAGGTGTTCTAGGAGCTAAAACAGCTCCTCACCACCCTACCAACTCTGGTAGCTCCAAACCCTGGTGAGCCTTTGCTGCTTTACATTTCAGCAACTGACGAAGTCATCAGTATGGTCCTGGTTGCGGAGAGACCAGAACCATCCCATGCTCAGGAATCCAGACCCCTCCGGGAGGGTCCGGAGGTTCCTGAAAGCGAGTCTGGGTCCCAGTTCCCAGACTTGAGTCCACAAGAAGTTACTTCATAAGACCCAGACCCCTCCGGGAGGGTCCAGGTCGCTTCTGAAGAAGCTCCGGGTCCCTCCAGCAAGGACCCAGAGGTCCCCGAAGTAGGTCCGGATCCCTCCGGGAGGATCCGGGTCAATGAAGAGGAAGCTCCGGGCCCCTCCGAGAGGGTACGGACCATCCAGCGCCCAGTGTACTTCATCAGTGAAGTACTTCATGACGCCAATACTCGATACCTAGAGGTGCATAAGTTGCTCTATGCAGTTCTTATCGCCTCCAGGAAGCTTCGCCATTACTTCCAAGATCACAAGATTTCAGTGGTGACTTCTTACCCACTTCGAGCAATCTGCATAATCCCAATTCAACCGGGAATATTGCAAAGTGGGCAACGGAATTGGCCGAATTCGATCTCGAATTCATTCCAAGACAAGCAATCAAGAGTCAAGCATTGGCAGATTTTGTGGCGGAATGGACTCCCTCTCCATCAAACCCTGGGGGCCCAAGTGAGCAGAAGCTGGAACACAAGGCTTCGGTCTTCACCGAGCCTCACTGGACCCTCTACTTCGACAGCTCCATGCAAAAGCAGGGGGCCGGAGCTGGAATCCTTCTCCTCGCACCAACCGGGGAGAAGGTAAAATACATGGTATACCTTGACTTCAAGGCGACCAACAACATGGCAGAGTACAAAGCACTCATCTACGGACTAAAGGTGGCACTGTCATACGGTGTCAAGTAGCTGCTGGTCAAGGGAGATTCACAGCTCATCATTAAACAAGTGAAGGGTGAATGCTCCTGCCACAATCTCCAGCTAGCTGCTTACCTCCTTGAAGTCCAGAGACTTCAGAAGGACTTTGAAGTCCTAGACCTCCACCACGTCCAGCGTGTCCACAACGCTGAAGCCGACAAACTCTCGACGAAAGCGTCAACCGGAGCTCCAGCTCCTGACGGAACTTTTGTACGAAGGTTGTCAAAACCCACAGCTCAGCCTGTCGAACTGAGCGAAGGGGGTGAGATCAGCATCCCGAAGCTGACGGTCCCGATGGCCCTGTTACCATGGCAGCCATCAAGGGTCGTAGGTGCTGCCGGAAGCTCTGAGCAACCCAGCACGCAAGACTCAAATGCTCAAGTTAGCTCCAATGCATGGATCTCAGACATCCAGAGCTACTTGAAAGACAACATCCTTCCTGACGATGATGTATCTGCTGACCGGATAGTCAGATTGGCTAAAAGATACACATTGGTAGAAAGGGATCTCTAGCGGCGCGGTGCCAACGGCGTCCTAATGTGGTGCATCACAAGGGAAGAAGGCTGCGAGATCCTCGCAGAAATCCATGGAGGCGAGTGTGGAAACCACGCGTCTTCCTGCACGCTGGTCGGTAAAGCCTTCTGGCATGGCTTCTACTGGCCTACAACACTCCAGGATGCAACTGAGCTGGTGAAGAAATGCGAAGCATGCCAATTTCATGCAAAGCAAATTCACACACCGGCTCAGCCTCTACAAATGACACCTCCTACATGGCCCTTCGCTGTGTGGGGGATGGACATCTTGGGACCTTTCCCAAGAGCCGTCGGAGGTTACAAGTTCCTGTACGTCACCATTGACAAGTTCACCAAGTGGCCGGAAGCAACTCCAGTTGTGACAATAAACAAGCAATCTGCTATCAAATTTTTGCAGTCCATTGTATGCAGATTTGGAGTCCCAAACAAAATCATTACTGATAACGGGACCCAATTCACAAGCACTGCATTTCAAGGATATTGCAAAGACCTCGGCATTCAAGTTTGCTACGCCTCCGTAGCTCACCCGGCAAGCAATGGCCAGGACGAGAGAGCAAATGTTGAAATCTTGATAGGACTCAAAACGCGCACCTATGAGCGCTTGAAAAAACATGGAGCCAACTGGATTGAAGAGCTTCCGCCCACTCTATGGGCCAACAGGACAACTCCAAACCGGTCAACTGGAGAGACAGCCTTCTTCCTGGTGTACGGAGCTGAAGCAATCCTTCCTCTAGAAATCACCTTGGGGTCACTCCGGGTCCGGAGCTTCGACGAAGCCACGCAGGACCAGCTCCGGCGTGAAGACCTAGACCTCCTTGAGGAGGGAAGGTGCCAAGCAGCTGTTCGGAATGCCCGATACCGCCAAGCCCTTCGGCGCTATCATCAGCGTCATGTACACAACTGACAGCTCGAGGAAGGTGATCTGGTGCTATGGAGAATACAATCCAGAGAAGGGTTAAACAAACTCTCCCCCAGCTGGGAGGGACCCTTTCGAGTGATTAAAGTATCCCGTCCTGGAAGCGTTCGCTTGGCTACCGAGGATGGGACACCTCTCCCAAATCCTTGGAATATTGAGCACCTCCGTAAGTTCTACACTTAATATCACGGAGGTGAGTCTGTAGTAACTTGAGGTGTATGTTATAGAGTCATTGTACAGAGTTGAGTAGTTCCTCCGGGAGAACAGCCGGACCTTTCCCGGAAGGTCCGCAAAGTTCATGCAACACTTGTCACAGTCTCAGAACTAAAAGTGTGGCTAGCTACCCTGGGTCAAACGAGAAATGCAACACGCTTAGGTTGGTTCCGTACCCTAAGAGTGTACTTGTTTCCCCTGTACCCCGGACCTATAATGAAAGACATCTTCATGTGAAACAGACTCCACGTGCATTTATTTTGTACAGGCTCATTTTTTTTATTTTTCTCTTTCTTGTCTATAACAAAGTTGTGCAATTCTTAAGAAATTTTAGTTCGACCAGTTCATGTACAATTCGAGCTGTATTTTCAATTCTTTTGGATTCAAATATTGTTCATGGCCCACTCGACTGAATGCCGCCAAGCCAATCTAGGGCCAGAGTGTGCTATCGACTTAGCCTGGTCAAGCACCCTAAGTACGCCACTCTACCTACACCTCGGCAGGCCGAAGTAAGGCGGGTCCAAGTACAATTGGATCTGGAAGAAAGAAGGCAACTCATTCGGTTGTATTCAGAATTGTGTTTGACCTAAAACTTTCTTGAGAATCGTAAGCCGCGACGAAATTATAGGCAAGGAGCGAATTTTACTATTTTTCTTGGCTTCAGTGTGCAGGAAAAATAAAGAATCCACGTTGATGGAGAAAAGCCGGAGCTAACAAAGCTCCGACTCCCCCTAGGTGGCTTGTGATCGATGTTAAACATTGAAAACGAGCATTACCGGAGCAACCAAGCTCCAGCAAAGCTAGGAGGGCCGGCCGTCGACGCAGAATAAAAGATGGTGAAGACCCCACAAGCGGAGTCTGCTGCCGACAAGCTACGCGTCGGCAAAGGTCACTGCCGGAGCTACTACGCTCCGACACCCCAGAGGGCTAACTATCGATGCTCTACGCGTTGATAGGGACTATTGCCGGAGCTACTAAGCTCCGACGGTAGTCAATGCCGGAGCTTCTGAGCTCCGACAACCTCAGGGGGCCTTCACTATCGAAGACTTCGGACCTACACTTTACAAGTTCGAAGCAAACGAGTCTTCAACAAAATACAATATCCTCTTGGTACATGTTCACAATCAAATTTTGTACATCTACCAGGGGGCCAAGTGAAGACAGAAGTGTTGAAGACAAAAAATAAAATTCATTAACAAATTGTGGATTTCATTCATCTGGAGACAAGGGATTACAAAATTGGGGAAGGAAAAGAGAGAATACAAGTGGGAGCTACAGAGATGGTCCTAGACCCTATGGAAGAACTGGGCGACCTTCTGAGCAACCTCCGACACGTTGGCTCGGGTGGCTTCACCTTCTCCTTCGACGGGACCTTCAAGCACCGGGTCTAGAGGAAATTGGGGTTCTCGGCTGGTGTAGCACGTCAGCACATACTCTGCGACGTTCTTCGCCAGGGACTGCCCCTTAGCCTCCAACTGGTCTGCGATGGCATCACCCACCTTGGAGAGTTTGTCACCCGCGCGAGCTCAATGCTTGCAACGCCAGGTCCAGCTCTGGCTCCGGATCATCCGGACGCATGGGATTGAAGCCCATTGGTGTCAACACGTCGTTGGCTTTGCTCAGGAACTCCCAAACCTGTAGGGAGTCCGCGGTCCTCAAGCCCTTCAGTTCCTCCAAGGATCTTTTGGCCGCCGCTAGTTCAGAATTCTCACGAGCAAGGCGCTCAACCTCTTTGGCATTTTGCTGAATCTTTTCAGCAACCTGCTTCTCGAGTTTTCCGAGCTCCTCCTCCCGGAGGTGGATCTTGTTCCAACGGTCCACCAGGTCCTTCTCCCGGCCCCTAACTTTCTTCTCCCTGGCAGCGATGGCACACTCTTGCTTGTAGAGTTCCTGCCCTCGCACCCAGGCCTTCTCCTCCTCCTCAACGCAACGCTCCTCCAATTTCTTGGTGCGTTCCTCGAGGCCCTTGTCAGCCAGAGCCACCTTTTCGGCGAGCTCCTCCTCCTTCTTCACGACATCATCCCGCAGCTCTAGGAGTTTTTGCTCGTCGTCTTCGAGCTTCTTCTCCCGCTCCTCAAGTGCCTCCCGGCGCTTGATGAGGCTAGTGTTAATGGCTTCAAGCCTTTCTTGGCGATCATCAGCCACACTATTAGCTGCCTTGGCCTGCTCATAAATGGCCCTGGATTGAGTGTCGAGGGCACGAGTCAAGCTCTCCCTATCATCCAATAATTTGCCCCAGTATTCCAGGCGGACCTTCTCCTGTTTGATCCACTCCTTGTCGTCTGCCAGCCTCGACTGCGCCAGCTTGGTCTCGAAGTAGAGCCGATTACGCCACCACCTAAGGGTTTGGCGCTCCTCTTCAAGAGCCTTGCTGTCGTGGTAGAATGCCAGCTGGACTTGACGCAGACTGGAGCAAGTGTTGTCAACGGACAACAACAGGGGAATAGGGTCCGGACCTGCTGGGGTCTCCTCCGCTGGTTCCAGCGGGTTCTCGCTTACAAAAATTGGGTCCCACTCCACAAGAGTGGTCCCCTGAGCCTCCACGGCACTAGGGCCGTCCTCTGGGATAGCCTCAGTCGCCACCGAGGAGGGTCCCGTAGAAGAAGTTTCGACCTCCGGAAGTGGTTCCGAAGGCCCTGCCGCCAGGTCTTCATTTGCCCCCTCAGGCGGGGGGCCAGCGACTTCATCAGGGCACCCTGGCTCAGCAGCAGGCACCTCCGCCGTCATCACTTCCGGAGCAAGGGCTACTTCTGGCTCCGGCCTGGGCTCCTCCTCCACTTGTGGCTCGAGTGTTGGCGCCTCGATCATCATGGGTTCGAGTGCTGATGCCTCCGCAATGATCGGCTCGGGTGCCGGAAGGTCTTCAACTACAACCGGCTCTGCAGCCGGAGCTTCAGTGGCAACCGGCTCTGAGGCCAGAGCTTCGGAGGTAGCCGGCTCAACCGCCGGGACTTACTCAACATCCGGCTCGCTCGCCGGGACTTCAATAACCTCCAGCTCAACCACCGGGGCTTCGACAATTTCTACCGCTGGGGCCGGAATCACTGCTTCCTCCGGCTCAGCGGCTGAAGCTTCCAACATCTCAGCATCAAGACCCGGGCTTCAACCTCCGTGGCAGGTGCCGCTGGCGCATCTACTCTCCTGTGGTCCGGCGCTACCACGGGAGTCTCGAGGGATGAGTCGAGGTCCATGACCACGACAGCTGGCGCCGGAGCTGCCGCAGCTTCAGCCACCACTTGGGGCGGCACCGGGACAGGAGCAGAAGCCTCCGCCCTCACAGCTTCAGCTGCTGTGGCTGAGGGCGGAGCCTCACTCCTCTTCTTGGCGACGCTGCAGATGATGGATGAAGAAACTTAAAAAACAGTTACTACAACAAAACAACTGTTTGAGGTAAAGATTAAAAATTACCTCAGAAGGCTTCCACACTAGTTTGCACGGAATCTCTTTCCCGGGCGTTCTGGACTGACCATGGACGTCGCCGGCGTGATAGCTCCGGAAGGCCCCCCGGAACTTGTTGCAGCTGCGGGCATTTCCTTAGTCGAGGCCCCCCTCGACTGGTAAGGACCTCTGGACCCAAAGACCTCAACTGGCCTTGGTACAGGAGTCACATGCCCGGGGCTAGCACCCCGAGAAGACACTGCTGCAGATGTAGTCGCCGAAGTTGTAGAAGACCTCCCCCTCCGGGGAGAAGGAGCTGCTGCAGAGGGTGCAGGCCTGACGGACCTTCTGCCGGCATGCTTTAGCTTCCTCTTCCGGCTCGACGGTTCGGCCGCTGGCTCCTTGCCCTTACCAACGACTTCGGTCCTTGGCTTCGGGGCAGGGGCGGAGCCACCTTCAGAAGCCCCAGGGATCACCACCCTGGAAGTCGATCGTCTCTCGACGACACCGAGGTCGCCAAGCACTAGCATCGTCCGCCGGAGCTCCCTACTGAACTGTACTTCCACGTTCAGAGGGAAGAAAGCTAGTGGCGGGGTCAAGTCATCACCCGCGACATCGATGCCGTGCTGGAACTTCTTGAGATGAAACTCCAAGGTTGCCCCCTCCATGTTGGACTTCAGCCCGGTCTCAACCCAGTCGTCATCCATCACACTGTTGAGGGTCCAAGCGAGTTTTTCTCTCCTCTTCAGCGGTGCCCACCTGTTGACCAGGAAATTGCAAAATACCGCCTGAGGAGTTAATCCTCCCTCCACACATTGGCGGATCCTAGCCAGAGCAGGGTTGAAGGCATCCGACAGCACCTGAGCTTCACTCCAGACTGCAGTGTCGATGTTGGGGAGGCCTTCGGGCATCTCCAGCTTCTCGTGCTCCTCCACCCGGATGACTATCCAGTCTTTCTTCCAATCGTCACACTTTACAGAGGGAAACAACCGGAGGTACTTGAATGGGCACTTCTTGAGCTTCACAAAGTAATAGAAGCCAAGATACTCATCACCCCTTCCGGTGGTATGGACGCTGAAGAAGGTCCAGAAAAGCTCAATGCAGGGGGGAATGCCCACCCACATTTCACAGAAGTGGACGAAGACAGACACTAGAAGAATGGAGTGGGGGCCAAGGTGGTACAGCTGCAGACCATAGAAGTCTAGCAGCATCAAGAAAAAGGAGGAAAAAGGTGGGATCAACCCCACCATGGCGTATGCAGAAAAGTACACCATCTCGCCGGCGTGCTCCTTCTCGAATGGGAGCTTTCCCCTGGCGCGGACCAGGTGGTTGAAGAAGTCTGGGGACCACCCCATGAGGGCCCGGACCTTCTTCAGGTCGCTTTCGGTCTTCAAGCGGCTCTCGTGGAGACCCAACTCCATCGCAGCACAGTGAGGCAAGGGAGGAAAAGCAAGCACAAGTTTGGGAGTTCGAGCGCAAGTTCAGATGAGAGGCGTAAAGAACCCCAGACGGTGCGCGCTTTCCTTCTTAAGTAAGCCCCCACAATGCTTGGATGGAAACCGCAGGGAAGCCGAAGATACTATTCAAAAAATTCACCCTACCGATGACAAGAGGGCCCGGGACCACCCCGACGATCAAGTCGAGGTTCTTACCCAGGCGAACGGTTGTCATCATGAAAGGCGGGAAGCCCAAAGGCGGTGGCCTGACAAGGCGCGTGGAACCGATACGATTTTCGTATCGGGAACCGGCGACCTTCAATTGTGTGATATCCGCACGCCAAAGATCTCATTTGCCGCACCCGGGATATGCCACGCGGTGAGGATTTAACTTCAAAACTATCGCCAATGGCACATCTGAAGACCTTTGAAGACTCGGCTCAAAAGTCGAAGGATGGACCCACCTCTGGCGGAATGACTTCACCCAAGGGGTCTTCCCCAAAGGTGGGCCCAGGGGGCCACTATCGCTACCCAAAGTACCATATACCCCTTGAGATTGCAAAGATCTCAAGGAAATGTCATCTACTTGATTTGAAGACCTTTGGAGGCCCACATGTCAGACATAACCGGACCCGCTCCCCCAACATGGTTAGTCCCAGGGTCACCACGTGTACCATCAAACCGGAGCTACCGCCCACAAGGGGGAAGCTCCGGTCTATGTACCATAACAGCACCCCTGGACCTAACCCCAGACCGAGGGAAGCTCCGGAACTAACACGTGTCTGGTGGCACCGGACCTATCTGTTCTCCACAGTATGCTCCAGAGCTGCCACGTGTCCAACCGTCGGATCTTCAGCCTCAAACCTTCGGTAGAATCCACAACGGCTCCGGATCTTCAAAGGGGAATCAAGAACTTCAAGACCCGATTAAGTGTCATTAATACTATGTTAATGATACACGATCGGACGACCCTTATTACCAGTATTGGCGCTGTCAAAGCCCATAACTCGGTCATTAAGGGTAATTAAGCGCATCAAATGTGTATCAATATTAGTAGCCGCCGGGGCCACATGTCGGTCCAGGCCAACTTGTAACGGTCTGTCCTTGTACTATAAAAGGACAGGCCGACGATACATAGAGAAGATCTAGTCTAATCGGCTCACACGCGCTCTCAACTCACGTCACCTGAGTTGAGTTCATACATCCAATACAACACCAACGCACCCCGTGGAATAGGGTATTACGCTCAGGCGGCCCGAACCACGTAAATATTTGTGTCTCCTGTGTCATTTTACATTTCACCTTCTTGAATCTCCGCGCTCCCACACCAAACTTCAAACTCCGCAAACACTTTTAGTAGTGTCGGGAGATCTGCCGGATCAAAACCATCGACAACATTAAAATAAATTAAATTAGCATAACGAATATGGAAGAAAAGAAATAAAAAGAAAAGGAAAAGAACTAAATCGTCTATGCACATGCATTCATATTTAGATATAAACTGAGTAACTAGATCTATTAAAACCAAAATAGAAATTTTTTACAATAGAAAAGTAATTGGAAAAGAAAATTATAGAAGAAGATGAATAATAATAATTATAAAAGAAGGAGCATATATACAAAATATGTGTAGCAAAAGAAGAAAAAGAAAATAATAGCGTAAAACATGTATTAGGGAATAAATATAAAAATAATAATAATATATATAGATAAAAAATATATATATATTTGAGAAACCTAAAGAAACAAACAAATATATATATATATATTATAATAATAATATATAAAAAATGTAAATAAATAATATATAATAATAACAATAATTAAAAAAGTATAAAAAAGAAAAGAAAAAAGAAAAAAAACACCCGCCCCGCTGGCCAGGCCGAACAGGCCCAGCCAGCGCTGGCCGCCCGAGCGCGCCCCGCATCGCCGCTCCTGCGCTACCCCGTTGGGGTCCACGCGCCAACGCACCCCCGTGCCGCGCCCCGCTGTCCCGCTGTAACACCCTCATTTTCATGCATCATGCCCTACATACACTCAAATACATGTTTAACATTAACCCACATAAATAGGAACGAGTTTAACTTTATTTTGGAGCATTTAAAATTGATTTGGAGCAAAACCGCACTTAAAACGCAGGAAAGTGCGGACTAGTCCGATTTTGCTAAGGACTAGTCCGATTTCTCTCTGACTAAAAACGGACTTGTCCGATTTTGTGCGGACTAGTCCGATATTCCATGAATCCTTGAAAATTTGCTAAGTCCCAGGACTTTTCTGGACTAGTCCGGTCTTCCAGCGGACTTGTCCGTTTTCCTCTCTGTTCAAATTCGGACTTGTCTGAATTTTGGCCAGACTTGTCCGATTTTCTCTCTGGACGACTTCGGACTAGTCCAGTCCTTTTTGGACTTGTCCGATATTTCGTGACTCCAAGTTGATCTTTTATTTTACGACTTGTTTCTTGGGTTTCACATTAAGTGGGCCTAAGTACGTCGTGCCTAACTCTTTTAGAGCCCATGTGGGACTCTAAACCGGTCTCTACTCATCCCAAAACTCGAAATCCATCTAACCCTAGTCTCCACCTCTATGTAAACAGCCCCACCCCTTGGTTTGACATCTATTTGCCACTTTTCCACCCACCCAAACCCTAGTTCGTGGGGAGCCACCATCAAGGAGGGAGGAGAAGATCCCAAGCAAGAACAAGAAGAGGAGGAAACGAAGAAGGATAGAGATCTCCACCAAGTTTCGTCCTTCACCGCCAATTCATCTCCAAGTTCATCACCAACCCTAGATCATCAAGATCCAAGTGTTACCTCCAAGTTTCTTGGTTCATTGGAGTTCTAAACACCTGGTATACCTTCTATTCTCTTTTCCTTACGTGAATTCAACCCCTAATCTCCAAATTCACGTCGATCTAGAAAACCCTAATCCGCTGATCTCGCAGAGTGCGGACTTGTCCGGTCCCTAGCGGAATAGTCCAATCTTTCTGGTTAAATTTTGTTGAATTAGTTCTAAAATTTGATCTAATCGAATCCAAACTTGTATAAACTTGTTAAAAGCTATTAGAACTAGTTAGTTATCATTAAAAGCAATCCAGTAACAAGTTCTACCTTGCATTTGCATCGATCATGCATGTCATATCATATTGAGTAATATTTGTGCACTCTTTGATTGTGTTTCTTGTCTTGTATGTTTATTGTGTGGATTAGACAGATTTGCGCTAGAAAGTGCCGCGAAGGATCTACAGCACCAGGAGTTTGAAGGCTTTGACCCTAATCAACAGCAAGAGCAAGGCAAGTGTCCTTGAAGCATATTAATCCTGTTTTTAAAATAAATGTTTTGTTTGTAAAACTGCATTCTTGTGTCAATTTGATGGGAAATCCTATGGTAGGAAGTTTACTAGTTTTGTTTGACCACCCTTGTCACCTGGAATTTATGGTAGAGAGTCGGGAAGGCTTTTTACTTTTTGCTTCGCTTAATCAACTGGGATGGAAAACAACTATACCAATCAATTTATTTATGCATGGATAAGATTATGGATAACATGAACTGGTTAATATGGTATTGTAATGGGTGATCTAAGCAAGCCTGGTATGTGGATGGGTTGGATGTTATGGTGGTTCGCTTGCTTTAGATCTAAGGACCGGTTCATGCGAGAATAAGCCAGGACTACAGTGCCACCACGAGGCCAAGTATGGGTGCGGCGTAGCTGATTAATTGGGGCTTTGCTAGTGCTGTTTGGACCATTGTGGATGCTCGGGGAAGGGGTAGTCGGATTGGGTTTGTTGATGATTGGTGGGACTACCTTGGGATCCGAATGGCTCAAGAGGGGGCCCTTGGTTGAAGATGTGCTCAGTTGGAGGCATCGCCACCGGTGAAACCTCAGTGGGGTCTAAATAGGCTAGTAATCCCTTTGTAAAGGCTATTTTGTGATCTCTTGGCCACACACCAACGGAAGTGTGTAATATGACTGACGGGTCATGGGCATAAGGGAGATTCTTAGTCGCCAAAAGGTGATGAAATCACGAACACGTGGGTAAAGAGGTACAAACTCTGCAGAGTCAAATAAAACTATCTTGATAGCCGTGCTCCCGGTTATGAGCACGTGGACAACTTCCATGATTAGAGGGTATTTGGTATTGGTGATGGTTATGGATGGTTATGGATTTATTTCTGGTATTGAATATGGTTATTGGCAATGGTGAAATCTGGAATTATTGATAAGGATGGTGAATTATGGACTGGTATTATGATATTATTTATGATTATGATGGGTTTACTTCACATACATATAATATGTTGCTTTTCAAATGTTTTACTGTACTTTTCAGCACTTTGCCATTATTATTGTCGTCATTTGAATCAGCCACATGTCATACTTTCCACACTTGCTGAGTACGACATGTACTCACTCTTGCAATCCCCCCCCAACAGTTGCAGGTCAGGATTGGGAGTTTAATGGCGATAATGCGGAGTTCTAGGCCGTGTCTACCGTCAGCTTTGCCTGTGGTGTTGATTGGAGCTGCGCATACATACCCTGTCGCTTATGCTGCATAGTTGCTTAGTTTGCTTAATTAGTTTATTTCCGCTGCATTAGTTGAACTTGTCATTAATATTCATTGGAGCTTGTATTCGAGGATAATCTGGTTTGTGTAATAAAATTTGGTTAATTAATCTTGTTCTGTGGTAATTTTCTGTATACTCTTTTGTGATTGCACTCGTGTATGTGTGATGAACATCCTGGGCACACATATACGTTAGCTTGGTTCATTATTCGGAACCGGGCGTCACACCCGCTCGCACGTGCCCACGCGCCCCGCCCTGCCCCGCTGGCCCCACCGCGCGACACCCGCCGCGCGAGCACCACGCGCCAGCGCCCCAGCGCGCGACCCTCAGCCGCCCGGCCCCGCACCTGGTCCGACCCCGCACCGCGCACCTGCGCACCGACCGCACCGCGCCTGCCCCGACGCCCGCACGCGTGTTGTGCGCCCTAGGCCGAGTCAGCCACGGTGCCCCGCGTGCCCTAGCTGATGCGGCTATAAAAAGAACCGATGCCTTTGTTGTTCTCGGTACCAGAAACAACGTCGCCGCCAGAAAAAAAGCCCTAGCTCGGTAGAGAAAAGATAAGAAACACCAGAAGTAGCACTGCCAGGGAAGAAGAGGGAAAAAAAGGAAGAAAAGAGGAGGGTGCCGTCGTCCACCGGAGATCATCGCGCCGCAGTCATCGTGCCGCCGGATGACCGTTGCGCCATCCACTTCGTCTACGCATCGCCATCGTCCCGCGATCTTCGAAGACTTCGCATCTATGGTAGGATTCGTTTTTCCGACACGAATTTTAGCGACGTATTGGATCTAATAGACGTAGTTTAATCGTGGTTGCACCATAAATTTATTTTCAGCAACATTAATTCTCGCTAAAACCCCTGTAAACTCGTATGAACACGTATGAACTAGTTGCATCTAATTAATAAACAACCATAGTTAATTAATAATTGAACTTCGCATGCATGCATGTCATCGCACGTTGATTAATACGTGTGCATCATGTTGATTTGTATGTATTTTCTTGTATGTGTGATCACGAGTAGAGGGAAGTGTTCAAGAGGTCGTGTACGAGGATTTCCAGAACCAAGACTTCAAAGCGCTTGAGCAACCCTATCTGTCAGAGCAAGGCAAGTGTCCTTGAAGCATATTGATCCTGTTTTAAAATAAATGTTTTGTTTGCAAAACTGCATGCTGTGTCAATTTGATGGGAAATCCTATGGTAGGAAGTTTACTAGTTTTGTTGACCACCCTTGTCACCTGGAATATATGGTAGAGAGTCGAGAAGGGCTTTTTACCTTTTTGCTTCGCTTAATCAATTGGGATGGGAAAACAACTATACCACTCAATTTAACTATGCATGGATGAGATTATGGTTAACATGAACTGGTTATATATGATATGGTAATGGGTGATCTAAGCAAGCCTGGTATGTGGATGGGTTGGATGTTATGGTGGTTTTCTTGCTTTAGGTCTAAGGACCGGTTCGTGGAGCGACCATCCAGGATTTACAGTGCCACCACGAGGCCAAGTATGGGTGCGACGTGGCTGATTAATTAGGTATTTGCCAGTGCTATTTGGACCATTAAGGATGCTCGGGGAAGGGGTAGTCGGATTGGCTTTGTTGATTATTGGTGGGACTACCCTAGGATCCGAATGGCTCAAGAGGGGGCCCTTGGTTGAAGATGTGCTCAATTGGAGACATCGCCACCGGTGAAACCTCAGTGGGGTCTAAATAGGCTAGTAATCTCTTTGTAAAGGCTATTTTGTGACCTCTTGGTCATACAACAAAGGAAGTGTAATTGGCATAAGGGAGGTTCTTTAGTCGCCGACGGGTGATGAAATCACAAACACGTGGGTAAAGTGGTACAAACTCTGCAGAGTCTATTAAAACTATCATGATAGCCGTGCTCCTGGTTATGAGCAACCTGGATCCTCACATGATTAGAGGGAACTTGGGATTTGGAATGGTTATGGTTTGTTAATAGTTATGGTTGATATTATGGTTATGGTTATGGTTATGGGATGGTATCATGGTTTATGACAATTATTATGGATATTGGCAATGGTGAATTATGGACTGGTATTATGATGGTTACATGGTTTATGATGGGTTTATTTCACTTACATATAATATATTGCTTTTCAAATGTTTTAACATACTTTTCAGCACTTAGCCATTATTATTGTCGTCATTTGAATCAGCCACATGTCATACTTTCCACACTGGCTGAGTACGACATGTACTCACTCTTGCAATTCCCCCCCCCCCACCAATAGTTGCAGGTCAAGATTGTGAGTTTAATGGCGATAATGCGGAGTTCTAGGTCGTGTCTACCGTCAGCTTTGCCTGTGGTGTTGCATGGAGCTGCGCTATACCCTATTGCTTTTGCTGCCTAGCTGTTTAGTTTTCTTAATCAGTTTATTTCCGCTGCATTAGTCAAACTTGTCATTAATATTCATCAGAGCTTGTATTCAAGGATATAATGAATTGTGTAATAAAATTTGGTTAATTAACTTGTGCTGTGGTAACTGTCTGTATATCGTTTGTGATGCACTTGTATATGTGTGTTGAACATCCTGGGCACACATATACTGCACTTGGTTCATTTTCGGAACCGGGTGTCACAGATTGCCCTCCAAGGCTTCCGGCTGCTCCTCGTCTTCGGCTACTACACGATATGCATATACTAGGTATAAATGATTTTGTGAATAATTAATATGCTTAAGGTGGGGTGAGTATATTAAGATAAAATAATATAATTATCTTAATTGACTTTGGGATTTTTATGGTGGATACTAGAGATTATAGAGAAGACTCTTGCAAAGAAAAGGAAATGATAAAGGATGTTTGTTATTCTTAACAATTATGGTAAGCAATAATCTTCTCTAAATTTTGGTTGAAATTTTTGGAGATGTATTATGGCTACCAAGGGTTGTATCAGGTAGAGGGGGTCTCACTTGTTCTAGGAAAATTTGTTTCACAATTTTCTGAGCTTCCTACAGGGAGAAATTGATTTTTCAAGTTTGGGTAAATTTCTGGAAATTGATTTTCCATTTTTCTCAATTTATAACTACATAGAGGTTTGAAACATTGATCAACCCAGTATTTTAAGTCCAAAGAGATTGAAACTTTTACTGGAGATCAAATGTATTAACTATAGGGTTCTGACGAAAATTGGGAATTTTCCATTCTTTAAGCATTTTGATTATCTAAATTATGGAGATATTCCTATGGTTTTTAATACAAATCCAAGTGCACCAATGGGCAGTATTCTTCATGCTGGTTCTAACAAAATTTATTTGGGAATTTTTGGATACTTCTACTGGAAGTTATGGATTTTCTAAGTTGAGATTGAATCTGGAATTATTTTCCTATTGGAAATTTCAAATGAAAGGGACTGGTCCCACTTTATTTGAATGGGCCAATCGTATCTGGGAAACACCGGGGGCCACGGAGTTCAACCGTGCAGCCGCACCGGATCCAGTGCCGCAGCTGATCCCGGGCGTACGAATAGGCGCTGACAAGTGGGGCCCATAGGCCTTCGTCTACCTCACGACGCGACGGCGCTCCTCGCCGAAACCGCGGTGGTGCTTAGCCAGACTTAGGTGCGTTGACCTCCGTTTGGCCTCGCCATGACCGCTCAACCCTAAAATCGACCGCGCAAGATGATGGTGGTGTCCAATCACGCCGGCGATGGCCGGAGACGGCGGCGCGACGGTGACGGCGGAGCTAGGATTTCGGCCTTCATCGGAAATGCTCGAGAATGGCTCAATAGCCTCGCGTAAAGCTCAGGAAGGTTCCTAGAAGAACCAGGAGTATGATTTGGGGGTCATATTGGGGTGAAATCGGCGGCAAGGCTGAGTTCGACGGCGAAGTGCGGTTTTTCAACCGGCGGCCTCAAAAACTTGAAATCTAAGATACTCGGTTGATAACTTTCAGGGTTTTGGGCATGGAGCTTCCTTAGGACACATAGAAACTATCTGCTAACCAAATTTAAGGATGATTGCAAGAATGAAATGAATTTAAGCGCGAAGCTTTGCTGTTCTATTGAGAAACCGATCGGTTCTCGAACAAGAACTCAAGTTATACTTCATGTCATAAGCTTAGATTTTGTGAGCATGAACTAGAGAGGATTGTGAACCTTTTTTCTTAAAGGATCAAGGTTGGAGATGGTCTGGAACTGGTGTTCGACGGCGAGACAATGAAGGTTTCGTGGCGGCTTCCTCGGTGGTGACTGGGAACTTCAAAATATGCCAAGCAGAAGCTATGTCACGATCAATGACCAAATGGAATACGTAGAGGAGTTTGTGACACGCCTTTTATCTACTTACAGCTCGGGAAGACACGGCTGCAATCGTCGGCGAGAGCTCGGTCGAACACGGGCGGCGAAAATGGCGTGAACCGGGATGGTGTCCAACGGCGACGACCAAGGGGTATTTATAGGGACTGAGGGGAGAGGGAAGCGCGCCACGGCGTCAAGCAGGCAAGCAGCTCGGTGGATGCATGCGCGTCGTGGTGTCACGCGCTGCCGGCACCGAACAGCCGGGCGAGCTGGAGACAGGGCACCCCCCCCCCCCCCCCCCCCGTGGGTTTCACTCGACTGCTTTGGCTGACAGTGGGCCCCACCTCCTCTTATCTACTCCCCTTCTCTGTAACTTCAATTCTCCTACCAAATTTTGTCCAAAAATTCTAGATTTTTGTGGGGAGTCTCAAATAAATATATAGAATTTGATTCTACAATTGGATTTTGATTTGGAGCAAGTTTCAATTGAATTTCAAATTCAAATTTGAATTTGAATGAAATTCAATGGTGCCACTTTTTAAATAGCAACTGAGTTCCAAAAATTGTGAAACTATGGGAATAAGTCAAGCAAATTATGCTGAGCATGAGTGTGTGTTCAAATCTTGATGTTCCAGCTAGTTGAACAGAATTAAAAATTGAATTCAAAACATGGTTTGAATTTTCTAAGCGTCTCAATTAAAATAGCAAATGGAGTTCAAAATTTATGAAAATTTGCAGGAAGTCCATTTGGAATATTAGAAAACCATAGAAAAATTTATGTCCTTTGAATTGAATAATTTTGACACAGCCAAATATACAGTCAATGTACCAGAACGTCAACGACGGCATCAAGTGCGGATAAATGAGTAAAGTCTACTGTCACGCTCTTGTTGCTAATAAGGTTCCCTTGCGATACCTTGTAAACCAAGGGCCTGCCGTCGATGTCTACATGGAGATGGTGGACGACACCGGAGCATCCAGCTCGGCACCACCCAAGGGGCCTGCCGTCGACGTCTACACGGAGATGGTGGACGACGCCGGAGCATCCAGCTTTGGCACCTCCCAAGGGTCCTGCCGACGACGTCTACACGGAGATGGTGGATGGCATTGAAGCAACGAACTCCGGCACCTCCCAAGGGGCCTGCTGTTGACATCTACACGGAGATGGTGGACAACAATGGAGCATCCATCTCTGGCACCTCCCAAGGGGCCTGCCATCGACGTCTACACGGAGATGGTGGACGACGCCGGAGGATCCAGCTCCGGCACCTCGCAAGGGGCCTGCCGTCGATGTACCAGAACGTTAATGACAGCAACAAGTGCGGATAAATGAGTAAACTCTACTGCCGCGCTCTTGTTGCTAATAAGGTATCCTTGCGATAGCCTGTAAACCAGGGGCCTGTCGTCGACGTCTACACGGAGATAGTGGACGACACTGGAGCATCCAGGTCCGGCACCTCCCAAGGGGCCTACCGTCGACGTCTACACGGAGATGGTGGACGACGCCGGAGCATCTAGCTCCGGCACCTCCCAAGGGGCCTGCCGTCGACGTCCACACGGAGATGGTGGACGACGCTGAAGCATCCAGCTCCGGCACCTCCCAAGGGGCTCGCCGTCGACGTCTACATGGAGATGGTGGACGATGACAGAGCATCCACCTCTAGCACCACCCATGGGGCCTGCCGTCGACGTCTACACGGAGATGGTGGACGACGTCGGAGCATTCACCTCTTGCACTTCCCAAGGGGCCTCTCGTCAACGTCTACACGGCGATGGTGGACGACGCCAGAGCTTCCCACTTCGGCACCTCCCAAGGGGCCTGCCATCGACGTCTACACGGAGATGGTGGACGAAGCCGAAGCATCCAGCTCTGACATCTCCCAAGGGGCCTACCGTCGACGTCTACACAGAGATGTTGGACGACGCCTGAGCATCCGGCTCTGGCACGTCCCAAGGGGCCTACCGTCGTTGTCTACTTGGGGATGGTGGACGACGTCAGAGCATATAGCTCCGGCACATCCCAAGGGGCCTGCCGTCGACGTCTACACGAAGATGGTGGACGACGCCGGAGCATCTAGCTCCGGCACCTCCCAAAGGGTCTGCCATCGACGTCTAAATAGAGATTTTGGACAACGCTAGAGCATCCACCTCTGGCACCTCCCAAGGGGCCTGCCGTCGACGTCTAAATAGAGATGGTGGACGACGCCGGAGCATCCACCTCCGGCACCTCCCAATCGGCCTACCGTCAACGTCTACACGGAGATGGTGGATGATGCCGGAGCATCCAGCTCCGGCACCTCTCAAGGGGCCTGCCGTCAACGTCTACACAGAGATGGTGGACGACGCCGGAGCATCCAGCTCCGGCACCTCCCAAGGGGCCTGCCGTCAACGTCTACACAAAGATGGTGGACGATGTCGGAGCATCCAGCTCTGACACCTCCCAAGCGGCCTGCCGTCAATGTCTACACAAAGATGGTGGACAACGCCGGAGCATCCAACTCACTCACCTCCCAAGGGGACCGCCGTCAATGTCTACACGGAGATGGTGGACGACGCCAGAGCATCTAGCTCTGGCACCTCCCAAGGGTCCTACCTTCGACGTACCAGAACGTCAACGACAACATCAAGTGCGGATAAATGAGTAAAATCTACTGCCCCGCTCTTGTTGCTTATAAGGTCCCCTTGCGATACCTTGTAAACCAGGGCCTGCCGTCGATGTCTACATGGAGATGGTGGACGATGCTGGAGCATCCAGCTCCGGCACCTCCCAAGGGGCCTGCCGTCGACGTCTACATGGAGATGGTGGACGACGTCGGAGCATCCAGCTCTGGCACCTTCCAAGGGGCCTGCCGTTGACGTCTACACAGAGATGGTGGACGACACCATAGCATCCAGCTCCGGCACCTCCCAAGGGGCCTGCCGTCGACGTCTACAAGGAGATGGTGGACGACGCCGTAGCATCCAGCTCCCACACCTCCCAAGGGGCCTGCCGTCACCGTCTACACCGAGATTGTGGACGACGCCGGAGCATCCAGCTCTGGCACCTCCCAAGGGGCACGCCGTCAACGTCTACACGGAGATGGTGAACGACGCCGGAGCATCCAGCTCTAGCACCTCCCAAGGGGTCTGCCGTCGACGTACCAGAACATCAACGACAGCATCAAGTGCGGATAAATGAGTAAAATCTACTGCCCTGCTCTTGTTGCTAATAAGGTTCCCTTGCGATAGCTTGTAAACCAGGGGCCTCCCATCGACGTCTACATGGAGGTGGACGACGCCGGAGCATCCAGCTCCGGTACCTCCCAAGGGGCCTGCTGTCGACGTCGACACGGAGATGGTGGACGACGCCGGAGCATCCAGCTCCAGCACCTCCCAAGGGGCCTGCCGTCGACGTCTACATAGAGATGGTGGACGATGCCGGAGCATCCAACTCCAACACCACCCAAGGGACCTGCCGTCGACGACTACACGGAGATGGTGGACTGCGCCAGAGCATCCAGCTCCAGCACCTCCCAAGGGGCCTGCCGTCGACGTCTACAAGGAGATGGTGGACGACGCCGTAGCATCCAGCTCCCATACCTCCCAAGGGGCCTGCCGTCACCGTCTACACCGAGATTGTGGACGACGCCGGAGCATCCAGCTCTGGCACCTCCCAAGGGGCACGCCGTCAACGTCTACACGGAGATGGTGAACGACGCCGGAGCATCCAGCTCTAGCACCTCCCAAGGGGCCTGTTGTCGACGTACCAGAACATCAACGACAGCATCAAGTGCGAATAAATGAGTAAAATCTACTGCCCTGCTCTTGTTGCTAATAAGGTTCCCTTGCGATAGCTTGTAAACCAGGGGCCTCCCGTCGACGTCTACATGGAGGTGGACGACGCCGAAGCATCCAGCTCCGGTACCTCCCAAGGGGCCTGCTGTCGACGTCTACACGGAGATGGTGGACGACGCCGGAGCATCCAGCTCCAGCACCTCCCAAGGGTCCAGCCGTCGACGTCTACACGGAGATGGTGTACAACATCGGAGCATCCAGCTTCGGCACCTCCCGAGGGGCCTGCTGTCGATGTCTACACGGAGATGGTGGACGACACCAGAGCATCCAGCACCGGCACCTCCCAAGGGCCCCGCCGTCGGCGTCTACACGGAGATGGTGGACGACGCCGGAGCATCCAGCTCTGGCACCTCCCAATGGGCCTAGCATTGACGTCTACACGGAGATAGTGGACGACGCTGGAGCATCCAGCTCCGGCACATCCCAAGGGTCCTGCCGTCGATGTCGATGCGGAGATCGTGGATGACGCCGGAGCATCCAGCTCCAGCACACCCCAAGGGGCCTGCCATCAATGTCTACACGGAGATGGTGTACGACACCGGAGCATCCAGCTCTGGCACCTCCCAATGGGCCTACTGTCGACGTCTACACGGAGATTGTGGACGCCGCAGGAGCATCCAGCTCCAGCACCCCCCAAGGGGCCTGCCGTCGACGTCTACACGGAGATGGTGGACGACGCCGGAGCATCCAGCTCTGGCACCTCCCAAGGGGCCTGCCGTCGACGTACCAGAATGTCAATGACAACACCAAGCATGGATAAATGAGTAAACTCTACTGCCCCACTCTTGTTGCTAATAAGGTTCCCTTGTGATATTATGTCAACCAGGGGCCTGCCGTCGACGTCTACATAGAGATGGTGGACGACGTCGGAGCATCCAGCTTTGGCACCTCCCAAGGGGCCTGCCGTCGACGTCTACACGGAGATGGTGGACGACGCCAGAGCATCCAGCTCCAGCACCTCCCAAGGGGCCTGCTATCAACGTCTACATTGAGATGGTGGACGACACCGGAGCATCCAGCTCCAGCACATCCCAAGGGGCCTGTCATCGACGTCTACACGGAGATGGTGGACGACACCAGAGCATCAGGCTCCAGCACCTCCCAAGGGGTCTGTCGTCGACGTCTACACAAAGATGGTGGACGATGCTGGAGCATCCAGCTCCGGCACCTCCCAAGGGGCCTGCCGTCGACGTCTACACGGAGATGGTGGACGACGTCGGAGCATCCAACTCTGGCACCTCCCAAGGGGCCTGCCTTCGACGTCTACACGGATATGGTGGATGACGCCGGAGCATCCATCTCCGGCACCTCCCATGGGGTCTGCCGTCGACGTCTATATGGAGATGGTGGACGACGTCGGAGCATCTAGCTCCGGCACCTTCCAAGGGGCCTGCCGTCGACGCCTACACGAAGATAATGGACGACGCCGGAGCATCCAGCTCCGGCAGATGGTGGCGCTACGACACACCAAAGTCCCCCACTCCATTGGGGGCCAGTCCAAAACATTTTACAGTCAAGTGGTAGATGTGGGTAGCCAACTAACCACATCTACCAAGGGGCCTCTAACGGGGTTCACATGCATAAAATCAACGAACGACACTACGGCCATGTCAGTTGTGCAAATTGTTGGTCCTGAGAAGCCAACGAGCTCAACATAGTTTCTGCAGATCCTTACGATTTGGAACAACAGTTGAGAGTCACATAGACAATGCAAGAAGCCAAACACAAAGACAATACATTAAGGAATTGTTTACAAAGGAGGGTGAACCCCAGATACAAAAGCAAGCCACCAGCCTCAGCCTCGACTGAATTGCGCTACGACGTGTTTGGCAGCTTCCTTAGCCTCCGCCGATGCTGCCGCCTCACATTCTGCAAAAGAGCTTCAGAAACTTGCTCTAGTGGCAAATCAGGGGATCGACTCCAGTAGCACAACAAGACATGGGATCCACCGTCTCCGCCGCCACCCTACCTCGGCTTCCAAACGATGAGTCAGCTGACGCTCCCGCAGGTCGAGCTCCCGGCCGCGGCGCTTCACCGTGGCTCCTGGGCTTGGACGTCAATATCGTGCAAGAGGAGTTCCTGATGCTCAGCTAGGTGCTTTGCCCGGTCCCGCGCCAGATTGCTCTCACGGAGCTCAAGGTCTTCGAGGCGGGACTGCAGCCTGTCCTAATCGGCTTCAGCCCAGGCCATCATCGCCTGCGCCGCCGCCTCTTGTTCAGCAACCACAACCTCCCTCTTGGCAGCGGCGGCTTCTTGACGACTCAGGTCCTCTCAACCGGCAGCAAGAGCACGGAGGCGGGCGTCAGCAGTGTCGTTGGCTGCCTTGGCGTCGGCCAAAATCTTCTGGGTCAAGGCGTCTAAGGCCCTCACCAAGCGATGCCTCACCACCAGTTCCTTGTTCTCCTTCTGGTACTTTGCCTTCGCCTCGGCGATCCTGGAGCTCAAGAGACCCTCCCAGCCTCGAAGGCGCTCGCCCTCTGCACGCAGCTTCTCCCACTCCGCGGCAAGAGCCTCTTGCACCTGTCGGAGGTTGTATTGCACCTGAAGGATGCTGGATTGCGTCAAGTACATGATGTCGGAAAGCCGCTCCAGCTGTGCCAAAGTCAGGGAAGGTCGTCTGGTGATCATCTCGGTGATCCCTTCTTTCTGTAGCGGTGAAGGCGAGGCCACCAACACTAGAGATCTTGCTCTTGAAGCCTGAGCAGGAGTTGCGGTATCACCTGACACAACAGGGTCACTATCGCTCAAAGGACTGCCTGCCGAATCAGCATCACTAGGGGCCAGACCCCCAGCCCCCGATGTGGGCTCTGACATGGCCTCTGCCACGATGGCGGGAGGTGTCTCTGCCACGACGGCCGGAGGTGCCTCTGGCATGACAATTGGAGATGGAACCGGATATTCTTCACTACCTACACCGGGCACAGACGCCGGAGCAGCACTCCCCTGAACAAGCTTGTAAGGCTGCCCCGCTAGCCCAGCCGTAGCATCCTCGGCCGCCTTCAAAGCACTCACATGCACTACCCCCGGCGGTAGGGGCCTCACAACAGCTGACGTAACTCTGCAAATCAAGACCAAGCCCTGACCAATTAACATAGGCAGGCGAGATAATAGAGCAAGCGTTGGCAAGAATGCCTTACTGACGTCCCCGAAAGCTCCAGCGAGCCTCCACCTTTGGCGACCCTGAAGCCGAGAGCCCTGGCCATGGCGTAACAGGCGATGCCATCGCGGCAGGGCCTCCGCCAAGGGCACCAGCAGTGCCGCCACACTGTGCCAGTGTGCTCCCTCCAACCTCGATAGAGCCGCCTCCCGAACTGCCAACGACATCGGCTCGAGGCCTTTTTGCATGGGGCTCCGAGGGTGTAATGCTGCCGGAGTCCCCTATGGCTTCCTAGACTGTGCAGGTGACGAGGATGTTGGATGATGTGCCGACTGCCAACGACGGAGGAGCCGCCGCCTGGCGGACCAAACTTCCCCCTGAAGAACCACCAACGCCGGGCACTGGAGAGGGGCGCGCCGGTGGATGCTGACTTGGGGCAAAGGCCACCTGTGGCGGCACCCTCGGTGGCGACCGAGGGTGTTTCTCCTTCACGACCTCGACCACCAGGGCCTTCCCTTTGCCTACGTCTGGGACCGGTGCCTTCCCCTTACCTATGTCGGGGACCAACACCTTGCCTCTTCCCCCAACAGCGGGTGCCTCATCCGCCCCGAAGGCCTCGGAGCCTGAAGTAGGTGCGGACTCCTCCGAGGAGTCGACGATGGCCAAGCCCCAACTCTCATCGCTGACCTGCCGCAGAGCAAGACCAAGCGCGTCCAAGTTGGGTATCTCCTTCAGAACCTTTGTCCGAAAGTCTCGATCCATGCAAAGTGGTAAGCAAGCCTGTAGCTGGTTAAAGACGTCGCCCGACAGCAGGTCATCGTACGCCTGGGACATTGCCTTGTACACCTCCTACGGTGTCGTCTCCGTGTCACGACCCCTCAGCAACCTGGTACCATCTTGGAGCCCGAAGTAGAGCCATGCTGGGCGACAACAATGCTGGAGAGGGGCCAGATGGCAATGAATGAAGTCAACCATCACTAACAACTCCGACAGGCCGTGGTCCGCCAGGAATCGGATCCTCTCCATCACCGGCTTGTAAGCCGCCTCAAGCTTCGGGCGTTCCTCCCAGGCCGCCTTCCTAATCGCCGGCCACCCGGTGCGCAAGACCATGCAATCATGGGCATCAGCGTGTACGATCACCCAGTCGCTCCTCCAGCCGGGCCACTTCGCCGCGGAGAGCGGAGTAATGTACTTGAAGGGGCTGTTGGCCCGATGCTAGAAGCAGAAGCTGCCGAGGAAGTTGGCTTTGCTCTTCCTCCCGGTCCGCCTCAGCACAAAGAACTGCCAGAACACCGGCACACATGGGCACACCCCGACAAACATCTCGCAGAAATGCGAGAACACCACCGCCACCACCAAAGAGTACGGCGACAGATGGTGGAGCTAGAGCCCAAGGACTTCCAGAAGTGTCACCAGTAAGGAGGAGACAGGAGGAAAGAACCCGGAGTATGCGTACGCCTAGAAAAAGACGATCTCCTTCTCCCACAACTCCAGTGGCAAGGAGCCAGGACGGATAAGATCCCATCATTCCTTGTCCTCCCAGCCGAAAAGCCTCCTCACGGGTGAGACATTCTCCATCCGGGAAGGAGGCAGAGCTAAGTCCATTGGAGCAGGGGGTTGAGAACCTCAAGAATGGGAAGACACACAAGGAGGGAGTCGAAGGCTCGAATGCTTGGAACGTGCGGAAGAAAGGAAATTCCATTACCCACAAAGGTACCCCTTTTTAAAGCACCATAGTGACATTTGGATGCACTGTGCAAATTTGAGCAGGCTCCAAATCAGCGGCTCGTAATACGGCGACCATGACGAGCGGGCCCAAATCCCCCGTCAGAAAAACCGGCCCAGACAGTTCCTCGCCAGAGAAGGCAACCCGGCGGTTCCCATAAAGATGGAAGTGAAAGCAGCAGAAGTGGAGCAGGAACCTTGGGAACCATCGCGATAATGTCGTAGTAAGCAAAGATCCCATAGCCATGACCCCTCAACCAGAGGGGGACGCGTTGTCACAGCAGTAGAAGAGCGCACCGCTTCGACTGAACAATACAAAATTAAAAGACCGCACGGGAAAGCAGGAAAAGGCCCCACCCTCGGGCTCGTCGCCTCACCCCAAGGTGGCACAGGGGCCACTATCGGTACCCAGCATACCGGTTACCCTTGTGCACAGGCTAGAGCCGCCTAGGTACCTCGCCTCCCAGAAGGGACAAGGTCCGAAGGCGCAACGTATCCAAGAGACCCGGACCCGCCGGCCTCAGATGGAAGGTCCGGGGTGCCCATAAGACATCTCGAAGGAGGCACTCAGCTCCACTTTGACGACAAGCTCCCAGGCAGCCACATGTCCAGCGGGATGAGACCTGACCTCCTCCGCGGAGGTGAGCTCCCAAGCTACCATGTGGCACACGAAGTCAAGACCCGACCTCCCCCACGGAGACGAGCACCCAAGCTGGGGGGGAGATCTGGCCTCCCCCGCTGAGGTGAGCTCCCGAGCTGCCACCTGGCCCGCGAGACGGGCATGGCCTCCACCGTGGTGGAGAGCTCCCCAGCGGTCGCATGGTCAGTCCACTTGCCCTGAGCTGATAGTAAGGAAGTTAAGAGGGCGGTACGCCTTGTCTCCGTTAAGCCTTGAAGATACGCGGCTTCCCCAGACGCATGGCGCAGCGCACGCCTAATGTCAGGTACTATTGCGACTAATCGCATCACAGTGAAGGCACCGCAGGCCTATCAAGCTCCGTCAAGTGGGTAGCTTATGGTGCCAGAAACAGTTGATGGGACATTCCTTGCCAATGTCAGCAACAGCGCGTGGGCTAATGACGACCCGAGCGGCAAGACGGCGATTCCTCGAGTCCGCGGTCAGAACAAGCTTACAGAAGAAGCTTTAGATCTTTAGATAAGATCTCCCTGGGACCACTTGTCGGGCCCCGGGACCCTACATGTAAGGTGTTTGACCTTGACTATAAAAGGCTTGGACGACCACCGATACAGGGACTAGACTCAGAATCCCCGACACACACATACGCATACACACTCACCAAGCAATACAATACATCGTGGAGTAGGGTGTTACGCTCCTTGCGGCCCGAACCACATAAAAACAATTGTCTGATACTCTTTCGCTAGAACACTAGTTTGAGGCCTAAGCCCCGCCGAACAAGAACCTCCGCGGGCTGCCCCTTAGCAGATCCGGGGCAAGTGTCGCATTGACACTTCGACACAATAGTTATCAAGTAAGCTTGAAAATGTTACCCTATGAAGCATTATATGGGAGGAAATTTAGTACACCTTTGTTCTGGAATGAGACAGGAGAAAATCAAGTGTTTGGACCTGACATGCTGCAAGAAGCTGAGAAACAAGTTTAGATTATTCGTGAAAACTTGTGGGTTGCTCAATCAAGGCAAAAAGGTTATATGGACAATAGAAGAAGGAAACTAGCCTTTGAATTAGGAGATTTTGTATACCTCAAGGTGTCACCAATGAGAGGTCACAAGAGGTTTAACATAAGATGCAAGCTAGCACCTCGATACATTGGGCCATTCAAGATTTTGGACAAAAGAGGAGAAGTAGAATATAAGTTGGAGATGCCAGCTCACTTATTGGATGTTCATAATTTCTTTCATGTTTCCATCTCAAGTGCTTGAGAGTGCCGGAAGAACAAGTGCCAATGGAAGAATTGGAATTAGAGGCAGATTTGACGTATGTCGAGCAACCGTTAAAAATCTTGGAAACCAAGGAGAGAGTCATTAGAAACAAGGTGATTCAATGGTGTAAGGTGCAATTGTGACACCCAGTTCCAAAAATGAACCAAGTGAATGCATATGCGTGCCCAGGACGTTCAACACACATACACGAGTGCATTCACAAAAGGATATAAAGAAAATTACCAAAGAACAAAATTAATTAACCACTTTTATTATACAATTCATAATATCCTCGAATACAAGCTCTAATGAATATTAATGACAAGTTTGAACTAAAGCAACGGAAATAAACTAATTACATCAAACTAAGCAGCTAAGCAAATAAGCATAAGGGATAGCACAGCTCCAATCAACACCACAGGCAAAGCTGACGTTAGACACGGCCTAGAACTCCGCATTATCATGGTTATACTCCCAATCCTGACCTACAATTATTGGTGGGGGAATTGCTAGGGTGAGTACATGTCGTACTCAGCAAGTGTGGAAAGTATGACATGTAGCTTATACAAATGATGAATAATAATAAAGGCTAGGTGTTGAAAAGTATGTTAAAACATTTGAAAAGCAATATATTAAATGTATGTGAGGTAAACCCATCATAAACCATGTAATTACCATAATACCAGTCCATATTCAATATCCATCATCCATAATCCAGATTATTACAATCATCGTCATCCATGTCCAATTATCATAATTCAATTCACAGCCATAACCAATACCAAACCATCCTAATACCAAAATCCTTCTAATCATGTGAGGGTCCAGGTTGCTCATAACCAGGAGCATGGCTATCATAATAGTTTTTAGACACTTTGAAGAGGTTGTACCGCTTTACCCACGTGTTTGTGATTTCATCACCTTGCAGTGACTAAGGAATCTCAATTATGTCGTCTCACACATCCTTAGGTGTGTGGCTAAGTAATGAGACCATGTACATTATCATTGCACAAATAAACATGGCATAATGTTTATTTGTTTGGGATCCTGGCTCAAGTGAATTTTCATGCTTATTTGATGGAGAACATGGAGATGGTGCACTATATCGTCCACCACCTTGGCCTCCGCCTTTGATGCACACAAGAGGATTTGATGGCGTTGTACATATGGACCCACACATGAGAGAAGATGAACTTGAGTCGTGGACGACTCCAATTCAAGAAGGGGATGATGATGAGGACATAACTCCTATGGATATACAAAACACTCCATTCAACATACAATATGCATCAATAGAATTCACACACACCAATTAATTTCATAGGTGAGCTCGTTCTTATATGGTTCCTTATATATTTTTGAGAATAGATTGCTACCTAATAATTTAAATGTGATTAGGATACACGGAGTGATTAAAGGAGTAATTGGAGGAAGGTTTAGGGGCGTGGAGGACTATAGAATACGTTCAATGAAGATGGAAACCGATCCCAACTCAAAATCGTGTCCAACTCGGAGTCCAGGAGTAGTTCGCACTAAAACAGATGCCGAGGACGCATACGAACTCCATTTTGGACGTTATACAAATGCACGGAAAGTGGACAGGATAAACTTTCCAATAACTCTGGTCGCATGTCAAAATTCCTTTGGAGTCGAGAGGAATCTTTGAATCAAAATCGAGTTCAGAATTTGTCAGAGTGCTGCGCCACCGTATTGGGCCATTGGACCTTGTATCAAGTCTAAGTCCATTATTTTCGTGTCTTAGGGTTAGGTCACGACCCCAACACCCCCTTGGCTGTCCTCCCACCTATATATACTATATAGTATCCGCCATAAACAATTGGGTCTTGCTTAGATATCCCCCTTGGCCGTTCTACGATTTGTTAAACCCCAACTTTGCGATTTCAGATCGTGTCTTCTACGTTTCTTGCTAGTGTTCTCAGTTGCACTTGCAGGGATTAGCCTTCTTGGCGAGGTAAATCATGTGAAGCACGGTTGATAACCAACGGAGAGGTGGTGTAGTGATTGCAGGGGTTGTTTGTGTTCTACTAGAGAGCCTCGGATCATCAACGTCGAGATCTCAAAATCAATCGACTTATCCATTACCTTTCAGAAGATTGGGCCTAAACTACTCATCAATTGGTATCAGATTTCAAGGTTGTCCGTGAGGTAATTCATCTATCCCTTAGATTAGTTTTGTTTTTCATACCTAGAGTCTACAAAAAAAGCCACAAAAAACTTGTAGTTTAGTAGATCTATTCATCACTTTGTCCAAACCACCATCGAGCCTTTGTAAATTTGTTTTTCAGTTCGGTTTTGTAGACTTTGTGTCCGTTGTTGAGTCATATTTCTGGTTTATAAAGTGTTTTTGGTTTTAGTTTGAGTTTTGTATTGTGTTGGTTCATCCTTTTTAATCACGTCATCACGTCCAGATTAGATTCATCTCTATCCAGATCGGTATTTTCATCATATCTCACTCATACCAACTTAGATTTCAGATTTCTTGTACTTTCTGGAAATATTAAGAAGTTCTATACAACTTTCGTATTCATAGATTTCCAAGAAACCGTAGTTATCATGGTCAAAAGTGCATTAGATCTGAATGTGTTCTCGACCTAGAATTTCTGAACTGTCTGTGTTTCAGGGGCAATATCTCCTATTGTTCTTGTCCAAAATAGGTCTTCCATATAACTAAATTAAATAGGAGAGATATATCTATAATCTTGCTATTGTAGGTTTTTCTATTTTGAACCTCTAAGTGTGCCTATTTGTCCTTGGAAGATTGAGCAGAAAATTTGGGACAGACCCACGAGATATCTTTGATTGCTTTTCATTGTGTTCTTTTGCAGCACATTCTGAAAAAAAAAGCAAGTGCAAAACAAGATACAAAAAGCCACACAAAAAAAGAGGAGAAAAAAAACAGAAGTGCTTGCATCCTTTGTGTCATCTAGTTTTGACTCATGTCTTGCTAGCTTGAACTACTAGGAACACATTTAGGCCAACAACATTGATAAGTACTTTGGACACTTATTCAACTTCACTATCTGATTTTCATTGTTGCTAATACTTTATACATATAAAGTGTCATCCAAGCTACACCTTACTCTTGAGTAGAATCGATACACCTTTGCAATCATCCCACGCTTCATTAGTTTCTTCATACCGTTCACCGTTTGCCACCTGCAGTGTCGGTAAGAACACTTGTAAGAGCGTGGTAAGATGCTTGAGAGTGTGTTATTCCACTTCCACTTCCACTTTGCCATTATCCTTTGTAGTTGATAGGGATAACATATTTTTTTGTTGTCTTCTGTTTGCTACTAACTATGTTAGGTAAAAGCAAGAATCATGCATTATATGCTGAGATGATTGACATGATGAAGACGGCGATGGAGTTGCTCGCTAAGAATCAAGCATCAACCAAGGTTTCACATGAAATTCATACCATCTTTACAACTCCTACCACAGAAAGTAATTACATTCTCCCATCTCTTCCTTCTTATGATCGTTTTGGTTACGATGAATATATTGCTTGGGAAATAGAGTTGGATAAAATTTTTGGACAATGTCTTATCTGTGAGAGGAGAAAGATTAGAAAAGTTGCAAGTGCATTAGTAGATTGTGCATTAACTTAGTGGAACAATTTAAATGATTTAGAAAAACCTCAAACATGGAAGGATATGAAATTTTGTATGCGAGAAACTTTTATGAATGTATCTAATTGCAAAGATGAACTGCATCAATTTGAGGATAAATTTCTTGTTGTACCTCCCCTTGTGTCTAACGTTTTACAGGACAATATAGAAAATAATGTAGATGATGCAAAAGAGAACGAGGCTTTCGACAACACTTGTGAAATTTTAGATGGATCACCTCATAATGCACTCGAAATCACTGCTGAAAACGGTAAGGCAAAACATTCTAGAAATACAGAATGTGAGAAGTTTTTGGATGTTCTGAATTTTTCCACCAATCATGCTATTTTTGAGGAGCAACTATTATAATCATTTATTTATACACCATTGTCACATGTTGATTTCCTGTTGATCGTTGCAATAAGAAAGAGTTGTGTGCTGATAACTCTATTATACCTATGGCAAAACAAGTTAATGTACTAGATGATTGTGTTTTGGATTTACCTACTTGCGCTGAAATTTATAATTTGATCACCGCTACTGCTGAAAATGATGAGCTAAAATTGTTGTCTTCTCTAAATACTTTGGGTTATATTGAATTTGACCCTCTTTGTGATTTAGATATTGTATAGAGGAGAATATTTTCCAAATCTGTGTTGCCTTTGTTATGTAAAAATATATTTCATGCTATAGGCAACTATGAAGATAGTGGTGAATTTATGGTGCATAAAGTTTACAAATGCTCAAATAAGAAATCTCATTTTGTGCTGCAACAACATGGTGAAAATGAATGGATGCACTAACACTAATAATTATTTGTCAAGTTTTTCTAGTATTTTTTCTTGCAGCACGGACAACATTTAATAGAGGAGAATTGTTTGCTGCGATTGTGCAATATGGACAACGCTCATTCTACCCCCAAAGCAAGCCTCTTTGCTGTACATACGAGCAAGCCGAGGACGGCTTGTCATAAAGAAGGGGAGAATGATGAGATCATGCACATTATCATGGCACAATGTTTATTTGTTTGGGATCCTGGCTCAAGTGATTGGTCATGCTCATTTGATGGAGAACATGGAGATGGTGCACTATATCGTCCACCACCTTGGCCTCCGGCTTTGATGCACACAAGAGGATTTGATGGCGCTGCACATATGGACCCACACATGAGAGAAGATGAACTTGAGTCCAGGATGACTTCAATTCAAGAAGGGGAAGATGATGAGGACATCACTCCTATAGATATACACAACACTCCATTCAACATAAAATATGCAATCAATAGAATTCACACACACCAACTAATTTCAGAGGTGAGCTCATTCTTATATGTTTCCTTATATATTTTTGATAATATATTGCTACTAATAATTTAATTGTGATTATGATACATGGAGTGATCAAAGGAGTAATTGTAGGAAGGTTTAGGGGTGTGGAGGACCAGAGAATACGTTCAATGAAGATGGAAACAGACCCCAACTCAAAATCGTGTCCAACTCGAGGTCTAGGAGCAGTTTGCACTAAAACAGACGCCGACGATGCATACAAACTGCGTTTTGGACGTTCTACATATGCACGGAAAGGGGAGAGAATAAACTTTACAATGGCGCTGGTCCCATATGAAAATTCCATTGGAGTTGACAAGAATAGTCGAAACAAAATCGAGTTTAGAATCTGTCAGGATGTTGCGCCACCGTATTGGGCCATTGGGCTTTGTATCAAGTCTAAGTCCATTATTTTCGTGTCTTAGGGTTAGGTCACGACCCCAACACCCCCTTGGACGTCCTCCCACCTATATATACTCCATAGTAGCTGCCATAAACAATTGGGTTTTGCTTAGATCAATAATATCACCGTTCTACGGTTTGTGAAACCCCAACTTCGCGATTTCATATCGTGTCTTCTACGTTCTTGATTGTGTTCTCGGTTGCACTTGCAAGGATTAGCCTTCTTGGCGAGGTAAATTGTGTGAAGCACGGTTGATAACCAATGGAGCGGTGGTGTAACAATTGCAGGGGATGTTCGTGTTCTACTCAAGAGCCTCGGATCATCAACTTCGAGAACTTCACATCAATCGACTTATCCATTACCTTTCGGGAGATCGGGCCTAAACTACTCATCACCAAAAGATCACAAAATAGCCTTTACAAAGGAACTACTTGTGGGGACCGGAATCCCGACATCCAAGGATCTCATTTGGTGGTGTCGTGCTATGCGACACCCAACAGTATACAAGAAAGGAACAAGAATAAAATACAATACCAAGTCTTTATTTATAAACACAGCGGAAGTTTTACAATACTAAGTGAAAAGGAAAGAAAACTATACATCATAGCTACGCTCTCAGCACTAGCTATGCAAAAGCAAAGTCATCCTTGTCCTGGATGCTTCACACTAGCAACACCCAACTTACGGCGGCGTGCAGGGTTCCCACTCGGCTGTAAACCCTGGAGGGGGTGCAGCCTAGTCATCGAACCCGTCATCAGTCGTATAATCTGGAAAATCTTGTTAACTGCAAATGTGAGCTTAAGGCTCAGCAAGACTAACCTGTCTCACTAGACATATGCAGGGGTGAATAGTAAGCATAGGTAAGGAATAGCATAAAGGACTCACCTACAAGTGGATCCTTATAGTCATGTTTTAATTAGCACATGACATTCGTCGGGCACGACACATCATAGACTCCACAATCAAACAAGAAACGTTTTGTTGATGATATGACATGCCCAAAGCACATAATGCTATTACAGGTAAAGTATGGGGAAACTGTAAACTTTTAATTGTACTATCTCTAAGCCATACAAGGTTTCAAAACAATTATAATTCAATACATCATATTCTTCTGGCTTCTTAAGTATTTACTACGTCACGACACAGTGAACAAGTGGTACTCTATTACCGCGAGGGACGGTGATTGCAATCAGGACACACCCGGACAACACGACACATACGCACTTTCGGAAGAGTCAGCGAGTACATAAAATAGTACATACATAACACTTCAGTACTAGTCGTATATGGCCACCTTTCACCCAACACTCGAATGTCAAACTGGTCGGTCCATCACGAGCAGGAGGTCACTGCGTAGGGCATACTCTGACGTGCCCACCAGCTAATTTACACCTTGCTGCCCTCAACCCATGCCTATAAAACAGAACGGAATGCCTCGACAAACCAGTATTAACCTACGTCAGTTTACTGGAGCCTATTTCTCCAGTATGTCGCCTGTACAATTCAAGCTTGTCCAGCAGGGCCACACACGGCACGGGCCTTAATCGACATGGTCAGAGCTATGCGACCAAGACCACCTCTTATCACTTTTTACTCATCTCTGACCGATCTCCATTTCATATTTATAAATCATCTCTTGATCCAATTCATCCCGTGTGATAAAATCCTATCTCGCTAGTAGATTCCAACTACTCGACTTCTACCGGATCCCTATGAATATAAGCATGGCAGTTACTACACGAGTGTGAGCTATTCTAACCACTCCCTCGGTTATTTGGTCATGCAAGTGGATGTCAAACACCTTAAACGTAATGCACGAACATATGAAGACGTAAGGTGAATGAAAACTGCAAAGACACAGTAAGGAACTTAAATGCAAACCGGGGCTTGCCTGAATGCGAGTCCTAATCTATAGTCTCTGGCAGCTGGACTTCCAAAGCATCCGGCTGCTCCTCGACTTCAGTTACTAAACGTTATGCATATACTATATATGAATGACTTTGAAAATAAATAATATGTTTAAGGTCACAAGCTAATATCTTGTGAATCAAATAAGATTATGATGTTAAATGGCTTTGGGACTTTTATGGTAGATACTAGGGACTATAATGGAGACTCTTGCAAAGAACAGGAGATGATCAAGGAAGTTTGTTGTTTTTAAAAATTATGGTAAGCAATAACCTTCTCTGAATTTTGGTTGAAATTCTGGAGGTCTATCATGGCTACCAGTGGTTGTACCATGTAGAGGGGGATCACTGGTTCTAGGAAAATATGTTTCACAATTTTATAAGCTTCCTATAGGGAGAAATTGATTTTTACAAGTTTAGGAGAATTTCTGAAATGTTTTCTGTATTTTTCCCATTTTTTCAATTACATAGAGATTTGAAACACTGATCAACTGAGTAAATGAAGTCCAATGAACTTGAAATATTTACTGGAGATCAGGTGTATTATTAAGAATGTTCTGACTAAAATTGGGAATTTTCCAATTAACCGAATAGTACTATAAATTCTGGGAGTTTCATGTCCAATAAATTGCATCACTGCAAAGTAGAGATTCATATGAGTTTACCATAATTTATTTGGAAATTTTTGAGGAATTCTACTAGGAGTAATGAATTTTAGAAGTTTGATTGAATCATGGAATTATTTTTCAATTGGAAAATTTAAATAAAGCAGCCGGGCCCACTGGTTTAAAATCAACCAATCAAGGCTGGGCCGCACCGAGGGCCACGGGGTTAACCCGCACAGCCGCATCGGATCCGGGCCACAGCTGATCCCGCGCGAGGGAATAACTCGCTGACATGAGGGACCCGTGAGGCTTTCGTCTACCTCGCGACGCGCCGCTCGGCCGCGGCGGAGCTGCGCCAGTGAGCTCACCGCGATGGCTGCGTCGACCTCCACTCGACTTGGCCCTGACTGCCTAGCCATAAAATCGACCGCACAACACGATGGTGGGGTCCAATTGCGGCGGCGACGGCCGGAGATGGAGGCGCGACAGTGGTGGCGGAGCTAGGGTTTCGTCGATGGCAAAAGAGGCTCGGGAAAAGGCTAGAAATGTTACTAGAAGCACGAGGGTGATGGTTTGGAGGTTAGAAAGGGTTGACATTGCTGGCAAAGATGAGTTCGACGGTGAACCGCGGTTTTCTCACCGGCGGCGACCAAAATTCATCTAACTCAGTCAACACTCGATGGTTTTCAAATACTTTTGATCCAGAGTGTTCGCAGGGAGATAGAGAAACTATCCCTTAACTACGATCAAGAATTATTAGACGTAGAAAGCGAATTAAACCCCTAACCTAGAGACATAGGTATGAACTATCGTCGGGAAAAATGGAAATAGGAACGCTACAAGCCATGTCATGGCCTGAAATTTGGTGAGAATGTTTAAGGTGCGATAACACACCTTTCTCTTGTAGAAGTCGGGGCCTGAAGAGGCTTCCTCTGGCTTGCCAACAGTGGAACAGAGGCGGTTCTTGGCAGCTTCTCCCGCGGTCGTCGGAAAACTGCGGAATACCGCACAACCGGGTGAGGAAACACCGAACCAAAAGATGGAGAAGGTGCTGTCGGTACCCTGGGTACCATATACCCCTTGGGATTGTAAATATCTCAAGGGAAAGTCACCCATTTAATTTGAAGACCTACGGAGGCCCACATGTCAGGCATGCCCGGACCCGCTTCTCCGATATGGTTAGTCCCAGGGCTGCCACGTGTACTATCGAACCGGAGCTACCTCCCGCAAGGGGGATGCTCCGTGCCATGTACCGAAGAGGCACCCCCGGACCCAACCCTAGAACCGTGGGAAGCTCCAGCACTGCCATGTGTCAGATAACGTCGGAACCGTCCGTTCTCCATAGTACGCTCCGGCGTTGCCACGTGTCCTACCGTTGGATCTCCTACCTCTAACCTCCGGAGGGCTCCACAACGGCTCAGGATCTTCGAGAGGGAGTCAAGACCCGATTAAGTGTCATTAATACTACATTAATGACACCCGATCGGATGACCTTAATCACCAGTAACGGTGATGTCAAAGCCCATAACTCGGTCATTAAGGAGAATCGAATGTACTGAATGTATATCAATATTAGTAACTGCCGGGGCCACCTGTCGGGCCAGGCAAATTTGTAACGGTCTGTCCTTATACTATAAAAGGACAGGCCGACGGTACAGAGAAAGGGGGGGTATGAACTGATCTGACCTGATTCGATCACACACCATTGATCAAACGCACAACAACCAATACAACAACACACCCCGTGGAGTAGGGTATTACGCTCAGGCGGCCCGAACCCGTAAATCCTCGTGTCTCCTACATTACTTTGATTTTCACCTTATTGAATCTTCGCGCGCCCACACCGAACCACAAACTCCTTCAACACTTTAGCAGTGTCGGGAGATCTGCCGGATCAAAACCACCGACAGTTGGCGCGCCAGGTAGGGGCGCCTGAGATTTCAAGAATGGTGAACTCCGCTGCTGGATCATCCAATGGTCAACCCGCTCTTCAGGTTGTTGGAGGCAATCCCTCCAATATGCCCCCACCAGCAAGAGCCTCAGCGCCAGCAGGAGTCACACAGCCACCACCGCCGCCTCCTCCAGCAAACCAAGTTGGACAACGCGATGGTGCACCGGCGTCCATCACAGCGTCGGCGAATCATGACAATCTGGAACATGCGCTTCATGCATCGCGTGCTCTTCTTCAACGTCCACCACCTCCTGATGCATCCCGGGATGCATTGGAGCAGTGGAGAGCTGATGTGGAACATTTGGTTGCAGCCGCAGCCGATCGCATCAGCAACCAGGGTCCTCCTCCTTCAGGACGGGCCCCGTCGCAGCGGCGGACTTTGTCTGGTAGACTTGGTCCGCACGTCTCCAACAACAGGAGACGAGCTGCGTCACAACAAGTGACGTCGTTGCCCTCTGGGGCACGACGCACCCATTCGGTATCCAGGCTTTCAACTCATGACCTCCGGTCGGAGCTTGATCGCCGATATCGTCAGCAAGACGGCCGAGTCCATATTGAGCGTGCTCGTGAGAGACGAGAGGCTCAAAACACTCCTGCTCCCGAGGGAGTAGGAGGAGGCTGTTCAGCCCTAGCCATGCATCTGCGCATGGTCAATTGGCCACAGAAGTTCCGGCCTCATCTGCCGGAGAAGTTCGACGGGACTGTCAACCCCGCCGAATTTCTTCAGATTTACTCCACTGCTATTTTGGCAGCTGGAGGAAATGAGGCTGTAATGGCCAATTATTTCCCTGTGGCTTTAACCGGAACCGCGAGGTCCTGGTTTATGAGCCTTCCACCCAACTCTATCAACAGTTGGGAGGAGTTGTGCCGACAGTTCACTGCCAACTTTGGGAGTTCATACACCCGACCAGGCACCGAACTGGATCTTTTTGCCGTCGTGCAAAAAGAGAGAGAATCCTTGCGATCCTTCATACAGAGGTTCTCTCAGGTACGCAACACTATTCCTTCTATCTCTAGCGCCTCTGTCATTGTGGCATTCAGACAGGGAGTACGAGATAAGAAGATGTTGGAGAAACTGGCAATCAAAGAGATTACCAGTGTCACGGAGCTCTTCAGCTTGGCTGACAAGTGCGCCAGAGCTGCGGAGGGCCGTGAAATGCACTCCAAATCAACTCCGGAGTGTAACAAGAAATCCTCCAAAGAAGAAGCCGCTACCTTCGGGAACGACAAGAAGAAGAAAAAGACCAACGGCAAGAAGAAGTCGTCGGCCGGTACATCCAATGCCGCAGCTGATGCAGCTCCGGGTGGCCGGGGGCCACGCCCCGAAAAGCGACCTTGACCGTCTTCAGAAGACGGAGGCAAATCCAAGGTGTGGTGTCCAATTCACAAAACGGGCAGCCACAGTTTGGAAGATTGTCGGGAGGTCCAAAACATCACCGAGCGCTACAACAAGCGCCGGGAAGAGTCTCCTTTCCATCAAAGGGAAGGAAAACAGAAAGTCGACGAAGCTCCGGCTGAAGAGGAGTTAGGGTTTCAGGATCCCAAAAAGGTCCTGAAAGCCGTCTACACCTCCGTCGACGACGATTCCGACGTCTCTGACAACGAGCGTCGGAAAACCATGAACACTATTTTTGGTGGATCATGGGACATCACCTCCCGCCGCGTCATCAAGACTATGCGTCGGGATATGGCCGCTGTAGCTCCTACAGCTAGACCAGCGCCACATCGAAAGTGGATGGACACAGCCATCACTTTTGATGCTTCGGACTGTCCTCGAAGCATGGTCGGAGCTGGACAGATACCTTTGATGGTATCTCCCACCATCAATAACATCCAGCTCCATCATGTTATGGTGGACGGAGGTTCGGGGCTGAACCTCATAAGCTTTGAAGCTTTTACCAAGCTTCAGCTCCGACCTTCGGATCTCCATCCCTCCCGACCTTTCTCTGGAGTAGGTCCGGGGGCCATTACCCCACTCGGAGCTATTACTCTTCCTGTTACCTTCGGAACACGGGAGAAGTATCGCACCGAGAAGTTGGTCTTTGACGTTGCTCAGATCAACTTACCATTCAACGCCATCTTGGGTAGGCCTGCCCTGTACAAATTCATGGCAGCCGCTCATTATGGTTATCTGGTGTTGAAAATTCCAACACCAGTAGGCGTTCTCCGGATCCGCGGAGATCATACTGCAGGAGTAACTGCATTGGAGGAACTTCATGCGCTCACTACGGCGCAAGAGGAAGACTCCAGGCAGGAGCAAGCTCCAAGACCTCCGAGCATTCGTCAGCGAGGCTCGACGTCAGCACCTCGTGTGCAGCCAAGCGGCGACACCGACATTCCCGTCAAAGTCGTCCAAATTGGTTCCAATGCCGCTCAGACCACCCGTATATCTGGAGGGCTGAACGACAAATAGGAACTCGCGCTCATCACTTTCCTCCGGGCAAATGTCGACGTGTTTGCTTGGCAACCGTCACAAATGCCTGGGATCCCCAGGGAAGTGATTGAGCACAATCTGAAGATCTACCCAGATGCACGGCCAGTACACCAGAAGCCTCGGAAGCAATCCATAGAACGGCAGAACTTCATCCGACAAGAAGTGAAGAAGTTGCTCGAAGCTGGATTCATCCGAGAGGTCTTCCATCCAAAATGGCTGGCAAACCCAGTCATTGTACCCAAGGCCGGCGGGAAGCTTTGGATGTGTATCGACTACACGACACTAAATAAGGCATGTGCAAAAGATCCATTCCCATTACCCAAAATAGATCAGATAGTGGATTCCACCTCCGGGTGTGAATTACTGTGTTTCCTAGTTGCATATTCTGGGTGTCATCAAATCAGAATGTCTAGGGAAGATGAAGAACATACTTCTTTCATCACAGTAGATGGATTATATTGTTACACAGCCATGCCATTTGGTCTCAAGAATGCAGCTTCAACTTTTGTACGAGCTATGTACAAAACTTTTGAAGAACTCGTTAGAGACATAGTGGAAGTGTACGTCGATGACATCGTGGTCAAGGTCAAGAACAAGGAGTCTCTCCTTGACACCTTGCAGGCTATCTTCGATAAGCTGCGGGTCACCCGCACGAAGCTAAACCCAGACAAGTGTGTCTTCGGGGTTAGCTCCGGAAAACTTCTTGGTTTCCTGGTGAGTCACCGGGGCATAGAAGCTAATCCAGCGAAGATCAAAGCCATTGAAGACATGCGGCCACCAACCCGCATCAAGGATGTCCAAAAGCTAACTGGATATCTAGCAGCCCTTAGCCGGTTCATTTCAAGACTGGCGGAACGGGCACTTCCCTTCTTCAAGTTATTGAGGAAGTCCGGACCATTTCAATGGTCTGAAGAAGCAGAGAAGGCGTTCCAGGAGCTGAAACAGTTCCTCACCACCCTACCAATCCTGGTAGCTCCGAACCCTGGTGAGCCTTTATTGCTTTATATTTCAGCAACTGATGAAGTTGTTAGTATGGTTCTGGTTGCGGAGAGACCAGAGCCGCCCCATACTCAGGACTCCAGATCCCTTCGGGAGGGTCCGGATGTCCCTGAAAGCGAGTCGGGGTCTCAGCTCCCAGACTCGAACCAACAAGGAGGTACTTCAGAAGACCCAGACCCCTCCGGGAAGGTCCAGGTCGTTGCTGAGGTAGCTCCGGGTCCCTCCAGCCAGGATCCGGAGATCCTTGAAGAAGTTCCGGATCCATCAGCAAGGATCCGAGTTGATAAAGAGGAAGCTCCGGGCCCCTCCGGGAGGGTCCGGACCATCCAGCGCCCAGTGTACTTCATCACTGAAGTACTTCATGACGCCAAGACTCGATACCTAGAGGTGCATAAGCTGCTCTATGCAGTTCTTATTGCCTCCAGGAAGCTTCGCCATTACTTCCAAGCTCACAAGATTTCGGTGGTGACCTCTTATCCACTCCGAGCAATTTTGCATAATCCCAATTCAACTGGGAACATTGCAAAATGGGCAGCGGAATTGGCTGAATTCGATCTCGAATTCATTCCGAGGCAAGCAATCAAGAGTCAAGCATTGGCAGATTTCGTGGCGGAATGGACTCCCTCTCCATCAAACCCTGGGGGCCCCGGTGAGCAGAATTCGGAACACAAGACTCCGGTCTTCACCGAGCCTCACTGGACCCTCTACTTTGATGGCTCCATGCAAAAGCAGGGGGCCGGAGCTGGAATCCTTCTCCTCGCGCCAACTGGAGAGAAGGTAAAATACATGGTACACCTTGACTTCAAGGAAACCAACAACATGGCGGAGTACGAAGCACTCATCTATGGACTAAAGGTAGCACTGTCATACGGTGTCATGCAACTGCTGGTCAAGGGAGATTCGCAGCTCATCGTTAAGCAAGTGAAGGGTGAATGCTCCTGCAACAATATCCAGCTAGCTGCTTACCTCCTTGAAGTCCAGAAGCTTCAAAAGGACTTTGAAGTCCTAGATCTTCACCATGTTCAGCGTGCTCTCAACGCTGAAGCCGACGAACTCTCGACGAAAGCATCAACCGGAGCTCCGGCTCCTCATGGAATCTTCGTCCGGAGGTTGTCAAAACCCACAGCTCAACCTGTCGAACTGAGCGAAGGGGACGAGATCAGCATCCCGAAGCTGACGGTCCCGATGGCCCTGTTACCATGGCAGCCATCAAGGGTCGTAGGTGCTGCCGGAAGCTCCGAGCAACCCAGCACGCAAGACTCAAATGCTCAAGCTAGCTTTGATGCATGGATCTCGGAGATCCGGAGCTACTTGAAAGACAACATCCTTCCTGACGATGATGTATCCGCTGACCGAATAGTCAGATTGGCTAAAAGATACACGTTGGTAGAAGGGGATCTCTACCGACGCGGTGCCAACGGCGTCCTAATGCGGTGCATCACAGGGGAAGAAGGCTGCGAGCTCCTCGCAGAAATCCATGGAGGCGAGTGTGGGAACCACGCGTCCTCCCGCACGCTGGTCGGTAAAGCCTTTCGGCATGGCTTCTACTGGCCTACAGCGCTCCAGGATGCAACTGAGCTGGTGAAAAAATGCAAAGCATGCCAATTTCATACAAAGCAAATCCACACACTGGCTCAGTCCCTACAAATGATACCTCCTACATGGCCCTTCGCCGTGTGGGGGATGGACATCTTGGGACCTTTCCCAAGAGTCGTCGGAGGTTACAAGTTCCTGTATGTCGCCATTGACAAATTCACCAAGTGGCCGGAAGCAACTCCGGTTGTTACAGTCAACAAGCAATCTGCTATCAATTTCCTGCAATCCATTGTATGCAGATTCGGAGTCCCAAACAAGATCATCACTGATAAGGGACCCAATTTACAAGCTCCGCATTCCAAGGATATTGCGAAGACCTCGGCATTCAAGTTTGCTATGCCTCCGTAGCACATCCGGCAAGCAATAGCCAAGCTGAGAGAGCAAATGCTGAAATCCTGAAAAGACTTAAAACGCGCACTTATGAGCGCTTGAAAAAACATGGAGCCAACTGGATAGAAGAGCTTCCGCCCACCTTATGGGCCAACAGGACAACTCCAAACCGGTCAACTGGAGAGACACCCTTCTTCTTGGTGTACGGAGCCGAAGCAATCCTTCCTCCGGAAATAACCATGGGGTCACTCCGAGTCCGGAACTTCGACGAAGCCACGCAGGACCAGCTCCGGCGTGAAGACCTGGACCTCCTTTAGGAGGGAAGGTGCCAAGCAGCTGTTCGGAATTCCTGATACCGCCAAGCTCTTCGGCGCTATCACCAACGGCATGTACATCATCGACAGCTCGAGGAAGGCGATCTGGTGCTACGGAGAATACAATCTAGAGAAGGGTTAAACAAACTCTCCCCCAGCTGGGAAGGACCCTTCCGAGTGATTAAAGTATCCCGTCCCGGAAGCGTTCGCTTGGCTACCGAGGATGGGACACCTCTCCCAAATCCTTGGAACATCGAGCACCTCCGTAAGTTCTACGCCTAGCATCACGGAGGTGAGTCTGTAGTAACATGAAGTGTATGTTATAGAGTCATTGTACAGAGTCGGGTAGTTCCTCCGGGAGAACAGCCGGACCTTTCCCGGAAGGTCCGCAAAGTTCATGCAACACTTGTCACAGTCTCAGAACTAAAAGTGTGGCTAGCTACCTTGGGTCAAACAAGAAATGAAACACACTTAGCCTGGTTCCGTACCCTAAGAGTGTACTTGTTTCCCCTGTACCCCGGACTTATAATGAAAGACATCTTCATATGAAACAGACTCCACGTGCATTTACTTTGTACAGGCTCAACATTTTTTATTTTTCTCTTTCTTGTTTATAACCAAGGCATGCAGTTCTTAAGAAATTTTAGTTCAACCGGTTCATATATGATTCGAGTTGTATTGTCTATTCTTTTTGATTCAATCATTGTTCATGGCCCACTCGCCTGAATGCCGCCAAGCCAATCTAGGGACGGAGTGTGCTATCGACTTAGCCTGGTCAAGCACCCTAAGTACGCCACTCTACCTACACCTCGGCAGGCCGAAGTAAGGCGGGTCCAAGTACAATTAGATTTGGAAGAAAAGGCGTTACATTCGGTTGTATTTAGAATCGCGTTTGACTTAAAATTTATTCGAGAACAGTAAGTCGTGACGAAGTTATAAGCAAGGAACGAATTTTACTATTTTTCTTGGCTTCAGTGTGCAGGAAAAATAAAGTCCACGTTGATGGAGAAAATCCGGAGCTAACGAAGCTCCGACTCCCCTAGACAGTTAGTAATCGATGTTAAGCATTGAAAACAAGCATTACCGGAACAACCAAGCTCCGGTAAAACTAGGGGGGCCAGCCGTCGACGCGAAACAAGAGATAGTGAGAAGATTCTGCAAACGGAGTCTGCTGCTACGTGTTAGCAAAGGTCAATGCCGGAGCTACTAAGCTCCGACAACCTGGAGGTTTAACTATTGATGCTCTACGCGTTGATAGGAACTACTGCCGGAGCTACTAAGCTCCGACAACCTCAGGGGGCCTTCACTATCGATGACTTCGGACCTACATTCTACAAGTTCGAAGTAAACAAGTATTCAACATCACACAGAATCCTCATGGTACATGTTCACAATCAAATTGTGTACATCTACCAGGGGGCCAAGTAAAGACAAAAGTGTTGAAGACAAAAAATAAAATTCGCAGAATCGCAAAATGTGGATTTCATTCATCTGGAGACAAGGGATTACAAAACTGGAAAAGGAAAAGAGAGAATACAAGTAAAAGGTACAGGGATGGTCCTAGACCCTACGGAAGAACTGAGCGACCTTCTGGGCAACCTCCGACACGTTAGCCCGGGCAGCTTCGCCTTCTCCTTCAATGGGACCTTCCAGCACCGGGTCCAGAGGGAACTGGGGATTCCGGCTGGTGTAGCACATCAGCATGTATTCTGCGACGTTCTTCGCCAGGGACTGCCCCTCAACCTCCAGCTGGTCCGAAATGGCGTCACCCATCTTGGAGAGCTTTCTACCTGTCGAGCTTAACGCCTGCAGCGCCAAGTCTAGCTCCGGCTCCGGATCATCCGGAAGCACGGGACTAAACCCCATCGGCGCCAGCGCGTCGTCAACCTTGCTCAGGAACTCCCAAATTTGAAGGGAGTCTGAAGCCCTTGAGCTCTTTTGTTCTTCCAGGGATCTTCTGGCCGCCACCAGTTCTGAATTCTCGCGAGTAAGGCGCTCCACCTCTTTAGCATTTTGCTGAATCTTTTCAGCAAGCTGCCTTTCGAGTCTCCCGAGCTCCTTCTCCCGGAGATGAATCTCGTTTCGGCGGTTGACCAGGTCCTTCTCCCTGCTCTTCACTTTCTTCTCCCTGGCAATGAGGGCACACTCTTGCCGGTAGAGCTCCTGTCCTCGCAGCCAGGCCTTTTCCTTCTCCTCGGCGCAACGCGCATCCAATTGCTTGGTGCGTTCCTCGAGGCCCTTGTCAGCTAGAGCCACCTTTTCGGTGAGCTCCTCCTCCCTCCGCACGACGTCATCCCGCAGCTCTAGGAGTTCCTGCTCTTTATATTCGAGCCGCTTCTCCCTCTCTTCGAGTGCCTCTCGGCGCTTGATGAGTGTAGTGTTAATGGCCTCAAGCCTTTCTTGGAGTTCATTGGCCGCACTGTTAGCTGCTTGGGTTTGCTCATAAATCTCCCGGTATTGAGCGTCGAGGGCGCGAGTCAGACTCTCCCGATCATCCAACAACTTGCCCCAGTACTCCATGCGGACCTTTTCCTGCCTGATCCATTCCTTGTCGTCCGCCAGCCTCGATTGCGCCAGCTTGGTCTCGAAGTAGAGTCGGTTATGCCACCGCCTAAGGGTTTGGCGCTCCTCTTCAAGAGCCTTGCTGTCGTGGAAGAAGGCCAGTTGGACCTGACGCAGGCTGGAGCAGGCGTTGTCGATAGACAATGACAACGGAATAGGTTCCGGACCTGCTGGGGCCACTCCCGCTGGTTCCAGCGGATCTTGAGAAACAAAAATTGGGTCCCACTCCACAAGAGTGGTCCCCTGGGACCCCGTGGCACTAGGGCCGTCCTCCGGGATGACCTCAGTCGCCATCAAGGAAGGTCCCGCCACCAGGTCTTCATTCACCCCCTCAAGCAGGGGGCCAGCGACGTCTTCAGGGCGCTCCGGCTCAGCCATGGGTACCTCCGACGTCACTGCTTCCGGAGCAGAAGCCGCCTCTGGTTCTGTCCTGGGCACCTCCTCCGATGGGGGCTCAAGCACCGAAGCCTCAGCAACGGCCGGCTCAGGCGCCGGAAGGTCTTCATCTCCAACCGGCTCTATGGCCAGAGCTCCAACAATAACCGGCTCTACGGCCGGTGCTTCTGAGGTAACCGGCTCAACTGCCGGAACTTCATCAACACCCAGCTCGTCTGCTGGGATTCCAACCATCTCCGGCTCAACCGTCGGGGCTTCAACAACTTCCGGCTCTGAGGCCGGAATTACCGCTTCCTCCGGCTCAACCGCCAGAGCTTCCATCATCACAGCATCAGGACCCGGAGCTTCAGCCTCCGGGACAAGTGCCGCTGGCGCATCTTCTCTCCTATGGTCCGGCGCTACCACGGGAACCTCAGGGGATGAGTCGAGGTCCATGACCACGAAAGCTGGCGCCAGAGCTATCGCGGCTTCCGCCACCGCCGGAGCTGTCGCCGGGGCAGGAGCAGAGGGTTCCGCCCTCGCAGTCTCAGCTGCTGCGGCTGAGGGTGGAGCCTCGCTCTTTTTCTTGGGAACGCTGCAGATGATGGATAAAGAAACTCAAAAAATAGTTACTATGACAAAGTGACTGTCCAAAGTAAAGTTCAAAACTTACCTCGGGAGGTTTCCGCACTAGCTTGCTCGGAACCTCTTTCCCGGACGCTCCGGGCTAACCACCGCAGCCGCTGGTGTAGATGCCCTGGAGGACCTCCCGGGACCCGATGCAGCAGCGGGCGCTTCCTTAGTCGGGGACCCCCTCAGCAAAGAAGCACCTACGGACCTAGGGGCCCCAACTGACCCTGGCGCTGGAGTCACGCGCTCGGAGCTGACATCATGAGGAGGCACCACCGTGGGCACCATCGCCACGACCGCAGGAGACCTCTCCCTCCGGGGAGAAGGAGGTGACGCCAAGGCTGCAGACCTGGAGGACCCTATGGCAGCCGGATATTTCCTCTTCCGGCGCACGGGTTCCTCTGCCAGCTCCTTACCCTTGCCGACGACCTCAGTCCTGGGCTTCGGAGCAGGGGGGGACCACCTTCGGGGACTTCTGAGATCACCACTTTGGTGGTCGATCTCCTCTCGACGATACCGAGGTCGTCGAGTTCCGGCATTTTCCGCCGGAGCTCCCTCCGGAACTCTACTGCCTTGTTCAGGGGGGAAGCCGATGGCGGGAACAAGTCATCACCTGCAATGTCGATGCCGTGCTGGAATTTCTTGAGGTGGAACTCCAAGGTTTTCCTCGCCATGTCGGAATTCCGCCCGGACTCGATCCGGTTGCTATCCATCATGCCGCTGAGGGCCCAAGCGAGTTTCTCCCTCCTCTTCAGCGGTGCCCACCTGTTAACCAGGAAATTGCAAAACACCGCTTGAGGAGTTAGACCTCCTTCCACGCACTGGCGGATCCTGGTCAGAGCGGGGTTGAAGGTTTCCACCAACACCGGAGCTTCACTCCAGATTGTCATGTCGATGCTGGGGAGGCCTTCGGGCAACTCCAGTCTCTCGTGCTCCTCCACCCGGACCACTATCCAGTCTTTCTTCCAGTAATCCCACTTCCCAGAAGGGAACGACCTGAGGTACTTGAATGGGCATTTCTTGCTCTTCACAAAGTAGTAGAAGCCAAGATACTCATTGCTCCTCCCGGTGGTATGGACGGTGAAGAAGGCCCGGAAGAGTTCGACGCAGGGGGGAATGCCCACCCACATCTCTCAAAAGTGGACAAAGATCGATACGAGGAGAATGGAGTGGGGGCCAAGGTGATACAGCTGCAGACCATAGAAGTCCAGCAGCATCAAGAAAAAGGAAGAAAAAGGTGGAATCAACCCCACCATGGCGTACGAGGAAAAGTACACCATCTTGCCGGAGTTCTCCTTCTCAAACGGAAGCCCTCCTCCGGCGCGGACCGAGCAGTCGAAGGAGTCCGAGGACCACCCCATGAGGGTCCGGACCTTCTTCACGTCGCCTTCGGTCTTCAAACGGCTTTCGCGGAGACCCAACTCCATCGCTGCACAGCAAGGCGGGAGAGGAAAAGCAAGCACGAGTTGGAGGTTTGAGCGCAAAAGTAAATGAGAGGCGTAAAAAACTCCAAACGGTGCGCGCTTTCCTTCTTAAGTAACCCCTTGCGACGCTTGGATGGAAACCGCAGGGAAGTCGGAGATACTGCTTAAAAGTTCCACCTAGCCAATGACAAGAGGGCCCGGGACCACTTCGACGATCAAGTCGAGGTTCCTACCAGGCGAACGGTTGTCATCACGAGGCGGGAAGCCCGAGGGCGGCGGCCTGACAGGGCGCGCGGAACCGATACGATTTTCGTATCGGGAACTGGCGACCTTCAATTGCGTGAGATCCGCACGCCGAAGATCTCACCTACCGCACGCGGGATACGCCATGTGGCGAAGGATTAACTCCAAACCATCGTCGACAGTACATCCGGAAACCTTTGAAGACTCATTTCAAAAGTCGAAGGATGGACCCACCTCCGGCGGAACGATTTCACCTAAAGGGTCTTCCCCGGAGGTAGGCCCAGGGGGCCACTGTCGGTACCCTGGGTACCATATACCCCTTGGGATTGTAAAGATCTCAAGGGAAAGTCACCCATTTAATTTGAAGACCTACGGAGGCCCACATGTCAGGCATGCCCAGACCCGCTTCTCCGATATGGTTAGTCCCAGGGCTGCCACGTGTACTATCGAACCGGAGCTACCTCCCGCAAGGGGGAAGCTCCGGGCCATGTACCGAAGAGGCACCCCCGGACCTAACCCCAGAACTGTGGGAAGCTCCGGCACTGCCACGTGTCAAATAACGCCGGAACCGTCCGTTCTCCACAGTACGCTCCGGCGTTGCCACGTGTCCTACCGTTGGATCTCCTACCTCTAACCTACGGAGGGCTCCACAATGGCTCCGGATCTTTGAGAGGGAGTCAAGACCCGATTAAGTGTCATTAATACTACATTAATGACACCCGATCGGATGACCTTAATCACCAGTAACGGTGTTGTCAAAGCCCATAACTCGGTCATTAAGGAGAATCGAATGTACTGAATGTATATTAATATTAGTAACCGTCGGGGCCACCTGTCAGGCCAGGCAAATTTGTAACGGTCTGTCCTTATACTATAAAAGGACAGGCCGACGGTACAGAGAAAGGGGGGATCTGAACTGATCTTACCTGATTCGATCACACACCATTGATCAAACGCACAACAACCAATACAACAACACACCCCGTGGAGTAGGGTATTACGCTCAGGCGGCCCGAACCACGTAAATCCTCGTGTCTCCTACATTACTTTGATTTTCACCTTCTTGAATCTCCGCGCGCCCACACCGAACCACAAACTCCTTCAACACTTTAGCAGTGTCGGGAGATCTGCCGGATCAAAACCACCGACAGGTGCGCAAGTAAGTTGTGCACAAGTTTGCTAAAGAACTCACGATCGATCCTTGGCTAGACAGCATGTTATTGTCGGAGTCCCGAGGTGAGGTCGGCGGCGCGCGAGCGGAGGGGAAAACTCGAAAAGGAGATGGTAGAAGTGAGGTGAGTGGTGTGAGGTGGTGGCGGTGGCCGCGGCTTTAAGGCGCGGGACGAGCAGGCAAGCAGGCAGCTCGCTGGAGCGTTGCATGGCGCGGTGTCGAGCGGAGCGGCGACCGAATTTCGGCGGCAGAGCACTCACTTACATGTGCCTATGACTAGTGGGTCCCACTGCCCCTTAAGCCTATCCTCTCTGGAACATTAATTCCCTCACCAAACTTGATCCAAAAATCCTAGATATTTGTGGAGAAGTCAAATCAAATCTGTAGAGTCAGATTCTGAAATTAGATTTCAAATTTGGACAAATTTCAATTGGAATTCAAATTCAAATTTGAATTTTGAATGAAATTCAATGGATTCACTGAATTAAATAGCAAATGAGCTACAAAAATTATGAAAATTTGCAGGGTTGCTATTTGGAATATTATGAGGCCATGGAAAAATTTATTGCCTCATATTTGAATATTTTGATAGGGCCCAACTTTACAATAGTTATATTCAAGATTTGAAATAATTTGAATATATTTAGTACTGCATATGGTTTTTGCCCTGGCGATTCTCATTCAAATAAATTCCAAAATTTGTACAAAGGTCACTAGAATTATTCTAGGTCATTGGTGAAGTCCCATCCCCATGTTAATAAAATTTAAGTATGAGTAAAAGAAATATTTTTTGAGATCAAGTTCATGTGTACAACCATAATTGAGCTCCACTATGGTTGATAACAAACTATTAGTTGAACTTTATATTGTGGAAAAACTGGGATTTTACATTCCCCCCCCCTTAAAAGAATCTCGTCCCGAGATTACAGTAGGAAGGATAAAAGAAAAAGATCTAATGAACATATGCCGCTAACAAGTCCGGATAGTTTGTTCTAAGATATTCCTTTCTTTCCCACGTTGCTTCTTCAGTGGTGTGGTTGCCCCACAAGATCTTGTAGAAGTGCAAGGTGTGGCTTCTTGTGGTGCGAGTCTTCTTATCGATTATTTGGGTTGGATGCTTAGAGTAAGTAAGATCTGGTTGGAGAGCTTCTAAATCCTCTATACGGACGTTAGCTGGGGCCTTGGGACATTTCCGCAACTGTGAAATGTGAAACACATTGTGGACCCCTGAAAGCGACGCTGGTAGCTCTAGTCGATAGGCCATAGGTCCGCATTGTTCAAGTATTGCAAACGTCCCAATGAAGCATGGAGCTAGTTTCCCTTTTGCTCTGAAGTGATGAATTCCTTTCATTAGGGATACACGAAGATAAATGTGATCCCCGACATCGAAGTAAAGAGGTCGACGTCGTTTGTCTGCATAGCTTTTCCGACGAGATTGAGCAGCCTTGAGGTTGGCTTGAATAACTCGTACTCGTTCTTCAGCTTCATTTACCAAATTGATAACATATATCACTCGTTCATCGGATTCACACCAGTTCAAAGGTGTGCGGCACTTCCGGCCATAAAGAGCTTCATATGGTGCCATATGGATGCTAGCCTGATAACCATTGTTGTAAGAAAACTCCGCCAATGGTAGATGATCATCCCAATTCTTACCATGGTGGATGGCACAGGCGCGGAGCATATCCACTAGCACTTGGTTTACTCGCTTCGTTGGACCATCAGTCTGAGGATGGTAAGATGAGCTTCGAATCAACTTGGTACCCACAGATGCATGGAGATGCTCCTAAAACCGAGCAACAAATAAGGTTCCACGATCTTATATGATAGTGTGGGGTACCTTGTGTAGGCACAAGATCCTGGCAAAATACAACTCGGCATATTGTCGTGCCACATAATTGACATTGACTGGAATAAAGTGAGCTGACTTGTTGAGTCGGTCGACTATCACCCAAATTGAGTCATGCTTGCGAAAGGTGAGAGGTAATCCAACAATGAAATCCATGCTGATGTTCTACCATTTGCAGGCCGATATGCTCAAAGGTTGAAGCTGACCGGCGGTCTTTAGGTGGTCGGCTTTCACCCGCCGACACGTATCACATTCGTATATGTACTTCGCTATCTCCCTCTTCACCCGAGTCCACCAAAATTTCTTCTTTAAGTCTTGGTACATTTTGTTACTTCCCGGATGAATAGAATACTTGGACAAATGAGCTTCGTCCAATATTTTCTTTTGAAGTTCCACATTGCGGGGCACCACGGTACGGCCTTTGAACCAGACGGTATCGTCATCGTCACATCAGAAACACTTCATCTCCCCCTTCTTCATTCTTCGATGAATGTGCGACATGCCCTTGTCTTTCCTCTGAGCCTCTACAATATCTTCGCTTATGGTAGGCATGAAAGCTAGATTGTAGAGCGCCCCATATGGAACCAAGTAAAGACTCGGCTCTTCTTCTTCCATCGAGGTGACGGAAAGATTATTGACATGGTACTTGCGACTCAACGCATCTACAACTACATTCGCTTTGCCAGGATGGTAGTGGATCTCAATCTCATAGTCTTTGATCAATTCCAACCATCTTCGCTGCCGCATATTCAAGTCAATCTGGGTGAAGATGTACTTAAAACTTTTGTGATCGGTGTAGAGATGCACTAGGTTGCCCAATAGATAATGTCTCCACATCTTCAATGCAAGTACCATAGCAGCGAGCTCAAGATCATGAGTCGGATAATGCTGCTAATGGTTCTGAAGCTCCAGTGATCCATAAGCGATCACCCTTCTATCTTGCATCAATACAAAACCCAAACTAATCCCAGATGCATCACAATAAACATCCAATGATTTGGTTGTGTCTGGTTGGGCTAATACCGGTGCTGTTGTGAGGTGTTTCACTAATGCTTTAAAACCTTCCTTACATTCCTTTGTCCATACATACTTTTTCCCTTTTTTCAGAAGTTCTGTCATTGGTTTAGCTATCTTGGAGAAACTTGGAATGAACCTCCGGTAATATCCTGCTAAACATAGGAAGCTTCGAACTTCATGTACAGACATGGAGACTTCCATCTGAGTTCTTGCTTAATCTTGATTGGATCAATTGCAATCCCCTCAGCAGAGATGATGTGCCCTAGAAATGGCACTTGGCTGATCCAGAACACACATTTGCTGAACTTGGCATACAGATTGTGGTCTCACAATCGTTGAAGCACGATGCGCAAGTGTTGAGCATGTTCTTCTTCAGATTTTGAATACACGAGGATGTTGTCGATGAAGAACTTTACAAACTTGTCCAGTTCTAACATGAACACCGAATTCATGTGATACATGAAATGAGCTGGTGCATTCGTGAATCCAAAGGACATGACAAGGTACTCATACAATCCATACCTCGTTGAGAATGTCGTCTTAGGTATATCCTCTGGTCGAATCTTGATCTGATGATATCCAGAACGAAGATCCATCTTCGAGAATACCTTAGCACCCACCAATTGATCGAATAGAATATTGATGCGTGGTAGTGGATATTTATTCTTGATCTTGGCAGCATTGAGTGGACGATAGTCCACACATAGTCTCAATGTCTTATCCTTCCTCTCCACGAACAATGCAGAACAGCCCCAAGGTGATGAACATGGACGAATGAAACCGTTGTCCATAAGTTCCTTCAGCTTCTCCTTCAGTTCTGCAAGTTCCATAGGTGCCATCTTATATGGCTTCATCGAGATCGGCACTGTTCCCGGTACAAGTTCAATCTTAAACTCGACATCTCTTTCTGGTGACATACCAGGAAGATCTTCAGGAAATATGTCTGGATACTCACGTACCACCGGAATGTCCTCTAGTTTAAAGGCCTCGATGTTGTAAGTAGTTCGAGTCAATTGAATAATACTCTCAAGAGTGAGAGCTTGGGGAGGGTGGAGTGGAGAATTCAGATATATCCTTCGAGGAACGATGTCAAGAATAGCACAGTTGTATTGCAATCATGCCATCCCTAAGATCACATCTAACTTCTGATGCTCTAGTATAATGAGAGAGATAGGGTGTATGTTCCCACCCAGATTAAGAGGTACCCTATGGACCATCTCATCTGCTACTACTTTCCCACCCGGAGAACAAATAATATCTGGGGTTTTGTGGGAACAATAGGCAACTAATATTGAATGACATAAGACTTGCTAATAAATTTGTGGGAAGCACCGGAGTCAAAGAGGATGACTACGGGATGGCCAAGGAGAGAGAACGTACCCGTGAGTACGGGTGCGCCTTCCAGAACGTCCTAGATGGCGAGGTGGTGTACGTTGCCGGTTCTGGTGGCTGGCTTCTTGGGCTGGTTGCGGGGCTTGTTTGCCCCCTGGTACGAAGATTGTCCCCCGCCTTGTCTATTCTGCGGGCAGTCCTTGGCGAAGTGCCCCGTACGACCACAAGTGAAACACGTGTACGAGGTCGGACCAGCACGGAAGGGAGGACGGAATCCCGGTGCACGCGGTAGAGGTGGAGGTGCACGCAGAATCATCCCTTGCTGCTGCTGCGGACGAAAGCCGGCTTTGTTGAACTAGCGACCACGAAACATCAGTGGTCATGATGGCGGCTACCACCTCTGGCCGGATTGATACACCATCTGGTACTTCTGAGGAGCACCACCTTCGCTGCTCTAGGGAGCACTTCTTTTCTTCTTGTCAGAGAACAGCTCCCTGGTAGCAGCCTCCTATACACCCGCGACATTGACAATGTTGTTGAAGCTGCCGCTCTTGAACAAGACAAGCTTGTCCTTCATCTTGGGGTTCAAACCCCGGTAGAAGCACTCGCGCTTCCTATCTTCAGTACTCACTTGGTCCTGAGCATACTGGTCCAAGTGATTGAAGATCTTGGAGTACTCGTAAGCACTCCTTCCTCCTTGCTTCAGCTCCAAGAACTCTTGAAGCTTCCTCCTCATGATCCTGGGAGGTATATGATAGGCGCGGAACACCTCCCGGAACTCCTACGAGCTCACGACATAGTCTGCTGGGCATGCGACGAGATAATTCGCCCACCATGCCCCAGCAGATCTCTGCAACTGTTGTCCCGCGAACAGGGTCTTCTGTTGTTCGGTCATTCACAGTAAACCGAACTTTTCTTCGATGGAGCGGAGCCAGTTGTCTGCCTCCAACGGTTCATTGGCCTCCATGAAGATCGGCGAGTGCGGTGACATGACGTTCGAGTATGAACTCGGAGAGGGCTGTCGTGGACCGGCATCTGATCGCCCCCCTTGATGGGACGAATGTTGAACCAAGGTCCGTAGCAACTCAGTTTGCTCATTGCGCAAGCCGAGCACTGCGGCGAGACTCCTCGTAAGATCAGTAGATGGTGGTGGTGGAACTTGTTGCTGTAGTGTCGCAGCTTGCTCCTGGGTCGGAGATTCATCCTCACGACCATGACTTGAACCTCCCATCTCAGGCGTCGAACGCGTACGCACCATTCTGGATCCAGATGATTTTAAAATCAGCAACATGTTTGCTTTTCCTTCATCCATTTCATATTACAGTAGTGCAAATATTGACAAGGGAATAAGTGCATAACATTTACATATATTGATAAAGTACAAACTTTATACTACATATATTATCTCATGACCAAGTTTACAATAGTGAACTCCAAAATGACGCACTCCTACTACGGAAGTGCATCCCTACTATACTTGGTCTCTATGAGACGTCATACCCACCTTGTTATCTTATACACCCTCACTACTATTTATAATATGACACAAACATGGCCACAAAATAGACACGAGCAACTACTAAACTATACGTTGCCCCATGATGGCAGGAGTGCTGCCCCATCCTACTCTGATACGTCCTATTTGACATACTCAAGTATCTCAGGATCTTCTTCGTCCTCGTCCTCAGAAATTGGTGCCACGGGTGTGGGTGCTGGAGCAGGAGTTGCTGCCTCACTCGCCACCGATGATGTCGCGGCAACTAATGATTGCACATCAGACTGTAGAAGAAACATCTTATAGTCTTCTAGTTCCTTTCGTGCATGCTCGCAACTGGCTTTCCAATCTTGAGTCTCCTCCCTGGATTTATCCCATTCTTGAGTCACCGTACTCAACTTATCATCCAGCAGCTGCACCTCAAGTTGACTCGCCTCCAACGCGCTTTCTGCGCAGTGCGTTTCCTGGCGAGCTTCTGATAGATCTTGAACATCTCGGTGCCACTGATTCTCCCTAACGTTTAAACGTCGATTGAGATGAGCAATCATGGCTATAAGTGAGTCATTGGCCCACTCAAAACGATCTCCTCGAATCAAAGCTTGTTTCAGATCACCCAGCAACCCTTCAATGCTAACATGTTGTGTAACGCTCACTTGACACAATGATGCTGCATATAATGCCAAGATTATCTTGGGTACCTCTCAGTGAATGCCATAATCTGTACTCATTTGACTTGCCCACTCCTCACTAGATCTACCATCGACTGGAAAGAGCATGAACGGGGTGCCCACCAAATGACAAAAATGAAGCTTGCAAAACCTCGCAATAGCAGCACTCGCGGCAAAACACCACGTGTCTTCCAACTGAGCCCCTTTCACCTGGATGGAGAAAGGAGCCCATCCAATATATGATGGACCAGCGGGCACATCAACATAGATGGTGCATCTTGTCACACTTCCGTCATCGAATTCCCTGCCCCAATAGCTCGGTATGTCGCGATACACGAACCATTGAAGCAGCGCTATCAACAACTACGGAAAACCTTTTCGATGAGCAAACGTCGTGAACACCCATCCTTTCGGTAAGTGTAGCATCAAATCCGCCATCTGTGGAAAGGATACTTGAACAATGAAAAGGTTTCCAACTTCCAATAGTACAAGGAAAATTTTAAGCTGGATTAGTCATCACAGTCTGTTCCAGCTGACCTTCCTGTAAAAATTCAAAATTTTTATACAGGAAACATCAGAACCAGATGTTGGTTTGAATACAAAAGTTGTAGTACACTTTACAAATTTTCCATATTGTACTTATACAGCTCCAGGTGAGCCAGGAAGTAGAATATATACAGGCTTAAAGTTGACCCAAATTTTCTGGAAATTTTGACAGAACCTCTCCTGTATATGTGGTTATTTCCACAATTTATACAGGTATATCATAAAAATATATTGAGGTAATGACAAAATAAACATTGTATAACATAAATTTGAAAATCCATAAGTATAAGAGATCAGCCTTGAAAAATTTGTTATACAGTTATAGCGCGCAAATTCAAAACTATGCGCAAACTGTTTCAAGTTCTGGTCTGCCAGAACCAAGTTTGCGACAATAGGGATTAAACACAGTTACACAAAGATTCAGGTCATGAGTGCAACATAAAGTTGATAGAAGACTTACTAAGATTTCCATAAATGTATATATGTGACCATGTCACTATTCTGGATTAAAAGCTAGAGCTATCCAAACTTAACAGATGAACTGGCTGGTTTCCACCAGCAGTCCTGCAGTTCACTGTTTTGAACTCAAAATTTGATTTGACTCGAACTTGAATCAGGAAAAACATTGAATAGAAATTCTGTAGATATTCTTCTACCCTTTCCATATATGTACCACAATAAGCAGTTGAAGTATACTCCAAAGTTCAACAGATTATCAAGCTTTTCTGCCTTGATGGTCAACAGAAAAGTTGTAGAGGTCTTCAAGATCTTTCCATCCATATATCATACCCCTATGTAGATTCATAACTAACCAAGATTATAGTCCAGCAAAGTTCAGCAAACTTCAGCCAGAAATCAAGAATCTTGGTTCTAACCCTTTGTCGAGTCGAAACTCATTTTACGGAGCACAAGCCTACCCGCATCAGATAGTCGGACTTTCCAAAATGAAATGTATCCATTATGTCGTTGGGGATGGTCAAGTATCAAATTTGATACTGACGGTACTGCGTGCCTCACCAAAGAAAATTCTAGTTGGTATATCCGGATACGTTTATAGGTGGCCCTAGTATCGTTCACTCGCAAACGTGTCCTACATGGGTCGCTACCGTAGTTAGTGCTGCAGAAGACAAACAATCCCCTTTCACACCTTCACACCTCAAGGGTGGCACGGGGAAACATAACAGGCAATCACAATAATAATATATATGAAAGTAAATGCATACGACTCTTGTGTGAGTTGCCCCCGAGCAATGTCATGTCTAGAGGTACATGGTTGTACTACGTCTGTACAGCAAAGACTCCCGCATGAACCGTCTTATACACGCTTGGGCATACGTGTTTCACATGCTCCCATAGAACATGAATAGTTCTAGAGATGCATACTATCGGGTTATCCACCACCCGACGGGGGCTCGAACTAATTTTGTGTCACGCTGGGGTACCGCGTGTCATATGTTCTCAGAAACATGAACAGCTTCAGAGACTCATGTTGACTCTGCCGTGCAAAGCCACAGAAAGATTTCCATGCTACCTCTCGCATGGTGAGTTTACCGCAATTGATCCGCTTGCGGTGGCGTACCTTACCCCTTACCTGACGTCGGAGCATCGTTACAGAATTAATACTAATAATACTCCTTATAAGGGCATATAGCTAATTCCTCACTCATATAACCCTAAGTTTTTAAAAATATGCTATTTTCAAGCACACTCTTCCCAATGATGCTCTGATACCATGTTGTGGGGACCGGAATCCCGACATCCAAGGATCTCAATGGGTGGTGTTGTGCGATACAACACCCAACAATATACAAGAAAGGAACAAGAATAAAATACAATACCAAATCTTTATTTATAAACACAGCGGAAGTTTTACAATACTAAGTGAAAAGGAAAAAAAAACTATGCATCATAGCTACGCTCTCGGCACTAGCTATGCAAAAGCAAAGTCATCCATGTCCTCGATGCTTCGCACTAGCAACACCCAACTTACGGCGGCGTGCAGGGTTCCCACTCAGCTGGAAACCCTGGAGGGGGTGCATCCTTGTCATCAAACCCGTCATCAGTCGTATAATCTGCAAAAACTTGTTAACTGCAAACGTGAGCTTAAGGCTCAGCAAGACTAACCTGTCTCACTAGACATATGCAGGGGTGAATACTAAGCATAGGTAAGGAATAGCATAAAGGACTCGCCTACAAGTGGATCCTTATAGTCATGTTTTAATTAGCACATGAAATTTGTCAGGCATGACACATCATAGACTCCACAATCGAAGAAGAAACATTTTGCCGATGATATGACATGCCCAAAGCACATAATGCTATTACAGGTAAAGTATGGGGAAACTATTAACTTTTAATTGTGCTATCTCTAAGCCATACAAGGTTGCAAAACAATTATAATTCAATACATCATATTCTTCTGGCTTCTTAAGTATTTACTACGTCACGACACAGTGAAGAAGTGGTACTCTATTACTGCGAGGGACGGTGATTGCAATTAGGACACACCCGGACAACACGACACAAACGCACTTTCAGAAGCGCCAGCAAGTACATATAGCAGTACCTACATAACACTTTTGTACTAGTCGTATATGGACACCTTTCACCCAACACTCGAATGTCGAATCGGTCGATCCGTCACGAGCAGGAGGTCATTGCGTGGGGCGTACTCTAACGTGCCCACCAGCTGATTTACATCTTGCTGCCCTCAACCCACGCCTATAAAATGGAACGGAATGCCTCGACAAACCAGTATCAAGCTACATCAGTTTACTGGAGCCCATTTCTCCAGTATGTCGCCGGTACAATTCAAGCTTGTCCAGCAGGGCCGCACACAGCACGGGCCTTAATCGACACGTCAGAGCTATGCGACCAAGACCACCTCTTGTCGCTTCCTACTCATCTCTGACCAGTATCCATTTCATATTTATAAATCATCTCTTGATCCAATTCATCTCGTGTGACAAAATCCTATCTCGCGAGTAGATTCCAACTAATCGACTTCTATCGGATCCCTATGAATATAAGCATGGCATTTACTACACGAGTATGTGAGCTATTCTAACCACTCCCTAGGATATTTGGTCATGCAAGTGCATGTCAAACACCTTAAACGTAATGCACGAACATCTGAAGACGTAAGGTGAATGAAAACTGCAAAGACACGGTAAGGAACTTAAATGCAAACCGGGGCTTGCTTGAATGTGAGTCCAAGTCTATGTTAGTCTCCAGCAGCTGGACTTCCAAAGCTTCTGGCTGCTCCTTAACTTCATTTACTACACATTATTCATATACTATATATGAATGACTTTGAAAATAAATAATATGTTTAAGGTCACAAGCTAATATCTTGTGAATCAAATAAGATTATGATCTTAAATTGCTTTGGGACATTTATGGTAGATACTAGGGACTGTAATGGAGACTCTTTCAAAGAACATGAGATGATCAATGAAGTTTGTTGTTTTTAAAAATTATGGTAAGCAATAACCTTCTCTGAATTTTGGTTAAAATTTTGGAGGTCTATCATGGCTACCAGTGGTTGTACCATGTAGAGGGGGTCTCACTGGTTCTAGAAAAAATTGTTTCACAATTTTCTAATCTTCCTACAGGGAGAAATTGACTTTTACATGTTTGGGAGAATTTCTGAAATGTTTTCTGTATTTTTCCCGATTTCTCAATTACATAGAGATTTGGAACACTGATAAACCTAGTAAACTAAGTCCAATTAACTTGAAATTTTTACTGCAGATCAAGTGTATCATCAAGAGTGTTCTGAAAGTAATTGGGAAAATTTTCCAATTTACAGAACAGTAGTAATTAATTTCCCAAGCAGTTAGCTCAAAGGAATTAATTATATAAATTTTGGGAGTTTCATGTCCAATAAATTGCATCACTGCAAAGTAGAGATTGATATGAGTTTACTAGAATTTATTTGGAAATTTTTGAGCAACTCTACTAGGAGTAATGAACTTTAGAAATTTGATTGAATCCTGGAATTATTTTTCAATTGGAAAATTTAAATAAAGTAGTCGGGCCCACTTGTTTAAAATCAACATATCAGGGCTGGGCCGCACCGAGGGCCACGGGGTTAACCCGCACAGACACACCAGATCTGGGAGACAGCTGATCCCGCGCGAGGGAATAACTCGCTGACATGTGGGACTTGCGAGGCTTTCATCTACCTCGCGATGCGCAGTAGCCATAAAATCGACCGCACAACACGATGGTGAGGTCCAATCGTGGCGGCGATGGCCGGAGATGGAGGCGCGATGGCTGCGGCGGAGGTAGGGTTTCGGTGATGGTCGGAATCGCTCAGGGATGGCGCAAGAGGCTCGGGAAAAGGCTAGAAATTTTCCTGGAAGCACGAGAATGATGATTTGGAGGTTAGAAAGGGTTGACATCGCCGGCTATGATGAGTTCCACGGTGAACCGGGGCTTGTTCACCGGCGGTGACCAAAACTCGTCTAACTCGGTCAACACTCGATGGTTTTCATATCTTTTTGATCAAGAGTGTTCGCATGGAGATAGGGAAACTGTCCCTTAACTATGATCAAGAATTATTAGACATAGAAAATGAATTAAACCCCTAACCTAGAGACATAGGTATGAACTATCATTGGGAAAGTCGGAAATAGGAACGCTACAAGGCATGGCATGGCTTGAAATTTAGTGAGCATGTTTAAGGCGCGATAACACACCTTTCTCTTGTAGAAGTCGGGGCCTGAAGAGGTCTCCTCCAGCTTGGCGACGGTGGAACAGAGGAGGTTCTTGGCGGCTTCTCCCGCAGTCATCGGAAAACTGCGGAATACCGCACAACTGGGTGAGGAAACACCGAACCAAAAGATGGAGAAGGTGCGAAAGTAAGTTGTGCACAAGTTTGCTAAAGAACTCATGATCGATCCTTGACTAGACGGCAAGTTATCATCGGAGTCCCGAGGTGAGGTCTGCGGCGCTCGAGCGGAGGGGAAAACTCGAAAAGGAAACGATAGAAGTGAGGCAAGTTGTGTGAGGCAGTGGCGGTGGCCGCGGCTTTAAGGCGCGCACGAGCAGGCAAGCAGGCAGCTCGCTGGAGCGTTGCATGGCGCATGGTGTCGAGCGGAGCGGCGACGGAATTTCGGCGGCAGAGCACTCACGTACACGTGCCTATGACTAGTGGGTCCCACTGCCCCTTAGGCCTATCCTCCTTTGAACTTTAATTCTCTCACCAAACATGATCCAAAAATCCTAGATCTTTGTGGAGAAGCCAAATCAAATGTGTAGAGTCAGATTATGAAATTAGATTTCAAATTTGGACAAGTTTCAATTGGAATTCAAATTCAAATTTTAATTTGAATGAAATTCAATGGATTCACTAAATTAAATAGCTAATGAGCTTCAAAAATTATGAAAATTTGCAGGCGTGCTATTTGGAAGATTATGAGGCAATAGAAAAATTTATAGCCTCAGATTTGAATATTTTGATAGGGCCCAACTTTACAGTAGTTATATTCAAGCTTTGAAATAATTTGAATATATTTAGTACTGCATATGGTTTTGCCCTGGCAATTCTCATTCAAATAAATTCCAAAATTTGTAGAAAGGTCACTTGAATTATTCTAGGTCATTGTTGAAGTCTCATTCCCATGTTAATAAAATTTAAGTATGAGTAAGAGAGTTATTTTTTATGAGATCAAGTTCATGTGTACAACCATAATTGAGCTCCACTATGGTTGGTAACCAACTGGTAGTTGAACTTTATATTAAGGAAAAATTGGGATTTTACACTACTAGCATGTACGAACCCACTGAGGTTTCACCGGTGGCGATGTCACCAACTGAGCACATCTTCAACCAAGGGCCCCCTCTTGTGCCATTCGGATCCCAGGGAGTCCTACCAACCATATCCAAACCCAATCCAACTCCCCTTCCCCGGTGCACCAAATGGTCCACGCAAAACTAGCAATTCCCTAATTAATCAGTTATGTCGCACCCATACTTGGCCTCATGGTGGCACTATAAATCCTGGATGGTCTCTCCACGAATCGGTCTTTAGATCGAAAGCAAGCAAAACCACCATAGCATCCAACCCAATCCACATATCATGCTTGCTTAGATCACCCATTACCATATTATATTGACCAGTTCATGTTAACCATAATTTTATTAATGCATAATTAAATAATATAGTTGTTCTCCCATCCCAATTAATTAAGCGAAGCAAAAAGGAAAAAAGTCCTTCCCGACTCTCTACCATATCTTCCAGGTGACAAGGGTGGTTAAACAAATCTAGTAAACTTCCTATCATAGGATTCCCATTAATTTGACACAAACATGCAGTTTTGAAAACAAAACATTTATTGTCGAAACAGGATCAATATGTTCAAGGACACTTGCCTTGCTCTTGGCCTGATTGGGATAAAAGACTTCAAAATTTTGGTACCGGAGGTCCTCCGCAGTACTCTTTAGCGCAAAACCTTCTATCCGCGCAATGAACATACAAAACATTAATTACACTCAAATAATGCTCATATAGTACTCAATATGACATGTCATGCATGATTAATGCAATTATGAAGTAAAACTTGGTAATGAGTTGCTATTAATGTTCACTAACGGTTTCTAATAGTTTTTAACAAATTTGGACAGGTTTGGAATTGATTCGAGTCAATTTGGAATTAATTAAGCACAATTCAGATTCAGAGGTCGGACAAGTCCGGTTTCAGGGGTCGGACTAGTCTGCCCTGGACAGACTGCAAATTAGGTTTTTTTTTCATCTACAAGAATTTGGAGAATTCGGGTTGAATTGACGTTTAAAAAGAGAAAGTAGAAGGTATACCACATGTTTAGAACTCTAAAGATCAAGAATTGAAGATGGAACTTGGATCTTGACAATCTAGGGTTGATGATGAAGAGTTGAAGGTGAGTTGGCGATAAAAAATGAAAACTCGATGAAGATCTTGATTACTTGATCATCTTTCGTTTCCTCCTCTTCTTATTCTTGCTTGGGATCTCCTTCACCCTCCTTGTTGGTGGCTCTCCACGAACTAGGGTTTGTGGTCTTTCAATTGGGGCAAAAGGATGTAAAGTCAAGAGGTGGGGTTGTTTATATAGACGTGGAGGGCAAGGGTTTGATGGATTTTGATTTTTGGGTGGGCGGAGGCTATGTAGGGATCCTACATGGGCTCCACAGGGATTAAGAACGACTTCGTTGGGCCCAAGTAAGGTAAATACCCAACACAAGTCATGGAGGAAAAGATTGAATCCGAGTCGAGCACACCGGACAAGTCCGCTAGGGGATCGGATTAGTCCGATGTTGGTCAGAGACGAAAACGGATAAGTCCTGTAGAGTGTTCGGACAAGTCCGGTCTTGTCCAGAGAGGAAAACGGACAAGTTCGGCATGGATTTGACAAGTCCAGGGATTTGGTAACTTATTCGAAAACCGGACCAAATAAAGGAAAAGTCTGCACTCAATCACGGACAAGTCCGGAATGGAACGGAGACTCAATCAGACTAGTCCGCAGCAAAAATGGACAAGTCCGGAGGGCAACAGAGAGGGAAACAGGACTAGTCCAGGGTACAAACCGGACAAGTCTGTACTTCTACAGACTTTTAAGTGTTGTTTTGCTTCTAATTCATTTTAAACTTGTTCATTTTTATGTGGATTGATGTTAAACATGTATTAGAATGGATGCAATGCATGACGGATGAAAATGAGGGTGTTAAAAACCTACCACCCTTAAAATGATTCTAGCCCTCGAGATTCGACGTGGAAGAGAAGAGAGGGAAATTCCTTCTTGAGATCAACCTCCAGCTCCCAAGTTGCCTCTGATTCTGTATGATGCTTCCATTGAACTTTACACCATCTAATCACCTTGTTTCTAGTGACTCTCTCCTTGGTCTCCAAGATTTTGACAAGTTGCTCGGCATAAGTCAAATCTACCTCTAACTCCAATTCTTCCATTGGCACTTGTTCTTCCGGTACCCTTAAACACTTTTTGAGTTGGGAAACATAAAATACATCATGAACGTCTGAAAGATGAGTTGGCATCTCAAACTTATACGCTACTTCTCCTTGTTCGTCCAAAATCTTGAATGGCCCAATGTACCGAGGTGCTAGCTTGCCTCTTATGTTAAACATCTTATGACCTCTCATCGGTGACACTTTGAGATATACGAAGTCTCCCACTTCAAAGGCTAGTTTCCTTCTCCTCTTCTTCGCACATCCTTTTTGTCTTGATTGAGCCGCCTTCAAATTTTTGCGGATGATCTGAACTTGTTTCTCAGCTTCTAGCAACACATCCAGACCAAATACTTGAGTTTCTCCTGTCTCATTTGAGAACAAGGGTGTCCTACACTTTCTCCCATATAGTGCTTCATAAGGTGACATTTTCAAGCTTGCTTGGTAACTATTGTCGTATGAGAATTCCGCATACGGCAAGCTCTTGTCCCAACCTTTCCCATGCTTCAAAGAACAAGATCTTAACATATCCTCCAAAATCTGATTGTTCCTCTCAGTTTGTCCATCCGTTTGAGGGTGATATGCTGAGCTGAAATTTAACCTTGTTCCCAATGCTTCATGCAATTTTTGCCAAAACCTGGAGGTAAATTGAGAACCTCTATCCGAGACTATCTTCTTTGGTACTCCATGTCGGCACACAATATGCTGCCTATATAGCTATGCTAGCTTCGCGGTGGTATAGGTGGTCTTGACAGGAACAAAATAAGCTGACTTGGTCAAATGATCCACAATTACCCATATTGAGTCATAACCGGACTGGGTACACGGCAAACAAACTATGAAGTCGATTCCAATTTCTTCCCACTTCCATTCCGTAATCTTCAATGGTTGCAATAATCTAGATGGCTTTTGATGTTCCGCCTTCACTCGTTGGCACACATCACACAACGCTACATATTTGGCTATGTCCTTTTTCATGCTAGCCCACCAATAACAAGTATTCAAGTCCTTGTACATCTTCGTACAAACGGGATGAATTGAGTATGGCAAGTCATGTGCCTCCTTTAATATTGTCTCTCGAATATGGTTCACATTAGGCACGACAATCCCTTTTCCAAGCCATAAGGTACCATGTCCATCCTCATGAAACCTGAATTCTCTCCCCTCTTTGGTCCTTTCCTTAATTTCTTGGATTTCCTCATCCTTGGCTTGACCTTCCCGAATTCCTTGCTCCAAGGTCGGATTTAACTCCATTATTCCCATCTCATTCACAAATCCGAGATTCTACCGTTCAAACTTCTTGCATAACTCGGATGGCAGCTCTCGAACTGTGAGTTGGTGGCTTACTCCTTTCCGACTTAAAGCATCGGCCACTACATTGGCCTTCCCCGGATGGTAGTTGATTACCACATCATAATCCTTGATGAGCTCCAACCATCTTCCTTGCCTCAAATTCAGATCCGTTTGTGTGAAAATATACTTAATACTCTTATGATCCGTATAAATTTCACACCTATGTCAAAGGATATAATGTCTCCAAATCTTCAATGCATGTACCACGGCTGCAAGTTCCAAATCATGTGTTGGATGATTTTTCTCATGTTTCTTCAATTGCCTCGATGCGTAGGCGACCACTTGACCTTCCTACATAAGCACACATCCAAGTCCTTATCTCGATGCATCACAATAAATATCAAATCTCTTGCTCACATCCGGCAAAACCAAAATTGGGGTTGTTGTTAACCTTTTCTTCAACTCCTCAAAACTTTCTTGACAAGCTTGAGTTCATTGGAAAGCTTTCCCCTTCATTAGAAATTCCGTCATTGGTTTGGCTATTTTGGAAAAGTCCTTTATGAATCGACGGTAATATCCAGCTATTCCAAGAAAACTTCGGATTTCCTTTAAATTTTGCGGGGGTTCCCATTTAAACACGTCCCCAACTATATGCATCAAGGGCTATAAAACTAAGCAACTAACTATATTAGCCTATGTGTACATGGCAATGCTAAAGCATCCCAAAATCCTCTACTAAGCACACAAGCAACAATACAAAGCAAGCAGCACACCAAGCGAAAAAACATTGTTTCCTGAGTGTTCCCACGTGCTCTAAAGTGTCCATTCTATCTAGATTGCGTCCTACGGTCAACCTGTGGCTCTAATACCAATTTGTGACATCCGGTTCCAAAATGAACCAAATGAACGCATATGTGTGCCAAGGACGTTCAACACACATACACAAATGCATTCACAAAAGGATATACAGAAAATTACCACAGAACAAAATTAATTAACCACTTTTATTACACAATTCATAATATCCTCGAATACAAGCTCTAATGAATATTAATGACAAGTTTGAACTAAAGCAGCGGAAATAAACTAATTAAAACAAACTAAGCAAATAAGCAAATAAGCATAAGGGATAGCGCAGCTCCAATCAATACCACAAGCAAAGTGACGGCAGACACGGCCTAGAACTCTGCATAATCATTGTTATACTCCAAATCCTGACCTGCAACTGTTGGTGGGGGAATTGCAAGGGTGAGTACATGTCGTACTCAGCAAGTGTGGAAAGTATGACATGTAGCTAATACAAATGACAAATAATAATAAAGGCTAAGTGCTAAAAAGTACGTTAAAACATTTGAAAAGCAATATATTAAATGTATGTGAGGTAAACCCATCATAAACCATGAAATTACCATAATACCAGTCCATATTCAATATCCATCATCCATATTCCAGATTATTACCATCATCATCATCCATGTCCAATTATCATAATTCAATTCACAACCATAACCAGTACCAAACCTTCCCAATATCAGAATCCTTCTAATCATGTGAGGGTCCAGGTTGCTCATAACCGGGAGCACGGCTATCATGAGAGGTCCAGGTTGCTCATAACCGGGAGCACGGCTATCATGAGAGGTCGTACAGCTTTACCTACGTGTTTGTGATTTCATCACCTTGCGGTGACTAAGGAATCTTAATTATTCCATCTCACACTTCCTTAGGTGTGTGGACAAGAGATCACCAAATAGCCTTTACAAAGTGACTACTAGCATGTACGGACCCACTGAGGTTTCACTGGTGGCGATGTCGCCAACTGAGCACATCTTCAACAAAGGGCCCCCTCTCGTGCCATTCGGATCCCAGGGAGTCCTGCCAATTATATCCAAACCCAATCCGACTCCCCCTCCCCGGTGTGCTAAATGGTCCACGCAAAACTAGTAATACCCTAATTAATAAGCTATGCCGCACCCATACTTGGCCTCGTGGTGGAACTGTAAATCCTGGGTGGTCGCTCCACGAACCGGTCCTTAGATCCAAAGCAAGCAAAACAACCATAGCATCATCCAACCCAATCCACATGCCATGCTTGCTTAGATCACCCATTACCATATCATATTGACCAGTTCATGTTAACCATAATCTCATTAATGCATGATTAAATAATATAGTTGTTCTCGCATCCCAATTAATTAAGCGAAGCAAAAAGGTAAAAAGTCCTTCCCGAATCTCTACCATATATTCCAGGTGACAAGGGTGGTTAAAAAAGCTAGTAAACTTCCTATCATAGGATTCCCATCAATTTGACACAAGCATGCAGTTTTGAAAACAAAACATTTATTGTCGAAACAGGATCAATATGTTCAAGGACACTTGCCTTGCTCTTGGGCTTGATTGGGATCAAGGACTTCAAAATTCTGGTACTGTTGATCCTCCGTAGCACTCTCTAGCACAAAACCTTCTATCCCGCACAACGAACATACAAAACAGTAATTACACTCAAATAATGCTCATATAGTACTCAATATGACATGACATGCATGATTAATGCAATTATGAAGTTAAACATAGTAATGAGTTGCTATTAATGTTCACTAACTGGTTCTAATAGTTTTCAACAGTTTGGACAGGTTTGAAATTGATTCGGGTCAATTTGGAATTAATTCAGCACAATTCAGATTCAGAGGCCGAACAAGTCCGGTTTCAGGGGCCGGACTAGTCCGCCCTGGACAGACTACAAATTAGGGTTTTCTTGATCTACGAGAATTTAGATAATTGGGGTTGAATTGACGTGGAAAAAGGGAAAGTAGAAGGTATACCACGTTATTAGAATTCAAAGATCAAGAGTTGAAGATGGAACTTGGATCTTGACGATCTATGGTTGATGATGAAGAGTTGAAGGTGAATTGATGATGAAGAATGAAAACTCGATGAAGACCTTGATTACTTGATCCTCTTTCATTTCCTCCTCTTCTTCTTCTTGCTCGGGATCTCCTTCTCCCTCCTTGATGGCGACTCTCCACGAACTAGGGTTTGTGGTCTTTCAATTGAGGCAAAAGGATGTAAAGTCATGAGGTGGGGTTGTTTATATAGGGGTGGAGGGATAGGGTTTGATGGATTTCGAGTTAGGGGTGTGTGGAGGCTGTGTATGGGTCCCACATGGGCTCCACAAAGGTTAAGCATGACTTCCTTGGGCCCAATTAAGGTAAATACCCAAACACAAGTCATGGAGGAAAAGATTGAATCCGAGTCGGGCACATCGGACAAGTCCGCTAGGGGACCGGACTAGTCCGATGTTGGACAGAGACGAAAATGGATAAGTCCGGTAGGGTGTCCGGACAAGTCCGGTCTTGTCCAGAGAGGAAAACGAACAAGTCTGGCATGGATCGGACAAGTCCGGGGATTTGGTAACTTATTCGAAAACCGTACCAAATATCGGACTAGTCTGCACTCAATCACGGACAAGTTCAGAACGGAACAGAGACTCAATCGGACTAGTCCGCAGCAAAAACGGACAAGTCCAAAGGGTAACAAAGAGGGATACCGGACTAGTCCAGGGTACAAATCGGACAAGTCCGTACTCCTGCAGACTTTTAAGTGTTGTTTTGCTTCTAATTCATTTTAAACTTGTTCCTTTTTATATGGATTGATGTTAAACATGTATTAGAATGTATGCAATGCATGACAGATGAAAATGAGGGTGTTACAGCAATGGAAGCATCACATAGAATCAGAGGCAACTTGGGAGCTGGAAGATGATCTCAAGAAGGAATTTCCCTATCTCTTCTCTTTCGCATTGAATCTCGAGGGCGAGATTCATTTTAAGGGGGGGGGGTAGGTTTGTAACACCCTCATTTTCAGGCATCATGCATTGCATAAGTTCATATACATGTTTAACGTTAATCCATACAAAAATGAGCAAGTTTAAAATGAATTTAAAGCAAAACCACACTCAAAAGTTCTGGGAAGTGCGAACTAGTTCGTTTTTGGTGCGTACTAGTTTGATTTCTCTTTTACCTCCCTCGGACATGTCCAGTTTTGATGCAGACTAATCCGTTTTCCTCTCTGTACAATTTTTGGACTTGTCCGATCCATTGCGGACTAGTCCGGTCATCCCATCCTTCAGAAATTTTGCCAAGTCCCTAGACTTGTTCGGACTTGTCCAACATCTAGGGGACTTGTCTGTTTTCCTCTCTGACTAAAATCGGACTTGTCCAGTTTTGGCCAGACTTGTCTGTTTCTCCTCTGACCAAGTTTGAACTTGTCTTGTCCAATGTCCAGTCCGAACTTGTCCGATCTCTCTGACTAACTTCGGACTAGTCTGGCATCTTGCGGACTTGTTCGGTGATTGCAATTATGAGTTGGTCTTTTTTTTCACGATGTGTTATTTGGTTCTACCTTAAGCGGGCCTAAGGACGTCGTGTCTAACCCTTTTTGGAGCCCATGAGGGACCCCACACCAGCCTCCACCCTCCCCAAACTCGAAAGTCCATGAAACCCTAGCCGTCTACCTCTATATAAACAACCCCACCCCTTGACATCACATCCTTTGGCCTCAATTGAAAGAACACAAACCCTAGTTCATGGAGTGCCGCCATCAAGGAGGGAGAAGGAGATCCCGAGCAAGAAGAAGAAGAGGAGGAAACAAAAGAGGATCAAGATCTCCATCATGTTTTCGTTCTTCATCAACAATCCACCTTCAAGTTCTTCATCAACCCTAGATCGTCAAGATCCAAGTGTTGCCTCCAAAACCCTTGATTCATTAGAGTTCTAAACACCTGGTACACCTTCTACTTCCTATTTCTCGCGTGAATTCAACCCCGTTTCTCCAAATTCACTTCAATCTAGAAAACCCTAATTTGCTGGTACTGCGAAGGGCGGACTAGTGAGGCCCTACCGCGGACTAGTCCGATCTGGCTGAATGATTTCTACTGAATTAATTCTAATTTGGTTTGAATCAACTCCAAACCTTTCCAAACTTCTTAAAAGCTATTAGAACTAGTTAGTAAACATTAACAGCAACTCATTAACTAGTTTTGCTTCTCATTTGCATTAATCATGCATGTCATGACATATTGAGTAATATATGTGCACTAATTGATTGTAATTCTTGCTTTGTATGTTTATTGCGCGATTTAGAGAGATTTGCGCTAAAGAGTGTTGCGGAGGACCTCCAGCACCAGGAATTTGAAGTCTTTGATCCCAATCAAGCCCAAGAGCAAGGCAAGTGTCCTTGAACATATTGATCCTATTTTGACAATAAATGTTTTGTTTTCAAAACTGCATGTTTGTGTTAATTTGATGGGAAATCCTATAATAGGAAGTTTAATAGCTTTGTTTAACCACCCTTGTCACCTGGATAACATGGTAGAGAGTCGGGAAGGGCTTTTTACCTTTGATTCTCTTAATTAATTGGGATGGGAAAACAACTATACTATTTAATTATGCATTAATGAGATTATGGTTATATGAACTGGTAAATGTGATGTGGTAATGGGTGATCTATGCAAGCTTGGTCTGTGGATGGGTTGGTTGTCATGGTGGTTGCTTTCTTTAGATCTAAGGACCAGTTCATGCGAGAATATGCCAGGACAATAGTGCCACCATGAGGCCAAGTATGGGTGCGGTGTAGCTGATTACTTAGGGTATTGCTAGTATTGAGCGGATCATTTGGCGCACCGGGGAAGGGGTGTCGGATTGGGTTTGGATTTGAAGCGGGACTCCCTGGGATCCGAATGGCACAAAAGGGGGCCCTTGGTTGAAGATGTGCTCTGTTGGAGGCATCACCACCGGTGAAACCTTAGTGGGTCCGTACATGCTAGTAGTCTCTTTGTAAAGGCTATTTTGTGATATCTTGGCCACACACCGACGGAAGTGTGAGATGGCGTAATAGAGGTTCTAGTCACCGAAAGGTGATGAAATCACAAACACGTGGGTAAAGTGGTACAAACTTTGCAGAGTAATAAAACTATCATGATAGTTGTTTTCCCGGTTAAGAGCACCTGAACAACTTCCATGATTAGAGGGAAACTTGGTATTGGGATGGTTATGGTTGACAATATGGTTGTTACTAGTTGTGGGATGGTATTATGGTTTATGGCAATGGATATGGTTATTGGTAATGAGAAATCTGGAATATGGACGATGGTAATGAAATATGAACTGGTATTATGGTAACTACATGGCTTATGATGGGTTTACTTCACATACATATAATATATTGCTTTTCAAATGTTTTAATGTACTTTTCATCATTTAGCCTTTATTATATTCATCATTTGTATCAGCCACATGTCATACTTTCAACACTTTCTGAGTACGACATGTACTCACTCTTGCAATTCCCCCACCAACAGTTGTAGGTCAGATTTGGGAGTATAACGATGATAATGCGGAGTTCTAGGCCGTGTCTGTCGTCATCTTTGTCTGTGGTGTTGCTTGGAGCTGTGCTACCCTTATGCTTAATTTGCTTAGTTGCATAGTTGCCTATTTAGCTTATTTCCGCTGCATTAGTCCAAACTTGTCATTAATATTCATTATAGCTTGTATTTGAGGATATTTTGAATTCTGTAATAAAAGTGGTTAATAAATCTTGTTCTGTGGTAGTTTTTTGTATATCCTTTTTTGAATGCACTCGTGTATGTGTGTTGAACGTCTTGGGCACACATATGCATTCACTTGGTTCATTTTCGGAACCGGGTGTCACATGGACATCCGGACCTAAGCCTGCAACGGGGAGACTACATGATCTCTAACAGCACAGACATTTAAGAGGCTATTAAACAACCGTTACAAGACCTGATTAACATGTCATTAATTCAGTATTAGTAACACACGATCAGAGGACCATCAAGACAGGTAACGTTGCCATTAAGGCACGTTATCACACTGATAATCTGTGACGACCCGTGGCCGCCGGCGTGCCGTCGCCGGGGCGTGAGCGCGTCCCAAGGCCGCCGGTGAGCACCCGGCGCGGCAGATAGCGGGGACGAGCCCGTGGAGAGAGACGAACATCTGTTCTGAATATTGATTCGATAGCCATCCGTCTCCGTGAGAGTTCGATTACATTCCCGTAGGGCAGCTGTCTGGACCCACTGGTCAGACCACCCAACACCCGGACTCACTAGTCAGTTTATCACACCCACGCACACCAACATCAGCACCTTAGCTATGAAGCACCGGTCATTACATCTCCCCGCCCTTCAGATGGAGCTTGTCCTCAAGCTCCTGGTTCCAGAAAACTTTTTTTTGAAGAATACGACGATCTTTCCAGATTGCAGCCTTGTCTGCCAAACTGGAGCAGAAAACCTTCATATGTGGCACCTCCTGCCTTCCTTTGGAAATCAATCTCCGTTTCAAAATCTTCAACGACCTTAGTATCTTTAAGTGGAATTGAGCTCCTGCAGGCAATTCCAACTGATATCCTCTGTCTCCAAACCGACTCTGCTTGTCTTCAGCCATTGCAGTACTCAACTTTGTGTATCATAACACTAATTCCAGCTCATTGTCGGTACCATATGGTCCACTTCTTCCTTTGAGACCTATAAACTCTGAGGAACAGCTTGTGAAATTGTCTGTACCAATCCTCTCTCCAGAAGTCGAACAGCCCACCAATGGGTTTGTTGTAGATGCAGCATCATTGGTATTGTGGCAGCAGAAGATCCCTGAAAATTCTCTGTTATCTACTTCTGACTTCCTTTCACTCTGTGCCACCGCGAGTTGCTTCTTCATTTTGACATTATGTTTCTGCCAATAAAATAATTTCATTATCCGTTGATAAAATGCAAGAATCCTAGACGGACCAGCAAGGGAGTTATCAAGAGAAGAAGCAATCAGTGTAGATGGCAATATAGTATGTTTCCTTATCCATATTTGGTCGCCTGTTTTGAGTGTTTCATGTGCATCCACAGCTCTGTTCATTCTGTCAATTGTAAACATGATAAGCTCCTTCATTTTCCCACCATGTCGCTTCCAATAAAAGAACTGTTTGATCCTTTGAGAATCTGCTTTTGATACTGCTACTATTCCAGCTGCATCAGTCACTCCTTGAGAATACCTCTTGTCAAAGCAAGGTTCAAGCTTTGTCAAAGACCCTACTTCATGCTTGTGACGCCATTGTTCCAACATTAACAGTGGTAACTCCAATGTGACCTGCTCAGTATCAGTTTGGACCCCAGTAGGAATATCAGAGCCATTATACCCCCACAGCAACTCGGTTACATTGGTCTTACTGATCATCATATACCCTAACTTGGAGGACTGAAGCTTTTCTATCACAGTCCTTGACCCTGCTGCATGTGGCAAGTCTGCATTAAGAAGCCCGCGAGCCAACTTGGATGATGCTGGTACAGATATAGTGGTCTGTTTCCGTTTCTGAAATACCGAATTAACAGCATTGTTCCATTCAAAATATTTGTTCCTAGAATCAACAAAGGCAATCTGACTTTCCACCAACAATTCAGTGATGGATTCACTAACAGACAGCTCTGAAAATGCCTGTTCCAATGGACTGTTTTCCCTCAACCCAGCAAAGTCCAAAACTGCCTCAGAAGCACATAACAGCAGCACTCTCCTATCAGTGACAGATTTGTGCCCAGCGCTTCCCGATTCCATATCAGATACTCTCTTGTCAGTGACTAACAAAACAGCATTTGCCACTGTAACTGAGACAGGAGCACACCCTTGCACATTCAGTTCTGGCTTATACACCACTGCAGAACTAATAAACATTGGAGATCTACCTGAGTCCAGCAGCATAGGGGACCCCTGGTTCTTCCAGCAGGCTCTCACAGTGTCATGCATTGCCTTGTCATAAAACTCCAGATCAAAATCTTCCTCCTCCTCAGAACCATCACAATTCTGCACACTCCCTCCACCAGTATCACCCTTCTCATCATCATGTGATGGCCACTTCTCATCATTATCACACACATTTTCTTCACTGTCGGAGTCATCCCATATCACGACCTTAGTATGCTCCTCATCACTTCCAAACTCAGGATCAACAACATCAACCTCATCGTAAGTGTCAAGAAACATCTCCTGCATTCTCTTGTTAGAATCCTCTAGATAACAATCTTCTTCCACATCATCAACACCAAGCTTACAAAATGCATTCCCACCAATGCCAGCAGGTGCATGGTTCCTCTCCAGCTTCTCAACAACCTCTTTTTTCTTCCAAATCTTGAACTGCTTCAGCTGTGCATTTATACGCTTTTCCTTCTCAGAATTATCACAGTTCTTCACTGTAGGATTGACTATCGCTCCACAATCCTTGTGAACAGCATACGAGATATCTGTCTCATCTGAATTATTTTCTGCAGCTGAGTTCTTTGCACTGGCCTGTTGCTCTTGCTCTACTGAAACGTTTTTGCTTGCCTCACTACCCTCTCCTGCATGATCTTCACTGGTCTCATCATCGTTGTTACCTCCAATCAAACTCTCCTGCACCTTAGTGACATGCTGATCATCTTCTACATATTGATCATACACTGGTTCAGAATGCATCCAGCCAAGCTTTTCAGTCTCCAAAAGTTGACCATTATTGATTGCAGTATGATCACCTCTTCCCCTGTGATTAGCACTAACTCGAATCCTTCTATCCACTGGTGAGTGGTGATCCACACAATGCCTGTTCAACTTCGTCGCCATGCTCTTCTCAGCCAGAGCCGCTAACCCCCTATTGATTGCAGCCGCTTGCTTGGAGAGCAGACTCTCTTCCATGTAGGCCTGTTCCACAGCAATGGTAGCCAAAACCTGCTGATCGAGTAGTTGCAGCTGCGCTCCCTGGAAACGATCAAGCCTCTGTGTGAGTGTGTCCAGTGCCATCAACAATCGATCCCACCGCTCTTCTTCGTTCTGATTCACTGCCATCCCCACCAAAATTCACCACCACGCTTCCACTGCAATCCCTCTACTGTTGGCACACTTCTCTGATTTCAGCACCTACAACACCCTTGCTCCTGCTAATGAGAGACCAGTCTACCACCCCAACGAAATACCAATATCACGCCTCCACCAGAACAAATTTCTACCACCACCTCGACGTCACAGTCCACCACCAGCCCGGACTCCCAAATAGCATCCAGAAAATCTCAAATCCATCGCCGCCTCAGATCAATCCAACGCCACCACGGAGACTCAGTGCTCACCTTCGTCCCATAGGTTCTGACTCCCGCCACCAGTGAAGCAGAATCCCCAACCGCGCCAAACCCTAGCTGTCGGGGTAGCAGCGCGGGTCACCTTCGAGGAAAACCCAGCTCCCACCTCAATTGAGCCCGTCGTTGGATGGTCGCTGACGATCAATGCCCCTCCACTTCTTCGTCGAACGATAACTGTCGCCGCGCGGAGCAGCAGACCACCGCCTTCGCCGAGGAAGCCGAACCAGTCACCGTCGAGGACCGCCAAGGACCACCGTGCTCTGATACCAGTTGTGACGACCCGTGGCCGCCGGCGTGCCGTCGCCGGGGCGTGAGCGCGTCCCAAGGCCGCCGGTGAGCACCCGGCGCGGCAGATAGCGGGGACGAGCCCGTGGAGAGAGACGAACGTCTGTTCTGAATATTGATTCGATAGCCATCCGTCTCCGTGAGAGTTCGATTACATTCCCGTAGGGCAGCTGTCTGGACCCACTGGTCAGACCACCCAACACCCAGACTCACTAGTCAGTTTATCACACCCACGCACACCAACATCAGCACCTTAGCTATGCAGCACCGGTCATTACATAATCATAGATTGTACAAGTAGATCATGTATAGGTGATTAATCACAGCCGGGGCCACCTGTCGGGCCAGGCATATACTGTAACGGTCAGTCCTTAGCATATAAAAGGGTTGTGTCGCACGGTAGAAGACAACAAAGCTGACAAGCATACAAGCAACTACAGACACCTGCCATACAATTAACGACCACCCCGTGGAGTAGGGTATTACACTCAGGCAGTCCGAACCACGTAAAACCTGCTGTGTCATCATCTTGTTCATGATCTTACACACTCCATCTGAATACGAACCTCCACGGACTACACTTTAGTAGTACCGGAGAAGTGTCGTTGCTACACTTCAACATTTGCGCGCTAGGTAGGGGGGGCTAAGATCTCAAGATGGTGAACTCCACCGCAGCTTCGTCAAATGGATTGGCTTAGATTGGCTTAGCATCCTACTAGAGGAAATCCCTTCAACGTGCAGCAGCCAGCCAATGTTGTTGTCCTAGCGGGTGTCGTTCCACCACCACCTCCATTTCAGCAAGATGGTGTATTCGCGTCGGTCACTGCATCCACGAACAATCATGAGAACACGTTGAATGCAGCGCGGACTCTACTTCAGCATCCTCCAGCGCCCGGAGCACCTCAGGGCACGATGGAACAGTGGCGCACTGATGTGGAGAATTCGGTTGCAGTCGCAACCAATGCATCAGCAATCAAGGTCCGCCCCCTGCTGGGCAGGCACCTTCAAGGAACAGAACCTTGTCTGGTAGACTTGGTCCTCAGGCGTCACGGCACAGGAGACGTGCGCCCTCCCAGCAAGTGATGTCACTACCCTCATGGCATGCCGCATTCATATGGTGTCGAGCCCCTCGATGCATGATCTCCGGTCGGAGCTCGACCGCCGATACATGAGGTAGGACGGTCGCGTCCATATTGAGTGCGCCCGCGAGAGGCGAGAGGCTCGGGAAAACCCTTCTCCATTAGTAGTGGGGGTGGATGTTCGGCCCTTGCCATGCATCTCCGCATGGCCAACTAGCCACCTAAGTTTTGTCCTCATCTGCTGGAGAAGTACGACGGGACAGTGTAAAGAAGAAGAAGAAGAAGAAGAAGAAGAAGAAGAAGAAGAAGAAGAAGAAGAAGAAGAAGAAGAAGAAGAAGAAGAAGAAGAAGAAGAAGAAGAAGAAGAAGAAGAAGAAGAAGAAGAAGAAGAAGAAGAAGAAGAAGAAGAAGAAGAAGAAGAAGAAGAAGAAGAAGAAGAAGAAGAAGAAGAAGAAGAAGAAGAAGAAGAAGAAGAAGAAGAAGAAGAAGAAGAAGAAGAAGAAGAAGAAGAAGAAGAAGAAGAAGAAGAAGAAGAAGAAGAAGAAGAAGAAGAAGAAGAAGAAGAAGAAGAAGAAGAAGAAGAAGAAGAAGAAGAAGAAGAAGAAGAAGAAGAAGAAGAAGAAGAAGAAGAAGAAGAAGAAGAAGAAGAAGAAGAAGAAGAAGAAGAAGAAGAAGAAGAAGAAGAAGAAGAAGAAGAAGAAGAAGAAGAAGAAGAAGAAGAAGTCATTGGCCAACACACCTACTGCTGCAGTTGCAGCTGCAGCTCCAGCTGGCTGGGGGTCACGCCCCGAAAAATGACCCCGACCATCGACTGAGGACGGTTACGGAGAGAAGATGTGGTGTATGATTCATAAATCGAACAACCATAATATCTAAGACTTTCGCGAGGTCTAGCGGCTTGTTCAATGCAACAACAAGCGTCAAGAAGAAGCCCCATATCGCCAACGGGAGGGGAAACAGAAAATCAGAGAAGATCCGTCAGAACAACAGCTTGCTTCCAGGATGCCAAAAAGTCTCTGAAGGCCGTCTACAACACTATGGACGATGACTCAACATCTCGACAATGAGCATGGGAAGACTCTCCATTTGATATATGGAGGGTCCTGGGATGTTACCTCCCTACGTATCCTCAAGATTATGCGTCGGGAGATGGCTCCCACAGCTCCCACCGCCAAGGCAGAACCCCATTGGATGTGGATGGATACTACCATCACCTTCGATGCTTCGGATTGTCCGAAGAACATGGCCGGAGCTTATCAGTTGCCTTTGATGGTCTCTCCTACCATCAACAACATTCAGCTGTATTATGTCCTGGTGGACGGAGGTGCGGCACTCAACCTCCTTAGCTTCGCAGCCTTCACGAAGCTCCATCGCAGCCTATCAGAGATTAGGCCCTCACGTCCTTTCTCCGGAGTAGGTTCGGGAGCTACCACTCCTCTCGAATCATTTACGCTTCCGATGACATTTGGAACTAGGGACAACTATAGGTCCGAGAAGCTGGTATTTGATGTGGCACATATCAGCCTTCCCCTCAATGCCATCCTAGGTAGGCCAGCCCTGTACAGGTTCATGGTTGTAGCACACTATGGCTATTTGGTGTTGAAGATGTCGACCCCTTCACGCGTCCTCTGGATCCGTGGGGTTCGCACTGCTGGAGTCACTGCGCTGGAAGAACTTCATGCGCTTGCAACAGCGCAAGAAGAAGAATATGGCAAGGAGTAACCACCTCAACAACCTTCGAGCTCACGTCAGCGTGGATCCACTTCTGCAACTTGGGTGCAACCAAGAAGCGAAACCGACATCCCCGTCAAAGTTGTTCAAATTGTTTCCGATGCTGCCCAGACGACTCGTATATCGGGAGGTCTGGATGACAAATAGGAACTCACGCTCGTCACTTTCCTCCGAGCGGATGTTGACGTGTTTGCATGGCAACAGTCACAGATGCCAAGGATCCCTAGGGAGGTGATCGAGCACAACCTGAAGATATACCCCGATGCACAACGAGTACATTAGAAGCCCCAGAAGTAATTCGCCGAGCGACAAAACTTCATCAGATAAGAAATCAAGAAGCTCACGATGCTTGTTTCATCCGGAAGGTTCACCATCCTCGGTGGATGGCAAACCCAGTTGTTGTACCAAAGGTCGGTGCGAAGCTTCAAATGTGCATCGACTACACCAACTTGAATAAGGCATGTCCAAAAGACCCATTTCCACTTCCTAGATAAATCATATAGTGGATTATAGCTCCGGGTGTGTGTTACTGTGTTTCCTAGACGCATATTTTGGATATCATCAGATTCAAATGTCTAGGGAAGGTGAACATCATATTGCCTTCATTACCGTAGATGGGTTATATTGTTATACTGCCATGCCTTTTGGTCTAAAAAAAGTTGCTTCCACTTTTGTGCGAGCCATGCACAAAACATTTGGAGAGCTCATCGGGGACTTGGTGGAGGTCTACGTCGATGACATTGTCGTCAAGGTAAAGAACAAGGAGTCACTCCATGACAATCTTCAAGCCGTCTTCGACAAGCTACACTTGACGCGTACGAAGCTCAACCCAGACAAGTATGTCTTCGGGGCTAACTTCGGAAAGCTCCTTGGTTTCTTGGTGACTCACCGAGGAATTGAGGCAAATCTGGAAAAAATCAAGGCCATTGAAGAGATGCGGCCCCCATCCCGCGTTAAGGATGTCCACAAGCTAACTGGGTGTCTAGTTGCGCTCAGTCGGTTCATTTCAAGACTGACAGAGTGTCCGCTTCCCTTCTTCAAGCTATTAAGGAAGTTCGAGCCATTTCATTGGTCCAAAGAAGCAGAGAAGGTGTTCCAAGAGCTCAAGCAACTCCTCACCACACTACCAGTTCTAGTAGCTCCAAAGCCTGGTGAGCCTCTTTTGCTTTATATTTCGGCAACTAGATAGGTTGTCAACATGGTCCTGGTCGTGGAGAGACCGGAGCCATCTTCAGCTCAGGATCCTAGACCCCTCTGGGAGGGTCCGGTGCTACCTGAAGGCGAGTTTAGGTCCCAGTCCCCAGGCACAGATTCTAAAGGCAAGGGGCTGAGGATCAGCCTCTCTCAATCGAGGGAGTTACCGCATACAAGAAGAAGGTTCGGACCCCTCCGAGGAGGTCCGGGCTAATGAAGAACATAATTTGGACCCCACCGGGATGGCCCAGGTTGCTCAAGAAGAAGATTTGTACCTCTCCGCAAGGGTCCGAGTTGATGGAGAAGAAGCTCCGGGCCCCTCCGCGAGGGTCCAGACCATCCAGTGGTAGTGTACTTCATCAGTGAAGTCCTCCACGACACCAAGACTCGCTACATTGAGGTTGATAAGCTGCTATATGCAGTCACTACTTCCAAGCCCACATGATATCAGTGGTAACTTCCTTTCCACTACGTGCTATATTACATAATCCAAATTCTACTGGAAATATCGCCAAGTGAGTTGTGGAGCTAGCAGAATTCGATCTTGCATTCCTACCCCGACATGCTATCAAGAGCCAGGCATTATTGGCTGACTTCGTGGCGGAATAGACTCCTTCTTCATCAACTCTAGGGGTCCTTAGTGAACAGAAGCCGAAACCTAAGGTCCCGATCTTCATTGAGCCTAACTGAACACTCTACTTCGACGGCTCCGTGTAGAAGCAGGGGGTCGGAGATGGAATCCTTCTCCCCGCTCCAACCGGAGAGAAGGTAAAGTACATGGTACACCTTGACTTCAAAGCAAGCAACAACATGGTGGAGTACAAATCTCTCATCTATGAACTCAAGGTGGCGCTATCATATGGCGTCAGGCAGCTACTGGTGAAGGGTGATTTGCAACTCATCATCAAACAAGTCAAAGGTGAATGCAGTTGCAGCAATACCCAACTCGCTACTTATTTGCTTGAAGTCTAGAAGCCGCAGAAGGACTTCCACATCTTGGATCCCTGTCATGTCCAGCGTCTGAACAACACTGAAGCTGGTGATCTCTTGATTAAGTCTTCAATAGGAGCTCAAGATCCATACGAAGTTTTTGTTAGAAGATTGTCAGGACCTGCCGCTCGACCCGTCGAACTGTGATGGGGGTGAGACCAGCACCTCGAAGCTGGCGGTCCTGGTGGCCCTGTTACCATGGCATCCATTAAGGATCATAGGCACTATAGGAAGCTCCAAGCAACCCAGCGCGCAAGATCCAAAAGCTCAAGTTAGCTCTGATGCATGTATCTCGGAGATCCGGAGCTACTTGAAGGACAATATCCTTCCTGAAGACGGTGCTTCCGCTAATCGAATTGCCAGATTGGCTAAAAGATACAAGTTGGTAGAAGGGTATCTCTATCAACATGCTGCCAATAGAGTTCTAATGCGGTGCATTTCTTGGGAAGAAGACCGCAAACTTCTCGCAGAAATCCATGGAGGCGAGTGCGGGAACCACGCGTCTTCTCGCACATTGGTCGGTAAAGCCTTTCGACATAGCTTTTACTGGCCTACAGCACTCCAGGATGCAGTTGAGTTTGTAAAGAAGTGTGAAGTATGCCTGTTCCACGCGAAGCAGATTCACACACCGGCTCAGTTATTGCAAATGATACCTCCCATGTGGCCTTTCGCTGTGTGGGGGACAGACATTTTGGGACCTTTCACAAAAGCCGCCGGAGGTTACAGGTTCTTGTATGTCGCTATCGACAAGTTCACCAAGTGGCCAGAAACTACCCCAGTTGTGACAATCAACAAGCAATCAACTATTATGTTCTTGAAGTCCATAGTATGCAAATTTGGAGTCCTGAACAGAGTCATCACCGACAACGGAACCCAATTCACAAGTGCAACAATCCAAGAGTACTGCGAAGATCTCGGAATACAAGTTAGCTATGCATCAGTAGTGTGAGACCTATTTGTGCTGAATACATTGGCTTGTACTGAATACATCGGCTTTGATAATAAAAGTTTTGGATGCTGTCGTAACATCTTTTTAGCAAAGTCCGACTCTAGCTCCGAGCTTCTGCAAGGTCCGACAATAGGTCCGAATTGCTTTGTCAAGGTTCGACATGTTTTTGGGTAGCTTTGGTGATCTTTGTATTTAGCTCCGACGTGTCTTTGATAGCTCCGGCATGTCTTTGGTAAGCTCCGGTATGTTTTGATAGGACCGACTTGTGTTGGTTAGCTCTGACATGTTTTTCTAGCTCCGGCTTTTGGATTGACTAGTTCCGACTAGCTTTGGCGAGCTCCGGCGCTAGGTTGTACTAGCTTTGGTAAGCTCCGGCGCTAGGTTGTACTAGCTTTGGTATGCTCCGGCTCAAGCTCCAGTTAGCTTTGGCAAGGTTCGGAGCTTGATCGCAATGTTCCTGCTTTTACTATGAATTATCTTGAACTTGCTTTACATTGATTGAAAGTTTGCTTAGTAATATTTTACTAAGTTTTTGATGTGTTTTGGTGGTTATGACTGATATTGTTTTTGTTGTGGTTTGCAACATGCTTATGTGAGGTGCTCACGTAAGGTGTTGTGGTTTCGGAACTAACTTGAGTCAAGTTGCGGACTTGGGCTCGGAAGTATTAGTTGTTTATTCATGTGCAGGTGTTGCTTGAGTTCAAGACATGGTTGGTGATGGGATCCATTGAACTAGTCTTAGGGAGAAGATGAGGTTCAACAACCAAGTTCGGGAGGAATTGTGGTTGAGTTGATCGGGGGGTTGCGCAGTATGTTTGAATCAAGAACAATGCATATGAAGGTATCGTGGACGTCGTTAGAAGATGTTTGCACGTATACAAGGAGTGCATGGACGTGGCTACATGGTTCTGAGGCGTAATGAAGAGATGTGGACATAAAGAATTGGTCGGAAAGGTCCAACCGACTAGGTTACGAACTCAAGGTGCGGTTGAGTCGTGTTTGACTCAAATATGGAAAGATTTGAGTTGGTTATGATAGGATTTCGTGTGGGTCACGAATTTGAGTTGTTTTAGGAATGTGGGATACGTTCCTAAGGTGTTTGGAAGTCTTAAGATTGCTTCTATCTGCATATAGAAGAGTCCTAAACAGTTATGGAAAGTTTCGATTCATGATTTGAGTAGGATTAGAGTCCTAGTTGAGATTAGGTTGGCCTAAGGGCTGGTTATATAAGCAAGGGAGACCAGAGCTCGTGATAGACGACTTTGGAGCTGTTCCTCTTGTGTTCTATTGAATAAAATGCGTAGTTGAAAGGAACTTTTGTGCCTTGTTCGTCCGACTTGTTATTGACAAGTTTTTCTCGTCGAGTTTCTACACAACACTACCTTGTTTTGGTGGTTTTATCATAACTCGAGTTTTACAGATCCGATTGATGTGAATCTTTTTGGGTTGTCTTCAAAACTTGATTTTCTATCATCTATGAAAATTTCACAGTCATTGTATTTTTGGTTTCTGATCTACACGAGGTTCTTTGCAGTGTTCCAGAAATGTTTTTACTCGGTAGAACAGATTGACTTTTGTTCGATCTTTTGATCATAACTTGACTTTCTCTCGACGGATTTGAGTGATTCTTGTTGTGTCATCTTCTTGACTTGATTCTCTCTGATATCTATCACTTTTTCCATGGTAAAACACGTTTAGATTAGTCTCACACATGATTTCTTTAACAAATCATTTTTCTACTGAAGGGGTTGGGATTTAATTGTTTCCGCTGCGTAATATTTTTTAATCTACCATTCACACCCCCCTCTAGTAGCTTTTAACGTGCTCTTCGATCCTACAAGTAGATCACCAGGCAAGTAATGGCCAAGCTGAGAGAGCTAATGCAGAAATACTCAAGGGACTTAAGATGCGCACATACGAGCTCCTAAAAAATATGGTGCCAACTGGATAGAGGAGCTTCCGTCTGCATTGTGGGCAAGCAGGACAACACCTAGCCGGGCAACCAAAGAGACACCTTTCTTCTTGGTGTACGGAGCTGAAGCAGTGCTTCCTCCAGAGATCACCATGGGTTCTCTTCGAGTCCGGACCTTCGACGAAGCCACACAGGACAAGCTCCGGTGTGAAGACCTGGACCTCGTAAACAAGGGAAGGTGCCAAGCAGATGATTAGAATGCACGATACCGCCAGGCACTGCAGCGCCATCATCTAAGGTTTGTGCGTAAACAACAGCTAGAAGAAGAAGATCTGGTGCTGCGGAGAATACTGACTCGAGAAGGGATGAACAAATGATCCCCATGTTGCGAAGGTCCCTTCCGAGTTATCAAAGTATCCCGGCTTGGATGCGTTCGCTTGACTACAGAGGATGGGACTCCGCTTCCCAATCCATAGAACATCGAGCACCTCCATAAGTTTTATGCCTAGCTACACGGAGGTGAGTCTGTTTGTATAAACTGAATCTCTAATAGTCCATGAATAGAGTCGGGAAGGGTCTTAGCGTACTTAACTTGGTCTTGTACTTTAGGTGTGTCTTTACCCTCCCTGGGTTAGATCAAGACGAATAGCACACTTAACTTGGTCATTGTACTTTAAGTGTGTCCTTGTCTTCCCCAGTAATTCGGACCTTAGTGAGAAAACATTTTATACGGACAGACTCTACGTGCATTTCATTTGTACACGCTCATCACATTTTTGCCTTCTTGTCTATAACAATATCGTGCGATCCCTTTGAAATTTAGTCTAGGGTATTTATGTGATATATAAGTTGTGTTGGTAATATTCTTGTGGGTTTTAGCATTGTTGTATGGTCTACTCACCTGAAAACTGAAGCCAATGACAGGTCTATAGTCTCCTATCAACTTAGACTTGTCAGGCACCCTAAGTACGCCACTCTACCTATATCTTGGCAGGTCCCTGTAGGGCGGGTCCGGAAGGTAGTCGGACCTAAAGAAATTTCATCAATACACTTATGTCTTCATGTTAAATTCTTTAGGATCTAAAATTCAAGGAAGGATAATAAGCCACAAATAAGTTATAGACAAGAGGACGAATTTTACTGTTTTTCTTGTTTTTTATGCGCAAGAAAAATAAATATTCAATGGTAATTTGCTCGGTGATGGTGGATGCTTCCGGAGCAATATCTCCGACAACCCCCAGGGGTCCCATCGTCGACGTTTTATACGTTGAGAGTGGGCACCGTCGAAGCTACCAAGCTCCAGCAACCCCCAGGGGGCCCGCCATCGACGTTCTATGCGTTGACAGTGGGCGCCGTCAAAGCTATCAAGCTCCGACAAACCCCAAGTGGCCCGATGTCGATGTTCTATGCGTTCACAGTGGGCGCCGTCGAAGCTACCAAGCTCTGACAACCACCAGGGGGCCCGCCGTCGACGTTCCAAACGTTGGCAGTAGGCGCCGTCTGTGAAAACCCATTTCTCGGGTTTTTAATCTTAACTTTATCTTTTCAATGCTCACATGAGGCAAGTAATCAACATGAATGATTTGAAGGGCCAAGATCAGAGAAAGGGGTGTAAAACAAGGATTTGAGCAGAGGATTCAAATTCAGATTGTGAATTGATGCATTTTATTTTGATTAAGCTACTGTTCATGGAATTCAAATATTTACAATGCTCAAACATGATTTCTGGTTTCCCCATTGGATTTCTCATGTTCTAATTAGTGGGTCCATCAAGTTTGAGGATTTTTGGAGCCGTTTTCCGTTTTCAAACTGATTTTACAAGTTGTTGTGAGGAAAGGGGTATGACATGTGGGCCCCACCTGTCAGGGGTCCCACAGCAAGTGCCCAGGTGAATCGTTCACCTCTCAAGTGGCGCCATCCTAACAAGCAAAGCATTCAACTCGACCCTATTATCTACCTTTCCACTCATTCTACCGCTCGTAAAACCAGCGCTGGTTTTTCTTCTCTGCTCGACCTCCATCAACGCTCACCAGGCGTTTCATCGTTCGTCGCTGGCGTTCCCGTTCCGTCCGTCGTTTCGCCTTGCTCCCAATAGCAAGAATCATCGTAAGCTCTTCCTCTACCTGTTGATCAGTTCATCTCGTCGAGTTGGAGCTTCATCGTCGCTTGTTCTGCAGTTTTGCCGCCGGCCGTTCCCGGTGCTTCCGTGGACGACCTCGCGTTCTCGATGAACTGAGCTCTTCCTTTCATCCTCGATCACTCCACAAGGTTCGAAACCACTCTCTGATCATGTTTGACATCTTGTTCCGTCGTGTTTCACCTTGGTTTGGCCGGGCACCGTCGAGTTCATGGCATCGGGTTGCAAAACAGCGAGAAATGAGTTGAGAAATTCGGTTTCTACGTTGTTTCGTGCTTTGATTCAATGAGAGCTTAGGAATCCCTACTCCGCGCGCATCCATTGAGGCATTAGACAAGGACAACCGTGATCTGGTTAAGGATTTCTTCGAGATTTCGTGGCCGCCGATCCCAAACCCTAAGTCATCGGTGTATTCTCGTTTTCCATCATTTCCTTTCAATTGGACTGTAATTCCTTGTGTTTCGTGCTCCCCTGGTTCTCCTAGACCTTGTGGGATCACGAATTAGGGTTTAGAGAAGGATGTTCATAGCAGCAGCCATGGTGGTGGCCGCCCATGGCCGTCGATCTCCCTGTACAGGCTAGGTCCAGCCCCTTTGAGTGGTCCAGCAGGTGTGCCATCGTGCTAGCTTTGTTCTGCCCCAATTTTCATGTCCTGGGATGCTACTCCAGCGAGGGAAAGGGGGGGCGCCGTCTTCCCTGTCTGTGGCCTTGAGGCCATGGCCAGAGGTTGAAGATGAAGTCAGAGAGTGGGCCCCAACTTTCATAGAGTGAAGAAAAAGAGTACAGATGGTTCCATTGTTCAGTTTAAAAGGGAGAGAGAGAGAATACAGTGGGTCTCAGTGTCAGTCAGAAGTCAGTTACCTGGTGGGATTCGAGTTCGAGTGGGCCCCAATGTCAGAGCTGGATCAGTTTTCCTTTTGAATAAAATTTCAGAAAAATTTGCAATCTTTGAAATTCTATATCTGGACGACTTCAAAAATTACCAAATAAATTTTGCTGGAATCCTCTCTGTGTGTACTTTCCATAAAGTTAAGGTTCATTGCATTAAAGTCATTATATCATTCTGTATAATTTATTCTTTCAAAAGCTTTATGCAATTATTCTGGGAAGCCTGCAGCTTGATAAATTCTCAAATTTTGCCAGAAATTACATCATGTATTAATTGTTCACCAGGAAAATCCCCACACCTGTTTAACTTGATTTACTTATGTAAATCAAGAAGTTCGTCTCAGCTGTGCTGAAATGGGTAGAAAATACCAGAGAAAATACCCAAAAATTCATTCCAACTTAAAAATTGAATTATGAACATAATATTCATCAGAAATTATGAAACAAAATTTCCTCTCATATCTATGATCTTCTCTACCTGATTGTAATCTCAATTCACCTGACCAGCCTTGTTCAATTTCTGTGAATGAATTCTTGATATGAATCTTCATCACTTTATTACCACCTAGTCACTTCTTACCTCTTGTTACATTCTTTTCTCTTAAATCTTCTCTGGACTATTTCAACCTCTGTAAATACTCTCAAGAACAATGATAATTAAGGGAATGACTAGTATGCAATCTGATTTATGGTGCAAGCATGCAATCACCCATCATCAACCATTGAATGTCCATCCTAGGGTGAATATGTTTTTTCACTTAACCCCCTCCACCAAACGGAGGGAGTTAAGTGAAAAAACGCAACCACCCTAGGATGGACATCCAATGGTTGAGAGTAGATGATTGCATGATTGCACCATAGATGAGATTGCATACTAGTCATTCCCGATAATTAATTGCTTAAGCATTCCTTACTAAATATTCATTAATATAGTGCATACAACACTAATTGCATTATTATCTTCATGTTGAATAGAAGGAATTCACGAGGAGCAGCCGGATTCCACTAACTATTTTCCACCGGACTTCGATTACTCTTTTGATCAATATCAAGGCAAGCCCCGGTTTGCATTTAAGTTTACAAGTTTATCTTTATCACTATGTCTACATATATATGGTATTGCATTACGTCTTGGATTGATTGATACTCTACCTGCATGACCAGAAATCCCTGCAGTCTATGGTTCATATACTGCTTAGATGCTGCTTAGTAATGTATGATGATATCACTGAATTGGATTAACTAGTATAACTCGAGTATGACTTTTTCCTGCTCGTGCACTTGTAGTAGTGGAATCAATTGCGATGATGGACATTGATCCACTTAATAGATAACTGAGACCGGGCAGGAAGGTAGGAAGCAGCAGATTGGAGATCTATGTGCATAGTCCTGCCTGTGTCAATTGAGGACCGTATCGTGTGCGGCCCCGCTGGACAAGTTGGAACTTGTATCAGATGCATACTCATTCTAATGGACCCAACAAGCTGATGTAACTTGTTAACTTGGATGTTGAGGCATACCCCACCCTCCTAGACACCCCGCACGTCATGAGGAGAGCAGAGGCCACTGCGGCATAGGTCGTCATGTGAGTCTTGCTTCCGAGATGGTGAAACCGACTCAATGTTTGAGTGCCTCGTGAAAGGCTGTCACTTATGGTGTTATGGAGGGGGACCGTAAGCCTTCTCAAGACGGGTGTAGGTGACGTGCAAGCCGGGTGTTTTCATGATGCGAATCACCGTCGCTCGCGGAAGGGAGCATGCTTGTTCACTGCGCCGTGACGTAGTAACAACTGGAATTGGATGGAACTTGCTGTTTGGATAAGCAACTTGGTTGAAGTAGTTGAGCAGCGAACTAAAGTTATGATTCTAATATTTAACTTGATGCTTAAAAGTGAATATAAGAATCCACTGCTATACTAGTGCTATGAACAACTTTACTCTTAATAGTAATACCCTGCATGTATGAGTAGGGAGACGGGTAAGTCTTGCTGAGCATAAGTTCACGGTTTGTTGATCCACTGTTTTGCAGGTAATGTTATAGATGAGGGTGAGCCTAGTGAGGCAGCACCCAATGAGGGGTGCGAAGCACACTGGAATCCCTACACGCCGCTGTGAAAATTGGGTGTTGCTACAGTGAAGCTTCCGAGGGTCGGATGACATCACTCTTGCTTATAGTAGGCTATAGGGCGCGAGCTGTATCTTATCTTTCCGCTGCTTGTACTGATGTACATTAGTTTGTAAACTGACAATACTATGGAATAAAGGCCCAATGTATTGTAAATGTGTGTTCTGTGTGTTGTGTTGTTAGGTGTCGCATCTATGACACCACCTAATGCGATTCCTGGAATGTCAGGACTGGGTCCTCACACCGTCAAAGCTACCAAGCTTCGACAAACCCCAGGGGGCCCGTCATCGACGTTCTATGGGTTAAAAGTGGGCTCCATCGAAGACACTAAGCTCCGACAACTTCCAGGGGGCCCGCTGTTGATGTAACAAAGGGTCCCTGGAGTTATCGAAGGCAAGACTCAGAACTTGGACCTATCATACTGGCTACGGATTCAGAGCTATCGATTTTTCAAGGCATTGTCTAAATCCTCATGGTAGATGCCTTCAATTTATTGAACTCATCTACCAAGGGGCCAACAATATAAAAGGCAATGCATTGAAGACACAAAAAATGGAATTCGGGAGGATTTCATATTTCATTCATTCAAAATTAAAGGATTTTAAGCTGAAGGCAAAAAGAGAAAAGTCCTAACTACTGGAGTTCCTATTGAAGAATGAGACAACTGTTTGGGTAGCTTCTTGAATGTTGGCCCTCGCGTCTTCTTCTTCCTCAGCAATGGGTCCTTCGAACACCAGACCTAAAGACATCTGGGGGTCCCGGCTCTTGAAACATGCCAACACATATTTGACAATGTTCTTGGCCAGGGTCCTTCCGTTCGTCTCCAGTTCGTCGATGACCACGTCACCCATGACTTCAAGCTTCTTGCCGGCAGAGGTCAATGCCACCAGTGCCTCGTCCATCTCCGGCTCTGGGTCAGCCGGATGTACCGGGCTGAAACCAAACGACACCAGAGCTTCATAAGCTTGCCCCAAGAAATTCCAAACTTTCTGGCACTCATTTGCTCTCAAGCTCCTCAGTTCCTCCAGTGACTTTTTGGTAGTCGAAAGTTCCGCATAACCTTCCTCGGAGAAGCGCTCGCCTTCCTTAGCGTTCTGTTGGATACTTTCAGCCATCCGCTTTTCTCGATCACTGAGCTCTTTCTCTCGGAGGTTTATACAGTTCCCCCGCTCTGCCAATTCCCTCTTCTTGTCCTTCACCTTAATCTCCCTGGTGGAGATATCAGTCCCTCTTTGGAGACGTTTACCCCCACTTGCTATATTTGATCCTTCTCTTGATTGCACCACAGATCGAGCTGTTCGGCGCGATCATCCAAGCTCTGCTCTCCCAGCGACAGCCTTTGGGTGAGCTCCTCCTCCCTCTTCACGTGGTCTTCCACTTTCTCCAGGAGCTTATCCTCCTTTTGATCGAGGGCTTCCCGACGCTTCAGAAGTTGTTCATTCAGCTCTTTAAGGATAGATGAGCGACTGTCGGCTGCTTCACTAGCCTCCTTTGCTTGCTCATACACCTCCCGAGTCTTATCATCAAGAGCCTTAATGATGGCCTCTCTCTCATTGAGCGCACGGTCTAGCTGCACCACCCAGGCCTTCTCCTTGGCCACCCACTCCTTCTGGTCCAGCAGTCGCGACTACGCCAGCTTCATCTCGAAATGAAGTCTATTGTACCAACGCCTTAGGGTATTGCGCTCTTCATTGAGAATCTTGCTTTCTTAGTTGAAGGCAAGCTGGACCTGTCAAAGACTTGAGCAAGCATTGTCGATAGACAACGCCAAACGAATCGGCTTCGAACCCGCCTGAGGAGCATTTGCAGGCTCCAGTGGGTCTTCCAAAATTACTATCGGATTCCATGGTGCGAGTGTGTTCTCCAACAGCTCCACATCACTGGGGCCGATCTCCAGGAGTTCATCAATATTTATTGCGACCGAAGAAGGTCCCACCGCGGGAGCTTCAACCGTCAGAGCTGATGAAGAGGGTCCCTCAGCCGGATCTTCAATCATCGACCCAAAAGTTTAAGGACCTACAGCCGGATCCTCTGGTTGCGCTGGCTCGTACATAACTACCTCCGGAATTATCACTTCCGGAGTTGGCACTAAAACACTTACCGGAGTTTGATCCACTTTGGGCACCGATGCTGGAGCTTCCACACCAAGCTCTGGAATTGCCGGAGCTTCTACAAATTTTTCCTCCGCGTGGTCTGACGGTACCACAGAGTCGGTTTCCGGCTCTGGACTTGTCTCCACGGCAGCCGGCGTCAGGGCTGTCGTGTCATCCGCCACCACCACTGGGGGAGAGGCAGGAGCTAGGGCGGGGGCTTCAGCCGACGCAACCTTTGGAGCTGCAGTGCTTGTTCTTGACATTCCGGAACAGAAAGTAGAGAATTCAAGACAAAGCATGGAAAAAAATCAAAACAAAAGTTAAAGAGCCGATTCTTACCTTGGAGTATTACCGCTCCAATCGGCGCGGATCTTCTTCCTTGGGCGCCTGGAGCTAGAGCCCGCCGCCGTCAGTGTGGTGGACACTTTGGGACCCGAACTTGGAGTTGAGGCAGCCACAGGCGCTGCCACCTCTGGTGCCTCCACAGTCGGAGGATGTACTCCGGACCAAGAGCCACCAGTTGGCATAAGGGCGGGAGTTGACTCTCCAGAGCCAGCACCCCCTGCGGGCACTGGAGCCGAAACACCAGCCAGAGCAGGAGGCACAATCACCACGGACCTAAGCCGAGGTTGAGGGGTCACTGCTGTCGAAGCTTCCCTCACACTGCTCCCATCGCTCCTCGTCAGATTTTTCTTGCGACTCGGAACTTCAAAGTGAGCTTTCTCTTTGCCTCGGCCGGAGGTTGACTTCTTGGGAGGTGAAACTGTAGGACCTTTGCCTTTACCACTAACTGGCGCAGGTCTAGAGCCTTCATGAGAACAAGGAGCCCGGGGATAGCAATTCTCGCCAGAGGAGCGCTCCGACGCCTATCCACGAGACCCAGATCATCAAGTGCTGGCATCTTCTTCCACAGCTCATTCCTGACCTCTGGCACCATGTTCAGGGGCAGGAACTCTGCCGAAGGAGCCATGTCATCAGGCGAACGGTCCCGTGCTGCAGCTTTTGGACATGAATCTTCATATCTTCTTCATTCAAATTGGGTCTGATACTGGTCTCAATCCGGTTGTGATCCATTTCTCCACCGAACGCCCATGCTGGCCGCTCCCTCGTATTCAACAGAGCCCACCGGTTAGTTAGGAAGTTGGCAGAGACCATCAGGGGAGTCACTCCTCCTTCGACGCACTCCCGGATCCTTGTCAAGATCGTGTTGTACTCCTCTAATAGCGTAAGAACCACCTTCCAAGCATCAGTGTTGACGGCCGAAAGGCTGTCAGGCAGCTCCAGCATATCATGGCGATCCACCGTGATGGCCACCAAGTCCTTCTTCTAGTTGTCCCACTTCCCAGAAGGGAATGTTTTCATATACTTGAGGGGCCAGTTCTTGCGCTTCATGAGGCAAGCCAAGATACTCTTTGCTCTGCCCAGTTGTGTGGACCGTGAAGAAGGTCCGAAAAAGCTCGATGCAGGGCGGCACACCCACTTACATCTCGCAAAAGTGGACGAAAGTCGCCACTAGCAAGGAGTGGGGGCCAAGGTGATGAAGCTGCAGGCCGTAGAAGTCCAGCAACATCAGCAGAAAGCTTGAAAAGGGTGGGATGAGCCCCACCATGGCATACGACAAGAAGTAGACGATCTCACCATGATTCTCCTTCTTGAAAGGGAACTTGTTGACGCGGATCAGGTTGTTGAAAGATTTGCTTGACCACCCCATGTAGGTGCGGACCTTCGACAAGTCTTCATTTTTCTTGATCCGGCCCCGAGGAAGTCCCAACTCCATTGTTGCAAAGTGGAGCAGAGTAGGAAGAAAGGTTGCAAGGGTGGATAGCTCTAAGCGCAATGTCAGATGAAGGCATAAAGAGTTCTCTCCATCTAAAGACTTTCTCCCTTATGTAAGCCTCCACAATGCTTGGATGGAAACTACCTCCGGACCCAAATCGTAGATGACCTTGTCAATTACAAGGTTGCTCGGGTTCACTTTGCTAAAAAGGTTACACCAGGCGAACCATTGTCATGATGAGAAGTTGGAAGCCCGAGGGCGGCCGCCTGACAGGGCTACAAAGATTACACTGGGAACCGATACTAATTTCATATTAGGAACCAGCGAACTTCAATTGCGTGAGATCCGCACGCCAGGATCCAACGCGCCATGTAAAAAGGGCCACGTGGCGATGGTATAACTCTTTGTCGCCGCCTCAACCGCCCCGAAAAGGACTTTGAAGTCGCAGTGCGGGAATCGAAGATGGCCCCACCTCCGGTAGTATACCTTCACCTAGAGGATTTCTCCCAAAGGTGGGCCCGGGGGCCACTGTCGGTACCCTGGATACCAGGTACCCCCTGATACGGCACTTAAAACCAAGGAGTTCCTATGTCCGAGTTGAAGACTTCCGAAGGCAACACACGTCCAACAGCACTGGCCCGCATCCCTCCTTTGGGTAGCTCCGGTGTTACCACGTGTCCTGCGGGGCCGGACTTACCTTCCTTCACACGGAAGCTCCAGTACCTCCACATGTCCAGCAGCCCAGGACCTAACTCCCAGTAGAGGGAAGCTCTGGTGCCGCCACGCGTCAAGTGGCTCCGGACCTGCCTCCCCACAGAGGGAAGCTCCGGAGCTACCACGTGTTGGACCTCTGGACCTAAGCCTGCAACGGGAAGACTATAGGATCTCTAACGTCACAAACATTTAAGAGGCTATTAAACAGCTGCTACAAGACCTGATTAATGTGTCATTAATTCAGTATTAATGACAAACGATCAAAGGACTATCAAGACAGGTAACACCGCCATTAAGGTGTGTTATCACACTGATAATCGCAGATTATACATGTAGATTGTGTATAGGTGGTTAATTACAACCGCGGCCACCTGTCGGGCCACACATATACCGTAACACCCAGTCCTTAGCATATAAAAGGGTTGTGTTGTACGGTAGAAGAAACCAAAGCTGACACGCATACAAGCAACAACAGACACCTGCCATACAATTAACAACCACCCTTTGGAGTAATACCAGACGGCCGGACCACGTAAAACCTGTTGTGTCATCATCGTGTTCGTGATCTTAAGCGCCCCATCCGAATATGAACCTTTGTGGACTATGCTTTAGTAGTACCAGGGGAAGTGTCGTTGCTACACTTCGACAGTCACCCAATGTTGATATTTCCTACGCACTACTAACAATTCATCCCTAGCAGGGGTGCCAAAAATGCTTGTTGGTAGGTTTTATATTATACATATAAATCCACAAGCGCACGGAAACTATCGATGTAGCATTTCCCCTCTAAGAGTATTCCCAAAGGGTGTCATTTATATTTTCCCAAAGGAAGGCTAGATGGAAGTAAAACAATCATCAAGTGGAAAGGCTAGGTTGGCCTAGGTAGGGTTCTAGCAAGGATGGATAAACGGTAATTGAGGTAGTGTGGCACACACAAAAGCATTCTATCCTAAGGGGATGAATGAGGTAAATAGGAACTAGGCTAAGAACTAGGTAGAGACTCGTACAATCCTTCTAATGCACATATACATAGCCTAGGTTAGTTACTAATGATCATGTCGCTTATCAATTCTCAAGCTAAGTGGATTAACACATCGAACATGGGTTTACCCCTAGCAGTACTAGGATGACTCCCGCCAAGCGCCTGTGACATGGCCGAACGTGGAGGATTACAAAGGACAGATAAGGCTGTCACCACCTACTGCCTACCTCATTAATCCGTGGGCATACGAGACATTCAACACTACTCTCTATCCTAGCACCTTGCTAGAATATTAAGTAATTACTTTAAGAGCCTAGGCACAAGCCATCCTAAGGTAATGATCTAAATCATCATTGAACCAATGTTAATTCCTAGCATAAGTGATTCATGTTAACATAATCATATCATAGCTAATTAGACTATAGTGAGGGTTTATAGTGTTTATGATGATATATTGATAATGGTATATCATAATCATAAATACTGCTCCTACCACATACATGGAATCCACAATCAAACAAGAAATGCTTGATCCAAGTATATGAACAATGGAAGACTAAATATAACATCTTTATTAAGATTAAAGTCACAAATACAAATAGGAATATGGGAGACATACCTTTCTCAATTGGAAATTTAAAAGAGACTCCTACTCCTCTCCTACTTGGACTATGTACTAGAGACTCTCCTCTCTGCAACCTATTCTCCTCTAAACCTATGGAGAGTAGTGGATTCAATGGATGAATACTCAAGTGGTATGTGTTGAAGTGAGGGGTGAGGGGTCCTATTTATAGCTTGGAGAAGGGTCGACTCCCGCCACCAAAAGCACGCGAACCAATCACCCATGACCTCTTCAAGCCGAGAGGAGACCACACGTGGCGTATGACGGCGTTTGGCGCCGGGACCTAGTCGGCTGACTAGGGGGGTCGGCCGACCTGGTCTTGGCCCCTTTTGCGTTGTGCTTCCTACAATTCTTTGCAAGGTGGGTCCCATTGACTGATATTGGTGCTACACCGTTTGATGGCATCAGATACTTCTGTTTGTGGGACATTTGATCCATGTGGTGCCACATGGTGTCGCCTGATTGGCTGGAATGATATTTTATAGGATCCATCCTCTTGTTTCACTTCAATTCTGCATAGAATCCTTGCATGCACTATTTTCTCCAAGGACAAGTGGAAATTGGTTAAATAGAAAGGTGATGTGTGCAAGAAATGATATTTCTTTCACATAAATGAGTTATATTGACAGATGAAATTGGTAAATAACAGCTGTCAACAAACTCTCCCAAGTTTATCCTTTGCTCATCTTGAGCAAAGTCAAGACATTAGGTTGATGATCAGGAGTTGCTACTATATTCTATTTTTCAAAAGTACCATGTGCACAACAAAATACTCTACCTAGTATTGCAAAAATTGGCATGGTACTTCACCCATATTAAGTCATTATGGGGCTTATGCCATCTCCTATTCATGGGTGGTTGAATGATAGAACATCAAATGGAGCACACATACCCTAGAAGTCAAGTTCCACTTAAATTCCGGAGAGTTCAATTTAGATTTCAAGTATCTCAATTTTGATTGTCTCATGTCTCTCCTTTGTGTGTATTGGAAATATATCCTCAACAAGACATTTTGCCTAAATTCATCCTATCTCTACATAATGCTTGTACGTGGAGCTTGGTAGGGAATATAGTAGGCATATTTGCAACACATAATATTGCTATGTCAAAAGAGTAAGCCTTAGGAGAAATCAATTCAAAACAATTTGATTCAAAACTTGTGCATGTGTGATTGAATGGAGTGGGTGTGGATCTTGAGATGACTCCTTTTTAGTGGACTCTCTTATTTTGCAGGGATGAAACATGACTACTTTTTTTCTCATGCTTATGATATAAACATGCATTTTCTTTTTCTTTTTCTTGTAGCCATGTCTTTTAATCCCTTTTTATGCAATGAATTTTGGATAGAGTACTAAGTTTGAATGATATGGAGTTTCTCTTTTCATTGTGAAATGGTTGTATGGTGGAATTTTGCGTACTTTTAGTGTAGAAGTATAGCATGTGCAAGTGAAGTCTTGAATTCAAAAGGTAATGACTGAAATCTCACATAGGTCTATACTAGTTTGACAAAACTCAATGTGAAGACAAATAGCATATGCATAAGGTCTATCAATATAATATATCATATGACTTTGGTAGGTATTTTCAATCAAGTGAGAGTAACTTTAAATCTTTTTAGAATTTCACCGGAAATTTAAGTTTCACTTTCAAACTAGGAATAGCAGCCCTATCACTATATCATATCTCACAACAACATAGAATGGATTAAGCTTTTGCTACCCACACTTTCCAAATCAAGGCAAAAGAATTTTAGCCAATGAGAGCAATATGTTGGAGAGTAGTAAGTTGTAAATTAGGGACTTAGGAAAATTAAAACAGAGCAACTATTTATCATTTCATCTATGTGAATTCAAAATCATTCTTACCGCACATACTTTATTTTATTGAAAAATTAATCTATCCTAAAATTTATTATTTTTCATATGCAAGGTGAATAAGGGTCTAATGGGAAATAAATATACAAAGGGGTTGATGCAATTTACCTCAAGTAGGGGTCCTCCCCCAATCTTGTTTTTCACTGACCTCCGTGTCGAGGGTTGAACCCTTCATGACAGAAGTATGCCGCGAGATCGGATTGTTGTTGTTGTAGCGTGGAGTTGAGGTTGATGAATTGAGCGTCCATGTGTTGTTGTTAGTCTTGGGTACCTTGGACATGCCCTTCGAGAGTGTTGTAGATGTCACCCGTTCTCACTTCAAGCTCATCCATACGTCTAGTAAGATCCGTTATTCCTTGGCTATAGTCATGATGACTTCTAGCCAAGAGGAACGACATCTCCTCATGGACGATGGAGGCAAGTTGCTAGAGCTTGAAGTGGATAGGGGTGGCTCCCATGCGGCACCTGGCCATTCATGCCAAGAAGGACCTTCGGTCTCATACGATGGAGGTTGAGTCCATTCGGGTGTATCACCCGTTGGGTTCTCTTCCTCTTCGTACTCATTGGCCGTGGAGGTTGTCGGGGGCATAACCGCTCTCCTTGTACGGCTTCTAGTTACGCTACCAGAGACATTACTTCTTTCGGCTTCCTCGATGGGAATAAGGTCAATGGTTAGCCTCCGTCATTTGTATAAATGATAATCCGTGTTAGGTGACCGAATTTCATTGACAAAGTCGGGATAATATATTATCAAAGAGCCACCTTGATCATGCTTAAGGGTATGTCCTTGCACTAAATATTCTTCATCAATTAATTCTCTTTCACTTCCAATATACTCAAATGAAGAATATTCTAGTGCTCCTACCCTAGTAGCAATACGGGTAATCAATGAAGTACATTCAATTGGCCCTACCCTTGGAATGTAATCTAACCATTGTGTCAGCATGGTAATAACTGAAGCAACTTTTATCTTTTTAATCATGGCAAATAAAATTTTCAGCTCATCATCACGTATTATCCTTACATCTTCTCTAGGGAACATAGTCATAGCCACCCATCTATGCATGAAGTGTAAAGTAGGGTTGTGCAAGTGGCTATTCCTAGGTGCACTACACCTGACCTCACAAGTTAAATCTTGCCAAAAACATTGTTTGTTAAACTTAGACAAAGTGTCTAAATCTAGCAAACAACATTTATGGAAGCCTAGGATTTCACTTAATTATTTTCATAGGATGTTGTATTCTTTTTGAAATAATCCAAAAGTAATACCATCAAATCCTATTTTGAGTGTGCAAAGGAATTGTATGGAGAGAAGGCGTGAACCTTTCTCCTCTATGTGATCAAAGTTTTCCCATCCTAATGCATGCCAAATGGAAAAAAATTCGGAATCCAGACCTATTTTGGAGATAAAATCCCGATCATAAGCTTTTGTATGAGAAAACTCACGATCTTGGAGGAGCATGCATGCTTGATCTTCAACTTCACTTTGGATGTCGAGGTCGTCGTCGTGAAGAAGTTGATGAGGGTTGCTCCTGTCACCCATGGGAGTGTCCTCTCCTACACTCGTCCTCCGTGAACTTGGTGTAGCAACAGAAGAGGGGCGTTCACTTGAGTCTCCACCATGGCTTGAGCTTGCATCCTTCTTCCTATTTCCAAACAAACTCTTCATTCCATTCATGACCACAACAAACAAGAACACCACAAGGCAAAAACTCAAAAGAGGTGATGTTAGTGAAAGCAAAACCCTGACGAATTTTCTCTTGATGAACTAGAGAGCAAATTGCAAATGCAAACAAAAGCAAATCTTTTTGAGTTGGGAAGTTGAGAAAGAGTGCTTCAGTAAAGAGCAAGAAAACAATGTGAGCAAGAGTGACTTTGGGGAGGTATGAAATGAGGTTAAGTGTGAGGAGAAGAGCTCCTCACGACCACCATTTATAGTGTGCAATCCCCAACGGTCACTAGGAAACCAAATGTAGCCGTTGAAGGAGAGAGAGCCAAAATGACTTTCCCCTAGTCGACCGAATAGGGGAGCCGACCGACCTGACAGGTGGGCCTCCTGTTCCCCCTTTTGGCAGGTCTTCCCAACGGCTATGAAATTAGCACATTGGTGAAATACCACTTTTGCAGCTCAGAAAAATTGTTTTCCCAATAAAAACTCCTATTTCAAAACCCAACAATTTTCTTTTTGTGAAAAATAAAGAAATAAAAATGATAGTTGAGAATATAAGATTCTCAACTTACTAGGAAAACTAAATATGTAGTGGGGAAAATAAAACTAAATGGGGAAAACTAAATAAAGAGAAAAGAAAAACAAAGAAAAGGATAACTACCAATTTAACCTATTGGCTAGGTGTCACCATCGTCCGATGAGATGGACATTCCTCCTTCTTCATTTCTTGACATCCGGGCCCGGAGGGATGCGCCACCTTGGACATCGTACTCACACTTGCTCCAAGGTCACAAAGGGTCTTGTCAAAGTGGTGTGCCCCAATTGAGCATGAGATTGTAGGACATCCAGGGTCCTTCAGCCAGTTGCCTCCTTGTAGAGAAATCATGTTGACATTTTCCATAGAGAGTTCAGGCTGTCCTGGCATCTTGCCATTCTCCACTGGAGGAACAACAGCTGCCAGTTGAGCCAACTGAGTTTCCAAGATCTTGTTGAAACTCAATTGATTCTTGAAGGCTAAGGATAGTCCTTCAATCTTGGTATTAATGCTCTCTAGGGTCTTTTCATTAGCTGACAATTTCTTTGATACAGTATCATTGATCTTCAGCTGGCTAATGGCAAGTTCTCTCAAGTTGGGTTGATTTCCATTGTTGCCATTGTTGTTGTAACCTCCTTGAAAGAATGGGCATGGTTGGCCCCACCCTTGACCTCCTGGACGATAGCCATTATTGTTTTCATTGTTGGCTACGTATAAGGCATTCTCATGGGTTTCTGGGCAGTCATTGCCCAAATGGCACGTGTGCCACAGACTTCACAAGTGATGTGTGAGTCTAAGGCATAGGCATTGCCACATACCTTACAGTTGCTTTGTCCATCAATATTCTTCATAAGGAGGTCCAATTTGGCAGTGATCATGTCCACCTCCTTCGAGATGTGCATGCCTCGCTAGCTGGTATGGAGACACCCGTTGCTCCAACCCATGTTTGACACCATCTTATCAATAAATCTTTGGCTTTGGCACAATCAATGAGAAGAAGGCACCTCCAGCAGCAGCATCAACATGGTCACGGGCAGAAGGGATCAACCCGTTGTAGATGTTTTGGATAATGTGTCAGTCATCCGTCCCATGGTGGGGATAGGCTAGATGTATTCTTGAAGCCTTTCCGAAGCCTCGGGAATAGATTCATTGGCATCTTGCTGGAAGCTGGAAATTCTTCCACGTAGGGCATTGGTCTTGCCCAACGGGAAAAACTTGGCGAGGAATGTCGTAGAACACTTCTCCAAAGTATCTACAACACTTCGGTTCGCATAGAACCACTTTTTTGCTCTCCCAAGAAGAGAGAAAGGAACAGCCTAAGACGAACAACATCAGGAGATACATCTTTTAATTTATCTTAAAAGTGTTGAAGTTCTTAAGGAACTGTTGCAGGTGAGCACTTGCATCCTCGTTAGCCTTCCCACAAAATGGGTTGGCTTGCACCATAGTGATAAGGCCAGTCTTGATTTTGAAGTTTACATCTCCCGTGTTAACAGTGGGCCCAACAGGCACAGTGTTAGCAGAGGGAGCTAAAAACTCACGAGGGGTCTTTTGGGCCATTAGCGTTTCGGTTGTTGGTGCAGTTGTGCTGACTTGCTTTGCCACTCGAAGCTTCTAAGGAGTAACGACACGAGGTGGATCTCTCAGAAGAATTCATGATCTTCAACAAAGTTCTCCGGCAAGCAGAAACCAGACATACACTACCCTATTTTCACATAAAAATGCGAAAACAAAGAAGGGCCATCCTACTAAAACCTATCAGGGTCTTATCCTATTCACTCAATCATGTAATACTTCGACCGCCTTCCCCGACAATGGTGCCAAAAATGCTTGTTGATATTTCCTACGCACTACTAACAATTCATCCCTAGCAGGGGTGCCAGAAATGCTTGTTGGTAGGTTTTATATTATACATGTAAATCCGCAAGCGCAGGGAAACTATCGATGTATAATTTCCCCTCTAAGAGTATTCTCAAAGGGTGTCTTTTATATTTTTCCCAATTGAAGGCTAGATGGAAGTAAAACAATCATCAAGTGGAAAGGATAGGTTGGCCTAGGTAGGGTTCTAGCAAGACGGATAAAGGGTAATTGAGGTAGTGTGATACACACAAGAGCATTCTATCCTAAGGGGATAAATGAGGTAGAGACTCCTACAATGCTTCTAATGTACATATACATAGCCTAGGTTAGTTACTAATGATCATGTCACTTATGAATTCTCATGCTTAGTATATTAACACATCGGGCACGAGTTTACCCCTAGCAATACTAGGATGACCCCCGCCAAGAGCCTGTGGCATATCCGAAAGTGGAGGATTACAAAGGACAGATAGGACTGTCACCACCGACTGCCTACCTCTTCAATCCGTGGGCATACAAGACATTCAACGCTACTCTCTATCCTAGCACCATGCTAGCATGTTAAGTAATTACCTTAAGAGCCTAGGTACAAGCCATCCTAAGGCAATGAACTAAATCATCGTTGAACCAATGTTAATTTCTAGCATAAGTGATTCATGTTAACATAATTATATCATAGCTAATTAGACTATAGTGGGGTTTTATAGTGTTTATGATGATATATTGATAATGGTATAGCATAATCATAAATACTACTCCTACCACATACATGGAATCCACAATCAAACAAGAAACGCTTCATCCAAGTATATGAACAATGGAAGACTAAAGATAACTTCTTTATTAAGAATAAAGTCACAAATACCAATAGGAATATGGGAGACATACTGTTGAATTGTTATTGCGACAATTCCCCCGGATCTTCTAAGGGGCAGCCCGCAGAGGTTCTTGTTCGGCGGGGCTTAGGCCTCAATCATGTGTACGCGCATATGAGAGTATATGAGACAATGGTTTTTATGTGGTTCGGGCCGGAAGGAGCGTAACACCCTACTCCACGGTGGATCGTATTGCTAGTGGGTGTGTATGCATCTGTGTGTATCGGGGATTTGATGTTGGGTCTGGCCTTTTGTAACTATGGCGGTTTGGTCCTTTTATAGACAAAGCCAGATGCCTTACAAGTGGGGTCCGGGGCCCAACAGGTGGCCCCCGGGGCGATCTTATCCTAAAAGATCTATGGCTTCTCGCGTAAGCTTCTTATGGCCGCGGCTTGAAGACTAGCCGTCTTGTCACCTCGGTCGCCAGTGTCCCACGTGTAGTCGCAGATGGTGTCAAGGGCTGTTTCGTCCGTCTGTCTTGTCGCCGCAAGCTACCCACTTGGCGGGGCAGGGTAGGCCTATGATGTCTTCCTTGCGATACGATTGGACGCAGCGGTACCTGACAGGGGCGTGCGCTGCACTGTGCTCTTGGGGAAGGCGCGTGCCTTAAATGTGCGACTGGACAGGACGCACCACCCTTTACTCTTTCGGTTCCACAGCCCATTGCAGGCCGTGGGACACACTCCAGCTCCGGAGCCCTCCTCGGTGGGAGCAAGGGCCCGGCGCCGGAGGACGTGTGGCAGCTTCGGAGACCTCTTCAGTGGGAGCAAGGGCCCGGAGCCGTAGGACGTGTGGCAGCTTTGAAACCCTCCTCGGCGGGAGGACAGGTCCGGAGCTTCTTCTTGTATGTGGGGGTACCCGGTCTTGAGGGTATCGACAGTGGCCCCCGGGCCCACTTCGGGAGAGGTGACGATCCTGAAGGTGGGGCCTTCATCTTGTCTTGTAAAAGTGATGCCAGCGGGCCCCCTGGGGGCGTGCCTAGGCTTGGAGAAGTGACACTGATGGTCCCCTTAAGGAGCGCTGGAGCTCGAAGAAGTGACGCCGGCGGCCCCCTCGTGGGGCGCTAAAGCTCGGAGAAGTGACGCTGGCGGCCCCCTTGGGGCGCCAGAGCTCGGAGAAGTGATGTCGGCGGCCCCCTTGGGGGGGGGGCAGAGCTTGGAGTAGCGTCGCCGGCGGTCCCCTTGGGGGGCGCCTGAGCTCGGAGAAGTGTCGACGGCACCTACCACCAACGTGTAGAACGTGAGTGGCGGGCTCCCTATATGTCCTACACACACGGTAGACAAAAAGTAATTATGTTCGCCGGTCACCCCTTCCCTGCTCTTTAGTTTCATTATGGCTTACGGACCTTAGCTAAGATACGAGGCATGGGTAATTCGGTGCGACAGAATCCAGGGTATGGTCGCTGCCTTGCTCAGGGCATAAGCCGTCTGGCCCCCTGTACTCAGTTGTTAGCACAGTGAGGTAAGGTGCGCATGCTTATGGTACGGAACCAAGCTAAGCAGGCTGCACACCCTGGACCTCCAACTCAACGTTAGCCTTTCAGGAATGAGATCAATTCAGCACCATGGACCCCGAGCAAGAAAACGATCATCGGACCCCAAAAACATTGCAGGTACCTCATGCGGATCCGCCTTTAGCAGGATAGCACAACTCCAACTAGGACGAGACAAAAGAAAAGTAACTGCGCATATTGCAGACGATATGCGAAAGTAAGCAAAAAATTAAAGCATAATGTAAATAATTTTGCTTGTCGGTCACTCCCTTATGGCTCTTTAGTTTTGTTACGCCTTACGATACTAAGCTGAGAAGCGGGGCTTGGGTAATTTAGTGCGTTAGCATCCGGGGCTCGGTTCCCACATTATTCGGTGTGTGAGCCATCTGGCTCCCAATACTTAGCCGCAACGCTGAAAGGCAGGGTGTGCACGCTTAGGGTACTGAACCAGGCTAAGCGGGCTACACACCCTGGACCTCCGGCTTGGTGTAGGCCTTTCATGGGGGCGACCGTCTGGCGACACAAGACCACAAACAAGTGGGCAGCCGAGAGACCACAAACATTGCAGGTACCTCAAGCAGGCCCGCCTGCGCCAGGATTGCATAACTCCACGAGGCGCTAGACAGGGAGAGAGTGACCAAGCATATGACAGAGAATATGCGAGAACGAGCATGATTTGATGATCATAAAATTAATGCGTAATTAAATGAACATAAGTAGAGCATAGGGCAAGACAGTGGTTCTTCTAACTTGGTATTCGTTGGAGGAGTCATGCTTTACAAGGGAGGCAAAATGTACAGTCTTAGGGTACGGAACCAGGCTAAGCGGACTGAACACCCTGAACCAGACCCACCGGAGCTTAGTTGCTTCGAGCACTGCTCCTAGACTCTATGACACACTTTTTAGAAAAAAGAAAAACTATATTACCACTATGCTTGGGGTGAAGCTTTACTAAAGTGGTGCTGGGGAGGCAAAGTGTACACGCTTAGGGTGCAGGACCATACTGAGCAGACTGCATACTTTGGGCCTCCCACTGTGCCAAGAGTAAAACTTACAGCGGATCTTCAGGTCGAACTTACCGTAACGCCTTGGTGACGTCGTTGTCGCCCTGGTGGCGGGAAACTGCTTGACATCCTGCCTATGAGACCCCTTAGTGGCCCCCTGGTAGGTGTGGCCGACTGGTTGGGCATGCCTACTACTTAGTCAAAGGATGTCGCTGGTGGGCCCCTGGCGTAGCACGAGAGCATGGATAGTTGACGCCAACGGCCCCCTGGGGAGCGCCGGACATGAATTGAGATGTGTGGTCGTCGTCGAGAAAGTCTCTGGCGGCAATGGCGATGATGTAGCCATCGAACCGAGGCGGCGCCCACCCTCAACCTGCGAAACATCGACAGCGGTCCCCCTGGAAGGTGCCAGAGCTGGATGCTCCGGCGTCGCCCATCGTCAACGAGAAGAAATGTCGACGGTGGGCCTTCTGGATGGTGCCGGAGCTGGATGCTCCAGCGGCGCCCACCATCAACGTGAAGAACGTCGATGGCAGGCCCCCTGGGTGGTGCTAGAGCTGGATGCTCCAGCGAAGGCCATCATCAACGCAAAGAACGTCGACAACGGGCCCCCTGGGTGGTGCCGGAGTTGGATGCTCCGTCGGCGCCCACCATCAACGCAAAGAACGTCGACGGCGGGCCCCTGGGTGGTACTGGAGTTGGATGCTCCGGCGGCGCCCATCATCAGTGAGAATGTGACACCCGATTCCGAAATGGACCAAGTGAACACATATGTGTGCCCAGGACGTTCAACGCTCATACACGAGTGCATTCACAAAAGGATATACAAAAAGTTACCACAGAACAAGATAATTAAGTACTTTTATTACACAATTCAAAATATCCTTGAATACAAGCTCTAATGAATAATGATGACAAATTTGAACTAATGCAACGGAAATAAACTAAATAAGCAAACTAAGCAGCTCAGGAAAGGGTATATGGCGCATCTTCAATCAATCCACATGCAAAGCTGACGGCATACACGGCCTAGAACTCTGCTTTATTATCGTGATACTCCCAATCTTGACCTGCAACTGTTGGTGAGGGAATTGCAAGGGTGAGTACATGTCGTACTCAACAAGTGTGGAAAGTATGACATGTAGCTGATTCAAATGACGAATGTAATAAAGGCTAAGTGATGAAAAGTACATTAAAACATTTGAAAAGCAGTATATTATATGTATGTGAAGTAAACCCATCACAAACCATGTAATTACCATAATACCAGTCCATATTTTGTTACCATCGTTCATATACCAGATTTCACATTACCATTAACCCTATCCAATAACATAATTCAATCCATAACCAGCCATAACCATACTACCAACCATAACCATCCCAATACCTAAATCCTCTAATCATGTAGGTCATCCAGGTGCTCTTAACCGGGAGCACTACTATCATGATAGTTTTAATTACTATGCAGATTTTGTATCATTTTACCCACATGTTTGTGATTTCATCACCCGTCGGTGACTAAATAACCTCCCTTATGCCAATTACACTTCCTTTGGTGTATGGCCAAGAGATCAACAAATAGCCTTGACAAAGGGACTACTAGCATGTACGGATCCACTGAGGTTTCACTGGTGGCGATGTCTCCCATTGAGCACATCTTCAACCAAGGGCCCCCTCTTGTGCCATTCGGATCCCGGTGAGTCCCGCCAACCATATCCAAACCCAATCCGACTCCCCTTGCCCAGTGCGCCAAATGATCTGCTCAAAACTAGCAATACCCTAATTAATAAGCTACGCCACACCCATACTTGGTCTCGTGGCGGCACTGTTGTCCTGGCATATTCTCGCATGAACCGGTCCTTAGATCTAAAGCAAGCAAACCACGAGAGCATCCAACCCATCCACATACCAGGCTTGCTTTGATCACCCATTACCATATCATATTGACCAGTTCATATTAACTATAATCTCATTAGTGCATAATTAAATAATATAATTGCTTTCCCATCCTAATTAATTAAGCGAAGCAAAAAGGTAAAAAACCCTTCCCGACTCTCTACCATGTATTCCAGGTGACAAGTGTGGTTAAACAATACTAGTAAACTTCCTTCATAGGATTCACACCAAATTGACACATGTATGCAGTTTTGCAAACAAATATTTGTTTTAGAAACAGGATCAATTTGTTCAAGGACACTAGCCTTGCTCTTAGGCTTGATTGGGATCAAAGACTTCAAACTCCTAGTGCTGGAGATCCTCCGCAGCACTCTCTAGCGCAAATTCGTCTAATCCACGTAATAAACATACAAGACAAGAATCACAATCAATAAGTGCACACATATTACTCAATATGTCATGATATGCATGATTAATGCAAATGCAAAGCAAAACTAGTTAAGGAGTTGTTAATAATGTTCACTAATCATTTACAATGGTTATTAACAAGTCTACTGTGATGCCCGGTTCCGAAAGATGAACCAAGCTAACGCATATGTGTGCCCAGGATGTTCATCACACATACACTTGTGCATTCACAAAAGAGTATACAGAAAATTACCACAGAACAAGATTAATTAACCAAATTTTATTACAAGAACCAAATTATTCTCGAATACAAGCTAATGAATATTAATGACAAGTTCAACTAATGCAGCGGAAATAGACTAATTAAACAACTAAGCAAACTAAGCATAAGGGATAGCGCACCTCCAATAACACCACAGGCAAAGCTGACGGTAGACACGACCTAGAACTCCGCATTATCACCATTAAACTCCCAATCCTGACCTGCAACTGTTGGGGGGGATTGCAAGAGTGAGTACATGTCGTACTCAGCAAGTGTGGAAAGTATGACATGTGGCTTATTCAAAGGACGACAATAATAATGGCAAAGTGCTGAAAAGTATATTAAAACATTTGAAAAGCAATATATTACATATATGTGAAGTAAACCCATCATAATCATAAGTAATATCATAATATCAGTCCATAATTCACCATCCTCATCCATAATTCCAGATTTCACCATTGCCAATAACCATATTCAATACTAGAAATAAACCCATAACAATCCATAACCATTACCAAACCATAACCATCCCAATTACCAATTTCCCTCTAATCATGGAAGTTGTCCAGGTGCTCATAACCGGGAGCACGGCTATCATGATAGTTTATTTTAATAGACTCTGCAGAGTTTGTACCTCTTTACCCACGTGTTCGTGATTTCATCACCCGTCGGCGACTAAAGAACCTCCCTCATGCCAATTACACTTCCTTTGGTGTATGGCCAAGAGATCACAAAATAGCCTTTACAAACGGACTACTAGCCTATTTAGACCCCACTGAGGTTTCACCGGTGGCGATGCCTCCAACTGAGCACATCTTCAACCAAGGGCCCCCTCTTGAGCCATTCGGATCCCAGGGTAGTCCCACCAATCCTCAACAAACCCAATCCGACTACCCCTTCCCCGAGCATCCACAATGGTCCAAACAACACTAGCAAAGCCCTAATTAATCAGCTACGCCGCACCCATACTTGGGCTCTAAAAGAGTTAGGCACGACGTCCCTAGGCCCACTTAACATGAAACCCAAGAAACAAGTCGTAAAACAAAAGATCAACTCGGAGTCACGAAATATCGGACAAGTCCGGAAAGGACCGGACTAGTCCGAAGTCGTCCAAAGAGAAAATCGGACAAGTCTGGCCTAAAATCGGACAAGTTTGACTTTGAACAGAGAGGAAAACGGACAAGTCCGCTAGAACACCGGACTAGTCCGGAAAAGTCCAGGGACTTAGCAAATTTTTAAGGATTCATGGAATATCGGACTAGTCCGCACAAAATCGGACAAGTCCGAAAGTTTCCAGTGCCAAAAATCGGACTAATCCGCAGCAAAAACGGACAAGTCCGTTTTTAGTCAGAGAAAAATCGGACTAGTCCTCAGTAAAATCGGACTAGTCCGCACTTTCCAGCGTTTTAAGTGCGGTTTTGTTCCAAATCGATTTTAAATGCTCCGAATCAATTTTAAACTCGTTCCTCTTGTTGTGGGTTAATGTTAAGCATGTATATGAGTGTATGTAGGGCATGATGCATGAAAATGAGGGTGTTACAAACCTATCCCCTTAAAATGAATCTCGCCCTCGAGATTCGACGCGGAAGAGAAGAGAGAGGGAAATTCCTTCTTGAGATCATCCTCCAATTCCCACGTCGCTTCTTTTTCTGTGTGGTGCTTTCATTGAACTTTACACCATCTAATAACCTTGTTCCTTGTGACTCTCTCCTTGGTTTCCAAGATTTTGACTGGTTGTTCGGCATAAGTCAAATCTTCCTCTAGTTCCAATTCTTCCATTGGCACTTGTTCTTCCGGTATTCTCAAACACTTCTTGAGCTGGGAATCATGAAAGACATCATGTACGTCTGAAAGATGAGCTGGCATCTCCAACTTATATGCTACTTCTCCTCTTTTGTCCAAAATCTTGAATAGTCCAATATAACGAGGTGCGAGCTTCCCTCTTATGTTAAACCTCTTATGACCTCTCATTGGTGACACCTTGAGGTAAACAAAATCTCCTATTTCAAAGGCTAATTTCCTTCTCCTATTGTCCGCATATCCTTTTTGCCTTGATTGGGCAGCCCTCAAGTTTTCACGAATTATTTGGACTTGCTTTTTGGCTTCTTGCAACACGTCCCGACCAAATACTTGAGTTTCCTCTGCTTCATTCCAGAAATAAAGGTGTCCTACACTTCCTCCCATAAAGCGCTTCGTACGGTGATATCTTCAAGCTTGCTTGGTAACTATTGTTGTATGAAAATTCTGCGTATGGCAAGCTTTTGTCCCAACTTTTCCCATGCTTTAAAGCACAAGCTCTTAACATGTCCTCCAAAATGTGATTGGTCCTCTCGGTTTGTCCATCCGTTTGAGGATGATACGCTGAACTAAAATTCAACCTCGTTCCCAAAGCTTCATGCAATTTTTGCCAAAACCTGGAAGTAAATTGAGAACCTCTATCTGAGACTACCTTCTTCGGTACTCCATGTCGGCACACAATATGCTCCATATACAATTCTGCTAGTTTCGCGGTGGTATATGTGGTCTTCACAGGAATGAAGTGAGTTGATTTTGTCAACCGATCTACAATGACCCATATTGAATCATAGCCATACTGGGTTCGCGGTAATCCAACGATAAAGTCCATACCAATCTCTTCCCACTTCCACTCTAGAATTTTCAATGGCTGCAATAATCCTGCTGGCCTTTGATGTTCCGCCTTGACTCGTTGGCACACGTCACACAATGCAACATATTCGGCTATGTCCTTCTTCATGCTATCCCACCAATAGCAAGTCTTCAAGTCTTTGTACATCTTCGTACAACCGGGGTGAATCGAGTATGGCGAGTCATGTGCCTCCTTTAATATTGTCTCCCGAATATGTTTTACATTAGGCACAACAATTCTTTTTCCAAGCCATAAGGTACCCCGTTCGTCTTCATCAAATCTGAATTCTCTACCTTCTTCGGTTCTTTCCTTGATTTCCTTGATCTCCTCATCTGTGGTTTGTGCCTCTCGAATTTCTTGTTCCAAGGTTGGGTTTAATTCCATCATCTCCATCCCATTTACAAACCCGAGGTTCAACCGTTCAAACTCCTTGCATAACTCGGATGGTAACTCTCGAACTGTGAGTTGATGACTTACTCCCTTTCTATTCAAAACATCGGCCACTACATTGGCTTTTCCCGGATGGTAGTTGATCCCCAAATCATAATCTTTGATGAGCTCCAACCATCTTCGTTGCCTCAAGTTCAAATCCGTTTGTGTGAAAATATACTTCAAACTCTTATGATCCGTATAAATTTCACACCTATGTCCAAGAGTATAGTGCCTCCAAATCTTCAATGCGTGTACCACAGCTGCAAGTTCTAAATCGTGCGTGGGGTAATTCTGCTCATGTTTCTTCAATTGTCTTGATGCATAGGTGACCACTTGACCTTCTTGCATCAATACACACCCGAGTCCTTGTCTTGATGCATCACAATATATGTCAAAACTCTTGCTCACATCCGGCAGTACCAAAACTGGGGCTGTTGTCAACCTCTTCTTCAACTCCTCAAAACTATTTTGACAAGCTTGAGTCCATTGAAATGCCTTTCCATTCATTAGCAACTCCGTCATAGGCTTGGCTATCTTGGAAAAGTCCTTGATAAACCGACGGTAATATCCAGTCATCTCAAGAAAACTTCTTATTTCCTTTACGTTTTGCGGCGGTTCCCACTTCAACACGTCTCTCACTTTTCCGGGGTCGACCGATACTCCTCCTCCTGAGATTATATGACCCAAAAATGGCACCTCTTTCAACCAAAACTGACACTTGTTGAACTTGGCATACAATTGATGCTCCCTCAATTTCTGCAACGTAAGCCTCAAGTGTTCCTCATGCTCTTTCTCATCCTTCGAGTAGATCATAATATCATAAATAAACACCACAACGAACTTATCCAAGTACTCCATGAAGACCTTATTCATGAGGTACATAAAGTAGGCAGGCACATTTGTCAATCCAAAAGACATCACGGTGTACTCATAAGATCCATACCGTGTTCTAAAAGCTGTTTTGGGTATGTCCGATGGTCTAATCTTCATTTGAAAGTATCCCGACCTCAAATAAATCTTAGAGAAGACATAAGCACCCTTCATCTGATCAAACAAGTCTTCTATGCGTGGCAAGGTGTACTTGTTCTTGATTGTTACCTCGTTGAGAGATCGGTAATCCACACACATCCTTTGGGATCCTTCCTTCTTGTCCACAAACAGCACATGCGCTCCCCAGGGCGATGAGCTAGGGCGAATAAAACCCTTCTCTAGTTGCTCTTGAATTTGCTTCTTGAGCTCCACTAATTCCATAGGAGGCATCCTATACGGCCTCTTAGCTATAGGTGCAGTTCCAGGTATTAAATCAATAACAAACTCAATGTCTCCATCGGGTGGCATACCTGGCAACTCGTCCGGAAAAACATCCAAAAATTCACACACCACCGGAATCTCCTCAATTGCGGCACCGTCCATATGATTCAGCTCCAATTGCTTTGGTGCGGTTTGAGATGCTTCAAATTCTACGGTGATCCCTTCTTCATTGGTCAGCTTCACCGTCTTCGTGGCACACTCAATAACTCCATTGTGCTTCCTCAACCAGTCCATACCAAGTATAATATCTAACCCTTGAGAATCCAAAACAATGAGGTTGGCGGAGAAGTCTACCCCCCTTATTCTAAGGCTTACTTTTGGACATACTATATTTGTCCTCATCTCTCCTCCAGGAGACTTAACCAACAGAGTAAACTTCATATGAGAGATAGGCAAACTATACTTGGCAACATACTTCGATGCAATGAATGAATGCGATGCTCCAGAATCAAATAACATAGTCGCGGGGTTGGAGTTGGCGAGAAACATACCAATGACCACGTCATCCGCTTGTTGAGCATCCTCCGTAGAGACATGGTTCACGTTGCCACGAGCAAAATTCTGCTGTCCACGGTTACCTTGTGCCTGTCCTCCATTGGGTCTTGGGTTTTGCCTCGGCGCATTGCTTCCTTGACCAAGGCCTGACTTAGGACATTGATGCGCAAAGTGTCCAACTTCTCCACAAGTATAACACTTCTTAACTCCACCAGAATTATTGGGACGGGCTTGGTTTTGAGCATTGGCTCCAGGAAAATTAGCACGAGGTGCATAAGGCATTGGAGGCCTAGGTTCTTGCATAACAGGGCGCTGCTGCACAAACTGAGTTGGGCGTGGTGCATAACCAGGGCATTGAGCAGGAATAGAGGAGCTGTAATAGGGCGCATTGGGTGGTGCAAGGCGAGGGCGCACATTACTTCCTTGTTGCTGTCCTTGGTATGGCGCCTTCCTCTTGATTTCTTGCTCCATCTCGCGAATCTTGTTCTCAACCACAATTGCTTTGTCCACAAGCTTCTGAAAATTTACATAGTCACAATTGAGTAGTTGCACTTGGATCTCATTGTTCAAGCCCCTCATGAACAAGTATTGCTTCCGGCTGTCCCGACTAACATCCTCAGGCGTGTACCTTGAGAGTTGAGTGAACATATTGAGATATTCACTCACGCTTGATTTTCCTTGCCTTAAATTCTCAAATTCTTGCCTCTTCAAGATCATAACACCCTCCGGCACATAATGAGAACGGAAGCTCTCCTTGAAGTCGGCCCAAGTAATTCTCTCTTGATTCTCGTGAGCATTGCAATAAGCATCCCACCAATCCGCAGCTGCTCCAACTAGTTGATGAGAAGCAAACAAGACCTTCTCCCGGTCACTGCATTGGACAATAGTTAGTTTCTTCTCCACGGACTTGAGCCAATCATCCGCATCCATAGGGTCGGCAGCTTGAGCAAAGGTCGGCGGCCTAGTCCTCATAAACTCTCCCAATCGGTTATGAGGAGGCGGGGGTGGTGGTGGAGGCATGTGGGGCTGATTGTTGATGTTGCTGGCCTGCAGCTGTCCCATAGTCTGTATCATGGTCTGCATGAGCTAGTTTTGCATAGCCAATAACTTCTCAATGTTGATAGCTCCCTGAGTAGATCCTTGCCCATTGTTGTTCTGAGGCACTCCATTGTTCTCCTCCTCATCATTGCCATCCCTCTGGTTGCGAGTCCTCACCATCTGAAGAAAAGCAATAGGTAAGAATTAGAGAACGTCCCCAACTATATGCATCAAGGGATATGAAACTAAACAGCTAGCTACACTAGCCTAGGTGGACATGGCAATGCTAAATCACCCCAAAATCCTCTATTAAGCACACAAGCAAGCAATATATATAGCAAACAGCACTCCAAGCAAAAACACATCGATTCCTGAGTGCTCCTATGTGCTCTAAAGTGTCCATTCTATCTAGGCTGCATCCTACGGTCAACCTGTGGCTCTGATACCGATCTGTGACGCCCTGTTTCGAAAGATGAACCAAACTAACACATATGTGTGCCCAGGATGTTCATCACACATACACGAGTGCATTCACAAAAGAGTATACAGAAAATTACCACATAACAAGATTAATTAACCAAATTTTATTACAAGAACCAGATTATTCTCGAATACAAGCTCTAATAAATATTAATGACAAGTTCAACTAATGCAGCGGAATAGACTAATTAAACAACTAAGCAAACTAAGCATAAGGGATAGCGCAGCTCCAATAACACCACAGACAAATCTGATGGTAGACACGACCTAGAACTCCGCTTTATCACCATTAAACTCCCAATCCTGACCTCCAACTGTTGGGGGGGGATTGCAAGAGTGAGTACATGTCGTACTCAGCAAGTGTGGAAAGTATGACATGTGGCTTATTCAAATGTCTACAATAATAATGGCGAAGTGCTGAAAAGTACATTAAAACATTTGAAAAGCAATATATTACATATATGTGAAGTAAACCCATCATAATCATAAGTAATATCATAATACCAGTCCATAATTCACCATCCTCATCCATAATTCTAGATTTCACCGTTGCCAATAACCATATTCAATACCAGAAATAAATCCATAACCATCCATAACCATTACCAAACCATAACCATCCCAATTACCAATTTCCCTCTAATCATGGAAGTTGTCCAGGTGCTCATAACCGGGAGCACGACTATCATGATAGTTTATTTTAATAGACTCTGCAGAGTTTGTACCTCTTTACCCACGTGTTCGTGATTTCATCACCCGTCGGTGACTAAAGAACCTCCCTCATGCCAATTACACTTCTTTTGGTGTATGGACAAGAGAACACAAAATAGCCTTTACAAAGGGACTACTAGCCTATTTAGACCCCACTGAGGTTTCATCGGTGGCGATGCCTCCAACTGAGCACATCTTCAACCAAGGGCCCCCTCTTGAGCCATTCGGATCCCAGGGTAGTCCCACCAATCCTCAACAAACCCAATCCGACTACCCCTTCTCCGAGCATCCACAATGGTCCAAACAGCACTAGCAAAGCCCTAATTAATCAGCTACGCCGCACCCATACTTGGCTTCGTGGTGGCATTGTAATCTTGGCCTATTCCCGCATGAACCCGTCCTTAGATCTAAAGCAAGCAAACCACCATAACATCCAACCCATCCACATACCAGGCTTGCTTAGATCATCCATTACCATATCATATTTAACCAGTTCATGTTAACCATAATCTCATCCATGCATAATTAAATTGAGTGGTATAGTTGTTTTCCCATCCCAGTTGATTAAGCGAAGCAAAAAGCTAAAAAGCCCTTCCCCGACTCTCTACCATATATTCCAGGTGACAAGGGTGGTCAACAAAACTAGTGAACTTCCTATCAAAGGATTCCCATCAATTTGACACAAGCATGCAGTTTTGCAAACAAAACATTTATTTTAAAACAGGATCAATATGCTTCAAGGACACTTGCCGTGCTCTTGCTGTTGATTAGGGTCAAAGCCTTCAAACTCTTGGTGCTGTAGATCCTCCGTGGCACTCTCTAGCGCAAATCCGTCTAATCCACACAATAAACATACAAGACAAGAAACACAATCAAAGAGTGCACAAATATTACTCAATATGACATGACATGCATGATTGATGCAAATGCAAGGTAGAACTTGTTACTAGATTGCTTTTAATGATCTCTAACTAGTTCTAATAGCTTTTAACAAGTTTATACAAGTTTGGAGTTGATTAGATCAAATTTTAGAGTCAATCAACACAATTTAACTAGGAAGATCGGACTAGTCCGCTAGGGACCGGACAAGTCCGCACTCCGCGAAATCAGAAGATTAGGGTTTTCTAGATCGACGTGAATTTGGAGATTAGGGGTTGAATTCACGTAAGGAAAAGAGAATAGAAGGTATACCAGGTGTTTAGAACTCCAATGAATCAAGAAACTTGGAGGTAACACTTGAATTTTGGTGATCTAGGGTTGGTGATGAACTTGGAGATGAATTGGTGGTGAAGGACGAAACTCGATGGAGATCTTGATCCTCTTTCGTTTCCTCCTCTTCTTTCTTCTTGCTTGGGATCTTCTCCTCCCCCCTTGGTGGCGGCTCCCCACGAACTAGGATTTGGGTGGGTGGAAAAGTGACAAATAGATGTCAATCCAAGGGGTGGGGTTGTTTATATAGAGGTGGGGGCTAGGGTTAGATGGATTTCGAGTTTTGGGATGAGTAGAGGCCGGTTTAGAGTCCCACATGGGCTCTAAAAGAGTTAGGCACGACGTCCCTAGGCCCACTTAACATGAAACCCAAGAAACAAGTCGTAAAACAAAAGATCAACTCGGAGTCACGAAATATCGGACAAGTCCGGAAAGGACCGGACTAGTCCGAAGTCGTCCAAAGAGAAAATCGGACAAGTCTGGCCTAAAATCGGACAAGTTTGACTTTGAACAGAGAGGAAAACGGACAAGTCCGCTGGAACACCGGACTAGTCCAGAAAAGTCCAGGGACTTAGCAAATTTTTAAGGATTCATGGAATATCGGACTAGTCCGCACAAAATCGGACAAGTCCGAAAGTTTCCAGTGCCAAAAATCGGACTAATCCGCAGCAAAAACGGACAAGTCCGTTTTTAGTCAGAGAGAAATCGGACTAGTCCTCAGTAAAATCGGACTAGTCCGCACTTTCCGGCGTTTTAAGTGCGGTTTTGTTCCAAATTGATTTTAAATGCTCCGAATCAATTTTAAACTCGTTCCTCTTGTTGTGGGTTAATGTTAAGCATGTATATGAGTGTATGTAGGGCATGATGCATGAAAATGAGGGTGTTACAAACCTATCCCCTTAAAATGAATCTCGCCCACGAGATTCGACGCGGAAGAGAAGAGAGAGGGAAATTCCTTCTTGAGATCATCCTCCAATTCCCACGTCGCTTCTTTTTCTGTGTGGTGCTTTCATTGAACTTTACACCATCTAATAACCTTGTTCCTTGTGACTCTCTCCTTGGTTTCCAAGATTTTGACTGGTTGTTCGGCATAAGTCAAATCTTCCTCTAGTTCCAATTCTTCCATTGGCACTTGTTCTTCCGGTATTCTCAAACACTTCTTGAGCTGGGAATCATGAAAGACATCATGTACGTCTGAAAGATGAGCTAGCATCTCCAACTTATATGCTACTTCTCCTCTTTTGTCCAAAATCTTGAATAGTCCAATATAACGAGGTGCGAGCTTCCCTCTTATGTTAAACCTCTTATGACCTCTCATTGGTGACACCTTGAGGTAAACAAAATCTCCTATTTCAAAGGCTAATTTCCTTCTCCTATTGTCCGCATATCCTTTTTGCCTTGATTGGGCAGCCCTCAAGTTTTCACGAATTATTTGGACTTGCTTTTTGGCTTCTTGCAACACGTCCGGACCAAATACTTGAGTTTCCTCTGCTTCATTCCAGAAATAAAGGTGTCCTACACTTCCTCCCATAAAGCGCTTCGTACGGTGATATCTTCAATCTTGCTTGGTAACTATTGTTGTATGAAAATTCTGCGTATGGCAAGCTTTTGTCCCAACTTTTCCCATGCTTTAAAGCACAAGCTCTTAACATGTCCTCCAAAATGTGATTGGTCCTCTCGGTTTGTCCATCCGTTTGAGGATGATACGCTGAACTAAAATTCAACCTCGTTCCCAAAGCTTCATGCAATTTTTGCCAAAACCTGGAAGTAAATTGAGAACCTCTATCTGAGACTACCTTCTTCGGTACTCCATGTCGGCACACAATATGCTCCATATACAATTCTGCTAGTTTCGCGGTGGTATATGTGGTCTTCACAGGAATGAAGTGAGTTGATTTTGTCAACCGATCTACAATGACCCATATTGAATCATAGCCATATTGGGTTCGCGGTAATCCAACGATAAAGTCCATACCAATCTCTTCCCACTTCCACTCTAGAATTTTCAATGGCTGCAATAATCCTGCTGGCCTTTGATGTTCCGCCTTGACTCGTTGGCACACGTCACACAATGCAACATATTCGGCTATGTCCTTCTTCATGCTATCCCACCAATAGCAAGCCTTCAAGTCTTTGTACATCTTCGTACAACCGGGGTGAATCGAGTATGGCGAGTCATGTGCCTCCTTTAATATTGTCTCCCGAATATGTTTTACATTAGGCACAACGATTCTTTTTCCAAGCCATAAGGTACCCCGTTCGTCTTCATCAAATCTGAATTCTCTACCTTCTTCGGTTCTTTCCTTGATTTCCTTGATCTCCTCATCTGTGGTTTGTGCCTCTCGAATTTCTTGTTCCAAGGTTGGGTTTAATTCCATCATCTCCATCCCATTTACAAACCCGAGGTTCAACCGTTCAAACTCCTTGCATAACTCGGATGGTAACTCTCGAACTGTGAGTTGATGACTTACTCCCTTTCTATTCAAAACATCGGCCACTACATTGGCTTTTCCCGGATGGTAGTTGATCCCCAAATCATAATCTTTGATGAGCTCCAACCATCTTCGTTGCCTCAAGTTCAGATCCGTTTGTGTGAAAATATACTTCAAACTCTTATGATCCGTATAAATTTCACACCTATATCCAAGAGTATAGTGCCTCCAAATCTTCAATGTGTGTACCACAGCTGCAAGTTCTAAATCGTGCGTGGGGTAATTCTGCTCATGTTTCTTCAATTGTCTTGATGCATAGGCGACCACTTGACCTTCTTGCATCAATACACACCCGAGTCCTTGTCTTGATGCATCACAATATATGTCAAAACTCTTGCTCACATCCGGCAGTACCAAAACTGGGGCTGTTGTCAACCTCTTCTTCAACTCCTCAAAACTATTTTGACAAGCTTGAGTCCATTGAAATGCCTTTCCATTCATTAGCAACTCCGTCATAGGCTTGGCTATCATGGAAAAGTCCTTGATAAACCGACGGTAATATCCAGCCATCTCAAGAAAACTTCTTATTTCCTTTACGTTTTGCGGCGGTTCCCACTTCAACACGTCTCTCACTTTTCCGGGGTCGACCGATACTCCTCCTCCTGAGATTATATGACCCAAAAATGGCACCTCTTTCAACCAAAACTGACACTTGTTGAACTTGGCATACAATTGATGCTCCCTCAATTTCTGCAACGTAAGCCTCAAGTGTTCCTCATGCTCTTTCTCATCCTTCGAGTAGATCATAATATCATCAATAAACACCACAACGAACTTATCCAAGTACTCCATGAAGACCTTATTCATGAGGTACATAAAGTAGGCAGGCACATTTGTCAATCCAAAAGACATTACGGTGTACTCATAAGATCCATACCGTGTTCTAAAAGCTGTTTTGGGTATGTCCGATGGTCTAATCTTCATTTGAAAGTATCCCGACCTCAAATCAATCTTAGAGAAGACACAAGCACCCTTCATCTGATCAAACAAGTCTTCTATGCGTGGCAAGGTGTACTTGTTCTTGATTGTTACCTCGTTGAGAGATCGGTAATCCACACACATCCTTTGGGATCCTTCCTTCTTGTCCACAAACAGCACATGCGCTCCCCAGGGCGATGAGCTAGGGCGAATAAAACCCTTCTCTAGTTGCTCTTGAATTTGCTTCTTGAGCTCCACTAATTCAATAGGAGGCATCCTATACGGCCTCTTAGCTATAGGTGCAGTTCCAGGTATTAAATCAATAACAAACTCAATGTCTCCATCGGGTGGCATACCTGGCAACTCGTCCGGAAAAACATCCAAAAATTCACACACCACCGGAATCTCCTCAATTGCGGCACCGTCCATATGATTCAGCTCCAATTGCTTTGGTGCGGTTCGAGATGCTTCAAATTCTACGGTGATCCCTTCTTCATTGGTCAGCTTCACCGTCTTCGTGGCACACTCAATAACTCCATTGTGCTTCCTCAACCAGTCCATACCAAGTATAATATCTAACCCTTGAGAATCCAAAACAATGAGGTTGGCGGAGAAGTCTACCCCCCTTATTCTAAGGCTTACTTTTGGACATACTATATTTGTCCTCATCTCTCCTCCAGGAGACTTAACCAACAGAGTAAACTTCATATGAGAGATAGGCAAACTATACTTGGCAACATACTTCGATGCAATGAATGAATGCGATGCTCCAGAATCAAATAACATAGTCGCGGGGTTGGAGTGGCGAGAAACATACCAATGACCACATCATCCGCTTGTTGAGCATCCTCCGTAGAGACATGGTTCACGTTGCCATGAGCAAAATTCTGCTGTCCACGGTTACCTTGTGCCTGTCCTCCATTGGGTCTTGGGTTTTGCCTCGGCGCATTGCTTCCTTGACCAAGGCCTGACTTAGGACATTGATGCGCAAAGTGTCCAACTTCTCCACAAGTATAACACTTCTTAACTCCACCAGAATTATTGGGACGGGCTTGGTTTTGAGCATTGGCTCCAGGAAAATTAGCACGAGGTGCATAAGGCATTGGAGGCCTAGGTGCTTGCATAACAGGGCGCTGCTGCACAAACTGAGTTGGGCGTGGTGCATAACCAGGGCATTGAGCAGGAATAGAGGAGCTGTAATAGGGCGCATTGGGTGGTGCAAGGCGAGGGCGCACATTACTTCCTTGTTGCTGTCCTTGGTATGGCGCCTTCCTCTTGATTTCTTGCTCCATCTCGCGAATCTTGTTCTCAACCACAATTGCTTTGTCCACAAGCTTCTGAAAATTTACATAGTCACATTGAGTAGTTGCACTTGGATCTCATTGTTCAAGCCCCTCATGAACAAGTATTGCTTCCGGCTGTCCCGACTAACATCCTCAGGCGTGTACCTTGAGAGTTGAGTGAACATATTGAGATATTCACTCATGCTTGATTTTCCTTGCCTTAAATTCTCAAATTCTTGCCTCTTCAAGATCATAACACCCTCCGGCACATAATGAGAACGAAAGCTCTCCTTGAAGTCGGCCCAAGTAATTCTCTCTTGATTCTCGTGAGCATTGCAATAAGCATCCCACCAATCCGCAGCTGCTCCAACTAGTTGATGAGAAGCAAACAAGACCTTCTCCCGGTCACTGCATTGGACAATAGTTAGTTTCTTCTCCACGGACTTGAGCCAATCATCCACATCCATAGGGTCGGCAGCTTGAGCAAAGGTCGGCGGCCTAGTCCTCATAAACTCTCCCAATCGGTTATGAGGAGGCGGGGGTGGTGGTGGAGGCATGTGGGGCTGATTGTTGATGTTGCTGGCCTGCAGCTGTCCCATAGTCTGTATCATGGTCTGCATGAGCTGGTTTTGCATAGCCAATAGCTGCTCAATGTTGATAGCTCCCTGAGTAGATCCTTGCCCATTGTTGTTCTGAGGCACTCCATTGTTCTCCTCCTCATCATTGCCATCCCTCTGGTTGCGAGTCCTCACCATCTGAAGAAAAGCAATAGGTAAGAATTAGAGAACGTCCCCAACTCTATGCATCAAGGGATATGAAACTAAACCGCTAGCTACACTAGCCTAGGTGGACATGGCAATGCTAAAGCACCCCAAAATCCTCTATTAAGCACACAAGCAAGCAATATATATAGCAAACAACACTCCAAGCAAAAACACATCGATTCCTGAGTGCTCCTATGTGCTCTAAAGTGTCCATTCTATCTAGGCTGCATCCTACGGTCAACCTGTGGCTCTGATACCAATCTGTGATGCCCGGTTCCGAAAGATGAACCAAGCTAACACATATGTGTGCCCAGGATGTTCATCACACATACATGAGTGCATTCACAAAAGAGTATACAGAAAATTACCACAAAACAAGATTAATTAACCAAATTTTATTACAAGAACCAGATTATTCTCGAATACAAGCTCTAATAAATATTAATGACAAGTTCAACTAATGCAGCGGAAATAGACTAATTAAACAACTAAGCAAACTAAGCTTAAGGGATAGCGCAGCTCCAATAACACCACAGGCAAAGCTGATGGTAGAGACGACCTAGAACTCCGCTTTATCACCATTAAACTCCCAATCCTGACCTCCAACTGTTGGGGGGGGGGGGATTGCAAGAGTGAGTACATGTCGTACTCAGCAAGTGTGGAAAGTATGACATGTGGCTTATTCAAATGACGACAATAATAATGGAGAAGTGCTGAAAAGTACATTAAAACATTTGAAAGGCAATATATTACATATATGTGAAGTAAACCCATCATAATCATAAGTAATATCATAATACCAGTCCATAATTCACCATCCTCATCCATAATTCCAGATTTCACCGTTGCCAATAACCATATTCAATACCAGAAATAAATCCATAACCATCCATAACCATTACCAAACCATAACCATCCCAATTACCAATTTCCCTCTAATCATGGAAGTTGTCCAGGTGCTCATAACCGGGAGCACGGCTATCATGATAGTTTATTTTAATAGACTCTGCAGAGTTTGTACCTCTTTACCCACGTGTTTGTGATTTCCTCACCTGTCGGTGACTAAAGAACCTCCCTCATGCCAATTACACTTCCTTTGGTGTATGGACAAGAGAACACAAAATAGCCTTTACAAAGGGACTACTAGCCTATTTAGACCCCACTGAGGTTTCACCGGTGGCGATGCCTCCAACTGAGCACATCTTCAACCAAGGGCCCCCTCCTGAGCCATTCGGATCCCAGGGTAGTCCCACCAATCCTCAACAAACCCAATCCGACTACCCCTTCCCCGAGCATCCACAATGGTCCAAACAGCACTAGCAAAGCCCTAATTAATCAGCTATGCCGCACCCATACTTGGCTTCGTGGTGGCATTGTAATCTTGGCTTATTCCCGCATGAACCAGTCCTTAGATCTAAAGCAAGCAAACCACCATAACATCCAACCCATCCACATACCAGGCTTGCTTAGATCATCCATTACCATATCATATTTAACCAGTTCATGTTAACCATAATCTCATCCATGCATAATTAAATTGAGTGGTATAGTTGTTTTCCCATCCCAGTTGATTAAGCGAAGCAAAAAGCTAAAAAGCCCTTCCCCGACTCTCTACCATATATTCCAGGTGACAAGGGTGGTCAACAAAACTAGTGAACTTCCTATCATAGGATTCCCATCAATTTGACACAAGCATGCAGTTTTGCAAACAAAACATTTATTTTAAAACAGGATCAATATGCTTCAAGGACACTTGCCTTGCTCTTGCTGTTGATTAGGGTCAAAGCCTTCAAACTCTTGGTGCTGTAGATCCTCCGTGGCACTCTCTAGCACAAATCCGTCTAATCCACACAATAAACATACAAGACAAGAAACACAATCAAAGAGTGCACAAATATTACTCAATATGACATGACATGCATGATTGATGCAAATGCAAGGTAGAACTTGTTAGTAGATTGCTTTTAATGATCTCTAACTAGTTCTAATAGCTTTTAACAAGTTTATACAGGTTTGGAGTTGATTAGATCAAATTTTAGAGTCAATTCAACACAATTTAACCAGGAAGATCGGACTAGTCCGCTAGGGACCGGACAAGTCCGCACTCCACGAGATCAGAAGATTAGAGTTTTCTAGATTGGAGGTAACACTTGGATCTTGGTGATATAGGGTTGGTGATGAACCTGGAGATGAATTGGTGGTGAAGGACGAAACTCGGTGGAGATCTTGATGCTCTTTCAGTTCCTCCTCTTCTTTCTTCTTGCTTGGGATCTTCTCCTCCCCCCTTGGTGGCGGCTCCCTACGAACTAGGGTTTGGGTGGGTGGAAAAGTGACAAATATATGTCAATCCAAGGGGTGGGGTTGTTTATATAGAGGTGGGGGCTAGGGTTAGATGGATTTCGAGTTTTGGGATGAGTAGAGGTCGGTTTAGAGTCCCACATGGGCTCTAAAAGAGTTAGGCACGACGTCCCTAGGCCCACTTAACATGAAACCCAAGAAACAAGTCGTAAAACAAAAGATCAACTCGGAGTCGCGAAATGTCAGACAAGTCCGGAAAGGACCGGACTAGTCCGAAGTCGTCCAGAGAGAAAATCGGACAAGTCTGGCCTAAAATCGACAAGTCCGACTTCGAACAGAGAGGAAAACGGACATGTCCGCTGGAACACCGGACTAGTCCGGAGAAGTCCAGGGACTTAGCAAATTTTCAAGGATTCATGGAATATCGGACTAGTCCGCACAAAATCGAACAAGTCCGAAAGTTTCCAGTGCATAAAATCGGACTAATCCGCAGCAAAAACGGACAAGTCCGTTTTTAGTCAGAGAGAAATCGGACTAGTCCTCAGTAAAATCGGACTAGTCCGCACTTTCCTGCGTTTTAAGTGCGGTTTTGTTCCATATCAATTTTAAATGCTCCGAATCAATTTTAAACTCGTTCCTCTTGTTGTGGGTTAATGTTAAGCATTTATATGAGTGTATGTAGGGCATGATGCATGAAAATGAGGGTGTTACATCTACACAGGTTCTGAGTTGTTTTGAATCGATTTAGAATTAATTCAACAGGAATAGTCAGCAAAATCGGATTAGTCCGCTGCAGGGCCGGACTAGTCCGCCCTTCGCAGAAACAGCGAAATAGGGTTTTCTAGATCGACGCGAGATAGTGTTTAGAACTCCAATGAATCAACAGTTTTGGAGGCAACACTTGGGTCTTGACGATCTAGGGTTGATGAAGATCTTGAAGGTGAATTGGTGATGAAGAACGAAAACTTGATGGAGATCTTGATCCTCTTTCGTTTCCTCCTCTTCTTCTTCTTCTTGCTCGGGATCTCCTTCTCCCTCCTTGGTGGCGGCTACCCACGAACTAGGGTTTGTGGTCTTTCAACTGAGGCAAAAGGATATAAAGTCAAGGGGTGGGGTTGCCTATATAGAGGTGGAGGCTAGGGTTTGATGGATTTCGAGTTTGGCGAGGGTGGAGGCCGGTGTGGGGTCCCACATGGGCTCTAAAAAGAGTTAGACATGACATCCTTAGGCCTGCTTAAGGTAGAACCCAAAAACACATCGTAGCATAAAAGATCAACTCGGAATCGTGATTTACCAGACAAGTCCGCAGAAGGACGAACTAGTCCGAATATCGACAGAGGCGAAAATGGACAAGTCCGGATGATATCGGACAAGTCTGACCAAAATCAGATAAGTCCAGCCAAAACTGGACAAGTCCGATTTTAGTCAGAGGGAAAACGAACAAGTCCGCTGGAATACCGGACAAGTCTGAACATGTCCAGGGACTTAGAAAAATTCCCAAGGAAGTGGAATACCGGACTAGTCCACAATGGACCAGACAAGTCTGAAACTGTACAGAGAGGAAAACAAACCAGTCCGCAAGAAAAACAGACAAGTCTGAAGGAGGTCAGAGAGAAATCGGACTAGTACGCACCAAAATTAGACTAGTCCGCACTTCCCGGAACTTTTAAGTGCGATTTTACTCTAAATTCATTTTAAACTTGTTCATTTTTATGTTGCTTAACATTAAACATGTATAATGATGGATGCAGAGCATGATGCATGAAAATGAGGGTGTTACAGAGAAGAACGTCGACGGCGGGCCCCCTGGATGGTGCCGGAGTTGGATGCTCCAGCGGCGCCCATCATCAACGAGAAGAACGTCGACAGCGGGCCCTCTGGGTGGTATTGGAGCTAGATGCTTCGGTGGCGATGGAGGCGCAACTTCCTGAGAGAAAAAACCCCCTTCTTGGCGCGCCAAATGTCGAAGTGTTAATGTGACACTTCCCCCGAATATGCTAAGGAGCAGCCTGCGAAGGTTCTTGTTCGGCAGGGCTTAGGCCTCAGTCAAGTGTACGCGCGTATGAGAGTATATGAGACGGTGGTTTTTACGTGGTTCGGGCTGCAGGGAGTGTAACACCCTACTCTACGGTGGATTGTATTGCTAGTGGGTGTGTATGCGTGTATGTGTATTTAGGATTCGATATTGGTTCTGGCCTTTTGTAACGGTGGCGGTCTGGTCCTTTTATAAACAAGGCCAGACGCCTTACAAGTGGGGTACGGGGACGGACAGGTGGCCCTGGGGCGATCTTATCTTAAAAGATCTATGGCTTCTCGCATAAGATTCTTCTGACCACGGCTTGAAGACTCGCTGTCTTGCCGCCTCAGTTGCCAGTGTCCCACGTGTAGTCGCATATGGTGTTAGTAGATGTTTTGTCTGTCTGTCTAGTCGCCGCAAGCTACCAACTTGGCGGGGCAGGGTAGGCCCGTGGTGTCTTCACTGCGATGCGATTGGACGCAGTGGTACGTGAGAGGGGCGTGCGCTGCACCGTGCGCTTGGGGAAGGCATGTGCCTTCAATGCGCGACTGGATAGGACACGCCACCCTTTACTCTTTGGGGTCCATGGCCCATTGCAGGCCGTGGGACACACTTCAAATCCGGAGCCCTCCTCGGTGGGAGCAAAGGCCGGGCGCCGGAGGACTCCTGGCAGCTTCGGAGCCCTCCTCGGTGGGAGCAAGGGCCCGGAGCCGTAGACTAGAGACTCACCTCTCTACAGCCTATACTCCTCTAAACCTATGGAGAGTAGTGGATACAATGGATGAATACACAAGTGGTGTGTGTTAAAGTGAGCGGTGAGGGGTCCTATTTATAGATTGGAGAAGGGTCGGTTCCCGCCACCAAAAGTGCGTGAATCAGTCACCCATGATCTCCTCAAGCCGAGAGGAGCAACACGTGGTGTTTGACCGCGTTTGGTGCCAAGACTTAGTCGACCGACTAGGGGGGGTCGGCTGACCTGGTCTTGGCCCCTTTTGCAGTGTGCTTCCTCCAGGTCTCTGCTAGGTGGGTCCCATTGAATGATATTGAATGTAGCCTAGAGGGGGGGGGGGGGGTGAATAGGCTTTTTGATATTTTGTCGAACCCTGAAACACTTAACAAACTGATCAAATACACACAGATTGGACTAGTCCGGTACTGTGCGGACTAGTCCGGTATTCGCGGACTAGAAAGATCAAGTTTAATCGATAATTTCACTTCTAGTACGCTATGCAGTGGAAAGTAAATAGCAACTTGGATGTATTAGAGCAGTGAAACAGTGTATGACAAGAATCAATTATTAATTCCAATAGTTTAACGTAAGTTGCACAAGATTATCTAAACCCTAGAATGAGATGAACAATGAAACAAAAGTGCACAAGATGCAATTTTATCTCGTGGTTCGATTCCTATGAAGGAAACCTACATCCACATTGAGGAGTCAACGGAGGACTGGGTCTTCACCAACACTACCCTCTTCGAATCGCCACGGAGGCCGATTCTCTTCCACTAACCACAAAGGGGCAAATAATCGAGTTCAAGCGGCCTTCTCACAAGTTGAGGGCTCCCCAAGATTTACAATGAAGTACACCACCAAACACACTCGAAAGATATGTAATAAACAACAAGATTGTGCGAGAGAATCAAACCCAAGAGCTCAAGATCGTGTGAAACAAGTCTCTCCTTTTGATCAATGCTAATCCTCAAAGATTTAATCTTTCTAGGGTTAGAATATTTGGAGAGATGTGTATTTTAAGCTCTTCGAAGGTGTGATGGCGCAGGGAGTCGAGAGATATGGTTGTAGGGCCATACACCTCTATTTATACTAGGGTTTTCAAAAGTTACCGTTAGGGTTTGTGATGTCTGGACTAGTCCGTGGTGTACTCCGGATTAGTTCGGTGTGCGGCGTGTGGGAAACCCTAAGTGTTCTGAGATATCGGACTTATCCGTAAATGTCCGCACTAGTCCGATCTAGGCTTTGGAGGTGTTCGGACTAGTCAGGCATATATCGGACTAGTCCGGTGTGTTGAACTTCATGTTGAATTGAGGACAAGTCCGCACTTGGAGGACTTCTCCGATTTTAGTCAGAGAGTTTTCGGACTAGTTCGTGGTGATATCGGACTTGTCCGTTGTCGTAAAAAATTGTGGGGCTAATGGACAAGTCTGGACTTGTGTAAACTAGAGCACTTGCGGACAAGGCCGCACTGGGGAGACTTGTCCGTTTCTAGTCAGAGACATATCGGACTAGTCCGGTTTTCCTGTGAATTGTTCAGTGAGTTAAATTGTTTGTTAAATTGAGATCTTGGGGTGTGTTTCTCCAACACACTCCATACACAATGATCTAATCTTTTCAGCTCTTGAGCTCTTTTCCTTTTGTTTCCTCATTCTCCTTTCTTTTTGAGCTTTCCTCCAAATTTCTCTAAGACCTACGCTCATCTCAACAATTTTGTTAGGGTCTCATTTGTTTGTCATAAATCAATCAAAACCCACAAGGGATACTTAGATGCACTTTAAATATCCCCTTTTTTGGTGATGATGACAACCAATTGAGATTTATACAAATATGATAAAAATTTAGATTTTCATAAAGTGTGCACATATGAATTTGAGCAAAATAGGCAATGTAGACATAAGACATATGTACACTCTTTACGGTGGGGGTGCAAAACTACATGTGGTTGAGCAATAATTTTGATGTGAATAAGATGAAAGCATAACCATAGTGACATCAAGAATCTCAAGCATACATAGCAGTTTCAAACATAAATCATTGATCATAAGCATAATGAGAGCTTAATGAAAGTTTTACAGCAGGTTTTACAGCACCAAAAGAAACACAAATGGAGCTCCCATCTCTCAACCTACTGCTAGGACCTAAGACTCCCCCTCAATCTCTCCCCCTTTGTCATGAAGGCACCAAAAAGAAGGAGAAGAGGAATCTAACCAGCGTCGCAGACTCACTCCGCGTTGTCGGTCCTTTCATCGTCTTCATCTTCAAGCTGAAAGGTATGAGGGTGAGAGCCACTCGTCGTGCCCCCAATGCCAAAGTAGGCAAGCTCGAAAGGAGATAGAGGTGGAAGTTCCGAGATGTCAGAGGCGGAGTCATCTGAGATGACTGGAGACCCAACAGGCTCAATCTCCAGCTTTTGGTATATTGCTTTGATATTGTCCTTCATGTACCGCATTTCCTCCTTTCTTGCCTTTTTCATCTTATAGACCTTTACCTAAGTCTTACGGCAAGAGCCAAAAATAGCAGCCAGGTACTTCATGATCCCACTAGCTGATCCTTTGTTAGAAAGAGGGGCCCTTGAGCTTGATGGAGGTCTTGTATCTTCTTGAGATTTTTCTGGATGTCCCTGACTTGTGGCAGGTGAGGAAGCAGCTGGGAGAGAGGCTTGAGGAGGATTCTTAGGCCTTAGAGGAGTGTGCTCTACAGTCTTCACAAACTCAATTCCTGTGACTTTTTCAATCATAAACATCAAGTATGGTGCATACCCACAGGAGCGGTTCGGTGTGCATGAGATGTTCACCATGTCATTCCAGATGTAGTCAAAGATGTCAAACTTCCTCTTCTTTCTAATCACTTTCATCAAGTTTCTCAAGTAACCTTGGACACTCCCAACATCTCCATCCTTTGGAGCAATCGTCTTCTGGAGCACTCTATTAAGAACCATGAAGAAGGGCTTCATGTTCTTGGTTGAGGGAGGATTGTACTTGAGGCAAGTATCATAGAGAAAGTCCATCTTGTGCTTCTCCACAACTCCAATATTGTAAATAATGATCTCATTGTTGCCGGTGTCCTCAAGGTGTAGCAGCCTAGCAAACTCATCATAAGTAACAGTGTAATTGGATCCATGTGTCATCCAAGTCGCTCTCTCTTCTTCATCACTGACAAAGTAGCAGGTTGCAAAGAATTGAGCGATGACCTCATCATTCTAGTTATACCTGAAAGCAAACAAGTCCTTGAGGCCATGTATCTCCACAACCTCTATCACATCATCAAAGGCTTGACAACACTTTCTCTCAAAGTGTGCCAGTTGATCCATTGGCTGCAGACCACTGGAGTCTTCATCTGAAGGTACACGGTACTGTAGTAGTCCGCATCTGAAGGTAAACCTCTAAGCATGTCTCCATCATCACTAGAATTATCACTATCACTAGAAAAAGAATGCAAGGAGGAAGATTTAGTTGTTACCTTCCTTGGCCATTAGACATGTGTTATCATTGTCCTTCCATGCGCCCAAGGTTGGGAAGAGGGTGGATTTCTTGGTAGGCTTCATGATGGCTATGGTAGCCATCTCCTATTCTTTTTCAGATGAGGACTCATCGTTAGAGTCCCACTCCTTCCCCAAGTGTGCTTGACCATATTGCTTATTCTTCTTAAACATTTTCTTTGGCTGAGGCTTGTTGTCCTTAGTCTTCTTCTTGTTTTCTTCATGTGGACAGTCTACTATAAAGTGGTCGTACTCTCCATAGTTATAGCAAGCACCCCTCATTTTCAGTCTTGGTTTGTCCCTATTTCTTCCATTATTTGAGCTCAAGATCATGTGAAACAAGTCTCTCCTTTTGATCAATGCTAATCCTCTAAGATTTGATCTTTCTAGGGTTAGAATGTGTGGAGAGATGTGTATTTTGGGCTCTTGGAAGGTGTGACGACGCAGGGGGTCGAGAGATGTGGTTGTAGGGCCGTACACCTCTATTCATACTAGGGTTTCCAAAAGTTTCTGAAAGTGCATCTAGGTATCCCTTGTGGGTTTTGGTTTATTTATGACAAACAAATGAGATCCTAACAAAATTGTTGAGATGAGCGCAAGTTTTAATGAAATTATGAAGAAAGCGCAAAAAGAAAGGAGAATGAGGAATCTATATGGAAAGAGCTCAAGAGCTGAATAGAATACTCTGTTGTGTATGGAGTCTATTGGAGAAACACACCCCAAGAGCTCAAGCAAAAGAAATCACCCTCACTCCACAAAATTTCACAAGTCCGGATTAGTCCGATATTCACCGGACTAGTCCGATATCTCTGACTAAGATCGGACTAGTCCCCCCTAGAGCGGACTAGTCCTCAACACTTCACATCTGCGCAAAAACGGACAAGTCCGATATCACCACGGACTAGTCCGATATCTTTCTCACTAAAAACGGACAAGTTCGCCCCAGCGTAGACTTGTCCTCAGGACTTCACACTTTACACAGAAACGGACAAGTCCGATAACACCACGGACTAGTCCGAAAACTCTCTGACTAAAATTAGACAAGTAATCCAAGTGCGGACTTGTCCTCAACACTACATGAGGTTCACCACACTGGACTAGTCCAATATGTGCCCGACTAGTCCGAACATCTCCAGAGCCCAAATCAGACTAGTCCGCAGATTTCCAGAAAAGTCCAATAATTCGGAACACTTAGGGTTTCCCACATGTCGCACATCGGACTAGTCCGGAGTCCATCGCGGACTAGTCCAGACTTCGCAAACCCTAACAGTAACTTTTGGAAACCCTAGTATAAATAGAGGTGTACGGCCCTACAACCACATCTCTCGACCCCCTGCGTCGTCACACCTTGCAAGAGCCCATAATGCACATCTCTCCACACATTCTAACCCTAGAAAGATCAAATCTTTGAGGATTAGCATTGATCAAAAGGAGAGATTTGTTTCACACGATCTTGAGCTCTTGGGTTTATTCTCTCGCACACTATTGTTCTTTATTATACATATTTCAAGTGTGTTGGTGGTGTTCATCATTGTAAATCTTGGGGAGCCCTCAACTTGTGAGAAGGCCCCTTGAACACGGTTATTTGCGCCTTTGTGGTTAGTGGAAGAGAATTGGCCTCCGGGGCGATTCGACGAGTGTAGGGTTGGTGAAGACCCGGTCCTCTGTGGACTCCTCAACTTGGACGTAGGTTTCCTTCGTGGGAATCGAACCACGGGATAAAATCTTGTGTCGCGTACTTTTGTTCTTATTGTTTATCATGTTCTAGGGTTTACTCAATCTTGTATAACTTTCGTTAAAACATTGAAATCAAAGCTAATTTATGCTATACATAGTTTCATTGTCGTAATACATCCAAATTACAACTTACTTTTTGCTGCATAGAGTACTTGTCGTGAATTCTTCGATCAAACTTGATCGTTCTAGTCCGCACGCACCGGACTAGTCCGCACCATACCGGACTAGTCCGATTTCTCCGTGTTTGATCAAGTTATTAAGTGTTTTAGGATTCGACGAAAGTTCAAAAAGCCTATTCACCCCCCTCTAGGCTACATTCAATTGGTATCAGAGCGGGACTCTTCAAAAGAGACTCACCGCTCAAAGAGAAGATGTCGGACATTAAGGATGTACACAAGAACTTCACCCAAGAGAAGGGTGACGATGAAAAGACTCAGAGGCTGGAGAAGCTCCTCGACGCCATCCAAGACTGCGAGGATGATGATGAGGAGATGCTAGAACTAAAGGCACTCCTAAGGAAGAAGGCACTATCCCCCAAAGAGAAGATGAAGATCGAGGATGAAAAGAAGAAGGGGAGTAGTCACACCGACTACTCCCGATATCTTTTAACTATGATCGGTTAAATTCGAACAATAATCATTACTTGCGAATTCCTCTAGGGAAAACCCCTTTCTTCGATGGCAATGATTATTCTATGTGGAGACAAAATATGAAAATGCATCTCATATCACTTAACCCCAACTTGTGGCATATAGTGTGTACAGGGATAGATATTCCAGATGACGATGAAGAGCTCACACCAAGCCAAGAACAAGCTATTCATCGGAACGCTCAAGCTGCAGCTATCATAACTTTGTCACTGAGCCGAGATGATTTCACCAAGGTGGATGTACTCGAAATTGCAAAGGAGATATGGGACACCTTACAAAACGCACATGAAGGTGATCGTCATGTGCGAGAAGCTAAGATTGAAATGATTGAAGGCGTATTGGGAAGATTCGCTATAGAAGAAGATGAGTCACTGCAAGATATGTACAATCGATTGAAGAATCTCATCAACAAAGTTCGAGCATATGGAAGCAAGAAGCGGAATGATCACGAGGTCGTAAAGCTAATTCTTAGAGCTTTCATGCCTCGCAAAGTAACCCTATGCTCGATGATTAGAGAAAGCCCCGGGTATCGGAAAATGACCCCGGACGAACTTCTTGGGAAGATTATCAATTTTGATATTATGGAGAAACAAGCAAAGCACGTCAGAGAGATTGCCGACCTTACCTCGGCAAAGAAGAAAGGAGTTGCTTTGAAGTCCACTTGTAAACCTATATTAAAAGAAGCTCGAGAAGCTCAAGAGGAAGATGACAGCGACGATGAGAGCAATGATATAGATGAAGAAGATATGATCCTATTAATGAACAAATTAAAGAAAATGATGAGAAGAAGACAAGGTGGTAGACCAAATGAAGGAAGACAAAGGAACAAGCCAAGACCGAAAATGAGGCGCGCTTGCTATAACTGTGGAGAATACGACCATTTCATAGTTGATTGTCCTCATGAAGAAAAAAAGAGGAAGACCAAGGACAACAAGCCTCAACCCAAGAAGATGTTCAAGAAGAAGAAGCAATTCGGACAGGCGCATCTAGGGAAGGAGTGGGACTCCAATGATGAGTCTTTATCCGAAGAGGAAGAGGAGATGGCTACCATTGCCATTAAGAAGACAACCAAGAAATCCACCCTCTTCCCAACCATGGGCGCATGGAAGGACAACGACAACACATGTCTAATGGCGAAGGAAGGAAAAAGAAAGGTAACAACAAAATATTCCTCCACATATTCCTTTTCTAGTGATAGTGATAATTATAGTGAGGATGATAGTTGTGATAAAAATGAATACTTGCTTAGTGGTTTAGATAAGAAAACTGCTGCTAAGATGAAATCTTTAATGGATAAGCTTGTTGATAAGGAGGAGCTAGTTGATCGTCAAGAAGATATGATCATCCTCCAAAAGGAGGAATATCTTAAGATCAAAAAGCTCTTTGAACTTGAAAAAGAGCGAAGAAAATCACTAGAACTTGAGTTAGCTTCAAGCAAGGAAGCTTGCTTGAAGTTAAGGGACTCAAATATAATCATCATGGATGAACATGCTAACTTAACCAAAGTTAACAAGATCCTTGAGGTACAAGTTGAGTCACTCAAGCAAAGTGGCTCGTAATCCTCTTCAAGCTCACCTTCTCAACATCTAAAATCTGAAACTACTATTGCTTGTACATGTGCTAAAATTGACACTAATTTGAAAGAAAAGCCAACCTTGATGAAGGACAAACAACCTTACCACAGTGGCATATTTGACAAGGAGAAGGTCAAGTATGCACGTAGTGCATACTTGACCTTAAGACCTCCAAATGTCAAATATCGGATATTCTTATGGTGAAAAGCAGAATGCTAGAAGCCACAAGAATAACAAGGAACGCATTGTCTTTGTCAAGGGAAACTCTTCTTAAGTTAGAAAACTTAATAATGTTGATAAGTATAACATTGTGAACTCAAATGAACAACAAATTTTGTTTAAAACATTTGATGCATCATATGTTCTTATGAAAAGTAATCTTGGTAGAGTTTATGCTAAACATGTTGGGCCACACCATGGGAACACCAAGTCTCATGTGTGGGTTCCCAAATCACTTATGACTAACCTCAAAGGACCCAAGCAAGCTTGGGTACCTAAGACCAATGCATAATTTGTTTTTGCAGGTTTATTCCTTCGGTGGAGCAAAATGGGTGCTAGATAGTGGATGCACCAATCACATGACCGGAGAAAGAAGGATGTTCGTTGAATATGAAAAAAATGAGGATCCAAGCGAAGAAATTTATTTTGGCGATAACAGTCAAAGAAGGGTGCTCGGTACCGGTAAAATAGCAATTTCATCACAACATACTCTTTCTCATGTTTTACATGTTGATTCCTTAGATTATAACCTTTTGTCCATATCTCAATTTTGTGACAAGGGTTATAATTGCTTATTCACTAATGAGGGTGTGATCGTCTCTAGAAGGAGTGATAACTCAGTTGAATTCAAGGGTGTGCTAAAGGGAAAACTTTATCTAGTTGACTTCAGCAAAGATAAAGCCGAACTTGACACATTCTTGATTGCAAATAGCAACATGGGTTGGTTGTGGCATAGACGGCTAGCACATGTTGGTATGAGGAATCTTCAATAACTTCTAAAGGAGATCACATTCATGGTTTGAAGGATGTTGTTTTTGAGAAAGACAGGCCTTGTAGAGCGTGCCAAGCCGGGAAGCAAATAAGAGAACCCCATCCCACGAAGAACGTCATGACTACAACAAGGCCGCTCGAGCTACTTCACATGGACCTATTTGGTCCAATTGCTTACATAAACATCACAGTAACAAATATGGTTTAGTCATTGTTGATGATTTTTCTCGCTTCAAGTGAGTTTTCTTTTTGCATGATAAGACAGAAACTCAAGGAACCCTCAAGAAGTTTCTCAAGCGAGCTCAAAATGAATTTTCGTTGACAATCAAGAACATACGAACTGACAACGGAACGGAGTTCAAGAATACCCAAGTTCAGGAGTATCTAGACGAAGAAGGGATAAAGCACAAGTTTTCAACACCTTATTCTCCTCAACAAAACGGAGTAACCGAAAGGAAGAACCAGACCCTCATTGAGATGGCGAGGACAATGCTCGATGAATACAAGACTTCAGATTGGTTTTGGGCTAAAGCGGTCAACTCCGCGTGTCACGCCATAAACCGACTCTATCTTCAGCGCCTACTCAAGAAAACGTCATATGAACTACTAACCGGTAACAAACCGAATATTTCCTATTTTCGAGTCTCTGGTTCTAAATGTTATATCTTAAACAGGAAGACTAGGACTTTAAAGATCGCTTCGATGTCTGATGAAGGTTTCTTGCTTGGCTCTTGTCGATGGTCTCAAACGACACTTCCCGCGGGCCTGCTTAGAGAGCAGCCCGCGGAGGTTCTTTGGATTCACGAGGGATAGTCCCAGGAGATTGAGCGCAGCGAGATGGTGAACACAGAGGGGTTACGTGGTTCGGGCCGCCGGAGCGTAACACCCTACGTCCACGGGAGTGTAAGTGTATTGCCTTGCTTGAGCGTGTATGGGTTTTCAATCGTTCTGATGCCGTCCCCTGTGAAGGTCGTCTGCAGAGTCCTTTTATAGTCCAAGGACTCTGCAGTCACAAGGTGGGCCCCGGCCCCCGACAGGTGGTCCCGGGGAGAGCCAAATCCTATACAAGATCTAGGATTAAATGCTATCTACTTCCCTTTGTCAGGGGCTTCAATGTGCCTTCCCGCCACGTCGTGCGCCAAGGCTACACATAGTTGTTGATGATGGCAGGGCCCATCTCGTCCGTTTTGTCCTCGCGGCTTACTCGTCCGCCTTGCGTCGTGGGTCTGTACCGGCTACTTTGACAAGACAGGACACTGGAGCCTTGACTTTCGCATGTGCGACTCCGCTTCGCCTGGGGAAGGCGCGCCTACTTAATGCTTGTCTGAGTGGCACACTCTTTCCTTTACTACGACCTCCTACCGCATCGAGTCGGCCCACCGCCACGTGGTTGCACCGGAGCCTGCCCCTGCGGGGAGTTGAGCGCCCAGCTGTATAGGTCACGTTGCACCTCCGGAGCCCACCTCCGCGGGAGAGCGGAGGTTCAGCCCTGCGAGCCACGTGGTAGTCCAAGAGCCCTTCCTTGCGGGGAGACGGGCCTGGCCCCGGGGGTTCCATTGGCTACGTGGCAGCCCTGGAGCCCGCCTCGGCGGGGAGGCGAGAGTCTGGTCCTGCTGACCACGTGGCAGCCCCGGAGCCTGCCTCGGCGGGGAGGCAAAGGTCTGGTCCTGCCGGCCACATGGCAGCCCCGGAGCCCGTCTCGATAGGGAGGCGAGGGTCTGGTCCTGCCGGCCACGTGGCAGCTCGGGAGCCAGCCCCGGCGGGGAGGTAGCATCTGGTCCTTCCCTCCACTACGTGGCAGCCTCGGACTCTGCCTTCAAGTAGTGGCCAAGTCCTTAGCCGTTTTCTCCTTGTGCGTAGGGGTACCCGGTCTGCGGGGTACCGACAGTGGCTCCCGAGCCCACCTCGGGAGAGTTGTCGATACCGCAGGTGGGGTGTTCTTCTTTATCTTCCCGCGCAATTCATTTGATTCCAATTCAGGGCAGTTCCCCGGGCGGCACGTCCCTGCCATCGTGGCTACGCGTCTCCTTTTGGTAAGCGGAGGCGCGAGATATGCGCCGTGCGACATGACTTCTGTTTCCAATCATCCTTTAACTGAGGTGGTTCCCAAGGTGGCTCCTGCACTTCTGCTGCTTTTGACTTTTTAGAATCCGCCGAGTTACCTCCCGCACAGTTGGCCACCCGGCTTGCCTTCTTTGTTGAGCGACTCGGGCCCTCATTTCATAACCTATGCGGGTATGTTGCTCTTCTACGGAGGCTGTGGCGATTCACACGCAGCGTCTGTTGGCTTGCAGAGGTGAATAAAAAGAGACCTTTCCCCCTAAGGGTCCTTTCTTCTGCTTCTGCATCCTTGCGCTCGTGCCTCTTGCCCCAAGTCCAGTTTTTGCGCTCTAGCTCCCGATTTCCCTTTCCGGAGCCTCCTCCCTCAACCTCATGGCGAGCATCCTGCCCAGGTCCCGGTTGACCAGGTCTGCCGATCTGGCCCCCGTGTGCCGGCTTCTCGGCTGGCGAGCCCCCGAACAGGAGGAGTGGCTCCGTCGTGGGGAGCTCCCATTGAACCTCATCGATGGGGAGATGGTGCCGTTCTCGTCGTACGTGCTGGCCGGCTTCGTTCCGCCAGCATTCGCGTTCCTGGTAATGCTTCTAGAGACTTTCGGCCTCCAACTTCACCACCTCCCGCTGAACTCGATCGCCTTGCTGGCGGTCTTTGCTCACCTCTGCGAGATGTTCGTGGGGGTGATGCCGTTGGTGAAGCTCTTCATGTACTCCTTTGTACTGAGGGCCACTGGCAAAAGCTCGAAGGATCAGCTCGGCGCCTACTACTTCCAGCGCCGTACCAAGGTCCCTTCTAGGTACATTGCTTTCTTCAGCTCTACACGGTGGGAGAAATGGCGCGAAGATTGGATGATCATCAAGGTCGAGGCTCATGACCGAATGTGCCTCCCCACCGGGAGCCCCTACTCCGTGCGGTCATTCTGGGAGGAGCACCCAGAGCTGGAGAGGGCGTTCGACCCGGTGTTGGAGAGGATCCAGATGCTGGCGGACCACGGGCTGACGTCTGCCATGGTGTTGAGGGACTTCTTGTCCCGACGCATGGCTCCGCTCCAGCGCCGCGTCTGCCTGGCATGGATGTACACCCATCCAATGGACTGCACCCGGCTCGAGACCGGCTCGACTCCGACCCGGACGAGCAGCTGCTGCACGATATGCTGGTCCGGGTCAGCCCCGACGACGTCTCCCATGAGGGACTGCCCCTCGCGGCGGCCTGCCGCCCCCTGTGCTCAAACCCCGAGCTGAAGAGGCGGCTGCTGAAGGCGATGCCGACACTCAACGAGTCCGGGCTGGCGCAGCGCCAGATTGGAGACCCGTTCCGGGGGGTCGAGATTGTCGACGGTGTTGAGGGGCTCGACATCGCCAACGGCGCTGAGGGAGACGAAGATCCCCCAAGCGACGAAGATCCCCCGAGTGATGACCCCTCACGCGGGTTCCAGCACCATCAGTAGGGAGGTGTCGGCACCTCTGTTGATATGGGGAAAGGGAAAGCACCTGTGTCGGTGTCGGACCCGACCCCCAAGAAGCGCGCCCGTTCGCCGCCGTCAGTCCCCTTCGCCCCTCGTCAGGATGCCGGTGGCGCCACTTTGCCGCCTGAATCCTCGACGCGCAAGAGGGGGAGGCTCCTCAACGCGGATGCGACTCCAGCGTTCCCCCGCCGTTTGGAGGAGCGCCAGACTTCGGGGGTGCCGCCAACTCCTCCATTTCAGGGGCCCCCGACTCACGCAGCGGCCCCCGCCGCGGGTTCGGGGGGTCCGAACCCCCCCAACACTTTCGGGAAGCAGTGGAACTTCAGCGTCCCCCGGTAAGTCTGCATATATTTCATCTTGGATATTCTTTGCCGTGTGCTTATCCTGTAACCTCCTTATGATTCGGGTTTGTCTGTTTTCAGCGCAACTGCGGCAACTCCTCTGCCCTCGTGCCCTTTCGCTGGTGGGCATGCTGCTCCAGCCAGCTCACGGGTCTCCTCTGCAGCCTTGGACCCTGCTCGGGCGCCCCGGGCTGCTGCTGCCGAGGTGCCCCGGGCCTTCATGCCCGAGGCCCCTACAGCGGCTGCTGAGGGTCTGCAACGCGCGCTGACGTCTGGTGCCGCACCCGCCAACAACGCCGCATCTACCGGCTACTCTGCACCGGCCGATGCTACCACGCCAACTGACACTGCCACGTCGGCTGGCGCCACCGCCCCGAGTGGAGCTCCCAAAGCCGTCCTAGGAGCCTTCGGCAGCAATGCTGGAGCCTCCGCTGGGGAGGGGGCTCCTGGAGACGACGCGCCTGCTCCCAGGGGCGGTCCCCCCCCCCCCCCCCCCCCCCCCCCCCCCGCCTTCTCTGACTGGGGGAACTCTGGTCCCCGTCTCCCCGGTGGTCCTCCAAATGGAGGATGATATTGAAGAGGTGGGGAGGCAGGGACCCGCGGCTACTGTGGAGCCCCTCCCCCTATCTGAAGCCATGGCCGTTGCCTACTCTGGCTTTCAGTAGGCTCGGGCGGCCCTCGACCGGGAGAGGGGGAGGCTTGAGGATGAGGAGGACCGGCTCCGAGAATGGGTGAGGACCCTGGAAGCCCAGACCCGGTTGGCGAAGGGCCGGGTGGCGCAGCGGGAGGCGGTCGTCCGGGAGGAGATGAAAATCCTCGACCAGGAGCGCGAGCTTATCGCTCGCGTGGACGCCGTCACCCAGAAGCTGAAGGCGGACGCCACGGCGATCCATGCTGAGGCCAGCTCCCGCCTCCAGTCCTGCGAGGAGCTCCAGCAGCTGCTATCTCGCCGGGAGGCTGCTCTTGCCGAACGGGAGCAGGAGTTGGCGGCGAAGCAGGCTGAGTTGGAGGCGACCTCCCGCTGGCTCGCCCTCCAGTAGGAAGGGGCGAGAGTTCGCGCCGCCGAGCTAGACCGCTGGGATGCTGCCCTGGCTGAGGCGGAGCAAGCCCAGCTCACCGAGCGCCAGGCCCTCCTGGACCTCGAGTTCAACGTCGCCCTTAAGGAGGGTGACTTGAGCCGCCGCGAGAGGGAGGTCAGCGAGCGTGAGAGGGCCCTGGCAGCCAAGGAGGAGCGGTTCCTGGACGGCGGCCCCCGGGCGCTGGCGGCAGCCCAACAAAAGGTGCAGGAGCTCCGGGCGTCGCGTTCTGCTGAGGCCCGAAAGGTTTGGGAGTTCTTGGGCGGCGCCGACTCAGCTCTGGTGCCGCTCGGCTTCAGCCCAGTGTGCATGGGGGAACCAGCGCAGGAGGTGAGTCAGATGTTCCCAGCCCTTGACTCCACCAACTCGAGGATGCGTTCGCTGGGGGCCATCATCGACAACCAGCTAGAGGCAGAAGGGAGGATGTTGGTGAAGGAGGTGGCGACGCACATCCTGTCCTGCTACCACAGCTGGTACCCTGATGTCCCTCTTCAGGCGGTCCTCGAAGGGCCCATCGCCGAGAGGGAGGAGGCCGCCAAGTCTGAAGTCTCAGATGCCGTGGCGCTCATCACCTCGAGGTTCCAGCGGAGCGGCTGAGGGCTCCCCATGCGCTGCTTGTATCTTGTGTTTCTTTCAGTTTTTCTTTGTAGTTGTTTGTGATGACAGACCTTTATTTTGCAACAAAAAATCTTCTTGGAGTACCCCTCATACTTAGCATGCTTTACTTTTCAGCAATATCTTCTAGTTGCTTGTTGTTCCTTAGCTTCCAGGACCTGCCGTCCCCCGGAGTGTGGCCCCCTGGCAGGTGTGGCCAGTTGTTATGGGCACACCTGTCAGATACCTAGAAGTTAGGGCGGACGGTTGCAGGGGAGCTTAGGATGCGTAGGTAGCATTGCTGTAACTGAGTATGCATGGACGTCGATGGCTGGCCCCCTGGGGGTTCCATCGGAGCTTCGGTCCGGCGGTGCCCACCATCTCTAGTGAACGGTCGACGGCGGGCCCCCTGGGGGTGCCACCGAAGCCTTGGTCCGGCGGTGCCCACCATCTTCCTTGAAGACGTGCGTATAGATCAAAAAACAGGAGAAGTAATTTTGTCCGTTGGTCATTGCTTCCCTGCTCCTTTTTAGTGTCACTTGACTTATGATCTTGGGCTGACTCATGGGGCTTGGGTAATTCAGTGCACCCGGACCTAGGGCTCTCTATCCATACTACTTAAGGGTGGTCCATCTGGCCCCCAGTACTCAGCTGCAGCGCTGGGGAGGTAGGGCGCACAGGCTTAGGGTACGGGACCAGGCTAAGCAGGCTGTGCCCCTGGACCTCCCGCTCGGCGTAAGCTTTTCCCGGGGGAGACCGTCTGGAGACACAGACCCCCAAGTATGGGAACATCCGAGGCCCCAGGCACATTGCAGGTACCTCAAGCAACCCCACCTGCAACCAGACAGCAAGGCTCCCACTATTGCTAGAGCAGGGAAAAAATGACAGCACCCATGATAGATCACGAGCTACAGCGAACGTACAACAATATCATAAAAAATTAAAGATAATTTTTTGAATGAGAAACCCTACACAGGGCAGGACAACATTCTTTCATAGGTTCCCATAAGATGGGACAGGCTTTACAAGGGGAACGACCCGGATCGGGCGACAAAGGAAGTCGAGTGCACCTACTTAGGGCTCTGGACCAGGCTAAGCGAAATGTGCACTCAGAGTTTTGTCCCCATAGCCTTAGTTACCCTAAGTACCGTTCCTAGGCACCATGTACCTTTTACAATGAAAGAAAACTGTCCTAACACTGGTCTAGGGGTAGAACTTACGGAGGTGCTCGATGTTCCAGGAGTTGGGCAGTCGCTCTCCATCCTCCGTAGCTAGGCGGATGCACCCAGGGCGGCATACCTCCGTAACCCGGAAGGGACCCTCCCATCTGGGGGAGAGTTTGTTAGCCCCTTCTCGGGAGAGTATGCGACGCAGCACCAGGTCGTCTACCTTTAGCTCCCTACTCCGCACGGTCCTCTGGTGGTAGCACCGGAGCGTCTGCCTGTACCGTGCATTTCGGAGAGCCGCTCTCACTCGTCCCTCATCGACGAGGTCCATGTCTTCACACCGGAGCTGGTCCTGCGCGGCTTCGTCGTACACCCGAACACGAGGGGAGCCCCTGGTAATTTCTGGGGGGAGGACGACCTCTGCCCCGTACACCAGGAAGAAAGGCGTTTCCCCTGTGGCCCGGCTGGTTGATGTCCAGCTAGCCCACAGTGCACACGGAAGTTCATCTACCCAATTTGCACCATGCTTCTCAAGGTGTGAGAATGTGCGAGTCTTGAGGCCCTTAAGGATCTCTGCATTGGCCCTCTCGACCTGTCCATTGCTCTCTGGATGAGCAACAGATGAATAGCAGACTTGGATCCCAAGGTCCTTGCAGTATTCCTGGAATGCTGCACTTGTGAACTGGGTCCCGTTATCAGTGATGATTCTGTTCGGGACCTCGAACCGGCAGACGATCGACTTGATGAATTTGACTGCTGACTGCTTGTTGATGGTGACAACTGGGGCGGTTTCCGACCACTTGGTGAACTTGTCTACGGCGATGTAGAGGTGCCAGAATCCTCCGACGGCTCTGGGAAAGGGTCCCAGGATATCCAACCCCCATACAGCGAATGACCATGAGGGAGGGATCATTTGCAGCGCCTGAGCTGGTGTGTGGATCTGCTTGGCATACAACTGGCACGCCTTGCATCTCCTGACCATCTCGACGACATCCTGGAGTGCTGTCGGCCAGTAAAATCCATGCCTAAAGGCTTTACCGACCAGCGTGCGGGATGACGCGTGGTTCCCACACTCGCCTCCATGGATCTCTGCGAGCAAGTCGCAGCCCTCCTCCCGAGTAATGCAACGCAACAGGATGTCGTTGGCGCCACGCCGGTAGAGATCCCTTCCACCAGCGTGTACCTCTTAGCCATGCGGACTATCCTTTCTGCCAGGGCATGTTCTTCGGGAAGGATGTTGTCTTTCAAGTAGTCCCAGACCTCCGAGATCCATGCATCGGGACTTACTTGAGCCTCTAGATCTTGGGCGCCCGGTAGCTCGGAGCTCCCGGTGGCGCGTATGATCCTTGGCGGGCTCCATGGTAGCAGGGCCACCGGGACTGCTAGCTTCGAGGTGCTGGGCTCGCCCCCTTCGCCCGGTTCGGCTGCTCGGGCGGTTGGTCGCGGTAACGTCCTTGCAAAGATTCTTTCGGGCACTGGGGCCCCTGTGGAGGCCTTCGTTGACAGGTCGTCTGCGATTGAGTTGTCGGCTCGGGGTACATGGCACAGGTCCAAGACTTCAAAGTCTCTCTCGATCTTCTGGACATGCAACAAGTATGCTACTAGCTGAGGGTCATTGCAACTGCACTCCCCTTTGGCTTGCTTGATGATCAGCTGAGAATCACCTTTAGCCAGAAGCTGACGGATATTAAGGGTCAGGGCAGTCTTTAGCCCAAAGATTAGGGCTTCGTATTGTGCCATGTTGTTAGTCGCCTTGAAGTCGAGGCGCACCATGTACTTGAACTGCTCCCCAGTCGGGGTTAGGAGCAGGACCCCGACCCCGGCCCCCTGCTTCCACGAGGAGCCGTCGAAGTAGAGTGTCCAGGGGGTTTCAGTGAAAACTGGGGCCTTGGGCACCGTTTCTCCGTTGTCCGGGCCCCCTGGGTTTCTTGGCGATGGAGTCCATTCTACCAAGAAGTCTTCCAGTGCTTGGCTCTTGACTGCATGTCGAGGTAAGAACTCTAGCTCGAATTCCGCCAGCTCCGCTGCCCACTTGGCGACATTGCCAGTCAAGTTGGGGCTGTGTAGTACGGTCTTTAGTGGGAAGGAGGTGACTACTAAAACCCGGTGAGCCTGGAAGTAATGCCGGAGCTTCCTCGATGCTATGAGCACTGCATACAACAGTTTGTGTACCTCCAGATACCTTGTTTTTGCTTCATGGAGGACCTCACTGATGTAGTAGACAGGCCTTTGGGAGGTCCGAACCCTCCCTAGGGGGTCCTGAGCTCCTTGCAATGTGTCTGCATCCTGGGGAATGTGGCCCCCAGGATCTGGTCAGACCTCCGAGGGCTGGGACCTGGAGGGCTCTTGGTCACTGGAGCACACATCAAGGGGGTCCTCTGCTGGATGCGGGCCCTGAGGCTCAGCTTCCTCCCCGGGGGCTCCCTCAGGTGCTTGCTGCGGCAGTAGCTCCGGCCGCTCTGCAACCAAGACCATGCTGACCACCTCCGTTGTTGCGGTGATGTAGAGCAGGAGTGGTTCGCCGGGTTCCGGCGCCACCAAGATGGGTAGCGTCGTCAGGTGCTCCTTGAGTTCCTGGAACGCCGCTTCCGCTTCCTCGGTCCACACAAAGGGACCCGACTTCCGTAGAATCTTGAAGAAGGGGAGCGCTCGCTCAGCTAGTCTTGAGATGAACCGGCTGAGGGCCGCCAAAAACCCTGCAAGCTTCTGCACATCCTTGATGCGGGTCGGCAGACGCATCAGTTCTATTGCCTTGATCTTCTCTGGGTTAGCTTCAATTCCTCGGTGCGAGACCAAGAAACCAAGGAGCTTCGCTGTAGAAACCCCAAAGACGCACTTGTCGGGGTTCAGCATCGTGCGTGTCGTGCGCAGCTTGCTGAAGATCTGGGCCAGGTTGTCTAATAAGGATGTGCGGGCTCTAATTTTTACCACGATGTCATCGACATACACCTCTACCAGGTCTCTAATGAGGTCCCCAAATGTCTTGTGCATTGCACGTACAAAGGTGGGGAGAGCATTCTTAAGTCCATAAGGCATGGAGACATAACAATACAGGCCGTCTACTGTTATGAAAGCAGTGTATTCTTTATCTTCCCTAGACATTGGTATTTGGTGGAAACCAGAATATGCATCTGGGAAACACAGAAGATCACAGCCTGATGTTGAGTCTACTATTTGATCTATCATAGGAAGAGGGAATGGATCCTTTGGGCATGCCTTATTGAGGTTGGTGTAGTCGATGCACATCCGAAGATTCCCGCCAGCCTTGGGGGCGACAACAGGGTTGGCCAACCACCGTGGGTGGTGGACCTCCCGGATGAAACCAGCATCAAGCAACTTCTTGATTTCTTCACGGATGAAGTTCTACCGCTCGATGGATGTTTTCCTGGGCTTCTGTTGCACCGGTCGGGCATCGGGGTAGATCTTCAGATGGTGCTCAATCACCTCCCTAGGGATCCCGGGCATTTGTGATGGTTTCCATGTAAACACATCAACATTGTCCCAGAGGAAGGTGATGAGCGCGAGTTCCTATTTGCTGTCCAGGTTCGCCGTGATGCGGGTTGTCTGGGCAGCCTCGGAACCAATACTGACGACCTTTACTGGGACGTCGTCGTCGACTTGTTTCACACGGGGTGCAGAAGTGGAGGCCCACTGCGTCGGACCCTGTTCTGGTCAACTCTCCTTCGCGCCCCCTGAAGCCGGAACCCTCCCTACTACGAGCGCCTGGAGCTGCTCTAAGGCGGATACTGCAGCTGAGCGGTCCCCTCTGATCCTGAGGACGCCGAAAGGCGTCGACATCTTCAGGACGAGGTAGCCGTAGTGGGCTACAACCATGAACGTGTAGAGCGTCGGCCTCCCGATGATTGCGTTGAAGGGGAGGTCGACGTTCGCAACATCGAACAAAAGGCTCTCCGTACAGTAATTCTCCAGGGTCCCGAAGGTCACCGGGAGGTGAATGTTACCGTACGGGAGGATTTGCCCCGATCCGACACCTGAGAACGGGCTCGAAGGTGTGAGCCGGGACATCGACAGCTGCAGCTTCCGGAAGGCCGCCGTGGAGATGAGGTTGAGGTCTGCCCTACCATCAATCAGCACGTGAAAGACCTTCACATTGGCGATGGTTGGGGACACCAGCAGCAGGAGTATGCCTACTCCCGCCATGTTCTTCAGGCAGTCAGAGGCGTCGAAGCTGATTGCCGTGCTCATCCACTTGTGGTGGGGAGCCGGGCTCGGAGCAGGCGCCACTGCAGCCACTGCCCGTCGTAGAGTCTTCACTGCGTTTCGGGACGTGGGATCTGTGGCTCCCCCGTAGATGACGTGGAGAGTCTTGCGGCGCTCCTTATCGCTGCTAGAGTCGGAGTCGCCACCCTCGAAGACGGCCTTCACCGCCCTCTGGGGTTCCTGGAACCCCATCTCGATGTCATCCTACTTTTCGGGATCGACCTTCTGTTTGCCCTCCCTCTGACGGGAAGGCGCGCCCTCCTAGCGCTGCTGCTTCTGCTTTTGCTCGCGGAAGTGCTCCGCGAACTTCTTCACTTCCCGGCACCCGCTAGCGCTATGGCTATTTGTAAGTGCATCTAGGATATCCCTTGTGGGTTTTGGCTAATTGATGACAAACATATGAGATCCTAATGAAACTACTGAGATGATTGCAGGACAAACAAGTGAAACAGCTCGGTGCGCACAAAAAGGTGAAAAATGAAGTGGTGTTCAAAGAGAGATACTTTGAAGAAGCTTGGAAGACCAAATTAGATTTTGAATGTATAGGGAGTGTATGAAAGACACACTCCAAGAGCTCACACCTTTGCGCGAGGGTAAGGGATTAAAATTAACCTAACTTTCATAAAGCACCGAACTAGTCCGATCATGGAACGGACTAGTCCGTTTATCTTTCTGGAATATCACTTATTGGGAGACCGGACTAGTCCGTTGATCTTTCTAGAGTCTCTCATATTGAGGGACCGGACTAGTCCATTGACCACCGGACTAGTCCGTTGACCTTTCTGGAGTCTCCCATATGTGGAGATCGGACTAGTCCGCGGACTAGTCCGTTGAACTTTTTGGAGTTCACCTTCACATAGCACCGGACTAGTCCGAGCTTGGACTGGACTAGTCCGACAGACTTTCTGGACTTCAAAATACACTGAGACAGGACAAGTACGGACTTGCACCGGACTAGTCCGGTGTTAGGGTTTTTCGACGGCTACCTTTTTGGAAACCCTATAAATAGAGAGTCCAAGGCTTTCCTATGAAAATACATGTCGAATACTGATCAAAGAACAAACCCTAGCGCCGCCACTTCGTCCCAAGAGCCCAAAACACATCTCCCAACACATCTAAAGTGCAAAAAGAGTGAAATCAATTGAACACTTGGATTCAGGATTGGGAGATCGTCGTTCTTTCATTGCGAGCTCTTGGGGTTTGATCTTTCTACACTCATACTCTGCATTGTAATACTTTTGAGTGTATTTGATCACTTCTTTCGTTGTAATTCTCGTGGGAGCCCTCAACGTGTGAGGTTGCCCCACAAACTTGGTGATTACCCGTGATAGTGGAATCAAGTCGGCCTTCGTGGTGACTTGAAGAGGGAAAGGGTTGGAGACCCGGCTCTGTGTGAGCTTCCTCAACGAGGACGTAGATCTCGTGGTGAGATCGAACCTCGGGAAAAATTCATGTGTCTTGCGCCTTATTTCCTTTAAATTTTGTTCATTAGATCACTTGAGTGCTAAACATAAACCTAAGGAAATTATAAGTTTTACCTGCATTCTTATATTAATCTCAAATAAAAATATCAGTTGTTCTCATTTCAGTTGCTAAAGAATTTAGTTTCCCAAATAACACCTGATCAACACACATATTTTTAGCACAGCGGACAAGTCCGCCCACACGACCGGACTAGTCCGACCAACCAAATTTTGACGATTCTATTAAGTGTGCAGGAAATTCAAAAGGCCTATTCACCCCCCCCCCTCTAGGCCACATTCAATTGGTATCAGAGCAAGGTTCTCCACCAACGAGACTCACATCTCGGAGAGATCAATGGCCTCTGAGAAGAACAATGATATCTCGAAGATGAACATTAATGAGGAGGAACAAGAAACTAAAACTTTTGATGTACTCTAAGAGAGCCAACACGATGATGAAGAAGTGTGACAATTAAAGGCACTTCTGAGAAAGAAACTGCTAGGACAAAATGGAAAAGAAGTAGAGAAGACGACAGGGAGTGGTCATCACGACTACTCCCGACACCCTTACAACTACAACCGTCTCAATTCAAACAATCACTATCTTTCCATTCCTATGGGAAAACCTCCACAGTTTGACGGAAGCGACTATACAATGTGGAAGTACAACATGAAGATGCAACTAATATCCCTAAATCCTAGTCTGTGGCACATTGTTTACATTGGCATAGATATCCCAGACACGGATGAAGAACTCACCCCAGAACAAGAACAAGAGATTCACAGAAATGCACAAGCCGTCGCCGTGATCACATCATCACTAAGCAGAGAGGAATTCACCAAGATTGATGTCTTAGAAAGTGCAAAGGAAATCTGGGATACACTCAAGACAGCCCACGAAGGAAATAGATCGGTTCGTGAAGCTAAAATCGAAATGCTTGAAGGAGAGTTGGGGAGATTTGCTATTGAAGAAGGCGAATCACCTCAAGACATGTACAACCGGATGAAGGCACTCATCAACAAAATACGTGCCTATGCAAGTAAGAAATGGATGGATCACGAGGTAGTCAAGAGAATGATTAGAGCCTTCATGCCAAGAAATGTTACACTTTGCTCAATGATTAGAGAAAGCCCCGGGTTTCACAAAATGACTCCCGATGAGTTGTTGGGAAAGATCATAAATCATGAAATGATGGAGAAAGAGGCACAATACGTCAAATACTTGGCCGAACTCACTTCTTCCAAAAAGAAAGAGGTTGCTCTCAAAGCAACATGCCAACCCAAACTCAAAGAAGCTCGTGAAGATCAAGACGATGGGCATACAAGTGACGAGAGCACCAATCTTGATGATGAAGAAATGGTACTCTTTATCAAGAAGTTCAAGCGAATGATGAAAAGAAGACACAGCAACAACTCAAATGAAGGCAAAAGCAAGGATAAAGGAAAATCCAAGGCTCGACGCACTTGCTACAACTACGGAGAGTATGGTCACTTCATGGTGGACTGCCCTTATGAAGAAAACAAAAAGAAGAAGGAAACAAGACCTCAAGAAAAGAAAAATTTCAGAAAAAGAAGACAAACCCATGAGCTCATATTGGCAAGGAGTGGGACTCAAACGACGAGTCCTCCTCCGATGAAGAAGAAGAGATGGCCACTATCGCAATCAAGAAACCTACTATGAAGGCCACACTCTTTCCAAACATGGGAGGATGGGACATGAACAACCACACTTGCCTTATGGCTAAGGAAGGCAAGAAAAAGGTACGGCTCACTCCTCCTACGCTAAATTCCTCTATTGATGACTTTGACAGCTCTAGTGATAATGAAGAAATGTTTAGAGGACTAAGTAAAATTGCTCTAAAGAAAATGGAAATGTTGTCGAACGAAATTTTTGAAAAGGAGGAACTTCTTGACCGACAAGAAGATATGCTCATCCGTTAAAGGAAGAGATATCAAGAAGTTGAAAAGCTTCTCGAGCTTGAAAGAGAGAAGAACGAGTCGCTTGAAGTTGAGCTAGCCTTGAGTAAGGAAACTTACTCAAAGCTAGAAGACTCGCATATTGCAATCAAGGAAGAACTTGCCAACTTGTCAAAAGCTAACAAGATCCTTGAGGTGCAAGTTGAGTCGCTCAACCAAAGTGATTCCTCGTTCTCCAAGAGCTCTTCCTCCAAAGATATAAGTTCAACAACAATCGGAACTTGCACTTGCTCTAGTAAGAAGAATATTATTTCTAATACTTCAACTTCTCATAGTATGCATGCCCCTCCAAGCGGCATCTTTGATAAGGAGAAGATCAAATATGCACGCAGTGCATATATGGTCAGTAGACCTCCTAATGTCAAAGATGGCCTTGGTTTTGATAAGAACAAACACATGTCTACTTCTAATCATGCTAATAATAGAATTGTCTTTGTTAAGGAAAAATCCCATGAATCTGAACCACAAATATTGTTTCGTACATTTGACGCTTCTTATGTTCTTATGAAAGCAAAATATGGAAAAGTCATTGCCAAATATACAAGGCCACGCCACAAGAACTTGAAAACTTGTGTGTGGGTGCCCAAGACTCTTGTGACTAACCTGAGAGGACCCAAGCAAGCTTGGGTACCTAAAACCAAGGAATAATTCTTTTTGCAGGCTTACTTCTCCGGTGGAATAAAATGGGTACTTGATAGCGGATGCACAAATCACATGACCGGAGAGAGAGGTATGTTTGTAGAGTACGAGTACAACAAGGATCCAGGTGAAGGCATATACTTCGGAGACAACAGCCAAGGAAAGGTCCTTGGTAGCGGTAACATTGAAATATCCTCTCAACATACCTTATCAAATGTTTTACATGTAGATTCTCTAGATTATATCCTTTTGTCAATATCCCAACTATGCGACAAAGGTTACAACTGTTTATTCACTAATGAGGGTGTGATTGTTTTTAGAAGAAGCGATGGCTCGATTGCATTCAAGGGAATGTTGAAGGGCAAGCTTTATCTAGTTGACTTCAACAAAGATAAAGCCGAACTCAACACTTGCTTAGTTGCTAAGACCAACATGGGATGGCTGTGGCATAGACGGCTAGCCCATGTTGGGATGAGAAATCTGCAGAAACTTCTAAAAGGTGGTCACATCCGTGGTCTTAAGGATGTGGTTTTTGAAAAAGAAAGGCCGTGCATCGCTTGTCAAGCAGGAAAACAAGTCGGAGCACCACACCCCGCCAAGAATGTGATGACTACCGCAAGACCGCTGGAACTCCTCCACATGGATCTCTTGGTCCAGTTTCGTACATCAGCATCGGCGGTAACAAATACGGTTTAGTAATTGTTGATGATTTTTCAAGATTTACCAGAGTAAATTTCTTGTATGATAAATCAGAAACTCAGGGGATCCTCAAGAAGTTCTTGAAAAGAGCTCGGAACGAATTCTCATCAACCATAAAGAACATCAGAAGTGACAACGGGATAGAATTCAAGAACCTCCAAGTTGAAGAGTTTCTCGATGAAGAAGGGATAAAGCATGAATTCTCGGCACCCTACTCCCCTCAACAAAATGGAGTGGCCGAAAGGAAGAACAGAACATTGATCGAAACGGCGAGAACTATGTTGGATGAATACAAGACATCAGATCGATTTTGGGCAGAAGCGGTGAACACCACTTGCCATGCCACAAATCGATTGTATCTCCATTGACTACTGAAGAAAACTCCATATGAGCTCCTTACCGGTAAAAAGCCTAACGTTTTTTATTTTAAAGTTTTTGGTTGCAAATGTTTTATTCTGAACAAGAAACAGAGGGCCTTGAAGTTCGCTTCGAAGTCCGATGAAGGATTCTTGCTCGGTTATGAATCGAATGCCTACGCCTATCGTGTCTTCAACAAGGTGTGCGGCCTTGTAGAAGTAGCACGTGACGTAGTGTTCGATGAATCTAACGGCTCACAAGTGGAGCAAGTTGATAAGTGTGTGCTAGATAAATCGGAAGCTCCATATGAAGCACTAAAGAAAATGGGACTTGGTGATATCTTACCACAAGAGCAAACATTCGACTCAAATGCACAAGATGAACCTCAACACGGAGGCAATGATCATGGGGGAGCTCTTGCACAAGATCGAGAGGAGGAAGATCAAGAAGATCAGGACAATCATGGAAACAATGATCTAGGGGGAGACAATGCACATGAAGATAATGAAGAACAAGCAACTACACAAGCTCCACACCCAAGAGTACACCAGAGCGTGCAAAGAGACCACCCTGTCAACAATATCATTGGAGATATTGCTAAGGGAGTAACTACTAGATCTCGAGTTGCAAATTTCTGTGAATCCTATTCTTTTGTGTCTTTTCTGGAACCATACAGGGTAGAAGAAGCCTTAAGGGATCCAGAATGGGTGATTGCAATGCAAGAGGAGCTGAACAAGTTCAAGAGAAATGAAGTATGGGAGCTGGTGGAGAGACCAAAGGCGAACATAGTTGGAACCAAATGGGTCTTTCGGAACAAGCAAGATGAACATGGAGTAGTAACAAGAAATAAGGCAAGATTGGTGGTTAAAGGTTATTCTCAGGTCGAAGGTTTGGACTTTGATGAGACTTTCGCTCCTGTAGCTAGACTTGAGTCCATTCGTATTTTATTGGCATATGCTACTCACCATAATTTTAAGCTGTATCAAATGGACGTCAAAAGCGCTTTCTTAAATGGCCCAATCAAGGAGGAAGTTTATGTGGAGCAGCCACCAGGATTCGAAGACCAGAAGTATCCCAACCATGTCTACAAACTGCGTAAGGCTCTCTATGGCCTCAAACAAGCTCCTCGAGCTTGGTATGAGTGTCTTAGAGATTTTCTAATTCAGAATGGATTCAAAATTGGTAAAGCTGACTATACACTTTTCACTAAACATTGTGATGATCATTTATTTGTATGTCAAATTTATGTTGATGACATTATCTTTGGATCCACTAACAAATCCTTCTGTGAAGAATTTAGCAAAATTATGACAGATAGGTTCGAGATGTCACTGATGGGCGAATTGAAGTTCTTCTTGGGATTCCAAGTGAAGCAACTAAGAGAAGGTACATTTATAAGCCAAACCAAATATACACAAGACATTCTCAAGAAATTCAATATGGACAAAGCCAAGCCCATTAAGACACCTATGGCCACTAGGACACCTCGACCTCAATGAAGACTGTCCAAATGTGGACCAAAAGGTATATCGGTCCATGATTGGCTCCTTACTTTATTTATGTGCATCTAGGGCAGATATTGTGCTTAGTGTTTGGTTGTGTGCAAGGTTTCAAGCCGCACCTAAAGAGTTTCACTTAGTTGCGGTAAAAAGAATCCTAAGGTACCTTGTGCACACACCCAACTTGGGCCTTTGGTATCCCAAAGGATCCAAATTTAACTTGATAGGGTATTCCGATGCCGACTATGCAGGATGCAAAGTCGATAGAAAGAGCACGTCAGGGACTTGTCAGTTTCTTGGTAGGTCCCTGGTCTCTTGGTCATCTGAAAAGCAAAACTCCATTGCTCTTTCCACAGCAGAAGCAGAATATGTTGCAGCCGGTAGCTGTTGCGCACAACTACTTTGGATGCGACAAACCCTTAGGGACTACGGCTACAATCTTAACCATACCCCGCTTCTATGTGACAATGAAAGTGCTATAAAAATTGCACACAACCCGGTAGAGCACTCAAGAACTAAGCACATAGATATCCATCATCATTTCCTTAGAGATCATTCATTAAAAGGTGATATTGCTATTTCACATGTTAGAACTGAAAAACAACTTGCGGATATTTTTACCAAACCATTGATGAGAAAAGATTTTGTGAACTTAGGAATGAACTTAATATTCTTGACTCTTGAAATGTGGCTTGAAATGTTGCACACCTGGTTGAAACTTCAAATGTTACATTTTCTTGCTAAAACTGCCCCTCACCTCTTTTTTCTCCTAAGAAAACTAATTTTAATGAAGAAATCTTGGAATTTATGACCTTTTTTGTTGATTACTTTCTGGTCATAATTACCAAGATTATTTGCAAAACTTGTCCTTGGATCACTATTAGTTATCTCTAAATACCGAGTTTTTCGAGGGACACCGGACTAGTCAGGTTTGCCACCGGACTAGTCCGGACAGTCTCTCTTTCCTAGGTTGTCCAGGGGCACCGGACTAGTCCGGTCGGCCGCGTATATAAGCAGCTGGCCGGCCCAAAACCGTTTCAAACCTCCCTCCACTTTGAGTTGGACCCTCACCTCTCAAACCCTAGCCCCCAAAAGTGATTTTCGAGTTGAGCCCTCAAAATCCAAGTTTTCTTCGTGGTAAATACTCCCCTCGACGAGTTGATACTCCACTCCAAACTCATCCGGACAGATTCGTGCTCCTTCAACGCGAATCTTCAAGTCTCGGTAAATTTCTCCCTAAAATCAAACTCTCAACTTTTCTAGTTCTAGCTTATTTCTCTTGATTCCAAGGAAGTACATTAGCTTAAGAGATGTATTCCTTTCACCTTCATGCTCCTTTGCATCCTTAGATAGAATTTGTGATTCATAGTTTTTGTTAGGGTTCTTGTGCCAGGCCGGACTAGTCCGGCTCCCAGATACGGACTAGTCCGGTACACCGGACAAGTCCGCACTCTGAAACCAGACAAGTCTGGTCTCTGACATTTGAATCCTCACATCTCCTTCATTCTTAGTTCATTCTCATCTAAATCATGAAGTCCTTATTAGGCACGATGTCTTCAAGCTCAGATGACAACTCCATCCATGTTGATGAAGAAGTTGAACGTGAAAAAGTGAAGAGAGCCAAGGAGAGGTTCATGAAGAAAAGACATGATGTAAATGTGCACTCTCCACCCTCCAACGACAACTTGCCCAAGAAAAGGAGGGTGGTTGTCTAGAAGGCCCAAGAAAAAGCTGGCGAGAGCTCCTTAGGGCCAAAGAGGACTCTCAACAAGGGAAGGGGCTTGCTTGTGGTCCCATTGGACCCCTGAAGATGAAGAACCCAAGTCACCGCAACAGGCAACACTCGAGTAAAGATTTCACCGGAAAAGGGGGTGAGCTTGCCGATAGCTTCAGGCAGGTTAATGTGTATGATCAACCTCGGCAATGCTCAGACCCAAGATTTTGGAGCAACTTCCATGCCGACTACTACGAGCATGTGTATATGAAGATGAAGAATCCCGTTGTAGAGAGTCAATGGGTGAATGTTGGATACTTACAATCGAAGAGATATCCTGCCTTTCGTGAGGTGGTTGAGGCCCTGGAGAGGCACAACTTGAAGGATCTGTTTGCCTTTGAGTGTAACTGGAACAATGAGGTCATCACCCAATTTTTCTCTACCCTCTACTGTGCTCGTGGTGATGGAGACAATCTGACTTGGATGACTCATGGTTCCAAGTACAGTGTCACCTATGATGAATTTGCAAGAATCCTCCACCTTGAACACACTTTGGATCATGATCTTGTCATCCACAATCTGCAACCCTTGAAGAAGGATGAGCTCAAATTTCTCTACGACACAAGGATGCCTTATGTCCCTCCCAATATCAAATATTTGAAGCCCTTCTATGTGGTCCTCAACAGAATTTTAAGGAAGACAATAGCCCCGAAAGATGGAGATGCGGGGACTATTCAAGGAACTTTGAGGACCCTAATGAAGGTCATTGGTGGGAGGAGAACGTTCAATGTCTTTGAATACGTCTACAATGACATTGTGAACATCTCAATCACTCCAAAAAGATCTTGCGGGTATGCCCCGTACATCATGTACATGATTGAGAAGGTGACTGGACTTGAGTTCGTCAAGGATGTTCACCATACGGGGTTGAAACCGCAAAAGCCCACCGAGTACACTCTACCTTCGGCTCCTGATGCACCTCCCTACCCTGAAGCTGAGAGGAGGACTAAACAAACTCAGGATGTGAATGCCACAAGATCTCCAGCTGCTCCTCCTAGCTCTGCACCTGCCCATGAACCCTCCGGTGGTGTGCTCAAAATGCTCACCTCTATCTTTGCCTGCTGCCGCAAGATTGAAGTTAGGCAGAAGAAGCATCAACAATATGTCAATGCCAACATCAAAGCCATCTGTGACAAGCTGGAGATTGAGCCAGTGGGATCCCCGCCTGCCTTCGAGGACTCCGAGGAAGAGCCTGCTCCAGAGAATGATGATTGTGGTGAAGATGAAGACCGGACCGAGACTGAAGAAGAGAGTGGCGATGAGTGATTCCCCTCAATTTTTCCCTTTTTGGTGCCTTGAAGCCAAAGGGGGAGAGATTGAGACTAGTAGGCAGTGTCTTTATGTTTTTATGATCAAGGGCGTGTACTTATTTATAAAACCTTGTAATGCACTATTTCTTCTCTTATGTGTGATGCTTATTGTTGCTTGAATGATTATCTCTATGCTCATTAGTGATTACCTTTACTTCATCACACCTTGTTGATCACACACCTGTTAGGCACCCCACCATAAGGTGTGTGCATATGTCAGAAGCTTTTTGAGGTCTTATCGTTATTCTCATATGTGCACACCTTATGAAAATCAAGATTTTATTCTCAATTGTGATATCTCAAATGGTTGTCATCAATCACCAAAAAGGGGGAGATTGTAAGTGCATCTAGGATATCCCTTGTGGGTTTTGGCTAATTGATGACAAACATATGAGATCCTAATGATACTACTGAGATGATTGTAGGACAAACAAGTGAAACAACTCGGTGCACACAAAAAAGTGAAAAATGAAGTGGTGTTCAAAGAGAGATACTTTGATGAAGCTTGGAAGACCAAATTAGATTTTGAATGTATAGGGAGTATATGAAAGACACACTCCAAGAGCTCACAACTTTGCGCGAGGTTAAGGGATTAAAATTAACCTAACTTTACAAAGCACCGGACTAGTCTGATCATGGACCGGACTAGTCGTTTATCTTTATGGAATCTCACTTATTGGGAGACCGGACTAGTCCGTGCGTCTACCGGACTAGTCCGTTGATCTTTATGGAGTCTCTCATATTGAGGGACCGGACTAGTCCGTTGACCACCAGACTAGTCCGTTGACCTTTCTGGAGTTCACCTTCACACAGCACCGGACTAGTCCGAGCTTGGACCGGACTAGTCCGGCAGACTTTCTGGACTTCAAAATACACTAAGACCGGACAAGTCCGGACTTGCACCGGACTAGTCCGGTGTTAGGGTTTTTCAACGGCTACCTTTTTGGAAACCCTATAAATAGAGAGTCCACGGCTTTCCTATGAAAATACACGCCGAATACTGATCAAAGAACAAACCCTAGCGCCGCCACTTCGTCCCAAGAGCCCAAAACACATCTCCCCACACATCTAAAGTGCAAAAAGTTTGAAATCAATTGAACACTTAAATTCGGGATTGGTAGATCGTCGTTCTTTCATTGCGAGCTCTTGGGGTTTGATCTTTCTACACTCGTACTCTGCATTGTAATACTTTTGAGTGTATTTGATCACTTCTTTCGTTGTAATTCTCGTGGGATCCCTCAACGTGTGAGGTTGCCCCACAAACTTGGTGATTACCCGTGATAGTGGAATCAAGTCGGCCTTCGTGGTGACTTGAAGAGGGAAAGGGTTGGAGACCCGACTCTGTGTGAGCTTCCTCAACGAGGACGTAGATCTCGTGGTTAGATCGAATCTCGGGAAAAATTTGTATGTCTTGCGCCTTATTTCCTTTAAATTTTGTTCATTAGATCACTTGAGTGCTAAACATCAACCTTAGGCAATTATAAGTTTTACCTGCATTCTTATATTAATCTCAAATAAAAATATCAGTTGTTCTCATTTCTGCTACTAAAGAAATTTAGTTTCCCAAATAACACCTGATCAACACACATATTTTTAGCACACCGGACAAGTCCGCCCACACGACCGGACTAGTCCGGCCAACCAAGTTTTGACGATTCTATAAAGTGTGCAGGAAATTCAAAAGCCCTATTCACCCTCCCCTCTAGGCCACATTCAATATTTGTGCGGTGCACCGGGCACTTGAATTTAGGCTCCTCGGGTTCTGGTGACTGCCGAGGGCGCTTGTCTCGGCGCGGCGGCCGGGCTCCGCCGGGAGCCGCGGCTGCCACTGCATGGGCTCCGGGTTTTGGTTTTCTCCCGCCGTTGCCCCTCTTCTTCTTCTTGCCGCTGCTCTTTGCAGAGGCTCCTTCCTCAATCGGTGTGGCTTCCCTTACCTCTGAGGAAGGTTGGGAGTGCCAGTTGCGTCCCTCAGCTGCCCTTGCACATCTGTCTGCCAGGACGAACAGCTCAGAGACATCACGAACTTCATGCGTGGCTAGCTTCTCGAGCATTTTCTTGTCCCTCACACCCTGCCTGAACGCAACAATAACTGATGCGCTAGAAATATGAGGGATGGTGTTCCGTACCTGAGAGAACCGCAGGATGAATGACCGCAGCGACTCTTCGACGCGCTGTCTGACAGCGTGGAGGTCAAGCTCTGTGTCGGGGCGCTTGTAGGAACTGCCGAAGTTCGCCACGAACTGTCAGCATAGTTCGTCCCAGGAGTTTATGGACCCCTGGGGCAGGTTCATAAGCCATGACCGGGCTGGGCCGGTCAGGACGACGGGGAAGTAGTTGGCCATGACAGCCTCGTCGCTTCCTGCAGCTAGTATCGCGGTGGAGTAGATCTGCAGGAACTCACTCGGGTTGACGCTCCCGTCGTACTTCTCCGGCATGTGTGGCCGGAACTTTCGTGGCCAGACCACAAAACAGATGTGAGGTGCCAGAGCTGCACACCCTTGACTGGGACTGGCTGGCATCGGTCGTGGTACTGCATATCCCTGGTGTGCAGGTGGGCCTGCGTACACCCCTACCTGGCGCGCCAAATGTCGAAGGTCTTAAACGATACTTCCCCCGGGCCTTCTTAGAGAGCAGCCCGCGAAGGTTCTTTGGATTCACGAGGGCTAGTCCCAGGAGATTGAGCGCAGCGAGATGGTGAACACAGAGAGGTTACATGGTTCGGGCCGCCGGAGCGTAACACCCTACGTCCACGGGAGTGTAAGTGTATTGCCTTGCTTGAGCGTGTATGGGTTTTCAATCGGTCTGATGTCGTCCCCTGTGAAGGTCATCTGCAGAGTCCTTTTATAGTCCAAGGACTCTGCATTCACAAGGTGGGCCCCGGGCCCCGACAGGTGGTCCCGGGGAGAGCCAAATCCTATACAAGATCTAGGATTAAATGCTATCTACTTCCCTTTGTCAGGGGCTTCAATGTGCCGTCCCGCCGCGTCGTGCGCCAGGGCTACGCATAGTTGTTGATGATGGTAGGGCCCGTCCCGTCCGTCTTGTCCTCGCGGCTTACTCGTCCGCCTGGCGTCGTGGGTCTGTACCGGCTACTTTGACAAGACAGGACACTGGACCCTTGACTTTCGCATGCGCGACTCCGCTTCGCCTGGGGAAGGTGCGCGTACTTAATGCTTGTCTGAGCGGCGCACTCTTTCCTTTACTGCGTCCTCCTACCACATCGAGTTGGCCCACCGCCACGTGGTTGCACCGGAGCTTGCCCCTGCGGGGAGTTGAGCGCCCAGTTGTATAGGTCACGTGGCACCTCCAGAGCCCACCTCCGCGGGAGGGGGGAGGTTCAGCCCTGCGGGCCACGTGGTAGTCCAGGAGCCCTTCCTTGCAGGGAGACGGGCCTGGCCCTGGGGGTTCCATTGGCTACGTGGCAGCCCCGGAGCCTGCCTCGGCGGGGAGGCGAGAGTCTGGTCTTGCCGGCCACGTGGCAGCCCCGAAGCCTTCCTCGGCGGGGTGGCGAAGGTCTGGTCCTGCCGGCCACGTGGCAGCCCCGGAGCCTGCCTCGGCGGGGAGGTGAGGGTCCGGTCCTGCCGGCCACGTGGCAGCCCGGGAGCCAGCCCCGGCGGGGAGGTAGGATCTAGTCCTTCCCTCCACGACGTGGCAGCCTCGGACTCTGCCTTCAAGTAGAGGCCAAGTCCTTAGCCGTTTTCTCCTTGTGCGCGGGGGTACCCGATCTGCGGGGTACCGACAGCTCCGATTCGAACTCTTACGCCTATCGTGTCTTGAACAAGGTCTCCGGACTTGTTGACTGTTGACGGTTGTTATACCAATTTCATCCGTCAATTTAACTCAATTATGTGAAGGATCTGTCATTTCTTGTACACATCACCTTTCTATCTAACCCAATTCCACTTGGACATGGAGAAATAAGTGTATGCAGCATTTTATGCAGGAAATGTAGAGGGACCAATCCTATAAAATATCATCCCAGCCAATCAAGCGACGACACGTGGCATTCCATGGATCAAATGGCCCACAAACAGAAGTATCCAAGGAGATCCAATGGTGTATCACCCATATACATCAATGGGACCCACCTGGTCTTTGCACTAAACTCGGTCAGCCTCCACGTGTTGGCTCCTCCCGGCTCCCTGGAGTCAATGGTGACTGATTCGCACGCTTTTGGTGGCGGGAACCAACCTCAACACTAGTATAAATAGGACCCCCTCCCCCTCACTTCAACACACATCATTTGGGCATCATTCTATTGTATACACTATCTTCGATAGTCCTTAGAGGAGTTAGGATGTAGAGAGGAGAGCCTCTAGTCCCAAGTCCAAATTGGGAAAGGAGTAGAAGGAGTCTCTCTTCCCAATTCCACATTGGGAAAGGTATGGCTTATGTATTCCTTCTTGTATTTGTGACTTTGTGCTCAATAAAGATATTATCTTTAGTCTTCTTTTATACGTATATGTGGACAAAGCGTTTCTTGTTTGATTGTGGAGTCCATGTATGTGGAAGGTATAGTCTTTATGATTTCACTCTCATGATCACATCTTATGGCCATAAACACTATAGACACCCACTATAGTCTGTGTAGTTATGATATGATCATGTTAATATGAATGACTTATGCTATGCTTAAACATTGGTTCAACGATGTTTAGGTTAGTCATTGCCTTAGGATGGCTTGTGCCATGGCTCCTAAGGTATTTGCTTAGTATGCTAGCATGGTGCTAGGGTATTTAAGTAGCGTTGGATGTCTCGTAGACCCACGGATTGAAGAGGTAGGCAGTAGGTGGTGACAGCCCTATCTGTCCTTTGTAATCCTCCACGTTCGGCTATGCCACAGGCTCTTGGCGGGAGTCGCCCTAGTATTGCTAGGGGTAAGCCCGTGCCGGATGTGTTGAATAGCATTGCATAGGAATTCATCTTTGACATGACCATTAGTATCTACCTTAGGCTATGTATATGTATTAGGAGCATTGTAGGAGCAACTCTCTAACTCTCAATCCAATCTCCATCTAGGACCCATTTTACCCTTTAGAATAGATTGCCTAGGTGTATGTCACACTACCCCTATTATTAACTGACCCTTGTCCGGATAATAGATTAGTATCTCATAGCTTGACCATAAGAGTAGTATATACTTTACACCATTGCCTTCCTTTGGGATAAATACGATACCTTTGGGAATACTCATGGGTGAAATGCTACAATGGTATCTTCCGTGCGCTTGCGGATCTCATCTCTTTACCGGAGATGATCTATGGTGTTAAGAAATACCAACAAGCATTTCTGGCGCCGTTGCCAGGGATTATTTGTTAGTATATCTTAGGAGCCATCAACAATCATTTCTGGCGCCGTTGCCGGGGAAGGCAAAGGAAGTGAAGTATAGCTATCACTTGTGATTAAGCTGTAGGTACTAGTAGTTATTAGGCAGGATTACCCTTGTTTGTTTTCTCCTTTGTGTGAAAACAGAGTAGTGTTGGCCAACCCATTGTATGGGATGGCCAATGAGGACGCAAGTGCTAAACTGCAAGATGATTTAAGGCGTACCTCAACAAATGTCCGCTAGGCAACAAAATTGCTTTTTGCGGGAGAATTTCACCTTTCAGTAGGAGCCAAAGTCATCCATACCCAAGCTTGGGGAAGGCTCCAAGAAGTTCTTCTTGGTTTGCCTCCACCATGGGGTGGATAGCTGGCTCTTCATCCAACACTCGTGTCACGGGTTGGCTCCACCAATCCATGACCACATTCATGCTGGAGCTGAAGGAGTCCTATTCTCATTCATCATGGATGAGAAGAAGGTCTCCACTCAAGGAGTTGATTGAAGAATGCTCGAGTTCCCATAGCTTGTCATGCACACCACTTCACAAGGTGGATATGCTAGTTATGGAACTACACCTCCCATTGAAGTGTCATGAATATCCAAGTCGTTGGAAATTTGTTTGGATAATCCAAGTCGTGGATATTCACATGATTGTGAAAATCCATGTCATAATGGGACGCGTGAGAATTATTTCCCTAAGACCCATGAGGACATTTTTCAAACAACAACTCCAATGGCTACCATTCACAAGGAGGTCAAGGGTGGAATTAACATCACCCTTGTATTCAAGGAGGCTATGGCTTTCCAAGGGATTTAAGTTCAACTAGCCTATCTTGAAGTATCTTGGCCAAGGAGAAATCAAGACAACATTCACATGAAGATCTTGGCCAAGGACAAGAACTTAAGGAGCATTCAAAGTCCAAGATTTCCCACATCACTTGTTGGGATTCCCACACTTCGACCAAACCCATTCAACCTAGGGCAAGTGACATTGTGGATGAAGCGTTTCTTGTTTGATTGTGGAGTCCACATGTCATCATGCCCAAGGAAGCCTTTGACCCATGATCAAGGTGTGGGTTGATTCAATGGAATATCAATATGGTCAGAGTGGCACCCCTAAGAAGGACAAAGCCTCAACATGCTCACGAAGGAATACATTCAAGAGGGAGAACCCGTCGCTACAACAACATGTCTATATCCATATGATGGGGAGAGGCTAGGGGCACCATGTGGCCCACATGTCCAAATGACAGCCAAATGAGTTTGGCATGTCAAAACAGAAGAAATCGTCCACATCTTCAACTCCGGGATTGGACAACAAATCATCGCGCTGAACAGAACGGAGGTAAGTCCTACTCATCGGACTTCAAAAATTCGGTGAGTCCTTACAAATAGGTTAATTGGTAGTTATCTCATATCTGTTTTCCAAATTGCATCAACCCTTGCATCTGCATGTTTGAAATTCCACACTTGCATGTTGGAAAGTAAAATTTCCAACCATCATAAAACTAAAAATTTGAATTAGGGGAGAAATTTAATTGGATATGAACTACGTGCATGACCACTTGAATTTATCTTCCTAGTTCAAACCAAAAAGATTTGCTTTGACCCTCATTGCATTTACAAGTTATTTAAAGCTGGGCAAGACAATTTGAAAATTGGGTTCAATATGCTTTTGGCTAACGTAACCAGTTTTGGAGTTGTTTTGTGTGTTCTTGATTAAAGTGCAGCTAGGTCAAAATTGTGAAGAGTTGGTTTGGCAAGAAAGGGGAAGGTTTCATCAAGCTCAAGTCACCATTGGGAGGATTTGAGAACACTTATCTCCTTCAAACTCATTTTGAGTTTGAGGAAGAGAAATGTTCAAGAGGATGACCCAATGGAGGAGCCAGAACCAAATCCATCGCCAAATCCAACCTCAACTTGGCGTTTGACATCAACCATCAAGCCTACGCCAAAACTCAAGGTTGTGAGTTTTTCACACAAAGACCTTCGTCACCAACTAATCCCCAAATGAGGTATGAGTTTAGAATTTTCCATTGTTTGGTTTGCCATAGAATTGAATGTATTTGCTTGCATTTGTGAGGAAGGTTGACACTTCCTCATCATTCAATTCTCAAGCATCCTCACAAGAGTAAGCGTTGGTATTGACTCTTGGGTCTCCAAAAGGAAATCCCACCTTACTTGGAAAAGTATCAAGCAAGTACCTAGAATCCTTTAAGAATTGTTTTATAAACTTAGTCATTTTTGTCGAGGTTTAGAAAACAAAACTTTTGGGCATGACTTAATTGGTGAATTGGCATATAGGAACTTGGGCATAGTGACAGCCATAATTTTTAATTGAGCTTCATGCATAGATGGTGTCACTAGATTTCAAACTTCTAGGAATAAGTGATATCCTTGCTCTGAAATTGAATTGCATTTTCAGGAGGAGTCACTAAATTTCAAATTTATAGTGAGGTTCAAGAGGATAAAATTGGGAATCTTGTTTGTCATGGTCTAAATGATAAAAATTTGCTCTTGTAAGCTAAGATGGTTAGAAACTTTAAAAGGTGTAGGGATCCATATAGTGTATTTCTATCACATGCATTGCTATGAGTAGGAGCTTTCGAAAATATGCAACATGAATTATCCATAAAGCTCCACTCTTATCAATGAATAACACATTGATCATAGATACACTTGATATTGGATCCAATACATATTTGATTTTGTTCTTCCCCGTATGTACAAATGAAACTTCGTTTACCTAACTCGAACGTTCATTTGTACAAGTCTCGGGAGCTAACCATCCCTCTCCATTCAAGAGAGGAAGTTTGCAGGAGTAATATTACTATGCAGGCATTCATGAAGCTGATTGTTGGTATCCCTAGAGGATTCCATTTCAACATCTCTTGGCCAAGGAGTAAATTAGGATGGTTTTTATCTATCGTAAATTATGGCCGAAGGTCAATCATAACTATACGAGGCTAGAGATTTGAAATGGGAATCCTCCATGAGCAACCAATGAGCTGCCACGAATGGGTGAGAGCATTATGCTCTCAACTATTTTAAGCACCCATTCAAGCTCAAGGGATTTGCCACCATCATTGGGTACAAGTTATTCCTATGTGGCTAAGAGTTATGATGTGCCATGACTAAGGAATGACAAGATCACACCCAATTTATATTAGGTGCAAGTTGTTCCTATGTGGCTAGAAGTATGTCATGCCTCAGCCAAGGAACAACAGATCACACTCAACCCATGTTGAGTTCATGTCATTCCTTTGTGGTTCTAGGTATGTTGTACCTTAACCAAAGAACAACTGATCATACCCAATGCATGTTGGGCACATGTCACTCCCTTATGGCAAAAAGATATGATACACCTTAGCCAAAGAATGACGAAACATACTCAATGTATGTCGAGTGCACGTCATTCCTTTGGATCTAAAGGTTATCATTATCCTAGCCAAGGAATGAAAAATCACACCCAACACATGGAGACCCTGATGTGCGGACGGTCAACATCGAAAACACTCTATTCAACCACACTCATGGTGTCCATGGGAGGCAACACAACAATCAACACTCAACCCTCCATTGTCAAAGCCACGCTGCAACAAGGATAGGCCAACTCATTGCCTACCTTCATCGTTAGGGTTTCAACCCCTATCACGGACCTTGATCAAGAATAAGCTTGGGGGAGGACCCCCGCTTGAGGTAACTTGTATCACACGCACTACATTTTTATTTCAAATCATCCATTGCATATTTATTTTCCATCCATCCATCATCCACCTTGCATTTATATATATATATATATATATATATATATATATATAGGTTAGATTTGCTTTCATCAAATAAAGATGTGCGGTAAGAATGATTTAAAATTCACATAGATGAAATGATGAATAGTTGCTCTGTTTTATTTTCCTAAGTCTCTAGTTTACAACTTGCTACTCTCCGAATATTGCTTTCATTGGTTTGAAATACTTTTACCTTAATTTGGAAGTTGTGGGTAGCAAAAGCTTAATCTAATTCTAGGTTGTTGCAAGACTAGAATTGGTAATAGGGTTGCTAGTCCTAGTTTGAAAGTAAAATTAGATTTCCGGAGAAATTCTAAAAAGATTTAAGTTTCCCTCAATTGATTGGAAATACCTACCAATGCCATATGATGTCCATACATAGACAAAACCTTATGCATATGCTATTTGCTTTCACATTGAGCCTAGTCAAACTAGTATAGACCTATGTGAGAAATCATTCAACTCTTTTTGAATTCAAGACTTCACTTGCACATGCTATACTTCTACACTAGAAGTAAGCAAAACATCCATCATATCCACCATACCACAACAAAAAGAGGAACTCCATGTTATTCATGTTCAGTACTCTCTTCAAAATTCATTGCAAAGAAAGGGAGTAGAAGACATGGTTACAAAAAAAAAGAAGCATGCTTACATCATAAGCATGAGAAAAAAAAAGAGAGAAAATAAAAGTAGCCATGTTTCATCCCTGCAAAAAGAAAGAAAGATTATACAAAAAAGGAGTTATCTCAAGTATCCACATCCACTTCCACTCCATCACACATGCACTAGTCTTGAATCAAAAAGTTTTGATTTGAATTCTCCTAAGGCTTACTCTTTTGACTTAGCAATATATGTGATGCAAATATGCCTACTTACTTTCCTTACCAAGCTCCACATATCAGCCATATTCAATGAGTAGGAATAGTAGAGGAACAATGCTTTGGTGAGGAAATATTTCCACTATCCACAAAGGAGTGACTGAGAGAATCAAATTGAGGTACTTAATATCTAAATTGAATTCTTCGAGATTTAATTGGAATTTGATTTCTAGGCTATGTTTGCTCCATTTGCTATTCTACCTTTCAACTACTCATGAATACGAAAAAGCATAAGCCCCATGATAACTTAAGAAAGGTAGGATATCATAGCCAATTTCTGCAATACTAGGTAGAGTATCTTGTCGTGCATTAGATACTTTTGAAAATAAGATACTGTAGCAACTCCTCATGGTCAACCTAAAGTCTTGACTTTGCTCGGGACGAGCAAAGGATAAGCTTGGGAGAGTTTGTTGACGGCTATTATATACCTATTTCATTCGTCAATTTAACTCAATTATGTGAAGGATCTGTCATTTTTTGCACACATCACCTTTCTATCTAACTCAATTCCACTTGGACTTGGAGAAATATGTGTATGCAACATTTTATGTAGGAAATGAGGAAATGTAGAGGGACCAATCCTATAAAATATCATCCCAACCAATCAAGCGACGACACGTGGCGTCCCAAGGATCAAATGGCCCACAAACCGAAGTATCCAAGGAGATCCAACGGTGTATCACCCATATACATCAATGGGACCCACCTAGCAGCCACCTGGTCTTTGCACCAAACTCGGTCACCCTCCACGTGTTGGCTCCTCCCGGCTCCCTGGAGTCAATGGTGACTGATTCGCGCGCTTTTGGTGGCGGGAACAAACTTCAACACTAGTATAAATAGGACCCCCTACCCCTCACTTCGACACACACCATTTGGGCATCATTCTATTGTATACACTATCTTCCATAGTCCTTAGAGGAGTTAGGATGTAGAGAGGAGAGCCTCTAGTCCCAAGTCCAAATTGGGAAAGGAGTAGAAAGAGTCTCTCTTCCCAATTCCACATTGGGAAAGGTATGGCTTATGTATTCCTTATTGTATTTGTGACTTTGTGCTCAATAAAGATATTATCTTTAGTCTTCTTTTAAACGTATACTTGGACAAAGCGTTTCTTGTTTGATTGTGGAGTCCATGTATGTGGAAGGTATAGTCTTTATGATTTCACTCTCATGATCACATCTTATGGTCATAAACACTATAGACCCCCACTATAGTCTATGTAGTTATGATATTGATCATGTTAATATGAATGACTTATGCTATGCTTCAACATTGGTTCAACGATGTTTAGGTTAGTCATTGCCTTAGGATGGCTTGTGCCATGGCTCCTAAGGTATTTGCTTAGTATGCTAGCATGGTGCTAGGGTATTTAAGTAGCGTTGGGTGTCTCGTAGACCCACGGATTGAAGAGGTAGGCAGTAGGTGGTGACAGCCCCATCTGTCCTTTGTAATCCTCCACGTTCGGCTATGCCACAGGCTCTTGGCGGGAGTCGCCCTAGTATTGCTATGGGTAAGCCCTTGCCCGATGTGTTGAATAGCATTGCATAGGAATTCATCTTTGACATGACCATTAGTATCTACCTTAGGCTATGTATATGTATTAGGACCATTGTAGGAGCAACTCTCTAACTCTCAATCCAATCTCCCTCTAGGACCCATTTTACCCTTTATAATAGATTGCCTAGGTGTGTGTCACACTACCCCTATTATCAACTGACCCTTGTCTGGATAATAGATTAGTATCCCATAGCTTGACCATAAGAGTAGCATATACTTTACTCCATTGCCTTCCTTTGGGATAAATACGATACCCTTGGGAATACTCATGGGTGAAATGCTACAATGGTATCTTCCGTATGCTTGCGGATCTCATTTCTTTACCGGAGGTGATCTGTGGTGTTAAGAAATACCAACAAGCATTTCTGGTGCTGTTGCCGGGGATGATTTGTTAGTATATCTTAGGAGCCATCAACATTGAAGTAGCACATGACGTAGTGTTCGATGAAACTAACTGCTCTCAATGGGAGCAAGTTAATCAATGTGTGCTAGATAGAGAAGAAGCTCCATGTTAAGCGTTGAGAAGAATGGCGTTGGGTGATGTTTGACCACAAGCGCCACCTCTAAATGCGAATGAGGAAGATGAACCACAAGTGGAGGAAAATGATCAATGGGGAGCTTCTACACAAGATCAACCTCATGAAGATCAAGGTGATAAACACGTAAATGAGGGTATCTAGGGGGAGAAGAAGATGATCGTGAAGACTCAAGACCACAAGTGTCACACCCAAGAGTACATCAATGGCATCCAAAGAGATCACCCCATCGACAACCTAACCGGTGATATCCAAAAGGGAGTAACAACTCGATCTCGTATAGCTAATTTTTGTGAACATTACTTGTTTGTATCCTCTTTGGAACCACACAGGGTTGAAGATGCTTCAAAGGATCCGGATTGGGTGGTGGCGATGCAATAAGAATTGAACAACTTCAAAAGGAATGAGGTGTGGGAACCTGTTGAAATACCCAAGTTCAACATCCTCCGCAATAAATGGGTCTTCCGCAACAAGCAAGACGAACGCGGGGTGGTGACAAGGAACAAGGCGCGACTTGTGGCCAAAGGGTATTCACAAGTGGAAGGTTTGTATTTCGACGAGCTTTTGCTCCCATAGCTAGGCTGAATTGATTCGAATATTACTTGCATATGCTACTCACCATGATTTCAAGCTTTATCAAATGGATGTGAAAATCGCCTTTCTCAACGGACCGGTCAAGGAGGAGGTGTACGTGGAGAAACCCCCCCCCCCCCCCCCCCCCAAAGATCAAGAGTTCCCCGACCATATGTTCAAACTGCGTAAGGCTCTCTATGGCCTCAAACAAGCTCCTAGAGCTTGGTATGAGGGCCTTAAAGATTTTTTGATTGAAAATGGATTTAAGATTGGTAAAGCTGATTACACTTTGTTTACTAAGCATCCTGATAATGATCTATTTATCTGTCAAATTTATGTTTATGATATTATATTTGGTTCAACTAACCAATCTTTTTGTCAAGAATTTAGTAAGATCATGAAAGATAGATTTGAGATGTCCATGATGGGAGAATTGAGATATTTCTTGGGATTCATAGTGAGGCAACAAAAAGAAGGGACGTTCATAAGCCAAACAAAGTACACTCAAGACATACTTAGGAAGTTTATAATGGACAAAGCAAAGCCTATAAAGACTCCCATGGCGACAAATGGACACTTGACCTCAATGAAGACGGACCAAACGTGGATCAAAAGGTATATCGCTCCATGATTGGCTCCCAACATTATTTATGTGTATCTAGGCTTGATATTATGTTGAGTGTATGTTTGTGTGCAATATTTCAAGCCAATCCTAAGGAATGTCGTTTGATAGTCGTAAAGAGGATCTTGCAATACTTAGTTCATACACCTAACCTAGGCCTTTTGTATCCAAAAGGTTCAAAGTTCAATCTCATTGGATACTCTGATGCAGATTATGTCGGATGCAAAGTAGATAGAAAAAGTACCTCCGGTACTTGCCAATTCCTATGTAGATCCCTAGTTTTTTGGTCCTCCAAGAAACAAAACTCCATTGCCTTATCCACGGCTGAAGCGGAGTATGTTGCAGCTGGGAGTTTTTGGGCACAACTCCTTTAGATGCGACAATCTCTAAGGGATTACTGTTACAATATGAGCCGTATCCCACTCCTTTGTGACAATGAGAGTGCCATTAAAATTGCCCATAATCCCGTTGAGCACTCTAGAACCAAACACATAGACATCTGACATCACTTTTTAAGAGATCATTCAATGAAAGGCGACATAACCATTTCCCATGTCAACACTGAAAAATAACTAGCCAATATCTTTACCAAGCCACTTGATGAAAAACGTTTTTGTGAGCTCCGAAATCAACTAAATATCCTTGATGCTCGGAACATGGCTTGAAAGCTTGCATACCTGTATGCCATCTTCAAAATCATGCTGATTGTATTGAAAAATCATCCCTCTATATTTTTCTCCAAAAACTATGTTAATTATTTGATCTTGGTGAATTATGATCGTAGATTGATTGTTGTATGTTTGCTGATCATATTCATCAGGATTATTTGTGTGTTTTGCCCCCTATTTTCTTTATAAGCACCTTTGAGTATATACGAATGGTCTAACTGTTTTTGTTCTGGTGACCACAGACTAGTCTGTGGTTACCCGGACTAGTCCGCACAATGCAGACATAGTCCAGACTAGTCCGATCAACCACAGACTAGTCCGATTTTTCAACTCCATAACCCTAGGGCCGCCAAAACCTAATCTTCTTCATCCTCACAACATACCTCATGTTCTCTCTCCTCACTCAAGTGCACCAAGGTGAGTTGGCGAGTTCCCCACCAAATCACCTCAAATCTCTGTGGGAAACGATCTTCATATCAAGGGGATCAAGGATCCCGGACTTGTCGGCATCAAAAACTCCCCCAACTCCGCGAATCGATGGATTTGGTAAAGTCTCTCTCCAAACCCTAGAACCTTCGATTTCTCTTGTTTTTGCTCAAATAGCTTAGTTCCTCCTGTTAATACATGATTCATTGGTTATTACAACTACATTGAGCCACTTTTGCATTGAGAAACACCATTACTCTGCTAGTTAGGGTTCAAACGTCCGAATATCAGACTAGTACGTTTTCAATGCAGACAAGTCCGGTGTTCCGGACTAGTCCGCACTTGAGCACAGGACTAGTTCGATTTTTGACTGGACACAACCGTAATTTCCTTCTACTCAATGCATTCCCTTGTCATCAATCCTTATATATGTCATGTATAACCTACTTGTCAGGATAATGTCGAATGAAAACATCTCCGACTTTGAAGACGAGATGGATCAAGATGTGTTGCCGCGAGTCTCGGAGTCTCGCGCTAACAAAAGGAAAGAGCATGCTGCCGAGCCTTTGCCCACTCCACCTAGGATGCGGTGGAAGGTTGCGACCAAGAAGCCAGCTTTGAAAGCTCAAGATATGATTGGCTCTAGCTCAGCGGCTCATCGCCAGCCCAAAGGGAAAGGCAAAGGGATTGCCTTTGGCCCAGTTGGCCCTCTCAAAATGACAGCTCCAAGACAGGGGAATAGAGACCCCCCGGAAGAAAAATTCAATGGCAAAGGGAGTGATGTAGCTTCCAAAATGAGAATGATTGATACTTATGGCAGTCCTAAGAAGGAAGTTGATCCAAGATTCTGGAGCAACTCTCACGCGGACTACTATAGTACCGTGTATCTTTCGATGAAGACTCCAGTGGTCCACAACCAATGGATTGATTGGGCACACTTTGAAATAAAGAGCTGTCAAGCTTTTGATGAAGTGATAGCAGCTGTTAAGAGAAATGGCCTCAAGGACTTGTTTGCTTTCAGATATAACTAGAATGATGAGGTCATTGCTCAATTCTATGCAACTTGCTACTTTGCCAGCGATGAAGAAGAGAGAGTGACTTGGATGACACACGGATCCAAGTATACAATGATGAGGACATCACAACAGCGGAGACGCACATTGAACTGCAAGGACCAATCACAAGAGCACGAGCACGGTTATTAAATCAGCAGGTGAATTCGTTCCTAACTTCTTTTGCATGTGAGTTTGAGAATAGATTGCTATATGATGATTTAATTGTTATTAGGAATAATGGAGAAGATCAAAAAGTGAAGGAAAGAGGCCTTGGGAGCATGGAGAACCAGCTGGGACGTCCACAAGTTGATGGAAACAGTTTACAACTCGGACTCGAGTACAACTCGGAGTCCAGGAGCAGTTCACCTTAAAACAGATGTCCAGGACACATACGGACTCCGTTTTCGACGTTCTACATATGCACGGAAAGAGGAGAAGATAAACTTTCCAATGGTTCTGGTCCCACCTCAAAATTCTTCTGGAGTCATCAAGAATTGTCGAAACAAGTCGAGTCCAGATTTCTGTTCGGTGCTGCGCCACCGAATCGGGCCTTTGGGCCTTGTATCCCATAAGAGTCCATTAGGGACGCGTATAATCGTGTTTTGGTCGAACCCTAGCCTATAAATACTGCAGCCGCTGGTCATATTCGGTGGGTTTTGCTTAAATAAATAATATTGCCGTTCTACGGTTTGTGAGACCCCAACTTCGCGATTTCCTGATTGTGTCTTCGACGTTCTTGCTCGTGTTCTCGGTTGCACTTGCAGGGATTAGCCTTCTTGGCGAGGTCAAGCGTACACTGCACGGTTGATAACCAACGGAGCCATGGTGTAGTGATTGCAGGGGTACTCGAACCGCTCGAGTGCCGCGGATCATCAACGTCGAGTTCTCCACCCCAATCGACATACCTTTCGGAAGATCGGGCCTAAACCTACCCATTAATTGGTATCAGATCATTGCCTGTGAGGTATCTTTGTTTTCCTTCCATTAGATAAATTTTGTTTCGTACCTAGAGTCCAAAGAAAAGCCACAAAAAAAATAGATCGTTTTTACCGCTTCCCAGACTATAGTGCCTGCAGTTTCGTTTTTCAGTTTGCATTGTTGAGTTTGAATTCGTGTGGTTGAGTCTTGTTGTTGGTTTAGCTTTGTGTTTTGGGTCCTAGTTATCGTGTTTCGTCCTTGTTTTCTTGCTATTCGACACCTATTCCACAATCCCTAAATAACAAACCGATCCACCACGTTCATCGGTTTGCCCTAGGTAGCCGCCTTGCGTGAACTCCCGCATCGCCAACCATAGATTAGGTGACAAACTTTTGTGCCATTCATCCTTGAATCATCACACACCACCCCATTAGTTGCTGTGCAAATTCCCGATCGTTTTCATATCCGATTGCGAGTTCTGTTCTCAAACCGAGTTGGAATCAACATAAAAAAAACGTAACTTGGACAGCCTACCTTAAAACGGCCATAACTTTCATATACGAACTCGAAATCGGGCGATTTTTTTTTTTCAAATTCATCTACGCGAAATTTCGCATCTGATTTTCGCGGCACAGCCGCGTTCGGCGAAATTAGATTGCCCAAATTCCCCTCGGAAGATAGGCTATCCGGCCTCCGAAGTTTCAGCACGAATTTTCTTCTTGATTTTCTATAGGCCGCATATTACATCCAATTGAGCTGCAAATTTGTGTGCTTCCTATATTTGTGCTCCTGGGTAAAGAAAAAATATCAAAAAAATATTACAAAAAAGAAAAAAATAGTGAAGAGCACGCATATTAAAGCAATTGGCCTATACCACTTGGTGCTGTTTTGTTGGCTATATCATTCTGTCTTTCTTTTGCCTTGATACTTCCTTGTGTTGTGCTAGGCTCTAGGGCACTTGGTTGAACAGCAACAGTTTCCTACATTGAATACTTATTCAACTTTGTTTAGTTGTTAACGATTTTCTGCTTATTAGCCACCATATTGTGCCATCCAAGCTCCACCTTTCTCTTGAGCATAATAGGTACCTTTGCAATCACCCCATGCTTCATCGGTTCATCTCACCGTCCACACCACCTACTGTGTCGGTAAGAACACTTGTAAGAGCGTGGTAAGACGCTTGAGCGAGAGAGATTGTTTTCTTCCGCCTTCCACATTGTCACTGTAGTTCATAGGGATAACATATTTTTTTTGTTGTCTTTTGTTTCCTACTAACAATGGTAGGAGAAGACAATGATGACGAATGTGTTCAACATGCTGAGTTATGTGATATGATGAAGACCATGACGGATATGTTCGCCAAATACAACGCAGCAATGGAGGAGTCATTGGCGAGCTTGACTCGCCAACTGGATGACCTTGCTCTTCGGATGAATACTTTTGAGGCTCGGTTGCCTCTTGCTGGAAGACAAGAAGACAATGCTTATAATGAACTGGAAGATCCCAATAATCTGCCAAGACTGCCACTTTATCGTCGAGGTATGGGAGGTAATAATCATAACAATTATTATAATCGTCCTCCTGATGATCCTTTTGCTAAAGTGAAATTTACTATACCCTCTTCTTCTGGTGCTTATGATGTTGAGACTTATCTTGATTGGCAGATGACAGTAGAGCAAAAATTTAATTCCCATCTTGTTCTTGAACAACATAGAGTTTGTCAAGCCACTAATTAGTTTAAGGACTTTGCTATCATATGGTGGAATGAACTTGTTAAAACTAGAACTGACCCTCCAACATGGGATAGATTAAAGGAAGTTATGCGTGTTCGATTTGTTCCTCCATCTTTTCAGCGGGACCTTTGCAAAAAATTGCAGTGTTTAGACCAAGGTAACATGTCCGTAGAGGAGTATTATCAAGAGTTACAGAAAGGTATGCTGCGTTGTGGGGTAGTAGAGGACATGGATGATAAAATAGCTCGTTTTTATGGGGGGTTGAGGCGTGAAATTCACGAAATTGTTGATTACAAGGAATATGATACTGTTAACAGATTGTTTCAGCTTGCTATGTTGGCAGAAAAAGAATTGCAGGGCTGACAACAACAGCAACATCGCACGAGGAGCAACTTCATGCCGCGTGCAGCGACTACACCATACAAAATAGCACCATCTTCGACCCCCCGTGCAGCGACTACACCACCCAATGGCGGCCAACAAACTATACCTGCTGCTCCACCTTCTCGCGTGCTGGAAGGCAGCAAGGCGACATCATTCAAGCCTTCTTCGTCCACTCCTTCTACGGGTCGTACTTCTGACATCAAGTGTCACTGCTGCCAGAGAATTGGTCATATGATGAGAGATTGCCCGAGCAAACGAGCATACATAGCACGCGGCGATGGCGGGTATGATAGTACTTCGGATGTTGAAGATGAATATTCTCTTGCTACTGACTTTACAGATCCAAATGACGAACACACCAAAGAAGAGGTACTTGGTACAACGGCGACGGGGAACTATAGGAGCATCATTGTGCAGCGTGCCTTGAGCTCCAAAGTGGAGACTGACGACAAGCTACAACGACACAACCTCTTCCACATGTTTCTCGTCATCAAGGACTGCCGTGTACACACTATAATTGATGGAGGTAGCTGCAATAACTTGGTGAATACGGACATCGTCAAGAAACTCGGTTTGACAACAAGAGCACACCCTCATCCGTACCACATTCAATGGTTCAACAACAGCGGTAAGGTTCGGGTAACACAAACAGCGAGAATACATTTTTCAATTGGTTCATACCATGATTTTGCTGATTTTGATGTTGTTCCCATGGATGCTTGTTCTCTTTTATTGGGTTGTCCTTGGGAATTTGATACAGATGCTATTCATCATGGTAGAACCAATAAATATACTCTCATGCATAAGGCAAAGAAAATCACTTTGCTCCCCATGACTCCTGCTGAAATTGTGCATTTTGAGAAGAGTAAAATTCATGATGGCAAAGCAACAAAATTAGAATCTGAAAAACAGCAAGTTATTAAGTTAAAATCACCATTGTTGCTCGCAACTAAATCTGAACTTGCTGATTTATTCGATGCTAATGGGATGTGCTATGCTTTAGTTTGCAAAGAAGCCATGTTTTCACTTCATGAATTGTCTATTGCATTGCCCCCTGCTGTTGCTAACCTTTTGCAGGAGTTTGAGGATGTGTTTCTCTCCGAGATACCCCCTGGTTTACCACCGATGAGAGGCATTGAACACAAGATCGATTTGATTCCAGGAGCAAGTTTGCCAAATCGTGCAGCATACAGGGCGAATCCACAAGAAACTAAGGAAATTTAGCGACAAGTCCAAGATATTTTGGACCGCGGGTACATTCGTGAAAGCCTTAGCCCTTGTTCCGTTCCTGTTCTTTTGGTTCCTAAGAAAGATGGTAGTTGGCGCATGTGTGTTGATTGTCGAGCGATTAATAACATCACCATTCGATATCGTTATCCTATTCCTCGATTAAATGTCATGCTTGATGAATTGAGTGGTGCTATCATCTTAACAAAAATTGACTTGCGTAGTGGTTACCACCAAATTAGAATGGCACTAGGAGATGAATGGAAAACTGCATTTAAAACAAAGTTTGGACTTTATGAGTGGTTAGTCATGCCTTTTGGTTTAACTAATGCACCCAACACCTTTATGCGATTAATGAACGAGGTTTTACGTGCTTTCATTGGACAATTTGTGGTGGTTTACTTCGATGATATCCTCATTTACAGCAAGTCATATGATGAACATCTTGATCATTTACGTGCTGTTTTTACTATTTTGAGAGATGCACGTTTGTTTGGTAACCTCGAAAAGTGCGTCTTTTGCACCAATCGAGTCTCGTTTCATGTCGTTTCCTCGCAGGGAATTGAGATGGATGAGGCAAAAATTGAAGTAATAACCAGCTGGCCAGCCCCAAAAACCGTCACACAGGTTCGTAGTTTTCTTGGTCTTGCAGGTTTTTATCGGCGCTTTGTGCGGGATATCAGCACCATTGCAGCACCTCTACATGAGCTAACGGAGAAGGGAGTTCCATTTCGATGGGGCGAACAGCAGCAACAAGCTTTTGATGCTCTCAAATCGAAGCTTACACAAGCACCATCACTACAACTTCCCGATTTTGACAAGACCTTTGATCTAGAATGCGATGCAAGCGGCATTGGTGTTGGAGGTGTTCTCATACAAGGAGGTAAACCCATTGCTTTCTTTAGTGAAAAACTTCATGGTCCTTCTCTGATTATTCTACTTATGATAAGGAATTGTATGCCTTAGTACGTGTATTACAAACTTGGCAACATTATCTTTGGTCTAAGGAGTTTGTCATACATTCCGATCATGAATCATTGAAGTATCTTAAGTGTCAAACCAATCTGAATAAACGACATGCTAAATGGATTGAGTTCATAGAGTCGTTTTCATACATCATTAAGCATAAGAAAGGGAAGGAAAATATCATTGCCGATGCATTATCAAGGCGTTATTCCATGCTGTCCCAACTTGATCATAAAATCTTTTGTTTGAAAACAATTAAAGCATTATATCCTACTGATTTGGACTTCAAAAATGCTTTTGAAAATTGTAGAGAAGGAAGAAATTGGAATAAATATGTGCTGCGAGTGGGTCTCCTCTATCGTGCTAACAAGCTATGCGTTCCAGATAGCTCCGTTCGTCTATTGCTTTTGCAGGAAGCACATGGAGGAGGTTTGATGGGTCATTTTGGAGTGAAGAAAACTGAAGATGTGCTGTCCACACACTTCTTTTGGCCAAAGATGAGGCGTGATGTCGAGTGCTACGTGTCACGATGCACTACTTGCAACAAAGCTAAGTCTCGCCTTAACCCACATGGTCTTTATATGCCTCTTCCTGTTCCTAGTGTACCTTGGGAGGATATTTCTATGTACTTTGTTTTTGGATTGCCTAGGACTAAGAGGGGGAGAGATAGTATTTTTGTAGTTGTTGATCGTTTTTCCAAAATGGCACGCTTTATACCTTGTCATAAGAATGATAATGCCTCTTACATTGCTGATTTATTTACGACGGAAATTGTTCGTTTACATGGTGTGCCAAATACCATTGTTTCTGATCGTGATGCAAAATTTTTAAGTCATTTTTGGAGAACTTTGTGGTATAAATTGGGAACCAAGTTGCTGTTTTCAACTACATGTCACCCACAAACGGATGGACAAACCGAGATAGTTAATCGTACTTTATCCACTATGTTGCGGGCTGTCTTGAAAACAAATTTAAAGTTGTGGGAGGAGTATTTACCACATATAGAATTTGCTTACAACAGATCCGTTCACTCCACGACAAAGGTAAGTCCATTCCAGGTAGTGTATGGTTTCACAACGATCTGAATTTACTACCATTGCCTCCTTCTAAAACTATAAATTTGGATGCTACACAACGATCTGAATTCATTCTTAAGATGCATGAAACTACAAAGAAAAATATTGAAATGATGAATGAGAAGTATAGGATTGCAGGTAGTAAAGGTAGAAAAGAAGTAAAATTTGAACCGGGTGATTTGGTGTGGTTACATTTGAGAAAAGAGCGATTTTCCAACTTGAGAAAATCTAAACTTATGCCACGAGCTGTGGGTCCTTTTAAGATTGTTGAAAAGATTAATGATAATGCATATAAGCTTGAATTGCCTCCCAATTTTGGGGTTAGTCCTACATTTAACATTTCAGATTTGCGACCATACTTGGGAGAAGAAGATGAACTTGAGTCGAGGACGACTCCAATTGAAGAGGGGGAGAATGATGAGGACATCACAACAGTGGAGACACACATTGAACTGCAAGGACCAATCACAAGAGCACGAGCACGGTTATTAAATCAGCAGGTGAATTCGTTCCTAACTTCTTTTGCATGTGAGTTTGAGAATGGATTGCTATGTGATGATTTAATTGTTATTAGGAATAATGGAGAAGATCAACAAGTGAAGGAAAGAGGCCTTGGGAGCGTGGAGAACCAGCTGGGACGTCCACAAGTTGATGGAAACAGTTTACAACTCGGACTCGAGTACAACTCGGAGTCCAGGAGCAGTCCACCTTAAAACGGACGCCCAGGACGCATACGGACTCCGTTTTCGACGTTCTACATATGCACGGAAAGAGGAGAAGATAAACTTTCTAATGGTTCTGGTTCCACCTCAAAATTCTTGTGGAGTCATTGGGAATCGTTGAAACAAGTCGAGTCCAGATTTCTGTCAGGTGCTGCGCCACCGAATCGGGCCTTTGGGCCTTGTATCCCGTAAGAGTCCATTAGGGACGCGTCTAATCGTGTTTTGGTCGAACCCTAGCCTATAAATACTGCAGCCGCCGGTCATATTTGGTGGGTTTTGCTTATATCAATAATATCGCCGTTCTACGGTTTGTGAGACCCCAACTTCGCGATTTCCTGATCGTGTCTTCGACGTTCTCGCTCGTGTTCTCGGTTGCACTTGTAGAGATTAGCCTTCTCGGCGAGGTCAAGCGTGTGCAGCACGGTTGATAACCAACGGAGCCGTGGTGTAGTGATTGCAGGGGTACTCGAACCGCTCGAGTGCTGCAGATCATCAACGTCGAGTTCTCCACCCCAATCGACATACCTTTCGGAAGATCGGGCCTAAACCTACTCATCATACAATGACTTATGATTAGTTTGCAAGACTGCTGCATCTTGAGGACACTAGCAGCAATGAGGTCATTATTCACAACATCGGTGTCTTGGAGAAGGATAAGATGGAGTTCCTCTATGATACTCGCCTGAAGTACAACCCTCCATCAACCAAGAACATGAAGCCCTTCTTCATGGTTCTCAATATAGTGTTTCGGAAGACCACTGCTCCAAAGGATGGAGATGCAGGGAGTGTGAAAGGTTACTTAAGAACCTTGATGAAATTGATTAGCAGGAAGAGAAAGTTTGACATCTTTGACTATCTTTGGAATGACATGGTGAACATCTCCTGCACACCAAACCGCTCCTGTGGCTATGCACCATACTTGATTTTAAGATTGAGAAAGTCACAGGAATTGAGTTTGTGAAAGATGTAAAGCATACTCCTCTAAGGCCTCAAAAGCCTCCTCAAGCCCCTCTTCCAACTACTCCATATCCTTTTTCAAGTGAAGAGGCTCAGAGGAGAGTCTCAAGGAGATGTAAGGAATGCATCTAACACTAGGGACCCTCCTCACAAAGGGTCTCCTAGTGGCATTATGAAGTACCTGGCTGCTATTTTTGGCTCTTGTCACAAGACTGAGGTGAAAGTTCATAAGTTGAGCAAGGCAAGGAAAGAGGACATGAGGTACATGAAGCAAAATGTCAAAGCCATATGCCAGGAGCGTGAGATTGAACCTGTTGGGTCTCCAGTTATCTCTGAGGACTCTCCTTCTGACTTTTCGGAGCTTCCTCCTCTTTCACCTTCTGAGCTTGTGTATTTTGGCATTGGGAGCTCAACAAGTGGTTCTCATCCTCATCCTCCTCAAGCTGACAATGATGAAGATGATGAAAGGACGGACAACGAGGAGTGAGTCAGCGACGCCTAGTACATCCCTCTTCTCCTTCTTTTTGGTGCATTGATGCCAAAGGGGGAGAGATTGAGGGGTAGTCATTAGGTTGTAGCAGTAGATGAGAGATGAGAGCTCTATTTGTATCTTTTGCTCATTGTTATGCTTTTGATGTTGTAGGACTGCTTTTGGTGTTGTAAGACTCTTATTATATTTCTAGTCATGTTTATGAAGTTTGTGATGATGCTTTGATATGATCTATGTTCATGCTATGAAATTGGCATACATGATTGATGTTGATATAATTATGTCATTTACCTCATTATCATCACAATTATTGCTCACACATATATAGTTTTGCACCCCACCATAAAGAGTGCACATATGTCTTATGTTTTCATTGCTTAATTTGTTCCAAGCTCATACGTGCACACTTTATGAAAATATGAATTTTTATCATATTTGTGAAATCTCAATTGGTTGTCATCAATCACCAAAAAGGGCGAGATATAAAGTGCATCTAGGAATCCCTTGGTGGTTTTGGTTGATTTATGACAAACAAATGGATCCTAACAAAATTGTTGAGATAAGCGCAAGTTTTAGTGAAATTATGAAGAAAACGCAAAAAGAAAGGATAATGAGGAATCTATATGGAAAAGGGCTCAAGAGCTGAATAGAATACTTTGTTATGTATGGAGTGTGTTGGAGAAACACACCCCAAGAGCTCAAGCAGAAGAAATCACCCTCACTGCACAAAATTTCACAAGCCCGGACTAGTCCGATATTCAACGGACTAGTCCGATATCTCTCTGACTAAGATCGAACTAGTCCCCCCTAGTGTGGACTAGTCCTCAACACTTCACATCTGCACAAAAACAGACAAGTCCGATAACACCACGGACTAGTCCGATATCTTTCTGACTAAAAACGGACAAGTCCGCCCCAGTGCAGACTTGCCCTCAGGACTTCACACTTTACATAGAAACGGACAAGTCCGATATCACCACGGACTAGTACAAAAACTCTCTAACTACAACGGGACAAGTCCTCCAAGTGCGTACTTGTCCTCAATACTACATGAGGTTCACCACACCGGACTAGTCCGATATGTGCCAAACTATTTCGAACATCTCCAGAGCCCAAATCAGACTAGTCCGCAGATTTCCGGACAAGTCCGATAATTTGGAACACTTAGGGTTTCCCACACGTCGCACACCGAACTAGTCCGGATTCCACCACGGACTAGTCCTGACATCGCAAATCCTAACGGTAACTTTTGGAAACCCTAGTATAAATAGAGGTGTACGGCCCTACAAACACATCTCTCGACCCCCTGCACCGTCACACCTTCCAAGAGCCCAAAATACACATCTCTCCACACATTCTAACACTAGAAAGATCAAATATTTGAGGATTAGCGTTAATCAAAAGGAGAGACTTGTTGCACACAATCTTGAGCTCTTGGGTTTGATTCTCTCGCACACTCTTGTTCTTTATTGTACATCTTTCAAGTGTGTTGGTGGTGTTCATCATTGTAAATCTTGGGGATCCCTCAACTTATGAGAAGGCCCCTTGAACACGGTTATTTGCCCCTTTGTGGTTAGTGGAAGAGAATCGGCCTCCGTGGTGATTAGACGAGGGTAGGGTTGGTGAAGACCCGGTCCTCCGTGGAATCCTCAACATGGTTGTAGGTTTCCTTCGTGGGAATTGAACCACGAGATAAAATCTTGTGTCGCATACTTTTGTTCTTATTGTTTATAATATTCTAGGGTTTACTCAATCTTGTATAACTTACGTTAAAACATTGAAATCAAAGTTAATTTGTGCTATACGTAGTTTCATTGTCGTGATACATCCATATTAAAACTTACTTTCCGCTGCATAGAGTACTTGACGTGAATGCTTCGATCAAACTTGATCGTTCTAGTCCGCACGCACCGGACTAGTACGCACCATACTGGACGAGTCCGATTTCTCTGTATATGATCAAGTTGTTAAGTGTTTCAGGATCCGACGAAAGTTCTAAAAGCATATTCACCCCCTCTAGGCTACATTCATTTACCATTAGGGTTTGTGATGTCTGGACTAGTCCGTGGTGGACTCCGGATTATTCCAGTGCGCGGCGCGTGGGAAACCCTAAGTGTTCCGAGATATCGAACTTGTCCGTAAATGTCTGGACTAGTCCGATCAGGGCTTTGGAGATGTTAAGACTAGTCCGGTGTGGTGAACCTCATGTTGAATTGAGGACAAGTCCGTGCTTGGAGGACTTGTCCGATGTGAGCCAGAGAATTTTTGGACTAGTTCGTGGTGATATCAGACTTGTCCGGTGTCGTGAAAAATTGTGGGGCTAATGGACAAGTCCGGACATGCGTAAACTGGAGCACTTGCGAACAAGTCCGCACTGGGGAGACTTGTCCGTTTCTAGTCAGAGACATATGGGACTAGTCCGGTGTATATCAGACAAGTCCGGTTTTCCTGTGAATTGTGCAGTGAGTTAAATTGTTTGTTAACTTGAGCTCTTGGGGTGTGTTTCTCCAAAACACTCCATCCACAATGATCTAATCCTTTCAGCTCTTGAGCTCTTTTCCTTTTGATTCCTGTTGACGGCTGTTATATACCAATTTCATCCGTCAATTTAACTCAATTATGTGAAGGATTTGTCATTTCTTCCACACACCACCTTTCTACCTAACCCAATTCCACTTGGACATGGAGAAATATGTGTATGCAGCATTTTATGCAGTAAATGAGGAAATGTAGAGGGATCAATCCTATAAAGTATCACCCCAGCCAATCAGACGACAACACGTGGCATCCCATGGATCAAATGGTCCACAAAAAAGAGTATCTGAGGAGATCCAACGGTGTATCACCCATATACATCAATGGGACCCACCTAGCAGCCACCTAGAGAAAGCACACGAGAAACGGTGCAATGACCAGGTCGGCCGAACCCGGGGGTCGGCCGACCTGGTCTTTGCACAAAACTCGGTCAGCCTCCACGTGTTGGCTCCTCCAGGCTCCCTGGAGTCAATGGTGACTGATGCGCGCACTTTTGGTGGCGAGAACCGACCTAAACACTAGTATAAATAGGACCCCCTACCCCTCACTTCAACACACACCACTTGAGCTTCATCTCTATTGTATACACTATCATCCATAGTCTTAGAAGAGTTAGGTTGTAGAGAGGAGAGTCTCTAGTCCCAAGTCCAAATTGGGAAAGGAGTAAGGAGTCTCTCTCTTCCCAATCCTACATTAGGAATGGTATGGCTCATGTATTCTTTCTTGTATTTGTGACTTTATACATTATAAAGATAGTATCTTTAGTCTCTACTTATACATATACTTGGGCAAATTGTTTCTTGTTTGATTGTGGAGTCTATGTATAAGGTATAGCTTCTATGACTATTTCATCAAGAACATATCTCATTATCACAGAACCTATAGACCCCCACTGTAGTCTAGTTAATTATAACATAACTAGGTTAGTATGGATAATTATGTTGTCTATCAACATTGGTTCAATGATGATTCAATTCATTGCCTTAGGATGGATTGTGCCTAGGCTCTTAAGGTAATTACTTAATATGCTAGCATGGTGCTAGGATAGCTAAGTAGCATTGGATGTCTCGTAGACCCACGGATTGAAGAGGTAGGCAGTAGGTGGTGACAACCCTATCTGTCCTTTGTAATCCTCTACGTTCGGCTATGCCACATGCTCTTGGAGGGAGTCGCCCTAGTATTTCTTGGGGTAAGCCCGTGCCCGATGTGTTGAAACACATAGCATAAATATTCACTATTGATCTAGCTTATGAATAATTAGTTTAGACTATGTATATGTACAATATAGCATAGTAGGAGTACCTCCATAACTCTCAACCTTAACTAACCTCTAGGATCCTCTTATCCCCCTTAGACTTGAAAGCTTTTGTGTGTGTCACACTACCTCCACTATTATTTTATCCATCTTTACGAGATTCTTACCTAGACCTTTCTACCCTTTCCACTTGATGAATGTTATATCTCTTCCCTGCCTTCCTTTGGGATCAAATAAATGACACCCTTGGGAATACTCTTAAGGGAAAATGCTACAATGATACCTCCGTGCGCTTACGGAACTCACTCTGTGATCCAATAGAACCATTAACAAGCATTTCCGACACATCAGTTGCAGATGTTTAGTTAATGATGCATAAGTAATACCAACAAGCATTTATGGCACTATTGCCGGGGATGATTTGTTAGTATATCTTAGGAGCCATCAACAAGCATTTCTGGCGCCGTTGCCGGGGAAGGCAAATAGATATATAACATGACCGAAAGAATAGTATAGAACCCTGGGTAGGATTTTAGTAGGATAAGAATTCTTTGTTTTTGCATTTTAAATGTGAAAACAGGGTAGTGTATGTCTGGTTTCCGCCTGCCAGAAAACTTTGTTGAAGATGCCAAATCTCTTCTGAGAGACCGACACCGTGTCGTTACTCCTCAGAAGATTCGAGCGGCAAGGCAAGCCAACATTTCTGCACCAACAATCCAAACGCCAATGGCTCAGAAGACCCTTCATGAGTTCTCAGCTCCCTCTGCTAACAATGCGCCTATTGGGCCCACTGTTGACACGGGAGATGTGAACTTCGAGATCAAAACTGGCCTTATGACAATGGTGCAAGCCAACCCATTCTGTGGGAAGGCTAACGAGGATGCAAGTGCTCACTTGCAACAATTCCTCGAGATCTACAGCACTTTTAAGATCAAGGACATGTCTCCAGATGCGGTCCGTCTGAGACTATTCCCGTTCCCTCTCCTTGGGAGAGAAAAATAGTGGTTCTACGCGAACCGAAGTGCTGTAGACACTTGGGAGAAGTGTTCTACGACATTCCTCGCCAAATTCTTCCCGTTGGGCAAAACCAATGCCCTACATGGAAGGATTTCCAGCTTTCAGCAAGAGCCCAAGGAATCTATTCCCGAGGCATGGGAAAGGCTTCAGGAGTACATCCTAGCCTGTCCCCACCATGGGATGGATGACTGGCTTCTTATTCAAAACTTCTATAACGGGCTGATCCCATCAGCTCGTGACCATTTGGATGCTGCTGCTGGAGGAGCCTTCTTCTCATTGACGGTGCCAAAAGCTAAAGATTTTATTGAGAAGATGGTGTCCAACATGGGATGGAACAATGATTGTCTCCATACCCGACAGCAGGGCATGCACACCTTGAAGGAGGTGGACATGATCGCTGCAAAATCGGACCTCCTAATGAAGAAAATTGATGGACAAGCCAGTGGTGAAGTGTCTGGCAATGCCTATGCCCTAGACTCTCACGTCACGTGCGAAGTCTGTGGCGACACGGCTCATATGGGCAATGATTGCCCAGAAACAACAGAAATTTCAACAACAACAATGGCTATCGTCCAGGAAGTCAAGGGTGGGGTCAACAACGCCCATTCTTTCAAGGAGGGTACAACAACAATGGCAACCCTGGAAATTAGCCCAACTTGAGAGAACTTGCCATTAGCCAGCTCAAGATAAACGATGCCCTATCCAAGAAGCTGTCAGCTAATGACAAGACCCTAGAGAATATCAATGCAAAGATTGAAGGACTATCCTCAGCATTCAAGAATCAACTATGCTTTGACAAGATGTTGGAGACTCAGTTGGCACAACTTGCTGCAGTTGTCCCTACATTAGAAAACAACAAAATTCTGGGGCAGCCAGAAGCCCCAGTGGAGAACATCAGTGCAGTGGTTACGAGAGGAGGAAAGACCATGCGTGACCCACCATATCCCAAACAAGAAAAGACGACAACTGAGCCTTAGAAGGAGGATGTCCCAAGTGAATTACTTGGTGAGAGAATGGCCAAACACTTTGAAGACACCAACTTATTGCCATTCCCTCACAGACAAAGGAAGCCAACAGTGGATGAGCAATTCAAACGTTTTGTTGAGATCATCCAAAAGATCCACATCAATGTGCCCTTGATTGATGCGATGCAAGTCCCCACTTATGCTCGCTATCTCAAGGACATATTGAACAACAAACGGCCATTGCCCACCACTGAGGTCGTCAAGCTTACGGAAGACTGCATTACAACCATCCTCAATAGGCTTCCTGAAAAGAAGAAGGACCCCAGATGTCCTACCATTTCATGCTCAATTGGGGCTCACCACTTTGACAAGGCACTTTGTGATTTGGGAGCAAGTGTTAGTGTGATGCCCAAGGTTGTGTTCGACCAGCTGAACTTCACAGAGCTGACTCCAACGCCAATGCAGCTACAACTAGCTGACTCTTCAGTCCGTTATCCAGTGGGTATTGCTGAAGATGTCCCAGTGAAGATCCGGAACTGCTTCATACCCGTGGATTTTGTGGTGCTAGACATGGACACTAAGAAAGATACACCACTCATTCTTGGGCGCCCATTCCTAAGCACTGCAAAAGCTCGTATAGATGTGGGAGTTAGAGAAATCCACTTCCATATCAATGGCAAGAAGGAAAAGTTTAACTTTCGACCAAGATTAGAGCAATGTTCCATGATTCGAATCAAGTATGGGCCGAATGATAAACACATCAGAGAGGTCGAAGTCACACCTCCAAAGGTCGACTCACTCATTGCATTCGTGAGAAGATTAATCTACGAGGAAAATTCGTCGTTTCGACCACGCCAATATCCAAAGACGACAAAATCATCTGGACCTTCCCGAAGGCCCAAGTCCACCAAGCCGCGAAAGAAGGAATGGCGGAAGAAGCAAGACAAGCCGTCTAAGCCCATCCCTCTGGGCCCGGATGTAATATGAAGACGGAGGAATGTCCATCTCATCGGTCGGTGGTGAGACCTACGCCAATAGGTCAAATTGGTAGTTATCCCACTTTATTTTTCTTTCTTTCTTTTTCCACCCCATTTGGATATTTCCCATTGCATATTTGATTTTTCCTAGCATGTTGAGAATCTTATATTCTCAACTATCATTTCTTTCTTTCTTTTGAAAAGAATTTTTTTATTGGATTTGAAAAGGGTTTCTATTTGAAAAACAATTTTTTTTTGAGCTGCACATGTGCCATTTCACCAACGTGCTAACTTTATAGCCGTTGGGGAGCCACTTGCCAAAAAGGGAACCAGGGGGCCCCTCTGTCAAGTCGGCCGAACCCCCTGGTCGGCCGAACAGGGAGTGGAGCCAAATTGGCTCCAACGGCTACATTTTGGACCCCAAGTGACTGTTGGAGGGTGCATCCTATAAATTGTGGCTGTGAGGAGCACCTCTCTTCACACACCACATCATTTTACACCTCCCCAAGTCACTCTCTAGATCACCTTGTTTTTCTTGCTCTTCATTGCAACACTCTTGCTCAAATCCATCCCCAAAAAGATTTTCTTTTGTTTGCATTTGCATTTTACACTCAAGCCTTCAAGAGGAGAAAATTCGTCGAGAGTTTTGTTTTCCAAACATCGCTTCTTTTCGGATTTTTCTTGCCTTGTTTTGTTCTTGCTTGTTGAACTCAAAAAGACATGAAGAGGTCGTTTGGAAAGAGGAAGGAGGCTGCAAGCTCAAGCCATGGTGAAGGTTCTAGTGCACGCCTATCTTCCATGGGTACAAGCCCAAGGAGGAGAAGTGTGTGTGAGGACACTCCCATGGAAGAGAGAAGCAACCCACACCAACTTATTCATGACAACGACCTCGACATACGAAGCGAAGTTGAATATCAAGCACGCAGGCTTCTCCAAGATCGTGAGTTCCGCCACACCAAGGCTTACGATCCACATTTGATCTCCAAAATAGGTATGGACTCCGAAGTTCTTTCCATTTGGCATGCAATTGGATTTGATGACTTTGCTCACATAGAGGAGAAAGGTTCACGCCTTCTCACTATCCAATTCCTTTGCACGCTAAGAATATATTTGATGATATTTCTTTTAGATTATTTCAAAAAGAGTACAACATCCTATGGAAATAATTAGGTAGCATCCTAGGCTTCGATAAATAGTGTTTGCTAGATTTAGACAATTTGCCTAAGTTTAACAAACAAAGTTTTTGGCATGAGCTAACTAATGAGGTCACATGTAGGACTCCTAGGAATAGCCACATCCAAAACCCTACGTTATGCTTCATGCATAGATGGGTGGCTATGACTATGTTCCCTAGGGTAGATGTTAGGGTTGTGCGAGATGATGAATTAAAAATTTTGTTTGCCATGACTAAAAAGATAAAAGTTGCTCCAGTCAAAGCCATGATGACACAATGGTTAGATTACATTTTAAAATCAGGACCAATTGAATGCACTTCATTGATTACTCATATTGCTGATAGGGTAGGAGCACTTAAATACTCTTCATTTGAATACATTGAAACTGTAAGAGAATTAATTGATGAAGACTATTTAGTGCAAGGACATACCCTTAAGCATGATCAAGATGGGTCCTTGATATTTTTTCTATCCCGGCTTTGTCAATGAAATTTGGTTACCTAACCTGGATTTTCATTTGTACAAATGTCGGAGGCTAACCATTAATCTTATTCCCCTTGAGGAAGCAAGAAGAATTAATGTCTCCGGCAGGGTAACAAGGATTCGTGCGAGGGCTGCAGCCAGAGGCATGCCACCGATAATCTCTCCGGTGCATGAATATCAAGAGGAAGAGAACCCAACGGGTTATGCACCCGGATGGACTCAACCTACGAAGTATGAGACTGGGGGATCATCTTGGCAAGATTGGCAAAGGGATCCACCCCTATCCACTTCAAGCTCTAGCAGCTTGCCCCCAACGTCCATGAGAGGACATCGTTCCTTTTCGGCCAGAAGTCATTATGACTAGAGCCAAGGAATGATAGACCTCACTAGACGTATGGGAGGACTTGAAGTGAGAACGGGTGACATCTACAGCACACTCCAGGAGCATGTTCAAGGTACCCAGGATTGGCAACAAAACATGGATGCTCAATTCACCAACTTCAACACAGCGCTACAACAACAACAAGCCGATCTTACAACGTACTTCTGTCATCAAGGGTTCAACCCTTATCATGGAGGTAGTTGAAGAACAAGTTTGGGGGAGGACCCCCACTTGAGGTAACATGTATCACATTACTTGCATATTTATTTTCCATCCATCCATCATTCACCTTGCATTTAAAAAAATATAGGTTAGATTTTCTTTCATCAAATAAAGATGTGCGGTAAGAATGATTTAGAATTCACATAGATGAAATGATGAATAGTTGCTCTGTTTTATTTTCCTAAGTCTCTAGTTTACAACTTTCTACTCTCCGAATATTGCTTTCATTGGTTTGAAATACTTTTACCTTAATTTGGAAGTTGTGCGTAGCAAAAGCTTGATCTAATTCTAGGTTGTTACGAGATTAGAATTGGTAATAGGACTGCTAGTCCTAGTTTGAAAGTAAAACTTAGATTTTCGGAGAAATTCTAAAAAGATTTAAGTTTCCCACAATTGATTGGAAATACCTACCAAAGCCATATGATGTTTATACATAGACAAAACCTTATGCATATGCTATTTGCTTTCACATTGACCCTAGTCAAACTAGTAGACCTATGTGAGAAATCATTCAACTCTTTTTGAATTCAAGACTTCACTTGCACATGCTATACTTCTACACTAGAAGTAAGCAAAACATCCATCATATTCACCAAACCACAATAAAAAGAGAAACTCCACGTTATTCATGTTTAGCACTCTCTTCAAAATTCATTGCAAAGAAAGGGGGTAGAAGACATGGCTACAAAAAGAAAATGAAAAAAAACATGCTTACATCATAAGCATGAGAAAAAAAGAAAAGTACCCATGTTTCATCCCTACAAAAGAGATTATACCAAAAAGGAGTTATCTCAAGTATCCAGATCCACTTCCACTCCATCACACATGCACTAGTCTTGAATCAAAAAGTTTTGATTTGAGTTCTCCTAAGGCTTACTCTTTTGACATAGCAATATATGTGATGCAAATATGCCTACTTACTTTCCTTACCAAGCTCCACATACAAGCCATATTCAATGAGTAGGAATAGTAGAGGCACGATGCTTTGGTAAGGAAATATTTCCACTATCCACAAAGGAGTGATTGAGAGAATCACATTGAGGTACTTAATATCTAAATTGAATTCTCCGGGATTTAAGTGGAACTTGATTTCTAGGCTATGTTTGATCCATTTGCTATTCTACCTTTCAAATACTCATGAATATGAAAAAGCATAAGCCCCATGATAACTTAAGAAAGGTAGAGTATCATAGCCAATTTTCGCAATACTAGGTAGAGTGTCTTGTTGTGCATTAGATACTTTTGAAAATAAGACATTGTAGCAACTCCTGATCATAAACCTAAAATCTTGACTTTGCTCGGGACGAGCAAAGGATAAGCTTGGGGGAGTTTGTTGACGGCTGTTATATACCAATTTCATCCGTCAATTTAACTCAATTATGTGAAGGATTTGTCATTTCTTGCACACATCACCTTTCTACCTAACCCAATTCCACTTGGACATGGAGAAATATGTGTATGCAGCATTTTATGCAGGAAATGAGGAAATGTAGAGGGATCAATCCTATAAAATATCATCCCAGCCAATCAAGCGATGACACGTGGCATCTCATGGATCAAATGGACCGAAAACAAGAGTATCCGAGGAGATTCAACGGTGTATCACCCATATACATCAATGGGACCCACCTGGCAGCCCACCTGGAGAAAGCACACGAGAAACGGTGCAATGACCAGGTCGGCCGAACCAGTGGGTCGGCCGACCTGGTCTTTGCACCAAACTCTGTCAGCCTCCACGTGTTGGCTCCTCCCGGCTCCCTGGAGTCAATGGTGACTGATTCGCGCGCTTTTGGTAACTGGAACCGACCTCAACACTAGTATAAATAGGACCCCCTACCCCTCACTTCAACACACACCACTTGAGATTCATTTCTATTGTATACACTAATCCATAGTCTTAGAGGAGTTAGGTTGTAGAGAGGAGAGTCTCTAGTCCCATGTACAAATTGTGAAAGGAGTAAGGAGTCTCTCTCTTCCCAATCCTACATTAGGAAAGGTATGGCTCATGTATTCTTTCTTGTATTTGTGACTTTATACATAATAAAGATAGTATCTTTAGTCTCTACTTATACATATACTTGAGCAAATCATTTCTTGTTTGATTGTGGAGTCCATGTATAAGGTATAGCTTCTATGACTATTTCATCATGAACATATCTCATTATCACAGAACCTATAGACCCCCACGATAGTCTAGTTAATTATAACATAACTAGGTTAGTATGGATAATTATGTTGTGTATCAACATTGGTTCAATGATGATTCAATTCATTGCCTTAGGATGGATTGTGCCTAGGCTCTTAAGGTAATTACTTAATATGATAGCATGGTGCTAGGATAGCTAAGTAGCATTGGATGTCTCGTAGACCCACGGATTGAAGAGGTAGGCAGTAGGTGGTGACAACCCTATCTGTCATTTGTAATCCTCCACGTTCGGCTCTGCCACAGGATCTTGGCGGGGAGTCGCCCTAGTATTGCTAGGGGTAAGCCCATGCCCGTTGTGTTCAACCATATAACATAAGTATTCACTATTGATCTAGCTTATCAATAATTAGTTTAGACTATGTATATGTACAATAGAGCATAGTAGGAGTACCTTCATATCTCTCGACCTTAACTAACCTCTAGGATCCTCTTATCCACCTTAGACTTGAAAGCTTTTGTGTGTGTCACACTACCTCCACTATTATTTTATCCATCCTTACGAGATTCTTACATAGACCTTTCTACCCTTTCCACTTGATGATTGTTATATCTCTTCCCTGCCTTCTTTTGGGATCAAATAAATGACACCCTTAGGAATACTCTTAAGGGGAAATGCTACAATGATACCTTCGTACGCTTGCAGAACTCACTCTGTGATCCAATAGAACCATTAACAAGCATTTCTGACACATCGGTTGGAGATGTTTAGTTAGTGGTGTATAAGTAATACCAACAAGCATTTCTGACACTATTGCCAGGATGATTTGTTAGTATATCTTAGGAGCCGTCAACAATTCCTCATTCTCCATTCTTCTTGAGCTTCCCCCCTAATTTCTTTAAGACTTGCGCTCATCTCAACAATTTTGTTAGGGTCTCATTTGTCTGTCATAAATCAACCAAAACCCACAAGGGATGCCTAGATGCACTTTCAGATATTGGTACTACACCGTTGGATGGCCTCATATACTTCTGTTTGTGGGGCATTTGATCCATGTGGTGCCACGTGACGTCGCCTGATTGGCTGGAATGATATTTTATAGGGTCCATCCTCTTGTTTCACTTTGCATAGAATCCCTGCATGCACTATTTTCTCCAAGGACAAGTGGAAATAGGTTAAATAGAAAGGTGATTTGTGCAAAAAAATGATATTTCCCTCACATAATTTAGTTACAATTACGGGTGAAATTGGTATATTATAGTCGTCAACACCCAACTATTCTGCATCCCTTCTTTATTTCCGTCACCCAACTCTTCTCATTCTTTATTTCCCATCGCCCAGCTCACATTTATGCCCCAGAACTCTAGCCGCCCACTCCATTCCCCCACCCAGCCGCCGCCCGCTCCATTCCCACTCGCAATTTTGCGTACCAGTCTGTGACCGTCCCTCCGTCGCTTCGTCATCTGCCGGTGCCGCCTCCTCTATCGCTCCATCGTCGGCAGGTGGTGCCTCCCTCCGTCGCTCTGTTGTCAACTGTCCTTCCATCGGCAGGTGGCGTCTCCTTCCGTCGCTCCGTCGTCGGCTGCCCTTCCTACTGGGGTGGTGCCTCCCTCCGTCGATTCATCATCGGTCGTCCCTACTACCGCGGGTGGTGCCTCCCTTCGTTGATTCATCATCGGCTGTCCCTCCTACCAGGCCTAGATTTGTCATCGCTGTCACTACTACTGCAGGTGACAACTCCTACACCCGTGGCCGCAGATCCGCTACGTTCTGGCGCTCACCTCCGAAGCATCCGCCTCCATGCCACCCGTTCCAGCGCCCATCTCCGACGCCCCAGCGGCGACACCCGTTCTGGCGCGCACCTCCGAGACCACGACGACGGTGAGTTCCGGCGATCCTTCACCGAGCAGATCTAGAGCTGTTGGAGCTTGTGTTCATCTTTTTTTTATCAGCAGATCTGTTCAAGCTAGATTGTGAGATAAATCGAGCTCATATGTGGCATAAGACATTGTATAGTGTCTCTATTTCTTTTCATATTCTTGGTACAAATAAAGTTTGTGTGAGAATGCTTCTCTTCGTGTTCATCTGCGTGTATTCGTACCGACATATGAAATTAAAAATCAACAAAGACTTCTGGCAGTGGGCAGTGTAAAAGCATGTTGGCCATTTATAAAAAAAAAGAACTGAAGACGTCGGTGTAGCAATGACCGACGGCTCTAAGTGAATAAGTGTGTCGATAATGTGGTCGATAGCTTTAAGGCAGTAAAGGCGTCGGCTTTAGAAACCGATGCTTATAACCAATAAATTCGTCAACACTGACAACTATAAATATCATTTCTTATACACCGAAGGCTATACAACGATTGTCGACTACAATAGTCTACCGACGGTCATATGGCCGACGCTCTTTCTCTCATTTCTTGTAGTGAATATCACATACCGAGTTGAAGTCGGAGAAACTGTTGTAGATCTGACGGCGAACAAATGATCCAGACGTTGGTGACGATGTTGGGCTGCAACGTCCGATCTCCTCGGTAGACTACCCATGGTGAAGAACGCGATCGCGCGTAGCACTTCTTAAAAACCGTATTCACCCTCTCCCAGTGCAGGATCGCAAGGGCGAGCAATCCCGGAGACCTGATCTCCCGATTGTCGGTGCACGCCGGCGCTCGAGATGGAGTAGACTAAAAGGAGGCGCAAGGAAAGCAAATGTGGGATCGATCTGATCGTGGGATGATTTTCCCTGCCGCGGACGCCCGTATTTATAGAGTCCCGTGGAGGCGGTTCGGTTGCGATCCGAAGGATCCACATCCGATCTGACTCTGCAGTCGTAGACGCGTCCGTCTCCAACGACTTGGACTCAGTCTCGGAAGCCCATATAATTCAGAAGCTCAAAAGCTCAAAGCCCAATTTAATTTTCTGCAAAAATATAAAATCTTGGCTCAGCTCCAATTCACACAAATACGCGTGCGCGTGGCGTTGCGAGGCGAGTGGGCGAGGAGGAGGAGGAGGAGCGCGCGTGGGACACTCCTCTCTTCTCCTGTTCTCTCGCACTCAATGAGTGGAAGAATTATCTCTCTGATATGTAGGAGTTGCTCCCCTTCCACTTCCCATATGGGACTAACCATACAACACCACTCTCTCTTGCTCTAATGGGTCTTTGAGATCTTCTAGGAATTATTTCTAAACTACTGTTAGGCCAAGTCCATTAATTCTAACAACCCAACCCCATTTCTTCAATTCAATGCCACGTTCCGTGAGCTTCCTAAGGATTCTTCACGGATCTTCTTAGACTATACCTCATGTTATGGACTTAGTTTAGTATTAGTGTATCAATGCCACTATGTTTTTTTTATCCAAGTGTGTGGCTCGAACACACAGAGATTCATGATCTTGTAACTCATTAATTGTGGTGAGATTTTCATTACCTTAGTTGTAATATTTATTAGTAGCATTACCTTATGGTACTAGGTGGAATGTGTGCGAGTGAAGAAAGATGAGAAGGTAGCTAGTTGTTACAAAGTGCTCTAATAAAGGTGATTAGGAAGAGTGGTGGTGGTGGTGCCGGCGCAGAGAATTCGGGAGGGTGTTGGGTGTGGCAGCTCACTCGTCCAGTGGGGTAGTGGACAGCGTGGCACCATGCTTGCTAATGCTAGCTAACTAACTAACCGGGGCCCTGTCGCTCGTTGGCTTGGCTTGGCCTGATCTCAACTAACTGACTTTGAGTGGGAGCTGGGGGGCCCAACTCGATCGTCCAACAATTAGACACACCTGCGTAGTAATAGTATTGGACCTCCACTCTCTCTCTCTCTCTTGTCTTGCTGTTTTCATCTTCTAGGTATTCAAATGTTCCTATCCCATTTATGCTCCAAATAAATGTGCTGATTAGGTTACTAATGTGACTAAAATTAAATTTTATTGTTGTCGGTACCCTGCAGACCGGGTACCCTCACATACAAGACAAGACGCTGGGTTCCACCTCTCAAGAGGGGAAGTACCCAGAAGCTACAACATGTCCCGCAACTCCGGACCTGCCACCCTACTAAGGGTGGCTCCGGTGCTGCCACGTGTCCCATAGATCCGGACATGCCTCCCTGCCGAGGGTGGCTCCGATGCTGTCATGTGCTCCGCAGCTTCGGACCTCCGGTGCTGCCACGTGTCCCGTAGCTTCAAACCTGCCTCCCTGCTGAGGGTGGCTCCGGTGCTGCCACGTGCTCTGCAGTTCTGGACCTTCGGTGCTGCCATGCAACCCGCGGCTCCGGACCTAGCCTCCCCGCTGAGGAAAGGTCCGATGCTGCCAGGCGCCCCGCAGATCATGAAGAAGACGTGTGCACTCAAGACAGCATTAGTGTGTCATCAAGAACGCGACTTCAAGACACCATTAATGTGTCATCAAGACACATTAATACACCATGAAGACCCATCAAGACCATTAATGTGTCATCAGGACATGTTAGTGCACCATCAAGCATCATTCATGTGTCATTAAGGCATGTTAATACACTTTTATGACTAATTAACCCGGAGCCACGTGTCGGTCCCCAGTTATAATGTAAGCTACTGGCCTTCACCTATAAAAGGACCAGGCATCCACGATATGGAGGGAGGGCTCTCTCACATCTCGCTCATACGCATCTCATGCACATCATGGGCTAAGTACATGCAATAAAACACAACCCCCCCCCCCCCCCCGTGGATGTAGGGTGTTAAGCCTCTCAGTAGTCTGAACCATGTAAAAAATTCTTCGTGTTCATCTAGCTTGTCGTTCCAAGAAATTCGCCCCTCCTAAAAAGAACCTTCGCGGCCTGCTCCTTAGCAGGTCCGTGGGAAGTGTCACAAAAACACTTCGACATTTTGGCACGCCAGGTAGGGGGCACTTTATTGGATCGACGAGCCTTGCCACGATGGTGAACCATCAGACCATCGCCGACCTCGCCCCATGAACGGCGCAGGGAGGACGATGCCACTTCCTGCTCCATAGCGGGCTAACCCGGCGGACACACACTCTGTGCTTCTCAGAGTGTTTTTCCGGTAATTCTCCCGATACTACCGTTGGTAGCTCGCGAAGTTTATAGTTCGGTATTGGGTGCGCAGAGATTTCGAAGAATAGGGCAAATGGACACTAGGATTTACGTGGTTCGGGCCGCCTGAGCGTAATACCCTACTCCACGGGGTGTGTAGCTGTTGTATTGAGCGTCTAAAAGCTTCAGCCCAGGGACTGTGTACGTGTCAAAGAGCGTCAACCAGTGTGAGAGAGTCTCAGCCCCTCTGTGTACTGTCGACCAGTTCTTTTATAGTACAAGGATTGGTCGTTACATCGTTAGCCTGGCCCGACATGTGGCCCTAGCAGTTACTGATGCTTAATACACAATTAATGAGCTTAATTACCCTTAATAGAGTGGTAACGGGCCTAGACAATGCCATTACTGGTATTAAGGGCCCTCCGATCGTGTGTCATTAAGACGGTATTAATGACACTTAACCGGGTCATGAAGTCTTTGATTATCCCTTGAAGGTCCGAGCCGTTGGGGGTCCTCCAGTCGGTTTGTTGAAGTTGAAGGTCCGGTGGTTGGACACATGGCAGCTTTGGAGTTTACCGTATGGGACGGGTAGGTCCGGTGCTGTTGTACACGTGTCAGGACCGGAGCTTCCCTTTGTCGGGGGTTAGGTCTGGAGGTGCCGCACAGGTATTTGGCCTGGAGCTTTCCCATGTGTGGGATGTAGCTTCGGTTGTAGGATACACGTGGCAGCACAAGGACTAACCATAGAAGGGAGGCAGGTCTGGTCCCGTATGACACGTGGGGCCTTCGGAGGTCTTCAACTCAAACAGGTGAAGTTTCTTTGGTCTTTTTGTAGTCCCAAGGGGTATACGGTACGCAGGGTACCGACAGTGGCCCCCTGGGCCCACCTCTGGGAGGGACCTTTTGGGTGAAGTCGTTCTGCCAGAGGTGGGTCCATCCTTTGGTTTTTGTGCCGTGTCTTCAAGGATCTTCGGATGTGCCGTTGGCGGTAGTTCGTAGTTAAACCAACGCCGCGTGGCATATCAGGATGCGACAGGTGAGATCTTAGCGTGCGGATCTCACGCAATTGAAGGTCGCCAGTTCCTGATGCGAAAATCGTATCGGTTCCGCGCGCCTTGTCAAGCCACCGCCTTTGGGTTTCCCGCCTTTCATGATGACAACCGTTCGCCTGGGTAAGGACCTCGACTTGATCATCGGGTGGCCCCAGGCCCCCTTGTCATTGGCAGGGTGAAGTTTTTGACTTGTAACATCAGCTCCTCTGCGGTTTCCATCCAAGCGTTGCGGGGGCTTACTTAATAAGGATAGCTGGCACCGTTTGGGGGTTCTTTACGCTTTCATTCAATCTTACGCTCAAACCTTCCAAACTTTCGCTTGCTTTTCATCCCTAGCCCCACTTGTGCTGCGATGGAGTTGGGTCTCCGCGAGAGTCGACTTAAGACCGACAACAACTTGAAGAAGGTTCGGGCCCTCATGGGGTGGTCCTCTGAACATGGAGGCAGAGTTCAACAGGGAGCTCCAGCGAAAGATGCCGGTGCTTGATGACCTTGTCTTCGTTGAGAGGCGTTCGACCACCGTGTTGGTGATCTCCGGAGCTTCCGAGGGTGGTCCCCCTTCCGTCCCGGAATAGAGAGTTGAAGTCACGTGCAAGGGCAAAGAGTTGGCCGAGCCCTCGAGCCAAAAAAAGGAAGCTGAAGCACTCTGATGGGAGATCCGTCAGGCCTGCTCCTTCCCCAGCGGCTCCTTCTCCCCGGAGGGGGAGGTCTTCAACGGCGGCATCCACTCCAGCATCGGCATCTCCCCGGGGTGCTAGTTCCGGCTGTGTGGCTACAGTACCAGGACTGTGGCTACAGTACCAGGACCGTCTGAAGGCTCTGGATCCGAAAGTTCTTCCCGATTGAGGGGGACCTCGACCAAAGTAGCACCGACGGTCGCGGCAAGCTCCGGAGAACCTTCCGGAACAGATATGACAGTGGTGCCAGGGTCCAGTCCTGAGCGTCCAGAGAAGAGGTTCCGTGCTAATTGGTGCGGAAACCTTCTGAGGTAATTTTTGTTTTTGACCTCAGATAGTTGTTTTGTGTTGTAAATGCGTTTTAAGTGTGTTTGTCCTACATCCACAGGGTACCCAAGAGAGGGGCTGAAGCTCCTGTTCCTACCACAATAGCTGAAGTTGTGCAGGCGAAGGCTCCGGCTCCAATCCCAGTGCCGCCCCAAGGAGTGGTTGAAGCTGCGATAGCTCCGGCACCGGCTGTCGTGGTCTTGAACCTCGACTCATCCCTAGAAGCTCCTCTGGTAGCGCCAGACCACGGGAATGAAGATGTACCAGCGGCACCTGCCCCAGAGGTTGAAGCTCCGGGCTTGGACGCTGAAATGGTGGAGGCTCCAGCTTCAAAACCGCAGATATCTATGACTCCGACCCTAGAGCCAGAGGTCGTTGAAACCCCGGTGGTGGAGCCGGTGTTTGATGATGCCCCGATGGTAGAGCCGGTGGTTGATGAAGCTCTGGCACCTGAGCCGGTTATCGAAGAAGTTCTGGCGGCAGAGCCGGTTGCTGCAGAAGTTTCGGCGGTAGAGCCGGTCGTCGGAGAGGTTCTGGTGCCTAAACCAGTCGCTGCAGAGGTGCCAGCACCCGAGCCCATGATGGTCGAAGTGTCACCGCCTGGGCCGGTGGTTGAGGAGGCGTCAGCGTTGGAGCTGGAAGTGGCTTCAGCTCCGATCGAACCTTTAACACCTGCCCCAGAGGTGGTGGTCCCGGAGGTGCCAGCGCCCGAGCCATGGTGCCGAGATGAAGTTGCTGGCCGCCTGCTTGATGGACCAGCTGTTGATGACCAGACGGCGGGACCTTCAGAGCCAACTCCGGAGGTCAAAACTTCTGTAGCAGGACCTTCCTTGGTGGCGGCCGAGGCTATTCTCGAGGGCGGACCTAGTGTCGTGGAAGCTCAGGGAACCGCTCTTGTAGAGTGGGACCCAATTTTTGTCACGGAGAACCCGCTGGAACCGGCGGAGATGACCCCGGCAGGTCCGAACCCGATCCCTCTGTCGTTGTCTATTGACAACGCCTGCTCCAGTCTTCGCCAGGTTCAGAAAGCCTTTTACCACGACAGCAAGGCTCTCGAGGAGGAGCGTCAAACTCTTAGGAGGTAGCGCAACTGGCTCCAATTTGTGAACAAGCTGGCGCAGTAGAGGCTGGCTGACGACAAGGAATGGGTGAGGAAGGAGAAGATCCGCCTGGAGTACTGGGGTAAGCTACTGGATGAGAGGGAAAGCATGACGCAATCCCTTGACAACCAGTCCCGATCCATTTACGAACAGGCCAAAGTTGCTAATAGCGCAGCAGATGATCGCCAAGAGAGGCTTGACGCCATCCACGCCAGTCTCGTCAAGCGTCGGGAGGCTCTTGAGAAGCGGGAGAGAAAGCTCAAGGATGAAGAGCAAAAACTCCTGGAGCTGCGGGATGACGTCGTGAAGAGGGAAGAAGAGCTTACTCGGAGGCTAACTCTGGGTGACAAGAGTATCGAGGAGCGCACAAAGAAATTGGATGAGCGCTGTGAGAAAGAGGAGAAGAAGGCCTGGCAGCGAGGACAGGAACTCCACAGGAGGGAAACTGACGTTGCTGCCAGGGAGAAGAGGGTGCGGGGTCGAGAGAAGGACCTGGTTAATTGCCGGAACGAGATTCACCTCCAGGAGGAAGAGCTCAGTAAACTTGAAAGGCAGGTTGCTGAAAAGATTGCGCAGAATGCCAAGGACTTGGAGCGTCTTGCTCGGGAGAACTCGGAGCTTGCGGCGGCCAGAAGATCCTTGGAGTAGATGCGAAGTGGCAGGGTTGCGGAGTCCCAACAAGTTTGGGACTTCCTGGGCAAAGCCAACAACGCACTGACGCCAACGGGTTTTAGTCCCGTGCGTCTGGATGATCCGGAACTGGAGCTGGACCAGGCGTTGCAGGCGCTGAGTTAGGCAGGCAACAAGCTCACCAAGATGGGCGATGTCATTGCGGACCAGCTGGAAACCGAGGGACAATCCCTGGCCAAGAGCGTCGCAGAATTTATTTTGTCATGCTACACAAGCCGGGACCCCCAATTCCCCCTGGACCTGGTGCTCCAAGGTCCCATCGACGGAGAGGGAGAAGCTGCTCAAGCCAGCATTTCTGAGGTTGCCCAGAAGGTCGCCTCGTTCTTCCATAGGGTCTAGGACCATCTCTTTGTAGCTCCCGCTTGTATTCTCTCTTCTTCTTATCCAATTTTGTAATCTCTTGTCTCCAGATGAATGAAATCCAAGTTTTCTATGAATTTCATTTTTTGTCTTCAACACTTTTGTCCCACTTGGCCCCCTGGTAGATGTACACGATTTGATTGTGAACATGTACCAAGAGGATGTAACTGTTGTTGAAGACCTGTGTGCTTCAGACTTGTAGAGTGTAGGTCCGAAGTCTTCGGTAGTGAAGGCTCCCTGAGGTTGTCAGAGCTTAAGGGCTCCGGCTTTGACCATCATCGGAGCTTGGTAGCTCCAGCAGTGGTTTCCATCAACGCGTAGAGCATCGACAGTTGGTCCTCTGGAGTCTTCCCACCATCTTTTGTTCGCTTTGACGGCTAGCCCCCTGGCTTTAATGGAGCTAAGTAGCTCTAGTGATACTTGCTATCAATGTTTAAAACATCGATTACAAGCCATCTAGGGAATGTCAGAGCTTTAATAGCTCCGGCTTAATTCACCATCATCATGAGATCTTTATTTTTCCTGCACACTGAAGTCAAGGAAAATAGTAAAATTCGTTTCCTATCTATAACTCAGTTGCGACTTACTATTCTCGTAAGAAATTTTTGGGTCGAGCGCAATTCTTCATACAATCAAGTGCACTGAGTTGTTTTCTCCAAGTCCAATTATTTTCAGGACCCGCCTTACTTTGGCCTGCTGGGGTGTAGGTAGAGTGGCGTACTTAGGGTGCAGGACCAGGCTAAGTCGATAGCACACTCTGGATCTAGATTGGCTGGCGGCATTCAGGCAAGTGAGCCATTCAACAACGTGAAAACCCGAAGGAATTAACAATGCGACTCGAGTTGTACATGAATTAGTCGATCTAAAGAATTCTTGAGAATCTCACAACTTTGTTATAGACAAGAAAGAGAAAAATAAAAAATATTGAGCTTGTACAAAGTAAATGCACGTGGAGTCTGTTTTCACACAAAGATGTCTTTCATTATAGGTCCGGGGTACAGGGGAAACAAGTACACCCTTAGGGTACGGAACCAGGCTAAGTGTGTTTTGTTTCTTGTTTGACCCAAGGTAGCTAGCTATAATTTTAGTTCTGAGACTCTCACAAGTGTTGCCTGAACTTTGCGGACCTTCCGGGAAAGGTTCGGTTGTTCTCCCGGAGGAGCTACCCGACTCTGTACAATGACTCTATAACATACATCACGTGTAACTACAGACTCACCTCCATGATATTAAGCGTAAAACTTACAGAGGTGCTCAATGTTCCAAGGATTAGGGAGAGGTGTCCCATCCTTGGTTGCCAAGCAAACGCATCCGGGACAGGACACTTTAATCACTCGAAAGGGTCCTTCCCAGCTGGGGGAGAGTTTGTTTAACCCTTCTCTAGACTTTATTCACCGTAGCACCAGATCGCCTTCCTCGAGCTGTCGGTTGTGAACATGTCTTTGGTGATAGCGCCGGAGAGCTTGGCGGTATTGGGCATTCCGAGCAGCTGCTCGGCACCTTCCCTCCTCAAGGAGGTCACGGTCTTCACGCCGGAGCTGGTCCTGCGCGGCATCGTCGAAGGTTCAGACCCGGAGCGACCCCAAGGTTATTTCTGGAGGAAGGACTGCTTCATCTCCATACACCAGGAAGAAGGGTGTCTCTCCAGTTGACCGGTTTGGAGTTGTCCTGTTGGCCCATAGAGTGGGCAGAAGCTCTTCAATCCAGCTAGCTCCATGTTTTTTCAGACGCTCATATGTGCGCGTCTTGAGTCCTTTTAGGATTTCTGCATTTGCTCTCTCGGCTTGGCCATTGCTTGCTGGGTGAGCTACGGAAGCGTAGCTTACTTGAATGCCGAGATCTTCGCAATATCCTTGGAATGCAGAGCTTGTGAATTGGGTCCCATTATCGGTTATGATTTTGTTTGGGATCCAAATCTGCATACGATGGACTGTAAGAAGTTGATGGCTGATTGCTTGTTTATTGTCACAACTGGAGTTGCTTCCGGCCATTTGGTGAATTTGTCAATGGCAACGTACATGAACTTATAACCTCCGACGACTCTTGGGAAAGGTCCCAAGATATCCATCCCCCACACAGCGAAAGGCCATGTAGGAGGTATCATTTGTAGAGGCTGGGCCGATGTGTGAATTTGTTTTGCATGATACTGGCATGCTTCACATTTCTTCACCAGCTCAGTTGCATCCTGGAGCGCTGTAGGCCAGAAAAGCTATGCCGAAAGGCTTTGCTGACCAGCGTGCGGGAAGACGTGTGGTTCCCACACTCGCCTCTATGGATTTCTGCGAGGAGCTCGCAACCTTCTTCCTTTGTAATGCACCGCATTAGGACGCCGTTAGCACCGCACCAGTAGAGATCTCCTTCTACCAACGTGTATCTTTTAGCCAATCTGACTATCCGGTCAGCGGATACATCATCATCAGGAAGGAAGATGTCTTTCATGTAGCTCCAGATCTCTGAGATCCATGCATCGGAGCTAGCTTGAGCATTTGAGTCTTGCGTGCTGGGTTGCTCGGAGCTTCCGACAGCACCTACGACCCTTGATGGCTGCCATGGTAACAGGGCCATCGGGACTGCCAGCTTTGATGTGCTGGTCTCGCCCCCTTCGCTCAGTTCGGCAGGCTGAGCTGTCGGTTTAGACAACCTCCGGACAAATGTTCCGTCGGGAGCCAGAGCTCCGGCTTTTGTCGAGAGTTCATCAGCTTCAGCGTTATGGAGACGCTGTACATGGTGGAGGTCCAGGACTTCAAAGTCCTTCTGAAGCCTCTGGACTTCAAAGAGATAGGAAGCTAGTTGGGGATTATTGTAGGAGCATTCACCCTTCACCTGTTTAATGATGAGGTGCGAATCTCCCTTGACCAACAGCTGCTTTACACCATATGATAGTGCCACCTTTAGTCCATAAATGAGTGCTTCATACTCCGCCATGTTGTTGGTCGCCTTGAAGTCAAGGTGCACCATGTATTTAACCTTCTCCCCGGCCGGAGCGAGGAGAAGGACTCCAGCTCTGGCCCTCTGCTTCTGCATGGAGCCGTCGAAGTAGAGAGTCCAGTGAGGCTCAGTGAAGACCAGAGCCTTGAGTTCTGGCTTCTGCTCACTGGGGCCCCCAGGGTTTGATGGAGAGGGGGTCCATTCCGCCACAAAGTCCCCAATGCTTGACTTTTGATTGCTTGTCTTGGGACGAATTCAAGGTCAAACTCGGCCAATTCCGCTGCCCACTTTGCAATGTTCCCAGTGGAGTTGGGATTATGCAAAATCGCTCGCAGTGGATATGAAGTCACCCCTGAGATCTTGTGAGCTTGGAAATAGTGTCAGGGCTTCCGGGAAGCAATAAGAACTGCGTATAGAAGTTTATGTACTTCTAGGTACCGAGTTTTGGCGTCGTGGAGTACTTCACTGATGAAGTACACTGGGCGTTGGACTGTCCGGACCCTCCTGGAGGGGCCCAGAGCTTCCTCCTCTCTGACCCGGACCCTCCCGGAGGGGTCCGGACCTTCTTCGGGGATCGTCGGGTCCTTGTTGGAGGAACCCGGAGCTTCTTCAGGAGTGACCTGGACCCTCCCAGGGGGGTCTGGCTCTTCTTACTCAACAAGAGTAACTCCTTGTTGACCCAAGTCTGGGGGCTGGAACCCAGACTCGCCTTCAGGAACCTCTTGACTCTCCCGGAGGGGTCTGGATTCCTGAGCTTGTGACGGTTCTGGTCTCTCTGCAACCAGGACCATGCTGACAACCTCGTCAGTTGCCAAAATGTAAAGAAGTAAAGGCTCACCAGGGTTCGGAGCTACCAAGGTTGGTAGAGTGGTGAGGAGCTGCTTCAGCTCCTGAAACGCCTTTTCTGCTTCTTCAGACCATTGGAATGGTCCGGACTTCCTCAATAGTTGGAAGAAGGGTAGTGCCCATTCCGCTAGTCTTGAGATGAACCGACTAAGGGAGGCTAGACATCCAGTCAGCTTCTGGACGTCCTTGATGCAGGCTGGTGGCCGCATATCTTCAATGGCTTTAATCTTCGCCGGATTTGCCTCTATGCCTCGGTGGTTTACTAGGAAACCAAGAAGCTTTTCGGAGCTAACCCCGAAGACACACTTGTCCGGGTTCAGCTTCGTGCGAGTGACTCGCAACTTGTCAAAGACAGCTTGCAAGGTGTCAAGAAGTGACTCCTTGTCATTAATCTTGACGACGATGTCATCAACATACACTTCCACTACGCCTCTAATGAGCTATCCAAAGGTTTTGTACATAGCTCGTACAAATGTTGAGGCTGCATTCTTGAGGTCAAATGGCATGGCAGTATAACAATACAATCCATCTACAGCGATGAAAGAAGTATGCCCTTCATCTTCCCTAGACATTCTGATTTGATGGTATCCAAAATATGCGTCTAGGAAACACAGTAATTCACACCTGGAGGTGGAATCCACTATCTGATCTATTCTAGGTAGTGGGAATGGATCTTTTGGACATGCCTTATTCAGTGTTGTGTAGTCGATACACATCCGAAGCTTCCGACCGGCCTTGGGTACAATGACTGGGTTTGCCAGCCATTTTGGGTGGAAGACCTCTCGGATGAATCCAGCTTCAAGAAACTTCTTCACTTCTTGTCATATGAAGTTCTGTCACTCTACTGATTGCTTCTGAGGCTTCTGATGTACAGGCCGAGCTTCGGGATAAATCTTTAGATTATGCTCGATCACTTCCCTAGGGATCCCAGGCATTTGTGATGGTTGCCAGGCAAACACGTCGACGTTAGCCCGGAGGAAAGTGATTAGCGCGATTTCCTCTTTGTCATTCAGACCTCCCGATATGCGGGTGGTCTGAGCGGTGTCAGAACCGATTTGGACGACTTTGACGGGAATGTTGGTGTCACCGCTTGGTTGCACACGATGTGCGGAGGTTGAGCCTCGATGACGAATGCTCAGGGGTTTCGGAGCTTGTTCCTGCCTGGATTCTTCCTCCTGCGCTGTAGCAAGCGCATGAAGTTCTTCCAGTGCAACTTCGACAGTGCGGTCTCCACGGATACGTAGAACACCACCTGGTGTTGGCATCTTCAACACCAAGTAGCTGTAATGAGCAGCAGCCATGAACTTGTACAAGGCTGGCCTGCCAAGAACGGCGTTGAAGGGTAAGTTGATCTGAGCAACATCAAATACCAACTTGTTAGTGCGATAGTTCTCCTGAGTCCCGAAGGTCACGGGAAGAGTAATAGCACCAAGCGGGGTTATGGCCCATGGACCTACTCCAGAGAAAGGTCGGGAGGGGCGAAGATCTGAAGGTCGGAGCTGAAGCTTGATGAAAGCTTCGAAGCTTATGAGGTTCAGCCCCGAAACTCTGTCTGCCATTACAAGGTGGAGTTGAATATTGTTGATGGTCGGAGATACCATCCATGGGAGTTGGCCAGCTCCGATCATATTCCGAGGGCAGTCTGATGCATCGAAAGTGATGGCAGTATCCATCCACTTCTGGTGCGGCTCTGCCCTGGCGGTGGGAGCTACTGAGGCCATGTCCCGCCGCATGGTCTCGAGGACTCAGCGGGAGGTGATGTCCCACGAACCACCAAAGATAGTGTTCATGGTTTTCCGACGTTCATTGTGGGAGACGTCGGAGTCGTCGTCAACGGAGGTGTAAATAGCTTTCAAGACTTTTTTAGGGTCCTGAAAGCCTAACTCCTCTTTAGTCGGAGCTTCGTCGACTTTCTTTTTTCCTTCCCTTTGTCGGAAAGGAACTTCATCCCTGTGCTTGTTGTAGCACTCGGCAAGGTTCTGGACCTCTCGGCAGTCTTCAAGGTTGTGGCTGTTCGACTTATGTATAGGACACCACAACTTGGAGTTGCCGCAGTCTTCTGATGACGGCCGAGGTCATTTCTCGGGGCGTGGCCCCCGACCACTCGGAGCTGCGGCAGCTGCAGCAGTAGGTGTGCCGGCCGACGGCTTTTTCTTGCCGTTGGACTTTTTCTTCTTTTTGCCACTCCCAGAGGTAATGGATTCGCCCTTGGAGGATTTTTTATTATCCTCTAGAGGTGGTTTGGAGTGCATTTCACGGCCCTCCGCAGCTTTGGCACACTTGTCTGCCAAGCTGAAGAGCTCCGTGACACTAGTGATCTCCTTGATCGCCAACTTCTCCAGCATCTTCTTATCTCGTACGCCCTGTCTAAATGCCACAATAACAGAGGCGCTAGAGATAGAAGGAATAATGTTTCATACCTGGGAGAACCTCTGGATGAAGGAACGCAAGGATTCCCCCCCTTCCGCGTTACAACAAAAAGGTCCAGTTCGGTGCCTGGTCGGGTGTATGAACTCCCGAAATTGGCGGTGAACTGTTGGCACAGTTCTGCCCAACTATTGATAGAGTTGGGCGGAAGGCTCATGAACTAGGACCTGGCGGTCCCAGTTAAAGCCACTGGGCAGTAGTTGGCCATTACGGCCTCGTTACCTCCGGCCGCGAGGATTGCAGTGGAGTAAATCTGGAGAAACTCAGCGGGATTGACAGTCCCATCAAATTCCGCCGGCAGGTGAGGCTGGAACTTTTGTGGCTATCTGACCATGCGTAGGTGCATGGCCAGGGCAGAACAGCCTCCTCCTACTCCCTCGGGAGCAGGACTGTCTCGAGCCTCTCGCCTTTCGCGAGCACGCTCGATATGGACGCGGCCGTCCTGCTGACGGTAACGGCGATCAAGCTCCGCTCGGAGGTCATGAGTTGAAAGCCTGGTTACTGTTTGGGTGCATCGTGCCCTGGTAGGCAGCGACGTAACTTGTTGAGATGCAGCACACCTCCTATTTTGGGAAGCATGTGAACCATGTCTGCCCGACAAAGTCCGATGCTGCGATGGGGCCCGCCCTGAGGGTGGAGGACCTTGATTGCTGATGCGATCGGCTGCTGCTGCAACCAAATGCTCCACATCAGCCCTCCATTGCTCCATTGCACCCTGGGATGCACCCGGAGGTGGTGGGCGTTGGAGAAGAGCACGTGCAGCATGGAGCGCGTGTTCAGGATTGTTGTTATTCACCGATGTTGTGACCAACGCAGATGCCCCGTCGCGTTGTCCAGCTTGATTTGCTGGTGCAGACGGTGGCGGTGGAGGCATGACTCCTGCTGGAGCCGCGGCACCTGCTGGTTGTTGCATGTTGGAGGAATTGCCTCTAGTAGCTTGCGGAGCATGGTTGCCGTTGGACGATCCAGCAGCTGAGTTCACCATTCCTGAAATCTCAGGTACTACCCCTACTTGGCGCGCCAACTGTCTGAGTGTTTTTTCGGCAATTCTCCGATACGACCATTGGTAGCTCGCGTAGTTTATAGTTCGGTATTGGGTGCGCAGAGATTTCAAAGAATAGGGCAAATGGACACAAGGATTTACGTGGTTCGGGCCGCCTGAGCATAATACCCTACTCCACGGGGTGTGTAGCTGTTGTATTGAGCGTCTAAAAGCTTCAGCCCAGGGACTGTGTACGTGTCAGAGAGCGTGAGCCAGTGTGAGAGAGTCTCAACCCCTCTGTCTACCGTCGATCAGTCCTTCTATAGTACAAGGACTGGTCGTTACATTGTTAGCCTGGCCCGACATGTGGCCCTGGCGGTTACTGATGCTTAATACACAATTAATGAGATTAATTACCCTTAATAGAGTGGTAACGGGCCTAGACAATGCCGTTACTGGTATTAAGGGCCCTCCGATCGTGTGTCATTAAGACGGTATTAATGACACTTAACCGGGTCTTGAAGTCTTTGATTATCCCTTGAAGGTCCGAGCCGTTGGGGGTCCTCCAGTCGGCTTGTTGAAGTTGAAGGTCCGGTGGTTGGACACGTGGCAGCTTTGGAGTTTACCGTATGGGACGGGTAGGTCCAGTGCTGTTGTACACGTGTCAGGACCGGAGCTTCCCTCTGTCGGGGGTTAGGTCCGGAGGTGCTGCACAGGTATTTGGCCCGAAGCTTTCCCATGTGTGGGATGTAGCTCCGGTTGTAGGATACACGTGGCAGCACAAGGACTAACCATAGAAGGGAGGCATGTCCGATCCCGTATGACACGTGGGGCCTTCAGAGGTCTTCAACTCAAACAGGTGAAGTTTCTTTGGTCTTTTTGTAGTACCAAGGGGTATACGGTACGCAGGGTACCGACAATATAGATCCCGATTCAAACATGGTGAACTCTGCTGCTGGATCGTCCAACGGCAACACTGCTGCGCAACCTGCTGGAGACAATCCCTCCAACATGCAGCAGCCAACAGGTGCTTTGGCTCCAGTAGGAGTCATGCCACCACCACCACCGTCCGCACCGGCGAATCAAGCTGGACAGCGAGATGGGGCGTTTGCGTCAGTCACGACATCGGCGAACAACAACCCTGAACACGTGCTCCATGTCGCGCATGCTCTTCTCCAACGTCCACCGCCTCCAGGAGCATCCCAGGGTGCAATGGAGCAGTGGAGGGCTGATGTGGAACATTTGGTTGCAGCAGCAGCCGATTGCATCAGCAACCAAGGTCCTCACCCCTTGGGGCGGGCCCCATTGCAGCATCGGACCGTGTCGGGTAGACTTTGTCTGCACGCTTCACAACGCAGGAGGCATGCTGCGTCTCAACAGGCAACATCGCTGCCTTCCGGGGCGCGACGCACCCATACGGTAACCAGGCTTTCGACTCACGACCTCCGGCAGAGCTTGATCACCGTTACCGTCAACACGACAGTCACGTCCATATCAAGCATGCTCACGAGAGGCGAGAGGCTCGGGATAGTCCTGCTACCGAGGGAGTAGGAGGAGGCTGTTCTGCCCTGGCCATGCACCTACGCATGCTCAGATGGCCGCAGAAATTCCGGCCTCACCTGCCGGAGAAATTTGACGGGATTGTCAATCTCGCTGAGTTTCTCCAAATCTACACCACCGCAATCCTTGCGGCTGGAGGCAATGAGGCCGTCATGGCCAATTATTTCCCCGTGGCTTTGATGGGACCACCGGGTCCTGGTTCATGAGCCTTCCGCCGGACTCCATCAACAGTTGGGCGGAATTGTGCCAACAGTTCACCGCCAATTTTGAGAGTTCATACACCCGACCAGGCACCGAACTGGACCTTTTTGCTGTCAAGCAGAAGGGGGGAGAGCCCCTGCGATCCTTCATCCAGAGGTTATCCCAGGTACGAAACACCATACCTTCTATTTCAAGCGCTTCTGTTATTGTTGCATTTAGACACGGCGTACGAGACAAGAAGATGCTGGAGAAGCTGGCGACCAAGGAAGTCACCAGCGTCAAGAAACTCTTCAGCTTGGCAGACAAGTGTGCCAAAGCTGCGGAGGGCCGTGAAATGCACTCCCAACCACCTCCGGAGGACAACAAAAAGTCCTCCAAGGGAGAAGCCACTACCTCCGGGAGTGGCAAGAAGAAGAAAAAAGTCCAACGGCAAGAAAAAGCCTTCGGCCGGCACACCTACTGCTGCAGTTGCTGCAGCTCCGGGTAGTCGGGGGCCACGCGCCGAGAAACGACCTCGGTCGTCGTCTAAAGACGGTGGCAGCTCCAAGATGTGGTGTCCCATACATAAGACGAACAACCACAACCTAGAAGGCTGCCGAGAGGTTCAGAACCTTGCCGAGCGCTACAACAAGCGCCGGGAAGAAGTTCCTTTCCGTCAAATGGAAGGAAAATAAAAAGTCAACGAAGCTCTGGCTGAAGAGTAGTTAGGCTTTCAGGATCCTAAAAAGGTCTAGAAGGTTGTTTACACCTCGATGATGACTCTGACGTCTCCGACAATGAGCGTGAGAAGAACCTGAACACCATCTTTGGTGGTTCATGGGACATCACCTCCTGCTGTGTCCTCAAGACAATGCGGCGGGACATGGCCTCAGTAGCTCCCACTACCAGGACAGAGTCACACCAGAAGTGGATGGACACTGCCATCACTTTTGATGCTTCAGACTGCCCTCGGAACATGATCGGAGCTGGCCAACTCCCATTGATGGTATCTCCGACCATCAACAACATCCAGCTCCACCATGTGAAGGTGGATGGAGGTTCAAGGTTGAACCTCATAAGCTTCCAAGCTTTTGTCAAGCTTTAGCTTCAACCTTCAGATCTTCGCCCCTCCCGACCTTTCTGCGGAGTAGGTCCGGGGGCCATAACCCCACTCGGTGCCATTATTCTCCCGGTGACCTTCGGGACCAGAAGAATTACCGCACTGAGAAGTTGGTCTTCGACGTGGCGCATATCAACTTACCATTCAACGCCATCTTGGGCAGGCCATCCTTGTACAAATTCATGGCTGCCGCCCATTATGGCTACTTGGTGTTGAAGATGCCAACACCAACAGGTGTTCTACGGATCCGCGGAGATCGCACCGCCAGAGTGACTGCTTTGGAAGAACTCCATGCGATTGCTACAACGCAGGAGGAAGAATCCGAAAAGGAGCAAGCTCCGAAACCCCCGAGCATTCGTCATCGAGGCTCAACCTCCACACCTCGCGTGCAACCAAGCGGCGACACCGACATTCCCGTTAAAGTCGTCCAAATCGGTTCCGATGCTGCTCAGACCACCCGTATATCGGGAGGTCAGAATGACAAATAGGGACTCGCGCTCGTCACTTTCCTCCGGGCTAATGTCGACGTGTTTGCCTGGCAACCATCACAAATGCCCAGGATCCCTAGGCAAGTGATCGAGCACAATCTGAAGATTTATCCCGACACTCGGTCTGTACATCAGGAGCCTCGGAAGCAATCAGTAGAGCGATAAAACTTCATACGTCAAGAAGTGAAGAAGTTGCTTGAACCTGGATTCATCCAAGAAGCCTTCCACCCAAAATGGCTAGCAAACCTAGTCGTTGTACCCAAGGCCGGCGGGAAGCTTAGATGTTTATCGACTACACTACACTGAATAAGGCATGTCCAAAAGATCCATTCCCACTACCTAGAATAGATCAGATAGTGGATTCCACCTCCGGGTGCGAATTACTATGTTTCCTAGACGCATATTCTGGGTATCATCAAAGCAGAATATCTAGGGAAGATGAAGAGCATACTTCCTTCATCACAGTAGATGGATTATATTGTTACACTGCCATGCCATTTTGTCTCAAAAACGCTGCTTCAACGTTTGTACGAGCTATGTACAAAACTTTTGGAGAGCTCATCAGAGATGTAGTGGAAGTGTACATCGATGACATCGTCGTCAAGATCAAGAACAAGAAGTCATTACTTGACACCTTACAAGCTGTCTTCGACATGTTGCGAATCACACGCACGAAGCTGAACCCAGACAAGTGTGTCTTCGGGGTTAGATCCGGAAAGCTCCTTGGATTCTTGGTGAACCACCGACGAATAGAAGCAAATCCGACGAAGATTAAAGCTATTGAAGACATGCGGCCACCAGCCTGCATCAAGGACGTCCAGAAGCTGACTGGATGTCTAGCTGCCCTCAGCCGGTTCATCTCAAGACTGGCGGAACGGGCGCTACCCTTCTTCAAGTTATTGAGAAAGTCCGGACCATTTCAATGGTCTGAAGAAGTAGAAAAGGCATTCCAGGAGCTGAAGTAGCTTCTCACAACTCTACCAACCTTGGTAGCTCCGAATCCTGGTGAGCCACTTCTGCTTTACATTTCGGCAACTGACGAAGTTGTCAGCATGGTCCTGGTTGCGGAAAGAACAGAACCATCTCCAGTTCAGGAATCCAGACCCCTTCTGGAGGGTCCGGAGCTACCTGAAGACGAGTCTGGGTCCCAGCTCTTAGACCCGGATCCTCAAGGCGAGATGCCAGAGGAGCCACCTCCTTCAAGTGGGGGAGTCACTATTACTGAACAAGAAGATTCGGACCCCTCCGGGAAGGTCCAGATCACTTCAGAAGAAGCTCCAGGTTCCTCCAGTAGGAACCCAGAGGTCCCCGAACAAGGTCTGTACCCCTACGGGAGGGTCCGGGTTGATGAAGAGGAAGCTCCGAGCCCCTTCAAGAGGGTCCGGAAAGTCCAACGCCTAGTGTACTTCATCAGCGAAGTACACCATGACGCCAAAACTCGGTACCTGGAGGTGCATAAGCTGCTCTATGCAGTTCTTATTGCTTCTAGGAAGCTCCAACACTACTTACAAGCTCACAAGATTACAGTGGTAACTTCTTATCCACAACGTGCAATCTTGCATAACCCGAACTCTACTAGGAACATTGCAAAGTGGGCAGTGGAATTGGCCAAGTTCGACCTTGAATTCGTCCCAAGACAAGCCATCAAGAGTCAAGCATTGGCGGACTTTTTGGTAGAATGGACCCCCTCTTCATCAAATCCTGGGGGCCCAGTGAGCAGAAGCTGGAACCCAAGGTTCCGGTTTTCATAGAGCCTCACTGGACTCTCTACTTCGACGGCTCCGTGCAGAAGCAGGGGGCCGGAGCTGGAGTCCTTCTCCTCGCTCACCCCGGGGAGAAATTCAAATGCATGGTTCACCTTGACTTCAAGGCGACCAACAACATGGCGAAGTATGAAACACTAATCTATGGGCTCAAGGTGGCACTATCATATGGTGTCAAGCAGCTGTTAGTAAAGGGTGATTCGCAGCTCATCATAAAACAAGTCAAAGGTGAATGCTGCTGCAACAATCCTCAACTAGCTGCATACCTACTTGAAGTACAGAAGCTTCAGAAGGAATTCAATGTCTTGGATCTTTGCCATGTCCAGCGTCTCAACAAAGCTGAAGCCGACGAACTCTCGACGAAAGCTTCAACCAGAGCTCTAGCTCCCGACGTGTGATGCCGTTTCCGAAAAGAACCAAGCTAACGCATATGTGTGCCCAGGATGTTCACCACACATACACGAGTGCAATCACAAACGATATACAGAAAATTACCATAGAACAAGATTAATTAACCAAATTTTATTACACAAACCATATTATCCTCGAATACAAGCACTATCGAATAATAATGACAAATTCAACTAATGCATCAGAAATAAACTAATTAAGCAAACTAAGCAACTAAGCAGCATAAGCAATAGGGTATATATGCGCAGCTCCAATCAACACCACAGGCAAAGCTGATGGTAGACACGGCCTAGAACTCTGCATTATCACCATTAAACTCCCAATCCTGACCTGCAACTGTTGGGTGGAAATTGCAAGAGTGAGTACATGTCGTACTCAGCAAGTGTGGAAAGTATGACATGTGGCTTATTCAAATGACGACAATAATAATGGCAAAGTGCTGAAAAGTATATTAAAACATTTGGTAAGAAATATATTATATTTATATGAATCAAACCCATCATAATCATAAGTAATATCATAATACCAGTCCACAATTCACCATCCTCATCAGTAATTCCAGATTTCACCATTTGCTAATAACCATATTCAATACCAAAATTTAATCCATAACCATAATACCAACCATAACCATCCCAAATACCATCCCTATACCAAGTACCCTCTAATCATGGAAGTTGTCCAGGTGCTCATAACCGGGAGCACGGCTATCATGATAGTTTTATTAGACTCTGCAGAGTTTGTACCACTTTACCCACGTGTTTGTGATTTCATCACCTTTCGATGACTAGAACCTCTATTATGCCGTCTCACACTCCCATCGGTGTGTGGCCAAGAGATCACAAAATAGCCTTTACAAAGGGATTACTAGCCTATTTAGACCCCACTGAGGTTTCACCGGTGGCGATGCCTCCAACTGAGCACATCTTCAACCAAGGGCCCCCTCTTGAGCCATTCGGATCAGAGGGTAGTCCCACCAATCATCAACAAACCCAATCCGACTACCCCTTCCCCGAGCATCCACAATGGTCCAAACAGCACTAGCAAAACCCTAATTAATCAGCTACGCCGCACCCATACTTGGCCTCGTGGTGGCACTATAGTCCTGGCTTATTCCCGCATGAACCGATCCTTAGATCTAAAGCAAGCAAACCACCATAACATCCAACCCATCCACATACCAGGCTTGCTTAGATCACCCATTACCATATCATATTGACCAGTTCATGTTAATTATAATCTCATCCATGCATAATTAAATTGAGTGGTATAGCTGTTTCCCATCCCAGTTGATTAGCGAAGCAAAAGGTAAAAGCCCCTTCCGACTCTCTACCATATATTCCAGGTGACAAGGGTGGGTAAACAAAGCTAGTAAACTTCCTAATCTTAGGATTCCCATCAATTTGACACAACATACAGTTTGCAAACAAAACATTTATTTTAAAAGAGGATCAATATGCTTCAAGGACACTTGCCTTGCTCTTGCTGTTGATTAGGATCAAATCCTTCAAACTCTTGGTGCTGTAGATCCTCCGCGGCACTTTCTAGCGCAAATCCATCTAACCCACACAATAAACATATAAGACAAGAAACACAATCAAAGAGTGCACAAATATTACTCAATATGACATGACATGCATGATTGATGCAAATTCAAGGTAAAACTTGTTACTAGATTGCTTTTATTGATAACTAACTAGTTCTAATAGATTTTAACAAGTTTATACAGGTTTGGAATCGATTAGATCAAATTTTAGAATTAATTCAACACAATTTAACCAGAAAGATCGGACTAGTCCGCTAGGGACCGGACAAGTCCGCACTCCACGAGATCATAAGATTAGGGTTTTCTAAATCAATGTGAATTTGGAGATTAGGGGTTGAATTCACGTAAGGAAAAGAGAATAGAAGGTATACCAGGTGTTTAGGACTCCAATGAATCAAGAAACTTGGAGGTAACACTTGGATCTTGATGATCTAGGGTTGGTGATGAACTTGGGGATGAATTGGTGATGAGGATCGAAAGCTTGGTCGAGATCTTGATCCTCTTTCGTTTCCTCCTCTTCTTCTTCTTGCTTGGGATCTTCTCCTCCCTCCTTGATGGTGGATCCCCATGAACTAGGGTTTGGGTGGGTGGAAAAGTGGCAAATAGATGTCAATCCAAGGGGTGGGGCTGTTTATATAGAGGTGGAGGCTAGGGTTAGATGGATTTCGAGTTTGGGAGGAGTAGAGGCCGGTTTAGAGTCCCACACGGGCTCTAAAAGAGTTAGGCACGACGCCCCTAGGCTCACTTAATGTGAAACCCAAGAAACAAGTCGTAAAACAAAAGATCAACTCGGAGTCACGAAATATCGGACAAGTCCAGAAAGGACCGGACTAGTCCGAAGTCGTCCAGAGAGAAAATCAGACAAGTATGGCCAAAAATCGGACAAGTCCGACTTTAAACAGAGAGGAAAACGGACAAGTCCGCTGGAACACCGGACTAGTCCGGAAAAGTCCAAGGACTTAGCAAATTTTCAAGGATTCTTGGAATATCGGACTAGTCCGCACAGAATCGGACAAGTCCGAAAGTTTCCAGAGCCAAAATCGGACTAGTCCGCAGCAAAAACGGACAAGTCCGTTTTTAGTCAGAGAGAGATCAGACTAGTCCTCAGCAAAATCGGACTAGTCCGCACTTTCCTGCGTTTTAAGTGCGGTTTTGCTCCAAATCAATTTTAAATGCTCCGAATAAATTTTAAACTCGTTCCTCTTGTTGTGGGTTAATGTTAAACATGTATATGAGTGTATGTAGGGCATGATGCATGAAAATGAGGGTGTTACAAACCTACCCCCCTTAAAATGAATCTCGCCCTCGAGATTCGACGCAGAAGAGAAGAGATAGGGAAAGTCCTTCTTGATATCATCCTCCAATTCCCATGTTGCTTCTTTTTCTGTGTGGTGCTTCCATTGAACTTTACACCATCTAATAACCTTGCTCCTTGTGACTCTCTCCTTGGTTTCCAAGATTTTGATCGGTTGTTCGGCATAAGTCAAATCTTCCTCTAGTTCCAATTCTTCCATTGGCACTTGTTCTTCCGGTACTCTCAAGCACTTCTTGAGCTGGGAAACATGAAAGACATCATGGACATCCGAAAGATGAGCTGACATCTCCAACTTATACGCTACTTCTCCTCTTTTGTCCAAAATCTTGAATGGTCCAATATAACGAGGTGCGAGCTTGCCTCTTATGTTAAACCTCTTATGACCTCTCATTGGTGACACCTTGAGGTAAACAAAATCTCCTATTTCAAAGGCTAATTTTCTTCTCCTATTGTCCGCATAGCCTTTTTGCCTTGATTGGGTAGCCCTCAAGTTTTCATGAATTATTTGGACTTGCTTTTCGGCTTCTTGCAACACATCCGTACCAAATACTTGAGTTTCTCCCGCCTCATTCCAGAATAAAGGTGTCCTACACTTCCTCCCATAAAGCGCTTCATACGGTGACATCTTCAAACTTGCTTGGTAACTATTGTTGTAAGAAAATTTCGCGTATGGCAAGATTTTGTCCCAACTTTTCCCACGCTTTAAAGCACAAGCTCTTAACATGTCCTCTAAAATTTGATTGGTTCTTTCGGTTTGTCCATCCGTTTGTGGGTGATATGCTGAACTAAAATTCAACCTTGTTCCCAAAGCTTCATGCAATTGTTGCTAAAACTTGGAAGTAAATTGAGAACCTCTATCCGAGACTATCTTCTTAGGGACTCCATGTCGACACACAATATGCTCCATGTATATTTCGGCCAATTGTGCAGCTGTATATTTGGTCTTCACAAGGACAAAATTAGCTGACATGGTTAAGCGATCCACAATTACCCAAATTGAGTCATACCCGGACTGAGTACGTGGTAACCCAACTATGAAGTCCATTACAATTCTTCCCACTTCCATTCCAGAATCTTCAACGGTTGCAATAATCCGGCTGGCCTTTGATGTTCCGCCTTGACTCGTTGGCACACATCACACAATGCTACGTATTCAGCTATGTCCTTCTTCATGCTATCCCACCAATAGCAAGTCTTCAAGTCTTTGTACATATTTGTACAACCAGGGTGAATTGAGTAAGGTGAGTCATGTGTCTCCTTTAATATTGTATCCCGAATATGCTTTACATCAGGCACAACGATCCTCTTTCCAAGCCATAAGGTACCATGTTCGTCTTCATCAAATCTGAATTCTCTCCCTTCCTCGACCCTTTCCTTGATTTCCTTGATCTCCTCATCTGCAGTTTGTGCCTCTCGAATTTCTTGCTCCAAGGTTGGGTTTAACTCCATCATCTCCATCTCCTTTACAAACTAGAGGTTCAACCGTTCAAACTCCTTGCATAACTCGGATGGTAACTCTCGAACTGTGAGTTGATGACTTACTCCCTTTCTACTCAAAGCATCGGCCACTACATTGGCTTTTCCTGGATGATAGTTGACCCCCAAATCATAATCTTTGATGAGCTCCAACCATCTCCATTGCCTCAAGTTCAGATCCGTTTGTGTGAAAATATACTTCAAACTCTTATGATCCGTATAAATTTCACACCTATGTCCAAGAATATAGTGCCTCCAAATCTTCAATGCATGTACCACGACCGCAAGTTCTAAATCATGTGTTGGGTAATTCTGCTCATGTTTCTTCAATTTTCATGATGCATAGGCGACCACTTGACCTTCTTGCATCAATACACATCCAAGTCCTTGTCTTGATGCATCGCAATAAATATCAAAACTCTTGCTTACATCCGGCAATACCAAAACTGGAGCTGTTGTCAACCTCTTCTTTAACTCCTCAAAACTATTCTGACAAGCTTCAGTCCATTGGAACGCCTTTCCCTTCATTAGCAACCCCGTCATAGGCTTGGCTATCTTGGAAAAGTGCTTGATGAATCTACGGTAATATCCGGCCATTCCAAGAAAACTCCTTATTTCCTTGACATTTTGTGGCGGTTCCCACTTTAACACGTCTCTCACTTTTCCGGGGTCAACCGATACTCTTCCTCCTGAAATTATATGACCCCAAAACGACACCTCTCTCAACCAAAACTGACACTTGTTGAACTTGGCATACAATCGATGCTCCCTCAATTTCTGCAACGTAAGCCTCAAGTGTTCCTCATGTTCTTTCTCATCCTTCGAGTAGATCATAATATCATCAATAAACACCACAACGAACTTATCCAAGTACTCCATCAAGACATTATTCATGAGGTACATAAAATAGGCAGGTGCATTTGTCAATCCAAAAGACATCATGGTGTACTCATAAGATCCATACCGTGTTCTAAAGGCTGTCTTGGGTATGTCCGATGGTCTAAGCTTCGTTTGGAAGTATCCCGACCTCAAGTCAATCTTAGAGAAGACACAAGCACCCTTCATCTGATCAAACAAGTCTTCTATGTGTGGCAAGGTGTACTTGTTCTTGATTGTTACCTCGTTGAGAACTCGGTAATCCACACACATCCTTTGAGTCCCATCCTTCTTGTCCACAAATAGAACGGGCGCTCCCCAAGGCGAAGAGCTAGGGCGAATAAAACCCTTCTCTAGTTGCTCTTGAATTTGCTTCTTGAGCTCCGCTAATTCCAAAGGAGGCATCCTATACGACCTCTTAGCTATAGGTGCTGTTCCAAGTATTAAATCAATAACAAACTCAATGTCTCGATCGGGTGGCATACCTGGCAACTCGTCTGGAAAAACATCCAAAAATTCACACACCACCGGAATCTCCTCAATTGTGGCACCGTCCATATGATTCAACTCCAATTGCTTCGGTGCGGTTTGAGATGCTTCAAATTCTACGGTGATCCCTTCTTCGTTAGTCAACTTCACCGTCTTCGTGGCACACTCAATAACTCCATTGTGCTTCCTCAACCAGTCCATACCAAGTATAATGTCCAACCCTTGAGAATCCAAAACAATGAGGTTGGCGGAGAAGTCTAGCCCCCTTATTCTAAGGCTTACTTTTGGACATACTATATTTGTCCTCATCTCTCCTCCAGGAGACTTAACCAATAGAGTAAACTTCATATGAGAGATAGGCAAACAATACTTGGCAACATACTTTGATGTAATGAATGAATGCGATGCTCCAGAATCAAATAACATAGTCGCAGGGTTGGAGTTGGCAAGAAACATACCAATGACCACGTCATCCGCTTGTTGAGAATCCTCCGTTGAGACATGGTTCACGTTTCCACGAGCAAAATTATGTTGTCCACGGCTTCCTTGTTGCGCTCCTCCATTGGGTCTTGGGTTTTGCCTCGGCGCATTGCTTCCTTGACCAAGGCCTGACTTAGGACATTGATGCGCAAAGTGTCTAGCCTCTTCACAAGTATAGCACTTCTTAACTCCACCAGAATTATTGGGACGAGCTTGGTTTTGAACATTAGCACCAGGAAAATTAGCACGAGGCGCATAAGGCATTGGAGGCCTAGGTGCTTGCATGACAGGGCGCTGCTGCACAAACTGAGTTGTGCGTGGTGCATAACCAGGGCGCTGAGCAGGAATAGAGGAGCTTTAATAGGGTGCATTGGGCGGTGCAAGGCGAGGGTGCACATTACTTACTTGTTGCTGTCCTTGATATGGTGCCTTCCTCTTGTTGCCTTGCTCCCTCACGAATCTTGTTCTCAACCACAATTGCTTTGTCCACAAGCTTCTGGAAATTTGCATAGTCACAATTGAGCAATTGCACTTGAATTTCATTGTTGAGGCCTCTCGTGAACAAATATTGCTTCTGATTGTCCCGACTAACATCCTCAGGCGCATATCTTGAGAGTTGAGTGAACTTGTTGAGATATTCACTCACGCTTGATCTTCCTTGCCTTAAATTCTCAAATTCTTGCCTCTTCAAGATCATAACTCCTTCCGGCACATAATGAGAACGAAAATTCTCCTTGAATTCGGCCCAAGTAATTCTCTCTTGGTTCTCATGAGCATTGCAATAGGAATCCCACCAATCCGCAGCTGCTCCAACGAGTTGATGAGAAGCGAACAGGACCTTCTCCCGATCACTGCATTGGACAATAGCTAACTTCTTCTCCACGGACTTGAGCCAATCATCCGGATCCATAGGGTCGGCAGCTTGAACAAAGGTTGGTAGCCTAGTCCTCATAAACTCTCCCAATCAGTTATGAGGAGGCGGGGGTGGCGGTGGAGGCATGTGGGGCTGATTGTTGATATTGCCAGCCTGCAGCTGTCCCATTGTTTGTACCATGGTCTGCATGAGCTGGTTTTGCATAGCCAATAGCTGCTCAATGTTGATAGCTCCCTGAGTAGATCCTTGTCCGATGTTGTTCTGAGGCACCCCATTGTTCTCCTCCTCATCATTGCCATCCCTCTGGTTGCGAGTCCTCACCATCTGAAGAAAAGCAATAGGTAAGAATTAGAAAACGTCCCCAACTATATGCATCAAGGGATATAAACTAAACAACTAGCTACACTAGCCTAGGTGGACATGGCAATGCTAAAGCATCCCAAAATCCTCTATTAAGCACACAAGCAAGCAATATATATAGCAAACAACACTCCAAGCAAAAACACATCGATTCCTGAGTGCTCCTATGTGCTCTAAAGTGTCCATTCTATCTAGGCTGCATCCTACGGTCAACCTGTGGCTCTGATACCAATCTGTGATGGCCGGTTCCGAAAAGAACCAAGCTAACGCATATGTGTGCCCAGGATGTTCACCACACATACACGAGTGCAATCACAAACGATATACAGGAAATTACTACAGAACAAGATTAATTAACCAAATTTTATTACACAAACCATATTATCCTCGAATACAAGCACTATCGAATAATAATGACAAATTCAACTAATGCAGCAAAAATAAACTAGTTAAGCAAACTAAGCAACTAAGCAGCATAAGCAATAGGGTATATATGCGCAGCTCCAATCAACACCACAGGCAAAGCTGATGGTAGACACAGCCTAGAACTCTGCACTATCACCATTAAGCTCCCAATCCTCACCTGCAACATTTGGGGGGAAATTGCAAGAGTGAGTACATGTCGTACTCAGCAAGTGTGGAAAGTATGACATGTGGCTTATTCAAATGACGACAATAATAATGGCAAAGTACTGACAAGTACATTAAAACATTTGGAAAGCAATATATTATATTTATATGAATCAAACCCATCATAATCATAAGTAATAGCATGATACCAGTCCACAATTCACCATCCTCATCAATAATTCCAGATTTCACCATTTGCTAATAACCATATTCAATACCAGAATTTAATCCATAACCATAATACCAACCATAACCATCCCAATACCAAGTGCCCTCTAATCATGGAAGTTGTCCAGGTGCTCATAACCGGGAGCACGGCTATCATGATAGTTTTATTAGACTCTGCAGAGTTTGTACCACTTTACTCACGTGTTTGTGATTTCATCACCTTTCGATGACTAGAACCTCTATTATGCCGTCTCACACTTCCATCGGTGTGTGGCCAAGAGATCACAAAATAGCCTTTACAAAGGGATTACTAGCCTATTTAGACCCCACTGAGGTTTCAACGGTGGCGATGCCTCCAACTGAGCACATCTTCAACCAAGGGCCCCCTCTTAAGCCATTCGGATCACAGGGTAGCCCCACCAATCATCAACAAACCCAATCCGACTACCCCTTCCCCGAGCATCCACAATGGTCCAAACAGCACTAGCAAAGCCCTAATTAATCAGCTACGCCGCACCCATACTTGGCCTCGTGGTGGCACTATAGTCCTAGCTTATTCTCGCATGAACCGGTCCTTAGGTCTAAAGCAAGCAAACCACCATAACATCCAACCCATCCACATACCAGCCTTGCTTAGATCACCCATTACCATATCATATTGACCAGTTCATGTTAATTATAATCTCATCCATGCATAATTAAACTGAGTGGTATAGCTGTTTCCCATCCCAGTTGATTAGCGAAGCAAAAGGTAAAAGCCCCTTCCGACTCTCTACCATATATTCCAGGTGACAAGGGTGGGTAAACAAAGCTACTAAACTTCCTAATCATAGGATTCCCATCAATTTGACACAACATACAGTTTGCAAACAAAACATTTATTTTAAAAACAGGATCAATATGCTTCAAGGACACTTGCCTTGCTCTTGCTGTTGATTAGGATCAAAGCCTTCAAACTCTTGGTGCTGTAGATCCTCCGCGGCACTTTCTAGCGCAAATCCATCTAACCCACACAATAAACATACAAGACAAGAAACACAATCAAAGAGTGCACAAATATTACTCAATATGACATGACATGCATGATTGATGCAAATTCAAGGTAGAACTTGTTACTAGATTGCTTTTAATGATAACTAACTAGTTCTAATAGATTTTAACAAGTTTATACAGGTTTGGAATCGATTAGATCAAATTTTAGAATTAATTCAACACAATTTAACCAGAAAGATCGGACTAGTCCACTAGGGACCAGACAAGTCCGCACTCTGCGAGATCAGAAGATTAGGGTTTTCTAGATCGACGTGAATTTGGAGATTAGAGGTTGAATTCACGTAAGGAAAAGAGAATACAAGGTATACCAGGTGTTTAGGACTCCAATGAATCAAGAAACTTGGAGGTAACACTTGGATCATGATGATCTAGGGTTGGTGATGAATTTGGGGATGAATTGGTGATGAAGATTGAAAGCTTGGTGTAGATCTTGATCCTCTTTCGTTTCCTCCTCTTCTTCTTCTTGCTTGGGATCTTCTCCTCCCTCCTTGATGGTGGCTCCCCACGAACTAGGGTTTGGGCGGGTGGAAAAGTGGCAAATAGATGTCAATCCAAGGGGTGGGGCTGTTTATATAGAGGTGGAGGCTAGGGTTAGATGGATTTCGAGTTTGGGAGGAGTAGAGGCCGGTTTAGAGTCCCACAAGGGCTCTAAAAGAGTTAGGCACGATGCCCCTAGGCCCACTTAATGTGAGACCCAAGAAACAAGTCGTAAAACAAAAGATCAACTCGGAGTCACGAAATATCGGACAAGTTCGGAAAGGACCGGACTAGTACGAAGTCGTCCAGAGAGAAAATCAGACAAGTCTGGCCAAAAATCGGACAAGTCCGACTTTAAACAGAGAGGAAAACAGACAAGTCCGCTGGAACGCCGGACTAGTCCGGAAAAGTCCAAGGACTTAGCAAATTTTCAAGGATTCTTGGAATATCGCACTAGTCCACACAAAATCGGACAAGTCTGAAAGTTTCCAGAGCCAAAATCGGACTAGTCCGCAGCAAAAATGGACAAGTCCGTTTTTAGTCAGAGAGAGATCGGACTAGTCCTCAGCAAAATCGGACTAGTCCGCACTTTCCTGCATTTTAAGTGCGGTTTTGCTCCAAATCAATTTTAAATGTTCCGAATCAATTTTAAACTCGTTCCACTTGTTGTGGGTTAATGTTAAACATGTATATGAGTGTATGTAGGGAATGATGCATGAAAATGAGGGTGTTACACGACGGAACCTTCGTCCGGAGATTGTCAAGACCAACAGCTCAGCCTACCGAACTGAGCGAAGGGGGCGAGACCAACACCTCGAAGCTGGTGGTCCTGATGGCCCTGTTACCATGGCATTCATCAAGGGTCGTAGGTGCTGCAGAAAACTCCGAGCAACCCAGCATGCAAGACCCAAATACTCAAGTCAGCTCCGATGCATGTTTCTCGGAGATCCGGAGCTACATGAAAGACAGTTTCCTTCCTAAAGATAATGTATCCGCTGACCAAATAGTCAGATTGGCTAAAAGATACACACTAGTAGAAGGGGATCTCTACTGGCATGGTGCCAACTGCGTCCACAAGGGAAGAAGGCTGCGAGCTCCTCGCAGAAATTCATGGAGGCGAGTGTGGGAACCATGCGTCTTCCCACACGCTGGTCGGTAAAGCCTTCTGACATGGATTTCACTGGCCTACAGCACTCCAGGATACAACCGAGCTTGTGAAGAAATGTGAAGCATGCCAGTTCCATGCAAAGCAAATTCACACACCAGCTCAAACTCTACAAATGATACCTCCTACATGGCTATTCGCTGTGTGGGGGATGGATATCATGGGACCTTTCCAAAGAGTCATCGGAGGTTACAAGTTCCTGTATGTTGCCATCGACAAGTTCACCAAATAGCCGGAAGCAACCCCGGTTGTGAAAATAAACAAGCAATCATCTATCAATTTCTTGCAGTCCATTGTATGCAGATTTGGAGTCCCAAACAATATCATAAATGATAATGGGACCTAATTCACAAGATCTGCATTTCAAGGATATTGCGAATACCTCGGCATTCAGGTCATCTATGCTTCTGTAGCTCACCAGGCAAGCAATGGTCAAGCTGAGAGAGCAAATGCAGAAATCCTAAAAGGACTCAAGATGCGCACATATGAGCGCCTGAAAAAACATGGAGCCAACTGGATGGAAGAGCTTCCGCCCACCTTGTGGGCAAACAGGACAACTCCAAATCGGTCAACTAGAGAGACGCCCTTCTTCCTGGTGTACGGAGCTGAAGCCGTCCTTCCTCCAAAAATCACCTTGGGGTCGCTCCGGGTCCGGACCTTCGACGATGCCACGCAGGACCAGATCCGGCGTGAAGACCTTGACCTCCTTGAAGAGGGAAGGTGTCGAGCAGCTGTTCAGAATGCCCGATACCACCAAGCTCTTCGGCGCAATCACCAAAGGCATGTTCACAACCGACAGCTCGAGGAAGGCGATCTGGTGCTACTAAGAATACAAACTAGAGAAGGGTTAAACAAACTCTCCCCAGCTGAGAAGGACCCTTCCGAGTGATCAAAGTATCCCGTCCCGGATGCGTTCGCTTGGCAACCGAGGAAGGGACACCCTTCCCTAATCCTTGGAACATTGAGCACCTCCGTAAGTTCTACGCTTAATATCACAGAGGTGAGTCTGTAGTTACATGTGATGTATGTTATAGAGTCATTGTACAGAGTCGGGTAGCTCCTTCAGGAGAACAACCGGACCTTCCCCGGAATGTCCGCAAAGTTCAGGCAACACTTGTCACAGTCTTAGAACTAAAAGTGTAGCTAGCTACCTTGGGTCAAACGAGAAACAAAACACACTTAGCCTGGTTCCGTACCCTAAGAGTGTACTTGTTTCCCCTGTACCCCGGACCTATAATGAAAGACATCATTGTGTGAAAACAGACTCCACGTGCATTTATTTTGTACAAGCTCAATATTTTTTATTTTTCTCTTTCTTGTCTATAACAAAGTTGTGCAATTCTTAAGAAACTTTAGCTCGACCAATTCATATATAATTCAAGTTGCATTGTCAATTCTTCCGGGTCTAAACATTGTTAATGGTCTACTCGTCTGAATGCCGCCAAGCCAATCTAGGTCCGGAGTGTGCTATCGACTTAGCCTAGTCCTGCACCCTAAGTACGCCACTCTACCTACACCCCGGCAGGCCGAAGTAAGGCAAGTTCAGAAATGATAAGACCTGGAGAAAACAAGCCAGTGCACTTGATTGTATTTAGAATTGATTTCGACCTAAAAATTTCTTTCGGGAATAGTAAGCCACAAACGAGTTATAGATAAGAAATGGATTTTACTATTTTTCTTGACTTCAGTGTGCAGAAAAAATAAAGATCTCATGATGATGGTGGATGAAGCCGGAGTTATCAAAGCCCCGACACCCCCTAAGATGGTCTGTTGTCAATGTTTCAAACATTGATAGTAGACATCGCCGGAGCAACAAAGTTCTGGCAAATCCAGGGGGCCAGCCGTCAACGTGAAGAAAAGATGGTGGGAAGACTCCCTAGTGGGTCTGCTATTGACGGATCGCGCGTTGACAGTGGTCGCTGCCAGAGCTACCAAGCTCCGACAACCCCAGAGGACTAACCGTCGATGCTCTACGTGTTGACAATGGTCACTGTCGGAGCTACTATGCTTTGACAACCTTAGGGGCCCCCTACTATCGGCGACTTCAGACCTACAAACTACAAGTTTGAAGCGCACAAGTCTTCAACAAAATGATACATCCTCTTGGTACGTGTTCACAATCAAATTGTTTACATCTACCAGGGGGCCAAGTGGGACAAAGGTGTTGAAGACAAAAAATGAAATTCATAAAATTCTTGAATTTCATTAATCTAGATACAAGAGATTACAAAATTGGAGAAAAAGAAGAGAGGATACAAGCGGGAGCAACAAAGAGAGAGTCCTAGACCCTATGGAAGAACGAGGCGACCTTCTGGGCAACCTCCGACATGCTGGCTTTGGCGGCTTCTCCCTCTCCGTCGATGGGGCCTTCAAGCACCGGGTCCAGTGGGAAGTGAGGGTCCGGCTTGTGTAGCACGTCAGCATGTACTCTATGACGTTCTTCGCCAGGGATTGTCCTTCAGTTTCCAGCTGGTCCGCGATGACATCGCCCATCTTGGTGAGCTTGTTGCAACGCCTGGTCCAGCTCTGGCTCCGGATCATCCGGACGCACGGGACAAAAACCCATTGGCGTCAGCCCGTCATTGGCTTTGCCCAAGAAGTCCGAAACTTGGTTGGACTCCGCAGCCCTTGAGCCTCGCATCTCTTCCAAGGATCTCTTGGTTGCCGCAAGCTCCGAATTCTCCCGGGCAAGGCGCTCGACCTCTTTGGCATTCTGCTAAATCTTTTCAACAACTTGCCTTTCGAGTTTACCGAGCTCCTCCTCCTGGAGGTGGATCTTGTTCCGGCGGTTGACCAGGTCCTTCTCCCGGCCCCACACTTTCTTCTCCCTGGCAGCAATTTCATTCTCCCTCATGTTGAGGTCATGTCCTTGCTGCCAGGCCTTCTCCTCCTCCTTCTCGCAGCGCTCCTCCAGCTTCTTGGTGCGCTCCGCGAGACTCTTGTCATCCAGAGTCAGCCTCTGAGTAAGCTCCTCCTCCCTCTTCACGAGGTCACCCCGCAGCTCCAGGGGTTTTTGCTCTTCATCTTCGAGCTTTCTCTCCCGCTCCTCAGGAGCCTCCCGACGCTTGACGAGGCTGTCGTGGATGGCGCTGAGCTTCTCTTGGCGTTCATTCGCTGCTTCATTAGCAGCCACGACCTGTTCGTGGATGGCCCGGGACTGGTCGTCAAGGGATCGCGTCATGCTTTCCCTCTCGTCCAGCAGCTGACCCCAGTACTCCAACCGGACCTTCTCCCTTTTCACCCACTCCTTGTCGTCGGCCAGCCTCGTCTGCGCCAGCTTGGTCTCGAATTGGACCCGGTTGCGCCACCTCCTAAGGGTTTGGCGCTCCTCCTCGATGGCCTTGTTGTCGTGGTAGAAGGCCAGCTGAACTTGACGATGGCTGGAGCAGGCATTGTCGATGGACAACGACAAAGGAATTGGCTCCGGACCTGCTGGTGTCCTCTCCGCTGGCTCCAGCGGGTTCTCCATAACAAAAATCGGGTACCACTCTACAAGAGAGGTCCCCTGAGCTTCCACGGAACTAGGGCCGCCCTCCGGGATTGCCTCGACCGCCGCCAAGGAAGGTCCTGCAGCAGAAGTTTCTACCTCCGGAGTTGGCTTTGAAGGTCCAGCCGCAAGGTCATCAGCAACTGGTCCCTCAGGCGGAGGACCGGCAGCTTCATCTTGACACCCTGGCTCAGGAGCGAGCACCTCCAGAACCACCACCTCCGGGGCAGGCGTTGAAGGTTCGGCCGGAGCTGAAGCCACTTCCGACTCCAACGTTGGCGCCTCCTCCACTGCCGGTTCAGGCGCTGGTGCTTCGACCGCCATTGGCTCGGGCGCCGGCACTTCTGCGACAACCGACTCAGGCGCCGGAACTTCATCAACCACCGACTCTACCGCCGGGGCTTCATCAACGACCGGCTCTGCTGCCGGGGCTTCAACAACATCCGGCTCTAGGGCCGGGACTGCAGTTACCTTCGGCTCTGAGGCCGGAGCATCCATCATCTCAGCATCCAAACCTGGAGCTTCAACCTCCGGGGCTGGTGCTGCTGGTACATCTTCATTCCCGTGGTCCGGCGCTACCACGGGAGCTTCAGAGGACGACTCGAGGTCAAGGACCACGACAGCTGGCGCCAGAGCTGCCGCGGCCTCAGCCACCTCTTGGGGAGGCGCTGGAACTGGAGCCGGAGCCTCCATCTGCGCAGCTTCAGCCCCTTTCTTGGGTACCCTGTGAATGAAGGATGAAGAAACTCAAAATATGATTACAATAAAAAACAATCAACTGAGGTAAAAAATCAAATTTACCTCCGAAGGCTTCCGCTCCAGCTAGCGCGGAACCTCTTAACCGGACGCTCAGGACCGGACCCTGTCACCATTGGTGTAGTAGCTCCTGAAGGCTCCCCGGAGCTTGCTGCCGCCGTTGGCGTCGTCTTGGTTGAGGCCCCCCTCGACCGAGATGGACCTTCAGACCTAGAGCCCTCAGCTGGCCCTGGTACTGGAGCAACATGGCCGGAGCTAGCGTCCCGAGGATATGCCGATGCTGGAGTGAGGAGCCGTCGAAGACCTCCTCCGGTGGGAAGAAAGAGCTGTAGTGGAAGGAGCAGGTCTGACGGACCTCCCGTCAGAATGCTTCAACTTCCTCTTACTGCTCGAGGGCTCGGCCAACTCCTTGCCCTTGCCTATGACTTCAGCTCTTGGCTTCGGGGTGGGAGCAGAGCCACCTTCAGAAGCTCTGGGGATTGCCACCCCGGAGGTTGATCGCCTCACAATCAGGCCCAAGTCGTCCAACAGTGGCATCTTCCTCCGGAGCTCTCTGCACTCCTCTGGTATCATATTCAGAGGAAGGAAGGCCGCTGGTGGAGATACGTCGCCAGGGCCAATGTTCCCAGGCTGGAACTTCTTTAGATGGGTCTTCAAGGCTTCACCGGTCAAGTTGGTGCCCGAACCAACCTCGATGCGGTTGGTATCCATCTCACTGTTGAAGGCCCAGGTAGGTCGCCCCCTAGCCCTCAGCGGGGCCCACCTGTTCATAAAGAAGTTGCCGAAGACCATCTGAGGGGTCACCCCACCGTCGACGCACTACTGGATTCTGTCCAGAATGGGCCTGTACTCCCTCGATAGCTCCGGCACATCACTCCAAATGTCGGTGTCGACGCGGGGGAGGCCTTCAGGCAGTTCCAGCCTCTCGTTTCCATCGTCGGTGATGACCACCCAGTATTTCTTCCAGTCGTCCCACTTGCCGGAAGGAAAGGACCTCAAGTACTTGAGGGGGGAGTTTTTCCGCTTCACAAAGTAGTAGAAGCTGATGAACTCATCACTCTTCTCGGTGGGGTGGACAGTGAAGAAAGTCCGGAACAACTACACACAAGGGGGCACTCCCACCCACATCTCGCAAAAGTGGACGAAAGTCGCCACCAGCAAGATTGAGTGGGGGCCGAGATGGTGGAGCTGCAAACCATAGAAATCAATCAGCATTAGAAAGAAAGTGGAGAAAGGCGGGATCAAACCCGCCATGGCGTACCCAAGGAAGTACATCATATCTTCGGCTCGCTCCTTCTCGAAGGGAAGCTTGCCGCAGCGAATGTCCTTGTTGAAGGAGTCACTGGACCAACCGATGTTGGTTTAGACCCTAGACAACTCCTTCTTGCTCCCAATGCGGCTCTTGGGGAGTCCCAACTTCATCGTAGCACAGCGGGGCGAGATATGAAAAGCAGGCGAAAGTTTGGAGGATTCGAGTGCAAGTTCAAATGAAGGCGTAAAGAATCCCCAAACAGTGCGCGCTTTCCTTCTTAAGTAATCCCCCGCAACGCTTGGATGGAAACCGCAGAGGGGCCGACGATACAGTCCAAAAACTTCACCCTGCCAATGACAAGGGGGCCCGGGGCCACCCCGACGATCAAGTCGAGGTCCTTACCCAGGCGAACAGTTGTCATGATGAAAGGCGGGAAGCCCGAGGGCGGTGGCCTGACAGGGCATGCGGAACCGATACGGTTTTCGTATCGGGAATCGGCGACCTTCAATTGCGTGAGATCCGCACGCTCACATCTCACCTACCGCATCCTGGGTATGCCACGCGGCGATGGTTTAACTGCGAACTACCGCCAACGGCATATCTAAAGACCCTTGAAGACACGACTCAAAAACCGAAGGATGGACCCACCTCCGGCAGAACAACTTCATCCAAAAGGTCTCTCCCAGAGGTGGGCTCAGGGGGCCACTATCGGTACCCTGCGTACTGAATACCCCTTGGGACTGCAAAAAGACCAAAGGAACTTCACCTGTCTGAGTTGAAGACCTTGGCCCCACATGTCATACGGGACCGGACCTGCCTCCCTTCTATGGTTAGTCCCGGTGCTGCCACGTGTATACTGCAACCGGAGCTACGTCCCACACATGGGAAAGCTCCGGGCTAAATACCTGCACGGCACCCCCGGACCTAACCCCTGACAGAGGAAAGCTCTGTTATTGACACGTGTACAACAGCGCCGGACCTACCTGTCCCATACAGTAAGCTCCGGAGCTGCCACGCGTCCAACCGCCGGACCTTCAACTTCAACAAGCAGACTCGTGGACCCCCAACGGCTCGGACCTTCAAGGGGCAATTAAAGACTTCAAGACCCGATTAAGTGTCATTAAAACCATCTTAATGCCACATGATCGGAGGGCCCTTAATACTTGTAACGGCACTATCAAGGCGCGTTACCACACCGTTAAGTGTAATTAAGCTCATTAATTGTGTATTAAGCATCAGTATCCGCCAGGGTCACATGTCGGGCAAGGCTAACGATGTAACAACCAGTCCTTGTACTATAAAAGGACTGGTCGACCGATACATGGGGAGACTCTTCCAGACTCGGCTCTGACACACGCTCACAAGTGCTCAGACGCTCAATACAACAACTACACACCCCGTGGAGTAGGGCATTACGCTTAGGCGGCCCGAACCACGTAAATCCTCGTGTCAACTTGCCATCGTGTTCTGAATCTCTACGCGCCCACAACCGAACTATAAACTCCACAGGATGCCAATGGTAGTACCGTGAGAAATGCCAACTTGACAAATATGATCGAGGACACTTGCCTTCCCCCGACGGATGTGGTTGCTCAAGCACCTCAATGTCTTGGTTTTGGAAATCCTCGTATGCGGCCTCTTGAGCACGTCCCTCTACGCGTGATCACACATACAAGAAAATACATACAAATCATCATAATGCACACAAATTAATCAACATGCATGCATGCAAAGTTCAATAATTAATTAACTACGATTGTTCATTAATTAGATGCAACTAGTCCACACGTGTTCATATGAGTTTAAGGGGGTTTTTGCGGGGATTAATGTTGCTGCAAATAAAAAGATGATGCAACTACGATCAAACTACGTCTATTAGATTGAATACGTTCGCTAAAATTCGCATCGGAAAACGTATCCTACCATAGATGTGATGGCTTCGAAGATCGCGGGATGGGGACGACGAGTAGACGAAGTAGATGGCGCAAGGTCCTACGGCGGCACGACGACGGCGACGCGACGATCTCTGGCGGACGACGACACCCTCCTCTTCTCTTCCATTTTTTCCTCTCCTTCCCCTGGCGGCGCAACCTCTCGTGCTTCTCTATTTTTTTCTACCGAGCTAGGGCTCTTCCTGGTGGCAGCACTGTTTCCTGGCGGCGTTGGAGAAATTACGATGCCCTATGGCCGTATATATAGCCGGCAGGGACGAACGACCAGAGGCCGACTCGGCCTGGGACCAGCGCGGGCGGGGTGACTCGATCGGCGCGCGTCCGACCCGACCATGGATCCAGCGCAGCTGGTGAGCGCGCGAGCGGTGCGTGTGGGCCCTGGCGCGGGAGCGGGCGACGCAGGCGCGCTGCGCGCGTGCAGGAGGTGCGGTGCGGGGGCGGGGTCAACGCTGGATGGGCCGTCTCGGCCTGGCCAGCGGGCAGGTGTTGACTTTTTTTTCTTTTTTTCATTTACATATATAAATATTATTATATATTATATATATATTATTTATTTATATTTTTTTGTTTATTTAGGTTTCACAATTATATATATTTATATATATATATTTTATATTTACCCCCTAATACATGTTTTATATTTTTATTTTCTTTTTCTTCTTTTGCTACACATATTTGTATATGTATGTTTTATATTTTATTATCTTTCTTTTATTCTACTAATGTTTAATGCATGAACATGTATGAAATGCGTGATGCAAAGATTTAGGGTGTTCCACGCTTAATGGCCTACTCGCCTGAAATACAACGCCAATGATAGGTCCGGAGTCAGCTAAAGACTTAGCCTGGTCCAGCACTCTAAGTACACCACTCTACCTATTCTGGAGTTGCGTCACAGTAAGGCGGGTCCGAACAGCACACGTTCCTGGATGAGGTGACAACGAGTACTCGCATACTATCGCACTGAATTACTCAGGCCCCGTAGCTCGGCTAAGGACCGTAAGCCACAACAAAACTGAGGGCAGGAAGATTGTAACCAATGAGCACTATTACTCTTTCTGTTGTCACTCTTATGCTGCAATTCACCCTCTTCGAGCTCTGCCGTCGGACCTCAGGCTCTGACACCGGAACCTTCCAGGGCGCCCACTGTCAACGTTCATAGCATCAATGGTGGACGCTCCCGCACCTTCACCAAGCTCCGCCGTCGTACCTCAAGCTCCAACATCGGAACCTTCAGGAGGCCCACTGTCAACATTCTTAGCGTTGATGGTGGACGTTCCTGCACCTTCACCAAATTCTAGCACTTCCGTGGAAGCCCGTTGTTGACATTGATGATGATGGCCCCACCTACGGGATCGTCGCCTCTCCTGAGGTCGGCCCGGGGGCTACTTTTGGTACCCTGCAGACCGGGTACCCCCACATACAAGGAAGACAAGACGCTGGGTTCCACCTCCCAAGAGGGGAAGTACCCAGAAGCTACCACGTGTCCCGCAACTCCATACCTGCCTCCCTACTAAGGGTGGCTCCGGTGCTGCCACGTGTCCCGTAGATCCAGACATGCCTCCCTGCCGAGGGTGGCTTCGGTGCCGCCACGTGCTCCACGGCTCTGGACCTCCGGTGCTACCACGTGTCCCGTAGCTCCGGACCTGCCTCCCTGCTTAGGGTGGCTCTGGTGCTGCCACATGCTCCGCAGCTCTGGACCTTCAGTGCTGCAATGCAACCCGCGCCTCCGGACCTAACCTCCCCGCTGAGGAAAGGTTCGATGCTGCCACGCGTCCCCCGGATCATGAAGACGATGTGTGCACTCAAGACATTGAGGACTAAGTCCCGCCGAACAAAGAACCTCTGCGAGCTGCTCCTTAGCAGATCAGGGGGAAGTCTCGCTCTAACACTTCGACAACTAGTAATTGGAATAATTACTTACACTAAATCTGGTCATGATCGAACTTTCTTGCTATTTTAAACTTGTTGCATGATCACAATTGCTTTTAATCATAATGAATTAATCAGGTAATCAACTCACTTGTTGAGTTTTATGAACAAATATAAATTGAGAAAAGATCAAGAGAATATACATGCATCGTACTTCTTCTTTTGAGATGCTTATCATTGCACTTAGATATGAACTTGGAAGAAGTTGTATGACTAAAACCTTGTCTTTAAGCTTCTGATTGTCAAATGTCATAGGTTTGGCTTTGTTGGTTAGAATAAGGCAGATGCACATATAATCTCTTGCAAATATCATATGATCTAAATTTGTGCTTTGAATAATAATAAAATGCAGCAACAAGTGTCATGCTTTCAGGTTTTGAAACAGTTAAGTTTGTAAGATCATGACTTGCTAAAATTGAAAATTACATTTGATCTCTAGCATGGCTTACACTACTTTATGTATCTCATTGTTGTGATAGTGTAAGTTACTCAATAGTATGACTTGGATGAGCTTTGTTCTATATGTATATGTTATAATGTGCTCATAACAAATTAAAATTTCTTCTGTACATTGCTGAATACATTGTCAAAGGGGGAGAAGTATGCAAGGGGGAGAAATTTATTTCTATCTCATTTGATTTTCAAAAATGGGGAGAAATTGTTTTCAAAACTTTTCATTTGAATAAGAAAATGTTCGGATTTTAAGTGGTGTTGCCAATGCATTCATCAAGGGGAGATTGTGAGACCTATGTGTGCTGAATACATCGGGTATGACGATAAAAGTTTTGAATACTACCAAAACACCTTTTTAACAAGGTCCGATGCTAGGTCCGGCTTCTTTGCCTAGGTGCGACTAGCTTTGGTTAGCTCCGACGCTAGGTACGACTAGCTTTGGTTAGCTCCAGCGCTAGGTCCGACTAGCTTTGGAAAGTCCAGCGCTAGGTTCGACTAGTTTTGGAAAGCTCCGGCGCTAGGTCCGACTAGCTTTACTAAGCTCCGGTTCAAGCTCCGGTTAGCTTTTTGCAAGGTTCGGAGATTGATTGCAATGTTTCTACTTTTACTGTGAAATGTTTCGAACTTGCTTTATATTCTTGGAATGATTGCTTAGTATTAATTTTCTAAGTTTTTGGTTCGTGTTGGCTGAATATGGTTGACATCATTTTTCTATGGTTTGCAACATGCTTATGTGAGGTGCTCACGTAAGGTGTTGTGGTTTCGGAACTAACGACTTAACGAGAGTCAAGTCGAGGACATGTGCTTGGAAGTATCGGTTGTTTATTCATGTGTAGGTGTTGCTTAAGTTCAAGACATGGCTGCTGACGGGATCTAATGGACTAGTCTCACGGAGGAGATGAGGTTCCAACAACCAAGTTTGGGAGGAACTGTGGTTGAGCTGATCAGGAGGTCACGCAGGGTGATTGAATCATGGGCATTGCATATGAAGGAAACTAGATGTCGAAGGCAGGTGTTCGCACGTATGCATGCGGTGCATGATGTGGCAACATGGTTCCGAAGATGGGTTATGGAAGGAAAGATTTGGTTGGAGGGATCCAATTGTATCGGATTATGACTTTGGCTGCGGTAGAGTCTGGTTTTGGCTCGTATATGGAAAGTACCGAGTTGGTTATGATAGTTTTCATGTGGGACACAAAGTTAGGTTGTTTTAGGAATGTGGGATACATTCCTAAGGTGTTTGGAAGTCTTAATATTGCTTCTATCTACATATAGAAGAGTCTTGAGCAGTTATAGAAAGTTTTGATTCGTGAATTGAGTAGGATTAGAGTCCTAGTTTGGTTTGGGTGTGCCTCTGGGCTGGTTATAAAAGCAAGGGAGGCCAGAGCTCGTGGAGACTACTTTTGGGCTGTTTTTCTGGTGTTTTATTGAATAAAATTCGTAGTTGAAAGCAACTTTTGTGCCTTGTTCGTCCGACTTGTTTTCGTCAAGTCTTTCTCGTCGAGTTTCTGCGCAGCACTACCTTTCTTCGGTGGTTTTATCATAACTCAAATTTTACAGATCCGATTGATGTGGTTCTTCTTGGTTTGTATTCACAACTTAATTTTCTACCATCTTTGAAAATTTCACGGTCATTGGATTTGTGGTTTCTGATCAACACGAGTTTCTTTACAGTGTTCCAGAACTGTTTTTCTCGGGTAGGACAGATTGACCTTTGTTCGATCTTCCGATCGTAACTTGAGTTTCTCTCAATGGATTTTTGTGATTCTTGTTGTGATATCTTCATGACTTGATTCTATACAATATATACTAGTTTTTCATAGTTGAACACATTTATATTAGTTGCACACATGGTTTCTTTAACAGATCGGTTTTCTGCTGAGGGTTGTTTCATTGCTTCCGCTGAAAAGTTTTAATCTACCATTCACCCCCCTCTGGTAGCTTTACATGTGCTATTTGATCCTACAAAAGCCTTCCGGCATGACTTTTACTGGCCTACAGCACTCCAGGATGCAGTCGAGTTGGTGAAGAAGTGCGAAGCGTGCTAGTTCCACACGAAGCATATTCACACACCGGCTCAGTCACTGCAAATGATACCTCCCACATGGTCATTTGCTCTGTGGGAGATGGATATTTTGGGACCTATTCGAAAGCCGTTGAAGGATACAGGTTCCTGTACATCGCCATCGACAAGTTCGCCAAGTGGTCATAAGCTACCCCAGTTGTGACAATCAACAAGCAATCAGCTACCAAGTTCTTGAAGTCCATAGTCTGTAGATTTGGATTTCCGAACAGCGTCATTACCGACAACTGAACCCAGGTAACAAGTGCAGCATTTCAAGAGTACTGCGAAGATCTCGACATACAAGTCAGCTATGCATTAGTATCTCACCCGCCAAGCAATGGCCAAGATGAGAGAGCTAATGCAGAAATACTCAAGGGACTTAAGACACACACATATGAGCGCCTGAAGAAACATGGTGCCGACTGGATAGAGGAGCTTCCGTCTGCATTGTAGGCAAGCAGGATATCACCTAGCCGGACAACTAGAGAGAAACCTTTATTCTTGGTGTACGGAGCTAAAGCAGTCCTTCCTCCGGAGATCATCATGGGGTCTCTCCGAGTCCGGACCTTCGACAAAGCCACGTAGGACAAGCTCTGGCGTGAAGACCTAGACCTCGTTGACGAGGCAAGGTGCCAAGAAGCTGTTCGGAACGCACGATACCGCCAGGCGCTCCGACGCTATCATCAAAGGTTCGTGCGCACCTGGCAGCTAGAAGAAGGCGATCTGGTGTTGTGGAGACTACTATCTTGAGAAGGGATGAACAAATTCTCCCCAGGCTGGGAAGGTCCGTTCCGGGTTATCAATGTTTACCACCCCGAATGCGTTCTCTTGGCGAGAGAGGATGGAACTCCGCTTCCCAATCCATGGAACATCGAGTACCTCCATAAGTTTTATGCTTAAATACTTGGAGGTGAGTCTGTTTGTATAAATTGTATCTCTTATAGTCTACGTACAAAGTCGGGAAGGGTTTTAGTGCACTTTAACTTGGTCCTATACTTAAGGTGTGTCTTTACCCTGCGTGGGTTACATCAAGATGAATAGCACACTTAAGTTAGTCATTGTACTTTAAGTGTGTCATTGTATTCCCCTGTATTTTGGAACTTAATGAAAAAACATTTTATACGGACAGACTCTACGTGCATTTCATTTGTACAAACTCATTACTTTTTTACCTTCTTGTCTATAACAATGTTGTGCAATCCCTTTGAAATTTATTCCAGGGTATTCAATTAATATATAAGTTGTATTGTTAATCTTATTTTGGGCCTTAACATTGCTGCATTGTCTACTCGCTTGAAAACGGAAGCCAATGACAGGTCTGGAGTGTGCTGTCGACTTAGACTGGTCAGGCACCCTAAGACCGTCCGCCGTGGCACGCTGTAAAGCATACTGTATACACTGTATCGTAGTGTAATTTAGAGTATGCGTTGTAAAAATAGAAGGATAATGGTATACAGAGTATGCTTTAGAGTGCGCTGTTGCGGATAGGCTATGTACGCCACTCTACATATATCATGGCAGGTCCTAGTAGGGCAGGTCCGGAAGGCATTAGGACCTAAAGAGACTTCATCAATACACTTATGTCATCATATTAAATTCCTTAGGATCCAAAATTGAAAGAAGGATAATGAGTCGCAAATAAGTTATAGGCAAGAGGACGAATTTTACTGTTTTTCTTGTTTCCTATGTGCAGGAAAAATGAATATTTGATGGCAATTTGCGCGGTGATGGTGGACGCCATCAAAGCTACCAAGCTCCAACAACCCCCAGGGGGCCCGCCGTCGACGTTCTTTATGTTGACAGTGGGCGCCGTCAAGGCTACCAAGCTCCAACAACCACCAGAGGGCCCACCGTCGATGTTCCAAGCATTGATAGTGGGCGCCATTGAAGCTACCAAGCTTTGAGAACCCCCAGGGTGCCGTCTTCGATGTTTCAAGTATTGAAAGTGGGCGCTGTCGAAGCTACCAAGCTCCGACAACTCCCAAGGGGCACACCATCGATGTTCCAAGCGTTGACAGTGGGTGCCGTCGAAGCTACCAAGCTCCGACAACCCCCAGGGGGCTCGTCGTCGACGTTCCAAGCATTGATAGTGGGCGTCATCGAAGCTACCAATCTCCGACAACCCCTAGGGAGCCCGTCGTTGATGTTCCAAGCGTTGACAGTGGGCGCCGTCTAAGCTACAAAGCCCTGACAACTTTTAGGTGGCCTGACGTTGATCTTCTAAGCGTTGATAGTGGGCGCCGTCAAAGCTATCGAGCTCCAATAACCCCCTTGGGGGCCCGCCGTTGACGTAACAAAGGGTTCCTGGAGATATGGGAGGTAATAATCGGAACTCGGAGCTATCTTACTGGCTACGAATTCGGATCTATCGATTTTTCAAGACATTGTCTAAATCCTAATGGTAGATGCCCTCAATTCATTGAACACATCTACCAGAGGGCCAACAATATAAAAGGCAATGCATTGAAGACACAAAAAATGGAATTCGGAAGGATTTCATTCATTCAAAATCAGAGGATTACAAGATGAAGGCAAAAGAGTAAAGTTCCTAACTACTGGAGTTCCTATTAAAGAATGAGGTAACTTTTTCCATAGCTTCTTGAACACTGGCCCTGGCGGCTTTTTCCTCCTCAGCAACGGTTCCTTCAAACATCGGAGGTAATGACATTTGGGGGTCCCGACTCTTGAAACATGCCAGCACATATTCGACAACTTTCTTGGCCAGGGACCTTCCTTCCGTCTTGAGTTTGTCGATGACCACGTCTCCCACAGAGCATCTTGCTAGCGGAGTTCAATGCCACCAGTTCTATGTCCATTTTCGGCTCCAAGACAGCCGTACGTACCGGGCTGAAACCAAATGGCACTAGAGCTTCATTAGCTTGCCCCAAGAAATCCCAGACTTGTTGGGACTAAGTTTCTCTTAAGTTCTTAAGCTCCTCTAGTGATGTGGCACTCGAGAGTTCCGCAGAACCCTCCTTGGAGAAGCGCTCAACTTCCTTAGCATGCTGATGGATCATTTCAGCCACCTGCTTCTCTTGGTCACTGAGCTCCCTCTCTCGGAGGCGAATGCGGTTCTACCGATCTGCCAAGTCCTTCTCTTTGGCCTTCACCTTCTACTCCTTGGTAGAGATGTTAGTCTCTCTTTTGGAGACGTTTATGCCCACCTGCCATAGCTGATCCTTCTCAGTCTCGCACCACAGATTGAATTGTTTGATGCGATCAACCAAGCTTTGCTCCCCCAGGGACAGTTTCTGGGCGAGCTCCTCCTACCTCTTCGCTATATCTTCCTCTATCTCTAGGAGCTTATCCTCCTTTTGATCAAGAACTTCCCGATGCTTGGGAAGTTACTCATTCAATTCGTTGAGGCTATCTGAGTGGCTGTCGGCTGCTCCACTGGCCTCCTTAGCATGCTCATAGACCTCCCCGATCTTCTCATCGAGGGTCTTGATCATGGCCTCTCTCCCATTGAGCACGCAGTCTAGCCACGCTAGCCGGGCTTTCTCCTTGGCCACCCACTACTTCTGGTCTGCCAGCCCAGACTGCGTCATCTTGGTCTCGAAGAACAGCCTGTTGCACCAGCGCCTCAGGGTGTTTCGCTCTTCTTCGAGAGTCTTGTGTTCGTAGTCGAAGGAAAGCTGGACTTGGTGGAGATTTGAGCAGGCATTATCAATAGACAATGCTCGGGTAATCGGCTCCGGACCTGCCTGAGGAGCATCTACAGGCTCCAAGGGGCCTTCCACAATCACTATCGGAACCCACGGCGCGAGCGTGTTCTCCAACAACTCCACATCACCAGGGTCGATCTCTGGGAGCTCATCAATATCCATCGCAACACAGAAAGTTCCTATAGCAGGAACTTCTACCTACGGAGCTGATGAGGAGAGTCCCTCAGCTGCATCTTCTACTGTCGGCCCAGAAGGTGGAGGACTCGTGGACAGATCCTCTGGTTGCCCCGGCTCGGACATAGTCACCTCCGGAGCTGTCACTTTTGGGGCTGGCACAGAAGCTTCAACCGGTGCTTCAACCACTTCCGGCACTGACGCTGGAGCTTCCTCAGCAAACTACAAAACCGCTGGAGCTCCTTCAAGCACTTCTTACATGTGGTCCGGTGCCACCACGAGAACTTTGGTTGCAAGCACTGGACTTGTCTCCATGACAGCCGGCGCTGGAGCCGCGTCGTCCGCCACCACCACTGGGGGTGAGGCAGGAGCTGAGGCGAGATCTTTGACTTGCATAGTCTTCGTCGCTGTAGTGGGCGCCACAGCTGCAATCTCCTTTTTCGACACTTTGGAAGCAGAGTAAATAAATTTCAAGAAACAAAAAAGATTAAATACTACAACTCAAGTTAAGATGACAACCCTTACATTGGTATGTTGCCACTCCAGTCGGCACGAAAATTTTTATTGTGGCGACCGGAGCCAGAGCCCACCATAGTTGGTGTGGCGAAGCCTCCAGATTTTGGCCCGGAGGTCTCCGTGGCTGTTGGCGTCACCTCAGCTAGGACCTCCCTCTGCTGGAAAGGATCCCCGAACCTAAAGCTTGTAGCTGACACTGGGGCCAGGGTTGACTCGCCGGAGCTAGCGCTAATTGCAGACACCTGGTCCGAAGATGATTTCGCCACCGAAGCTGGATTTGGCTGAGGTGAGGGCACTGCTGGTGTCAGAGTTGATCTGATCGGGCTCCCATCAGCATGCCTCAGCTTCCTCTTCCGGGTGGAAGGTTTAGCAGGCTCCTTGCCCTTGCCCTTGCCGATATCAGCCTCCTTTTGGCTCAGAGCATCATGGGCTCTTCTCTCCGAAGCTCCGAGAATGGAGAGCTTGGCATTTCCTCGCTTCTCCACCAAGCCCAAGTCATCAAGCTCCAGTAGCCCCCTCTGCAACTCCCTCCTGATCCCCGAAACCATGTTCAGAGGGAGGAATTCCGCCTGGGGGTCCGGTCATCTGGATGGATGGCTCCGTGATGCAAATTTTGAAGATGAAGCTTCAAAGACTTTTCATCCAAATTAGACTGGAGACAAGTTTCAATCCGGTTGGTGTTCATAACTCCACTAAAATCCCATGCGGGACAATCTCTCTTCTTCAGCGGAGCCACTGATTTGTCAGGAAGTTTGTGATCACCATCTGTGGAGTCACTCCTCCTTCCACGCATTGTCGGATCCTTGTCAAAATAGGTTTGTACTCCTCGAATAGCTCCGGGACTACTTCCCAGGCCTCGATGTCGATGTTGGGGAGGCTTTCGGGCAGCTCCAGCATGTCATGGTGATCCACGCTGACAATCACCTTGTAATTCTTCCAGCCGTCCCACTTCCGATAGGGGAATGTCTTCAAATACTTCTAGGGACAATTCTTGTGCTTCATGAAGAAGTAGAAGCCAAGTAACTCTTTCCACTTCCCAGTGGAGTGGACTGTGAAGAAGGTCTGGAAGAGATCGATGCAGGGCGGCACACCCACCCACATCTCGCAAAAGTGGATGAAAGTCACCACTAGCAAGAAGGAGTGGGGGCCGAGGTGATGAAGATGTAGACCGTAAAAGTCCAGCAGCATCAGTAGAGAGCTGGAGAAGGGTGGGATGAGCCCCATCATGGTGAACACTGTGAAGTAGACAATCTCGATGGCACATTCCTTCTTGAAGGGGAGCTTGCCGGCGCGGATCGAGTTGTTGAAGGAATCGCATGACCACCCGATGTAGGTGCGGACCTTCAACAAATCTTCATCTTTCTTGATTCAGATGCGAGGAAGACCCAACTCCATTGCAGCAAATGTGGGGATCGGGGTCCTGACACCCAAGGATCTCATTGGGTGGTGTCGTGTGGTGCGACACCCAACAGTATACATAAAAAGAACTAGATAAAATACAAACCAAGTCTTTTATTTATAAACACAGCGGAAGTTTTTACAAAACTAAACAAAAAAAGAGTCTATACATCATAGCTACGCTCTCAGATCTAGCTATGCAATAAAACAAAATCGTTCATTCCCTTAGGAGGCTTCGCACTAGCAGCACTCACTCTCATTACCACGGCGGCGTGCAGGGCTCCCACTCAGCCGTGAACCCTGATGAGGGTAAGGCGTCGTCGTCAAGCCCTTCATTAACTGTATAACCTGCAAACACTCGTTAACTGCAAACATGAGCATAAGGCTTAGCAAGACTGACCCGTCCCACTAGACATATGCAAGGTAAAGACTAAACATAGGTAGGAAATAGCATAAGTAGACTCGCCTACAAGTGGATCCTTATAGTCATGTTTTAAGTAGCAAATGACATTCCTTAGGCACGACACATCATAGACTTCACAATCAAACAAGAAACGCTTTGCCGATGATATGACATGCCCAAAGCACATAATACTATTACAGGTTAAGTGTTTGGAAACTGTAAACTTTAATTGTGCTATCTCTAAGCCACCCAAGGTTGCAATACAATATTGTAGTCATTGCAGCAATGCATAATATTTTAACCACTGTGGATTACTACGTCACGGCGCAGTGAACAAGTGGTACTCAAATAACCGCGAGGGACGGTGATTGCAATCAGTAGACACCCTGATAGCACGTCACACACACCCGTGTGTAAGAAGCGTGTGGTGCTCCTCACGACGTCATACGCTTCAACCTTTCACAAGAAACTCAAACGCTGAACCGGTCCCACCATCGCAGGCATAAGGTCCCCGCACAGAGCGTGCATGTGCCCGCCGGCAGATTTATACCTTGCTACCCTCAACCCACCCCTATCGACAGTGGGCTATGCCTTGACACCCAAGTTATCAAGTTTTATCAGTTTCCTGGGTTCCATATGCCCAGTATGCATCTGGTACAGTTCAAACTTGTCCAGTAGGGCCGCACACGGATCGGTCCTCAATCGACACAAGGAGGGCTACGCACGTGAGACCATGTCTCGCTGCATCCTATCCCGCTGTTCGGTCTCAAATTCATATTCATAATTCATTCTTTGATCAAACCCATCCCGTTTGATAAAATCCTATCTCGCGAGTAGATTCCAACTACTCGACTTCTACCGGATTCCTAAAAACATAAGCATGACATTTTCTACTCGTCGGGCTGTAGACCTACCCAATACTCTATGGGATTTGTGGGTCATGCCAGTGGAGTAACAAGCACCTTAGCCCTAATGCATAAAACTGATCCTAGACATAAGTGATACAAATAGAAACTTTTTTAAAGCACTTAAATGCGAACCGGGGCTTGCCTTGCTCTACGTTAGTGGTCGAGTTAGTGTCCATTTGTTGCTCCTCGTGTGTCGTCTCCTCGATCAACTCGGTCCCTATCGTCAATGTTAGGAATGTGCAAGATGAATAAGTACACATATAGTCTTGCAAAGATGTAAAAATGAGGTTATGGAGGAGCATTATGCAATTGATATGTGACTTATATGAGATTGGTCAAGTTCTGGACATTAGTGGCTATATAGAACGAGTTGATTTATACAGAACATTCTATTGCAGGTTATAACCATTAAGCACTAGGATAATCATTTCTATGGTTTAAGTGATAGGCAACACTTAACTTCAATTAACAGAACTATACATGTCCATACATGCACACTATTTGAGACATAGGATTGGTTCACACGTGAGCTCTTAGGCAAGTCAATTTCGAACCACAGGTCTTAGTTAACCTAATAGTATCAGTTCCATTATTTAGCCAAGGCTAAAATTATGCGTGCTGCTAACTCACAGCCACAATCCTGATGTGGGTGATTTACTGGAGTGAGTAAATGAGTTCAGAAAAAATACTACTAACTATTAGAAGCTATGTCCAACATCATTTGGATTCCCAGTCAAAGAGAACTCCATTTGACATGATAACAACAATAACAGTTGAATCAGTTGGTAGAGCCATTATGCTGTCAAGTTTGGTAATCTCATAAGCACTCACGAATGAGTACTGCTCATCATCACAGTTGTTTTTGTCTTGCAAACATTTCATCGAACATGTTGACTGCAGCACTGTCTCGACCAATCTTGCACAAATCAGAGCTAACCATGGATCAATTGTCATCGTCGTTGTGTCATTGACATGTTCCTGCATACCATACATGACACACATCACTTTTTTCGCTACCAGGACGCAGCAGCGACGCAGAACATCGCGACGACGCACCGAGGGCGACGTCATCGATGCGGTTCAGCTGCTTAAGATCTTCAATTGCACGCTGCCTTGTCGATGGTGCATAGGTGGATGGAAATGGCTTGGAGACACGCTGTAGCAGCACCGCGAGGTGGAGATGCGCAGCGGCGGCATGAACGGCCGGCGTCATGGACAGCGCCGTGGACGGCGATCACCGCGGCGCATGAGGCGCGGCAGCGAGACGCGGACATGGCGGCGCGGCATGCAGCAGTGACAGGGCGCCAGCGCACGGCTGAAGCAGCGGCGATGACGAGCGGGAGCAGATGGGGTCGGGCCGGCGATGAGCTTGGCCGTTGGCGCGCAGTGGAAAAGAGGAGGCGTGGTACGCCGGTGCATGGGCGCCAGTGGAAAAGAGGAGGCGTTGGGCTGCCAGTGGAAAAGAGCGCTCAGGGCATGGGCGCGTTGGGGCGAAGCGCGGCGAGCAGAGACGGCCGGGAGGCAGGGCAACGATGCGGGCTTTTACAATCCCTGTTTAGGGAGATTGTAAAAGCTCTACTCAAATACGGGCTTTTACAATCCTTCCCCTTTAAATAAATCTCGTCTCGAGATTCTAGATAAATGAGAAAGTTAGGATGAGTTGTTGATGAGTTGACTCCATCGTTCCACATGATTTGGAAGAAAGACACTTTTCGTCTTCTTCTGCAGGTTCTTGAAGTTGTGGCTAGTCCATCTTATGCAGTAAACCACATCATCTAACTTTAGTGGCTTGCGTCTTTGTACTGTAACTCAGATTTGGATGCTCGGCATGACTGAGATCACCTCATAAAGTTTGTGTTTTAGCAAATTATGTTGATGTAGCTAGGTTGTGTGGAGATCCTCTTCTTTCTGTCAAAATGAAGTAATCTTCTTCATAGTAGGACACTAATGGTTCTATGATATTGGGCATCCATAACTCGCGACGTTCTTCTCATGAAGGCATTACTGCCCTAGTCTTGTATTCTAAGAATCAATACTTGTTCTTTAACTCTCTTAAGTATTCTGATGACCTTGATACCAGTTGCTTCCAACTTTGGCTTTGTGTACTGAGTCCTTTAAGCTGGGTGTAGTGTTACTCAATACAGAATCAAGGGAGTTGCGAGATTAAATAATGAATCGTAATCTCGTCTGGATTGGTTTTTGCAATTAGGTAGTTAATAACCGACTACTTTACCATGACATAATAGTAGTAAAGATGTCATCTCTCTTATGTGGTCAAAACGACAAAGTTACAATGTGTATAGCAACCACAAGGTTCCCAACATATCAATGTCACCATTCACTATGAATCAAGGAGTTTCACAAGCTCAACATAAATGAAAATCTTGCAGACAGGGAAGACCAAGGGTTATTGGGAATGATCAACTCGCAAGGTATTGTGATCCAAAAAACTAGTCAAAGGATGAAATGCTTTGTACTCGACATAAGCAAATTCAAGGTTTGGTTTCTATTATGTCGTCAAAATACAAAAATGTCTAAGACATGGCATCTACAAGGTCGTCGGACAAAGCAAAATTACCATGCATTACCCGTCAAAGGGCTCTCAAAGAATGATATCGCGAATAGAAAGAATACAAGGTTCTCACGGGGTTGAGAAGTCATTAGGAGGCTCCTCGCAAACTAGAAACAATCAGCTTTCAGCAATCAAGGTGATTGGGCCTGAACCAGTCAAAGATAAAAACTCAAATGTGTTTTAGTCACAAGGTGCATCTAGAGGTTGATCAATTTAGAAAGAACCTCACGAATCAAGAGTATGAGTGTTTACACAACCACGACAATTGAACCCACACAAATCAAGGATGAGGGTTCAACACATAGTTGTACTACAAGAGGATTGAGTAATCGGTTTCCCTGGTATTACTCAATGAAGGCAATTCAACTAAACGTTGATCACAAGAGTTGGAAACAATCAAGACTATCAGACATCACTTAAGTACTTGAATGGAGATACATATTCTTGCATAAAGTTAGTTAAGACTCATGTATCATGATGCATTAAAAACCGGATGATGTTATGCAGACACAAAGCAATCCCGGGAAAAACTATGCCTAAGGTATGATGCATTCATCTTTGTGGTTTGAGCAAAAGTATGTATAATGATTCAAATACGATAAGCACTACCTCAAGTTCACAATGTTTGAATCAACTTGCTCACGAGAATTGTTGGACAAGGAACATCCTTCTCGTAGGTTGATCAAGATAGAAGTATTCAAGTCTAACTATGGAAACAAGGAGTGGTGAGCAATATACTACACAATCTTAACCTTCGTAACTGGTACACATTCTAACCAGTATATCCACTTGTCTCCCTAGGTCTTTGTCGCATCTGCCGAGTCACAGACTCATCTTTGCTCAAGAAATCCACTAACTAGGTTACCTTGACGACTTGGTACTATTCAGTATGGGGTCAAAGTTACTAGAGTTCACGTAGTGGTGTTTCGCTTAATCTTCTCTTTGATCATGTAGTGATGATTTACATATTCCATGATAACGCTGATGGAGTGGAGAATGCACTCCGTCTATGAGATGACAACCTCGTGCTTGAGGCTGGTTTCTCTTGAAACTGTAGCTCCACTTGATCACTTAAGTTACTTGGGTGCACACCTTCTCCCTTAAAGTTTCGAACTAAGAGTTTGAAAAGTTTTACTTCAACTAAACCTTATGGGAAGGTTATGTGCAACTCCTGGAAGTAACACCACTGCTCAAATCCACCACACAGTGTTGAACACCAATGGCAGAACATGAGCAATGATCCAAGCAATTGAAAACAAACTGATCGAATTTCTAAATTCGAACCACTGTCCAGGTTCTGGTCCAGCTCACCAACCTGGAGAAATTCAAACTTTTTGACCAGTTAAGAGGCAAAATCTGGACCGGAGTTCAACTACAAAGTTGTAGTATACTCGATGACCTTTCCAGAATGTCTTTGTTTGCCCCCAAAACAGTTATGGTCGAGAAGATATGGCTTTGAAAAGTTGATCGATCTTCTGAAAATTTCCTGCAGCATCCTAGTTGTAGATACCCTCTTGATCCAACTGTTTCTTACATTATCCAATTTTGACACAAACTTACAACTACAAATTTATAGTATAACTCCTAAACTTTATATACATGTTAAATATAACTCTAAGTGACGTTTAGTTAGCAAACTATGGACCATATTCAGAAATGTACAGATCACTGTCCAGATCGGGTGGTTCCGGACAGTTTCTGCGATTTTCAAAATCTCACCAACTTAGTAAGGGGTTATGGTCTTAAGTTGAATAGATTGTTAGATTGTAAATCTTGAGGTGCAGGACTTAAACGTAAACCCTAATCATGATTTATGCACTAACAATCATTAGAACATGATTAAGGGGTGGATTAGCACACTTACAGGAGTATGAAGAGCCGTTGGCAGCCATGGGTGTGGACGGAACGAGGCTTGGATCTTCCCACCGTACTCGCTCTCGTTTTGATCGGATGTTAACTTGTGATTCGTCTCCTTTGTTAACTTAATCACCTTTCTTTTTATAGAGCGAGGCGGCAGGGGACCCAAGCCGAGTCGGTTGGGGACGCCCCCGATCGTGGCGTCGAATCAGTTCGGGATTCCCGGTAGGTTTTACCGGGTCCCCTTTTCTTTTTACCTTTTACTTTATCTTTTCTTTTATTTATTCACTTTTCCTATTTGTCTCTCTCAGTTGAACCGAGAGCAATACCAACATTCTCCCCCTTGATCGTATGGTTCAACTTTATTTCTCCATCCTCAATAAGTATAATGTACAAAGTGAAGCGTTACAACAATTTAGCAAAATCATTGAACTTCAACACTTATAATACATCATCTGATCTCAAATGGAAAACGTTAATCTTTATGGGGGGCGGCTCTTTTGAAGGTCCCTACTTTCCAGAATCATAAGGCTTCCAATAATCCCATGCCGGCAACGTGTTTACGAAATATGCTGGGTGGTAAGCCTTTTGTCATTGGATCCGCAAGCATATCGGTCGTACTGATATGTTCAACTTTAATAGTATGATCCTGGATTCTATCTTTCACAACATGATACTTTATGTCAATGTGCTTGGCAGCAGCACTTGACTTGTTGTTACTCGCATAGAGAACTGCAGGTTCGTTATCGCAGTACAGCACAAGTGGCCTGTTAATGCTGTCTACCACTTTGAGCCCGGGAATGAAATTCTTTAGCCATACAGCCTGCCCAGTGGCCTCGTAACATGCTACAAATTCTGCCTGCATCGTTGACGATGCAGTCACCGTTTGCTTGGAGCTTTTCCACGATATAGCTCCTCCAGCCAGTGTGAATATATAACCTGACGTGGATTTCTTACTATCCACACAGCCGGCGAAATCAGCATCTGAATAACCGATAACTTCTAGGTTATCAGATCTTCGATATGTTAGCATGAGATCTTTAGTACCTTGCATATAACGCAAGACTTTCTTTGCGGCCTTCCAGTGGTCCATTCCTGGATTTGATTGGAATCTGCCAAGCATTCCCGTTACAAAGGCTAAATCAGGGCGTGTACAAACTTGAGCGTACATAATGCTTCCGACAGCTGAAGCATATGGAACCGACTTCATCTGGCCAGATTCAATTTGGTTCCTTGGACATTGAAATGTCCCAAATTTATCGCCCTTAACTATTGGAGCAGGCGTGGGAGAGCACTTATGCATGTTGAATTTCTTCAGTACTCTCTCAAAGTATGCCTTTTGTGATAGTCCTAATGTGTACTTGGACCTATCTCGGTGAATTTCAATGCCTAGAACGTAAGAGGCTTCACCGAGATCCTTCATATCAAAGTTTGACGACAGAAAACCTTTGGTTTCATGTAACATATCTTTATCGCTACAAGCCAAAAGTATGTCATCCACATATAGGACCAAAATTGTGAACTTACTGCCCTTAAATTTTATGTATATGCAGTTGTCCATAGCATTTTCCGTAAAACCAAAAGTTCGAATCACTTTATCAAACTTTAAGTACCATTGTCTCGAGGCTTGCTTCAAGCCATAAATGGATTTCTTCAGACGACATGCCATGTGTTCTTTTCCTTCAACGACAAAACCTTCCGGTTGTGCCATATATACATCTTCATTTAAATCACCATTTAAGAATGCAGTTTTAACATCCATTTGGTGCAGCTCTAAATCATAATGAGCTGTCAATGCCATCACGATTCTGAACGAATCTTTGGTTGATACTGGAGAAAAGGTTTCGTTATAATCGATTCCTTCTCGTTGTGTAAACCCTTTAGCCACCAGTCTCGCTTTGAATCTTTCGATATTCCCTTTGGAGTCATATTTGGTTTTGTAAACCCATTTGCATCCAACTCTTTTAGCTCCTTCGGGAATTTCTACTAAGTCCCAAACATCATTAGTGCCCATTGACTTTAATTCGTCTTCCATAGCCATAAGCCATTTAGACGAATTTTCACTTTTCATAGCTTCTTTATAAGAAGAAGGGTCTTCCACTTTACCCATGTCACTTACGTCATCAGTCATGTAGGTGACATAGTCATCTGGAATGGGATTTCTTCTTTCACGTTGCGATCTGCGCAACGGAGGGGCTGGTGGAAGATCAATCTCTGGTTCCGGATTCTCGTTCACCTCCTCATTTTCATTTGTAGAAATATTTTCATTATTTCCGGGATGAACGAGAGGAGGGTCCGGTGTCACGACAACATTTTTAAATGGAAAGATGAACTCTTGGATATTCGGTGATGGTACGTAAACCCGTTTCTCCTCAAGACCAATCTTCCTCACTTCCGTGACATCATCTTCAAAGAATACCGCCTGTCTTGTCTCTACAAATTTCGTCACGTGATTTGGACAATAAAAGCGATATCCCTTTCCCCGTTGAGGGTACCCAATGAAGAAACAGCTGACTGTCTTTGGGTCTAATTTCTTAAGTTGTGGATTGAACACTTTAGCTTCTGCAGGACAACCCCACACACGTAAATAATTCAAGCTGGGTTTCTTTCCCGTCCACATCTCGTAAGGTGTGTTCGGTGCTGCTTTAGTTGGAGCAAGATTAAGTACGTGTGCAGCTGTCTTTAAAGCCTCCATCCATAGGCTTACTGGTAAACTTGCGTGACTAAGCATGCTTCGCACCATGTCCATTAGTGTGCGATTGCGTCGCTCGGCCACACCGTTTTGCTGAGGTTCACCAGGCATTGAGTATTGAGCAACAATTCCATTCTCAGCTAGAAACCTCGCAAAAGGTCCTGGAATTTGCCCATAAGGAGCGTGTTTTCCGTAATATTCTCCCCCGCGATCAGACCGTACTACTTTGATCTTTTCGTTAAGTTGATTCTCAACTTCGGCTTTAAAAACTTTAAATTTGTTCAAAGCCTCCGATCGATCACGTATGGGATAAATATATCCATAGCGGGAAAAATCATCCGTGAAGGTTATGAATGAATCAAAACCATCTACGGATTTAATGTTAAAAGGCCCGCATATGTCAGTATGAATGAGCTCTAAGACTTTAGCGGCTCTTGTCGCTCCCTTCTTTATCGTCTTAACATATTTTCCTTTAATGCAATCAATGCAATAATCAGCGTCTGAAAAGTCAAGTGGAAGAAGCGTATCATTTTTTATTAATCGTTCAATTCTCCCCCTCGAAATGTGGCAAAGGCGACGGTGCCACAATTTCGATGAGGTACTAACGCCTTTCCACTTCTTTTCAGCGTTGCACTTCAAATCATCATCACCATAATCATCATTTACGTGCATAACAGAATCATGTAGAGATAACATATATAACTTTCCTCGTCGGAAGGCGAGGCCAACATTTTTATTACAATGCATCAAACTACATTGTCCGTTAACAAATAAGCAAGCATAATTGTCATCATCTAAACATGAAACTGAAACGAGATTCCTACTCAAAGAAGGAACATAAAGAACATTATTCAATCTAAGCGGATGTCCTGAATGCAGCTTTAATGTGAGAGACCCCACAGCTTGAACCTCCGCTTCTTTTCCATTAGCAACTTTAAGGCTTCTTCCCCTGTCCCGAAGGTCTTGGGTTGTACGGAAGCCCTGCATAGAATTTGCAACATGAACAGTTGCACCTGAGTCAATCCACCATGTATTTCTTGAAAAATCAACATAAAGTGATTCATCAATGAATGTAATTTCATCATTACCTCTCTTCATCAACCATTTCAGAAAATCAGGGCAATCCTTTCTGAAATGTCCCTTATCTTTGCAGTGCTTGCACACAACTTCTCCTTTAGGTGCAAAGGTCCTAGGTGCGTTAGAAGTGCCAGGCGCAGCGGGAGTACTAGGACCTTTGCCTTTTTGAGGAGACTGATTCTTGAATGGCATCTTATGAGCTTTTGAGGGGCCAGGACCATTCCACTCCTTCTTCCTTTTGGAAGAATTAACATAATGAGCTTGGTCCTGAACCTGCTTAAGTATCCTTTCTTCTTCCTGGACAACTCTAGGAGTCATCTCAGCAAGTGACCATTTTTCCTTCAGGGAGTTGTAGTTGATCTTAAATTGATCAAACTCACTTGGGAGAGATTCCAATATCATAATAATCAGAAGATTCTCACTTAATTCACATTTCAAAGACTTAAGTTTTGAAGATGCATGCACCTTCCTTAATATGTGGCTCCTCACATTCCCATCCATAGTGTATTTCTCAAGAAGCTTCGCAAAAAGCTCATGAGCATAAATCTTTTCGGAGCCTTGGAATTGCTCCTCCACCGCAGCAAGAAATTCTTTAGCGGTATCTTTCTTTGGAAGGGCACCTGCAATATCCGGAGATATTGAGGCATTCATAACGAGGAGAGCCACACGATTAGAATTCTCCCATCTCTCCAACTTAAGCTCATAAGTCCTCTTGAGTTCATCATATCCTTCGACACCAGGAGTGGGTGCCGTAGGCTTATCTTCCCTTAGGGCATAATCCAACTGATTAAACCCTAAGGACACTTCAACGCAGGTCTTCCAGCGAGGGAAGTTACTGCCCGTAAGTTGTTCGATATTTTCATATCGAAATGGCGTCATAGTGGCTGTCATCATTTATACATGAGAATTATCAGAAAATTGCATGAAAATAAATTTACGTTGGTAAATAAATAATCATGCAATAAAATACAATTATATGTTACATCACCGTTGGGCAGAAATAACATAAAATTGCATAACGTAAATAAACATAAGTACATGACTCAAAATTAAATCAACGTTGGTCAGAATTAATTTTGAAGCCATCATTATCAAATTAAGCATCAATCCTTAATATTAAACGTAAATCATCATTATTGATGCTTAAAATGATCGAAACGTCATAAACATATTAAATCATCCAAATTAAATTATCCCGTTGGTTCAAATTTAATTTAGACTCATTAACATGTTATACATTAGGGCATAAACATTTTCTATTTAAAACACTGAATAAACATAAATAAAACACTTAATTATCACTAAATTAAATAGAAAATATTAAACAGTGGCTAGACCAAATAAAATTAGCTGTAAGCCCATGAGTACTCAGCCCAGCCCAGCAGAAAAAACGAAAAAGAAAAACAATTTTTATTGGGTCAAGACAACCTGGGCCGAAGCCCGTGGGCAGAAGACGGCCCTTCATCACCCTACCCCCTCCCCCGCGCGCAGCCCACCAGCCCAAGGAAGCGCCGCTTCACCTGATCCGTTGATTCAGATCAACGGCTCACAATGCTAGCGAGAGGGACAAAAACCGGCGGCTGCCCTAAAACCCTAGCCATTTCCACCTCTTCCCCCGAAAAAACCGGATCGGAAGCTGAGTCCCTGCGGCGGGCGCAGCGGGAGGCACGACCACCGTGGGCGGGAGCTGAGGCGAGCTGCGTGGGGCTCCCGTACGGAGGGGCGAAAGGCGCCACGGCCCTGGGCGTGCGCGCGGCCGGGCGGAACCCCAAGCGCGCGGTCGTGGCCGAGCTACGCGGCCCTAGGCGTGCGCGTGATCGGGCGGAACCCCCGAGCGCACGGGCGTGACCGAGCGCCGCGGCCAGCGCTGCGGCCCTGGGCGTGAGGCGTGATGCACGTCGATGCTCAGCAAGTAAGGAGCTCAACCCAAGGCATCATTAGAGAGCGGCGTGAGTGCTGCATTCCGGTGGTCAGAATGGTACAGCAGCACGACACCCGAGGCATCATTAGATAAGTCTTTCTTCACAATGAGTTTTGTCAGAATCATCATTGATCCAGATTCGGAGTTGCTATTTTGGGATGCTAGGCTTTCTGGATTTAGGGATCTGGGGATTTTATTTACTTTTGCCTTAATCTTCCTAATCACAGTGCTAATCCAAAAATAACAGAGACAAAAAACTTAATCGTAGGCATAAACATGATTAAGGTGGCTCTGATTACCATTGTTAGATTGTAAATCTTGAGGTGCAGGACTTAAACGTAAACCCTAATCATGATTTATGCACTAACAATCATTAGAACATGATTAAGGGGTGGATTAGCACACTTACAGGAGTATGAAGAGCCGTTGGCAGCCATGGGTGTGGACGGAACGAGGCTTGGATCTTCCCACCGTACTCGCTCTCGTTTTGATCGGATGTTAACTTGTGATTCGTCTCCTTTGTTAACTTAATCACCTTTCTTTTTATAGAGCGAGGCGGCAGGGGACCCAAGCCGAGTCGGTTGGGGACGCCCCCGATCGTGGCGTCGAATCAGTTCGGGATTCCCGGTAGGTTTTACCGGGTCCCCTTTTCTTTTTACCTTTTACTTTATCTTTTCTTTTATTTATTCACTTTTCCTTTTTGTCTCTCTCAGTTGAACCGAGAGCAATACCAACATAGATAACTTGTAGAAGACTTCCAAAGATTTCCAAAAAGTATTTATTTTCCCCCATAGCATCTCTGGTTGAGGAGACATGGAATTTCAAAGTTCGACTATGTTCCCAGATTTTTAATGGAATTTCGACAGAACTTCCTTTGTTTCTTGCTGAGTTTGTCCACAATTTTTAGATATTTGAACAACAATATTTGCAGAAAAAATATATTACAAACTTGTTACATCCACCCTCAGGATTGTAGAATGCATTACATGAGGTCATTCGACTTTTCTACATCGAATTATAAACAAAACAGTGCGATGTACAGAACTGTCCCAGCTGCTGTCCAGAGTTGACCGGGTTTGGAAATTGGAGTTGAGTGCAATAGAAAAGTTTTAGAGGACTCTATACACTTTCCAACCATGTAGGATAGGCCTGAAGTGGTGAGTTACACAAGAAGTGATGGTCAAAAAGATGATGTGTGCAGAACTGTTCCACTTGCTGAACAAACTCGACAGGGTTTGGAACTTTGATGATAAGAATCAGTTAAAGGTGGATTTTGTTCTGGAGGTGAAGAAGAAAATTTTAGAGTACTTCCTCAATTTTACAACTATATAACATACACCTATATTGAGTTAATAACTTGGAAGATATGGCGGTCTGAAAATTCATCGATAATCTGTATGGATCTGCTAGAAGTTTAATGAGTATTTATTTCAACTCACAATTTGAATTGCTTCTGTGCCAATTGGGGAGACACATTGAATTACTAGGATATAGAACTACTCTTACCCTGTCCAAAACTGCATCCCAATGGTCTAGAAGAGTTTTCTATGAAGAGATATGACAAGAATACAGCTGCTGGTTCACCCAGTTTAAGAACAGCAGCATTGGTGATTATGGTGCACTTTCATCATCTTAGAAAGGTCTTTTGGTTTGGAGGTCAACATAAAAATAATTGAAGACTTTCCAAGATTTTTAAAAATTAACCATTTGCCTCCATATCCTTTCTGTAATAAAAGACATGGAAGGTTGATCACAGGGTACAAGATAGTTCAAAACTGGAGTATGAAACTCAGTTCTGTTCCAGCTGACCATCCTGTATAAATTCGAAATTTTCATTTAGTAAAGGTCAGTAACAGGATTTGAGTTGAATACAAAAGTTCTAGTTAACTTCATAAAATTTCGATATTGTACTTGCACAACTCCAGGTGAGCTCTAGATTGAAAGTTATACACATTAGAATTTGACTAAAATTTTCTAGAAATTTTGACAGAACCTCCCCTGTATATGTGGTTATCACCCATAGTTTATACAGGTATATCAAATCAATATATTGAGGTAATGACAAAATAAACATGGTACAAAGTCATGTTAAAATCTCAGAAATAAAAAAGTTCAGCATTACAAAGTTGTTATACAGGTCGAAGCGCGCAAATTCCAAACTATGCACAAATGGTTCCTGATTCTGGACTGCCAGAACAGTGTTTGCGACAAATGGAATTAGGCACTGCTATTGCAAGATTCAGTCCAAGAGTTGAATAGAAAGTTGATAGAGGATTTCCTAATATTTCCATAAATGTATATATATGACTATGTCACCTTTTTGGATTAAGATTTATAACTATCTAAACTTCACAGATTGGGTAAAGGGTTTCTGCCAGTAGTCCTGCAGATCTCTATATTGGACCCTGAATTTGATTTGATTCAACGTCGAATTAGGGAACACTTTGAATTACCAACTTGTAGAGCTGATTCTCCCCTTTCCAAAAATGTATCATAATGTTTCAGGAGATTTTTCTACAGGAATTTATGGTAAAAATACAGAGACTTTTGCAATGGTATAGGCATCTGGAGTAGTTTTGGTAGGGTTAAATTTTCATCAGGTTATCAAATCTTTCTGTATTAGTGGTCAACAGAAAATTTGTAGAGTCCTTCAAGAGCTTTTCATCCATATAGCATACCTCTATGCTCTCTAACAACTAACCAAGATTGCAACCTGGCGAAGTTGAGCAAACTTCTGCCAGAAACAAAGAATCTTGGTTCTACACCTTCGTCGAGTCGGAATGAAATTTATGGAGTCCAAAACATACCAGCAACTGATAGTCGGACTTTCCAAAACATAATGCATCAATACTGTCGTGGGGGGTGGTCAATGTATCAAATGTGATACTGACGGTACTACGTGACTCACCAAATAAATCTAACCGGTATATCCGGATACGTCTATAGATGGCTCTAGTATTGTTCACTCGCAAACGTTCTACACGGATCGCTACCATAGTTAGTGTACTGCAGAAGACAAAAAATCCCCTTTCATTCCTTCACACCTCAAGGGCGGCATCGGGAAACACGACAGACAGTCACAATAATATATATGAAAGTAAATGCATACGACTCTGGTGTGAGTCACCCTCGAGCGAAGTCACGTCTTGAGGTACATGACTGTATTACACCTGTACAGCAAGGACTCCCACACGAAAAGTCTTATACACGCTCGGACATACGTGTTTCGCATGCTCCCATAGAACATGAATAGTTCTAGAGATGCATACTATCGTGTTATACACCACCCAACGGGGGCTCCCACTGATTTTGAGACACGCTGGAGTACCGCGTGTCATATGTTCTCAGAAACATGGAGGGTTTCAGAGACTCATATTGACTTTCTGTGCTAAGCCACGGAAACAATCACATACCACATCTCGTATGGAAGAGCTTACCGAGATTGATCTGCTCTTAGTGGAGTACCTTACCTCTTATCTAACCTCGGAGCGTCGTTACAGAAATAGTAACAAGTATGTTAGCTTAACACCTTTGTATCTTATACTAGTAATACTCCTTATATGGGCATATAGCTAATTCCCCACTCATATACTCCTAAGTTTTTGAAAATATACTCTTTTCAAGCACACTGTTCCTAACAATGTTCTGATACCATGCTGTGGGGACTGGGGTTCCGACATCCAATGATCTCATTATGTGGCATCATGCGATGCGACACCCAACAGTATACATAAAAAGAACCAGAATAAAATACAAACCAAGTCTTTTATTTATAAATACAGCGGAAGTTTTTACAAAACTAAATGAAGAAAAGAGTCTATGCATCATAGCTATGCTCTCAGCTCTAGCTATGCAAAAAAGCAAAGTCGTCCATGCCCTTAGGATGCTTCTCACTAGCAACACTCACTCTCCTTATCACAGCGCCGTGCAGGGCTCCCACTCAGCCGAGAACCCTGATGAGGGTAAGGCGTCGTCGTCAAGCCCTTCATCAAAGGTATAACCTCCAGAAAATCATTAACTGCAAATGTGAGCATAAGGCTCAGCAAGACTAACCCGTCTCACTAGACATATGCAAGGTAAAGAATAAACATAGGTAGGAAATAGCATAAGTAGACTCGCCTACAAGTGGATCCTTATAGTCATGTTTTAAGTAGCAAATGACATTCCTCAGGCACGGCACATCATAGACTTCGCGATCAAACAAGAAATGCTTTGCCGATGATATGACATGCCCAAAGCACATAATGCTATTACAGTTTAAGTGTTTGGAACTGTAAACTTTAATTGTGCTATCTCTAAGCCACCCAAGCTTGCAATACAATTTGTAGTCATTGCAGCAATTCATAATATTTTAACCACTGTGGATTACTACGTCACGACGCAGTGAACAAGTGGTACTCAAATAAGTGCGAGGGACGGTGATTGCAATCAGTAGACACCCGGATAACACGTCATGCACACTCGTGCGTAAGAAGTGTGCGGTGCTCCTCATGATGTCATAGGCAGCAACCTTTCACAAGAAACTCAAACGCCGAACCGGTCCCACCATCATAGGCATCAGGTCCCCGCACGGAGCGTGTCTATGCCCACCAGAAGATTTACACCTTGCTGTGCTCAACCCACCCCTATCGACAGTGGGCTATGCCTCGACACCAAAGTTATCAAGTTACATCGGTTTCATGGGTTCCATATGCCCAGTATGCATCCGGAACAATTCAAACTCGTCCAGCAGGGTCGCACACAGATTGGTCCTCAATCGACACAAGCAGGGCTACACACGTGAGACCACGTCTAGCTGCATCCTATCCTGCTATTGGGCCTCAAATTCATATTCATAATTCATTCTTTGATCAAATCCATCTAGTGTGATAAAATCCTATCTCACGAGTAGATTCCAACTACTCAACTTCTACTGGATTCCTCAAAACTTAAGCATGACATTTTCTACTCGTCGGACTGAAGACCTACCCAATAATCCATGGGATTTGTGGGTCATGCAAGTGGATTAACAAGCACCTTAGTCCTAAGGCATAAAACTCATCCTAGACATAAATGATACAAATAGAAACTTTTAAAAAACACTTAAATGCAAATCGGGGCTTGCCTTGCTCTAGGTTAGTGGTCAAGGAAGTATCCATCTGCTGCTCCTCGTGTGTCATCTCCTCGATCAACTCGGTCCCTATCGTCAATGTCAGGAATGTGCAAGATGAGTAAGTACACATATAGTCATGCAAAGGTGTAAAAATGAGGTTATGGAGGAGTATTATGCAATTGATTTGTGACTTATTTGAGATTGGTCAAGTTCTAGACATTAGTGGCTATATAGAACGGAGTTGATTTATATAGAACATTCAATTGCAGGATATAACCATTAAGCACTAGGCTAATCATTTCTATGGTTTAAGTGATAAGCAACACTTAACTTCAATTAACAGCACTATACATGCCCATACATGCACACTATTTGAGACATAGGATTGGTTCACATGTGAGCTCTTAGGCAAGTCAATTTCTAACCACAGGACTTAGTTAACCTAATAGTATCAGTTCCATTATTTAGCCAAGTGTAAAATTATGCCTGCTGCTAACTTACAGCCATAATCCTGATGTGGGTGTTTTACTGGAATGAGTAAACGAGTTCAGAAAAATTACTACTAACTATTAGAAGCTATGTCCAACATCATTTGGATTCCCAGTCAAAGAGAACGCCATTTGACATGATAGCAACAATAACAGTTGAATCAGTAGGTAGATCCATTATGCTGTCAAGGTTGGTAATCTCATAAGCACTCACCAATTAGTGCTGCTCATCATCACGGTTGTTTTTGTCTTGCAAATATTTCATCGAACATGTTGACTGCAGCACTGTCTCGACCAATCTTGCACAAATCAGAGCTAACCTTGGATCAATTGTCGTTGTCGTTGTGTCATTGACGCGTTCCTGCATACCATACATGACACACATCACTTTCTTCTCTACCAGGACGCAGCAGCGACGTGGAACATTGCGACGATGCACCGAGGGCGACAGCGTCAATGGGGTTCAGATGTTGAAGATCTTCCATTGCGCGCTGCCTTGTCGAAGGTGCATAGGCAGATGGAAATGGCTTGGAGACATGCTGCAGCGGCACCGCGAGGTGGAGATGCGCAGCGGCGGCCATAACGGGCGGTGGCATGGACAGCTGCGTGGATGGCGACGACCGCGGTGCGTGAGGTGCAGCGGCGAGACACGGACATGGAGGCGCGGCATGCAGCAGCGACAAGTCGCCGGCGCACGGCTGAAGCAGCGGCGATGACGAGCGGTAGCAGATTGGGTCAGCCTGGTGATGAGCTCGGCCGTGGGCGCGGATGGGAATATAGGAGGCATGGTACGCCGGCGCTGAAGGGCGAGCGCTCTGGGCATGGGCGCGTTGGGGCGGAGCGCGCCGAGCAGAGAAGGCCGGGAGGCAGGGCAGCGATGCGGCCGTGGAGGAACATGGAGGGGTGCGCACTGGCGTAAGACGAGGCCAGCGGCCATCACCGTCAGCCAGGAGGTGGGGGCAGGGGAAACTTCGTACGTGGTTGGTGCTGTGCGGTTGTAAGATGCGGGCATGGCGGCGCGCGATGCGAACCGGCGACGGGCGGCTGTGACGCCCGGTTCCGAAAACTGAATCAAGCTAACGCATATGTGTGTCCAGGATGTTCAACACACATACACGAGTGCAATCACAAAAGAGTATACAGAAAATTACCACAGAACAAGATTAATTATAAAATTTTATTACACAAACCATATTATCCTCGAATACAAGCTCTAATGAATATTAATGACAAGTTCAACTAATGCAGCGGAAATAAACTAATTAAGCAACTAAGCAAACTAAGCAAAAGGGATAGCGCAGCTCCATGCAACACTACAGGCAAAGTTGACGGTAGACATGGCCTAGAACTCCGCATTATCGCCATTAAACTCACAATCCTGACCTGCAACTGTTGGCGGGGGGGGGGGGGGATTGCAAGAGTCAGTACGTGTCATACTCAGCAAGTGTGGAAAGTATGACATGTGGTTGATTCAAATGACGACAATAATAATGGCTAAGTGCTGAAAAGTACAGTAAAACCATTTGGAAAAGCAATGTATCATATTTATGTGAAGTAAATCCATCATAAACCATGTAACCATCATAATACCAGTCCATAATTTACCATTGCCAATAACCATAATCAATGTCATAAACCATGATTCCATCCCATAACCATAACCATAACCATAATATCAACCATAACCATTACCAAACCATAACCATCCCAAATCCCAATTTCTCTCTAATCATGTAGGTCATCCAGGCGCTCATAACCGGGAGCACGACTATCATGATAGTTTTAATACTCTGCAGAGTTTGTACCACTTTACCCACGTGTTTGTGATTCCATCACCCGTCGGCGACTAAAGAACCTCCCTTATGCCAATTACACTTCCTTTGGTGTATGGCCAAGAGATCACAAAATAGCCTTTACAAAGGGATTACTAGCCTATTTAGACCCCACTGAGGTTTCACCGGTGGCGATGTCTCCAACTGAGCACATCTTCAACCAAGGGCCCCCTCTTGAGCCATTCGGATCCCAGGGTAGTCCCGCCAATCATCAACAAACCCAATCCGACTACCCCTTCCCCGAGCATCCATAATGGTCCAAATAGCACTGGCAAATCCCTAATTAATCAGCTACGCCGCACCCATACTTGGCCTCGTGATGGCACTGTAGTCCTGGCTTATTCTCGCATGAACCGGTCCTTAGATCTAAAGCAAGCAAACCACCATAACATCCAACCCATCCACATACTAGGCTTGTTTAGATCACCTATCGTATTTACCAGTTCACATTAACCAGAATATCATTGATGCATAATTAAATGTGTAGTGTTGTTTGCCATCCCAATTAATTAAGCGAAGCAAAAAGGTAAAAACCCTTCCCGACTCTCTACCATATATTCCAGGTGAAAAGGGCGGTTAAACAAAGCTAGTAAACTTCCTACCATAGGATTCCCATCAAATTGACACAAGCATGCAGTTTGCAAACAAAAGATTTATTTTAAAAACAGGATCAATATGCTTCAAGGACACTTGCCTTACTCCGACGGATAGGGTTGCTCAAGCGCTTCAAAGTCTTGATTCTGAAAATCCTCGTACACGATCTCTTGAGCACTTCCCTCTACTCGTGATCACACATACAAGAAAATACATACAAATCAACATGATGCACACACATTAATCAACATGCGATGATATGCATGCATGCAAAGATCAATCATTAATTAACTATGGTTTTTCATTAATTATATGCAACTAGTTCATACGTGTTCATCCGAGTTCATGGGGGTTTTAGAGAGAATTAATGTTGCTGAAAATAAAAAGACGATGCAACTAAAATCAATTTACGTCTATTAGATCTCGTACATTGCTAAAATTTGCATCGGAAAAACGAATCCTACCGTAGATGTGACGGCTTCGAAGATCGAGGGACGATGAGGACGCGAAGACGAAGTAGATGGCGCAGCGGTCCTTCGGCGGCGCGACGACGGCGACGACGATCTCCGGCAGATGACGGCACCCTCCTGTTTTTCTTCCTCTTCCTCCTCTTTTTCTCTCTTATTCTTCCTCTGGCGGCACCTCTGATCCCCTCTGTTCTTTTTCTTATGGCGGCTAGGGCTTCCGGCGGCGGCTGCTGGCGATAAAACACGAGTTCCCCCGGTCCCTTTTTATAGGCGGCAGCAGGGAGTCGGTACCGACTCATATCGGGGCTGGCGAGCGCGCTAGCGCGCGGGTGTGCGCGGCGCGTGGGCTGGCGTGGTCGGGGCTGCGGGGCATCGCGCAGGGCCGGTCGGGGGTCGCGCTGGGTGGGGCGCTCGCTGGATGGGCCGTTTGGCCTGGCCGGCGGTCGCTTTCTTCTTTTTTTTTTCTTTTTTTTCTTTATATTATTATTTATTTATTCTTTATATATTGTATATATATATTTTCTTTTTCTTTACATATATAAATATTATTATTAAATATATATTATTATATATATATTTTTATTTATTTTATTTTTATATGTTATTATTATTTTTATACTTATTCCCTATTACAAGTTTTACGCTATTATTATTATTTTATTTTTCTTCTTTTGCTTCACATATTTTGTATATATGCTCCATCTTTTATTGTTATTATTATTCATCTTCTCCTAAAATTTTCTTTTCCAATTACTTTTCTATTGTATAAAATTTCTATTTTGATTTTAATAGATCTAGTTACTCAGTTTATATGAATGCATGTGCATATACGATTTAGTCCCATTTCTTTTCTTTGTATTTCTTTTCTTCCATATTCGTTATGCTAATTTAATTTATTTTAATGTACTTACTCCAGTAAATAAATTTCTTTTAGCTTATTTATTTTGGTAATAAATTTTCAATACATGAGGACGAATGCAAAATGCAAAATGCAATATGAGATGCATATATTTTATATTTTTATTTATAAAAACAATTTCCTCCCATTATTAACTCTAAATTCCCATTTAAATTTTTAATTTGCCAAAACTCGAAAATCACGGTGTTACAATTCTACCCCCCTTAAAATGAATCTCGCCCTCGAGATTCGGATGGGTTGAAGAAAAGATTTGGAAATAAAAATTTTGAATCCCCTTTTATATTGAAATTAGCCAAGTTTGAAAATTTTGGGATGTTACAAATCTACCCCCCTTAAAGGAATCTCGCCCTCGAGATTCAGACGGATTAAAGAAGAGACGATAAAATCCTTGATAACATCTTCACGCTTCCATGTAGCTTCATCCGGGGTTATGAATCTTCTTGTAGTTCCAATCTTCCACGGAAGTAGAGACAGGAATGAAGATAAAAGGAATCCCAACCTATATGCATGCATCAAGGTATATGAAACTAAACAACTGGCTACACTAGCCTAGGTGCACATGGCAATGCTAAAGCATCCCAAAATCCTCTATTAAGCACACAAGCAAACAATATATAGCAAAAAACACACCAAAAAAGAAGACATCGATTCCTGAGTGCTCCTATGTGCTCTAAAGTGTCCATTCTATCTAGGTTGCGTCCTACGGTCAACCTGTGGCTCTGATACCAATCTGTGACACCCGGTTCCGAAAACAGAACCAAGCTAATGCATATGTGTGCCCAGGATGTTCAACACACATACACGAGTGCAATCACAAAAGAGTATACAGAAAATTACCACAGAACAAGATTAATTATCAAATTTTATTACACAAACCATATTATCCTCGAATACAACCCCTAATGAATATTAATGACATGTTCAACTAATGCAGCAGAAATAAACTAATTAAGCAACTAAGCAAACTAAGCAAAAGGGATAGCGCAGCTCCATGCAACACCACAGGCAAAGTTGACGGTAGACACGGCCTAGAACTCTGCATTATCGCCATTAAACTCACAATCCTGACCTGCAACTGTTGGAGGGGGATTGCAAGAGTGAGTACGTGTCGTACTCAGCAAGTGTGGAAAGTATGACATGTGGTTGATTCAAATGACGACAATAATAATGGCTAAGTGCTGAAAAGTACAGTAAAACCATTTGGAATAGCAATGTATCATATTTATGTGAAGTAAATCAATCATAAACCATGTAACCATCATAATACTAGTCCATAATTTACCATTGCCAATAACCATAATCAATGTCATAAACCATGATTCCATCCCATAACCATAACCATAACCATAACCATAATATCAACCATAACCATTACCAAACCATAACCATCCCAAATCCCAATTTCCCTCTAATCATGTAGGTCATCCAGGCGCTCATAACCGGGAGCACGGCTATCATGATAGTTTTAATACCTGCAAAGTTTGTACTACTTTATCCACGTGTTTGTGATTCCATCACCAGTCGGCGACTAAAGAACCTCCCTTATGCCAATTACACTTCCTTTGGTGTATGGCCAAGAGATCACAAAATAGCCTTTACAAAGGGATTACTAGCCTATTTAGACCCCACTGAGGTTTCACTGGTGGCGATGTCTCCAACTGAGCACATCTTCAACCAAGGGCCCCCTCTTGAGCCATTCGAATCCCAGTGTAGTCCCGCCAATCATCAACAAACCCAATCCGACTACCCCTTCCCCGAGCATCCATAATGGTCCAAATAGCACTGGAAAAGCCCTAATTAATCAGCTACGCCGCACCCATACTTGGCCTCATGATGGCACTGTAGTCCTGGCTTATTCTCGCATGAACCGGTCCTTAGATCTAAATCAAGCAAACCACCATAACATCCAACCCATCCACATACCAGGTTTGTTTAGATCACCCATTGTATTGACAAGTTCACATTAACCAAAATATCATTGATGCATAATTAAATGTGTAGTGTTGTTTGCAATCCCAATTAATTAAGCGAAGCAAAAAGGTAAAAACCCTTCCCGACTCTCTACCATATATTCCAGGTGACAAGGGCGGTTAAACAAAGCTAGTAAACTTCCTACCATAGGATTCCCATCAAATTGACACAAGCATGCAGTTTGCAAACAAAACATTTATTTTAAAAACAGGATCAATATGCTTCAAGGACACTTGCCTTGCTCCGGCAGATAGGGTTGCTCAAGCGCTTCGAAGTCTTAATTTTGAAAATCCTTGTACACGATCTCTTGAGCACTTCCCTCTACTCGTGATCACACATACAAGAAAATACATACAAATCAACATGATGCACACACATTAATCAACATGCGATTATATGCATGCATGCAAAGATCAATCATTAATTAACTATGGTTGTTTATTAATTAGATGCAACTAGTTCATACCTGTTCATCCGAGTTTACGGGGGTTTTAGCGAGAATTAATGTTGCTGAAAATAAAAAGACGATGCAACTAAAATCAATTTACATCTATTAGATCTAATACGTCGCTAAAATTCACATCGGAAAAACGAATCCTACCGTAGATGTGACAGCTTCGAAGATCGAGGGACGATGATGACGCGAAGACGAAGTAGATGGCGCAGCGGTCCTTCGGCGGTGCGACGACGGTGACGACGATCTCCAGCAGATGACGGCACCCACCTCTTTTTCTTCCTCTTCCTCGTCTTTTTCTCTCTTATTATTCCTCTGGCGGCACCTCTGATCCCCTCTGTTCTTTTTCTTAGGGCGGCTAGGGCTTCCGGCGGCGGCTGCTGGCGATAAAACACGAGTTCCCCTGGTCCCTTTTTATAGGCGGCAGCAGGGAGTCGGTACCGACTCGTATCGGGGCTGGCGAGCGCGCTAGCGCGCGGGTGTGCGCGGCGCGTGGCCTGGCGCGGTCGAGGCTGCGGGGCATCGTGCGGGGCCGGTCGGGGGTCGCGCTGGGTGGGGCGCTCGCTGGCTGGGCCGTTTGGCCTGGCGGCGGTCGCTTTCTTCTTTTTTTCTTTTTTTCTTTATATTATTATTTATTTATTCTTTATATATTTTTATATATATTTTCTTTTTCTTTACATATATAAATATTATTATTAAATATATATTATTATATATATTTTAATTTATTTTATTTTTATATGTTATTATTATTTTTATACTTATTCCCTATTACAAGTTTTACGCTATTATTATTATTATTTTATTTTTCTTCTTTTGCTACACATATTTTGTATATATGCTCCATCTTTTATTGTTATTATTATTCATCTTCTCCTATAATTTTCTTTTCCAATTACTTTTCTATTGTATAAAATTTCTATTTTGATTTTAATAGATCTAGTAACTCAGTCTATATGAATGCATGTGCATATACGATTTAGTCCCTTTTCTTTTCTTTTTATTTCTTTTCTTCCATATTCGTTATGCTAATTTAATTTATTTTAATGTACTTACTCCGGTAAATAAATTTCTTTTAGCTTATTTATTTTGGTAATAAATTTTCAAAACATGAGGACGAATGCAAAATGCAAATTGCAATATGAGATGCATATATTTTATATTTTTATTTATAAAAACAATTTCCTCCCATTATTAACTCTAAATTCCCATTTAAATTTTTAATTTGCCGAAACTCGAAAATCAGGGTGTTACAACGGCGGATGCAGACAGCGGATGAGCGCGACGCCTAGTCCACTCACCTGGTGGGCGACGGGGACGAATCAGAGCGGAACCCGCGGTGGAGGCTTGCGTTGAAGGGGGCACACGGAAGAATAAGAATGGAGCAACCAGGAGGCCATGCGCCGGGGTAGAGCGCCGCCAAGGCGCGGCGCGCGTGGTCCCGTCCGGGCTTGAAGCGGCGGCGGTGAGGTGGGGCGCCGTGGAGGCTGGGCGATAGGGGGAAGCTTGGCGGGGGAAGAAACTTGAGGAGTGGTGAATCGTCCCATATCAAAATTCCTTCGGAGTAGATGGGAATCATCAAAACAAAATCGCGTTCAGAATCTGTCAGGGTGTTGCGCCACCGTATTGGTCCATTGGGCCTTGTATCAAGTCTACATCTCTTATTTTCGTGTCTTAAGGTTAGGTCACGACTCCAACACCCCCTTGGACATCCTCCCACCTATATATACTCCATGGTGGCTGCCATAAACAATTGGGTTTTTCTTAGATTAATCTGTTATACACAGTTTTGCCGTTCATCGGTTTGTGAGACCCCAACTTAGCAATTCAGATTGCTCCTACCTTGTTCTTGCTTGTGTTCTCGATTGCACTTGTAGGGATTAGCCTTCTTGGTGAGGTCAAGCGCGTGCAGCACGGTTGATAACCAACGGAGCGGTGGTGTAGTGATTGTAGGGGTATTCGAGTTGCCCGAGTGTCGCAGATCATCAACGTCGAGTTCTCCACCTCAATCGACTTATCACTACCTTTTGGAAGATCGGGAATCATCATCCTTACCAGTTGGACCAAATTTGGTTTCATGGATGTGACACCCGGTTCTGAGAATGAACCATGTGTGACACATATGTGTGCTCAGGATGTTCATCACACATACATGAGTTCATCACAAACGATGTTCAGATAATAACCATGTTTCGAATAATAATAGTAGTAGCTTATTACAATATCCAAATAGTCTCGAATACAAATTCTAATAATACTGCAGCGGAAAACAAAGCACTAGTAGACCCCATCTCCACAGGCAATTTGACGGTAACATGCACGCCTAGTACTCCTCAAAATCCGCCGGATACTCCAAATTATCACCTGTTACTTAATTAATGTGGGAGTAGCAAGGGTGAGTACATGCCGTATTCAGAAAGTGTGGGAAAGTATGACATGTAGCTTAAACAAGGAATGAAATAAATGGTTTACTGCGGAAAAGTACATTTCATTAATAAAAGTAAGAAAATTCAACTTATGATTGCTATGTGAGGTCAAATCCCATAATAACCCAAAAACATTAGTACCATATCCAATACCATCCATTCGACATAATTAACCATAATCATCCATAATTATCCATAACTATACGTATACAACTCATCATAACCAAACCCATATTCCAATCCCAATTTCCATATCTAAATTTAACCATTATTCAATACTTAGGTACATAACTCTAATCATGTGAGGGTCTAGGTCGCTTGTAACCGGGAGCACGTCTATCATGCTAGTTTTACACTGTGTAGAGATGGCACCACTTTACCCACAAGTTCATGATTTCATCACCTTTCGATGTCTAAGAACCTCCATTGTGCCGTCTCACACTTCCATAGGTGTGTCGCCAAGAGATCACAAAATAGCCATTACAAAGTGACTATCAACATGTTGCGGACCCACTAAGGTTTCACCATAGATGACGTCTCCAACTGAGCACATCCATCCAAGGTTCCCTCTTGTGCCGTTCGGATCCCAGGATAGTCCTGCCACTATTGCAAACCATACAAACTCCCATTCTCCGAGCCTTCCATATGATTCAAATGATGCTGGCAATACACTAATTAATGGGCTAAGCCGCACCCATACTTGTCCCTTTGGTGGCACTGTTATACTGAGTGGTCGCTCTATGAACCAGTCCTTAGATCTAAAGCAAGCAAAACCACCAAATCATCCAACTCCTTCCCCATAATATGTTCGTTGGTTCATAATTAAGTCATTTGTTTATTCCCAATCCCAATTATGTAAAGCAGAGCAAAAGTGTAAAATACCCTTCCCGAATCTCCTTACTACATCCCAAGCGACAAGGCGAGGCATACAAGTCTAGTAAACTACTAGTCATGGGTTTTCCCATCAAATTGACACAAGCAAGCAAGTTCTAAATAAAACATTTAAAAAAACAGGATCAAAATGTGCAAGGGAAGTTGCCTTGCTCCAGTGGCTGTTTTGGTTTGAGTGCTTCAAAGTTCTGGTGTTGAAAGTCCTCGAAAGCACCTTCCAGAGCGTTTCCTTTTATTCCGCGCGACAAACATGTGAAACAAGCATTACAATCAATAAATGCGCAAATATTACACAGAATGCCATGATATGCATGAGTGATGCAATTATGATGTAGTACATGTTATTAGGTTACTGCTATTGCTTATTAACTAGTTACAATGGGTTTTACGTGTCTGAGCAAGATTCAAGCCAATTTTGGGAAATTGGGGAAGTTTCAGGATATTCAAGAATTCAGAGCTCGGACTAGTCCGTACAACGGGCCAGACATGTCCGCTCTAGAATGGATTAGTCTGCTCTGGACCAAACAAATCCGCTATGGTCCGGGGTTTTGCGAACTTCCCAACTAGGGCGTGGTTTGAATCAAGGGTGAGATCAAAATCAACGTGGGAGTTGGATCTGGTATACTTACTAAGAATGTAATAGTTCGATGGCCGAAGATTGGGCGTAATGCGTGAAACTCAATGTCTAGACGCATTGACGACGAATTGGCGGCAAGACGTAGAAGAAGAATGTCGACATTAAAGAGTTGATGAAGAAGATCGCAGCAGTGACGACGATCTTTCTTGATCCTTCTTCTTCTAGGATGATCGCAGTGGCGACGACGATCTTGCTCTCCATAACTGGCTTGCTTAGATCCCTAGGTTCATTGTTGCTAAAGGGTCATTACCATCAATTCACATAGTTCATATGTTCGTTAGCTCATAATTAAGTCATTTGGTTATTCCCAATCCCAATTAATAAAGCAGAGCAAAAGTGTAAAATACCTTTTCCGACTCTCCTTACTACATCCCAAGCCACAAGGCGGGGCATACAAGTCTAGCAAAATTCTACTAATGGGTTTCCCCATAAAATTGACACAAGCATGCATGTTCTAGTAAAACATTTCAAAAATAGGATCAAAATATTCAAGGGCACTTGCATTGCTCCGTTAGCTGTTTTGGTTTGAGAGTTTAATGTTCTGGTGTTGAGGGTCCTCGAAAGCACCTTCTAGAGCGTTTCCTTCTATTCCGCACGACAAACATGCGAAAGAAACATTACAATCAATAAATCCGCAATTATTACACAAAATGCCATGACTTGCATGAGTGATACAATTATGATGTAGTACCGTTATTAGGTTACTGCTATTGCTTATTAACTAGTTACAATTGAGTTTTATGTGTTTGAGCAAGATTCGAGCCATTTTTGGGAAAATTGGGAAAGTTTCAGGATATTCAGGAATTTAGAGCCCAGGCTAGTCCGCACAACAGGTCGGGCATGTCCACTCTAGACCGGACTAGTCTGCTCTGGACCGAACAAGTCTGCTAAGGTCCAGGGTTTTTCAAACTTCCCAACTAGGGCATCGTTTGAATCAAGGGTGGGATCAAAATCGACGTGGGAGTTGGATCTAGTATACTTACCGAGAACGTAATGGTTCGATGACCCGAAGATTGGGCGTAATGCGTGAAACTCGATCTCTAGATCCGTTAAAGACAAAGTGATGGCAAGACATAGAAGAAAAACGTCGACATCGAAGAGTTGATGAGGAAGAGATCGCAGTAGTGACGACGATCTTGCTTGTTTGGGAGAGTAAAGCACGTTGAAATTGATTACTACTTTGTGCGATAAAAGGTGGCTAATAATGAAATTTAGGTTCGGCACATATATTCAAAAAACCAAGAGGTCAACGATTTTACAAAGGCGCTGTCAACAAAGCTACAAGAAAATTTTCAGAGCAATCTTAACTTAATAAAGTTATGATTGAGCGCGAGTGTTAGATGGAAAGATATATCATCAAGGAAAGATACATCTGTTAGAAGGATAGTTATATCAACAAAGATTGAAGACATGCTCTCCAAGGAAAGGAATAGAGTCCATTATCTTGTAATATAGAAACTCTAAAACAAACTCGGTATGAGATATTGTAAATGGTTACGGTCTTATATTTGCCACAGATATAAAAAACATCGCGGGCTCTTGTTGGAGTTAACACGCTTCACCATATTTTTCGAATTTATTAAACTTCATCTCTAGTAGGAACTAAATATCAGGTCACTCGGAGTCTACAAATGCTCTTTTTTTTAATCCATAGGAACTTCATTATCCCCGGACATAATCTAGGAGATATAAACATGCATGGAAGCTGCACACACTTCACCTACCGTAATGGCGCATACTCTGCACACCATGGGTGCCACCTCATCAATCCATGATTAAAAACAAGTATTCCATTTCCACCTCCTTATATATTCCATATAGTTAAGTACTCTGAGTAGCACTACTCAGGTCCTCAATTCGATTCTCGGTGGGAGCAAATTTCAGGTTGAACTTCACAATACTAAATGCAAGAACTCTATATAGTAAATCATATGGGTACCAAATCTGGGGCACGCATACGAATAATGTGGGAGGATGAACATGCCACAAATTTGGTCTATGAAGTTCGATCCACAATCGTATGTTTAGCCATCCAGTTATCATCGCCTTGTTCTAGACAATACGGTGTGAGTGTTTGTGTTTGTATTCGCTTGTAATACGTAAGTCATAACCGCCTTGTAGAGCAAGATTGGGACTTTACCAATCATCTAAAAAAATCACGTAAGGTCATATGATTAGTTCCTGCTATTTTTCTTGGAAAACAAAGCAAACAAGCATGGTTCACGCATTCCCATCCGGCATGGTTCCTTGAAATGAAAATAAAATTTAACCATGATATTTTGATATTATGAAAGATATATGATTTGATCAAGATGTGTTGATAGTTTTCAGCCTCGCTCAACATTTCTCTTCCAGCACTATATGCTATCCGTAAAGTAATACAAATTCATCAGCTAAGATATCTCATGTTTTCTTTATGGATTTGTCATTAGATTGAGAAATCAATATTTTTTCTTAGTTGATTTTTCAATTTCCAATTTTACACTGCAGGAAACTCGCAACATTACATTGGCCAGAATAATTTACGCGGGCAGGCCGATGTAAGTTAACTAACTTATGTCGGCCAGCCGTAGTCGACATAAGATCGTTAACTTACGTAGGCTACAGGCCCGTGGTTGACGTATGTAAATAAGCTGATGGTATTTAATGCTTTAATTACGTCGGCTTAAACATAGACCGATGTAGGTAAGGGGAATGATGGGATTCAATGACCTAAGAACGTCGGTAGGTCCCTAGGACGATGTAGGTTGTCCGACCGATGTAAGTTAAGGGATTAACCCTAAATCGTATGGCGCCTGAGCTGCCCTCACCGGCCACAGCGTCCGAGCCTCCGACGCGCCCCAGCGGGCGGCACCGCCCCACCGCGCAGCGCCCTCGCTGCCAACATCCGCAGGTATGGCGACTCCCTCCCTACCCCGTTGGCCGACGGCCATGGCCGGCCGCCGGCACCCCCACGCCGTCCCCCACGCCGACGGCCACCAAGCCATGTTTTTTTCCTTTCCAATTGTCAATTGTTTATTGTTTGTGCAATTATCCATTGTTTGTTTATTGTTTAGCAACTCGCATTTAGTGAATAGCGATTACGATTACCATTGCAATTATCGATTGTTATTAATTGTTTATTTATTGCTTATTATTTGTACAATTAGTGGATAGCACTAGTGATTGCCCTTCTATCTCATCCGCAACCAAATATGGCCCCTATTCACGACTATTCTCCAACCCTAGCCATCGCTTGTATTCTCCCATTGCAGTCACCATCTTCACTCTCCTACTCCCATCTCTCCCAATGGAATCCACCCGCCTCATCGCCTTTGAGGCCACTGGCGACCCCATCCCACCTTTGCCCCCCTCCCTCCTGTCGTGTGTTCGAGACAGATTTAATGTTCCCCATTTACGAAGGCCACGCGCGAGCTGTCATAAGTAACCACGGCCATTGTAATTAGAACTTAACTACGACGGTCTACTCCAGATTGTCGTAAATAAGCATTTTATTTACGGCAGTCGAGTTGAACTGGCGATTGCTCGCAGCACCGTTGGGCCGTCCCATGCTGAATTTCAATTAATGTCCCGCGTAACAGCCTGCGTAAGAAAACAGGGTGAATCGCCGCGGCTTGCGCCTCCCGCGGTGCCGCGAAATCCTAACGCGGCCGTTCGCGTGCGACTGCAGCCCCCGCGTATTGCTCCGTCCGGCCATCCTGCATCGTCGGACAACCGACAGGCAGAGTTTGCGGCCGTTGGAGCTACCGCCTGCTGTATTGCAGGATGGGTAACGGGTGATGCCAACTTCTCCCTCACATACCCAAAAAGCCACTGCAGTGCACGTCGACCTCTCTCTCACTCCACTCCCCATGCTCCACCAATATTCCCTCCCCTCCTCCCGCAGCCTGCTCCACCAGTATCCCCTCCCCTCCTCCCCCCGCCTGTAAACAATCAATTGTTTAATTGTTTATTTACTAATTAATTGTTTAATTATTTTTGAAATATTTTGAGTGCTTGAATATTTATTTCTGATATGTAAATAAACAGGCTCCGAGCAAGCTTGATCTGGCAGAGGCCATTTATAGCCCGACACAACCATTTATTAGTCACTTATGTGTATAGATGGGTACGAACGAAAAGCGATAGTGATGACGGCAAGGTGCCGCGCGTGGACGGTGGGATCTGACGGAGCATAAAATACACAACTGTCTTGTAAAGTCATTCAGCTATTAACGACGGGCCATCGATATAATAACTTAGGATGGCTGACCCAGTTCCATGCCTCTCTCGTTCTTTCCTTTCTCTCGTAAAAGACTCAAAATTGAAAGATTAACGTAACTTGTACCATATGCATTACCCGTTTTGAAATCGGCCCGTCTCACATGCGTTAAGCATGTGAGGCGTGTAGATTCGAAATTGTTCCTTTTTTGGACAGACTGAGAGTGACCGAGGGGCGTGGCTTGTGACGAGACGCGGGTCTAGATCCGTATGAGATTTTTACGGCATAACCTTGATGTTCTCTGCTGCCCCATTTTTAGGCGTGCAGTTGCAGAACAGCGGGGTTATGCTGCCAAAATTTCATCCGGATCCAAACCACGCGTCTCATCATAAGAACACCCCTTCGGTCACTCTTGGGTGAGTTTAGGACCTATCCTTTCAAATAGGTGCAGGGCCATGACATTAGACAAAGTATAAAGTAACCATAATTTCTCTTGCTGTATACTGCAGAGTCAAACATGGGCGAAGACCGCAGTTGGATGTATACTGGTTGGAAGAGAAGATCTGGTGGTCACTCAGATGAGTGATTTGCAAAGATAGATGCTATTGTAGAATGAGCTTTTTCGTTGTTGAATATCGATAAGGTGCGGCTCCCATGTATGTAATGCCACAACGTGAAATTTTTGGACAAAGTAGAACTTTTGATACACTTGTGTCGAAACGGTTCCATGTCACATTATGAGTTGTGGACCTTCCACGGTGAGACAGATTCTCAAGTTGCAGAAGAAGTGTAAGTGGACAATGATGATAACACGAGGGTTGATATGATGGATGAGATGCTAGAAGCTTTACAACCAAAGCTTACAGTGGATCCTCCTACAGCGGAGGTTGAAAAGTTCTTCGAGCTTCTCAAAGCTTTAGAAGAGTTGCTGCATGGACACACTGAAATAACTCTCCTCACTTTCGTGACTAGACTTATGACAATTAAGTCTAAGTACTTCTTTTCTAATAAATGATACAACGACCTAATCAAATTGTTTAGCGATGTCCTTCCACAACCCCATAAAGTGCGTAAGGATATGTATCATGCAAAGAATATTCTTCCTGGTCTCGGTATGAAATAAGCAAAGATTTATGTGTGTCCGGACAACTGCATGCTTTTCTAGAGAGAGTATGACAAAAAAAACAAATGTTTAAAATATGGTCAACCGAGGTTTGTCGAAGTTTTTAACAATGATGGTGATATTGTGATGATAGAAGTCACATGTAAGCAGCTTCACTACTTACTAGTCACACCTCGGTTGTAGCCGCTGTTCCTTTAAAAAAATTTTGCCAGACACATGAGATGGCACAAAGAAGGTGTATGTCAGAATAATGGAGTCATGACGCACCCGTCCGACGGTGATGCATTGAAGGCGTTGGACCGGTTTGATCCAGATTTTGGCCATGAAGTGAGAAATGTTTGCATTGGGATGGCGACCCATGTATTCTCGCCATTCAGTACAAATGCAACACTGATTACGTTTCTTACGTCACAAATAAAAATCCGCAAGTGCACTGAAACTGTCGTGTATCACTTTCCCTTAAGAGAGTATTCCAAGGGTATCAAATCCAAGGAACGTGTGTGTAATCTTACAAACTAATCCACCCAAGGACGTGAAGTTGTTTGGTAGGTAAGAAAGAGAGAGGAATTCAATGTATTGATTCTAATACAAAGGAATTTGTAGTAGCTGCTTGCTTCGAGCACGGGTTTACCCATAGCAACACTAGGCGACTACCGCCAAGAGCCTATGGCGTAGCCGAGCATGAAGGATTACAAAGGACAAATAGGGCTATCACCACCTACTGCCTACCTCTTCAATCCGTGTGTCTACGAGATATTCACTGGTGATTTCTAACCTAAGCACCACGCTTACGTTCTAATCACAACTCTAGTTGTTTCGAACCAAAGCTACAACTAGAGCCTCTAATAAATTAAAGCAATGAACCCATAAGTAACTACTTATGCAAACTACAATGAATTGAGCATCAAACTTGAATTGAATTCACAAAGGCTTACTTGATTTGAATAACAACTTTGTAGGGGTACAAGTGCAGAAGAGGGACTTGACTAGCCCAAGCCTCCTTCTCCTAGACTCTTCACCACACTCTCCTTCTACTTGCCAGCCTCTAGGACTACTCTAAACCTTTGGAGTGATATTATATTATCAACTTTTGGTGCGTGTGTAAAGTGAGGTGTGGGGTTCTATTTATAGGGGGAGAAGGGTTGGTTCCCGAGACCAAATGTGTGCGAATCAGTCACCCATGACCTCTTCAAGCCGGGAGGAGCCAACACATGGCGTTTGACCGCAATTGGCGCCATGACCTAGTTGGCTGACTAGGCGGTCGGCCGACCTGGTCCCAGCCCCGTTGGGGCTTTGCTTCCTCCAGGTCCCTGCCAGGTGGGTCCCATCCCCTTATATGGATGCTGCACCGTTGGATGGCCTTGGATTCTTCTGTTTGTGGGCCATTTGATCCATTTGATGACACGTGGCATCGCTTGATTCAGTGAAACCCAATTTTATGGATTACTCCATGCATGTCTTAGTATTTTGGTTCTAAATTCACCTGCATACAAATTAACACCAACACTTTGGAATTGGTTAGTTTTTAACCCTACCACTAAGTTGTGTTTTTCTTTTAAGCACATTATGAGGTGAATTGACGTTCTAAATATGGCACGTAAGGACCGTCAACAAATTCCCCCGCACTTAGTCCTTTGCTCGTCCTCGAGTGATGGCAAGAAAAAGAACTAAGGTGCTATCATAAACGCTTATATGTTAGAAAAAGGGAATACTAGATATTTCAACTCATACCTCAATTCATGAATTCCCTTTGTGGAGTGTGGATACCACATCAATCTTGGGTGTTTGAAGAGTGGAATGGTTGGGATGTAGTTCTCTTGGATCTTCCCATGCTGAAATGATTTGACGATTGGCTACATTCGGAAGGTCGAAGCAACAATTGCCCTTATCTCTCATTTGGAATCTCTCAAGTCTCTCAAAGTGTTCTTATCCTCACCTTGGCATGTTGTGCAAATTTTTTCTCTATACTAAATATGGATATATCTAGAGCTTGGTAGGGATAAATGTGGCACGCATTGCAATTCATGTATTACTAAGTCAAAAACTTGATCCTATGAGAGACTTATGCAACAAACAAGTTGACAAAAGAAATCTTCGTGCACATGAATGGGATGGATATATGTGGACTCCATGGTTTTCTCTCTTTAAGTATGAAACATGGCTACTCACTTTTTCTTTTCCTCTCTATTTTTTGAATTCTGTAGCCATGTCGTCTACTCCTTTTTATTTTTCTAGAGAGATTTTGATGACCAAAATGTATGGAGTTTTATTTATTCGATGGATGAATGATGGATGCAAGTTCTCAATGTGAGAATTTTTTGCATTAATAGGGTGCACAAGAATTTCTATGTCAAAATTTCATGCATGTCACTCAATTGGGTCATGAATTTGACAAAGTTGAATGAAAAACAAAGTGGCTTATGCATGTGTTTGTTCAAGAATTTGTATCATATGGCCTTGGTGGGTATTTAATTTTCCAATGAGAGAATCAGGCAAATTTCAAGACTCCAAATTGTGCAAACATCAAAAAATCAATTTCAAGCAAGGAGATATCTCCTCAAATAACTCATTTACCATATCACACTAGTCAAATACTTAGATGACATGTTTTCCTATTATGCTTGTGATCATAAACAAGGTAATAAATTGAAATATAGAGTATTCAAATTTTTAGCTCAAGCAAATTTTGACTACCAAGTTTTAAATGTTAATCGTTGAGTTGAATTTTTTTCATATATTCAGCATTAAATATCAAATAACCTTAAACAGTAATGTAGCATGGGCATTTAGGGGTAGGATATCCAAACTGAATTTGTGAAGCGAAACGAAGCTGTGTGGGGCCCACACCAGGTCGGCCGACCAAGGGGTTCGGCCGACCCCCTTCTGGCCTCTCTGTTGCCCTGTTTCGACGTGTTGAGTCATATAATTGGTTGCGACGTGTTTTGAGATGCAACGATATTTTTGTACGTCAGGATTTAGCGAATTTGGGGCATCTCCCCCACACTTGTTCTCTGAATCCTTTATTCACACAAAATAAACAAAGCATGGAACTTTACCGGGTTAGATGAATGGTATGTTCATTTTACTGAACTTAAATATGGGAATGCTTACATTATTCAACCTAAACTTAATGAAATAAAAATTTTGGAATAAAACTAAACGAAACTGGTAAGCAACCTATGCAGTCGGGTGTGGGGACCGGAATCCTGACACCCGAGGATCTCATTGGGTGATGTCTTGCGATGCGACACCCAACAGTATACAAGAACAGCACTAGAATAAAATACAAGATGAAGTCTTTTAGTTATCATACAACGGAAGTTTTACAATACTAGCGGAAGGAAATAAACATATATATTATAGCTACGCTCTCAGCACTAGCTATGCAAAAGCAAAGTCATCCATGCCCTAAATACTTCGCACTAGCAACACACAAATCACGGCGGCGTGCAGGGTTCCCACTCGGTTGTACACCCTGGAGGGCGTGCAGCCTCATCATCAAACCCTTCATCAATATTATAACCTGCAAAAACTCATTACCTGCAAACATGAGCATAAGGCTCAGCAAGACTAACCCGTCTCACTAGACATATGCAAGGGTGGATACTAAGCATAGGTAAGGTGAAGCATAAATGACTCGCCTACAATTGGATCCTTATAATCATGTTTTAAGTATCAAATGACATTCTCTAAGCACGACACATCATAGACTCCACAATCAAACAAGAAATGCTTTGCTGATGATATGACATGCCCAGAGCACATAATGCTATTACAGCTAAAGTATGGGGAAACTGTAAACTTTCATTTTGCTATCTCTAAGTCAAACAATGTTGCAAATCAATTATAATTCAATACAATATATTTTTCTGGCTTCTTTAGTATTTACTACGTCAATGCGCAGTGAACAAGTGGTACTCTATTACCGCGATATGGTGATTGCAATCAGGACACAACGGGACAACACGACACATACGCACGTTCGGAAGTGTCAGCGAGTACACCAGTACCTACATAACACTTCAGTACTAGTCGTATATGGCCACCTTTCACAAGAAACCCGAACGCCGAACTCGTCTCACCTCCGCTAACAGAAGGTCTCCGCACGGAACACCTCTTGTGTCCGCCGACTGATTTACACCTTACTGTCCTCAACCCACCCCTATCGATGCAGAGTTAATGGGCCTCGGCATCCCAGTTATCGAGTTACGTCAGTATACTGGAGTCCATATGTCCAGTATGTCGCCGGTACAAGTCAAGCTTAGTCGAAGGGGCCGCATACAGATGAGCCTTAACTGACCAGTCAGAGCTATGCGACCAAGACTACGTCTTGCCGCTTCCTATCCATCTCTTACCGTTCTCAAGTTTAGATTTAACACTTATTTTCTATAAATGTTATCCCAGTATAGATGAGTGTAATTTTCTATCTCGCGAGTAGATTGCAACTACTCGACTTCTACCGGTTTACCTACAACATTAGCATAGCAATTCTACACGTCGAGTTATCAACCTACCCAATTAACCAATGGGATCGTGGGTCATGCATCTGGAGTATTCAAGCATCCTAAACGTAATGCACAATCCATATGCTAATCATCATAGTGATAAAGCAAAACTTTATAAACGACTTAAATGCAAACCGGGGCTTGCCTGGTTGCAGGTCGGAGTATGGGTTAGTATTCGGCAGATGTACTTCCAAGGCCTCTGGTTCCTCCTCGACTTCGGTCACTACACGATATGCATATAATATATATATATATATATATATATATATATATATATATATATATATATATATATATATGAATGACTTTGAAAAATAATTACTACCAAGACCATAATTTAATCTATGGTGATCATTATATGATAATGACCTAATTGGCTTTGGAATTTTGATGGTAGATACTAGGGAATATGATAGAAGCTCTTGCAAAGAACAGGAGATGATCAAAGTAGTTTGTTGTCTCTAAAATTATGGCAAGCAACAAACTTCCAAGAATTTTAAAGAAGAAACTGTAGCTTGAACATAGCTGCCAATTGATAATCATGATAGAGGAAGTTGTCCTGGTTCTAGCAAAATTTGGTTTCATAAATTTCTATGCCTTGGTGAAGGAGTTATTGAATTTCAAAGTTGGTAAGAATTGCTGGAATTATTTTATAATTGAATTTTTAGCTTTTCAATTAATATTTAGTTTGCAACTGAATTAGGACTAGGAGATTAGTTCAATTAAATCCAATATTTCTACAGGAACTAGTGTATGACTAAAGGAAGGTTCAGTCCAAATTCGGGACATAATAAAGCAACTGAACATCTGTAAAAATTCAATAACCGAAAAAGGTAATTGAACTATATAGAGGGTTATACAGGTTCAATGGCTCCCAAACTTTTTCTGGTAATCAAGAATAGGACATTGTATTTTATGCGAATTTTGGGGATTTTTCCAGTGGCAAGTTCACCCGGAAAAATTGTATTTGCATTTGGAAAGATTGTTTCTACAGAATTTAAATGTAAGTTTCACAGAACCTAATTGGCACTAACAGAAACTAGAGCTCAAGGGCTTTCAAAAAAAATTTGTTTAAATATTTTTGGAGCAGTCTACAGAGAGATATTGATTTTTCAACTTTGGAAAATGATTCTGCATATATTTGGAAATTGCAGCTTCTAAATTTGGCGCCAGGGCCCACTGGATTTTAAATCAGCCAACCAGGAGTCAGCCATACCGGAGGCCATAATGATTCCCACGTGGCCACACTAGATCCCTGGCCACAGACTGATCCCGGCCGTGCTGCGTCACTGGCAGGTGGGACCCCCGTCACTGCATTCTTCAGCCTCTGGCCACAGCTCGGGCGGCGGCGCTTTCACCGGCGATGGCTTTCGGCCCACGGGAGGTCTCGGTACTTGCCGCCCTACCCTATTTTTGCGCGGGGAACACGCTGGACTAACTCCCGACGGCAATGGGTGACCGGAAAACCACTCCCGACGGCGGCAGCGGGTGCTAGGGTTTCGGTTATGTCGAGACACTCGATTCCCTAGCTAAAACTATCATTTGAAAGCTTGGGAAGCATCTTGGAAGCATGGGAAAGAGTTTAGGAGGGTCTAGAGCTCGTGCCATAGCCGGAAACACCAAGGTCGACCAAACGAGCTCCATCAACGGCGGAAGGGGAAAAATCGGATAACTCGTTAATTAGTCGATGGTTCTTTCTGATTTTTGGAGGGAAGGTGCGCTAGGATACGTAGATCAGGTCTTCTAACTGGATCAAAGAATTATTGTGCATACAATCGGAATTAAACCGACGAACTAGCTTCAAAGCTATAAAAGTGCTTCGGTAATTCACGGAATACAGACACTAGGATGCACGATATGAGTTCAAATTTAACCAGAAGTTTCATGAGATCATGGCGCACCTTTTTCCTATAGACTGCAGAGGAAGGGGAGGCTTGTATCGGCGGTGAGGCTGAGTGGCGTAGGGTAGAACTGAGGTGTTGCGGTGGCGAGAAATGGCGCGGCGCGATGAAAAGTGAATCGGGGAGGGACTTTGGTCCACGGGGGGTGAATATATAGCCTTTACCGCAATAGATAAGGAGGCTGGGGGCAGCTGGAGGCGACCGACGGCCGATTGGCGCGCTGGCGGCATGCAGCCATCGCGGTGTCGCGCGGAGAAAGAAACAGGGGCGGTTAAACGGTCTCCCCGGCTGACATGTGGGCCCCACTGCTCTCCCTTATCTGTTCCTCTAAATTCTACCTCAAACATTGTCCAAAAATTCCCAAAATTTACAGACAAGCTAAGAAAAATATGAGGAACCCAAATATGCAATCAGATTTCAATTTGGACATAGTTTGTTTCAAATTCAAAATCAAATTTGAATTCAAACATGTTTATAAACCTTATTGAAATAAATAGTACCTGAGGTCCATAAATCTCCAAACTTTGAAACAAAGATCACTGAACCATAAAAGGTCTTAGGAAAAATTGTGGGTTGATTTGGGCAAGGTTCAGTGCAAAGCTAAATTTGAGATCGACGCGAAATGAATCCTTTGTACGTGTCCAAATAAGTGGAAGACGTACTTCAAAAATCTTGAAAATTTTCCGAGAAGCTATTTAAGATATTTAAGAGACCAAGGAAAAATTTGGAGCCTTGGATTTGAATCTTTTTGGCAGGGCCAAATATGCATAGCAACATAATCAAATTACATTTGTTTTGATTTTTATATTGCTGCAATATAATTTTCCCTAGCCATTTCAATCAATTAAATTCCCAACTTTGCAGAAAGGTTTAATTAAAATGTTCTAGGATTAGGGTGAAGTCCAGTCCTCATGTTAATAAGATTAAACATGAGTAGAAAGAAAACTTTTTAGTGAGATCAAGTTCATGTGCACAACTATATTGACCTCCATTATGTTTGTTAAACAACTTGTAGCTGAACTTCACATAAAAGGAAAAAGAGGGATTTTACATTCATCCCCCCTTAAAAGAACCTCGTCTCGAGATTACAAAGGAAAGACAAAAGGTAAAGATCTACTGAACAAGTGCCGCTAACAAGTCCGAATAGTTCGTTTTAAGATATTCCTCGCTTTCCCACGTGGCTTCTTCAGCACTGTGGTTGCTCCACAAGACCTTGTAGAAATGCAAGGTGCGCCTCCTTGTGGTGCAAATTTTCTTATCATTGATCTGGGTTGGATGCTCGGAATAAGTAAGATCTGGTTGGAGAGCTTCCAAATCCTCAATACGTACATTCGCTGGGTCTTTGAGACATTTCCGCAACTGAGAAATGTGAAACACATTGTGGACCCCTGCCAGCGACGGTGGTAACTCCAATTGATATGCCACAGGTCCGCATCTTTTGATTATTGCGAACGGCCCAATGAAACGTGGAGCTAGCTTCCCTTTCATTCCGAATCGATGAATTCCCTTCATTGGGGATACCCGGAGATAAACTTGATCCCCAACCTCGAAGTGAAGAGGTCGACGTCGTTTGTCCGCATAGATCTTCTAACGAGACTGAGCAGCTTTGAGATTTGCTTGAATAATACGTACTTGCTCTTCGGCTTCATTTATCAAGTCAGTGCAATATACCACTCGTTCACTAGATTCGCACCAGTTCAAGGGTGTGCGACACTTCCAGCCATAAAGAGCTTCATATGGCGCCATCTGGATGCTAGCCTGGTAAGTGTTGTTGTACGAAAGTTCCGCCAATGGTAGATGATCATCCCAATTCCTACCATGGTGGATGGCACAGGCACGAAGCATATCCTCTAGCACATGATTCACTCGTTCGGTTTGTCCATCAGTTTGAGGATGATAAGCCAAGCTTCAAATCAGTTTGGTACCCAATGCATCGTGGAGATGCTCCCAAAAGCGAGCAACAAAAATAGATCCACGATCTGAAATGATAGTGCGGGGTACTCCATGTAGAAACAATATTCTAGAGATATAAAGTTCTGCATACCGCTTTAGATCATACTTGACACTGACCGGTATGAAATGAGCTGATTTGGTCAACTGGTCAACGATCACCCAAATTGAGTCGTGCTTATGGAGGGTGGGAGGCAAGCCAACAATGAAATCCATGCTGATATCCTCCCATTTCCAAGCCGATATGCTTAAAGGTTGAAGCTGTCCAGCTGCCTTCATATGGTCGGCCTTAACTCGCCGACACGTATCACATTTGAATACGTATTTTTCTACTTATCTCTTCATTCAAGTCCACCAGAACTTCTTCCTTAAGTCTTGGTACATTTTGTTACTTCCCGGATGAATGGAATATTTGGACAGATGAGCTTCATCCAGTATCTTCTTCTGAAGTTCCATGTTCTGGGGTACCACTATGCGATTTTTAAACCAGAGGGTACCTTCATCATCACATCATAAACATTTCATCTCCCCTTTCTCCATTCTTTGCCGAATCTGCGACATCCCTTTGTCCTCCTTCTGAGCTGCCATGATATCCTCCCTGATAGTAGGAATGAGAGCTAGGTTGTACAGTGTCCCATATGGAACCATGTAGAGACTTGGTTATTCTTCTCCCATTGAGGTAATGGAAAGATTTTTGACATGGGACTTGCGGCTCAGAGCATCTGGGACTACATTTGCCTTGCCTGGATAGTAGTGGATCTCAATCTCATAATCCTTGATTAATTCCAACAACCTATGCTGTCGCATATTTAAGTCCTTTTGGGTGAAGATGTACTTCAGGCTCATGTGATCGGTGTAGAGATGTACTAGATTACCCAGTAGAAAATGTCTCCACATCTTCAATGCTAGTACCACAGCAGCGAGCTCTAGATCATGAGTCGGATAGTGCTGCTCATGGTTCCGAAGCTACCGTGATCCATAAGCGATCACTCGTCTGTCCTGCATCAACACACAACCAAAACCAATTCTTGATGCATCACAATACACGTCAAATGATTTGGTTGTGTCCGATTGAGCTAATACTGGTGCTGTCGTGAGGTGTTTTACTAATGCCTAGAAACCTCCCTCACATGCCTCAGTCCATACATACTTCTTCCCCTTCTTCAGAAGTTCTATCATTGGTTTAGCTATTTTGGAGAAACTGGGAATGAACCTCCGGTAATATCCAGCTAAACCTAGGAAACTTCGAACTTCATGTACGGACTTTGGAGACTCCCATTTGAGTACTTCCTTTATTTTGCTTGGATCAACTGCAATCCCTTCTGCTGATATGATGTGCCCTAAAAATGGCACTCGGCTGATCCAGAATTCACACTTGCTGAACTTAGCATATAGTTGGTGGTCCTGTAATCGTTGAAGCACAATACGCAAGTGTTCATCATGTTCTTCTTCGGATTTCGAATACACAAGGATGCCGTCAATGAAGACCACGACAAACTTTTCCAATTCTGGCATGAACACTGAGTTCATGAGATACATAAAATGAGCCGGTGCGTTGGTCAATCCGAAGGACATAACAAGGTATTCATACAGTCCATACCTCGTCAAGAATGTTGTCTTTGGTATGTCTTCTGGCCGGATTCTAATTCGATGATAACCAGAACAAAGATCCATATTCAAAAATACTTTAGCACCCACTAGTTGATCGAAAAGAATATCGATGCGTGGTAGTGGATACTTGTTATTGATAGTGACAGCATTGAGTGGACGATAGTCCACACACAGTCTCAAGGTCTTATCTTTCTTCTCACGAACAATGCAGAACAACCACATGGTGATGAACTTGGACGAATGAAACCTTTGTTCTCAAGTTCCGTTAACTGCTCCTTCAGTTCTGCAAGTTCCTTGGGTGCCATCTTGTAGGATTGCCTTGAGATCGACACGATTCCCGGTATAAGCTCAATCTTGGACTCTATATCTCTTTCTGGGGGCATACCAGGAAGATCTTCGGGAAACACTTCCGGATATTCACATACTACTGGAATATCCTTAAGTTCAATAACCTTGGTATTGTGAGTAGATGGATTCACTAGAATGGTTCTCTCAAGATTGAGGACTTGGGAAGGATGAAGTGGAGAATTTAGATATATTTTTCGAGGAACGAGATCTGGAATAGCACCATGGTATTGTAGCCACGCCATTCCCAAGATGACATCTAGCTTCTGATTCTCTAGTATCAGAAGCGAAGTAAGATATATAGTTCCATCTATGTTATGTGGTATCCCAGGAACCATTTCATTTTTTACTGTCTTGCCTGCCGGAGTGCAAATCACATACGGAGTTTTTGTGGAGATAATAGGTAACTGACTTTTATTGACAAAAGACTTGCTAATGACATTGTGGGAAGCTCCGAAGTCAAAGAGTATGACTACGGAATGATCAAAGATAGAAAACGTACCCGTGAGTACGGGTGCGCCATCCGGAATGTCCTCAATGGCAAGGTGGTGGATGTTGCTGAGTCTGGGAACTAGCTTCGTGGGCTAGTTGCGGGGTCGGTTGGTGCCCTGGTATGATGACTGTCCACCACCCTGCCTACTCTGCGGGCAGTCCTTGGCGAAGTGCCCTGTGCATCCACACGTGAAACACGTGTACGGGGTTTGGCCGGTACGAATGGGAGGAAGGAATCCAGGTGCACGCGGTGGAGGTGGAAATGCACGTGGGATCATCTCCTGCTACTGCTGCGGTCGGAAACCAGCGTTGCCGAACTGGCGACCATTGAACATCGGTGGTCGTGATGGCGGTTGCCACCTCTGGCCGGATGGTGATCGATACACCATTCGGTACTTCTGAGGAGCACCACCCCCGCTGCCCTATGGAGCACTTCTCTTCTTCTTGTCTGAGGATAGCTTTCGAGTAGCATCCTCTTGTATGGTTGCGGTGTTGACAATGTCGTTGAAACTACCACAGTTGAACAAGGCAAGCTTGTCCTTCATCTTGGGGCTCAAACCTTGGTAGAAGCACTCTCGCTTCCTGTCTTCTTTGTTCACTTGGTCCTGTGCATACTGGGCCAAGTGGTTGAAGGTCTTGGAGTACTCGTAAGCACTCCTTCCTCCCTGCTTCAGCTCCAAGAACTCTTGAAGCTTCCTCCTCATAATCCCGGGAGGGATATGGTAGGCGCGGAACGCCTCCCGGAATTCTGCCCAGCTCACGACATAGCCTGCGGGGCGTGCGACGAGGTCGTTTGACGACCACACACCAGCAGAACCCTGCAGTTGTTGAGCTGCAAACAGAGTCTTCTGTTGTTCGGTAATCTCGAGTAAACTGAACTTCTCTTCAATGGTGCGGAGCCAGTTGTCCACCTCCAAAGGTTCGTCGGCCTCCGTAAAGACCGGCGGATGCGTCGATGTGAAATCCGAGTAGGATCTCAGATATGACTGACGTGGCCTATCAGCTTGTCGCCCCCCTTGACGGGACGAATGCTGTACAAGGGTCCGCAACAACTCGGTTTGCTCATCGTGTGAGTCGAGCACGGATGGGAGAACCTCCGTGAGACTTCTGGGAAGTGTGGTTGGAGGTGGCTGCATCTGGGGCGTGTTCTGTCCTGGGGGTGGTGTGTCATCCCCCTGTCCCCCACTTGAGCCTCCCACTTCCGGCGCTGTACGTGTACACACCATGCTGCAATACAATGATTTACACCATAAGTCTCATTGCCTCAAGTTCATCCTTCCATATAAATAGTAATGTGGTAGACAACGATAGTTAATATACAACATCAACATATATTGATAAAGTACAAGCTTTATACAAGATATATTGGCTCGTGACCAAGTTTACAGTGGTAAACTCCAAAATGATGGACTCCCACTATGGAAATACATCTCTACCATACTTGGTCCCCATGAGATGGCGTACACATATTGTCATCTTAGACATAACCACCACTACTCTTAATATGACACAAACATGGTCACAAAAGAAAAACACAAGCAACTATTAAACTACATGTTGCCCCATGTCGGCAGAAGTGTTGCCACATCCCACTTCAATACGTCCTACTCGACGTACTCGAGTTCTTTGGGATCTTCTTCTTCGTCATTCAAAGGCAATTGTTCACCCATAATTAGTGGTATATTATGGGCCGGTGGATACACCACTGGTTGCAATTGTGCCTCGGCCTCAATTACATTATCCTGCAGTTCTCCTGCCTCATACTCCCAATTCTGAGCTGTCTCAATGGCGGTCTCCCGCTCTTCAGTGACTACTAACAGCTGCTCTTGCTATTGTTGCACCTCCAACTGACTTGCTTGCAACTCACCACGAGCTTGTTGCAGTTCAGTGCGAGTCTATCGTTGTTCGGCACGAGCTTTCTGTAGCCTAATGCGAGCATAATGCAGCTGACTCTTGCACTTATTTAGCAGGTGATTCGCTGGGGCTAGGAGAGAACGTAGATTCTCGTTGATATAATCAAGGGTATCAACCCGCTCCGTCGCTTCTCGCAAGGCTTTGACTTGCTCCAAAATAATTGTGCCATACGTAGCAACTACCATATTGGAAGCAGCCGCATATGTCCCAAGTGTCGTCGAGGTTGTGTCGCCATGCGTATAGGCAGCAACCATACGACGTTGCCACTCAAATCCAGCCATACCACGGACTGGAATAAGGGCAAATTGAGTCCCTGCCATAGCATCTTGATGATGCTCACAAAGCTTCATAAGTGCATCACCTGCAGCGATTGCCCAAGTGTCCTCTAACTGAGCCCCCTCGATGGTAACCGAGAAAGGAGCCCATCCATATCGACGGGGACTAGCTGGGATGTCCACCAAGATGGTGCATGACCGAACTCCTCTGTCGATCGTTTCTCTACCCCAATAGCATGGCATCTCGATGAAGCCAAACTGTTGGAGCACTTCCCGCAGCACACTTGGGAAACCCGGATGGCTAGCGCAAGTTGAAAATACCCATCCGTCCTGTAGTAGCATCCTCACATCCGTCATCTATAGAAAAGAATACTGGAAGCAGTGAGAAGGTTTCCAACTCTCGATAGTTTAGGAAAATTTAAAACAGGAGTTGTAATCACAGTCTGTTCCAGCTGGCCTTCCTGTATAAATTCCACAGTTTCATACAGAAAATGTCAGAATCAAAGGTGAAGTTGAATACCAGAGTTGTAGTATACTTTCCAAACATTACATATTGTACTCATACAGCTACAAGTGAGCTAGGAAATAGAATCTATACAGGTTTTAATTTGACCCATATTTTCTGGAAATTTTGACAGAACCTCCCCTGTATATGTAGTGATGTTCACAATTTATACAGGGATATCATGATACTATTTTGAGGTAATGACAAAATAAACTTTGTATAACATCAAGTTAGAAATCCATAAGTAAAAGAGTTACCCCCGAAAAGTTTGTTATACAGGTATCGCGCGCGAATTCACAAACATGTGCAAACTGCTTCAAGTCCTGGACTGTCAGAACCAAGTTTGCGACAAATGGAATTAGACACCGCTATACCCAGATTAAGATCATGAATGCAAAATAAAGTTGATGGAGGATTTCCTATGCTTTCCAGAAATGTATATATGTGATTATGTCACTATTCTGGATTAAAAGTTATAACTATCCAAACTAAACATTTTAACTGACTGGTTTGCACCAGCAGTCCTGCAGTCCACTGTTTTGATTTCCAAATTTGATTTGACTGAAATTCGAATTAGGAAAAACTCTAAACATCAAACCTGTAAATCTGCCTCTGCCCTTTCCATACATGTGTCACAATAAGGCAGAAGATGTTACTACAGTGAGTTATGGCAATATTTCTGGAACTGGTATGGGTGGGTCATCTGGAGCAGTTTTAGTATACTCCAGATTTCAACAGATTATCAAACTTTTCTGCCCTTACGGTCAACAGAAAAGTTGTAGAGGTCTTCACGATCTTCCCATCCATATATTATACCCTTATTTTATCTATCAGATAACCAAGATTACAACCCGGCAAAGTCTAGCCAACTCCTGCCAGAATCTAGCCAACTCCTGCCAGAAATCAAGAATCTTGATTCTACTTACCCTATCGAGTCGGAGTCCCTTTTTACGGAGTCCAAACCTACCAGCATCTGATATTTGGACTTTCCAAAACATTATGAATCCATTATGTCATTGGGAATGGTCAAGTATCATGTTTGATACTGACGGTACTACGTACCTCACCAAAGAAAATTCTATCCGGTATATCCGGTTACGTCTATAAGTGGTTCCTATATCGTTCTCTCGCAAACGGTTTCTACACGGTCTTCTACTGTCGTCAATGCTGCAAAAGAAAAACAATCCCCTTTTCACACTTTCACACCTCAATGGCGGTACGGAGAAACACGACAGGCAGTCACAATAATACATATGAAAATAAATCCATACGACTCTGGTGTGAGTCGCCCTCGAGCGAGGTCATGTCTCGAGGTACATGGCTGTAAATACGTCTGTACAGCAAATACTCCCATACGATCCGGCTTATACATGCTCGGGCATACTTGTTTCACATGCTCCATAGAACATGAATGGTTCTAGAGATGCATACTATCGGGTTATACACCACCCGGCAGGGGCTCCCACTAACTTTGAAGCATGCTGGGGTACCCCGTGTCATAGGTTCTTAGAAACATTGAAAGCTTCAGAGACTCCTATTAACTTCCCATGCCAAGCCATGGAAATTTCACATACCACTTCTCGTATGCTGAGTTTACCGAGATTGATCCACTCTCGGTGGCGTACCTTACCTCTTACCTGACGTCGGGGCATCGTTACAAAATATAATAACACATAGTTAGTTTACCACATTTATATCTTATACTAATAATACTCCTTATAAGGTCATATAGCTAATTCCTCACTCAAATCCTAATTTTTTAAAATATGTTCCTTTCAAGTAAACTGTTCCCAATGATGCTCTGATACCATGTCTGTGGGGACCGGAATCCCGACATCCGAGGATCTCATTGGGTGGTGTCGTGCGATGCGACACCCAACAATATACAAGAACAGAACTAGAATAAAATACAAGGTGAAGTCTTTTAGTTATCATAGAGTGGAAGTTTTACAATACTTGTGGAAGGAAAGAAACATATATATCATAGCTACGCTCTCAGCACTAGCTATGCAAAAGCAAAGTCATCGATGACCTGGATACTTCGCACTAGCAACACCCAAATCACGGCGGCGTTCAGGGTTCCCACTCGGCTGGTGAAGGTCTCCACACGGAACACCTCTTGTGTCCGCCGACCGTTTTACACCTTACTATCCTCAACCCACCCCTATCGATGGTGATTTAATGGGCCTCGACATCCCAGTTATCGAGTTACGTCAGTTTACTAGAGTTCATATGGCCAATATGTCGCCGGTACAAGTCAAGCTTGTTCGAAGGGGCCGCATACAGACAAACCTTAACTGACCAGTCAGAGCTATGCGACCAAGACCACGTCTTGCCGCTTCCTATCCATCTCTGACCGTTCTCAAGTTTAGATTTAACAGTTATTTTCTATAAATGTTATCCCAGTAATTTTCTATCTCGCGAGTGGATTCTAACTACTCGACTTCTACCGGTTTACCTACAACATTCGCATAGCAATTCTACACGTTGAGTTATCAACCTACCCAATTAACCAATGGGATTGTGGGTCATGCATCTGGAGTATTCAAGCATCCTAAACGTAATGCACAATCCATATGCTAATCATCATAGTTATAAAGCAAAACTTTATAAACGACTTAAATGCAAACCGGGGCTTGCCTGGTTGCAGGTCGGAGTCTGGGTTAGTATTCGGCAGATGTACTTCCAAGGCCTCTGGTTCCTCCTCAACTTCGGTCACTACACGATATGCATATAATATGTATATGAATGACTTTGAAAAATAATTACTACCAAGACCATAATTTAATCTATGGTGATCATTATATGATAATGACCTAATTGGCTTTGGAATTTTGATGGTAGATACTAGGGAATATGATAGAAGTTCTTGCAAAGAACAAGAGATGATCAAAGTAGTTTGTTTTCTCTAAAATTATGGCAAGCAATAAACTTCCAAGAATTTTGGAGAAGAAAGTGTAGCTTGAACATAGCTGCCAGTTGATAATCATGATAGAGGAAGTTGTCCTGGTTCTAGCAAAATTTGGTTTCATAAATTTCTAAGCCTTGGTGAAGGAGTTATTGAATTTCAAAGTTGGTAAGAATTGCTGGAATTATTTTATAATTGAATTTTTAGCTTTTCAATTAGTATTCAGTTTGCCACTGAATTGGGACTAGGAGATTAGGTCAATTAAATCCAAGATTTTTACAGGAACTAGTGTATGACTAAAAGAAGGTTCAGTCCAAATTTGGGACATAATAAAGCAACTGAAAATCTATAAAAATTCAATAACAGAAAAAGGTAACTGAACTATACAGAGGGTTATACAGGTGCAATGGCTACCAAACTATTTCTGGTAATCAAGAATAGGACAGTGTATTTTATGTGAATTTTGGGGATTTTTCCAATGGCAAGTTCACCTGGAAAAATTGTATTTGCATTTGGATAGATTGTTTTCTACAGAATTTAAATGTAAGTTTCACATAACCTAATTGGTACTAACAGAAACTAGAGCTCAAGGGCTTTCAAACAAAATTTGTTTGAATATTTTTGGAGCAGTCTACAGAGAGATTGATTTTTCAACTTTTTAATTTGTTATGCATATATTTGGAAATTGCAGCTTTTAAATTTGGCGTTAGGGCTCACTGGATTTTAAATCAGCCAACCAGGAGTCAGCCACACCGGAGGCCATAATTATTCCCATGTGGCCACACTAGATCCCTGGCCACAAACTGATCCTGACCGCGCTGCGTCACTGGTAGGTGGGACCCGCGTCCCTGCCTTCTTCAACCTCTGGCCACGGCTCGGGCGGCGGCGCTCTCGCCGGCGCGCGGCGGCGCTTTCGCCGGCGATGGCTTCCGACCCACGGGAGGTCTCGGTACTCGCCGCCCCACCCTATTTTCGCGGGGGGAACACGCTGGACTAACTCCCGACGGCGATGGGTGACCGGAAAACCACTCCCGACGGCGGCGGCTGGTGCTAGGGTTTTGGTTATGTCGAGACCCTCAATTCCCTAGCTAAAACTCTCATTTGAAAGCTCGGGAAGCATCTTGGAAGCATGGGAAAGAGTTTAGGAGGGTCTAGAGCTCGTGCCATAGCCGACAACACCAAGGTCGACGGTGAACCGAGCTCCATCAATGGCGGAAGGGGAAAATCGGATAACTCGTTAATTAGTCCATGGTTCTTTCTGATTTTTGGAGGGAAGGTGCGCTAGGATACGTAGAACCGGTCGTCTAACTGGATCAAAGAATTATTGTGCATACAATCGGAATTAAACCGAAGAACTAGCTTAGAAGCTATAAAAGTGCTTCGGTATTTCACGGAATACAGACGCTAGGATGCACGATATGAGTTCAAATTTAACCAGAAGTTTCACGAGATCATGGTGCACCTTTTTCCTATAGACTGCAGAGGACGTGGAGGCTTGTATCGGCGGCGAGGCTGAGTGGCATCGGGCGGAACTGAGGTGGTCGCGGCGGCGAGATGGCGCGACGCGACGAAAAGTGAATCGGGGAGGGACTTTGGTCGACGGGGGGTGAATATATAACCTTTACCGCAGTAGATAAGGAGGCCGGGGGCAGCTGGAGGCAACCGACGACCGATCAGCGCGCTGGCGGCATGCAGCCATCGCGGTCTCGCGCGAAGAAAGAAACAGGGGCGGTTAAATGGTCTCCCCGGCTGACATGTGGGCCCCACCGCTCTCCCTTATCCGTTCCTCTAAATTCCACATCAAACATTGTCCAAAAATTCCCAAAATTTACGGACAGGCTAAGAAAAATATGAGGAACCCAAATCTGCAATCAGATTTCAATTTGGGCATAGTTTGTTTCAAATTCAAAATCAAATTTGAATTCAAACATGTTTATAAACCTTGTTGAAATAAATAGTAGCTGAGGTCCATAAATCTCCAAACTTTGAAACAAAGCTCACTGAACCATAAAAGGTCTTAGGAAAAATTGTGGGTTGATTTGGGCAAGGTTCAGTGCAAGGTTAAATTTGAGATCGACGCGAAATGAATCCTTTGTACGTGTCCAAATAAGTGGAAGACGTACTTCAAAAATCTTGAAAATTTTCCGAGAAGCTATTTAAGATATTTAAGAGGCCAAGGAAAAATTTGGAGCCTTGGATTTGAATCTTTTTGGCAGGGCCAAATATGCATAGCAACATAATCAAATTACATTTGTTTTGATTTTTATATTGCTGCAATATAATTTGACCTAGCCATTTCAATCAATTAAATTCCCAACTTTGCAGAAAGGTTTAATTAAAATGTTCTAGGATTAGGGTGAAGTCCAATCCTCATGTTAATAAGATTAAACATGAGTAGAAAGAAAACTTTTTAGTGAGATCAAGTTCATGTGCACAACTATATTGACCTCCATTATGTTTGATAAACAACTTGTAGCTGAACTTCACATGAAAGGAAAAAGTGGGATTTTACATCGGGACGTCTACATTAAGGAGTATTGTAGATGTCGGGCTTCCCGACGACATTGCATATGTGCCACAGTTTGGCACTCATGCCACAGCGAACACCATCAATCTCCTCCTCGAGGGTTATGAGCTCATGCGTCAGTTCCGCCCTCTCGATGCGCCCTTCAGCCACTAAGTCCTATAGCTTCTTGTTCTCTAAACGGAGAGAAGCTTGTTCCTTAGAAAGTTGTGCCACCTTAGGGGCACGAGGAGATTTCCCGTCATTGTCCTCAAATTCGGCAGCTGGCCCTCTGATAGCAAGCGTTGAGAGGTGACGCCTAATCTTGGAGGGTGACGAGCCCGTCGATTCCTCCATCATCAAAGTATCCACTTGCTTGAAAAGGCCTTTTGCATAGCCTCCTTCAAGCTTATGCACCCCATGGATAATGAGGCGGTCTTCCACACGCTCAGGCGACGTACGCGTAGGTGACTTGTAGTGGTGGCTCACTACGTCACTGTCCTTGGTCTTCAGAGTGTACTTGAACTCCTCGTCGGGATGCAACGTTGGGAGAGACTCGTGTTTTCCAGGAAAAAGACAGGTCCTGACGGATCTAAGGTCAGTCAGAGTCTGACGACGTGCAGGTGTCGTCGACTTCATGGGCGTCCTCTAAGGGGAGAGCGACCATTCAGCACCACGAGGTGTAGTGCTCGTGGTGCAATGCCCACGCAGAGTCTTCGCCGGTGGCCGGATCATGGCGAGAGGCACGACCTCCAATGCCATGATGGACTCCAAAGCAAGGGGGGGACTTGTCAGTGGCCGACGTGATGTCTCCGCTCAGGTTGAAGGTTGAGCTAGAGTGGGGATGAGGCACAATATTCTCGTCATCCATGACTTGGAACAGGATATGGATTTTTCTATATGGTGCAACGTTCCCCTCTCTGTTCCTGTCAATAAATAAGTGAGGGAAGTACGATAGCACCTAGAGTCCTGTTGAGATACGTAGGGAGAGTCCACACGCAAAAATAGAAGGCTGGCGGCACAAGGGGGAGGTCGGCCGACCCCTTCCTGGCTCCATACGGGCCAAGTTTTCGTGGGTTGGCTTAGTGAGCCCCATAGATGAATAATTGGATGGGCCCATTAAATGGACGCAAAGAATTTAGACAAAATTTAAAGAAACGGCATGAAAATCAATAAGATTTATCACATGAATTTCTTTTTCCGTCCCATCCTTATGGGATTCGAGAAATAATTTGAGTTGGTGCCCACTCACTTTAAATAGATGATCATCATCACCTTGGAGTGTGATTGCTCCATGGGATGAGGTTTCTACTACAGTGAAGGGTCCTTCCCATTTACTTCTGAGCTTCCCATGTCCAAAGAGTTTAACCCTATAATTGAAGAGTAGGACTTTGTCCGGGTTTGAACTCTTTAGGAATAATCCTCTTATCGTGTCATCTTTTAGTTCTTTCCTTGTAGATTGTGGCACTATGGTACACCTTATTTCTCCACTCTTCCAAATCAGAGAGTTGCTTTAATCGGTGCTTTCCTACTTCGTGAAAGTCCATGTTCCACTGCTTGATGGCCCAATAGGCTCTATGTTCCAACTCTATAGGAAGATGACAAGTCTTCCCATAGACATGTTGGAAAGGATACGTGCCGATGGGATTTTTTAAGCAGTACCGTATGCCCAAAATGAGTCGAGTAGCTTATGCTTACATCCCGTTCCCATTTCCAAGACAACCTTTTGCAGAATATTCTTAATTTGCTTATTAGATGTTTCTGCTTGACCACTTGTTTGTGGGTGGTATCGGGTAGCAATGTTATGCTGGAAACCAAGTTCCCTCAAAAAAGACAAGAAGGTATTATCTATGAAATGAGACCCTCCATCACTTATGAACATACAGGGAGTGCCAAAGCGCGGGAAAATGATCTCATGAAATATTTCCTAGCTTGCTTGGAATAAGCATTCTTGCATGGCAAAACTTCTACCCATTTCGACACATAATCTACAACAACCAGGATATACTAGCAATCATAGGACCTAGGGAAAGGTCCCATGAAATTAATACCCCATACATCAAATAACTCCACTTGTAGATTATAGGTTAGGTGCATCACATTGCGAGTCGAGATTCCTCCATGATTTTGGCATTTCCAACATCTGCGAATGAATTGTTTTGTATCTTCATACATAGAAGGCCAATAAAATCCACTCTGCTAGGTCTTTGTCTGGGTACGGTAAACACCGTAATGGCTACCATAGGGGATAGCATGGCATTTCTGAATAATCTTGGTGCCTTCAATTGATGGGATGCCGCTTCTAAAAAGGCCATCGGCACAAACTCGATAGAGATATGGGTCACCCCAAAGGTGTCTCGGACTCTCATAGATGAGTTTCTCTTTGTTTTCCCGTGTAGGTGCGTATCCTATGACCATGAAGTTCACGATATCTGCATACCAAGGGTGAGATTCAGCCACCTTAGGAAGCATATCATCTCGTACGAAGTCATTGATAGGAATGTCCACGGTTTGGGTGGCTTCCATATGTGAGAGATGATCTGCCATGGAATTCTCTACTCCCTTCTTATCCTTGATTTCTAAGTCAAACTCTTGGAGTAGTAGAATCCAATGGATTAACCTTGGTTTAGCATCCTTTTTGTGAGCAAGTACTTTAAGGCGGCATGGTATGTGTACACTATGACCTTGTCTCCATCCAAATAGGACCTAAACTTATCGATAGCAAAAACTACAGCCAAGAGCTCTTTTTCAGTTGTGGCATAATTCAGTTGAGCTCCTGATAGAGTTTTGCTAGCGTAGGCTATTGCATGATGCTTTTTATCTTTGTTTTGGCCTAGGACCGCACCAACGGAAAAATCACTTGCATCACACATGATTTTGAATGGCAACGTCCAATCGGGAGGTTGAATGATTGGAGCTGAGATGAGTGCCTTTTTGAGTGTTTCAAATGATTTAAGGCATTCATCATTGAAATCAAAGGGAGCTTCCTTAGCTAGTAGGTTAGTGAGGGGTCTAGCGACTTTTGAGAAATCTTTGATGAATCGCCAATAGAGCCCCGCATGACCTAAAAAGGTGTGGATTCCCTTAACATTGATAGGAGGTTGAAGTTTTTCAATGACTTGGATCTTTGCTTTTTCCACCTCTATCCCTCTCTCGGACACTAAATTCCCTAAGGACGATGCCTTCACGGACCATGAAATGGCACCTTTCCCGATTAAGTATGAGGTCCTTCTCTTGTTATGTTTGTAAAACCTTGTATAGATTTTCCAAACAATGATCAAAAGTTTTCCCATAGACGGAGAAATCTTCCATGATCTCTTCAATCATGTCGAAAAAGATAGACATCATGCATCTTTGAAAAGAGGCAGGAGCATTGCACTGTCCAAAAAGGACATACACCGGTAGGCATAAGTTCCATAGGGACATGTGAATGTGGTCTTACTTTGATCGTCGCGATAGATTGGGATTTGATGATAGCCCGAATATCCATCAAGGAAACAAAAGTAGGAGTGTTTTTCGAACCGCTCTAACATCTCATCAATGAAGGGCAGTGGAAAATGATCCTTCCTTGTAGCCTTGTTATGTTTTCCGTAATTAAAGCACATCCTCCATCCCGTGATGGTTCGCTAAGGAATTAATTCATTCTTCCCATTTTAAACGACCATCATACCTGCCTTCTTGTGCACTACTTGAACTGGGCTGACCCATTCACTATGAGGAACAGGGTATATAATCTCGGCATGCAGAAGTTTCAAGACTTCCTTCTTGACAACTTCCCTCATTGCATTATTCAATTGCCATTGAGGTTCCCTTGAGGGGACACTCTTGGGGTCAATGGTAATGCGATGGGTGCATAGCGCGGGGCTAATCCCCTTAAGATCCTCTAGTGAATAGCCAAAAGTAGCTCTACGCTTTTCTAACATGGCAATGAGTTTGAGGGTCTCATCATCCAAATGCTTGTCACTTATGATGAAAGAGGATTCCAAATCGCCATTTAGGAAGGCATAACGTAGGCCTTGAGGTAGAATTTTTAACTCAACATGAGGTTTGGGAAGAACTCTTCTTTGGTAATTCAATTGCCTCCTGAAATTCATCCTCATTTTGGATGAAATCTTCATTTCTTTCTATTTCAGGAGGAGCTAAGAATTGAAGAGTTCTAACCTCCTCTAATGGTTCATCTTGGATGGGATATTCTGCGTATGTCTTCTTGACAAGTAGGACTGGAATAGAAAACCTTCTCCCTCTAAGGTTGACATTGAGGTTTCCTTCCAAAGAAATTTCCATGAGAAATTTCTCAATGGGAATCCCAATCATAATGTCAAAATATTGGATTCCTAACACATGGAAATCTAGGATTTCCTTAATATCATAGTGTCTTACAGACACCTGTTGCAAAACCCTGCATCCTTCAAGGATGTTTCCGAAGTAGCCTTGGAAGGATTTACATGTTGGTGCCAGTGGCACATCGTCAAGAATGGCGAGAGGACAAGAATCGGAAATGAGATTTGCTCCAATAGTGGGGTTGTATGGGACCCTCATTGGTGTCCCGCTAATGTATCATAGAATACTGGCTAAAGGTGAGGTCATCCTAAGGATTTTGGGTGATAGCTCAACTTCTGCAGTCTATTCCCTACTTAAAATAGAGGTTAACTCCTTGACCGTCTGTTGGACAAACACTACATCAGGTGGGTCAGGTGGAGTTAAAGCCAATGATGGTTTCCTATGGCAACAGTACTTCGAGGTATTTCAAAAATCTTCAAATATCTCTTCCTCGAAGTAGAAGGGAAACTCCAAAGGTTGATTTTCTACTTCCTTCGTAGTTTAGGGTTCGGGAGAGGATTCCCCTGACAAGGTGTGGGATAAGAAAGAGATGGGTTCTTCCCTGTCCATGGATTCATCCTCAGTTCTTGACACTACTTCCTCTTGAGGGGGCTCATTAAGACCCATAATGAAGGAAGAATTTTCTAGATTTTGGTCTAGAAGATCCTTGCCTTCTTCTGGTGTCTTATGGAGGAAAAATCCTCCAGCCGTAATGTCAAGATGCGGGGCAGACTCTTTGTTCAATCCTGTATAGAAGTGTTGCAAAATCAATGGATCAGGGATAGACAAATCTGGGCCCGAATTTTTCAAAAGAGAAAATCTATCCCAAGCTGCACCTATGGATTCCTTTTCCATCTGCTGGAAGCATAGTACTTCCTTCCTTAAGAAAATAATTCGGGAAATTGGAAAGAAAGCAAGACAAAATATGTCTCGTAATTCATTCCAATTTCCATTTGTCTTCCCAACATTATGGTCGTACCATTGTTTGGCTTTTTCCTTGAGTGAAAAAGGAAACAACTTCCATTTGAAAGTCTCTTGTGTCATACCCTTGATTAGAAGGCATGAACACAATTGTTCGAACTCTCTTAGATGGTGGTAAGGATTTTCACAATCCGTTCCCAAGAAGGATTTCTCCAAAACCATGGGTATAAAGCCAGGGCGAAGTTCATAGCTGATAGAACAGATAGGTTCTGCTGATGGCGGTGGCTCATAGAACTTGCCCTTTGGGGCAGAATATGAAAGAATGGTGGGCTGATCCATATATGTGGTGGTGGTAAGAAAAGGAAAGATAAGATAAGGAGATAGATACGAGGGTGAACAAGGTTTGAAGATTAACAACAACCATTCCCCAGCAATGGTGGCATAAATGCTTGTGTTGGCGTTTCTTACGTCATAGATAAAAATCCGCAAGAGCACGAAAACTGTCCTGTAGCACTTCCCCTTAAGAGAGTATTCCAAGGGTATCGAATCCAAGGAACGTGTGTGTAATCTTACGAACTAATCCACCCAAGGACACAAAGTTGTTTGGTAGGTAAGGAAGATAGAGGAATTCAAAGTATTGATTCTAATTCAAAGGAATTTGTAGTAGTTGCTTGCTTCGGGATGGGTTTACCCCTAGCAACACTAGGCGACTACCGCCAAGATCCTATGGCATAGCCTAACGTGGAGGATTACAAAGGACAGATAGGGTTGTCACCACCTACTGCCTACCTCTTTAATCCGTGGGTCTACGAGGTATTCACTAGTGATTTTTGACCTAAGCACCATGCTTACGTTCTAAATCACAACTCTAGTTGTTTCGAACACAAAGGTACAACTAGAGCCTCTAATAAATTAAAGCAATGAACCCACAAGTAAGTAATGGTGCAAACAACTATGAATTGAGAATCAAACTTGAATTGAATTCACAAAGGCTTACTTGATTTGAATAACACCTTTGTAGGGTACAAGTGCAGAAGAGGGACATGACAAGCCCAAGCCTCCTTCTCCTAAACTCTTCACCACACTATCCTTCTACATGGCAGCCTCTAGGACTACTCTAAACCTTTGGTGTGATATTCTATTCTCAACTTTTGGTGTGTGTGTGAAGTGAGGTGTGGGGTTCTATTTATAGGAGGGAGAAGGGTCGGTTCTCGCCACCAAATGCACGCGAATCAGTCACCCATGACCTCTTCAAGTGGGGAGCAGCCAACACGTGGCGTCTGACCACAATTGGCACCATGACCTAGGAGGCCGACTACGGCGGTCGGCCGACCTGGTCTGAGCCCCGTTGGGGTTGTGCTTCCTACAGGTCTGTGACGCCCGGTTCCGAAAACTGAACCAAGCTAACGCATATGTGTGCCCAGGATGTTCAACACACATACACGAGTGCAATCACAAAAGAGTATACAGAAAATTACCACAGAACAAGATTAATTAACCAAATTTCATTTCACAAACCAGATTATCCTCGAATACAAGCCCTAATGAATATTTATGACAAGTTCAACTAATGCAGCGGAAATAAACTAATTAAGCAACTAAGCAAACTAAGCATAAGCAATAGGGTATAGATGCGTAGCTCCAATAAACACCACAGGCAAAGCTGACGGTAGACACGGCCTAGAACTCCGCATTATCACTATTAAACTCACAATGCTGACCTGCAACTGTTGGGGGGGGATTGCAAGAGTGAGTACATGTCGTACTCAGCAAGTGTGGAAAGTATGACATGTGACTGATTCAAGTGACGACAATAATAATGGCAAAGTGCTGAAAAGTACACTAAAAAATTTGAAAAGCAATATATCATATGTATGTGAAGTAGTCCCATCATAATCATGAGTAATACAATAATACCAAACTGAATTCATTACCATCTTCAATAAGTCCAGATTTCACCATTGCCAATAACCATATTCAATACCAGAAATAAATCCATAACCAACCATAACCATTACCAAACCATAACCATTCCAATAACCATCCCATTACCAAATTCCCTCTAATCATGTAGGTCATCCAGGCGCTCATAACCGGGAGCACGGCTATCATGATAGTTTTAATAACTCTTCAGAGTTTGTACCTCTTTACCCACGTGTTCGTGATTTCATCACCTTTCGGCGACTAAGAATCTCCCTTATGCCCATGACCCGTCGGTCATAATACACACTTCCGTTGGTGTGTGGCCAAGAGATCACAAAATAGCCTTTACAAAGGAATTACTAGCCTATTTAGACCCCACTGAGGTTTCACCGGTGGCGATGCCTCCAACTGAGCACATCTTCAACCAAGGGCCCCCTCTTGAGCCATTTGGATCCAAGGGTAGTCCCACCAATCATCAACAAACCCTATCTGACTACCCCTTCCCCGAGCATCCACAATGGTCCAAACAGCACTAGCAAAGCCCTAATTAATCAGCTACGCCGCACCCATACTTGGCCTCGTGGTGGCACTGTAGTCCTGGCTTATTCTCGCATGAACCGGTCCTTAGATCTAAAGCAAGCAAACCACCATAACATCCAACCCATCCACATACCAAGCTTGCATAGATCACCCATTACCATACCATATTTAACCAGTTCATGTTAACCATAATCTCATCCATGCATAATTAAATTGAGTGGTATAGTTGTTTTCCATCCCAGTTGATTAAGCGAAGCAAAAGGTAAAAAGCCCTTTCCCCGACTCTCTACCATATATTCCAGGTGACAAGGGTGGTTTAACAAATCTAGTAAACTTCCTACCATAGGATTCCCATCAAATTGTCACAAGCATGCAGTTTGCAAACAAAACATTTATTTTTAAAAAAGGATCAATATGCTTCAAGGACACTTGCCTTGCTCCGACGGATAGGGTTGCTCAAATGCTTCAAAGTCTTGGTTCTCGAAATCCTCGTACACGACCTCTTGAGCACTTCCCTCTACTCGTGATAACACATACAAGAAATACATACAATTCAATATGATGCACACACATTAATCAACATGCGATGATATGCAGGCATGCAAAGATCAATTATTAATTAACTATGGTTGTTTATTAATTAGATGCAACTAGTTCATACGTGTTCATATGAGTTTACGGGGGTTTCAGAGTGAATTAATGCTACTGAAAATAAAAAGGCGATGCAACAAAAATAAATTTACGTCTATTAGATCTAATACGTCGCTAAAATTCGCATCGGAAAAATGAATCCTACCGTAGATACGACGGCTTTGAAGATCCCGGGACGATGGCGACACGTAGACGAAGTAGATGCGCAAGATCCTCCGGCGACACGACGACGGCGACGATCTCCGGTGGACGACGGCACCCTCCTCTTTTTCTTCCTCTTCTTCCCCTCTTTTTTTCTTCCTTTTCTTCCCCTGGCGGCGCAACCTCTGGTCTTTTTTTATATTCTGGCGGCTAGGGTTTCTGCGGCTGGGAAAAACGAGCCCCTATGGCTTTTATAGCCGGCGGCTAGGGCGTACACGCTAGGGCGAGCGCGGGCGAGGCACGTGCGCATCGCGCGGCGCACGGGTGCGGGTGCAGGCGGGGCGTCGGGGCGCGTGTGCGCGGTAGGCGGGGCAGGCGCGGTCGGGGCCGGGGTGCGGCACGGGGTGCGAGGTCGGGGCGTGGGAGCGGGGCCCAGGCGGGCGGCGGGGTGGGCGGCTCGGGCGGCACGGGGTGGGGCCCAGCGCGCGTGCTGCGGGGCGAGCGACGGATGGTGCCAGGCGCGCGCGCGGGAGGCGGTGCGGGGCTCGGTGCGGGGTGGGGCCCGGCGGCAGGTGGCGTGCGGTACGGGCGAGCGGGCGGGGTGGGGCCAGGCGCACGTGGGCCGGTCGACGCGCGGGAGCGCGCGTGGGAGGGCGGCAGGTATCGCGCGGGAGCGAGGTCATCGCGCGGGTGGGTCCGACGCGGGTGCGGGACGCGCGCTGGGAGCGTGTGGGAGGCGCGTCGGGAGCGTGGCTGGCTGGGCCGGCTCGGCCGCATGGCCAGCGGAGCCCTTTTTCTTTTTTTTCTTTCTTTTTTATAAAAATATTATTATTTATTTTATTTGTTTTATTTTTATATTATTATTATTTTTATATTTATTCTCTAATACATGTTTTATATTTTTATTTCTTTCCCTCTATAAATGTTTAATGCATGAACATGTATGCAATGCATGATGCGAAAATTGAGGGTGTTACAAACCTACCCCCTTAAAGTGAATCTCGCCCTCGAGATTCGATAGCGTGGAGAAAAAATGAGGGAATTCTGCCTTCAGGTCTTCTTCACGTTCCCACGTAGCTTCGGCTTCCGTATGGTGGTTCCATTGCACTTTGCACCAACGGATCCTCTTATTTCTCGTGACCCTTTCCTTCACGTCCAAGATCTTGATAGGTTGCTCGACATAGGACAAATCCTCTTGAAGTTCTAACTCGTCCATCGGCACTTGTTCTTCCGGTACCTTGAGACACTTCTTGAGTTGAGAGATGTGAAATACGTCGTGTACATCAGAGAGATACGTCGGCAGCTCAACTCGATACGCCACTTCTCCTCGTTTGTCCAAAATCTTGAACGGTCCGATGTAACGTGGTTCCAGTTTTCCTTTGACGTTAAACCGTCGCTGACCTCGGATAGGTGACACTTTGAGGTATACAAAATCTCCAACTTCAAAAGTCAGACTCCTTCGCCTATTATCAGCATAACCTTTCTATCAAGACTGGGCAACCTTTAAGTTTTCCCGTATTATTTGGACTTGCCTTTCAGCATCTTGTAACACATCAGGACCAAACACTTGATTCTCTCCGATTTCATTCCAAAACAAGGGAGTCCTACACTTCCTTCCGTACAATGCTTCGTAGGGTGACATTTTCAGACTTGCTTGGTAGCTATTGTTGTACGAGAATTCAGCATACGGCAAACTTTTATCCCAACTTTTCCCATGCTTTAAAGCACAAGCTCTTAACATGTCTTCCAAAATTTGGTTGGTCCTCTCGGTTTGTCCATCTGTTTGAGGGTGATACGCCGAACTGAAGTTCAACCTTGTTCCCATTGCTTCATGTAGTTTCTGCCAAAACCTAGAGGTGAACTGGGAACCTCGGTCCGAGACTATTTTCTTTGGAACTCCATGTCGGCACACTATATGCTCCATATACAATTCTGCTAGCTTCGCGGTGGTATAGGTGGTCTTGACAGGAATGAAGTGAGCTGATTTTGTCAATCAATCCACGATTACCCAAATTGAGTCATATCCGGACTGTGTACGTGGTAGTCCAACTATAAAGTCCATACCAATCTCTTCCCACTTCCACTCCGGAATCTTTAATGGCTGCAATAATCCAGCTGGCCTTTGATGTTCCGCCTTGACTCGTTGACACACATCACACAAAGCCACATATTCAACTATGTCCTTTTTCATGCTATCCCACCAATAGCAAGCCTTCAAGTCTTTGTACATCTTTGTACAGCCAGGGTGAATTGAGTAAGGCGAGTCATGTGCCTCCTTTAATATTGTCTTCCGAATATGGTTTACATTAGGCACAACGATCCTCTTTCCAAGCCATAAGGTACCATGTTCGTCTTCATCAAACCTGAATTCTCTCCCTTCCTCGATCCTTTCCTTGATTTCCTTGATCTCCTCATTCGTGGTTTGTGCTTCTCGAATTTCTTGCTCCAAGGTTGGGTTTAACTCCATCATCTCCATCTCATTTACAAACCCGAGGTTCAACCGTTCAAACTCCTTACATAACTCGAATGGTAACTCTAAAACCGTGAGTTGATGACTCACTCCTTTTCTACTCAAAGCATCGGCCACTACATTGGCTTTTCCCAGGTGATAGTTGATCCCCAAATCATAATCTTTGATGAGCTCTAACCATCTTCGCTGCCTCAAATTAAGATCCGTTTGTGTGAAAATATACTTAAGACTCTTGTGATCCGTATAAATTTCACACCTATGTCCAAGAATATAGTGTCTCCAAATCTTCAATGCATGTACCACAGCTGCAAGTTCTAAATCATGTGTAGGATAATTCTGCTCATGTTTCATCAATTGTCTCGACGCATAGGCGACCACTTGACCTTCTTGCATCAATACACATCCAAGTCCTTGTCTTGATGCGTCGCAATAAATATCGAAGCTCTTGCTCACATCTGGCAGTACCAAATTTGGGGCTGTTGTCAACCTCTTCTTCAACTCCTCAAAACTCTCTTGACAAGCTTGAGTCCATTGGAAATCCTTCCCCTTCATTAGCAATTCCGTCATGGGCTTGGCTATCTTGGAAAAGTCCTTGATGAATCGACAGTAATATCCAGCCATTCCAAGAAAACTCCTTATTTCCTTTACGTTTTGCGGCGGTTCCCACTTCAACACGTCTCTCACTTTTCCGGGGTCAACCGATACTCCTCCTCCTGAGATGATATGACCCAAAAATGGCACCTCTTTCAACCAAAACTGACACTTGTTGAACTTGGCATACAATTGATGCTCCCTCAATTTCTGCAACGTAAGCCTCAAGTGTTCCTCATGTTCCTTCTCATCCTTCGAGTAGATCATAATATCATCAATGAACACCACGTCAAACTTATCCAAGTACTCCATGAAGACATTATTCATGAGGTACATAAAGTAAGCAGGTGCATTTGTCAATCCAAAAGACATCACCGTGTACTCATAAGATCCATACCGTGTTCTAAAAGCTGTTTTGGGTATGTCCGATGGTCTAATCTTCATTTGAAAGTATCCCGACCTCAAATCAATCTTAGAAAACACACAGGCACCTTTCATCTGATCAAACAAGTCCTCTATACGTGGCAAGGTATACTTGTTCTTGATTGTTACCTCGTTGAGAGTTCGGTAATCCACGCACATCCTTTGGGATCCGTCCTTCTTGTCCACAAATAGAACGGGCGCTCCCCAAGGTGAAGAGCTAGGGCGAATAAAACCCTTCTCTAATTGTTCTTGAATCTGCTTCTTGAGCTCTGCTAATTCCATAGGAGGCATGCTATACGGCCTCTTAGCTATAGGTGCAGTTCCAGGTATTAAATCAATAACAAACTCAATGTCTCGATCGGGTGGCATACCTGGCAACTCATCTAGAAACACATCCAAAAATTCACACAATACCGGAATCTCCTCAATTGCGGCACCGTCCACATGATTCAGCTCCAATTGCTTCGGTGCGGTTTGAGATGCTTCAAATTCTACGGTGATCCCTTCCTCATTAGTCAACTTCACCGTCTTTGTGGCACACTCAATAACTCCATTGTGATTCCTTAACCAGTCCATACCAAGTATAATGTCCAATCCTTGAAAATCCAAAACAATGAGGTTGGCAGAGAAGTCTACCCCCCTTATTCTAAGGCTTACTTTTGGACATACTATATTTTTCCTCATCTCTCATCTAGGAGACTTAACCAACAGGGTAAACTTCATATGAGAGATAGGCAAACTATACTTGGCAATATACTTCGATGCAATGAATGAATGCGATGCTCCATAATCAAATAACATAGTCGCGGGGTTGGAGTTGGCGAGAAACATACCAATGACCACATCATCCGCTTGTTGAGCATCCTCCGTAGAGACATGGTTCACGTTGACACAAGCAAAATTCTGCTGTCCACGACTTCCTTGTGGCTGCCCTCCATTGGGTCTTGGGTTTTGCCTCAACGCATTGCTTCCTTGACCAAGTCCTGACTTAGGACATTGATGCGCAAAGTGTCCAGCTTCTCCACAGGTATAACACTTCTTAACTCCACTGGAATTATTGGGACGAGTTTGGTTTTGAACATTAGCACCAGGAAAATTAGCACGAGGTGCATAAGGCATTGGAGGCCTAGGTGCTTGCATGACAAGGCGCTGGTGCTCAAACTGAGTTGGGCGCGGTGCATATCCAGGGCGCTGAGCAGGAATAGAAGAGCTGTAGTATGGCGCATTGGGTGGTGCAAGGCGAGGGATTACATTACTTCCTTGTTGTTGTCCTTGATATGGCGCCTTCCTCTTGAATTCTTGCTCCATCTCACGAATCTTGTTCTCAAACACAATTGCTTTGTCTACAAGTTTCTGAAAATTGGCTTAATCGCAGTTGAGTAGTTGCACTTGGATTTCATTGTTCAAGCCCCTCATGAACAAGTATTGCTTCCGGCTGTCCCGACTAACATCCTCAGGCGCATACCCTGAGAGTTGAGTGAACTTATTGAGATATTCACTCACACTTGATTTTCCTTGTCTCAAGTTCTCGAATTCTTGCCTCTTCAAGATCATAACTGATGAGTAGGTTTAGGCCCGATCTTCCGAAAGGTATGTCGATTGGGATGGAGAACTCGACGTTGATGATCCGCGGCACTCGAGCGGTTCGAGTACCCCTGCAATAACTACACCACGCTCCGTTGGTTATCAACCGTGCTGCACACGCTTGACCTCGCCAAGAAGGCTAATCCCTGCAAGTGCAATCGAGAACACGAGCAAGAACGTAGGAGACACGATCGGAAATCGCGAAATTGGGGTCTCACAAACCGTAGAACGGCGATTTTATTGATCTAAGCAAAACCCACCGAATATGACCGGCGGCTGCAGTATTTATAGGCTAGGGTTCGACCAAAACATGATTAGACGCGTCCCTAATGGACTCTTACAGGATACAAGGCCCAAAGGCCCGATTCGGTGGCGCAGCACCGGACAGAAATCTGGACTCGACTTGTTTCGACGATTCCCAATGACTCCGGAGGAATTTTGAGGTGGGATCAAAACCATTGGAAAGTTTATCTTCTCCTCTTTCCGTGCATATGTAGAACGTCGAAAACGGAGTCCGTATGCCTCCTGGGCGTCTGTTTTAAGGTGGACTGCTCCTGGACTCTGAGGTGAACTCGAGTCCGAGTTGTAAACTGTTTCCATCTACTTGTGGACGTCCCAGGTGGTTCTCCACGCTCCCAAGGCCTCCTTCCTTCACTTGTTGATCTTTTCCGTTATTCCTAATAACAATTAAATCATCACATAGCAATCTATTCTCAAACTCACATGCAAAAGAAGTTAAGAACGAATTCACCTGCTGATTTAATAACCGTGCCCGTGCTCTTGTGATTGGTCCTTGCAGTTCAATGCGCGTCTTTGCTGTTGTGATGTCCTCATCATCCTCCCCCTCTTGAATTGGAGTCGTCCTCGACTCAAGTTCATCTTCTTCTCCCATGTACGGTCGCAAATCTGAAATGTTAAATGTAGGACTAACCCCAAAATCGGGAGGCAATTCAAGCTTATATGCATTATTATTAATCTTTTCAACGATCTTAAAAGGACCAGCAGCTCGTGGCATAAGTTTAGATTTTCTCAAGTCGGGAAATCGCTCTTTTCTCAAATGTAACCACACCAAATCGTCCGGTTCAAGTTTTACTTCTTTTCTACCTTTACTACCTGCAATCCTATACTTCTCATTCATCATTTCAATATTTTTCTTTGTAGTTTCATGCATCTTAAGAATGAATTCAGATCGTTGTGTAGCATCCAAATTTATAGTTTCAGAAGGAGGCAAAGGTAGTAAATCAATAGGAGCACGGGGATTGAAACCATACACTACCTGGAATGGACTTACCTTTGTCGTGGAGTGAACGGATCTGTTGTAAGCAAATTCTATATGTGGTAAACACTCCTCCCACAACTTCAAATTTGTTTTCAAGACAGCCCGTAACATAGTGGATAAAGTACGATTAACTACCTCGGTCTGTCCATCCGTTTGTGGGTGACATGTAGTTGAAAACAGCAACTTGGTTCCCAATTTATACCACAAAGTTCTCCAAAAATGACTTAAAAATTTTGCATCACGATCAGAAACAATGGTATTTGGCACACCATGTAAACGAACAATTTCCGTCATAAATAAATCAGCAATGTGTGAGGCATTATCATTCTTATGACAAGGTATAAAGTGTGCCATTTTGGAAAAACGATCAACAACTACAAAAATACTATCCCTCCCCCTCTTAGTCCTAGGCAATCCCAAAACAAAGTCCATAGAAATATCCTCCCAAGGTACACTAGGAACAGGAAGAGGCATATAAAGACCATGTGGGTTAAGGCGAGACTTAGCTTTGTTGCAAGTAGTGCATCGTGACACGTAGCGCTCGACATCACGCCTCATCTTTGGCCAAAAGAAGTGTGTGGACAGCACGTCTTCAGTTTTCTTCACTCCAAAATGTCCCATCAAACCTCCTCCATGTGCTTCCTGCAAAAGCAATAGACGAACGGAGCTAGCTGGAACGCATAGCTTGTTAGCACGATAGAGGAGACCCTCTCGCAGCACATATTTATTCCAAGTTTTTCCTTCTCTACAATTTTCAAAAGCATCTTTGAAGTCCAAATCAGTAGGATATAATGCTTTAATTGTTTCCAAACCAAAGATTTTATGATCAAGTTGGGACAGCATGGTATAATGCCTAGATAATGCATCGGCAATGATATTTTCCTTCCCTTTCTTATGCTTAATGATGTATGGAAACGACTCTATGAACTCAATCCATTTAGCATGTCGTTTATTCAGATTGGTTTGACACTTAAGATACTTCAATGATTCATGATCGGAATGTATGACAAACTCCTTAGACCAAAGATAATGTTGCCAAGTTTGTAATACACGGACTAAGGCATACAATTCCTTATCATAAGTGGAATAATTCAGAGAAGGACCATGAAGTTTTTCACTAAAGAAAGCAACGGGTTTACCTCCTTGTATGAGAACGCCTCCAATACCAATGCCGCTTGCATCGCATTCTAGCTCAAAGGTCTTGTCAAAATCAGGAAGTTGTAGTAATGGTGCTTGTGTAAGCTTCGATTTGAGAGCATCAAAAGCTTGTTGCTGCTGTTCACCCCATCAAAATGGAACTCCCTTCTTCGTTAGCTCATGTAGAGGTGCTGCAATGGTGCTGAAATCCCGCACAAAGCGCCGATAAAATCCTGCAAGACCAAGAAAACTACGAACCTGTGTGACGGTAGTTGGGGCTGGCCAGCTGGTGATTGCTTCAATTTTTGCCTCATCCATCTCAATTCCCTGCGAGGAAACGACATAGCCAAGAAACGAGACTCGATTGGTGCAAAAAACGCACTTTTCGAGGTTACCAAACAAACGTGCATCTCTCAAAACAGTAAAAACAGCACGTAAATGATCAAGATGTTCATCATATGACTTGCTGTAAATGAGGATATCATCGAAGTAAACCACCACAAATTGTCCAATGAAAGCACGTAAAACCTCGTTCATTAATCGCATAAAGGTGCTGGGTGCATTAGTTAAACCAAAAGGCATGACTAACCACTCATAAAGTCCAAACTTGGTTTTAAATGCAGTTTTCCATTCATCTCCTAGTGCCATTCTAATTTGGTGGTAACCACTACGCAAGTCAATTTTTGTGAAGATGATAGCACCACTCAATTCATCAAGCATGTCATCTAATCGAGGAATAGGATAACGATATCGAATGGTGATGTTATTAATCGCTCGACAATCAACACACATGCGCCAACTACCATCTTTCTTAGGAACCAAAAGAACAGGAATAGAACAAGGGCTAAGGCTTTCACGAATGTACCCGCGGTCCAAAAGATCTTGGACTTGTCGCTGAATTTCCTTAGTTTCTTGTGGATTCGCCCTGTATGCTGCACGATTTGGCAAACTTGCTCCTGGAATCAAATCGATCTTGTGTTCAATGCCTCTCATCGGTGGTAAACCAGGGGGTATCTCGGAGGGAAACACATCCTCAAACTCCTGCAAAAGGTTAGCAACGGCAGGGGGCAATGCAATAGACAATTCATGAAGTGAAAACATGGCTTCTTTGCAAACTAAAGCATAGCACATCCCCTTAGCATCGAATAAATCAGCAAGTTCAGATTTAGTTGCGAGCAATGATGGTGATTTTAACTTAATAACTTGCTGTTTTTCAGATTCTAATTTAGTTGCTTTGCCCTCACGAATTTTACTCTTCTCAAAAAGCACAATTTCAGCAGGAGTCATGGGGAGCAAAGTGATTTTCTTTCCCTTATGCATGAGAGTATATTTATTGGTTCTACCATGATGAATAGCATCTGTATCAAATTCCCAAGGACGACCCAATAAAAGAGAACAAGCATCCATAGGAACAACATCAAAATCAGCAAAATCATGGTATGAACCAATTGAAAAATGGATTCTCGCTGTTTGTGTTACCCGAACCTTACCGCTGTTGTTGAACCATTGAATGTGGTACGGATGAGGGTGTGCTCTTGTTGTCAAACTGAGTTTCTTGACGACGTCCGTGTTTACCAAGTTATTGCAGCTACCTCCATCAATTATAGTGTGTACAAGGCAGTCCTTGATGACGAGAAACATGTGGAAGAGGTTGTGTCGTTGTAGCTTGTCGTCGGTCTCCACTTTGGAGCTCAAGGCACGCTGCACAATGATGCTCCTATAGTTCTCCGTCGCCGCTGTACCAAGTACCTCTTCTTCGGTGTGTTCGTCATTTGGATCTGTAAAGTCAGTAGCAAGAGAATATTCATCTTCAACATCCGAAGTACTATCATACCCGCCATCGTCGCGTGCTATGTATGTTCGTTTGCTCGGGCAATCTCTCATCATATGACCAAGTCCCTGGCAGCGGTGACACTTAATATCGGAAGTACGACCCGTAGAAGGAGTGGACGACGAAGGCTTGAATGATGTCGCCTTGCTGCCTTCCGACACGCGAGAAGGTGGAGTAGCAGGTATAGTTCGTTGGCCGCCATTGGGTGGTGTAGTCGCTGCACGGGGGGCCGAAGATGGTGCTGTTTTGGATGGTGTAGTTGCTGCACGCGGCGTGAAGTTGCTCCTCATGCGTTGTTGCTGTTGTTGTCGGCCCTGCAATTCTTTTTCTGCCAACATAGCAAGCTGAAACAATCTGTTAACAGTATCATATTCTTTGTAATCAACAATGTCCTGAATTTCACGCCTCAACCCCCCATAAAAACGAGCTATTTTATCATCCATGTCCTCTACTACCCCACAACGCAGCATACCCTTTTGTAACTCTTGATAATACTCCTCTACGGACATGTTACCTTGGTCTAAACGCTGCAATTTTTTGCGAAGGTCCCGCTGAAAAGATGGAGGAACAAATCGAACACGCATAGCTTCCTTTAATCTATCCCATGTTGGAGGATCAGTTCTAGTTTTAACAAGTTCATTCCACCATATGATAGCAAAGTCCTTAAACTCACTAGTGGCTTGACGAACTCTATGTTGTTCAGGAACAAGATGGGAATTAAAATTTTGCTCTACTGTCATCTCCCAATCAAGATAAGCCTCAGCATCATAAGCACCAGAAAAAGAGGGTATAGTAAATTTCACTTTAGCAAAAGGATCATCAGGAGGGCGGTTATAATTGTTATGATTATTACCTCCTATACCTCGACGATAAAGTGGCAGTCTTGGCTGATTACTGTGATCTTCCAGTTCATCATAAGCATTGTCTTCTTGTCTTCCAGCGAGAGGCAACCGAGCCTCAAAAGTATTCATCCGAAGAGCAAGGTCATCCAGTTTGCGAGTCAAGTTCGCCAATGACTCCTCCGTTGATGCGTTGAATTTGGCGAACATATCACGTAACTCAACATGTTGAACACATTCGTCATTATTTTCTTCTCCTGCCATTGTTAGTAGGAAATAGAAGACAACAAAAAAAATGTTATCCCTATCAACTACAGTGACAATGTGGAAGGTGGAAGAAAACAATCTCTCTCGCTCAAGCGTCTTACCACGCTCTTACAAGTGTTCTTACCGACACAGCAGGTGGTGTGGACGGTGAGATGAACCAATGAAGCATGGGGTGATTGCAAAGGTACCTGTTATGCTCAAGAGAAAGGTGGAGCTTGGATGGCACAATATGGTGGCTAATAAGCAGAAAATCGTTAACAGCTAAACAAAGTTGAATAAGTATTCAATGTAGGAAACTGTTGCTGGTCAACTGAGTGCCCTAGAGCCTAGCACAACACAAGGAAGTATCAAGGCAAAAGAAAGACAAAATGATATAACCAAACAAACAGCACCAAATGGTATAGGCCAATTGCTTTAATATGCGTGCTCTTCACTATTTTTTTTCCTTTTGTAATATTTTTTTGATATTTTTTCTTTACTCAGTAGCACAAATATAGGAAGCACACAAATTTGCAGCTCAATTGGATGTAATATGCGGCCTATAGAAAATCAAGAAGGTTCTTTAAAATTCGTGATGAAACTTCGGAGGCCGGATAGCCTATCTTCCGAGGGGAATTTGGGCAATCTAATTTCGCCGAACGCGGCTACGCGGCGGAAAATCAGATGCGAAATTTCGCGTAGATGAATTTGAAAAAAAAAATTCGCCCGATTTCGAGTTCGTATGCGAAAGTTATGGCCGTTTTAAGGTAGGCTGTCCGAGTTACGTTTTTTTTGGATGTTGATTCCAACTCGGTTTGAGAACAGAACTCGCAAACGGATACGAAAACGATCGGGAATTTGCACAGCAACTAATGGGGTGGTGTGTAATGATTCAAGGATGAATGGCACAAAGATTTGTCACCTAATCTAGGGCTGGCGATGCGGGAGTTCACGCAAGGCGGCTAGCTGGGGCAAACCGATGAACGTGGCGGATCGGTTTGTTATTTAGGGATTGTGGAATAGGTGTCGAATAGCAAGAAAACAAGGACGAAACACGATAACTAGGATCAAAAAACACAAAGCTAAACCAGCAACCAGACTCAACCACACGAATGCAAACTCAACAATGCAAACTGAAAAACGAAACTGCAGGCACTATAGTCTGGGAAGCGGTAAAAACGATCTAATATTTTTTTTGTGGCTTTTTTGTGGACTCTAGGTACGAAACAAAATCGATCTAATGGAAGGAAGGAAAACAAAGATACCTCACGGGCAACCTGGAAATCTGATACCAATTGATGAGTAGGTTTAGGCCCGATCTTCCGAAAGGTATGTCGATTGGGATGGAGAACTCGACGTTGATGATCCGCGGCACTCGAGCAGTTCGAGTACCCCTACAATCACTACACCACAGCTCCGTTGGTTATCAACCGTGCTGCACACGCTTGACCTCGCCAAGAAGGCTAATCCCTGCAAGTGCAATCGAGAACACGAGCAAGAACGTAGGAGACACGATCGGAAATCGCGAAATTGGGGTCTCACAAACCGTAGAACGGCGATTTTATTGATCTAAGCAAAACCCACCGAATATGACCGGCGGCTGCAGTATTTATAGGCTAGGGTTCGACCAAAACATGATTAGACGCGTCCCTAATGGACTCTTACAGGATACAAGGCCCAAAGGCCCGATTCGGTGGTGCAGCACCGGACAGAAATCTGGACTCTACTTGTTTCGACGATTCCCAATGACTCCGGAGGAATTTTGAGGTGGGACCAAAACCATTGGAAATTTTATCTTCTCCTCTTTCCGTGCATATGTAGAACGTCGAAAACGGAGTCCGTATGCCTCCTGGGCGTCTGTTTTAAGGTGGACTGCTCCTGGACTCTGAGGTGAACTCGAGTCCGAGTTGTAAACTGTTTCCATCTACTTGTGGACGTCCCAGGTGGTTCTCCACGCTCCCAAGGCCTCCTTCCTTCACTTGTTGATCTTTTCCATTATTCCTAATAACAATTAAATCATCACATAGCAATCTATTCTCAAACTCACATGCAAAAGAAGTTAAGAACGAATTCAGCTGCTGATTTAATAACCGTGCCCGTGCTCTTGTGATTGGTCCTTGCAGTTCAATGCGCGTCTTTGCTGTTGTGATGTCCTCATCAATAACACCCTCGGGCACATAATGAGAACGAAAATTCTTCTTGAATTTGGCCCAAGTAATTCTCCCTTGGTTCTCATGAGCATTGCAATAAGCATCCCACCAATCGGCAGCTGCTCCAACGAGTTGATGAGAAGCAGATAGGACCTTCTCTCGGTCACTGCATTGGACAATAGCAAGTTTCTTCTCCACGGACTTGAGCCAATCATCATCATCCATAGGGTTAGTAGCTTGAGCAAAGGTTGGCGGTCTAGTCCTCATAAACTCTTCCAATGGGTTATGAGGAGGTGGGGGTGGCGGTGGAGGCATGTGGGGCTGATTGTTGATGTTACTACGAGCCTGCAGCTGTCCCATAGTCTGTATCATGGTCTGCATGAGCTGGTTCTGCATAGCCAGTGGCTGCTCAATATTGATAGCTCCATGAGCAGGTCCTTGTCCATTGTTGTTCTGAGGTACTCCATGGTTCTCCTCCTCACCATTGAGCCTCCTCCACCGCCAGCTCAGGCGCTAGCGCTTCGACCGTCATGGGCTCGGGCGCCGGAACATCTGCAGCAACCGACTCAGGCACCGAACTTCTTCAACGACCGGCACAAGCACTGGAACTTCATCAACCACCGGCTCTACCGCTGGGGCTTCGTCAACACCCGGCTCCACTGCCGGGCTTCATCAACCACCGGCTCCACTGTCGGGGCTTCAAAAACAACCGGCTCTAGGGCCGAAACCGCAACTACCTCCAGCTCTGAAGCTGGAGCGTCCATCATCTCAGCATCCAAACCCGGAGCTTCAACCTCCGGGGCTGGTGTTGCTGGAACATCTTCATTCCCGTGGTCCGGCGCTACCACGGGAGCTTGAGGAGATGACTCAAGATCAAGGACCACGACAGCTGGCCGGAGCTGCCGCGACCTTAGTCACCTCTTGGGGCGGCGCAGGGATTGGAGCCGGAGCTTCCGCCTACACAGCTTCAGCTCCTGCTGCAGGAACCGGAGCTTCAGCCCCTTTCTTGGGCACCCTATGGCCAATTCTTTGCCCTTGCCCATGACTTCAACTCTCTGTCTCGGGGCGGAAGGGGGACCACCTTCAGAAGCCCCGGGGATCGCCAACCTGGTGATCAGACGCCTCTCAACTTCACCAAGGTCGTCAAGCATCGGCATCTTCCACCGGAGGTCCCTACTGAACTCTGCCTCCATGTTCAAATGAAGGAAAGCCGCCGACGGAGTCAAGTCATCACCCTCGACGTCGATGTCGTGCTGGAACTTCTTGAGGTCAAACTCCAAAGCTGCGCCTTCCATGTTGGACTTCAAACCGGTCTCGATCCGTTCGTCGTCCATCACGCTGTTGAGGGCCCATGCAAGCTTCTCCCTTTTCTTCAGCGGAGCCCACCTGTAGAATACCGCCTGGGCAGTCACCCCTCCCTCCACACATTGGCGGATCCTGGTCAGAGCAGGGTTGAAGGCGTCCGATAACACCGAAACTTCACTCCAATCTTCTGTGTCGACGTTGGGGAGGCCTTCGGGCAGGTCCAGCTTCTCATGCTCCTCCAACCCGATGACAATCCAATCCTTCTTCCAGTCGTCCCACTTTCCAAAAGGGAACGACCGCAGGTACTTCTACTGGCACTTCTTGCGCTTCACAAAATAATAGAAGCCAAGATACTCGTCACTTTTGCCAGTGGTGTGGATGGTGAAGAAGGTGCGGAAGAGCTCGACGCGGGAGGAATACCCACCCACATCTCGCAGAAATGGACAAAGATCGACACCAGCAGAATGGAGTGGGGGCCAAGGTGGTACAGCTGCAGACCATAGAAGTCTAGCAGCATCAAGAGAAAAGTGGAGAAGGGTGGGATCAGTCCCACCATGGCGTACGTGGACAATTAAACCATGTTGCCGGCGTGCTCCTTCTCGAACGGAAGCTTGCTAGAACGAACCTGGTGGTTGATAAAGTCACTAGACCACCCCATGAGGGCCCGGACCTTCTTCAAATCACCGTTGGTCTTAAGTCGGCTCTTCCAGAGACCCAACTCCATCGCAGCACAGCAGGGCGAGAGATGAAAAGCAGGCTAAAGTTTGGAGGATTCGAGCGCAAGTTCAAATGAAGGCGTAAAGAATCCCCAAACAGTGCGCATTTTCCTTCTTAAGTAAGCCCCCGCAACGCTTGGATGGAAACCGCAGAGGAGCCGACGATACAATTCAAAAACTTCACCCTGCCAATGACAAGGGGGCCCGGGGCCACCCCAACGATGATGAGGACATCACTTATATAGATACAAACAACACTCTACTGAATATACAAGATGCAATCAATAGAGTTCATACACAACAATTAATTTCAGAGGTGAACTCGTTCTTATATATTTCCTTATATGTTTTTGAGCATAGATTGCTACTTAATGATTTATTTGTGATTAGGATCCATGGAGAGGTTGAAGAAGTACTTGGAGGGAATATTAGGGACGTGGAAGACCAGAGAATTTGTTCAAAGAAGATGGAAACCGAACCAAACTCCAAATCGTATCCAACTCGGAGTCCAGGAGCAGTACGCACTAAAACGGATGCCCAGGACGCATACGAACTCCGTTTTGGACGTTATACATATGTACGGAAAGAGGAGAGGATAACCTTTCCAATGGCGCCAGTCCCATGTCAAAATTCCTTCGGAGTCGTCGGGAATCGTTGAAACAAAATCAAGTACAGAATCTGTCAGCGTGCTGCGCCACCGTATTGGGCCATTGGGCCTTGTATCAAGTCTAAGTCCATTATTTTCGTGTGTTAGGGTTAGGTAACGACCCCAACACCCCCTTGTACGTCCTCCCACCTATATATACTCCATTGTAGCCGCCATGAACAATTGGGTTTTGCATAGATTAATAATATCGCTATTCTACAGTTTGTAAAACCCCAACTTCGCGATTTCAGATCGTGTCTTCTACATTCTTGCTTGTGTTCTCGGTTGCACTTGCAGGGATTAGCCTTCTTGGCGAGGTCAATCGTGTAAAGCACGGTTGATAACCAACGGAGCGGTGGTGTAGTGATTGCAGGGGCTGTTCGTGTTCTACTCGAGAGCCTCGGATCATCAACGTTGAGATCTCCACATCAATCGACGTATCCATTACCTTTCGGAAGATCGGGACTCATCAATTTACCTATCAATTGGTATCAGATTTCCAGGTTGCCCGTTAGGTAATTCATCTATCCATTACATTAGTTTTTTTTTCATACCTAGAGTCCACAAAAAAGCCACAAAAAACTTGCAGTTTAGTAGATCTGTTCATTACTTTGTCCAAACCACCATTGAGCCTTTGCAACTTTCGTTTTCAGTTTGGTTTTGTTGAGTTTGTGTCCGTTGTTGAGTCATATTGCTGGTTTAGAAAGTGTTTTTAGTCTTAGTTTGAGTTTTGCATTGTGTTGATTCATCCTTTTGAATCACGTCATCACGTCCAGATTAGATTCATCTCTGTCCAGTTCAGTATTTTCGTCATATCTATAGCTCATACGAACTCAGATTTTCGTGTTCTTATACTTTCTGGAAAGCTTAAGAAGTTCTCTATAACTTTTGTATTCATCATTTTCCCAGAAAATATAGATATCGATGTCGAAATTGCATTAGATCCGAATCTATTATTGACCTAAAAATTCTGAATAGTCTGTATTTCGGGAGCAGTATCACCTATTGTACTTTTCCAAAATAGGTCTTCCATATATTGAAATTAAAGAGGAGAGATATATCTACAATCTTGCTGTTCTAAGTTTTCTAATTTAGAGCCTATAAGTGTGCCTATTTGTCCATGGAAGATTGAGCAGAAAATCTGCGACAGACACACGAGATATCTTGGATTGATTTTCATTGTGTTCTTCCCTTGCAACACATTCTGAAAAAAAAACGAAAGAAACAAGAAAAAGGCAAGTGCAAAACAAGAAAGAAAAGCCGCCCAAAAAAAGAGGAAAAAAAAAACAACAAAAAACAGAAGTGCTTGCATTCTTTGTGTTATCTAGTTTTGTCTCGTGTCTTGCTAGCTTGAACTACTAGGAACACATTTAGGCCAACAACTTTGACAAATACTTTGGACACTTATTCAATTTTACTATCTGATTTCATTGTTGCTAATCCTTGCTACATAGAAAGTGCCATCCAAGCTACACCTTACTCTTGAGCAGAATCGATACACCTTTGCAATCATCCCACACTTCATTGGTTTCTTCATACCGTCCACCGTTTGCCACCTGCAGTGTCGGTAAGAACACTTGTAAGAGCGTGGTAAGACGCTTGAGAGTGTGTGATTCCACTTCCACTTTGCCATTATCCTTTGTAGTTGATAGGGATAACATATTTTTTGTGTTGTCTTCTGTTTGCTACTAACAATGTCAGGTAAAAGCAAGAATCATGCATTATATGCTGAGATGATGGACATGATGAAGACGACGATGGAGTTGCTCAGTAAAAATCAAACATCAACCAAGGATTCACATGACATTCAGACCACCTTTACAATACCTTCCACAAGAAGTAATTACATTCTCCCATCTCTTCCTTCTTATGATGGTTTTGGTTACGATGAATATATTGTTTGGGAAATAGAGTTGGATAAAATTTTTGGACAATGTCATATGTGTGAGAAAAGAAAGATTAGAAATGCTGCAAGTGCATTAGTAGGTTGTGCATTGACTTGGTGGAACAACTTAAGTGATTTAGAAAGACCTCGAACATGGAAAGATATGAAAATTCTCATGCAAAAAACTTTTGCTAATGTATCTAATTGTAAAGATGAAATACATGAACTTGAGAAGAATTTTCTTGTTGTACCTCCTCCTTTGCCTAACCTTTTGCAGGAACATGAACAAATAAATGGAGATGCAAATGAGAGTGAGGTGTTGAACAACTCTTCTGAATTTTTTGATGAATCAACTCATAATGCATTTGAATTTCTTGCTGAAAATGAGAGTAGTGTTAATGGACAATGCTCTACAGTTAACCACGGTATGACATTTTCAGATGTGCTGAATTTTGCTACCAATCATACTATCAATGAGCAGCAACAAGATGAACCTTTTCATAATACACTTTTACCATTAGTTGATTTTCCTACTGATTCTTACAACAAAAATGAGTTGTGTGCTGATAATTATATTATACCTATGCTAGAACAACCAAATGAATTTGATACTTTATCACTCACTTGTGCTGAAATTAAGCATTTGATCCCAACTACATGTGGAAGGGATGAGCTGAAATTGTTATCTTCTCTAAATACATTGGGCTATATTGAATTTGACACTCTTTGTGATCTAGATATCGTAGAGAAGATAATATTTTCTCAGTCTCAATTGCCTTTGTTAAGTAGAAATATTTTTTATGCTATAGGCAAATATGAACATAGTGGTATGTTTATGGTGCATAAAGTTTACATATGTTCAAATGAGGAAGCTCCTTTTGTGCTGCAACAACATGGTCAAGTAAATGAATGTACTAACGCTAATAATATCTTGTCAAGTTTTTCTAGTATGTTTTCCTTGCAGCAGGGACAACAAAAGCATTATTCACCGTGGTTGTGCATTATGGACAGCACTTGCTCTACCTCCAATGCAAGCCTCTTTGCTGGACATACGAGCAAGTCGAGGACGGCTTGTCATAAAGAAGGGGAGAATGATGAGATCATGCACATTATTATTGCACCTACAAACATGACACAATATTTATTTGTTTGGGATCCTGGCTCAAGTGAATGTGCACTCTTATTTGATGGACAAGATCAAGATGACGCACTATGTCGTCCACCACCTTGGCCTCCTCCATTCATGCATACAAGAAGATTTGATGGCGTTGCACATTTGGACCAACACATGAGAGGAGACGAACTTGAGTCGAGGACGACTCCAATTCAAGGAGGGGAGGATGATGAGGACATCACTTATATGGATACAAACAACACTCTACTGAATATACAAGATGCAATCAATAGAGTTCATACACAACAATTAATTTCGGAGGTGAACTCGTTCTTATATATTTCCTTATATGTTTTTGAGCATAGATTGCTACTTAATGATTTATTTGTGATTAGGATCCTTGGAGAGGTTCAAGAAGTACTTGGAGGGAGTATTAGGGACGTGGAAGACCAGAGAATTCGTTCAAAGAAGATGGAAACCGAACCAAACTCCAAATCGTATCCAACTCGGAGTCCAGGAGCAGTACGCACTAAAACGGACGCCCAGGACGCATACGAACTCCGTTTTGGACGTTATACATACGCACGGAAAGAGAAGAGGATAACCTTTCCAATGGAGCCGGTCCCATGTCAAAATTCCTTCGGAGTCGTCGGGAATCGTTGAAACAAAATCAAGTACAGAATCTGTCAGGGTGCTGCGCCACCGTATTGGGCCATTGGGCCTTGTATCAAGTCTAAGTCCATTATTTTCGTGTGTTAGGGTTAGGTAACGACCCCAAAACCCCCTTGGAGGTCCTCCCACCTATATATACTCTATTGTAGCCGCCATGAACAATTGGGTTTTGCATAGATTAATAATATCGCTGTTCTACAGTTTGTAAAACCCCAACTTCGCGATTTCAGATCGTGTCTTCTACATTCTTGTTTGTGTTCTCGGTTGCACATGCAGGGATTAGCCTTCTTGGCGAGGTCAATCATGTAAAGCACGGTTGATAACCAATGGAGCGGTGGTGTAGTGATTGCAGGGGCAGTTCGTGTTCTACTTGAGAGCCTCGGATCATCAACGTTGAGATCTCCACATCAATCGATGTATTCATTACCTTTCGGAAGATCGGGACTCATCAATTTACCTCTATCAATTGAATCTTAATGAATCTTAAATACACAAACCATATCATCCTCAAATACAAACTCTAATGAATCTTAACGACAAGTTTAACTAATGCAGCAGAAATAAACTAATTAAGTAAACTAAGCAACTAAGCAGCATAAGCGATAGGGTATATATGCGCAGCTCCAATCAACACCACAGGCAAAGCTGACAGTAGACACGGCCTAGAACTCTGCATTATCACCGTTAAACTCCCAATCCTGACCTGCAACTATTGGGGGGGGGGGTGCAAGAGTGAGTACATGTCGTACTCAGCAAGTGTGGAAATTATGAGATGTGGCTGATTCAATGACGACAATAATAATGGCAAAATGCTGAAAAGTACATTAAAACACTTGAAAAGCAATATATCATGCTCCAGCTGGTTGAAGGCATCCGCCAGCACTGGAGCTTCACTCCAGATTGTAGTGTCGATGTTGGGGAGGCCTTCGGGCAGCTCCAGCTTCTCGTGCTCCTCCACTCGGATGACTATCCAGTCCTTCTTCCAATCATCCCATTTCCCAGAGGGAAACGACCGGAGGTACTTGAATGGGCACTTCTTGCGCTTCACGAAGTAGTAGAAGCCAAGGTACTCATTGCTCCTACCGGTGATATGGACGGTGAAGAAGGTCTGGAAGAGTTCAATGCAGGGGGGGTGCCCACCCACATCTCACAGAAGTGGAAGAAGATGGACACAAGAAGAATGGTGTGGGGGCCAAGGTGGTACAGCTGCAGACCATAGAAGTCTAGCAGCATCAAGAAAAAGGAGGAAAAAGGTGGGATCAACCCCACCATGGCGTACGAAGAGAAGTACACCATTTCGCCGGCGTGCTCCTTCTCGAACGGGAGCTCTCCCCCGGCGCGGACCAAGCGGTTGAAGAAGTCCGGGGACCATCCCATGAATGCCCGGACCTTCTTCAGGTCACCGTCGGTCTTCAAACGACTCTCGCAGAGACCCAACTCCATCGCGGCACAGCAAGGCAAGAGAGGAAAAGGGGCACAAGTTGGGAGTTCGAGCGCAAGATCAGATGGGAGGCGTAAAGAACCCCAGACGGTGCACGCTTTCCTTCTTAAGTAAGCCCTCGCAACGCTTGGATGGAAACCGCAAGGAAGTCGAAGGTACTACTCAAAAATTCCACCCAGCCGATGACAAGAGGGCCCGGGACCACCCGGACGATCAAGTCGAGGTTCTTACCCAGGCGAATAGTTGTCATCATGAGGCGGGAAGCCCGAAGGCGGCGACCTGACAAGGCGCGCGGAACCGATACGATTTTCGTATCGGGAACCGGCGACCTTCAATTGCGTGAGATCTGCACGCCAAAGATCTCATCTGTCGCACATAGGATATGCCACGCGGCGAATATTTAACTCCAAACCATCGCCAACTGCACATCCAAAGACCTTTGAAGACTTAGTTCAAAAGCCGAAGGATGGACCCACCTCCAGCGGAATGACTTCACCCAAGGAGTCTTCCCCAGAGGTGGGCCCAGGGGGCCATTGTAGGTACCCTGGGTACCATATACCCCTTGGGATTGCAAAGACCTCAAGGGAATATCATCTACTCGATCTGAAGACCTTTGGAGGCCCACATGTCAGGCATAACCGGACCTGCTTCCCCAAGTTGGTTAGTCCCAGGGTCGCCACGTGTACTATCAAACCGGAGCTACCGCCCACAAGGGGGAAGCTCCAGGCTATGTACCATAGTGGCACCTCCAGACCTAATCCCAGACCGAGGGAAGCTCCGAAAGTGACACGTGTTAAGTAGCACCGGACCTACCTGTTCCCCACAGTATGCTCCGGAGCTGCCACGTGTCCAACCGTCGGACCTTCAACCTCTAACCTCCAGAAGACTCCACAACGGCTCTGGATCATCAAAGGGAATCAAGGACTTCAAGACCCGATTAAGTGTCATTAATACTATATTAATGACACACGATCGGATGACCTTAATTACCAGTAACGGTGCTATCAAAGCCCGTAATTCGGTTATTAAGGGTAATTAAGCGCATCAAATGTGTAACCGCTGGGGCCACATGTCGGGCCAGGCTGACTTGTAACGGCCTGCCCTTGTACTATAAAAGGACAGGCCGACGATACATAGAGGACACTCTTAGAAGACACACAAGGACTACGTGCTCACTCGACACCCTGAACTCACTTTGAGCTAATACATCCAATACAACACCAACACACCGCGTGGAGTAGGGTATTACGCTCAGGCGGCCCGAACCACGTAAATCTTCGTGTCCCTCGTGTCATTTATACTTCACCTTCTTGAATCTCCGCGCGCCCACACCGAACCTCAAACTCCTCTAACACTTTAGTAGTGTCAGGAGATCTGCCGGATCAAAACCGCCGACAGAATTGAATCATCATTGAACCAATGTTGATACACAACATAATTATCCATACTAACCTAGTTATGTTATAATTAACTAGACTATAGTGGGGGTCTATAGGTTCTATGATAATGAGATATGTTCATGATGAAATAGTAATAGAAGCTATACCTTCCACATACATGGACTCCACAAGCAAACAAGAAACGCTTTGCCCAAGTATATGTATAAGTGGAGACTAAAGATACTATCTTTATTACACATAAAGTCACAAATACAAGAAAGAATACATGAGTCATACCTTTCCCAATGTAGAAATGGGAAGAGAGAGACTCCTTACTCCTTTCCCAATTTGGACTTGGGACTAGAGACTCTCCTCTCCACAACCTGACTCCTCTAAGACTATGGATGATAGTGTATACAATAGAGATGAAGCTCAAGTGGTGTGTATTGAAGTGAGGGGTAGGGGGACCTATTTATACTAGTGTTGAGGTTGGTTCCCACCACCAAAAGCGCGCGAATCAGTCACCATTGACTCCTTTAAGCCAGGAGGAGCCAACACGCGTCGTTTGACCGCATTTGGCGCTAGGAAGAGGTCGGCTGAACCAGGGGTTCGGCCGACCTGGTCAGCACTCCAAACACGGAGTGCTTCCTCTAGGTGTCTGCCAGGTGGGCCCCCTTGATGTATATGGGTGATACACCGTTGGATCTCCTCGGATACTTCTGTTTATGGGCCATTTGATCCATGGGATGCCACGTGTCGTCTGCTGATTGGTGGGATGATATTTCATAGGATTGGTCCCTCTACATTTCCTCATTTCCATCATAAAATGCTGCATACACATATTTCTCCAAGTCCAAGTGGAATTGGGTTAGATAGAAAGGCGATGTGTGCAAGAAATGACAAATCCTTCACCTAATTGAGTTAAATTGACGGATGAAATTGGTATATAACAGCCGTCAACAAACTCCCCCAAGCTTATCCTTTGCACGTCCCGAGCAAAGTCAAGACTTTAGTTTGATGGTCAGGAGTTGCTACAATGTCTTATTTTCAAATGTATTTAATGCACAACAAGATACTCTACCTAGTATTGCAGAAATTGGCTATGATACTCGAGCCTTCTTAAGTTATCATGGGGCTTATGCTTTCTCATATTCATGAGTAGTTGAAAGGTAGAATAGCAAATGGGGCAAACATAGCCTAGAAATCATGTTCTACCTAAATCTCGGAGAATTCAATTTAGATATTAAGTACCTCAATTTGATGGTCTCAGTCATTCCTTTGTGGATAGCGGAAATATTTCCTCGCCAAAGTATTGTGCCTCTACTATTCCTACTCATTGAATATGGCTTGTATGTGGAGCTTGGTAAGGAAAGTAAGTAGGCATATTTGCATCACATATATTGCTAAGTCAAAAGGGAAAGCTTTGGAGAATTCAAATCAAAACATTTTGATTCAAGACTAGTGCATGTGTGATGGAGTGAAAGTGGATGTGGATACTTGAGATAACTCCTTTTTGGTGTAATCTCTCTTTCTTTTGCAGGGATGAAACATGGCTACTTTTCTTCTCTTTTTTTCTCATGCTTATGTTGTATGCATGTCCTTTTTTTTCATTTTTGTAGCCATGTCTTCTACTCCCTTTCTTTGAAATGAATTTTGAAGAGAGTGCTAAACATGAATAACATGGAGTTTCTCTTTTTATTGTGGTTTGGTGGATATGATGGACGTTTTGCTTACTTCTTGTGTAGAAGTATAGCATGTGCAAGTGAAGTCTTGAATTCAAAAAGAGTTGAACTATTTCTCACATAGGTCTATACTAGTTTGACTAGGCTCAATGTGAAAGCAAATAGCATATGCATTAAGTTTTGTCTATGTATAAACATCATATGGCTTTAGTAGGTATTTCCAATCAATTGAGGGAAACTTAAATCTTTTTAGAATTTCTCCAGAAATCTTAAGTTTTACTTTCAAACTAGGACTAGCAGCCCTATTACCAATTCTGGTCTTACAATAACCTAGAATTAGATCAAGCTTTTGCTGCCCACAACTTCCAAATTAAGGTAAAAGTATTTCAAACGAATGAAAGCAATATTCAGAGAGTAGCTGTCGGTACCCTCCGTACCGGATACCCCTTGGGATTGCAAAGATCACAAGGAAACTCCATCTACCAGATTTGAAGACCCCCGAAGGCCCCACATGTCAGGCTTAATCGGACCTGCCTCCCTGACTTGGTTAGTCCTAGGGCCGCCACGTGTATCATAAGACCGGAGCTATCACCCACACATGGGAAGCTCCGGTCAGAATACCAATATGGCACCCCCGGACCTAACCCCAGATAGAAGGAAGCTCCAGTACTAACACATGTCCAGTAGCACCGGACCTACTCGTCCACGACGGTAAGCTCCGATGCTGCCACGTGGCGACCGCCAGACCTTCAACTTCAACAATTAGGCGGGTGGACCCCCCAACGGCTCGGGATCTTCAAGGAGCAATGAAAGACTTCAAGACCCTATTAAGTGTCATTAATACCATGTTAATGACACACGATCGGATGACCCTTAATACTGGTAACGACACTGTTAAGGCCCGTTACCAGGCTATTAAGGGTAATTAACCTCATTTATTGTGTATCAAGCATGTGTAACCGTCGGGGCCACATGTCGGGCCAGGCTAACGGTGTAACGACCAGTCCTTGTACTATAAAAGGACTGGTCGACGATACACAAGGGACGGAACCATACCATGACTAAACTCCCTGAGCTAGACGAGCTTCTTCTTCAGGAGCTTCTTCTAGACTCACACGCTTAATACATCACCAACACACCCCGTGAAGTAGGGTATTACGCTCAGGTGGCCCGAACCACGTAAATCTCTATGTACACATGTCTTTAACCTTCTTGAATCTCTGTGCGCCCTTCACCGAACTACAACTCCACGATCTACCAAAGGTAGTGTCAGGAGATCTACTGGATCCAAACGCCGACAGTTGGCGTGCCAGGTAGGGGCGCCCGAGATTTCAAGTATGGTGAACTCAGCTGCTGGATCATCCAACGGCAATCCTGCTGTTCAACCCGCTAGGGGCAATACCTCCAACATGCAGCAACCAGCAGGTTCCGTGGCTCCAGCAGGAGTCATGCCTCCACCGCCACCGCCTACACCAGCACGTCAAGATGGGCAGCGTGACGGTGCATCGGCGTTGGTCACCGCATCGGCGAATAACAACAACCCTGAACACGCGCTTCATGCAGCCCGTGCTCTCCTCCAACGTCCACCACCTCCAGGTGCATCCCAGGGTTCAATGGAGCAGTGGAGGGCTGATGTGGAACATCTGGTTGCAGCAGCAGCTGACCGCATCAGCAACCAAGTTCCTCCTCCTTCCAGGTGGGCCCCATCGCAGCGCTGGACCATGTCTGGCAGACTTGGTCCGCATGCTTCCAAAAATAGGAGGCGTGCTGCGTCACAGCAAGTTACGTTGCTACCTTCTGGGGCGCGACGTACTCATACGGTATCCAGGCTTTCAACTCATGACCTCCGGGCAAAGCTTGATCGCTGTTACCGTCAACAGGACGGCCGTGTCCATATCGAGCGTGCTCGCGAAAGGCGAGAGGCTCGAGACAGTCCTGCTCCCGAGGGAGTAGGAGGAGGCTGTTCTGCACTGGCCATGCACCTACGCATGGTCACATGGCCACAAAAGTTCTGGCCTCACCTGCCGGAGAAATTTGACGGGACAGTTAATCCCGCTGAGTTTCTCAAAATTTACACCAACGCAATCCTTGCGGCTGGAGGTAACGAGGCCATAATGGCCAACTACTTCCTAGTGGCCTTGACTGGGACCGCCAGGTCCTAGTTCATGAGCCTTCCTCACGATTCCATCAATAGTTGGGAGGAATTGTGCCTACAGTTCACCGCCAATTTTGGGAGTTCATACACCCGGCCAGGCACCGAACTAGACCTTTCTGCGGTCGTGCAGAAGGGGGGAGAATCCCTGCGCTCATTCATCCAGAGGTTCTCCCAGGTATGAAACACCATTCCTTCTATCTTTAGCGCCTCTGTTATCATGGCATTTAGACAGGGCGTACGAGATAAGAAGATGCTGGAGAAGCTGGCGGTCATGGAGATCACCAGCGTCACGGAGCTCTTCAGCTTGGCAGACAAGTGTGCCAAAGCTTTGGAGGGCCGTGAAATGCACTCCAAACCACCTCCGGAGGATGGCAAAAATCCTCCAAAGGCGAAGCCACTACCTCCGGGAGTGGCAAAAAGAAGAAAAAGTCCAACGGCAAGAAGAAGCTGTCGGCCGGCACATTTACCACAGCAGCTCCAGATGGCCGGGGGCCACGCCCTGAGAAACGACCTTGGCCGCGCTCTAAAGACGTGTCAACTCCAAAATGTGGTGTCATATCCACAAGTCGAACGGCCACAACTCGGAGTACTACCGAGAGGTCCAAAACCTTGCCGAGCGCTACAACAAGCGCTAGGAAGAAGTTCCTCTCCGTCAGAGGGAAGGAAAACAGAAGGTCGATGAAGCTCTGGCTGAAGAGGAGTTAGGCTTCCAGGATCCTAAAAAGGTCCTGAAGGCTGTTTACACCTCCGTTGACGACGACTCCGACGTCTCTGACAATGAGCGTCGGAAGACCATGAACACCATCTTTGGTGGCTCGAGGGACATCACCTCCCACCGTGTCCTCAAGAACATGCGGTGGGACATGGCCTCAATAGCTCCTACAACCAGGGCAGAGCCTCATCGAAAGTGGATGGACACCACCATCACTTTTGATGCTTTGGACCACCCTCGGAACATGATCGGAGCTGGTCAGCTACCTTTGATGGTATCACCTACCATCAATAACATTCAACTCCACCATGTAATGGTGGACGGAGGTTCGGGGCTGAATCTCATAAGCTTCAAAGCTTTCATCAAGCTTCAGCTCCAACCTTCGGACCTTCGCCCCTTCTGACCTTTCTCCGGAGTAGGTTTGGGGGCCATAACCCCACTGGGTGCAATTACTCTCCCCGTGACCTTTGGGACTCGGGAGAATTATCGCACTGAGAGGTTGATCTTTGACGTCGCTCAGATCAACTTACCTTTCAACGCCATTCTGAGCAGGCCCGCCTTGTACAAGTTCATGGCTGCTGCTCATTATGGCTACCTGGTGTTGAAGATGCCAACACCAGCTGGTGTTCTCCGAATCCGCGGAGACCGTACTGCCCGAGTGACTGCTCTAGAAGAACTTCATGTGCTTGCTACAGCGCAGGAGGGAGAATCCAGGCAGGAACAAGCTATGAAACCCCCGATCATTCGTCAACGAGGCTCAACCTCCGCACCTCGTGTGCAACCAAGCAGTGACAACGACATCCCCGTCAAGGTCGTCCAAATCGGTTCTGATGCCGCTCAGACCACCTGCATATCGGGAGGTCTGAATGAAAAATAGGAACTCGCGCTCATCACTTTCATCCGGGCTAATGTCGACGTGTTTGCCTGGCAACCATCACAAATGCCTGGGATCCCTAGGGAAGTGATCGAGCATAATCTGAAGATCTATCCTGACGCTCGGCCCGTACATCAGAAGCCTCAGAAGCAATCCGTAGAGCGACAGAACTTCATACGACAAGACGTGAAGAAGTTGCTCGAAGCTGGATTCATCCGAGAAGTCTTCCACCTAAAATGGCTGGCAAACCCAGTTGTTGTACCCAAGGCTGATGAGAAGCTTCGGATGTGTATCGACTACACAACATTGAATAAGGCATGCCCAAAATATCCATTCCCACTACCTAGAATAGATCAGATAGTGGATTCCACCTCCGGGTGTGAATTACTGTGTTTCCTAGACGCATATTCTGGGTACCATCAAATCAGAATGTCTAGGGAAGATGAAGAACATACTTCTTTAATCACAGTAGATGGATTGTACTGTTATACTACCATGCCATTTGGTCTCAAGAATGCAGCTTCAACATTTGTACGAGCTATGTACAAAACCTTTGGAGAGCTCATTAGAGACGTAGTGGAAGTGTTTGTTGATGACACCATCGTTAAGATCAAGGACAAGGAGTCACTCCTTGACACCTTGCAAGCTGTCTTCGACAAGCTAAGGGTCACCCACACGAAGCTGAACCCAGACAAGTGCGTCTTCGGGGTTAGCTCCGGAAAACTTCTTGGTTTCTTGGTAAACCACCGGGGCATTGAGGCAAATCCGGTGAAGATTAAAGCCATTGAGGAGATGCGGCCATCAGCCCGCATCAAGGACATCTAGAAACCGACTGGATGTCTAGCCGCCCTCAGCCGGTTCATCTCAAGACTATTGAGGAAGTCTGGACCATTTCAATGGTCTGAAGAAGCAGAAAAGGCGTTCCAAGAGCTAAAGCAGCTCCTCACCACTCTACCAACCATGGTAGCTCCGAACCCTGGTGAGCCCTTACTGCTTTACATTTCAGTAACCGACGAGGTTGTCAGCATGGTCCTAGTTGCGGAGACACCAGAACCATTCCAAGCTCAGGAATCCAGACCCCTCTGGGAGGGTCCGGAGGTTCATGAAGGTGAGTCTGGGTCCCAACCCCCAGACTTGGATCTACAGGGAGTTATTCCAAAAGATCTGGACCCCTCCGGGAGGGTCCGATTCGCTCCAATAGAAGCTCCGGGTTCCTCCAGCAAGGACCCGGAGGTCCCCAAAGCAGGCCCGGACCCCTCCGGGAGGGTCCGGGTCGATGTGGAGGAAGCTTCGGGCCCCTCCAAGAGGGTCCGGACAGTCCAACGCCCGGTGTACTTCATCAAGGAAGTACTACATGATGCCAAGACTTGATACCTAGAGGTGCACAAGCTGCTCTACTGTAACACCCCAGCCACTACTGGCCTGGCGGTCGTTACTCCTGGCAGCTCTATAGGATCACAAACTAGCCCCACAGACCAACACTAGTCTTTTCTACGTGCTTTGTCCTCACTCGTTCGCACCCGGGAAAACTTCCCGGTCGGTTACCCATCCACAAATTGTTCCGGGCCAAGCACGCTTAACCTCGAAGTTCTTTGCAGGTGAGCTTCCGGAAAAGAAGGTATACCTTGGTGGTATGATTATTCTATCAATCCTATTAAGCCTTGAGCCAGAATGTCACAATCCACCCCCCTTAGAAGACCGACGTCCTCGTCGGTCAACTGCCAAGCCAGGAACATCCCCTCTTGGCCACGTCCATACGTTCAGTACTGGCATACGTACCATACCGTGTCCCTCCGAGAGAACCCACGCGTCATGCGTACGTACCCACGTCCCTGACCCGTACGCGCCCGTGAAACTGCGAGGGTCAGCTCTGATACCATTTTGTAACACCCCAGCCACTACGGGCCTGGCGGTCGTTACTCCTGGAAGCTCTATGGGATCACAAACTAGCCCCACAGACCAACACTAGTCTTTTCTACATGCTTTGTCCTCACTCGTGCGCACCCGGGAAAACTTCCCGGTCGGTTACCCATCCACAAATTGTTCTGGGCCAAGCACGCTTAACCTCGAAGTTCTTTGCAGGTGAGCTTCCAGAAAAGAAGGTATACCTTGGTGGTATGAGTATTCTATCAATCCTATTAAGCCTTGAGCCAGAATGTCACATCTACGCATCTCTCATCGCCTCTAGGAAGCTTCACCATTACTTCCAAGCTCACAAGATCTCAGTGGTGACCTCTTACCCACTGCGTGCGATCTTGTATAATCCAAACTCTATTGGGAACATTGCAAAGTGGGCAGCGGAATTGGACGAATTTGATCTTGAATTCGTCCCAAGACAAGCGATCAAGAGTCAAGCATTGATAGACTTTGTGGCGGAATGGACCCCCTCTCCATCAAACCCTAGGGGCCTAGTGAGCAGAAGCCGGAACTCAAGGCTCTAGTCTTCACCAAACCTCACTGGACCCTCTACTTTGACGGCTCCATGAAAAAGCAGGGGGCCGGAGCTAGAGCCCTTCCCCTCGCTCCAACCGGGGAGAAGGTAAAATACATGGTCCGCCTTGACTTCAAGGCGACCAACAACATGGCGGAGTATGAAGCACTCATTTATGGACTAAAGGTGGCACTACCATATGGTGTCAAGCAGCTGTTGGTCAAGGGAGATTCGCAGCTCATCATTAAACAGGTGAAGGGTGAATGCTCTTTTAACAATCCCCAACTAGCTGGCTTATCTCCTTGAAGTCCAGAGGCTTCAGAAGGACTTCGAAGTCCTGGATCTCCACCATGTCCAGCGTGTCCATAACGCTGAAGCTGACGAACTCCCGACGAAAGCGTCAACCAGAGCTTCGGCTCCTGACGGAACCTTCGTCCGGAGGTTGTCAAAACCCATAGCTCAGCCTGACGAACTGAGCGAAGGGGGCGAGACCAGCATCCCGAAGCTGGCGGTCCCGATGGCCCTGTTACCATGGCAGCCATAAATGGTCGTATGTGCTGCCAGAAGCTCCGAGCAACCCAACACGCAAGACTCAAATGCTCAAGCAAGCTCCGATGCATGGATCTCGGAGATCCGGAGCTACTTGAAAGACAATGTCCTTCCTGACGATGATGTATCCACTGACCGGATAGTCAGATTGGCAAAAAGCACGCTAGTAGAAGGGGATCTCTACTAGCGCGGTGCCAACGGCGTCCTAATGCGGTGCATCACAAGGGAAGAAGGCTACAAGCTCCTCACAGAAATCCATGGAGGCGAGTGTGGGAACCACACGACTTCCCGCACGCTGGTCGGTAAAGCCTTCCGACATGGCTTTTACTGGCCTACAACGCTCCAGGATGCAACTGAGTTGGTGAAGAAATGCAAAGCATGTCAGTTCCATGCAAAGCAAATTCACACATCGGCTCAGCCTCTACAAATGATACCTCCTACATGTCTTTTTGCTTTGTGGGGATGGACATCTTGGGACCTTTCCCAAGAGCCGTCGGAGGTTACAAGTTCCTTTATGTTGCCATTGGCAAGTTCACCGAATGGCCGGAAGCAACTCCAATTGTGACAATAAACAAGCAATCAGCTATCAACTTCTTGCAGTTCATCGTATGCAGATTTGGAGTCCCAAACAAAATCATAACAGATAATGGGACCCAATTCAGAACCTCTGCTTTCCAAGGATACTGCGAAGACCTCGGCATCCAAGTCAGCTACTCCTCTATAGCTCACCCGGCAAGCAATGGCCAAGCCGAGAGAGCAAATGCAGAAATCCTGAAAGGACTCAAGATCTGCAGATATGAGCGCCTGAAAAAACATGGAGCCAACTGGATTGAAGAGCTTCCACCCACTCTATGGGCCAACAGGACAACTTCAAACCGGTCAACTAGAGAGACACCCTTCTTCCTAGTGTACGGAGCTGAAGCAGTCCTTCCTCCGGAAATCACCTCGGGGTCTCTCTGGGTCCGGACCTCCGACGAAGCCACACAGGACCAGCTCCGGCGTGAAGAACTTGACCTCCTTGAAGAGGGAAGGTGTCGAGCAGCTGTTCGGAATGCCCGATACCGCCAAGCTCTTCGGCGCTATCACCAACGACATGTTCACAGCCGACAGCTCGAGGAAGGCGATCTGGTGCTACGGAGAATATAATCCAGAGAAGGGTTAAACAAACTCTCCCCCAGTTGGGAGGGACCCTTCCGAGTGATCAAAGTATCCCGTCCCGGATGCATTCGCTTGGCAACCGAGGATGAAACACCTCTCCCAAATCCTTGGAACATTGAGCACCTCCGTAAGTTCTACGCTTAATATCACGAAGGTAAGTCTGTAATTACATGCGGTGTATGTTATAGAGTCATTGTACAAAATCGGGTAGCTACTCCGGGAGGGCAGCCGGACCTACCCCGTTAGGTCCGCAACGTCCATGCAACACTTGTCACAGTCTCAGAACTAAAATTGTAGCTAGCTACCTTGGGTCAAATGAGAAATGAAACACACTTAGCCTGGTTCCGTACCCTAAGAGTGTACTTGTTTCCCCTGTACCTCAAACCTATAATGAAAAACATCATTGTGTGAAAACAGACTCCATGTGCATTTACTTTGTACAGGCTATTTTTTATTTTTCTCTTTCTTGTCTTTAACAAAGTTGTGCAATTCTTAAGAAACTTTAGCTCGACCAGTTCATGTACAATTCGAGTTGCATTGTCTATCCTTCCGGGTTCAAACATTGTTGATGGCCTACTCATCTGAATGCCGCCAAGCCAATCTAGGGCCGGAGTGTGCTATCAACTTAGCCTGGTCATGCACCCTAAGTACGCCACTCTACCTACATCCCGGCAGGCCAAAGTAAGGCGAGTCTAGAAACAACCAGACCTGAAGGAACCAAGACAGCGCTCTTGATTGTATTTAGAATTGTGTTCGGCCTTAAACTTTCTCGAGAATAGTAAGCCGCAATGAAGTTATAGATAGGAAACGGATTTTACCGTTTTTTCTTGACTTCAGTGTGCAGGAAAAATAAATAAGCTTCGACATCTTCTAGGCGTCTTGTGGTCGATGTTCAAACATTGACATCGAGCATCTCTGGAGCTACTCAGTTCCGGTAAATCTAAGGGGCAAGCCGTCAACGTGAAGATGGTGGAAAGACTCTAAAGTAGAGTCTGACGTTGACACAACACGTGTTGATGGAGGTCACTGTCGGAGCTGCCAAGCTCCGACACCCCAGAAGGCTAACCATCGATACTTTACGCGTTGATGGAAACTACTGCCGGAGCTACTCAGCTCCGGCGATGGTCAATGCCGGATCCACTAAGCTCCGTCAGCCTCAGGGGGCCTACACTATCGAAGACTTCGGACCTACATTCTACAAGTTCGAAGCAGTCAAGTCTTCAACAGCCGTTACATCCTCTTGGTACATGTTCACAATCAAATTGTGTACATCTACCAGGGGGCCAAGTGAGACAAATGTGGTGTTGAAGACAAAAAATGAAATTCGAATTCACAAAAATTTGGATTTCATTCATCTGGAGACAAGAGATTACAAAATTGGAGAAGAAGAAGAGAGAATACAAGCGGGAGCTACAGGGAGATGGTCCAAAACCCTATGAAAGAATTGGGCGACCTTCTGGGCCACCTCCGACACGCTAACTCGGGCGGCTTCACCCTCTCCTTTGATGGGGCCTTCAAGCAACGGGTCCCGAGGGAATTGAGGGTCCCGGCTGGTGCAACACGTCAGCACAAACTATGTGACGTTCTTCGCCAGGGGCTGACCCTCTGTTTCCAGCTGGTCCGCAATGACATCGCCCATCTTGGAGAGCTTGTTGCCTGCTGAACATAGGGCCTCCAACGCCTGGTCCAGCTCCGGCTCAGGATCACCCGGACGCACGGGACTGAAGCCCATTGGCATCAGCACGTCGTTGGCCTTGCCAAGGAAGTCCCAAACTTGTTGGGACTACGCAACCCTTGCACCACGCATCTCCGCGAAGGATCTTTTGGCTGCCGCAAGCTCCGAGCTCTCCCGAGCAAGACGCTCCACCTCTTTGGCATTCTGCTGAATCGTTTCAGCAACCTGCCTTTCGAGTTTGCTGAGCTCTTCCTCCCGGAGGTGGATCTCATTCCGGCGGTTGACCAGATCCTTCTCTCAGCCCCATACTTTCTTCTCCCTGGCTGCGATGGAATTCTCCTGCTTGTAGAGACCTTGCCCTCGCTCCCAGGCCTTCTTCTCCTCCTCCTTGCAACACTCCTCCAAGTTCTTGGTGCGTTCTTCGAGGCTCTTGTCAGCCAGAGCTGTCTTTTGGACAAGCTCTTCCACCCTCTTCACGAGGTCGTCCCGCAGCTCTAGGAATTTATGCTCTTCATCTTCAAGCCGTCTCTCCCGTGCTTCAAGAGCGTCCCGACGCTTGACGAGACTATCATGGATGGCGGCGAGCCTTTCCTGGCGATCATCTGCTGAGCTATTTGCAGCCTTGGCCTGCTCATAGATGGCCCGGGACTGGTTGTCGAGGGTCCGCGTCATGCTTTCCCTATCATCCAACAGCTTACCCCAGTACTCCAGGCGGACCTTCTCCCTTTGCACCCACTCCTTGTCGTCAGCCAGCCTCGACAGCGCCAGCTTGGTCTCGGAATGGAGTCAGTTGCGCCACCTCCTAAGGGTTTGACCTTCCTCCTCGAGGGCCTTGCTGTCGTGGTAGAAGGCCAGTTGGACCTGGCGAAGACTGGAGTAGGCGTTGTCGATAGACAACGATAGGGGGATCGGGTCCGGTCCTGCCGGGGTCCTCTCCGCTGGCTCCAACGGATCTTCAGCAACAAAAATTGGGTCCCACTCTACAAGAGCGGTCCCCTGAGCTTCCACGACACTAGCGCCGTCCTCCGGAATAGCCTCGGTCGCTGCCGAGGAAGTACTTGCGGCCGAAGTTCCAACCTCCGAAATTGACTCCGAAGGCCGAGCCGCAAGGTCATCAACAACTAGCCCCTCCGGCGGGGGGCCAACAACTTCATCTTGGCACTCTGGCTCAGCAGCGGGCACCTCCCGGATCACCGCTTCCGGAGCGGCTGTTGAAGGTTCGGTTGGAGCAGAAGCTACTTCTAGCTCCGGCGCAGGCGCCTCCTCCACCTCTGGCTCAGGTGCTGGCACTTCGACCATCATGGGCTCGGGCGCTGGCGCTTCAACCACCAAAGGCTCAGGCATCGACACCTCCGCAACAACTGGCTCGAACGCCGGAACCTCTTCAACGGCCAGCTCCACAACCGGAACTTCTGCAGCAATCGGCTCTACCGCCGGAGCATCCTCGACAATCGGCTCAAGCGCCGGAGCTTCATCAACACCCGGCTCTACCGCTGGGACCACATCAACCACCGACTCGACTGCCATGGCTTCAATAACATCCGACTCTAGGGCCAAAATCGCAGCTACCTCCGGCTCTGCGGCCGAAGCGTCCAACATCTCAGCATCCAAGCCCGGAGCTTCAACCTTCGGGGTTGGCGCCGGTGGTACATCTTCATTCCCGTGGTCCGGCACAACCACGAGAACTTGTGGGGATGAGTCTAGGTCCAAAACCACAACAGCCAATGCCGGGGCTGCCGCAGCCTCAGCCACCTCTTGGGGCGGCACTGGAATCAGAGCTGGAACTTCAGCCTGCACAGCCTCAACCGCTACTGCAGGGACCAGAGCTTCAGACCTTTTCTTGGGCACGCTGTGGATGAAGGACGAAGAAACTCAAAATATACTTAACAATAAAACAACTGACTGAGGTAAAAAATCAAAAATTACCTCGAAAGGCTTCCGCACCAGTTACCACGGAACCTCTTCTCCGGAAGCTCTGGACTGGCCCCAGCCGCCACTAGCGTGGTAGTCCCGGAGGGTCCCCTGGAGCTTGCTGCTGCTATCGGCGTTGCTCTGGTCGAGGGCCCCCTCGACCGGGAAGGACCTCCGGACCGGAAGCCCCCAGCTGGCCCTGGTACCGGAGTCACTTGGCCAGAGCTAGCACCCCGAGAAGATGCCGCTACTGGAGTAGATGCCGCCGTTGTAGACCTCCCCTCCGGGGAGAAGGAGCCGCCATGGAAGAAGTAGGCCTGACGAACCTTCTGTCGGCATGCTTCCACTTACGGCTCGAGGGCTCGGCCAATTCCTTGCCCTTGCTGACGACTTCGGTTCTTGTCTTAGGGGCGGGAACGGAGCCACCTTCAGGAGCTTCGGAGATCGCCAACCCGGTGGTCGAGCGCCTCTCAACGACACCAAGGTCGTCAAGCACCGGCATCGTACGCCAGAGCTCCCTACTGAATTGTGCCTCCATTTTCAGAGGGAGGAAAGCTGCCGGCGGAGCCAAGTCGTCGCCCTCGACGCCGATGACGTGCTGGAACTTCTTGAGGTGGAACTCCAAAGCTACACCCTCCAAGTTGGACTTCAAACCGGTCACGATCCAGTCGTCATCCAGCATACTGTTAAGGGCCCAAGCAAGCTTCTCCGTCCTCTTCAGTGGAGCCCACCTGTTGGTCAGGAAATTGCAAAACACCGCCTGAGGAGTCACCCCTCCTTCCACGCACAGGCGGATCCTGGTCAGAGCAGCATTGATGGCGTCCGATAACACCGGAGCTTCACTCCAAACTGCAGTGTCGATGTTGGGGAGGCCTTCCGGCAGCTCCAGCTTCTCGTGCTCCTCCACCCTGATGACAATCCAATCCTTCTTCCAGTCGTCCCACTTCCTAGAAGCGAACGACCGCAAGTACTTGTACGGGCACTTCTTGCGCTTCACAAAATAGTAGAAGCCAAGGTACTCGTCACTCCAGCCCGTAGTTTGGATAGTGAAGAAGGTGCGGAAGAGCTCAATGCAGGGGGGAATGCCCACCCACATCTCGCAGAAGTGGACAAAGATTGACACCAGCAGAATGGAGTGGGGGCCAAGGTGGTACAGCTGTAGATCATAGAAGTCTAGCAGCATCAAGAAGAAAGAGGAGAAAGGTGGGATCGGTCCGGCCATGGCGTACGCAGAGAAGTACACCATGTCTCTGGCGTGTTCCTTCTCGAACGGAAGCTTGCCGGCGCAGACCAAGTGGTTGAACAAGTCAGGGGACCATCCCATGAGGGCCCAGGCCTTCTTCAAATCATCATCAGACTTCAGTCGGCTCTGGCGGAGACCCAAATCCATCGCGGCACAGTGAGGCAAGAGAGGAAAAGCAAGTGAAGGTTTGGAAGGTTTGAGCGCAAGTTCGAATGAAAGGCGTAAAGAACCCCAAACGGTGCGTGCTTTCCTTCTTAAGTAAGCCCCCGCAACGTCTGGATGGAAACCGCAGAGGAGCCGACAATACCAGTCAAAAATTTCACCCCGCCAATGACAAAGGGGCTCGGGGCCACCCCGACGATCAAGTCGAGGTTCTTACCCCAGGCGAACAGTTGTCATCATGAAAGGTGGGAAACCCGAAGGCGGCGGCCTGACAGGGCGCGCAGAACCGATACGATTTGCGTATCAGGAACCGGCGACCTTCATTTGTGTGAGGTCCGCACGCTGAGATCTCACCTGCCGCCTCCTGGATATGCGACGTGGCAGAAGTTTAACTGCGAACTATCACCAACAGCACGACCGAAGACCCTTGAAGACACGGCTCAAGAACCGAAGAATGGACCCACCTCCAGCGGAATGACTTCATCCAAAAGGTCTCTCCCGAAGGTGAGCCCAGGGGGCCACTGTCGGTACCCTCCGTACCGGATACCCCTTGGGAATGCAAAGATCACAAGGAAACTCCATCTACCAGATTTGAAGACCTCCGAAGGCCCCACATGTCAAGCGTAACCGGACCTGCTTCCCCGACATGGTTAGTCCCAGGGCCGGCATGTGTATCATAAGACCGGAGCTATCACCCACACATGGGAAGCTCCGGTCAGAATACCAGTATGGCACCCCTGGAACTAACCCAAGACAGAGGGAAGCTCCGGTACTGTCACATGTATAGTAGCACCGGACCTACTCGTCCCCGACGGTAAGCTCTGGTGCTGCCACGTGGCGACCGCCGAACCTTCAACTTCAACAATCAGGCTGGTGGACCCCCCAAAGTCTGCGGACCTTCAAGGAGCAATCAAAGACTTCAAGACCCGATTAAGTGTCATTAATACCATATTAATGACACATGATCGGATGGCCCTTAATAATGGTAACAACACTATTAAGGCCCGTTACCAGGCTATTAAGGGTAATTAACCTCATTTATTGTGTATCAAGCATGTGTAACCGTCGGGGCCACGTGTCAGGCCAGGCTAACGGTGTAACAACCATCCTTGTACTATAAAAGGACTGGTCGACGATACACAAGGGACAGTTCTAGACCACGACTGAACTCCATGAGCTAGACGAGCTTCTTCTTCTGAAGCTTCTTCTAGACTCACATGCTTAATACATCAACAACACACTCCGTGGAGTAGGGTATTACGCTCAGGCGGCCTGAACCACGTAAATCTCTGTGCACACGTGTCTTTCACCTTCTTAAATCTCTGCGCACCCTTCACCGAAATACAACTCCTCGCTCTACCAAAGATAGTGTCGCGAGATCTGCCGAATCCAAACGCCGACAGTAGCAAATTGTAAACTAGAGACTTAGGAAAATAAAACAGAGCAACTATTCATCATTTCATCTATGTGAATTCTTAAATCATTCTTACCGCGCATCTTTATTTGATGAAAGCAAATCTAACCTATATACTATTTTTTTTTAATGCAAGGTGCATGATGGATGGATGGAAAATAAATATGCAAGGAATGTGATACATGTTACCTCAAGTGAAGGTCCTCCCCCAAGCGTGTTCTTCAACTACCTCCGTGATAAGGGTTGAACCCTTGATGACGAAAGTATGCTGCAAGATCGGCTTGTGGTTGTTGTAGCGCCGTGTTGAAGTTGGTGAATTGAGTATCCATGTGTTGTTGCCAATCCTGGGTACCTTGAACATGCTCCTGTAGGGTGTTGTAGATGTCACCCGTTCTCACTTCAAGTTCTCCCATACGTCTAGTGAGGTCCATCATTCCTTGGCTATAGTCATGATGACTTCTAGCTGAAAAGGAACGACGTCCTCTCATGGATGTTGGGAGCAAGCTGCTAGATCTTGAAGAGGATAAGGGTGGATCCCTTTGCCATTCTTCCCAAGATGATCCCCCAGTCTCATACGTCAGAGGTTGAGTCCATCCGGGTGCATAACCCATTGGGTTCTCTTCCTCTTGGTATTCATGAACCGGAGAGATTATCGGTGGCATGGTTGTGGCTGTAGCCCTCGCACGATTCCTTGTTACCCTGCCAGAGACATTACTTCTTCTTGCTTCCTCAAGGGGAAGAAGGTTAATGGTTAGCCTCCAACATTTGTACAAATGAAAATCCGGGTTAGGTAACCGAATTTCATTGACAAAGCCGGGATAGAAAAATATCAAGGACCCATCTTGATCATGCTTAAGGGTATGTCCTTGCACTAAATAGTCTTCATCAATTAATTCTCTTTCAGTTTCAATGTATTCAAATGAAGAGTATTTAAGTTCTCCCACCCTATCAGCAATATGAGTAATCAATGAAGTGCATTCAATTGGTCCTGATTTTGAAATGTAATCTAACCTTGTGTCATCATGGCTTTGACTGGAGAAACTTTTATTTCTTTAGTCATGGCAAACAAAATTTTCAATTCATTATCTCGCACAACCCTAACATCTTCCCTAGGGAACATATTCATAGCCACCCATCTATGCATGAGGCGTAAGGTAGGGTTTTGGATGTGGCTATTCCTAGGAGCCCTACATGTGACCTCACTAGTTAGCTCATGCCAAAAACTTTGTTTGTTAAACTTGGGCAAATTGTCTAAATCTAGCAAACACCATTTATGGAAGCCTAGGATGCTACCTAATTCTTTCCATAGGCTGTTGTATTATTTTTGAAATAATCTAAAAGCAATACCATCAAATCCTATTCCTAGCGTGCAAAGGAATTGGATAGTGAGAAGTCGTGAACCTTTCTCCTCTATGTGAGCAAAGTCATCAAATACAATTGCATGCCAAATGGAAAGAAATTCGGAGTCCATATCTATCTTGGAGATCGAAAGTGGATCGTAAGCCTTGGTGTCGCGGAACTCACGATCTTGGAGAAGCCTGCATGCTTGATCTTTAACACCTCTTCGTATGTCGAGGTTGTTGTCGTGAAGAAGTTGGTGTGGGTTGCTTCTCTCTTCCATGGGAGTGTCCTCACACAAACTTCTCCTCCTTGGGCTTGTTCCCATGGAAGAGAGGCGTGCACTAGAACCTTTACCATGGCTTGAGCTTGCAGCCTCCTTCCTCTTTCCGAACAATCTCTTCATGTCTTTTTGAGTTCAACAAGCAATAACAAAACAAGGCGAGAAAAATCCAAAAAGAAGCAATGTTTGGAAAACAAAACTCTCAACGAATTTTCTCCACTTGAAAGCTTGAGTGTAAAATGCAAATGCAAACAAAAGAAAATCTTTTCGGGGATAGATTTGAGCAAGAGTGTTGCAATGAAGAGCAAGAAAAACAAGGTGAGCTAGAGAGTGACTTGGGGACGTGTAAAATGATATGGTGTGTGAAGAGAAGTGCTCCTCACAACCACAATTTATAGGGTGCACCTTCCAACGGTCACTTAGGGTTCAAAATGTAGCCGTTGTAGGAAGGGGAGCCAAATTGGCTCCACTCCCTGTTCGGCGGACCAGGGGGTTCGGCCGACCTGACAGGTGCCCCCCCCTTTGGCAAATGGATCCCCAACGGCTATAAACTTAGCACGTTGGTGAAATGCCACATGTGCAGCTTAGAAAAAATTGTTTTTCAAATAAAATCCCTTTTTCAAATCCAACAAAAATTTTCTTCTGAAAAGAAAGAAAGAACAAAAAAATGATAGTTGAGAATATAAGATGGTCAACTTGCTAGGAAAAATCTAATATGCAATGGGAAAAAATCCAAATGGGGTGGAAAAAGAAAGAAAGAAAAATAAAGTGGCATAACTACCAATTGAACCTATTGCCGTAGGTCTCACCACCGTCCGATGAGATGGACATTCCTCCGTCTTCATTTCACATCTGGGCCCGGAGGGATGGGCTTGGATGGCTTGTCCTGCTTCTTTCGATATTCCTTCTTTGGCGGCTTGGTAGACTTGGGCCTTCCGGAAGGTCCAGATGATTTTGTTGCCTTTGGATATTGGCGTGGTCGAAATGACGGATTCTCCTCGTAGATTAATCTTCTCATGAATGCAATGAGTGAGTCCACCTTTGGAGGTGTGATTTCGACCTCTCTGATGTGTTTATCATTGGGCCCGTACTTGATTCGAATCATGGAGCATTGTTCTGATTTTGGCCAAAAGTTAAACCTTTCCTCCTTGCAATTTATATGGAAGTGCATTTCTCCAGCTCCCACATCAATGCGAGCTTTTGCAGTGCTTAGGAATGGACTCCCAAGAGTATGTGGTGTATCCTTCTCGGTGTCCATGTCTAGCACCACAAAATCCACGGGTATGAAGCAGTTCCAGATCTTCACCGGGACGTCTTCAACAATACCCGCTGGATAACGGACTGAAGAGTCAGCCAGTTGTAGCTGCATTGGTGTTGGAGTCAGCTCTGTGAAGTTCAGCTAGTCGAACACAACCTTGGGCATCACACTAACACTTGCTCCCAAATCACAAAGTGCCTTGTCAAAGTGGTGAGCCCCAATTGAGCATGAAATGGTAGGACATCCGGGAACCTTCTTCTTTTCAGGAAGCCTATTGAGGATGGCTGCACTGCAGTCTTCCGTAAGTTTGATGACCTCAGTGGTGGGCAATGGTCGTTTGTTGTTCAATATGTCCTTGAGATAGCGAGCATAAGTGGGTACTTGCATCGCATCAATCAAGGGCACATTGACGTGGATCTTTTGGATGATCTCAACAAAACGGTTGAATTGCTCATCCACTGTTGGCTTCCTTCGTCTGTGAGGGAATGGCAATAAGTTGGTGTCTTCAAAGTGTTTGGCCATTCTGTCACTAAGTAATTCACTTGGGACATCCTCCTTCTTAGGCTCAGTTGTCCTCTTTTCTTGTGTGGGATGTGGTGAGTCACGAGTGGTCTTTCCTCCTCTCGTAACCACTGCACTGACGTTCTCCACCAGGGCTTTTGGCTGCCCTGGAATTTTGTTGTTTTCTAATGGAGGGACAATGACATCAAGTTGTGCCAATTGAGTCTCCAACATCTTGTTGAAGCTTAGTTGATTCTTGAATGCTGAGGATAGTCCTTCAATCTTTGCATTGATATTCTCTAGGATCTTATCATTAGCTGAAAACTTCTTAGATAGGGCCTCGTTGATCTTGAGCTGGCTAAAGGCAAGTTCTCTCAAGTTGGGCTGATTTCCAAGGTTGCCATTGTTGTCGTACCCTCCTTGAAAGAATGGGCGTTGTTGACCCCACCCTTGACCTCCTGGACGATAGCCATTGTTGTTGTTGAAATTTACGTTGTTGGCGAGGTATAAGGCATCCTCACAGGTTTCTAGGCAATCATTGCCCATATGACCCGTGTCACCACAGACTTCGCACGTGATGTGAGAGTCTAGGGCATATGCATTGCTAGACACTTCACCACTGGCTTGTCCACCAATTTTCTTCATTAGGAGGTCCAATTTTGCAGCGATCATGTCCACCTCCTTCAAGATGTGCATGCCTCGCTGTTGGGTATGGAGACGCTCATCGTTCCATCCCATGTTGGACACCATCTTCTCAATAAGATCTTTAACTTTTGGCACCGTCAATGAGAAGAAGGCTCCTCCTGCAGCAGCATCCAAATGGTCACAAGCCGATGGGATTAGCCCGTTATAGAAGTTTTGAATAAGAAGCCAGTCATCCATCCCATGGTGGGGACAGGCTAGAATGTACTCCTGAAGTCTTTCCCATGCCTCGGGAATAGATTCCTTGGGCTCTTGCTAAAATCTGAAAATCCTTCCACGTAGGGCAATTGTTTTGCCCAACGGGAAGAATTTGGCGAGGAATGTCGTAGAACATTTCTCCCAAGTGTCTATAGCACTTCGGTTCGCATAGAACCACTGTTTCGCTCTCCCAAGGAGGGAGAACGGGAACAGTCTCAGACGGACCGCATCCGGAGACACGTCCTTGATTTTAAAACTGCTGCAGATCTCAAGGAATTGTTGCGGGTGAGCACTTGCATCCTCGTTAGTCTTCCCACGAAATGGGTTGGCTTGCACCATAGTGATAAGGCCAGTTTTGATCTCGAAGTTCGCATCTCCCGTGTTAACAGTGGGCCCAATAGGCACAATGTTAGCAGAGGGAGCTGAGAATTCATGAAGGGTCTTCTGAGCCATTGGCGTTTGGATTGTTGGTGCAGAAATGTTGGCTTGCCTTGTCGCTCGAATCTTCTAAGGAGTAACAACACGAGGTCGGTCTCACATAAGGGATTCGGGATCTTCAACAAAGTTTTCCGGCAGGAGGAAACGAGACATTCACTACCCTATTTTCACATTAAAAATGCGAAAATAAGTAATGGTTATCCTACTAAAATCCTACACATGGTTATATCCTATTCACTCTGTCATGTTATATATCTATTTGCCTTCCCCGGCAATGGCGCCAGAAATGTTTGTTGACGGCTCCTAAGGTATACTAACAAATCATCCCTAGCAATAGTACCAGAAATGCTTGTTGGTATTACTTATGCACCATTAACTAAAATCTCCAACTGATGTGTCGGAAATGCTTGTTAATGGTTCTATTGGATCACAGAGTGAATTCCGCAAGCGCACCGAGTTATCATTGTAGCATTTCCCCTTAAGAGTATTCCCAAGGTTGTCATTTATTTGATCCCAAAGGAAGGCGGGGTAGAGATATAACAATCATTCATCAAATGAAAAGGGTAGAAAGATCTAGGTAAGGATCTAGTAAGGATGGATAAAATAATATTGGGGGTAGTGTGACACACACAAAATCTTTCAAGTCTAGTGGGGATAGAAGGATCCTAGAGGTTAGTTAAGGTTGAGAGTCATGGAGGTACTCCTACTATGCTCTATTGTACATATACATAGTCAAAACTAATTATTCATAAGCTAGATCAATAGTGAATACTTCAACACATCGGGCACGGGCTTACCCCTAGCAATACTAGGGCGACTCCCGCCAAGAGCTAGTGGCATAGCTGAACGTGGAGGATTACAAAGGACAGATAGGGCTGTCACCACCTACTGCCTACCTCTTCAATCTGTGGGTCTACGAGACATCCAATGCTACTTAGCTATCCTAGCACCATGCTAGCATATTAAGTAATTACCTTAAGAGCCTAGACACAATCCATCCTAAGGCAATGAATTGAATCATCATTGAACCAATGTTGATACACAACATAATTATCCATACTAACCTAGTTATGTTATAATTAACTAGACTATAGTAGGGGTCTATAGGTTCTATTATAATGAGATATGTTCATGATGAAATATTCATAGAAGCTATACCTTACACATACATGGACTCCACAATGAAACAAGAAATGCTTTGCCCAAGTATATGTATAAGTAGAGACTAAAGATACTATCTTTATTATGCATAAAGTCACAAATACAAGAAAGAATACATGAGCAATACCTTTCCCAATGTAGAATTGGGAAGAGAGAGACTCCTTACTCCTTTCACAATTTGGACTTGGGACTAGAGACTCCCCTTTCTACAACCTAACTCCTCTAGGACTAGGGATGATAGTGTATACAATAGAGATGAAGCTCATGTGGTGTGTGTTCAACTGAGGGGTAGGGGGTCCTATTTATACTAGGATTAAGGTCGGTTCCCGCCACCAAATTCATGCGAATCAGTCACCATGGACTCCTTCAAGCCAGGAGGAGCCAACACGCGTCGTTTGACCGCGTTTGGCGCCAGGAAGAGGTCAGCCGAACCAGGGGTTCGGCCGACCTGGTCAGCACTCCAAACACGGAGTGCTTCCTCCAGGTGGCTGCCAGGTGGCCCCCCTTGATGTATATGGGTGATACACCATTGGATTTCTTCGGATACTTCTGTTTATGGGCCATTTGATCCATGGGATGCTACGTGTCATCGCCTGATTGGTGGGATGATATTTTATAGGATTGGTCCCTCTACATTTCCTCATTTCCTGCATAAAATGCTGCATACACATATTTCTCCAAGTCCAAGTGGAGTTGGGTTAGATAGAAAGGTGATGTGTGCATGAAATGACAAATCCTTCACATAATTGACTTAAATTGACGGATGAAATTGGTATATAATAGCCGTCAACACGAACTACCGCCAACAGCACATCCGAAGACCCTTGAAGACATGGCTCAAAAACCGAGGGTTGGACCCACCTCCGGCAGAACGACTTCATCCAAAAGGTCTCTCCTAGAGGTGGGCCCAGGGGGCCACTATTGGTACTCTGCGTACCGTATACCCCTTGGGACTGCAAGAAGACCAAAGGAACTTCACATGTCTGAGTTGAAGACCTCCGATGGCCCCACGTGTCATACGGGACCGGACCTGCCTCCCTTCTATGGTTAGTCCTGGTGCTGCCACGTGTATACAACAACCGGAGCTACGTCCAACACATGGGAAAGCTCCGGGCTAAATACCTGCGCGGCACCTCTGGACCTAACCCCCGACAGAGGGAAGCTCCAGTACCGACACGTGTACATCTGCACCGGACCTACCCGTCCCAGACAAAAAGCTCCAAAGCTGCCATGTGTCCAACCGCCAGACCTTCAGCCTCAACAATCAGACTGGTGGACCCCCAACGGCTCGGACCTTCAAGGGACAATCAAAGACTTCAGGACCCAATTAAGTGTCATTAATACCATATTAATGACACAAGATCGGAGGGCCCTTAATACCAGTATCGGCACTGTCAAGGCCCGTTACCACACTATTAAGCATAATTAACCTCATTAATTGTGTATTAAGCATCAGTAACCGCCAGGGCCACAAGTCGGGCCAGGCTAGCGATGTAACGACCAATCCTTGTACTATAAAAGGACCCGTCGAGCGATACACAAGGGCTCTCTAGACTGACGGTGCTTCCAGACCTCTCCCATACTCAGCTCTGACACGCACTCACAAGTGCCCAGACGCTCAATACAACAACTACACACCCCGTGGAGTAGGGTATTACGCTTAGGCAGCCCGTACCACGTAAATCTTCGTGTCTATTTTACATCGTGTTCTGAATCTCTGCGCGCTCGTACCACAAACTCTGTGGGCTACCAACAGAAGTACCGAGAGAATTGCCAGAACCAGACTCCGACAATGGGTATCGTATTTATCCCAAAGGAAGGCAATGGAGTAAAGTAAACACTACTCTTATGATCAAGCTATGGGATACTAACAAGTAATCAAGACAGGGGTAACTTGATAATATGGGTAGTGTGACACACACATAAGCAATCTACTCCAAGGGTAAGATTGTCCTAGCGAGGGTTAGACTACGAGACGGAGATACTCCTACTATGCTCTAACTACTCATATACATAGTCCAATAAAGTACACTTGATTATGCTAGTGGTGAATACTAGGGCATAGTGGTCCAAAATATTGGCCACGGGTTTACCCCTAGCAATACTAGGCGACTCCCACCAAGAGCTTGTGGCATAGCCGAACGTGGAGGATTACAAAGGACAGATAGGGCTGTCACCACCTACTGCCTACCTCTTCAATCTGTGGGTCTACAAGAAATCCAATGCTACTTAACTATCCTAGCACCATGCTAGCATACTAAGTAAATACCTAAGGTGCCGCGGCACAAGCCACCCTAAGGCAATGACTAACCTAAACATCGTTGAACCAATGTTGGGACCAAGCACTAACATATTCATATTAACATTATCATATTGTTACCTAATTAGACTACAGTGGTGGTGTATGATGTTTATGATAACATGATAATGAAATTTTGTATTGTAACACCCTCATTTTCATCCATCATGCATTGCATACATTCTAATACATGCTTAACATTAATCCACATAAAAAGGAACAATTTTAAAATGAATTAGAAACAAAACCGCACTTAAGAATTATGGGAAAAGTGGACTTGTCCGGTCCCTAGCGGACTAGTCTGATTTTCCTAGTTAATTTTTGTCGAATTAATTCTAAATTGACAAGAATCAACTCCAAACCCGTGTAGACTTCTTAATAACCATTGTAATTCATTAATAAACATTATTAACAACTTATTAACAAGTTTTACCTTGCACTTGTATTAATCATGCTTGTCATGTCATATTGAGTAATATTTGTGCACTTTTTGATTGTAATTCTTGTCTTGTATGTTTGTTGTGCAGATTAGACGGATTCGCACTAGAGAGTGCCGCAGAGGATCTACAACACCAAGAGTTTGAAGGCTTTGACCCAAACCAATCCCAAGAGCAAGGCAAGTGTCCTTGAGCATATTGATCCTGTTTTTAAAATCAATGTTTTGTTTGCAAACTAAATTCTTGTGTCAATTTGATGGGAATCCTATGATTCAAAGTTTACTAGATTTGTTTGACCACCCTTTTGTCACCTGGAATTCGTGGTAGAGAGTCGGGATGGGCTTTTATCTTTTTGCTTTGCTTAATATTTTGGGATGGAACACAACTATACCACTTATGTTAATTATGCATTTATGAGATTATGTTTAATATGAACTGGTTAATATGATGTGGTAATGGGTGATCTAAGCAAGCCTGGTATGCGGATGGGTTGGATGTTATGGTGGTTTGCTTGCTTTATATCTATGGACCGGTTCATGCGAGAATAAGCCAGGACTACAGTGCCACCACGAGGCCAAGTATGGGTGCGGCGTAGCTGATTAATTAGGGCTTTGCTAGTGCTATTTGGACCATTAAGGATGCTCGGGGAAGGGGTAGTCGGATTGGGTTTGTTGATGATTGGTGGGACTACCCTGGGATCCGAATGGCTCAAGAGGGGGGCCCATGGTTGAAGATGTGCTCAGTTGGAGGCATCGCCACCGGTGAAACCTTAGTGGGGTCTAAATAGGCTAGTAATCCCTATGTAAAGGCTATTTTGTGATCTCTTGGCCATACACAAAAGGAAGTGTAATTGGCATAAGAAAGGTTCTTTAGTCGCCGACCGGTGATGAAATCACAAACACGTGGGTAAAGTGGTACAAACTCTGCAAAGTCTAATAATACTATCATGATAGTCGTGCTCCCAGTTATGAGCGCCTGGATGACCTACATGATTAGAGGGTACTTGGGATTTGGGATGGTTGGTTGGTTATGGTTTGGTACTGGTTATGCATGGTATTATGGTTTATGGCAATGGATATGGTTAATGGTAATGAGAAATCTAGAATATGGATGATGGTACTGAATATGGACTAGTACTATGATATTACTTATGATTTATGATGGGTTTATTTCACATACATATAATATATTGCTTTTCAAATGTTTTAAATTACTTTTCAGAACTTAGCTATTATTGTATTCGTCATTTGAATCAGCCACATGTCATATTTTTCACACTTGTTGAGTACGACATGTACTCACCCTTGCAATTCCCCAACCAACAGTTGCAGGTCAGGATTGGGAGTTTAACGATGATAATGCGGAGTTCTAGGCTATGTGTGCCATCAGCTTTGTCTGTGGAGTGTTGGAGCTAAGCTATCCCTCAAGCTTATTTGCTTAGTTTCTTATTTAGTTTATTTCCGCTGAATTAGTTCAAACTTGTCATTAATATTCATTAGAGCTATATTTGAAGTTATTATGAATTGTGTAATAAAAGTACCTAATTAATTTTGTTTTGTGGTAATTTTCTGTATACTCTTTTGTGAATGCACTTGTGTATGTGTGTTGAACGTCCTGGGCACACACATATGCGTTCACTTGGTTCATTTTCAGAACCAGGTGTCACAAATTAGCATCAGAGCCACAGGTTGATCGTAGGATGCAGCTTAGATAGAATGGACACTTTAGAGCATGTAGGAGCACTTAGGAATCGAGGTGTTTTTGTTTGGTGTTTTGTTTGCTATATATTGTTTGCTTTTGTGCATAATAGAGGATTTTGGGATGCTTTAGCATTGCCATGTCCACCTAGGCTAGTATAGGTAGTTGTTTAGTTTCATATCCCTTGATGCATATAATTGGGGACGTCTTAATTCTTATCTCCATCTTTTCTTTTGATGGTGAGGTATCGCAACTAGAGGGATGGCAATGATGAGGAGGAGAACAATGGAGCACCTCAGAACAACGATGGACAAGGACCTGCTCAAGGAGCTATCAATATCGAGCAGCTATTGGCTATGCAGAACCAGCTAATGTAGACCATGATACAGACTATGGGACAGCTGCAGGCTGATAACATCAACAATCAGCCCCACATGCCTCCACCGCCACCCCCACCTCCTCATAACCGGTTGGGAGAGTTTATGAGGACTAGACTGCCAACCTCTGCTCAAGCTGCTGACCCTATGGATGTCGATGATTGGCTCAATTCCGTGGAGAAGAAGCGAGCTATTGTCCAATGCAGCGACCGGGAGAAGGTTCTATTTGCTTCTCATCGACTAGTTGGAGCAGCTGCCGATTGGTGGGATTTCTTATGCAATGCTCATGAGAACCAGGAGATGATTACTTGGGCCGAATTCAAGGAGAGATTTTGTTCTCATTATGTGCAGGAAGGAGTTATGATTTTGAAGAGGCAAGAATTTGAGAACCTGAGGCAAGGAAGATCGAGTGTGGGTGAATATATCAATAAATTCACTCAACTCTCAAGATATGCGCCTGAGGACGTGAGCCTAGACAACCGGAAGCAAAACTTTTTTATGAGAGTCCTGAACAATGAGATCCAAGTGCAACTGCTCAACTGCGATTATGCCAACTTCCAGAAGCTTGTGGACAAAGAAATTGTTGCGGAGAACAAGGTCCGTGAGATGGAGCAAGACAACAAGAGGAAGGCGCCATACCAAGGGCAGCAACAAGGTAGAAATGTGCGCCCTCGCTTTGCACCACCAAATGTGCCTTATTTCAGCTCTTCTGCGCCTGCTCATCACCCTGGTTATGCACCGCGCCCAACTCAAATTGCGCAGCAGCGCCCCATTATGCAAGCACCTAGGCCTCCAATGCCTTTTGCACCCCGTGCCAACTTTCATGGTGGCATTGCGCAGAATCAAGTTCATCCAAATTCTGGTGCAGCAAAGAGGTGTTATACTTGTGGAGAAGCTGGACACTTTGCACATCAATGTCCTAAGTTAGGCCTTGGTCAAGGAAGCAACGCGCCAATAAAAAGTCCAAGACCCAATGGAGGACAGCCGCAAGTTAATCGTTGGCAGCAGAATTATGCTCGTGGCAACGTGAACAATATCCCTACGGAGTATGCTCAACAAGCGGATGACACGGTGATTGGCATGTTTCTCGCAAACTCAAACCCGACGACTATGTTATTTGATTCTGGAGCATCACATTCATTCATTGCATCGAAATATGTTGCCAACTATAGTTTGCCTATCTCTCATATAAAGTTTACTCTATTGGTTAAGTCTCCTGGAGGAGAGATGAGGACGAATATAGTATGTCCAAAAGTAAGCCTTAGAATAAGGGGGGTAGACTTCTTTGCCAACATCATTGTTTTGGATTCTCAAGGATTGGGCATTATACTTGGTATGGACTTGTTGAGGAAGCACAATGGAGTCATTGAGTGTGCCACGAAGAGGGTGAAGTTGACCAATGAGGAAGGGATCACCCTAGAATTTGAGGCATCTTAACACGCACCGAAGAAATTGGAGGTGAACCACATGGACGGTGCCGCAATTGAGAAGATGCCAGTGGTGTGCGAATTTTTGGATGTGTTTCTAGATGAGTTGCCAGGTATGTCGCCTGATCGAGACATTGATTTTGTTATTGAATTAATACCTATAACTGCACCTATAGCTAAGAGGCCGTTTAGGATGCCTCCTAAGGAATTAGCAGAGCTCAAGAAGCAGATTCAAGAGCAACTAGAGAAGGGTTTTATTCGCCCCAACTCTTCACCTTGGGGAGCGCCTGTTCTATTTGTGGACAAGAAGGATGGGTCCCAAATGATGTGTGTGGATTAATGAGCTCTCAACGAGGTAACAATCAAGAACAAGTAACCTTGCCACGCATAGAAGACTTGTTTGATCAGATGAAAGGTGCTTGTATTTTCTCCAAGATTGATTTGAGGTTGGGATACATTCAATTGAAGATAAGACCATTGGACATACCTAAGACAGTTTTTAGGACACGGTATGGACCTTATGAGTAAACTGTGATGTCCTTCGGATTGACCAATGCACCTGCATACTTTATGTATCTCATGAATAAGGTCTTCATGGAGTATTTGGATAAGTTTGTAGTAGTCTTCATTGATTACATTATGATTTACTCGAAGGATGAGAAGGAACACGAGGAACACATGAGGCTTACGTTGCAGAAATTGGGGGAGCATCAATTGTAGGCTAAATTCAGCAAGTGTCAGTTTTGGTTGAAAGAGGTGTCGTTTTTGGGTCATATCATTTTGGGAGGAGGAGTATTTGGTCGACCCCGAAAAAGTGAGGGATGTGCTAAAGTGGGAACCACCACAAAACGTAAAGGAAATAACGAGTTTCCTTGGGATGGCTAGGTATTACCGTCGATTCATCAAGGACTTTTCCAAGATAGCCAAGCCGATGATGGAATTGCTAATGAATGGAAAGGCTTTCCGATGGACTGAAGCATGTCAAATTAGTTTTGAGGAGTTGAAGAAAAGGTTAACAACAGCCCCAGTTTCGGTTTTGTCGGATGCGAGTAAAAGCTTTGATATTTAATTCAATGCATCAAGACAAGGATTTGGATGTGTATTGATGCAAGAAGGTCAAGTGGTTGCCTACGCATCGAGACAATTGAAGAAACATGAGCAGAACTACCCAATGCACAATTTGGAACTTGCAGCCGTAGCACACACATTGAAGATTTGGAGACACTACATTCTTGGTCATAGGTGTGGAATTTTTATGGATCACAAGAGTCTTAAATATATTTTCACGCAAACGGATTTGAATTTGAGGCAACGGAGATGGTTGAAGCTCATCAAGGATTATGATTTAGGAATCAACTACCATCTGGGGAAGGCTAATGTTGTGGACGATGCATTGAGTAGAAAAGGAGTAAGTCATCAACTCACGGTTCGAGAATTACCATCCGTGTTATGTAAGGAGTTCGAACGGTCTAACCTCGGATTTGTGAATGAGATGGGGATGATGGAGTTAAATCCAACCTTGGAGCAAGAGATTCGAGAGGTTCAGGCGAAGGATGAGGAAATCCCAGAGTTTAAGGAAAGAAGCCAATAAGGGTGAGACTTCAGGTATGATGAGGATGAACATGGTACCCTATGGCTTGGTAAAAGGATTTTCATGCCCAATGTGAAGCAAATTCGAGAGTCAATACTAAAAGAGGCACATGACTCACCATAATCAATCCACCCCAGTTGTACGAAGATGTACAAGGACTTAAAGACGTGTTACTAGTGGACTAGTGTTAAAAAGGACATAGCCGAATATGTAGCCTTATGTGATGTGTGCCAACGAGTCAAGGCAGAACATCAAAGGCAAGCTGGATTATTGCAACCATTGAAGATTCCGGAATGTAAGTGGGAAGAGATCGGTATGGACTTTATAGTTGGTTTACCGCGTACACAGTCTGGTTATGACTCGATTTGGATAATTGTGGATCCATTGACCAGGTCAGCTCATTCTGTTCCATTCAAGACCACCTATACCACCGCGAAGCTAGCAGAGCTATACATGTACCATATTGAGTCCCAAAGAAGATAATATTAGATAGAGGTTCGCAATTTACCTCTATATTTTGGCAAAAGTTGCATGAAGCTTTGGGAACAAGGTTGAACTTCAACTCAGCATATCACCCTCGAACGGATGGACAAAATGAGAGGACCGATCATATTTTAGAGGATATATTAAGAGCTTGTGCTTTGAAGCATGGGAAAAGTTTGGACAAGAGCTTGCCATAAGCACGACAATAGTTACCAAGCAAGTTTGAAAATGTCACCATATGAAGCACTATACGGGAGGATGTGTAGGGCTCCCTTGTTCCGGAGTGAGACAGGGGAAACTCAAGTATTTGGTCCAGATGTGTTGCTAGAAGCTGAAAAAGAAGTCTAGGTAATTCGTGAAAACTTGAGGGTTGCTCAATCAAGGCAAAAAGGCTATGCGGACAATAGGAGAAGGAAACTAGTCTTTGGAATAGGAGACTTCGTTTACCTCAAGGCGTCACCAATGAGAGGTCACAAGAGGTTTAACATAAGAGGCAACTTAGCACCTCGCTATATTGGACCATGCAAGATTTTGGACAAAAGAGGAGAAGTAGCGTATAAGTTGGAGATGAAAACTCATCTTTCAGATGTTCATGATGTCTTTCATGTTTCCCAGCTCAAGAAGTGCTTGAGGGTATGGGAAGAACAAGTGCCAATGGAAGAATTGAAACTAGAGGCAGATTGACTTATGCCGAGCAACCGGTCCAAATCTTGGAAACCAAGGAGAGAGGCACAAGGAATAATATTATTAGATGGTGTAAAGTTCAATGGAAGCATCACATGAAATCAGAGGCAACTTGGGAGTTGGAGGATGATTTGAAGAAGGAATTTCCCTATCTCTTCTCTTCCGCGTCGAATCTCGATGGCGAGATTCATTTTAAGGGGGTAGGTTTGTAACACCCTCATTTTCATCCATCATGCATTGCATACATTCTAATATATGCTTAACATTAATCCACATAAAAAGGAACAAGTTTAAAATGAATTAGAAACAAAACCACACTTAAGAATTTTAGGAAGTGCGGACTAGTCCGGTCTTTGTGCGGACTAGTCCGATTCCTCTCTCACCTCGCTCGGACTTGTCCATTTTTCTGCAGACTAGTCGGTTTTTCCCTCTGGACATTTTTGGACTTTTCTGGCCCATAGCGGACTAGTCCGTTATCCCGAATTGCTTAAAATTTTGCTAAGTCCCTCGACTTGTCCGGACTAGTCCGGTTTTCCAGCGGACTTGTCCATTTTTCCCTCTGTCTAAAGTCGGACTTGTTCGATTTTTGGCCAGACTTGTCTGTTTTTCCCCTCTGGATAAGTTCGGGCTTGTCCGATGTCCAGTCCGGACTTGTCCGATATCTCTCTGTCCTACTTTGGACTAGTCCGGCCCTTTTCGGACTTTTCCGATAAATCGCGACTCCGAGTTGGTCCTTTGTTTCACGACTTGTTTCATGGGTTTTACTTTATGCGGGCCTAAGTATGTCATGCCTAACTCTTTTAGAGCCCATGTGGGACTCTAAATCGACCCCTACTCATCTCAAACTCGAAATCCATCTAACCCTAGCCTCCACATCTATATAAACAACCCCACCTCTTGTCTTGACATCTATTTGCCACTTTTCCTCCACATCCAAATCCTAGCTAGTGAATAGCCGCCACCAAGGAGGGAGAAGGAGATCTAGAGCAAGAAGAAGAAGAGGAGGAAACAAAAGAGGATCAAGATCTCCACCAACTTCGCGCTCTTTGTCAACAATCCACCATCAAGTTCTTCATCAACCCTAATTTGTCAAGATCCAAGTGTTGCCTCCAAGATCCTTGATTCATTGGAGTCCTAAACACCTTGTATACCTTCTACTTCCTTTTCCTTACGTGAATTCAACCCCAAATCTCCAAATTCACGTCGATCTAGAAAACTCTAGTTTGCCAGTTCCGCGAAGTGCGGACTTGTCCGGTCCCTAGTGGACTAGTCCGATTTTCCTGGTTAATTTCTGTTGAATTAATTCTAAATTGACAAGAATCAACTCCAAACTTGTGTATACTTCTTAATAACCATTGTAAATTATTAATAAACATTATTAACAACTTATTAACAAGTTTTTCCTTGCATTTGCATTAATCATGCATATCACGTCATATTGAGTAATATTTGTGCACTTTTTTATTGTAATTCTTGTCTTGTATGTTTTTTGTGTGGATTAGACGGATTTGCGCTAGAGAGTGCCGCGGAGGATCTACAACACCAAGTGTTTGAACGCTTTGACCCAAACCAATCCGAGGAGCAATGCAAGAGTCCTTGAAGCATATTGATCCTGTTTTTAAAATAAATGTTCTGTTTGCAAACTGCATGCTTGTGTCAATTTGATGGGAATCCTATGATTCGAAGTTTACTAGATTTGTTTGACCACCCTTGTCACCTGGAATTCATGGTAGAATGTCGGGATGGACTTTTTACCTTTCTGCTTCGCTTAATTATTTGGGATGGAACACAACTATACCACTTAACTTAATTACGCATTTATGAGATTATGATTAACATGAACTGGTTAATATGATGTAATAATGGGTGATCTAGGCAAGCCTGGTATGCAGATGGGTTGGATGTTATGGTGGTTTGCTTTCTTTATATCTAAGGACCGGTTCATGCGAGAATAAGCCAGGACTACAGTGCCACCACGAGGCCAAGTATGGGTGCGGCGTAGCTGATTAATAAGGGCTTTGCTAGTTCTATTTGGACCATTAAGGATGCTCGGGGAAGGGGTAGTCGGATTGGGTTTGTTAATGATTGGTGGGACTACCCTGGGATCCGAATGGCTCAAGAGGGGGCCCTCTGTTGATGATGTGCTCAGTTGGAGGCATCGCCACCGGTGAAACCTCAGTGAGGTCTAAATAGGCTAGTAATCCCTTTGTAAAGGATATTTTGTGATCTCTTGGCCATACACGAAGGATGTGTATTTGGCATAAGGGAGGTTCTTTAGTCGCTGACGGGAGATGAAATCACAAACACGTGGGTAAAGTGGTACAAACTCTGCAAAGTCTAGTAAAACTATCATGATAACCGTGCTCCCGGATATGAGCGCCTGGATGACCAACATGATTAGAGGTGTAACACCCTCATTTTCATGCATCATGCCTTGCATACACTCATATACATGTTTAACATTAACCCATAACAAGAGGAACAAGTTTAAAATTGATTTGGAACAAAACTGCACTTAAAAATGTAGGAAAGTGCGGACTAGTCCGGTTTTGCTGAGGACTAGTCCGATTTCTCTCTGTCTAAAAACGGACTTGTCCGTTTTTGCTGCGGATTAGTCCGATATTTGCCCCTGGACAACTTCGGACTTGTCCGATTTTGTGCGGACTAGTCCGATGTTCCATGAATCCTTGAAAATTTGCTAAGTCCCTGGACTTTTCCGGACTAGTCCGGTGTTCCAGCAGACTTGTCCGTTTCCCTTTCCTACTAAGATCGGACTTGTCCGATTTCTGGCCAGACTTGTCCGATTTTCTCTCTGGACGACTTCGGACTAGTCCGGTCCTGTCCGGACTTGTCCGATATTTCGTGACTCCGAGATTGACCTTTTGTTTTACGACTTGTTTCTTGGGTTTCACGTTAAGTGGGCCTAGGGACTTCGTGCCCAACTCTTTTAGAGCCCATGTGGGACTCTAAACCGGCCTCTACTCATCCCAAAACTCGAAATCCATCTAACCCTAGCCTCCACCACTATATAAACAACCCCACCCCTTGGTTGGACATCTATTTGCCACTTTTCCACCCACCCAAACCCTAGTTCGTGGGGAGCCACCATCAAGGAGGGAGGAGAAGATCCCAAGCAAGAGGAAGAAGAGGAGGAAACGAAGGAGGATCAAGATCTCCACCAAGTTTCGTTCTTCACCACCAATTCATCTCCAAGTTCATCACCAACCCTAGATCATCAAGATCCAAGTGTTACCTCCAAGTTTCTTGGTTCATTGGAGTTCTAAACACCTGGTATACCTTCTATTATTTTTCCTTACGTGCATTCAACCCCTAATCTCCAAATTCACGTCGATCTAGAAAACCCTAATCTGTTGATCTCGTCAAGTGCGGACTTGTCCAGTCCCTAGTGGAGTAATCCGATCTTCCTGGTTAAATTGTGTTGAATTAATTCTAAAATTTGATCTAATCAACTCCAAACCTGTATAAACTTGTTAAAATCTATTAGAACTAGTTAGTTATCATTAAAAGAAATCAAGTAACAAGTTCTACCTTGCATTGCATCAATCATGCATGTCATGTCATATTGAGTAATATTTGTGCACTCTTTGATTGTGTTTCTTGTCTTGTATGCTTATTGTGTGGATTAGACGGATTTGCGCTAGAGAGTGCCACGGAGGATCTACAACATCAAGAGTTTGAAGGCTTTGACCCTAATCAACAGCAAGAGCAAGGCAAGTGTCCTTGAAGCATATTGATCCTGTTTTTAAAATGAATGTTTTGTTTGCAAAACTGCATGCTTGTGTTAAATTGATGGGAAATCCTATGGTAGGAAGTTTACTAGATTTGCTAAACCACCCTTGTCACCTGGAATTTATGGTAGAGAGTCGGGAAAGGTTTTTACCTTTTTGCTTCGCTTAATCAACTGGGATGGGAAATAACTATATCACTCAATTTAATTATGCATGGATGAGATTATAGTTAACATGAACTGGTTAAACATGGTATGGTAATGGATGATCTAAGCAAGCCTGGTATGTGGATGGGTTGGATGCTATGGTGGTTTGCTTGCTTTAGATCTAAGGACCGGTTCATGCGAGAATAAGCCAGGACTACAGTGCCACCACGAGGCCAAGTATGGGTGCGGCGTAGCTGATTAATTAGGGTTTTGCTAGTGTTGTTTGGACCATTGTGGATGCTCGGGGAAGGGTAGTCGGATTGGGTTTGTTGATGATTGGTGGGACTACCCTGGGATCCGAATGGCTCAAGAGGGGGCCCTTGGTTGAAGACGTGCTCTGCGGGAGACATCGCCACCGGTGAAACCTCAATGGGGTCTAAATAGGCTAGTAATCCCTTTGTAAAGGCTATTTTGTGATCTCTTGGCCACACACCAACGGAAGTGTGTAATTGGACTGACGGGTCATGGGCATAAGGGAGGTTCTTAGTCGCCGAAAGGTGATGAAATCACGAACACGTGGGTAAAGAGGTACAAACTCTGCAGAGTTAATTAAAACTATCATGATAGCCGTGCTCCCGGTTATGAGCACCTGGACAACTTCCATGATTAGAGGCAAATCGGAATTTGGGATGGTTATGGCTGGTTATGAGTTTATCTCTGGTATTGAATCTGGTTATTGGCAATGGTGAAATCTGGAATTATTGATGATGGTAATGAATTCAGTTTGGTATTATGGTATTACTTATGATTATGATGGGTTTATTTCACATACATGTAATGTATTGCTTTTCAAATGTTTTACTGTACATTTTTAGCACTTTGCCATTATTATTGTCGTCATTTGAATCAGCCACATGTCATACTTTCCACACTTGCTGAGTACGACATGTACTCACTCTTGCAATACCCACCCCAACAGTTGCAGGTTAGGACTGGGATTTTAATGGCGATAATGCGGAGTTCTAGGCCGTGTCTACCGTCAGCTTTGCCTGTGGTGTTGATTGGAGCTGCACACACATACCCTGTCGCTTATGCTGCTTAGTTTGCTTAATTAGTTTATTTCCGCTGCATTAGTTGAACTTGTCATTAATATTCATTAGAGCTTGTATTCTAGGATAATATGGTTTGTGTAATAAAATTTGGTTAATTAATCTTGTCTTGTGGTAATTTTCTGTATACTCTTTTGTGATGGCACTCGTATATGTGTGATGAACATCCTGGGCACACATATGCGTTAGCTTGGTTCATTTTCGGAACCGGGCGTCACAGATTGGTATCAGAGCCACAGGTTGACCGTAGGATGTAGCCTAGATAGAATGGACACTTTAGGACACATAGGAGCACTCAGGAATCGATGTGTTTTTGCTTGGAGTGCTGCTTGCTATATATATTGGTTGCTTGTGTGCTTAATAGAGGATTTTGGGATGCTTTAGCATTGCCATGTCCACCTAGGCTAGTGTAGCTAGTTGTTTAGTTTCATATCCCTTGATGCATATAGTTGGGGCGTTTTCTGATTCTTACCTACTGCTTTTCTTCAGATGGTGAGGACTCGCAACCAGAGGGATGGCAATGATGAAGAGGAGAACAATGGAGTGCCTCAGAACAACAATGGTCAAAGATCTACTCAGGGAGGTATCAACATCGAGCAGCTATTGGCCATGCAAAACCAGCTCATGCAGACCATGATACAGACTATGGGACAGCTGCAGGCTGGCAATATCAACAATCAGCCCCACATGCCTCCACCGCCACTCCCACCTCCTCATAACCGATTAGGAGAGTTTATGAGGACTAGGCCGCCAACCTTTGCTCAAGCCGCAGACCCTATGGATGCGGATGATTGGCTCAAGTCCGTGGAGAAGAAGCTAGCCATTGTCCAATGCAGTGATCGGGAGAAGGTGCTATTTGCTTCTCATCAACTCGTTGGAGCAGCTGCAGATTGGTGGGATTCTTATTGCAATGCTCATGAGAACCAAGAGAGAATTACCTGGGTGGAATTCAAGGAGAGTTTCCGTTCTCATTATGTGCCGGAAGGTTTTATGATCTTGAAGAGGCAAGAATTTGAGAACATGAGACAAGGAAAATCAAGCGTGAGTGAATATCTCAATAAGTTCACTCAACTCTCAAGATATGCGCCTGAGGATGTTAGCCGGGACAGCCGGAAGCAATACTTGTTCATGAGGGGATTGAACAATACAATCCAAGTGCAATTGCTCAACTGTGATTATGTCAATTTCCAGAAGCTTGTGGACAAAGCAATTGTGGTTGAGAACAAGATCCGTGAGATGGAGCAAGAAATCAAGAGGAAGGCGCCATATCAAGGACAGCAACAAGGAAGTAATGTGCGCCCTCGCTTTGCGCCGCCCAATGCGCCTCATTACAGCTCCTCTATTCCTGCTCAGCGCCCTAGTTATGCACTGCGCCCAACTCAGTTTGTGCAGCAGCGTCCTGTCATGCAAGCACCTAGGCCTCCGATGCCTTATGCACCTCGTGCTGATTTTCCTGGAGCCAATGTTCAAAACCAAGCTCGTCCCAATAATTCTGGTGGAGTTAAGAAGTGCTATACTTGTGGAGAAGCTGGACACTTTGCACATCAATGTCCTAAGTCGGGCCTTGGTCAAGGAAGCAATGCATCGAGGCAAAACCCAAGACCTAATGGAGGACAAATATAGTATGTCCAAAAGTAAGCCTTAGAATAAGGGGGGTAGACTTCTCCGCCAACCTCATTGTTTTAGATTCTCAAGGGTTGGATATTATACTTGGTATGGACTGGTTGAGGAAGCACAATGGAGTTATTGAATGTGCCACAAAGACGGTGAAGTTGACTAATGAAGAAGGGATCACCGTAGAATTTGAAGCAACCCAACGTGCACCGAAGCAATTAGAGCTGAATCATATGGACGGTGTCGCAATTGAGGAGATTCCGGTGGTGTGTGAATTTTTGGATGTTTTTCCGAACGAGTTGCCAGGTATGCCACCCGATCGAGACATTGAGTTTGTTATTGATTTAATACCTAGAACTGCACCTATAGCTAAGAGGACGTATAGGATGCCTCCTATGGAATTAGCGGAGCTCAAGAAACAAATTCAAGAGCAATTAGAGAAGGGTTTTATTCGCCCTAGCTCTTCACCTTGGGGAGCGCCCGTTCTATTCGTGGACAAGAAGGATGGATCCCAAAGGATTTGTGTGGATTACCGAGCTCTCAACGAGGTAGCAATCAAGAACAAGTATACCTTGCCCCGTACAGAGGATTTGTTTGATCAGATGAAAGGTGCCTGTGTGTTTTCCAAGATTGATTTGAGGTCAGGTTACTTTCAAATGAAGATTAGACCATCGGACATACCCAAGACAGCTTTTAGAACACGGTATGGATCTTATGAGTACACTGTGATGTCTTTTGGATTGACAAATGCGCCTGCCTATTTTATGTACCTCATGAATAAAGTCTTCATGGAGTACTTGGACAAGTTCGTTGTGGTGTTTATTGATGATATTATGATCTACTTGAAGGATGAGAAGGAACATGAGGAACACTTGAGGCTTATGCTGCAGAAATTGAGGGAGCATCAATTGTATGCCAAGTTCAACAAGTGCCAGTTTTGGTTGAAAGAGGTGCCATTTTTGGGTCACATAATCTCAGGAGGAGGAGTATCGGTTGACCCGGAAAAGTGAGAGACGTGTTGAAGTGGGAACCACCGCAAAACGTCAAGGAAATAAGGAGTTTTCTTGGGATGGCTGGATATTACCGTCGGTTTATCAAGGATTTTTCCAAGATAGCCAAGCCTATGACGGAGTTGCTAATGAAGGGAAAGGCGTTCCAATGGACTGAAGCTTGTCAAAACAGTTTTGAGGAGTTGAAGAAGAGGTTGACAACAACCCCAGTTTTGGTATTGCCGGATGTAAGCAAGAGTTTCGACATTTATTGTGACGCATCGAGACAAGGGCTTGGATGTGTATTGATGCAAGGAGGTCAAGTGGTCGCCTATGCGTCGAGACAATTGAAGAAACATGAGCAGAATTACCCAACGCATGATCTCGAACTAGCAGCAGTGGTACATGCATTGAAGATTTGGAGACACTATATTCTTGGACATAGGTGTGAAATTTACACAGATCATGAGAGTTTGAAGTATATTTTCACCCAAACGGATCTAAACTTGAGGCAACGAAGATGGTTGGAGCTCATCAAATATTATGATTTGGGGATCAACTATCATCCGGGAAAAGCCAATGTAGTGGCCGATGCTTTGAGTAGAAAGGGAGTAAGCCATCAACTTACGGTTCGAGAGTTACCATTCGAGTTATGTAAGGAGTTTGAACGGTTGAACCTCGGGTTTGTAAATGACATGGAGATGATGGAGTTAAACCCAACCTTGGAGCAAAAAATTCGAGAGGCCCAAACCACAGATGAAGAGATCAATGAAATCAAGGAAAGGACCGAAGAAGGGAGAGAATTCAGATTTGATGAAGACGAATATGGTACCTTATGGCTTGGAAAGAGAATCGTTGTGCCTAATGTAAAACATATTCGGGAGACAATATTAAAGGAGGCACATGACTCGCCTTACTCGATTCACCCCGGTTGTACGAAGATGTACAAGGACTTGAAGACATGCTATTGGTGGGATAGCATGAAAAAGGACATAGCCGAATATGTTGCATTGTGTGATGTGTGTCAATGAGTCAAGGCGGAACATCAAAGGCCAGCCGGACTATTGCAACCGTTGAAGATTCCGGAATGGAAGTGGGAAGAAATTGGTATGGACTTCATAGTTGGGTTACCACGTACTCAGTCCGGGTATGACTCAATTTGGGTAATTGTGGATCGCTTAACCAAGTCAGCTCATTTTGTCCCTGTGAAGGCCAAGTATACAGCTGCACGATTGGCCGAAATATACATGGAGCATATTGTGTGTCGACATGGAGTCCCTAAGAAGATAGTCTCGGATAGAGGTTCTCAATTTACCTCCAGATTTTGGCAAAAAATGCATGAAGCTTTGGGAACGAGGTTGAATTTTAGTTCAGCATATCATCCTCAAACGGATGGACAAACCGAGAGGACCAATCAGATTTTGGAGGACATGTTAAGAGCTTGTGCTTTAAAGCATGGGAAAAGTTGGGACAAAAGCTTGCCATATGCAGAATTTTCATACAACAATAGTTACCAAGCAAGCTTGAAAATGTCACCATATGAAGCGCTTTATGGGAGGAAGTGTAGGACACCTTTATTCTGGAATGAGGCAGGAGAAACTCAAGTATTTGGTCCGGACGTGTTGCAAGAAGCCGAAAAGCAAGTCCAAATAATTCGTGAAAACTTGAGGGCTGCCCAATCAAGGCAAAAAGGCTATGCGGATAATAGGAGATGGAAATTAGCCTTTGAAATAGGAGATTTTGTTTACCTCAAGGTGTCACCAATGAGAGGTCATAAGAGGTTTAACATAAGAGGCAAGCTCGCACCTCGTTATATTGGACCATTCAAGATTTTGGACAAAAGAGGAGAAGTAGCATATAAGTTGGAGATGCCAGCTCATCTTTCAGACGTACATGATGTGTTTCATGTTTCCCAGCTCAAGAAGTGTTTGAGAGTACCGGAAGATCAAGTGCCAATGGAAGAATTGGAGCTAGAGGAAGATTTGACTTATGCCGAGCAACCGGTCAAAATCTTGGAAACCAAGGAGAGAGTCACAAGGAACAAGGTCATTAGATGGTGTAAAGTCCAATGGAAGCACCATACCGAAAAAGAAGCAACTTGGGAGCTAGAAGATGATCTCAAGAAGGAATTTCCCTATCTCTTCTCTTCCGCGTCGAATCTCGAGGGCGAGATTCATTTTAAGGGGGGTAGGTTTGTAACACCCTCATTTTCATGCATCATGCCTTGCATACACTCATATACATGTTTAACATTAACCCATAACAAGAGGAACAAGTTTAAAATTGATTTGGAACAAAACCGCACTTAAAAATGTAGGAAAGTGCGGACTAGTCCGGTTTTGCTGAGGACTAGTCCGATTTCTCTCTGTCTAAAAACGGACTTGTCCGTTTTTGCTGCGGATTAGTCCGATATTTGCCCCTAGACAACTTCGGACTTGTCCGATTTTGTGCGGACTAGTCCGATGTTCCATGAATCCTTGAAAATTTGCTAAGTCCCTGGACTTTTCCGGACTAGTCCGGTGTTCCAGCGGACTTGTCCGTTTCCCTTTCTGACTAAGATCGGACTTGTCCGATTTCTGGCCAGACTTGTCCGATTTTCTGTCTGGACGACTTTGGACTAGTCCGGTCCTGTCTGGACTTGTCCGATATTTCGTGACTCCGAGATTGACCTTTTGTTTTACGACTTGTTTCTTGGGTTTCATGTTAAGTGGGCCTAGGGACGTCGTGCCCAACTCTTTTAGAGCCCATGTGGGACTCTAAACCGGCCTCTACTCATCCCAAAACTCGAAATCCATCTAACCCTAGCCTCCACCTCTATATAAACAACCCCACCCCTTGGTTGGACATCTATTTTCCACTTTTCCACCCACCCAAACCCTAGTTCGTGGGGAGCCACCATCAAGGAGGGAGGAGAAGATCCCAAGCAAGAGGAAGAAGAGGAGGAAACGAAGGAGGATCAAGATCTCCACCAAGTTTCGTTCTTCACCACCAATTCATCTCCAAGTTCATCACCAACCCTAGATCATCAAGATCCAAGTGTTACCTCCAAGTTTCTTGGTTCATTGGAGTTCTAAACACCTGGTATACCTTCTATTATCTTTTCCTTACGTGCATTCAACCCCTAATCTCCAAATTCACGTCGATCTAGAAAACCCTAATCTGTTGATCTCGTCAAGTGCGGACTTGTCCGGTCCCTAGCGGACTAGTCCGATCTTCCTGGTTAAATTGTGTTGAATTAATTCTAAAATTTGATCTAATCAACTCCAAACCTGTATAAACTTGTTAAAAGCTATTAGAACTAGTTAGTTATCATTAAAAGAAATCAAGTAACAAGTTCTACCTTGCATTGCATCAATCATGCATGTCATGTCATATTGAGTAATATTTGTGCACTCTTTGATTGTGTTTCTTGTCTTGTATGTTTATTGTGTGGATTAGACAGATTTGCGCTAGAGAGTGCCACGGAGGATCTACAACATCAAGAGTTTGAAGGCTTTGACCCTAATCAATAGCAAGAGCAAGGCAAGTGTCCTTGAAGCATATTGATCCTGTTTTTAAAATGAATGTTTTGTTTGCAAAACTGCATGCTTGTGTCAAATTGATGGGAAATCCTATGGTAGGAAGTTTACTAGATTTGCTAAACCACCCTTGTCACCTGGAATTTATGGTAGAGAGTGGGAAAGGTTTTTACCTTTTTGCTTCGCTTAATCAACTGGGATGGGAAATAACTATATCACTCAATTTAATTATGCATGGATGAGATTATGGTTAACATGAACTGGTTAAACATGGTATGGTAATGGATGATCTAAGCAAGCCTGGTATGTGGATGGGTTGGATGCTATGGTGGTTTGCTTGCTTTAGATCTAAGGACCGGTTCATGCGAGAATAAGCCAGGACTACAGTGCCACCACGAGGCCAAGTATGGGTGCGGCGTAGCTGGTTAATTAGGGCTTTGCTAGTGCTGTTTGGACCATTGTGGATGCTCGGGGAAGGGGTAGTCGGATTGGGTTTGTTGATGATTGGTGGGACTACCCTGGGATCCGAATGGCTCAAGAGGGGGCCCTTGGTTGAAGATGTGCTCTGCGGGAGACATCGCCACCGGTGAAACCTCAGTGGGGTCTAAATAGGCTAGTAATCCCTTTGTAAAGGCTATTTTGTGATCTCTTGGCCACACACCAACGGAAGTGTGTAATGTGACTGACGGGTCATAGGCATAAGGGAGGTTCTTAGTCGCCGAAAGGTGATGAAATCACGAACACGTGGGTAAAGAGGTACAAACTCTGCAGAGATAATTAAAACTATCATGATAGCCGTGCTCCCGGTTATGAGCACCTGGACGACTTCTATGATTAGAGGCAAATCGGAATTTGGGATGGTTATGGCTGGTTATGAGTTTATCTCTGGTATTGAATCTGGTTATTGGCAATGGTGAAATCTGGAATTATTGATGATGGTAATGAATTCAGTTTGGTATTATGGTATTACTTATGATTATGATGGGTTTATTTCACATACATGTAATGTATTGCTTTTCAAATGTTTTACTGTACATTTTCAGCACTTTGCCATTATTATTGTCATCATTTGAATCAGCCACATGTCATACTTTCCACACTTGCTGAGTACGACATGTACTCACTCTTGCAATCCCCACCCCAACAGTTGCAGGTCTGGACTGGGATTTTAATGGCGATAATGCGGAGTTCTAGGCCGTGTCTACCGTCAGCTTTGCCTGTGGTGTTGATTGGAGCTGCGCATACATACCCTGTCGCTTATGCTGCTTAGTTTGCTTAATTAGTTTATTTCCGCTGCATTAGTTGAACTTGTCATTAATATTCATTAGAGCTTGTATTCGAGGATAATATGGTTTGTGTAATAAAATTTGGTTAATTAATTTTGTCTTGTGGTAATTTTCTGTGTACTCTTTTGTGATGGCACTCGTATATGTGTGATGAACATCCTGGGCACACATATGCGTTAGCTTGGTTCATTTTCGGAACCGGGCGTCACAAGAGGGTACTTAGGATTTGGGATGGTTGGTTGGTTATGGTTATGGTTTGGTACTGGTTATGGATTGTATTATGGTTTATGGCAATGGATATGGTTAATGGTAATGAAAAATCTGGAATATGGATGATTGTAGTGAATATGGACTAGTACTATGATATTACTTATGGCTTATAATGGCTTTATTTCACATACATATAATATATCACTTTTCAAATGTTTTAATGTACTTTTAAGCACTTAGCCATTATTATATTTGTCATTTGAATCAGCCACATGTCATACTTTCCATACTTGCTGAGTACGACATGTACTCACCCTTGCAATTCCCCCACCAAAAGTTGCAGGTCAGGATTGGGAGTTGAACGGTGATAATGTGGAGTTCTAGGCCGTGTCTGCCGTCAGCTTTGACTGTGGAGTGTTGGAGTTGTGCAATCCCTTATGATTATTTGCTTATTTAGTTTATTTCCGCTGCGTTAGTTCAAACTTGTCATTAATATTCATTAGAGCTGTTGTTAAAGTGGTTAAATGAAACTTCCCCCGCTACTACTAAATTGTAGTCCGCAGAGGTTCTTTATTGGTTTGGGCGCGCGAAGATCAGACACAAGATGGTGACACAGGTGATTTACGTGGTTCGGGCCGCCTGAGCATAATATCCTACTCCACGGGGTGTGTGTTGTTGTATTGAGTAAGTCTGTAACACTCGTATGCGTGTGAGCTTCGATCAGATGTCTCTGTACCGTGCGGTGCAATTTTTTTATAGTCCAAGGACTGGCCGTTACAACATTTGCCTGGCCCGACATGTGACCCTGGTGTATTCAATAACCTAATACACAGTTTATGAGTATTAAGCATGATTAATAGGGTGATAACGTGCCTTAATGGCTGCGTTACCCCTATTAACAGTCCACTAATAGTGTGTCATTAATATAGCATTAATGACACGTAATCAGGTCTTGTAAGTGCCACTTTAACTGTCCCTTGAATGTCCGTGTTGTTGGTGTTGTAGGTCCGGAAGCTCCACTCGTGGCAGTTCCAGAGCTTCCCCTCCTGGGGAGATAGGTCCGGAACTGACATACACGTGGCGGCACCGGAGCCTCCCTCTATGGGGGGTTAGGTCCGGGGTCATTATCCACGTTTCAGCGCCGGAGCTTCCCTATGTCGGGAGTTTAGCTCCGGTCTTATGTTACACGTGGCAGTCCCGGAGCTACCCATATGAGGGAGGCGGGTCCAATGTCATGTGACACGTTGGGCCTGAGAAAGCTTTGAACCAGACAGGTGGAATTCTCTTGCACTTCTATCGGGTATCATGGGATACCCGGTACGCAGGGTACCGACAGTGGCCCCCGCGCCCAACTCTGGGAGAAACCCTTTGGGTCATTATTCTACCGGAGGTTGGCCATCCTCGAATTTTGCCCTGTACTTCAAAGGTGTTCTAATATGCCGTTGGGTTGATGGCTTGGGGTTAAACCGTCCCCGCGTGGCTTGCTTTGAATGCGACAGATAAGATCTTTGAGTGCGGATCTCACGCAATTGAAGGTCGCCAGTTCCCAATATGAAAACCGTATCGGTTCTGAGCGCCTTGTCAGGCTGCCGACTCTGGGTTTCCCACCGCCCATCATGACAGCGGTTCACCTGGGGTAATAACCTCGAACTCTTCGTCAGGGTGGCCCCGAGCCCATTCGTCATTGACGGGTTATATTTTTGAAATGTGACCCTGCTTTCATTGTGGTTTCCATCCAAGCGTCGCGGATGCTTACTTAAGAATGAAAGTATGCATGGTTTAAGGACTCTTTACACTTTTGATCAAACTTGTGCTCAAAGCCTCCCAAACTTTGCCTAGCTTTCATTTCTGTTGCTCCACATTGCCGCGATGGAGTTAGGTCTTCCCAAGATATGCATCCAGAGCAAGGACAATCTAATGAAGGTCCAGACCTTCATGGGATGGTCCAGCGACTCCTCCAACCACTTGGTTCATGTCGGCAAGCTCCCCTTCAAGAAGGATCGCCGCGGGGAGATGGTGTACTTTTGGGCGTACACCATGGTGGGACTGATCCCACCATTCTTGAGCTTCATCCTGATGTTGCTGGACTTCTATGGCCTCCAACTGCATCACCTCGGCCCGCACTCCCTTCTGCTCATGGCCACTTTCGTCCACTTCCGCGAGATGTGGGTGGGCGTGCCTCACTGCGTCTAATTGATCTGGACCTTCTTCGCAGCTCATACAACTAGCGAGGGGACAGAGTTGGTTCGCTTCTATTACATCGTGAAGCGCAAGAACTACCACTTCAAGTACTTGAAGTTGTTCCTCTCTGGCAAATAGGACGACTAGAAGAAAGATTGGATCGTCATTGCAGTGGAGGAGCACGACGGGTTGGAGCTGCCCCATGAACTCCCCAACGTTGACCCCGAGGCCTGGAACGTAGTTCCGAAGTTGTCAGATGCATTTAACACTATCCTGACCAGGATCTGAGAATGTGTGGAGGGTGGAGTGACCCCCCAGATTCTCTTCGGAAATTTCTTGGTGAACAGATGGGCTCCGCTGAGGAAGAGGGAGAAGCTCACCTCGGCTTTCAAAAGTGTGATGGATGACGACCGGATTGAAAACGGATTGAAATCCAAATTGGATGACAAAGCTTTGAAGCTCCATCTCAAGAAATTTAGCATGAGCTTGTCGACGGCGACGCCATAGCTCCACCGGCTTCTTTCCTGCCCTTCAACATGATTTCATAGATCAGCAGGGAGTTCGGGAGGAAGATGCTGGCGCTAGATGACCTTGGCGAGGTAGAAAAACGCCGGACCTCCAGGATTGTAATCGTCGGAGCTTATGAGGAGGTGGTCGCTCCTGCTCCGAGCCAGAGGGTTGAAGACATTGGCAAGGGCAAGGGCAACGGCAAGGAGCCAGCTGAGTCTTCCAGCCGGAAGAGGAAACTGAAGCATGCTGATGGGAGGTCCATAAGGCCTGCTGCATCTACAACAGCCCCTTCTCCCCGGCGAGGGAGATCTTCTGCGGCTACACCTGCTCCAGTGCAAGCGTCCTCGAGAGACGCCAGTTCTGGACAGTCAACTCCGGCCCCGATGCTAGTGAGGGGATCTAGGTCTGGAGGTTCTTCTCGTACGAGGGAGACCTCGGTTGGTGCAACACCAACGGTGTCGATAGGTTTCGGGCAACATTCTGGAGCTCCTCCCGTGCCGACCACAGCGAGCTCCATCTCGGAGCCTCTGGCGAAGAAGTTTCGCTGATTGGAGCGGTAGATTTCCAAGGTAAGCTTTGCTTTCTCGCCTTGATTTGCCACTCTTGTTTTTATCATGTATTGAATCTTCTGATTTTTCGTCTGCAGGGCATCAAAGTCGGGGTTTAAAGCTCCGGCCTCCGTTGCACCGGTCGAAACAGTGTGGACGGAAACTCCAGCTTCCACCCTCGCGTCTCCTCCAATGGTGGCTGAGGTCACGGCAGCTCCGGCCCAAGCTGTCATGGATCTGGGTTCAGAGTCATTGCAAGAAGCTCTCGTGGTAGCGCCGGACCATGGGGGACAAGTTGATGATGCATCGACAGCAACAGCGCCGGAGGCTGAGGCTCCAGTGCAGAAGGTGGAGATGTTGGATGCTCCAACCTTTGAGCCAGAGGTTATCGAGGCTCCAGTTCCAGCACCAGAAGTTGTTGTGGGGCTAGTGCTGTCGGAAGCGCTGGCACTTGAGTCAGAGGTCGTGGAAGCTCCAGCCGCTGAACCGAAAGTGATTGAAGCTCCGGCCACTGAGCCAGAGATGGTCGAAGCTCTGATCTCAGAGCAAGTGGTTTTTGAAGGTCTAGCTGCTGAGCCAGAAATGCTTGAAGCTCCGGTTACTGAACCAGATGTGGCGGATGTACCAGCGCCCGAGCCAGCAGTGGTAGAGGCGTCGATTGAAGCTCCAACTGTCGCCACAGAGGTAGCTGCTCCGGAGGTGTCCGGTCTAGAGCTGGAGCACCGTGAATAAGTGGCGGCATGATTTCCACCGATGGAGCCGGAAACATAAGATCCAGAAGCAGTACCTTCAACTTCTGCTCCAGAGGTGGAAGTTCCCCCAGTGGGGTCTTCCTCAACAGTAGCTGAGGAGCTCCCAGTGGGCGGCCCTAGTGTCGCAGAAGCTCAGAGAACCACACTTGTTGAGTGGGACCCTATTTTTGTTAAGGAGGATCCTTTGGAGCCAGCGGAGTTGACCCCAGTAGGCCCGGAGCCTATCCCCTTGGCGTTGTCCACAGACAATTCCTGCTCAAGGCTTCGAGAAGTTTAGCTCGCCATCGATCATGAGAGAAAGGTCCTTGAAGAGGAGCTTCACACCTTGAGGCGTCAGCGCAACAGGCTCCATTTTGAGACCAGGCTTTCTCAGACAAGGCTTGCTGATCAAAAGGAGTGGATCATGAGGGAGACGACCCGGATGGAATACTGGGGCAAGCTGCTCGAGGTGAAGGAAGCCACCATCAGGGCCCTCGAGGCTAATTCTTGGGATATTCTCGAGCATGCTAAGGAGAGGAGTGATGCTGCTGATGAGCGTCACGAAAACCTCACTGCACAGAATGAGATTCTCCACAAGCGTCGGGTGGACCTTGATGCGAGAGAAGAAAAACTCCTGGATCAACAGGAGGATATTTTGAAGAGGGAGGAGGAGGTCATCCAGAAATTGACTCTGGGTGAGCAAAATTTTGTAGACGCACTAAGAAGTTGGATTTGTGGAGTGAGGGAAAAGAAAGGAAAAGTGCTGGGGGCCGGGGCAGGAGCTCTCGAAAAGAGAGGCTGATATTGCCGCCAGAGAAGGGAAAGTGAGGAGCAGGGAGAAAGACCTGGCCAAATGGCAGAACTGCATCCACCTCCGAGAGACGGAGCTAACCAACCGCAAATAGCATGCTGCTGAGAATATGCAGCAACATGCCAAAGTGGCGGAACGTCTCGCTCGTGAGATTTTGGAGCTAGCAGCCGCCCGAAGGTAACCAGAGGAGCTGCAGAGCTCAAAGGCAACTGAATCCCAGATGGTATGTGATTTTCTGGGATGTGCGGATAAGGCCCTGGTGCCTCTTGGTTTAAGTCTAGTGCGCCTGGAGGACCCAGTGCAGGAGCTGGACCAGATGCTGGTGGCGCTTGGCTTTGCCGGCAGTAAACTCGACGCAATTGGTAATGTCATCGCTGATCAGCTGGAGATCGAGGGGGAATCTCTGTCTAAAGACGTCGCCGAGTATATCTTGGTGTGTTACAGAAGCCGAGATTCCCAGTTCTCTATCGATCCAGTCTTTGAAGGACTCATTGCCTAGGAGGAGGATGTCGCCAGAGCTAGTGTCCAAGAGGCTGTTGAGAAGGTTGCTTCGTTTTTCCACAGGACCTAGATCCTCCAGTATCTAGGACCTTTTCCTTTTGCCCTTTGATCTAATCCCAATTTTGTAATCCAGTACCTCGAATTAATGAAATCCCCTCTTTTTGCCATGAATTCCACTTTGTCATCAATATACGGTGCTCTATCTTGTTGGCCCCTAGGTATATGTGCACAATTCGAGTGTGTACATGTACCAAAAGGATTTGATAGTATGTTGATGACTTGAACGCTTCGAACTTGTAGATTTTAGGTCCGAAGTCTTTATCTCTGATATGTCGACGGCTAGCCCTCTAGGGCCGTTGGAGCTTGATAGCTCTGATGGTACCCTCCATCAACATATAATACGTTGACAGCGGGCCCCCTGGGATTTATCGGAGCTTGATAGATCCGGTAGCTCCCGATGTCAATGCACGAATCGTCGATGGTAGGCCCCTAGGGGTTGTCGAAGCTTTGTAGCCCTGACGGCACCCACTGTCCACATATTCAACGTCAACGACGGGCCCCCTTGGAGGATGTCAGAGCTTAGTACCTCCGGCATCGTCCACCATTGCTATGAGTTTCTGTTTTTCCTGCGCATTAAAGTCAAGAAAATAGTAACATTCGTCCTCTTGTCTATAAATCGTTTGTGACTTATCATTCTTATTTGAGTTTTAAATCCATAGACACTAGATATGGTAACAAGCATATTGATGTAATCTTCCCAGGTTTGTATTCTTTTTTAGTACTCACCCTACTGAGGCCTGCCATGGTGTAGGTAGAGTGGTGTGCTTAGGATGCAGGACCAGTCTAAGTCGATAGCACACTTCGGACCTATGTTGGCTTGGCGTTAAGGCAAGTTGACTATACAACATGTTAAGATCCAAAGATATCAACAATATAACTTGTAACACATATAAATAACTTGGACAAAAACTGAAAAAGAATTACGCAACTTCATTATAGACAAGAAGGATAAAAATAATAATTTGATATACAAAGCCTTGTACAAAAATAAGTGCACGTGGAGTCTGTTTTCACACAACAATGTTTTAGGTCCGGATTACAGGGGAGACAACGACACACTTAGGGTGCAGGACAAAGCTAAGTGCGCTATACATCTTGTACTAGGCCTGGGCAGGTAGTTACACTTTTAGTGTTGTGACTGTGTAAAGTGTTACTTGAACTTCCCGGACCTTCCCGGAGCGGTCCGGATGTTCTCCCGGAGGACCGACCCTTCTGTGTGTATTGGCTCTATAACATACATTGTGCATAATTATAGACTCACCTCCATGATTCTAAGTATAAAACTTACGAAGGTGCTCAATGTTCCAAGGATTAGGAAGCGGAGTCCCGTCCTCAGTTGCCAAGCAAATGCATCCGGGCCGGGATACTTTGATCACTCGGAAGGGACCTTCTCAGCTGGGGGAAAGTTTATTTATCCCTTCGCGATTTAGTATTTTCCGCAGCACCAGGTTGCCTTCCTCAAGTTGTCGGCTGCGCACGTGCCTTTGATGATAGCGCCAGAGCGCTTGGCAATAGCGTGCATTCCGAACAGTTGCTTGGCACCTTCCATCGTCGATGAGGTCAAGGACTTCACGCCGGAGTTGTTCCTGCGCTTCGTTTAAGGTCCAAACCTGGAGCGACCCCATGGTGATCTCCGGAGGAAGGACCGCTTCAGCTCCATACACCAGGAAGAAGGGTGTGTCCCCAGTTGACTGATTTGGTGTTGTACTGTTTGCCCACAATGTGGATGGAAGCTCTTCAATCCAGTTGTCTCTATGATTTTTTAGACGCTCGTATGTGTGCGTCTTGAGTCCTTTTAGGATTTCTGCATTTGCTATCTCGGCTTGGCCATTACTTGTCGGGTGAGCTACTGAAGCATAGCTAAGTTGAATGTTGAGGTCTTCACAATATTCTTGAAATGCAGCACTTGTAAATTGAGTTCCGTTGTCAGACCTCAGAACTCCAAATATGCATATAATAGACTTCAAAAATTTGATAGTTGATTGCTTGTTAATTGTCACAACTAGAGTTGCTTCTGGCCACTTGGTGAACTTGTCGATGGCGACATATAGGAACCTGTAACCTCCGACGGCTTTTGGGAATGGTCCCAAGATGTCCATGCCCCACACAGCGACTGTCCATGTAGGAGGTATCATTTGTAGTTATTTGGCCGGTGTGTGAATTTGTTTTGCGTGGAACTAGCACGCTTAACATTTTTTCACTAGCTCAACTGCATCCTGGAGTGTTGTAGGCTAGTAAAAGCCATGTCGGAAATCTTTACCAACCAATGTGCGGGAAGATGCATGGTTTCCACACTCGCCTCCATGGATTTCCGCGAGAAGCTCGCGGCCTTCTTCCCTTGCTATGCACCGTATTAAGACGTTGTTGGCACCATGCTGGAGGAGATCTTCTTCTACCAGTGTGTATCTTTTAGCCAACCTGATGATCCGTTCAGCGGATACACCATCTTCAGGAAGGATGTTGTTTTTCAAGTAGCTATGGATCTCCGAGATCCATGCATCGGAGCTAACTTGAGCTTCTATGTCTTGCATGCTGGGTTGCTCGGAGCTTTCGACAACACCTACGACCCTTGGTGGACGCCATGGTAATAGGGCCACGGGGACCGCCAACTTCGAGGTGCTGGTCTCGTGCCCTTCGCTCAGCTTGGAAGACTGAGCTATTGGTCTTGATAACCCCCGGACGAAGATTTCGTTGGGAGCCGGAGCTCCGGTTGAAGCCTTCGTCGTGAGTTCGTCGGCTTCAGCGTTGTGGAGACGCTGAACATGGTGGAGTACCAAGACTTCGAAGTCCTTCTGGAGCCTCTGGACTTTAAGGAGATAAGCATCTAGTTGGGGATTGTTACAGTAGCATTCACCTTTGGCTTGTTTGATGATGAGCTGTGAATCACCCTTCACCAACAGTTGTTTGACACCAAAGGATAGTGCCACCTTGATCCCATAGATGAGATCTTCATACTCCGCCATGTTGTTGGTTGCCTTGAAGTCAAGGTGAACCATGTAGTTGACCTTCTCCCCGGTCGGAGCGAGGAGAAGTATTCCAGCTCCAGCCCCCTGCTTCTGCACAGAGCCGTCAAAGTAGAGAGTCTAGTGAGGCTCGGTGAATACCAAAACCTTGGGTTCTAGTTTCTTCTCACTAGGGCCCCCCGGGTTTGATGCAGAGGGAGTCCATTCCGCCAAGAAAATCGGCCAAAGCTTGACTCTTGATTTCTTGTCATGGCACGAATTCGGGAACGAACTCAGCCAGCTACACTGCCCACTTTGCGATGTTCCCAATAGAGTTAGGGTTATGCAAAATAGCGCACAGTGGATAAGAAGTTACCACTGATATTTCGTGAGCATGGAAGTAGTGACGAAGCTTCCTTGAGGCAATAAGAACTGCATAAAGCAGCTTATGCACTTCAATGTATCTGGTCTTGGCATCATGGAGTACTTCGCTGATGAAGTACACTGGGCGTTGGACGATCCGGACCCTCTAGGAGGGGCCTGGAGCTTTTTCTCCATCGACCCGGACCCTCCCAGAGGGGTCTGAGCCTTCTTGTTGAGCTTCTCAGACCCTCCCGGAGGGGTTTGTTTCTTCTTCGTGTTCAACCCGGACCTTCTCAGATGGGTTCGGATCTTCTTGAACAGCCGTTAAAACTTCCTCAGATGACAGAGGTTGATCTTCAGATGAGAGAGGTAGCACTGTGTCTTGAAGATCCGTGTCTAGGGGCTGGGACCCAAACTCGCCTTCAGGTAGCTCCGGGCGCTTCCGAAGGGGTCTGGGCTCCAGAACTGGATGTGATTCCGGTCTTTCTGCGACCAGGATCATGCTTATGACTTCGGTAGTTGGAAAAATGTAAAGCAATAAAGACTCATCAAAATTCGGAGCTACCAAGATTGGTAGTGTGGTGAGGAGTTGTTTCAGCTCTTGAAATGCCTTTTTTTCTTCTTCAAACCAATGAAAGGGTCCGAACATCCTCAAGAGTTTGAAGAAGGGGAGAGCACGCTCTACTTGTCTTGAGTTGAACCAGCTAAGCACAGCTAGACACCCAATTAACTTTTGGACGTCTTTTATTCGAGTTGGAGGCCGCATATCTTCAATGGCTTTGATCTTCGTCGGGTTTGCTTCAATTCCTCGGTGAGTCACCAAGAAAACAAGGAGTTTCCTGTAGCTAACCCCGAAGACACATTTATTTGGGTTTAGCTTGGTCCGTGTGAAGCGCAGCTTGTTGAAGACAGCTTGAAAATTGTCAAGGAGTGACTCCTTGTTCTTGATCTTCACAACGATGTCTCGACGTGCACCTCCACTAAGTCTCTAATTAGCTCTCCAAATGTTTTGTACATAGCTCGCACAAAAGTTAAAGCAACATTTTTTAGACCAAAGGGCATGGCAGTATAACAATACAATCCATCTACTGTTATGAAGGCAGTATGCTCTTCATCTTCCATAGACATTTGGATTTGATGATATCCAAAATATGCATCTAAGAAACACAATAGCTCACACCCGAAGGTGGAGTCCACTATTTGATCTATTCTAGGTAGTGGAAATGGATCTTTTGGGCATGCCTTATTTAAAGCGGTGTAGTCGATACCCGAAGCTTCCCGCCGGCCTTGGGTACAACGACTGGGTTTGCCAGCCATTTGGGATGAAAAACCTCCCGGATGAAACCAGCTTCGAGCCACTTCTTGATCTTCTGTCGGGTGAACTTTTGTCGCTCAACTGATTGCTTCCGGGGCTTCTGGTGTACAGGCCATGCGTTAGGATAAATCTTCAGATTGTGCTCAATCACCTTCCTAGGGATCCCATGCAATTGTGACGGTTGCCAGGAAATCACGTCGACATTCACCCGGAGGAAAGTGATGAGCGCGAGTTCCTATTTTTTTTTTTGTTCTGACCTCCTGATATACGGGTGGTCTGAGCAGCATCAGAACCAATTTCGTCGACATTGATGGGAACATCGGTGTCGCCGCTTGGTTGCACACGGGGTGCAGAGGTTGAGGCTCGATGATGAGAGCTCGAAGGTTTCGGAGCTAGCTCCTTACCGGATGCTTCCTCCTGCGTTGCAGCAAGCGCGTGGAGTTCTTCCAATGCATTGATTCCTGCAGTCCAATCCCCGTGGATCCGGAGAATGCCCAAAGGTGTTGGCATCTTTAGCACCATGTAATCATAGTGGGTGGCGGCCATGAACCTGTACAAAGCAGGCCTGCCCAATATGGAATTGAACGGTAAACTGATTTGCGCCACGTCAAAGACCAGTTTCTCAGTTCTGTAATTCTGCCGAGTCCCACAGGTCACTGGGAGTTTGATGGAGCCGAGAGGGGTAATGGCCCCCGGACCAACCCCAGAAAAAGGTCGAGAGGGGCGAAAACTGAAGGTCAGAGCTGGAGCTTGACGAAGGCTTCAAAGTTTATGAGGTTCAGTCCGACACCTCCGTTCACCAATACATGGTGGAGTTGAACATTATTAATTGTCAGAGACACCACCAACGGGAGTTGGCCAACTCCGATCATGTTGTGGGGGCAGTCCGAAGCATCAAATGTGATGGGAGTGTCCATCCACTTCAGATGAGGTTCCGTCCTGGCAGTGGGAGCTGCAGCGGCCATGTCCCGCCACATTGTCTTGAGGATGAGGCGAGAGGTGATGTCCCAAGAACCACCATCATTTGTGTTCAGGGTTTTCCGACGCTCATTGTTGTAAAAGCCCGCTTTTCGGAAGAACAAAAATGTAAAAAAATGTGAACTTAAAATTTTTTGAAAATGAACTTAGAAATCCAAACTCACATGTATCACGTGCGTTAACCCATGTTCACTACAAATATGGACTTGTTAAAACTTAAAATCTTAATAGGAATTATTTCAACCCTAAAATGGGACATTCAAAAATATTCAAATCTCATGCCGTAAATTTTTCCATGACCTTCTAATATTCCAATTAGACTCTCGGTAAAGTTTCAAAATTTTTGAAGCACGTTTCCCATTTATTGGACACGTACTGAGAGTTTAATCAACGTCGACTTTAAAGTTAAACTTTGTGCTCAACCTTGTCCAAATCAACTCCAAATTTTTCCTGAGGTCTCTTATGGTTCAAAAAGGTTAACCTCAAAGTTTCAGGATTTTTGAACCTAATCTACTATTTATTTCCTTGATTCAAGCATCACCACTTGAATTCAAATTCAAATCTGAGTTCAAATTCAACTTGCTCAGTTTTGAAATCTGATTGCACCATAAAATTCTCCACATTTTATTTAGTCACGGGGCCAAATTTGACTATTTTTGAAGCATGCTTGCTAGCCCTATTGGAATTTTGGAAAGAAGAGGGAAGTGGGTCCCACAGATGGTCCCCACCAGTCAGGTCGGCAAGGCTTCCTCTCTCCTCCCCTGCCTCCACGCGACCGCGTGCATGTGCCACCGCGATTCCTCTCTGTCCTTATCGTGTCCGCCCGACCTCGCACCTCCTCCACGCTGCTCCTCGCGCCTTCCTTCTCCCTCCCGACCCCGTCCGGCCACCGGCTCCGCCGTCTCGGTTCCGCACCTTCCGGCCCGCGCGCCTCCTGCGCCGCCGGCTCGCGCGCCGCCCCGCCCCTGCTGCCTTCGACCGCAGCGCCTCCCTCGCCGGCCACCCTGCGCGCTGCCTCTGCTCATCACCGGCGCCGCCGTATGCCGCTCGACCTGGCCGTCGCGCCGCCTGCCCCGCATCGCGCCGCCAGCGCCACGGAGCGCCGCGCCTCCTCCTCGCCTGGCCGCTGGCTTACCCCACCCCTACGGCAACTCGCGCCGCCATCCCGCCGCTCGCCCGGCCACCGACGCCACGGCGCCACTCCCGCCAGGCCTGCGCGCCACCTCCCTATGCGCCTGCGCCACCGCCGACGCCGGCGCTCCACCTCCCCGCGCGCTCAGACCACCCCGCCGGCCGCCTCCTCGCCTCCGGTCACAGGTCCGCGCCCCACTAGCGCCCCCTCAGCGCTGGCCCGCTCGGCGACCGCCCTTCTCAGTCCGCCGCCGTGCACCAACCTCGGCGACGGCCGCCAGCTCCCTGCTGCGCGCTTTTGCTGCCAGCCGCGTGCTCCCTTGCTCCGTCGCCGTGTCCCTAGCCTCTGCACGCCGCAGCGCTCCTCATTGCAATGCCTTCCGGCTGTGCGCCATGGCCACACCGCCATCCACGCCGCGTTCCTCACTGCTGTGCCTCCCATGGCATGGTGACCGCAATCCGCTGACCATTCGCGCCGTTCCCAGCGTGTCTCTGCTGTGCTGCTCGCTACAGCGCATCTCCAGGCCGCCTTCCTCCCACCTCGACGTCACGGGAAAGTTCAAACGAGTGCTGTGATACTTAGCCTTGTGCTGCCCCAATTTCGACGCCTACTTTCCGTCGTCGCGACGTTCTGCTCATAGGCCATGTCCTAGCAGAGAAGAAAGTAATGGGTGTGATGGAGGATATGAAGGAACACGTCGTTGACACACCGGCATCGACAACTGGTCCAAGGTTAGCTCTTATTTTGCAAGAGTGATTGAATCAGTGACTGCAGCCAAGGTGTTCGATGAAATGGTTACAAGGCGAGACTAAGTGTGTTGCCGTTCAATGCTGGTCTATGGATGCAGGTCTATTCTGGGGTGGCAATTGACAAGGACATGTGCCAAGATGCCCTTTGAATGGTGATGAAGCGATGGAACTCTAGTACACACCAAGATGTTCGGAGAAATGCCTACAAGGTGAGCCTTGCCCTGGAATACCTTGCTTGACGTCATCAATGTCCGTTCATCGTGACCCCTAATGGTACTCATGTCTCGTCAAGTCATACGTCCAGTTTTCGCATTGATATCGTTCCTATAGGATTCCCCAAGTCGACCTCCTTTGTCGTTTGTGTCACGTTGGCATGTCCGTGCGTGCTCGTGATGCTCCACCATGAGCCGCGTCGACGTCGTTGACCATATGACATCGTCATGACGTTCCGAGCCATCATCGTGTCCTGGCATCGAGATGAAGGATGCCTGTAACGTACATGATGTTGAAACACAACCACGACACAACGGTCGACAGTCGTTTAGCCAAATTAGGGTTTGGTCAAGGCAAGACTCGTCGAGTCCTAGGTGTAGCCTAGATGCTCGATGAAATGCCTTCTAGGTCAAACCGAGTGTATTGATGACCACCGATGACCTAGGGTAGAATACTGCGAGAACGTTGCGACCGACGAGGAGAACTAGTCCAAGTTGAACCTTGGATAAGGATTTCTTAGTTGTGTCGAGGACGTTTCCTTTCTGTTCGCAGAATTGCTTACCTAGGTGTACCTCTTCATCGACGGTCGATTCGTCGAGTCTTTTGTCGACGACTAAGTCGAGTCCCTAACTTTCCGACTCATGAGGTGGTGTTCGAGATTCTGCTCACCCCTTTGACGAGTCCGGGTCGATGTGGACCTGGCTAATCTGATCTTCCCGTGATGGCAAAGCATGACCGTCACGACAAGGTCTCGCATCATATTCGAGTTCCAAGAGTCACCGAGCTCATCCGGACAATCTTGCAAAGGGCACTGCAATAGTGTCATGTAAGAACTTGGACGATGCTTGTAAAGATAGTCGTAGCGACTAATTTACCTAAAGGTCCTTTGAAAGTTGTCTCGATACTCACGTCAGGTTAACAAGTCTCGTTATGATGTCTTAAGTCCAAAGAATGTTGACCTCACTTCACTCCCAAGTGTCGCTAGGGTTTCATCCTGGTTCATCCTTAACAGGACCCTGCGATCACACTTGTCACGTAATTAGGTTTACTCCTTAATGAGTTTGTGTAACTTCATTGGTCGACTTCTAAGTCACAACCTCTTGTTGCACAGTTCACTCATGCCTTAAGCTTTCAATGCTCCATCTTGATCGCTTAGTCATCCTTACATCACACAGTCCAGTAATACTTCTTCACTATTCTACCTTATCACTCTTTGTGCGGCATAGCTCCATGTGTTGAGTGCTAAATTGCGATGTGTCATTACATTGCACCTTTCAGTGCTTATCTCGACACTACTATGCCACCTTGACACTTAGGTCATCCTTACACTACCAGTCCAGCACTTCCACACCATTCAGATGTATCATCCTTGAGTGGCATAGCGTCGAGTGTTGAGTGCCAAGTTGCAATGTGTGCTTACATTGCACCTTTCAATTCACATCTCGATACTACTATGACTACTTGACTTCATCCTTTGTTCATTCACACAACAAAGGCATATCTGTCCTTCCTAGTCGAACTCCTCATTCTTAGAGTTTACACAACCCCGTGAAGTCTTTTCTTAAATTACTTAATTACATAATTACTTATATGCATATCATGTCGATAGGAAACGTGATGGTAGGTGATCGACGAGGAGCTTCCCTTGGAGGATAAGGCCGATATGTTTCCACTGAGGTTTCATGGCAGGTTCTCCGGAGGAAGATCAAGCCCTAACAATTGACATTTGTTCAGTCGCAAACCAAGGCAAGCCCCGGTTTGCATTTAAGTCGTTTATAAACTTTTGCTTTATCACTATGATGAGTAGTATATGAATTGTGCATTACGTTTAGGGTGAATGATACTCCACATGCATGACCAAAAATACCAGGGTTTATTTGGCACGAGTTACAGTTTGACCTGTAGTAACTGCTTTGCTAATGCATAGGAAATCCGGTAGAAGTCGAGTAGTTGGAATCTACTCGCGAGAGATGTATCTCACAGGATTGGTTGAATAGAAAATGGCTTAATATAATGAAATTGAGACCGGGCAGGGAATGGATAGGAAGCGGCGAGAATTGAGTCTCGGTCGCATAGCCCTGCCTGTGTCGATTAAGGCCCGTCCGTATGCAGCCCCTTCGGACAAGCTTGAATTGTACCGGCAATATAATGGACATATGGAATCCAATAAACTGATGTAACTTGATAACTGGGGTGTTGAGACCCATTAACTCACCATCGATAGGGGTGGGTTGAGGACAGTAAGGTGTAAATCGGTCGGCGGACACATGAGGTGTTCCGTGCGGAGACCTTCTGTTTGCGGAGGTGAGACGGGCTCAGCATTTGAGTTTCTTGCGAAAGGTTGCCATATACGCCTAGTACTGAAGTGTTATGTAGGTACGGGTGTGCTCGCTGACACTTCCGAACGACGTATGTGTCGTGTTGTCCGGGTGTGTCCTGATTGCAATCACTGTCCCTCGCAGTAATAGAGTACCACTTGTCTGTCGCAGTCGCGACGTAGTAAATACCAAAGAAGCCAGAAAATCATATTTTATTGAATTATAATTACTTTGCAACCTTGTATGATTTAGAGATAGTACAATTAAAAGTTTACAGTTTCCCCATACTTTAGCTGTAATAGCATTATGTGCTTTGGGCATGTCATATCATCGGTAAAGCGTTTCTTGTTTGATTGTGGAGCCCATGATGTGCCGTGCTCGGAGAATGTCATTTGCTACTTAAAACTTGATTATAAGGATCCACTTGTAGGCGAGTCCATTTATGCTATTCCTTACCTATGTTTAGCGTCCCCTTGCATCTGTCTAGTGAGACGGTTAAGTCTTGTTGAGCCTTATGCTCACGTTTGCGCTTTAACGATTTTTGCAGGTATTAGTTTTATTTCTGCTGTTCAGGTTGTACATGAGACTCGAGCTGTCGAGATAAATCTCATGTGAGCCACGCCGCTGCTGTATGTTCTTCGTGTTGCTAGTGAGAATCGTCCTAGGGCATGGACGTCTTCTCTCCTGCTTAGTTAGGTGAGATTTTGAGTATGTATTCTCCGCTGCGTGTGTACCCTTGTTGTACACTCTTTTGTAAACTCTTCTTATTATGAAATGAAAACTTTATATGTTTTGGTATCCTTTTTGTGTGTGCTGTTAGGTGCCGCATCGCACGGCACCACCCAATGATATCCTCGGATGTGTGGACTCCAGTCCCCACAGACATGGTATCAGAGCTTCATTGGGAATAGCACGCTCGAAAAAGAGCCTATTTTCAAAAACTCCGAAGTAGTCGAGTGAGGATTAGCTATATGCCCATTAAGGACTATTACTAGTATAAGTTATAAAGGTGGTGAACTAACTTGTTATATTATTCTGTAATGACGCTCTGTCTTCAAGGTAAGAGGTAAGGTACGCCGCCGAGAGCGGATCAATCTCGGTAAACTCTGCATACGAGGTATGGTATGTGAAATTTCCGTGGCTTAGCACGGAAAGTCAATATGAGTCTCTGAAACTTTCCATGTTTCTGAGAACATATGACACGCGGTACCCCAGCGTGACGCAAAATTAGTGGGAGCCCCCGTCGGGTGGTGTATAGCCCGATAGTGTGCATCTCTAGAACTATTCATGTTCTATGGGATCATGCGAAACACGTATGCCCGAGCGTGTATAAGCCGGTTCGTACGGGAGTCTTTGCTGTACAGACGTATTTACAGCCATGTACCTCGAGACATGGCCTCGCTTGAGGGCGACTCACACCAGAGTCGTATGCATTTACTTTCGATTATATCTTATTGTGACTGCCTGTCGTGTTTCCCCGTGCCGCCCTTGAGGTGTGAAGGTGTGAAAGGGGATTGTTTGTCTTCTGCAGGTACACTAACTCCGGTAGCGACCCGTGTAGAATACATTTGCGAGTGATCGGTATTAGGACCACCTATAGACGTATCCGGATGTATCGGGTTAGATTTTTCTTTTGGTAAGGCACGTAGTACCATCAGTATCACAATTGATACTTTGACCATCCCCCACGAAAGAAATGGCTTCATATTCATATTAAGTCCAAGTATCAGTTGCTGATATCTTGTGGACGAAGTAAAATGTTTCTTTTCAAGAGTAGGTGAACCAATGTCCTTTGCTCCTGGCGAGAGTTTAGCTCGACTTCGCCGGAGTAAGACTTTGGTTAAGTTTGAAGATCCATAGTGATATGCTATGGATAAGAAGGTCGTCAAGTCTCTTTTAAGATTCCATTTGGTTCAAAAGGAAATGATTAGTTGTGAATCAAGTTCTAGCCGTCGGACTTGAGTTTTGAGCTAAGTTTCAAAATTTGAGTTTGTTCCCAAATTCTTGTGTTTCGAAGCCGGTGAGTTCTGTTTTCGAACAGAATGGACCTGACTTTGAAATTCCATATCTCTTCAACCTGGAGGGCTTTGGAGGCAAGTGAATACTTTTTGGAAAGCTTTTGAAGTCTTCTAATAGTTTCCTATTGACCTCCAAGCCAAAAGATGCTTTTATGGTGATGAAAATGCACCATTATCACAGCAGCTGCTGTTCTGAAACTACACGGACCAGCATCTGAATTTTTGTCATATTTCTTTGGAGAAAGCTCTTCTATTCCATTATGATACATTTCTGGAAAGTGGAAGAGCTATTCTACAACTTTGTTATTCAGTGATACCTCAAATTCAGCTTATAACTAATTAGAAAACAGAGTTGAAGATAATACATGTATATAGGTGCTATCTGAAACAGTCAGAAAAAAATTCTGAACTTTGAACGGACATAACTCTTAAACTAGAAATGCAAACTATGCATGTTTATACATGTATGGAAAACTTAAAGAGTCCTCTATCAACTTTATATTCAACACAAAGGCTAAAACTCACATTAATCAGGTCTAAATTGAGTTGTCGTTTAAGAGGTTCTGACAGCCCGGAAGAGGGGACAGAATCTGAACTCTTCACCAATTGAATCGTAACCTTCTGCATACTTCACTGCTGCAGGCCTACTTTATGTGGTTGGAAAGTGTAGAGAGTCCTCTACAACATTTCAATAGAACTTCAGAGCGGAATCCATCTCTAACATACTCAAAATTTCAGATTTCTAGACTTGATCAAATCTGGACAGCGAGTGGACAGTCCTGTATACAGTTACTGTTTCTCGCATAACTCGCTGTATAATTGTCGAATGGCTTCGTATTTTACATTTCTGGGATCCTGAGAATGTATGCAACAAGTTTGCTATGTATTACTTTTGCAAATGTTGATGTTTGTATATTTGAAAATTGTGGACAAAATCAGCCTTAAACAAAGGAAGTGCTGTCCAAATTTTCAGAAAAACTGTCAATTTGCAAATGCCATATCTTCTCAACCAGACGTGCTACGAGGGCAAGTAAATAATCTTTAGAAAGATATGGAAGTCCTCTACATGTTTTCTGTTCAACACCAGACCAGAATCCTTTTCTAAATGGGTGAAATTTGGATAATTGCAGAGACTGTCCAGGCATACCCAAACTGGACAGCAATCTGTACACCTCTGAATTTAATCCATAACTCGCAGACCTTTGATCCAATGGTGTCGCGCGAGTAACCGTTGGAGAGGTTAGAGAGTCAGCTACAATTTTTGCAATTGGCTCCAGACCTGAAACTGTCACCTACCTATTCCAAATCGAGTTTGAATACAGAGTGGTCCATCTGAACTGAATTCAATTCTGAATGCTGAAATTTTACCTAAGTTCAAAAATTCATATCTTTTGAACCAGAACTGATATGAAGACAAGTAAGTACATTCTGGAAATCTTATTACATTGGCTACAACTTTGTAAATAAGAATATTTCCATATTTCCATCAGAACAGCCTGAAAACTTTAGATCAAAACTGCTACTGTTTAAGCAGATTCTGCTGAAAGTGCAGAGAAATCTGCTAACTTTAAAATTGCATAACTTGCAAACCAGAGACGATCTAGAGTCAAACCAATACTTTTTAGAATGGTCTTGAAGTGTACTTTAACTTTGTTGTTCACCTCAAGATATGCTTTTGCCATTTACTTGGCCAAAATCGAAGTTGCGTCCAAGCTGTTCATCCTCCACCAGGATTTACCCGGGTGATGACCCTTCAGGGTGTTATTGGATTTGGTTCTCGAGTTCAACTCGAGGAGTTCCATAACATCCCAGGTGTTGCGACCCAACAATATTTGCCTTTAGAGTTGAGTATTACACTAAGACAAATCCCTTTTTGCTCGGATGCACATGCTAGTGTTTTGACTATGCAACCTTGCATCTCACACTTTAATTGTGCATTGAGCATGTATGACCCTTCCCTTAGTTGGACGACCCTCCCCATAAATATTGCTTGGAGTAAGTTTCTTGCTCACCTAGCTTGAATCTTAAGGGGGAAGGAGTTCATCTAGTAATTGAAGTGTTACGTTCACCTAGGTGTCATACCAAGGTACATCGACACCGAACCAACGTGCTGGGAGCAATGCTCAAGTAAGTAGGACCGAGTACAACATTGACTCATTAAGTCAATGTGAAGCTTAAGTAACGGGTCACCTTGAACCCCGTTTCTTGTGGAATTCGATCAACGAGTTAAAGGAGTCAGTTGATTCTTCACGCTAAACCACTCCTTTGCTTCAGTCTTTGAGACGAGAAGCCATAAGTGAGTAGTATGAGCTGGAAATTCTTTAGCAAGAACGTGGATCACTAACCAAGGTCGTGCCTAGCACAGTACCTTGTCAACCACTTAGTGCAACCTACGGAAGTAAGGAGAACCTTACTCTTCAAAGGTTACTCTCTTTGCCACTTCTGAAGGCAACCCTACCGCACCTTTTAAGGGGTAGACATAGTACTTTAAGAAAACTACGAGATGAAAAACCTGACCCATTGTTAAGGAACCACACTTACCTATAAGTTGTGATTAACAAGCTTTAGGGAACTTCCGATCAACAAGAAGTTCAATCACCTTGTTCCATTTTGTACACTCCGTTGCCTTGAGATGAACCTCACCATTCCTTGCTAATACTTTTACCTTGAAACCATCGAACTTGGTCGAGATATGAAAGTAGCAAGTCTTGTCTAGCGCCTTTCATGACCAAGTTTATTCAATCCTCCTGTATTTGGGATACTTCTGACTGTGTTTGGATTGTCCTACCTATTTTTGCTCAAAGCATAATAATGAATGCATCATACCGTCTACATTTCTAGCTGGCCAGCGTTGCATCATTAATGCATAACATTATTCCACTTGTGATGCATCATGAAACGTAATTACTAATGAGTTTTGAGCAAGAATATATGACCCCATTCAAATACCTACGTTGTGTCTCACAATTTTGAGTTGTGATCAACTTTATCATTCGCAACGCCTTCGACTTGTTTCATTATCTTGAGTGGCACAAGGGAATCCACTTAACACCTTGTGACCAAAACACAGTTGATCCTTTGTCCTTGACCCGTTGAAACTCAAATCAACTTGAGTCCTGGAAACTGATTGTTTCTAGTTGCGAGGAGCTTCCTATGGACTTCTCGACCTCGCTAAAACCCTGCATCTTTCTTTTCGCGAGGTTATCAGTTAATTATCAGGTCTTGGAACTCCTTGACTCGTAATGGATGGTGACATTGATTTAGCCACAAGACCAGGGCAGAAAAGTCTTCGTAAGAGAAACACCCAGAGTTAAGAACACCTAACCATCCTAGAGTTCTAAAGTCCTCCAATGCAGAAGCTTACTTCCTTTTGACGAAAAGAAGAAAACCCCAATATATCAATATAGCTTTCTAAGCTACAAACTTTACGGTGTGATCCCAGTCACGCCGAGCATCCAAACCATAGATGCAATAAGAAGACGAAGAGTCTCTTTCTCCAATCACATGCCAGGAGATGGTTGTCTCATCAACAACTCGGCCTAACTTTCTCTCTTCCTTAGAATCTCGGGACGAGATTCCTTTAAGGGGGAAGGATTGTAAAAGCCCGCTTTTCGGAAGAACAAAAATGTAAAAAAATGTGAACTTAAAAATTTTTGAAAATGAACTTAGAAATCCAAACTCACATGTATCACGTGCGTTAACCCATGTTCACTACAAATATGGACTTGTTAAAACTTAAAATCTTAATAGGAATTATTTCAACCCTAAAATGGGACATTCAAAAATATTCAAATCTCATGCCGTAAATTTTTCCATGACCTTCTAATATTCCAATTAGACTCTCGGTAAAGTTTCAAAATTTTTGAAGCACGTTTCCCATTTATTGGACACGTACTGAGAGTTTAATCAACGTCGACTTTAAAGTTAAACTTTGTGCTCAACCTTGTCCAAATCAACTCCAAATTTTTCCTGAGGTCTCTTATGGTTCAAAAAGGTTAACCTCAAAGTTTCAGGATTTTTGAACCTAATCTACTATTTATTTCCTTGAGTCAAGCATCACCACTTGAATTCAAATTCAAATCTGAGTTCAAATTCAACTTGCTCAGTTTTGAAATCTGATTGCACCATAAAATTCTCCACATTTTATTTAGGCACGGGGCCAAATTTGACTATTTTTGAAGCATGCTTGCTAGCCCTATTGGAATTTTGGAAAGAAGAGGGAAGTGGGTCCCACAGATGGTCCCCACCAGTCAGGTCGGCAAGGCTTCCTCTCTCCTCCCCTGCCTCCACGCGACCGCGTGCATGTGCCACCGCGATTCCTCTCCGTCCTTATCGTGTCCGCCCGACCTCGCACCTCCTCCACGCTGCTCCTCGCGCCTTCCTTCTCCCTCCCGACCCCGTCCGGCCACCGGCTCCGCCGTCTCGGTTCCGCACCTTCCGGCCCGCGCGCCTCCTGCGCCGCCGGCTCGCGCGCCGCCCCGCCCCTGCTGCCTTCGACCGCAGCGCCTCCCTCGCCGGCCACCCTGCGCGCTGCCTCTGCTCATCACCGGCGCCGCCGTATGCCGCTCGACCTGGCCGTCGCGCCGCCTGCCCTGCATCGCGCCGCCAGCGCCACGGAGCGCCGCGCCTCCTCCTCGCCTGGCCGCTGGCTTACCCCACCCCTACGGCAACTCGCGCCGCCATCCCGCCGCTCGCCCGGCCACCGACGCCACGGCGCCACTCCCGCCAGGCCTGCGCGCCACCTCCCTATGCGCCTGCGCCACCGCCGACGCCGGCGCTCCACCTCCCCGCGCGCTCAGACCACCCCGCCGGCCGCCTCCTCGCCTCCGGTCACAGGTCCGCGCCCCACTAGCGCCCCCTCACCGCTGGCCCGCTCGGCGACCGCCCTGCTCAGTCCGCCGCCGTGCACCAACCTCGGCGACGGCCGCCAGCTCCCTGCTGCGCGCTTTTCCTGCCAGCCGCGTGCTCCCTTGCTCCGTCGCCGTGTCCCTAGCCTCTGCACGCCGCAGCGCTCCTCACTGCAATGCCTTCCGGCTGTGCGCCATGGCCACACCGCCATCCACGCCGCGTTCCTCACTGCTGTGCCTCCCATGGCATGGTGACCGCAATCCGCCGACCATTCGCGCCGTTCCCAGCGTGTCTCTGCTGTGCTGCTCGCTACAGCACATCTCCAGGCCGCCTTCCTCCCACCTCGACGTCACGGGAAAGTTCAAACGAGTGCTGTGATACTTAGCCTTGTGCTGCCCCAATTTCGACGCCTACTTTCTGTCGTCGCGACGTTCTGCTCATAGGCCATGTCCTAGCAGAGAAGAAAGTAATGGGTGTGATGGAGGATATGCAGGAACACGTCGTTGACACACCGGCATCGACAACTGGTCCAAGGTTAGCTCTTATTTTGCAAGAGTGATTGAATCAGTGACTGCAGCCAAGGTGTTCGATGAAATGGTTACAAGGCGAGACTAAGTGTGTTGCCGTTCAATGCTGGTCTATGGATGCAGGTCTATTCTGGGGTGGCAATTGACAAGGACATGTGCCAAGATGCCCTTTGAATGGTGATGACGCGATGGAACTCTAGTACACACCAAGATGTTCGGCGAAATGCCTACAAGGTGAGCCTTGCCCTGGAATACCTTGCTTGACGTCATCAATGTCCGTTCATCGTGACCCCTAATGGTACTCATGTCTCGTCAAGTCATACGTCCAGTTTTCGCATTGATATCGTTCCTATAGGAGTCCCCAAGTCGACCTCCTTTGTCGTTTGTGTCACGTTGGCATGTCCGTGCGTGCTCGTGATGCTCCACCATGAGCCGCGTCGACGTCGTTGACCATATGACATCGTCGTGACGTTCCGAGCCATCATCGTGTCCTGGCATCGAGATGAAGGATGCCTGTAACGTACATGATGTTGAAACACAACCACGACACAACGGTCGACAGTCGTTTAGCCAAATTAGGGTTTGGTCAAGGCAAGACTCGTCGAGTCCTAGGTGTAGCCTAGATGCTCGATGAAATGCCTTCTAGGTCAAACCGAGTGTATTGATGACCACCGATGACCTAGGGTAGAATACTGCGAGAACGTTGCGACCGACGAGGAGAACTAGTCCAAGTTGAACATTGGATAAGGATTTCTTAGTTGTGTCGAGGACGTTTCCTTTCTGTTCGCAGAATTGCTTACCTAGGTGTACCTCTTCATCGACGGTCGATTCGTCGAGTCTTTTGTCGACGACTAAGTCGAGTCCCTAACTCTCCGACTCATGAGGTGGTGTTCGAGATTCTGCTCACCCCTTTGACGAGTCCGGGTCGATGTGGACCTGGCTAATCTGATCTTCCCGTGATGGCAAAGCATGACCGTCACGACAAGGTCTCGCATCATATTCGAGTTCCAAGAGTCACCGAGCTCATCCGGACAATCTTGCAAAGGGCACTGCAATAGTGTCATGTAAGAACTTGGACGATGCTTGTAAAGATAGTCGTAGCGACTAATTTACCTAAAGGTCCTTTGAAAGTTGTCTCGATACTCACGTCAGGTTAACAAGTCTCGTTATGATGTCTTAAGTCCAAAGAATGTTGACCTCACTTCACTCCCATGTGTCGCTAGGGTTTCATCCTGGTTCATCCTTAACAGGACCCTGCGATCACACTTGTCACGTAATTAGGTTTACTCCTTAATGAGTTTGTGTAACTTCATTGGTCGACTTCTAAGTCACAACCTCTTGTTGCACAGTTCACTCATGCCTTAAGCTTTCAATGCTCCATCTTGATCTCTTAGTCATCCTTACATCACACAGTCCAGTAATACTTCTTCACTATTCTACCTTATCACTCTTTGTGCGGCATAGCTCCATGTGTTGAGTGCTAAATTGCGATGTGTCATTACATTGCACCTTTCAGTGCTTATCTCGACACTACTATGCCACCTTGACACTTAGGTCATCCTTACACTACCAGTCCAACACTTCCACACCATTCAGATGTATCATCCTTGAGTGGCATAGCGTCGAGTGTTGAGTGCCAAGTTGCAATGTGTGCTTACATTGCACCTTTCAATTCACATCTCGATACTACTATGACTACTTGACTTCATCCTTTGTTCATTCACACAACAAAGGCATATCTGTCCTTCCTAGTCGAACTCCTCATTCTTAGAGTTTACACAACCCCGTGAAGTCTTTTCTTAAATTACTTAATTACATAATTACTTACATGCATATCATGTCGATAGGAAACGTGATGGTAGGTGATCGACGAGGAGCTTCCCTTGGAGGAGAAGGCCGATATGTTTCCACTGAGGTTTCATGGCAGGTTCTACGGAGGAAGATCAATCCCTAACAATTGACATTTGTTCAGTCGCAAACCAAGGCAAGCCCCGGTTTGCATTTAAGTCGTTTATAAACTTTTGCTTTATCACTATGATGAGTAGTATATGAATTGTGCATTACGTTTAGGGTGAATGATACTCCACATGCATGACCAAAAATACCAGGGTTTATTTGGCACGAGTTACAGTTTGACCTGTAGTAACTGCTTTGCTAATGCATAGGAAATCCGGTAGAAGTCGAGTAGTTGGAATCTACTCGCGAGAGATGTATCTCACAGGATTGGTTGAATAGAAAATGGCTTAATATAATGAAATTGAGACCGGGCAGGGAATGGATAGGAAGCGGCGAGAATTGAGTCTCGGTCGCATAGCCCTGCCTGTGTCGATTAAGGCCCGTCCGTATGCAGCCCCTTCGGACAAGCTTGAATTGTACCGGCAATATAATGGACATATGGAATCCAATAAACTGATGTAACTTGATAACTGGGGTGTTGAGACCCATTAACTCACCATCGATAGGGGTGGGTTGAGGACAGTAAGGTGTAAATCGGTCGGCGGACACATGAGGTGTTCCGTGCGGAGACCTTCTGTTTGCGGAGGTGAGACGGGCTCAGCATTTGAGTTTCTTGCGAAAGGTTGCCATATACGCCTAGTACTGAAGTGTTATGTAGGTACGGGTGTGCTCGCTGACACTTCCGAACGACGTATGTGTCGTGTTGTCCGGGTGTGTCCTGATTGCAATCACTGTCCCTCGCAGTAATAGAGTACCACTTGTCTGTCGCAGTCGCGACGTAGTAAATACCAAAGAAGCCAGAAAATCATATTGTATTGAATTATAATTACTTTGCAACCTTGTATGATTTAGAGATAGTACAATTAAAAGTTTACAGTTTCCCCATACTTTAGCTGTAATAGCATTATGTGCTTTGGGCATGTCATATCATCGGTAATGCGTTTCTTGTTTGATTGTGGAGCCCATGATGTGCCGTGCTCGGAGAATGTCATTTGCTACTTAAAACTTGATTATAAGGATCCACTTGTAGGCGAGTCCATTTATGCTATTCCTTACCTATGTTTAGCGTCCCCTTGCATCTGTCTAGTGAGACGGTTAAGTCTTGCTGAGCCTTATGCTCACGTTTGCGCTTTAACGATTTTTGCAGGTATTAGTTTTATTTCTGCTGTTCAGGTTGTACATGAGACTCGAGGTGTCGAGATAAATCTCATGTGAGCCACGCCGCTGCTGTATGTTCTTCGTGTTGCTAGTGAGAATCGTCCTAGGGCATGGACGTCTTCTCTCCTGCTTAGTTAGGTGAGATTTTGAGTATGTATTCTCCGCTGCGTGTGTACCCTTGTTGTACACTCTTTTGTAAACTCTTCTTATTATGAAATGAAAACTTTATATGTTTTGGTATCCTTTTTGTGTGTGCTGTTAGGTGCCGCATCGCACGGCACCACCCAATGAGATCCTCGGATGTGTGGACTCCGGTCCCCACAATTGTTAGATACGTCAGAGTCGTTGTCGACAGTGTTGTAGACAGCCTTCAGGACATTCTTGGGGTCCTGAAAGCCTAGCTCCTCTTCATCCGGAGCTTCGTCTACTTTTGTTTTCCTTCCCGCTGGCGGAAAGGAACTTCTTCTCGGCACTTGTTGTAGCACTCAACAAGGTTCTGGACCTCTCGGCATTCTTCTAGACCGTGATTGTCGGTCTTGTGGATCGGACACCACACCTTGGAGTTGCTGCCGGTGAAGGACGAGGTCATTTTTCTTGGCAGGGCCCTCGGCCACTTGTAGCTGCAGCAGTCGCAGCAGTAGGTGCGCCGATCGACGGCTTCATTTTGTCGTTGGACTTCTTTTTCTATTTGCCACCTCCGGATGTAGTGTCTTCAGTCTTGGAGGATTTCTTGTTGGCCTCTAGAGGTGGTTTGGAGTGCATCTCACGTCCCTCCGCAGCTTTGGCACATTTATCTGCTAAGCTGAAGAGCTCCGTGACACTGATGAACTCTTTGGTCGCCAGCTTCTCCAGCATCTTTTTGTCTCGAACGCCTTTTCCGTATGCAACAATAATAGAAGCGCTAGAGATTGAGGGGATGGTATTGTGTACCTGAGAAAACCGCTGAATAAAGGATCGTAGTGATTCCCCCGTCGTTTGCTTTACAGCAAACAAGTCTAGTTCAGTGCCAGGTCGGGTGTATGAACTCACGAAATTGGCAGTGTACTGTTGACATAACTCCGCCCAACTATTGATGGAGTCAGGCGGGAGGCTCATAAACTAGGACATAGCGGTCCCAGTTAAAGCCACTGGGAAGTAGTTGGCCATCACTGCCTCATTGCCCCCCACCTTAAGTATAGCAGTGGAGTAAATTTGAAGAAACTCGGCGGGGTTGACAGTCCCGTCGAATTTCCCCGGCAAATGAGGCCGGAACTTTTGTGGCCATCTGACTATGCATAAGTGCAGGGCCAGGGCCGAACAGCCTCCCCCCTACTCCCTGAGGAGCAGGGTTGTCTCGAGCCTCTTGCCTCTCGCGAGCATGCTCGATATGGATGCGGTCGTCCTACTGATTGTAACGGCGATCAAGTTTTGACTGCAAGTCGTGAGTCGGAATCTTTGTGATGGTGTGGGTGCGTCGTGCCCCGGACGACAGCGAAGTCACCTGTTGGGATGTAACACACCGTCGGTGCTATGACACATGAGGACCAAGTCTTCCATACAAGGTCCTACGTTAAGTTGTTGCCTGCCCCAAAGGAGGAGGACCTTGGTTGTTGATGGCATCGGCTGCGGCTGCAACCAGATGTTGTACATCTGTGCGACACTGCTCCATCGCACCCTGAGGTGCTCTAGACGCTGGTGGGCGCTCCAACAGAGTTCGTGTAGCAATTAGCGCATTCTCTTGGTTGTTGTTTGTCGATGTTGTGTCTGACACAAGTACCCCATCTTGCTGTCCAGTATTGTTTGCTGGGCAGATGGTGGTGGTGGTGGCATGACACCCGCTGGGACAACAGCGCCCGCTCGCTGAAGTATGTTAGAGGGATTGCCTCTAGCAGGCCGTTCAACATGGTTGCCGTTGGAGGATCCTGCGGTTGAGTTCACCATCTTGCGATCTCGGGCGCCCCCTACCTGGCGCGCCAAATGTCGATGTGGTTAAATGAAACTTCCCCCGATACTACTAAATTGTAGTCCGCAGAGGTTCTTTATTGGTTTGGGCGCGCGGAGATCAAACACAAGATGGTGACACAGGTGATTTATGTGGTTCAGGCCGCTTGAGCGTAATATCCTACTCCACGGGGTGTGTGTTGTTGTATTGAGTAAGTCTGTAACACTCATATGCATGTGAGCTTGGACGAGATGTCTTTGTACCGTGCGGCGCAATCCTTTTATAGTCCAAGGATTGGCCGTTACAACATTTGCCTTGCCCGACATGTGACCCTGGTGTATTCAATAACCTAATACACAGTCTATGAGTATTAAGCATGATAAATAGGGTGATAATGTGCCTTAATGATTGCGTTACCCCTATTATCAGTCCAGTGATCATGTGTCATTAATATAACATTAATGAGATGTAATCAGGTCTTGTGACTGCCGCTTTAACTGTCCCTTGAATGTCCGTGCTGTTGGTGTTGTAGGTCCGGAAGCTCCACTCGTGGCAATTCTGGAGCTTCCCCTCGTGGGGAGATAGGTCCGGAACTGACATACACATGGTGGCACTAGAGCTTCCCTCTGCGGCGGGTTAGGTCTGGGGTCGTTGTCCACGTGTCGACGCTGGAGCTTCCCTATGTCGGGAGTTCAGCTCCGGTCTTATATTACACGTGGCAGTCCCAGAGCTACCCATATGAGGGAGGCGGGTCCAATGCCATGTGACACGTGGGGCCTGAGGAAGCCTTCAACTCAGACATGTGGAATTCTCTTGCACTTCTATCGGGCATCATGGGATACCCGGTACGCAGGGTACCGACAGCTGTATTTGAGGATATTATGAATTGTGTAATAAAAGTACTTAATTAATCTTGTTCAGTGGTAATTTTCTGTATACTCCTTCATGAATGCACTCATGTATGTGTGTTGAGTGTCCTGGGCACACATATGCGTTCACTTGGTTCATTTTCGGAACCGGGTGTCACATGTATAGATCATAACAACATCTACACCTAGCACATACATGGACTCCACAACCAAACAAGGAATGATTTGCCCAAGTATATAAGTAAATAAATACAAATAATGATAGTATTATAAATCACAAAGTCACTAATACAAAAGAAGATACATGAGCCATACCTTTCCCAATTTGGACTTGGGACTACCGCTAAAGAACTAGGAGAACTAGTGTAAACAATAGGGTGATGCTCAAGTGGTGTGTGTTGAAGTGAGGGGTGAGGCGTCCTATTTATAGCTTTGAGAATGGTCGGTTTCCGCCTTCAAAAGCGCGCGAATCAGTCACCACTAACTTCTTCAAGCCAGGAGGAGCCAACACGTGGAAGCTGACCGAGTTTGAAGGAAAGAACAGGTCGCCGACTAGGGGGGTCGGCCAACTTGGTATGTTATCCATACGGTCTGTGCTTTCTCTGGGTGACATCCAGGTGGGTCCCAACCCTTGATATGGGTGCTACACCATTGGATGGCCTCGAATACTTCTGTTTGTGGGCCATTTGATCCATGTGGTGCCACGTGTTGGCGCTTGATTGGTTAGGATGATATTTTATAGGATCCATCCCCTTGTTTCACTTCAATTCTGTATAAAATACCTGCATGCACCAATTTCTCCAAGTAAAAGTGGAAATAGGTTAAATAGAAAGGTGATGTGTGCAAGAAATGATATTTCCTTCACATAATTGAATTATATTGACAGGTGAAATTGGTATATAACAGTCGTCAATATTACTTAAGGTGGCAAGCTAACATATGTGTTATTATATTCTGAAGCGACGTTCCGACGTCAGGTGAGAGGAAAGGTACGCCACAGAAAGTGGATCAATTGTGGTAAGCTCACTATGCGAGAGGTAGCATGTGATTGTCCCCTATGGCTTGGCACGGGAGTTAATATGAGTCTCTGAACCTTCTCATGGTTCTGAGAACATATGAAAACGCTGTTCCCCGGCGTGCTTCAGGTAAAAGCGTGGATACCCCATTGTGTGGTCAAAAACAAGAAGTATACAACTCTTGAACGTTCAATATTCAAAGGGGCATACGCAGCGCTGAACCCTAGCGCAAGATATAAATTACGTGGCCACCTATCGTGCGGTTGAAAAGCACGTAGTGTGTTTTTTAATAAACACGCAAAAGTGCCTCCTACTGGTGCAGCATTAGGCAAAGACGTAGGACCCCGTCGGGTGGTACATAACCCGATGCGCCTCCTACTGGTGCAGCATTATGCAAAGACGTTGGTCCCCCATCGGGTGGTAGAAAACCCGGTCATGTACCTCAAGACGTGGCTCAGCTCGGGGCGGCCCGTATGGAGTTATACGGGACGGATGTCTTACTTTCATATATATTATTTTGACGGCCTGAAATGACCTGTGTGTGCCGTGCCGTATGGCACCATAACGAGTGTACTACAACTTTGTAGTTCAACTCAGATCCTTATTTTGCATCTAACTGGATGAAAATTACAAATTTCTCCAGACTGTTCAGTTTGAACAGAAACTTGATCGGTTAGGCGTACATTGAGATGTGTTCTGGCATGAGTATTGTTATACATTCAGAAAGACCATAACATGATCATGTTTTTATTATCTTGACCATACTTCTGAGTTTGAATTCTAACTCAACTCACAAATCCATTTCGTGCAGTATGGTGCATACGCGTTCTCAACCTGAAGCTGGAGATTCTAGTCGAGGCATGAATGCCGTGACTTCTTCGCAGGTGCCTCCGCCAATTGAATTGATGGCAATATTATCTAAGATGGAGGAGTCTCTGCAAACCATTGTACAACAAGGTTTACGCCAGGAGACTCGACAATGTGCTTTAACAGCGAGCACTTATTTGGATTTCCTGGCTACGAAACCGCCTATCTTTTCGGAAGCGAAAGAACCTTTGAAGCTGAATCATTGGCTCCGGGTTATTGAATCCTAGTTCGATAAGCTCCGATATGATGAGTATCAAAAGGCTTCACATGCCACTCAACATCTTCACGGAGCCTCTGGAGCATGGTGGGCGGAATATCTCGCCACTCTTCGTGATGATCAGCGTGTGACGTGGGATGAATTTCGGAATTCTTTCCGTGCACGTCACGTCTGTTCCAGAATCATTAGAACAAAGTTTGAAGACTTCTTGGAGTTAAAGCAAGGAGAAATGAATGCTTACGAGTGTTTAAAAGAGTTCAACCGCTTGATGCAGTATGCAACCCATCATGTGGACTCGGAAACTATGAAATGTGATTACTATTTCCGAGGCTTGAATGCTGAACTTAAGGACCAAGTGGTTTTATTCAATAATGGTAACTACAATTAATTGGTTAATGCCGCTATTGTTAAAAAAGATATGCATCTTCATGGTGAAGCAGAGAAGAAAAGGAGCATACCACCGAACTGTAATAGTGACATTCCTCCGAGATATCGGTTGAGGTATTATTTGTTATCCGGTCAGGAAATTCAGTCCGGGGTACAACCATCACAACAACAGCTGCAATTAATGACTTGTGCCCCTCCACCTCGGCTGAGGACACAAATATTTTCTACACCTCAGCAGCAACAACCAAATATTATTCGTGTAGTCCTACCACAATGTGAAGTGCAAGAGTTATGTCCACCTCAATTCAGTGGGAAGCAGAGGGTTCATTTAACACGAAAGTGTCATGAAGCTGATCGGAGCCGCAGTATTATGCCGTCTCACAAAAGCTCAGACCAGCACCGTGAATATTCAAAGAAAGTCTTATCAATGTTTGGCGGCGTTAATTATGCTTCAATGGAGGACATTCCAGAAGGTGAACCAGTTTTAGCGGGCAGGTTCACTTTGCATGAGCAACCAGCTCTCATTCTATTCGATTCTGGTGCCACCCATAATTTCATTAGCAAAGACTTTGTGCTGAACCACCAAATACCGTTCACCACCATGAAGTTTCCATTTCATATCAGCTCACCTGGAGGCAAGATTTCATCTGAGAAATTGTCTCCCGGGCACCTCTATGTTTGGGTGGAAAAACCTATCCTGCGAGTTTTATCATACTCGAGGATCAAAAGGTTGATCTCAATTTGGGAATGTCATGGTTGACAATGTATGGAGCTATCTTCGACATCGGCTCTCGGACTGTTCAATTGAATTCCCCAATACATGGCTGCAACACATTGCATCTTGTGTTTCCATCTCATCAAGTTTCAGCAGTGTGTAATGTTGAAGCCGCCAAGCTTGATGATATTCCGGTTGTCCGTGAATATCCTGATGTGTTTCCCAATGACTTACCGGGTGTGCCACCGGACAGGGACATAGTGTGTGACGCCCGGTTCCGAAAAATGAACCAAGCTAACGCATATTTGTGCCCAGGATGTTCATCACACATACACGAGTGCAATCACAAAAGAGTATACAGAAAATTACCATAGAACAAGATTAATTAACCAAATTTTATTACACAAACCAGATTATCCTCGAATACAAGCTCTAATGAATATTTATGACAAGTTCAACTAATGCAGCGAAAATAAACTAATTAAGCAACTAAGCAAACTAAGCATAAGGGATAGCGCAGCTCCAATCAACACCACAGGCAAAGCTGACGGTAGACACGGCCTAGAACTCCGCATTATCGCCATTAAGCTCCCAATCCTGACCTGCAACTGTTGGGGGGGGGGGAATTGCAAGAGTGAGTACATGTTGTACTCAGCATGTGTGGAAAGTATGACATGTGGCTGATTCAAATGACGACAATAATAATGGCAAAGTGCTGAAAAGTACATTAAAACATTCGAAAAGCAATATATTATATGTATATGAATCAAACCCATCATAATCATAAGTAATATCATAATACCAGTCCACAATTCACCATCCTCATCAATAATTCCAGATTTCACCATTTGCCAATAACCATATTGAATACCAGAAATAAATCCATAACCATCCATAACCATTACCAAATCATAACCATCCCAAATTCCAATTTCCCTCTAATCATGGAAGTTGTCCAGGTGCTCATAACCGGGAGCACGGCTATCATGATAGTTTTATTAGACTCTGCAGAGTTTGTACCACTTTACCCACGTGTTCGTGATTTCATCACCTTTCGATGACTAGAACCTCTATTATGCCGTCTCACACTTCCATCGGTGTGTGGCCAAGAGATCACAAAATAGCCTTTACAAAGGGTTTACTAGCCTATTTAGACCCCACTGAGGCAGGTTTCACCGGTGGCGATGTCTCCAACTAAGAACATCTTCAACCAAGGGCCCCCTCTTGAGCCATTCGGATCCCAGGGTAGTCCCACCAATCATCAACAAACCCAATCCGACTACCCCTTCCCCGAGCATCCACAATGGTCCAAATAGCACTGGCAAAGCCCTAATTAATCAGCTACGCCGCACCCATACTTGGCCTCGTGGTGGCACTGTAGTCCTGGCTTATTCTCGCATGAACCGGTCCTTAGATCTAAAGCAAGCAACCACCATACATCCAACCCATCCACATACCAGGCTTGCTTAGATCACCCATTACCATATCATATTTAACCAGTTCATGTTAACCAAAATCTCATCCATGCATAATTAAATTGAGTGGTATAGTTATTTCCCATCCCAGTTGATTAAGCAAAGCAAAAAGGTAAAAAGCCCTTCCCGACTCTCTACCATGAATTCCAGGTGACAAGGGTGGTTTACAAAACTAGTAAACTTCCTATTATAGGGTTCCCATCAAATTTCACACAAGCATGCAGTTTGGCAAACAAAACATTTATTTTAAAAACAGGATCAATATGCTTCAAGGACACTTGCCTTGCTCTTGCTGATGATTAGGGTCAAAGCCTTCAAACTCTTTGTGCTGAAGATCCTCCGCGGCACATTCTAGCGCAAATCCGTCTAATCCGCACAATAAACATACAAGACAAGAAACACAATCAAAGAGTGCACAAATATTACTCAATATGACATGACATGCATGGTTAATGCAAATGCAATGTAGAACTTGGTAATTGATTGCATTTAATGATAACTAACTAGTTCTAATAGCTTTTAACAAGTTTATACATGTTTGGAGTTGATTAGATCAAATTTTAGAATTAATTCAACACAACTTAACCAGAAAGATCGGACTAGTCTGCTAGGGACCGGACAAGTCCGCACTTCCGCGAGATCAGCAGATTAGGGTTTTCCAGATCGACGTGAACTTGGAGATTAGGGGTTGAATTCACGTAAGGAAAAGATAATAGAAGGTATACCCGGTGTTTAGAACTCCAATGAATCAAGAAACTTGGAGGTAACACTTGGATCTTGATGAACTAGGGTTGGTGATGAACTTGGGGATGAATTGGTGGTGAAGAACGAAACTTCGTGGAGACCTTGATCCTCTTTCGTTTCCTCCTCTTCTTCTTCTTGCTTGGGATATTCTCCTCCCTCCTTGATGGTGGCTCCCCACGAACTAGGGTTTGGGTGGGTGGAAAAGTGGCAAATAGATGTCAATCCAAGGGGTGGGGCTGTTTATATAGAGGTGGAGGCTAGGGTTAGATGGATTTCGAGTTTGGGGTGAGTAGAGGCCAGTTTAGAGTCCCACATGGGCTCTAAAAGAGTTAGGCACGACGTCCCTAGGCCCACATAACGTGAAACCAAAAAACAACTCGTAAAACAAAAGATCAACTTGAAGTCGTGAAATATCGGACAAGTCCGAAAAGGACCGGACTAGTCCGAAGTCGTCCAAAGAGAAAATCGGACAAGTCTGGCCAAAGATCGGACAAGTCCGGCTTTAAACAGAGAGGAAAACGGACAAGTCCGCTGGAACACCGGACTAGTTCGGAAAAGTCCAAGGACTTAGCAATTTTTCAAGGATTCATGGAATATCGGACTAGTCCGCACAAAATCGGACAAGTCCGAAAGTTTCGAGTGCCAAAAATCGGATTATTCCGCAGCAAAAACGGACAAGTCGGTTTTTAGTCAGAGAGAAATCGGACTAGTCCTCAGCAAAATCGGACTAGTCTGCACTTTCCTGCATTTTAAGTGCGGTTTTGTTCCAAATCAATTTTAAACTTGTTCCTCTTGTTGTGGGTTAATGTTAAACATGTATATGAGTGCATGTAGGGCATGATGCATGAAAATGAGGGTGTTACAAACCTAACCCCCTTAAAATGAATCTCGCCCTCGAGATTCGACGCGGAAGAGAAGAGATAGGGAAAGTCCTTCTTGATATCATCCTCCAATTCCCACGTTGCTTCTTTTTCGGTGTGGTGCTTCCATTGAACTTTACACCATCGAATCACCTTGTTCCTTGTGACTCTCTCCTTCCTTTCCAAGATTTTGACTGGTTTCTCGACATAAGTCAAATCTTCCTCTAATTCCGATCCTTCCATTGGAACTTGTTCTTCCGGTACTCTCAAGCATTTCTTGAGCTGGGAAACATGAAAGACATCGTGCACGTCCGAAAGATGAGCTGGCATCTCCAACTTATACGCTACTTCTCCTCTTTTGTCCAAAATCTTGAATGGTCCAATATAACGAGGTGCTAGCTTTCCTCTTATGTTAAACCTCTTATGACCCCTCATTGGTGACACCTTGAGGTAAACAAAATCTCCCACTTCAAAGGCTAGTTTCCTTCTCCTACTGTCCGCATAGCCTTTTTGCCATGATTGGGCGGCCCTCAAGTTTTCACGAATTATTTGGACATGCTTTTCGGCTTCTTGCAACACATCCAGACCAAATACTTGAGTTTCTCCTGCCTCATTCCAAAATAAAGGTGTCCTACACTTCCTCCCATAAAGCGCTTCATATGGTGACATCTTTAAACTTGCATGGTAACTATTGTTGTATGAAAATTCTGAGTATGGCAAGCTTTTGTCCCAACTCTTCCATGCTTCAAAGCACAAGCTCTTAACATGTCCTCCAAAATATGATTGGTCCTATCGGATTGTCCATCCGTTTGAGGATGATATGCTGAACTAAAATTCAACCTCGTTCCCAAAGCTTCAAGCAATTTTGCCAAAATCGGGAGGTAAATTGAGAACCTCTATCCGAGACTATCTTCTTAGGGACTCCATGTCAACACACAATATGCTCGATGTATATTTCGGCCAATTGTGCAGCTGTATATTTGGTCTTCACAGGGACAAAATGAGCTGACTTGGTTAAGCGATCCACAACTACCCAAATTGAGTCATACCCGGACTGAGTACGTGGTAACCCAACTATGAAGTCCATTCCAATTTCTTCCCACTTCCATTCCGGAATATTCAACGGCTGCAATAATCCGGCTGGCCTTTGATGTTCCGCCATGACTCGTTGGCACACATCACACAATGCTACGTATTCAACTATGTCCTTCTTCATGCTGTCCCACCAATAGCTAGTCTTCAAGTCTTTGTACATCTTCGTACAACCGGGGTGAATCGAGTAAGGTGAGTCATGTGCCTCTTTTAATATCGTCCCCTGAATATGCTTCACATTAGGCACAACGATCCTCTTTCCAAGCCATAAGGTACCATGTTCATCTTCATCCAATCTGAATTCTCTCCCTTCCTCAGTCCTTTCCTTGATTTCCTTGATCTCCTCATCTGTGGTTTGTGCCTCTCGAATTTCTTGCTCCAAGGTTGGGTTTAACTCCTCAAAACTATTCTGACAAACCTCAGTCCATTGGAACGCCTTTCCCTTCATTAGCAACTCCATCATAGGTTTGCCTATCTTGGAAAAGTCCTTGATGAATCCATGGTAATATCCAGCCATCCAAAGAAAACTTCTTATTTCCTTGACATTTTGCAGGGGCTCCCACTTTAGCATGTCTCTCACTTTTCCGGGGTCAACTGCTACTCCTCCTCCTGAGATTATATGACCCAAAAATGACACCTCTTTCAACCAAAACTGACACTTGTTGAACTCTGCATACAATTTATGCTCCCTCAATTTCTGCAACGTAAGCCTCAAGTGTTCCTCATGTTCCTTCTCATCCTTCGAGTAGATCATAATATCATCAATAAACACCACAACGAACTTGTCCAAGTACTCCATGAAGACCTTATTCATGAGGTACATAAAGTAGGCAGGCGCATTTGTCAATCCAAAAGACATCACGGTGTACTCATAAGATCCATACTGTGTCCTAGAAGCTGTCTTGGGTATGTCCGATGGTCTAATCTTCATTTGAAAATATCCCGACCTCAAGTCAATCTTAGAGAAGACACAAGCACCCTTCATCTAATCAAACAAGTCTTCTATACGTGGCAAGGTGTACTTATTCTTGATTGTTACCTCATTGAGAGCTCGATAATCCACACACATCCTTTGGGATCCATCCTTCTTGTCCACGAACAGCACGGGTGCTCCCCAAGGTGAAGAACTAGGGCGAATAAAACCCTTCTCTAGTTGCTCATGAATTTGCTTCTTGAGCTCCGCTAATTCCAAAGGAGGCATCCTATACGGCCTCTTAGCTATAGTTGCAGTTCCAAGTATTAAATCAATAACAAACTCAATATCTCGATCAGGTCGCATACCTGGCAACTCATCCGAAAAAACATCCAAAAATTCACACACCACCAGAATCTCCTCAATTGCGGCACCGTCCATATGATTCAACTCCAATTGCTTCGGTGCGGTTTGAGATGCTTCAAATTCTACGGTGATCCCTTCTTCATTGGTCAACTTCACTATCTTCGTGGCACACTCAATAACTCCATTGTGCTTCATCAACCAGTCCATACTAAGTATAATGTCCAATCCTTGAGAATCCAAAACAATGAGGTTGGCGGAGAAGTCTACCCCCCTTATTCTAAGGCTTACTTTTGGACATACTATATTTGTCCTCATCTCTCCTCCAGGAGAATTAACCAATAGAGTAAACTTCATATGAGAGATAGGCAAACTATACTTGGCAATATACTGCGATGCAATGAATGAATGCGATGCTCCAGAATCAAATAACATAGTCGCGGGGTTGGAGTTGGCGAGAAACATACCAATGACCACGTCATCCGCTTGTTGAGCATCCTCCGTAGAGACATGGTTCATGTTGCCACGAGCAAAATTCTGCTGTCCACGGCTTCCTTGTAGCTCTCCTCCATTGGGTCTTGGGTTTTGCCTCGGCACATTGCTTCCTTGACCAAGGCCTGACTTAGGACATTGATGCGCATAGTGTCCAGCTTCTCCACAAGTATAACACTTCTTAAATCCACCAGAATTATTGGGACGAGCTTGGTTTTGAACATTTGCATCAGGAAAATTAGCACGATGCGCATAAGGCATTGGAGGCCTAGGTGCTTGCATAACAGGGCGCTGCTGCACAAACTGAGTTGGGCGTGGTGCATAACCAGGGCGTTGAGCAGGAATAGAAGAGCTGAAATGAGGCGCATTGGGCGGTGCAAAGCGAGGGCGCACATTACTTCCTTGTTGCTGTACTTGATATGGCGCCTTCCTATTATTGTCTTGCTCCATCTCACGAATCTTGTTCTCAACCACAATCGCTTTGTCCACAAGCTTCTGAAAATTTGCATAGTCACAATTGAGCAGTTCCACTTGGATCTCATTGTTCAAGCCCCTCATGAACAAGTATTGTTTCCGGCTGTCCTGACTGACATCCTCAGGCGCATACCTTGAGAGTTGAGTGAACTTATTGAGATATTCACTCACACTTGATCCTCCTTGCCTTAAATTCTCAAATTCTTGCCTCTTCAACGTCATAACACCCTCTGGCACATAATGAGAACGGAAGCTCTCCTTGAATTCCACCCAGGTAATCCTCTCTTGATTGTCATGAGCATTGCAATAAGCATCCCACCAATCCGCAGCTGCTCCAACGAGTTGATGAGAAGCAAATATCACCTTCTCCCGGTCATTGCATTGGACAATAGCAAGTTTCTTCTCCACAGACTTGAGTCAATCATCCGCATCCATAGGGTCGGCAGCTTGAGCAGAGGTTGGTGGCCTAGTCCTCATAAACTCTCCCAATCGGTTATGAGGAGGTGGGGGTGGCGGTGGAGGCATGTGGGGCTAATTGTTAATATTGCCAGCCTGAAGATGTCCCATAGTTTGTATCATGGTTTGCATGAGCTGGTTTTGTATAGCCAATAGCTGCTCAATGTTGATAGCTCCCTGAGTAGATCCTTCTCCGATGTTGTTCTGAGGCACTCCATTCTTCTCCTCCTCATCATTGTCGTCCCTCTGGTTGCAAGTCCTCACCATCTGAAGGAAAGCAATAGGTAAGAATTAGAGAACGTCCCCAACTATATGCATCAAGGGATATGAAACTAAACAGCTAGCTACACTAGCCTAGGTGGACGTGGCAATGCTAAAGCACCCCAAAATCCTCTATTAAGCACACAAGCAAGCAATATATATAGCAAACAACACCCCAAGCAAAAACACATCGATTCCTAAGTGCTCCTATGTGCTCTAAAGTGTCCATTCTATCTAGGCTGCATCCTACGGTCAACCTGTGGCTCTGATACCAATCTGTGATGCCCGGTTCCAAAAAATGAACCAAGCTAATGCATATGTGTGCCCAGGATGTTCATCACACATACACGAGTGCAATCACAAAAGAGTATACAGAAATTTACCACAGAACAAGATTAATTAACCAAATTTTATTACACAAACCAGATTATCCTCGAATTCAAGCTGTAATGAATATTTATGACAAGTTCAACTAATGCAGCGGAAATAAACTAATTAAGAAACTAAGCAAACTAAGCATAAGGGATAGCGCAGCTCCGATCAACACCACAGGCAAAGCTGACGGTAGACACGGCCTAGAACTCCGCATTATCGCCATTAAACTCCCAATCCTGACCTGCAACTGTTGGGGGGGGATTGCAAGAGTGAGTACATGTCGTACTCAGCATGTGTGGAAAGTATGACATGTGGCTGATTGATATGACAACAATAATAATGGCAAAGTGCTGAAAAGTACATTAAAACATTTGAAAAGCAATATATTATATGTATATGAATCAAACCCATCATAATCATAAGTAATATCATAATACCAGTCCACAATTCACCATCCTCATCAATAATTCTAGATTTCACCATTTGCCAATAACCATATTCAATACCAGAAATAAATCCATAACCATCCATAACCATTACCAAACCATAACCATCCCAAATTCCAATTTCCCTCTAATCATGGAAGTTGTACAGGTGCTCATAACCGGGTGCACAGCTATCATGATAGTTTTATTAGACTCTACAGAGTTTGTACCACTTTACCCACGTGTTCGTGATTTCATCACCTTTCGATGACTAGAACCTCTATTATGCCGTCTCACACTTCCATCAGTGTGTGGCCAGGAGATCACAAAATAGCCTTTACAAAGGGTTTACTAGCTTATTTAGAACCCATTGAGGTTTCACCTGTGGCGATGTCTCCAACTGAGCACATCTTCAACCAAGGGCCCCCTCTTGAGCCATTCGGATCCCAGGGTAGTCCCACCAATCATCAACAAACCCAATCCTACTACCCCTTCCCCGAGCATCCACAATGGTCCAAATAGCACTGGCAAAGCCCTAATTAATCAGCTACGCCGCACCATACTTGGCCTCATGGTGGCACTGTAGTCCTAGCTTATTCTCGCATGAACCGGTCCTTAGATCTAAAGCAAGCAACCACCATACATCCAACCCATCCACATACCAGGCTTGCTTAGATCACCCATTACCATATCATATTTAACCAGTTCATGTTAACCATAATCTCATCCATGCATAATTAAATTGAGTGGTATAGTTATTTCCCATCCAAGTTGATTAAGCGAAGCAAAAAGGTAAAAAGCCCTTCCCGACTCTCTACCATGAATTTCAGGTGACAAGGGTGGTTTACAAAACTAGTAAACTTCCTATCATAGGGTTCCCATCAAATTTGACACAAGCATGCAGTTTTGCAAACAAAACATTTATTTTAAAAACAGGATCAATATGCTTCAAGGACACTTGCCTTGCTCTTGTTGATGATTAGGTTCAAAGCCTTCAAACTCTTGGTGCTGAAGATCCTCCGCGGCACTTTCTAGCGCAAATCCGTCTAATCCGCACAATAAACATACATGACAAGAAACACAATCAAAGAGTGCACAAATATTACTCAATATGACATGACATGCATGGTTAATGCAAATGCAAGGCAGAACTTGTTAATTGATTGCTTTTAATGATAACTAACTAGTTCTAAAAGCTTTTAACAAGTTTATACAGGTTTGGAGATGATTAGATCAAATTTTAGAATTAATTCAACACAACTAAACCAGAAAGATCGTACTAGTCCGCTAGGGACCGGACAAGTCCGCACTTTCGTGAGATCAGCATATCAGGGTTTTCTAGATCGACGTGAACTTGGAGATTAGGGGTTGAATTCACGTAAGGAAAAGATAATAGAATGTATACCAGGTGTTTAGAACTCCAATGAATCAAAAACTTGGAGGTCACACTTGGATCTTCATGATCTAGGGTTGGTGATGAACTTGGGGATGAATTGGTGGTGAAGAACGAAACTTGGTGGAGATCTTGATCCTCTTTCGTTTCCTCCTCTTCTTCTTATTGCTTGGGATCTTCTCCTCCCTCCTTGATGGTGGCTCCCCACGAACTAGGGTTTGGGTGGGTGGAAAAGTGTCAAATAGATGTCAATCCAAGGGGTGGGGCTGTTTATATAGAGGTGGAGGCTAGGGTTAGATGGATTTCGAGTTTGGGGTGAGTAGAGGCCGGTTTAGAGTCCCACATGGGCTCTAAAAGAGTTAGGCACGACGTCCCTAGGCCCACTTAACGTGAAACCAAGGAAACAAGTCGTAAAACAAAAGATCAACTCGAAGTCGTGAAATATCGGACAAGTCCGAAAAGGACCGGACTAGTCCGAAGTCGTCCAGAGAGAAAATCGGACAAGTCTGGCCAAAGATCGTACAAGTCCGACTTTAAACAGAGAGGAAAACGGACAAGTCCGCTGGAACACCGGACTAGTTCGGAAAAGTCCAAGGACTTAGCAATTTTTCAAGGATTCATGGAATATCGTACTAGTCCGCACAAAATCGGACAAGTCCGAAAGTTTCCAGTGCCAAAAATCGGATTGGTCCGCAGCAAAGACGGACAAGTCCGTTTTTAGTCAGAGAGAAATCGGACTAGTCCTCAGCAAAATCGGACTAGTCCGCACTTTCCTGCATTTTAAGTGCGTTTTTGTTCCAAATCAATTTTAAACGTGTTCCTCTTGTTGTGGGTCAATGTTAAACATGTATATGAGTGCATGTAGGGCATGATGCATGAAAATGAGGGTGTTACAATAGTGTTCATGATTGAGCTTGTTCCGGGAACCATACCTATTTCTTGAAGGCCGTATAAAATGGCACTGAATGAATTAGTGGAGTTGAAGGAACATTTGAAGGACCTGTTGGACAAAGGTCTAATATGCCAAGTTCATCACCTTGGGGCTGCTCTGCACTTTTTGTGAAGAAGAAAGACAAGATGTTACGTCTATGTGTGGATTATTGGCCGCTCAACACCGTGACGATCAAGGACAAATATCAACTACCTCGCATCAACATCTTATTCGATCAACTAGTGGGTGCTAAAGTATTCTCGAAGATGGATCTTCGGTCCAGATATCATCAGATTAAGATCCAACCGGAAGATATTCCAAAGACGGCATTCTCAACGAGATATGGGCTATATGAATATCTTGTCATGTCCGTTAGACTTACCAACGCGCCGGCTCACATCATGAATCTCATGAATTCTGTGTTCATGCCGGAGTTGGACAACTTTGTCATGGTCTTTGTCGGTACCCTGCGTACCGTATACCCCTTGGGTCTACAAAAAGACCAAAGAAACTTCACCTGTTTGAGTTGAAGACCTTTGAAGGCCCCACGTGTCATACGGGATCAGACCTGCCTCCGTTCTATGGTTAGTCTCTGTGCTGCCACGTGTATCCTACAACCGGAGCTACATCCCACACATGGGAAAGATCCGGGCCAAATACATGTGCGGCACCTCCAGACCTAACCCCCGACAGAGGGAAGCTCCAGTCTTGACACGTGTACAACAGCACCGGACCTACCCGTCCAATATGGTAAACTCCAAAGCTGCCACGTGTCCAACCACTGGACCTTCAACTTCAACAAGCCGACTGGAGGACCCCCAATGCCTCGGAGCTTCATGAGGTAATCAAAGACTTCAATACACAGTTAAGTGTCATTAATACCGTCTTAACGACACACGATCGGAGGGCCCTTAATACCAGTAATGGCATTTTCTAGGCCTGTTACCACTCTATTAAGGGTGATTAAGCTCATTAATTGTGTATTAAGCATCAGTAACTACCAGGGCCACATGTCGGGCCAGACTAACGATGTAACGACCAGTCCTTGTACTATAAAAGGACTGGTCGACGGTACACATGGGAGACACACTCTATCAGACTCTCTCACACTGGCTGACGCTCTCTGACACGTACACAGTCCTTGGGCTGAAGCTTTTAGACGCTCAATACAACAGCTACACACCCCGTGGAGTAGGGTATTACGCTCAGGCAGCCCGAACCACGTAAATCCTTGTGTCCATTTGCCCTATTCTTTGAAATCTTTTCGCACCCAATACCAAACAATAAACAACGCCAGCTACCAATGGTAGTATCGGGAGAATTGCCGGAAAAACACTCCGATAGCTGGCGCGCCAGGTAGGGGGCAGTGCCCGAGATTTCAGGAATGATGAACTCAGCTGCTGGATCATCCAACGGCAACCCCGCTTCGCAAGCTGCTGGAGGCAATCTCTCCAACATGCAACAACCAGCAGGTGCCGCGACTCCAGCAGGAGTCACGCCTCCACCGCCATCGTCTGCACCAGCAAATCAAGCTGGACAACACGACGGGGCATCTGCGTCGGTCACAGCATCAGCAAATAACAACAATCCTGAACACGCGCTCCATGCAGCACGTGCTCTCCTCCAACGCCCACCACCTCCAGGTGAATCCTAGGGTGCAATGGAGCAGTGGAGGGCTGATGTGGAGCATTTGGTTGCAGCAGCAGCCGATCACATCAGCAACAAAGGTCCTCCCCCCTCGGGACGGGCCCCATCGCAGTATCGGACTTTGTCGAGTAGACTTGGTCCGCACGCTTCCCAAAATAATAGGCATGATGCGTCTCAACAAGTTACGTCGCTGCTTTTCGGGGCGCGACTCACCCATACAGTAACTAGGATTTCAACTCATGACCTCCGAGCGGAGCTTGATCGCCGTTACCATCAACAGGACGACCGCATCCATATCGAGCATGCTCGCGAAAGGCGAGAGCCCGAGACAGACCTGCTCCCGAGGGAGTAGGAGGAGGCTGTTCTGCCCTGGCCATGCACATACGCATGGTCAGATGGCCACAAAAGTTCCGGTCTCACCTGTCGGAGAAATTTGACGGGACTGTCAATCCTACTGAGTTTCTCCTAATTTACTCCACTGCAATCCTCGCGACCGGAGGTAACGAGGCCGAACTGGCTAACTACTTCCCAGTGGCTTTAACTGGGACCGCCAGGTCCTGGTTCATGAGCCTTCCTCCCAACTCTATCAATAGTTGGGCAGAACTACGCCAACAGTTCACCGCCAATTTCGGTAGTTCATACACCCGACCATGCACCGAACTAGACCTTTTTGCTGTCACGTAGAAGGGGGGAGAATCCCTGCGTTCCTTCATCCAGAAGTTATCCCAGGTACGAAACACTATTCCTTCTATCTCCAGCGCCTCTGTTATTGTGGCATTTAGAAAGGGCGTACGAGTCAAGAAGATGCTGGAGAAGCTGGCGATTAAGGAGATCACCAGTGTCACAGAGCTCTTCAGCTTGGAAGACAAGTGTCCCAAAGCTGCGGAGGGTCGTGAAATGCACTCTAAACCACCTTCGGGGGATAATAAAAAATCCTCCAAGGGCGAAGCCATTACCTCCAGGAGTGGAAAAAAGAAGAAGAAGTCCAACGACAAGAAAAAGCCATTGGCCGGCACACCTACTGCTGCAGCTGTCGCAGCTCCGGGAGGCCGGGGGACACACCCCGAGAAACGACCTCGACTGTCATCAGAAGACGGCGGCAACTCCAAGATGTGGTGTCCTATACATAAGTCAAACAGCCACAACCTGGAAGACTGCCGAGAGGTCGCGAACCTTGCCGAGCGCTACAACAAGCGCCGGGAAGAAGTTCCTTTCCGACAAAGGGAAGGAAAACAGAAAGTCAGCGAAGCTCCGGCTGAAGAGGAGTTAGGCTTTTAGGACCCTAAAAAAGTCTTGAAGGTTGTTTACACCTCCGTTGACGATGACTCCGACATCTCCGACAATGAACGACGGAAAATCATGAACACCCTTTTTGGTGGTTCGTGGGACATCACCTCCCGCCGTGTCCTCAAGACCATGCGGTGGGACATGGCTTCGGTGGCTCCCACCACTAGGGTGGAGCCGCACCGGATGTGGATGGATACTGCCATCACTTTCGACGCGTCAGACTGCCCTCGAAATATGATCGGAGCTGGTCAACTCCCATTGATGGTATCTCTGACCATCAACAACGTCCAACTCCATCACATAATGGTAGACGGAGGTTCGGGGTTGAACCTCATAAGCTTCAAAGCTTTCGTCAAGCTTCAGCTCCGACCTCTGGACCTTCGTCCCTCCCGACCTTTCTCCAGAGTAGGTCCGGGGGCCATAACCCCACTTGGTGCCATTACTCTCCTTGTGACCTTTGGGACTCGTGACAACTATCGCATTGAGAAGTTGGTCTTTGACGTTGATTAGATCAACTTACCCTTCAGCGCCATTCTAGGCAGGCCAGCCTTATACAAGTTCATGGACGCTGCTCATTATGGCTACTTGGTGCTGAAGATGCCAACACCTGCTGGTGTTCTCCGGATCTGTGGAGATCGCACAGCCGGAGTGACAGCTCTGGAAGAACTTCACGCGCTTGCCACAACACAAGAAGAAGAATCTGGAAGGGAGCAAGCTCCGAAACCACCGAGCATTCGTCATCGAGGCTCAACCTCCGCACCTCGTGTGCAACCAAGTGGTGACGCCGACATTCCCGTCAAAGTCATCCAAATCGGTTCCAATGCCGCTCAGACCACCCGTATATCGGGAGGTCTGAATGAAAAATAGGAACTCGCGCTCATCACTTTCCTTCGGGCTAATGTCGACGTGTTTGCTTGGCAACCATCTCAAATGCCTGGGATCCCTAGGGAAGTGATCGAGCATAATCTGAAGATCTACCCTGACGCTCGGCCTGTACATCAGAAGCCTCGGAAGCAATCAGTAGAGCGACAGAACTTCATACGACAAGAAGTGAAGAAGTTTCTTGAAGCTGGATTCATCCGAGAGCTCTTACATCCAAAATGGCTGGCAAACCCAGTCATTGTACCCAAGGCCGGCGGGAAGCTTCGGATGTGTATCGACTACACAACACTGAATAAGGCATGTCCAAAAGATCCATTCCCACTACCTAGAATAGATCAAATAGTGGATTCCACCTCCGGGTGTGCATTACTGTGTTTCCTAGAAGCATATTTTGGGTACCATCAAATTAGAATGTCTAGGGAAGATGAAGAGCATACTTCTTTCATCACAGTAAATGGATTGTATTGTTATACTACCATGCCATTTGGTCTCAAAAATGCATCCTCAACATTTGTACGAGCTATGTACAAAACCTTTGGAGAGCTCATCAGAGACGTAGTGGAAGTGTATGTTGATGACATCATCAACAAGATTAAGGACAAGAAGTCACTTCTTGACAGCTTGCAAGCTGTCTTCGACAAGTTGCGAGTCACTCGCACGAAGCTGAACCCGGACAAATGTGTCTTTGGGGTTAGCTCTGGAAAGCTTCTTGGTTTCCTGGTAAACCACCGAGGCATAGAGACAAATCCGGCAAAGATTAAAGCCATTGAAGATATGCGGCCACCAGCCTGCATGAAGGATGTCCAGAAGCTGACTGGATGTCTGGCCGCCCTCAAGCCGGTTCATCTCAAGACTGGCAGAACGGGCACTACCCTTCTTCAAGATATTGAGGAAGTCCGGAAAATTGCAGTGGTCTGAAGAAGCAGAAAAGGCCTTCCAGGAGCTGAAGCAGCTCCTCACCACTCTACCAACCTTGGTAGCTCTGAACCCTAGTGAGCCTTTACTACTTTACATTTTGCAACTAACGAAGTTGTCAGCATGGTCCTGGTTGCGGAGAGACCATAACCGTTACAAGCTAAGGAATCCAGACCCCTCCGGAGAGTCAGGAGGTTCCTGAAGGTGAGTCTGGGTCCTAGCCCCCAGACGTGAGTCAACAAGGAGTTACTCTTGTTGAGCAAGAAGAGCCGGACCCCCCTGGGAAGGTCCAGGTCACTCCTGAAGAAGCTCCGGGTTCCTCCAACAAGGACCCGACGATCCTCGAAGAAGGTCCGGACCCCTCCAGGAGGGTACGGGTCGGTGAGGAGGAAGCTTCGGGCCCCTTCGGGAGGGTCCGGACAGTCCAACGCCCAGTGTACTTCATGAGTGAAGTACTCCACAACGCCTAAACTCAGTACCTGGAAGCACATAAACTGCTATACGTAGTTCTTATTGCTTCTAGGAAGCTCCGACACTATTTCCAAGCTCACAAGATCTCAGTGGTGACTTCATATCCACTACGAGCGATTTTGCATAATCCCAACTCCACTGGGAACATTGCAAACTGGGCTGCGGAATTGGCCGAGTTTGAACTTGAATTCATCCCAAGACAAGCAATCAAAAGTCAAGCATTGGCGGACTTTATGGCGGAATGGACCCCCTCTCCATCAAACCCTAGGGGGCCCAGTGAGCAGAAGCCGGAACTCAAGGCTTCGGTCTTCACTTAGCCTCACTAGACTCTCTACTTCGACGGCTCCATGCAGAAGCAGGGGGCCAGAGCTGGAGTCCTTCTCCTTGCTCCGATGGGGGAGAAGGTTAAATACATGGTGCACCTTGACTTCAAGCCGACCAACAACATGGCGGAGTATGAAGCACTCATTTACAGACTAAAGGTGGCACTATCATATGGTGTCAAGCAGCTGTTGGTCAAGGGAGATTCGCAGGTCATCATTAAACAGGTGAAGGGTGAATGCTCCTGCAACAATCCTCAACTAGCTGCTTATCACCTTAAAGTCCAGAGGCTTTAGAAGGACTTCGAAGTTCTGGACCTCCACCATGTACCAGCGTCTCCATAACGCTTAAACTGACGAACTCTCGACGAAAGCGTCAACTAGAGCTCCAGCTCCCGACGGAACATTCGTCCGGAGGTTGTCTAAACCGAAAGCTCAGCATGATGAACTGAGCGAAAGGGGCGAGACCAGCACCTCAAAGCTGGCAGTCCCGATGCCCCTGTTACCATGGCAGCCATCAAGGGTCGTAGGTGCTGTCGGAAGCTCCGAGCGACCCAGCACGCAAGACTCAAATGCTCAAGCTAGCTTCGATTCATGGATCTCGGAGATCCGGAGCTACTTGAAAGACAACTTCCTTCCTGACGATGATGTATCCGCTGACCGGATAGTCAGATTGGCTAAAAGATACATGTTGGTAGAAGGGGATCTCTACCAGCGCGATGCTAACGGCGTCCTAATGCGGTGCATTACAAGGGAAGAAGGCTGCGAGCTCCTCACAGAAATCCATGGAGGGGAGGGATGGAACCACGCGTCTTCCCGCACGCTGGTCGACAAAGCCTTTCGGCATGGTTTTTACTGGCCTACAGCGCTCCAGGATGCAACTGAGCTAGTGAAGAAATGTGAAGCATGCCAGTATCATGCAAAATAAATTCACACACCGGCCCAGCCTCTACAAATGATACCTCCTACATGGCCTTTCGCTGTGTGGGGGATGGATATCTTGGGACCTTTCCCAAGAGCCGTCGGAGGTTACAAGTTCCTGTACGTCGCCATTGACAAATTCACCAAATGGCCGGAAGCAACTCCAATCGTTGCAATAAACAAGCAATCAGCCATCAACTTCTTACAATCAATCGTATGCAGATTTCGAGTCCCAAACAAAATCATAACCGATAATGGGACCCAATTCACAAGCTCCGCATTCCAAGGATATTGCGAAGACCTCAACATTCAAGTCAGCTATGCTTCCGTAGCTCACCCGGCAAGCAATGGACAAGCTGAGAGAGCAAATGAAGAAATCCTAAAAGGACTCAAGACGCGCACATATGAGTGTCTGAAAAAACATGGAGCCAACTAGATTGAAGAGCTTCCGCCCACTCTATGGGCCAATAGGACAACTCCAAACCGGTCAACTGGAGAGACACCCTTTTTCCTGGTTTATGGAGCTGAAGCAGTCCTTCCTCCAGAAATCACCTTGGGGTCGCTCCGGGTCCGGACCTTCGATGATGCCGCGAAGGACCAGCTCCGGCGTGAAGACCTTGACCTCCTTGAAGAGGGAAGGTGCCGAGCAGCTTTTCGGAATGCCCAATACCGCCAAGCTCTCCGGCGCTATCACCAAAGGCATGTTCACAACCGACAGCTCGAGGAAGGCGATCTGGTGCTACGGAGAATACAGTCCAGAGAAGGGTTAAACAAACTCTCCCCCAGCTGGGAAGGACCCTTCTGAGTGATTAAAGTATCCCGTCCCGGATGCGTTCGCTTGGCAACCGAGGATGGGACACCTCTCCCTAATCCTTGGAACATTAATCACCTCCGTAAGTTTTACGCTTAATATCACAGAGGTGAGTCTGTAGTTACACGTGATGTATGTTATAGAGTCATTGTACAGAGTCGGGTAGCTCCTCTGGGAGAACAGCCGGATCTTCCCCGGATGGTCCGCAGAGTTCAGGCAACATTTGTCACAGTCTCAGAACTAAAAGTGTAGCTAGCTACCTTGGGTCAAACAAGAAACAAAACACACTTAGCCTGGTTCCGTACCCTAAGGGTGTACTTGTTTCCCCTGTACCCGGACCTATAATGAAAGACATCTTTGTGTGAAAATAGACTCCACGTGCATTTAATTTGTACAAGCTCATTATTTTTTATTTTTCTCTTTCTTGTTTATAACAAAGTTGTGCGATTCTCAAGATTTTTTTAGATTGACTAATTCATGTACAACTTGAGTCGCATTGTTAATACCTCCGGGTTTTCATGTTGTTGAATGGCTCACTCGCCTGAATGCTGCCAGCCAATCTTGGTCCGGAGTGTGCTATCGACTTAGCCTGGTCCTGCACCCTAAGTACGCCACTCTACCTACACTCTGGCAGGCCGAAGTAAGGCAGGTCCTGAAAACAATTGGACCTGGAGAAAACAACTCAGCGCACTTGATTGTATGAAGAATTGCGCTCGACCCAAAAATTTCTTACGAGAATAGTAAGTCGCTACAGAGTTATAGATAGCAAATGAATTTTACTATTTTTCTTGACTTCAGTGTGCAGGAAAAATAAATATCTCATGATGATGGTGAACTAAGCCGGAGCTATTCATGCTCTGACATCCCCTAGATGGCTTGTAATCGATGTTTTAAACATTGATAGCAAGTATCGCTAGAGCTATTTAGCTCTAGTAAAGCCAGGGGGCCAGGCGTCAAAGTGAACAAAAGATGGTGGGTATACTCCAGAGGACTAACTGTCGACACTCTACGCGTTGATGGAGACCACTGCTGGAGCTACCAAGCTCCGATGACGGTCAAAGCCGGAGCCCTTAAGCTCCGACAACCTCAGGGAGCCTTCACTACTGAAGACTTCAGACCTATGCTCTACAAGTCTGAGGCACGCAAGTCTTCAACAACTGTTACATCCTCTTGGTACATGTTCACAATCAAATTGCGTACATCTACCAGGGGGCCAAGTGGGACAAATATGTTGAAGACAAAAAATTAAATTCATAAAAAAAACTTGGATTTCATTCATCTGGAGACAAGAGGTTACAAAATTGGAGAAAAAGAAGAGAGGATACAAGCGGGAGCTACAAAGAGATGGTCCTAGACCCTATGGAAGAACGAGGCGACCTTCTGGGCAACCTCAGAAACGTTGGCCTGGGCAGCTTCTCCCTCTCCGTCGACGGGGCCTTGGAGCACCGGGTCCAGGGGGAATTGGGGGTCCCAGCTTGTGTAGCATGACAGAATGAATTCTGTGACGCTCTTGGCCAGGGATTGTCCCTCGGTTTCCAGCTGGTCCGCAATGACATCGCCCATCTTGGTGAGCTTGTTGCCTGCCAAACTCAGTGCCTGCAATTCCTGGTCCAGCTCCGGTTCCGGATCATCCGGACGCACTGGACTGAAACCCATTGACGTCAGCGCATAGTTGTCTTTGCCCAGGAAGTCCCAAACTTGTTGGGACTCTGCAACCCTGCCGCTTCGCATCTTCTCCAAGGATCTTCTGGCCGCAGCAAGCTCCGAGTTCTACCGAGCAAGATGCTCCACCTCTTTAGCATTCAGCTGAATCTTTTCAGCAACCTACCTTTTGAGTTTACTGAGATCTTCCTCCCGGAGGTGAATCTCATTTCGGCGGTTAACCAAATCCTTCTTTCGGCCCCGCACCTTCTTCTCCCTGGCAGCAACGTCAGTTTCCCTCCTGTGGAGTTCCTGTCCTCAATGACATGCCTTCTTCTCCTCATTCTCGCAGCGCTCATCCAATTTCTTGGTGCGCTCCTCGAGACTCTTGTCACCCAGAGCTAGCCTCTGAGTAAGTTCTTCTTCCCTCTTCACGATGTTGTCTTGCAGCTCCAGGAGGTTTTGCTCTTCATCCTCGAGCTTTCTCTTCCGCTCCTCTAGAGCCTCCCGACGCTTAACGAGACTAGTGTGGATGGTGTCGAGCCTCTCTTTGCGATCATCCGTTGCGCTATTAGCAGCCTTGTCCTGTTCATAGATGGCCCGAGACTGGTTGTCAAGGGATCACGTCATGCTTTCCCTCTCATCCAACATCTTACCCCAGTACTCCAGGCGGATCTTCTCCTTCCTCACCCACTCTTTGTCGTCAGCCAGCTTCGACTGCGCCAGCTTGGTCTCGAATTGGAGCCGATTGCGCCACCTCCTAAGAGTTTGATGCTCCTCCTCGAGAGCCTTGCTGTCGTGGTAAAAAGCCAGCTGAACCTGGCGAAGACTGGAGCAGGCATTGTCAATAGACAACGACAGAGGGATCGGGTCCGGACTTGCCGGGGTCATCGTTGCTGGTTCCAGCAGGTTCTCTGTGACAAAAATTGGGTCCCACTCTACAAGAGCGATTCCCTGGGCTTCCACGGCACTAGGGCCGCCCTCCATAATAGCCTCAGCCGCCGCTGAGGAAGGCCCTGCTACAGAAGTTTCAACCTCCGGAGTTGGCTCTGAAGGTCCCGCCGCCAGGTCATCAACATCTGGTCCCTCAAGTGGGCGGCCAGCAACTTCATCTCAACACCCTGCCTCAGGCGCGGGCACCTCCGGGACCACCACCTCCGGGGCAGGTGTTGAAGGTTCGGTCGGAGCTGAAGCCACTTCCGGCTCCGACGCTAGCGCCTCCTCCACCACCGGCCCAAGCGCTGATGCTTCGACCATCACGGGTTCGGGCGCCGGCACCTCTGCAGTGATTGGTTCAGGTGCTGAAACCTCTCTGACGACTGACTCTACCACCATAACTTCTGCACCAACTGGCTCTACTGCCAGAACTTTTTTGATAACCGGCTCAGGTGCCAGAGCTTCATCAACCATCGGCTCTACAACCGGGGCATCATCAAACACCGGTTCCACTGCCGGGGTTTCAACAACATCCGGCTCAAGGGCCGGAGTCACAAATATCTCCAGTTCTGAAGCTGGAGTGTCCACCATTTCAGCGTCCAAACCCAGAGCTTCAACCTCCGGGGTAGGTGTCGCTGGTACATCTTCATTCCCATGGTACGGCGCTACAACGGGAGATTCTGGGGATGAGTCAAGTTCCAAGACCACGACGGTCGGCGCCGGAGCTGTCGCAGCTTCAGCCACTCCTTGGGGCGGCGCTGGGATTAGAGCCGGAGCTTCCGCCTGTGCAACTTCAGATGTTGTGGCAGGAACAGGAGCTTCAGCTCCTCTCTTGGGTACCCTGTGGATGGAGGATGAAGACACTTAAAACACAGTTACAACACAAAACAACCAATTGAGGTAAAAACCAAAAATTACCTCGGAAGGCTTCCGCACCAATTAGCACGGAACCTCTTCTCCGGACGCTCAGGACTGGACCTTGGCGCCACCGGCATGTCTGCTCCGGAAGGTTCCCCGAAGCTTGCCGCAACCGTCGGTGCTTCTTTGGTCGAGGTCCCCCTCGATCGGGAAGAACTTCCGGATCCAAAGCCTTCAACTAGTCCTAGTGCTGTAGCCACACGGCTGGAACTAGCACCCCGGAGAGATGCCGATGCTGGAGAGGCTGCCGCCATTGAAGACATCCGCCTCCGGGGATAAGGAGCTGCTGTGGAAGGAGCAGGCCTAACGGACCTCCCATCAGAATGCTCCAGCTTCCTTTTCCGGCTCGAGGGCTCGGCCAACACTTTTCCTTTGCCCGCGACTTCAACTCATTGTTCCGGGACGGAAGGGGGACCACCCTCGGAAGCTCCGGAGATCACCAACCCGGTGGTCGAACGCCTCTCAATGACACCAAGGTCATCAAGCACCGGCATCTTCCGCCAGAGCTCCCTGCTGAACTCTGCCTCCACGTTCAGATGGAGGAAAGCTGCCGACGGAGACAAGTAGTCGCCCTCGACATCGATGTCGTGCTGGAACTTCTTGAGGTGAAGCTCCAAGGTTGCGCCTTCCAGGTTGGACTTCAAACCAGTTTCGATCCGGTCATCGTCCATCACGCTGTTAAGGGCCTAAGCAAGCTTCTCCCTTTTCTTCAGCGGAGCCCAACTGTTGGCCAGTAAATTGCAAAATACCGCCTTAGGAGTCACCCCTCGTTCCACGCATTGGCGAATCCTGGTCAGAGCAGGGTTGAAGACGTCCGACAACACCGGAACTTCACTCCAAGCTTCAGTGTCGATGTTGGGGAGGCCTACGGTCAACTCCAGCTTCTCATGCTCCTCTGCCCTGATGACGATCCAATCCTTCTTCCAGTCGTCCCACTTGCCAGAAGGGAATGACCGCAAGTACTTGTACGGGCACTTCTTGCGCTTCACAAAGTAATAGAAGCCAAGGTACTCGTCACTCTTGCCGGTGATGTGGATGGTGAAGAAGGTGCGGAAGAGCTCGACATAGGGAGAAATACCCACCCACATCTCGCAGAAGTGGACAAAGATCGAAACCAAAAGAGTGGAGTGGGGGCCAAGGTGGTACAACTGCAGACCATAGAAGTCTAGCAGCATCAAGAAAAAAGAAAAGGATGGGATCAGTCCAACCATGGCGTACACGGAGAAGTACACCATATCGCTGGCATGCTCCATCTTGATTGGAAGCTTGCCGGTGCGGACCTGGTGGTTGAAGAAGTCACTGGACCACCCCATGAGTGCCCGGACCTTCTTCAAGTTGCCATCAGTCTTAAGTCGGCTCTCGTGAAGACCCGACTCCATCGCATCACAAGCGGGGCTAGGGACCAAAAGCGGGTGAAAGTTTGGAGGATTTGAGCACAAGATCGAATGAAGGCGTAAAGAACCACCAAACGGTGCACGCTTTCCTTCTTAAGTAAGCCCCCGCAACGCTTGGATTGAAACCGCAGAGGAGCCAACAACAGAAGTCAAAAACTTCACCCTGCCAATGACAAGGGGGCCCGCGGCCACCCCGACGATCAAGTCGAGGTCCTTACCCCCGGCGTATGGTTGTCATCATGAAAGGCAGGAAACCCGAAGGCGGCGTCCTGACAAGGAGTGTGGAACCGATACGATTTTCGTATCGGGAACCGGCGACCTTCAATTGCGTGAGATCCGCACGCTAAGATCTCACCTGTGGCATCCTGAATATGCCACGCGGTGGTGGTTTAACTACGGATTACTGCCAACAACACATATGAAGATCCTTGAAGACATGACACAAAAATCAAAGGATGGATCCACCTCTGGCAAAACGACTTCATCCAAAAGGTCTCTCCCAGAGGTGAGCCCACGGGGCCACTGTCGGTACCCTGCGTACCGTATACCCCTTGGTACTACAAAAAGACCAAAGAAACTTCACCTGTTTGAGTTGAAGACCTCCGAAGGCCCCACGTGTCATACGGGACCGGACCTGCCTCCCTTCTATGGTTAGTCCCTATGCTGCCACGTGTATCCTACAACCGGAGCTACATCCCACACATGGGAAAGCTCCGGGCCAAATACCTGTGCAGCACCTCAGGACCTAACCCCCGACAGAGGGAAGCTCCAGTCCTGACATGTGTACAACAGCACCGGACCTACCCGTCCCATACGGTAAACTCTGAAGCTGTCACGTGTCCAACCACCGGACCTTCAACTTTAACAAGCCGACAGGAGGACCCCCAACGGCTCGGACCTTCAAGGAGGGGTAATCAAATACTTCAAGACCCGGTTAAGTGTCATTAATACCGTCTTAATGACACACGATCGGAGGGCACTTAATACCAGTAACGACATTGTCTAGGCCCGTTACCACTCTATTAAGGGTAATTAAGCTCATTAATTGTGTATTAAGCATCAGTAACTGCCAGGGCCACATGTCAGGCCAGGCTAACGATGTAATGACCAGTCCTTGTACTATAAAAGGACTGGTCGACAGTACACACGGGAGACACACTCTCTCAGACTCTCTCACACTGGCTGACGCTCTCTGACACGTACACGGTCCATGGGCTGAAGCTTTTAGACGCTCAATACAACAGCTACACACCCCGTGGAGTAGGGTATTACGCTCAGGCGGCCCGAACCACGTAAATCCTTGTGTCCATTTGTCCTATTCTTTGAAATCTCTACGCACCCAATACCGAACTATAAACTCCGCGAGCTACCAACTGTAGTATCAGGAGAATTGCCGGAAAAACACTCCGACAGTCTTCATCGACGACATTCTAGTTTTTTATAAACCGGAGGAAGAACAAGCCAAACACATGCATATCGTGCTCCAACGATTGCGAGATCACAAGATTTATGCAAAATTCAGCAAATGCGAGTTTTGGATCAACTGAGTGCCATTTATGGGGCATATTATTTCAGCAGATGGTATCACTGTTAATCCAAGCAAGATTGTACAAGTGCTAAAATGGGAGTGTCCAAAGTCCGTTCATGAAGTTCACAGCTTCCTCGGATTAGCGGGATATTATCGGAGGTTTATTCCAAGCTTCTTAAAAGTCGCTAAGCCTATGACGGAGCTGCTGAAAAAGGGGACTAAATATATTTGGAGCAAGGCATGTGAGGATGTTTTTCAGGCATTGGTGAAACATCTCACAAAAGCCCCAGTGCTAGCTTAGCCGGATACGACCAAATCTTTCGATGATTATTCTGATGCATCCGGCATTGGTCTCGGCTGCGTATTAATGCAAGAAGGACGAGTGGTCGTATATGGATCACGGCAGCTCTGGAATCATGAACAACATTATCCAACTCATGACCTTGAGCTCGTTGACATGGTACTTGCACTTAATATGTGAAGGCATTATTTGCTAGGCAATCTAGTGCATCTCTACACCGATCACAAGAGCCTGAAATATATCTTCATTCATAAGGAGTTGAATATGTGGTAACGGAGATGGTTAGAGCTGATCAACGATTATGGGATTTAAATTCACTACCATCCTGGCAAAGCGAATGTGGTTGCGGATGCGTTAAGCCGAAAGTCACATGTCAACAATTGGTCTGTTATTCCGATGGAAGAGGACGAGCCAAGTTTATATTTGGTTCCATATGGAGCATTATATAATCTTGCTCTCATTCCCACGATACGAGATGAGATTATGGAAGCTCAGAGAGAAGACAAAGGCATGTGTAACATACATGAGAGAATGGACAATGGTGAGACGAAGTGTTTCCGAGAGGATGGTCATGGTACGCTATGGTTTAACAACTGTATAGTGGTACCCCGTGACATGACACTTCGGAAGAAAATCAGGGATGAACTCACTTGTCCAAGTATACCATTCATCCGGGCAGCAACAAGATGTACCAAGATTCAAAGACTAAATATTGGTGGACACGGATGAAATGTGAAATAGCTAAATACGTATCCGAATGTGATACATGTCGCGTGTGAAGGCTGATCATATGAGGAAGTCAGGGCTGTTACAACCATTGAAGATTCCCGCATTGTCGGATTACCTCTCACATTCCGGAAGCATGATTTGATTTGGGTGATCGTGGACCGATTTAATAAATCAGCTCACTTCATCCCGGTAAATATTGGATTCAATGTCAACAAGTATGCAGAGTTGTATATTGCACGGATCTTGTGCTTACACGGAGTTCCGAAGACCATTATTTCAGATCATGGTACGCTGTTCGTCGCTTGTTTCGGGGAGCAGCTGCACGCGTCATTGGGAACCAAACTGATTAGAGGGTCCGCATATCACCCACAAACCGACGGACAACCGAGAGGGTGAACCAAGTTTTGGAAGACATGTTGAGAGTGTGTGCCATCCACCAAGGTAGAAGTTGGGATGATCATTTACTGTTGGCGGAATTCTCGTACAACATTGGTTATCAAGCGAGTATCAAGATGGCACCGTATGGGGCTCTCTACGGCCGGAGTTGTTGAACACCTCTGAATTGTTGTGAATCTGGTGACGGGTGATGTTCGGAATTGATCTCGTTAATGAAGTGGAAGAACGAGTTTACGTCATCCAAGCAAACTTGAAGGCTGCACAAGCACGTCAGAAAAGTTACGCAGATCAGCGACGTCAACCTCTAGATTTCGATGTTGGAGAGCACGTTTATCTCCGTGCGTCTCCGATGAAGGGAATTCACCGGTTCGGTGTGAAGGGGAAGCTTGCTCCCAGATTTAATTGTCCATTCACTATCAAGGAGAAGCGTGAACCTATAGCCTACCGACTGGAATTACTGGCGACCCTTGCTGGTGTACATGACGCTTTTCACATGTCACAGCTCCGAAAATGTCTCAAGTACATTGCTGCTGTCCGCACTGAGGAAATTGAAGAGTTGCAACCGGATCTCACCTACACGGAACATCTGGTTTAGATTATAGAAGAAAAGACTCGCACCACAAGAAACAGGACATTGTGCTTCAACAAAGTCTTGTGGAGCAATCATACCGCTGAAGAAGCGACGTGGGAAAGCGAGGATTATCTCCGATCAAATTATCCGGATTTGCTATCATCGTATATCCGGTAACCTTCCTTCCTTCATCTCTTTTATTTGTAATCTCGGGACAAGATTCTTTTAAGGGGGGAGGGATGTAAAAGCCCAAATTTCAAAGTGTAAAGTTCAGTTAGGAGAAATAAAAATAAACATGAGGAGAAGAAATCAAAATAGCAAAGGAAAAATCAAATTAGCTCAAACCGTAAACGAGGGATTCAAAATTCAAATCAAGCTAATGTTAAAGCCCAGTAAAAATGAAGATTTGGCTTTCCCAATGGATTCGTCATGTCTTAAATAATCTCTCTGCAAAGTTTTATAATAGTTGAACTTCAATTGCTATTTAATTCAAGGCCACCAAGAAAATGCACTTGAATTCAAATTCAATTTGAAATCTTATTCAACCATTGGCAGTTCTCAAATTAAACTTCAGATTTGGATGCCACCTATTTCCTTTAGCTTTGCTGCCAAGTTTGATAATTTTCAGAGTTCAATTGTTTAAAGATTAAATGTACTGGAGATGATAAGGGGGGAGGCTGTGGACCCCACAAGTCAGTCACAGCACTGGGTGTTCTGTTTTTCTTTCTCTCTCAGTTGGACACGCACGGCATGCAATCCACCTCACCTGCCTGCCTGCTTGCTTTCACTGTGAGTCTAGCACATGAAGCAGAGGCGCCCTCATCCTCTCCCTTACTGATATTTTCTTCTGTTTACAACAAGCTACATGGTGTTCTTCTCCTTTCACCCACCGATTCTCTGTTGACCGGTGCTGTTCTTCGTTCTTCTATCAAACCCGAGCTGCAGAGTGGATGTGGTTCCGTTTTTGTTGCTCGTGATTGTTCACAAACCTCGCGCTCAGCTCTCTGACAAGTTTTATGGGCAGCTTGAACCTTCCCGACGAATGAATTGATGATTTTCGCACCGCCAAGTGACGGCAGCCCACTGCTCTGTTCAACACCGACGTGTTCGCGGGGCTGCAGCCACCATCTCATGCGGCTCCCAAGATAAAATAGGTGCGCCATAATACGTAGTTGGTTCCTCCAGAGTTTCATGGCATGGCATCCCATATCCAACTCTTATTTCGAGATTTCCCGACGAGTTCTTCATAGTAATATTGCTAGGTCTTGATGTCAATTCGGTTTCTACGTCCAGCCATACTTTAATACAGTTGGACAATATGTTCTACACACCCTCACACACCCCCTAGATCAAGAACCAGCGAGAATAATCGACTAATCAAGCGGGGCAACTGGATTTCCTAGCTGCCATGTAAAAATACCCTGTTCACCGTCGAACTCGGGGCTGCGAGCTATTTCAACAATTTTTTTGTCCATTTCCATCCTCCCCTTGATTCCAGGATGCCGTAGAGTCTAAATACGAGCTCGATTGACCCCATCGGCCCAATTTCCACCATGGCCGACAAAGCTCGCCGTTGCCTTGCTGTTGGCCGCTCGATTCCGGCCATCTTCGTGCGTGTGGTGCTGCCCAGCAGGTTGATGAGTAGGTTTAGGCCCGATCTTCCGAAAGGTAAGTCGACTGGGGTGGAGAACTCAACATTGATGATCCGCGGCACTCGAGCGGTTCGAGTAACCCTGCAGTCACTACACCACGGCTCCGTTAGTTATTAACCGTGCTGCACATGCTTGACCTCGCAAAGAAGGCTAATCCCTGCAAGTGTAACCGAGAACACGAGCAAGAACGTCGAAGACACGATCCGAAATCGCGAAGTTGGGGTCTCACCAACCGTAGAACGGCGATATTATTGATCTAAGAAAAACCCACCAAATTTTACCAGCGGCTGCAGTATTTAAAGGCTAGGGTTTGGCCAAAACATGATTAGACGTGTCCCTAATGGACTCTTATGGGATACAAGGCCCAAAGGCCTGATTCGGTGGCGCAGCACCGGACAGAAATCTGGACTCGACTTGCTTCGACTATTTCCAATGACTCTGGAGTAATTTTGAGGTGGGACCAGAACTATTGGAAATTTTATCTTATCCTCTTTCCGTGCATATGTAGAACATCAAAAACGGAGTTCGTATGGCTCCTGGGCGTTCGTTTTAAGGTCGACTGCTCCTGGACTCCGAGTTGAACTCGAGTCCGAGTTGTAAACTGCTTCCATCAACTTGTGGACGTCCCAGCTGGTTTTTCATGCTCCCAAGGCCTCTTTCCTTCACTTGTTGATCTTCTCCATTATTCCTAATATCAATGAAATCATCACATAGCAATCTATTCTCGAACTCACAAGCAAAAGAAGTTAGGGGCGAGTTCACCTGCTGATTTATTAATCGTGCTCGTGCTCTTGTGATTGGTCCTTGCATTTCAATGTGTGTCTCCGCTGTTGTGATGTCCTCATCATCCTCGCACTCTTGAATTGGAGTCGTCCTCGACTCAAGTTCATCTTGTTCTCCCAAGTATGGTCGCAAATCCGAAATGTTAAATGTAGGACTAACCCAAAAATCGGGAGGCAATTCAAGCTTATATGCATTATCATTAATCTTTTCAACAATCTTAAAAGTACCAGCAGCTCGTGGCATAAGTTTAGATTTTCTCAAGTCGAGAAATCGCTCTTTTCTCAAATGTAACCACACCAAATCACCTGGTACAAGTATTACTTCTTTTCTACTTTTACTACCTGCAATCCTATACTTCTCATTCATCATTTCAATATTTTTCTTTGTAGTTTCATGCATCTTAAGACTGAATTCAGATCGTTGTGTAGCATCCAAATTTATAGTTTTAGAAGGAGGCAAAGGTAGTAAATCAATAGGAGCACGGGGATTGAAACCATTCACTACCTGGAATGGACTTACCTTTGTCGTGGAGTGAACGGATCTGTTGTAAGCAAATTATATATGTGGTAAACACTCCTCCCAACAATTCAAATTTGTTTTCTAGATAGCCTGCAACATAGTAGATAAAGTACGATTAATTACCTCGGTTTGTCCATCCGTTTGTGGGTGACATGTAGTTCAAAATAGCAACTTGGTTCCCAATTTATACCACAAAGTTCTCCAAAAATGACTTAAAAATTTTGCATCACGGTCAGAAGCAATGGTATTTGGCACAACATGTAAACGAACAATTTCTGTCATAAATAAATCAGCAATGTGTGAGGCATTATCATTCTTATGACAAGGTATAAAGTGTGCCATTTTAGAGAAACGATCAACAACTACAAAAGTACTATCCTTCCCCCTCTTAGTCCTAGGCAATCCCAAAACAAAGTCCATAGAAATATCCTCCCAAGGTACACTAGGAACATGAAGAGGCATATAAAGACCATGTGGGTTACGGCGAGACTTAGCTTTATTGCAATTATTGCATCGTGACACGTAGCGCTTGACATCACGCCTCATCTTTGGCCAAAAGAAGTGTGTGGACAGCACATCTTCAGTTTTCTTCACTCCAAAATGTCCCATCAAACCTCCTCCACGTGCTTCCTGCAAAAGTAATAGACGAACAGAGCTAGCTGGAACACATAGCTTGTTAGCACGATAGAGAAGACCCTCTCGCAGCACATATTTATTCCAAGTTCTTCCTTCTCTACAATTTTCAAAAGCATCTTTGAAGTCCAAATCAGTAGGATATAGTGCTTTTATTGTTTCCAAACCAAAGATTTTATGATCAAGTTGGGACAGCATAGTATAACACCTAGATAATGCATCGGCAATGACATTTTCCTTCCCTTTCTTATGCTTAATGATGTATGGAAACAACTCTATGAACTCAATCATTTAGCCTGTCATTTATTCAGATTGGTTTGTGTCGGTGATTTGGAACTGGCAGATCTCCCTACACTGCTAAAGTGATAGGGGAGTTTGATGTTCGGTATGGGCGCGCGGAGATTCAAAAAGGTGAGTAGGAATTGACACAGGAGACACAAGAGTTTACGTGGTTCGGGCCGCCTGAGCGTAATACCCTACTCCACGGATGTGTTGGTGTTGTATTAGCTGTTTGAGCTTGTGTTGAGCATCAATGGCGTGTGTGTGTCTCTAGCCCCTTGAACGTGTCGTTGGCCTGTCCTTTTATAGTACAAGGTCAGGCCGTTACAAGTTAGCCTGGCCCGACATGTGGCCCCGACGGTTACTAGTATTGACACTTATTTAACACATTTAATGCTCTTAATGACCCTGTAACAGGCTTTGACAGCACCATTATTGGTGTTAAGATCGTCCGTTTAAGTGTCATTAATATGGTATTAATGACACTTAATCGGGTCTTGAAGTCCTTGATTCCCCTTTGAAAATCTGGAGCCGTTGTGGGGTCTTCCGGAGGTTAGAGGCTGAAGATCCGACGGTTGGACACGTGGCAGCTCCAGAGCATACTGTGGAAACAGGTATCTCCGGGGCTACCCGACACGTGTCAGGTCCGGAGCTTCTCTCGGTCTGGGGCTAAGTCCGGAGGTGCCATTTCGGTACATGGCCCGGAGCTTCCCCCTTGTGGGCGGTAGCTCCGGTTTGGTAGTACATGTGGCGACCCAGGGATTAACCATGTTGGAGAAGCGGGTCCGGTTATGTCTGACATGTGGGCCTTCGAGGGTCTTCAAACCAAGTAGATGATTTTCCTTTGAGATCTTTATAACCTCAAGGGGTGTACGGTTTCTAGGGTACCGACAGTTTGACACTTAAGATACTTCAATGATTTATGATCAGAATGTATGACAAACTCCTTAGACCAAAGATAATGTTGCCAAGTTTGTAATACTCGCACTAAGGCATACAATTCCTTATCATAAGTGGAATAATTCAGAGAAGGACCATGAAGTTTTTCACTAAAGAAAGCAACGGGTTTACCTCCTTGTATGAGAATGCCTCCAATACCAATGCCGCTTGCATCGCATTCTAGCTCAAAGGTCTTGTCAAAATCAGGAAGTGGTAGCAATGTGCTTGTGTAAGATTCAATTTGAGAGCATCAAAAGCTTGTTTCTGCTGTTAGCCCCACCAAAATGGCACTCCCTTCTTCGTTAGCTCATGTAGAGGTGCTGCAATGGTGCTGAAATGCCGCCCCAAGCGCCGATAAAAACCTGCAAGACCAAGAAAACTACGAACCTGCGTGACGGTTGTTGGGGCTAGCCAGCTGGTGATTGCCTCGATTTTTGCCTCATCCATCTCTATTCCCTGCGAGGAAACGACATAGCCAAGAAACGAGACTCAATAGGTGCAAAAGACGCACTTTTCCAGGTTACCAAACAAACGTGCATCTCTCAAAATGGTAAAAACAGCACGTAAATGATCAAGATGTTCATCATATGACTTGCTGTAAATGAGGATATCATCGAGGTAAACCACCACAAATTGTCCAATGAAAGCCCGTAAAACATAGTTCATTAAACGCATAAAGGTGTTGGGTGCATTAGTTGAACCAAAAGGCATGACTAACCACTCATACAGTCCAAACATGGTTTTAAATGCAGTTTTCCATTCATCTCCTAGTGCCATTCTAATTTGGTGGTAACCACTACGCAAGTCAATTTTTGTGAAGATGATAGCATCACTCAATTCATCAAGCATGTCATCTAAGCGAGGAATAGGATAGCGATATCGAATGGTGATGTTATTAATCGCTCGACAATCAACACACATGCACCAACTACCATCTTTATTAGGAACCAAAAGAACAGGAACGAAACAAGGGCTAAGACTTTCACGAATGTACCCGCGGTCCAAAATATCTTGGACTTGTCGCTGAATTTCCTTAGTTTCCTATGGATTCGCCCTGTATGCTGCATGATTTGGCAAACTTGCTCCTGGAATCAAATCGATCTTGTGTTCAATGCCTCTCATCGGTGGTAAACCAGGGGTATCTCAGAGGGAAACACATCCTCAAACTCCTGCAAAAGGTTAGCAACAGCAGGGGGCAATGCAATAGACAATTCATGAAGTGAAAACATGGTTTCTTTGCAATTTAAAGCATAGCACATACCCTTAGCATCGAATAAATCAGCAAGGTCAGATTAGTTGCAAGCAACGAGGTGATTTTAACTTAATGACTTGCTGTTTTTCATATTCTAATTTTGTTGCTTTGCCATCACGAGTGCACAATTTCAGCAGGAGTCATGGGGAGCAAAGTGATTTTCTTTTCCTTATGCATGAGAGTATATTTATTAGTTCTACCATGATGAATAGCATCTGTATCAAATTCCCAAGGACGACCCAATAAAAGAGAACAAGCATCCATAGGAACGACATCAAAATCAGCAAAATCATGGTAAGAACCAATTGAAAAATATATTCTCGCTGTTTGTGTTACCCGAACCTTACCGCTGTTGTTGATCCATTGAATGTGGTAGGGATGAGGGTATGCTCTTGTTGTCAAACCAAGTTTCTTGATGACGTCTGTGTTCACCAAGTTATTGCAGCTACCTCCATCAATTATAGTGTGTACACAGCAGTCCTTGATGTCGAGAACCATGTGGAAGAGGTTGTGTCGTTGTAGCTTGTTGTCGGTCTCCACTTTGGAGCTCAAGACACGCTGCACAATGATGCTTCTATAGTTCTCTGTTGCCGCTGTACCAAGTACCTCTTCTTTGGTGTGTTCGTCATTTGGACCTGTAAAGTCTGTAGCAAGAGAATATTCATCTTCAACATCTGATGTACTATCATACCCGCCATCGTCGCGTGCTATGTATGCTCGTTTGCTCGGGCAATCTCTCATCATATGACCAAGTCCCTAGCAGCAGTGACACTTAATGTCAGAAGAACGACCCATAGAAGGAGTGGACGATGAAGGCTTGAATGATGTCGCCTTGCTGCCCTCCGGCACGCGAGAAGGTAGAGCAGCAGGTATAGATCGTTGACTGCCATTGGATGGTGTAGTCGCTGCATGGGGGGTCGAAGATAGTGCTGTTTTGGATGGTGTGGGCGTCAAACGTGGCGTGAAGTTGCTCCTTGTGCGTTGTTGCCGGCCCTGCAATTTTTTTTCTGCCAACATAGCAGCTGAAACAATCTATTAACAGTATCGTATTCCTTGTAATCAACAATGTCCTGAATTTCACGCCTCAACCCCCCATATAAACGATCTATTTTATCATCCATGTCTTCTACGACCCCACAACGCAACATACCCTTTTGTAACTTTTGATAATACTCCTCTACGGACATGTTACCTTGGTCTAAGCGCTGCAATTTTTTGCAAAGGTCCCGCTGAAAAGATGGCAGAACAAATCGAACACGCATAGCTTCCTTTAATCTATTCCATGTTGGAGGATCAGTTCTAGTTTTAACAAGTTCATTCCACCATATGATAGCAAAGTCCTTAAACTCACTAGTGGCTTGACGAACTCTATGTTGTTCAGGAACAAGATGGGAATTAAATTTTTGCTCTACTGTCATCTCCCAATCAAGATAAGCCTCAGTATCATAAGCACCAGAAAAAGAGGGTATAGTAAATTTCACTTTAGAAAAAGGATCATCAAGAGGACTATTATAATTGTTATGATTATTACCTCCCATACCTCGACGATAAAGTGGCAGTCTTGGCTGATTATTGTGATCTTCCAGTTCATCATAAGCATTGTCTTCATGTCTTCCAGCAAAAGGCAACCGAGCCTCAAAAGTATTCTTCCGAAGAGCAAGGTCAATAAGTTGGCGAGTCAAGTTCGCCAATGGCTCCTCTGTTGCTGCGTTGTATTTGGCAAACATATCTCTCATGGTCTTCACACTACTACAATAAGCCTTATCACAGGCGGCTCCAAACCTATTATCACACGAGGTTTTTAAAACCGCCTGAAACGAAGAGCCTGTGATAATCCGCAACTTCACAGGCGGAGAAGTGATACCGCCTGTGAAGAAACATTATCACAGGCGGTTTTTACTTATGCTAGCCGCCTGTGAATATAAGTTATCACAGGCGGGTGGTCCATCATGTATATCCGCCAGTGATAATCGTCTTATCACAGGCGGGTCTTGCAGCATAACTAACCGCCTGTGATAATGGTGTTATCACAGACGGATGTTGACCTACATCAAGCCGCCTGTGAAGACCTTTTACCGCAGCCGATTTCTACCTTAACAGTAACCGCTTGTGATAATTAGGTTATCATAGATGGTTCTTTACCTGTATCTAGCCGCCTGTGATAATTGTTTTTCACAGGCATGCCTAGCCGTTGGTTAATAACCGCCTGTGATAAGGTATAACCTATGCAGTACTACTGCTGTTATTTCTAATTTCCAGGTCAATTCAATATAATCACAGAACAAACATCAACAATATCATCGCAGAACAAAAGTCAACAATATTATCATCACAGAAGTCAATTTCACTAAGACAATATACATATGTACAAGTTACACATACAATTCATCTCATAGTTTACAAGTTTTCACTAAAAACTGTTTCTATTGGCATAGTCGCAAAGTTCTGGCACATCAGCTGCTGCACCATTCTAATCAAAGAACTTCCCCTTTTTGTGCAAAATTTCACGACGAATGAACTAACAGAGTTCAAAAGAAATCCTGTCAGCTCCTCCATCAGGAATACTTCTACAAACCGACCATTTTTCATTCAGATTCTTCGTGTGCTGCAATATAACACATAACAAGGTTTAGAATGTGTTGTTTGAACAATCTCAAAGTATAGATCAAAGTGAGAGTATACAGGAATTTAGTTGGTATTTTTGGAGCTGTTGTACTATGAGCAATTGAATTTTGAAGTTGGAATCAAAATATGAAAATAATGTTTCTGGTAATATTGAACAGCAGAGAATATAAGTATTAAACTATGCTAGTTACAATGAAAATGAAACTCAAAAGTAAGAAAATAAGGTATCGACATTAAGGATAACTTACATCCTCACGATTCACTCTATATACGCCGGCGGTCCGAAGATGCTCGCATACATAATACCCGCATAAGATACTCCCGGCAGGTTGCTTCGGATAAGCATAATATGATTTAATGTCCAATGCATTCATATTGGAAGGTCTCTCACCGCCAAGTTGTTCCGCGTAAAACCGCCAAGAGCTGTAATACATGAAATGTCATATAAAACTTGTCAACACATTCTAAATGTGTGTAAATTAAAATTATTGAATAAACGTACAGTTTCAAAATGGAAAGAAATCTTTGTAACGATCTAGTGGGAAATCGACCGAGTCCAAGACTGCTGCCTTTCCCTGCGTTGGCTTGATGAAGATCATTATGTAGTGATCACATCAAACACACAAACACACGTGTTAACAATTACCAATAACTGCTATTTCAATGTCATGTGTTGAACTTACTCAAAGTTTTATGGAGCCTTTACGAGGTCCTTGCCGTCTCTGACAAAGTTAAAATTGCATGTCCTATGTAAGCTGCAACTTATGTCCTTTTATCCTTATTAAGTTTTGCGATTGCTTTTTCAAAGTCTTTTTTTTTTCATGTGCTTGAACTGTTCTGAGTTTCGATCCGCCTGGACGTCGAATAGCGCCTTTGCAATACTAGTAGGGTCAAGGATACCTGTCTTGCGCGCCAACTTCTCATTATCCATGTATTGCATCCTATTGAAGAAGTCCAGAATTGTTATAATATCATGAAATGCATATGCGTGTGGTAAGAAAAGCAAATACAAAATATTAGAGCACTTACAAGTACCAGACGAGCAGCAGGTTGAATTCGAGCATGCCCCGATGCAAAAGGGGGCGCAGCTCTTCAAATAAAATGACTCGTCTATCTTCTCCAGTGCTCCAGAATGCTTGTTTTGGAATACGAAATGTGACGCAATTAAGACCATATCTTGTGCTGGCAAGGATGTACCACTCATGCATTCTTCTGAGCGGGACGGGTTGTTTGCTAAGTTGTACGGATGTCATGAACGGCTTCCCATTCTCAAAATTAGGAGGAACATCCTCAATCTTGTATATTGGAACTCCTGGTTTAACTAAAGCCGTCCGCCGAATATACATGACACCGTCTTCTTCCCACTCCTCGATATTTCCTAATTCTGGCTCATGAGAAGAACGAGATGCTCTTGATTTTATAATATTTTCTTTCATAGTTTCCCAATACTTTGACACTTCTGATGAAGGTTTCTTATTTTTGTATGGGCTAACTTTGATAGGAACTAATGATCGAGGAGTAGTCGTCGGAAGTTGGACATTGTCTTGTTGAACCTGTTGTTCAACTGATTGATCTTTACTCCCAGCAGCTGGCTCTAGTACTACTTCAAGCTGTTGCTCAACTAGTTGCTCTTTACTAGCAACAGCTTGCTCTTGTACTGCTTGAAGCTGTTGTCCAACTTGTTGCTCTTGGATATCTTTACTAGCAAGGTTACTATCATCCTTGTTGAGACATAGGGGGAGTGGAGCTTCCTGGACTGGGAGTGGATCTTCATGCACTTTCGCCTTAGAAGATGGGGTTGCAGTATTTAGAGATGCGACGGGGCTAGAAATTGGCTCATCGTCCAACACGATATCGCGTCGGTGCCAAAGGATCAATTGGTTGACAGCCTGCCCCAGAGTCACGATCCCCTCAGGTGTGACGTGGTCTATTTCATAATCTTCATAATCATTATCAATGATCTGAAGAACTTGCACCACGACATAATACAACAGAAGTGGATTCCCATTGAAGTCACGATCAGGCTTTGCCATAGCAGTGGCAAACTGTTTGGTTTTGTTCCCTGCTCTGCCTTCGGGGCAAGAAGACGACAAGATTTGTCGTTAGCAATATCATCGACAGGGAACTTATGGGTCGACCCTGAGCCTGGCACAAAACCAAAACTGATAGGGTAGGCAGTTGGAGATACTAATTGCTCCTTTTGCACCGAAACCATCACTGTACTCGGTGCCACTAATTGTCCCAATTTTCTAAGTTGTTCCATTATTTATTGCATATTTTCTTAGACCTTTTGAGCAATCGTTTCATCAAGTGTTTTCTTAAACTTCTCACGTCTTCTATATGTGTCTTTATCTTTAGGGAAACCATCTAGCCAGGACATTTGAGAAGAGACCGCTCGAACCCGTCCTCTGTGTTCAGGGTTTCCTAAGATAGCGGTAAGTTGGTCATTCTCCCTCTTCGGCTTGAAGAGACACTTATGTTGCTTTTCAGTTACTTCTTTCATTTTATCCTCTAATTCATTCAGAGAGTCGGGCTTTTCAAGTTTGCCCTCGTCGGTCAAACCTGACCGAGGAAAGACCCACCGTTGAGTTCACTCATCGCACCCTTCTAATGGGTGAGGATTGCCCTTACTGGTAATTTCGTTTAATATCTTATTCCATTTCTCGACTTTGGGGCCATATCCGGCGGACCCCAAGCGATGATGGTATTTGTTCTTTTTTGCAAGCTCTGACCTAGTTGCACTTAGAGCTTTAGCATCAGGTGTGCTCTTTTGACGAACAAAGTCTTGCCACTGAGCTTGTGTGATTTTTCCCATCTTCCTCAGGCTAGGGACCTTATTGGACTTAACATAAGCATTCATTTCACTCTTCTAGCCACGAAACTTCTTGCCGCAAGAGAGCAATGTTGCTTTCTTTACAGCTTCTTCTGTGCCTTTTGGGAACTTGAATTGTTTCTTTATCCTTTCCCAGAACTCATTCTTGGTCTACTCGGGTAATTTCCTCCAATTCTCGGTTGTGATCGGCACAACCTCCCTAACAAGAAAACCGCATGCATTACGGTACTTGGTAACTGAATCCAGTGGTTCTCTGGGAAGCCCACCTGGACCGACCCTTGTTATGTACATGATGTGGTCCAATGGACCCTTATTGGGACCTCGTTGTCCTCGTTTCCGCTTGAGTGAAGCTGAGGATTCATCCATTGGAGAACCTTCTGCGGTTTTAGGAGCCGATGTCACCTCATTGTCTTCGTGATTAATCTAGGTAGAAAAAAATTATAAGACTTCGTATACTTGACAACCCATATTAACTTGAACTGCTAAAGTTAAGATTCGTGATCCATACCTCGTCGGCAGGATCATATTTCGGGTCTAGATCCACTGAAGTCTTTTTAATTTTTATATTCGGAAAAGGATCCGATGGACTGTGATAGGAGCCTGAACTGTTGGAGTCAGCAAACTCCGTATTGTCTTCTTTATTGTTACTACCAGGACCAGTCTTCTTAGGGCTTTCCATGCTAGATCTAATAAGACAAAAAAGCTAATAAATGGCATATTAACTCTACATGAAGTGTTGCATGAAGAAAAAGATGGAAGCTATCTAGGATTTCATAAGGCATTCTAGGGTTTAAGGCGACTGACCAAAAGGTTCCTATACATTGCGAGGGTGACAAGCATGTTAAAGTTGCTCACCAGCAATGGCAACTTTATCTTCTTATTCTTAATAGGCTAGCTTCGTTCAGAGTGGCGACCACGTTCTTGAGGTTTACTAGGTGGCGCCTAGCTCCGTACCTATAACTAATCAAGCAAGGGACAAAAAGCAAATCCCCGCATAGCTCCTACCAAGCTTAGAGGGCATTATCGTCCCCGCTCTCAAGTTTCCTCTTATTCCCTGTCACTGGTTCGGGCGGTGAGGGAGGCAGCACGGAATTAGTCAAAATTAGTCAAGTATAGCTATATCTAATGTAACTTAGCCAAAATTAGCCAAATTTTCTCAACTTAACCAAATATAGCTAAATCTTGCCCCGCATAGTCAAACTTGCTTGATTATGCTTCAGTTAGCTAAATTTGGTCATATTTAAAACAAATTTTCTCAATTTTGACTCAATTAAGTAAATTTAGCCAAAACACCTTTTTGAAGTTATATAGGTCTAACTAAATTCTTGTATCATAGAGATCGGCAGCATATGCTCAGACTCCATCGCCACACCTAGTGGTACCTAGATATGGGCGTGAGGATGCTCCTGGCATCACAAATGAGTTGGCCAGCAACTTGTTTGGCTTCAGAGCTAAATATAGCATAACTTTGGTAGCACAGATTAGCTACAATTGCTCAAATGAAGCTGATGGAGCCACAAGTGCAGACATCTTTGGTAGCACAGATTAGCTACAATTGCTCAAATGAAGCTAACTTAGAGAAATAAAAGCAAACTTAGCCAAACTTAGTCTAGCATAGATAACTCTAAGAAAAAGTAGCCAAATATAGCAAAATATAGCATAACTTAGTCAAAATTAGTGAAGTATAACTATACCTAATGTAACTTAGCCAAAATTAGCCAAATTTGCTCAACTTAACCAAATATAGCTAAATCTTGCCCCTAATAGAGAATTATGTGGCATATGCAAGGCCGATGACAGAAATAGGGAATATACTGCTGTTACTAGAGTCTAGAATCATGTTTACCACTAATGTGTCAGAACAGAATAGGATCATGCACAATGCGATAACAGAACGCGCAAACTGACAGTTTTGCTATGTGATCCTATAGGCTTTGCTCAAATGAATATAATGAAGTGGAACTTTTTTAGCATATATTCGGTAAACCTAATGATCCTAGGAGAAGAAAAACAACTACTATTCAGAATAATACCTCTGCAAACTACCAGAAGATGAAATGCTACTGATTTCACAGTTTCAGACAAACAGAACCAACTACCAATTATCGTGATATAACCATCCACGACGAAGGGAGTAACTCCTATTCATTCGAACTTGACATTTTTATCTCTGCAAACTACCAGAAGATGAAATGCAACTGATTTCACAGTTTCAGGCACACAGAACCAACTACTAGTTTATTGTGATATAACCATCCACATAAATCTTGCCCCACCGAACCCTAACCAAAGATGCCACCGAACTTGACAGTTTTTCGAATTCCACCGAACCCTAACCAAGGATGCCTACCATTTTCCAATTCCTGAACCCTAACCAAGGATATGCAAGGCGGCAGCGAGGGCGGTGAGGGAGGCGGCACGACGAAGGAGGATGGAAGGTTGAAGGGGTTAGGGTTTACCTTGAAGCTCGGCGGCGACGGCAATGGCTTCACTCGCCGTACCTGGAAGTGACGAGGGCGAAGCTCGGCGGCGACGGCGACAAACACTTGGCAGAAAATGAAATTTTGGCAGCCTAACGGCGTCTAAGTGTTTCACCTGGGTTAGGTTTTCCTAACGCTGCCGAGGGGTATATATAGACTCCCATTTTCTCAGGCGGATTTTAAGTACCGACCGACTGAGAATATGGTTACCTCAGGCGGATTTTACTTACCAACCGCTTGAGAAGATAAAATTATCTCAGGCGGTTGGTAAGTAACACCCGCCTGAGATAAACTTCTTCTCAGGCGGTTATTAAGTACCAACCACCTGTGAATATATTTACTTCTTCTTAAATAATATTCTTGATTAAATGTGGGTCCTTTAAAAAGGCAAAATTCCACTTTCTTGTAATATTGTTGATAAGTAAAGGTTACCATTGAATTTCACTTCATAAATCCTTTGAAATTGGTCAGTACATAAAGAATATACAACAAATGCTATTTTTCATTTTTCTATCTTGATGAATATAATGCTTTTTTTCATTTTTTTTTCAGTGGACATTTTTACTCATCATACCAACCTCTATGAATTTTTTCATATTTTTTTTAATTTTTTTTGAATAAATGTGTGTTCATAATTTGATGAATGCCTCATATGTATATGAGCATTTAGTTAGACTGATGGATAATTTGAAGTTTGACATGTTGGAATGGTTTTAAAAAAAATTAATAAAATTCATACATGTATAAATGATACAAATATGTTCATACAAACAAATTTGAGTGAAGGATCTTTTTTTATGAGATACACAAATGTGAATAATATGTGAGTAGAAATTAATTTGATATTTACCAAAACATTACAATGTCAGCTATACAAGTTTTAAAATATTTTGTTCAGGTGGTAGATGTTAATTTATACAAATGTAGAAGAAAGAATCATCGAAGTTGGACACAATTTGCAGAATCTAAATATGTTTGAGTTTTTATATTGGAATCTATAAAAAAAGAAGCAAGGGATAAGGAAACTGAAGAACAATATCGGGCATTATCTCAGGCGGTTGGTAAGTACAACCCGCCTGAGATAAACATCTTCTCGGGCGGTTGGTAAGTAAAACCCGCCTGAGAAAAAATTAAACACCGCCTGTGAAAAACTGACGCCTACATAAAGACCCCTCACCTACGGACGTGTCGACGTCCGTGCGCGACCTTTCTTTTCCCCGAGGCGCGACCTTTCAATGCGCGGTAAACCAACTGCTCCATCTTCCACTCCGCGTGTCCCTTATTAAAGACGCGCCATCACCCTTTAGTTCTCCAAAAGCGTGTGGCTCACTTTGAATCCTCTTCTTTTCTTCGTCTTCCTCAGCTCCGACGACCCAACACCACTATGGCCGACCTTCCGCCGTCAAGCCCTCCGAGGGAGCCACCTTGCAAGAAACAATGTTGCAGCTCCCCCGAGAGGATCAACACCCAGCAGCGCCTCCTCATGGCGTGAGAGGCGTACAACAATACGTCTCGCGCCATGTGTTCCTTGGGGCTGGGTACCCTTCCAGAGTATCCTGGAATGGGTACTACCATCGGCCACTACCTCTACGCCCTCACGGGGGTGGCTGATCGTCTCGACATTCTGTTCGCATGGCCTAGGTTCTTGGCCCCGAGGGCCGCAGAACGCTGGGGGAGGCGACGACTAGCAACCTCTTTCTTGGGGTTGCACCACCGGTGCAGCCGGTGCAACCGGTGCAACCGGCCTTGTCTCCTATTGCACCGGCGCTAGAGTCGCCGCCGGAGGACGAGGAGGAGGAGGAGGAGGAAGAGGAGTAGGAGTAGGAGTAGGATTTAATTAATTTTTCTTTGTTGTTTTTAGTTGCTTCTGTTTTGTAAATATTGTTAATGAATGAAATCTATCTTTGTTCATCTATGTTATTGAATATTACTTGTGTATCTTGTGTGTTCTTGTGTCTTCTTGTGTAAATATTGTGTATCTTGTGTGTTCTTGTGTCAGATATGTGATTGAATATTGTTAATAAATGAGTATCTTGTGTGTTCTTCAACTGTGTGAATGAATGAATGTGTAGTGTGTTATCGTGTTCCTCAGACTCGGGTATCATAAGGTAATTATCTCAGACGGTTGGTAATTAAAATCCACCTGGGAAGAAGATTATCTCAGGCGGTTGGTAAGTAACACCCGCCTGAGATAAACTTCTTCTCAGGCGGTTATTAAGTACCAACCGCCTGTGAAGATAATTACTTCTTCTTAATTAATATTCTTGATTAAATGTGGGTCCTTTAAAAATGCAAAATTCCACTTTCTTGTAATATTATTGATAAGTAAAGGTTACCATTAAATTTTACTTCATAAATCCTTTAAAACTGGTCAGAACATAAAAAACATACAACAAATGCAATTTTTCATTTTTCTATCTTGATGAATATAATGCTTTTTTTCATTTATTTTTTCAGTGGACATTTTTACTCATCATACCAACCTCTATGAATTTTTTCAGATTTTTTTTAAATTTTTTTGAATCAATGTGTGTTCATAATTTGATGAATGCCTCATATGTATATGAGCATTTAGTTAGAATGATGGATAATTTGAAGTTTGACATGTTGGAATGCTTTTAAATAAATTAAAAAAAATTCATACATGTATAAATGATACAAATATGTTCATACAAACAAATTTGAGTGAAGGATCTTTTTTTTATGAGATACAGAAATGTCAATAATATGTGAGTAGAAATTAATTTGATATTTACCAAAACATTACAATGTCAGCTATACAAGTTTTAAAATATTTTGTTTAGGTGGTAGATGTTAATTTTATACAAATGTAGAAGAAAGAATCATCGAATTTGGACACAATTTGCAGAATCTAAACATGTTTGAGTATTTATATTGGAATCTAAATAAAAAAGAAGCAAGGGATAAGGAAACTGAAGAACAGTATCGAGCATTATCTCAGGCGGTTGGTAAGTAAAACCCGCCTGAGATAAACTTCTTCTCAGACGGTTATTAAGTACCAACCGCCTGTGAAGATATTTACTTCTTCTTAATTAATATTCTTGATTAAATGTGGGTCCTTTAAAAAGGCAAAACTCCACTTTCTTGTAATATTATTGATAAGTAAAGTTACCATTAAATTTCACTTCATAAATCTTTTGAAATTGGTCAGAACATAAAAAACATACAACAAATGCTATTTTTCATTTTTCTATCTTGATGAATATAATGCTTTTTCATTTATTTTTTCAGTGGACATTTTTACTCATCATACCAACCTCTATGATTATTTTCAGATTTTTTTATATTTTTATGAATCAATGTGTGTTCATAATTTGATGAATGCCTCATATGTATATGAGCATTTAGTTAGAATGATGGATAATTTGAAGTTTGACATGTTGGAATGCTTTTAAAAAATTAACATAATTCATACATGTATAAATGATACAAATATGTTCATACAAATAAATTTGAGTGAAGGATCTTTTTTTGATACACAAATATGAATAAAATGTGAGTAGAAATAAATTTTATATTTACCAAAAAATTACAATGTCATCTATACAAGTTTTAAAATATTTTGTTCAGGTGGTAGATGTTAATTTTATACAAATGTAGAAGAAAGAATCATCAAATTTGGACACAATTTGCAGAATCTAAACATGTTTGAGTATTTATATTGGAATCTAAATGAAAAAGAAGCAAGGGATAAGGAAACTGAAGAACGGTATCGGGCATTATCTCAGGCGGTTGGTAAGTAACACCCGCCTGGGATAAATTTTTTCTTAGGCGGTTATTAAGTACCAACCACCTGTGAAGATATTTACTTCTACTTAATTAATATTCTTGATTAAATATCTTCTCAGGCGGTTGGTAAGTAAAACCCGCCTGAGAAAAATTTAAAAACCGCCTGTGAAAACCGACGCTTATATAAGGACCCCTCACCACAGTCAAAACGTAACCTTGGAGAATTTATATCGACGCCGCAAGGCTGCCGAATTTCCCATGCGCCGCGCCGCCGCTCCGCCGCCCAGCCCATACTGCCGCACTGCCGCTCAACCCCGCACCGCCACTTCTCCACCCAGTCGGCCCACCGTGCTGACGCCTCCCCACCGTGCTGACGCCTCTGCAAGGTAAATGTAGTTTCCTTACTTTTTCTTTGTATATTTTCATTAGGTGATAAGCTGTTAGTTTTGTGTGTTCTGGTATATGGATTCTGTCCTTTTGCATGTGTAAGGAATGTATGGAGTTCTAGTATATTGATGTATGGACTATATGGATTGTTACCTTTTTGTGTGTTCTGCTAGTTTGGTCTTTTATATATTGATGTATGGACTGTATTGTAATAAGCTTATTGTAGCTTGTACCTATTATTTGACATGAATATGATGTTTAATTAACAGATGCTATTGTAATATATATAAGATGCATGAAGTTTACCCGAACTTGTAATTTTAGTTTTATGTGTTTTACTTTTTAATATGCTACTTGTGTGTGCGTACCTCCTGCTTGCATATATTTCGAAGGAGTGATTAGGGTTAGCTTTCTAGGAAGATGGTTTTATAACTCACCCATTTAGTTACCATCGTTGGATGGGATCCGATGTCAAGATATAATGGACCGGATCCCACCCAGACCTAGCCCATGCTGCTGGGCCTGTTTGCCCCACGACTTCAATCCTTCACCCCCGATTGATGCTCCTGACGCCTTCGACTCCGTCCGCCTCAAGCTGCAGTAGGGTTGGGCGTTGGCGACCATACCTCCTCGTTGCTAGGTGACATCAATGGTGGCAGGGTGCAGAAGCCAGCAACAGGGCCATATGCAAGCGGTAGCGAGGCCGGGAAATGGCACCGGGGGTGGAAGGCGGCACCGGGGCCAGCTGCAGGTGGCGACAAGGATGGAAACAGTGTTGGAAGCACCGAGGCTAGCTGCCGGCGGTGGCGGCACCGAAAGACGAAGGTGATGGCCAGAGCCGCGAGCGACGGCGCGTGGTGGTCGGTGGAAAGTTGGCGGCAGTCACCGAAGTGGCGAAGTGGAGCCATGCCACGCTCGCCTCTCCATCGCATGAGGTCGGGGGCGGCGACAAAAATCCACCCGTACCCGCACCTGTCGGGTGCAATACCTGTCGGGTACCTGTACCCGCGGGTATAATTGCCATCCCTAGATCCCACCCAGACCTAGCCCATGCCACTGGTCCTATTTGCCCCACGACTTCAATCCTTCACCCCCGCTTGCTGCTCCCAACGCCTTCGACTCCGTCCGCCTCAAGACGTCGCCCGTCTCCTATATTAGTCGCCCTAATCATACTTGTTATGTCTCTGTAAATTCATTTTATAGAAGACCTTTAGAGAATATCTGTGGCCAAATTTTGTAAATCTGACAAAAATTCTATTATTGAAGAATGGACCGTCGAGCGTGGATGTATAACATGCCAAGACCCGATCCTATGTACATTCATAATGCTGCAAATTTTGTTGAAGCATCCAAGAGACATGCGAAGTTGCAAAAGATAGATGACATATTATATCCATGTATTGACTGCGAAAATAAGATTGCTTGGATGGATACTATAGTAATCCAATCTCATTTTGTGAAAAGGGGTTTAAAAAAAACTACACAATATGGACAGAGCATGGTGAGTTAGATACACATGATGTGGATAAAGATGATGAGAGAGGTTCAGAGTATGATAATGTTCATATCGATGATGGTAGTGACAATCAAGCTGGTGATGATGATGATGATGATGAGTTCGATTGTGAGGAGATGTTGCGTCACATTGAACCATATGTATTGACTTCTATGGGAGCAAGCAAAGGTTTAAGTAAAATGGAGAATGCGGCGATGGAGCTTTTATATGATGAATCAAACGGTTGTGATAAAGAGTTTACTACATTGCGTGTAGTCTTATAACTACTAAAGTTGAAAGCTACACACGGATGGTCCAATTGTAGTTTCTCTGATCTTTTGAATCTTCTATCAGAAATTCTTACAAATCAAAATAAACTGCCCAGAAGCACTTATAAAGCGAAGAAACTTCTTTGCCCGATGGCACTAGGTGTGACAAAAATACATGCTTGTGTGAACCATTGTATTCTGTATCGCAAAGAGCATGAGCTCGCAACTAGATGCCCTATTTGTGGTGTCAGTAGTTATAAGAAGGACTACAATCACCAGTATGTTACCAACATGAAAAAGACTCATAAGAATAAGAAGTTTATTATTGGTCTTGAAGGTGACGAAGACAATACCTCTGGCGGTGCAGACGGGAAGAATAAGAGAAAAATTGTTGCCTTGGTGATGTGGTACCTTCCGGTAATTGATCGCTTGAAGCGTTTGTTCTCAAACCTTAGGGAGGCTGCACTTATGCGTTGGCATTCCGAGTAACGCAAGAAGAATGAAAAACATATACGACACCCTGGTGATGCAACACAGTGGAAAAATTTTTATATTCAGTATCCAGAATTTGCGAAGGAAATTTGAAATGTGAGGTTTGCCTTGGGTACAGATGGAATGAATCCGTTTGGTGAAAAAAGGAGCATACACAGCACATGGCCCGTGGTCTTAACAATTTACAACCTACCGACGTGGTTGTGTCACAAAAGGAAATATATCTTGTTATCTCTTCTTATCCCAGGTCCGAAACAACCTGGCATCGAAATTGATGTGTTCTTGGAACCTTTAATGGAAGATATGGCGAAATTGTGGAATGAAGGGGTACATACATGGGATGAGTACAAGCGGGAGTATTTCACGCTAAGAGCAATGATATTCGTTACTGTGCATGATTATCCCGGACTGTTTACATTATCGGGACAAATGAAAGAGAAGAAAGGTTGTGTTAGGTGTGTAGATAGAACTGGATTTCTATACCTCACTTCATCCAGAAAGACGGTGTACATGAGACACCGACGGTTCTTGACATATACACAGAAGTATAGGAAGATGAAAGAAAAATTTGATAACAAAATTGAAAAAGATACTGCACCAAAACTTTATAGTGGAAAACTTGTGCTTGAAATGGTCAAGAACATTCATATTTCTTCCGGTAAGGGCAAAAATAGTAAAGGAATTAAGAGAAAGAAAAGTACATCTTCGGATGATACAACTGACATGGCTTTCAAGAAACAATCAATTTTTTTCAAGTATCTTCCGTATTGGAAGAATCTGGAATTTTGCCATAGTATTGATTTGATGCACATTACAAAGAATGTATTATCGTTGGGACCTTGCTGGACATGCCGAGGAAAACAAAGGACAGATTAAATTCATGTATGGACCTAGTAAATCTTGATTTGAGACCAGAGCTTCATCCAGTAGAAAAAGCGAACGGGAAGCATTACCTTCCCATGGCCAGCTACAACTTGACGCTAGAAGAGAAAAAAGCAATTTGCGAATGCTTGCCTGGGATCAAAGTGCCCACGAGTTTCTCATTCAATATCTGCAAACTAGTCTCGATGAAATACTTGTCTTTATTCGGTTATAATTCTCATGACTGTCACATGATGATGACAATTTTCCTTGCTATTGCAATAAGAGTCATCAAACTTGAGCATATAAAAGTTGCCATCACACGTTTGTGTTACTTCTTCAATGTAGTATCGCAAAAGGTGATAGCACGTGAAGATTTAGACTATTTGAAAACATACATCATCGAGACAATGTGCAAGCTTGAGATGTGTTTCCCACCATCCTTTTTCGATATGCATGTACACCTAATCATACATCTTGTTGATCAGATAAAAGCATTGAGGCCACTATATTTACATGATATGTTTTCGTTGGAGAGATATTTAGGAGTATTAAAAGGTTATGTGCGGAACCGTGCTCACCCAGAGGGTTAAATTATGGAAGGATACACCACTGAAGAAGTGATTGAGGGTTGCACTGATTACATCAAAGATGGAAAATTGATAGGTGTGCCTATACCGGTACATGAGGGTAGACTATGTGGGAGAGGCAAAGTGGGTAAGAAAACTTAAATCATTCAAGATTACAAGAATGTACACCGTGCACATTTTGGTGTACTACAACATCTCGCAATAGCTGAGTCGTACATCGAGGAACACTAAATTGAGCTTCCTGATAAAAACCAAGATCGCACAGAGGACTGGATCATGAAAGAGCATAGAAGATGTTTCACTGAATGGTTAATGGACAAAAATATACCATACGGAAACACTATAGAAGAGGCAACAATGAAGAAGTTAGCTTCTGGCCCATCTGCTTTGGTGACATCATGGCAAGCATATGACATCAATGGTTACACATTTTACACTAAAGAAAAAGACGGTAAGAGTGTTGCACAAAATAGTGGTGTTCGTATTGAGGCTAAGATTCACAAGGGCAGAAGACCACATACTTCGGGTTCATAGAGGAAATATGGAAACTCGATTATGGAGAAAGAATGGTAATGCCCATATTTAAGTGCCAATGGGTAAAACATCCTGATGGTGTGAAAGTGGACAATTACGGGCTGATACTAGTAGACTTGAATAAAGTGGGTTATAAAGATGACCTGTGGGTTCTCGCCGATAATGTTGCACAAGTTTTTTATGTTCAAGATCCATAAACTGAGAAGACACACGTAGTTGTTTCTGGAAAGCAAAATATTGTTGGGGTTGAGAATGTGGGAGATAATGAAGAGGAATATAATCAGTATGAAGAGATGTACCTTTTCACTGAACCAGAAAACATCAAGCGCGTAGAGAGAAGCATTAAAAAGAATTTCAAACCCTATATGCGAGAAGATGTCAATGCTGGAAAAAATGTATATAGCAATGCGAGATGATATATATCGTATATATTTGTATCTTCTGAAATCAACATAGAACAATGTTCTATTTCATCTTTAGATAACATGTTTTGAACATTATTAAATTCAGCTTCTGTTTCGAGCTCTTGTCAAGCTAATCCCTTCACAGCAAGCTCTTGTAGATGCAAGTAACACCCGAGACTCATCAGTTGGATTGTTAAAAGCTTCAATTGATGTCTGACGATACTTCCCGTCCATTTGAGGGATTGTTTGGATAGGAGTACACCCAAACAAGTCCTGCAAGATTTCTTTCTCTTCTCTCCAGTTTGATAACTTACAAAGATGCTACTTTATCAGTCCTAATGGTTGAATATATTGACTACAAATCAGTACCATCTCTCTTAGTGCTTTACACAAGCGATGAAACGTACAACTTCAATCACAAATCATGTTTTTACCATTTTCATAGGAATTTGACCTTAATCTTTCAAGCATAGATTTATTAATAATTGAAGCTTCTTCATCAAACATGTTAACAACAGTTACAAGGGAAGGGTGTGTTGAAGCTAACGAAATCTCAATGGGACTGAAGACAAAGAGATGTTGCATATAAGTGATAATGTCCAGGTTAGACAGCACGAAGCTATGATGATAGCCTTCACGCTGTTTAACCTGGATATTGCCACTCATATGCAAGATCTCTTTATCTTCAGTCCGATTCAGATTTCACTAGATTCGACACATCCTTCACTTATAACTGCCATTAACATTTGTGATAAGGAAGCTTCACTTATTTGATAAATCTATGCTTGAAAGATTAAGGTTAAATCCCTATGAAAGTGTAAAAACAAGATTTGTGATTGAAGTTGTTCGCTTACTCGCTTGTGGTAAGCACTAAGAAAGTGAGTACTGATTTTTAGTCAATATATTTAGGCATTAAAACTAAGAAAGGAGCATCTTCCTATGTTTTCAAATGGACAGGAGGGAGAGAAATCATTCAAATGGATGGGAAAATCCTTCCAAGGATCATCATGCTTCAAATTGATGCTTTCAACAATTCAAATGATGAGCCACGGGTGTTACTTGCATCTACAATAGCTTGCTATCCAGGGATTAGCTTGATAGGAGCTTAGCAGCATCAGAGGCAGTTGGTTAGTAAAACCCGCCTAAGATAAACATCTTCTCAGGCGGTTATTAAGTAACAACCGCCTGTGAAAAATTTAAAAACTGCCTATGAAAAACTGACGGCTATATAAAGACCCCACGGAGGTATGCCTCTGCCCAGTCCCATCGCGCCACGAGGTACCTAAGTAAATTCACATAGTTTCCCTACTATGCATTGCATGCTACCTTTTTCTTTGTATATTTTCATAAGCTGCCTGTTTTGTGTGTTGGTATTTGGATTGTGTCCTTTTGCATTTGTGTACATATGCGTGTGGACTCAATAATTTGGAAGTTTGGTCTTTCAGATAATGATGTCTCGGGCGTGTAGCCGATTGAAGGAGGAGCGCTCGGCGTGGCACAAGAACCATCCTCATGTATGTACATATGGCACACCGGTCGCATGGTTGTATATACACATGTATCTGTAATGGACTGATGAACTTAACTGTAGTTTGTTTTTTCGTATTGTTTGTTTTTGGTATTTTCAATTTCTCCGCGTATGGTTTCTCTACGAAGCTTGGATCGGGAGATTTATTGAAGTGGCAGTGCATCGTCCCCGGTAAAGAAGGGGTAAGTCATGAAGAACAAGCACAATATGAGTTTAACCATCGTCCTCCTATTAATAAATTTCTTTTGCAGACTGAATGGGAAGATGGTTACTACCCCCTGACAATCTCCTTCTCTGAGGACTATCCCTTGGTGCCTCCAAGATGCGCCTTTCCAAGTGGGTTCTTCCACCCAAATGTCCATCGTTCGGGAGCACTCTGCATCGGGATTCTTGATCAAGAGACTGTAAGATAGACCAATTTTGCTCATGTAATTATTACTTAATTGTTGTCGAACTTATTTGAACTGGTTTCTTATATTGCTTAAATTATATTTCGTAGGGGTGGTGCAGTGCTTTTACAATCAAAACTATACTACTTGAAGTTCAGCATTTGCTGCATCAACCAAATGTGCCCGATGTTGAAAATGATTGCTATAATCTACTTATCAAGGTTAGATGACACTTTGACTTAGTGACCAATGTAGGTTATTCATTCCTCCTTCGACATTTGTTAATTTAAATAATGTCAATATTTTCAGGATCCAGCAGAATATAAGAGACGTGTTCGGGAGCAAGCAGGACGGTACAGTTTAGATTGATAGATGGGAGCTTCATCGTCGATCTACAATGAATGTAGCATGATTTTTGTTTTCTACTTGATAGGGTGCTTCATCGTCATTGTTTGCCGCTGTTACAGAGAGAGGCTCACTTAAACTTGTGAAACCCTCATTTTCATGCATCATGCCCTACATACACTCATATACATGTTTAACATTAACCAACAACAAGAGGAACGGGTTTAAAATTGAGTTGCAGCATTTAAAATTGATTTGGAACAAAACCGCACTTAGAATGCAGGAAAGTGCAGACTAGTCCGATTTTACTGAGGACTAGTCCAATTTCTCTCTGACTAAAAACGGACTTGTCCGTTTGTGCTGCGGACTAGTCTGATTTTTCCTCTGTAAACCTTCGGACTTGTCCGATTTTGTGCGGACTAGTCCGATATTCCAAGAATCCTTGAAAAATTGCTAAGTCCTTGGACTTTTCCGGACTAGTCCGGTGTTCCAGCGGACTTGTCCGATTTCCTCTCTGTTTAAAGTCGGACTTGTCCGATGTTTGGCCAGACTTGTCCGATTTTCTCTCTGTACGACTTCGGACTAGTTCGGTCCTTTCTGGACTTGTCTGATATTTCATGACTCTGAGTTGATCTTATGTTTTACGACTTGTTTCTTGGGTTTCATGTTAAGTGGTCCTAGGGGCGTCGTGCCTGACTCTTTTAGAGCCCATGTGAGACTCTAAACCGGCCTCTACTCCTCTCAAACTCGAAATCCATCTAACCCTAGCCTCCACCTCTATATAAACAACCCCACCCCTTGGATTGACATCTATTTGCCACTTATCCACCCACCCAAACCCTAGTTCGTGGGGAGCCACCATCAAGGAGGGAGGAGAAGATCCCAAGCAAGAAGAAGAAGAGGAGGAAACGAAAGAGGATCAAGATCCCCACCAAGTTTCGTTCTTCACCACCAATTCATCCCCAAGTTCATCACCAACCCTAGATCACCAAGATCCAAGTGCTACCTCCATGTTTCTTGATTCATTGGAGTTCTAAACACCTGGTATACCTTCTATTATCTTTTCCTTACGAGAATTCAACCCCTAAACTCCGAATCCACGTCGATCTAGAAAACCCTAATCTGCTGATCTCGCAGAGTGCGGACTTGTTCGGTCCCTAGCGGACTAGTCCAATCTTCCTGGTTAAATTGTGTTGAATTAATTCTAAAGTTTGATCTACTCGAATCCAAGCCTGTATAAACTTGTTAAAAGCTATTAGAACTAGTTAGTGATCATTAAAAGCAATCTAGTAACAAGTTCTACCTTGCATTTGCATCAATCATGCATGTCATGTCATATTGAGTAATATTTGTGCACTCTTTGATTGTGTTTCTTGTCTTGTATGTTTATTGTGTGGATTAGACGGGTTTGTGCTAGAGAGTGCCACGGAGGATCTACAACACCAAGAGTTTGAAGGCTTTGATCCTAATCAACAGCAAGAGCAAGGCAAGTGTCCTTGAAGCATATTGATCCTGTTATAAAATAAATGTTATGTTTGCAAAATTGCATGCTTGTGTCAATTTTGATGGGAATCCTATGATAGGAAGTTTACTACCTTTGTTTGACCACCCTTGTCACCTGGAATTATGGTAGAGAGTCGGGATGGGCTTTTTACTCTTTGCTTCGCTTAATCAACTGGGATGGGAAACAACTACACCACTCAATTTAATTAGGCATGGATGAGATTATGGTTAACATGAACTGGTTAAATATGATATGGTAATGGGTGATCTAAGCAAGCCTGGTATGTGGATGGGTTGGATGTTATGGTGGTTTGCTTGCTTTAGATCTAAGGACCGGTTCATGCGAGAATAAGCCAGGATTACAGTGCCACCACGAGGCCAAGTATAGGTGCGGTGTAGCTAATTAATTAGGGCTTTGCTAGTGCTGTTTGGACCATTGTGGATGTTCGGGGAAGGGGTACTCGAATTGGGTTTGTTGATGATTGGTGGGAGTACCCTGGGATCCGAATGGCTCAAGAGGGGGCCCTTGGTTAAAGATGTGCTCAGTTGGAGGCATCGCCACTGGTGAAACCTAAGTGGGGTCTAAATAGGCTAGTAATCCCTTTGTAAAGGCTATCTTGTGATCTCTTGGCCACACACCGATGGAAGTGTGAGAAGGCATAATAGAGGTTCTAGTCATCGAAAGGTGATGAAATCACGAACACGTGGGTAAAGAGGTACAGACTCTGCGGAGTTAAATAAAACTATCATGATAGCCATGCTCCCGGTTATGAGCACCTGGACAACTTCCATGATTAGAGGGGACTCGGTATTGGGATGGTATTTGGGATGATTATGGTTTGGTAATAGTTATGGCTGGTTATGGATTCATTTTTGGTATTAAATATGGTTATTGGCAAATGGTGAAATCTGGAATTATTGATGATGGTAGTGAATTCAGATTGGTATTATGATATTACTTATGATTATGATGGGTTTATTTCACATACATGTAATATATTGCTTTTCAAATATTTTAATGTACCTTTCAGCACTTTGCCATTATTATTGTCGTCATTTGAATAAGCCACATGTTATACTTTCCACACTTGCTGAGTATGACATGTACTCACTCTTGCAATCCCACCCAACAGTTGCAGGTCAGAATTGGGAGTTTAGTGGCGATAATGCGGAGTTCTAGGCCGTGTCTACCGTCAGCTTTGCCTGTGGTGTTATTGGAGCTGCGCTATCCCTTTTGCTTAGTTTACTTAGTTGCTTAATTAGTTTATTTCCGCTGCATTAGTTGAACTTGTCATAAATATTCATTAGAGTTTGTATTCGAGGATAATATGGTTGGTTTAATAAAATTTGGTTAATTAATCTTGTTCTGTGGTAATTATCTGTATATCGTTTGTGATTGCACTCGTGTATGTGTGTTGAACATCCTAGGCACACATATGCGTTAGCTTGGTTCATTTTTCAAAACCGTGCATCACAGATTGGTATCAGAGCCACAGGTTGACCGTAGGATGCAGCCTAGATAGAATGGACACTTTAGAGCACATAGGAGCACTCAGGAATCGATGTGTTTTTGCTTGGAGTGCTGTTTGCTATATATATTGCTTGCTTGTGTGCTTAATAGAGGATTTTGGGATGCCTTAGCATCGCCATGTCCACCTAGGCTAGTATAGCTAGTTGGTTAGCTTCATATCCCTTGATGCATATAGTTGGGGACGTTTTCTAATTCTTACCTATTGCTTTTCTTCATATGGTGAGGACTCGCAACTAGAGGGATGGCAATGATGAGGAGGAGAACAATGGAGTACCTCAGAACAACAATGGACAAGGACCTGCTCATGGAGCTATCAACATTGAGCAGCTTTTGGCTATGCAAAACCAGCTCATGCAGACCATGATACAGACTATGGGACAGCTGCAGGCTGGCAACAGCAACAATCAGCCCCACATGCCTCCACCGCAACCCCCGCCTCCTCATAACCGATTGGGAGAGTTTATGAGGACTAGGCCGCCGACCTTTGCTCAAGCTGCCGACCCTATGGATGCGGATGATTGGCTCAAGTCCGTGGAGAAGAAACTTGCTATTGTCCAATGCAATGATCGGGAGAAGGTGATATTTGCTTCTCATCAACTCGTTGGAGCAGCTGTGGATTGGTGGGAGGCTTATTGCAATGCTCATGAGAACCAAGAGAGAATCACCTCGGCGGAATTCAGGGTGAGTCTCCGTTCTCATTATGTGCCAGAAGGTGTTATGATTTTGAAGAGGCAAGCATTTGAGAATTTAAGGAAAGGAAGATCAAGCGTGAGTGAATATCTCAATAAATTCACTCAACTCTCAAGGTATGCGCCTGAGGATGTTGGTCGGGACAGCCGGAAGCAATACTTGTTCATGTGGGACCTCAACAATGAAATTCAAGTGCAATTGCTCAATTGTGACTATGCAAATTTTCAGAAGCTTGTGGACAAAGCAATTGTGGTTGAGAAAAAGATTCGTGAGATGGAGCGAGACAATAAGAGAAAGGCGCCATATCAAGGACAGCAACAAGGAAGTAATGCGCTCCCTCGCTTTGCGCCGCCCAATGCGCCTCATTACAGCTCTTCTATTCCTGCTCAACGCCCTGGATTTGCACCGCGCCCAACTCAGTTTGTGCAGCAATGCCCTCTCATGCAAGCACCTAGGCCTCCAATGCCTTATGCGCCTCGTGCTAATTTTCCTGGTGCAAATGTTCAAAACCAAGCTCGTCCCAGTAATTCTGGTGGAGTTAAGAAGTGTTATACTTGTGGAGAAGCTGGACACTTTGCGCATCAATGTCCTAAGTCAGCCCTTGGTCAAGGAAGCAATGCACCGAGGCAAAACCCAAGACACAATGGAGGACAACCGCAAGGAAGCCGTGGACAGCAGAATTTTGCTCGTGGCAATGTGAACCATGTCTCCACGGAGGATGCTCAACAAGCGGATGACATGGTCATTGGTATGTTTCTTGCCAACTCCAACCCCGCGACTATGTTATTTGATTCTGGAGCATAGCATTCATTCATTGCATCGAAGTATGTTGCCAAGTATAGTTTGCCTATCTCTCATATGAAGTTTACTCTATTGGTTAAGTCTCCTGGAGGAGAGATGAGGACAAATATAGTATGTCCAAAAGTAAGCCTTAGAATAAGGGGGGTAGACTTCTCCGCCAACCTCATTGTTTTGGATTCTCAAGAATTGGACATTATACTTGGTATGGATTGGTTGAGGAAGCACAATGGAGTTATTGAGTGTGCCACGAAGACAGTGAAGTTGACCAATGAGGAAGGGGTCACCGTAGAATTTGGAGCATCTTAAACCACACCGAAGCAATTGGAGCTGAATCATATGGACGGTGCCGCAATTGAGGAGATTCGGGTGGTGTGTGAATTTTTGGATGTTTTTCCTGACGAGTTGCCAGGTATGCCGCCTGATCGAGACATTGAGTTTGTTACTGATTTAATACCTGGAACTGCACCTATAGCTAAGAGGCCGTATAGGATGCCTCCTATGGAATTAGCGGAGCTCAAGAACCAAATTCAAGAGCAATTAGAGAAGGGTTTCAATTTCCCAAGCTCTTTGCCTTGGGGGGCGCCCGTTCTATTTGTGGACAAGAAGGATGGATCCCAAAGGATGTGCGTGGATTACCGAGCTCTCAATGAGGTAACAATCAAGAACAAGTACACCTTGCCACGCATAGAAGACTTGTTTGATCATAGGAAGGGTGCTTGTATCTTCTCTAAGATTGATTTGAGGTCGGGATATCTTTAAATGAAGATTAGACCATCGGACATAACCAAGACAGCTTTTAGGACACGGTATGGATCTTATGAGTACACCGTGATGTCTTTTCGATTGACAAATGCGCCTGCCCACTTTATGTACCTCATGAATAAGGTCTTCATGGAGTACATGGATAGATTCGTTGTGGTGTTCATTGATGACATTATGATCTACTCGAAGGATGAGAAGGAACATGAGGAACTTGAGGCTTACGTTGCAGAAATTGAGGGAGCATCAATTGTATGCCAAGTTCAACAAGTGCCAATTTTGGTTGAAAGAGGTGTTGTTTTTGGGTCATATAATCTCGGGAAGAGGAGTTTCAGTTGACCCTGGAAAAGTGAGAGACGTGTTGAAGTGGGAACCACCACAAAATGTCAAGGAAATAAGAAGTTTTCTTGGGATGGTTGGATATTACCGTCGATTCATCACGGACTTTTCCAAGATAGCCAAGCCAATGACGGAGTTGCTATTGAAGGGAAAGGCTTTCCAATGGACTCAAGCTTGTCAAAATAGTTTTGAGGAGTTGAAGAAGAGGATGACAACAGCCCCAGTTTTAGTATTGCCGGACGTGAGCAAGAGTTTTGATATTTATTGCGATGCATTAAGACAATTGAAGAAACATGAACAGAATTACCCCACGCACGATTTGGAACTCGCGGCCGTGGTACACGCATTGAAGATTTGGAGACACTATATCCTAGGACATAGGTGTGAAATTTATACGGATCATAAGAGTTTGAAGTATATTTTCACACAAACGGATCTGAACTTGAGGCAACGAAGATGGCTGGAGCTCATCAAAGATTATGATTTGGGGGTCAACTATCATCCGGGAAAGGCCAATGTAGTGGCCGATGCTTTGAGTAGAAAGGGGGTAAGTCACCAACTCACAGCTCGAGAGTTACCATCCGAGTTATGTAAGGAGTTTGAAAGGTTGAATCTCGGATTTGTAAATGAGATGGAGATGATGGAGTTAAACACAACCTTGGAGCAAGAAATTCGAAAAGCACAAACCACGGATCAGGAGATCAAGGAAATCAAGGAAAGGACCGAAGAAGGGAGAGAATTCAGATTTGATGAAGACGAACATGGTAACCTATGGCTTGGAAAGGGAATCCTTGTGCCTAATGTATAGCACATCTAGGAGACAATATTAAAGGAGGCACATGACTGACCTTACTCAATTCATCCTGGTTGTACAAAGATGTACAAAGACTTGAAGGATTGCTATTGGTGGGATAGCATGAAGAAGGACATAGCTGAATATGTGGCATTGTGTGATGTGTGTCAACGAGTCAAGGCGGAACATCAAAGGCCAGCTGGGTTATTGCAACCATTGAAGATTCTGGAATGGAAGTGGGAAGAAATTGGAATGGACTTCATAGTTGGGTTACCACGTACTCAGTTCGGGTATGACTCAATTTGGGTAATTGTGGATCGTTTAACCAAGTCAGCTCATATTGTCCCTGTGAAGACCAAATATACAGCTGCACAATTGGCCGCAATATACATGGAGCATATTGTGTGTCGACACGGAGTCCCGAAGAAGATCGTGTCGGATAGAGGTTCACAATTTACCTCTAGATTTTGGCAAAAATTGCATGAAGTGTTGGGAACGAGGTTGAATTTTAGTTCAGCATATCATCCTCAAACGGATGGGCCAACCGAGAGGACCAATCAAATTTTGGAGGACATGTTAAGAGCTTGTGCTTTAAAGCATGGGAAGAGTTGGGACAAAAGCTTGCCACACGCGGAATTTTCACACAACAATAGTTACCAAGCAAGTTTGAAGATGTCACCATATGAAGTACTTTAGGGAGGAAGTGTAGGACACCTTTATTCTGCAATGAGGCAGGAGAAACTCAAGTATTTGGTCCGGATGTGTTGCAAGAGGCCGAAAAGCAAGTCCAAATAACTTGTGAAAACTTGAGGGCTGCCCAATCAAGACAAAAAGGCTATGCAGACAATAGGAGAAGGAAAATAGCCTTTGAAATAGGAGATTTTGTTTACCTCAAGGTGTCACCAATGAGAGGTCATAAGAGGTTTAACATAAGGGGCAAGCTCGCACCTCGTTATATTGGACCATTCAAGACTTTGGACAAAAGAGGAGAAGTAGCGTATAAGTTGGAGATGCCAGCTCATCTTTCGGATGTCCATGACGTCTTTCATGTTTCCCAGCTCAAGAAGTGTTTGAGAGTACCAGAAGAACAAGTGCCAATGGAAGAATTGGAACTACAGAAAGATTTGACTTATGCCGAACAATCGGTCAAAATCTTGGAAACTAAGGAGAGGGTCACAAGGAACAAGGTTATTAGATGGTGTAAAGTTCAATGAAAGCACCATGCAGAAAAAGAAGCAACTTGGGAGCTAGAAGATGATATCAAGAAGGACTTTCCCTATCTCTTCTCTCCCGCGTCGAATCTCGAGGGCGAGATTCATTTTAAGGGGGGTAGGTTTGTGACACCCTCATTTTCATGCATCATGCCCTACATACACTCATATACATGTTTAACAATAACCCACAACAAGAGGAACGGGTTTAAAATTGATTTGCAGCATTTAAAATTGATTTGGAACAAAACCGCACTTAAAATGCAGGAAAGTGCGGACTAGTCTGATTTTACTGAGGACTAGTCCGATTTCTCTCTGACTAAAAACGGACTTGTCCGTTTGTGCTACTGAAAGGCGGCCTAGAGGGGGGGTGAATAGGCGATAATTGATAATTTAAACTTAATTCAGAGTTATGAAAACAGAGAAGTCGGACTTGTCTGAATTCTAGTCGGACTTGTCTGACCTAAGTCGGACAAGTCTGACCTGGGTCGGATAAGTCCGAGATTATCTGCACGATCAGATCAAAAATCCAATTTTTAAGCGATCTAGTGAGAGATATCGATCCCTAGCAGTTCTACACAAAGTATGGAGTAGAAAGAAAGCTGAGGGAGAGATAGCACGTGAAAAACACTAGAATCAAAACTTGCGAGAACGAAAGAACAACAAGAGACAAACAATTTTATCCCGAGGTTCGGAACCACAAAGGATCCTACATCCCTGTTGAGGAGTCCACTAGGGACCAGGCCTTCTCTAGCCTTTCCCTCACGAGTTGCCACAAGGGCCAACTCCCGATCTTCCACTATCACAAAGATTGTTACAAACTCCCCGATTACAAGAGATCACAAAGAAATCGCGGGGCGACGCCTAACCGTCTAGGGGAGAACCCCAAGAGCAACAAACACGCAATCACGAAGAAACTTTGCGAATCACACGTTGCTCAACCCCTCAACAAACCGTTTCTCCCGATTCTCACAAAGCACTCTTCACTCTCCAAAAAAAAAAACTCGAATTTGGGCTCTGGAGGTGAAGAACAAGTGGAGAGAGGTTCTTGAGTTCAAATGTGCGTTCAGAACTGTTCAGGGGTGTTAGGCATAGTTGGTGGGTCGAAACCACCCACTATTTATACTCCAAAAAGTCATTAGAGCCGTTTGACACAGCCCACGTTGGACATGTCTGACACAGAGTCGGACATGTCTGACCTCAAAGGTCACGCCTTTCACTTCAGACTTGTCTGACCAAAGTCACTTCAGACATGTCTGACATACAATCTCGGACATGTCTGACTCTCTAGGACTTAGAAAATTTTCCTTAGTCCCTGGGAACAGATCCATCTCGGACATGTCCGACCCCCAGGTTCGTACAAGTCCGAAACTTCACTGGAACTCTCACTGGAACCCTTCCAGTGCCAATTCGGACATGTCTGACTCACAGTTTCGGACATGTCCAACTTCCAACAGAGGGAATTCGAACATGTCTGACACCACAAGTCAGACAAGTCCGCCCAAGCCACAAAAGGCCCTACTAAAATCTTCCACTAAGGGGTTGAGCACCCGAATGACTCACTAAGTGTCTACGCGTCGTGTCCCTCTTAATAGTACGGTTTTTCCTATGACTCAAGGAGAAAATAGAAAACCCTATTTCTATTCTTCTTCGCCACAACTTTTCTCCTTTTACCGTCTTTCTTCAAAGCTCCATTCCGTACTTCGGATCTGCGCTTATGCTCAACCAAGTTCATCAGTACTTTAATGGTTCATCATCAATCCACCAAAACCCACAAGGGACCTAGATGCACTTACAATCTCCCCCTTTTTGGTGATTGATGACAACCAACTAAAGTCTTCAACAAAAATAAGATTTGATAGAAGTTTTGAGTCTCAAGTGTATATGAGCTTTTGGAATAACAATAAAAACAACTCATATACACTCAATCGTCATGGGGTGCCTATATGCTCGTGTGTGTGCAACAACGTGATAAATATGAAGAAATGCACACGAGATCAATGAAGGATCATAATGATCATCATAAGGCATCAACAAACATCATTAAGCATTAACAGTCATAAACGAGTAACAAATAAGTACAAGACACACCACGGTAGAAAATATGACTAGATACATGTCCATGTCCAAGAAAAAGCACTAGAGCCTAATACTTCTCCCCCTTTGGCATCAAGGCACCAAAAAGGAGAAAAGTGGACACTAAGACCTAGTCTACTCGGTGTTGTCCTCGTCGTCGTCTCTGTCATCGTCGCCGCTCTCCTCCTCGTAGTCACTCTCCTCGCTGGAGTCACTGTGAGCTGCAGGAGGTGCTGAGGAAGAGGCACTGGTGCCGGTGAAGAACGCCATATCCGCCTCGGTGAGCTCCGGAAACTCCGATGGCTCCTCGTCTGAGCTAGTGTCGTCGACTGGAGGAAGATGGAGGTGCTCCCTGATGGCTGCGAGGTCCCTCTGGTTCCTCTTTGCCAAGCGCTGAGTCGACCGGCAGACGGTGAAGATCGACTTCAGGATCTTGAGCAGTCCAGAGGAGCAAGACGGCTGCTGCTGGGGCACAAAGGATGAGCTGGGAGGCTGAGCAGACTTCCTCCTCGAGGAGCTGGGTCCTCCCTCTGCTGGTGCCGGTGCCGGTGCAGCTGCTCGAATCGGGCGGTGAAGCTTGGAAGGCTTCTGAGGCACAAGGCGCCTATGAGGCACATCCTTCACAAACTTCTGCCCGGACACCGTCTCAATTAGCTTCATCATGTACGGGGCGTAGCAGCAAGACCTAGCCGGTGTCTCCGAGGCGAGGTAAATCTCCTCGTAGATATAGTCAAAAGCGTTGTATTGATGCTCCCCTGCCAAGAGTTGGATCAGATTTATGCTATTGTGATTGATCTTGTTGGCATCCCCATCCTTGGGCGAGAGGGTCTTCCTTATCAGACGGTTCACCACGGCATGGAATGGCTTGAGGCCGTGGATATGAGGAGGGTTGGCTGGATACCCATCCTCATAAAACTCTCCATCTCCAGGAGGTTCACTATATCCATCTCATGGATCTTCAGTGAGTGCTGCAGGCTGTCCTCCATCCCGAGAATGCGGGCAAACTCCTCATAGCTGACTTCGTACTTCACCCCATTGGTCATCTAGGTGAAGCCGTGCTTGTCAACCCAATAGAACTCAGTTGCATAAAATTGGAGGATGACTTCCATGTTCCATGGGTATTGGAGACCCATGATCTCGCTGACTCCGTGGTGCTCGCAAGCTTCGAGCACCCCCTTGAAGAGAAGATAGGAATCCTTCTTCTTCAATGCAGCCTTCCAATCAACCCATTGCATCTCCGTGACTGGGTTCTTCTTGGTCGTGAGGACTGACCGGTAGTAATCCATGTGGAAGAAGCACCAGAAACGGGGATCCTTGCTCTCCCTTGGCATGTCATAACACCGCACATCTCTCATGTGCATGGTGTCGTGGATGTTCCTCCGGTAATTCACCCTGTCGGCCGTGCATCGAGTGTCACCAACTGGAGAGTGCACGACCAACGGTCCGATCTCTTGCTGCCCTTGGGAGCTCGAGCTGCCCCCCTGACCACTGTGAATAGTGAGCTGACCGCTCGTGGGTCGCTTGGCAACCACCTTCTTTGGTCGCTTTGATGGTTGAGCCGAAGAATCGGGACCCGCGGGCTCCGTGCCTCTCTTGTCGTGACCCATAGCTAGAAAAAGATACAATGATAGGTAAGAGTCAAAGCAAGAGAGATAGAGCAATTAACTTGATAGTTTCTATAGAAATTAGGTCTCAGAGTTATACAGGATCGGACATGTCTGATTGGAAAGTCAGACTTGTCTGACTCAGGAATTTCGGACATATCCGAATTTCAGAGTCAGACTTGTCCGACCTGTACAGAACTGACCCTAATTGCTAAGGAAACTAAGCAAATCAATTTTTCTACCGACCAAATTTTGCACCAAGGTTGTAAACATGCCTAGGAACAATTTCAAGGGCATAAATTTGAAAACTTGCCTCTAGATCTAGAAATGAGAGGAAAGATGAGAAAAATACCTTCGGATGGAGAAAAGATTGAAGAACTCCGAAGGGGATGTGAATCCTCCAACTTCGAGGGAGATTTTCCCTCAAGAACTCCTCACAAGAGCCTCAAAAGCAATGTGGATCGCCTTGGGAGGTTTGAGAGAGATGGAGATTAGGGTTTGAAGTGAGGAGAGAGAGAAGGAAAGGAAACCATCGGCCTCTTTGAAGGGGTTCAGACTTCCCACGTCGGACATGTCCGAATTTGTACTTCGGACAAGTCCGAATTCTCTTTGCAGACTTAAAACCCACTTCGGACATGTCTGACTTTTGTCAGACTTGTCCGACTCCCCCTTAGTGTATGCAATGTGCAAACACATGGGGATCTAAATATAGGTATATATGGACATTTTGCACAGGTTTTTGCAAATATCTTTGACAAAAATGATCAGTAAGAAACCAACAATCAAACTATGATCATTTTCACCAAAGAGAAGTTTAGAACATAGTTTTCAAGAACAAATAGATGAGATTTTCGAAAACACACAACATTTTGAAGTTGAAAACTAATAGCAATCAGATGTGCACGACTCAAGCAATGTTTCAAGAATCCAAGATATTTAGCTCACTCCTTAGGTCACAAAAGCGTCTCTCATGAAGGGGTTTGGTGATGATATCCGCCAATTGCTTCTCACTTCTAACGTGAGAGATAACGATATCTCCCTTGATAGAGTGGTCTCGCAGGAAATGGTGACGGATGTCTATGTGTTTGGTTCTAGAATGCTCGACAGGGTTGTGAGAAATCTTGATGGCACTCTCATTATCACATAGGAGAGGAATATGGCTAAGATTGTAACCATAATCCCTAAGAGTTTGTCGCATCCAAAGAAGCTGCGCACAGCAACTTCCGGCTGTAACGTACTCCACTTCGGCTGTGGAAAGGGCAATGGAGTTTTGTTTCTTGGAAGACCACACAACCAAGGACCTACCAAGGAATTGGCATGTCCCGGATGTGCTCTTCCTATCTACCCTACAGCCCGCATAATCCGCATCGGAATAACCGACGAGATCAAACTTGGATCCTTTAGGGTACCAAAGACCTAGATTAGGAGTGTGAACTAAATACCTAAGGATCCTCAACCGCTGTCAAGTGACACTCTTTTGGAGTGGCTTGGAATCGAGCACACATGCACACACTAAGCATAATGTCGGGTCTAGAAGCACAAAGATAAAGCAAAGAGCCAATCATAGAACGGTATACCTTTTGGTCCACGCTCGCTCCTTCTTCGTTTAGTCCTAGATGCCCATTTGTTCCCATAGGTGTCTTGATGGGCTTCGCCTTTTCCATGCCAAACTTCTTGAGAATGTCATGAGTGTACTTGGTTTGGCATATGAAGGTCCCTTCCTTGAGTTGCTTAACTTGGAAACCTAGGAAAAACTTCAACTCCCCCATCATAGACATCTCAAATCTCTCCGTCATGATTTTGGAAAACTCATCACAAAAAGTCTTGTTAGTAGAACCAAATATGATAACATCAACATAAATTTGGCATACGAACAAGTCATTATCAAAATGCTTAGTGAAGAGAGTATAATCGGCCTTCCCAATCTTAAAACCATTTTGAGTGAGAAAATCCCTAAGGCATTCATACCAAGCTCTAGGTGCTTGTTTGAGGCCATAGAGAGCCTTACACAACTTGTAGACGTGATCGGGATGCTCTTCATCTTCAAATCCGGGCGGTTGCTCAACATACACTTCCTCCTTGATTGGGCCGTTGAGGAATGCACTTTTCACATCCATTTGATATAACTTGAAATCATGGTGAGTAGCAAAGGCCAATAATATGCGAATAGACTCAAGCCTAGCTACGGGAGCAAAGGTTCATCGAAATTTCAACCTTCGACTTGAGCGTATCCTTTTGCTACAAGTCTTGCCTTGTTTCTTGTTACCACCCCGTGTTCATCTTGTTTGTTGCGGAACACCCACTTGGTTCCAACAACATTTGCATTTGGTCTCCTCACGAGTTCCCACACCTTGTTCCTCTTGAAGTTGTTGAGCTCTTCTTGCATCGCCATTACCCAATCCGGGTCTTGTAGAGCTTCTTCTACTTTCCGTGGCTCTAAAGAGGAAACAAAAGAGTAATGTGCACAAAAGTTAGTCATACGTGAGCGAGTAGTTACCCCTTTGGAGATGACTCCAAGTATGTTGTCAACGGGATGGTCCCGTTGAACGCTTTGATGAACTCTTGGGTGTGGTGGTTGAGCTTCTCGATCATTGTCTTCATCTTGATCATTTTCTTGATCTCCCCCTTGATCCAAGCCTCCTCCTCGATTTTGATCTTGCTGAGATTCATCTTGAGGATCTTGATCTTGTTCATGTGGGGGATTTGCATCTTCTTCGCTTGCTTGAAGATCATTTGGATCATGTGGTCGCACATCTCCAAGTGCCATTCTTCTAAGTGCTTCTTGTGGAGTCTCCTCTTGATCTAGCACACACTTATCAACTTGCTCCACTTGAGAGCCATTAGTCTCATCAAACACTACGTCATGTGCTACTTCAACAATCCGGAGGACTTGTTGAAGACACGATAGGCGTAGGTGTTTGAGTCATAGCCAAGCAAGAAACCTTCATCGGATTTCGAAGCGAACTTTGAATTCCTAGGCTTCTTGTTGAAAATATAGCACTTGCTCCCAAAAACACGAAAGTATGAGATGTTGGGTTTGTTACCGGTTAGGAGTTCATACGAGGTCTTCTTCAAGAGTCGATGAAGATACAACCGTTTTATGGCATGGCAAGCGGTGTTAACCGCTTCTGCCCAAAACTGGTCGGAAGTCTTGTACTCATCAAGCATCATCCTTGACATATCGATAAGAGTCCTATTCTTCCTCTCCGCTACTCCATTTTGTTGAGGGGAGTAGGGAGCGGAGAACTCATGCTTGATTCCTTCTTCATCCAAGAAGTTTTCAACTTGAGTGTTCTTGAACTCCGTCCCGTTGTCGCTCCTAATCTTCTTGATTCTTAAGGAGAACTCGTTTTGAGCTCTCCTCAAGAACTTCTTGAGAACTCCTTGGGTATCACCTTTGTCATGCAAGAAAAATACCCACGTGAAGCGAGAAAAATCATCAACAATAACTAGACCATATTTGTTACCGCCAATACTAATGTAGGCGATCGGTCCAAATAGGTCCATGTGTAGTAGCTCCAATGGTCTTGAGGTTGTCATGATGTTCTTGGACGGATATTGAGCTCCTACTTGCTTTCCGGCTTGACATGCGCTACATGGTCTATCTTTCTCAAAGACAACATCTTTTAGTCCACGGATATGATCCCCCTTAAGAAGTTTTTTCAAGTTTCTCATCCCAACATGAGCTAGCCTTCGGTGCCATAGCCATCCCATGTTAGTTTTTGCCATTAAGCACATATCAAGTTGGGCTTTATCCGTGGAGAAATCCACAAGGTAATGCTTTCCCTTGAGTACGCCCTTAAAGGCGATTGAGTTGTTGCATCTTCTTGAGATGGTCACACCGTTGTTAGTGAAAAGACAATCATAACCATTATCACATAATTGAGAAATAGACAAGAGGTTGTAATCAAGTGAATCAACATGAAGCACATTAGAAAGAGTGTGTTTTGAGGAGATAGCAATTTTACCGGTGCCAAGGATTTTCCCTTTGCTATTATCCCCAAAGAAGATTCCTTCACTAGGATCTTCATTCTCCTTGTACTCTACAAACATTTTCCTCTCTCCGGTCATATGATTAGTGCATCCACTGTCAAGCACCGATTTTGATCCACCGGAGGAGTATGCCTACAAAAAGAGTTATGCCTTTCCTTTAGGTACCCAAACGGAGTTGGGTCCTTTGATGTTAGTCACAAGACATTTGGGCACCCACACGCAAGGCTTTGGGCTCTTATGGAGTGGCCCAACATATCTAGCATAAGTCTTGCCAAATTTGTTCCTCAATAAAACATAAGAAGCATCAAAGTCATGAAACAAAGGATGAGGTTCATTTTTAGGCATATAAGATGTTGAGACAATGTTCTTTCCTTTATCTTGTGTGGATGAACCTTCCTTGACAAAAACAATCAAGTATTTGTTATTCTTGGGGGCTTTGGCATTTTGCCTCCTCTCCCGAGAATAACCAAGACCATACTTGACATGGGGAGGTCTCACATTGGTGTATGCACTCCGTGCATAGGCCACCTTCTCCTTGTCAAAGATGCCACCTTTCGGTGCTTGTTTGTTTTGTGCCAAGTTAAGTTCATTCTTAAGTTTTAGGATCAAGCATGAGCACATGCAAGTGTGAACTTCCTCGGGTGAAATCTTTTGAAAAGATGAGCTCTTTGAGGAAGAAAGTGCATTGATCTTAAGTGACTCAACCTTTGTCTCTAGAATCTTGTTAACCTTTGTCAAGTTAACAAGTTCATCCTTGAGCTCAACGGTTTCGTCCTTAAGATTTGAGCATGCTTCCTTGCTCATGGCAATGTCATGCTCCAATGCATTGCTTCTTTCTCTCTCGCGCTCGAGGAGCTCCTCAAGCTCTTGACATGTCTCCAATTTTTGGATGAGCATGTCCTCTTGACGCTCAAGGAGATCCTCCTTCTCGGAGATTTCATCCATAAAAAAGTTCATCTTTCTCATGGCACTCTTACTTAAGCCTTTAAGCATGGATTCAAGTTCACTACCACTATCAAATTCATCACAAGAAGTTATGGAGGGAGTAGGTTTAGATTTGACCTTTCTCCCTCCCTACTTTGCCATGAAACACGTGGACTTGAAATCATCAAGGTTGGGGAAAAGCTTGCTTGCACTTGAGCTCTTTCCGATGGCAATGGTTGCCACCTTCTCTACATCGTCGGAAGATGAGTCTTCATTTGGGTCCCATTCTCTTCCAAGGTGGGCATGTCCCGATGGCTTTTTCTTCTTGAAGAGCTTCTTATCTTGGGTCTTGCCCTCCTTCTTCTTGCTTTCATTGTATTGGCAATCCGCAATGAAGTGCCCATGTTCACCACACTTGTAGCAAGTCTTCTTCTTTAGCTTCTCCTTGCTCTTGCCTTCTTGGTGATAGCCTCCCTTGTTCCTTCTCATCATCCTTCTAAACTTGTTGATGAAGAAAGCTTCTTCCTCATCGGAGTTCATGCTCTCATCATCACTCGCATCTTCATTGTAGGATGTGGAAGTTGCTTTGAGGGCTACGTCTTTCTTCTTTGATGAGGCAAGCTTTTGGAGATTGTTGTAGAACATAGCTTCCTTCTCCATCATCTCATTGTTGATTATCCTCCCAAGCACTTCTTCCGGAGTCATCTTGGTGTAGTCGGGGCTTTCACGGATCAAGGAGCAAAGAGCAATGTTTCGAGGCATGAATGCCCGAAGCATCCTCTTCACCACTTCATGGTCCGTCCATCGAGTGCTTCCATAGGAACGGATCTTGTTCACGAGCACCTTGAGGCGGTTGTACATGTCTTGGGGCGACTCACCATCCATGATGGTAAATCTCCCAAGCTCTCCTTTGATCATCTCAATCTTCGCCTCCCGGATGACTCGGTTGCCCTCGTGCGCCATCTTGAGTGTATCCCAAATATCCTTGGCCACTTCCAAACCTTCGACTCAGTTGAATTCATCCTGAGTCAAAGATGAGGTTATGACTCCCACGGCTTGAGCATTGCGATGTAGTAGGATAGATTGTTGTGGAGTGACGTCTTCCTCATTCTTTGGCATATGAACTCCGGTTTGCACAATATGCCACAAACTAGGATTCAAAGAGATTAAATGCATCTTCGTATTGTGTTTCCACATTGAATAGTCATTTCCATCGAATTGAGGAGGTTTGCCAAGTGGAATAGACAAATAGTGATTGTTAGCATGAAGACGATCATAATCAAAGCGAGTTTGAGTTTAGTCATCGTTACTCTTCTCCTTCTCTTTGTTGATCATGGGTTGTTTCCCTAGCTTCTCCCGATGCTTCGCCTTGAGTTGGCGAGTCTCTTCATCGTCCTTCGGATCATCAAGAAGAACATCGTAGTTCTTGTCATTTGAGCCTTCACCCTCGACATGTGAGGTATCATCCTTGTTCCTTTCTTACGCCATCGATTCTCTGAGATGTTAGTCTCTTCCGGAGAAATCTGCTCTGATACCAATTGAAAGGCGGCCTAGAGGGGGGGTGAATAGGCGATAATCGATAATTTAAACATAATTCGGAGTTATGAAAACAGAGAAGTCGGACTTGTCTGACTTCTAGTCGGACTTGTCTGACCTAAGTCGGACAAGTCTAACCTGGATCGAATAAGTCCGAGATTATCTGCACGATCAGATAAAAAATCCAATTTTTAAGCGATCTAGTGAGAGATATCGATCCCTAGCAGTTCTACACGAAGTATGGAGTAGAAAGAAAGCTGAGGGAGAGATAGCACGCATAAAAACACTAGAATCAAAACTTGCGAGAACGAAAGAAGAACAAGACAAACGATTTTATCCCGAGGTTCGGAACCACAAAGGATCCTACATCCCCGTTGAGGAGTCCACAAGGTACCAGGCCTTCTCTAGCCTTTCCCTCACGAGTTGCCACAAGGGCCAACTCCCGATCTTCCACTATCACAAAGATTGTTACAAACTCCCCGATTACAAGAGATCACAAAGAAATCGCGGGGCGACACCTAACTGTCTAGGGGAGAACCCCAAGGGCAACAAACACACAATCACGAAGAAACTTAGCGAATCACACGTTGCTCAACCCCTCAACAAACCGTTTCTCCCGATTCTCACAAAGCACTCTTCACTCTCCCAAAAAAAACTCGAATTTGGGCTCTAGAGGTGGAGAACAAGTGGAGAGAGGTTCTTGAGTTCAAATGTGCATTCAGAACTGTTCAGGGGTGTTAGGCATAGTTGGTGGGTTGAAACCATCCACTATTTATACTCCAAAAAGTCATTAGAGCCGTTTGACACAGCCCACGTCGGACATGTCTGACACAAAGTCGGACATGTCTGAGCTCAAAGGTCAGGCCTTTCACTGCAGACTTGTCTGACCAAAGTCACTTCAGACATGTCTGACATACAATTTCGGACATGTCTGAAATTCTGCAGATAGAACTCGGACAAGTCTGACTCTCTGGGACTTAGAAAATTTTCCTTAGTCCCTGGGAACAGATCCATCTCGGACATGTCCGACCCCCAGGTTCGGACAAGTCCGAAACTTCACTGGAACTCTCACTGGAACCCTTCCAGTGCCAATTCAGACATGTCTGAATCACAGTTTCGGACATGTCTCACTTCCAACAGAGGGAATTCGGACATGTCTGACACCACAAGTCAGACAAGTCCGCCCAAGCCACAAAAGGCCCTACTAAAATCTTCCACTAAGGGGTTGAGCACCCGAATGACTCACTAAGTGTCTACGCGTTGTGTCCCTCTTAATAGTACGGTTTTTCCTATGACTCAAGGAGAAAATAGAAAACCCTATTTCTATTCTTCTTCGCCACAACTTTTCTCATTTTGCCGTCTTTCTTCAAAGCTCCATTCCATACTTCGGATCTGCACTCATGCTCAACCAAGTTCATCAGCACTTTAATGGTTCATCATCAATCCACCAAAACCCACAAGGGACCTAGATGCACTTACAGCTGCAGACTAGTCCGATTTTGCCTCTGTAAACCTTCGGACTTGTCCGATTTTGTGCGGACTAGTTCGATTTTCCAAGAATCCTTGAGAAATTGCTAAGTCCTTGGACTTTTCCAGACTAGTCCGATGTTCCAGCAAACTTGTCCGATTTCCTCTCCGTTTAAAGTCGGACTTGTCCGATGTTTGGCCAGACATGTCCGATTTTCTCTCTGGACGACTTCGGGCTAGTCCGGTCCTTTCCGGACTTGTCCAATATTTCGTGACTCCGAGTTGATCTTTTGTTTTACAACTTGTTTCTTGGGTTTCACGTTAAGTGGGCCTAGGGACGTCGTGCCTGACTCTTTTAGAGCCCATGTGAGACTCTAAACCGGCCTCTACTCCTCTCAAACTTGAAATCCATCTAACCCTAGCCTCCACCTATATATAAACAACCCCACCCCTTGGATTGACATCTATTTGCCACTTTTCCACCCAACCAAACCCTAGTTCATGGGGAGCCACCATCAAGGAGGGAGGAGAAGATCCCAAGCAAGAATAAGAAGAGGAGTAAACGAAAGAGGATCAAGATCTCCACCAAGTTTCGTTCTTCACCACCAATTCATCCCCAAGTTCATCACCAACCCTAGATCACCAAGATCCAAGTGCTACCTTCAAGTTTCTTGATTCATTGGAGTTCTAAACACCTGGTATACCTTCTATTATCTTTTCCTTACGAGAATTCAACCCCTAATCTCCGAATTCACGACGGTCTAGAAAACCCTAATCTGCTGATTTCGCAGAGTGAGGACTTGTCCGGTCCCTAGCGGACTAGTCCGATCTTCCTGGTTAAATTGTGTTGAATTAATTCTAAAGTTTGATCTACTCGAATCCAAACCTGTATAAACTAGTTAAAAGCTATTAGAACTAGTTAGTGATCATTAAAAGCAATCTAGTAACAAGTTCTACCTTGCATTTGCATCTATCATGCATGTCATGTCATATTGAGTAATATTTGTGCACTCTTTGATTGTGTTTCTTGTCTTGTATGTTTATTGTGTGGATTAGACGGGTTTGCGCTAAAGAGTGCCACGAAGGATCTACAGCACCAAGAGATTGAAGGCTTTGATCCTAATCAATAGCAAGAGCAAGGCAAGTGTCCTTGAAGCATATCGATCCTGTTTTAAAATAAATGTTATGTTTGCAAAACTGCATGCTTGTGTCAATTTTGATGGGAAATCTAATGATAGGAAGTTTTCTAGCTTTGTTTGACCACTCTTGTCACCTGGAATTATGGTAGAGAGTCGGGATGGACTTTTTACTCTTTGCTTCGCTTAATCAACTGGGATGGGAAACAACTACACCACTCAATTTAATTAGGCATGGATGAGATTTTGGTTAACTTGAACTGTTTAAATATGATATGGTAATGGGTGATCTAAGCAAGCCTGGTATGTGGATGGTTGGATGTTATGGTGGTTTGCTTGCTTTAGATCTAAGGACCAGTTCATGCGAGAATATGCCAGGATTACAGTGCCACCACGAGGCCATGTATGGGTGCGGCATAGCTGATTAATTAGGGCTTTGCTAGTGCTGTTTGGACCATTGTGGATGCTCGGGGAAGGGGTAGTCGGATTGGGTTTGTTGATGATTGGTGGGACTACCCTGGTATCCGAATGGATCAAGAAGGGGCCCTTGTTTGAAGATGTGCTCAGTTGGAGGCATCGCCACCGGTGAAACCTCAGTGGGGTCTAAATAGGCTAGTAATCTGTTTGTAAAGGCTATTTTGTGATATCATGGCCACACACCGATGGAAGTGTGGGACGGCATAATAGAGGTTCTAGTCATCGAAAGGTGATGAAATCACGAACACGTGGGTAAAGAGGTACAAACTCTGCAGAGTTAAATAAAACTATCATGATAGCCGTGCTCCCGGTTATGAGCACCTGGACAACTTCCATGATTAGAGGGGACTCGGTATTGGGATGGTATTTGGGATGGTTATGTTTTGATAATTGTTATGGCTGGTTATGGATTTATTTTTGGTATTGAATATGGTTACTGGCAAATGGTGAAATCTGGAATTATTGATGATGGTAGTGAATTCAGATTGGTATTATGATATTACTTATGATTATGATGGGTTTATTTCACATACATGTAATATATTGCTTTTGAAATGTTTTAATGTACTTTTCAGCACTTTGCCATTGTTATTGTCGTCATTTGAATAAGCCACATGTCATACTTTCCACACTTGCTGAGTACGACATGTACTCACTCTTGCAATCCCCCCCAACAGTTGCAGGTCAGGATTGGGAGTTTAATGGCGATAATGCGGAGTTCTAGGCCATGTCTACCGTCAGCTTTGCCAGTGGTGTTATTGGAGCTGCGCTATCCCATTTGCTTAGTTGCTTAATTAGTTTATTTCTGCTGCATTAGTTGAACTTGTGATAAATATTCATTAGAGTTTGTATTCGAGGATAATATGGTTGGTTTAATAAAATTTGGTTAATTAATCTTTTTTTGTGGTAATTATCTGTATATCGTTTGTGATTGCACTCGTGTATGTGTGTTGAACATCCTGGGCACACATATGCGTTAGCTTGGTTCATTTTTCGGAACCGGGCGTCACAAAACTTGTTCTCAGTGTGTAAATATGTTATATTTGAACAATTGTAAAGCCTCTAATGGTGTATTATCACAATTAAGCCAGCCTCACAGGTGATCGAGCATTTCCTATAATGCATTACTGTACTAGTATCCGCTCATCTGTGTTTTTTTCCTGATAAAATTTTCCCTGCAACGACTACATACGGTTGTGATAATTGCAACGACTACATCCCTGTAATTTCAATGAAAACCGCTTGTGATAATTGAACAACTACATACGGTTCTTACACAGTGACCGCCGTTGAAAATACATGATCATCTCAGGCCGTTGTTAATTAAGAGCCGCCTGTGAAGTTCATTACATTACAGGCGGTTCTTAATTAATAACCGCAAGTGAAGATCATATATTTACCCAGGCGGTTGTTTCTTAAAATCTGCCTGTGATGTTAATTTATTGCAGGCGGTTCTTAAGTAATAACCGCCTGAGAAAATCGAGTATTTACCCAAGCGGATGTTTTTTAAAATCCGCCTGTGTTGTTCTTTCATCACACGCGGTTATTATATCATTCGTCATCACAGTCGCATATTTTGAAGGACCGCCTGTGTTTGAAAATTTGAGGCGCCTATAAAAATGCTTTTTGTAGTAGTGTCATCATATCACGTAACTCATCATGTTGAACACATTCGTCATCATTGTCTTCTCCTGCCATTGTTAGTAGGAAACAAAAGGAAAAAAATATGTTATCCCTATCAACTACAGTGACAATGTGAAAGGTGGAAGAAAACAATCTCTCTCACTCAAGCGTCTTACCACGCTGTTACAAGTGTTCTTACTGACACAGCAGATGGTGTGGACGGTGAGATGAACCAATGAACCGTGGTGTGATTGCAAAGGTACCTGTTATGCTCAAGAGAAAGGTGGAGCTTGGATGGCACAATACGGTGGCTAATAAGCAGAAAATTGTTAATAGGTAAACAAAGTTGAATAAGTATTCAATGTAGGAAACTGTTGCTGGTCAACCAAGTGCCCTAGGGCCTAGCACAACACAAGGAAGTATCAAGGCAAAAGAAAGACAAAATGATATAGCCAACAAAACAGCACCAAGTGGTATAGGCCAATTGCTTTAATATGCGTGCTCTTCACTATTTTTTTGTAATATTTTTTTGATATTTTTTCATTACTTTGGAGTACAAAGATAGGAAGCACACAAATTTTCAGCTCAATTGGATGTAATATGCGGCCTATAGAAAATCAAGAAGATTCTTTAAAATTTGTGTTGAAACTTCGGAGGCTGGATAGCCTATCCTCCGAGGGTAATTTGGGCAATATAATTTCGCTGAATGTGGCTACGCGACGGAAAATCAGATGCGAAATTTCGCGTAGATGAATTTGAAAACAAAATCGTCCGATTTTGAGTTCGTATGCGAAAGTTATGGCCGTTTTAAGGTAGGCTGTCCGAGTTACGATTTTCGGATGTTGATTCCAACTCAGTTTGAGAACAGAACTCGCAATTGGATATGAAAACGATCGGGAATTTGCACAGCAACTAATGGGGTGGTGTGTGATGATTCAAGGATGAGTGGCACAATGGTTTGTCACCTAATCTAGGGCTGGCGATGCAAAAGTTCACGCAAGGCGGCTAGCTAGGGCAAACCGATGAACGTGGTGGATCGGTTTGTTATTTAGGGATTGTGGAATAGGTGTCGAGCAGCTAGAAAACAAGGACAAAACCTGATAACTAGGACCAAAAAAAAAAGCTAAACCAGCAACAAGACTCGACCACACGAATGCAAACTCAACAATGCAAACTGAAAAACGAAATTGTAGGCACTATAGTCTAGGAAGCGGTAAAAACGATCTAATTTTTTTGTGGCTTTTCTGTGGACTCTAGGTACGAAACAAAACTGATCTAATGGAAGGAAAACAATGATACCTCATGGGCAACCTGGAAATCCGATACCAATTGATGAGTAGTTTTAGGTCCGAGCTTCTGAAAGGTAAGTCGATTGGGGTGGAGAACTCGACGTTGATGATCCGCGGCACTCGAGCAGTTCGAGTACCTCTGCAATCACTACACCACGGATCCGTTGGTTATCAACCGTGCTGCACACGCTTGACCTCGCCAAGAAGGCTAATCCCTGCAAGTGCAACCGAGCACACAAGCAAGAACGTCGAAGACAAGATCCAAAATCATGAAGTTGTGGTCTCACAAACCGTAGAACGGCGATATTATTGATCTAAGCAAAACCCACCGAATATAACCGGTGGATGCAGTATTTAAAGGCTAGGGTTCGGCCAAAACACAATTAGACGCGTCCCTAATGGACTCTTACGGGATACAAGGCCCAAAGGCCCGATTCGGTGGCGCTGCACCGGACAGAAATCTGGTCTCGATTTTTTTTTGACTATTACCAGTGACTCCTGAAGAATTTTGAGGTGGGACTAGAACCATTGGAAATTTTATCTTCTCCTCTTTCCGTGCATATGTAGAACGCCAAAAATGGAGTCCGTATGCCTCCTGGACGTCCGTTTTAAGGTGGACTGCTCCTGGACTCCAAGTTGAACTCGAGTCTGAGTTGTAAACGGCTTCCATCAACTTGTGGACGTCCCAGCTGGTTCTCCATGCTCCCAAGGACTCTTTCCTTCACTTGTTGATCTTATCCATTATTCCTAATAACAATTAAATTATCACATAGCAATCTATTCTCAAACGCACATGCAAAATAAGTTAGGAGCGAGTTCACCTGCTGATTTATTAACTGTGCTCGTGCTCTTGTGATTGGTCCTTGCATTTCAATGTGTGTCTCCGCTGTTGTGATGTCCTCATCACAGGTTGGTTGTGACTGGGGGTCATTTTGCCCCAACTCACCTCGCCGGAGCTCACCGCTTAGCCACGGAACGGGTGCGCATGGCCAGGGCACCGCCGGCTCTGGTGTTGTCTGGATGTTGAAGACAACCGACATGTGGGCCCCTCTAGCCAGCGACACTTGCCCTAAGGTTGATCTGCTGTGGATGTTGATCTTTTCTGTCCACACACATGTAATTTTGTGGCCCTCCTGTTGCTTCCACGTGAGTGAATGATTTAAACCCGTGGGCCCAGAGATCTGTTTGCCATTTTCTTTTGGAAAATAATCTCAGCCTCCTATCAAACTTCAAAAATCAATATCTCCTAGTATAAGTGTCCAAAAAATATAAAACAGATTTTGTTTGATTCCTTTTAAACAGTACATTGAAGTTGCGCGAATTGATTGTTATGCGAATCCCTGTATTTTGCTCCAAAATTCCTTATTAGAACTTTGGGAATTAATTAAACGAGATCCACTTTATGTAAACTTCCCAATTTTGGCCAGAAAGTCCTCCATAAATCTCTTGATCTTCACACAAAATTTAAGCTTCATTGGACTTCATTTGCTCAGTCAAACTGTGTTGCTTTTTCATATGTCCATGAAAATTGTAGAAACAACAAAAACTTTTCCAGAAAATATTCCCAACTTATAAAATTCATATCTCCCTCCATAAAGCTTAGAAAAATGTGAAAAAAACTTTTCTGGACTCCATTTGACCATCCCTACATGAACATAATAATTTCTTGTATGACAAAACTGGACCCGCCTCCCTCGTTTGGGTAGTTCCGGCACTGACACGTGTATCACAAGGCCGGACCTAACTCCCTTCATTGGGAAGCTCCGGTCTTGCCACGTGTCTAGTGACTCTGGACCTAACCCCCAGTCGAGGGAAGCTCCAGTGGTGCCACGTGTATAGTGGCTCCGGACCTACCTCCCCACGATGGGAAGCCCCAAAGCCGCCACGTGTCGAACCTCCGGAGCTAGGACTTCAACAGAAGATAGAGAGATCTCCAACGGCTCGAACCTTCAAGGGTCATTTAAAGCGACAGTTACAAGACCTGATTTTGTGTCATTAATACTATATTAATGACACACGATCATTGGACTAGTAATAGGGTAACACTGTTATTAAGGTGCATTATCCTTTTTAATTACGCTTAATACCTGTAGATCATGTATTAGGCTGTTAATCACGCCAGGGCCACATGTAGGGGCAGGCAAGTGTTGTAACGTCCAGTACTTAGACTATAAAAGTGTTGCGCCACATGATACATGACAGGCAAGCTCACACACTCACAAGCGTCACACAGATATTCCTACATACAACACACAACCCGTGGAGTAGGGTGTTACGTTCAGGCATCCCGAACCACGTAAATCCCTCGTGTCACTGTCTTGTCCAAATCTCACGTGCCCCAACCAATGAAGAACCTCTGCGGGCTACACTCTAAGTAGTATTGGGGGAAGTGTCAATCGCACACTTCAAAATTTGGCACGCCAGGTAGGGCACTCTTTGAGATTTTAAGATGGTGAACTCCGCCACAGGATCATCCAACAGCAATGCTGCGCAACCTGCTGGGGGAATCCCTCCAATGTGCAATAGCCAGCAGATTTTGTTGTCCCGGCAGGCATCGCACCACCTTAAGCTGCTAAAGCTAACAATGTTGGGCAGCAGGATGGAGTCCTTGTGTCGGTCACTGCATCGACACACAACAACCCCGAGAATGCATTAATCGCTGCGCGTTTTCTTCTGGAGCGCCCACCTGGGTCCAGAGCACCTCAGTGTGCTATGGAGCAGTGGCGCGCTGATGTGCAACATCTAGTTGCAGCCGCAGCTGATGCCATCAGCAACCAAGGTCCCCCTCCTTCTGGGCAGGCACCTTCTCAGCATAGGACCTTGTCTGGAAGACTTGGTCCTCATGCATCACAGCACCGGAGGCATGCCACCTTCTGGGGCGCGTCGAACCAACACTATGTCGAGACTCGACGAATGATTTGCGGTCAAAGCTCGATCGCCGCTACAGATAACAGGACGACCGTGTCCACTGCGAGCGCGCCCACAAAAGGCGGGAGGCTTTGGAAAACCATTCTCCTTCGAGAGTAGGGGACTGCTGTTCAGCCTTGGCCATGCTCTTGCGCATGGTCCACTAGCCCAAGATCTTTCGGCCTGATCTGCCAGAGAAATTTGACAGGACTGTCAACCCTGCCGAGTTCGTCCAGATATACTCCACCGCCATTCTAGCGGCGGGTGGCAATGAGGCCATGATGGCGAACTACTTTCCAGTGGATTTAATTGGGACCGCCAAGTCCTGGTTCTTGAGTTTGCCGCCCGACTATATCAATAGTTGGGCAGAGCTATGTCAATAGTTCAACGCCAACATTGGGAGCTCCTACACCCGACCAGGCACCGAACTGGTTCTTTTTGCTGTGAAGCAAACACCGGGAGAATCGTTGCGGTCCTTCATCCAACAATTTTCTCAAGTACACAATACCATTCCCTCCATCTCCAACGCATCTTTTATCGTGGCATTCAGACAGGGTGTCAAAGATAAAATGATGTCGGAGAAGATGACAATGAAGGAGGTCACCAGCATCACGAAGCTATTCAGCCTGGCTAACAAGTGCGCCCGGGTCGCAGAGGGCCGAAAATGGACTCTAAGCCAGCTCTAGAGGCTAATAAAAAAGCCTTCCAAAGCTGAAGCCACTACCTCCGGCGATGGCAAGAAGAAGAAAAAGACCAATGGCAAGAAAAAGCCATCGGTTAGCATGCCTACTGCTGCGGCAGCTGCAGCTACGGGTGACCGGTTGCCATGCCCCAAAAAGCAACCTCGACCTTCATCAGAAGACGGCGGTGGTTCAAAGGTGTGGTGTCCGATCAACAAAACAGACAAACACAGCTTAGAAAACCGCCGGGAGGTCCAAAATCTTGTCGAGCGCTACAACAAGCACCCAAAAGAAGCACATTTCCATCAACGGGAAGAATAAAAATTGACGAAGCTCCGTCTGAAACGGAGCTAGGTTTTCAGGACCCCAAGAAGGTTCTGAAGGCTCTGTACAACACAGTCGACGATGATTCTGACGTCTCTGACAACGAGCGTTGGAAGACCCTAAACACCATCAATGGTGGGTCCTGGGATATTACATCTCATCGCATCCTCAAGACAATGCGACGAGAAATGGCTGCCGTAGCTCCTGCTGCCAGAGCAGAACCACATCAGAAGTGGATGGACACTCCTATCACTTTTGATGCAACAGACTGCCCCAGGAACACGGTCGGAGTTGGCAAACTGCCATTGATGGTGTCTCCCACCACTAATAACCTTCAACTCTACCATGTATTGGTAGATGGAGGTGCGGCGCTCAATCTCTTGAGCTTCAAAGCGTCATGAAGATTCAGCTCCAACTCTCAGACCTTCGCCTCTCAAAACCTTCCTCTGGGGTAGGTCCGGGGGCCATCAGCCCTCTCGGATCCATTATACTCCCAGTAACCTTTTTGACTCAGGAGAAGTACAGGACTGAGAAGCTGGTCTTCAACGTTGCTCACAGTCTGCCCTTCAACACGATCCTGGGCAGGACTGCCCTGTACAGGTTCATGGCCGTAGCTCACTACGGCTACATGGTGTTGAAGATGCCAACACCTTCGGGCGTTTTTTGGATCTGCAGAGATCGCACTGCAGGAGTCACCGTGCTGGAGGAACTCCATGCACTTGCCACGACACAGGAAGGAACCTCCGGCAAAGAGCTAGCTGCTCAACCTCTGAGGACTCATCATCGAGGCTCGACATCTGCATCACGTGTGCAACCAAGTGGTAACATCGGCGTTCCCGTCAAAGTCGTCCAAATCAGGTTTGATGCTGCCCAGACCACACGTATATCACGAGGCTTGGACAACAAATAGGAACTCGCACTCACCACTTTCCTCTAGGCGAATGTTGATGTGTTTTCCTGGCAACCATCACAAATGCCTGGGATCCATAGGGAGGTGATTGAGCACAATCTGAAGATTTATCCCGACGCACAGCCAGTACACCAGAAGCCCCGAAAGCTATCAATCGAGCGGTAGAATTTCATCCCACAGGAGATTAAGAAGCTGCTCGAAGCTGGTTTCATTCGGGAGGTTCATCATCCAAGATGGCTGGCAAACCTAGTCGTTGTACCCAAGGCCGGCAAGAAGCTCCAGATGTGTATCGACAACACCACCTTGAATAAGGCATGCCCAAAAGATCTGTTTCCACTACTTAAAATAGATCAGATACTGGACTCCACCTCCGGGTGTGAGCTATTGTGTTTCCTAGATGCCTACTCTAGATATCATCAAATCCATATGTCTAGGGAAGATGAAGAGCATACTGCCTTCACAACAATAGATGGATTGTATTGTTATACTGCCATGCCATTTGGTCTCAAAAATGCTGCTTCAACTATTGTTCGAGCTATGAACAAAACCTTTGGAGAGCTAATTAGGGACTTGGTGGAGGTGTATGTCAGCGACATCGTAGTGAAGGTCAAGAACAAGGAGTCACTCCTTGACAACTTGCAAGCCATCTTTGACAAGCTGCGCATCATGTGCACCAAGCTGAACCTGGAAAAGTGCGTCTTTGGGGTTAGCTCCGGGAAGCTCCTTGGTTTCTTGGTGACTCATCGATGAATTGAGGCGAACCTTGTGAAGATCAGGCTATTGAATATATGTGGCCCCCAGCCCGCATCAAGGACGTCCAGAAGCTAACTGGATGTCTAGATGCGCTCAGCCAGTTCATCTCAAGACTGCCAGAGCAGGCACTTCCCTTCTTCAAGCTATTGAGGAAGATCGGACCTTTCCATTGGTCCGAAGAGGCAGAAAAGGCGTTTCAAGAGCTCAAGAAGCTCCTCACCACACTACCAATCTTGGTAGCTCTGAACCCTGGTGAGCCTCTACTACATTACATTTGTGCAACTATAGAGGTTGTCAGCGTGGTCCTGGTCGCGGAAAGACCATAGCCACTTCCAGTTCATGAGCCCAGATCCCTCTGGGAGGGCCTGGAGCTACCTGAAGGTAAGTTTGGGTCCCAGCCCCCAGGAATGGATCTCCAAGGAAAAATGCTAGAGGATCAACCTCTCTCATTTGAGGGAGTTCACACGATGGATCGAGAAGACATGAACCAAGGGTCCGGGTTGAACATCAAAAAGTTTTGGACCCCTCTGGGAGGGTCCGAGAAGATCAACAAGAACGTCTGGATCACTCCGGGAGGCTCCGAGTCGGAAGAAGAAGCTCCGGTCCCCTCTGAGAGGGTTCGAACTGTCCAGCGGCCAGTGTACTTCATCAGTGAAGTAGTCTATGATGCCAAGACTCGATACATTTAGGTGCATAACCTGCTTTACGAAGTTCTTATTGCCTCAAGGATACTTCGTCATTACTTCCAAGCCCACAAGATATCAGTGGTAACTTCCTATCCATTGCATGCTATATTACATAATCCTAATTCTACAGGAAACATCGCCAAGTGGGTAGTGGAGCTGGCAGAATTCGATCTTGAATTACTGCCATGACAAGCTATCAAGAGTCAATCCTTGGCTGATTTTGTGGCGGAGTGAACTCCTTCTTTATAAAATCCTGGGGGCCCCAGTGAGCAGAAGCTGGAACCCGAGGTCCCGGTCTTCACAAAGCGTCATTGGACCCTCTACTTTGACGGCTCCATGTAGAAGCAGGGCGCCAAAGCTGGAATGCTTCTCCTCACTCCGACCGGGGAGAAGGTCAAATACATGGTGCACCTTGATTTCAAGGCGACCAACAACATGGCGGAATATGAAGCTCTATTCTATGGGATCAAGGTGGCGCTTTCTTATGGCGTCAAGCAGATGCTAGTGAAGGGTGACTCGCAACTCATCATCAAGCATGTCAATCAACTCGCTGCTTATATCCTTGATGTACTGAAGCTCCAGAAGGACTTCCACATCATGGACATCTACCATGTCCAGCGTCTCCGCAACGCAGAAGCTGATGAACACTCGATGAAGGCTTCAAATGGAGCTCCGGCTCCCGACGGAGTTTTTGTCCAGAGATTGTCAAGACCCACCGCATAGCCCGCCGAACTGGGTGAAGGGGGCGAGACCAGCACCTCGATGTTGGCGGTCCCGGTGGCCCTATTACCATGGTGTCCACCAACGGTCGTAGCTGCTGCAGGAAGCTCCAAGCAACCTGGCACGCAAGACTCAGAAGCTCAGGTTAGCTCTGATGCATGGATCTCGGAGATTCGGAGCAACTTGAAAGACAACCACCTTCTTGAAGATGGTGTATCTGCTGACCGGATCATCAGATTGGCTAAAAGATACACGCTAGTAGAAGGGGATCTCTACCGGCGCAGTTCCAGTGGCATCCTAATGTGGTGTATTGCAAGGAAAGAAGGCCGCGAGCTCCTCGCGAAGATCCATGGAGGCGAGTGTGGAAACCACGCGTCTTCTCGTACGCTGGTCGGCAAAGCCTTTCGCCATGGCTTCTACTAGCCTACAGCACTCCAGGATGCAATGCAGTTGGTGAAAAAGGTTGAAGTGTGTCCGTTCCACACAAAACAAATTCACACACTGGCTCAGTCACTGCAATTGATTCCTCCTACATGGCCATTTACTGTGTGGGGGATGGACATCTTGGGACCTTTCCCAAAATCCGTCAGAGGTTACAGGTTCCTGTATGTCGCCATCGACAAGTTCACCAAGTGGTCGGAAGTTACTCCAGTTGTGACTATCAATAAGCAATCAGCAATCAAGTTCTTGAAGTCCATAGTCTGCAGATTTGGAGTTCTGAACAGAGTCATCACTGACAACGGAACCCAATTTACGTGTGCCGCATTTCAAGAATATTGCGAAGACCTCGACATTCAAGTCAGCTATGCATCAGTAGCTCACCCGGCAAGTAATGCCCAAGCCGAGAGAGCAAATGCAGAAATTTTAGGACTCAAGACACACACTTATGAGCGCGTGAAAAAACACGGAGCCAACTGGATCGAGGAGCTTCCGTCTGCACTGTGGGCAAGTAGGACTACACCTAACCGGTCTACTAGAGAGACACCCTTTGTCCTGGTGTATGGAGCTGAAGCAGCCCTTCCTCCGGAGATCACCATGGGGTCACTACGGGTCCGGACCTTCGATGAAGCCACGCAGGACCAGCTCCGGCGTGAAGACCTTGACCTCATCGATGAGGGAAGGTGCCAAGCAACGGTTCGGAATGCACGTTATCGCCGGGCGCTCCAGCGCTATCATCAAAGGCACGTGCGTAACTGACACCTCAAGGAAGGTGATCTGGTGCTGCGGAAAATACTGACTCGAGAAGGGATGAACAAACTTCCGCCCAGCTGGGAAGGTCCCTTTCAAGTGATCATAGTATCCCGTCCTGGATGCGTTCACTTGGCAACTGAGGATGGGACCCTGCTTCCTAATCCTTGGAACATCGAGGACCCCCGTAAGTTTTATACTTAGTATCATGGAGGTGAGTCTGTAATTATATGCAATGTAAATTATAGAGTCTATAAATATAGTCGGGTAGGTCCTCCGGGAGAACATCCGGACCCCTCAGGGAGGGTCCGAGAAGTTCAAGCAACACTTGACATAGTTGCAGCACTAAAAGTGTAGCTCCTTGCCCTGGGTTAGTACAAGATGTATAGCACACATAGCTTGGTTCCGTACCCTATGTGTGTCCTTGTCTCCCCTGTATTCTGGACCTATAATAAAAGGCATTGTTGTATAAAAGTAGACTCCACGTGCATTAATATTGTGCAGTCTCATTCTATTTTATTTACCCTTCTCCTTCTTATCTATAACGAAGTTGTGCAATTCTTTTTTGACCTTTAGTTCAAGTTACTCATATGTTGTACAAGTTACATTGGTTTTTTTGGATCTTAGCATTGCTAGATGGTCTACTCGCCTGAACGCCAAGCCAACACAGGTCCAGAGTGTGCTATTGCCTTAGCCTGGTCCTACACCCTAAGTACGCCACTCTACCTACATTTCGGCAGGCCTCAGTAGGGCGGGGACTAAAAGCATTTGGATCTGGAGAGATTACATCAATTTGCTTGTTATCATATCGAGTTCCTTTGGAGCTAAAATTCAAATAAGAATAGTAACTCACAAAAGACTTATAGACAAGAAGATGAATTTTACTGTTTTTCTTGTCTTTGATGTGTAGGAAAAATGCAGACACATAACGATGGTGGAGGATGCTGGAGCTACTAAGATCCAACATCCCCCAAGGGGGCTCACTGTGAATGTTTTAAACGTTGAAAGTTGGCGCCATCGGAGCTAACAAGCTTCGACAACTCCAGTGGGGCCTGCCGTCGATGTGGTGCCTAATTGCAATTGAAGTGAAGATGGTGGAACTACCCAAGGGGATTCACCATCGATGTATTCTACGTTTGATGGTGGATATCATCGAAGCCGGGAAGTTCCGACAACTCTAGAGGGCCCGCTGTCGATGTTTTACGCGGTGACAGTAGATGCTATCGGACCTATAAAGCTCCGACAACCCCAGGGCGCCCACCGTCGACGTCTTACGCGTTGACAGTGGGTGCCTTCAGACCTATCAAGCTCTGACAACTCACATGGGGACCACTGTCGATGTAACAAAGCTCCCAGGAGAAGTCGAAAATAAACTTCGGACCTAAAATCTACAAGTTTGAAGCGTCCAAGTCATCAACACATTGTCAAATTCTTTTGATACATGTTCACAATCAAATTGTGCACATCTACCAGTGGGAAAACAATATAAAGTACAATGTATTGAAGACAAAGGCAAAATGGAATTCATTTTAGAAAGATTGAATTTCATTCATTCGAGGATTGGAGATTACAAAATTGGAGAGTTACAAGTGGAAGCAAAAGAGAAAATTCCTAGGTTCTGCCGAAGTATGAGGCAACTTTCTGGGCAACCTCTTGAACGCTGGCTTTGTCAACATCTTCCTCTTCATCAACAGGCCCTTCGAGCACCGGATCTAGAGAGAATTGGGGGTCTCGGCTCTTGCAACATGTCAGCACATATTCTTTGACGTTCTTGGCCAGAGATTTCCCCTCCGTCTCCAGGTGCTCCATGATGACCTCACCCATCACATCGAGTTTGCTGTCGGGAAAGTTGAGTGCCACTAGCGCTTGGCCTAGCTCCGACTCTGGATTGTCCGAACATATTAGACTGAAGCCCAGCATCATAAAAGCGTCATTGGCTTGCCCCAAGAAGTCCCACACCTACTGGGACTTGATCTTCCTCTAATTCCGCAGCTCCTCCAGTGACCTCCTCGCGGTCGCAAGCTCCAAACCTTCTCGAGTACGGCGCTCAACCACTTTGGCATGTTGCTAAATACTTTCAGCTACTTGTTTTTCGCGATCGGTGAGCTTTGTCTCCCGGAGGTGGATGCGGTTCTGCCGTTCGGCCATGTCCTTTTCGCTGCCCCTTACTTTTCCTTCTATGGTAGCAACATCAGCTTCTCCATTTGAGAGCTCGTGCACCAGTTTCCAGTACTTCTCTTCCTCTTCCTTGCTCCGCAGATCAAGCATTTTGGTGCGGTCAGCCAAGTTTTGCTCTCCCAGAGACAGTTTATGGGCGAGCTCCTCCCCTCTCTTTAGAAGATCCTCCTACTGTTCCAGAAGTTTCTCTTCCCTCGCATCGAGGTCCACCTGGCGCTTTAGGATAATCTCGTTCAAAGTGGTGAGGTTATCGTGACGTTCATCCATGGCCTCACTTCTATTCCTAGCATGCTTTTGAATCTCTCGAGACTTCACGTCAAGGGCCCTCATGGAGGCCTCCCTCTCTTCCAGCAGCTAGCACCAATACTCCATCCGGGCTTTTTCCTTCTTGACCTAGTACTTTTGGTCCACAATCCTCGTTCGCGCCAGCTTGGTCTCGAAGTGAGGCCTGTTGCGCCAACGCCTTAAGGTGTGGCGCTGTAACACCCTCATTTTCATGCATCATGCCCTACATACACTCAAATACATGTTTAACATTAACCCACAACAAGAGGAACGAGTTTAAAATTGATTTAGAGCATTTAAAATTGATTTGGAGCAAAACCGCACTTACAATGCAGTAACTAGTCTGATTTCTCTCTGACAAAAAATGGACTTGTTCGTTTTTGCTGCAGACTAGTCCGATTTTGTGCGGACTAGTCCGACATTCCAAGAATCCTTGAAAATTTGCTATGTCCTTGGACTTTTCCGGACTAGTCCGGTGTTCCAGCGGACTTGTCCGTTTTCCTCTCTGTTCAAAGTCGGACTTGTCCGATGTTTGGCCAGACTTGTCCAATTTCCTCTCTGGACGACTTCGGACTAGTCTGGTCCTTTCCGGACTTGTCCGATATTTCACGACTACGAGTTGATCTTTTGTTTTACGACTTGTTTCTTGGGTTTCACGTTAAGTGGGCCTAGGGATGTCGTGCCTAACTCTTTTAGAGCCCATGTGGGACTCTAAACCGGCCTCTACTCATCCCAAAACTCGAAATCCATCTAACCCTAGCCCCCACCTCTATATAAACAGCCCCACCCCTTGGATTGACATCTATTTGCCACTTTTCCACCCACCCAAACCCTAGTTCGTGGGGAGCCACCATCAAGGAGGGAGGAGAAGATCCCAAGCAGGAAGAAGAAGAGGAGGAAACGAAAGAGGATCAAGATTTCCACCAAGTTTTGTTCTTCACCACCAATTCATTCCCAAATTCATCACCAACCCTAGATCATCAAGATCCAAGTGTTACCTCCAAGTTTCTTGATTCATTGGAGTCCTAAACACCTGGTATACCTTCTATTCTCTTTTCCTTACGTGAATTCAACCCCTAATTTCCGAATTTACGTCAATCTAGAAAACCCTAATTTGCTGATCTCGTAAAGTGCGGACTTGTCTGGTCCCTTGCGGACTAGTCCGATCTTTCTGGTTAAATTGTGTTGAATTAATTCTAAAATTTGATCTAATCAAATCCAAACCTGTATAAACTTGTTAAAGGCTATTAGAAATAGTTAGTTACCATTAAAGCAATCTAGTAACAAGTTCTACCTTGCATTTGCATCAATCATGCATGTCATGTCATATTGAGTAATATTTGTGCACTTTTTGATTGTGTTTCTTTTCTTGTATGTTTATTGTGTGGATTAGACGGATTTGCGCTAGAAAGTGCCATAGAGGATCTACACCACCAAGAGTTTGAAGGCTTTGATCCTAATCAACAGCAAGAGCAAGGCAAGTGTCCTTGAAGCATATTGATCCTGTTTTAAAATAAATGTTTTGTTTGCAAAATTGCATGCTTGTGTCAATTTGATGGGACTCCTATGGTAGGAAGTTTACTAGATTTGTTTAACTGCCCTTGTCACCTGGAAATTATGGTAGAGAGTCAGGATGGGCTTTTTACCTTTTGCTTCGCTTAATCAATTGGGATGGGAAACCAACTACACCACTCAATTTAATTATGCATGAATGATACTATGGTTAACATGAACTGGTTAAATATGATATGGTAATGGCTGATCTAAGCAAGCCTGGTATGTGGATGGGTTGGATGTATGGTGGTTTGCTTGCTTTAGATCTAAGGACCGGTTCATGCGAGAATAAGCCAGGACTACAGTGCCACCACGAGGCCAAGTATGGGTGCGGCGTAGCTGATTAATTAGGGATTTGCTAGTACTGTTTGGACCATTATAGATGCTCGGGGAAGGGGTAGTCGGATTGGGTTTGTTGATGATTGGTGGGACTACCCTGGGATCCGAATGGCTCAAGAGGGGGCCCTTGGTTGAAGATGTGCTCAGTTGGAGGCATCGCCACCGGTGAAACCTCAGTGGGGTCTAAATAGGCTAGTAATCCCTTTGTAAAGGATATTTTAAGTGTAATTGGCATAAGGGAGGTTCTTTAGTCGCCGACGGGTGATGAAATCACAAACACGTGGGTAAAGTGGTACAAACTCTGCAGAGTTAAATAAAACGATCATGATAGCCGTGCTCCCGGTTATGAGCTCCTGGACAACTTCCATGATTAGAGGTAAATTGGAATTTGGGATGGTTATGGTTAGTATTATGGTTATGGATTTATTTCTGGTATCGAATATGGTTATTGGCAAATGGTGAAATCTGGAATTATTGATGAGGATGGTGAATTGTGGACTAGTATTATGGTATTACTTATGATTATGATGGGTTTACTTCACATACATATAATATATTGCTTTTCAAACGTTTTAATGTACTTTTCAGCACTTAACCATTATTATTGTCGACATTTGAATCAGTCACATGTCATACTTTCCACACTTGCTGAGTACGACATGTACTCACTCTTGCAATTCTCCCCAACAGTTGCAGGTCAGGATTGTGAGTTTAATGGCGATAATGCGGAGTTCTAGGCCGTGTCTACCGTCAACATGCCTGTGGCCTTATGCTTAGTTTGCTTAGTTGCTTAATTAGTTTATTTCCACTGCATTAGTTGGACTTGTCATAAATATTCATTAGAGTTTGTAATCGAGGATAGTATGGTTTGTGTAATAAAACTTGGTTAATTAATCTTGTTCTATGGTAATTATCTGTATATCTTTTGTGATTGCACTCGTGTATGTGTGATGAACATCCTGGGCACACATATGCGTTAGCTTGGTTCATTTTTCGGAACCGGGCGTCACAGGCGCTCTTCCTCGAGGACCTTGTTGTCGTGGTCAAAGGCGAGTTGGACTTGACGTAGGCTCGAGCAGGCGTTGTCAATCAACAGCATCAAAGGAATAGGCTCTGGACCTGCTGTGGTCATCTCCGCTGGCTCCAAGGGGTCTTCCAATACAAAAATTGGGTCCCACGCCACAAGCGTTGTCCCCTTGTGTCCTGGGCACTAGGGCCGCCCTCCGAAAGCCTTTCTGCTTCTACTGTCACCGACGAGGGTCCCACCGTGGGAACATCAACCTCCGGGGCTGATGCTGAAGTTCCCCCCCTCCGGATCTTCAACCGATAGCTTCGTAGGTGGAGGGCCCGCAATTGACTCCTATGGGCGCTTTGGCTCTGACATAGATGTCCCCAGGGCAATGACCTCTAGGACGAACATTAGAGTTTTGTTCGGAGCCCTGACCCCTGCCGGCTCAAGCACCAGCACATCCATCGCTGGCTCAGGCTCCGGAACATCTAACACATCTAGCTCAACTACCGGAGCTTCAACCACATCCGGCTCAGCTGCTAGAGCTTCAACTATCTCCGGCACAGAGGCCAGAACTTCGGGCACCTTCAGCTCAATTGTCGGATCTTCAGCTACTTCTGGCAAAGGTGCAGGAGCTTTGGTTACACTTGGCTCAAGTGCTGGAGCTCCTGCCACCTCTGACTCCTGCGCCAGATCTTAAGTCTCTGGCACTGCTACTGGTGGTGTATTTTCAACAACTTCTCCCCCGTGGTCAGGCGCTACCACGGGAGTCTCTGGCGTCTCTTCTTGATGCATGTCCACGACAGCTGGTGCAAGAGCTGTTGTGTCTTCTGCCACCACTTGGGGAGGCTCAGTGGTTGAAGCCAGAGCTTCAGCACACACAACTTCATTCATTGCAGCACATGTCGAAGCCTCAAATTTATTTCTCGACACACTGGAAACAAAAGTCGGAAGATTAAAGACATGATAAAAACAAGGTTAGCACCACAAGGTGAGTTGACGATGCTTACCTGGGGATGCTATCCCTCTAGTCACCGTGAAATCTCTTCTTCTAAGGCCCGGAGTCAAAGCCCACCAAATCTGGTGAGGAAAAAACCTCAGACCTTAGTCGGGAGCCACCTCTAGCAGCTCGAGTCTTCTCAGCCGGAACCCCCCTCGGCTGGGAAGAACCACCAGATCCGGAGCCCACAGCTGGCACTGGAGCCGGAGTTGATCTGTAGGAGCTTGAGTCCCTTGAGGGCGCTGGCACCGAAGCAGGCGAAGCCATCGAAGATCTCCTTCGTCGGGGAGAAGGAGCTGTTGAAGTTGGATCTAACCCGATGGGGCTTCCGTCAACATGCCTTAACTTCCCCTTCCGCCTAGAAGATTCAGCCGGCTCCTTGCCCTTGCCCTTGCCCTTTCTAGTGTCAACCACTTTTTGGCTTGGGGCAGCAGGGGCCACCCTCTGAGAAGCCCCGAGGATTGCTACCTTGGAGGTTGATCGCCTCTCCACCAAGCTGAGGTCGTCCAACACTGGCATTCTTCTCCGCACCTCCTTACTGATATCTGGAATCATGTTCAGAGGCAAGAGAGCAGTCGGCGGAACCAAGGCGTCGGGGGAGATAGTTCCATTTTGGAACTTCTCCAGATGGAGCTTCAAGGCTTCATCATCCAAATTGGAATTCAAACCGGTTTCAATCCAGTTGTGATCCATCACACTATTGAAAGCCTAGGTTGGCCACTCCCTTGTCTATAGTGGAGCCCACCTGTTCACCAAGAAATTGTCAAAGACCATTTGAGGGGTCACTCTACCCTCGATGCATTCTTGGATCCTTGCCAGGATGGGCTTGTATGCATATAATAGTTCCGAAGCTATGTTCCACGCATCAGTGTCGACGTTGGGAAGAACCTGGGCAGCTCCAGCCTCTCGTGCTCCTCCATGGCGATGATCACCCAATCCTTCTTCCAATCGTCCCACTTGCTGGAGGGCAAGGACCTCAAGTACTTAAAGGGGCAATTTTTCCACTTCACAAAGTAGTAGAAGCCGATCAGCTCTATCCCCTTTCTGGTGGTGTGGACCGTGAAGAAGGTCTGGAACAGCTCAACGCAGGGAGGCACGCCCACCCACATCTCGTAGAAGTGGACAAAAGTCGTTACTAGAAAGAGAGAGTGGGGGCCAAGGTGATGCAGCTGGAGACTGTAGAAGTCCAGCAACATCAAGAAGAAGGTTGAAAAACATGGTATTAGACCCACCATGGCGTATGTAGAGAAGTACACCATGTCTCCGGGGCGCTCTTTCTTGAAGGGGAGCTTGCCGAAGCGGATGTCAAAGTTGAAGGAATCACTAGACCACCCCATGTAGGTCCGGTGAATGTGGCCTAGAGAAGGGGTGAATAGGCCTTTTTGAAAATTGTCGGATCCTACAAACACTTAACAACCAGTTCAAAAACAGAGAAATTGAACTAGTCCGGTAAAGTGCGGACTAGTTCGGTGTATACGGACTAGATTGATTAGGTTTGATCGATTAACTTTGTTCTTCAATATATGCAGCAGAAGTATACGATTAAACAAAGTGTCACAAGGTTATGAATCAGGTTATATCACAAATCAAACTTATACTTGATATTTCAACTTAAAGTAATCAAGATCAGTTTGTAACCCTAGATTTATATGAAGTAAGAACAATGAACACAACAGAGAACACAAGAGATTTATCGCGTGTTTCGGTTCCCACAAAGGCAACCTTCATCCACGTTGAGGAGCCCACAAAAGGATCGGGTCTTCTCTAACCCTACCCTCGTCGGATCGCCACAAAGGCCAATCCTCTTCCACTTATCTCAAAGGGGTGAATAACCGAATTCAAGGGGCTTTCTCACACGATGAGAGCTCCCTTGGATTACAACACAAAATACCACCAAGAACATACTCAAAAGAAAACGCAGGAGTGTGTTAGAGAATCAAACCAAGAGCTCAATGTGGTGTTGAATGTGTCTCTCCAATGAACTAGAGTGAATCCTCAAAGGATTGATCTTTGTTGCACTTAATTTCATGGAGAGATGTGGTTTTTGAGTCTCTTGGGAGGTGTGACGGCGCTAGGGTTCGAGAGATAGTAAAATATGGCCGTACAACTCTATTCATATGGGTTTCTAAAAGTAACCGTTAGGGTTCAGAAAGATTGGACTAGTCTGTGGTGGTCACCGGACTAGTCCGGTGTGCTGTGTGTAGCAAACCCTAAGTGTCCCAAAATATCGGACTAGTCCGGCTAGGAGCAGACTTGTCCGATTTCGCTACTGGAAATCTTCGGACTAGTCCGATAGTCATCGGACTTGTCCGGACATGTGAAACCCTAAGTGTATAGGATGACAAGTCCGCACTTGGAGGACTTGTCCGATTCAGTTCAGAGGGTATGTTGGACTAGTCTGTGTAAATATCGGACTTGTCCGATTTGGATCAGAAAGAATATAGGACTAGTCCGGTTGTGATCGGATTTGTCCGATTTCGTGTGACTTGTGAAGTGTTTTGAGGACTAGTCCGCACTGGGGAGGACTAGTCTGTAAAACCCCACTTTTATGGCATGTGAATCCAGTTATGAGTTTTGTGATCAACTATATTAAAGATCCAATATAGTGGTACACATGAACTTAATACCCTCCAAACCTTTCTTGCACTCATGGTTAAATTTTATTAACATGAGTATTGGACTTCACCACTAAGTCTAGAATGATTCTATTCACCCCTTTTCAAACATTAGAATTATTGGATGAAGTTTAGTAAGGCAATTCCAATTGCAGTACTAAATGGGCCCTGCCAAAAAAATTCAAATTAGAGGCTCTAAATTTTTCCATTGCCTTCTAATATTCTCAATAGCTTGCCTGCAAAATTTCAAGATTTTAGGAACTCATTTGCTATTTTATTTGAGATGATCATGAATTTGAATCAAGTTTAAATACAAATTCAAAAGCTGGTCAAAATATACTTTAACATAAAGATCTAAACACACCATTGTGTTTATCACAATTTTCTTGACTTAGCCCTGAAGTTTCATGATTTTTGGAGTTCATTTACTATTTTTAAGTGAATTACTAAAATAACAGTAGCTGTGCGGCTGACTGGCAGGGCCCACCAGTCAGCAGCCCACGTGCAGCCGCATTTCAACGCGCGCTGCACGCGCCACCGCGACGGCGTGCATGCCCAGCGCGACAGCAGCACTCCACGGCCGGTTGATCTCTATAAATGGCGCCCTGGCTCTCCCTTATCACTTTCCAGTCGCCCTTATCGCCTCCCCTCTCCCTGAGACGACGGATTGCACCATTTTCGTTCCGCACGCGAGCTTCCGACCGCCGGCGCCACGCGCCCGTTGCTGGCCAACCAGAGACCTCTCGTGCCAAGCCTCCAACAGCTAGGTTGTTCCTCTCTTCCTCCTCTGTCCTCTGGATCAATTCTTTCGTTGCATAGTTGACGGTTTGACCGATATTTTGGGGCTACACCGAAGGTTGCCGTCGTGTTCACCGTGCACCGTCCCTGCTCCACGTTGCCAGGCCGCTGCACGCGGTTTCGTGCTTCGACCCCCATAGCAAACTGGTGCGACGGGACACGCTCTACGCAATGGTGAAAGCCGTTCCTTGTTTACATAAGTATCAAGCAAGTTAGCTAGGTTTTTCTCTTGGCCGAAGCTTATGAACACACTCGCTTTTTCATGCAATTCGAGTTACACACTTAGTCACTCTCCACAATTGCTAGAAAATAGTTTCTACACTTCTTTGCGCACCCTCTCGAACAGGAATCACCGAAAATGATCGACCGTAGCTCAAGAATCACGAGTTCTCCCCTCCGGCGTTAAGAAATGCCTCTGTCGCCGTCGACGACCGCTTTGCCGACCGTTACACGATGATATCACCTACCCATAACGTTCCTCGTGGTTCCAGGAGACTTCCCCAGCCTTTTTAGTAGGGTTTTAGCCACAGAGCGGCAGTTCTGACATAGCCGGTGCCCTAGCGGCCGCCACCGCCGATGCACCGTGGTTTTCGACCATCGGTAGACCTCCCCGACCCCACCATCATGCTCAGCACGTGATTTTACAGTTGGGTGCCCAAGTGTAGGAGCTGCGGTGGCCGAGAACTCAAAATCGGCGAGGCTCGCCGGAGAGCGCCGCCGCGGGAGCCCCGCGCGCCGCCCGCATCGGGAGGTGGAAGACGACGTGGTGGGTCCCGCGTGTTAGCGTCTATCAACCCCGTCGGATCAGGTGTGGCCACGGGATCTGTTGTGGCTACGCGGTGTATATCTGTTACGTGGTAGGCTATCTGAGTTACGATTTTTTAGATGTTGATTCCAACTCTGTTTGAGAACAGAACTCGCAATCGGATACGAAAACGATCGGGAATTTGCACAGCAACTGATGGGGTGGTGTGTGATGATTCAAGGATGAATGGCACTGATACCAATTGATGAGTAGGTTTAGGCCCGATCTTCCGAAAGGTATGTCGATTGGGGTGGAGAACTCGACGTTGATGATCCGCGGCACTCGAGCGGTTCGAGTACCCCTGCAATCACTACACCACGGCTCCGTTGGTTATCAACCGTGCTGCACACGCTTGACCTCGCCAAGAAGGCTAATCCCTGCAAGTTCAATCGAGAACACGAGCAAGAACGTAGAAGACACGATCGGAAATCGCGAAATTGGGGTCTCACAAACCGTAGAACGGTGATTTTATTGATCTAAGCAAAAACCACCGAATATGACCGGCGGCTGCAGTATTTATAGGCTAGGGTTCGACCAAAACATGATTAGACACGTCCCTAATGGACTCTTACAGGATACAAGGCCCAAAGGCCCGATTCGGTGGCGCAGCACCGGACAGAAATCTGGACTCGACTTCTTTCGACGATTCCCAATGACTCCGGAAGAATTTTGAGGTGGGACTAGAACCATTGTAATGTTTATCTTCTCCTCTTTCCGTGCATATGTAGAACGTCGAAAACGGAGTCCTTATGCCTCCTGGGCGTCTGTTTTAAGGTGGACTGCTCCTGGACTCCGAGTTGAACTCGAGTCCGAGTTGTAAACTGTTTCCATCTACTTGTGGACGTCCCAGGTGGTTCTCCATGCTCCCAAGGCCTCCTTCCTTCACTTGTTGATCTTCTCCATTATTCCTAATAACAATTAAATCATCACATAGCAATCTATTTTCAAACTCACATGCAAAAGAAGTTAAGAACGAATTCACCTGCTGATTTAATAACCCGTCCCGTGCTCTTGTGATTGGTCCTTGCAGTTCAATGCGCGTCTCCGCTGTTGTGATGTCCTCATCATCCTCCCCCTCTTGAATTGGAGTCGTCCTCGACTCAAGTTCACCTTCTTCTCCCAAGTACGGTCGCAAATCTGAAATGTTAAATGTAGGACTAACCCCAAAATCGGGAGGCAATTCATGCTTATATGCATTATCATTAATCTTTTCAACGACCTTAAAAGGGCCAGCAGCTCGTGGCATAAGTTTAGATTTTCTCAAGTCGGGAAATCGCTCTTTTCTCAAATGTAACAACACCAAATCGCCCGGTTCAAGTTTTACTTCTTTTCTACCTTTACTACCTGCAATCCTATACTTCTCATTCATCATTTCAATATTTTTCTTTGTAGTTTCATGCATCTTAAGAATGAATTCAGATCGTTGTGTAGCATCCAAATTTATAGTTTCAGAAGGAGGCAAAGGTAGTAAATCAATAGGAGCACGGGGATTGAAACCATACACTACCTGGAATGGACTTACCTTTGTCGTGGAGTGAACGGATCTGTTGTAAGCAAATTCTATATGTGGTAAACACTCCTCCCACAACTTCAAATTTAATTTCGAGACAGCCCGTAACATAGTGGATAAAGTACGATTAACTACCTCGGTCTGTCCATCCGTTTGTGGGTGACATGTAGTTGAAAACAGCAACTTGGTTCCCAATTTATACCACAAAGTTCTCCAAAAATGACTTAAAAATTTTGCATCACGATCAGAAACAATGGTATTTGGCACACCATGTAAACGAACAATTTCTGTCATAAATAAATCATCAATGTGTGAGGCATTATCATTCTTATGACAAGGTATAAAGTGTGCCATTTTGGAAATACGATCAACAACTACAAAAATACTATCCCTCCCCCTCTTAGTCCTAGGCAATCCCAAAACAAAGTCCATAGAAATATCCTCCCATGGTACACTAGGAACAGGAAGAGGCATATAAAGACCATGTGGGTTAAGGCGAGACTTAGCTTTGTTGCAAGTAGTGCATCGTGACACGTAGCGCTCGACATCACTCCTCATCTTTGGCCAAAAGAAGTGTGTGGACAGCACATCTTCAGTTTTCTTCACTCCAAAATGTCCCATCAAACCTCCTCCATGTGCTTCCTGCAAAAGCAATGGACGAACGGAGCTAGCTGGAACGCATAGCTTGTTAGCACGATAGAGGAGACCCTCTCGCAGCACATATTTATTCCAAGTTCTTCCTTCTCTACAATTTTCAAAAGCATCTTTGAAGTCCAAATCAGTAGGATATAATGCTTTAATTGTTTCCAAACCATAGATTTTATGATCAAGTTGGGACAGCATGGTATAACGCCTAGATAATGCATCGGCAATGATATTTTCCTTCCCCTTCTTATGCTTAATGATGTATGGAAACGACCCTATGAACTCAATCCATTTAGCATGTCGTTTATTCAGATTGGTTTGACACTTAAGATATTTCAATGATTCATGATCGGAATGTATGACAAACTCCTTAGACCAAAGATAATGTTGCCAAGTTTGTAATACACGGACTAAGGCATACAATTCCTTATCATAAGTGGAATAATTCAGAGAAGGACCATGAAGTTTTTCACTAAAGAAAGCAACGGGTTTACCTCCTTGTATGAGAACGCCTCCAATACCAATGCCGCTTGCATCGCATTCTAGCTCAAAGGTCTTGTCAAAATCAGGAAGTTGTAGTAATGGTGCTTGTGTAAGCTTCGATTTGAGAGCATCAAAAGCTTGTTGCTGCTGTTCGCCCCATCGAAATGGAACTCCCTTCTTCGTTAGCTCATGTAGAGGTGCTGCAATGGTGCTGAAATCCCGCTCAAAGCGCCAATAAAATCCTGCAAGACCAAGAAAACTATGAACCTGTGTGACGGTAGTTGGGGCTGGCCAGCTGGTGATTGCTTCAATTTTTGCCTCATCCATCTCAATTCCCTGCGAGGAAATGACATAGCCAAGAAACGAGACTCGATTGGTGCAAAAAACGCACTTTTCGAGGTTACCAAACAAACGTGCATCTCTCAAAACAGTAAAAATAGCACGTAAATGATCAAGATGTTCATCATATGACTTGCTGTAAATGAGGATATCATCGAAGTAAACCACCACAAATTGTCCAATGAAAGCACGTAAAACCTCGTTCATTAATCGCATAAAGGTGTTGGGTGCATTAGTTAAAACAAAAGGCATGACTAACCACTCATAAAGTCCAAACTTGGTTTTAAATGCAGTTTTCCATTCATCTCCTAGTGCCATTCTAATTTGGTGGTAACCACTACGCAAGTCAATTTTTGTGAAGATGATAGCACCACTCAATTCATCAAGCATGTCATCTAATCGAGGAATAGGATAACGATATCGAATGGTGATGTTATTAATCGCTCGACAATCAACACACATGCACCAACTACCATATTTCTTAGGAACCAAAAGAACAGGAACGGAACAAGGGCTAAGGCTTTCACGAATGTACCCGCGGTCCAAAAGATCTTGGACTTGTCGCTGAATTTCCTTAGTTTCTTGTGGATTCGCCCTGTATGCTGCACGATTTGGCAAACTTGCTCCTGGAATCAAATCGATCTTGTGTTCAATGCCTCTCATCGGTGGTAAACCAGGGGGTATCTCGGAGGGAAACACATCCTCAAACTCCTGCAAAAGGTTAGCAACATCAGGGGGCAATGCAATAGACAATTCATGAAGTGAAAACATGGCTTCTTTGCAAACTAAAGCATAGCACGTCTCCATAGCATCGAATAAATCAGCAAGTTCAGATTTAGTTGCGAGCAATGATGGTGATTTTAACTTAATAACTTGCTGTTTTTCAGATTCTAATTTAGTTTCTTTGCCCTCACGAATTTTACTCTTCTCAAAATGCACAATTTCAGCAGGAGTCATGGGGAGCAAAGTGATTTTCTTTCCCTTATGCATGAGAGTATATTTATTGGTTCTACCATGATGAATAGCATCTGTATCAAATTCCCAAGGACGACCCAATAAAAGAGAACAAGCATCCATAGGAACAACATCAAAATCAGCAAAATCATGGTATGAACCAATTGAAAAATGGATTCTCGCTGTTTGTGTTACCCGAACCTTACCGCTGTTGTTGAACCATTGAATGTGGTACAGATGAGGGTGTGCTCTTGTTGTCAAACCGAGTTTCTTGACGACGTCCGTGTTTACCCAGTTATTGCAGCTACCTCCATCAATTATAGTGTGTACACGGCAGTCCTTGCCGACGAGAAACATGTGGAAGAGGTTGTGTCGTTGTAGCTTGTCGTCGGTCTCCACTTTGGAGCTCAAGGCACGCTGCACAATGATGCTCCTATAGTTCTCCGTTGCCGTTGTACCAAGTACCTCTTCTTCGGTGTGTTCGTCATTTGGATCTGTAAAGTCAGTAGCAAGAGAATATTCATCTTCAACATCCGAAGTACTATCATACCCGCCATCATCGCGTGCTATGTATGCTCGTTTGCTCGGGCAATCTCTCATCATATGACCATGTCCCTGGCAGCGGTGACACTTAATGTCGGAAGTACGACCCATAGAAGGAGTGGACGACGAAGGCTTGAATGATGTCGCCTTGCTGCCTTCCGGCACGCGAGAAGGTGGAGCAGCAGGTATAGTTCGTTGGCCGCCATTGGGTGGTGTAGTCGCTGCACGGGGGGCCGAAGATGGTGCTGTTTTGGATGGTGTAGTTGCTGCACGCGGCGTGAAGTTGCTCCTCGTGCGTTGTTGATGTTGTTGTCAGCCCTGCAATTCTTTTTCTTCCAACATAGCAAGCTGAAACAATCTGTTAACAGTATCATATTCTTTGTAATCAACAATGTCCTGAATTTCACGCCTCAACCCCCCATAAAAACGAGCTATTTTATCATCCATGTCCTCTACTACCCCACAACGCATCATACCCTTTTGTAACTCTTGATAATACTCCTCTACGGACATGTTACCTTGGTCTAAACGCTGCAATATTTTGCGAAGGTCCCGCTGAAAAGATGGAGGAACAAATCGGACACGCATAGCTTCCTTTAATCTATCCCATGTTGGAGGATCAGTTCTAGTTTTAACAAGTTCATTCCACCATATGATAGCAAAGTCCTTAAACTCACTAGTGGCTTGACGAACTCTATGTTGTTCAGGAACAAGATGGGAATTAAATTTTTGCTCTACTGTCATCTCCCAATCAAGATAAGCCTCAGCACATAAGCACCAGAAAAAGAGGGTATAGTAAATTTCACTTTAGCAAAAGGATCATCAGGAGGGCGGTTATAATTGTTATGATTATTACCTCGCATACCTCGACGATAAAGTAACAGTCTTGGCTGATTACTGTGATCTTCCAGTTCATCATAAGCATTGTCTTCTTGTCTTCCAGCGAGAGGCAACCGAGCCTCAAAAGTATTCATCCGAAGAGCAAGGTCATCCAGTTGGCGGGTCAAGTTCGCAAATGACTCCTCCGTTGCTGCGTTGTATTTGGCGAACATATCACGTAACTCAACATGTTGAACACATTCGTCATTATTTTCTTCTCCTGCCATTGTTAGTAGGAAACAAAAGACAACAAAAAAAATGTTATCCCTATCAACTACAGTGACAATGTGGAAGGTGGAAGAAAACAATCTCTCTCGCTCAAGCGTCTTACCACGCTCTTACAAGTGTTCTTACCGACACAGCAGGTGGTGTGGACGGTGAGATGAACCAATGAAGCGTGGGGTGATTGCAAAGGTACCTGTTATGCTCAAGAGAAAGGTGGAGCTTGGATGGCATAATATGGTGGCTAATAAGCAGAAAATCGTTAACAGCTAAACAATGTTGAATAAGTATTCAATGTAGGAAACGGTTGCTGGTCAACTGAGTGCCCTAGAGCCTACCACAACACAAGGAAGTATCAAGGCAAAAGAAAGACAGGATGATATAACCAAACAAACAGCACCAAGTGGTATAGGCCAATTGCTTTAATATGCGTGCTCTTCACTATTTTTTTTCTTTTTTGTAATATTTTTTTGATATTTTTTATTTACTCAGTAGCATAAATATAAGAAGCACACAAATTTGCAGCTCAATTGGATGTAATATGCGGCCTATAGAAAATCAAGAAGATTCTTTAAAATTCGTGCTGAAACTTTGGAGGCCGGATAGCCTATCTTCCGAGGGGAATTTGGGCGATCTAATTTCGCCGAACGCGTCTATGCCACGTAAAATCAGATGCGAAATTTCGCGTAGATGAATTTAAAAAAAATTCGCCCGATTTCGAGTTCGTATGCGAAAGTTATGGCCGTTTTAAGGTAGGCTATCCGAGTTACGATTTTTTAGATGTTGATTCCAACTCGGTTTGAGAACAGAACTCGCAATCGGATACGAAAACGATCGGGAATTTGCACAGAAACTAATGGGGTGGTGTGTGATGATTCAAGGATGAATGGCACAAAGATTTGTCACCTAATCTAGGGCTGGCGACTCGGGAGTTCACGCAAGGCGGCTAGCTAGGGCAAACTGATGAACGTGGCGGATCGGTTTGTTATTTAGGGGTTGTGGAATAGGTTTCGAATAGAAAGAAAACAAGGACGAAACACGATACTAGGAACCAAAAACACAAAGCTAAACCAGCAACAAGACTCAACCACACGAATGCAAACTCAATAATGCAAACTGAAAAACGAAACTGCAGGCACTATAGTCTGGAAAGCGGTAAAAACGATCTAATTTTTTGTGGCTTTTCTATGGACTCTAGGTACAAAAAAAAAATCGATCTAATGGAAGGAAGGAAAACAAAGATACCTCACGGGCAACCTGGAAATCTGATACCAATTGATGAGTAGGTTTAGGCCCGATCTTCCGAAAGGTATGTCGATTGGGGTGGAGAACTCAACATTGATGATCCGCGGCACTCGAGCGGTTCGAGTACCCCTGCAATCACTACACCATGGCTCCGTTGGTTATCAACCGTGCTGCACACGCTTGACCTCGCCAAGAAGGCTAATCCCTGCAAGTGCAATCGAGAACACGAGCAAGAACATAGAAGACACGATCGGAAATCGCGAAATTGGGGTCTCACAAACCGTAGAACGGCGATTTTCTTGATCTTAGCAAAACCCACCGAATATGACCGGCGGCTGCAGTATTTATAGGCTAGGGTTCAACCAAAACACGATTAGACGCGTCCCTAATGGACTCTTACGGGATACAAGGCCCAAAGGCCCGATTCGGTGGCGCAGCACCGGACAGAAATCGGGACTCGACTTGTTTCGACGATTCCCAATGACTCAGGAGGAATTTTGAGGTGGGACCAGAAACATTGGAAAGTTTATCTTCTCCTCTTTCTGTGCATATGTAGAACGTCGAAAACGGAGTCCGTATTCCTCCTGGGCGTCTGTTTTAATGTGGACTGCTCCTGGACTCCGAGTTGAACTCGAGTCTGAGTTGTAAACTGTTTCCATCTACTTGTGGACGTCCCAGGTGGTTCTCCACGCTCCCAGGGCCTCCTTCCTTCACTTGTTGATCTTCTCCATTATTCCTAATAACAATTAAATCATCACATAGCAATCTATTCTCAAACTCACATGCAAAAGAAGTTAAGAACGAATTCACCTGCTGATTTAATAACCGTGCCCGTGCTCTTGTGATTGGTCCTTGCAGTTCAATGCACGTCTCCGCTGTTGTGATGTCCTCATCAGGACCCCCGTGTGGTTTAAATACCATTGGTCCATTTTAAAACGGTGAGGCCCCCGGTTTAATTCAAATTAGAAATTTATTTCCAGATTTGGCTCCAACTTAGAAAATCCATAACTTTCTGTTGGACGCTCCAAAAATCTTCAAACAAATTTTGTTTGTAAGCCCTTGAGCTCTAGTTTCTGTCAGTACCAATTAGATTCTGTGAAACTCACGTTAAATTCTGTAGAATATAATCTTTCCAAATTCAAATACAATTTTTCCAGACAAGGTAGCCACTGGAAAAATCCCCAAAATTCACATAAAACTTTTTGTCCTATTCTTGACTACCAGCAAAAGTTTGGGAGCCATTGCCCCTGTTTATCATTCTGTATAGTTCAATTACGTTTTTCAGTTATTGAATTTTCACAGGTGTTCAGTTGCTTTATTATGTCCCAAATTTGGACTAAATCTTCCTTTAGTCATACACTAATTCCTGTAAAAATCATGGATTTAATTGACCTAATATCATAGTCCTAATCCAGTTACAAACTGACTATTTATTTGAAAGCCAAAAATTCAAATATAAATAATTCCAGAAAGTATTGCCAACTTAGAAATTCAATAACTCCTTCACCAAAGCTTTGAAAATTATGAAACAAATTTTGATAGAACCAGGACAACTTCCTCTATCTTGATTATCAACTGGTAGCTAGGTTCAAGCTACAGTATCCTCTCTAGAATTTTTGGGAGTTGATTGCTTGCCATAATTTTGGAGACCACAATCTACTTTGATCATCTCCTGTTCTTTGCAAGAGCCTTGATCATATTCCATAGTATCTACCATCGAAGTTCCAAAGCCAATTAAGGTCCCTATCATATAATGATCACCATGGATTAAATTTTGGTCTTGGTAATAATTATTTTTCAAAGTCATTTATATACATATTATATGCATATCGTATAGTCACCGAAGTCGAGGAGGAGCAAGAAGCCTTGGAAGAGCATCTTCCAAATTTTAACTCAGACTCCGACCTGCAACCAGGCAAGCCCCGATTTGCATTTAAGTCGTTTATAAAATTTTGCTTTATCACTATGATGAGTAGTATATGAATTGTGCATTACGTTTAGGGTGATTGATATACACTTGCATGACCAAAAATCCCAGGGATTGGTTGGAACGAGTTACAGTTTGACCTGTAGTAACTGCTTTGCTAATGCATAGGAAATCCGGTAGAAGTCGAGTAGTTGGAATCTACTCACGAGAGATGTAGGACATATCTCACAGGATTGGTTAGATAGAAAATGGCATAATATAATGAAATGGAGACCGGGCAGGGAATGGATAGGAAGCGGAGATTATTGAGTATCGGTCGCGCCCTGCCTGTGTTGATTAAGGCCCGTCTGTATGCGGCCCCTTCAGACAATCTTGAATTGTACCGACAATATAATGGACATATGGAATCTAATAAACTGATGTAACTTGATAACTGGGGTGTCGAGGCCCATTAACTCCCCATCGATAGGGGTGGGTTGAGGACAGTAAGGTGTAAATCGGTCGCGGACACATGAGGTGTTCCGTGCGGAGACCTTCTGTTCGTGGAGGTGAGACGGGCTCGACGTTCGAGTTTCTTGTGAAAGGTGGCCATATACGCCTTGTACTGAAGTGTTATGTAGGTACAGGTGTGCTCGCTGACACTTCCGAACGACGTATGTGTCGTGTTGTCCGGGTGTGTCCTGATTGCAATCATGTCCCTCGCAGTAATAGAGTACCACTTGTTCACTGCGCCGTGACATAGTAAATACTTAAGAAGCCAGAAAAATCATATTGTATTGAATTATAATTACTTTGCAACCTTGTATGATTTAGAGATAGTACAATTAAAAGTTTACAATTTCCCCATACTTTAGCTGTAATAGCATTATGTGCTCTGAGCATGTCATATCATCAGTAAAGTGTTTCTTCTTTGATTGTGGAGCCCATGATGTGCCGTGCTTGAAGAATGTCATTTGCTACTTAAAACATGATTATAAGGATCCACTTATAGGCGAGTCATTTATGCTTCACCTTACCTATATTTAGTGTCCCCTTTGCATATGTCTAGTGAGACGGGTCAGTCTTGCTGAGCCTTATGCTCGTGTTTGCAGTTAACGAGTTTTTGCAGGTTATACCGTTGAGGAAGGGTTTGATGATGAGGCTGCACCCCCTCCAGGGTGTACAGCCGAGTGGGAACCCTGCACGCCGCCCTAATTGAGTGTTGCTAGTGCAAAGTATCCAAGGCATGGATAACTTTGTTTTTGCATAGCTAGTGCTAAGAGCATAGCTATGATATGTATATATTTCTTCACTTCCGCTAGTATTGTAAAAACTTCCGCTGTATGAAAAATAGAAGACTTCGTCTTGTACTTATTCAGGTTCTAATCTTGTATAACTGTTGGGTGTCGCATCGCACGACACCACCCAATGAGATCATCGGATGTCGGGATTCCGGTCCCACAGACATGGTACCAGAGCATCGTTGGGAACATTGTACTTGAAAAGAACATATTTTAAAAAATTAGGACTTGAGTGAGGAATTAGCTATATGCCTTTATAAGGAGTATTATTAGTGTAAGGTATAAAGGTGGTAAATTAACTATGTGTTATTATATTTTGTAACGATGCCCCGATGTCAGGTAAGAGGTAAGGTACACCACCGAGAGCGGATCAATCTCGGTAAGCTCAGCATACGAGGAGTGGTACGTAAAATTTCTGTGGCTTGGCACGGGAAGTTAATAGGAGTCTCTGAAGCATTCAATGTTTCTGAGAACCTATGACACGTGGTACCCCAGCGTGCTTCAAAGTTAGTGGGAGCCCCCATCGGGTGGTGTATAACCCGATAGTATGCCTCTCTAGAACTATTCATGTTCTATGGGAGCATGTGAAACACGTATGCCCGAGCGTGTATAAGCCGGATCGTACGGGAGTCTTTGCTATACAGACGTATTTACAGTCATGTACCTCGAGACATGACCTCGCTCGAGGACGACTCACACCAGAGTCGTATGCATTTATTTTCATATGGATATTATTGTGACTGCCTGTTGTGATTCCCCGTGCCGCCCTTGAGGTGTGAATGTGTGAAAGGGGATTGTTTGTCTTTTGCAGCATTAACTACGGTAGAAGACCGTGTAGAAGCCGTTTGCGAGAGAACGATATAGGAACCACCTATAGACGTAACCGGAAATACCGGATAGAATTTTCTTTGGTGAGATACATAGTACCGTCAGTATCAAACATGATACTAGACCATCCCCACCGACAGAATGGATGCATAATTCTTTGGAAAGTCCAAATATCAGATGCTGGTAGGTTTGGACTCCGCAAAAAGGGTTCCGACTCGATAGAATAAATAGAATCAAGATTCTTGTTTTCTGGCAGAAGTTGGCTCGACTTCGCCGGGTTGTAATCTTGGTTATTTAATAAATAGTATAGGGGTATCATGTATGCATGGAAAGCTCGTGAAGATCTCTACAACTTTTCTGTTGACCACAAAGACAGAAAAGCTTGATAATCTGTTGAAATCTGGGGTGTATTGTAACTGCTCCAGATGACCTTACCATTGTACCAGTCTCTGTATTTTTGCCATAACTTGCTGTAGAAAAATCCACTGCCTTATTGTGATACATGTTTGGAAAGGGTAGGAGGAGATTTAAATGTTTGTTATGTGAGGTTTTTCCTGATTTGGGTTGGAGTTAAACCAAATTGGGAAGTCAACACAGTGAACTGCAGGACTGATGGTGCAAACCAGTCAGTTCAACTGTTAAGTTCGGATAGTTATAGCTCTTAATCAAGAATAGGGACATGGTCCCATATATACATTTCTGGAAAGCTTAGGAAGTCCTCTATCAACTTTATTTGTCAGTCCTGACCTGAATCTGGGTTTAGCTATGCCTAATTCCATTTGTTGCAAACTTGGTTCTTGCAGTCCAGAACTTAGAACAGTTTGCACAGGGTTGTGAATTTGTGCGCGATACTTGTATAACAAAGTTTTTGAGGTAGAACTCTTTTATTTCTGGATTGTAAACGCGATGTTATACAATGTTTATTTTTTCATTACCTCAATATATTATCATGATAAACCTGTATAGAATGTGGAGGTAAGCCCACATACAGGGGAGGTTCTGCCAAAATTTCCAGAAAACTTGAGTCAACTTAAATCCTGCATAGATTCTGCATATTAGTTCACCTGGAACTGTATGTGTACAATTTGGAAAGGTTTTGAAGTGTACTACAACTTTTATATTCAACTTAACTCTTAACTCTGGCATTTCCTGTATGAAACTTTTGGGTTGATACAGGAAGGTCAGCTGATTCAGAACTGTGATCACTTCCAGCTTGCAGATTTTCTTGAATCAATTGATATTGGATATTTCCTTTTGTCCAACATTATCATTGATTGAGTTGAATACTTATTCGGAGTACTGACATCCGGGTATGTTTGTCCACAGATGGCAGCATCAAGAATTCAGTTGCCTAATGGATGGGTGTTCTCCACGTGCACCGGGCAAGCCGGTTTCGCGGACGTGTTTGTTAGGTTGCTTCGCCAGTTTGGCTATCTGGTGTTGCCTAGCTATTGGGGCAAGAATTTCCAGGAGAGTGGTATGTGGAGTTGCACCATCTACGTCGATGTGCCTGCTGGTCCACCGCACCTCGGATGGGCTCCATACTCCATCAAGATCAAAGGATTGATATTAGAGGAAACATGGAGCTACGCCGCAAGTGTTGCCATAGGGAGGTTTTGCAAACTCCATTACCATAATCTGGTGGGTACTCCGTATGAGTTCTTTCCAGTTAACGGCAGGGCTTCTGAAGCCTGGGCAACCCGCTTGCTTGCGGAGCTGGACGAGCACGGTGAAACATCCGCAACAGCCTTAGCGGTGTATGCAGCCGCATCACATCGTGAGAAGGGTAATCAAAGGGCATGCATAAAAGAATTGACGAACAATCTGAAGCAAGACATGATTCGAGCGAATCACTTTGAGTGGGCAAATGACAAACTTAGGGATACGATGGCTCCTCTCAATCATCATTTGAACCTTAGGGAGAATCAATGGCATGACGCTGTTATGGATTTAGCCGCGTCTCGCCAAGAGACTCTAGAGAGGGAAATTGACTTGGAGGCGAGCCTACTCTATGGACACCAGCTGGATACCCAGTTGAACGCGGTGACCGTGGATCGGGATCAGTCTAGAGTGGAAGCTCAGAGCTGGAAGACCAGCTGTGAGCAGGCTCAGCAGGAGAACGAGGCCTGGAGGATGTTTATGATAGAGACAGATTGGCAAGCTAAGATGGCCAAGAGGACGTCGCTTTTGAGCGAGGCATCATCTTCTGCTCCAGCACCATACCAGTGGTGCCTAATCCTGATGATGACGAGGAAGAAGAAGATCCTCAGGAAGTCGAGATTTATGAGTAGAGGGCTGTGTTGATGTACTTATCACTTTAGGCCGAGTGTAATGATGTGTAGTAAACGCCACGTGTGTTGTGTGACTTTATGAGTCTTGTTCTAAATAGTAGCGAGGTCTGTGTACGATGACATGGACATGATGACTTGTGGTGACCAAGCATAGATGAGACGACTTCTTTAGATGATGTATGTCTATTTTTGGAGATCTATTGTAAACTTGGGCCCAAGATAATATAGATTGTATAAAGTTCGTACTTTATCAATATATGTGAATGTTACGCATCATCTATTGTTATCTACCGCATTACTATTTTTATGGAAGGATGAACTTGAGGCAATGAGACTTATGGTATAAATCGTTGTATTGTAGTATGGTGCGTACTCGTACCAGTCAAGATGGGGGAGGTTCCAGTGGAGGTCAGGGGGGTGGCACACCACCCCCGGGACAGAATACACCTCAAACGCAACCACCTCCACCACCTCCACCCGCACTTCCCAGAAGTCTCGCGAAGGTTCTCGCTGCAGTACTCGGCTCGCGCGACGAGCAAACCGAGCTACTGTGGACTTTGGTGCAGCACTCGTCCCGTCAAGGGGGACGACAGAATGATGGACCGCGTCAACAATATCAGAGTTCCTACTCTGATTTCTCATCGACACATCCACCGGTCTTTAGAGAGGCCGATGAACCGTTGGAGGCGGATAATTGGCTCCGCACCATTGAAGGAAAGTGCGGCTTACTCGAGGTAACCGAACAGCAGAAGACGTTGTTTGCAGCGCAGCAACAGCAGGGTTCTGCCGGTGCATGGTGGGCCAATTACCTTGCCTCATGCCCCGCAGGCCATGTCGTAAGCTGGGCCGAATTTCGGGAGGCGTTTCGCGCCTACCACATCCCTCCCGGGATTATGAGAAGGAAGCTTCAAGAGTTCTTGGAGCTAAGGCAGGGAGGAAGGAGTGCATACGAGTACTCCAAATCATTCAACCACTTGGCCCAATACGCTCAGGACCAAGTGAACACCGAAGATCGGAAGCGCGAATGCTTCTACTGGGGTTTGAACCCCAAGTTGAAGGACAAGCTTGTCTTGTTCAACCGCGGCAGCTTCAACGACATCGTCAATGCCGCTATCATGCAGGAGGACGCTACACGCGAGCTATCTTCAGATAAAAAGAAGAGGAGTGCTCCGCAGGGCAGCGGAGGTGGTTCTCCTAAGAAGTACCGTATGGTGTACCGATCACCATCCGGCCAGAGGTGGCAACCGCCATCACGACCACCATTGTTCAGTGGTCGCCAGTTCAACAACTCCGGATTCCGACCGCGGCAAAAACAGGGGATGATCCCACGTGCACTTCCACCTCCACCACGTGCACCAGGATTCCGTCCTCCCATTCGTACTGGCCAAAACCCGTACACGTGTTTCACGTGTGGGCGCACGGGGCACTTCGCAAAGGACTGTCCGCATAATCGACAAGGAGGCGAGCAATCATACTACCAGGGGCTCAACCAACCCCGCAACCAGCCCAAGAAGCCAGCCACCAGAACCGACAACGTCCACCACCTCGCCATCGAGGACGTTCCGGAAGGCGCACCCGTACTAACAGGTACGTTCTCTATCTTCAATCATCCTGTAGTCATACTCTTTGACTCCGGAGCTTCACCCAATGTCATTAGTAAATCTTTTGTCATTAAAAGTCAATTGCCTGTTATCTCCACCAAAACTCCAAATGTGATTAGCACTCCAGCCGGGAAAACAGTAACAAATGAATTGGTTCCGGGGATACCACTTAACCTAGATGGAACCATATATCTTACTTCACTTCTGATACTAGAGCATCAGAAATTAGATGTCATCTTGGGAATGGCATGGTTACAATACCATGGTGCTATTCTAGATCTGGTCCCTCGAAAAATATATCTAAATTCTCCACTCCATCCCTCTCAAATCCTCAAGCTTGAGAAAGCCATTCTAGTGAATTCATCTACTCACAATACCGAGATTATGGGACTTAAGGATATTCCGGTAGTATGTGAATACCCAGACGTGTTTCCCGAAGATCTTACTAGTATGCCCCCAGAACGAGATATAGAGTTCAAGATTGAACTTGCACCGGGAACAGTGCCAATCGCAAAACCACCCTAGAAGATGGCACCCAAGGAACTTGCAGAACTTAAGGAACAATTAACAGAACTTGAGAACAAGGGGTTCATTCGTCCAAGTTCATCACCATGGGGTTGTTCTGCACTGTTCGTAGAGAAGAAAGATAAAACCTTAAGACCGTGTGTAGACTATCGTCCACTTAATGCTGTCAATATCAAGAACAAGTATCCACTGCCACGCATTGATATTCTTTTCAATCAATTGGTGGGTGCTAAAGTATTTTTGAAGATGGATCTTTGTTCTGGTTATCATCAGATTAGAATCCGACCAGAAGATATACCAAAGACAGCATTTTCGACGAGGTATGGACTGTATGAGTACCTTGTTATGTCATTCGGATTGACCAACTCACCGGCTCATTTCATGTATCTCATGAACTCGGTGTTCATGCCAGAATTGGACAAGTTTGTCGTGGTCTTTATTGACGACATACTTGTGTATTCAAAATTCGAAGAAGAACATGCTCAACACTTGCGTATCGTGCTTCAACGATTACGGGACCATCAACTATATGCTAAGTTCAGCAAGTGTGAATTCTGGATCAGCCAAGTGCCATTTTTAGGGCACATCATATCAGCGGAAGGGATTGCAGTTGATCCCAGCAAGATCAAGCAAGTCCTCAAATGGGAGTCTCCAAAGTCTGTACATGAAGTCTGAAGTTTCCTGGGTTTAGCAGGATATTACCGGAGGTTTATACCCAATTTCTCCAAGATAGCTAAACCAATGAAAGAACTTCTGAAGAAAGAGCAGAAGTATGTATGGACTGAGGCATGTGAGGCAGGTTTCAAAGCATTGTGAAACACCTTACAACGGCACCAATTTTAGCCCAACCAGACACAACAAAATCATTTGATTTCTATTGCAATGCATAAGGAATTGGTTTGGGGTGTGTGTTGATGCAGGATAGACGGGTGATCACTTATGGATCACGGCAGCTTCGGAACCATGAGCAGCACTACCCGACTCATGATCTAGAACTCGCTGTTGTGGTACTAGCATTGAAGATGTGGAGACATTATCTACTGGGTAATCTAGTACACCTCTACACAGATCACAAGAGCTTGAAATACATCTTCACCCAGAAGGATTTGAATATGCGACAACGAAGATGGTTAGAGTTGATCAAAGACTATGAGATTGAGATCCACTACCATCCAGGCAAAGCGAATGTAGTCGCAGATGCACTGAGCCGCAAGTCCCATGTCAACAGTCTTCCCATCAACTCAATGGAAGAAGGAGAACCGAGTCTCTACTTGGTTCCATATGGGACACTCTACAATCTCGCTCTCATTCCTACCATCAGGGAGGATATTGTAGCAGCTCAGAAGAAGGACAAGGGGATGTCACATATTCGACAAAGAATGAAGAAGGGGGAGATGAAATGTATCCGATGCGACAATGAGGGTACAATTTGGTTCAAAGACCGTATAGTGGTACCATGAAACATGGAGCTTAGAAAGAAGATACTAGATGAAGCTCATTTGTCCAAGTATTCCATTCATCCGAGAAGTAACAAAATGTACCAAGATTTAAGAAAGAAGTACTGGTGGACTCGAATGAAAAGGGAAGTAGAAAAATACATATTCGAATGTGATACGTGTCGACGAGTTAAGGTCGACCATATGAAGGCAGTAGGGCAGCTTCAACCTTTAAGCATACCAGCTTGGAAATGGGAGGACATCAGCATGGATTTCATTGTGGGATTGCCTTCCACCCTCCATAAGCACGACTCAATTTGGGTGATTGTTGACTGGTTGACCAAATCAGCTCATTTCATACCTGTCAGTGTCAGGTATGATGTAAAGCGGTATGCAGAACTTTATATCTCCAGAATAGTGTGTCTACATGGTGTACCCCGCACTATCATTTCAGATTGTGGATCTATTTTTGTTGCTCGCTTTTGGGAGCATCTCCACGATGCATTGGGTACCAAACTGATTCGAAGCTCAGCTTATCATCCTCAGACTGATGGACAAACCGAACGGGTAAATCAAGTGCTAGAGGATATGCTTCGTGCCTGTGCCATCCACCATGGTAGGAATTGGGATGATCATTTACCATTGGTGGAATTTTCGTACAACAACGGTTACCAGGCTAGCATCCAGATGGCGCCATATGAAGCTCTTTATGGCAAGAAGTGTCGCACGCCCTTGAACTGGTGCGAATCTGGTGAACGAGTGGTATATGGCATCGACTTAATCAAAGAAGCCGAAGAGCAAGTGCGCCTTATTTAAACAAATCTCAAAGCCACCCAGTCTCGTCATAAGAGCTACGCGGACAAACGACGTCGACCTCTTCACTTCGAAGTTGGGGATCAAGTTTATCTCCGGGTATCCCCTATGAAAGGTATCCATCGATTCGGAGTGAAAGGGAAGCTAGCTCCACGTTTTATTGGGCCGTTCGCAATAATTAGAAGATGCGGACCTGTGGCATATCAATTGGAGTTATCGCCGTCACTTTCCGGGGTTCACAATGTATTCCACATTTCCCAGTTACGGAAATGTCTTAAAACTCCCGCTGATGTCCGTATAGAAGATTTGGAAGCTCTCTGACCAGATCTCACTTATTCCGAGCATCCAACTCAGATCGTCGATGAGAAGACTCGCACCACAAGAAGCTGCACCTTGCGTTTCTACAAGGTCTTGTGGAGCAACCACAGTGCTGAAGAAGCCACGTGGGAAAGCGAGGAGTATCTTAGAATGAACTATCCGGACTTGTTAGCGGCATATGTTCATTAGATCTGTTCCTTTTGCTTTCATTTGTAATCCCGGGACAAGATTCTTTTAAGGGGGGAGGAATGTAAAACCCCACATTTATGGCATGTGAATCCAGTTATGAGTTTTGTGATCAACTATATTAAAGATCCAATATAGTGGTACACATGAACTTAATACCCTCCAAACCTTTCTTGCACTCATACTTAAATTTTATTAACATGGGTATTGGACTTCACCACTAAGTCTAGAATGATTCTATTCACCCGTTTTCAAACATTAGAATTATTGGATGATGTTTAGTAAGGCAATTCCAAGTGCAGTACTAAATGGGCCCTGACAAAAACATTCAAATTAGAGGCTCTAAATTTTTCCATTCCCTTCTAATATTCTCAATAGCTTGCTTGTAAAATTTCAAGATTTTAGGAACTCATTTGTTATTTTATTTGAGACGCTCAGCGAATTTGAATCAAGTTTAAATTCAAATTCAAAAGCTGGTCAAAATATACTTGAACATAAATATCTAAACACACCATTGTGTTCATCACAATTTTCTTGACTTAGCCCTGAATTTTCATGATTTTTGGAGTTCATTTACTATTATTAAGTGAATTACTAAAATAACTGTAGCTGTGGGGTTGACTGGCGGGGCCCACCAGTCAGCAGACCACGTGCAGCCGCATTTCAACGCGCGCTGCGCGCGCCACCACGACGGCGTGCATGCCCAGCGCGACAGCAGCACTCCACCACCGGTTGAGCTCTATAAATGGCGCCCTGGCTCTCCCTTATCACTTCCCAGTCGCCCTTATCGCCTCCCCTCTCGCTGAGCCGACGGATTGCACCATTTTCGTTCCACACGCGAGCTTCCGACCGCCGGCACCGCGCGCCTGTTGCAGGCCAACCGGAGACCTCTCGCGCCAAGCCTCCAATAGCTAGGTTGTTCCTCTCTTCCTCCTCTGCGCTCTGGATCAATTTTTTCGTTGCATAGTTGATGGTTTGACCAATATTTTGGGGCTACACCGAAGGTCGCCGTCATGTTCACCGCGCACCGTCCCTGCTCCACGTTGCCAGGCCACTGCACGCGGTTTCGTGCTTCGACCACCATAGCAAACTGGTGCGCCGGGACACGCTCTACGCAACGGTGAAAGCCGTTCCTTGTTTACATAAGTATCGAGCAAGTTAGCTAGGTTTTTCTCTTGGCCGAAGCTTATGAACGTGCTCGGTTTTTCATGCAATTCGAGTTACACACTTAGTCACTCTCCACAATTGCTAGCAAATAGTTTCTACACTTCTTTGCGCACCCTCTCGAACTGGAATCACCGAAAATGATCGACCGTAGCTCAAGAATCGCGAGTTCTCCCCTCCGCCGTTAAGAAGTGCCTCTATCGCCATCGATGACCGCTTTGCCGATCGTTACACGACGATATCACCTACCCATCTTGTTCCTCGTGGTTCCAGGAGACTTCCCCAGCCTTTTTAGTAGGGTTTTAGCCACAGAGTGGCAGTTCCGACATAGCCGGAGCCCTAGCGGCCGCCGCCGCCGATGCACCGTGGTTTCCGGCCGTCGGCAGACCTCCCCGACCCCACCATCGTGCTCAAGTGTAGGAGCTGCGGTGGCCGAGATCTCAAAATCGGCGAGGCTCGCCGGAGAGCACCGCCGCGGGAGCCCCGCGCGCCGCTTGCGTCAGGAGGTGGAAGACGACGCGGTGGGTCCCACGTGTCAGCGTCTATCAACCCCGTCGGATCAGGTGTGGCCACGGGATCTGTTGTGGCTACGCGGTGTATATCTGTGGACCCCCGTGTGGTTTAAATACCATTGGTCCATTTTAAAACGGTGGGGCCCCTGGTTTAATTCAAATTAGAAATTTATTTCCAGATTTGGCTCCAACTTAGAAAATCCATAACTTTCTATTGGATGCCCCAAAAATCTTCAAACAAATTTTGTTTGGAAACTCTTGAGCTCTAGTTTCTGTCAGTACCAGTTAGGTTCTGTGAAACTCACAGTTAAATTCTGTAGAATATAATCTTTCCAAATGAAAATACAATTTTTCCAGACAGGGTAGCCACTGGAAAAATTCCCATAAAACTTTTTGTCCTATTCTTGACAACCACCAAAAGTTTGGGAGCCATTGCCCCTGTTTAACATTCTGTATAGTTCAATTACCTTTTTCAGTTATTGAATTTTCACAGGTGTTCAGTTGCTTTATTATGTCCCAAATTTGGACTGAGTCTTCCTTTAGTCATACACTAATTCCTGTAAAAATCTTGGATTTAATTGACCTAATATCATAGTCCTAATCCAGTTACAAACTGACTATTTATTTGAAAGCCAAAAATTCAAATATAAATAATGCCAGAAAGTATTGCCAACTTAGAAATTCAATAAATCCTTCACCAAAGCTTAGAAAACTATGAAACAAATTTTGATAGAACCAGGACAACTTCCTCTATCTTGATTATCACCTGGTAGCTAGGTTCAAGCTACAGTTTCCTCTCTAGAATTTTTGGGAGTTGATTGCTTGCCATAATTTTGGAGACCACAATCTACTTTGATCATCTCCTGTTCTTTGCAAGAGCCTTGATCATATTCCCTAGTATCTACCATCGAAGTTCCAAAGCCAATTAAGGTCCCTATCATATAATGATCACCATGGATTAAATTTTGGTCTTGGTAATAATTATTTTTCAAAGTCATTTATATACATATTATATGCATATCGTATAGTGACCGAAGTCGAGGAGTTGCTAGAAGCCTTGGAAGAGCATCTTCCAAATTTTTACTCAGACTCCGACCTGCAACCAGTCAAGCCCCGGTTTGCATTTAAGTCGTTTATAAAATTTTGCTTTATCACTATGATGAGTAGTATATGAATTGTGCATTACGTTTAGGGTGATTGATATACACCTGCATGACCAAAAATCCCAGGAATTGGTTGGAACGAGTTACAGTTTGACCTGTAGTAACTGCTTTGCTAATGCATAGGAAATCCGGTAGAAGTTGAGTAGTTGGAATCTACTCGCGAGAGATGTAGAACATAGATCACAGGATTGGTTAGATAGAAAATGGCATAATATAATGAAATGGAGACCGGGCACGGAATGGATAGGAAGCGGAGAGAATTGAGTCTCGGTCGTATAGCCCTGCCTGTGTCGATTAAGGCCCGTCTGTATGCGGCCCCTTCGGTCAAGCTTGAATTGTACCGGCAATATAATGGACTTATAGAATCCAATAAACTGATGTAACTTGATAACTGGGGTGTCGAGGCCCATTAACACACCATCGATAGGGGTGGGTTGAGGACAGTAAGGTGTAAATCGGTCGGCGGACACATGAGGTGTTCCGTGCGGAGACCTTCTGTTCGCGGAGGTGAGACGGGCTCGGCATTCGAGTTTCTTGTGAAAGGTGGCCATATACGCCTAGTACTGAAGTGTTATATAGGTACAGGTGTGCTCGCTGACACTTCCGAATGATGTATGTGTCGTGTTGTCCGGGTGTGTCCTGATTGCAATCACTGTCCCTCGCAGTAATAGAGTACCACTTGTTCACTGCGCTGTGACGTAGTAAATACTAAAGAATCTAGAAAAATCATATTGTATTGAATTATAATTACTTTGCAACCTTGTATGATTTAGAGATAGTAAAATTAAAAGTTTACAATTTCCCCATACTTTAGCTGTAATAGCATTATGTGCTCTGAGCATGTCATATCATCGGTAAAGCATTTCTTGTTTGATTGTGGAGCCCATGATGTGCCGTGCTTGAAGAATGTCATTTGCTACTTAAAACATGACTATAAGGATCCACTTATAGGCGAGTCATTTATGCTTCACCTTACCTATATTTAGTGTCCCCTTTGCATATGTCTAGTGAGACGGGTTAGTCTTGCTGAGCCTTATGCTCACGTTTGCAGTTACCGAGTTTTTGCATGTTATACCGTTGAGGAAGGGTTTGATGATGAGGCTGCACCCCCTCCAGGGTGTATAGCCGAGTGGGAACCCTGCACGCCGCCCTAATTGAGTGTTGCTAGTGCAAAGTATCCAAGGCACGGAATACTTTGTTTTTGCATAGCTAGTGATGAGAGCGTAGCTATGATATGTATATATTTCTTCACTTCCGCTAGTATTGTAAAAACTTCCGCTGTATGAAAAATAGAAGACTTTGTCTTGTACTTATTCAGGTTCTAATCTTGTATAACTGTTGGGTGTCGCATCAGACGACACCACCCAATGAGATCCTCGAATGTCGGGATTCGGGTCCCCACATAGTCCAATTCTAGTCAGAAAGGATATCGGACTTGTTCGATATGGTGCAAAAAGGATATCGGACTAGTCCGGTGTCAGTCGAACTAGTCCGGTCCTGTGTAACTTTGTGCAATGTGTGTGTTTAATTGTGATTGACCTCTTGGGATGTGTTTCTTAACACACTCCATACACAATGATCTACTATTTTTCTTCCCTGAGCTCATTTCCACTTTGCTCCTCATTCTTCCTTCTTTTTGGCACTTTGCTCATTTTCCTATTAAACTCCTGCACTCATCTCAACAAAGAGGTTAGGATCCCAATTGCTTGTCATAAATCATCCAAAACCCACAAGGGAGTCCTAGATGCATTTTCAATCTCCCCCTTTTTGGTGATTGATGACAACCAATTGAGATTTCACAAAATATGATAAAAATTGAGATTTTCATAAAGCATGCACATATGAGTCCAAAATACATCAAGTAGAGAAAGCATAGTCCATATGTGCATTCTTTACGGTGGGATGCATAACTAAGTGCACTGAAACATTGAGAATGATATAATTGACATTAATTACCCAATAGCAAGCATATATGTCATTCTAGAGCAAAATCACTGTTTTCATAAATACTACTCAAATGATCAAGTTATTGCATCAAGAACCATAATTAACATAAGATCATTGTGAAAACATTACAAGCCACAAAAGACTTAAAAAAACAAAGCATAGAGCTCTCTCCTCGCAAACTACAGCTAAGCTAAGACTAAGACTCCACCGCAATCTCTCCCCCTTTGGCATCAAGACACCAAAAAGAAGGAGAGGAGGGTCCTAGGGTCTTCACTCTTTGCTGTCGGTCCTCTCATCGTCGTCTTCATCATCTTCATCTTCAGCTTGATGAGGAGGAGGAGGAGGAGGTGCGGAGGTACTCGAGCCCCCAACACCAAAGTAGGCAAGCTCGGAGGGGGTCAAGGGCCCGAGCTCGGTGAAATCAGAATTTGAGTCTTCAAAGATTGTTGGAGACGCAATTGGCTCAATATCCAGCTTTTGGCAAATTTGGTTCACATTTGCCTTGATATACTTCATTTCCTCCTTTCTTTTCTTGTTGAGCTTATGGGCCTTCACTTTGGCCTTCTTGCAGGAGGCAAAGATAGCGGCCAGGTATTTGAGAATCTGCTGGCTGAATCTTTTTGAGGGGCTGCACTAGAAGCAGGGGCAGCCCTAGCATCTTCTCATGATCTTGCCGGTGCCTCGGGACTGGAGGCCGGCGAGGAAGCAGCCTGCACACTCGGCTTTTGAGGCATCTGAGGCCTCAAGGGGAGATGCTCCACATCTTTCACAAACTCAATGTCGGTAACTTTCTTAATCACAAACATTAGGTAAAGAGCATATTCGCAAGATCTGTTGGGAGTGCAGGATATGTTCACCATATCATTCCAAATGTATTCCGCCACATCAAATGGGCAGTCCTTTCTTATGACTCTCATCAGAGTCTGGAGGTATCCTTGCACACTCCCAGCATCTCCATCCTTGGGAGCAATTGTCTTCCTTAACACTTTGTTCAACACCACAAAGAATGGTTTCATGTTTTTGGTGGAAGGAGGGTTGAACTTTGAGTTTGGCTCATATAGGAACTTCATCCTATCCTTTTCAATGACACCAATGTTGTGTATGACCAAGCAATCACATCTTGTGGTGTCAAGGTGAAGCACGTTAGCAAAATCTTCTTGAGTAATGATGTACTTGGATCCATGGGTCATCCAAGTGACACTCTCCTCATCCTCACTTTAGAAGTGACAGGTCGCAAGGAACTGCGCAATCACTTCATCATTCCAGTTATTTCTGAAAGCAAATAGATCTCTCACTCCATGCTTCTCAATGGCTCTCACTACATCAGTGAATGGTGAACAGCCATTCTTCTCAAAATGTGCCCAGTCAATCCACTGACTGCGCACAACTGGTGTCTTCATTGGGAGATACACCGATCTGTAGAAATCAGCATGGATGTTGCACCAGAATCTCCCATCAGCCGCTTGCTTCGGTCGGCAATACCAATCGATGCTTCTGAACTTGCCGCCGAGTCACTGCCGTTCCCGTTGAACTTCTCTTCATTTGGGTCCCGGACCCCTTCCCTTGGAGCATGAAGTTTCAACGGGCCAACTGGACCCGTAGGAATCCCTTTGCCCTTGCCCTTTGCTTGGCGAGGGCCACTCGATGATGCAGCTGCCTTGGAGACTGGCTTCTTAGCTAACACCTTCCTCCGAGCCTGTGGAGGAGACTGAGCTGGCTCGGACGGTCTTTCTTGGCGCTTCTTGCCAAGACCCATCGAGGTCCGAGGTGCCACCTCATGGTCCATCTCGGCCTAAAAATCAGAGACATCATTGCCGGAGATCGACATGACCTGAGAATGACATAGGTGTGAAAGGGTAGCAAGTAATTGCATTAAGGAATTGAAGAATTAGGTTTTGAGTTCAGAAACATCGGACTAGTCCGGTGCACAGGCACAGACTAGTCCGGGGGACCGGACATGTCCGTGCATGGACCGGACTAGTCTGGTGTTCATCCTCAAAAACCTCAGAGACTGGATAAATGGTGAGTTCTAATGCACAACGACCTTAGCATACACGTGATACATCAAGAGAGCATGTATATAGCGAGGAATGCTAGGCTATTTGATCAACAATGAAGAGATTTGGGATTTCTAGGGTTTGAGCAAAAATTACCAAAAATTGCTTGAAACTTGGAGATGAGGGTGTTGAAGGCCGCACAAGTCCGCTAGCTTCAATCCTCAAGTGGAAAAGCTTGATTTCCGCCCAAGTGCGAAGCTTTTTTGTGGAGGGAGCAAGGAATCGCCTTGGGAGCTCGAGCACGAAGAGATAGAGCGCGTGAGGCAATAGTGGAGGTGAGGGAAATTAGGGTTTAGTGGCGGCTAGGGTTATGGACACAAAAATCGGACTAGTCCGGAGATGACCGGACTAGTACGAACTTTTCCAGGGGCTATATCGGACTAGTTCGTTGTCTACCGGACTAGTCCGGCCTAACCGGCACTCTACGGATTAGTCTGCATGGGCGGAGTAGTCCGCGCAACCACGGACTAGTCCGTGGTCACCAGGCAAGAATTTTTAGCCCATTCATATATTTTTGAAGGTACATATTTAGAGAAAAGAGAGGCAAAACACATCAAATAATCTTGATGAATATGATTAGTAAGCACACAACAATCAAGCAATGATCATAATTCACCAAGATCTAGTAATTGAGATAGTTTTTTGTAGAAAAATGAGAGGGGTGATTTTCACAATCCAATCAACATATTTGAAGAATTCATACATGTATGCAACATTTGAAGCCACACTCCGAGCATCAAGGATATTTTGTTCATTTCGGAGTTCACAAAAACGTTTTTCATCAAGTGGCTTGGTGAATATGTCGGCCAATTGCTTTTGAGTGTTGACATGTGAAATGGCTATGTCTCCTTTCATGGCATGATCTCTCAAAAAGTGGTGTGTTATGTCTATGTGTTTAGTTCTGGAGTGCTCAACTGGGTTGTGGGCAATTTTAATGGCACTCTCATTGTCACAAAGGAGTGGAATATGGTTCATATTGTAACCATAGTCCCTTAGAGTTTGTCGCATCCAAAGGAGTTGAGCACAACAACTCCCGGCTGCAACATACTCCGCTTCGGCTGTGGATAAGGCATTGGAATTTTGTTTCTCGGAGGACCAAGAAACTAAGGATCTCCCTAGGAATTGGCATGTACCAGAAGTGCTTTTTCTATCTACTTTGCACCTGGCATAATCTGCATCGGACTGTAAAACCCCACTTTTATGGCATGTTAAGTTCATATGGGTTTTGTGATCAACTATTTTGGATATCCAATATAATGGTACACATGAACTATGCCATCCAAAACTTTTCTTGCACTCTTTGTTAGATTCTTTTATCATGGGTATTAGACTTCACCATGCATCCAAATTATATTCTATTCACCTTTTTAAGAATAAGAATTTTTGGATAAGGATGAGTAAGCAATGCACAATGAAGCCCTAATAAGCTCTAAACCAAATATTCAAATTAAGGGCTCTAAATTTTTCCATGAGCTCCTAAATTCCTCAATAGCATGCTTACGAAGTTTCAAGATTTTAGAAACTCATCTACTATTTTTATTGAGGTGCTTGGCAAATTTGAATCAAATTCAAATCTGAATTTTTAATTCTTCTCCAACTTCTTTAAACATAAGAATTGAGTTCACCATTGTGTTCAGAATAATTCATTTGCCATCTCCACAAAATTTCATGATTTTTGGAGTTGATCTTCTATTTTTAAATGAATTAGTAACTGAACTGTGGGGAGAATCACTGGACAGTGGGCCCCACATGTCAGCTCCCCTTTTTAAACGGATCAGCTCAACCCCGCCACCTCTGCACCGCCGCGCCCCCGCTCGACACCGCGCGCGCACATGCAGCTCCAGCGAGCTGCCTGCCTGCTCGCCGCGGCCCTATAAAAGGCCGGCCGAAGCTCCCTTTACTCCTCATCCCCGATCACAGCTCCACTGCCTCGCAACTATTCTTCCGCCGCGCGCCATCGCCGCCGCTCGCCACTGCTCCGCGGCGTGCCGCCGTTCCGCGCCGTTTCAAGCCAAGCTCCAAAGAGCAAAAAGGTGCGCCTGATCAAACTCTAGCTCATGGTACAAACCGTTTCCCTTATCGTTGAAGCTTGAGCGAGTTATTGTTCATTTCCCCTACGGCCGAGAGTAGATAACTAGCTATGATTTCATGTCAATTCCTTTTCGGCAAGCAATCATCCTTTGCAATTACTTAGAGACAGTTTCTATAGGCCCTAGCGCTCCTGTCTGAGCAAAAACCTTTAAGAATCATCAAGCAACGGCTCTGAATTTCGAGTTTTGCTCGCCGCCGGTGAGAAAACCTCGGTCCACCGTCGAACTCATGATTCCCGGCAACTCACTCCCCTTCTGCGCCCATATCCTATAACTCCATCATCCCAGAAAGGTTTTGGAGCAATTCCCAAGTGATTTGAGCTACCCTATAGAGAGTTCTATGTTGCCCGAGCGCTCATCGCCGCCACCGCCGTCGCACGACCTTTTCCGGCGAGCTTCAAGACCCACTGACCTCACCATCGTGCTCAGCGACCCCAAAAACCCCCAGGCGGCAAGTTTCCGCGAATCTGGTGCGTTGGATTGGCCGGCGGCGAGCTCGCCGGCGAGCCACCGTCGCGGGTGCCGCTCCGCGCGAGCACCGGCCCGAGGTAGACGATGACCCCATCGGGTCCCACCTGCCATTCACTGCGGGATCACGGTGCGGCTGGGATCTAGTGTGGCTGCGCGCTTTAATTCTGTGGACCCCGGTGCTGCCTCAACCAGAATGTGCCACGTGGTCTTTGGGATATATTTAATTCCAGAAATTTATCCAAACTTCTAAATTGAATATCTTTCTGTAGGATACTCCAAAAATCTTCAAACAAATTTTGTTCGAAAACTCTTGAGCTCTAGTTTCTGTCAATACCAATTAGGTTCTGTGGAACTCAGAGTTAAATTCTGTAGAAAATAATCTTTCCTAATGCAAATGCAATTTTTCCAGACAAGATATCTACGAGAAAATTCCCCAAAATTCACATAAAATTTATTGTCCAATTCTTGATTATCAGGAAAAGTTTGGGAGCCATAGCACCTGTTTAACTCTCTGTATAATTCCATTTCCTTTTTCAGTTATTGAATTTTCACAGCTATTAGGTTACTTTATTAGGTCCCAAAATTTTACTGAGTCTTCCTTTAGTCATACCCTAGCTCCTGTTAAAGTCTTGGATTTAATTAACCTACTATACTAGCCCTAAATCAGTTACAAACTAAATATTGATTTAATGTCTAGAAACTCAATTATAAAGTAAATCCAGAAATTCTTGCCGAATTAGAAATACCATAACTCCTTCCCCACAGCTTAGAAAATTATGAAACAAATTTTGCTAAGACCAGAACCACTCCCTCCATCTTGATAATCAACTGTTAGCTAGGTTCAAGCTACAGTTTCCTCTCGGAAATTTTTGGAAGTTGATTGCTTGCCATACTTTCGGAGACCACAATCTGCTATGATCATCTCCTGTTCTTTGCAAGAGCCTTGATCATATTCCCTAGTATCTACCATCGAAGTTCCAAAGCCAATTAAGGTCCCTGTCATATAGTGATCACCATGAATTAATTTATGGTCGTAAAATAAATAAATTTCAAAGTCATTTATATATCCATGTTATCTGCATATCGTATAGTGACCGAAGTCGAGGAGGAGCCAGAAGCCTTGGAAGAGAACCTTCCAATTTTTAACTCAGAACCTGACCTGCAACAAGGCAAGCCCCGGTTTGCATTTAAAAGCTTTACAGAGTTTTTACAGTCTTTATCACCTTACGTCATAAGTTTGATATGTGCATTACGTATAGGGTGATTGATACTCCACTTGCATGACCAAAAATCCCATGGATTGGTTGGAACGAGTTACAGTTTGACCTGTAGTAACTGCTTTGCTAATGCATAGGAAATCCGGTAGAAGTCGAGTAGTTGGAATCTACTCGCGAGAGATGTAGGACATATCTCACAGGATTGGTTAGATAGAAAATGGCTTAATATAATGAAATTGAGACCGGGCAGGGAATGGCTAGGAAGCGGCGAGAAGTGAGTCTCGTCGCATAGCCCTGCCTGTGTCGATTAAGGCCCGCTTCGTGTGCGGCCCCTTCGGACAAGCTTGAATTGTACCGGCAACATAATGGACATATGGAATCCAATAAACTGACGTAGCTTGGTCACTTGGGTGTCGAGGCATACCGTTCCGTTTTATAGGTGTGGGTTGAGGGTAGCAAGGTGTAAATCCGCTGGTGGGCACGTCAGAGTACGCCCCACGCAGGGACCTCCTGCCCGTAACGGATCGACCGGTTCGGCATTTGAGTGTCTCGTGAAAGGTTGCCATATACGACTTGTACTGAAGTGCTACGTAGGTACTGCGTGAAGTGCTCGCTGGCATTTCCAAAAGTGCGTATGTGTCGTGTTGTCCGGGTGTGTCCTGATTGCAATCACTGTCCCTCGCAGTAATAGAGTACCACTTGTCTGTCGCAGTCGTGACGTAGTAAATACTAAAGAAGTCAGAAAAGTCATATGATATTGAATTATAATTACTTTGCAACTTTGTTTGGTTTAGAGATAGTATAACTAAAGATTTACAGTTTCCCCATACTTTAGCTGTAATAGCATTATGTGCTTTGGGCATGTCATATCATTGGTAAAGCGTTTCTTGTTTGATTGTGGAGCCCATGATGTACCGTGCCCAGAGAATGTCATTTGCTACTTAAAACTTGATTATAAGGATCCACTTGTAGGCGAGTTATTTATGCTATTCCTTACCTATGTTTAGTGTCCCCGTGCATCTGTCTAGTGAGACGGTTAAGTCTTGCTGAGCCTTATGCTCACGTTTGCAGTTAACGAGTTTTTGCAGGTTATCCTATTGAGGATGGGTTTGACGATGAGGCAACACCCCCTCCAGGGTGTACAGCCGAGTGGGAACCCTGCACGCCGCCATAGTTTGAGTGTTGCTAGTGCAAAGTATCCCTGGCATGGAAAACTTTGCTTTTTGCATAGCTAGTGCTGAGAGCATAGCTATGGTATCTATATATTTATTTACATCCGCTAGTATTGTGAAAACTTCCGCTGTGTATTAAATAAAAGACTTGGTCTTGTACTTTATTCTGGTTCTATTCTTGTAAACTGTTGGGTGTCGCATCGCACGACACCACCCAATGAGATCCTCGGATGTGTGGACTCCGGTCCCCACAGACATGGTATCAGAGCTTCGTTGGGAACAGTGTACCGGAAAAGAACATATTTTCAAAAATTAGGAACTTGAGTGAGGAAATTAGTTATATGCCTTTATAAGGAGTATTATTAGTATAAGATATAAAGGTGGAAAACTAACTATGTGTTATTATATTCTGTAACGACGCCCCGACATCAGGTAAGAGGTAAGGTACGCCACCGAGAGCGGATCAATCTCGGTAAGCTCAGCATACGAGAGGTGGTATGTGGAATTTCCGTGGCTTGGCACGGAAAGTCAATATGAGTCTTTGAAACTTTCCATGTTTCTGAGAACATATGACACGCGGTACCCCAGCGTGACAAAAAGTTAGAGGGAAACCCCGTCGGGTGGTGTGTAACCCGATAGTGTGTTCTCATATCTATGAGAACATGCGAACACGTATGCCCGAGCGTGTATAAGCCAGATCGTACGGGAGTCTTTGCTGTACAGACGTATTTACAGCCATGTACCTCGAGGCATGACTTCGCTCGAGGGCGACTCACTCCAGAGTCGTATGCTTTTACTTTCAAATATAATTGTATATTGTGGTTACCTGTTTTGTTTCCCCGCCGCCGTACGGCGTGCCTGTGCCAGGGGATTGTTTGCTTTATGCAGGGATACTAATTTCGGTAGAGGACCGTGTAGAAACCGTTTGCGAGAGAACGATATAGGAACCACCTATAGACGTAACCGGATATACCGGATAGAATTTTCTTTGGTGAGATACGTAGTACCGTCAGTATCAAACATGATACTAGACCCTCCCCACCGACAGAATGGTTGCATTGTGTTTTTGAGAAAGTCCGACTATCAGATACTGATAATTTCGGGCTCGACTTGATAAGGTAGATAGAGCCAAGATTCTTGCTTTCTGGTTGAAGTGGCTCAACTTCGTCAGGTTGTAATCTTGGTTAGCAATTAGATAACATATAAGTATCCTACATAGATGTAAAGCTCGTAAAAGCCTCGCCAACTTTTCCGTTGACCATAAAGACAGAAAAGCTTGTTATTCTGTTGAAGACTGGGTTTTACTGTAATTACTCCATATGAACCCACCTTTGTACCCGTTTTCTGTGTTCTTGCCATATCTCACTGTAGAAAAATCCACTACCTTATTGGGATATATGTTTGAGAAGGGTAGGTGGAGATTTACGAGTTTGTTATGGGGAGCCTTTCCTGATTTTAATTGGAGTTTAACCAAATTGGGAAGTCAGCACAGTGAACTGCATGACTGCTGATGCAAACCAGTCAGTTTTATTGTTAAGTTTGGGTAGTTATAACTCCTAATCCAGAACAGTGATATGGTTGCACGTATACATTTCTGGAAAGATTAGGAAGTCACCTATCAACTTTATTTACCGCTCCTGACCTGGATCTGGGTATAGCTATGCCTAATTTCATTTGTCGCAAATTTGGTTCCTGCAGTCCAGAACTTGGAACAGTTTGCACATAATTGTGAATTGATGCATAATACCTTCATGACAAGGTTTTCGTGGTGGAACTTCTTTAGTTCTGGATTGTTAACACGATGTCACTCAATGTTTATTTCGACATTACCTCAATATCTTATCATAATGAACCTGTATAGAATGTGGAGATAAGCCCATATACAGGGGAGGTTCTGTCGAAATTTCCAGAACCCTTGAGTGAACTCGAAACCGGTATAGATTGTTCATACTAGTTCAACAGTGGCTGTATGAGTACAATCTGGAAAGGTTTTGAAGTGTACTACAATTTTTGTATTCAACATAAAGTTTAGTTCTGACTTTTTCTGTATGAAACTTACGGGTTAATGCAGACAGGTCAGATAAACCAGAACTGTGCTCATTTCCAGATTGCAGCTTTGACTGAACCAATTGATTATGGATATTTCTTTTTGTCCCACATCCTCAGTGATTGGGTTGAATACTTAAACGGTGTATTGACATTCGGGTATAATTGTCCACAGATGGCAGCACCAAGAATTCAGTTGCCTAATGGATGGGTGTTCTCAACATGCACCGGGCACGCCGGTTTCCCGGACATGTTTGCACGGTTGCTCGGCCAGTTTGGCTATTTGGTGTTACCTAGCTATTGGGGCAAGAAGTTCCAGGAGGGCGGTATGTGGAGTTGCACCATCTACGTCGATGTGCCTGCCGGTCCACCGCACCTCGGATGGGCTCCATACTCCATCAAGATCAAAGGATTGATATTAGAAGAAACATGGAGCTACGCCGCAAGTGTTTCCATAGGGAGGTTTTGCAAACTCCATTACCGTCATCTGGTGGGTACTCCGTATGAGTTCATTCCAGTTAACGGCAGGGCTTCTGAAGCCTGGGCAACCCGCTTGCTTGCGGAGGTGGGAGAGCATGGTGAAACATCCGCAACAGCCTTAGCGATGTATGCAGCAGCATCACATCGCGAGAAGAGTAATCAAAGGACATGCATAAAAGAATTGACAAACAATCTGAAGCAAGCCATGATGCGAGCAAATCACCTTGAGTGGGCAAATGACGGACTTAGGGATATGATGGCTCCTCTCAATCATCGTTTGAACCTTAGGGAGAATCAGTGGCATGACGCTGTTATGGATTTGGCCGCGTCTCGCCAGGAGACTCTAGAGAGAGATATTGATCTGGAGGCAAGCCTACTCTATGGGCATCAACGGGACACCCAGTTGAACGTGGTGACTGCAGACAGGGATCAGTCCAGAGTAGAGGCTCAGAGCTGGAAGACCAGCTGTGAACAGGCTCAGCACGAGAATGAGGCCTGGGGGATGTTTATGATACAGGCAGATTGGCAAGCTATGGCTGCCAAGAAGACGTTGATGTTGATCGATGTATCAACTTCTACTCCAGCACCCGTATCAGAGGTGCCTAGCCCTGAAGATGAAGAAGAAGAAGAAGACCCAGAGGAACTTGAATACGTCGAGTAGAGCGTATTGAAGTTAGATGTGGTAGCACTTCCGCCAACACAGGGCAACATATAGTTAAATGGTTGCTAGTGTCTCTCTTTTGTGACCATGTTTGTGTCATATTAAGAGTAATGGTTGTGGTGTCTAGATAATTAGATGAGTATGACATGGCAGGAAGACCAAGTATGGTAGAGATGTATTTCCATAAAGGGAGTCCATCATTTTGGGTTTACTACTGTAAACTTGGTCTTGAGATGATATATTTTGTATAAAGTTTGTGCTTTATCAATATATGTGAATGTTATGCATCGTCTATTATTATCTACCGCATTTCTAAGGGAGGATGAACTTGAGGCAATGGGACTTACCGTGTTAATCATTGTATTGCAGTATGGTGCGTACTCGTACAGCCTCAGAGGTGGGAGGATCTAGTGGAGGACAGGGGGATGGCACACCACCCCCGGGGCAGAATACGCCTCAGACGCAACCACCTCCACCACCTCCAACCACACTCCCCAGGAATCTCGCGGAGGTTCTCGCTGCAGTGCTCGGCTCGCGCGACGAGCAAACCGAGTTACTGCGGACGTTGGTGCAGCACTCGTCCCGTCGAGGGGGACGGCAGGATGATGGACCGCGTCAGCAATTTCAGAGTTCCTACTCTGATTTCTCATCGACACATCCACCGGTATTCAGAGAGGCCGATGAACCGTTGGATGCGGATAACTGGCTCCGCACCATTGAAGGAAAGTTCGGTTTACTCGAGGTAACCGAACAGCAGAAGACGTTGTTTGCAGCGCAACAACTGCAGGGGTCTGCTGGTGCGTGGTGGGCCAATTACCTTGCCGCACGGCCCGCAGGCCATGTCGTAAGTTGGACCGAATTCCGGGAGGCGTTTCGCGCCTACCACATCCCTCCCGGGATTATGAGGAGGAAGCTTCAAGAGTTCTTGGAGCTAAAGCAAGGGGGAAGGAGTGCATACGAGTAATCCAAATCATTCAACCACTTGGCCCAATATGCTCAGGACCAAGTGAATACCGAAGATCGGAAGCGGGAATGTTTCTACCGGGGTTTGAACCCCAAGTTGAAGGACAAGCTTGTCCTGTTCAACCGCGGCAGCTTCAACGACATAGTCAATGCCGCTATCATACAGGAGGATGCTACGCGCGAGCTGTCCTCAGATAAGAAGAAAAGGAGTGTTCCGCAGGGCAGCGGAGGTGGTGCTCCTCAGAAGTACCGTATGGTGTATCGATCACCATCCGGCCAGAGGTGGCAGCCGCCATCACGACCACCAATGTCCAATGGTCGCCAGTTTAGCAACTCCGGATTCCGGCCGCAGCAACAACAGGGGATGGTCCCACGTGCACTTCCACCTCCACCACGTGCACCGGGATTCCGTCCTCCCCTTCGTATTGGCCAAACCCCGTACACGTGTTTCACTTGTGGACGTACGGGGCACTTCGCCAAGGATTGTCCGAAAAATCGACAAGGCGGAGGGCAATCATCCTACCAGGGGGCCAACCCACCCCGCAATCAGCTCAAGAAGCCAGCCACCAGACCCGGCAACATCCACCACCTCGCCATCGAGGACGTTCCAGAAGGCGCACCCGTGCTCACGGGTACGTTCTCTATCTTCGATCAACCCGTAGTCATACTCTTTGACTCCGGAGCTTCACACAATGTCATTAGTAAATCTTTTGTCGTTAAAAGTCAATTGCCTGTTATCTCCACAAAAACTCCATATATGATTTGCACTCCAGCAGGGAGGGTAGTAACATATGAGGTAGCCCATAAAGTGCCTCTTGACCTAGATGGGAACGTCTATCCTACCTCCTTCATTATCCTAGAGACTCAAAAGCTAGATATCATCTTAGGAGTGGCATGGTTGCAATACCATGGTGCTATTCTTGATATCGTTCCTCGAAAAATTTATCTAAACTCTCCACTCCATCAGCCCCAGGTTCTCAATCTTGAGAACATCATTCCATTAGACCCATCCACTCACAACACCGAGGTTATGGAACTTAAGGATATTCCGGTAGTATGGGAATACCCCGACGTGTTTCCTGAAGATCTTCCTGGGATGCCACCAGAAAGGGATATAGAGTTCAAGATTGAACTTGCGCCAGGAACAGTACCAATCTCAAGACCACCCTACAAGATGGCACCCAAGGAACTTGCAGAACTTAAGGAACAATTAACTGAACTTGAGAGCAAAGGTTTTATTCGTCCAAGTTCATCACCATGGGGTTGTTCTGCACTGTTTGTAGAAAAGAAAGATAAGACCTTGAGGCTGTGTGTAGACTATCGTCCACTTAATGCTGTCACCATCAAGAACAAGTATCCACTACCGCGCATTGATATTCTTTCCGATCAATTAGTGGGTGCTAAAGTGTTTTCGAAGATGGATCTTCGTTCTGGTTATCATCAAATTAGAATCCGACCAGAAGATATATCCAAGACAGCATTCTCAACAAGGTATGGACTGTATGAGTATCTGGTTATGTCCTTCGGATTAACCAACGCCCCGGCTCATTTCATGTATCTCATGAACTCAGTGTTCATGCCAGAATTGGACAAGTTCGTCGTGGTCTTCATTGACGACATACTTGTGTATTCAAAATCCGAAGAAGAACATGCTCAACACTTGCATATTGTGCTTCAGCGATTACGGGACCATCAGTTGTATGCTAAGTTCAGCAAGTGTGAATTCTGGATCAACCAGGTGCCATTTTTAGGGCACATCATTTCAGCAGAAGGTATTGCAGTTGATCCAAGCAAGATCAAGCAAGTCCTCAAATGGGAGTCTCCAAAGTCTGTACATGAAGTCCGAAGTTTCCTGGGTTTAGCAGGATATTACCGGAGGTTTATACCCAGTTTCTCCAAAATAGCTAAACCACTGACCGAACTTCTGAAGAAAGGACAAAAGTATGTATGGACTGAGGCATGTGAGGCAGGTTTCAAAGCATTGGTGAAACACCTTACAACGGCACCAGTTTTAGCCCAACCAGACACTACCAAAGCATTTGATGTCTATTGTGATGCATCTGGGATTGGTTTAGGTTGTGTGTTAATGCAAGAGCGAAGAGTGATCGCATATGGATCGCGACAGCTTCGGAACCACGAGCAGCACTACCCGACTCATGATCTTGAACTGGCTGCTGTGGTGCTAGCATTGAAGATGTGGAGGCATTATCTACTGGGTAATTTAGTACACCTCTACACTGATCACAAAAGCTTGAAATACATCTTCACCCAGAAGGATTTGAATATGCGACAAAGGCGATGGTTAGAATTGATCAAGGATTATGAGATTGAGATCCACTACCATCCAGGCAAGGCGAACGTAGTCGCAGACGCTCTGAGCCGCAAGTCCCATATCAACTATCTTTCCATTACCTCGATGGAGGGAAAAGAAGAACTGAGTCTCTACTTGGTTCCATATGGGGCGCTCTACAATCTCGCTCTCATTCCTACCATCAGGGAGGATATTATGGCAGCTCAGAAGGCGGACAAGGGGATGTCGCATATTCAGCAAAGAATAAAGAAGGGGGAGATGAAATGCTTCCGAAGTGACGATGAAGGTACCCTCTGGTTTAGCGACCGTATAGTGGTACCCCGAAACATGGAACTTCGGAGGAAGATACTGGATGAAGCTCATTTATCCAAGTATTCCATTCATCCGGGAAGTAACAAAATGTACCAAGATTTAAGAAAGAAGTTCTGGTGGACTCGGATGAAGCGGGAAGTAGCTAAATATGTATCCGAGTGTGATACGTGCCGGCGAGTGAAGGCCGACCATATGAAAGCAGCAGGACAGCTTCAACCTTTAAGCATACCAGCTTGGAAATGGGAGGATATCAGCATGGATTTCATTGTTGGGTTGCCTCCCACTCTCCATAAGCACGACTCAATTTGGGTGATCGTTGACCGACTAACTAAGACGGCACACTTCATTCCCGTCAATACCAACTATCGGTCATCAAAGTACGTGGAATTATATATTGCCAGAATCGTGTGTCTCCACGGAATACCCCGCACCATCATCTCAGATCATGGGGCTGTATTTGTTTCGTGATTCTGGGAGCATCTCCACGCTGCGCTGGGAACCAAGTTAATTCGGAGCTCGGCTTATCATCCTCAGACTGATGGTCAGACCGAACGGGTGAATCAAGTGCTTGAGGACATGCTTTGTGCCTGTGCCATCCACCATGGTAGGAATTGGGATGAGCATCTACCATTGGCGGAATTTTTATACAACAACAGTTACCAGACTAGCATCCAGATGGCGCCTTATGAAGCTCTTTATGGCCGGGAGTGTCGCACACCCTTGAACTGGTGCGAATCTGGTGAACGAATGGTATATGGCATCGACTTAATAAAAGAAGCCGAAGAGAAAGTATGCATTATTCGAACAAATCTCAAAGCCGCCCAATCTCGTCAGAAGAGCTACGCGGACAAACGACGTCGACCCCTTCACTTCGAAGTTAGGGATCAAGTTTATCTTCGGGTATCCCCCATGAAAGGTATCCATCGATTCGGAGTGAAAGGGAAGCTAGCCCCACGTTTTATTGGGCCATTCGCAATCCTAGCACAATGCGGACCTGTGGCATATCAATTGGAGTTACCACCGTCACTTTCAGGGGTTCACAATGTGTTCCACATTTCCCAGTTACGAAAGTGTCTTAAAACTCCAGCTGATGTCCGTGTAGATGATTTGGAAGCTCTCCAACCAGATCTCACTTATTCCGAGCGTCCAACTCAGATCGTCGATGAGAAGACTCGCACAACAAGAAGCCGCGCCTTGCATTTCTACAAGGTCTTGTGGAGCAACCACAGTGCCGAAGAGGCCACATGGGAAAGCGAGGAGTATCTTAGAACGAACTATCCGGACTTGTTAGCGGCATATGTTCGATAGATCCTTTTTCCTTTACCTTCTTTTGTAATCTCGGGGCGAGATTCTTTTAAGGGGGGGGGGGGAATGTAAAACCCCACTTTTATGGCATGTTAAGTTCATATGGGTTTTGTGATCAACTATTTTGGATATCCAATATAATGGTACACATGAACTATGCCATCCAAAACTTTTCTTGCACTCTTTGTTAGATTCTTTTATCATGGGTATTAGACTTCACCATGAATCCAAATTATATTCTATTCACCTTTTTAAGAATAAGAATTTTTGGATAAGGATTAGTAAGCAATGCACAATGAAGCCCTAATAAGCTCTAAACCAAATATTCAAATTAAGGGCTCTAAATTTTTCCATGAGCTCCTAAATTCCTCAATAGCATGCTTACGAAGTTTCAAGATTTTAGAAACTCATCTACTATTTTTATTGAGGTGCTTGGCAAATTTGAATCAAATTCAAATCTGAATTTTTAATTCTTCTCCAACTTCTTTAAACATAAGAATTGAGTTCACCATTGTGTTCAGAATAATTCATTTGCCATCTCCACAAAATTTCATGATTTTTGGAGTTGATCTTCTATTTTTAAATGAATTAGTAACTGAACTGTGGGGAGAATCACTGGACAGTGGGCCCCACATGTCAGCCCCCCTTTTTAAACGGATCAGCTCAACCCCGCCACCTCTGCACCGCAGCGCCCCCGCTCGACACCGCGCGCGCGCATGCAGCTCCAGCGAGCTGCCTGCCTGCTCGCCGCGGCCCTATAAAAGGCCGGCCGAAGCTCCCTTTACTCCTCATCCCCGATCACAGCTCCACTGCCTCGCAACTATTCTTCCGCCGCGTGCCATCGCCGCCGCTCGCCACTGCTCCGCGGCGTGCCGCCGTTCCGCGCCGTTTCAAGCCAAGCTCCAAAGAGCAAAAAGGTGCGCCTGATTAAACTCTAGCTCATGGTACAAACCGTTTCCCTTATCGTTGAAGCTTGAGCGAGTTATTGTTCGTTTCCCCTACGGCCGAGAGTAGATAACTAGCTATGATTTCATGTCAATTCCTTTTTGGCAAGCAATCATCCTTTGCAATTACTTAGAGACAGTTTCTATAGGCCCTAGCGCTCCTGTCTGAGCAAAAACCTTTAAGAATCATCAAGCAACGGCTCTGAATTTCGAGTTTTGCTCGCCGCCGGTGAGAAAACCTCGGTCCACCGTCGAACTCATGATTCCCGGCAACTCACTCCCCTTCTGCGCCCATATCCTTGAACTCCATCATCCCAGAAAGGTTTTGGAGCAATTCCCAAGTGATTTGAGCTACCCTATAGAGAGTTCTATGTTGCCCGAGCGCTCATCGCCGCCACCGCCGTCGCACGACCTTTTCCGGCGAGCTTCAAGACCCACTGACCTCACCATCGTGCTCAGCGACCCCAAAAACCCCCAGGCGGCAAGTTTCCGCGAATCTGGTGCGTTGGATTGGCCGGCGGCGAGCTCGCCGGCGAGCCACCGTCGCGGGTGCCGCTCCGCGCGAGCACCGGCCCGAGGTAGACGATGACCCCATCGGGTCCCACCTGCCATTCACTGCGGGATCACGGTGCGGCTGGGATCTAGTGTGGCTGCGCGCTTTAATTCTGTGGACCCCGGTGCTGCCTCAACCAGAATGTGCCACGTGGTCTTTGGGATATATTTAATTCCAAAAATTTATCCAAACTTCTAAATTGAATATCTTTCTGTAGGATACTCCAAAAATCTTCAAACAAATTTTGTTCGAAAGCTTTTGAGCTCTAGTTCCTGTCAATACCAATTAGGTTCTGTGGAACTAAGAGTTAAATTCTGTAGAAAATAATCTTTCCTAATGCAAATGCAATTTTTCCAGACAAGATATCTACGGGAAAATTCCCCAAAATTCACATAAAATTTATTGTCCTATTCTTGATTATCAGGCAAAGTTTGGGAGCCATAGCACCTGTTTAACTCTCTGTATAATTCCATTTCCTTTTTCAGTTATTGAATTTTCACAGCTATTAGGTTACTTTATTAGGTCCCAAAATTTTACTGAGTCTTCCTTTAGTCATACCCTATCTCCTGTTAAAGTCTTGGATTTAATTAACCTACTATACTAGCCCTAAATCAGTTACAAACTAAATATTGATTTAATGTCTAGAAACTCAATTATAAAGTAAATCCAGAAATTCTTGCCGAATTAGAAATACCATAACTCCTTCCCCACAGCTTAGAAAATTATGAAACAAATTTTGCTAAGACCAGAACCACTCCCTCCATCTTGATTATCAACTGTTAGCTAGGTTCAAGCTACAGTTTCCTCTCGGAAATTTTTGGAAGTTGATTGCTTGCCATACTTTCGGAGACCACAATCTGCTATGATCATCTCCTGTTCTTTGCAAGAGCCTCGATCATATTCCCTAGTATCTACCATCGAAGTTCCAAAGCCAATTAAGGTCCCTGTCATATAGTGATCACCATGAATTAATTTATGGTCGTAAAATAAATAAATTTCAAAGTCATTTATATATCCATGTTATCTGCATATCGTATAGTGACCGAAGTCGAGGAGGAGCCAGAAGCCTTGGAAGAGAACCTTCCAATTCTTAACTCAGAACCTGACCTGCAACAAGGCAAGCCCCGGTTTGCATTTAAAAGCTTTACAGAGTTTTTACAGTCTTTATCACCTTACGTCATAAGTTTGATATGTGCATTACGTATAGGGTGATTGATACTCCACTTGCATGACCAAAAATCCCATGGATTGGTTGGAACGAGTTACAGTTTGACCTGTAGTAACTGCTTTGCTAATGCATAGGAAATCCGGTAGAAGTCGAGTAGTTGGAATCTACTCGCGAGAGATGTAGGACATATCTCACAGGATTGGTTAGATAGAAAATGGCTTAATATAATGAAATTGAGACCGGGCAGGGAATGGCTAGGAAGCGGCGAGAAGTGAGTCTCGGTCGCATAGCCCTGCCTGTGTCGATTAAGGCCCGCTTCGTGTGCGGCCCCTTCGGACAAGCTTGAATTGTACCGGCAACATAATGGACATATGGAATCCAATAAACTGACGTAGCTTGGTCACTTGGGTGTCGAGGCATACCGTTCCGTTTTATAGGTGTGGGTTGAGGGTAGCAAGGTGTAAATCCGCTGGTGGGCACGTCAGAGTACGCCCCACGCAGGGACCTCCTGCCCGTGACGGATCGACCGGTTCGACATTTGAGTGTCTCGCGAAAGGTTGCCATATACGACTAGTACTTAAGTGCTACGTAGGTACTGCGCGAAGTGCTCGCTGGCATTTCCAAAAGTGCGTATGTGTCGTGTTGTCCGGGTGTGTCCTGATTGCAATCACTGTCCCTCGCAGTAATAGAGTACCACTTGTCTGTCGCAGTCGTGACGTAGTAAATACTAAAGAAGTCAGAAAAGTCATATGATATTGAATTATAATTACTTTGCAACTTTGTTTGGTTTAGAGATAGTATAACTAAAGATTTACAGTTTCCCCATACTTTAGCTGTAATAGCATTATGTGCTTTGGGCATGTCATATCATTGGTAAAGCGTTTCTTGTTTGATTGTGGAGCCCATGATGTACCGTGCCCAGAGAATGTCATTTGCTACTTAAAACTTGATTATAAGGATCCACTTGTAGGCGAGTTATTTATGCTATTCCTTACCTATGTTTAGTGTCCCCGTGCATCTGTCTAGTGAGACGGTTAAGTCTTGCTGAGCCTTATGCTCACGTTTGCAGTTAACGAGTTTTTGCAGGTTATCCTATTGAGGATGGGTTTGACGATGAGGCAACACCCCGTCCAGGGTGTACAGCCGAGTGGGAACCCTGCACGCCGCCATAGTTTGAGTGTTGCTAGTGCAAAGTATCCCTGGCATGGAAAACTTTGCTTTTTGCATAGCTAGTGCTGAGAGCGTAGCTATGGTATGTATATATTTCTTTACATCCGCTAGTATTGTGAAAACTTCCGCTGTGTATTAAATAAAAGACTTGGTCTTGTACTTTATTCTGGTTCTATTCTTGTAAACTGTTGGGTGTCGCATCGCACGACACCACCCAATGAGATCCTCGGATGTGTGGACTCCGGTCCCCACACGGAGTAACCAATGAGATTGAATTTTGAGCCTTTTGGGTACCAAAGGCCAAGGTTGGGTGTATGAACTAAATATCTCAAGATCCTTTTTACGGCTGTCAAGTGACATTCCTTAGGATTGGCTTGAAATCTTGCACAAACATACACTCAACATCATATATGGCCTAGATGCACATAAATAGAGTAGAGATCCAATCATGGAGCGATATACCTTTTGGTCGACGCTAGGTCCATCTTCATTGAGGTCTAGGTGGCCATTCGCTGCCATGGGGGTTTTTATGGGCTTATCCTTGTCCATGCCAAACTTCTTGAGTATGTCCTGCGTGTACTTGGTTTGGCTTAGGAACGTCCCTTCCTTCTGTTGCCATACTTGGAATCCCAAGAAGTACTTTAACTCTCCCATCATTGACATTTCAAACCAGTCTGTCATGATTTTACTAAATTCTTCGCAAAAAGATTGGTTAGTTGACCCAAAGATTATATCGTCAACATAAATTTGACAAATAAAAAGATCATCATCAACATTCTTTGTAAACATTGTATAATCTACTTTACCAATCTTAAAGCCATTTTCAATTAAGAAATCTCTAAGACACTCATACCAAGCTCTAGGAGCTTGTTTGAGGCCGTAGAGAGCCTTACGCAATTTAAACACGTGGTCGGGGAACTCTTCGTCTTCAAACCCGGGTGGTTGCTCCACGTACACCTCTTCCTTGATTGGTCCGTTGAGAAAGGCGCTTTTCACATCCATTTGATACAGCTTGAAATCATGGTGAGTAGCATATGCAAGTAATATTCTAATATATTCAAGCCTAGCTACTGGAGCAAAAGTCTCATCGAAATCCAAACCTTCGAATTGTGAATACCCTTTGGCCACAAGTCGTGCCTTGTTCCTTGTCACCACCCAGTGTTCATCTTGTTTGTTGCGGAAGACCCATTCGGTGCCGACGATGTTTGCATTGGGTCTTGCCACAAGTTCCCACACTTTGTTCCGCTTGAAGTTGTCCAATTCTTCTTGCATTGCCACCACCCAGTCCGGATCTTTCAATGCATCTTCAACCCTGTGTGGTTCCAAAAAGGATACAAACAAATAGTGTACACAAAAGTTAGCTATGCGAGATCTAGCGGTTACTCCCTTTTGGATGTCACCGATGAAGTTTTCGATTGGGTGGTCCCATTGGACGCATTGGTGTACTCTTGGGTGTGGCACTTAAGGAGTTGTATCTTCATGATCATCTTCTTCTTCCCCTAAGTCATTGCCTTTGTTGACTTGTTGATTATCTTCGTATCCTTATGGTTGATCTTGTGTTGAAGCTCCCCCTTGATCGTTGATCTCCTCTTGTGGTTCATCTTCCTCATGTACGTGTGGAGGTGGCTCTTGTGGTCAAACCTCACCTAGAGCCATTCTTTTCAATGCTTGACAAGGAGGTTCTTCTTTACCTAGTTCACATGGATCAACTTGCTCCTTTTGGGAGTCATTAGTCTCATCGAACACTACGTCACGTGCTACTTCAACAAGTCCAGAGGTCTTGTTGAAAACACGATAGGTGTAAGTGTTCGAATCATAACCAAGCAAGAAACATTCATTGGACTTCGAAGCGAACTTTGAAGTCCTAGGCTTCTTGTTCAAGATATAACATGGAGAAACGAAAACAGGAAAATATGAAATATTTGGTTTGTTACCAGTGAGTAGCTCATATGATGACTTCTTGAGTAGTCGATGAAGATAGAGTCAATTTACGGTGTGGCAAGCGGTGTTAATCGCTTCCGCCCAAAATCGATCTGATGTCTTGTACTCATCGAGAATTGTTCTTGCCATCGACATGAGTGTTCGATTCTTTCTTTCGGCAACTCCGTTTTGTTGTGGGGAGTATGGCGCTGAAAATTCGTGCTTTATGCCTTCTTCATCAAGGTACTCCTCCACTTGCGTGTTCTTGAACTTCGTGCCTTATCGCTTCTAATATTCTTGATTGTCAATGATAATTCGTTTTGAGCTCGCTTGAAGAATATCTTGAGTGTTCCTTGTGTCTCTGACTTATCATGCAAAAAGAAAACCCATGTGAAGCAAGAAAAAATCATCAACGACAACTAAACCATATTTGTTACCATCGATGCTTATGTAGGCTATTGCACCAAACAAGTCCATGTGAAGAAACTCGAGTGGTCTTGTTGTAGTCATGACGTTTTTGGCAGGGTGAGGTGCTCCAACTTGCTTCCCGGCTTGACACGCGCTACAGGGCCTGTCTTTCTCAAATACAACATCCTTCAAACCTCGGACATGATCGCCTTTGCGCAGTTTTTGAAGGTTCCTCATACCAACATGCGCTAGCCGTCTATGCCACAGCCAACCCATGTTATTCTATGCAATCAAGCATGTGTCAAGTTCAGCTTTATCATTGTTGAAGTCAACAAGATAGAGCTTTCCCTTTAACATACCCTTGAATGCAACGGAACCATCACTCCTCCTAGAGTTGGTCACACCCTCATTAGTGAACAAGCAATTATAACCTTTGTCGCATAATTGAGTTATGGACAGTAGGTTATAATCTAGAGTTTCAACATGTAAAACATGAGAAAGTGTGTGTTTGGAGGATATTGCAATTTTACCGGCACCGAGCACCCTTCCTTGACTATTATCTCCAAAGTAGATTCCCTTGTTTGGGTCCTCATTCTCTTCATATTCCACGAACATTCTTCTTTCCCCAGTCATATGATTGGTGCATCCACTATCTAGCACCCATTTAGATCCACCAGAGGAATAGGCCTACAAAAACAAATCATGCCTTGGTTTTAGGTACCCAAGCTTGCTTGGGTCCTTGGAGGTTAGTTACAATGCATTTGGGCACCCACACATGAGACTTGGTGTTCCCATGGCGTGGCCCAACATAATGAGCATAAACCTTGCCAGAGTTATTTCTCATTAACACATAGGAGGCACCAAAAGTTTTAAACAATAGCTGTTGTTGTTTGTATACAGGACTAGTCTGGGGGGCCGGACTTGTCCGGATGAACAGACTTGTCTGGACACCGACCAGACTAGTCCGATGTTCATGTAAAGTTGCAGTATTATTCTGTGACTTTCCAATTTGAGAGGGCCTTCCTTTTACAAAGGTAATCCTCTCCTTGTTATTCTTATGGCTTCTAGCACGTTGCTTTTCACCATAGGAATAACCAATGCCATATTTGACATTTGGAGGTCTTTTGACCAAGTATGCACTACGTGCATATTTGACCTTCTCCGTGTCAAATATGCCACTTTGGGCAGGATGTTTTTCTTGTAGAAGTTGGTTTATCCTTCAAACTGGTGTCGCTTTTCTTACATGTGAAAGCATGAGCAAAATCAGTTTTAGTTAGTTGAGAAGGTGAACTCGAAGAGGAGGAAGGTTCACTTAGCTTGAGTGACTCAACCTGCACTTCAAGGATCTTGTTGACCTTGATCAGGTCAGCAAGTTGGTCATTGATGGTGGCATTTGAGTCAATTAGCTCCAAGAAAGTTTCCTTGTTCAAAGCTAACTCAAGCTCTAGTGATTTGCTTCGTTCCTTTTCAAGTTCTAGAAGTTTGTCAAGTTCGACATATTCCTCCTTTTGGGAGATGATCATGTCCTCTTGATGATGTATTAATCTCTCCTTCTCAATAAGTTGATCAAGCAAAAATTTCATTTTAGTAGCAATTTTCCTATCTAGTCCAATAATCATGTCCTCATTATCACTATTGAGTTCATCATCGCTAGAATAGGAATGCACGGAAGAGGGTTTAATGGTTACCTTGCATTTACCTTTCTTTGCCATAAGGCAAGTGCCATCTCCCTTCCATGCGCCAAGTGTGGGGAAAAGGGTAGACTTCTTGGATGTCTTCTCGATGGCTATGCTAGCTGTCGGTACCCTGGGAACCGTACACCCCATGAGATTACAAAGATCTCAAGGGAAAGTCATCTAATTGAGAAGACCTTCAGAGGCCCACATGTAAGACATAACCGGACCCGCTTCTCCAACATGGTTAATCCCAGGGTCGCCACGTGTACTGTCAAACCGGAGCTACCGCCCACAAGGGGGAAGCTCCGGGCTATGTACCAAAATGGCACCCCTGGACCTAACCCCAGACCAAGGGAAGCTCCGGAACTGACACGTGTCAGGTAGCTCCGGAGCTACCTGTTTCCCACAGTATGCTCCGGAGCTGCCACGTGTCCAACCGTCGGATCTTCAGCCTCTAACCTCCAAAAGACTCCACAACGGCTCCGGATCTTCGAAGGGGAATCAAGGGCTTCAAGACCCGATTAAGTGTCATTAATACCATATTAATGACACACGATTGGACGACCTTAATTACCAGTAACGGTGCTATCAAAGCCCATTACCCGTTCATTAAGGGCAATTAAACATGTTGAATGAGTATCAATATTAGTAACCGCCGGGGCAACATGTCGGGCCACGCTAACTTGTAACGGCCTGCCCTTGTATTATAAAAGGACAGGCCGACGATAGACTCTACACGTCCATATACGCTCGACACAAGCTCATACAGCTAATACAGCACCAACACACCCGCAGAGTAGCGTATTACGCTCAGGCGGCCCGAACCACGTAAATCTCCGTGTCTCCTGTGCTATTTACAATTCACCTTCTTGAATCTCCGCGCGCCCACACCGAACATCAAACTCCTCTAACACTTTAGTAGTGTCGGGAGATCTGCCAGATCCAAACCACCGACAGTTGACGCGCCAGGTAGGGGCGCTTGAGATTTCGAGAATGGTGAACTCAGCTACTGTGTCATCCAACGGTCATCCTGTTGTTCAAGCTGTTGGGGGCAATCCCTCCAATATGCAGCCACCAGAAGGAGCCTCAGCGCCAGCAGGAGTCACACTACCACCACCGCCGCCTCCACCAGCAAATCAAGATGGACAACGCGATGGTGCACCGGCGTCAGTCATTGCATCGGGAAATCATGATAACCCGGAACATGCACTCCATGCAGCACGTGCTCTTCTCCAACGCCCACCACCTCCGAATGCATCCCGGGATGCACTGGAGCAGTGGAGAGCTGATGTGGAACATTTGGTTGCAGTAGCAGCCGACCGCATCAACAACCAGGGTCCTCCTCCTTCGGGACGGGCCCCATCGCAGCGACGGACTTTGTCTGGCAGACTTGGTCAGCACGTCTCCAATAACAGGAGACGAGCTGCATCACAGCAGGTGACGTCATTGCCCTCCGGGGCACGACATACTCACACGGTATCAAGGCTTTCAACTCATGACCTCCGGGCGGAGCTTGATCGCCGATACCGCCAACAAGACGGCCGAGTCCATATTAAGCGTGCTCGTGAAAGACGAGAAGCTCAAGACGTTCCTGCTCATGAAGGAGTAGGAGGAGGCTGTTCAGCCCTGGCCATGCATCTGCGTATGGTCAGGTGGCCACAGAAGTTCCGGCCTCACCTGCCGGAGAAGTTCGATGGGACCGTCAATCCTGTCGAATTTCTTCAAATCTACTCCACTGCTATCTTGGCAGCTGGAGGAAATGAGGTCGTAATGGCCAATTATTTCCCAGTGGCTTTAACTGGGACCGCCAGGTCCTGGTTTATGAGCCTTCCACCCAACTCCATCAACAGTTGGGAGGAGCTGTGCCGGCAGTTCACCGCCAATTTCGGGAGTTCATACACCCGACCAGGCACAGAACTGGACCTTTTTGCAGTCGTGCAAAAAGGGGAGAATCCCTGCGATCATTCATACAGAGGTTCTCTGAAGTACGAAACACTATCCCTTCTATCTCTAGCGCCTCTGTCATTGTGGCATTCAGACAGGGTGTACAGGACAAGAAGATGCTGGAGAAACTGGCGATCAAGGAGATCACCAGTGTCACGGAACTCTTTAGTTTGGCTGACAAATGTGCCAGAGCTGCGGAGGGCCGTGAGATGCACTCCAAATCAATTCTGGAGGATCACAAGAAATCCTCCAAAGAAGAAGCCGCTACCTCCGGGAGTGGCAAGAAGAAGAAGAAGACCAACGACAAGAAGAAGCCGTTGGCCGGTGCATCCAATGTTGCAGCTGCTGCTGCTCCGGGTGGCCGGGGGCCACACCCCGAGAAGCGACCTCAACCTTCTTCTAAAGACGGTGGCAAACCCAAAGTGTGGTGTCCAATTCACAAAATGGGCAGCCACAGTTTGGAAGACTGCCGGGAGGTCCAAAACCTTGCCGAGCGCTACAACAAGCGCCGGGAAGAAGCTCCTTTCCGACAGAGGGAAGGAAAACAAAAAGTTGACGAAGCTCCGGCTGAAGAGGAGTTAGGTTTTCAGGATCCCAAAAAGGTCCTAATGGCCGTATACACCTCCGTCGACGACGATTCTGACGTCTCCGACAACGAGCATCGGAAGCCAATGAACACCGTCTTTGGTGGATCATGGGACATCACCTCCCGCCGCGTCATCAAGACTATGCGTCGGGACATGGCTGCTGTAACTCCTACAGCCAGGGCAGAACCTCATCGGAAGTGGATGGACACAGCCATCACTTTTGATGCTTCGGATTGCCCTTGAAGCATGGTTGGAGCAGGTCAGCTACCTTTGATGGTATCTCCTACCATCAATAACATCCAGCTCCACCATGTCATGGTAGATGGAGGTTCGGAGCTTAACCTCATAAGCTTCAAAGCTTTTACCAAGCTTCAGCTCCGACCTTCGGATCTCCACCCCTCCCGACCTTTCTCCGGAGTAGGTCCGAGAGCCATTACCCCACTCGGAGCTATTACTCTCCCCGTTACCTTCGGGACACGGGAGAAGTATCGCACTGAGAAGTTGGTCTTTGATGTTGCTCAGATCAACTTATCCTTCAATGCTATCTTGGGTAGACCTTCCTTGTACAAATTCATGGCAGCTGCTCATTATGGCTACCTGGTGTTAAAGATGCCAACACTAGTAGGCGTTCTCTGGATCCGCGGAGATCGTACTGCTGGAGTAACTGCTCTGGAAGAACTCCATGCACTTACCACGGCGCAAGAGGAGGACTCCAGGCAGGAGCAAGCTCCAAAACCCCCGAGCATTCATCAACGAGGCTCGACATTTGCACCTCGTGTGCAGCCAAGCGGCGACACCGACATTACCGTCAAAGTCGTCCAAATTGGTTCTGATGCCGCTCAGACCACCCATATATCGGGAGGATTGAACGACAAATAGGAACTCGCGCTCATCGCTTTCCTCCGGGCTAATGTCAACGTGTTTGCCTGGCAACCGTCACAAATGCCTGGGATCCCCAGGGAAGTGATTGAGCACAATCTGAAGATCTACCACGACGCCCAGCCTGTGCACGAGAAGCCTCAGAAGCAATCTGTAGAGCGACGGAACTTCATTCGACAAGAAGTGAAGAAGTTGCTCGAGGCTGGATTCATCCGAGAAGTCTTCCATCCAAAATGGCAGGCAAACCCAGTCGTTGTGCCCAAAGCCAGCGGGAAGCTTCGTATGTGTATCGACTACACAACACTAAATAAGGCATGTCCAAAAGACCCATTCCCACTACCTAGAATAGATCAGATAGTGGATTCCACCTCCGGGTGTGAATTACTGTGTTTCCTAGACGCATATTCTGGGTATCATCAAATCAGAATGTCTAGGGAAGATGAAGAGCATACCTCTTTCATCACAGTAGATGGATTGTACTGTTATACAGCCATGCCATTTGGTCTCAAGAATGCAGCTTCAATCTTTGTACGAGCTATGTACAAAACCTTTGAAGACCTCATTAGAGACATAGTGGAAGTGTACGTTGATGACATCGTGGTCAAGGTCAAGAACAAGGAGTCACTTCTTGACACCTTACAGGCTGTCTTCGATAAGCTGCAAGTTACCCGCACAAAGCTAAACCCAGACAAGTGTGTCTTCGGGGTTAGCTCCGGAAAACTTCTTGGTTTCCTGGTAAGTCACTGGGGCATAGAAGCTAATCCGGCGAAGGTCAAGGCCATTGAAGACATGCGGCCACCAGCCCGAATCAAAGATGTCCAAAAGCTAACTGGATGTCTAGCAGCCCTCAGCCAGTTTATTTCAAGACTGGCGGAACGGGCACTCCCCTTCTTCAAGTTATTGAGGAAGTCCGGACCATTCCAATGGTCTGAAGAAGCAGAAAAGGCGTTCCAGGAGCTAAAACAGTTCCTCTCCACCCTACCAATTCTGGTAGCTCCGAACCCTGGTGAGCCTTTGTTGCTTTACATTTCAGCTACTGACGAAGTCGTTAGTATGGTCCTGGTCGCAGAAAGACCAGAACTACCCCATACTCAGGGATCCAGACCCCTTCGGGAGTGTCCGGAGGTTCCTGAAAGCGAGTCTGGGTCCCAGCTCCCAGATTCGAATCCACAAGAAACCACTTCAGAAGACCCAGACTCCTCCGGGAGGATCCAGGTCATTTCTGAAGAAGCTCCGGGTTCCTCCAGTCAGGACCCGAAGGTCCCCGAAGAAAATCCGGATCCCTCCGGGAGGATCCGGGTCAGTGAAGAGGAAGCTCCGGGCCCCTCCGGGAGGGTCCGGACCATTCAGCACCCAGTGTACTTCATCAGTGAAGTACTACATGATAGCAAGACTCGATACCTAGAGGTGCATAAGCTGCTTTATGCAGTTCTTATCGCCTCTAGGAAGCTTCGCCATTATTTCAAAGCTCACAAGATCTCAGTGGTGACCTCTTACCCACTTCGAGCAATCTTGCATAATCCCAACTCGACTGGGAATATTGCAAAGTGGGCAGCAGAATTGGCCGAATTCGATCTCGAATTCATTTCAAGGCAAGCAATCAAGAGTCAAGCATTGGCAGACTTCGTGGCGGAATGGACTCCCTCTCCATCAAACCCTGGGGGCCCCAGTGAGCAGAAGCCGAACACGAAGCTTCGGCCTTCACTGAACCTCATTGGATCCTCTACTTCGACGGCTCCATGCAAAAGCAGGGGGCCGGAGCTGGAATCCTTCTCCTTGCACCAACCGGGGAGAAGGTAAAATGCATGGTACACCTTGACTTCAAGGAGACCAACAACATGGCAGAGTACGAAGCACTCATCTACGGACTAAAGGTGGCACTATCATACGGTGTCAAGCAATTGCTGGTCAAGGGAGATTCACAGCTCATCATTAAGCAAGTGAAGGGTGAATGCCCCTGCAACAATCTCCAGCTAGCTGCTTACCTCCTTGAAGTCCAGAGACTTCAGAAGGACTTCGAAGTCCTAGATCTCCACCATGTCCAGCGTTCCCACAATGCTGAATCCGACGAACTCTCGACGAAAGCGTCAACTGGAGCTCCGGCTCCTGATGGAACTTTTGTCCGGAGGTTGTCAAAACCCACAGCTCAGCCTGTCGAACTGAGCGAAGGGGGCGAGATCAGCATCCCGAAGCTGACAGTCCCGATGGCCCTGTTACCATGGCAGCCATCAAGGGTCATAGGTGCTTCAGGAAGCTCCGAGCAACCCAGCATGCAAGACTCAAATGCTCAAGTTAGTTCCGATGCATGGATCTCAGAGATCCAAAACTACTTGAAAGACAACATCCTTCCTGACGATGATGTGTCCGCTGACCGGGTAGTCAGATTGGCTAAAAGATACACGTTGGTAGAAGGGGATCTCTACCGACGCGGTGCCAATGGCATCCTAATGCGGTGCATCACAAGGGAAGAAGGGTGCGAGCTCCTCGCAGAAATCGATGGAGGCGAGTGTGGGAACCACGCGTCTTCCCGCACGCTGGTTGGTAAAGCCTTTTGGCATGGCTTCTACTGGCCTACAGCACTCCAGGATGCAATTGAGCTGGTGAAGAAATGCGAAGCATGTCAATTTCATGCAATGCAAATTCACACACCGGCTCAGCCCCTACAAATTATAACTCCTACATGGCCCTTCGCTGTGTGGGGGATGGACATCATGGGACCTTTCCCAAGAGCCGTCGGAGGTTACAAGTTCCTGTACATCGCCATTGACAAGTTCACCAAGTGGCTAGAAGCAACTCCAGTTGTGACAATCAACAAGCAATCTACTATCAACTTTTTGCAGCGTATTTTTTATGCTGATTTGGAGTCCCAAACAAAATCATCACTCATAATGGGACCCAATTCACAAGCTCGGCATTTCAAGGATATTGCGAAGACCTCGGCATTCAAGTTTGCTACGCCTCCGTAGCTCACCCAGCAAGCAATGTCCAAGCCGAGAGAGCAAATGCTGAAATCCTTAAAGGACTCAAAACGTGCACCTATGAGCACTTGAAAAAACATGGTGCCAACTGGATTGAAGAGCTTCCACCCACTCTCTGGGCCAACAGGACAACTCCAAACCGGTCAACTGGAGAGACAACCTTCTTCCTGGTGTATGGAGCTGAAGCAATCCTTCCTCTAGAAATCACCTTGGGGTCACTCCGGGTCCGGACCTTCGACGAAGCCACGCAGGACCAGCTCCGGTGTGAAGACCTAGACCTCCTGGAGGAGGGAAGGTGCCAAGCAGCTATTCGGAATGCTCGATACCGCCAAGCCCTTCAGCGCTATCATCAGCGGCATGTACACAACCGACAGCTCGAGGAAGGCGACCTGGTGCTACGGAGAATACAATCCAGAGAAGGGTTAAACAAACTCTCCTCCAGCTGGGAGGGACCCTTCCGAGTGATTAAAGTATCCCGGCCCGGGAGCGTTCGCTTGGCTACCGAGGATGGGACACCTCTCCCAAATCCTTGGAACATTGAGGACCTCCGTAAGTTCTACACTTAATGTCACGGAGGTGAGTCTGTAGTAACTTAAGGTGTATGTTATAGAGTCATTGTACAGAGTCGGGTAGTTCCTCCGGGAGAACAGCCGGACCTTTCCCGGAAGGTCTGCAAAGTTCATGCAACACTTGTCACAGTCTCAGGACTAAAAGTGTGGCTAGCTACCCTGGGTCAAACGAGAAATAAAACACGCTTAGCTTGGTTCCGTACCCTTAGAGTGTACTTGTTTCCCCTGTACCCCGGACCTATAATGAAAGACATCTTCATGTGAAACAGACTCCACGTGCATTTATTTTGTACATGCTCAACGTTTTTTATTTTTCTCTTTCTCGTCTATAGCAAAGACGTGCAATTCTTAAGAAACTTCTGTTCGACCGGTTCATATACGATTCGAATCGTATTGTTGATTCTTTTGGATTCAAATATTGTTCATGGCCCACTCGCCTGAATGCCGCCAAGCCAATCTAGGGTCGGAGTGTGCTATCGGCTTAGCCTTGTCAAGCACCCTAAGTGCGCCACTCTACCTACACCCCGGCAGGCCGAAGTAAGGCGGGTCCAAGTGCAATTGGATCTGAAAGAAAAGGCAACGCATTCGGTTGTATTTAGAATCGCTTTTGACTTAAAATTTTCTTGAGAATCGTAAGCCACGACGAAGTTATAGGCGAGAAACGAATTTTACTATTTTTCTTGGCTTTAGTGTGCAGGAAAAATAAATTCTACGTTGATGGAGAAAAGCCGGAGCTAACAAAGCTCCGACTCCCCTAGGTGGCTTGTAATCGATGTTACGCTTTGAAAACGAGCATCACCGGAGCAATCAACCTCCGGTAGAGCTAGGGGGGCCAGCCGTCGACGCTAAATAAAAGATGGTGAGAAGACCCCGCAAACGGAGTCTGCTGCCAACAAACTAAGTGTTGGCAAAGGTCACTGCCGGAGCTACTAAGCTCCGACGCCCCAGGGGATTAACTATCGATGCTCTACGCATTGATAGGGACTATTGCCGGAGCTACTAAGCTCCGACGATAGACAATGCCGGAGCTTCTAAGCTCCGACAACCTCAGGGGGCCTTCACTATCGAAGACTTCGGACCTACACTCTACAAGTTCGGAGCAAATGAGTCTTCAACAAAACACAATATCCTCTTGGTACATGTTCACAATCAAATTGTGTACATCTACCAGGGGGCCAAGTGAAGACAAAATTGTTGAAGACAAAAAGTGAAATTCACAAAAATTTGGGGATTTCATTCATCTGGAGACAAGGGATTACAAAATGGAGGAAGAAGAAGAGAAAATACAAGTGAGAACTACAGAGATGGTCCTAGACCCTATGGAAGAATTGGGCGACCTTCTGGGCAACCTCCGACAGGTTGGCTCGGGCAGCTTTGCCTTCTCCTTCAACAGGACCTTCAAGCATCGGGTCCAAAGGAAATTGAGAGTTCCGGCTGGTGTAGCATGTCAGCACATATTTTGCGACGTTCTTCGCCAGGGATTGCCCCTCAACCTCCAATTGGTCTGCGATGACATCGCCCACCTTGGAGAGTTTGCTGCCTGTCGAGCTCAACGCCTGCAACGCCAGGTCCAGCTCCGGATCATCCGGACGAACAGGACTGAAACCCATCGGTGTCAGCGCATCGTTGGCCTTGCCCAGGTACTCACAAATCTGTAGGGAGTCCGCAGTCCTTAAGCCCTACAATTCTTCCAGGGATCTTCTGGCCGCCACCAGTTCAGAATTGTCCCGAGCGAGGCGCTCAACCTCTTTGGCGTTTTGCTGGATCTTTTCAGCAACTCGCTTCTCGAGTTTTCCGAGCTCCTCCTCCCGAAGGTGGATCTTGTTCTAGCGGTCAACCAGGTCCTTCTCCCTGCCCCTCACTTTCTTCTCCCTGGCAGTAAGGGCACACTCTTGCTCGTAGAGTTCCTGCCCTCGCACCCAGGCCTTCTCCTCCACTTCGGTGCAGCGCTCTTCCAATTTCTTGGGGCGCTCCTCTAGGCCCTTGTCAGCCAGAGCCACCTTCTCGGTGAGCTCCTCCTCCCTCCTCAGGACGTCATCCCGCAGCTTTAGGAGTTTCTGCTCTTCATCTTCGAGCCATTTCTCCCTCTCCTCAAGTGCCTCCCGGCACTTGATGAGTGTAGTGTTAATGGTCTCAAGCCTTTCTTGGGGTTCATCGGCCGCACATTTAGCTGCTTTGGTCTGCTCATAAATCTCCCGGGATTGGGCGTCGAGGGCGCGAGTCATACTCTCCATGTCATCCAATAATTTACCCCAGTATTCCAGGCGGACCTTCTCCCGCTTGATCCACTCTTTGTCATCCGCTAGCCTCGACTGCGCCAGCTTGGTCTCGAAGTAGAGCCGGTTACGCCACCGCCTAAGGGTTTGGCGCTCCTCTTCAAGAGCCTTGCCGTCGTGGAAGAAGGCCAGTTGAACTTGACGCAGACTGGAACATGCATTGTTAATAGACAGTGACAACAGGATAGGTTCCGGACCTACTGGGGTCTCCTCCGCTGGTTCCAGCGGGTTTTTAGATACAAAAATTGGGTCCCAGTCCACAAGAGTGGTCCCCTCGGTCTCCATGGCACTAGGGCCATCCTCCGGGATGGCCTCAGTCGCCATCGAGGAAGGCCCCACCGCCAGGTCTTCATTCACCCCCTCAGGCAGGGGGCCAGTGACTTCACCAGGGCACTCCGGCTCAGCCGCGGGTACCTCCAACGTCGTCACTTCCGGAGCAGGGGCCGCTGCTGGCTCCGGTCTGGGCACCTCCTCCGATGGGGGCTCGAGCTCCGACGCCTCTGCAACAACCGGCTCGGGAGCCGGAAAATCTTCATCATCAACTGGCCCTGCGGCCGGAGCTCCAACAACGACCGGCTCTACGGCCGGTGCTTCTGAGGAAGCCGACCCAACTGCCGGAACTTCCTCAACATCCGTCGCGCACGCCGGGACTTCAATCACCTCCAGCTCAACCGCCGGAGCTTCGACAATATCCGGCTCTGGGGCCAGAATTACCGCTTCCTCCAGCTCAACGGCCGGAGCTTCCATCATCTCAGCACCAGGACCCGGAGCTTCAACCTCCAGGACAGGTGCCGCTGGTGCATCTTCTCTCCCGCAGTCCGGCGCTACGACGGGAGTCTCTGGGGATGAGTTGATGTCCATGACCACGACAGCTGGCGCCGAAGCTGTCGCAGCTTCAACCACCACTTGGGGCGACACCGGGACAAGAGCAGAAGCTTCCGCCCTCACAGTTTCAGTTACTGTGGCTGAGGGTGGAGCCTCACTCCTCTTCTTGGGAACGCTGCAGATGATGGATGAAGAAACTTAAAAAACAGTTACTACAACAAGACAACTGTCCAAGGTAAAGATTAAAAATTACCTTGGGAGACTTCTGCACCAGATTGCGCGGAACCTCTTTCCTGAGCGTTCCGGGCTGGTCATAGCCGCCGCTAGCGTGGAAGCTCTGGAAGGCCCCCCGGAACTCGTTGCAGCCACGGGCGTTTCCCTGGTCGAGGCTCCCTTCGATCGGGAAGAACCTCCGGACCAAGAGGCCTCAACCGGCCCTAGTACTGGAGTCGCATGCCCGGAGCTAGCACCCCGGGAGGATCCCACTGCGGGTACAGTCGCCGCGGTTGTAGAAGACCTCCCCCTCCTGGGAGAAGGAGCCAATGCAGAGGTTGCAGGCCTGACGGACCTTCCGTCAGCATGCTGCAGCTTTCTCTTCTGGTTCAAGGGTTCTTCCGCCGGCTCATTGCCCTTGCCGACGACCTCGACCCTTGGCTTCGGGGCAGGGTCGGAGCCACCTTCGGAAGCTTCAGGGATCGCCACCCTAGTGGTTGATCTTCTCTCGACGACACCAAGGTCGTCAAAGCACGGATATCTTCCGCCGGAGCTCCCTACTGAACACTACTTCCACGTTCAGAGGAAGAAAAGCTGATGGCGGAGTCAAGTCGTCACCCTCGACGTCGATGCCGTGCTAGAACTTCTTGAGATGAAACTCCAAGGTTGTCCCCACCATGTTGGACTTCAGCACGGTCTCGACCCGGTCGTCGTCCATCACGCTGTTGAGGGCCCAAGCGAGTTTCTCTCTCTTCTTTAGCGGTGCCCACCTATTGACCAGGAAGTTACAAAACACCGCCTGAGGGTTTAATCCCCCCTCCACGCACTGGCGGATCCTGGTCAGAACAGGGTTGAAGGCATCCGCCAGCACCGGAGCTTCACTCCAGATCGTCGTGTCAATGTTGGGGAGGCCTTCGGGCAGCTCTAGCCTCTCGTGCTCCTCCACCCGGATGACTATCCAGTCCTTCTTCCAGTCATCCCACTTCCCAGAGGGAAATGACCGGAGGTACTTGAATGGGCACTTCTTGCCCTTCACGAAGTAGTAGAAGCCAAGGTACTCATTGCTCCTACCGGTGGTATGGACGGTGAAGAAGGTCAGGAAGAGTTCAATGCAGGGGGGATGCCCACCAACATCTTACAGAAGTGGACGAAGATAGACACAAGAAGAATGGAGTGAGGACCAAGGTGGTATAGCTGCAGACCATAAAAGTCTTGCAGCATCAAGAAAAAGGAGGAAAAAGGTGGGATCAACCCCACCATGGCGTACGAGGAGAAGTACACCATTTCGCCGTCGTGCTCCTTCTCAAACGGGAGCTCTCCCCCGGCACAGACCGAGCGGTTGAAGAAGTCCGAGGACCATCCCATGAGAGTCCGGACCTTCTTCAGGTCACCGTCGGTCTTCAAACGGCTCTCGCGGAGACCCAACTCCATCGTAGCACAGCAAGGCAAGAGAGGAAAAGCGAAGCACAAGTTGGGAGTTTGAGCGCAAGATCAGATGAGAGGCATAAAGAACTCCAGACGGTGCGCGCTTTCCTTCTTAAGTAAGCCCTCGCACGCTTGGATGGAAACCGCAAGGAAGTCGAAGATACCGCTCAAAAATTCCACACAGCCGATGACAAGAGGGCACGGGACCACCCTGACGATCAAGTCGAGGTTTTTACCCAGGCGAACGGTTGTCATCATGAGGCGGGAAGCCCGAAGGCGACGGCCTGACAAGGCGTGCGGAACCGATACGGTTTTCGTATCGGGAACCGGCGACCTTCAATTGCGTGAGATCCGCACGCCAAGAATCTCATCCGCCTCACGCGGGATACGCCACACAGCGAGGATTTAACTCCAAACCATCGCCAACGGCACATCCGAAGACCTTTGAAGACTCAGTTCAAAAGTCGCGAGGATGGACCCACCTCCGGCGGAATGACTTCACCCAAGGGGTCTTCCCCAGAGGTGGGCCCAGGGGGCCACTGTCGGTACCCTGGGAACCGTACACCCCTTGAGATTACAAAGATCTCAAGGGAAAGTCATCTACTTGATTCGAAGACCTTCGGAGGCCCACATGTCAGACATAACCGGACTCGCTTCTCCAACATGGTTAATCCCAGTGTCGCCACGTGTACTGTCAAACCGGAGCTACCGCCCACAAGGGGGAAGCTCCGGGCAATGTACCAAAATGGCACCCCCGGACCTAACCCCAGAGCGAGGGAAGCTCCGGAACTGACACTTGTCAGGTAGCTCCGGAGCTACCTGTTTCCCACAGTATGCTCCGGAGCTACCACGTGTCCAACCGTCGGATCTTCAGCCTCTAACCTCCGGAAGACTCCACAACGGCTCCGGATCTTCGAAGGGGAATCAAGGGATTCAAGACCCGATTAAGTGTCATTAATACCATATTAATGACACACGATCGGACGACCTAAAATACCAGTAACGGTGCTGTCAAAGCCCATTACCCGGTCATTAAGGGCAATTAAACATGTTGAATGAGAATCAATATTAGTAACCGCCGGGGCCACATGTCGGGCCAGGCTAACTTGTAACGGCCTGCCCTTGTATTATAAAAGGACAGGCCGACGACAGACTCTACACGTCCATAGATGCTCGACACAAGCTCATACAGCTAATACAACACCAACACACCCATGGAGTAGGGTATTATGCTCAGGTGGCCCAAACCATGTAAATCTTCGTGTCTCCTGAGCTATTTACAATTCACCTTCTTGAATCTCCGCGCGCCCACACCGAACATCAAACTCCTCTAACACTTTAGTAGTGTCGGGAGATCTGCCGGATCCAAACCACCGAAACTAGCCATCTCTTCTTCTTCGGACGATGAGGACTCGTCATTTGAGTCCCATTCCTTTCCGATGTGCACTTGTTTGGCTTGTTTCTTTTTCTTGAAGAATTTCTTGGGTTGAGGCTTGGTTTCTTTGGTCTTCTTCTTGTTCTCCTCATATGGGCAGTCAACTATAAAGTGGTTGTATTCACCACAATTATAGCATGCCCGCCTCAACTTTGGCTTTGTTCTTTCCTTGTACTTTCCTTCGCTTGACTTTGCACCTTGTCTCTTTTTCATTATTCTCTTGAATTTCTTCGTAAACAATATCATATCTTCTCCATCCAATTCATTGCTTTCATTGTCACTATCTTCCTCTAGTTGTGCTTCTCTAGCTTCTTTGGATAGGGGCATGAGAGTGGACTTCAAAGCAACCCCTTTCTTCTTTGTCGAAGTGAGGTCGGCAATCTCCTTGACATGTTTTGCTTGTTTTTCCATCATCTCAAAGTTGATGATCTTCCCAAGCAGTTCATCCGGAGTCAACCTTTTGTATCCAGGGCTTTCTCTAATCATGGAGCATAGTGTGATGTTGCGAGGCATGAAAGCTCTAAGGATGAGCTTTACCACTTCGTGGTCATTCCATTTCTTGCTTCCGTATGATCTGACCTTGTTGATGATTGTCTTTAATTGATTGTACATCTCATGGGGTGACTTGTCCTCTCCAGTTGCGAATCTTCCTAATTCGCCTTCAATCATCTCGATTTTTGCTTCACGCACATGTCGGTCACCTTCATGCGCAGTTTGTAGTGTGTCCCTTATCTCCTTTGCAATTTCGAGTCCATCCACCTTGTGAACTCGTCGCGACTGAGTGAAGAGGTAATTACGGTCGCGGCTTGAGCATTTCGGTGAATTGCCTGCTCTTGGCTGGGGGTGAGCTCTTCGTCGTCATCCGGAATATCTATCCCTGTGCACACAATATGCCACAAACATGGATTGAGGGAAATTAGATGCATTTTCATATTTTGCCTCCACATTGAGTAATCACTTCCATCGAAGTGTGTGGCTTTTCCATGTGGGATAGATAAATAATGATTTCTATTGGAATTGAGATGATCATAGTTAAAAGGATATCGGGAGTAGTCGGTGTGACTACTCCCCTTCTTCTTCTCTTCCACTTTTACTTTCCCTTTGGAAAGTGTCTTCTTTCTTAGGAGCGCCTTTAGCTCCAGTGTCTCATCATCGTCGTCCTCGAAGTCTTGAATGGCTTCGAGGTGTTTCTCCATCTTGAGGTTCTTTACATCATCAACCTTCTCTTGGTTGTTGATCTTGTGGGTGTTCTTCATGTCCAACATGATCTCCTTCGAGCGATTAGTCTCTTTTTTGAAGAACCTGCTCTGACACCAATTGAATGTGGCCTAGAGGGGGGTGAATAGGCATTTTTGAAAATTGTCGGATCCTGCAAACACTTAACAACCAGTTCAAAAACAGAGAAAATGGACTAGTCCGGTAAAGTGCGGACTAGTCCAGTGTATACGGACTAGATTGATTAGGTTTGATCGATTAACTTTGTTCTTCAATATATGCAGCAGAAGTATATGATTAAACAAAGTGTCACAAGGTTATGAATCAGGTTATATCACAAATCAAACTTATACTTGATATTTCAACGTAAAGTAATCAAGATCAGTTTGTAACCCTAGATTGATATGAAGTAAGAACAATGAACACAACAGAGAACACAAGAGATTTATCCCGTGCTTGGGTTCCCACAAAGGCAACCTACATCCACGTTGAGGAGCCCACAAAAGGACCGGGTCTTCTCCAACCCTACCCTCGTCGGATCGCCACGAAGGCCAATCCTCTTCCACTTATCTCAAAGGGGTGAATAACCGAATTCAAGGGGCTTGCTCACACGTTGAGAGCTCCCTTGGATTACAACACAAAATACCACCAAGAACACACTCAAAATAAAACGCAGGAGTGTGTTAGAGAATCAAACCAAGAGCTCAGTGTGGTGTTGAATGTGTCTCTCCAATGAACTAGAGTGAATCCTCAAAGGATTGATCTTTGTTGCACTTAATTTCGTGGAGAGGTGTGGTTTTTGAGTCTCTTGGGAGGTGTGACGGTGCTAGGGTTCGAGAGATTGTAAAATATGGCCGTACAACTCTATTTATATGGGTTTATAAAAGTAACCGTTAGGGTTCAGAAAGATTGGACTAGTCCGTGGTGGTCACCGGACTAGTCCAGTGTGCCGTGTGTAGCAAACCCTATGTGTCCCGGAATATCAGACTAGTCTGGTTAGGAGCGGACTTGTCCGATTTCACTACTGGAAATCTTCGGACTAGTCCGATAGTCATAGGACTTGTCCAGACATGTGAAACCCGAAGTGTATAGGATGACAAGTCCGCACTTGGAGGACTTGTCCGATTCAGTTTAGAGGGTATGTCGGACTAGTCCGTCTAAATATCGGACTTGTCCGATTTGGATCAGAAAGAATATCGGACTAGTCCGGTTGTGATCGGACTTGTCTGATTTTGTGTGACTTGTGAAGTGTTTTGAGGACTAGTATGCACTGGGGAGGACTAGTCCGATTCTAGTCAGAAAGGATATCGGACTTGTCCGATATGGTGCAAAAAGAATATCAGACTAGTTCGGTGTCAGTCGGACTAGTCCGGTCCTTTGTAACTTTGTGCAATGTGTGTGTATAATTGTGTTTAAGCTCTTGGGATGTGTTTTCTTAACACACTCCATACACAATGATCTACTAATTTTCTTCCTTGAGCTCATTTCCACTTTGCTCCTCATTCTTCCTTCTTTTTGGCACTTTGCTCATTTTCCTATTAAACTCCTGCACTCATCTCAACAAAGAGGTTAGGATTCCAATTGCTTGTCATAAATCATCCAAAACCCACAAGGGATTCCTAGATGCACTTTCATCCGAACCTTCAACAGACCTTCCTTGGTCTCGATCCTGTTACGGGGAAGACCCAATTCCATCGCGGCAATGTGGAGCAAAAGAAGAGAATGCTACGTGAGGGTTGGGAGGCTCTAAGCGCGAGTTTGATTGAAAGTGTAAAGAGTCCACAAACCGTGTGGGCTTTCCTTCTTACGTAAGCCTTCCTAACACTTGGATGGAAACTGCAATGGGATCGAGCTTACGCTTTCAAAAGTCTACCCTACCAATGACGAATGGGACCGGGTCCACTTTGGCGGATAGGACGAAGCTATTGCCCCAGGTGAACCATTGTCATGATGGGAGGTTGGAAGCCCGAGGGTGGCGGCCTGACAAGGCGCGCGGAACCGATACGGTTTCTGCATCGAGAACCGGCGACCTTCGATTGCGTGAGATATGCATGCAAAGATCTCACCTCACAATCTAAAGAAGCCAAGTGACGATGGTTTAACCACGGAGCATCGCCCCAACAGCACATCAAATGACCTTTGAAGCCACAGCGTGGCAATCAAAGATGGCTCCACCTTGGAAGAATAATTTAACCCAAAGGGTTTCTCCCGGAGGTGGGCCCAGGGGCCACTGTCGGTACCCTACGTACTGGGTACCCCATGATACCACAAGAAAAGCTAAGGAGTTACACCCTTTCAAGTTGATGACCTCTAAAGGCCACACGTGTTCCACACTACTGGACCCGCCTCCCTCGTTTGGGTAGCTATGGAACTGACAAGTGTATCATAAGACCGAACCTAACTCCCTTCATAGGGAAGCTCTGGTCTTGCCACGTGTCTAGTGACTTTGGACCTAACCCCCAGTAGTGGGAAGCTCCAGTGCTGCCACGTGTATAGTGGCTCCTGACCTGCCTCCCAACAGTGGGAAGCTCCAGTGCTGCCACATGTATAGTGGCTCCGACCTGCCTCCCAACGAAGGGAAGCCCCGGAGCCACCACGTGTCGAACCTCCAGAGCTAGGACTTCGAAGGAAGATAGAGAGATCTCCAACAGCTCGGGCCTTTAAGGGACATTTAAAGCGACAGTAACAAGACCTGATTATGTGTCATTAATACTATATTAATGACACATGATCAGTGGACTGTTAATAGGGTAACACTTTCATTAAGGTGCATTATACCTTTTAATTACACTTAATACATGTAGATCATGTATTAGGCTGTTAATCACAGCAGGGCCACATGTCGGGCCAGGCAAGTGTTGTAACGGCCAGTCCTTAGACTATAAAAGGGTTGCACATCACGATACGTGACAGGCAAGCTCACACACTCACAAGCGTCACATAGATATTCATACATACAACACACAACCCGTGAAGTAGGGTGTTACGCTTAGGCGGCCTGAACCACGTAAATCCCTCGTGTCACTGTCTTGTCTAAATCTCACGTGCCACAACCAATCAAGAACCTCTGCAGGCTACAATCTAAGTAGTACTGGGGGAAGTGTCGATCGAACATTTCGACAGGTGGACTAATACAAAATTATCATCTTCATTTCACTTTGTCTTCATCAGATTATGACAGTAGTATGTTTCCTCTACATAAAAGTCATAATGAACTTCCCAATTCCAATACTTTCAGCTCAACTTGGGTAAATTCAAACCTCTCCACCAGAATTGCTATCCACTTAGAGCCATTCTATAGTCTTGTACAGTATATCAACTTCATTCTCCAAATTTATAAAGTTATCATTGCTAAACTATATTCATATGATTTGCATCTCACATCGAATAGTAATCGAGATGAAGGACTTGGAGGAATTGGAGGAGGGATTTCTATTGGAGGGATCAACAGCTGATTGTGTTCTTATCGCACTGACTTTGACTAACTGTTGAGCAAGGCAAGCCACGGTTTGCATTTAAGAGCTTTTATAAAATTTTGCTTTCTTTCACATTACATCTTGGAGATGAATTGTGCATTAAGTCTAGATGATTTTTGTACTCCACATGCATAACCAGAACACTAATGGAGTATTTGCATAGCTGTTCAGTCCTCGTGTAGCTACTGCTATGCTAAATGTTGTATAGAAATCCAGCAGATGTCGAGTAGTTGGAATCTACTCGCGAGATAGGTTTGACCTCACAAGGGGTTGGTTTATGGTACAAAATGACTTATGGAAATGAATATGAGATCGGGCAGTGGGGTAGGATGTGTAGCCCTGCTTGTGTTGATTGAGGACTGATCCGTGTGCGGTCCTGTTGGGCAAGTTTGAGCTGTACCGGATGCATACTGGTAAATGGGACCAAGGAAACTGATGTCACTCGTAGAACATGGTGTGGAAACTTCTTCACTGTCTTTGGATGGAGTTGAGAAGGCATAAAGGTGTAAATCTTCGAGCGGGCAACTTCATCGTGTCCATGTAGGGGACCTTTTGCTCGGGGTGGAGAGTTGTTTCCATATTAGGTCCTCTTGAAAAAAGTGGCTGCATATGGCGTAGAGTGAAGCGCACCGACGTGGCTTCCTTGTGGGCGTATGTGTGGTGCATTCCGGGTTGTTATTGATTGCAATCACCATAGCTCGCGGTTATGGACTGAGCATACTTGTTCGCTGAGTCATGATGTAGTAAATTGAAAGTAATTGAATCATATGAATTATGCTCTATGCTTAATCACTGTTTTACTCCTTGTATGCTCTAGTTATATTGCTAACTAAATTTTCCTCTTATCAGACATTAAATTGCTGCTAAAATATGAAAATAAAGGACTTACATTAGGCGAGTTTCTTTTATGCAAATTCAGCTGCCTATGTAATAGAGTTTCCAACATGTAGAGTTGCATGTTTAGGTGAGACGTTAAGTCATGCTGAGCGTTAAGCTCACGGTTTGTGGATTAATGTTTTTGCAGGTAACATCGCATATGACGGGTTCCGTAGTGCGGCATCACCCCTCTCGGGTTGTATTGCCGAGCGGAAACCCCCCGAGCCGCTGTTTTGTTTTGTGTTGCTAGTGTGAGGTATTCCGGGCTGAATACTCTCACTTGTGCAGTACCTAGGTTCGAGTGTGTGTATTATGTATTTTCCGATTCTTGTGTACTGTAAAACCCCACTTTTATGGCATGTGAATTCAGTCATGAGTTTTGTGATCAACTATATTAGAGATCCAATATAGTGGTACACATGAACTTTATACCATCCAAACCTTTCTTGCACTCATGGTTAAATATTATTAACATGAGTATTGGACATCACCACTAATTCTAGAATGATTCTATTCACCCCTCTTCAAATTTTTAGAATTATTTGGATGAAGTTTATTAGGGCAATTTAAAGTGCAGTACTAATTGGCCCTGCCAAAAATATTCAAATTAGAGGCTCTAAATTTTTCCTTGGCCTCCTAATATTCTCAACAGCTTGTCTGCAAAATTTTAAGATTTTGGGAACCCATTTGCTATTTTATTTAAGTCGCTTAACAATTTTGAATCAAATTCAAATCTGAATTTAAAATTCTTTTCCAACTTCTTTGAACATAAGATTTGAGTTCACCATTGGGTTCAGAATAATTCATTGACCATCTCCACAAAGTCTCATGATTTTTGGGGTTGATCTTCTATTTTTAAATGAATTATTAACTTTTGTATTGGGGGTCTGACTGACCTGTGGGCCCCACCGGTCAGCCGCTGCTGAAGGGGTCAGGTCGACCGCCTGCCATCTCTGCGCCGGCGCTCGACCGCTCGACAGCGCGTGCGCATGCAGCTCCAGCGAGCTGCCTGCATGCTAGCTTGCCGCGGCGCTATAAAAGGCCGCCGCCGCTCCCTTATTTCTCCTCCCCGATCAGTGGTTCCCCCCCCCCTCTCGCGAGTTAACCTCCGCCGCGCGCCATCACCGCCGCCCCCCTCTGCTCCGTGGTGCACCGCCGTCTCGCGCAGTTTCAAGCCACGACTCCAATAGCTTAAAGGTGCGCCTAGTCGAGCTCTAACTCTCGGTGCAAACCGTTTCCTTTTTCGTTGAGGATTGAAGAAGTTATTGATCTTCTTTCTTCCGGTCGAAGTGAATGAACTCGCTCGGTTTTCATTTAAATTCCATCTCTACAAGTAATCATTCTATGCAATTGCTTAGGGATAGTTTCTATAGGACCTAGCGCTCCTACCTAAGCAAAACCCCTAAAAGTTATCGAGCAACGGCGGAGGAAATCGAGTTTTGCTTGCCGCCGGTGAGGAAACCTCGGTTCGCCGTCGAGCTCATAGTTCCTGGTGGTTTTCTCCTCTTCCACGTCCATTTCCTTGATCAGCATCGTCCCATGAAGGTTTTGAAGTAGACCCCGAGTGGTTTGACCTACTCTGGAGCGAGTTCCACGTTACCCGAGTGCTCACCGCCGTCGCACGGCCACTTCCAGCGAGTTTATGATCCCACCGACCTCACCATCGTGCTCAGCGACCCCAAAAACCCCCAGGCGGCGAGTTTGAGCGAGTTTGGCCCGTCGGTTTAGCCGGCGGCGAGCTCGCTGGCGAGTCACCGCCGCGGGCGCCGCCTCGTGCGGGCACTAGCCCGAGGAAGAAGATGACCCCGTAGGGTCCCACCTGCCAGCGGCTATGAGATCACGGTGCGGCAGGGATCCCGTGCGGCCGCGCGCGAATAATTCTGTGGACTGCGGTGTTGCATTGACCAGAGCAAGTCACGTGGCCCATGGGACCCGCCGATTGAAAATTTGAATTCTGGCGCCAATGGGTTATTAAAATAATTCCAGAAAATTATTCAAAGTTTTAAATTGAATATCTCTCTGTAGACTACTCCAAAAATCTTCAAACAAATTTTGTTTGGAAGGAAATGAGCTCTAGTTTCTGTCAATACGAATTAGGATCTGTGAAACTCAAAGTTAAATGCTGTAGGAAATAATCTTTCCAAATGAGAATGCAATTTTTCCAGACAAGATAGCCACTGGAAAAATCCCCAAAATTTACATAAAATTTAGAGTCCTATTCTTGACCACCAGAAAAAGTTTGGGAGCAATTTGCTCCTGTTTAAACCTCTGTATATTTCAATCTACTTTTTCAGTTATTGAATTTTTACAGATGATCAGTTGCTTTATTATGTTCCAAATTTAAACTAAACCTTCCTTTAGTCATACACTAGCTCCTGTAAAAATATTGGATTTAATTAACCTACTACCCTACTCCTAATTCAGTTATAAACTAAATATTGATTTAATGGCTATAAATTCAATTATAAAGTAAATCCAGAAATTCTTGCCAACTTAGAAATACAATAACTTCTTCCCCAAAGCTTAGAAAATTATGAAACAAATTTTGCTAGAACCAGAACCACTTCCTCTATCATGATTATCAACTGGCAGCTATGTTCAAGCTACAGTTTCTTCTTTAAAATTCATGGAAGTTATTGCTTGCCATAGTTTTAGAGACAACACTATACTTTGATCATCTCCTGTTCTTTGCAAGATCCTTGATCATATTTCCTAGTATCTACCCTAAAAGTTCCAAAGCCAATTAAGGTCCCTATCATCTAATGATCACCATGGGTTAAAATTTTGGTCTCGATGATGATTATTTTTTAAAGTAATTCATATACCTATTATATGCATATCGTATAGTGACCGAAGTCGAGGAGGAGCCAGAAGTCTTGGAAGAGCATCTTCCAAATTTTAACTCAGACTCTGACCTGCAACAAGGCAAGCCCCGGTTTGCATTTAAAAGCTTTTCAAAGTTTTCCAGTTTTATTCACTTACGTCTTCAGTCGATATTGTGCATTACGTATAAGGTGTTTGATACTCCACTTGCATGGCCAAAAATCCCAGGAATTGGTTGGAACGAGTTACAATTTGACCTGTAGTAACTGCTTTGCTAATGCATAGGAAATCCGGTAGAAGTCGAGTAGTTGGAATCTACTCGCGAGAGATGTAGGGCATATCTCACAGGATTGGTTAGATAGAAAAAGGATTAATATAATGAAGTTGAGACCGGGCAGGGAATGAATAGGAAGCGGCGAGAAGTGAGTCTCGGTCGCATAGCCCTGCCTGTGTCGATTAAGGCCCGCTTCGTGTGCGGCCCCGCTGAACAAGCTTGATTTGTACCGGCAACATAATGGACATATGGAATCCAATAAACTGACGTAGCTTGGTCACTTGGGTGTCGAGGCATACCGTTCCGTTTTATAGGTGTGGGTTGAGGGCAGCAAGGTGTAATTCCGCTGGTGGGCACGTCAGAGTACGCCCCACGCAGGGACCTCCTGCTCGTGATGGATCGACCGGTTCGGCATTTGAGTGTCTCGCGAAAGGTGGCCATATACGCCTAGTACTGAAGTTTTATGTAGGTACGGGTGTGCTCGCTGACACTTCCGAACGACGTATGTGTCGTGTTGTCCGGGTGTGTCCTGATTGCAATCACTGTCCCTCGCAGTAATAGAGTACAACTTGTTCACTGTGTCTTGACGTAGTAAATACTAAAGAAGCCAGAAAATCACATTGCATTGAATTATAATTACTTTGCAACCTTGTACGATTTAGAGATAGTATAATTAAAAGTTTACAGTTTCCCCATACTTTAGCTATAATAGAATTATGTTCTTTTTGCATGTCATATCATCGATAAAGAGTTTCTTGTTTGATTGTGGAGCCCATGATGTGCCGTGCCTGGAGAATGTCATTTGCTACATAAAACTTGATTATAAGGATCCACTTGTAGGCGAGTCATTTATGCTTCACCTCACCTATGTTTAGTGTCCCCTTTGCATATGTCTAGTGAGACGGGTTAGTCTTGCTGAGCCTTATGCTCACGTTTGCAGTTAACGAGTTTTTGCAGGTTATACCGTTGATGAAGGGTTTGATGATTAGGCTGCACCCCCTCCAGGGTGTACAGCCGAGTCGGAACCCTGCACGCCACCATAATTGAGTGCTGCTAGTGCGAAGTGTCCAAGGCATGGATAACTTTGCTTTTGCATAGCTAGTGCTAAGAGCGTAGCTATGATATATATATATATATATATTTTCTTTCCTTCCGCTAGTATTGTAAAAACTTCCGCTGTATGAAAAATAAAAGACTTCGTCTTGTACTTATTCAGGTTCTATTCTCGTATAACTGTTGGGTGTTGCATCGCACGACACCACCCAATGAGATCCTCGGATGTCGGGATTTTGGTACCCACAGACATGGTATCAGAGCATCATTGGGAACAGTGTACTTGAAAAGAACATATTTTAAAAAATTAGGACTTGAGTGAGGAATTAGTTATATGCCTTTATAAGGAGTATTATTAGTATAAGGTATAAATGTGGTAAACTAACTATGTGCTATTATATTCTGTAACGACGCCCCGACGTCAGGTAAGAGGTAAGGTATGCCACCGAGAGCGGATCAATCTCGGTAAGCTCAGCATACGAGGAGTGGTATGTGAAATTTCTGTGGCTTGGCACGGGAAGTTAATAGGAGTCTCTAAAGCTTTCAATATTTATGAGAACCTATGACACGCGGTATCACAGCGTGCTTCAAAGTTAGTGGGAGCCCCCGTCGGGTGGTGTATAACCCGATAGTATGTCTCTCTAGAACTATCTATGTTCTATGGGAGCATGCAAAACACGTATGCCCGAGCGTGTATAAGCCGGATCGTACAAGAGTCTTTGCTGTACAGACGTATTTACAGCCATGTACCTCGAGACATGACCTCGCTCGAGGGCGACTCACACCAGAGTCATATGCATTTATTTTCATATATATTCTTGTGACTGCCTGTCGTGTTTCCCCGTGCTGCCCTTGAGGTGTGAAGGTGTGAAAGGGGATTGTTTATCTTTTGCAGCATTAACTACGGTAGAGGACCGTGTAGAAGCCGTTTGCGAGAGAACGATATAGGAACCACCTATAGACGTAACCGGAAATACCGGATAGAATTTTCCTTGGTGAGCTACGTAGTACCGTCAGTATCAAACATGATACTAGACCATCCCCAACAGGAGAATGGATGCATAATGTTTTGGAAAGTCCAAATATCAGATGCTGGTAGGTTTGGACTCCGTAAAGGGGTTCCGACTCGATAGAGTAGATAGAATCAGGATTCTTGATCTCTGGCAGGAGTTGGCTCGACTTCGCCGGGTTGTAATCTTGGTTATTTACTGCAGAGTATAGGGGTATTATATATGGATGGAAAGCTCATGAAGATCTCTATAACTCTTCTGTTGACCATAAAGACAGAGAAGCTTGATAATCTGTTCAAATCTGGGGTGTATTGTAACTGCTCCAGATGACCTTCCCATTGTACCAGTCTCTGTATTTTTGCCATAACTTGCTGTAGAGAAATCCACTACCTTGTTGGGATACATGCGTGGAAAGGTTAGGACGATTTTTACAAGTTTGTTATGGGAGGTTTTTCCTGATTTGGGTTGGAGTTAAACCAAATTGGGAAGTCAATACAGTGAGCTGCAGGGCGGCTGGTGCAAACCAGTCAGCTCAACTGTTAAGTTTGGATAGCTATAGCTCTTAATCCAGAATAGTGACATGGTCACATATATACATTTATGGAAATCTTAGGAAGTCCTCTATCAACTTTATTTGTCACTCCTGACCTAAATATGGGTGTAGCTATGCCTAATTCCAATTGTTGCAAACTTGGTTCTTGCAGTCCAGAACTTGGAACAGTTTGCACAGGGTTGTGAATTTGTGCGCGATACCTGTATAACAAAAATTTTTAGGATGGCACTCTTTTATTTCTGGATTTTTAACGCGATGTTATACAATGTTTATTTTGTTATTACCTCGTTATCTTATCATGATAAACCTGTATAGAATGTGGATGTAAGCCCATATACAGGAGAGGTTCTGTCAAAATTTCCAGAAAACTTGAGTCGATTTAAAACCTGTATAGATTCCTCATATTAGTTTGCCTAGAGCTGTATGAGTACAATATGGAAAGGTTTTGAAGTGTAATACAACTTTTGTATTCAACTTAACTTTTAATTCTGACATTTCCTGTATGAAACTTTTGGGTTAATACAGGAAGGTCAGTTGAACCAGAACTGTGATCATTTCCAGTTTGCAGATTTGCCTGAATCAATTGATTATGGATAATTTCTTTTGTCCAACATTATCATTGATTGAGTTGAATACTTATACGGTGTATTGACATCTGGGTATGTTTGTCCACAGATGGCAGCACTAAGAATTCAGTTGCCTAATGGATGGGTGTTCTCAACCTGCACCGGGCAAGCCGGTTTCCCGGACGTGTTTGTGAGGTTGCTTCGCCAGTTTGCTACCAGGTGTTGCCTAGCTATTGGGGCAAGAAGTTCCAAGAAAACGGTATGTGGAGTTGCACCATCTACGTCGATGTACCTGCTGGTCCACCGCACCTTGGATGGGCTCCATACTCCATCAAGATTAAAGGGTTGATATTAGAGGAAACATGGAGCTACGCCGCAAGCATTGCCATAGGGAGGTTTTGCAAACTTCATTACCGTAATCTGGTGGGTACTCCATATGAGTTATTTCCAGTTAACGGCAGGGCTTCTGAGGCCTGGGCAACCCGCTTGCTTGCGGTGGTGCGCGAGCATGGTGAAACATCCGCAACAGCCTTAGTAGTGTACGCATACGCATCACATCGTGAGAAAGGAAATCAAAGGGCATGCATAAAAGAATTGACGGACAATATGAAGCAAGCCATGATTCGAGCGTATCCCTTTGAGAGGGCAAATGACAGACTCAACCATCGTTTGAACCTCAGGGAGAATCAATGGCATGACGCAGTTATGGATTTAGCCGCATCTCGCCAGGAGACTCTAGAGATGGAAATTGACTTGGAGGCGAGCCTACGCTATGGGCACCAGCGGGACACCCAGTTGGACGCGGTGACTGCAGATCGGGATCAGTCCAGAGTGGAGGCTTAGAGCTGGAAGACCAGTTGTGAGCAGGCTCAGCAAGAGAACGAGGCCTGGGGGATGTTTATGGTACAGACGGATTGGCAAACTATGATTGCCAAAAGGACGTCACTTTTGAACGAGGCATCATCTTCTGCTCCAGCACCCATAACAGTGGTGCCTAATCCTGAGGATGACGAGGAAGAATAAGATCCTCAGGAGATCGAGTTTTATGAGTAGAGGGTCGTGTTGATGTACTTATCACTTTAGGCCGACTGTAATGATGAGCAGTAAACACCACGTGTGTTGTGTGACTTTATGAGTCTTGTTCTAAATAGTAGCGAGGTCTGTGTACGATGACATGGACATGACGACTTGTGGTGCCAAGCATAGATGAGACGTCTTCTTTAGATGAAGTCTGTCTATTTTTGGAGATCTATTATAAACTTGGGCCCATGATAATATAGATTGTATAAAGTTTGTGCTTTATCAATGTATATGAATGTTATGCATCATCTATTGTTATCTACCGCATTACTATTTTATGGAAGGATGAACTTGAGGCAATGAGACTTATGGTGTGAATCGTTGTATTGCAGTATGGTGCATACTCGAACCAGTCAAGATGGGGGAGGATCCAGTGGAGGTCAGGGGGATGACACACCACCCCCGGGACAGTCTACGCCTCAAACGCAACCACCTCCACCACCTCCACCCGCACTTCCCAGAAGTCTCACGGAGGTTCTCGCTGCAGTACTCGGCTCGCGCGACGAGCAAACCGAGCTATTGCGGACTCTGGTGCAGCACTCGTCCCGTCAAGGGGGACGACAAAATGATGGACCGCGTCAGCAATATCAGAGTTCCTACTCTGATTTCTCATCGACACAACCACCGGTCTTCAGAGAGCCGATGAACCGTTGGATGCGGATAATTGGCTCCGCACCATTGAAGGAAAGTTCGGCTTACTCGAGGTAACCGAACAGCATAAGGTGTTGTTTGCAGCGCAGCAACTGCAGGGGTCTGCCGGTGCATGGTGAGCCAATTAACTTGCCGCACGCCCCGCAGGCCATGTCGTAAGCTGGGCCGAATTTTGGGAGGCGTTCTGCGCCTACCACATCCCTCCCGGGATTATGAGAAGGAAGCTTCAAGAGTTCTTGGAGCTAATGCAAGGAGGAAGGAGTGCATACGAGTACTCCAAAGAATTCAACCACTTGGCCCAATATGCTCAGGACCAAGTGAATACCGAAGATCGGAAGCGCGAATGCTTCTACCGGGGTTTGAACCCCAAGTTGAAGGACAAGCTTGTCCTGTTCAACCGCGGCAGCTTCAACAACATCGTCAATGCCTCTATCATGCAGGAGGACGCTATGCGCGAGCTGTCCTCAGACAAAAAGAAGAGGAGTGCTTCGCAGGGCAGCGGAGGTGGTGCTCCTCAGAAGTACCATATGGTGTACCGATCACCGTCCGGCCAGAGGTGGCAACCAACATCACGACCACCAATGTTCAGTGGTCGCCAGTTCAGCAACTCCGGATTCCGACCGCAGCAACAACAGGGGATGATCCCACGTGCACTTCCACCTCGACCACGTGCACCGGTATTCCGTCCTCCCATTCGTACTGGCCAAACCCCGTACACGTGTTTCACGTGTGGGCGTACGGGGCACTTCGCCAAGGACTGCCCTTAGAATCGACAAGGCGGAGGGCAATCATTCTATCAGGGGGCCAACCAACCCCGCAACCAGCTCAAGAAGCCAGCCACTAGACCCGACAACGTCCACCACCTCGCCATCGAGGACGTTCCGGAAGGCGCGCCTGTGGTCATGGGTATGTTCGCTATCTTCAGTCATTCCGTAGTCATACTCTTTGACTCCGGAGCTTCACACAATGTCATTAGTAAATCTGTTGTCAGTAAAAATCAGCTGTCTGTTGTCTCCACCAAAACTCCTTATATGATTTGCACTCCAGCAGGGAGGGTAGTAACATATGAAATGGTCCATAGGGTACCTCTTGACCTAGATGGGTACATCTATCCTACCTCCTTCATTATCTTAGAGACTCAAAAGCTAGATATCATCTTAGGAGTGGCATGGTTGCAATACCATGGTGCTATTCTTGATATCGTTCCTCGAAAGATTTATCTAAACTCTCCACTCCATCAACACCAAGTTCTCAATCTTGAGAACATCATTCAATTGGACCCATCTACTCACAATACCGAGGTGATGGAACTTAAGGATATTCCGGTAGTATGCGAATACCCGAACGTGTTTCCTGAAGATCTACCTGGTATGCCCCCAGAAAGAGATATAGAGTTCAAGATTGAACTTGCACTGGGAACAGTGCCAATCTCAAGACCACCCTACAAGATGGCACCCAAGGAACTTGCAGAACATAAGGAACAGTTAACTGAACTTGAGAACAAAGGTTTCATTCGTCCAAGTTCATCCCCATGGGGTTGTTCTGCACTGTTCGTAGAAAAGAAGGATAAGACCTTGAGACTGTGTGTAGACTATCGTCCACTCAATGCTGTCACTATCAAGAACAAGTATCCACTGCCACGCATTGATATTCTCTTCCATCAATTGGTGGGTGCTAAAGTATTTTCGAAGATGGATCTTCGTTCTAGTTATCATCAGATTAGAATCCAACCAGAAGATATACCAAAGACAGCATTCTCAACGAGATATGGACTGTATGAGTACCTTGTTATGTCCTTCGGATTGACCAACGCACCGGCTCATTTCATGTATCTCATGAACTTGGTGTTTATGCCCGAATTGGACAAGTTTTTCGTGGTTTTCATTGACAACATACTTGTGTATTCAAAATCCGAAGAAGAACATGCTCAACACATGCGTATCGTGCTTCAACGATTACGGGACCATCAGCTATATGCTAAGTTGAACAAGTGTGAATTCTGGATCTGCCAAGTGCCATTTTAGGGCACATCATATCAGCAGAAGGGATTGCAGTTGATCCCAGCAAGATCAAGCAAGTCCTCAAATGGGAGTCTCCAAAGTCTGTACATGAAGTCTGGAGTTTCCTGGGTTTAGCAAGATATTACCGGAGGTTTATACCCAATTTGTAACACCCTAAATCTTTGCATCATGCATTGCATACATGATCATGCATTAAACATTAGTAGAAAAAAGAAAAATAATAATAATAAAAGATGGAGCATGTATACAAAAGTATGTAGCAAAAGAAGAAAAAAGAAAATAATAGCATAAAAGTTGTAATAGGGAATAAGCATAAAAGTAATAATAACATATAAAAAATAAAATAAATAAATATATATATGTAATAATATATATTTAATGATAATATTTATATATGTAAAGAAAAAGAAAAAATATATAAAAATAATATAAAGAATAAATAAATAAATAATATATATATAAATAATAAAATGTAATAACAGTATATATATAAAAGAAAAAAAGGGGGGGCACTGCCGGCCAGGCCAAACCGGCCCAGCCCGCGTGCCCGGCGCCGAGCGCCCCGCCGCCCTCCCGCGCGCGCCCCCGCCCGACCGCCCGCGTGACGATGCATTGCGCGCTCCCGCACCCAGGCCACGTGCCCTGCTCCCGCATGGCCCCACCCGCGCGCGCGCCTCGCACGCCATCGCCCACGCGCCTGGGCCCCGCACCGCTCCCGCGCGCAGCGAGCGCCCCGCCCCGGCCACTCGCGTTGACCAGCGCGCCGCTCGCCCCTGGCCCGGCGCAGCGCCCGATCCCGCCGACCGAGTCGGTTACGCCCGCGCCGGCCCTAGCACCGCTTGCCGTCCGGCTATAAAAAGCCACGAAGGCCGATCCCAGCAACCCTAGCCGCCGGCTATAAAAGCCGTAGGGGCTTCATATGTTTAGGATGCCAGAAACCCGCAGCGCCGCCGGAAGCCCTAGCCACTCCATGAAAAAGAACAGAAGAGACCAGAGCACCCACCAGAGAGGAAAAAAAAGGGGAGGAAGAGGAAGAAAAAGAGGAGGGCGCTGCCGTCCACCGGAGATCGTCGTCATCGTCGCGTCGCCGTCGTCGTGCCGCCAAAGGACTGCTGCGCCATCCACTTCGTCTAAGCGTCGTCTTCATTCCGCGATCGTCAAGCCGTCACATCTACGGTAGGATTTGTTCCCGATGCAAATTTTAGCGACGTATTAGATCTAATAGACGTAAATTGATTTAAGTTGCATCATCTTTTTATTTTCAACAACATTAATCCTCGCTAAAACCCCTGTAAAATCATATGAACACGTATGAACTAGTTGCATCTAATTAATAAACAACCATAGTTAATTAATAATTGATCTTTGCATGCATGCATATCATCGCATGTTGATTAATGTGTGTGCATCATGTTGATTGGTATACATTTTCTTGTATGTGTGATCACGAGTAGAGGGAAGTGCTCAAGAGATCGTGTACGAGGATTTTCAGAATCAAGATTTCAAAGCGCTTGAGCAACCCTATCCGTCGCAACAAGGCAAGTGTCCTTGAAGCATATTGATCCTATTTTAAAATAAATGTTTGTTTGCAAACTGCATGCTTGTGTCAATTTGATGGGAATCCTATGGTAGGAAGTTTACTAGATTTGTTTAACCACCCTTGTCACCTGGAACTTATGGTAGAGAGTCGAGAAGGGCTTTTTACCTTTTTGCTCCGCTTAATCAACTGGGATGGGAAATAACTATACCACTCAACTTAATTATGCATGGATGAGATTATGGTTAACATGAACTGGTTAAATATGGTATGGTAATGGGCGATCTAAGCAAGCCTGGTATGTGGATGGGTTGGATGTCATGGTGGTTTTGCTTGCTTTAGATCTAAGGACCGGTTCATGCGAGAATAGGCCAGGACTACAGTGCCACCACGAGGGCAAGTATGGGTGCGGCGTAGCTGGTTAATTAGGCCTTTGCTAGTGCTGTTTGGACCATTGTGGATGCTCGGGAAAGGGGTAGTCGGATTGGGTTTGTTGAGGATTGGTGGGACTACCCTGTGATCCGAATGGCTCAAGAGGGGGCCGTTGGTTGAAGATGTGCTCAGTTGGAGACATCGCCACCGGTGAAACCTCACTGGGGTCTGAATAGACTAGTAATCCCTTTGTAAAGGCTATTTTGTGATCTCTTGGCCATACACCAAAGGAAGTGTAATTGGCATGAGGGAGGTTCTTTAGTCGTCGACGGGTGATGAAATCACAAACACGTGGGTAAAGTGGTACAAACTCTGCAGAGTATTAAAACTATCATGATAGTCGTGCTCTCGGTTATGAGCACCTGGACAACTTCCATGATTAGAGGGAAATTGGGATTTGGGATGGTTATGATTTGGTAATGGTTATGGTTGATATTATGATTATGGTTATGGTTTGGTAATTTTTATGGTTGATATTATGATTATGGTTATGGTTATGGGATGAAATCATGGTTTATGACATTGATTATGGTTATTGGCAGTGGTAAATTATGGACTGGTATTATGATGGTTACATGGTTTATGATGGGTTTACTTCACATACATAATACATATTGCTTTTCAAATGTTTTACTGTACTTTTCAGCACTTAGCCATTATTACATTCGTCATTTGAATCAGCCACATGTCATACTTTCCACACTTGCTGAGTACGACATGTACTCACTCTTGCAATTCCCCCCAACAGTTGCAGGTCAAAATTGTGAGTTTAATGGCGATAATGTGGAGATCTAGGCCGTGTCTACCGTCAGCTTTGCCTGTGGTGTTGCATGGAGCTGCGCTATCCCTTTTGCTTAGTTTGCTTAGTTGCTTAATTAGTTTATTTCCGCTGCATTAGCTAAACTTGTCATTAATATTCATTAGAGCTTGTATTCGAGGATAATATGGTTTGTTTAATAAAATTTGATAATTAATCTTGTTCTGTGGTAATTTTCTGTATACTCTTTTGTGATTGCACTGGTGTATGTGTGTTGAACATCCTGGGCACACATATGCGTTAGCTTGGTTTAGTTTTCGGAACCGGGCGTCAAAGATTGGTATCAGAGCCACAGGTTGACCGTAGGACGCAACCTAGATAAAATGGACACTTTAGAGCACATAGGAGCACTCAGGAATCGATGTGTTTTTGATTGAAGTGTTGTTTGCTATATATATTGGTTGCTTGTGTGCTTAATAGAGGATTTTGGGATGCTTTAGCATTGCCATGCCCATGTAGGCTAGCTAGTTGGTTAGCTTCATATCCCTTGATGCATATAGTTGGGGACATTTCTAATGCTTACCTATTGCTTTTCCCTAGATGGTGAGGACTCGCGACCAGAGGGGTGTCAATGATGAGGAGGAGAACCATGGAGTACCTCAGAAGAACAACAGACAAGGACCTGCTCATGGAGCCATCAATATCGAGCAACTACTGGCTATGCAGAACCAACTCATGCAGACCATGATACAAACTATGGGACAGCTGCAGGCTGGCAATAACAACAATCAGCCCCACATGCCTCCACCGCCACCCCTGCCTCCTCATAACCGATTGGGAGAGTTTATGAGGACTAGGCCACCAACCTTTGCTCAAGTTGCCAACCCAATGGATGCTGATGATTGTCTCAAGTCCATGGAGAAGAAGCTAGCCATTGTCCAATGCAGTGACCGGGAGAAGGTCCTGTTCAGTTCTCATCAACTCGTTGGAGCAGCTGCGGATTGGTGGGATGCTTATTGCAATGCTCATGAGAATCAAGAGAGGATCACTTGGGCAAAATTCAAAGAGAACTTCCGTTCTCATTAAGTGTCGGAAGGTGTTATGATCTTGAAGAGACAAGAATTCGAGAACTTAAGGCAAGGAAGATCAAGCGTGAGTGAATATCCCAATAAATTCACTCAACTCTCAAGGTACGCGCCTGAAGATGTGAGCCGAGACAGCCGGAAGCAATATTTGTTCATGAGAGGCCTCAACAATGAGATCCAAGTGCAATTTCTCAATTGTGACTATGCCAACTTCCAGAAGCTTGTAGACAAAGCAATTGTTGTGGAGAACAAGGTCCGTGAGATGGAGCAAGACAACAAGAGGAAGGCGCCATATCAAGGACATCAACAAGGAAGTAATGTGCGCCCTCGCCTTGCGCCTCCTAATGTGCCATACTACAGCTCCTCTATTCCACGCCCAACTCAGTTTGTGCAGCAGCGCCCTGTCATGCAAGCACCTAGGCCTCCGATGCCTTATGTGCCTCGTGCTGATTTTCCTGGCGCCAATGCTCAAAACCAAGCTCGCCCCAATAAAAATGGTAGAGTTAAGAAGTGCTATACTTGTGGAGAAGCTGGACACTTTGCGCATCAATGTCCTAAGTCCGACCTTGGTCAAGGAAGCAATGCACCGAGGCAAAACCCAAGACGTAACGGAGGACAGCCACAAGGAAGCCAGGGACAACAAAATTTTGCTCATGGCAATGTGAATCATTTCTCTACGCAGGATGCTCAACAAGCGGATGACGTGGTCATTGGTATGTTTCTCGCCAACTCCAACCCCGCAACTATGTTATTTGATTCTGGAGCATTGCATTCATTCATTGCATCAAAGTATGTGGCCAAGTATAGTTTGCCTATCTCTCATATGAAGTTTACTCTATTGGTTAAGTCTCCTGGAGGAGAGATGAGGACAAATATAGTATGTCCAAAAGTAAGCCTTAGAATAAGGGGGGTAGACTTCTCTGCCAACCTCATTGTTTTGGATTCTCAAGGATTGGACATTATACTTGGTATGGACTGGTTAAGGAAGCACAATGGAGTTACTGAGTGTGCCACAAAGACGGTGAAGTTAACTAATGAGGAAGGGATCACCGTAGAATTTGAAGCATCTCGAACCGCCACAGAATGTTAAGGAAACTCGGAGTTTCCTTGGAATGGCTGGATATTACCGCCGATTCATCAAGGATTTCTCCAAAATAGCCAAGCCTATGACCGAATTACTCATGAAAGGGAAGGCATTCCGATGGACTCAAGCTTGTCAGGATAGCTTTGAGGAGTTGAAGAAAAGGTTGACAATCGTGCCGGTGTTAGTATTGATGGACGTGAGCAAGAGTTTTGATATATATTGTGATGCATCAAGACAAGGATTAGGATGTGTGCTCATGCAAGAAGGCCAAGTGGTAGCTTATGCATTGAGGCAACTAAAGAAACATGAGTTGAATTATCCTACACACGACCTTGAACTCGCAGCCGTGGTACACGCCTTTAAGATATGGAGACACTATGTTTTTGGTCACCGATGTGAGATTTATACGGATCACAAGAGTCTCAAGTATATTTTCACACAAACGGATCTGAACTTGAGGCAACGAAGATGGTTGGAGCTCATCAAAGATTATGATTTGGGGATCAACTATCATCCGGGAAAAGCCAATGTAGTGGCCGATGCTTTGAGTAGAAAAGGAGTAAGTGATCGACTCACGGTTCGAGAGTTACCATTCGAGTTATGTAAGGAGTTTGAACGGTTGAACCTCAGGTTTGTAAATGAGATGGGAATGATGGAATAAAACCCAACCTTGGAGCAAGAAATTCGAGAGGCCCAAACCGCAGATGAAGAGATCAAGGAAATCAAGGAAAGGATCAAGGAAGGGAGAGAATTCAGATTTGATGAAGAAGAACATGGTACCTTATGGCTTGGAAAGAGGATCGTTGTGCCTAATGTAAAGCATATTCGGGAGACAATATTAAAGGAGGCACATGACTCGCCTTACTCAATTCACCCTGGTTGTACAAATATGTACAAAGACTTGAAGACTTGCTATTGGTGGGATAGCATGAAGAAGGACATAGCTGAATATGTAGCATTGTGTGATGTGTGCCAACGAGTCAAGGCGGAACATCAAAGGCCCGCCGGATTATTGCAACCGTTGAAGATTCCGGAATGGAAGTGGGAGAAATTGGAATGGACTTCATAGTTGGGTTACCACGTACTCAGTCCGGATATGACTCAATTTGGGTAATTGTGGATCGCTTAACCAAGTCAGCTCATTTTGTCCCTGTGAAGACCAAGTATACAGCTGCATGATTGGCCGAAATATACATGGAGCATATTGTGTGTCGACACGGAGTACCGAAGAAGATAGTCTCGGATAGAGGTTCTCAATTTACCTCTAGATTTTGGCAGAAATTGAATGAAGCAATGGGAACAAGGTTGAACTTCAGTTCGGCATATCACCCTCAAACAGATGGACAAACCGAGAGGACCAACCAAATTATGGAAGACATGTTAAGAGCTTGTGCTTTAAAGGATGGGAAAAGTTGGGATAAAAGTTTGCCGTATGCTGAATTCTCGTACAACAATAGCTACCAAGCAAGTCAGAAAATGTCACCCTACGAAGCATTGTATGGAAGGAAGTGTAGGACTCCCTTGTTTTGGAATGAAACCGGAGAGAATCAAGTATTTGGTCCCGACGTGTTACAAGATGCTGAAAGGCAAGTCCAAATAATACGGGAAAACTTAAAGGCTGCCCAGTCTCGACAGAAAGGTTATGTTGATAATAGGCGAAGGAGTCTGACTTTTGAAGTTGTAGATTTTGTATACCTCAAAGTGTCACCTATCAGAGGTCAACGACGGTTTAACGTCAAAGGAAAACTGGCACCACGTTACATTGGACCATTCAAGATTTTGGACAAGCGAGGAGAAGTAGCATATCGACTTGAGCTGCCGACGTATCTCTCCGATGTACACGATGTGTTTCACGTCTCTCAACTCAAGAAGTGTCTTAGGGTACAGGAAGAACAAGTGCCGATGGACGAGTTAGAACTTCAGGAGGATTTGTCCTATGTCGAGCAACCTATCAAGATCTTGGACGTGAAGGAAAGGGTCACGAGAAATAAGAGGATCCGTTGGTGCAATGTGCAATGGAAACACCATACAGAAGCCGAAGCTATGTGGGAACGTGAAGAAGACCTGAAGGCAGAATTCCCTCATCTTTTCTCCACGCTATCGAATCTCGATGGCGAGATTCACTTTAAGGGGGGTAGGTTTGTAACACCCTAAATCTTTGCATCATGCATTGCATACATGATCATGCATTAAACATTAGTAGAATAAAGAAAAATAATAATAATAAAAGATGGAGCATGTATACAAAAGTATGTAGCAAAAGAAGAAAAAAGAAAATAATAGCATAAAAGTTGTAATAGGGAATAAGCATAAAAATAATAATATTATATAAAAAATAAAAAAATAAAAATATATATAATAATATATATTTAATGATAATATTTATATATGTAAAGAAAAAGAAAAAATATATATAAATAATATAAAGAATAAATAAATAAATAATATATATAAATAATAAAATGTAATAACAGTATATATATAAAAGAAAAAAAATAAAGAAAAAAAAAACGAGGGGGGGGGGGGGGAACCGGCCCAGCACGCGTGCCCGGCGCCGAGAGCCCCGCCGCCCTCTCGCGCGCGCCCCCGCCCGACCGCCCGCGCGACGATGCATTGCGCGCTCCCGCACCCAGGCCACGTGCACCGCTCCCGCATGGCCCCAACCGCGCGCGCGCGTCGCACGCCAGCGCCCACGCGCCTGGGCCCCGCACCGCTCCTGCGCGCAGCAAGCGCCCCGCCCCGGCCTCTCGCGTTGACCCGCGCGTCGCTCGCCCATGGCCCGGCGCAGCGCCCGATCCCGCCGACTGAGTCGGTTACGCCCGCGCCGGCCCTAGCACCGCCTGCCGCCCGGCTATAAAAAGCCACGAAGGCTTCGTAATCCCCCGATCCCAGGAACCCTAGCCGCCGGCTATAAAAGCCGTAGGGGCTTCGTATATCCATTGCGCTCCCGGCGGCCCTTGAAAATCCGGAGGACCGAGTATCGTCCACGCCAGGTCGTACTCATAACCGCATCAGGTCTCCAAGGTGAACAGCCTCTGGCCAATGGAAGAATGTAGGCAAGGGAAGTCGGCAAAATGGATCTGTAACTTCGGGAAAAGGATTGGCTCTGAGGACTGGGCTCGGGGGTCCCGGCCCTGAACCCGTCGGCTGTCGGCAGCCTGCTCGAGCTGCTCACGCGGCAAGAGCGGGCTACTGCATGCCGGTCAGGGGACGGACCGGGAACGGCTCCCTCGGGGGCCTTCCCCGGGCGTCGAACAGTCGACTCAGAACTGGTACGGACAAATGGAATCCGACTGTTTAATTAAAACAAAGCATTGCGATGGTCCTCGCGGATGCTGACGCAATGTGATTTCTGCCCAGTGCTCTGAATATCAAAGTGAAGAAATTCAACCAAGCACGAGTAAACCTTTAGGACGCCAGAAATCCGCAGCGCCGCCGGAAGCCCTAGCCACTCCAAGAAAAAGAACAGAGGAGACCAGAGCAGCCACCAGAGAGGAAAAAAAGGGGGAGGAAGAGGAAGAAAAAGAGGAGGGCGCCGCCGTCCACCGGAGATTGTCGTCGTCATCGCGTCGCCGTCATCGTGCCGCCGAAGGACTGCTGCGCCATCCACATCGTCTACGCGTCGTCTTCGTTCCGCGATCGTCAAGCCGTCACATCTACGATAGGATTCGTTCCCGATGCGAATTTTAGCGACGTATGAGATCTAATAGACGTAAATTGATCATAGTTGCATCGTCTTTTTATTTTCAGCAGCATTAATCCTCGCTAAAACCCCTGTAAAATCATATGAACACGTATGAACTAGTTGCATCTAATTAATAAACAATCATAGTTAATTAATAATTGATCTTTGCATGCATGCATATCATCGCATGTTGATTAATGTGTGTGCATCATGTTGATTGGTATACATTTTCTTGTATGTGTGATCACGAGTAGAGGGAAGTGCTCAAGAGATCGTGTACGAGGATTTTCAGAATCAAGATTTCGAAGCGCTTGAGCAACCCTATCCGTCGAAACAAGGCAAGTGTCCTTGAAGCATATTGATCCTATTTTAAAATAAATGTTTTGTTTGCAAACTGCATGCTTGTGTCAATTTGATAGGAATCCTATGGTAGGAAGTTTAGTAGATTTGTTTAACCACCCTTGTCACCTGAAATTTATGGTAGAGAGTCGGGAAGGGCTTTTACCTTTTTGCTTCGCTTAATCAACTGGGATGGGAAATAACTATACCACTCAACTTAATTATGCATGGATGAGATTATGGTTAACATGAACTGGGTAAATATGGTATGGTAATGGGCGATCTAAGCAAGCCTGGTATGTGGATGGGTTGGATGTCATGGTGGTTTTGCTTGCTTTGGATCTAAGGACCGGTTCATGCGAGAATAGGCCAGGACTACAGTGCCACCACGAGGCCAAGTATGGGTGCGGCATAGCTGATTAATTAGGGCTTTGCTAGTGTTGTTTGGACCATTGAAGATGCTCGGGGAAGGGGTAGTCGGATTGGGTTTGTTGAGGATTGGTGGGACTACCCTGGGATCCAAATGGCTCAAGAGGGGGCCCTTGGTTGAAGATGTGCTCAGTTGGAGACATCGCCACCGGTGAAACCTCAGTGGGGTCTGAATAGACTAGTAATCCCTTTGTAAAGGCTATTTTGTGATCTCTTGGCCATACACCAAAGGAAGTGTAATTGGCATGAGGGAGGTTCTTTAGTCGCCGACGGGTGATGAAATCACAAACACGTGGGTAAAGTGGTACAAACTCTGTAGAATATTAAAACTATCATGATAGTCGTGCTCCCAGTTATGAGCACCTGGACAACTTCCATGATTAGAGGGAAATTGGGATTTGGGATGGTTATGGTTTGGTAATGGTTATGGTTGATATTATGATTGTGGTTATGATTTGGTAATTTTTATGGTTGATATTATGATTATGGTTATGGTTATGGGATGAAATCATGGTTTATGACATTGATTATGGTTATTGGCAGTGGTAAATTATGGACTGGTATTATGATGGTTACATGGTTTATGATGGGTTTACTTCACATACATAATACATATTGCTTTTCAAATGTTTTACTGTACTTTTCAGCACTTAGCCATTATTACATTCGTCATTTGAATCAGCCACATGTCATACTTTCCACACTTGCTGAGTACGACATGTACTCACTCTTGCAATTCCCCCAAAAGTTGCAGGTCATAATTGTGAGTTTAATGGCGATAATCTGGAGATCTAGGCCGTGTCTACCGTCAGCTTTGTCTGTGGTGTTGCATGGAGCTGCGCTATCCCTTTTGCTTAGTTTGCTTTGTTGCTTAATTAGTTTATTTCCGCTGCATTAGTTGAACTTGTCATTAATATTCATTAGAGCTTGTATTCGAGGATAATATGGTTTGTGTAATAAAATTTGATAATTAATCTTGTTCTGTGGTAATTTTCTGTATACTCTTTTGTGATTGCACTCGTGTATGTGTGTTGAACATCCTGGGCACACATATGCGTTAGCTTGGTTCAGTTTTCAGAACCGGGCGTCACACAATTTCTCCAAGATAGCTAAACCAATGACCGAACTGCTAAAAAAAGGGCAGAAGTATGTATGGACTGAGGCATGTGAGGCAGGTTTCAAAGCATTGGTGAAACACCTTACAACGGCACCAGTATTAGCTCAACCAGACACAACCAAATATTTTGACGTGTATTGTGACGCATCAGGAATTGGTTTGGGATGTGTGTTGATGCAGGATAGACGAGTGATCGCATATGGATCACGGCAGCTTCGGAACCATGAGCAGCACTATCGGACTCATGATCTTGAGCTCGCTGCTGTGGTACTGGCATTGAAGATGTGGAGGCATTATCTACTGGGTAATCTAGTACACCTCTACACTGATCACAAGAGCTTGAAATACATCTTCACCCAGAAGGATTTGAATATGCGACAACGAAGATGGTTAGAGTTGATCAAGGACTATGAGATTGAGATCCACTACCATCCAGGCAAGGCGAATGTAGTCGCAGATGCCCTGAGCCGCAAGTCCCATGTCAACAATCTTTCCATTACCTCCATGGAAAAAGAAGAAGAACCGAGTCTCTACTTGGTTCCATATGGGGCACTCTACAATCTCGCTCTAATTCCTACCATCAGGGAGGATATTGTAGCAGTTCAGAAGAAAGACAAAGGAATGTCACACATTCGGCAAAGAATGGAAAAGGGGGAGATGAAATGTTTCCGATTTGAAAATGAAGGCACCCTCTGGTTTAACAACCGTATAGTGGTACCACGAGATATGGAGCTTAGAAAGAAGATACTGGACGAAGCTCATTTGTCCAAGTATTCCATTCATCTGAGAAGCAACAAGATGTACCAAGATTTGAAAAAGAAATTCTGGTGGACGCGGATGAAGAGGGAAGTAGCTAAATACGTATCCGAGTGTGATACGTGTCGGCGAGTGAAGGCCGACCATATGAAGCCAGCCGGACAGCTTCAACCCTTAAGCATCCCGGCATGGAAATGGGAGGATATCAGCATGTATTTCATTGTGGGTTTACCCCTCACTCTCCGAAAGCACGATTCAATCTGGGTGATAGTTGACCAACTGACTAAGACGGCGCATTTCATTCCCGTCAATACCAACTATCATTCATCAAGATACGCGAAGTTATATATTGCCAGAATCGTATGCCTCCACGGAGTACCCCGCACCATCATCTCCGATCGTGGAGCTGTATTTGTTTCGCGATTCTGGAAGCATCTCCACGATGCGCTGGGAACCAAGTTGATTCGGAGCTCGGCTTATTATCCTCAGACCGATGGTCAGACCGAACGAGTGAATCAAGTACTAGAAGACATGCTTCGCGCCTGTGTCATCAACCATGGTAGGAATTGGGATGATCATATACCATTGGCGGAATTTTCGTACAACAACGGGTACCAGGCAAGCATCCAGATGGCGCCATATGAAGCACTTTAGGGCCGGTAGTGTCGCACACCCTTGAACTTGTGCGAATCTGTTGAACGAGTGGTATATGGCATCGACTTAATAAAAGAAGCCGAAGAGCAAGTTTGCACTATTCAAGCCAATCTCAAAGCTGCTCAGTCTCGTCAGAAGAGCTATGCGGACAAATGACGCCGACCACTTCACTTCAACGTGGGGGATCCCGTCTATCTTCGTGTGTCTCCGATGAAAGGGGTTCATCGATTTGGAATAAAAGGGAAGCTAGCTCCACGTTTTATTGGGACATTCGCAATCCTAGAACAATGCAGACCTGTGGCATATCAATTGTAGTTACCGTCCTCACTTTCAGGGGTTCACAATGTATTCCACATTTCCCAGTTACGGAAGTGTCTTAAAACTCCCGCTGATGTCCGTATAGAAGATTTGGAAGCTCTCCAACCAGATCTCACTTATTCCGAGCATCCAACACTGATCGTTGATGAGAAGACTCGCACCACAAGAAGCCACACCTTGCGTTTCTACAAGATCTTGTGGAGCAACCACAGTGCTGAAGAAGCCACGTGGGAAAGCAAGGGATATCTTAGAACGAACTATCCAGACTTGTTCGCGGCATATGTTCGTTAGATCTTTTTCCTTTTGCATCCTTTGTAATCTTGGGACGAGATTCTTTTAAGGGGGGAGGAATGTAAAACCCCACTTCTATGGCATGTGAATTCAGTCATGAGTTTTGTGATCAACTATATTAGAGATCCAATATAGTGGTACACATGAACTTTATACCATCCAAACCTTTCTTGCACTCATGGTTAAATATTATTAACATGAGTATTGGACATCACCACTAATTCTAGAATGATTCTATTCACCCCTCTTCAAATTTTTAGAATTATTTGGATGAAGATTATTAGGGCAATTTAAAGTGCAGTACTAATTGGCCTTGCCAAAAATATTCAAATTATAGGCTCTAAATTTTTCCTTGGCCTCCTAATATTCTCAATAGCTTGCTTGCAAAATTTCAAGATTTTGGAAACTCATTTGCTATTTTATTTGAGGCGCTTAACAAATTTGAATCAATTTCAAATCTGAATTTAAAATTCTTTTCCAACTTCTTTGAACATAAGATTTGAGTTCACCATTGGGTTCAGAATAATTCATTGACCATCTCCACAAAGTTTCATGATTTTTGGGGTTGATCTTCTATTTTTAAATGAATTATTAACTTTTGTATTGGGGGTCTGACTGACCTGTGGGCCCCACCGGTTAGCCGCTGCTCAAGGGGTCAGGTCGGCCGCCTGCCATCTCTGCGCCGACACTCGACCGCTCGACAGCGCGCGCGCATGCAGCTCCAGCGAGCTGCCTGCATGCTAGCTTGCCGCGGCGCTATAAAAGGTCGCTGCCGCTCCCTTATTTCTCCTCCCGGATCAGTGGTTTCCCCCCCTCTCGCGAGTTAACCTCTGCCGCGCGCCATAGCCGCCGCCCCCCCTCTACTCCGTGGTGCACCGCCGTCTCGCGCAGTTTCAAGCCACGACTCCAACAGCTTAAAGGTGCGCCTAGTCGAGCTCTAACTCTCGGTGCAAACCGTTTCCTTTTTCGTTGAGGATTGAAGAAGTTATCGATCTTCTTTCTTCCGGTCGAAGTGAATGAACTCGCTTGGTTTTTGTTTAAATTCTGTTTCTACAAGTAATCATTATATGCAATTGCTTAGGGATAGTTTCTATAGGACCTAGCGCTCCTACCTGAGTAAAAACCCCTAAAAGTTATCGAGCAACGGCGGAGGAAATCGAGTTTTGCTCGCCGCAGGTGAGGAAACCTCGGTTCACCGTCGAGCTCATAGTTCCCAGTGGTTTTCTCCTCTTCCACGTCCATTTCCTTGATCAGCATCGTCCCAGGAAGGTTTTGAAGAAGACCCCGAGTGGTTTGAGCTACTCTGGAGCGAGTTCCACGTTGCCCGAGTGTTCACCGCCGCCGCCGCCGTCGCACGGCCACTTCCGGCGAGTTTCTGGTCCCACCGACATCACCATCGTGTTCAGCGACCCCAAAAACCCCTAGGCGGCGAGTTTGAGCGAGTTTGGCCCGTCGGTTTAGCTGGCGGCGAGCTCGCCGGCGAGTCACCGCCGCAGGCGCCGCCTCGCGCGGGCAATGGCCCGAGGTAGAAGATGACCCCGTAGGGTCCCACCTGCCAGCGGCTGTGAGATCACGGTGCGGCGGGGATCCCGTGGCCCAGAGCACGCCACGTGGCCCATAATTCTGTGGACTGCGGTGTTGCATTGACCAGAGCACGCCACGTGGCCCATGGGACCCGCCGATTGAAAATTTGAATTCTGGCGCCAATGGGTTATTAAAATAATTCCAGAAAATTATTCAAAATTCTAAATTGAATATCTCTCTGTAGACTACTCCAAAAATCTTCAAACAAATTTTGTTTGAAAGAACTTGAGCTCTAGTTTCTGTCAGTACCAATTAGGTTATGTGAAACTCAAAGTTAAATTCTGTAGAAAATAATCTTTTCAAATGCAAATGCAATTTTTCCAGACAAGATAGCCACTCGAAAAATCCCCAAAATTTACATAAAATTTAGTTTCCTATTCTTGACCACCAGAAAACGTTTGGGAGCCATTGCACCGTTTAAACCTCTGTATAGTTCAATTTCCTTTTTCAGTTATTGAATTTCTACAGATGTTAAGTTGCTTTATTATGTCCCAAATTTAAAATGAACCTTCCTTTAGTCATATACTAGCTCCTGTAAGAATCTTGGATTTAATTAACCTACTATCCTAGTCCTAATTCAGTTACAAACTAAATATTGATTTAATGGCTAGAAATTTAATTATAAAGTAAATCCAGAAATTCTTGCCAACTTAGAAATACAATAACTCCTTCCCCAAAGCTTAGAAAATTATGAAACAAATTTTGCTAGAACCAGAACCACTTCCTCTATCATGATTATAAACTGGCAGCTATGTTCAAGCTACAGTTTCTTCTTTAAAATTCTTGGAAGTTATTGCTTGCCATTGTTTTAGAGACAACACTATACTTTGATCATTTCCTGTTCTTTGCAAGAGCCTTGATCATATTTCCTAGTATCTACCCTAAAAGTTCCAAAGCCAATTAAGGTCCCTATCATCTAATGATCACCATGGGTTAAAATTTTGGTCTCGATGATGATTATTTTTCAAAGTCATTTATATACCTATTATATGCATATCGTATAGTGATCGAAGTCGAGGAGGAGCCAGAAGTCATGGAAGAGCATCTTCCAAATTTTAACTCAGAATCTGGCCTGCAACAAGGCAAGCCCCGATTTGCATTTAAAAGCTTTTCAAAGTTTTCCAGTTTTATTCACTTACGTCTTCAATCAATATTGTGCATTACGTATAAGGTGTTTTATACTCCACTTGCATGGCCGAAAATCCCAGGAATTGGTTGGAACAAGTTACAATTTGACCTATAGTAACTGCTTTGCTAATGCATAGGAAATCCGGTAGAAGTCGAGCAGTTGGAATCTACTCGCGAGAGATGTAGGGCATATCTCACAGGATTGGTTAGATAGAAAATAGATTAATATAATGAAGTTGAGACCGGGCAGGGAATGAATAGGAAGCGGCGAGAAGTGAGTCTCGGTCGCATAGCTCTGCCTGTGTCGATTAAGGCCCGCTTCGTGTGCGGCCCCGCTGAACAAGCTTGATTTGTACCAGCAACATAATGGACATATGGAATCCAATAAACTGACGTAGCTTGGTCACTTGGGTGTCGAGGCATACCGTTCTGTTTTATAGGTGTGGGTTGAGGGCAGCAAGGTGTAAATCCGCTGGTGGGCACGTCAGAGTACACCCCATGCAGGGACCCTCTGCTCGTGACGGATCGACCGGTTCGGCATTTGAGTGTCTCGCGAAAGGTGGCCATATACGGCTAGTAATGAAGTGTTATGTAGGTACGGGTGTGCTCGCTGACACTTCCAAACGACGTATGTGTCGTGTTGTCCGGATGTGTCCTGATTGCAATCACTGTCCCTCGCAGTAATAGAGTACCACTTGTTCACTGTGTCGTGACGTAGTAAATACTAAAGATGCCAGAAAATCACATTTCATTGAATTATAATTACTTTGCAACCTTGTATGATTTAGAGATAGTATAATTAAAAGTTTACAGTTTCCCCATACTTTAGTTGTAATAGCATTATGTGCGTTGGGCATGTCATATCATCGGTAAAGCTTTTCTTGTTTGATTGTGGAGCCCATGATGTGCCGTGCCTGGAGAATGTCATTTGCTACATAAAACTTGATTATAAGGATCCACTTGTAGGCGAGTCATTTATGCTTCACCTCACCTATGTTTAGTGTCCCCTTTGCATATGTCTAGTGAGACGGGTTAGTCTTGCTGAGCCTTATGCTCACGTTTGCAGTTAACGAGTTTTTGCAGGTTATACCGTTGATGAAGGGTTTGATGATGAGGCTGCACCCCCTCCAGGGTGTACATCTGAGTGGGAACCCTGCACGCCGCCATAATTGAGTGCTACTAGTGCGAAGTATCCAAGGCATGGATAACTTTGCTTTTGCATATCTAGTGCTGAGAGCGTAGCTATGATATATATATATTTTCTTTCCTTCCGCTAGTATTGTAAAAACTTCCGCTGTATGAAAAATAAAAGACTTCGTCTTGTACTTATTCAGGTTCTATTCTCGTATAACTGTTGGGTGTCGCATCACACGACACCACCCAATGAGATCCTTGGATGTCGGGATTTTGGTCCCCACATGTACACCTTATGTACATTATTTTTGTGACACCCGGTGCCGAAAAATGAACCAAGTGAATGCATATGTGTGCTCAGGACGTTCAACACGCATACACAAGTAAATTCACAAAATATTATAAAGAAAATTATCACAGAACAAGATTAATTAAGTACTTTTATTACACAATTCATATTATCCTCGAATACAAGCACTAATGAATATTAACGACAAGTTCAACTAATGCAACGGAAATAAACTAATAAACAAACTAAGCAACTAAGCAAAAGGAATAGCGCAGGTCCAACACTCCACACACAAAGCTGACGGTAGACACGGCCTAGAACTCCACATTATCATCGTTATACTCCCAATCTTGACCTGCAACTATTGGTGGGGGGGATTGCAAGAGTGAGTACATGTCGTACTCAGCAAGTGTGGAAAGTATGAGATGTATCTTATACAAATGATGAATATAATAATGGCTAAGTGCTGAAAAGTACATTAAAACATTTGAAAAGCAATATATTATATGTATATGAAATAAACCCATCATAAACCATAAGTAATATCATAGTACCAGTCCATATTCCATATCCATCACCATTATAATAGATTTCACCATTACCATTAACCATATCCATTGCCATAAACCATAATACCATAACCAACCAACCATCCCAAATCCCATTTTCCCTCTAATCATGGAAGTTGTCCAGGTGCTCGTAACCGGGAGCACGGCTATCATGATAGCTTTACTAGACTCTGCAGAGTTTGTACCACTTTACCCACGTGTTTGTGATTTCATCATCCATTGGCGACTAAAGAACCTCCCTTATGCCAATTACACTTCCTTTGGTGTATGGCCAAGAGATCACAAAATAGCCTGTACAAAGGCATTACTAGCCTATTTAGACCCCATTAAAGTTTCACCGGTGGCGATGCCTCCTACAGAGCACATCTTCAACCAAGGGTCCCCTCTTGAGCCATTCAGATCTCAGGGTTGTCCCACCAATCATCAACGAACCCAATCTGACTACCCCATTCCCGAGCATCCTTAATGGTCCAAATAGTACTGGCAAAGCCCTAATTAATCATATACACCGCACCTATACTTGGCCTTGTGGTGGCATTGTAGTCATGGCTTATTCTCGCATGAACCGGTCCTTAGATCTAAAGCAAGCAAACCATCATAACTTCCAACCCATCCACATACCAGGCTTCCTTAGATCACCCATTATAATATCATATTAACCAGTTCATATTAACCTTAATCTCATTAATGCATAATTAAGTTAAGTGGTATAGCTGTCTTCCCATCCTAATTAATTAAGCGAAGCAAAAAGGTAAAATATCCATCCTGACTCTCTACCATAAATTATAGGTGACAAGGGTGGTCAAACAAATCAAGTAAACTTCCTATCATAGGATTCCCATCAAAACTGACACAAGAATGCAGTTTGCAAACAAATCATTTATTTTAGAAACAGGATCAATATGTTCAAGGACACTTTCCTTGCTCTTTTGATTGGTTCAGGTCAAAGCCTTCAAAATCTTGGTGCTGGAGATCCTCCGCGGCACTCTCTAGCGCAAATCCGTATAAACCGCACAATAAATGTACAAAATAAGAATTACAATCAATAGATCCACTTACATTACTCAATATGACCTGATATGCATGATTAATGCACATGCAAGGTGGAACTTGTTAATGAGTTGCTTTTAATGATCCATTTCCAATAGTTTTTAACAAGTTTACACAGGTTTGGATTTTGATTCAAAACAATTTAGATATACTTCAACAGGAATTAGATTGCAAAATCGGACAAGTCCGCAGGAGGCCGGACTAGTCCGCAATGCGCATGAACAACAAATTAGGGTTTTCTAGATCAACGTGAATTTTGGGAAAAGGGGTTCAATTCACGTAAGGAAAAGGAAGTAGAAGGTATACCAGGTGTCTAAGACTCCAAAGAATCAAGGATCTTAGAGGCAACACTTGGATCTTGACGATCTAGGGTTGATGATGAACTTGATGGTGGATTGTTGATGAAGAACGTGAACTTGGTGGAGATCTTGATCCTCTTTTGTTTCCTCCTCCTCTTCTTCTTGTTCTAGATCTCTTTCTTCCTCCTCTGTGGCTGCTACTCACGAGCTATGGTTTGGGTGTGGTGGAAAAGTGGCAAATAGATGTCAAGCCAAGGGGTGGGGTTGTTTATATAGAGGTGGAGGCTAGGGTTAGATGGATTTCGAGTTTGAGATGAGTAGGAGCCGGTTTAGAGTCCCACATAGGCTCTAAAAGGGTTAGGCACGACGTCCCTAGGCCCACTTAACATAAAACTTAAGAAACTAGTCGTGAAACAAAAGATCAACTCGAAGTTGCAATTTATCGGACATGTCCGAAAAGGACCGGACTAGTCCGAAGTTGGATAGAGAGATATCGGACAAGTCTGGACTGGACTTCGGACAAGTGCGACTTTAGTCAGAGGGAAAAACGAACAAGTCCGCTGGAATACCGGACAAGTCCGGACGAGTCCAGGGACTTAGCAAATTTTTCAAGGGATTGGAACACCGGACTAGTCCGCATAGGACCGGACAAGTCCGAAAGTGCCCAGAGAGAAAAACAGACTAGTCCGCAGCAAAACGGACAAGTCCGTTTGAATTCAGAGAGAAATTGGACTAGTCCGCACTTCCCAAAATTCTTACGTGCGGTTTTGTTTCTAATTCATTTTAAACTTGTAACTTTTTATGTGTATTGATGTTAAGCATGTATTAGAATGTTTGCAATGCATGATGGATGAAAATGAGGGTGTTACAAACCTACCCCCCTTAAAATGAATCTCGCCCTCGAGATTCGACGCAGATGAGATGGGATAGGGAAATTCCTTCTTAAGATCATCCACCAACTCCTATGTTGCCTATGATTCTGTATGATGCTTCCATTAAACTTTACACCATCTGATGACCTTGTTTTTTGTGACTCTCTCCTTGGTCTCCAAGATTTTGACCGGTTGCTCGGCATAAGTCAAATCTGCCTCTAATTCCAATTCTTCCATTGACACTTGTTCTTCCAGTACTCTCAAGTACTTCTTGAGCTGGGAAACACGAAAGACATCATGAACATCCGCTAAGTGAGCTGGCATCTCGAACTTATATGCTACTTCTCCTCTTTTGTCCAAAATCTTGAATGGCCCAATGTAACGAGGTGCTAGCTTGCCTCTTATGTTAAACCTCTTATGACCTCTCATTGGTGACACCTTGAGGTAAACGAAGTCGCCCACTTCAAAGGCTAGTTTGCTTCTCCTATTGTCCGCATAGCATTTTTGCCTTGATTGAGCGGCCCTTAAGTTTTCACGAATAATCTGAACTTGCTTTTCAGCTTCTAGTAACACATCCGGACCAAATACTTGACTATCCCCTGTCTCATTCCAGAACAAGGGTGTCCTACACTTCCTTCCGTAAAGTGCTTCATACGGTGACATTTTCAAACTTGCTTGGTAACGTTTGTAATATGAAAATTCTGCATATGGCAAGCTCTTGTCCCAACTCTTCCCATGCTTCAAAGCACAAGCTCTTAACATATCCTCTAAAATACGGTTGGTCCTCTCAGTTTGCCCATCCGTTTGAGGGTGATACGCTGAACTAAAATTTAACCTTGTTCCCAATGCTTCATGCAATTTTTGCCAAAACCTGGAGGTAAATTGAGAACATCTATTTGATACTATCTTCTTTGGTACACCATGTCGGCACACAATAGCTCCATGTATATTTCGGCCAATTGTGCAGCGGTATACTTGGTCATCACAGGGATGAAATGAGCTGATTTTGTCAATCGACCCTCAACTACCCAAATTGAGTCATACACGGACTGTGTACGTGGCAATCCAATTATAAAGTCCATACCAATCTCTTCCCACTTCCAATCCGGAATCTTTAATGGCTTCAATAATCCGTCTGGCCTTTGGTGTCCGCCTTGACTCATTGGCACACATCACATAAGACTTCGTATTCAGCTATGTCCTTCTTCATGCTAGCCCACCAGTAGCACGTCTTCAAGGTCTACATCTTGGTACAACCTGGGTGAATTGAGTATGGTGAGTCATGTGCCTCTTTTAATATTGTCTCCCGAATATGCTTCACATCGGGCACGACAATCCTCTTACCAAGCCATAGAGTACTATGTTCATCCTCACAAATCTGAATTCTCTCCCCTCTTGGGTCCTTTCTTTGATTTATTGAAATTCCTCCTCTTTCGCTTGGCCCACTTGAATCTCTTGCTCCAAGGTTGGATTTAACTCCATCATTCCCATCTCATTCACAAATCCAAGGTTCAACCGTTCAAACTCCTTACATAACTTGGATGGCAACTCTCAAACTGCGAGTTGGTGACTTACTCCCTCTCTACTCAAGGCATCGGCCACTACATTGCCTTTTCTCGGATGATAATTGATTCCAAAATCATAGTCCTTGATGAGCTCCAACCATCTTCGTTGCTTCAAGTTCAGATCCGTTTGCGTGAAAATATACTTATGACTCTTGTGATCCGTGTAAATTTCACACCTATGTCCAAATGATGTAGTGCCTCAAATTTTCTATGTGTGTACCACTATTGCGAGTTCCAAATCATGAGTTAGGTAATTCTTCTCATGTTTCTTCAATTGTCTTGATGCATAGGAAACCACTTAAACTTCTTGCATCAATACACATCCAAGTCCTTGTCTTGATGCATCACAATATACGTCAAAACTCTTGCTCACGTCCGGCAAAACCAAAATTGGGGCTGTTGTTAACCTTTTCTTCAACTCCTCAAAACTCTATTGACAAGCTTGAGTCCATTGAAACACTTTCCCCTTCATTAGCAACTCCGTCATTGGCTTGGCTATCTTAGAAAAGTCCTTGATGAATCGATGGTAATATCCAGCCATCCGAAGAAAACTCTGGATCTCCTTTACATTCTGCGGGGGTTCCCATTTCAACATGTCCCTCACCTTTTCGGGGTCGACCGATACTCCTCCTCCCGAGATGATATCACCCAAAAACGACACCTCTTTCAACCAAAACTGGCACTTGCTGAACTTGGCATACAATTGGTGCTCTCTCAATTTCTGCAACGTAAGCCTCAAGTGTCCCTCATGATCCTTCTCATCCTTCGAGTAGATCATAATGTCATCAATGAACACCACAACGAACTTCTCCAAGTACTCCACGAAGACCTTATTCATGAGGTACATAAAGTAGGCATGTGCATTTGTTAATCCAAAGGACATCACGGTGTACTCATAAGATCCATATCGTGTCCTGAAAGCGGTCTTGGGTATGTCTGATGGCCTAATCTTCATTTGAAAGTATCCCAACCTCAAATCAATCTTGGAGAAAACAAAAGCACCCTTCATCTGAGCAAACAAGTCTTCTATATGTGGCAAGGTGTACTTGTTCTTGATGGTCACCTCATTGAGAGCTCGGTAATCCACACACATCCTTTGGGATCCATCCTTCTTATCCACGAAAAGAATGGGCGCTCCCCAAGGTGAAGAGCTTGGGCGAATAAAACCTTTCTCTAGTTGCTCTTGAATCTGCTTCTTGATCTCTGCTAATTCCTTAGGAGGCATCCTATATGGCCTCTTAGCTATAGGTGCAGTTCCAGGTATTAAATCAATAACAAACTCAATATCTCGATTAGGCGGCATACCTGTCAACTCATTCGGGAACACGTCCGAAAATTCACACACCACCAAAATCTCCTCAATTGCGGCACCGTCCATGTGATTCAGCTCCAACTGCTTCGGTGCGTGCTGAGATGCTTCAAATTCTACCGTGATCCCTTCCTCATTGGGCAGCTTCGCCGTATTCATGGCACATTCGATGACTCCATTATGCTTCCCCAACCAGTCCATACCAAGTATAATGTCCAATCCTTGAGAATCCAAGACAATGAGGTTGGCAAAGAAGTCTACCCCCCTTATTCTAAGGCTTACTTTTGGAAATACTATATTTGTCCTCATCTCTCCTCTAGGAGACTTAACCAATAGAGTAAACTTCATATGAGAGATAGGCAAACTATACTTGGCAACATATTTTGATGCAATGAATGAATGTGACGCTCCATATCAAATAACATAGTTGTCAGGTTGGAGTTTGTGAGAAACATACCAATCACCTCGTCATCCTCTTGTTGAGCATCCTTCGTAGGGACATGGCTCACGTTGCCACGAGCAAAATTCTGTTGTCCATGGTTTTCTTGAGGCTGTCCCCCATTGGATATTGGGTTCTGCCTCGACGCATTGCTTCCTTGACCAAGGCCTGACTTAGGACATTGATGCGCAAAGTGTCCAGCTTCTCCACAAGTATAGCACTTCTTTGCTGCACAAGAATTTGGATGGACATGATTTTGAACATTTGCACCAGGAAAGTTGGCACGAGGTGCATAAGGCATTGGAGGCCTAGGTGCTTGCATGACAGGGCGCTCCTGCACAAACTGAATTGGGCGCGGTGCATATCCAGGGCGATGAGCAGGTGTAGAAGAGCGGTAATATGGCGCACTGGGTGGTGCAAAGCGAGGGGGCACATTACTTCCTTGTTGCTGTCCTTGATATGGCACCTTCCTCTTAGTGTCTTGCTCCATCTCATGGACCTTGTTCTCAACCACAATTGCTTTGTCCACAAGCTTTTGGAAGTTCGCATAATCACAGTTCAGCAATTGTACTTGGATTTCATTGTTCAAGCCCCTCATGAACAAGTATTGCTTCCGGCTATCCCGGCTCACATCCTCAGGCGCATATCTTGAGAGTTGAGTGAATTTGCTAAGATATTCCCCCACACTCGATCTTCCTTGCCTCATATTTTCAAATTCTTGCCTCTTCAAGATCATAACACCTTTCGGCACATAATGAGAACGGAAACTCTCCTTGAATTCCGCTCAGATGGTCCTTTCCTGATTCTCATGAGCAGTGCAATAAGCATCCCACCAATCCGCGGCTACTCCAACTAGTTGATAAGAAGCAAATAGAACCTTCTCCCAGTCGTTGCATTAGACAATAGCTAGCTTCTTCTCCACAGACTTGAGCCAATCATCAGCGTCCATAGGGCCGGAGGCTTGAGCAAAGGTTGGTGGCCTTGTCCTCATAAACAGTTCCGACCGGTTGTCAGGAGGTGGGGGTGGTGGTAGAGGAATGTGAGGCTGATTGTTGACATTACCAGCCTGCAGCTGTCCCACAGTTTGTATCATGGTCTGCATGAGCTGGTTCTGCATAGCCAAAAGCTGCTCAATGTTGATAGCTCCATGAGCAGGTCTTTGTCCATTGTTATTCCGAGGTGCTCCATTGTTCTCCTCCTCATCATTATCATACCTCTGGTTGCGAGTCCTCACCGTCTGAAGAAAAGCAAGAGATAAGAATTCAGAAGACATCCCCAACTATATGCATCAAGGGATATGAAACTAAGCAACTACCTATTTAAGCCTCTACGGATATGGCAATGCTAAAGCACCCCAAAATCCTCTATTAAGCACACAAGCAAACAATATATAGCAAACAACACAATAAACAAAACACATCCTTATGTACATTATTTCTGTGACACTCAGTTCCGAAAAATGAACAAGTGAACGCATATGTGTGCCCAGGACGTTCAACACAGATACACAAGTGCATTCACAAATTGTATACAAAAATTACCACATAACAGGATTAATTAAGTACTTTTATTACACAATTCATATTATCCACATATACAAGCACTAACGAATATTAATGACAAGTTCAACTAATGCAGCGGAAATAAACTAATAAGCAAACTAAGCAACTAAGCAAAAGGAATAGCACAGCTCCAACACTCCACAGGCAATGCTGAAGGTAGAAAGGACCTAGAACTCTGCATTATCATCGTTATACTACCAATCCTGACTTGCAACTGTTGGTGGGGGGATTACGAGATTGAGTACATGTCGTACTCAGCAATTGTGGAAAGTATGACATGTAGCTTATACAAATGACGAATATAATAATGGCTATGTGCTGAAAAGTACATTAAACATTTGAAAAGCAACATAATATATGTATGTGAAATAAACCCATCATAAACCATAAGTAATATCATAGTACCAGTCTATATTCCATATCCATCACAATTATAATAGATTTCACCATTACCATTAACCATATCTATTGCCATAAACCATAATACCATAACCAACCAACCAGCCCAAACCCCATTTCCCCCCTAATCATGGTAGTTGTCCAAGTGCTCGTACCCGGAGCACAGCTATCATGATAGTTTAATTTGACTCTGCAGAGTTTGTACCACTTTACCCACGTGTTTGTGTTTCATCACCGTCGGCGACTAAAGAACCTCCCATATGCCAATTACACTTCCATTGGTGTATGGCCAAGTGATCACAAAATAGCCTTTACAAAGGGATTACTAGCCTATTTAGACCCCACTAAGGTTTCACTGGTGGCCCCCTCTTGAGCCATTCGGATCCCAGGGTAGTCCCACCAATCATCAACAAACCCAATCTGACTACCCCTTCGCCGAGCATCCTTAATGGTCCAAATAGCACTGACAAAACCATAATTAATAAGCTACATCACACCCATACTTGGCCTCGTGGTGGCACTATAGTCTTGGCTTATTCTCGCATGAATCGGTCCTTAGATCTAAAGCAAGCAAACCATCGTAACTTACAACCCATCCACATACCGGGCTTCCATAGATCACCCATTACCATATCATATTAACCAGTTCATATTAACCATAATCTCGTTAATGCATAATTAAGTTAAGTGGTATAGCTGTCTTCCCATCGCAATTAATTAAGCGAAGCAAAAGATAAAAAAACCATCCCGACTCGCTACCATAAATTCTAGGTGACAAGGGTGGTCAAACAAATCCAGTAAACTTCCTATCATAGGATTCCCATCAAAATTGACACAAGCATAACGTTTGCATACAAAACATTTATTTTAGACACAGGATCAATATGTTCAAGGACACTTGCCTTGATTTTGGGATTGGTTCGGGTCAAAGTCTTCAAACTCTTGGTGCTGGAGATCCTCTGCGGCACTCTCTAGCCCAAATCCGTCTAATCCGCACAATAAAAATACAAAACAAGAATGACAATCAATAGATGCACATAGATTACTCAATATGACATGATATGCATGATTAATGCAAATGCAATGTGGAGCTTGTTAATGAGTTGCTTTTAATGATCACTAACTAGTTCTAATAGTTTTTAACATGTTTACACAGGTTTGGATTTTCATTCGAAACAATTTAGATTTACTTTAACAGGAATTAGATTGCAAAATCGGACAAGTCCGTAGGAGGCCGGACTAGTCCACACTGCGCAGGAACGACATATTAGGGTTTTCTAGATCAATGTGAATTTTGGGAAAAGGGGTTGAATTCACGTAAGGAAACAGAAGTGGAAGGTATACCAGGTGTCTAAGACTCCAAAGAATCAAGGATCTTGGAGGCAACACTTGGATCTTGACAATCTAGGGTTGATGATGAACTTGATGGTGGATTGTTGACGATGAACGCGAACTTCGTGGAGATCTTGATCCTCTTTCGTTTTCTCCTCTTCTTCTTCTTGTTCTAGATCTCTTTCTCCTTCCTTGTTGGCGGCTACTCATGAGCTAGGGTTTAAGTGTGGTGGAAAAGTGGTAAATAGATGTCAAGCCAAGGGGTGGGATTGTTTATATAGAGGTGGAGGCTAGGGTTAGATGGATTTCGAGTTTGAGATGAGTAGGGCCGGTTTAGAGTCCCACATGGGCTCTAAAAGAGTTAGGCACGACGTCCCTAGGCCCATTTAATGTAAAACCGAAGAAACAAGTTGTGAAACAAAAGATCAACTCGGAGTCGTGATTTATCAGACAAGTCCGGAAAGGATCGGACTAGTCCAAAGATGGACAGAGAGTTATCGGACAAGTCCGAACTGGACATCGGACAAGTCCAACTTTAGTCAGTGGGAAAAACGGACAAGTCCGCTGGAATACCGGATAAGTCCGGACGAGTCCAGGGACTTAGCAAATTTTTCAAGGGATTGGAACACCGAACTAGTCCGCACAGGACCAGACAAGTCCGAAAGTGTCCAAAGAGAAAAACAGATGAGTCTGCAGCAAAACGGACAATTCCATTTAAAGTCATAGAGAAATCGGACTAGTCCGCACAAAATTGGACTAGTCCGCACTTCCAAGAATTATTAAGTGCGGTTTTGTTTCTAATTCACTTTAAACTTGTTCCATTTCATGTGGATTGATGTTAAGCATGTATTAGAATGTATGTAATGCATGATTGATGAAAATGAGGGTGTTAAAATTATGTAAACTCGCATATCTTATGAAATAAAACTTTGGTATGTTTCACGTATTCTTTTCGTGTGTGCTATTAGGTGTCGCATTACAATGCACCACCCAATGCAATTCCTAGAATGTTTGGACCCCGGTCCTCACACCCTCCCCCCTTAAAGGAATCTCGTCCCAAGATTACAAATGAAAGAGATGGAGGTAAAAAGATTACCGGATATGAGACGATAGCAATTTTGGATAGTTGGATTGGAGATAGTCCTCTCTTTTCCATGTCGCTTCTTGAGCGGTATGGTTACTCCACAAGGCTTTGTCGAAGTACAAAGTCCGGTTTCTGGTGACGCGAGTCTTTTTATCGGTAATCCGGATTGGATACTCCGAATAAGTGAGATCCGGTCGAAGAGCTTCGATGTCCTATGTGCGGATTTCAGCTGGGGACTTGAGGCATTTCCACAGCTGAGATATGTGGAATACATTATGAATTCCAGAGAGTGACGCGGGTAACTCCAAACTGTAGGCACGGGTCCACATTTTTCAATGATGGCGAACGGACCGAGGAATCGTGGAGCAAGATTTCACTTCACTCCGAAGCGTGAATTCCTATCATCTGAGAGACACGGAGATAAACGTCATCTCTAATGTCGAAGTGGAGAGGTTGATGTCTTTTACCCGCAAACTAATCTGACGAGATTGAGCAGCCTTGAGATTGTCTTAGATCACTCGCACTTGTTCCTCGACTTCATTCACAAGATCAATGTCGTATATCACTCGCTCGCCGGACTCACACCAGTTGAGTGGTGTGCGGCACTTTTGGCCATAGAGAGCTTCATATGGCGCCATCTTGATGCTAGCTTGATATCCATTGTTATATGAGAACTCTGCCAACGGTAAATGATAATTTCAATTTTTACCGTGGTGGATAGCACAAGCGCGTAGCATATCTTCAAGACTTGATTCACCCGCTCCGTTTGACTATCCGTTTGCAGGTGATATGCAGAGCTTCAGATCAGTTTGGTCTCCAATGACGCATGCAGCAGCTCCCAAAAGCGAGCAACAAATAGTGCACCGTGATTTGAAATAATTGTCCGGGGAACCCCGTGCAAGCACATGCCTCTTGCAATGTACAACTGTGCATAATTCTTGGCAATGTACTATGTATGCACGGGGATAAAATGAGCTGATTTGGTCAGTTGATCGACTATCACCCAAATCGAATCATGCTTGTAGAACATGAGAGGCAATCCGATAATGAAATCGATACTAATGTCCTTCCATTTCCATGTTGGAATGTTCAATTGTTGTAGCTGTCCGACTTTGCTCAGGTGGTCGGCTTTCTCTTGCCGACACGTATCACACTCGGATACGCACTTTGCGATCTCTCCTTTCATCAGTGTCCACCAAAATCGGGTTTTCAGATCTTGATACATTTTGTTGCTGCCCGGATGAATAGAGTACTTGGACAAGTGTGCTTCATCCAAGATTTTCTTCTGAAGTTCCGTTACGGGGTACCACTATACGGTCTTTGAACCATAGAGCACCATGTTCATCACTCCGGAAGCATTTCATTTCTCCATTCTTCATTTTCATCCGAATGTGTGACATACCCACGTCTTTCTTTGAAGCTTCCATCATTTCCTCTCGTATGGTAGGAATGAGAGCAAGATAATATAATGCTCCAGATGGAACCACGTATAAACTCAGCTCGTCCTCGTCCATTGGAGTGATGGACAAATTATTGAGGTGAGACTTGCATCTTAGCGCATCGGCAACCACATTCGCTTTGTCGGGATGGTAGTGAATTTCAATTTCATAGTCCTTGATCAGCTCTAACCACCTCCGCTGCCGCATATTCAGCTCCTGAGTGAAAATATATTTCAGGCTCTTGTGATCGGTGTAGAGGTGCACTAGGTTTCACAGTAAATAGTGCCTCCACACTTTCAATGCAAACACCACGACAGCGAGCTCAAGGTCATGAGTTGGATAATGCTGCTCATGATTACGAAGCTTCCATGATCCATATGCGATCACGCGGCCTTCCTGCACTAACACGCAGCCGAGACCCATGCCAGACGCATCAAAATAAACGTTGAAAGATTTGGTCGTATCTGGCTGAGCTAGCACTAGGGCTGTTGTGAGATGCTTTACCAACGCTTGAAATGCATCCTCACAAGCCTTGCTCCAATTATACTTAGTCCCCTTTTTCAGCAGCTCCGTCATTGGTTTACCGATTTTTGAGAAGCTCGGAATGAACCACCGATAATATCCCGCTAATCCGAGGAAGCTGCAAACTTCATGAACGGACTTTAGACTCACATTTCAGCACTTGCACAATTTCGCTTGGATCAACAGTGATGCCCTCTGCTGAAATAATGTACCAAGAAATGGTACTTGGCTGATCCAAAACTAGCACTTTCTGACTTTTTCATAAACCCTGTGATCTTGCAATCGTTGGAGCACAATATGCAAGTGTTTGGCATGTTCTTCCTCTGATTTACAATAAACCAGGATGTCATAGATGAATACCACGACAAACTTATCCAACTCTGGCATGAATACTGAATTCATCAAATACATGAAGTGAGCTGGCACGTTGGTAAGTCCGAACGACATGACGAGATATTCATAGAGCATGTATCTCGTCGAGAATGTCGTCTTCGGTATATCCTCAGGTCGGATTTTGATTTGATGATATCCGGACCGAAGATCCATCTTCGAGAATACCTTAGCACCTACTTATTGATCGAATAAAATATCGATGCACGGTAGCGGATACTTGTTCTTGATCATCACGGCGTTGAGCGGACGATAGTACACACATAAACGTAACGTCTTGTCCTTCTTCTTCACAAAAATGCGGAGCAGCACCAAGGTGATGAACTAGGGCGTATGAGACCTTTGTCCAGCAGGTCTTTCAAATGTTCCTTTAATTCCGCCAACTCATTTGGTGCCAACTTGTACGGCCTTCGAGATATAGGCGTGGTTCTCGAAATAATTTCAATCTTGAACATGATGTCCCTATCCGGTGGCATACCCGAAAGGTCATTGGGAAACACGTCCAGAGATTCATGGACCACACGAATGTCCTCAAGCTTTGTGGCTTCCGTGTTGTATGTGGTTGGTATTTCTTTCATAAGGTGGTCTAGAATGAGAGTGTGTGGTTCATGAAGTGGAGAGTTTAAATGAACCACTCATGGAACAATATCTAGAACAGCACCATGGCGTTGTATCCATGTCATTCCTAAGATGACATCGAGCTTCTGACTCTCTAATATAATTAGAGAAGTCGGATATAGATTTCCACCCAACTGAAGTGGTGCTCTATAGACCATCCTATCAGCTGCCACTTTCCCACCCGCAGAGCAAATCAAATATGGACATTGTATGGGAATGATAGTACTTGGTATTTGACGACATATGATTGGCTAATGAAATTATGGGTCACACCGGAGTCAAATAGTTTGACCACGGGATTATGGAGTGTGAGACCTATGTGTTCTGAATACATTGGCTTTGATGATATAAGTCCTAAAATTCTGCCAAAACACTCTTTTTAGCAAGATCCGACTCTAGCTCTGAGCTTCTGCAAGGTCCAACAATAGGTCCGACTTGCTTTGTCAAGGTCCAACATGTTTTTGGGTAGCTCCGGTGAGCTCTGTCTTTAGCTCTGGCATGTCTTTGTTAAGCTCCGATATGTTTTTCTAGGTCCGACTTATGTTGGTTAGCTCTGACATGTTTTTCTAGCTCCAGCTTTTGGGTTGACTAGTTCCGACAAGATTTGGTAAGCTCCAGCGCTAGGTTGTACTAGCTTTGGTAAGTTCCGGCGCTAGGTTGTACTTGCTTTGGTAAGCTCTAGCGCTAGGTTGTACTAGCTTTGGTAAGCTCTGGCTCAAGCTCCGGTTAGCTTTGGCAGGATTAGAGATTGATCGCAATGTTCCTGTTTTTACTGTGAATTGTTTCGAACTTGCTTTACATTGTTGGAATGATTGCTTAGTATTCATTTGCTAAGTTTTTAGTGCGTTTTAATTGATATGGCTGATATCGTTTTTCTGTGGTTTTGCAACATACTTATGTGAGGTGCTCATGTAAGGTGTTGTGTTCGGAACTAATTTGAGTCAAGTCGTAGACTTGGGCTCGTACGGATTGGTTGTTTGTTCATGTGCAGGTGTTGCTTGAGTTAAAGACATGGCTGGTGACCGGATACATTGAACTAGTCTTAGGGAGAAGATGAGGTTCAACAACCTAGTTCAGGAGGAATTGTGGTTGAGTTGCTCGGGAGGTCGCGTAGCATGTACGAATAAGAACAATGCATATGAAGGTATTGAGGATCTCGCTGGAAGATGTTTGCACGTATGCAATGAGTGCATGGATGTGGCTACACGGTTCCGAGGCATGATGAAGAGATGTGGACATAAAGAATTGGTCGGAAATGTCCAACCAACTTGGTTATGGACTCAGGCTGCGGCTGAGTCGTGTTTGACTCAAATATGAAATGTTTTGAGTTGGTTATGATAGGATTTCTTGTGGGTCACGAATTTGAGTTGTTTTAGGAATGTGGGATATGTTCCTAAGGTGTTTGGAAGTCTTAAGATTTCTTCTATGTGCGTATAGAATAGTCTTGAGCAGTTATGGAAAGTTTCGATTCGTGAATTGAGTGGGATTAGAGTCCTAGTTAGTTTTGGGTTGGCCTAAGGGCTGGTTATATAAGCAAGGGAGGCCAGAGCTCGTGGTAGACGAATTTTGTGTTGTTCCTCTTGTGTTCTATTGAATAAATATCGTAGTTTAAAGAAAATTTTGTGTCTTGTTCATCCGACTTGTTCCAGACAAGTTTTTCTCGTCGAGTTTTCTGCACATCACTACCTTTTTTAGTGGTTTTATCATAACTCAAGTTTTACAGATCCAATTGACGTGATTCTTTTGTCTTCACAACATCATTATGTATTGTTTATCAAAATTTCACGGTCATTGGATTTGTGATTTCTGATCTACACGAGTTTCTTTGCAGTATTCCAGAACTATTTTTCTCGGGTAGGACATATTGACCTTTGTTCGATCTTTTGATCGTAACTTGAGTTTCTCTCTATGGATTTGAGTGATTCTTGTTGTTTTTTCTTCGTTACTTGATTACCTCTAATATCTATTACTTTTCTCATGGTGAAAAATGATTAGATTAGTCCCACACACGAGTTCTTTAACAGATCGTTTTTTCTGCCGAGGGGTTTTCATTGCTTCCACTAAAAAATGTATTAATCTACCATCCACCCCCTCTGGCATCTTTTCACATGCTCTTCGATCCTACAATTGGTATCAGAGCCACAATGCTCTAGTCTTTGCGATTTGCACATGTTTTTGACTAATCATCATGGAGAAATACTCTGCCAAACCTTGTGTGTTTAGTGGTATTGATTTTCAGGTTTGGAAGGCACGTATGGAAGCTTTCATCCAGGCACAAGGCTTCGCAATATGGGAGAAGGTGTACAAGCCTTACGAAGTGTTGTCAAACGATCAACTTACAGTTACAAATCTGAGAGATGTCGACAACAACAACAAGGATCAAAACTTGATCATACAAGGATTAACTCAAAGCAACTTTGACCGTGTTGCACACCTCCGATCTGCATACGACGTGTGGAAAGCACTTTGTGACTACCACGAAGGATCCAACACGATCAAGGAGGTAAGGCAAGACATGTTCAAGAAAGAATACATGCGCTTCGAGATGCAACTGGTGAGTCCATTAATGATCTCTTTGCTCGCTTTAATAAAATTCTCAACAACTTGTGTAGCCTCAATGTTAATTTTTCAGATGCTGAAAATGCTAGGCAATTACTAAGTGCATTAGACATGTCAATTTTGGAGATGAAGGTTACATCTATTCGTGAATCCACTGTCATGAGTACACTTACTTTAGAAGTACTATATTCTAAATTGAAAACTCATGAAATTGACATAATCTCACGTAAGAACCCCAACAAGGCTCTTGCATTTGTTTCTCAACGTGATATGCCTAGCTCCGGCCAATCTTCATCATGTGGGTACACTTGCTTTGTTGTCCTCTCTAACTCTTGAACAAATTGAAGAGTTTCCAGAGGAGGAGCTAGTACTTCCGTCCAGTGTTGTCCAGGCGTCGCCTAGGCGTCCAGTCGGTCAAGGGAGGATGCCATGCTGCGTCGCCACGCCTGGAAGGCTCCAGTCGTCCGCCATGGACACCTCAGGTGTCCTCAGGCGTCCTGGCGCTTCGTCCAGGCATCTTAGGCCGGTGCCTGACTTGTATCCCACTGGAAAATGAGGGCCCAAGGCCCATCTTGTCTGGTTAACCCTAGTCACTACTCAGTTGCCGTCCACATCTGCCCGGCGCCCTTTGCCCGACTCCTGTCGACCGCCCGGAGCCCGTCCGCCGTCGCCGGTGCGCTGCCTGTCTACCGTCCCTCGCCGTCCGGGATCCCCTCTCCCTCTAGTCGTCGGCCCCCCTCTCCGGGCTCCCCTCTGGTCGTCGGCCTCCCTTTCAAAGCTCCCCATTGAAGTGAGCACTGCTCTTCCTCTCTTTAGGTTCTGTCTGGTCTCTCTCTTTGCCTCCCTCTGTTGTCTGTTCAGTGATCACTGCTCTTCCTCTGCAGAAACTGGCCGGGCGCCTTGGTCGCCTGGACGTCGCCTAGGCGGGCGCCTAGTCGTCCAGTCGCATGGCTACCATCTAGGCGTCCAGGCAGTGTTTAACAACACTGCTTCTCTCTACTAGGTTCTCAAAAGCATTGCAAAATGTGAGAAATAGAAGGAGAGGAAGCTCCAGACCGCAAAGATGTTTCGAATGTGGTAAGACATGACATTTTCGTTCAGATTGTCCTAACCTTTCAGGTCCTACTTCCCAGGATGAAAAGCAAACAAAGGACGAATCACTCCTCTGCAAAAGATACGAGGAAAAAGATGGGTTTTACAGGACGTCAATTGGCGAGCAGGTTTATCTCCGCACTTCAAGAACTTGGCTCAAGCTATGTGGACATTGGAAGTGACGAATATGAAGATGATTTGGCAAACTCGTGTTTCATGGCGAGCAAGTCATCGACGTATTGTGCTTCTATGTAGGTTAAACACTTGAGGAAAGAGAACATTTAGATTGTGGATTCAGGTTGCTCACGCCACATGACCGGTAACAAAGAATGGTTCTCCTCCCTCTCTTTTGTGTCACGTGTAGAGAATGTTACTTTTGCCGATAATTCTTCAACTCCTATAATTTCTAAGGGTTCGGTTAGAGTAAATGATCACTACACTATGAAGGATGTGGCACTTGTTAAAAATTTGAAATACAACTTGCTTTCTGTTTCACAACTGCTAGATGAAAATCTGGAAATTATTTTCGGTAAAAATTGCTGCAAAGTTTTAAATTTGAACAATGAGCTTATTTTTAACATGTCACGGTTTGGAAGAGTTTTTAAAGCTGATTTTGATATGTATTCCTCTAAGCTTATGTGTCTAGTTGCTAATGATTCCAAAGATTTATACTTTTGGCATCGTAGACTTGGTCACGTAGGCTTTGATCATCTAATGCGTGTTAGTGCTCTTGATCGCATACGTGGGCTGCCTAAGCTTAAAGGGGACAAAGAAATTGTGTGCTCTTCTTGTAGACATGCTAAGATGGTTGCAGTTTCACATACTCCTCTCACAGTGATCATGACAACTGAACTGGGTCAACTTTTGCACCTTGACACCGTAGGACCTTCACGTGTTCAATCCTTAGGAGGTAAATGGTATGTTCTCGTGATTGTTGATGATTATTCTAGATACTCTTGGGTTTACATTATAGCATCTAAGAATGAAGCTTTTTGTCACTTTAGAACTTTATTTCTTAGATTATCAATTGATCACCCGGGACCTTTAAAAGCAATTAGAAGTGATAATGGAACCAAATTTAAAAATCAATCTTTTGATCACTTTTGTGCTAAGGAATAGATCATCATTTTTCTTCACCATATGTACCTCAAGAAAATGGTGTTATAGAAAGAAAAAATAGAACCTTAGTTGAGATGGCTAGGACTATGCTTGATGAATATCAAACTCCTAGAATATTTTGGGCTAATTCGATTACAACCGCTTGTTATGTCTCAAATTGTGTTTTCTTGCACGCTAAGCTAGGTAAAACACTATATGAGATCCGGTTTGGACATAGGCCTAGTGTTACACACTTTCTGGTCTTTGGTTGCAAATGCTTTGTTAAGAAACATGGTAATCTTGATAAATTTGAACCTAGGTCCATTGATGGCATGTTTCTTGAATATCCATCTCATACTAGAGGATACGTGTGTTTTTACTTGACACAAACAAAATTGTAGAGACTTGTGAGGTGTCTTTTGATGAAGCTAGCCCAGGTACTAGCTCAAATATGGCAGGTGCGGATCCATATCCGCAGGGGGAGAGCATTTTCGTTGAAGATGAGGAAGAAGTGGAGCTGCTGCCCGAAATTTTAGCAGCTAATGACTTAGGTTCAGCTCCGGATGTTGATTCTCAACCAGCACCAACAACCATCATTGCTGATCCAGATCGTCCTCAAGTCACAAGCTTATCAATTTGTGATGAACATGAAGAAGAAGGAGCTTGTGAAATGTCTACTACCATTCGGATTCTCAAAAGTCATCCTCGACAACAAATGATTGGAAGCTTGCACGAATGAGTCACACGGTCCAGGTTTTGCAATCCAAACTCTCATGCTCATTTTGCTTTTTTTGCTTCTTTTGAACTCAAAGATATATCACACGCACTCACTAATGAATCGTGGATTATTGCCATGCAAGAAGAGTTAGAAAATTTTGAAAGAAATAATGTTTGGAAACTTGTACCTCCACCTCAAGGTCACACTTTAATTGGAAATGAATGGGTGTTTAAAAATAAACAAAGTGAGGATGGGGTTGTTGTTAGGAATAAGGCTAGGTTGGTTGCTCAAGGTTTCACACAAATTGAAGGTCTAGATTTTGATGAAACTTTTGCTCCTACTGCTAGATTAGAAGTCATAAGAATTTTGTTAGTTTTTGCTGCATCTAAAGGTTTCAAGTTATATCAAATGGATGTTAAAAGTGATTTTCTTAATGGCTAATGAGGAGGTTTATGTAAAGCAACCACCGGGTTTTGAAAATCCAGATTTTCCTAATCATGTTTACCAAAGCCTTGTACGGTCTCAAACAAGCCCCTAGAGCATGGTATGATAGGTTAAAAACATTCTTACTTGAAAAGGGGATTACCATGGGAAAAGTTGATAAAACTCTTTTTGTGCTTAAGCATGGCAATGACTCATTATTCGTTCAAGTGTATGTGGATGATATTATCTTTGGTTGTGCTTCTCATGATCTTGTGTCCAAGTTTTCAGCTATGATGAGTTTAGAATTTGAGATGAGTATGATGGGAGAACTCACATACTTTTTGGGACTGCAAATCAAGCAAACCAAGGAGGGTACCTTTGTGCATCAAACAAAGTATACAAAAGACCTCCTAAGGTGCTTCAACATGGACAAAAGCAAGCCTCTTCGGACACCAATGGGAACATCAACAACACTTGAACTTGATGAAGTTTGTGAACCCATGGATAAAAAAGAATATAGAAGCATGATCGGATTACTTTTGTACCTCACGACATCAAGACTGGATATACAATACAACATATGTCTTTGTGCACGGTTTCAAGCCTCCCCATGTGCTTCACATCTTCAAGCCATCAAAAGGATTCTCAGGTACTTACATGGAACTCAAGAATTCGGCATTTTCTTCCTTCTTCCTCAACCATTACTTTGAAAGCTTTTTTGGATGCTGATTTCGGAGGTTGTAGGATTGATAGGAAAATTACTTCCGGTACTTGTCATTTTATTGGTAATTCTCTTGTTGCTTGGTCCTCTAGAAAACAACACTCAGTTGCACAATCCACAGCTCAATTTGAATATGTAGCTGCTGCTAGTGCTTGCTCACAAATTCTTTGGTTTGTTCAAACACTTAAGGACTATGGGGTTGTTCTAGATAGTGTTCCACTTTTTTGTGATAACACTAGTGCCATTTGCATCGCTAAAAACCCCGTGGAACATTCTAGAACTAAGAACATTGACATTAGGTATCACTTTCTCCGTGATAATGTTGAAAAAGGAAACATTGTGCTTCACCATGTAGATACCGAACAACAATTGGCTGACATTTTTACAAAACCTTTGGATTTCACTCATTTTTGTTACACTCATAGTGAAATAGGGGTTATGCATCCTCATGGCTTAAATTGAGGGGGAGTTTTGAAACTTGGGAAGTCTATGTGTGAATCTGAAATTAAAACAATATGAGCATAGTATTTCATACACATATGACTTTGTGATTCCTTTTACATGCTGAAAATTCTTACTACGTTACTCATGTTATAAATTTTGTAGTTTTTGCCATGACTAGTAATTGGAATAATTACTTACACTAAATCTGGTCATGATCAAACTTTCTTGCTGTTTTGAACTTGTTGCATGTTCACAACTGCTTTTAATCATAAAGAATTAATCAAATAATCAACTCACATGTTGAGTTTTTATTATCAAAAGAAAAATTGAGAAAAGATCAAGAGAACATGCATGCATCACAGTTCTTCTTTTGAGATGGCTTATCATTGCACTTAGATATGACCTTGGAAGAAGTTCTGTATGACTAAAACCACGTCCTTAAGCTTCTGATTGTCAAATGGCATAGGCTTGGCTTGGTTGGTTAGAATAAGGAAGATGCGCATATAATCTCTTGCAAATATCATATGATCTAAATTTGTGATTTGAAAAATAATAATTTGCAGCAACGAGTGTCATGCCTTTAGGTATTGAAATAGTTAACTTTGTGAGATCATGACTTGCTAAAATTGAAAATTACACTTGATCTCTAGCATGGCTTACACTACTGTATGTATTTCATTGATGTGATAGTGTAAGTTACTTGATAGTATGATTTGGATGAGCTTTTTTTTATATGTGTATGTTATATTATGCTCATAACAATTAAATTTCTCTTTCGAACCTTGATGAATACATTGTCAAAGGGGGAAAGAAAATATGTGAATTTTTTTAAGAGAAGTATGCAAGGGGGAAAATTGATTACACATTGCACAAATTCACATGTGTTTTTTGCGCGATTTTCTCAAAAGAAAAAATTGTTTATGTGGTGTTGCCAAAGGGAGCGAAATTGTTTTCAAAAATTTTAATGTGAATAAGCCAATGTTCGGATTTTAATTGGTCTTGCCAATGCATTCATCAAGGGGGAGATTGTGATACCTATGTGTGCTAAATACATTGGCTTGTACTAAATACAATGGCTTTGATGATATAAGTCCTAAAATTCTGCCAAAACACTCTTTTTAGCAAGGTCAGACTCTAGCTCCGAGCTTCTGCAAGGTCCCACAATAGGTCCGACTTGCTTTGTCAAGGTCCAACATGTTGTTGGGTAGCTCTAGTGAGCTCTGTCTTTAGCTACGGCATGTCTTTGATAGCTCTGGCATGTCTTTGTTAAGCTCTGATATGTTTTGCTAGGTCCGGCTTATGTTGGTTAGCTTTGACATGTTTTTCTAGCTCTGGCTTTTGGGTTGACTAGTTCCGACTAGCTTTGGTGAGCTCCGGCGCTAGGTTGTAATAGGTTTCGTAAGTTCCGCGCTAGGTTGTACTAGCTTTGGTAAGCTCCGGCGCTAGGTTGTACTAGCTTTGGTAAGCTCTAGCTCAAGCTCCAGTTAGATTTGGCAGGATTTAGAGATTGATTGCAATGTTCCTGTTTTTAATGTGAATTGTTTCGAACTTGCTTTACATTTTTGGAATGATTGCTTAGTATTCATTTGCTATGTTTTTGGTGCATTTTGATTGATATGGCTGATATCGATTTTCTGTGGTTTTGCAACATACTTATGTGAGGTGCTCACGTAAGATGTTGTGTTCGGAACTAATTTGAGTCAAGTCTCGGACTTGAGCTTGTATGGAATGGTTGTTTTTTTCATGTGCAGGTGTTGCTTGAGTTCAAGACATGGATGGTGATGGGATCCATTGAACTAGTCTTAGGGAGAAGATGAAGTTCAACAACCAAGTTCAGGAGGAATTATGGTTGAATTGATCGGGTGGTCGCGTAGCATGTATGAATCAAGAACAATGCATATGAAGGTGTTGAGGATGTCGCTAGAAGATGTTTGCACGTATGCAAGGAGTGCATGAACGTGGCTACATGGTTCTGAGGCGTGATGAAGAGATGTGGACGTAAAGAATTGGTCGGAAAGGTTCAATCGACTTGGTTATGGACTCAGGCTGCGGCTGAGTCGTGTTTGACTCAAATAGGGAATGTTTTGAGTTGGTTATGATAGGATTTCGTGTGGGTCACGAATTTGAGTTGTTTTAGCAATGTGGGATACATTCCTAAGGTGTTTTCAAGTCTTAAGATTGCTTCTATCTGCGTATAGAAGAGTCTTGAGCAGTTATGGAAAGTTTCAATTCGTGAATTGAGTAGGATTAGAGTTCTAGTTAGTTTTGGGTTGTCCTAAGGGATGGTTATATAAGCAAGGGAGGCTAGAGCTCGTGGTAGACGACTTTTTGGCTGTTCCTCTTGGGTTCTATTGAATAAAGATCATAGTTCAAAGGAACTTTTATTCCTTGTTCGTCCGACTTGTTCCAGACAAGTTTTTCTCGTTGAGTTTTCTGCACAGCACTACCTTTCTTCGGTGGTTTTATCATAACTCGAGTTTTACAGATCCAATTGACGTGATTCTTTTGGGTTGTCTTTACAAATTGATTGTCTATCATATGTCAAAATTTCACAGTTATTGGATTTGTGGTTTCTGATCTACACGAGTTTCTTTGCAGTATTCTAGAACTGTTTTTCTCGGGTAGGACAGATTGACCTTTGTTCGATCTTTCAATCGTAACTTGAGTTTCTCTCAATGGATTTTAGTGATTCTTGTTGTGTCATCTTCGTGACTTGATTATCTCTGATATCTATCACTTTTCTCACAGTGAAACTCGTTGGATTAGTCCCACACACGAGTTCTTTAACAGATCATTTTTCTGCCGAGGGGTTTTCATTGCTTCCGCTAAAAAAGGCTTTAATCTACCATTCACTCCCCTCTGGTAGCTTTTCACGTGCTCTTCGATCCTACATGGAGTAGCGAAAACGTACACGCAAGGACTGGTTCTCCTTGCGGCACGTCTTCGGTAGCTAGGTGGTGGATGTTGCCGGGTTTTGCTGCTGGTTTCATGGGCTGGTTGCGGGGTTGAGCTGCACCCTGAAATGGCGCTTGTCCGCTGCCCTGTCGCTGCTCGGGGCAGTCCCTCGCAAAATGCCTAACACGGCCACACGTATAGCATGTGTATAGTGTCAGGTTCCCTCCAAGCTGCAGAAGGAATCCCGTTCCACGTGGTGGAGGTGGATACACACGCAAAACCATCCTTTGCTGCTGCTACTGCTGCTGCTGTGGAAATGGCGGTCAGAAATGCAGCGCATTGAATGAACGACCGCGGAACTGCTGCGGACGCGCTGGTGGCGGCCATCACTGAACAGATGGTGAGCGATACACCAAGCAGCACTTCTGTGGACCATCCCCACTGCTGCTCGAAGGCGCGCTGTGTTTCTCTTATCAGAAACGAGCTTGCGTTGAGCATCCATTTGTACTATCGTGGCATTGACAATGTCGTTGAAGGTGCCGCGATTGCATTGTGCGAGTTGCACTTCAATTTTTGGATTAAGGCCCTGGAAGAATGTATCTAGCTTTTTGTCTTCCGTTCCAACATAATCCGACGCATACTGCACCAGATGGTTGAACGTGCGGAAGTATTCATGAGCACTCCTCCCGCCTAGCTTCAGCTCTAGAAACTCATGAAGCTTCCTCTTCATGATACCGGGAGGTATATGGTAGGCGTGGAATGCCTCCCGGAACTCGGTCTATGTGACTGCATGACCAGCCGGCAGTGACGCCATGTAGTTCGCCCACCAAGCACTTGCGAATCCTTGAAGCTGTTGCGCTGCAAACAGTGCCTTCTGTTGTTCGGTGCATCGGAGTAGAACAAACTTTGCCTCGAGAGTTCTTATAAAGTTGTCCGCCTCCAGAGGCTCCTCGGCCTCCGGGTAGGCTGGTGGATGCATCGTTAAGAAGCTCGAGTACGAACTCTGTTGGGGCTGGTGTTGCCAATTGTCTTGTCGCCCCCCTTGATGGGACGAAGTCTGCACCAATATCCACAGCAACTCAGTTTGCTCATCATGCGAGCCGAGCACTGCGGCGAGAATCTCCGTGAGAATTCGTGGAGGTTGGGGTGGTGGCGGAGGTGGTTGCTGTTGTTGCGTCGTGGTTTGCTCCCGAATATGAGACTCATCACCACGACCCTTACTGGTACCTCCCACCTCGGGCGTAGAGCATGTACGCACCATTATGCGTCCACATGATTTAAAAATCAGCAACATGTTTGTTTTCTTCATCCAGTCCATACAATAGGCGTGTATTGACAATGTGATAATTGCATAACTTTCACATATATTGATAAAGTACAAACTTTATACAAGATATATTATCTCATGACCAAGTTTACAATAGTGAACTCCAAAATGACGGACTCCCACTACGGAAGTGCATCTCAACTATACTTGCTCTCCATGAGACGTCATACACACATTGTCATCTCATACACACCCACTACTGAATGTAGCCTAGAGGGGGGAGGGGTGAATAGGCTTTTTGAATTTTTATTGATCCTTGAAACACTTATCAAAGAGATAAAATACAGGGAGGCTGGACTAGTCCGTTACGGAGCGGACTTGTCCGGTATATGCACACTTCAAAGCCAGGTAAATCTTTCATTCTTCTTCTAGTATTCTATGCAGCCGAAAGCAATTGACAACTTAAATATATTGTAATTACGAAGTAAGAGATTGCAACTATCAGGTTTAATACAATGTTTCGATGAAGATTAAACGAGAATTTGCAAATCCTACAATGTGATAAAGAAGTAGAACAAGAACACGTGAGACAATAATTTATCCCAAGGTTCGGTTCCACGAAGGAATCTATGTCCCTGTTGAGGAGTCCATGGAGGATCGGGTCTTCACTAACCTTTCCCTCGTTGAATTGCCATGGAGGCCGATTCTCGATACTAACCACACAAGGGGTAAATAACTCGTTTAGGGAGCCTTCTCACAAGTTGAGGGCTCCCCAAAGACTACAACAAATGAACACCATCAAACACACCCAACAGAGGTACAATAATCAATGAGAGTGTGCAAGAGATCAAACCCAAAAGCTCAAGATCGTGAAGAATGAATTCTCTCCTTTATCCAATCCCTAATCCTCAAAGATTTGATCCTATTTGGTTTAGAATGAGTTGAGAGAGGTGTTTTTGTGCTCTTGGAAGGTGTGACGGCGCAGGGGTTCGAGCGATAGGGTTTCCAAAAGGTAGCATTAGGTTTTGCAAAGGGCGGACTAGTCCGTTGTTGGAAACCGGAGTAGTTTGGTGTGCGTGTGTGAAAAACCCTAAGTGTTGACGTTACCGGACTAGTCTATTATGGTGCGGTCTAGTCCGTTTCTTTCTCAGAGAGTTTTCGGACTAGTCCGGTCATTATCGGACTTGTCTGCTGTGATGAAAATGTGAATAACTGAGGACAAGTCCGCACTTGGAGGACTTGTCCGTTTTCTATCCAGTGAATTTTTGGACTAGTACGGTAAATATCGGACAAGTACGATCTTGTGCAAATCATGAAGAGTTGTGGACAAGTCCGCACCTGGAGGACTTGTCCGTTTTTATCCACAGAGATTTCAGACTAGTTCGGTCAATATCGGACTAGTCCGTTATTTCTGAAGTTTGTGCAGTGTATGCTATCTCATCACTTGAGCTCTTGAGATGTGTTTCTACAACACACTCCTAACAAACTAAATCTACTTTTTTAAATCTTGAGCCCTTTTTCTTATGGATCCTCATTCTCCTTCCTTTTTGTGATTTCTTTCTCATCTCTTCAAACCTGCTCTCATCTCGACAATTTTGTTAGGATCTCATTTCTTTGTCATTAATCAACCAAAACCAATCGGGGATGCCTAGATGCACTTTCAACTACTATTAATAATATGACACAAACATGGCTACAAAATAAACGCGAGCAACGCTTAACTATATGTTGCCCTGTGATGGCAGTAGTGCTGCCCCATCCTACTCCGATTCATCCTCATCGGCGAACTGGGGTATCTCTGGATCTTCCTCCTACTAAGGACATAGATGCACCTACGCACCCATGTTCAGCGACAAGTCCTCAGCCAGTGGATACACGACTGGTTGCAGCATGTTTTCCTGAGCCTCCATCAAGTCCTCCTGAGCTTGGACTGCCTCGGCTTCCCGACCCTGAGCTTCATTGACGGCTTCATCTCGTGCCTCTGTGATCACCAACAGCTGTTGTTGTTTTTGCTGCACCACCAGTTGGCCCACCTGCAGCTCACCACGAGCTTGTTGCAGCTCCGTGCGAGCCTGCCGCAGTTTGGTGTGAGCTTTCTGCAGTTTATTGCGAGTGTGTTGCAGTTGATTCTCGCGCTGATTCAGCCGGAGATTTGTCGGAGCCAGGAACAAATGTAGGTTTTCATTGATGTAATCAAGAGTGTCACCCCGGTCAATCGCTTGCCTCAAGGCTTTTACCTGTTGCTGAATGATTGCACCTTGTGTACTAACCACCATGTTGGATGCAGCGGCATAAGTCCCAAGTGTCATCGATGTCGTGTCACCGTCCAGTTGATAGGCCTCAACCATACGACATTGCCACTCAAGACTAGCCACGCCACAGACGGGGAGAAGAGCAAATTGTGTCCCAGCCATAGCATCTTGATGAAGCTCGCAAAGCTTCATATGTGCTTCGTCCGCTGGGATGGCCCACGTGTCCTCCAAACGAGCTCCCAAGGTAGTGACCGAGAAAGGAGCACATTCTCGAAGGAGTGGACTAGCAGGGATGCCAACAAGGATGGTGCACAACAGTACCCCTCTGTCGTCCGTCTCTTGACCCCAATAGCATGTCATTTCGATGAAGCTAAATTGCTCGAGCACCTCCCGCAGCATGATCGGGAAGCCCGAACGATTAGCGCACGTGGAGAAGACCCATCCGTCCGGTAACAATAGCATCACATCAGTCATCTAAAAAAGAAGTATTTGAATGGATCAAATACTCAAATTCAAAAAATTCTGTTCAGAAACAGATCATGGATATAATAACTGAATTATGAAAGTGAATTCAAATTCAAATGTCAAATGAACATCACACTGGAATTCTGTCACAGTTTTTGTTCATTCAGACCAGTCTGGAGAAACTCGCAATTTTCATGCAGTTAAAGTCACATTCAGGACTTTAGTTTAACTACAAAGTTAAATTAGACTCAAAGAGATTTATAGAATGTATTCATTTGCCTCCATATCATTTCTGTATGAGGAGACATGGCTTTTGCATGTTGACAGTGTTTCTGGAAAAAAAATTTACAGTGCCTCCTTTGTTTATGGCTGATTTTGTCCACATTTTTCCAGATACCAAATATCAAAATATGAAAAAAACATAAATTACAACATTGTGGAATACATCCTCAGGATTTCATAAATGTATTACATGATGTCATTCGTCGATTCTGCTAAGAGATACGATAAAAACAGTGACATGGTATAGAAACTGTCCAGTCTCTGTCCATATTTACAGAGTTTGGAAATTTGAAATTTTCATTAGTTTACAGGGGATTATGATCTCTAGTTGAACATTGGAGTTTTAGAGGACTCTCAAAATTTTCCAACCATGTATGGTAGACCTGCAGTAGCAATATCTACCGAGAGTTATGCTATTCCGAAATTCTGCATTTTGCTGCCAGATCCTCAGTTTGAATCAGGAACCTGGCAATTTAAGTTCAAATGAAATTTTCAAGTTTTAAATCTTGAAATCTGCCTTGGATCTGAAAATAAACTTGTGGATAACTTCCTTAAGTTTCCCAACCATATGTCTGCTTACCGGAGAGACCACATGATAATTGTCAATATGACCAGCACGTTCCAAAACAGAGATTACAAATTCAAACTTAGTCCTATGTTTGAAATTTTTACTTGTTGTTGAGTCACATCTCCAGCACGGATATCGTCATCGAAGTGCCTGATGAAACTCGAAATCAGTGCCGGTACTACGCCCTCACCAAAGAAAATACTAAGCCGGTATTTCGACATACATCTCAACGGTGGCCTTAATGTAGTTCACTCACAAACATTTTCAACTTAAACTACGTATAACGTGGTTATTGTACCTGCAATTGCACGCAACTTACTGATCAATCATATGGTGCCGTACGGCACAGCCCGCACGGGCAATCATTTCAGGCAGTCACAATAATATATATGAAAGTAAGAACATTTGTCCCGTATCATTCCATATGGGCCGCCCCGAGCTGAGCCACATCTCGTGACACCAGGTTCCGAAAATGAACCAAGCGTAATGCATATGTGTATCCAGGATGTTTAACATACATACACAAGTGATTAACAAATGATAAGTAGATTATAACCATGTATCGAATAATAATACTAATAATAGTACCTTATTACAAAACAAATAAGTTCGATTACAAGCTCTAAAAGACTGCAGCGGAAAAACACTAAACACTAATGACTCCAAACTCCATAGGCAAGCTTGATGGTAACACACGCGCCTAGAACTCCTCAAAGACCTCTTGGTATTCCACATCGATGTCTGTGTCCGAATTTGTTGGGGGAATAGCAAGGGTGAGCACATGTCGTACTCAGCAAGTGTGGGAAAGTATGACATGTAGCTTAAAGACGGAATGATAGATAAATGGCTTATTGAATAAAAGTACATTCAAAACAGTTGAAAATGCAATTATATCATCATTAAGTGTGGTCCTTCCCAAAGTAACACAATAACATTAATTTTGTGTCCAATATCAGAATTCCAACATAAATCACCAGAACCATCATTTATATGTCATATTCAACTCATAACTGCTCATATGTCACATTTTCATCAATTCCATATACCAAAGCCAATTAATAAACCATTACCAGTTCCCAATTCAATTCCAGCCATTAAACCATGTTAAAGTCCAAAACTCTAATCATGTGAGGTTCCAGGTTGCTCATGTCCAAAAGCATGGCTATCATGATGGTTTTTAAACACACCATGCAGAGGTTGTACCACTTTACCCACAAGTTTGTGATTTCATCACCTTTCGATGACTATGGAATCTCAATTATGCCGTCTCACACATCCTTTGGTGTGTGGCCAAGAGATCACAAAATAGCCTTTACAAAGTGATTACTAGCATATTTAGACCCCACCAAGGTTTCACTGGAGGTGATTTCTCCAACTGAGCACATCCAACCAAGGGCCCCTCTTGAGCTATTCGGATCCCAGGGTAGTCAAACCATCACTACGAACCCATATGACTGCCCATTCCCCGAGCATTCTTAATGGTCCAAAAAGTACTGGCAAAACACTAATTAGTCAGCCAAGCCGCACCCATACTTGTCCCTATGGTGGCACTATAGATCCTGGATTGTCGCTCCACAAACCGGTCCTTAGATCTAAAGCATGCAAAACCACTACAACAGTCCAACCTATTCCACATAACCGACTTTCTTAGATCCCTAGGCACCATGTTGCTAAAGGGTCATTATTATTAGTTCTCATAATTATAGTGTTCAATAGTTCATTATTAAGTAATATGATTATTTCCCAAACCCAATTGAGTATAGCTAAGCAAAAGTGTAAAAGAACCTTCCCGACTCTCTACATTGTGTTCAAGCTATAATGGTGGTCATACAAGACTATTAAACTCCTACAATTGGGTTTGCCCATCAATTTGACACAAGCATGAAATTTTGCAAACAAGACATTTGAAAACCCGGATCAAAATGATCAAGAACACTCTTGAGCTTTGCTTGGATTGAAAGCTTCGAAGTTTTGGTTCTGCGGGTCCTCGAAAGCACTCTCTACAGCGAGACCTTCAATTCCGTGCGAAAAACATGCAAAACAAACATTACAATCAATAATGTTCATATATTACTCAATATACCAGATATGCATGATTATTGCAATTGTGCGACAAAACTTGTTAATGAGTTGCTATTAATGTTTGCTAACTAGTTACAATGGTTTATAACAAGTTCGAACAAGTTTGGAATTGTTTTAAGCCAATTTGGATTAAATTCAGCATTTAACATATTTAGACGCCAGACTAGTACGCTGTCAGGGCCAGACAAGTCCGCCCTGAGAAGAACTGTGAATTTAGGGTTTTCTGTTCAACTGGAATTGGAGTTTGAATTCACATAGAAAATTGGATGTAGAGGGTGTACCACTTATTTAGAAATCTAAAAATCAAAAATTGGGTGTGAAACTTGAGTCTTGATGATCTAGGCATGGTGGAGATGAGTTCATGAAGATTTGGTGATGAAGAACGTCAATTGTCGAAAAGTTAGTGAAGATCGATCTTGATTGATCCTTCTCCCTCTTCTCCTCCTCCTCCTCCTTGCTTCTGGACTTCTTCTTGACGTCGGCGCAAGGCAAAAGGTGGCAGCAAGGGTTTTCAATGGTGATGGAGAGGTGTGGGGTATTGGGTTGCTTATATAGGGATGGAGAGGTAGGGTTTTGGGGTGAATTCCAAGTGGATTTTTGTGGGGGACGAGTAGGGGCCAAGGTGGGGTCCACTTGGGCTCCTCTGAGTTTGGGCACAAGGTTCTTGGGCCCAATTAAGACAAATACCCAATAACTAAGAATCTAAGTGGAACTCAGTAGGCCAGACTAGTGTAAAACCCCACTTTTATGGCATGTGAATCCAGTTATGAGTTTTGTGACCAACTATATTAAAGATCCAATATAGTGGTACACATGAACTTAATACCCTCCAAACCTTTCTTGCACTCATGGTTAAATTTTATTAACATGAGTATTGGACTTAACCACTAAGTCTAGAATTATACTATTCACCCATTTTCAAACATTAGAATTGTTGGATGAAGTTTAGTAAGGCAATTCCAAGTGCAGTACTAAATGGGCCCTGCCAAAAACATTCAAATTAGAGGCTCTAAATTTTTCCATTGCCTTCTAATATTCTCAATAGCTTGGCTGCAAAATTTCAAGATTTTAGGAACTCATTTGTTATTTTATTTGAGACGCTCAGCGATTTTGAATCAAGTTTAAATTCAAATTCAAAAGCTGGTCAAAATATACTTGAACATAAAGATCTAAACACACCATTGTGTTCATCACAATTTTCTTGACTTAGCCCTGAAGTTTCATGATTTTTGGAGTTCATTTACTATTTTTAAGTGAATTACTAAAATAACAGTAGTTGTGGGGCTGACTGGCGGGGCCCACCAGTCAGCAGCCCACGTGCAGCCGCATTTCAACGCACGCTGCGCGCGCCACTGCGATGGCGTGCAGGCCCAGCGCGACAGCAGCACTCCACCACCGGTTGAGCTCTATAAATGGCGCCCTGGCTCTCTCTTATCACTTCTCAGTCGCCCTTATCGCCTCCCCTCTCGCAGAGCCGACGGATTGCACCATTTTCGTTCCGCACGCGAGCTTCCGACCGCCGGCGCCGCGCGCCCGTTGCTGGCCAACCGGAGACCTCTCGCACCAAGCCTCCAACAGCTAGGTTGTTCCTCTCTTCCTCCTCTGTCCTCCGGATATATTCTTTCGTTGCATAGTTGACGGTTTGACCGATATTTTGGGGCTACACCGAAGGTCGCCGTCGTGTTCACCGCACGCCGTCCCTGCTCCACGTTGCCAGGCCGCTGCACGCGGTTTCGTGCTTCGATCCCCATAGCAAACTGGTGCGCCGGGACACGCTCTACGCAACGGTGAAAGCCGTTCCTTGATTACATAAGTATCGAGCAAGTTAGCTAGGTTTTTCTCTTGGCCGAAGCTTGTGAACGCACTCGGTTTTTCATGCAATTCGAGTTACACACTTAGTCACTCTCCACAATTGCTAGCAAATAGTTTCTACACTTCTTTTCGCACCCTCTCGAACTGGAATCACCAAAAATGATCGACCGTAGCTCAAGAATCACGAGTTCTCCCCTCCGCCGTTAAGAAGTGCCTCTGTCGCCGTCGACGACCGCTTTGCCGACCGTTACACGACGATATCACCTGCCCATCACGTTCCTCATGGTTCCAGGAGACTTCCCCAGCCTTTTTAGTAGGGTTTTGGCCACAGAGCGGCAGTTCAGACATACCCAGAGACCTAGCGGCCGCCGCCGCCGATGCACCGTGGTTTTCGACCGTCGGCAGACCTCCCTGACCCCACCATCGTGCTCAGCACGTGATTTTACGGTTGGGTTCCCAAGTGTAGGAGCTGTGGTGGCCGAGAACTCAAAATCGGCGAGGCTCGCCGGAGAGCGCTGCCGCGGGAGCCCAGCGCGCCGCCCGCGTCAGTAGGTGGAAGACGACGCGGTGGGTCCCGCGTGTCAGCGTCTATCAACCCCGTCGGATCAGGTGTGGCCACGGGATCTGTTGTGGCCACGCGGTGTATATCTGTGGACCCCCGTGTGGTTTAAATACCATTGGTCCATTTTAAAACGGTGGGGCCCCCGGTTTAATTCAAATTAGAAATTTATTTCCAGATTTGGCTCCAACTTAGAAAATCCATAACTTTCTGTTGGATGATCCAAAAATCTTCAAACAAATTTCGTTTAAAAGCACTTGAGCTCTAGTTTCTGTCAGTACCAGTTAGGTTCTGTGAAACTCAAGTTAAATTCTGTAGAATATAATCTTGCCAAATGGCAATACAATTTTTCCAGACAAGGTAGCCACTGGAAAAATCCCCAAAATTCAGATATAACTTTTTGTCCTATTCTAGACTACCAGCAAAAGTTTGGGAGCCATTGTACCTGTTTAACCCTCTGTATAGTTCAATTACCTTTTTCGGTTATTGAATTTTCACAGGTGTTCAGTTGCTTTATTATGTCCCAAATTTGGACTGATCCTTCTTTTAGTCATACACTAATACCTGTAAAAATATTGGATTTAATTGACCTAATATCATGGTCCTAATCCAGTTAGAAACTGACTATTTATTTGAAAGCCAAAAATTCAAATATAAATAATTCCAGAAAGTATTGCCAACATAGAAATTCAATAACTCCTTCACCAAAGCTTAGAAAATTATGAAACAAATTTTGATAGAACCAGGACAACTTCCTCTATCTTTATTATCAACTGGTAGCTAGGTTCAAGCTACAGTTTCCTCTCTAGAATTTTTGGGAGTTGATTGCTTGCCATAATTTTGGAGACCACAATCTACTTTGATCATCTCCTGTTCTTTGCAAGAGCCTTGATCATATTCCCTAGTATCTACCGTCGAAGTTCCAAAGCCAATTAAGGTCCCTATCATATAATGATCACCATGGATCAAATTTTGGTCTTGGTAATAATTATTTTTCAAAGTCATTTATATACATATTATATGCATATCGTATAGTGACCGAAGTCGAGGAGGAGCCAGAAGCCTTGGAAGACCATCTTCCAAATTTTAACTCAGACTCCGACTTGGAACCAGGCAAGCCCCGGTTTGCATTTAAGTCGTTTATAAAATTTTGCTTTATCACTATGATGAGTAGTATATGAATTGTGCATTACATTTAGGGTGATTGATATACACTTGCATGACCAAAAATCCCAGGGATTGGTTGGAACGTGTTACAGTTTGACCTGTCGTAACTGGTTTGCTAATGCATAGAAAATCCGGTAGAAGTCGAGTAGTTGGAATCTACTCGCGAGAGATGTAGGACATATCTCACAGGATTGGTTAGATAGAAAATGACATAATATAATGAAATGGAGACCGGGCTGGGAATGGATTGGAAGCAGAGAGAATTGAGTCTCGGTCGCATAGCCCTGCCTGTGTCGATTAAGGCCCGTCTGTATGCGGCCCCTTCGGACAAGCTTGAATTGTACCAGCAATATAATGGACATATGGAATCAAATAAACTGATGTAACTTGATAACTGGGGTGTCGAGGCCCATTAACACACCATCGATAGGGGTGGGTTGAGGACAGTAAGGTGTAAATCGGTCGGCGGACACATGAGGTGTTCCGTGCGGAGGCCTTCTGTTCGCGGAGGTGAGACGGGCTTGACGTTCGAGTTTCTTGTGAAAGGTGGCCATATACGCCTAGTACTGAAGTGTTATGTAGGTACAGGTGTGCTCGCTTACACTTCCGAACGACGTATGTGTCGTGTTGTCCGGGTGTGTCCTGATTGCAATCACTGTCCCTCGCAGTGATAGAGTACCACTTGTTCACTGCGCCGTGACGTAGTAAATACTAAAGAAGCCAGAAAAATCATATTGTATTGAATTATAATTACTTTGCAACCTTGTATGATTTAGAGATAGTACAATTAAAAGTTTACAATTTCCCCATACTTTAGCTGTAATAGCATTATGTGCTCTGAGCATGTCATATAATCGGTAAAGCGTTACTTGTTTGATTGTGGAGCCCATGATGTGCCGCGCTTGAAGAATGTCATTTGCTACTTATAACATGATTATAAGGATCCACTTATAGGCGAGTCATTTATGCTTCACCTTACCTATATTTAGTGTCCCCTTTGCATATGTCTAGTGAGACGGGTTAGTCTTGCTGAGCCTTATGCTCACGTTTGCAGTTAACGAGTTTTTGCAGGTTATACTGTTGAGGAAGGGTTTGATGATGAGGCTGCACCCCCTCCAGGGTGTACAGCCGAGTGGGAACCCTGCACGCCGCCCTAATTGAGTGTTGCTAGTGCAAAGTATCCAAGGCATGGATAACTTTGTTTTTGCATAGCTAGTGCTGAGAGCGTAGCTATGATATGTATATATTTCTTCACTTCCGCTAGTATTGTAAAAACTTCCGCTATATGAAAAATAGAAGACTTTGTCTTGTACTTATTCAGGTTCTAATCTTGTATAACTGTTGGGTGTCGCATCGCACGACACCACCCAATGAGATCCTCGGATGTTGGGATTCCGGTCCCCACAGACATGGTATCAGAGCATCATTGGGAACAGTGTACTTGAAAGGAACATATTTTCAAAAATAAGGACATGAGTGAGGAATTAGCTATATGCCTTTATAAGGAGTATTATTAGTATAGGGTATAAAGGTGGTAAACTAACTATGTGTTATTATATTCTGTAACGACGCCCCGACGTCATGTAAGAGGTAAGGTACGCCACCGAGAGCGGATCAATCTCGGTAAGCTCAGCATACGAGGAGTGGTATGTAAAATTTCCGTGGCTTGGCACGGGAAGTTAATAGGAGTATCTGAAGCTTTCCATGTTTCTGAGAACCTATGACACGCGGTACCCTAGCGTGCTTCAAAGTTAGTGGGAGCCCCCATCGGGTGGTGTATAACCCGATAGTATGCCTCTCTAGAACTATTCATGTTCTATGGGAGCATGCGAAACACATATGCCCGAGCGTGTATAAGCGGGATCGTACGGGAGTCTTTGCTGTACAGACGTATTTACATCAATGTACCTCGAGACATGACCTTGCTCGAGGACGACTCACACCAGAGTCGTATGCATTTATTTTCATATGGATATTATTGTGACTGCCTGTCGTGTTTCCCCGTGCCGCCCTTGAGGTGTGAAGGTGTGAAAGGGGATTGTTTGTCTTTTGCAGCATTAACTACGGTAGAAGACCGTGTAGAAGCCGTTTGCGAGAGAACGATATAGGAACCACCTATAGACGTAACCAGAAATACCGGATAGAATTTTCTTTGGTGAGATACGTAGTACTGTCAGTATCAAACATGATACTAGACCATCCCCACCGACAGAATGGATGCATAATGCTTTGGAAAGTCCAAATATCAGATGCTGGTAGGTTTGGACTACGCAAAAAGGGTTCCGACTCGATAGAATGAATAGAATCAAGATTCTTGTTTTCGGGCAGAAGTTGGCTCGACTTCGCCGGGTTGTAATATTGGTTATTTAATAGATATTATAGGGGTATCATGTATGGATGGAAAGCTCGTGAAGATCTCTACAACTTTTCCGTTGACCACAAAGACAGAAAAGCTTGATAATCTGTTGAAATCTGGGGTGTATTGTAACTGCTCAAGATGACCTTACCATTGTACCAGTCTCTGTATTTTTGCCATAAACTTTATGTAGAAAAATCCACTGCCTTATTGTGATAAATGTTTGGAAAGGCTAGGACGAGCTTTAAAAGTTTGTTATGGGAGGTTTTTCCTTATTTAGGTTGGAGTTAAACCAAATTGGGAGGTCAACACAGTGAACTGCAGGACTGCTGGTGCAAACCAGTCAGTTCAACTGTTAAGTTCGGATAGTTATAGCTCTTAATACAGAATAGCGACATGGTCCCATATATACATTTATGGAAAGCTTAGGAAGTCATCTATCAACTTTATTTGTCACTCCTGACTTGAATCTGGGTGTAGCTATGCCTAATTCTATTTGTTGCAAACTTGGTTCATGCAGTCCAGAACTTGGAACAGTTTGCACAGGGTTGTGAATTTGTGCGCGATACTTGTATAACAAAGTTTTTGGGGTTGAACTCTTTTATTTCTGGATTTTAAACACGATGTTATACAATGTTTATTTTGTCATTACCTCAATATCTTATCATGATAAACCTGTATAGAATGTGGAGGTAAGCCCACATACAGGGGAGGTTCTGCCAAAATTTCCAGAAAACTTGAGTCAACTTAAAACCTGCATAGATTCTGCATATTAGTTCACCTGGAACTGTATGAGTACAATTTGGAAAGGTTTTGAAGTGTACTACAACTTTTATATTCAACTTAACTCTTAACTCTGGCATTTCCTGTATGAAACTTTTGGGTTGATACAGGAAGGTCAGCTGATTCAGAACTGTGATCACTTCCAGTTTGCAGATTTTCTTGAATCAATTGATATTGGATATTTCCTTTTGTCCAACATTATCATTGATTAAGTTGAATACTTATTCGGAGTACTGACATCCGGGTATGTTTGTCCACAGATGGCAGCACCAAGAATTCAGTTGCCTAATGGATGGGTGTTCTCCACATGCACCGGGCAAGCCGGTTTCCCGGACGTGTTTGTTAGGTTGCTTCGCCAGTTTGGCTATCTGGTGTTTCCTAGCTATTGGGGCAAGAAGTTCCAGGAGAGCGGTATGTGGAGTTGCACCATCTACGTCGATGTGCCTGCTGGTCCACCGCACCTCGGATGGGCTCCATACTCCATCAAGATCAAAGGTTTGATATTAGAGGAAACATGGAGCTACGCCGCAAGTGTTGCCATAGGGAGGTTTTGCAAACTTCATTACCATAATCTGGTGGGTACTCCGTATGAGTTCTTTCCAGTTAACGGCAGGGCTTCTGAAGCCCGGGCAACCCGCTTGCTTGCGGAGGTGGACGAGCACGGTGAAAGATCTGCAACAGCCTTAGCGGTGTATGCAGCCGCATCACATCGCGAGAAGGGTAATCAAAGGGCATGCATAAAAGAATTGACGAACAATCTGAAGCAAGCCATGATTTGAGCGAATCACTTTGAGTGGGCAAATGATGGACTTAGGGATACGGTGGCTCCTCTCAATCATCGTTTGAACCTTAGGGAGAATCAATGGCATGACACTGTTATGGATTTAGCCGCGTCTCGCCAAGAGACTCTAGAGAGGGAAATTGACTTGGAGGCGAGCCTACTCTATGGACACCAGCGGGATACCCAGTTGAACGCGGTGACTGCGGATTGGGATCGCTCCAGAGTGGAGGCTCAGAGCTGGAAGACCAGCTGTGAGCAGGCTCAGCAGGAGAATGAGGCCTGGAGGATGTTTATGATAGAGACAGATTGGCAAGCTAAGATGGCCAAGAGGACGTCGCTTTTGAGCGAGGCATCATCTTCCGCTCCAGCACCCATACTAGTGGTGCCTAATCCTGAGGATGACGAGGAAGAAGAAGATCCTCAGGAAGTCGAGTTTTATGAGTAGAGGGCCATGTTGATGTACTTATCACTATAGGCCGAGTGTAATGATGTGTAGTAAACGCCATGTGTGTTGTGTGACTTTATGAGTCTTTTTCTAAATAGTAGCAAGTTCTGTGTACGATGACATGGACATGATGACTTGTGGTGACCAAGCATAGATGAGACAACTTCTTTAGATGAAGTCTGTCTATTTTTGGAGATCTATTGTAAACTTGGGCCCAAGATAATATAGATTGTATAAAGTTCGTACTTTATCAATATATGTGAATGTTATGCATCATCTATTGTTATCTACCACATTACTATTTTTATGGAAGGATGAACTTTAGGCAATGATACTTATGGTATAAATCGTTGTATTGCAGTATGGTGCGTACTCGTACCAGTCAAGATGGGCGAGGTTCCAGTGGAGGTCAGAGGGATGGCACACCACCCCCGGGACGGAATACGCCTCAAACGCAACCACCTCCACCACCTGCACCCGCACTTCCCAGAAGTCTCGCGGAGGTTCTCGCTGCAGTACTCGGCTCGCGCGACGAGCAAACCGTGCTACTGCGGACTCTGGTGCAGCACTCGTCTCGTCAAGGGGGACCACAGAATGATGGACCGCGTCAGCAATATCAGAGTTCCTACTCTAATTTCTCATCGACACATCCACCGGTCTTCAGAGAGGCTGATGAACCGTTGGAGGCGGATAATTGGCTCCGCACCATTGAAGGAAAGTTCAGCTTACTCAAGGTAACCGAACAGCTGAAGACGCTGTTTGCAGCACAGCAACTGCAGGGGTCTGCCGGTGCATGGTGGGCCAATTACCTTGTCGCACGCCCCGCAGACCATGTTGTAAGCTGGGCCGAATTCCGGGAGGCGTTCCGCGCCTACCACATCCCTCCCGGGATTATGAGGAGGAAGCTTCAAGGGTTCTTGGAGCTAGGGCAGGGAGGAAGGAGTGCATACGAGTACTCCAAATCATTCAACCACTTGGCCCAATACGCTCAGGACCAAGTGAACACCGATGATCAGAAGCACGAATGCTTCTACCGGGGTTTGAACCCCAAGTTGAAGGACAAGCTTGTCCTGTTCAACCACGGCAGCTTCAACGACATCGTCAATGCCGCTATCATGCAGGAGGACACTACGCACGAGCTGTCCTCAGATAAAAAGAAGAGGAGTGCTCCGCAGGGCAGCGGAGGTGGTGCTCCTCAGAAGTACCATATGGTGTATCGATCACCATCCGGCTAGAGGTGGCAACCGCCATCACAACCACCAATGTTCAGTGGTTGGCAGTTCAGCAACTCCGGATTCCGACCGCAGTAACAATAGGGGATGATCCCACATGTACATCCACCTCCACCACGTGCACCAGGATTCCGTCCTCCCATTTCTGTTGGCCAAACCACGTACACGTGTTTCACGTGTGGGCGCACGGGGCACTTTGCCAAGGACTGTCCGCAGAATTGACAAGGCGGCAGGCAATCATCCTACCAGGGGCTCAACCAACCCCGCAACCAGCCCATGAAGCGAGCCACCAGAATCGGCAACGTCCACCACCTCGCCATCGAGGACGTTCGGGAAGGCGCACCCGTACTCACGGGTACATTCTCTATCTTCAATCATCCCATAGTCATACTCTTTGACTCCGGAGCTTCACACAATGTCATTAGTAAATCTTTTTTCATTAAAAGTCAATTGTCTGTTATCTCCACCAAAACTCCATATGTGATTAGCACTCCAGCCGGGAAGATAGTAACAAATGAATTGGTTCCTGGGATACCACTTAACCTAGATGGAACCATATATCTTACTTCACTTCTGATACTAGAGCATCGGAAATTAGATGTCATCTTGGGAATGGCATGGTTACAATACCATGGTGCTATTCTAGATCTGGTCCCTCGAAAAATATATCTAAATTCTCCACTCCATCCCTCTCAAATCCTCAAGCTTGAGAAAGCCATTCTAGTGAATTCATCTACTCACAATAACGAGATTATGGGACTTAAGGATATTCCGGTAGTATGTACATGAAGTCCGAAGATCTTCCTAGTATGCCCCCAGAACGAGATATAGAGTTCAAGATTGAACTTGCACCGGGAACAGTGCCAATCGCAAGACCACCCTACAAGATGGCACCCAAGGGACTTGCAAAACTTAAGGAACAATTAACAGAACTTGAGAAAAATGGGTTCATTCGTCCAAGTTCATCATCATGGGGTTGTTCTGCACTGTTTGTAGAGAAGAAAGATAAAACCTTAAGACTGTGTGTAGACTATCGTCCACTTAATGCTGTCACTGTCAAGAACAAGTATCCACTGCGACGCATTGATATTCTTTTCGATCAATTGGTGGGTGATAAAGTATTTTCGAAGATGGATCTTCGTTCTGGTTATCATTAGATTAGAATCCGACCAGAAGATATACCAAAGACAACATTCTCGACGAGGTATGGACTGTATGAGTACCTTGTTATGCCTTTCGGATTGACCAACGCACCGGCTCATTTCATGTATCTCATGAACTCGGTGTTCATGCCGGAATTGGACAAGTTTGTCGTGGTCTTTATTGACGACATACTTGTGTATTAAGAATCCGAAGAAGAACATGCTCAACACTTGCGTATTGTGCTTCAACGATTACGGGACCATCAACTATATGCTAAGTTCAGCAAGTTTGAATTCTGGATCAGCCAAGTGCCATTTTTATGGCACATCATATCAGCAGAAGGGATTGCAGTTGATCCCAGCAAGATCAAGCAAGTCCTCAAATGGGAGTCTCCAAAGTCTGTACATGAAGTCTGAAGTTTCCTGGGTTTAGCAGTATATTACCGGAGGTTTATACCCAATTTCTCCAAGATAGCTAAACCAATGATAGAACTTATGAAGAAATGGCAGAAGTATGTATGGACTGAGGCATGTGAGGCAGGTTTCAAAGCATTGGTGAAACATCTTACAACGGCACCAGTTTTAGCCCAACCGGACACAACCAAATCATTTGATGTCTATTGCGATGCATCAGGAATTGGTTTGGGGTGTGTGTTGATGCAGGATAGACGGGTGATCGCTTATGGATCACGGCAGCTTCAGAACCATGAGTAGCACTACCCGACTCATGATCTAGAACTCGCTGCTGTGGTACTAGCATTGAAGATGTGGAGACATTATCTACTGAATAATCTAGTACACCTCTACATAGATCACAAGAGCTTGAAATACATCTTCACCCAGAAGGATTTGAATATGCGACAACGGAGATGGTTAGAGTTGATCAAAGACTATGAGATTGAGATCCACTACCATCCAGGCAAAGCGAATGTAGTCGCAGATGCACTGAGCCGCAAGTCCCATGTCAACAGCCTTCCCATCAACTCAATGGAAGAAGGAGAACCGAGTCTCTACTTGGTTCCATATGGGACACTCTACAATCTCGCTCTCATTCCTACCATCAGGGAGGATATTGTAGCAGCTCAGAAGGAGGACAAGGGGATGTCACATATTCGACGAAGAATGAAGAAGGGGGAGATGAAATGTTTCCGATGTGACAATGAGGGTACCATTTGGTTCAAAGACCCTATAGTGGTACCACGAAACATGGAGCTTAGAAAGAAGATACTGGATGAAGCTCATTTGTCCAAGTATTCCATTCATCCGGGAAGTAACAAAATGTACCAATATTTAAGAAAGAAGTTCTGGTGGACTCGGATGAAGAGGGAAGTAGCAAAATACATATCCGAATGTGATACGTGTCGACGAGTTAAGGCAGACCATATGAAGGCAGCAGGGCAGCTTCAACCTTTAAGCATACCAGCTTGGAAATGGGAGGACATCAGCATGGATTTCATTGTGGGATTTCCTTCCACCCTCCATAAGCACGACTCAATTTGGGTGATTGTTGACCGGTTAACCAAATCAGCTCATTTCATACCTGTCAGTGTCAAGTATGATGTAATGCGGTATGCAGAACTTTATATCTCCAGAATAGTGTGTCTACATGGTGTACCCCGCACTATCATTTCAGATCGTGGATCTATTTTTGTTGCTCGCTTTTGGGAGCATCTCCACAATGCATTGGGTACCAAACTGATTCGAAGCTCAGCTTATCATCCTCAGACTGATGGACAAACCGGACGGGTAAATCAAATGCTAGAGGATATGCTTCGTGCCTGTGCTATCCACCATGGTAGGAATTGGGATGATCATTTACCATTGGCTGAATTTTCGTACAACAATGGTTACAAGTCTAGCATCCAGATGGCGCCATATGAAGCTCTTTATGGTCGGAGGTGTCGCACACCCTTGAACTAGTGCGAATCTGGTGAACAAGTGGTATATGTCATCGACTTAATCAAAGAAGCCGAAGAGCAAGTGCGCCTTATTCAAACAAATCTCAAAGCCGCTCAGTCTCGTCAGAAGAGCTATGCAGACAAACGACGTCGACCTCTTCACTTCGAAGTTGGGGATCAAGTTTATCTCCGGGTATCTTCTATGAAAGGTATCCATCGATTCGGAGTGAAAGGGAAGCTAGCTCCATGTTTTATTGGGCCGTTCGCAATAATCAGAAGATGCGGACCTGTGGCATATCAATTGGAGTTATCGCCGTCACATTCAGGGGTTCACAATGTATTCCACATTTCCCAGTTATGAAAATGTCTTAAAACTCCCGCTGATGTCCGTATAGATGATTTGGAAGCTCTCCGACCAGATCTCACTTATTCCGAGCATCCAACTCAGATCGTCGATGAGAAGACTCGCACCACAAGAAGCCGCACCTTGCGTTTCTACAAGGTCTTGTGGAGCAACCACAGTGCTGAAGAAGGCACGTGGGAAAGCGAGGAGTATCTTAGAACGAACTATCCGGACTTGTTAGCGGCATATGCTCATTAGATCTGTTCCTTTTGCTTTCTTTTGTAATCTCGGGACGAGATTCTTTTAAGGGGGAGGAATGTAAAACCCCACTTTTATGGCATGTGAATCCAGTTATGAGTTTTGTGATCAACTATATTAAAGATCCAATATAGTGGTACACATGAACTTAATACCCGCCAAACCTTTCTTGCACTCATGGTTAAATTTTATTAACATGAGTATTGGACTTCACCACTATGTGTAGAATGATTCTATTCACCCCTTTTCAAACATTAGAATTATTGGATGAAGTTTAGTAAGGCAATTCCAAGTGCAGTACTAAATGGGCCCTGCCAAAAACATTTAAATTAGGGGCTCTAAATTTTTCCATTGCCTTCTAATATTCTCAATAGCTTGCCTGCAAAATTTCAAGATTTTAGGAACTCATTTGTTATTTTATTTGAGACGCTCAGCGAATTTGAATCAAGTTTAAATTCAAATTCAAAATCTGGTCAAAATATACTTTAACATAAAGATCTAAACACACCAATGTGTTCATCACAATTTTCTTGACTTAGCCCTGAAGTTTCATGATTTTTGGAGTTCATTTACTATTTTTAAGTGAATTACTAAAATAACAGTAGCTGTGGGGCTGACTAGCGGGGCCCACCAGTCAGCAGCCCACGTGCAGCCGCATTTCAACGCGCGCTGCGTGCACCACTGCGACGGTGTGCATGCCCAGCGCGACAGCAGCACTCCATCGCCGGTTGAGCTCTATAAATGGCGCCCTGGCTCTCCCTTATCACTTCCCAGTCGCCCTTATCGCCTCCCCTCTCGCTGAGCCGACGGATTGCACCATTTTCGTTCCGCACGCGAGCTTCCGACCGCCGGGGCCGCACACCCGTTGCTAGACAACCGGAGACCTCTCGCGCCAAGCCTCCAACAGCTAGGTTGTTCCTCTCTTCCTCCTCTGTCCTCTGGATCAATTCTTTCGTTGCATAGTTGACGGTTTGACCGATATTTTGGGGCTACACCGAAGGTCGCTGTCGTGTTCACCGCGCGCCATCCCTGCTCCACGTTGGCAGGCCGCTGCACGCGGTTTCGTGCTTTGACCCCCATAGCAAACTGGTGCACCGGGACACGCTCTACGCAACGGTGAAAGCCGTTCCTTGTTTACATAAGTATCGAGCAAGTTGCTAGGTTTTTCCCTTGGCCGAAGCTTATGAACGCGCTCGGTTTTTCATGCAATTCGAGTTACACACTTAGTCACTCTCCACAATTGCTAGCAAATAGTTTCTACACTTCTTTGCGCACCCTCTCGAACTGGAATCACCGAAAATGATCGACCGTAGCTCAAGAATCGCGAGTTCTCCCCTCCGCCATTAAGAAGTGCCTCTGTCGCCGTCGACGACCGATTTGCCGACCGTTACACGACGATATCACCTGCCCATCACATTCCCCGTGGTTCCAGGAGACTTCCCCAGACTTTTTAGTAGGGTTTTAGCCACAGAGCGGCAGTTCCGACATAGTCGGAGCCCTAGCGGCCGCCGCCGCCGATGCACCGTGGTTTCCGACCGTCGGCAGACCTCCCCGACCCCACCATCATGCTCAGCACGTGATTTTACGGTTGGGTGCCCAAGTGTAGAAGCTGCAGTGGCCGAGAACTCAAAATCGACGAGGCTCGCCTGAGAGCGCCGCCGCGGGAGCCCCGCGCGCCGCCCGCGTCGGGAGGTGGAAGACGACGCGGTGGGTCCCGCGTGTCAGCGTCTATCAACCCCGTCGGATCAGGTGTGGCCATGGGATCTGTTGTGGCTACGCGGTGTATATCTGTGGACCCCCGTGTGGTTTAAATACCATCGGTCCATTTTAAAACGGTGGGGCCCCCGGTTTAATTCAAATTAGAAATTTATTTCAAGATTTGGCTCCAACTTAGAAAATCCATAACTTTCTGTGGGATGCTCCAAAAATCTCCAAACAAATTTTGGTTGAAAGCTCTTGAGCTCTAGTTTCCGTCAGTACCAGTTAGGTTCTGTGAAACTCATTGTTAAATTCTGTAGAATACAATCTTTCCAAATGCAAATACAATTTTTGCAGACAAGGTAGCCACTGGAAAAATCCCCAAAATTCACATAAGTCTTTTTTTCCTATTATTGACTACCAGCAAAAGTTTGGGAGCCATTGCACCAGTTTAACCCTCTGTATAGTTCAATTACCTTTTTCAGTTATTGAATTTTCGCAGGTGTTCAGTTGCTTTATTATGTCCCAAATTTGGACTGAATATTCCTTTAGTCATAAACTAATACCTGTAAAATCTTGGATTTAATTGACCTAATATCATAGTCCTAATCCAGTTACAAACTGACTATTTATTTGAAAGCCAAAAATTCAAATATAAATAATTCCAGAAAGTATTGCCAACTTAGAAATTCAATAACTCCTTCACCAAAGCTTTAGAAATTATGAAACAAATTTTGATAGAACCAGGACAACTTCCTCTATCTTGATTATCAACTGGTAGCTAGGTTCAAGTTACAGTTTCCTCTCTAGAATTTTTGGGAGTTGGTTGCTTGCCATAATTTTGGAGACCACAATCTACTTTGATCATCTCCTGTTCTTTGCAAGAGCCTTGATCATATTCCCTAGTATCTACCATCGAAGTTCCAAAGCCAATTAAGGTCCCTATCATATAATGATCACAATGGATTAAATTTTGGTCTTGGTAATAATTATTTTTCAAAGTCATTTATATACATATTATATGCATATCGTATAGTGACCGAAGTCAAGGAGGAGCCAGAAGCCTTGGAAGCGCGTCTTCCAAATTTTAACTCAGACTCTGACCTGCAACCAGGCAAGCCCCAGTTTGCATTTAAGTCGTTTATAAAATTTTGCTTTATCACTATGATGAGTAGTATATGAATTGTGCATTACATTTAGGGTGATTGAGATACACTTGCATGACTAAAAATCCCAGGGATTGGTTGGAACGAGTTACAGTTTGACCTGTAGTAACTGCCTTGCTAATGCATAGGAAATCCGGTAGAAGTCGAGTAGTTGGAATCTACTCGCGAGAGATGTTGGACATATCTCACAGGATTGGTTAGATAGAAAATGGCATAATATAATGAAATGGAGACCGGGCAGGGAATGGATAGGAAGCGGAGAGAATTGAGTCTCGGTCGCATAGCCCTGCCTGATCGATTAAGGCCCGTTTGTATGCGGCCCCTTCGGACAAGCTTGAATTGTACTGGCAATATAATGGACATATGGAATCCAATAAACTGATGTAACTTGATAACTGGGGTGTTGAGGCCCATTAATTCACCATCGATAGGGGTGGGTTGAGGACAGTAATGTGTAAATCGATCGGCGGACACATGAGGTGTTCCGTGCGAAGACCTTCTGTTCGCGGAGGTGAGACGGACTCGGCGTTCGAGTTTCTTGTGAATGGTGGCCATATACGCCTAGTACTGAAGTGTTATGTAGGTATAGGTGTGCTCGCTGACACTTCCGAATGACGTATGTGTCATGTTGTCCGGGTGTGTCCTGATTGCAATCACTGTCCCTCACAGTAATAGAGTACCACTTGTTCACTGCGCCGTGACGTAGTAAATACTAAAGAAGCCAGAAAAATCATTTTGTATTGAATTATAATTACTTTGCAACCTTGTATGATTTAGAGATAGTACAATTAAATGTTTACAATTTCCCCATACTTTAGCTGTAATAGCACTATGTGCTCTGAGCATGTCATATCATCGGTAAAGCGTTTCTTGTTTGATTGTGGAGCCCATCATGTGTTGTGCTTGAAGAATGTCATTTGCTACATAAAACATGATTATAAGGATCCACTTATAGGCGAGTCATTTATGCTTCACCTTACCTATATTTAGTGTCCCCTTTGCATATGTCTAGTGAGACGGGTTAGTCTTACTGAGCCTTATGCTCACGTTTGCAGTTAATGAGTTTTTGCAGGTTATACCGTTCAGGAAGGGTTTGATGATGAGGCTGCACCCCCTCCAGGGTGTACAGCCGACTGGGAACCCTGCACGCCGCCCTAATTGAGTGTTGCTAGTGCAAAGTATCCAAGCCATGGATAACTTTGTTTTTGCATAGCTAGTGCTGAGAGCGTAGCTATGATATGTATATATTTCTTCACTTCTGCTAGTATTGTTAAAACTTCCGCTGTATGAAAAATAGAAGACTTTGTCTTGTACTTATTCAGGTTCTAATCTTGTATAACTGTTGGGTGTCGCATCGCACGACACCACCCAATGAGATCCTCGGATGTCGGGATTCTGGTCCCCACAACTAGTCCGCAATAGGGACCAGACAAGTCCATTTGGCAACAGAGAGGTTTTCGGACAGGTACGTATGTGTGGCTTGACATGTCCTAGTTTACCAAAATAGAAGGCTTCCAGATTGAAAATTCAGACATGATCGGACTAGTCCGCTCAGCATCGGACAAGTCCAGAAAAACATCAGAAGCTCAATCTGAACCAGTCCGTGCAGTGTGCTAGACAAGTCCAGGTTCTGAAGAAGACTGAATTTTCTGAATACCAGGGAAATATCGGACTAGTCCGGGTTTGGGGCCGGACAAGTCCGTTCCCTGACAGACTTGAATTCCTAATTAACCATAAATTCATTTCAATCTTGTTCCATTTTATGTTGATTAATGTTAAACATGTATGAGGATGTATGCAATGCATTATGCATGAAAATGAAGGTGTTACAAACATACCCCCCCCCCCCCCCTAAAATGAATCTCGCCCTCAAGATTCGACGTGGAAGGAAAGAGGTAGGGAAATTCCTACTTGAGATCTTCTTCCATCTTCCAAGTCGCTTCCGATTCTGTATGATTCTTCCATTGCACTTTGCACCATCTAATCACCTTGTTCCTTGTGACCCTTCCTTTAGTGTCCAAAATTTTGATAGGTTGTACGGTATAGGGCGAATCTTCCTCAAGCTCTAATTCTTCCAATGGTACCCGTTCTGCCGGAACACTCAAGCACTTCTTGAGCTGAGAAACATGAAACACATCATGGACATCGGAAAGATGTGCAGGCATCTCCAATTTTGTATGCTACTTCACCCCGTTTGTCCAAAATATTGAATGTCCCAATATAGCAAGGTGCCAACTTTCCTTCGACGTTAAACCGTTTGTGACCTCGCATAGGTGACACTTTGAGGTATACGAAGTCTCCCACCTCGAAAGACAAACTTCTTTGTCTATTATCCTCGTAACCTTTTTGTCTTGACTGAGCAGCCCTCAAATTTTTGCGGATTGTCTGAACTTGCTTTTTGGCTTCCTGGATTACATCAAGTCCAAACACTTGAGTTTCTCCTGTTTCATTCCAAAACAAGGGTGTTCTACACCTCCTCCCATACAATGCTATATAGGGTGACATCTTCAAACTTGCTTGATAACTGTTGTTGTAGGAAAATTCAGCATATGCCAAGCTCTTGTCCCAACTTTCTCCATACTTTCGTGCACATACTCTTAGCATATCCTCCAATATATTATTTGTTCTCTCGGTCTGTCCATCCGTTTGAGGGTTATTGGCCGAACTAAAATTTAATTGAGTCCCCATAGACTCGTGCATCTTTTGCCGGAACCTTGAGGTAAATTGAGAACCTCTATCGAACACTATCTTCTTGGGCACTCCGTGACAACAAACTATTCTTCCCGTGTTTAATTCTGCCAACTTTGCTCTACTATAAGTAGTCTTGACAGGAATGAAATGCGCTTATTTCGTCAATCGATCCACAATAACCCATATTGAATCATAACCTTCTGAAGTGCGAGGTAAACCAACTGTGAAATCCATACCAACCATTTCCAACTTCCATTATAGAATCATCAATGGCTACAATAATGCAGCCCCCTTTGATGTTCAGCTTTGACATGTTGACATTTGTCGAAGGGTCAATGCGACACTTCCCCTGGATCTGCTAAGGAGCAACACGCGGAGGTTCTTGTTCGGCGTGGCTTAGGCCTCAAACCAGTGTTCTAGCGGAAGAGTGTGAGACAATTGTTTTTACGTGGTTCGGGCCGCAAGGAGCATAACACCCTACTCGACAGTGAATTTTATTGCTTGGTGAGTGTGTATGCGTATGTGTGTGTATTGGGGATTTTGAGTCTCGTCCTTTGTATCGGATGCGGTCCGAGCCTTTTATAACCAAGACTAGACGCCTTACAAGTGGGGTCTCGAGGCCCGACAGGTGGCCTCGGGGCGATCTTATCCTAAAAGATCTATGGCTTCCCGCATAAGCTTCTCTGAGCGTGGCAGTGGAGAATCACCCTCTTGCCACCTTCCTTGTCAGTAGCCTACACATCATTTGACGGTGGCAGATGGTGTCCCGTTAGCATGTCTTAATGCCGCAAGCTACCCACTTGGCCAAGTGGGATAGGCCTGCAGCGCCTTCACTGTGATGTAATTAGTTATAGCGGTCTTATGACCGTTGGCGTGCTCCGCGTTGTGTGTCGGAGGTGGGTGCAGACCTTCAATGCCTGTCCTGAGTGGAGCGCTCCAGCTTTTAACTCCTGCACCTTGCCGTCTGGGGGGTGCTGCTTGACACGTGGCTGCGCCGGAGCAGGTCCTCACAAGGGAGGCTAGTCCTGGTCCTTCGTGGCACGTGGCAGCTTTGGGGCTTCCATGGTACGTGGCAGCTCCGTTCTCTCCTTAGAGGGAGGGTGCTTGGTCTGGCGCTCCAGGCTTCGTGGCAGCTCTGGAGCTTCTCCACTGAGGTTGTTGCGGGGTCTCCCCTCGACACATGGCGCCTTGGGAGGTCGTCTCCCCTCAGGGTCTTTATCCCATCCTCCGTGCCCCACGTGGCATCACTAGGGTTGGAACGTGCGAGAGACTGAGGCCTCGACAACTTCTAGACATGTAGCACTATTGGACTTGGCCCGGTGTCTTCACCCTATGTGCCAGGGTACCCGGTCTGCAGGGTACCGACAGTGGCCCCTAGGTCCACGTTGGGGCAAGATGGGGAGCCCAAAGGTGGACCCCTTTCCCTGTTTTCCCGCACTGGGCTTTGAATTCTGTCTTGGATAGTTGATGCGGTGGGCGCTCCTACCAACGTCGCCACGCGTCTTCCTCAGGTTGAGAGGTTATGGTGACGAAATCTTTGCTTCCCGTCGCTTCTCTTCCTTTAGCAGCGCTTTTAACTGCTACGGTTCCTGAAGCATTTAAAGCCCTTTCGTCGCCCCGCCTGTATGGGAGGTGTACCTGTTATTTTTCCAGGTGACCAACCGCCTGGGCCAGCACTTCTACCCAGGGGCGTAGCACCTATCGTCATGGATGCCCGGTTTTTGGAGTGGAGCGAGTCGGTCCTGGCCTCGCTGCACTCGGGCGCTGCGGGGGTGATTTAAACGGGAAACCTTTAGGGGAATCATTTCCTTCCCTAGTCACACCCTGCACCCTGAGCTTTCGACTTTCTCCTTGAGCGCTCGAACTTCCTTACTTTAGCCAAAGATTCTCCCCTTTGCTTGCTCCAATGGCCTGCCCACTACCCCCGTCTCGGCTTCGGTCAGTAGACGACCTGTTGTCGATGCGGCAACTACTTGGCTGGTCGGCATCGGAGCGTGCAGGGATGATCCACTGTTGATCTCCCGCCCTTGAAGATTTGCGCGAGGATGAGACCGTCCTCTTCTCTGCCTATGTGTCTTCAGGGCTTGGGCTTCCGCTGTCGAGGTTCTTCTTCGCCGTGCTGGAGGTGTACGGTTTGCAGCTTCACCACCTGTCGCTGAACTCTATTGCGGTGATGGCAGTGTTCGTCCACCTCTGTGAGGCGTTCATGGGCTGCAAGCCAATGGTGGAGTTGTTCCGGCTCTTCTTCGTGATTAATACCATAGGGAAAATCGAGACTACCCATGTGTGTGACTATTACTTTCGTCACTGGGACAAGTTCACCCGACACTAATCCCTTCGCTCAAAGGGGGGAAGTGGAAAACCCTGAGGGAAGATTGTGCGATCGTGTTGGTTGAGGCCCATTCTGCACTAAAGATGCACACTGCAGGTGCCGCTGCTAATTCCACCACTTGGGAAGCATTCCAGGGGCTGCCGAAGGAGTATGTGTTGATACTGAGAAGGATCCATTTCTTGGCGAGCAAAGTTTTTACCTCCCTGATGGTGCTGGCCGATTTCTTGCATTGTCGTGCGGCCCCTTTGCAGAATTGTCGCTACGAGGCCTGGTACTATACTGGTACTAATGATCAATGTCGACTTGCTCCGGACGATCTTCTGTCGAAGGTGTTGGATGATTTGCTGAAGTTGGTGACCAGTGATACGATTGATGACGAGCACATCTCCGTCTCAGTCGACTTCCAGCCACTCTTCACGACCCCCGTTGAGAGGGACAAACTTCTGAGCTCGATGCCGGCAGTCAACGTTTTCGGTGTCACCTGCTTGCACCCCAAGGAGACGTCAGGGGTTTCAGTGGTTCTGGCGCGGTGCCGCGTCATGCTGCAACAAAGGTTGTATTGCTCCCACACGTCAGAGAAGGCAGAGGTAGGGTCGCCATCGTCCTCCGTCGGGCCAGAGGGCAGTCAGCCAATACCAGCTCCGTCGCCAGGGAGACGTTATCGCCGTCTGGCCGTTTCCGCTATTCTTGCATCCAAGAAGTGGAAGTTGACGCGGGGAGGCAACACTCCATCTTCTAGTTGTGATGGGGCCGGATCGAGCGAAGCTCCCGGCATATACTTGGTTTCTGATTCCTATAGGGTCTCTGGTTTTGGTGGGGGCGCACATGGGGTCTGTGCAGGAGACCATGCCAGCACGGTCCGGTCAAGTGGCGGAACCAGAGACGGTGGTGCCAGTCTTGCCTTCATGCGGCGGTGGTCTCGATCTATCGCTCAGGGTGGAGGGCCAGGGTCACTGGAGCGGTCCGACCCGTTGGTAAGGAACATCTTCTTCTTCTGCTTCTCCCTTCTTTCCTTACGCGCATTCTGACGGAGTATTCTCCTGGCTTTTCAGCGTGTCATCAGCCGACTTGGTGCCTTTGGTGCTCCCAGGGGTAGGCTTGGTAGGCCCTACCCTCCCCAGAGCTGGGACGGGGCCTGCCATTCTGCATCCTACGCTCGAGCGCACCTCAGCCCCATGTGTTGTCGAGGACTCTGCACTCTTGTCCGTCGAGGTAGGTGGGGATGAAGTGGCGCACAACAAGGAAGCGCTAGGAGAGGGGGTGCTCGGAGAGGATGTGCCCGACGAGGATGTGCTCGGAGTAGGTGTCCCAGGCAAGGAGGTGCCTAGCGTGGAGGTGTCGGGCGAGGAGGTGTCAGGCGCGGAGGTGTCAGGTGAGGGGATGCCCGGCGTGGAGGGGACTACACTGGTCATGGCTGCTCCCCTTGGTGAGGCTGACCCACCCGTCATCGAAGCGGCACCGGTGCCTGACATTATTGTCGCTCAATGCGCTGACTTTCCACCGGTGACCAGTGATGCTCTTGTAGTGGAGGAGGGGGCTTCAGCGTCGGGAAGCGGCGTGGCGGTTCTCGGAGCTCCAGCTGCGGCACAAACTGGTCCCCAACCACTGGTCTCTGTCATGGCATCGGTGGAGGAGGCAGAAAGGCAGTCGCCTGTGGTGACGGTCCCTCCGATTCCTCTTTCCGATGCTGTTGCCGCAGCCCAGTCCATCTTACGCCAGACTCAGACTGTTTTCGCCCGAGAATGGGATCAGCTTGTAGAGGAGCGACGTTTGGTGAAACTGGTCGACGCCAAGAATAAGCAGCTTGACGTGGAGGCTCTTAAGGCCCATGCCGCCGCTGATGCCTGCCTGAGGGTGTGCGAGGATCAACGTGTGGAGTTAATCCATCTCAAGGTTGCCCTTGCGGATGCTGAACGGGAATTGGCGACGAAGGAGGCGGGAGGTCTCCTGGGGCCTGCAGGAGAAATGTTGGGCATTGCAGGACCTGGAGCTCGCCATCAAACAACGGGAGGATGATCTGGAGCATCGTGCTCGGGATCTTGCTGACTCGGAGGAGGCTGCGCAGAGAGAGGCAGGAAGCCTCCAGGTCTACCGTATGGCCGAGACCCATGGGGTCCGGGATTTCCTGGCCCGTGCTGGGGCAGTGCTGGAACCACTCGGACTTGGTCCTGTGCCGCGTGGGGAGCAATCTCAGAGAGTGGCCCAACTGCTTCCTGCCTTGGAGTCCCTCTGTTCGCCGTTGGGGTCGATGAACACTGTCCTTGCAAGGCAGTTGGAGGCCGAAGGAAACGAGCTGGCTGAGCTGGTGGCCTGCCACGTTCTGGTGTGCTTTCAAAGCTGGTACCCGTAGAACCCGCTGGAGCCAATGGAGAAAGGTCCCTTTGATCAGCTGGAGCCTGTGGCTAGGGCCAAAGTCCAGGGCCTTGCCAAGGGGGTGGCTTCTTTGTTCCAACGTAGCTGAGGCCGATGGCACCTAGGCGCCAAGTTTTTGTATCCGGGGATGACCCCTTTGTGTAAATAAATGGTCATGAATTTGGGATTATGTTCCTTTGCTTGTTGGCTTTGTCGCGTGCTTAAAAAAGTTGCCCCAATTCGTTCTCTTGTGTATGGTATTGAAGAGCCTTTGTTGATGTCATTAGCATTTTAGGGACCAAAGCATGCACAGTTGACACGGCCGGTTTGTTGCTAGATGACGCCCTGCCTACGGAACCACCCCCCCCCCCTAAGAGGCCCCTTGGTAGGCGTGGCCAGATAGTTGAGTACGCCAGCCACTTGAATGCAAGGTGTCTTCGACATGCCTCCAACGGGCTTGGGGAGCGTGAGTGACTGATCTTTGCGTGCCCCTGTCAGGAGCGCCGTGTTTTTGCTGAGTGTTGTTGTCGACGGTAGGCCCACTCGGAGGTGCCGGAGCTGGATGCTCCGGCATCGTCCACCATCTTCGTAGAAACGTCGACGGCGGGCCCCTCGGGAGGTGCCGGAGCTGGATGCTCCGGCGTCGTCCACCATCGTCGTAGGGTCGTCGACAGCCGGCCCCCTAGGAGGTGTCGGAGCTGGATGCTCTGGAATCATCCACCATCGTCGTAGAGTCAACGACAGAAGGCCCCTGGTGTACAGGCTATCACAAGAGAAACATGTTAGCTACAAGTGTGGGGCAGGAGAGTTTACTCATTAATTCACGCTTAGTGCGGTCGTTGGCGTTCTAGGATGTCGACGGCAGGCCCCTTGGGAGGTGCCGGAGCTGGATGCTCCGGCGTCGCCCACTATCTTCGTAGAAATGTCGACAGCGGCCCCCTAGGAGTTGCCAGAGCTAGATGCTCTGGCGTCGCCCACTATCTTCGTAGAAACATCGACAGCGGCCCCCCTAGGAGGTGCCGAAGTTGGATCCTCCGGCGTCGCCCACCATCTTCGTAGAAATGTCAATGGCAGGCCCCAGGGAGGTGTCGGAGATGGATGCTCTGGCGTCGTCCACCATCATCGTGAAGTCATCGACGGCAGGCCCCTGGTGTACAGGCTATCGCAAGAAAACCTGTTAGCAACAAGTGCAGGGCAGGAGAGTTTACTCACTTATTCGCGTTTGGTGCTATCACTGACGTTCTGGGACGTCGACGACAGGCCCCTTGGGAGGTGCTGGAGTTGGATGCTCCGGCGTTGCCCACCATCTTTGTAGAAGCATCAACGGCAGGCCCCCAAGGAGGTGTCGGAGCTGGATGCTCTGGCGTCGCCCACCATCTCTATAGAAACATTGACGGCAGGCCCCCTGGGAGGTGCCGGAGCTGGATGCTCCGGCGTTGTCCACCATCGTCGAGAAGTCGTCGTCGGTAGGCTCTTGGTGTACAGGCTATCGCAAGGGAAACCTATTAGCAACAAGTGCGGGGTAGGAGAGTTTACTCACTTATTCGCTCTTGGTGCTGTCGTTGATGTTCTGGGACGTCGACGGTAGGCCCCTTGGAAGTTGTTGGAGCTGGATGCTCCATTGCACCCTGCTTCGTATGTCCTGCACACATAACGGAGGTGCATATTGTTTTGCTCGCTGGTTATCTTTTCCTATCCTTAAGTATAGTCATGTCTTATAGTCCTAGGCTGGTACACGGGACTTGTGTAATTCTGTGCATTGGCGCTCAAGGTCCAGCTTCCTTCTTATTCGGGGTGTGAGCGTCCTGGCCCCGCTACTTAGCCGCAGCACTGGGAGGCAAAGCGCACGTGCTTAGGGTACAGGACAAAGCTAAGAGGGGAACCATTTGGCACCACAGGTCCCAAAGTAAGAGGGGAGCCGCAAGGTTCCAAGACACCTTGCGGGTACCTCAAATACATCCGCCTTTCAGCAGGGTTGCAAATCAAGAGTGTCACCCTGTTCAGTTGCTTGCCTCAAGGCTTCGACTAGCTCCTGCAGGATTGCACCTTGTGCAAGAACCACCATGCTGGATGCAGCGGCAAATGTCCCAAGTGTTGTCGAGGTTGTGTTGCCATATGGTTGATATGCTACAACCATACGTAGTTGCCACTCACAACCAGCAGCACCACAGACCGGGACAAGAGTAAATTGTGTCCCAGCCATGGCATCTTGGTGAATCTCGCAAAGCTTCATCAGCGCTTCACCAGCTGCAATTGCCCACGTGTCCTCCAAACGAGCTCCTGGGGTAGTGACCGAAAAAGGAGCCCATTCATAGAAACGCGGACTTGCCGGGATGTCGACCAGGACGGTACATGACAGTACGCCTCTGTCAACCGTCTCCTGACCCCAATAGCATGGCATCTCGATGAAGCCAAACTGTTGGAGCACCTCCCGCAGCATACTCGGGCTGCCCGGACGGTTGGCGCACGTCGAGAACATCCATCTGTCCTGCAATATCATCACATCTGTCATCTATAAAATAAGGACTTGAATAAGTCAAATACGCAGATTAACACACTTTTTTGAATAACATATTATGGATATGAAATTTGAATTATGAAAGTGAATCCAAATTCAAATGCCAAATGAAACATATCACTGGAATTCTGTCACAGTTTCTGTTCCTTTTGACCAGTCTGGAGAAATTCGAAATTTTCATCCAGTTAGAGGCACATTCATGACTTGAGTTCACCTACAAAGTTGTATAACACTATAATAGATTTCCAGAATGTATTTATTTGCCTCCATATCATTTCTGTATAAGGAGATATGATTTTTGCATGTTGACAGTTTTCTGGAAAAATTTTGACAGCATCTCCTCTGTTTAAGGCTGATTTTGTCCACATTTTTCCAGATACAAAACATCAATATTTGCAAAAATCATCAATTACATCACTGTTGCATACATCCTCAAGATTACAGAAATGCATTACATGAAGTCATTCGTTGATTCTATGCAGAGATATAATCAAGACTGTGACAGATACAACAACTGTCTAGTCTCTGTCCAGATTTGACAGAGTTTGGGAATTTGAATTTTTCAATAGTTTACAGGGGGATTCTGATCTGGAGTTGAACATAAACGTTTTAGAGGACTCTCTAAAATTTACAACCATGTATGGTAGACCTATAGAAGCTAAATTTACAGGAAGTTATGATGTTCCAAACTTAGTCAATTTTCTGTCCAATTCACAGTTTGAACCAGGAACTGGTTACTTTAAGTTCAAATGAAGTTTTCAAGTTTTAAATATTGAAATCTGCCTTGGAGCTGAAAATGAAACTTGTGGAGTACTTCCTCAAGTTCCCAAATCACATGTCCGCTTATCCAAGAGACCACACGATCCATTTTAAATCTGACCAGCACACTCCAAAACAGAGATTACAAATTCAACCTTAGTCCTAAGTTGGGAATTTTTACTTATTGTCGAGTCAAAACACCAGCACGGATAATGTCGTCAACGTTCCTGCTGAAACTCGAATGCAATGCCGGTACTACGCCATCACCAAAGAAAATCCTAAGCCAATATTCCGGCATACGTCTCAACAGTGGCAGTAATGACGTTCCCTCGCAAACGTTTTCTACTCGAGCTACTTCATATACACACAAATGATAGATCAAACATATGGTGCCATACGGCACAGCCCGCACGGGCCAACAGTTCATAATAATATATATGAAAGTAAAAACATCTGTGTCGTATCATTCCATACGGGCCGCCTCGAGTTAAGCCACGTCTCGAGGTACATGACCGGGTTTTCTACCACCCGACGGGGTCCCACGTCTTTGCATAGTGGTGCACCAGTAGGGGGCGCATCGGGTTATGTCCCACCTGACTAGAGCTCCCAAATTTTGTAGCACGCTGGGGTACCACGTTTCATATGTTCTCAGAAACATAGAAAGTTTCAGAGACACATATTAACATTTCCGTGCCAAGCCACGGAAACAATCACATGCTACCTCTCGCATGGTGAGCTTACCGCAATCGATCCGCTTGCGGTGGCGTACCTTACCTCTTACCTGACGTCGGAGCGTCGTTACAGAATTTAATAACAAATAAGTTAGCTTGCCACCTTAAGTAACTATTACTATAATAGACGTTATGTGGGCATAGTACTAATCCTCACTCGACTACTCTTAAGTTTTCAAAATAGGATCTTTTCGAGCGTGCTATTCCCAATGCGGCTCTGATTCCAGGCTGTGGGGACCGAGTCCACACATTCCAGGAATCGCAGCGGGTGGTGCCGTGCGATGCGGCACCCAACAGCACACACGAAAATAATACGACAAAATACAAAGTTTTATTTATTTAAACAGCGGAAGTCTTATACAATACTTAGTATAAAACGGAATATAATATTCATAGCTAAACTCTCAGCCTAGCTATGCAAAAGTGCAGCCGTCCAGCCCGAGGGCGCTACACACTAGCCACACATAATTTACTGCGGCGTGCAGGGCTCCCATTCGGCGGTATACCCCGACGGGGGCATCGCCTCAGCCTAGGGCCCTTCCTCATAAGTCTCACCTGCAAACAACTTAATATAGCAACCGTGAGCACGAAGGCTCAGCAAGACATAACCGTCTCACCTAAGCATGAAACTCTATATGCAAGGATACCTAACATAGGAATAGATATAGCAGTAAATAACTCGCATGTAAATTGATCATCATTTTACAAGTTAATAGCAGCAGCTTAAATGTTCACTAACAGTAACTTTAATAAGCCTAATCTATAGCAAACATAGTGGGAAAACATTTATATTTCAATACATCGTATTCTCCTGACTTCTTCAGTATTTACTATGTCACAACACAGTGAACAAGAGGTACTCAAATAACCGCGAGGGACGGTGATTGCGATCAGGACACACCCGAATAACACATCACGTACACCCGTGCCTAAGGAGTGTGCCGTGCTCCTCATCACGTCATACGCAGCCACCTTTCACAAGAGAACTCAAACGTTGAACCGTTCCCACCATCGCGGGCATAAGGTTCCCGCACGGAGCGTGTTTGTGCCCACCGGCGAATTTACACCTTACTACCCTTAGCCCACCCCTATCGACAATGTGCTATGTCTCAACATCCAAGTTATCAAGTTACATCGGTTTCCTGGGTTCCATATGCCAAGTATGCATCCGGTACTATTCAAACTTGTCCAGCAGGGCCGCACACAGATCGGTCCTCAATCGACACAAGCAGGGCTACGCACATGAGACCACATCTTGCTACATCCTACCCGCTGCTCAGTCTCAATTTCACAATTCTAAACCATTCTTTGAATCAATTCATCCCGTGTGATAAAATCCTATCTCGCGAGTAGATTCCAACTACTCGACTTCTACCGGATTCCTATAAACATTAGCATGGCAGTGTCTACTCGTCAAGCTCTAGACCTACCCAATACTCAATGGGATTTGTGGGTCATGCAAGTGGAGTAACAAGCACCTTAGCCCTAATACACAAAACTCATCCTAGACATAAGTGATACAAATAGAAAATTTGAAATAGCACTTAAATGCAAACTGGGGCTTGCCTGGCTGCGAGTCGGAGGGGAAGTTAGCTTCTGGAAGTAGAGTCTCCAAGGGCTCCGGGTCCTCCTCTATCTCGGTCACTATATGATATGCAATATATAAAGAACATGAGTGATATATAGAAACTATAGAAGAGATCTTATAAATATTGATCATGTATGTAAATGATTTTAAATGTCTTTGGGAATTTTACAGTGGACACTGGGATCTATGAGTAAGCTCTGGACTAAAAATTGGAGATGTTCCAAGAAGGTTGTTGTCTCTAAAATTCCAACAATTAAAAGGCTTCTCCGAATTTTGGTTGTAACTCTGGAGCTTTTTCATGGCTAAAAGTGGATGATCGTGGTAGAAGGGGTCCCACTTGTTCTGGGAAAAATTGTTTGACATTTTTTTGAGCTTCCTACAGGGAGAAATTGATTTTACACATTTGGGGCAAAATCTGAAAATGGTTCTGTACTTTTCTTAATTTTTCAACTATATAGAGATCTGGAACACTGATCATCCAAGTAAATGAAGTCCAATGAACTTAAAATTTTTATTGAAGATCAAGTGTGTTTTTTTGAGTGTCCTGACCAAAATTGGAAACTTTCCAATTAATAGAACAGGAGTAATTAATTTCCCAAGCAATTATCTCAAAGGAATTAATTATGAAAATTATGGGATTTTCATGTCCAGCATATTGCACCACTGCAAAGTGGAAATCAAGTGGAGTCTACCAGAATCTATTTGGAAATTTTTGAGCAAATATGCTAGGAGTAATGGATTTTAGAAGTTTGATTAAATTCTGTAATTATTTTCCAATTGGAAAGTTTAAATAAAGCGGCCGGCCCCACTTATTTGAACTGGGCCAATCAGCGCTGGGCCGCACCGAGGGCCACGGAGTTAACCCGTGCAGCCGCAGTCGATCCGGTGCAACAGCCGATCCGCGTGGTCGAACGCGCTGCTGACATGCGGGGCCCACGAGGTCGTCTTCTACCTCAGGACGCGCCGCTCGGCCGCCGGCGAGTTCGCCGGTTTGGATTTCCCGGCCTTCTCCCTCCTCCCCACTCGCCGCCTAACCGTTTTCCAGGGCGTTGAGCACGATGGAGGAGTCGCCGGACGCCGGCGATGGACCGAATACCGTGCACGATGGCGGCGGCGAAGCTAGGGTTTCGACGATGGCCGGAATCGCTCGGGAATGCCGCAAGAAGCTCGGGAAAAGGCTAGAAACATTCCTGGGAGCATGAAGATGACGGTTTGGAGGTGCAAACGCCATGGAACGGTCCACAACGATGAGTTTGACGGCGTGCCGACGGTTTCTTCATGGCGGCTACAAAAATCGGCATAATATAGCCGTTCCTCGATTATTCTTTCTGGGTTTTGTTCGTACCGAACCGCAAAAGAGGCTAGCAAACTATTATGTAACTGGATTAGAAGATAGTTACATCTAGAAAACGAATTGCAAGGTAAACCTAGGAAGAACGTTTAAAGCATAACGAAAAGTAAAAGAGGATTTCGTGCTCGATAAATGATTAACCTACGAACGGTTTTCACCGTGAGCAAGGTGGTGTCCTGGTGCTCCGTTTATCTGTTGACATCGAAGCGTGAAATGGCCTAGGCTGCTGGCACCACGGTGTACAGTGGACGACGTCTGCGGCGGCCCAGCGATGGCGACGGCGGAACTTCAAATTACGGGCAAAGCAATGAGCAACACGATGAGCCAGAGGGTGTGGATGGTAGAGCATAGCCTTGGCGTCATCTTTGCTGTTTGCATCGAAGGGAAAAGAGGGTAGAATGAGGCGCTCACCGGGAAGGAAAGGAGGTGGTGGTGCCCTGCTTCGCGGGAGGGAAGAAAAGTGGCGGTGCTGCAGTCCTCGTCGATGGTGTGAAGAAGTGACCAGGGGGGAGATAAGGAGCACGCCGGGGTGCTATCAAGCTGGCAAGCAGCTCGCTGGCGCAGTGCATGGCGTGTGGTGTCGAGCGTAGAGGCGACGGAAAAACGGCATGCAGAGCACTACCGTAGATGTTTCACTGTCCACTGGGCCCCACTGCTCCCCTCAAGTCAATCCTTCTCTGTAACTTAATTCCACCACCTAGAATTGTCCAAAAATTCTAGTTTTTGTGGAGAGGTGAATTCAAATATGGAGATTCAGATTCTGGAATTGGATTTCATATTGGACAAGTTTCAGGTAAAATTCAAATTAAAATTTGAATTTGAATGGAATTCAATGGAGCCACTGAATTAAATAGCAATTGAGCTTCAAAAATTTTGAAACTTGGTAGAGAGGCTATTTGGAATATATTGGTGAACTCAGATTTGTAATTTGGCAAGGTTTGAATAGGAGCTAAATTTGAATTTTTGAATCCCTTCTATTGAAGCTTGAATTGATTTAATTTCTCAATTGTCTTTTGATTTATTTTCCCCATTCCAATTTTTAATTTATCTTGTATGAACTTGTACCTTGAATTTAGGGCCTTTACAAGTCTATCTATTAACGACGGTGGACTAGGACCATCGTCGATAACAGCTCGGGTGGGCCCGGTTTTGGCCCATATTGATGACGGACCACTATTGACGACGGTTGACCGTCATCTATAAGTTATGAAAGACGGTTTTTAGCACACCGTCGTCGATAATTGTATTATGGACGACGGCTATACTTAGCCGTCGTCAATTTTCTAATGAACGACGGGGTCGTCATCAATTACTTTGGCCGTTGTCTACTATCGCGTTTCCTGTAGTGAGAGGTTCTTTAGTTGCCGATGGGTGATGAAATCACGAACACGTGGGTAAAGTGGTATAACCTCAGTAGAGTATTGAAACTGTCATGATAGTCGTGCTCCTGGTTAAGAGCACCTGCATGACCTACATGATTAGAGGGGTTTTGGTATTGGGATGCTTTGGTATTGGTTATGGGATGGTATTATGGTTTATGGCAATGGATATGGTTAATGGTAATGAAAAATCTGGAATATGGATGATGGTAATGAAATATGGTCTGGTATTATGGTAATTACATGGTTTATGATGGGTTTACTTCACGTACATATAATATATTTCTTTTCAAATGTTTTAATGTACATTTCAGCACTTAGCCTTTATTTTATTCGTCATTTGTAATAGCTACATGTCATACTTTACACACTTGCTGAGTACCACATATACTCACTCTTGCAATTCCTCCACCAATAGTCGCGGGTCAGGATTGGGAGTATAACGATGATATGCGGAGTCCCAGGTTGTGTCCGCCATCAGCCTTGCCTATGGTGTTGATTGGAGCTACGCCATATACCCTTATGCTTATTTGCTTAGTTGCTTTAATTAGTTTATTTCCGCTGCATTAGTTCAACTTGTCATTTATATCCATTAGAGCTTGTGTTCGAGGATATTATGAATTTTGTAATAAAAGTGGTTAATTAATCTTGTTTTGTGGTAATTTTCTGTATATCCTTTTGTCAATGCACTCGTGTATGTGTGTTGAACGTCCTGGGCACACATATGTGTTAACCTGGTTCATTTTAAGAATTGGGTGTCACAAATTGGTATCAGAGCCGCAGGTTGATCGTAGGATGCCACCTAGATAGAATGGACACTTTAGAGCACATAGGAGCACTCAGGAATCAATGTGTTTTTGCTTGGTGTGTTGTTTTCTATCTTTTGCTGGTTGTTGTGTGCTTAAAAGAGGATTTTGGGATCCTTTAGCATTACCATGTCCACATAGGCTAGTATAGTTAGTTGTTTAGTTTCATATACCTTGATGCATATAGTTGGGAATTTGTTCTATATCTCTTTTCTATCTCGTTCAACCTCTCTCAATGGAAGATGGACACAACTAGAAGATTGACCATTTCAAACGAAGCTATATGGAAGATGAGAACAAAGATAGTATGTCGAAAAGTAAGTATTTCCAAACGGGGGGGGGGGGGGGGGTTAGATTTCTTCGTCGTCATTAATGTTTTGGATTCACAAGGATTGGACGGGAGGGGATGTTCCTGGCTTGGAAGTTGACCGACGAGGACGTCGGTGTTCTAAGGGGGGTGGATTGTGAAATCATACTTGGAATGGATTGGCTATAGAAGCATGATGGAGCAATTCAGTGTGCCACAAAGACCGTGAAATTGACAATGACGAGGGAGTCAATCTTGAAATTGATGTGTCACAGTAAACATCGAGGGACATAGTGCAACATATTCAGCAACATGTTCAATAATGTGTTCAACAACCTTGCACTATGTCATGTAGGCCAACGAGTTAAAGTTGAACATCAAAGACCAGCAAAATTTTTGCAGCGATTGAAGATTTCGGAATGGAAATGGAAAGAGGACAACCTATACCACTACGAAGGTAGCAGAATTGTATATGGAGAATATCATACGCCGACATGGAGTACCCAAGAAATGAGGTCCAAATACTTGGTTCATGCCGACCCGACATGTTGCAAGAAGCTGAAAAACAAGTCCAGATTATTTGTGAAAACTTGAGGGCTGCTCAATCAAGGCAAAAAGGATATGCGGATAATAGGCGGAGAAGCTTAGCCTTTGAAATAGGAGATTTTGTTTACCTTAAGGTGTCACCAATGAGAGGTCATAAGAGGTTTAACATAAGAGGAAAGCTAGCACCTCGATACATTGAGCCATTCAAGATTTTAGACAAAAGAAGAGAAGTGGCATATAAGTTGGAGATGCCAGCAAATGTGTCGGATGTTCATGTTTCCCAGCTCAAAAGGTGTTTAAGGGTACCAGAAGAACAAGTGTGAATGGAAGAATTGGAACTAGAGGCAAATTTGACTTATGCCAAGCAACCGGTCAAGTTCTTGGAAACCAAGGAGAGAGTCACAAGGAAAAGGATTATTAGATGGTGTAAAGTTCAATGGAAGGATCATACAGAATCAAGGGCAACTTGGGAGCTGGAGGATGATCTCAAGAAGGAATTTCCCTATCTCTTCTCTATTGCGTCGAATCTCAAGGGCGAGATTCATTTTAACGGGGGGGGGGGGGGGGGGGGGGTAGGTTTGTAACACCCTCATTTTCATGCATCATGCATTGCATAAGTTCATATACATGATTAACATTAAGCAACACAAATAGGAACAAGTTTGTCAGTGGTTTTGATCCGGCAGATCTCCCGACACTAATAAAGTGTTAGAGGACTTTGAGGTTCGGTGTGGGCGCGCGGAGATTCAAGAAGGTGAAGTGTAAATGAGACGAGGGACATGATGATTTACGTGGTTTGGGCCGCTTGAGAGTAATACCCTACTCCACGGGGTTGTTGGTATTGTATTGGTTGTATGAGCTCAACGTGAGTTGAGAGTGTAGAGTGAGCGCGTCTAGTCCGTGTGTGTGTGTGTCCTCTATGTATCGTCGGCCTATCCTTTTATAGAACAAGGGCAGGCCATTACAAGTTAGCCTGGCCTGACATGTGGCCCTGGCGGTTACTGATATTGATACACATTCAACACGTTTAATTGCCCTTAATGACCGAGTTATGGGCTTTGACAGCACCGTTACTGGTAATTAAGGTTGTCCGATCGTGTGTCATTAATATAGTATTAATGACACTTAATCGGGTCTTGAAGTCCTTGATTCCCCTTTGAAGATCCGGAGCCGTTGTGGAGTCTTCCCGAGGTTAGAGGCTGAAGATCCGACGGTTGGACACGTGACAGCTCTGGAGCATACTGTGGGAAACAGATAGGTCTGGAGCTACCAGACACGTGTCAGTTCCGGAGCTTCCCTCGGTCTGGGGTTAGGTCCGGGGGTGCCATTTCGGTACATAGCCCGGAGCTTCCCCCTTGTGGGCGGTAGCTCCGGTTTGATAGTACACGTGGCGACCATGGGACTAACCATTTTGGAGAAGCGGGTCCGGTTATGTCTGACATGTGGGCCTCCGAAGGTCTTCAAATCAAGTAGATGACATTCCCTTGAGATCTTTGTAATCTCAAGGGGTGTACGGTTCCCAGGGTACCGATAGTGGCCCCCTGGGCCCACCTCTGGGGAAGACCCCTTGGGTGAAGTCATTCCGCCAGAGGTGGGTCCATCCTTTGACTTTTGAATTGAGTCTTCAAAGGTGTTCGGATGTGCCGCTGGCGATAGTTTGGAGTTAAATCCTCGCTGCATGGCGTATCCCGTGTGCGGCAAATGAGATCTTTGGCGTGCGGATCTCACGGAATTGAAGGTCGCCGGTTCCCGATACGAAAATCGTATAGTTTCCGCACGCCTTCTCAGGCCGCCGCCTTCGGGCTTCCCGCCTCATGATGACAACCATTCGCCTGGGTAAGAACCTCGACTTGATCGTCGGGGTGGTACCGGGCCCTCTTGTCATCAGCTGGGTGGAATTTTTGAGTAGTATCTTCAACTTCCTTGCGGTTTCCATCCAAGCGTTGCGAGGGCTTACTTAAGGAGGAAAGCGCGCACCGTCTGGAGTTCTTTACGCCTCTCATCTGATCTTGCGCTCAAACTCCCAACTTGCGCTCGCTTTCCCTCTCTTGCCTTGATGTGCCGCAATGGAGTTGGGTCTCCGCAAGAGTTGTTTGAAGACCGAAGGTGACCTGAAGAAGGTACGGGCCCTCATGGGATGGTCCCCGTACTTCTTCAACCGCCTGGTCCGCGCCGGGGGAGAGCTTCCGTTCGAGAAGGAGCACACCGGCGAATTGGTGTACTTCTCTTCGTATGCCATGGTGGGGTTGATCCCACCTTTTTCCTCCTTTTTCTTGATGCTGCTAGACTTCTATGGTCTGCATCTGTACCACCTTGGTCCCCACTCCATTCTTCTTGTGTCCGTCTTCGTCCACTTCTATGAGATGTGGGTGGGCATCCCCCCTGCATTAAACTCTTCCGAACCTTCTTCACCGTCCATACCACCGGTAGAAGTAATGAGTACCTTGGATTCTACTACTTCGTGAAGCGCAAGAAGTGCCCATTCAAGTACCTTCGGTCGTTTCCCTCTGGGAAGTGGGATGATTGGAAGAAGGACTGGATAGTCATCCGGGTGGAGGAGCACGAGAAGCTGGAGCTGCCCGAAGGCCTCCCCAACATCGACACTGCAGTCTGGAGTGAAGCTCTGGTGCTATCGGATGCCTTCGACCCAGCTCTGACCAGGATCCGCCAGTGCGTGGAGGGAGGATTGACTCCTCAAGCGGTGTTTTGCAACTTCCTGGTCAACAGGTGGGCACTGCTGAAGAGGAGAGAAAAACTCGCTTGGGCCCTCAACAGTGTGATGGACGATGACCGAGTCGAGACCGGGCTGAAGTCCAACATGGCGGGGACAACCATGGAGTTTCATCTCAAGAAGTTCCAGCACAACATCGACGTCGCGGGTGACAACTTGACTCCGCCATCAGCTTTTCTCCCTCTGAACGTGGAAGTAGAGTTCAGCAGGGAGCTCCGGTGGAAGATGCCTATGCTTGACGACCTTGGTGTCGTCGAGAGAAGAATGACCTCCAGGGTGGTGATCCCTTGGGCTTCCGAAGGTGGCTCCGACCCTGCCCCGAAGCCAAGGATCTAAGTCGTCAGCAAGGGCAAGGAGCCGGCAGACAAACCCTTGAGCCGGAAGAGGAAGCTGCAGCATGCCGCCGGAAGGTCCGTCAGGTCTGCAACCTCTGCATTAGCTCCTTCTCCCCGGGGGGGGGGGGGGGAGGTCTTCTACAACTGCGGTGACTGTACCCGCAACGGCGTCCTCCCGGGGTGCTAGCTCCAGGCATGCGACTCCAGCACCAGGGCCGGTTGAGGCCTCTAGGTCCAGAGGTCCTTCCCAATCGAGGGGGGCCTCGACTAGGGAAATGCCCGTGGCTGCAACGAGTTCCGGGGGGCCTTCCGGAGCTTCCACGCCGGCGGCGGCTATGGTCAGCCCAGAACGTCTGAGAAAGAGATTCCGCGCAAGCTGGTGTGGAAGCCTCCCAAGGTAATTTTTAATCTTTACCTCAGACAGTTGTTTTGTTGTAGTAACTGTTTTTTAAGTTTCTTCATCCATCATCTGCAGCGTTCCCAAGAAGAGGAGTGAGGATCCACCCTCAGCCACAGCAGCTGAAGCTATGAGGGTGGAAGCTTCTGCTCCAATCCCGGTGCCACCCCAAGTGGTGGCTGAAGCTCCGACAGCTCCGACGCCAGCTGTCGTGGTCATGGACCTCGACTCATCCTCAGAGACTCCCGTGGTAGCGCCGGACCGCGGGAGAGAAGAAGCGCTAGCGGCACCTGCCCCGGAGATTGAAGCTCCGGGTCCTGGTGTAGAGATGATGGAAGCTCTGGCCGTTGAGCCGGAGGAAGTAGTAATTCCGGCCCCAGAGCCGGAAATTGTTGAAGCCCCGGCGTTTGAGCCGGAGGTAATTGAAGTCCAGGCATGCGCGCCGGATGTTAAGGAAGTCCCAGCGGTTGGGCCGGCTACCTCTGAAGCATGGGCGCAGAGCCGGTCGTTGTTGGAGCTCCGGCCGCAGGCCCGGTTGATGTTGAAGACCTTCTGGCTCCCGAGCCGGTTGCCGTTGAAGCTCCGGCCGCAAGGCCGGCAAAAGTTGAAGATCTTCCGGCGCCTGAGCCAGTCGTTGCAAAGGCGTCAGCGCTCGAGCCCCCAGTAGAGGAGGTGCCCAGGCCAGAGCCAGAAGCAACCCCTGCTCCGGGAGTGACGATGCCCGAGGTACCCACGGCTGAGCCGGACTGCCCTGATGAAGTCGCTGGCCCCCTGCCTGAAGGGGCGAACGAAGATCTGGCGGCTGGTCCTTCGGAACCACTTCTGGAGGTTGGAACTTCATCAGCGGGACCTTCCTCGATGGCGACTGAGGCCATCCCGGAGGACGGCCGTAGTGCCATAGAGGCTCAGGGGACCACTCTTGTGGAGTGGGACCCAATTTTTGTAACTGAAAACCCGCTTGAACCAGCGGAGGAGACCCCAGCAGGTCCGGAACCTATCCCGTTGTCATTGTCTATTGACAATGCCTGCTCCAGTCTGCGTCAAGTTCAGCTGGCATTCTTCCACGACAGCAAGGCTCTTGAAGAGGAGCACCAAACCCTTAGGCGGTGGCGTAACCGGCTCTACTTCGAGACCAAGCTGGCGCAGTCGAGGCTAGCAGATGACAAAGAGTGGATTAAGTGGGAGAAGGTCCGCCTTGAATAGTGGGGCAAATTATTGGATGACAGGGAGAGCATGACTCGCGCCCTCAATGCTCAATCCCGGGCCATTTATGAGCAGACCAAAGCAGCTAATAGTGCGGCTGATGAACACCAAGAAAGGCTGGAAGCCATTAACACTACTCTCATCAAGCGCCGGGAGGCACTTGAGGAGAGGGAGAAGAGGCTCGAAGATGAAGAGGAGAAACTCCTTGAGCTGCGGGATGACGTCCTGAAGAGGGAGGAGGAGCTAACCGAAAAGGTGGCTCTGGCTGACAAGAGCCTCGAGGAGCGCGCCAAGAAATTGGAAGAGCGCTGCGCTGAGGAGGAGGAGAAGGCCTGGGTGCGGGGGCAGGAACTCTACGAGCAAGAGTGTGCCATCGCTGCCAGGGAGAAGAAAGTGAGGGGCAGGGAGAAGGACCTGGTTGACCGCTGGAACAAGATCTATCTCCGGGAGGAGGAGCTCGGAAAACATGAGAAGCGGGTTGCTGAAAAGATTCAACAAAACGCCAAAGAAGTTGACCGCCTCGCTTGCGAGAATTCTGAACTGGCAGGGACCAAAAGATCCTTGGAAGAACTGAAGGGCTTGAGGGCTGCGGACTCCCTACAGGTTTGGGAGTTCCTGGGCAAGGCCAACGATGCGCTGACACCGATGGGCTTCAGTCCCGTGCGTCCGGATGATCCGGAGCCGGAGCCGGACCTGGCATTGCAGGCGTTGAGCTCGACGGGTAGCAAACTCTCCAACGTGGGCGACGTCATCGCGGACCAATTGGAGGTTGAGGGGCAGTCCCTGGCGAAGAACGTTGAAGAATATGTGCTGACGTGCTACACCAGCCGGGATCCCCAATTCCCTCTGGACCCGGTGCTTGAAGGTCCCGTCGAAGGAGAAGGTGAAGCCGCCCAAGCCAACGTGTCAGAAGTTGCTCAAAAGGTCGCCCAGTTCTTCCATAGGGTCTAGGACCATCTTCGTAGCTCCCACTTGTATTTTCTCTTTTTCTTCCTCAATTTTGTAATCCCTTGTCTCCAGATGAATGATGAATGAGATCCCCAAATTTTTGTGAATTTCACTTTCTGTCTTCAACACTTTTGTCTTCACTTGGCCCCCTGGTAGATGTACACAATTTGATTGTGAACATGTACCAAGAGGATATTGTGTTTTGTTGAAGACTCATTTGCTTCGAACTTGTAGAGTGTAGGTCCGAAGTCTTCGATAGTGAAGGCCCCATGAGGTTGTCAGAGCTTAGAAGCTTCGGCATTGTCTATCATCGGAGCCTAGTAGCTCCGGCAATAGTCCCTATCAACGCGTAGAGCATCGATAGTTAGCCCTCCGGGGTGTCGGAGCTAGTAGCTCCTGCAGTGACCTTTGCCAACACGTAGTTTGTCGGCACGAGGCTCCGTTTGTGGGGTCTTCTCACCTTTTTTTATTTAGCGTCAACGGCTGGCCCCCCTAGCTTTACCGGAGCTTGGTTGCTCCGGTGATGCTCGTTTTCAATGTTTAACATCGATGACAAGCCACCTAAGGGGAGTCGGAACCTTGTTAGCTTCGGCATTTCTCCATCAACGTGGATTTTTTATTTTTCCTGCACATTGAAGCCAAGAAAAATAGTAAAATTCGTTCCTTGCCTATAACTTCGTCGTGGCTTACGACTCTCAAGAAAGTTTTAGGTCAAACGCGATTCTGAATACAACCGAATGTGTTGTCTTTTCTTCCAGATCCAATTGAACTTGGACCCGCCTTATTTTGGCCTGCCGGGGTGTAGGTAGAGTGGCGTACTTAGGGTGCTTGACCAGGCTAAGCCAATAGCACACTCCGGCCCTAGATTGGCGTGGCGGCATTCAGGCAAGTGGGCCATGAACAATATTTGAATCCAGAAGAATCGACAATACAACTCGAATCGTATATGGATCAGTCGAACTAAAATTTCTTAAGACTTGCACAACTTTGTTATAGACAAGAAAAATAAAATTAAAAAATATTGAGCCTGTACAAAATAAATGCACGTGGAGTCTGTTTCACATGAAGATGTCTTTCATTATAGGTCCGGGGTACAGGGGAAACAAGTACACTCTTAGGGTACGGAACCAGGCTAAGCGTGTTTCATTTCTTGTTTGACCCAGAGTAGCTAGCTACACTTTAAGTCCTGAGACTGTGACAAGTGTTGCATGAACTTTGCGGACCTTCCGGGAAAGGTCCGGCTGTTCTCCCGGAGGAACTACCCGACTCTGTACAATGACTCTATAACATACACCTCAAGTTACTACAGACTCACCTCCGTGATATTAAGTGTAGAACTTACGGAGGTGCTCAATGTTCCAAGGATTTGGGAGAGGTGTCCCATCCTCAGTAGCCAAGCGAACGCTTCCGGGACGGGATACTTTAATCACTAGGAAGGGTCCCTCCCAGCAGGGGGAGAGTTTATTTAACCCTTCCCTGGATTGTATTCTCCATATCACCAGATCGCCTTCCTCGAGCTGTCGGTTATGTACATGCTGCTGATGATAGCGCCGAAGTGCTTGGCGGTATTGGGCATTCCGAACAGCTGCTTGGCACCTTCCCTCCTCGAGGAGGTCTAGGTCTTCACGCCGGAACTGGTCCTGCTTGGCTTCGTCGAAGGTTCGGACCTGGAGTGACCCCAAGGTGATTTCCGGAGGAAGGATTGCTTAAGCTCCGTACACCAGGAAGAAGGGTGTCTCTCCAGTTGACCGGTTTGGAGTTGTCCTGTTGGCCCATAGAGTGGGCGGAAGCTCTTCAATCCAGTTGGCTCCATGTTTTTTCAAGCGCTCATAGGTGCGCGTTTTGAGTCCTTTCAGGATTTCAGCATTTGCTCTCTCGTCCTGGCCATTGCTTGCCGGGTGAGCTACAGAGGTGTCGCAAAGTTGAATACCGAGGTCTTCGCAATATCCTTGAAATGCAGAGCTTGTGAATTGGGTCCCATTATCAGTGATGATTTTGTTTGGGACTCCAAATCTGCATACAATGGACTGCAAAAAGTTGATAGCAGACTGCTTGTTGATTGTCACAACTGGAGTTGCTTCCGGCCACTTGGTGAATTTGTCAATGGCGATGTACAGGAACTTGTAACCTCCGATGGCTCTTGGGAAAGGTCCCAAAATGTCCATCCCCCACACAGCGAAGGGCCATGTAGGAGGAATCATTTGTAGGGCCTGAGCCAGTGTGTGAATTTACTTTGCATGAAATTTACATGCTTCGCATTTCTTCACCAGCTCAGTTGCATCCTGGAGTGCTGTAGGCCAGTAGAAGCCATGCCGGAAGGCTTTACCGACCAGCGTGCGGGATGACGCGTGGTTCCCACACTCGCCTCCATGGATTTCTGCGAGGAGCTCGCAACCTTCTTCCCTTGTGATGCACCACATTAGGATGCCGTTGGCACCGCGCCGGTAGAGATCCCCTTCTACCAACGTGTATCTTTTAGCCAATCTGACTATCCGGTTAGCGGATACATCATCGTCAGGAAGGATGTTGTCTTTCAAGTAGTTCCGGATCTCCAAGATCAATGCATCGGAACTAACTTGAGCATTTGAGTCTTGCGTGCTGGGTTGCTCAGAGCTTCCGGCAGCACCTAAGACCCTTGATGGCTGCCATGGTAACAGGGCCATCGGGACCGTCAGCTTCGGGATGCTGATCTCCCCCCCCTTCGCTCAGTTCGGCAGGCTGAGCTGTGGGTTTTGACAACCTCCGGACAAAAATTCCATCAGGAGCCGGAGCTCCGGTTGACGCGTTTGTCGAGAGTTCATCAGCTTCAGCGTTGTGGGCACGCTGGTCATGGTGGAGATCTAGGACTTCAAAGTCCTTTTGAAGCCTCTATACTTCAAGGAGGTAAGCAGCAAGCTGGAGGTTGTTACAGGAGCATTCACCCTTCACTTGCTTAATGATAAGTTGTGAATCTCCCTTGACCAGCAGCTGCTTAACACCGTATGACAGTGCTACCTTTAGTCCGTAGATGAGTGCTTTGTACTCTGCCATGTTGTTGGTTGCCTTGAAGTCAAGGTGTACCATGTATTTTACCTTCTCCCCGGTTGGTGCGAGGAGAAGGATTCCAGCTCTGGCCCCCTGCTTTTGCATGGAGCCGTCAAAGTAGAGGGTCCAGTGAGGCTCGGTGAAGACCGGAGCTTTGTGTTCCGGTTTCTGCTCACTGGGGCCCCCAGGGTTTGATGGAGAGGGAGTCCATTCCGCCACGAAGTCTGCCAATGCTTGACTCTCGATTGCTTGCCTTGAAATGAATTCAAGATCAAATTCGGCCAATTCCGCTGCCCACTTTGCAATATTCCCAGTTGAATTGGGATTATGCAAGATTGCTCGAAGTGGGTAAGAAGTCACCACTGAGATTTTGTGAGCTTGGAAGTAATGGCGAAGCTTTCTGGAGGCAATGAGAACTGCATAGAGCAGCTTATGCACCTCTAGGTATCGAGTCCTGGCGTCATGCAGTACTTCACTGATGAAGTACATTGGGCGCTGGATGGTCCGGACCCTCCCGGAGCTTCCTCTTCAATGACCCGGATCCTCCCTAAAGGATCCGGTCCTTCTTCGGGGATCTCCGGGTCCTGGCTGGAGGGACCCGGAGCTTCTTCAGAAGTGACCTGGACCCCCCCCCCCCCCCCCCCTCGGAGGGGTCTGAGTCTTCTGAAGTAACTTTTTGTGGACTCAAGTCTGGGAGCTGGGACCCAGACTCGTTTTCAGGAACCTCCGGACCCTCCCGGAGGGGTCTGGATTCCTGAGCATGGGATAGTTCTGGTCTCTTCGCAACCAGGACCATACTGACGACTTCATCAGTTGCTGAAATGTAAAGCAGCAAAGGCTCACCAGGGTTCGGAGCTACCAAAGTTGGTAGGGTGGTGAGGAACTGTTTTAGCTCCTGGAATGCCTTTTCTGCTTCTTCAGACCATTGGAATGGTCCAGACTTCCTCAATAACTTGAAGAAGGGAAGTGCCTGTTCTGCCAGTCTTGAAATGAACTGGCTAAGGGCTGCTAGACATCCAGTCAGCTTTTGGACGTCCTTGATACAGCAGCCATGTCCCGACGCATAGTCTTGATGACGCGGAGGGAGGAGATGTCCCATGATCCACCAAAAATGGTGTTCATGGTCTTCCGACGCTCGTTGTCAGAGACGTCAGAATCGTCGTCGATGGAGGTGTAAACGGCCTTCAGGACCTTTTTGGGATCCTGGAAACCTAACTCCTCTTCAGCTGGAGCTTCGTCAACTTTTTGTTTTCCTTCCCTCTGTCGGAAAGGAGCTTCTTCCCGGCGCTTGTTGTAGCGCTCGGCAAGGTTTTGAACCTCCCGACAGTCTTCCAAACTGTGGCTGTCTGTTTTGTGAATTGGACACCACACTTTGGGTATGCCACCATCTTCAGGAGACGGTCGAGGTTGCTTCTCGGGGCATGGCCCCCGGCCACCCGGAGCTGCAGCAGCTGCAGCATTGGATGCGCCTGCCAACGACTTCTTCTTGTCGTTGGTCCTTTTCTTCTTCTTGCCACTCCCGGAGGTAGTGGCTTCACCTTTGGAGGATTTTTTGTGATCCTCCGGAGGTGGTTTGGAGTGCATTTCATGGCCTTCCGCAGCTCTGGCACATTTGTCAGCCAAGCTGAAGAGTTCCATGACACTGGTGATCTCCTTGATTGCCAGTTTCTCCAACATCTTCTTATCCCGTACACCCTGTCTGAATGCCACCATGATAGAAGCGCTAGAGATAGAAGGGATAGTGTTTCGTACCTGAGAGAACCTCTGGATGAATGATCACAGGGATTCTCCCCCTTTTCGCACGACTGCAAAAAGGTCCAGTTCAGTGCCTGGTCGGGTGTATGAACTCCCGAAGTTGGCGGTGAACTGTCGGCACAGCTCCTCCCAACTGTTGATGGAGTTGGGTGGAAGGCTCATAAACCAGGACCGGGCGGTCCCAGTTAAGGCCACTGGAAAATAATTGGCCATTACAGCCTCATTTCCTCCAGCTGCTAGGATAGCAGTGGAGTAAATCTGAAGAAATTCAACGGGGTTAACGGTCCCGTCAAACATCTCCAGCAGGTGAGGCCAGAATTTCTGTGTCCACCTGACCATACGCAGATGCATGGCCAGGGCCGAATAGCCTCCTCCTACTCCTTCAGGAGCAGGAATGTCCTGAGCCTCTCGTCTTTCACGAGCATGCTCAATATGGACTCGACCATCTTGTTGACGGTATCGGCAATCAAGCTCCGCCCGGAGGTCATGAGTTGAAAGCCTTGATACCGTGTGAGTGCATCGTGCCCCGGAGGGCAACGACGTCACCTGCATTGATGCAGCACGTCTCCTGTTGTTGGAAACGTGCGGACCAAGTCTGCCCGACAAGGTCCGTCATTGCGAGGGGGCCCGCCCTGAAGGAGGAGGACCCTGGTTGCTGATGCGGTCGGCTGCTACTGCAACCAAGTGTTCCACATCGGCCCTCCACTGCTCCATTGCATCCCGGGATGCATCTGGAGGTGGTGGGCGCTGAAGAAGAGCATGTGTTGTATGAAAGCGCGTGTTCCGGGTTGTCAAGATTCGCCGACGCAGTGATTGACGCCGGTGCACCATCGCGTTGTCCAGCTTGATTTGCTGGTGGAGGCGGCGGTGGTGGGAGTGTGACTCCTGCTGGAACGCTGGTTCCTGCCGGTGGCTGCATATTGGAGGGATTACCCCCAACATCTTGAACAGCGGGATGACCATTGGATGATCCAGCGGCTAAGTTCACCATTCTTGAAATATCAGGCGCCCCTACCTGGCGCGCCAACTGTCGGTGGTTTTGATCCGGCAGATCTCCCGACACTACTAAAGTGTTAGAGGAGTTTGAGGTTCGGTGTGGGCGCGCGGAGATTCAAGAAGGTGAAGTGTAAATGACACGAGGGACACGAAGATTTACGTGGTTCGAGCCGCCTGAGCGTAATACCCTACTCCACCGGGTTGTTGGTGTTGTATTGGTTGTATGAGTTCAACGTGAGTTGAGAGTGTAGTGTGAGCGCGTCTAGTCCGTGTGTGTGTGTGTCCTCTATGTATCGTTGGCCTGTCCTTTTATAGAACAAGGGCAGGCTGTTAAAAGTTAGCCTGGCCCGACATGTGGCCCTGGCGGTTACTGATATTGATACACATTCAACACGTTTAATTGCCCTTAATGACCGAGTTATGGGATTTGACAGCACTGTTACTAGTAATTACGTTTGTCCGATCATGTGTCATTAATATAGTATTAATGACACTTAATCGGGTCTTGAAGTCCTTGATTCCCCTTTGAAGATCCAGAGCCGTTGTGGAGTCTTCCGGAGGTTAGAGGCTGAAGATCCGACGGTTGGACACGTGGCAGCTCTGGAGCATACTGTGGGAAACAGATAGGTCCGGAGCTACCAGACACGTGTCAGTTCCGGAGCTTCACTCGATCTGGGGTTAGGTCCTAGGGTGCCATTTCGGTACATAGCCCGGAGCTTCCCCCTTGTGGGCGGTAGCTCCAGTTTAATAGTACACGTGGTGACCCTGGGACTAACCATGTTGGAGAAGCGGGTCCAGTTATGTCTGACATGTGGGCCTCCAAAGGTCTTCAAATAAAGTAGATGGCATTCCCTTGAGATCTTTGTAATCTCAAGGGGTGTACGGTTCCCAGGGTACCGACAAAGTTAAAAACTAATTAGAAGCATAACAACACTTAAAAATCTGTAGGAGTACAAACTTGTCCGGTTTGCACCTCGGACTAGTCCAGTTTCCCTCTTTGTTGACCTCCGGACTTGTTTGTTTTTGCTACGGACTAGTCCGATTGACTCTCTGTTCCATTCCGGACTTGTACGTGATTGAGTGCGGACTAGTGCAATATTTGATACATTTTTCGAATAAGTTACCAAATCCCCGAACTTGTCCGATCCATGCCGGACTTGTCCGTTTTTCTCTCTTGAACAGACCGGACTTATTCGGACCTCCTATCGGACTTATCGGACCCCCAACCAAAACAAGAACCTCCGCGGGCTACATATGGCAGTACCGGGGGAAGTGTCGTAGCTATACTTCAACATTTGGCGCGTTAGGTTGGGGGCGCCTGAGATTGCAAGATGGTGAGTTCCACCGCAGGACCTTCCAATGGCAATCATGCTGAACAACCTGCTGGAGGCAATCTCTCCAATGTGCAGTAGACAGCAGGTGCCATTGTTTAGGCAGGCACTATGGCACCACAACTGCCATCTTTTCTTGCAAACAATGATGGGCAACAAGATGGGGCATCTGCGTCGTTCACTGCATCGACGAACAACAACCCTGCACACGTGCTCATTGTCGCGCGAGCTCTCTTACAACATCCACCGCCTCCAGGAGCACCCCAGGGTGCTATGGAACAGTGGAGAGCTGATGTTGACCATCTGTTTGCAGCTGCAGCCGCTGGTATCAGCAATCAAGGTCCTCCCCCTTTGGGGCGAGCACCATCACAATGACGGACCTTGTCGGGCCAACATGGTCCACAAGTCTCGCAGCCTATGAGACGTGCTGCATCTCAGCACATGACTTCGCTGCCTCCCGGGGCACGACGCACCCACACCATCACCAAGATTTTGACTCACGACCTGCGGTCGGAACATGATCACCGTTACCGGCAGCAGAACGGTCGCATCCATATCGAGCGTGCACGCGAGAGGCGAGAGGCTCAGGACAACCTTGTTCCTCAGGGAATAGGATGAGGCTGTTCTGCCCTGGCCATGCATTTACGCATGGTTAGATGGCCAGAGAAGTTATGTCCTCACTTGCCGGAAAAATTCGACGGGACTGTCAACCCCGCCGAGTTCCTTCAAATCTACTCCACTAATATACTGACAACGGGGATCGATGAGGCCGTGATGGACAACTACTTTCCAGTGGCTCTAACTAGGACTGCAAGGTCCTGGTTCATGAGTCTTCCACCCAACTCCATTAATAGTTGGGCGGAGCTATGCCAACAATTCAGTACCAACTTCAGGAGTTCTTACGCCCGGCCTGGCACTGAACTGGATCCATTTGCTGTAAAGCAAACAACGGGTGAATCGCTGCGATCCTTCATCCAGCAGTTTTCTCAGGTACGAAATACTATCCCTTCGATCTCGAGCTCTTCTGTTAACATTGCATTTAGACAGGGTGTTCGAGATAAGAAGATGCTCAAGAAACATGGACCAAAGAAGTCACCAGTGTCACAGAACTCTTCAGCTTGGCAGACAAATGTGCCAAAGCTGCAGAGGGACGTGAAATGCATTCTAAACCACCTCCGGAGGCCAACAAGAAATCCACCAAGATTGAAGCCACTACATCCAGAGGTGGCAAAAATAAAAAGAAGCCCAACGGCAAAAAGAAGTCGTCGACTGGCGCACCTGCTGCTACAGCTGTTGCAGCTCCAGGTGGCCGGGAGCCACGCCCCGAGAAATGACCTCGACCATCGTCAGAAGATGGTGGTAGCTCTAAAGTGTGGTGTCCAATCCACAAGAAGGACAGACACAGTCTGGAAGAGTGTCGGGAGGTCCAGAATCTTGCCGAGCGCTATTACAAGCATCGGGAAGAAGCTTCTTTCTGCCAGCTGGAAGGTAAACAAAAAGTCGACAAAGCTTCGGCCGAGGAGGATCTATGTTTTCAGAACCCCAAGAAGGTACTGAAAGTTGTCTACAACACCATCGACAATGACTCCAGCGTCTCTAACAACGAGCGCTGGAAGACCTTGAACACCATTTATGGTGGTTCTGGGGACATCACCTCTCGTCGCATCCTCAAGACAATGCGGCGGGACATGGCCGCGGCAGCTCCCACTACTACGGCAGAGCCTCATCTGAAGTGGATGGACACTCCCATCATTTTTGATGCTTCGGACTGCCCCCACAACATGATCGGAGCTGGCCAACTCCCGTTGATGGTGTCACCCACCATTAAAAATATCCAACTCCACCATGTAATGGTGGACGGAGGTTCGGGGCTGAACCTCATAAGCTTTAAAGCCTCCATTAAGATCCAGCTCCGGCCTTCGGACCTTCGCCCATCTCGACCTTTCTCTGGGGTAGGTCCGTGGACCATTACTCCTCTCGGATCCATCACACTCCCAGTGTCCTTCAGGACTCGGGAGAACTATAGAACCGAGAAGTTAATCTTCAACGTTGCATAGATCAGTCTGCCGTTCAACACCATTTTGGGCAGGACAGCCTTGTACAAGTTCATGGCCGCCACCCATTATGGTTACTTAGTGTTGAAGATGCCAACACCTGCGGGTGTTCTCCAGACCCGCAGAGATCGTACTGCAGGAGTTATAGCTTTAGAAGAACTCTATGCGCTTACCACAACACGAGAGGAAGCATCTGGTAAGGAGCCAGCTCCGAACCCTCCGAGCATTCGTCATAAAGGCTCTACCTCCGCACCTCGTGTGTAACCAAGCAGCGACACCGACGTTCATGTCAATATCGTCCAAATTGGTTCCGATGCTTCTCAAACTACCCGTATATCAGGAGGTCTGAACAACAAATAGGAACTCGTGCTCATCATTTTCCTTCGGGCTAATGTCGATGTGTTTGCCTGGCAACCATCGCAAATGTCTGGGATCCCTAGGGAGGTGATTGAGCACAATCTGAAGATTTACCCTAACGCCTGGCCTATACACCAGCAGTCCTGGATGCAATCAATCGAGCGGCAAAACTTCATCTGATGGGAGATAAAGAAGTTGCTCGAAGCTGGTTTCATACGGGAGGTGTTTCATCCTAAATGGCTGGCAAACCCAGTCGTGGTGCCCAAGACTGGCAGGAAGTTTCGGATGCATATCGACTAGACCACCTTAAATAAAGCATGTCCATAGGATCCATTTCCACTACCTAGGATAGATCAGATAGTTGACTCCACCTTCGGGTGCGAGCTATTGTGTTTCTTAGATGCATATTTTAGATATCATCAAATCCAAATGTCTAAGGAAGATGGAGAGCATACTGCCTTCATAACAGCTGATGGATTGTATTATTATACTGACAAGCCCTTTGGTCTAAAAAATGCAGCTTCAACATTTGTGCGAGCTATGTATAAAACATTTGGAGAGCTAATCAGAGACTTGGTGGAAGTGTACGTCTGTCGGTACCCTCCGTACCGGATACCCCTTGGGATTGCAAAGATCACAAGGTAACTCCATCTACCGGAATTGAAGACCTCCGAAGGCCCCACATGTCAGGCGTAGCCGGACCTGCTTCCCCGACATGGTTAGTTCCGGGGCCGCCACGTGTATCACAAGACCAGAGCTATCACCCACACCTGGGAAGCTCCGGTCAGAATACCAATGTGGCACCCCCAGACCTAACCCAAGACAGTGGGAAGCTCCGGTACTGACATGTGTCCAGCAGCACCGGACCTACCCGTCCACGATGGTGAGCTCCGGAGATGCCACATGGCAACCGCCAGACCTTCAACTTCAACTATCAAGCCGGTGGACCCCCCCCCCCAACGGCTCTGGACCTTCAAGGATCAATCAAAAACATCAAGACGCGATTAAGTTTCATTAATGCCATATTAATGACACACGATCGGATGGTCCTTAATACTGATAACTGCACTGTTAAGACCCGTTACCAGGCTATTAATGGTAATTAACTCCATTTATTGTGTATCAAGCATGTGTAACCGCCGGGGCCACCTGTCGGGCCAGGCAAACATTGTAACGACCAGTTCTTGTACTATAAAAGGACTGGTCGACGATACACAAAGGACGGTTCCAGACCACTACTGAACACCCTGAGCTAGACGAGCTTCTTCTTCTGGAGCTTCTTCTAGACTCACAAGCTTAATACATCACCAACACACCCCCTAGAGTAGGGTATTACGCTCAGGCAGCCCGAACCATGTAAATCCCTGTGTACACATATCTTTCACCTTCTTGAATCTCTGCGCACCCATTACCGAACTACAACTCATCGATCTACCAAAGGTAGTGTCAGGAGATCTGCCGATTCCAAACACCGACAGTTGGCGCGCCAGGTAGGGGCGCCCGAGATTTTGAGTATGGTGAACTCAGCTGCTAGATCATCCAACGGCAACCCTGTTGTTCAACCCGCTGGAGGCAATCCCTCCAACATGCAGCAACCAGCAGGTGATGTGGCTCCAGCGGGAGTCATGCCTCCACCACCACCACCTGCACTAGCACGTCAAGCTGAGCAGCGTGACGGTACATCAGCGTCGGTCACTGCATCGGCAAACAACAACAACCCTGAACACGCGCTTGATGCAGCGCGTGCTCTCCTCCAACGTCCACCACCTCCAGGTGCATCCCAGGGTGCAATGGAGCAGTGGAGGACTGATGTGGAACACCTGGTTGCTGCAGCAGCCGACCGCATCAGCAACCAAGGTCCTCCTCTTTCGGGGCGGGCACCATCGCAGCGCCGGACCGTGTCTGGCAGACTTGGTCCGCATGCTTCCCAGAATAGGAGGCGTGCTGCGTCATAGCAAGTTACGTCGCTACCCTCCGCGGCGCGACGTACTCATACGGTAAACAGGATGTCAACTCATAACCTCCGGGCGGAGCTTGATCACCGTTACCATCAATAGGACAGTCATGTCCATATCGAGCGCGCTCGCGAAAGGCGAGAGGCTCGAGACAGCCCTGCTCCCGTGGGAGTAGGAGGAGGCTGTTCTGCACTGGCCATGCACCTACGCATGGTCAGATGGCCACAAAAGTTCAGGCCACATCTATCGGAGAAATTTTACAGGACTGTTAACCCCGCCGAGTTTCTCCAAATTTACACCACCGCAATCCTTGCGGCCGGAGGTAACGAGGCTGTAATGGCCAACTACTTCCAGTGGCTTTGACTGGGACTGCCAGGTCCTGGTTCATGAGCCTTCCTCACAAATCTATCAATAGTTGGGAGGAATTGTGCCAACAGTTCACCACCAATTTCGGGAGTTCATACACCCGACCAGGCACCGAACTGGACCTTTTTGCAGTTATGCGAAAGGGGGGAGAATCCATGCGCTCATTCATCCAGAGGTTCTCCTATGTACGAAACACCATTCCTTCTATCTCTAGCGCTTCTGTCATCGTGGAATTTAGACAGGGCGTACGGGATAAGAAGATGCTGGAGAAGCTGGCGGTCAAGGAGATCACCAGCGTCACAGAGCTCTTCAGCTTGGCGGACAAGTGTGCCAAATCTGCGAAGGGCCGTGAGATGCACTCCAAACCACCTTCGGAGGATGGCAAAAAATCCTCCAAAGGCGAAGCCACTACCTCCGGGAGTGGCAAAAAGAAGAAAAATCCCAACGGCAAGAAGAAGCCGTCGGCCAGCACATCTACCGCTGCAGCTGCTGCAGCTCCGGGTGGCTGGAGGCCACGCCCTGAGAAACGACCGCGGCCGTCCTCTGAAGACGGTGGCAACTCCAAAATGTGGTGTCCTATCCACAACACGAACGACCACAACTTGGAGGACTGCTGGGAGGTCCAAAACCTTGCCGAGCGCTACAACAAGCGCCGGGAAGAAGTTCCTTTCCGTCAGAGGGAAGGAAAGCAGAAAGTCGACGAAGCTCCGGCTGAAGAGGAGTTGGGCTTCTAGGACCCTAAAAAGATCCTAAAGGCTGTGTACACATCCGTCGACGACGACTCCGACTTCTCCGACAATGAGCATCGGAAGACCATGAACACCATCTTCGGTGGTTCGTGGGACATCACCTCCCGCCGTGTCCTCAAGACCATGCGGCAGGACATGGCCTCAGTAGCTCCTACAGCTAGGGCGGAGCCTCATCGAAAGTGGATGGACACTACCATCACTTTTGATGCTTCGGATGACCCTCGGAACATGATCGGAGCTGGCCAGCTACCTCTTATGGTATCACCTACCATCAACAACATTCAACTACACCATGTAATGGTGGACGGAGGTTCGGGGCTGAACCTCATAAGCTTCAAAGCTTTCGTCAAGCTTCAGCTCCGACCTTCAGATCTTCGCCCCTCCCGACCTTTCTCTGGAGTAGGTGCGGGGGCCATAACACCACTCGGTGCCATTACTCTCCCCGTGACCTTTGGGACTCGGGAGAATTATCGCACCGAGAAGTTCATCTTTGACGTCGCTCAGATCAACTTGCCCTTCAACGTCATTCTGGGCAGGCCCGCCTTGTACAGAATCATGGCTGTTGCTCATTATGGCTACCTGGTGTTAAAGATGCCGACACCAGCTAGCATTCTCCGGATCCGCGGAGACCGTACTGCCGGAGTGACTGCTTTGGAGGAACTGCATGCGCTTGCCACAGCGCAGGAGGAAGAATCCAAGCAGGAGCAAGCGCTCAACCTCCGCACCTCGCGTGCAACCAAGCGGTGACACCGACATCCCCGTCAAAGTCGTCCAATTCGGTTCCGATGCCGCTCAGATCACCCGTATATCGGGAGGTCTGAATGACAAATAGGAACTCGCACTGATCACTTTCCTCCGGGCTAATGTCGACGTGTTTGCATGGCAACCGGCACAAATGCATGGGATCCCTAGGGAAGTGATCGAGCATAATCTGAAGATCTATCCCGATGCTCGGCCCGTACATCAGAAGCCTCGGAAGCAATCCCTAGAGCGACAAAACTTCATACGACAAGAAGTGAAGAAGTTGCTCGAAGCTGGATTCATCCGAGAAGTCTTCCATCCAAAATAGCTGGCAAACCCAGTCATTGTACCCAAGGCCGGCGGGAAGCTTCGGATGTGTATCGACTACACAACACTAAATAAGGCATGCCCAAAAGATCAATTCCCATTACCTAGAATAGATCTGATAGTGGATTCCACCTCCGGGTGTGAATTACTGTGCTTCCTAGATGCATATTCTGGGTACCATCAAATCATAATGTCTGGGGAAGATGAAGAACATACTTCTTTTATCATAGTAGATGGATTGTACTATTATACTGCCATGCCATTTGGTCTCAAGAATGCAGCTTCAACATTTGTACGAGCTATGTACAAAACCTCTGGAGAGCTCAATAGAGACATGGTGGAAGTGTATGTTGATTACATCGTTGTCAAGATCAAGGACAAGGAGTCACTCCTTGACACCTTGCAAGCTGTCTTCGACAAGCTGCGGGTCACCCGCACGAAGCTGAACCCAGACAAGTGCGTCTTCGGGGTTAGCTTTGGAAAGCTTCTTGGTTTCCTGGTAAACCACCGGGGCATAGAGGCAAATCTGGCGAAGATTAAAGCCATAGAGGAGATGCGGCCACCAGCCCGCATCAAAGATGTCCAGAAACTGACTCGATGTCTAGCCGCTCTCAATCGGTTCATCTCAGGACTGGCGGAACGAGCGCTACCTTTCTTCAATCTATTGAGGAAGTCCGTACCATTTCGATGGTCTAAAGAAGCAGAAAAGGCGTTCCAAGAGCTAAAGCAGCTCCTCACCACTCTACCAGCCCTGGTAGCTCCGAACCCTGGTGAGCCCTTACTGCTTTACATTTCAGCAACCGACGAGGTTGTCAGCATGGTCCTGGTCGCGGAGAGACCAGCACCATCACAAGCTCAGGAATCTAGACACCTCCGGGAGGGTCCAGAGATTCCTGAAGGTGAGTCTGGGTCCCAGCCCCCAGACTTGGATCAACAAGGAGTTGTCCCAGAAGACTTGGACCCCTCCGGGAGGTTCCAAGTCGCTCCAGCAGAAGCTCCGGGTTCCTCTAGTAGGGACCCGGAGGTTCCCGAAGCAGGTATGGACCCCTCTGGGACGGTCCGAGTCAATGTGGAGGAAGCTCTAGACCCCTCCGGGATGGTCCAGACAGTCCAACGCCCAGTGTACTTCATTAGCGAAGTACTACATGATGCCAAGACTCGATACTTAGAGGTGCACAAGCTGCTCTACGCAGTCCTCATCGCCTCCAGGAAGCTTCGCCATTACTTCCAAGCTCACAAGATCTCAGTGGTGACCTCTTACCCACTGCATGCGATCTTGTATAATCCCAACTATACTGGGAACATTGCAAAGTGGGCAGTAGAATTGGCGAATTCGATCTTGAATTCGTTCCCAGACAAGCGATCAAGAGTCAAGCAATGGTAGATTTTGTGGCGGAATGGACCCCCTCTCCATCAAACCCTAGGGGCCTCAGTGAGCAGAAGTCGGAACTCAAGGCTCCGGTCTTCACCAAACCTCACTGGACCCTCTACTTCGACGGCTCCATGCAAAAGCAGGGGGCTAGAGCTGGAGTCCTTCTCCTCTCACCAACCGGGGAGAAGGTAAAATACATGGTCCACCTTGACTTCAAGGCGACCAACAACATGGCAGAGTATGAAGCACTCATTTACGGACTAAAAGGTGGCACTATCATATGGTGTCAAGCAACTGTTGGTCAAGGGAGATTCGCAGCTCATCATTAAACAGGTGAAGGGTGAATGCTCCTGTAACAATCCTCAACTAGCTGCTTATCTCCTTGAAGTCCAGAGGCTTCAGAAGGACTTCGATGTCCTGGATCTCCACCATGTCCAGCGTGTCTATAACGCTGAAACTGACGAACTCTCGACGAAAGTGTCAACAAGAGCTCCTGCTCCTGACGGAACCTTCGTCCGGGGGTTGTCAAAACCCATAGCTCAGCCTGCCGAACTGAGCGAAGGGGGCGAGACCAGCATCCCGAAGCTGGTGGTCCCGATGGCCCTGTTACCATGGCAGCCATCAAGGGTCGTAGGTGCTGCCGGAAGCTCCGAGCAACCCAACACGCAAGACTCAAATGCTCAAGAAAGCTCCGATGCATGGATCTTGGAGATCCGGAGCTACTTGAAAGACAATATCCTTCCTGATGATGATGTATCTGCTGACCGGATAGCCAGATTGGCTAAAAGATACACGATGGTAGAAGGGGATCTCTACTGGCGTGGTGCTAACAGCGTCCTAATATGGTGCTTCACAAGGGAAGAAGGTTGCGAGCTCCTCGCAAAAATCCATGGAGGCGAGTGTGGGAACCACGCGTCTTCCCGCACGCTGGTCAGTAAAGCCTTCCGGCATGGCTTCTACTGGCCTACAGCGCTCCACGATGCAACTCAGCTGGTGAAGAAATGCAAAGCATGCCAGTACCATGCAAAGCAAATTCACACACCAGCTCAGCCTCTACAAATGATACCTCCTACGTGGCCTTTCGTTGTGTGGCTGATGAACATCTTGGGACCTTTCCCAAGAGCCATCGGAGGTTACAAGTTCTTGTATGTTGCCATCGACAAGTTCACCAAATGGCCGGAAGCAACTCCAGTTGTGACAATAAACAAGCAATCAGCTATCAACTTCTTGCAGTCCATAGTATGCAGATTTGGAGTCCCGAACAAAATCATAACAGATAATGGGACCCAATTCACAAGCTCTGCTTTCCAAGGATACTGCGAAGATCTCGGCATCCAACTCAGCTACGCCTCTATAGCTCACCCGGTAAGCAACGGACAAGCCAAAAGAGAAAATGCAGAAATCCTGAAATGACTCAAGACGAGCACATATGAGTGCCTGAAAAAACATGGAGCCAACTGGATTGAAGAACTTCCGCCCACTCTATGGGCCAACAGGACAACTCCAAATCGGTCAAACAGAGAAACACCCTTCTTCTTGGTGTACGGAGCTGAGGCAGTCCTTCCTCCGGAAATCACCTTGGGGTCGCTCCGGGTTCGGACCTCCGATGAAGCCACGTAGGACCAGCTCCGGAGTGAAGACCTTGACCTCCTTGAAGAGAGAAGGTGTCGAGCAGCTGTTCGGAATGCCCGATACCGCCAAGCTCTTCGGCGCTATCACCAACGGCATGTTCATAGCCAGCAGCTCGAGGAAGGTGATTTGGTGCTACGGAGAATACAATCTAGAGAAGGGTTAAACAAACTCCCCCCCAGCTGGGAGAGACCCTTCCGAGTGAGCAAAGTATCCCGTCCCGGATGCGCTCGCTTGTCAACCAAGGATGGGACAACTCTCCGAAATCCTTGGAACATTGAGCACCTCCGTAAGTTCTACACTTAGTATCACGGAGGTGAGTCTTTAATTACATGTGGTGTATGTTATAGAGTCATTGTACAGAGTCGGGTAGCTCCTCCGGGAGGGCACCCGGACCTACCCTGCTAGGTCCGCAACGCCCATGCAACACTTGTCATAGTCTCAGAACTAAAAGTGTAGCTAGCTATCTTGGGTCAAACGAGTAACGAAACACACTTAGCCTGGTTCCGTACCCTAAGAGTGTACTTGTTTCCCCTGTACCCCGGACCTATAATGAAAGACATCATTGTGTGAAAACAGACTCCACGTGCATTTACTTTGTACAGGCTCAATATTTTTTTTATTTTTCTCTTTCTTGTCTGTAACAAAGTTGTGCAGTTCTTAAGAAACTTTAGCTCGACCAGTTCATGTACAATTTGAGTTGCATTGTCTATCCTTCCGGGTTCAAGCATTGTTGATGGCCTACTTGTCTGAATGCCGCCAAGCCAATCTAGTGCCGGAGTGTGCTATCGACTTAGCCTGGTCCTGCACCCTAAGTATGCCACTCTACCTACACCTCGGCAGGCCGAAGTAAGGCAAGTACGGAAATGATCGGCTCTGAAGGAAGCTAGACGGCGCTATCGATTATATTTAGAATTGTGTTCGACCTAAAACTTTCTCGGGAACAGTAAGCCGCAATGAAGTTATAGATAATAAACGAATTTTACTGTTTTGCTTGACTTCAGTGTGCAGGAAAAAAAAAATAAGCTCCGACATCCTCTAAGCGGCTTGTAGTCAATGTTCAAACATTGACATCGAGCATCTCTTGAGCTACTCAGTTCCGGTAAAGCTAGGAGGCAAGTAGTCAACGTGAAGATGGTGGAAAGACTCTAAAGTGGAGTCTAACGTTGACACAACACGTGTTGACGGTGGTCACTGCCGGAGCTGCCAAAGCTCCGACACCCCAGAGGACTAACCATCAATGCTCCGGAGCTACTAAGCTCCGGCGATGGTCAATGTCGGAGCCACTAAGCTCCGACAGCCTCAGGGGGCCTACACTATCGAAGACTTCGGACCTACATTCTAAAAGTTCGAAGCATGCAAGTCTTCAACAACTGGTACATCCTCTTGGTACATGTTCACAATCAAATTGTGTACATCTACCAGGGGGCCAAGCGAGACAAAGCTGTTGAAGACAAAAAATGAAATTCGAATTCACAAAAATTTGGATTTTCATTCATCTAGAGACAAGATATTACGAAATTGGGGAGGGAGAACATAAAGTACAAGCGGGAGCTACAGGGAGACGATCCTAGACCCTATGGATTAATTGGGCGACCTTCTGAGCCACCTCCGACACGTTGGCTCGGGCGGCTTCACCCTCTCCTTTGATGGGACATTCAAGCACCGGGTCCAAAGGGAATTGAGGGTCCCGGCTGGTGTAGCACGTCAGCACATACTCTGCGACGTTCTTCGCCAGGGACTAACCCTCCGTTTCCAATTGGTCTGCGATGACATCACCCACCTTGGAGAGTTTGCTGCCTGCTGACCCCAGCGCCTCCAATGCCTGGTCCAGCTCCGGCTCTGGATCATCCAAACGCACAGGACTGAAGCCCATTGGTGTCAGCGCGTCATTGGCCTTGGCGAGGAAGTCCCAAACTTGTTGAGACTCCGCAGCCCTTGGACCACGCATCTCCGCCAAGGATCTTTTGGCCGCTGCCAGCTCCGAGCTCTCCCGAGCAAGACGCTCATCCTCTTTGGCATTCTGCTGAATCATTTCAGCAACTTGCCTTTCGAGCTTGCTGAGCTCTTCCTCCCAGAGGTGGATCTCGTTCTGGCGGTTGACCAGATCTTTCTCCCGGCCCCGCACTTTCTTCTCTCGGGCGGCGATGGCATTCTCGTACTTGTAGAGTTCCTGCCCTCGCTCCCAAGCTTTCTTCTCCTCCTCCTTGCAATGCTCATCCAATTTCTTGGTGCATTCTTCAAGGCTCTTGTCAGCTGGAGCTGTCTTTTGGACAAGATCCTCCTCCCTCTTCCCGAGGTCGTCCCGCAACTCAAGGTATTTCTGCTCTTCATCTTCGAGTCGTCTCTCCTGAGCTTCAAGAGCCTCCCGGTGCTTGACGAGACTATCGTGGATGGCGAAGAGCCTTTCCTGGCGTTCATCAGCTGCACTATTGGCAGCCTTGGCCTGATCATATATGGCTCGGGATTGGTTGTCGAGGGTACGCATCATGCTTTCCCTCTCATCCAACAACTTTCCCCAGTACTCCAGGTGGTCCTTCTCCCTTTGCACCCACTCCTTGTCATCAGCCAACCTCGACTGTGCCAGCTTGGTCTCGAAATTGAGTCGGTTGCGCCACCTCCTAAGGCTTTGGCGCTCCTCCTCGAGGGCCTTGCTGTCGTGGTAGAAGGCCAGTTGGTCTTGGCGAAGACTGGAGCAGGCGTTGTCGATAGACAACGATAGGGGGATCAGGTTCGGACCTGCCGGGGACATCTCTGCTGGCTCCAGCGGATCTTCAGCAACAAAAATTGGGTCCCACTCTATGAGAGCGGTACCCTGAGCTTCCACGGCACTAGGGTCATCCTCCAGGATAGCCTCGGCCGCCGACGAGGAAGTGCTTGTAGTAGAAGTACCGACCTCTGAAATTGGTTCCGAAGGCCCAACCGCCAGATCATCAACAATTGGTCCCTCCGGCGGGGGGCCAGCAGCTTCATCCCGACACTCTAGCTCTGCAACGGGCACCTCCGGGATCACATATTCCGGAGCGGGCGTTGAAGATTCGGCCGGAGCAGAAGCTACTTCTGGCTCCGGCGCAGGCGCTTCCTCCGCCTCTGGTTTGGGTGCTGGCGCTTCAGCCATCATGGGCTCCAGCGCTGGCACTTCGACCGCCATAGGCTCAGGCACCGACGCCTCCACAACAATTGGCTCGGACGCTGGAACCTCTGCAACAACTGGCTCCACAAACGGAATTCTGCAGCTACCGGCTCTATCGCCGGAGCTTCCGCGACAACCGGCAAAAGTGCCAGAGCTTCATCAACACCCGACTCTACCGCCGGGACATCCTCGACCACCGGCTCGACTGCCGGGGCTTCAACAACATCCGACTCTAGATCTGGAATCGCAGCTTCCTCCGGCTCTGAGACTGGAGCATGCAACACCACAACATCCAAGCTCGGAGCTTCAACCTCTGAGGCTGGCGCTCCTGGTACATCTTCAGTCCCGTGGTCCGGCGCTACCACGGGAACTTCTTGAGATGAGTCATCCAAAACCACGACAGCCGGCACCGGGGCTGCCTCAGCCTCTGCCACCTCTTGGGGCGGCGCTGGAATCAGCCTGCACAGTCTAGGAGCCCATACCCTCCGGGAGGGTTTGGAGTTACCTGAAGGCGTGTCTGGGTCCCATTCCCCACACACGGGACCTCAAGACAAAATGCTAGGGGATCGACCTCATTCACCTGAGGGGGTTCACCTGTCCGACCAAGATATTTGAACCTTTCTAACGAAGTCCGAGTCAAACAAGAAGCGCAACATGATGATCCGAACCCCTCAGTCAGAGTCCGGGTCGATGGAGAAGAAGCTTCAGGCCCCTCTGAGAGGGTCCGGACCGTCCAGCGCCCAGTGTACTTCATTAACGAAGTACTCCATGACGCCAAGACAAGATACATTTAGGTGCATAAGCTACTTTATGCAGTTCTTATTGCCTCAGGGAAGCTTCTCCACTACTTCCAAGCCCACAAAATATCAGTGGTAACTTCTTTCCCACTGCGTGCTATTTTGCATAATCCTAACTCTACTAGGAAGATTGCAAAGTGGCAGCGGGGCTGGCCGAGTTCAATCTTGAATTCGTATCACGACAAGCAATCAAAAGTCAAGCTTTGGCTGGCTTCATGGCGGAATGGACTCCCTCTCCATCAAACCGTAGGGGCCACAGTGAGCAAAAACCAGAACCCAAGGTTCCCGTATTCATCGAGCCTCACTGGACTCTCTACTTCGACGGCTCCGTTGAGAAGCAGGGGGCCGGAGCTGGAATCCTCCTCCTTGCTCCGACTGGGGATAAGGTCAAGTACATGGTTCACCTTGACTTCATGGCGACAAACAATATGGCGGAGTCTGAAGCTCTCATCTAGAGACTCAAGGTGGCACTATCTTATTGTGTCATACAACTGTTGGTAAAGGGTGATTCACAACTCATCTTCAAACAAGTCAAAGGTGAATGCTATGTAACAATCTTCAACTAGCTGCCTATCTCCTTGAAGTCTAGAGGCTCCAGAAGGACTTCAAAGTCCTAGATCTCCACCATGTTCAGTGCCTTCATAATGCTGAAGCTGACGAACTCTCGACGAAGGCTTCAACCGAAGCTTCGACTCTCGATATAATCTTCATACGGAGGTTGTTAAGACCAATAGCTCAGCCTGTCGAACTAAGTGAAGGGGGTGATACCAGCATCTCGAAACTTGCAGTCCCGAGGGTCCTGTTACCATGGCATCCACCAAGGGTTGTAGGTGCTGTTGGAAGCTCTAAGCAACCCAGCACGCAAGACTCAGAAGCTCAAGTTAGCTCCGATGCATGGATCTCGGAGATCCGAAACTACTTGAAAGACAATATCCTTCCTGAAGACAGTGTATCCGCTGAACGGATTGTCAGATTGGCTAAAAGATACACGTTGGTAGAAGGGGATGTCTACCAGCGCGGTGCCAATAGCATCCTACTGCAGTGAATTGCAAGGGAAGAAGGCTGCTTGCTCCTCACGGAAATCCATGGAGACGAGTGTGGGAATCACACATCTTCCCACACGGAGGTCGGTAAAGCCTTCCGGCACGGCTTTTACTGGCCTACAGCACTCCAGGATGCGGTTGAGCTAGGGAAAAATGTGAAGCGTGCCAGTTCCATGCAAAATAGATTCACACACAGACTCAATCACTACAAATGATACCTCCTACATGACCATTCTCTATGTGGGGCATGGACATCTTGGGACCATTTCCAAAAGCCGTCGGAGGTTACAGGTTCCTGTATGTCGCCATCGACAAGTTCACCAAGCGGCCGGAAGCAACTCCAGTTGTGACAATCAACAAGCAATCAGCAATCAAGTTCTTGAAGTCCATTATATGCATATTTAAAGTTCCAAACTAAGTCATAACTGACAACGGAACCCGATTCACAAGTGCTGCATTCCAAGAATATTGTGAAGACCTAGACATTCAACTCAACTGCGCCTCAGTAGCTCACCCAGCAAGCAATGGCCAAGCCGAGAGAGCAAATGCAAGGGATGAGAATATTAAAGACACAGCAAAAATAAGACTAGCATTTTATGGCGAGCACTCGATGCTTACCTAGGGATGCTACCGCCCCAATCGCCTTGGAACCTCTTCTTCTGAGGCCCGGGGCCAGAGCCCGCCAATACTAGCGAGACAACGACTTCGGACCTCAGCTGAGGACCACTTGTGGCAGCCGGAGTCCTCTCGGCCGGAGCTTCTCTCAGTTGGGAAGAACTCCTAGGCCTGGAGCTCTTAGCCGGCACTGAAGCCGGTGTTGACTGCTCGGAGCTAGCGCCTCTCGATGACGCCTGCGCCGGAGAAGGTGCAGCCGCAGAAGACCTCCTCCGCCGGGGAGAAGAAGCCGTTGTAGAGGGAGCAGCCCTGACGGACCTCCCATCAGCATGCTTCAGCTTCCTCTTCTGGCTGGAGGATTTGGTTGGCTCTTTGCCCTTGCCCTTGCCGATGTCTTCAACCCTCTAGCTTGGGGCAGAGGCAGGCCCTCTTTCGGAAGCTCCGGGAATTACCACCCTGGAGGTCGAACGCCTCTCCACCTCACCAAGGTCATCAAGCGCCGGCATCTTCCTCCGGAGCTCTCTGCTGAATCTTGGCTCCATGTTCTGAGGAAGGAAAGCAGCTAGCGGTACCAAGGTTTCGCCTTCGACGTTTATCCCATGCTGAAATTTTTTTGAGATGAAGCTTCAAAGCTTCATCATCCAAATTGGATTTCAGACTGGTTTCAATCCGGTCGTCATCCATCACGTTGTTGAGAGCCCAGGCGAGCTTCTCCCTCTTCCTCAGCGGAGCCCATCTGTTAACGAGGAAATTGCAGAAGACAATCTGCTGGGTCACTCCACCCTCCACGCATTCTCGTATTCGGGTCAGGACGGGGTTAAAGGCATCTGACAGCTTCAGAACTACACTCCAAGTGTCGGTATCATCGTTGGGGGGTCCTTGGGGCAGCTCCAACCTCTCGTACTCCTCCACCGCAATGACGACCCAATCCTTCTTCCAGTCATCCCATTTGCTGGAAGGGAATGACTTCAGATACTTGAAGGGACAGTTCTTGCGCTTCACAAAATCGTAGAAGCCAAAAAGCTCAGTCCCCTTGCCGGTGGTGTGGACTGTGAAGAAGATACGGAATAGCTCAATGCAGGGGGGAACACCCACCGACATCTCGCAAAAGTGGACGAAGGCCGCCACTAGCAGAAAAGAATGGGGGCCAAGATGATACGGTTTGAGACCATAAAAGTCCAGCAGTATTAAAAGAAAGGTTGAAAAAGGTGGGATCAATCCCACCATGGCGTACGCAGAGAAGTACACCATGTCGCCATTACGCTCCTTCTTGAATGGGAGCTTGCCAGCGCGGACCAAGTGGTTGAATGTGACGCCCGGTTCCGAAAAATTAACCAAGCTAACGCATATGTGTGCCTAGGATGTTCAACACACATACACGAGTGCATTCACAAAAGAGTATACAGAAAATTACCACAAGACAAGATTAATTAACCAAATTTTATTACACAAACCATATTATCCTCGAATACAACCTCTAATGAATATTAATGACAAGTTCAACTAATGGAGTAGAAATAAACTAATTAATCAAACTAACCGACTAAGCAAACTAAGCATAAGGGATAGCGCAGCTCCAATCAACACCACAGGCAAAGCTGACGGTAGACACGGCCTAGAACTCCGCATTATCGCCATTAAACTCCCAAACCTGACCTGCAACTGTTGGGGGTGATTGCAAGAGTGAGTACATGTCGTACTCAACAAGTGTGGAAAGTATGACATGTGGATGATTCAAATGATGACAATAATAATGGCAAAGTGCTAAAAAGTACATCAAAACATTTGAAAAGCAATATATTATATGTATGTGAAGTAAACCCATCATAATCATAAATAATACCATAATACTAGTCTGAATTCATTACCATCGTCAATAATTCCAGATTTCACCATTTCCCAATAACCATATTCAATACCAAAAATTAATCCATAACCATAATACCAACCATAACCATCCCAAATACCAAGTTCCCTCTAGTCATGGAAGTTGTCGAGGTGCTTATAACCGGGAGCACGGCTATCATGATAGTTTTAATACTCTGCAAAGTTTGTACCTCTTTACCCACGTGTTTGTGATTTCATCACCCGTCGACGACTAGAGAACCTCCCTCACGCCAATTACACTTCTTTGGTGTATGACCAAGAGATCACAAAATATCCTTTACAAAGGGATTACTAGCCTATTTAGACCCCACTGAGGTTTCACCGGTGGCGATGTCTCCCACTGAGCACATCTTCAACCAAGGGCCCCATCTTGAGCCATTCGGATCCCAGGGTAGTCCCGCCAATCATCAACAAACCCAATCCGACTACCCCTTCCTCGAGCATCCTTAATGGTCCAAATATCAGTGGCAAAGCCCTAATTAATCAGCTACGCCGCATCCATACTCGGCCTCATGGTGGCACTATAATCCTGGCTTATTCTTGCATGAACCGGTCCTTAGATCTAAAGCAAGCAAACCACCATGACATCCAACCCATCCACATACCAGGCTTGCTTAGATCACCCATTACCATATCATATTGACCAGTTCACATTAACCAAAATATCATTAATGCTTAATTAAGTTTGTAATGTTGTTTTCCCATCCCAATTAATAAGCAAAGCAAAAAAGGTAAAAACCCTTCCTGACTCTCTATCATATGTCCCAGGTGACAAGGGTGGGTAAACAAAGCTAGTAAACTTCCTATCATAGGATTCCCATCAATTTGACACAGCCTGCAGTTTGCAAACGAAACATTTATTTTAAACAGGATCAATATGCTTCAAGGACACTTGCCTTTCTCTTGCGGTTGATTAGGGTCAAAGCCTTCAAACTCTTGGTGTTGTAGATCCTCCGCGGAACTCTCTAGCGCAAATCCGTCTAATTCGCACAATAAACATACTAGACAAGAAACACAATCAAAGAGCACAAATATTACTCAATATGACATGACATGCATGATTACTGCAAATGCAAGATAGAACTTGTTAATTGATTGCTTTTAATGGTCAATAACTAGTTCTAATAGCTTTTATCAAGTTTATACAGGTTTGGATGTGATTAGATCAAATTTTAGAATCAATTCAACACAATTTAGCCAGGAGGATCGGACTAGTCCGCTAGGGACCGAACAAGTCTGCACTTTACGAGATCAGCGGATTAGGGTTTTCTAGATCGACGTAAATTTGGAGATTAGGCGTTGAATTCACGCAAGGAAAAGAGAATAGAAGGTATACTAGGTGTTTAGGACTCCAATGAATCAAGAAACTTGGAGGCAGCACTTGGATCTTGGTGATCTAGGGTTGGTGATGAACTTGGAGATGAATTGGTGATGAAGATCAAAACTTGATGGAGATCTTGATCCTCCTTCGTTTCCTCTTCTTCTTCTTCTTGCTTGATATCTTCTCCTCCCTTCTTGATGGTGGCTCTCCACGAACTAGGGTTTGGGTGGAGTGGAAAAGTGGCAAATAGATGTCAATCCAAGGGGTGGGGTTGTTTATATAGAGGTGGAGGCTAGGGTTAGATGGATTTCGAGTTTTGGAGGAGTAGAGGCCAGTTTAGAGTCCCTCATGGGCTCTAAAAGAGTTGGGCACGACGTCCCTAGGCCCACTTAACGTGAAACCAAAGAAACAAGTCGTAAAACAAAAGATCAACTCGGAGTCGCGAAATATCGGACAAGTCCGGACAGGACCGGACTAGTCCGAAGTCGTCCAGAGATAAAATCGAACAAGTCTGGCCTAAAATCGGACAAGTCCGACTTTAAACAGAGAGGAAATCGGACAAGTCCGCTCGAACACCCGACTAGTCCGGAAAAGTCCAAGGACTTAGCAATTTTTCAAGGATTCTTGGAATATCGGACTAGTCCGCACAAAATCGGACAAGTCCGAAAGTTTCCAGTGCCAAAAATCGGACTAGTCCGCAGCAAAAACGGACAAGTCCGTTTTTAGTCAGAGAGAAATCGGACTAGTCCTCAGCAAAATCGGACTAGTCCGCACTTTCCTGCGTTTTAAGTGCGGTTTTGTTCCAAATCAATTTTAAATGCTCCAAATCAATTTTAAACTCGTTCCTCTTGTTGTGAGTTAATGTTAAACATGTATATGAGTGCATGCAAGGCATGATGCATGAAAATGAGGGTGTTACAAACCTACCCCCCTTAAAATGAATCTCGCCCTCGAGATTCGACGCGGAAGAGAAGAGATAGGGAAATTCCTTCTTGAGATGATCCTCCAATTCCCACGTCGCTTCTTTTTCTATGTGGTGCTTCCATTGAACTTTATACCATCTAATAACCTTGTTCCTTGTGACCCTCTCCTTAGTTTCCAAGATTTTGATCGGTTGCTCGGCGTAAGTCAAATCTTCCTCTAATTCCAATCCTTCCATTGGCACTTGTTTTTCCGGTACTCTCAAGCACTTCTTAAGTTGGGAAACATGAAAGACATCATGTACGTCTAAAAGATGAGCTATCATCTCCAACTTATATGCTACTTCTCCTCTTTTGTCCAAAATCTTGAACGGTCCAATATAACGAGGTGCTAGCTTTCCTCTTATGTTAAACCTCTTATGACCCCTCATTGGTGACACCTTGAGGTAAACAAAATCTCCCACTTCAAAGGCTAATTTCCTTCTTCTATTGTCCGCATAGCCTTTTTGCCTTGATTGGGCTGCCCTCAAGTTTTCATGAATTATTTGGACTTGCTTTTTGTCTTCTTGCAACACATCCGGACCAAATACTTGAGTTTCTCCTACCTCATTCCAGAACAAAGGTGTCCTATACTTCCTCCCATAAAGAGCTTCATAAGGTGACATTTTCAAGCTTGCTTGGTAACTATTGTTGTATGAAAATTCCGCATATGGCAAGCTTTTGTCCCAACTCTTCCCATGCTTTAAAGCACAAGCTCTTAACATGTCCTCCAAAATCTGATTGTTCCTCTCGGTTTGTCCATCCGTTTGAGGATGATATGCTGAACTAAAATTCAACCTCGTTCCCAAAGCTTCATGCAATTTTTGCCAAAACCTGGAAGTGAATTGTGAACCTCTATTTGAGACTATCTTCTTCGGTACTCCGTGTTGACACACAATATACTCCATGTATATTTCGGCCAATTGTGCAGCTGTATATTTGGTCTTCACAGGGACAAAATGAGATGACTTGGTTAAGCGATCCACAATTACCCAAATTGAGTCATACTCGGACTGAGTACGTGGTAACCCAACTATGAAGTCCATTCCAATTTCTTCCCACTTCCATTTCGGGATCTTCAATGGTTGCAATAATCCAGCTGGCCTTTGATGTTCCGCCTTGATTTGTTGACACACATCACACAATGCCACATATTCAGCTATGTCCTTTTTCATGCTATCCCACCAATAGCAAGCCTTCAAGTCTTTGTACATCTTCGTACAACCAGAGTGAATCGAGTATGGCGAGTCATGTGCCTCCTTTAGTATTGTCTCCCCAATATGCTTCACATCAGGCACGACAATCCTATTTCCAAGCCATAAGGTACCATGTTCATCCTCGTCAAATCTGAATTCTCTCCCTTCTTCGGTCCTTTCCTTGATTTCCTTGATCTCCTCATCTGTGGTTTGTGCTTCTCGAATTTCTTGCTGCAAGGTCGGATTTAACTCCATCATCTCCATCTCATTTACAAATCCGAGGTTCAACCGTTCAAACTCCTTGCATAACTCGGGTGGTAACTCTCAAACTGTGAGTTGATGACTTACTCCCTTTCTACTCAAAGCATCGGCCACTACATTGGCCTTTCGCGGATGATAGTTGATCCCCAAATTATAATCTTTGATGAGCTCCAACCATCTTCATTGCCTCAAGTTCAGATCCATTTGTGTGAAAATATACTTCAAACTCTTATGATCCGTATAAATTTCACAACTATGTCCAAGGATATAGTGTCTCCAAATCTTCAATGCGTGTACCACGGCCGCGAGTTCCAAATCGTGCGTGGGGTAATTCTGCTCATGTTGCTTCAATTGTCTTGATGCATAGGTGACCACTTGGCCTTCTTGCATCAATACACATCCAAGTCCTTGTCTCGATGCGTCGCAATAAATATCAAAACTCTTGCTCACATCCGGTAGTACCAAAACTGGAGTTGTTGTTAACCTCTTCTTCAACTCCTCAAAACTATTTTGACAAGCTTGAGTCCATTGGAAAGCCTTTCCCTTCATTAGTAACTCCGTCATTGGCTTGGCTATCTTGGAAAAGTCCTTGATGAATCGACGGTAATATCCAGCCATTACAAGAAAACTCCTTATTTCCTTTACATTTTGCGGTGGTTCCCACTTCAACACGTCTCTCACTTTTCCGGGGTCAACCGATACTCCTCCTGAGATGATATGACCCAAAAACGACACCTCTTTCAACCAAAACTGACACTTGTTGAACTTGGCATACAATTGATGCTCCCTCAATTTATGCAATGTAAGCCTCAAGTGTTCCTCATGTTCCTTCTCATCCTTCGAGTAGATCATAATGTCATCAATGAACACCACGACGAACTTATCCAAGTACTCCATGAAGACCTTATTCATGAGGTACATAATGTAGGCAGGCGCATTTGTCAATCCAAAGGACATCACGGTGTACTCATAAGATCCATACCGCATCCTAAAAGATGTCTTGGGTATGTCCGATGGTCTAATCTTAATTTGAAAGTATGCCGACCTCAAATCAATCTTAGAGAAGACATAAGCACCCTTCATCTGATCAAAGAAGTCTTCAATGCGTGGCAAGGTGTACTTGTTCTTGATTGTTACCTTGTTGTGAGCTCGGTAATCCACGCACATCCTTTTGGATCCATCCTTCTTGTCCACAAATAGAACGGGCGCTCCTCAAGCCGAAGAGCTAGGGCGAATAAAACCCTTCTCTAGTTGCTCTTGAATTTGCTTCTTGAGCTCCGCTAATTCAAAAGGAGGCATCCTATACGGCCTCTTAGCTATAGGTGCAGTTCCAGGTATTAAATCAATAACAAACTCAATGTCTTGATCAGGTGGCATACCTGGCAACTCGTCTGGAAAAACATCCAAAAATTCACACACCACCAGAATCTCCTAAATTGCGGCACCGTCCATATGATTCAGCTCCAATTGCTTCGGTGTGGTTTGAGATGCTTCAAATTCTGCGGTGATCCCTTCCTCATTGGTCAACTTCACCGTCTTCGTGGCACACTCAATAACTCCAATTTGCTTACTCAACCAGTCCATACCAAGTATAATGTCCAATCCTTGAGAGTCCAAAACAATGAGGTTGGCGGAGAAGTCTACCCCCCTTATCCTGAGGCTTACTTTTGGACGTACTATATTTGTCCTCATCTCTCCTCCAGGAGACTTAACCAATAGACTAAACTTCATATGAGATATAGGCAAACTATACTTGGCAATATACTTCGATGAAATCAATGAATGTGATGCTCCAGAATCAAATAACATAGTCGCGTGGTTGGAGTTGGCGAGAAACATACCAATGAACACGCCATCCGCTTGTTGAGCATCCTCCGTAGAGACATGGTTCACGTTGCCACGAGCAAAATTCTGTTGTCCACGGTTCCCTTATGGTTGTCCTCCATTGGGTCTTGGGTTTTGCCTCGGCGCATTGCTTCCTTGACCAAGGCCTGACTTAGGACATTGATGCGCAAACTGTCCAGCTTCTCCACAAGTATAACACTTCTTAACTCCACTAGAATTATTGGGACGTGCTTGGTTTTGAGCATTGGCACCAGGAAAGTTAGCACGAGGCGCAAAAGGCATTGGAGGCCTAGGTGCTCGCATAACAGGGCGCTGCTGCACAAACTGAGTTGGGCGTGGTGCATAACCAGGGCGTTGAGCAGGAATAGAAGAGCTATAATAAGGCGCATTGGGTGGTGCAAGGCGAGGGCGCACATTACTTCCTTGTTGCTGTCCATGATATGGCGCCTTTCTCTTATTGTCTTGCTCCATCTCACGAATCTTGTTCTCAACCACAATTGCTTTGACCACAAGCTTCTTAAAATTTGCGCAGTCACAATTGAGCAATTGCACTTGAATTTCATTGTTGAGGCCTCTCATGAACAAGTATTGCTTCCGGCTGTCCCCACTAACATCCTCAGGCGCATATCTTGAGAGTTGAGTGAACTTATTGAGATATTCACTCACGCTTGATCTTCCTTGCCTTAAGTTCTCAAATTCTTTCCTTTTCAAAATCATAACACCTTCCAGCACATAATGGGAACGGAAACTCTCCTTAAATTCCGCCCAGGTAATTCCCTCTTGGTTCTCATGAGCATTGCAATAAGCATCCCACCAATCCGTAGCTGCTCCAACGAGTTGATGAGAAGCAAATAGCACCTTCTCCCGGTCATTGCATTGGACAATAGGCAACTTTTTCTCCACGGACTTGAGCCAATCATCCGCATCCATAGGGTCAGCGGCTTGAGCAAAGGTTGGCGGCCTAGTCCTCATAAATTCTCCCAATCGGTTATGAGGTGGCGGGGGTGGCGGTGGAGGCATGTGGGGCTGATTGTTGATATTGCCAGCCTGCAGGTGTCCCATTGTTTGTATCATGGTCTGCATGAGCTGGTTTTGCATGGCCAAAAGCTGCTCAATGTTGATAGCTCCATGAGAAGGTCCTTGCCCATTGTTGTTCTGAGGTACTCCATTGTTCTCCTCCTCATCATTGCCATCCCTCTGGTTGCGAGTCCTCACCATCTTAAGAATAGCAATAGGTAAGAATTGGAAAACGTCCCCAACTATATGCATCAAGGGATATAAACTAAACAGCTAGCTACACTAACCTAGGTGGACATGGCAATGCTAAGGCATCCCAAAATCCTCTATTAAACACACAAGCAAGCAATATATATAGCAAACAGCAAGCCAACAAAATCAAATCGATTCCTGAGTGCCCCTATGTGCTCTAAAGTGTCCAATCTATCTAGGCTGCGTCCTACGGTCAACCTGTGGCTCTCATACCAATCTGTGACGCCCGGTTCTGAAAAATGAACCAAGCTAACGCATATGTGTGCCCAGGATGTTCAACACACATACACGAGTGCATTCACAAAAGAGTATACAGAAAATTACCACAAGACAAGATTAATGTAACACCCTCAATTTTCGCATCTTGCATTGCATACATGTTCATGCATTAAATATTAATAGAATAAAAGAAAAATAATAAAATATAGAACATATATATACAAATATGAGTAGCAAAAGAGGAAAAGGAAAATAATAGCGTAAAACTTGTAATAGGGAATAAGTATAAAAATAATAATAAAAAAATATATGTAAATATATATATAAATATATATATATACAAATAATATATATAATAACTGTATAAAATAAATAAATAAATAATATATAAAAAAATAAATAAATAGTAATATATTTATAAAAAAAAGAAAAGAAAAAAAAAAGAAAAAAAACAAAAAAAAAACCGCCCGCTGGCTAGGCCGTGCGGCCCAGCCAGCCGCGCGCGCTGCACGCTCCCTCCCGCTCAGCACCGCCAGCCCCGCGCCGGGCCCCACCCCGCACGAAAGCTCTCGCGCCCCGCAACGCGCCCCGCTCCCACGCGCCGATCCCGCAGCGCGCGCCCCGCAACGCGCCCGCCCGACTCACGCCCGACGCGGTCCCGCGCCGCCAGCACCCCGCCGACTCCTGCCCCACGGCGCCCTCCCGCGCGCGAGCCCCGGCTCCCGCGCATCCGCCCGCGCCCCGGGCCCCACGCCCCGCTGCCTCCCGCGCGTTCCCCGCGCGCCGCCGACCGCGCGATGCGCCCCGACGCCCCGCCTGGCCCGCGCTCGCCCCGGTCTCTCGCACGCGCCCCGAAGCCCCGCATCGCTCGCGTCGATCCGCCCGCGATCCCGCAGCGCCCGGCCGAACCGACTCGGCCCCTGACCGATACCGCGGTCCCACCGCCTATAAAAACTCCCGTAGCCTTCGTAGGTTTTCCCAGCCGCAGAAAACGCCGCCGCCATCCACGATAAAAGAAGTCGCCGGTACAGAGAACAGAGGCTGCGCCGCCAGGGAAGAAAAGAGAGGAAAAAACAGGGGAAGAAGAGGAAGAAAAAGAGGAGGTTGTCGTCATCCACCGGAGATCGCCGTCGTCGTGCCGCCGGAGGACCTTGCGCATCCACTTCATCTACGCATCATCTCCATCCCGCGATCATCGAAGCCATCGCATCTACGGTAGGCCATGTTTCCGATGCGAATTTTAGCGACGTATTAGATCTAATAGACGTAAATTGATTTTAGTTGCATCGTCTTTTTATTTTCAGCAGCATTAATCCACTCTAAAACCCCCATAAACTCATATGAACACGTATGAACTAGTTGCATCTAATTAATAAACAATCATAGTTAATTATTAATTGATCGTTGCACGCATGCGTATCATCACATGTTGATTAATGTGTGTGCATCATATTGATTTGTATGTATATTCTTGTATCTGTGATCACGAGTAGAGGGAAGTGCTCAAGAGATCGTGTACGAGGATTTTCAGAATCAAGATTTCGAAGCGCTTGAGCAACCCTATCCGCCGAAGCAAGGCAAGTGTCCTTGAAGCATATTGATCCTGTTTTAAATTAAAGGTTTTGTTTGCAAACTGCATGCTTGTGTCAATTTGATGGGAATCCTATGGTAGGAAGTTTACTAGATTTGTTTAACCACCCTTGTCACCTGGAATATATGGTAGAGAGTCGGGATGGGATTTTTACCTTTTTGCTTCGCTTAATTAATTGGGATGGCAAACAACACTACACATTTAATTATGCATCAATGATATTCTGGTTAATGTGAACTGGTTAAATATGGTATGGTAATGGGTGATCTAAGCAAGCCTGGTATGTGGATGGGTTGGATGTCATGGTGATTTTGCTTGCTTTAGATCTAAGGACCGGTTCATGCGAGAATAAGCCAGGACTACAGTGCCACCACGAGGCCAAGTATGGGTGCGGCGTAGCTGATTAATTAGGGCTTTGCTAGTGCTGTTTGGACCATTGTGGATGCTCGGGGAAGGGGTAGTCGAATTGGGTTTGTTGATGATTGGCGGGACTACCCTGGGATCCGAATGGCTCAAGAGGGGGCCCTTGGTTGAAGATGTGCTCAGTTGGAGGCGTCGCCACAGGTGAAACCTCAGTGGGGTCTGAATAGGCTAGTAATCCCTTTGTAAAGGCTATTTTGTGATCTCTTGGCCACACACCAACGGAAGTGTGTAATGTGACCGACGGGTCATGGGCATAAGGGATGTTCTTAGTCACCGAAAGGTGATGAAATCACGAACACGTGGGTAAAGAGGTACAAACTCTGCAGAGTTAATTAAAACTATCATGATAGCCATGCTCCCGGTTATGAGCACCTGGACAACTTCCATCATTAGAGGGAATTGATATTGGTAATGGTTATTGTAATGGTTATGGTAATGGTTATGGTGATGGTTATGGATGGTTATGGATTTATTTCTGGAATTGGATATGGTTATTGGCAATGGTGAAATCTGGAATTATTGATGAGGATGGCGAATTATGGACTGGTATTATGATATTATTTATGATCATGATGGGTTTACTTCACATACATATAATATATTGCTTTTCAAATGTTTTAATGTACTCTTCAGCACTTTGCCATTATTATGGTCGTCATTTGAATCAGCCACATGTCATACTTTCCACACTTGCTGAGTACGACATGTACTCACTCTTGCAATCCCCCCCCCCAACGGTTGCAGGTCAGGATTGGGAGTTTAATGGTGACAATGCGGAGTTCTAGGCCGTATCTACCGTCAGCTTTGCTTGTGGTGTTGCATGGAGCTGCGCTATCCCTTTTGCTTAGTTTGCTTAGTTGGTTAATTAGTTTATTTCCTCTGCATTAGTTGAACTTGTCATTAATATTCATTAGAGCTTGAATTCAAGGATATAATGAATTATGTAATAAGAGTACTTATTTAATAATTTGAGCTGTGGTAATTATCTGTATATCGTTTGTGATTGCACTCGTATATGTGTGATGAACATCCTGGGCACACATATGCGTTAGCTTGGTTCAGTTTTCGGAACCGGGCATCACAATTAATTAACCAAATTTTATTACACAAACAATATTATCCTCGAGTACAACCTCTAATGAATATTAATGACAAGTTCAACTAATGCAGTAGAAATAAACTAATTAAGCAAACTAAGAGACTAAGCAAACTAAGCATAAGGGATAGCGCAGCTCCAATCAACACCACAGGCAAAGCTGACGGTAGACACGGCCTAGAACTCTACATTATCGCCATTAAACTCCAAAACCTGACCTGCAACTGTTGGGGGGATTGCAAGAGCGAGTACATGTCGTAGTAGGCAAGTGTGGAAAGTATGACATGTGGCTGATTCAAATGACGACAATAATAATGGAAAAGTGCTGAAAAGTACATCAAAACATTTGAAAATCAATATATTATATGTATGTGAAGTAAACGCATCAGAATCATAAGTAATACCATAATACCAGTCTGAATTCATTACCATCGTCAATAATTCCATATTTCACCATTTGCCAATAACCATATTCAATACCAAAAATTAATCCACAACCATAATACCAACCATAACCATCCCAAATACCAAGTTCCCTCTAATCATGGAAGTTGTCCAGGTGCTCATAACCGGGAGCACGGCTATCATGATAGTTTTAATACTCTGCAGAGTCTGTACCTCTTTACCCACATGTTTGTGATTACATCTCCCGTCGGCGACTAGAGAACCTCCCTCACGCCAATTACACTTCCTTTGGTGTATGGCCAAGAGATCATAAAATAGCCATTACAAAGGGATTACTGGCCTATTTAGACCCCACTGAGGTTTCACCAGTGGCGATGTCTCCCATTGAGCACATCTTCAACCAAGGGCCCCCTCTTGAGCAATTCGGATCCCAGGGTACTCCCGCCAATCATCAACAAACCCAATCCGACTACCCCTTCCCCAAGCATCCTTAATGGTCCAAATAGCAGTGGCAAGGCCCTAATTAATCAGCTACCCCGCACCCATACTTGGCCTCGTGGTGGCACTGTAATCCTGGCTTATTGTCGCATGAACCGGTCCTTAGATCTAAAGCAAGCAAACCACCATGACATCCAACCCATCCACATACCAGGCTTTCTTAGATCACCCATTACCATATCATATTGACCAGTTCACATTAACCAAAATATCATTAATGCTTAATTAAATATGTAGTGTTGTTTTCCCATCCCAATTAATAAGCGAAGCAAAAAGGTAAAAACCCTCCCCGACTCTCTATCATATGTCCCAGTTGACAAGGGTGGGTAAACAAAGCTAGTAAACTTCCTATCATAGGATTCCCATCAATTTGACACAGCATGCAGTTTGCAAATGAAATATTTATTTTAAACAGGATCAATATGCTTCAAGGACACTTGCCTTGCTCTTGCGGTTGATTAGGGTCAAAGCCTTCAAACTCTTGGTGTTGTAGATCCTCCGCGACACTCTCTAGTGCAAATCCGTCTAATCCGCACAATAAATAATCTGCACAATAAATATACAAGACAAGAAACACAATCAAAGAGTGAACAAATATTACTCAATATGACATGACATGCATGATTACTGCAAATGCAAGGTAGAACTTGTTAATTGATTGCTTTTAATGGTCAATAACTAGTTCTAATAGCTTTTATCAAGTTTATACAGGTTTGGATGTGATTAGATCAAATTTTAAAATCAATTCAACACAATTTAGCCAGGAGGACCGGACTAGTCCGCTAGGGACCGGACAAGTCCGCACTTTACGAGATCAGCGAATTAGGGTTTTCTAGATCGACATAAATTTGGAGATTAGGCGTTGAATTCACGTAAGGAAAAGAGAATAGAAGGTATACCAGGTGTTTAGGACTCCAATGAATCAAGAAACTTGGAGGTAGCATATGGATCTTGGTGATCTAGGGTTGGTGATGAACTTGGAGATGAATTGGTGATGAAGGTCAAAACTTGATGGAGATCTTGATCCTCCTTCGTTTCCTCCTCTTCTTCTTCTTTCTTGGTATCTTCTCCCTCCTTGATGGTGGCTCTCCACGAACTAGGGTTTGGGTGGGGTGGAAAAGTGGCAAATAGATGTCAATCCAAGGGGTGGGGTTGTTTATATAGAGGTGAAGGCTAGGGTTAGATTGATTTCAAGTTTGAGAGGAGTAGAGGCCGGTTTAGAGTCCATCATGGGCTCTAAAAGAGTTGGGCACGACGTTCCTAGGCCCACTTAACGTGAAACCAATGAAACGAGTCGTAAAACAAAAGATCAACTTGGAGTCGCGAAATATCGGACAAGTCCGGACAGGACCGGACTAGTCCGAAGTCGTCCAGAGAGAAAATCGGACAAGTCTGGCCTAAAATCGGACAAGTCCAACTTTAAACAGAGAGGAAATCGGACAAGTCCGCTCGAACACCGGACTAGTCCGGAAAAGTCCAAGGACTTAGCAAATTTTCAAGGATTCTTGGAATATCGGACTAGTCCGCACAAAATTGGACAAGTCCGAAAGTTTCCAGTGCCAAAAATAGGACTAGTCCGCAGCAAAAACGGACAAGTCCGTTTTTAGTCAGAGAGAAATTGGACTAGTCCTCAGCAAAATCGGACTAGTCAGCACTTTCTTGCGTTTTAAGTGCGGTTTTGTTCCAAATCAATTTTAAATGCTCCAAATCAATTTTAAACCCGTTCCTCTTGTTGTTGGTTAATGTTAAACATGTATATGAGTGCATGCTGGACATGATGCATGAAAATGAGGGTGTTACATTGAAGGAGTCGCTGGACCACCCCATATAGGTCTGAACCTTCATTAGATCGTCATCGCTCTTGATGCGGCTCTTGGGAAGACCTAAATCCGTCGCGGCAAAGTGGAGCAAAGGAAATGAAAGCTAGGTGAAGTCTGAGAGGCTCTGAGCGCAAGTTTGATCGAAAGCGTAAAGAGTCCTCAAAACGTGCATACTTTCCTTATTAAGTAAGCCTCTGTGATGCTTGGATGGAAACTGCAGTGAGAGCAAAGTCACTTTTCAAAAGTCTACCCCTTCAGTGACGAATGGGCCCGGGGCCACCTCAACGAAGAAATTGAGGTTCTTACTCCAGGTGAACCGCTGTCATGAAGGGCGGCGGGAAATGATACGGTTTTCGTATTGGGAACCGGCGACCTTCAATTGCATGAGATCCACACTCAAAGATCTCATCTGCCGCATTCAAAACACGCCACGTGGCGATGGTGTAAACCCAAACCATCACCCCAACTGTGCATCAGAAGACTTTTGAAGCCGCGACGCGGGAACCAAGGGTGGCCCCACCTACGGAAGAATAACTTAACCCAAAGGATTTCTCCCAAAGGTGGGCCCGGGGGCCACTGTCGGTACCCTGCGTACCGGGTACCCCACGGTACCGTAAGAAGTGCAAGAGAGTTCTACCTATCAAAGTTGAAGGTTTCCTAAGGCCCCACATGTCATATTACACTGGACCCGCATCCCTCGTATGGGTAGCTCCGAAGATTGACACGTGTAATGTAAATTTGGAGCTAAACTCCCAACATAGGAAAGCTCCGTGATCTACATGTGTATAACGACCCGGACCTAACCCCCAGCAGAGGGAATCTCCGGTGCCAACGCGGGTATAGCGGTTCCGGAGCTACCTCCCCGTAAGGGGAAGCTCCGAAGCTGCCACGTGTGGAGCCTCCGTACCTTCATCACCAACGAATACATTGGCGGATCTCCTTGAGAACAAACATTTAAGGGACAGTTAAAGCGGCAGTTACAAGACCTGAATTACGTGTCGTTAATGTTGTATTAACGACACACGATCAGTGCACTGTTAATACTTTTCACACATGTTGAGTACGACATGTACTCACTCTTGCAACTCCCACACCAACAGTTGCAGGTTAGAATTGGATGTATAACGATGATAATTCAGAGTCCTAGGCCGTGTCTGTTGTCAGCTTTTGCCTGTGGTGTTTATTGGAGCTGCGCCATAGACCCCTATGCTTATTTGCTTAGCTACTTAATTGTTTTAATTAGTTTATTTCCGCTGCATTAGTTCAACTTGTCATTTATATTCATTAGAGCTTGTGTTCGAGGATATTATGAATTATGTAATAATAGTGGTTAATTAATCTTGTTGCGTGGTAATTTTCTGTATATCCTTTTGTGAATACACTCGTGTATCTGTTTTGAACGTCCTGAGCACACATATACATTAACCTGGTTCATTTTCGGAACCGGGTGTCACATCTCCCGCGAAGAACGATGACGATGCAACAATTACCTGCGGAACGGCGACTGCTTTCTTTTTCCTACTCTTCTTTTTTTCGCTTCCTTCCTTTTTTTTCCTCTGGCGGCTGGCTTTTTCTCCCTTCGGTCAGCAGCGGCTGGGCTTTTTCTTTCTTCTGGCGGTGGCTCCAGTAGGCGCTGGCTCATCGTGAAAAAAAAAGGACGGGCGCACGGGAGCATCGCTCCCTTTTTATAGGGGCGCGGTGTGGTGTCGGAAGGAGTCCCGATAGGGAGCGGAGGCTCCGTGGCCTGGGCGTGCGTGCATAGTCTGGGTGGAATCGAACTCTGGCTCCGGTTGTGTTTTTTTTCTTACTATACTGTGCTGCTAGGCCTGTGGCCGGTAGTTTTTTTTTCATTATGCGGTGAGGATATGCGGCGAGGGTCCAGACCTGCTAGTTGACTTTAATTTTTTTTCCTTCTGTGCTGTGCAGATTACCAGGGGACCAGGCGTCCAGCCATGGTTGACTCCCTTTTCTTTTTTATTTTTATTGTTTTGTTTTCTTTTCATATTATTTATTTATCTATTTATTTTTCTTTCGCAAGTGATCAGCGGTTGACTTTATGTTTATTATTTATATATATTGTATGGTGAAGTGTTAAAATACACCAAACTGTAGAGTACCGGACTGGTCCGTTTAATACCAGACAAGTCCGTTCCGGTACAGAGAGGTATATCGGACAAGTCCGGTGTGGTGCCGGATAAGTCCGGAATTGTACAGTAAGGGACTTCGGATGAGTCTGTTGTTGTAACGGACAAGTCCGTGGTGAGAGAAAATTTGATTAAGTCGGTGCATACCGAACCAATACGGTATGTATCGGACAAGTCCGTTATTTTCCGGACTAATCCGCTGCTGGCTCAGTTTTTGCTTTCATTTTTATTTCTAATTTATTTTACGTTTGTTCCTTTTCATGCTACTTAATGGTTTCTAATTTGATATGAATTATATTTATATATATACCTTTAGTTTCATTTATTTTTTTATCTCATATTTGTTATGGCAAATAAATTACTTTTGGCGTATTTATTTTGGTAACAAATTTTTAATGCTTGAGGATGAATGCAAAATGCAATTTGAGATGCATATATTGTATTTTTTTTGTTTATAAAAAAATGTCTTCCTATTATTAACTCTAAATTCACATTTGAGTTTTTTTTGTTTTGTTGAAACTTGAAAATCAGGGTGTCACAATTCTACCCCCTTAAAATAAATCTCGCCCTCGAGATTCGGATGAGTTGAAGAATAGATTTGGAAGTAAAATTCTAAATTCTCTTTTATGTTTGAATTAGCCAAGTTTAAAAATTTCGGGATGTTAAAAGAGCGGACATGTCCGGCCCATGGTGCAGACTAGAGGGGGCCCTTGGTTGGATGTGCTCAGTTGGAGACATCACCACCGGTGAAACCTCCGTGGGTTCGAGCATGCTAGTATTCACTTTGTAAAGGCTATTTTGTGATCTCTTGGCCATACGTCTAAGGTAGTGTATTTGGCATAAGGGAGTTTTCCTTTAGCCACCGACGAGTAATAACATCTAGAACTTCTGGGAAAAGTGGTACAACCTCTGCAGAGTGTGAAAAACTATATGATAGATGTGCTCCCGGTTATGAGCACCTGGGTGGCCTACATGATTAGAGTGGAACTTGATTTTTTGGATGGTACAGTTATGGTTTTGGTTGTGATAAAAGGACTTGGTTGATGATGATGGTAAGAATCTGGTATATGGATGGATAAATATTGATGGATGTGATATGATGGTAAATGATGGTGTTGGACTCATAATTGGTAATTATTTGTGATATGATGGGATTAATTCACATAGACATTGTAGGATGCTTTTCAAAAGTTTTAAATGTACTTTTCTGCAGATAATCATTATTTATTATCATTCCTTGTTTAAGCTACATGTCATTATTTTCTCACGCTTGCTGAGTACGACATGTGCTCACCCTTGCAATTCCCTCACTAATAGTTTCAGGTGATGTTTGGGAGTACCACGAGGATAATGCTGAGTTCTAGGTTGTGTGTTGCCGTCGACTGCCCGTGGTAATGCTTGGAGCGGCGCTATCCCATTTGCTCAGTTTAGATTATTTCCGCTGCAATAGTAGTATTAGTAATAATGATCATTAGAGTTTGTAATTCGAGAATTATTTGAGTTTTATAATATAGGTAGCTATTTACTAGTTTGTGACGTGGTAATTTTCTGTATATCATTTGTGGCTTTGTCTTGTATGTGTGTTCAACATCCTGGGCACACATATGCATCACACTTGGTTCATTTTCAGAACCGGGTGTCACATCTCGCTTGTTGTGACCATGAAAGGAATGAAAAGGTTGTTTGAGAAGAGGAAGGAGGTTACAAGCTCAAGCCATGGTAGAGACTCAAGTGCACATCTCCCCTCTGTTGCTATACCAAGTCCACGAAGGAGGAGTGTGTGTGAAGACACTCCTATGGGTGAGAGGAGCAAACCGCAATAACTTCTCCACGACGACGACCTTGACATACAAAGTGAAGTTAAACATGAAGCACAGAAGCTCCTCCAAGATCGTGAGTTTTCTCGTACTAAAGCTTATGATATGGATTTGATCACCAAAATAGGTATGGATTCCGAATTCGTTTCCATTTGGCGTGCACTAGGATGGGAGGATTTTGCTCACGTAGAGGAGTAAGGTTCACACCTTCTCTCCATGCAATTCCTTTGCACCCTTAAAAAAGGATTTGATAGTATTTTTTTAGATTATTTCAAAAAGAATACAACATCCTATAGAAAGAATTAAGTGAAACCCTAGGTTTCCACAAACATTGTTTGCTAGATTTAGACACTTTGTCTAAATTTAACAAAGTTCTTGGCATGAATTGACTAGTGAGGTCAAATGTAGTGCTCCTAGGAATAGCCACTTGCATAATCCTATTTTACGCTTCATGCATAGATGAGTGGCTATGACTATGTTCCCTAGAGGAGATGTTAGAGTAGTGCGCGATGATGAGCTGAAAATTTTATTTGCCATGGTTAAAAAGATAAAAGTTGCCCCAGTTATTGCCATGATGACACAATGGTTAGATTACATTTCATGGACGGGGCCAATTGAATGCACTTCATTGATTACCCACATTGCTACTAGGGTAGGAGCACTAGAATATACTTCATTTGAATATATTGAAACCGAAGGAGAATTAGTTAATGAAGATTATCTAGTGCAATGACATACCCTTAAGCATGATCATGATGGCTCTTTAATATTTTATTATCCTGGCTTTGTCAATGAAATTCGGTTACCTAACCTGGATTTTCATATGTACAGGTGTCGGAGGCTAACCGTTGATCTCTGTCGGTGGTTTTGATCCAGCAGATCTCTCGACACTACTAAAAGTGTTTGCGGAGTTTGAAGTTCGGTGTGGGCGCGCGAAGATTCAAGAAGGTGAAATGTAAAATGACACAGGAGACACAAAGATTTACGTGGTTTGGGCCGCCTGAGCGTAATACCCTACTCCACGGGGTGCGTTGGTGTTGTATTGGATGTATGAACTCAACTCAGGTGACGTGAGTTGAAAGCGCGTGTGAGCCAATCCGACCAACTCAGATCATATCAGATCAGATCAGATCAGATCAGATGTATCGTCGGCCTGTTCTTTTATAGTACAAGGACAGGCCGTTACAAGTTGGCCTGGCCCGACATGTGGCCCCAGCGGCTACTAATATTGATACACATTTGATGCGCTTAATTAACCTTAATGACCGAGTTACGGGCTTTGACAGCGCCGTTACTGGTAATAAGGGTCGTCCGATCGTGTGTCATTAACATAGTATTAAAGACACTTAATCGGGTCTTGAAGTCCTTGATTCCCCTTTGAAGATCTGGAGCCGTTGTGGATTCTACCAGATGTTTGAGGTTGAAGATCCGACGATTGGACACGTGGCAGCTCCGGAGCACACTGTGTGGAACAGATAGGTCCGGTGCCACCAGACACGTGTCAGTTCTGGAGCTTCCCTCGGTCCGGGGTTAGGTCCGGGGGTGCCGTTATGGTACATAGCCCGGAGCTTCCCCCTTGTGGGCAGTAGCTCCAGTTTGATGGTACACGTGGCGACCCTGGGACTAACCATGTTGGGAAAGCGGGTCCGGTTATGTCTAACATGTGGGCCTTCGAAGGTCTTCAAATCAAGTAGATGACATTTCCTTGAGATCTATGCAATCTCAAGGGGTATACGGTACTCAGGGTACCGACAGTGGCCCCCTGGGCCCACCTCTAGGGAAGACCCCTTGGGTGAAGTCATTACGCCGGAGGTGGGTCCATCCTTTGACTTTTGAGCCGAGTCTTCAAAGGTCTTCAGATGTGCCATTGGCGATAGTTTTGGAGTTAAATCCTCGCCGCGTGGCATATCACAGGGGCGGCAAATGAGATCTTTGGCGTGCAGATCTCACGCAACTGAAGGTCGCCGGTTCCCGATACAAAAATCGTATCGGTTCCTCGCGCCTTGTCAGGCCACCGCCTTCGGGCTTCCCGCCTTTCATGATGACAACCGTTCGCCTGGGTAAGAACCTCGACTTGATCGTCGGGGTGGTCCTGGGCCCTCTTGTCATCGGCAGGGTGAAATTTTGAATAGTATCTTCGGCTTCCCTGCGGTTTCCATCCAAGCGTTGCGGGGGCTTACTTAAGAAGGAAAGCGCGCACTGTCTGGGGTTCTTTACGCCTCTCATCTGAACTTGTGCTCGAACTCCCAAACTTGTGCTTGCTTTTCCTCCCTTGCCTCGATGTGCTGCGATGGAGTTGGGTCTCCGCGAGAGCCGCTTGAAGACCGAAAGTGACCTAAAGAAGGTCCGGGCCCTCATGAGGTGGTCCCTGGACTTCTTCAACCACCGGGTCTGCACCGGGGGAAAGCTCCCATTTGAGAAGGAGCACGCCGGCGAGATGGTGTACTTTTCTGCGTACGCCATGGTGGGGTTGATCCCACCTTTTTCCTCCTTTTTCTTGATGCTGCTAGACTTCTATGGTCTGCAACTGTACCACCTTGGCCCCCACTCCATTCTTCTAGTGTCCGTCTTCGTCCACTTCTGTGAAATGTGGGTGGGCATCCCCCCTGCATTGAGCTTTTCTGGACCTTCTTCACCGTCCATACCACCGGAAGGAGTGATGAGTACCATGGCTTCTACTACTTTGTGAAGCGCAAGAAGTGCCCATTCAAGTACCTCCAGTTGTTTCCCTCTGGAAAGTGGGATGATTGGAAGAAAGACTCGATAGTCATCCGGGTGGAGGAGCACGAGAAGCTGGAGCTGCCCGAAGGCCTCCCCAACATCGACACTGAAGTCTGGAGTGAAGTTCCAGTGTTGTCGGATGCCTTCAACCCTGCTCTGACCAGGATCCGCCAATGTGTGGAGGGAGGATTAACTCCTCAGGCGGTATTTTGCAATTTCGTGGTCAACAGGTGGGCACCGCTGAACAGGAGAGAAAAACTCGCTTGGAGCCTCAACAGTGTGATGGACGACGACCGGGTCGAGACCGAGCTGAAGTCCAACATGGAGGGGGCGACCTTGGAGTTTCATCTCAAGATGCTCCAGCACGACATCGACGTCGCGGCTACTGACTTGACCCCGCCACTAGCTTTTCTATCTCTGAACGTGGAAGTACAGTTCAGTAGGGAGCTCCAGCGGACGATGCCGGTGCTTGACGACCTCGGTGTCATTGAGAGACGATCGACTTCAAGGGTGGTGATCCCTGGGGCTTCTGAAGGCGGCTCCGCCCCTGCCCCGAAGCCAAGGACCGAAGTCATCGGCAAGGGCAAGGAGCCGGCGGCTGAACCCTCGAGCCGAAAGAGGAAGCTAAAGCATGCCGACGGAAGGTCCGTCAGGCCTGCACCCTCTTTAGCAGCTCCTTCTCCCCGGAGGGGGAGGTCTTCTACAACTGCAATGACTGCACCTGCAGCAGTGTCTTCCCGTGGTGCTAGCCCCAGGCATGTGACTCCAGTACCAGGGCCAGCTGAGGTCTCTGGGTCCGGAGGTCCTTCCAGGTCGAGGGGGGCCTCGACTAAGGAAATGTCCGCGGCTGCAACAAGTTCCAGGGGGCCTTCCGGAGCTACCACGCCGGCGGCGGCCATGGTCAGTTCAGAACGCCCGGGAAAGAGATTCTGTGCAAGATGGTGTGGAAGCCTTCCAAGGTAATTTTTAATCTTTACCACAGACAGTTGTTTTGTTGTAGTAACTATTTTTTAAGTTTCTTCATCCATCATCTGCAGCGTCCCCAAGAAGTGGAGTGAGGCTCCGCCCTCAGGCACAGCAGCTGAAGCTGTGAGGGCGAAGGCTTCTGCTCCTGCTCCGGTGCTGCCCCAAGTGGTGGCTGAAGTTGCGGCAGCTCCGGCGCCAGTTGTCGTGGTCATGGACCTCGACTCATCCCCCGAGACTCCCGTGGTAGCGCCGGACCACGGGAGAGAAGATGCGCCAGCGGCACCTGCCCCAGAGGTTGAAGCCCCGGGTCTTGATGCTGAGATGTTGGAAGCTTCGGCCGCTGAGCCGGAGGAAGCAGTGATTCCGGCCCCAGAGCAGGAAATTGTCGAAGCAACGATGGTTAAGCCGGAGGTTATTGAAGTCCCGGCCAGCAAGCTGGATGTTGAGGAAGTCCCAGCGATTGAGCCGGCTACCTCCAAAGCTCCAGCCTCAGAGCCGGTTGCCACTAAAGCTCCGGCTGCAGAGCCGGTTGCAGTTGAAGACCTTCCGGTGCCTGAGCCGGTTGAGGTTGAAGCTCTGGCCTCAGGGCCGGTTGTTGTTGACCTTCCGGCGCCCGAGCCGGTCGTTCTGGAGGCATCAACACTCGAACCCATGATGGTCGAGGCGCCAACACCCGAGCCACCAGCAGAGGAGGAGCCCAGGTCGGAGCCGGAAGTAGCCCCTGCTTCGGAAGTGATGACGTCGGAGGTGCCTGCTGCTGAGCCAGGGTGCCCTGATGAAGTCGCTGGCCCCCTGCCTGAGGGGGCAAATGAAGACCTGGCGGCAGGGCCTTCGGAACCACTTCCGGAGGTCGGAACTTCTTCTGCGGGACCCTCCTCGGTGGCGACTGAGGCTATCCCATAGGATGGCCCTAGTGCCGTGGAGGCTCCGGGGACCACTCTTGTGGAGTGGGACCCAATTTTTGTAAGCGAGAACCCGCTGGAACCAGAGGAGGAGACCCCAGCAGGTCCGGACCCTATTCCCCAGTCATTGTCCATTGACAACACTTGCTCCAGTCTGCGTCAAGTCCAGCTAGCGTTCTACCATGACAGCAAGGATCTTGAAGAGGAGCGCCAAACCCTTAGGCGGTGGTGTAATCGGCTCTACTTTGAGACCAAGCTGGCGCAGTCGAGGCTGGCAGACGACAAGGAGTGGATCAAACAGGAGAAGGTCCACCTGGAATACTGGGGCAAATTATTGGATGATAGGGAGAGCTTGACTTGTGCCCTCGACACTCAATCCCAAGCCATTTATGAGCAGGCCAAGGCAGCTAATAGTGCGGCTGATGATCGCCAAGAAAGGCTTGAAGCCATTAACACTAGCCTCATTAAGCGCCAGGAGGCACTTGAGGAGAGGGAGAAGAAGCTCGAAGATGAAGAGCAAAAACTCCTAGAGCTGCGGGATGATGTCTTGAAGAGGGAGGAGGAGCTCGCCGAAAAGGTGGCTTTGGTTGACAAGGGCCTCGAGGAACGCACCAAGAAATTGGAGGAGCGATGCGTTGAGGAGGAGGAGAAGGCCTGGGTGCGAGGGCAGGAACTCTACAAGCAAGAGAGTGCAATTGCTGCCAGGGAGAAGAAAGTTAGGGGCCGGGAGAAGGACGTGGTCGACCGCCGGAACAAGATCCACCTCCGGGAGGAGGAGCTCGGAAAACTCGAGAAGCAGGTTGCTAAAAAGATTTAGCAAAATGCCAAAGAGGTTGAGCGCCTTTCTCGTGAGAATTCTGAACTGGCGGCGGCCAAAAGATCCTTGGAGGAACTGAAGGGCTTGAGGACTGCGGACTCCCTACAGGTTTGGGAGTTCCTGAGCAAAGCCAACGACGCGCTGACACCAATGGGCTTCAGTCCCGTGCGTCCGGATGATCCGGAGCTGGAGCCGGACCTGGCGTTGCAAGCGTTGAGCTCGGAGGGTGACAAACTCTCCAAGGTGGGTGACGCCATCGCGGACCAGTTGGAGGCTGAGGGGCAGTCCCTGGCGAAGAACGTCGTAGAGTATGTGCTGACGTGCTACACCAGCCGAGATCCCCAATTTCCTCTGGACCAGGTGCTTGAATGTCCTGTCGAAGGAGAAGGTGAAGCCACCTGAGACAATGTGTCGAAGGTTGCTCAGAAGGTCGCCCAGATCTTCCATAGGGTCTAGGACCATCTCCGTAGCTCCCACTTGTATTCTCTCTTTTTCTTCCCCAATTTTGTAACCCCTTGTTTCTAGATGAATGAAATCCACAATTTGTTAATGAATTTCATTTTTTGTCTTCAACACTTCTGTCTTCACTTGGCCCCCTGGTAGATGTACACAATTTGATTGTGAAAATGTACCAAGAGGATATTGTATTTTGTTGAAGACTTTGAACTTGTAGAGTGTAGGTCCACCACCTGAGGCTTCGAACTTGTAGAGTGTAGGTCTGAAGTCTTCGATAGTGAAGGCCCCCTGAGGTTGTCGGAGCTTAGAAGCTCCAGCATTGACTACCGTCGGAGCTTAGTAGCTCCGGCAATAGTCCCTAACAACGCGTGGAACATCGATAGTTAGCCCTCCTGGGTGCCGCAGCTTAGTAGCTCTGGCAGTGACCTTTGCCAACGCGTAGCTTGTCGGCAGCAGACTCCGCTTGTGTGGTCTTCTCACCATCTTTTATTCTGCGTCGACGGCTGGCCCCCCTAGCTTTGCCGGAGCTTGGTTGCTTCGGTAATGCTCGTTTTCAATGTTAAACATCGATCACAAGCCACCTAGGGGGAGTCGGAGCTTTTTTAGCTCCGGCTTTTCTCCATCAACGTGGATTCCTTATTTTTCCTGCTTACTGAAGCCAAGAAAAATAGTAAAATTCGCTCCTTGCCTATAACTTCGTCGCGGCTTACGATTCCCAAGAAAGTTTTAGGTCAAACACAATTCTGAATACAACCGAATGCATTGCCTTCTTTCTTAAAGATCCAATAGTACTTGGACCCGCCTTACTTCGGCCTGCCGGGGTGTAGGTAGAGTGGCGTACTTAGGGTGCTTGACCAGGCTAAGTCGATAGCACACTGTGGCCCTAGATTGGCTTGGCGGCATTCAGGCGAGTGGGCCATGAACAATATTTGAATCCAAAAGAATTGACAATACAGCTTGAATTGTACATGAACTGGTCGAACTAAAATTTCTTAAGAATTGCACAACTTTGTTATAGACAAGAAAGAGAAAAATAAAAAATGTTGAGTCTGTACAAAATAAATGGACGTGGAGTCTGTTTCACATGAAGATGTCTTTTATTATAGGTCCGGAGTACAGGGGAAACAAGTACACTCTCAGGGTACGGAACCAAGCTAAGCGTGTTTCATTTCTTGTTTGACCCAGGGTAGCTAGCCACACTTTTAGTTCTGAGACTGTGACAAGTGTTGCATGAACTTTGCGGACCTTCCGGGAAAGGTCTGGCTGTTCTCCCGGAGGGACTACCCGACTCTGTACAATGACTCTATAACATACACCTCAAGTTACTACAGACTCACCTCTGTGATATTAAGTGTAGAACTTACAGAGGTGCTCAATATTCCAAGGATTTGGGAGAGGTGTCCCATCCTCGGTAGCCAAGCGAACTCTTCCGGGACGGGATACTTTAATCACTCGGAAGGGTCCCTCCCAGCTGGGGGAGAGTTTGTTTAACCCTTCTCTGGATTGTATTCTCTGTAGCACCAGATTGCCTTCCTCGAGCTGTCGATTGTGTACATGCCGCTGATGGTAGCAACGAAGGGCTTGGCGGTATCGGGCATTCCGAACAGCTGTTTGGCACCTTCCCTCCTCAAGGAGGTCTAGGTCTTCACGCCGGAGTTGGTACTGCGTGGCTTCGTCGATGGTCCGGACCCGGAGTGACCCCAAGGTGATTTCCGGAGGAAGGATTGCTTCAGCTCCGTACACCGAGAAGAAGGGTGTCTCTCCAGATGACCGGTTTGGAGTTGTCCTGTTGGCCCATAGAGTGGGCGGAAGCTCTTCAATCCAGTTGGCTCCATGTTTTTTCAAGCGCTCATAGGTGCGCGTTTTGAGTCCTTTCAGGATTTCAGCATTTGCTCTCTCGGCCTGGCCATTGCTTGCCGGGTGAGCTACGGAGGCATAGCAAACTTGAATGCCGAGGTCTTTGCAATATCCTTGAAATGCAGAGATAGTAAATTGGGTCCTGTTATCAGTAATGATTTTGTTTGGGACTCCAAATCTGCATACAATGGACTGCAAAAAGTTGATAGCAGGTTGCTTGTTTATTGTCACAACTGGAGTTGCTTCCGGCCATTTGGTGAACTTGTCAATGGCGACATACAGGAACTTGTAACCTCCGACGGCTCTTGGGAATGGTCCCAAGATGTCAATCCCCCACACAGCGAAGGGCCATGTAGGAGGTATCATTTGTAGAGGCTGAGCCGGTGCGTGAATTTGCTTTGCATGAAATTGGCATGCTTCGCATTTGTTCACCAGCTCAGTTGCATCCTGGAGTGCTGTAGGCCAGTAGAAGCTATGCCGGAAGGCTTTACCGACTAGCGTGCGGGAAGACGCGTGGTTTCCGCACTCGCCTCCATGGATTTCTGCGAGCAGCTCACAACCTTCTTCCCTTGTGATGCACCGTGAAAGTTGCCTAGAGGGGGGTGAATAGGCTATTTGACCTGCAAATGACTCAATAAAACGAGATTAAATTTGCAGGGGGCGGACTAGTCCGGTCAGGGGGCGGACTAGTCCGGTCAGCCTGCGTGAATAACCCTAAAAAGATGTTTCTAGCAAGTTTTAGGGGATTTTCTCAATGCTACGAATGAGTGTATGTTTAAGTCAAGTTGAGCAACAACCTAAACGAGAGCAAGTCAAGTTTCCACAAGTTTGTAGCAATGCGGAATATGAAACAAGACTACCAACTCTAGAACAAAGTAATCAATAGAGTAAATGCGAAGAACACAAGGAGACAAGGATTTTATCCCGAGGTTCGATCCCACACAAGGAATCTACGTCCTCGTTGAGGAGTCCACAAAAGGACCGGGTCCAACAACCCTTCCCTCACCAAGTTTACCGCACGGGCCTAACTTGGTTCTCCACTAATCACAACGGTGATTACAAAGTTCGTTGGGGCTTCTCACAAACTGAGGCTCCCACACCACAAAGATGATCAACACAGTAAAACAAACTCAATACACAGCCCACAAAGACTCAACGAGTGCAAGAGATCAAACCGGGAGCACAAGCGCGATGTTCTTCCTCTTCTCCACCTCACTAAACCCTAATCCACTCAAGAATTAGTTTTAGAGGGAAAGTAGGCAAGAAAGAGGCTTAGGAGTGCTCCAAGTTGGCTGTGGCGGCGCTAGGGTTTGAGTTTTTTCAAGGTTGTTTGAAATGAGGCCGGGGGTCCCCTTTTTATAGAGGTCCCAATCCCAACTTGCTGACTTCAGCAAAAGGGCGGACTAGTCCGGCCACTGGCCCGGACTAGTCCGGCCTAGGGGACCACTGACTCCTTTGTCAGGTCCCGACAGCTGACACACGATCGTCACGCTACCTGCCAAACTTCAAATTCAAACGGTCACTTCCAGAACGGACTAGTCCGGTCAACACCGGACTAGTCCGATCACACACAGAGCCTTCTGCTCCAGGTGAAAACGGACTAGTCTGAGGACCACGGACTAGTCCGGCCCCTAGGGCGGACTAGTCCGGTCCTCCCAGACTTAGCCATAGAAGCACCTTTTCTTAGCCAACCCGGACTAGTCCGGCCCCACGGGCGGACTAGTCCGTTCTCACTCAGGACCTCTTGGTCCGGTCCAAAACGGACAAGTCCGTGGTTTTGGGACTTCATCCCAAAACCCACTCACAGCTAGCCGGACTAGTCCGGTCACAAACGGACTAGTCCGATCTCAGTCAGACCCTTCTGGTCCGGCTAGAAACGGACTTGGCCGGCCAGGAACGGACTAGTCCGGCCTCCTGCACGGACTAGTCCGGCCCTACGGCCAGACCACTCAACCACTCATTTCTTTTAGGTTTGACCTCTAAACCACTTTGAGCTCCCAAACTTGATCTCAATGCACTTGACACACACACCCTCCTATTACTACGGCTAGTCTAACTCAAACACGCTAGAAACCCTAGTTTCTACGCTTCGAGTTGACTCCGTTTCCTTCCTTTTCCTTTTTGAGGGTTTGCGTCTCCAATTGAGTCCATACCTGTGCTAAGATCACTTGAGCTCATTAGCGACTTAATTGTCGTCATCAATCATCCAAAACCCACGGGGAACCTAGATGCACTTTCAATCTCCCCCTTTTTGGTGATTGATGACAACACATTAAGTCCTTCACAAATAAGAGTATAAAGTTTGGTTTTCATAACATGTGTGCGTATGAATGACTCCCCCTTGATGTATGCAACATGTAAAAGAGGTGGAGGAGTTCTTTCATACCCACACACGTTATGGTGGGGTGCCTACGTGATGTGCTCAACAATTGTGACAAGACATAAATGACATCAATACATTCATAAGATTGACAATAAGAGCAATATATTGATAGTAAGCAACATTAACGAGTCTTGCACAAATGTAAACATCCAGGAGCATAAATATGTTACAAGATAAGTCCAACACCACAACACACACCCACAAGGATTAACTCCCCCTTAACTCTCCCCCTTTGGCATCAAGGCACCAAAAAGGAAAAGAAGGGAGGAGGTTAAGACCTAAGAGCTAGTCCTCATCTTCGCCACTTCCACTCTCCGTGGCCTCGGAATCTTCGACGTCGTCCTCATCATTGACATCGTCGTCGTCGTCGTCGGAGTTCCTTGCCGAGGGAGCAGCCCGAGAGGAGCTTCCATCCTCTTGGAGCTGGGCGAGCTCATCGGCGGTGAAGGTGGGGAAAGGAGTGATCTCCCCATCACTCACCTCCGGAGAGGACATCGGGACCTCCAGCTTGTCGCACACCGCCTTAAGGTACTTCTCTTGGCGCTTGTGTGCCCTCTGAGCGCGAATTTCTTGCTTCCGGCACGAGGTGAAGATGGCCTTGAAGCACTTGAAGAACGCACTCATGGACTGAGGCGGAGGCGGAGAAGGAGGCGCCACTGGGCGAGACGGAGGATCAGCATTCTTGCGTCTTGGAGGAACAGGCAGAGGCGGGGGAATCTGAGGACGCAGTCTCTTATGTGTGACATCCTTCAGGAAGGTAATTCCGGAGACTGTCTCAATTAGGCACATCACATAAGGAGCATAGCCACAAGATCTGTTGGGGGTATGTGATATATTGAAGATATCATCAAAGATGTACTCAGCTAGGTTGAAGCTTTCTTCCCCATCTATCAGCACAAGCAAATGCCTCAAGTTGCCCTGGATGACTCCGGCATCTCCATCCTTTGGGGCAATGGTCTTCCGAAGAAGGCGGTTGAGCACACTGAAGAATGGCTTGATATTTCTTGCCAGTCCTGCTTCATAAGGAAGGTGATCTGGATACATGAAGTCAAGAGCATCTCGATCTAGGGCCTTGAGGTTGGAGATGATGATCTCATGCTCAAGGTGTTCTTCCAATCCTAAGATCTTGGCAAAGTCTTCAAAAGTGACTGTGTATTGCTCTCCATTGGTCATCCATGACATCCGGCGATTGCCAAAGGAGTGAAAGTAGACGGTCGAGTAGAATTGCACAATCACCTCAATGTTCCAGTCGTACTGGAAACTTGATATCCTTGATTCCATGTCGTTCTGCTGCATTGATCACAGCATCAAATGCAGCATGCTTCTTCTGAGCCATGTAGTCCCAGTCAACCCACTGGGCATCAGTCACAGGAGTCTTCATCTTCATGTAGACGAGGCGATAGTAATCGCAGTGGAAATCACACCAGAACCTAGGGTCGGCGGTGGACTTCTCATACTTATAGACATTCTCGTCTCTGAGCCTCCTGGCCTTCTCAGCTCCTTTGCCTTTGAAGGTGTTAGCTGAGAGGTTGGGCTGACGGTTTGGATTCCGTGCTGGACTGTGCATCACCAGAGGCTCAGCAGCCTGAGCCTTCCCTTTTTCCCGAATCACCACTCCTCCAGGTGCCTTCTTGGCTGGCACTTTGATGGAGGGCTTCTTCTTTTTCGGCTCAACTGGAGCCGGGGCTTTTCCCTTCTTTGGGTCACGCTCGACCCTAGGGGCAGCCTCTTCTTGGACTGGCTCCTTGCCCTTAGCTTTCTCGCCAACAGTGACGAGCTTCTTTCGCTTAGGAGCGCTGGCCTCAGCAGCCCTGGAGTTGTGGGCCTCCCTATCCTCTCTTTTCTTCTTCCTCAGCTCATGGAGGGATTCCGCGGTGGCTCGAGCAATGGCTTCATCCTCATTGTAAATGCTCGCAGCCACTTTGGATGCTTCGAGTGCCTTGAGCTTTCTTTCCTCCTTGGCCTTCTGCGCCTCAATTAGCGCGGCCTTAGTCCGAGCCTCGGCAATTTGTGCCTTGGTACGCCCCTCGAGGTGGACACGCGGAGGAGAGCGCTCGGAGTTCGACATTCTGTGAAAAAGATGGAGTAAGGAAGATATGAGCCTAGGAAGAAGAAGTATTGCCGAAAAGATCTCGAGAACCAACTAGAAGTAGGGTTTGCCCTGTGCAGACCGGACTTGTCCGCCCCAGGGACGGACTAGTCCGTTGGCCGGACTTGTCCGCCTGGTGGCCGGACTAGTCCGGGTTGCACAGGAAGAACCCTAACCCTAATCAATTCATCGAAAAATTTGTGAATCAATGCGCAATACTCCTAGGCTATGATCGCAAGGATGTATGGAACAACATTAACGAGGATGTTCCTATCAAAAACTTGAAGAATTAACAATGGGGCTAGTTTTTGAGGAACGGTGAAATACCTTCAAAAATCCGCTTGATTCGTCGAAATCGGCGTGGATCTCGAAGATGGAGCGCGGGGAAGTGATCCCTAACTCCCAAAGGCTTCGATGCGCGGATTGGAGTTGAGTTTTGGTGGTTGGAGCGCAAAATCGCCGATTTGGGGGCGGTTGTGCGCGTGTGGAAGTTTGAGAGGCAAATGAGAGGGAGAGAGAGAGGGGGTTTGGGCCGCCTGGGGGTTTAAGTCCCCAAGGGCCGGACTAGTCCGGTTGAGGGGCCGGACTAGTCCGGTCTGCGGACCAGACCCAGACTAGTCCGGGTCCGGACTTGTCCGGTGGAAGGCCGGACTAGTCCGGTGCGCGGACTAGCCGCGGACTAGTCTGACCCGGACTTGTCCGGCCATAGGGGCGGACTAGTCCGGTTCAGCTGGGCTGAAAAAGAATGTATTTGGGTTTTGCCCATAGAATTAAGTCCTTTGCACGAGTATATCAAGGAAAACATGAGAAACATGATTATGAGTCAATAAAGAACAACTTGTGAACATTTTCTTGAAGAAAATAGATTTCTCAAACAAATTTGAGGAGAAATCGACATAGAGAGGATTTGTTCGAAATGTGGCTCAAAAATATGAGGAATGGAGCTTAAACCACGTTTCGAGAATCCAACACGTTGAGCTCACTTCTTAGCTCACAGTAACGCTTCTCGTCAAGAGGCTTTGTGAAAATGTCCGCAAGTTGATGTTCCGTCCTCACATGCGAAATCTCAATGTCTCCCTTCATTGAGTGATCTCGCAGGAAATGGTGTCGAATGTCTATGTGTTTGGTCCTAGAGTGTTCCACCGGATTATGGGCTATCTTGATTGCACTCTCATTGTCACACAAGAGTGGAATTTTACGCAAGTTAATCCCATAGTCCCTAAGAGTTTGTCGCATCCAAAGAAGTTGTGCACAACAACTTCCGGCCGCAACATATTCCGCTTCGGCGGTGGATAGAGCAATAGAGTTTTGCTTCTTGGAGGACCAAGACACAAGAGATCGACCTAAGAATTGGCACGTACCCGATGTGCTCTTCCTATCAACTTTGCACCCCGCATAGTCCGCATCGGAATATCCAATGAGGTTAAACTTGGATCCTTTGGGGTACCAAAGTCCTAGGGTGGGTGTGTGTACAAGGTATCTCAAGATCCTTTTAACGGCGGTCAAATGACAAGCCTTGGGTGCTGCTTGAAAGCGTGCACACATACACACACTTAGCATGATATCGGGCCTAGATGCACAAAGATAGAGAAGTGATCCGATCATAGACCTATATAGCTTTTGATCCACACTTGGACCGTCCTCATTTAGGTCTAGGTGTCCATTTGTCCCCGTAGGAGTTTTGATGGGTTTTGCTTTGTCCATGTCAAACTTTCTTAGAATGTCTTGAGTATACTTAGTTTGACTTATGAACGTCCCTTCTTTGAGTTGTTTCACTTGAAATCCTAGAAAGAACTCCAACTCACCCATCATGGACATTTCAAATCTCTCCGTCATTATCTTGGAAAACTCATCACAAAACACCTTATTTGTGGAACCAAATATGATGTCATCCACATATATTTGGCACACAAAAAGATCCTCATTGAAGTGTTTTGTGAAAAGGGTATAATCCGCTTTTCCTATCCTAAAACCATTTTCAACTAGAAAGTCTCTTAGGCACTCATACCAAGCTCTAGGAGCTTGCTTGAGACCATAAAGAGCCTTTCGTAATTTGTAAACATGGTTAGGATAGTCTTGATCTTCAAACCCTGGAGGTTGCTCTACATAAACTTCTTCCTCTATTGGTCCATTAAGGAATGCACTCTTGACATCCATTTGGTAGAGTTTGAAGTCATGATGAGTAGCAAAGGCTAGTAGTATCCGAATGGACTCAAGCCTAGCTACGGGGGCAAATGTCTCATCAAAGTCCAAACCTTCAACTTGTGAGTATCCTTTTGCCACAAGTCGTGCCTTGTTCCTAGTTACCACGCCATGCTCATCTTGTTTGTTGCGAAACACCCACTTGGTTCCAACAACATTAGCTTGAGGACGCTTGACAAGCTCCCAAACCTTGTTCCTTTCAAAGTTGTTGAGCTCCTCTTGCATGGCAACCACCCAATCCGGATCCCTTAAGGCATCTTCAACCTTATGTGGTTCCAAGGATGAGACAAAAGAGAAATGCTCACAAAAGTTTGCAACACGTGAGCGTGTTGTCACTCCTTTTGTGATATCTCCTAGAATGTTGTCAACGGGATGGTCCCGTTGAACACTTTGATGAACACGCGGATGCGGGGGTTGACCTCTTGAATTACTTGGTTCATCTTCTTCACTTTGGTCTCCCCCTTGATCCAAGCCTCCCCATTGATCCTCATTCTCATTATCACTTTGGGGAGCTTCTAGTGGATCTTCAACTTGTCCAATGGGGATTTGACCTGCTTCATAATGATGATGGTCACTTGGGCTTTGAGATGGTTCTTGAGGGCGAATATCTCCAAGTGCCATTTTCCTTAGAGCTTCTAGTGGAGGTTCTTCTTGATTAAGGGCATGTTGATCAACTTGCTCCACTTGAGAGCCATTGGTTTCGTCAAACATCACGTCACGTGCTACTTCAACAATTCCTGAGGATTTGTTGAACACACGGTACGCATGAGTGTTTGAGTCATATCCAAGCAAGAAACCCTCATCGGACTTTGAAGCGAACTTCGAAGTCCTAGGCTTCTTGTTGAGGATATAGCACTTGCTACCAAAGACCCGAAAGTAAGAAACATTGGGTTTCTTACCAATTAGAAGCTCATAAGGGGTCTTCTTGAGGAGGCGATGAAGGTACAATCGATTCACGGCATGGCAAGCGGTGTTAACCGCTTCCGCCCAAAACCGGTCCGATGTTTTGTACTCATCTAGCATCGTCCTTGACATCTCAATGAGCGTCCTATTCTTTCTTTCGGCTATGCCATTTTGTTGTGGAGAATAGGGAGCGGAAAACTCATGCTTGATGCCCTCCTCATCTAGGAACTCTTCTACTTGCATGTTTTTGAATTCGGTGCCATTGTCACTCCTTATAGCCTTTATCCTTAAGGTGAACTCATTTTGAGCTCTTCTTAGGAATTTCTTGAGGACACCGGGAGTTTCACTTTTATCATGCAAGAAGAACACCCAAGTATATCTAGAGAAGTCATCAACGATGACTAGACCATACTTGCTACCACCAATGCTAATGTAAGCAACGGGGCCAAAAAGATCCATATGGAGTAACTCCAAAGGTCTAGTTGTCGTCATGACATTCTTAGAGGGGTGTTGAGCTCCTACTTGCTTTCCCGCTTGGCAAGCACTACATGGCCTATCCTTTTCAAAAACTACATCTTTTAGACCACGAACATGCTCACCCTTAAGGAGCTTTTGAAGGTTCCTCATTCCAACATGGGCTAGCCTTCTATGCCAAAGCCATCCCATGTTGGCTTTTGCCATTAAGCATGTGTCAAGTTGAGCTTTATCCGCGGTGAAGTCCACAAGATAGAGCTTTCCCTTGAGCACTCCCTTAAAGGCTATCGAGTCATCACCTTCTCTAATGACATTCACTCCCTCACTAGTAAACACACATTTATATCCTCTATCACATAGTTGTGATATGGATAGGAGATTATAGTCAAGAGAATCAACATGCAACACATTTGATAAAGTATGTAATGAGGAGATAGAAATTTTACCGGAGCCAAGGATTTTCCCTTGGCTATTGTCCCCAGAGAAGATTCCTTCACTTGGGTCCTTATTCTCCTCATACTCTATGAACATGCTTCTCTCTCCGGTCATGTGGTTGGTGCATCCGCTATCCAACACCCATTTCGATCCACCGGAGGAGTATGCCTACAAAACAAGTTTATGCCTTCCTTTTAGGTACCCAAGCTGAGTTGGGTCCTTTCACGTTAGTAGTTAGGCATTTGGGCACCCACACGCAAGGCTTGGGGCTCTTGCGGAGTGGCCCAACATATCTAGCAAACACTTTGCCGTGTTTGTTCCTCTTTAGCACATAGGATGCATCAAAATCATGAAATAGAGGATGCAATTCAGATTTAGGCAATTTGTTGCTTGAGAGTGAGTTCTGTTCAATTTTAGTTTGGGATGAACTCCCCTTAACAAAGACAATCATGTCTTTGCCATACTTAGAGGTTTTGGTGTTATGCCTTGCACCTCTAGTATAGCCAAGACCATCCTTGACATGGGGTGGTCTTGTGTTGGTGAATGCACTTCGTGCATATGCCACCTTTTCCTTGTCAAAGATGGCACCCTTAGGTGCTTGTTTGCCTTGTGCTAGGTTGAGTTCATCCTTAAGTTTAAGGATCAAGTTGGAGCACTTGCAAAGTGATGTTGCCTTGGATGAGGCCTTTGAGGAGGTTGAGCTCTTGAAGGAAGAGGTTACATTGTTCTTGAGTGACTCAATTTGAGTCTCAAGGATCTTGTTAGCTTTTGACAAGCTTCCAAGTTCATCCTTGAGCTCAATTGACTTCTCCTCAAGACTTGAACACGTTTTCTTGCAAAGTGCAAGTTCGTGTTCCAATGCCTTGCTCTTCTCTCTTTCGAGCTCAAGGAGCTCATCAAGCTCTTGACATCTCTCCTTCTCAAGGATGAGCATGTCCTCCTGTCTATTGATGAGATCTTCCTTCTCAAAGATCTCATCCATAAGCAACTTCATCCTACGCAAGGTGCTTTTGCTTATGTCCTTAAACATATGCTCATTTTCACTAGCACTATCAAAATCATCATGTGAGGAAGTTGGGGAGGAAGGATGAGATGTTACCTTTCTCTTTCCTTCCCTTGCCATAAGACAAGTAGGCTTGTGGTCGTTGTTGAGGTTGGGGAAGAGTTTGCCTCCCTTGGAGTTCCTCCCGATGGCTATGGTGGCCATCTTCTCTTCTTCTTCGGAGGAGGAGGACTCATCGTTAGAGTCCCACTCCTTCCCCAAATGGGCTTGTCCGGAGGACCTCTTCTTCTTGAAGAATCTCCTTTCTTGAGGCTTCCCTTCCTTCTTCTTCTTTGTTTCTTCGTGTGGGCAATCAGCGATGAAATGCCCATACTCGCCACAGTTGTAGCAAGACCTTCTTGATTTGGGTCTTGCTCTTTCCTTTCCTTTGCCTTCATGGTTGTGCCCCCCTTTCTTCCTCCTCATCATTCTCTTGAATTTGTTGATGAAGAAGGCCTCCTCATCACTTTCTTCTTGCTCCTTTGAAGAGGGCGTTGCCTTGAGTGCAACGTTCTTCATCTTGGAGGCGGTGAACTTTTGGAGGTCGTTGTAGAAGAGCGCCTCCTTCTCCATGATTTCATGGTTAATGATCCTCCCAAGGACCTCCTCCGGGGTCATTTGAGTGAACCCCGGACTTTCCCGAATCATGGAGCATAAAGAGACGTTCCTAGGCATGAATGCCCGGATCATCCTCTTCACCACCTCGTGGTCGGTCCACTTGGTGCAGCCATATGATCGGCTCTTGTTGATCAGCACCTTTAGCCGATTGTACATGTCTTGGGGGGATTCACCATCCAAGATGGCAAATCTCCCAAGCTCTCCTTCGATGAGCTCGATCTTGGCCTCCTTGACCACTCGGTTTCCCTCATGCGCCGTCTTGAGGGTGTTCCATATGTCTTTGGCCACTTCAAGGCCATCGACACGGTTGAACTCATCTCTAGAGAGAGATGAGATGATCACACCCGCAGCTTGAGCGTTGCGGTGGATGAGGATGGCTTGTTCTTGAGTTATGTTGTCCTCATCCTTTGGAATCTCCACCCCGGTCATGACAATTTGCCACAACGCTGGGTTGAGTGACACGAGGTGGATCTTCATGTTATGTTTCCACATACCGTAGTCCGTTCCATCGAATTGGGGAGGTTTCCCCAATGGGATGGACAGGTAGTGGTTGTTGGCGGCAAGGCGTTCATAGTTGAATCCTTGCCGGTTGTAGTTGACTCCACCACCACCGCTTGATTGGTTTGATGGATCAATCTTGGAAATGTTTAACTTCTCCCGGAGCTTCGCCTTGAGTTGGCGAGTCTCCTCATCGTCCGTTGGCTTATCTTGATAAGCCAACGTCTCCTCACGGGTCGCCTCGTAGTTGCTGCTCGATGCATCATCATTCACCACTCCGGCCATCTCTCCGAGTTGTTAGACTCTTTGTGGAGAGTCCTGCTCTGATACCAATTGAAAGTTGCCTAGAGGGGGGGTGAATAGGCTATTTGACCTGCAAATGACTCAATAAAACGAGATTAAATTTGCAGGGGGCGGACTAGTCCGGTCAGGGGGCGGACTAGTCCGGTCAGCCTGCGTGAATAACCCTAAAAAGATGTTTCTAGCAAGTTTTAGGGGATTTTCTCAATGCTACGAATGAGTGTATGTTTAAGTCAAGTTGAGCAACAACCTAAACGAGAGCAAGTCAAGTTTCCACAAGTTTGTAGCAATGCGGAATATGAAACAAGACTACCAACTCTAGAACAAAGTAATCAATAGAGTAAATGCGAAGAACACAAGGAGACAAGGATTTTATCCCGAGGTTCGATCCCACACAAGGAATCTACGTCCTCGTTGAGGAGTCCACAAAAGGACCGGGTCCAACAACCCTTCCCTCACCAAGTTTACCGCACGGGCCTAACTTGGTTCTCCACTAATCACAACGGTGATTACAAAGTTCGTTGGGGCTTCTCACAAACTGAGGCTCCCACACCACAAAGATGATCAACACAGTAAAACAAACTCAATACACAGCCCACAAAGACTCAACGAGTGCAAGAGATCAAACCGGGAGCACAAGCGCGATGTTCTTCCTCTTCTCCACCTCACTAAACCCTAATCCACTCAAGAATTAGTTTTAGAGGGAAAGTAGGCAAGAAAGAGGCTTAGGAGTGCTCCAAGTTGGCTGTGGCGGCGCTAGGGTTTGAGTTTTTTCAAGGTTGTTTGAAATGAGGCCGGGGGTCCCCTTTTTATAGAGGTCCCAATCCCAATTTGCTGACTTCAGCAAAAGGGCGGACTAGTCCGGCCACTGGCCCGGACTAGTCCGGCCTAGGGGACCACTGACTCCTTTGTCAGGTCCCGACAGCTGACACACGATCGTCACGCTACCCGCCAAACTTCAAATTCAAACGGTCACTTCCAGAACGGACTAGTCCGGTCAACACCGGACTAGTCCGATCACACACAGAGCCTTCTGCTCCAGGTGAAAACGGACTAGTCTGAGGACCACGGACTAGTCCGGTCCTCCCAGACTTATCCATAGAAGCACCTTTTCTTAGCCAACCCGGACTAGTCCGGCCCCACGGGCGGACTAGTCCGTTCTCACTCAGGACCTCTTGGTCCGGTCCAAAACGGACAAGTCCGTGGTTTTGGGACTTCATCCCAAAACCCACTCACAGCTAGCCGGACTAGTCCGGTCACAAACGGACTAGTCCGATCTCAGTCAGACCCTTCTGGTCCGGCTAGAAACGGACTTGGCCGGCCAGGAACGGACTAGTCCGGCCTCCTGCACGGACTAGTCCGGCCCTACGGCCAGACCACTCAACCACTCATTTCTTTTAGGTTTGACCTCTAAACCACTTTGAGCTCCCAAACTTGATCTCAATGCACTTGACACACACACCCTCCTATTACTACGGCTAGTCTAACTCAAACACGCTAGAAACCCTAGTTTCTACGCTTCGAGTTGACTCCGTTTCCTTCCTTTTCCTTTTTGAGGGTTTGCGTCTCCAATTGAGTCCATACCTGTGCTAAGATCACTTGAGCTCATTAGCGACTTAATTGTCGTCATCAATCATCCAAAACCCACGGGGAACCTAGATGCACTTTCACACCGCATTAGGACGTTGTTGGCACCGCACCGGTAGAGATCCCCTTCTACCAACGTGTATCTATTAGCCAATCTGACTATCCGGTCAGCGGATACATCATTCGTCAGGAAGGATGTTGTCTTTCAAGTAGCTTCGGTTCTTCGAGATCCATGCATCGGAGCTAACTTGAGCATTTGAGTCTTGCGTGCTGGGTTGCTCGGAGCTTCCGGCAGCACCTACGACCCTTGATGGCTGCCATGGTAACAGGGCCATCAGGACCGTCAGCTTCGGGATGCTGATCTCACCCCCTTCGCTCAGTTTGGCAGGCTGAGCTGTGGGTTTTGACAACCTCCGGATAAAAGTTCCGTCATTTATCTGGAGCTCCGGTTGACGCTTTCGCCGAGAGTTCGTCGGCTTCAGCGTTGTGGACACGCTGGACGTGTTGAGGTCTAGGACTTTGAAGTCCTTCTGAAGCCTCTAGACTTCAAGGAGGTAAGCAGCTAGCTGGAGATTGTTGCAGGAGCATTCACCCTTCAATTGTTTAATGATGAGTTGTGAATCTCCCTTGACCAGCAGCTGCTTGACACCGTATGACAGTGCCACCTTTAGTCCGTGGATGAGTGCTTTGTAGTCCGCCATGTTGTTGGTCGCCTTGAAGTCAAGGTGTACCATGTATTTTACCTTCTCCCCGGTTGGTGCGAGGAGAAGGATTCCAGCTCTGTCCCCCTGCTTTTGCATGGAGCCGTCGAAGTAGAGGGTCTAGTGAGGCTCGGTGAAGACCGTAGCCTTGTGTTCCGGCTTCTGCTCACTGGGGCCCCCAGGGTATGATGGAGAGGGAGTCCATTCTGCCACCAAATCTGCCAATGCTTGACTCTTGATTGCTTGTCTTGGAATGAATTCGAGATCGAATTCGGCCAATTCCGCTGCCCACTTTGCAATATTCCCTGTTGAATTGGGATTATGCAAGATTGCTCGAAGTGGGTAAGAAGTCACCACTGAAATCTCGTAAGCTTGGAAGTAAATGGCAAAGCTTCCTGGAGGCGATAAGAACTGCATAGAGCAGCTTATGCACCTCTAGGTATCGAGTCTTGGCGTCATGAAGTACTTCACTGATGAAGTACACTGGGCGCTGGATGGTCCAGACCCTCCCGGAGGGGCCCGGAGCTTCCTCTTCACTGACCCGGACCCTCCCGGAGGGATCCAGACCTTCTTCGGAGACCTCCAGGGTCCTTGCTGGAGGGACCCGGAGCTTCTTCAGAAGCGACCTGGACCCTCCCGGAGGGGTCTGGGTCTTCTGAAGTAACTTCTTGTGGACTCAAGTCTGGGAACTGGGACCCAGACTCGCTTTCAGGAACCTCCGAACCCTCCCGGAGGGGTCTGGATTCCTGAGCATGGGATGATTCTGGTCTCTCCGCAACCAGGACCATACTGACAACTTCGTCAGTTGCTGAAATGTAAAGCAGCAAAGGCTCACCAGGGTTCGGAGCTACCAGAGTTGGTAGGGTGGTGAGGAGCTGTTTTAGCTCCTCGAATGCCTTTTCTGCTTCTTCAGACCATTGGAATGGTCCGGACTTCCTCAATAACTTAAAGAAGGGAAGTGCCCGTTTCGCCAGTCTTGAAATGAACCGGCTGAGGGCTGCTAGACATCCAGTCAGCTTTTGGACATCCTTGATACGGGTTGGTGGCCGCATGTCTTCAATGGCTTTGATCTTCGCCGGATTAGCCTCTATGCCCCGGTGATTTACCAGGAAACCAAGAAGTTTTCCGGAGCTAACCCCAAAGACACACTTGTCTGGGTTTAGCTTTGTGCGGGTGACCCGCAGCTTGTTGATGACAGCCTGTAAGGTGTCAAGGAGTGACTCCTTGTTCTTGACCTTGACCACAATGTCATCGAAATACACTTCCACTATGTCTCTAATGAGTTCTTCAAAAGTTTTGTACATAGCTCATACAAAGGTTGAAGCTGCATTCTTGAGACCAAATGACATGGCTGTATAACAGTACAATCCATCTACTGTGATGAAAGAGGTATGCTCTTCATCTTCCCTAGACATTCTGATTTGATGATACCCAGAATATCCATCTAGGAAACACAGTAATTCACACCCGGAGGTGGGATCCACTATCTGATCTATTCTAGGTAGTGGGAATGGATCTTTTGGACACGCCTTATTTAGTGTTGTGTAGTCAATACACATCCGAAGCTTCCCGTCGGCTTTGGGCACAACGACTGGGTTTGCCAGCCATTTTGGATGGAAGACTTCTCAGATGAATCCAGCTTCGAGCAACTTCTTCACTTCTTGTCGAATAAAGTTCTGTTGCTCCACGGATTGCTTCCGAGGCTTCTGATGCACGGGCCGGGCGTCAGAGTAGATCTTCAGATTGTGCTCAATCAATTCCCTGGGGATCCCACGAATTTGTGACGGTTGCTAGGCAAACACGTCGACATTAGCCCGGAGGAAAGCGAAGAGCGCGAGTTCCTATTTGTCATTTAGTCCCCCTAATATACGGGTGGTCTGAGCGGCATCGGAACCAATTTGGACGACTTTGACGGGAATGTCGGTGTCGCCGCTTGGCTGCACATGAGGTGCAGAAGTCGAGTCTCGTTGACGAATGCTCTGGGGTTTTGGATCTTGCTCCTGCCTGGAGTCCTCCTCTTGCGCCGTAGTAAGCGCATGAAGTTCTTTCAGGGCAGTTACTCCATCAGTGCAATCTCCGCGGATCCGGAGAACGCCTATTAGTGTTGGCATCTTTAACACCAGGTAGCCATAATGAGCAGCTGCCATGAATTTGTACGAGGCATGCCTATCCAAGATGGCGTTGAGAGGTAAGTTGATCTGAGCAATGTCAAAGACCAACTTCTCAGTGCGATACTTCTCCTGGGTCCCGAAGGTAACGGGGAGAGTAATAGCACCGAGTGTGGTAATGGCTCCCAGACCTACTCCGGAGAAAGGTCGGGAGGAGTGAAGATCCGAAGGTCGGAGATGAATCTTGGTAAAAGCTTCGAAGCTTATGAGGTTCAGCCCCGAACCTCCGTATACCATAACATGGTGGAGATGAATGTTATTGATAGTAGGAGATACCATCAAAGGTAACTGGCTTGCTCCAACCATGCTTCAAGGGCAGTCTGAAGCATCAACAGTGATGGCTGTGTCCATCCACTTTCGATGAGGCTCCGCCCTGACTGTAGGAGCTACAACGGCCATGTCCCGACGCATTTTCTTGAGGACGCGGCGGGAGGTGATGTCCCATGATCCACCAAAAATGGTGTTCATGGTCTTCCAACGCTCGTTGTCAGAGATGTCAGAATCGTCGTCGACGGAGGTGTAGACGGCCTTCAGGACCTTTTTAGGATCCTGAAAACCTAACTCCTCTTCAGTTGGAGCTTCATCAACTTTTTGTTTTCCTTTCCTCTGTCGGAAAGGAACTTCTTCCCAGTGCTTGTTGCAGCGCTCGGCAAGGTTTTGGACCTCCCGGCAGTCTTCCAAACTGTGGTTGTCCGTCTTATGAATTGGACACCACACCTTGGATTTGCCACCATCTTCAGAAGATGGTCGAGGTCGCTTCTCAAGGCGTGGCCGCCGGCCACCCGGAGCTGCAGCAGCTGCAGCATTAGGTGCGCCGGCCGACGGCTTCTTCTTGCCGTTGGTCTTTTTCTTCTTTTTGCCACTCCCGGAGGTAGTGGCTTCTCCTTTGGAGGATTTCTTGCGATCCTCCGAAGGTGGATTGGAGTCCATTTCACGGCCCTCCGCAGCTCTGGCACATTTGTCGGCCAAGCTGAAGAGATCCGTGACATTGGTGATCTCCTTGATCGCCAGTTTCTCCAACATCTTCTTATCCTGTACGCCCTGTCTAAATGCCACAATGACAGAAGCGCTAGAGATAGAAGGGATAGTGTTTCGTACCTGACAGAATCTTTGGATGAATGATCGTAGAGATTCTCCCCCTTTTTGCACGACTGCAAAAAGGTCCAGTTCGGTGCCTGGTCGGGTGTATGAACTCCCGAAGTTGGCAGTGAACTGTCGGCACAACTCCTCCCAACTGTTGATGGAGTTGGGTGGAAGGCTCATAAACCAGGACCGGGCGGTCCCAGTTAAAGCCACTGGAAAATAGTTGGCCATCACGACCTCATTTCCCCCAGCTGCCAAGATAGCAGTGGAGTAAATCTGAAGAAATTCAACGGGATTAACGGTCCCGTCAAACTTCTCTGGCAGGTGAGGCCGGAATTTCTGTGCCACCTGACCATACGGAGATGCATGGCCAGGGCTGAACAGCCTCCTCCTACTCCTTCAGGAGCAGGAATGTCCTGAGCTTCTCATCCTTCACGAGCACGCTCGATATGGACTCTGCCGTCTTGTTGACGGTATCGGCGATCAAGCTCCGCCCGGAGGTCATGAGTTGAAAGCCTTGATACCGTGTGAGTGCGTCGCGCCCCGGAGGGCAACGACGTCACATGCTGTGACGCAGCACGTCTCCTGTTGTTGGAAACGTGCGGACCAAGTCTGCCAAACAAGATCCGTCGCTATGATGGGGCCCGTCCTAAAGGAGGAGGACCCTGGTTACTGATGCGGTCGGCTGCTGCTACAACCAAGTGTTCCACATCGGCCCTATACTGCTCCATTGCATCTCGAGATGCATCCGGAGGTGGTGGGCGCTGAAGGTGAGCACGTGCTGCATGGAGCGCGTGTTTCGGGTTGTCATGATTCACCGACGCATTGATTGACGCCGGTGCTCCATCGCGCTATCCAGCTTGATTTGCTGGTGGAGGCGGTGGTGGTGGAAGTGTGACTCCTGCTGGAACTGAGGTTCCTGCTCGTGGCTGCATATTGGAGGGATTGCCCCCAGCAGCTTGAACAGCGGGATGACCATTGGATGATTCACCAGCTGAGTTCACCATTCTTGAAATCTCAGGCGCCCCCTACCTGGCGCGCCAACTATCAGTGGTTTTGATCCGGCAGATCTCCTGACACTACTAAAAGTGTTTGCGGAGTTTGAAGTTCGGTGTGGGCGCGCAGAGATTCAAGAAGGTGAAATGTAAAATGACACAGGAGACACAAAGATTTATGTGGTTTGGGCTGCCTGAGCGTAATACCCTACTCCACGGGGTGTGTTGGTGTTGTATTGGATGTATGAACTCAACTCAGGTGACGTGAGTTGAGAGCGCGTGTGAGCCAATCAGACCAGCTCAGATCAGATCAGATCAGATCAGATCAGATCAGATCAGATGTATCGTCGGCCTGTCCTTTTATAGTACAAGGACAGGCCGTTACAAGTTGGCTTGGCCCGACATGTGGCCCCGGCGGCTACTAATATTGATACACTGTGACGCCCGGTTCCGAAAACTGAACCAAGCTAACGCATATGTGTGCCCAGGATGTTCAACACACATACACGAGTGCAATCACAAAAGAGTATACAGAAAATTACCATAGAACAAGATTAATTATCAAATTTTCTTACACAAACCATATTATCCTCGAATACAAACTCTAATGAATATTAATGACAAGTTCAACTAATGCAGCGGAAATAAACTAATAAGCCACTAAGCAATTAAGCAAAAGGGATAGCGCAGCTCCATGCAACACCACAGGCAAAGTTGACGGTAGACACAGCCTAGAACTCCGCATTATCGCCATTAAACTCACAATCCTGACCTGCAGCTGTTGGGGGGGGGGGATTGCAAGAGTGAGTACATGTCATACTCAGCAAGTGTGGAAAGTATGACATGTGGCTGATTCAAATGACGACAATAATAATGGCAAAGTGATGAAAGGTATAGTAAAACATTTGAAAAGCAATGTATCATATTTATGTGAAGTAAACCCATCATAAACCATGTAACCATAATAATATCAGTCCATAATTCACTATTACCAATAACCATAATCAATGTCATAAACCATAATTCCATCCATAACCATAACCATAATCATAACCATAACCATAACCATTACCAAACCATAACCATCCCAAATCCCAATTTCCCTCTAATCATGTAGGTCATCCAGGCGCTCATAACCGGGAGCACAGCTATCATGATAGTTTTAATACTCCGCAGAGTTTGTACCACTTTATCCACGTGTTTGTGATTTCATCACCCATCGGCGACTAAAGAACCTCCCTTATGACAATTACACTTCCTTTGGTGTATGGCCCAGAGATCACAAAATATCCTTTACAAATGGATTACTAGCCTATTTAGACCCCACTGAGGTTTCACCGTTGGCGATGTCTCCCACTGAGCACATCTTCAACCAAGGGCCCCCTCTTGAGCCATTCGGATCCCAGGGTAGTCCCACCAATCATCAACAAACCCAATCTGACTACCCCTTCCCCGAGCATCCACAATGGTCCAAACAGCACTAGCAAAGCCCTAATTAATTAGCTACGCTGCACCCATACTTGGCCTCATGGTGGCACTTTAGTCCTGGCCTATTCTCGCATGAACCGGTCCTTAGATCTAAAGCAAGCAAACCACCATAACATCCAACCCATCCACATACCAGGATTCCTTAGATCACCCATCGTATTGACCAGTTCACATTAACCAGAATATCATTGATGCATAATTAAATGTGTAGTGTTGTTTGCCATCCCAATTAATTAAGCAAAGCAAAAAGGTAAAAACTCTTCCCGACTCTCTACCATATATTCCATGTGACAAGGGTGGTTAAACAAAGCTAGTAAACTTCCTACCATAGGATTCCCATCAAATTGACACAAGCATGCAGTTTGCAAACAAAACATTTATTTAAAAAACGGGATCAATATGCTTCAAGGACACTTGCCTTGCTCTGGCAGATAGGGTTGCTCAAGCGTTTCGAAGTCTTGATTCTGAAAATCCTCGTACACGATCTCTTGAGCACTTCCCTCTACTCGTGATCACACATACAAGAAAATACATACAAATCAACACAATGCACACACATTAATCAACATGCGATGACATGCATGCATACAAAGTCTAATAATTAATTAACTACGGTCGTTTATTAATTAGATGCAACTAGTTCATACGTGTTCATATGAGTTTACGGGGGTTTTAGCTGAGATTAATACTGCTGAAAATAAATTCATGGTGCAACTACGGTTAAATTACGTCTATTAGATCTAATACGTCGCTAAAATTCACATTGGAAAAGCGAATCCTACCGTAGATGCGATGGCTTCGAAGATCGAGGGACAATGATGACGCGTAGACGAAGTAGATGCGCAGCAGTCCTCCGGCGGCACGACGACGGCGACGATGATCTCCGGTGGACGACGGCACCCTCCTCTTTTTCTTCCTCTTTTTCCCTTCCTTTTCTTCCCTCTCTTTTCTTCCCCGGTGGTGCCTTCGGTTCCCCTCTTTTTTTCTATACCGGCGGCGTTTTCTGGCGGCTAGGGTTTTTGGGATCGGGCAAATACGAAGCCTCTACGGCTTTTATAGCCGGCGGCTAGGGTACGCGTGCGGCTGGGTCAACGCGGCATCGGGAGCGTCGCGCGGTTGGGCGGCACGCGTGGGCGCGCGATCGTGCGGGGTGGGCCACGGGGACTTGGCCGCTCGGCCAGGAGCGCAGGGGGCGCGGCGCTGGAGGGCGGCGGGGTGGCACCCGGGGCGCTGCGCGGGGCGCGTGGGCGACGGGGCGCGCGAGGCGCGGAGGTGCCCGCTGGCTAGGCCGGTTCGGCCTGGCCAGCGGTGGTGATTTTTTTCCTTTTCCTTTTTTTTCTTTTTATATATATACTTTCTTTTTATTATTATTATTATATTATTTATTTATTTTATTTATCTTATTCATTTTATTTATTTTATATATATATATTTATTATAATATATAATTTATTTATATATATTTCTTTTTATATAATATTATTGTTCTTTTTATACTTATTCCCTATTACAAGTTTTATGCTATTATTTTCCTTTTCTTCTTTTGCTACTCATATTTGTATATGTATATTTTATGTTTTATTATTTTTCTTTTATTCTATTAATATTTAATGCATGAACATATATGCAATGCACGATGCAAAAATTGAGGGTGTTACAAACCTACCCCCCTTAAACTGAATCTCGCCCTCGAGATTCGATAGCGTGGAGAAAAGATGAGGGAATTCTGCCTTCAAGTCTTCTTCACGTTCCCACGTAGCTTCGGCTTCCGTATGGTGTTTCCATTGCACTTTGCACCAACGGATCTTCTTATTTCTCGTGACCCTTTCCTTCACGTCTAAGATCTTGATAGGTTGCTCGACATAGGACAAATCCTCCTGAAGTTCTAACTCATCCATCGACACTGGTTCTTCCGGCACCCTGAGACACTTCTTGAGTTGGGAAACATGAAACACATCATGTACGTCTGAAAGATGAGCTGGCATCTCCAACTTATATGCTACTTCTCCTCTTTTGTCAAAAATCTTGAATGGTCCAATATAACGAGGTGCGAGCTTGCCTCTTATGTTAAACCTCTTATGACCTCTCATAGGTGACACCTTGAGGTAAACAAAATCTCCTATTTCAAAGGCTAATTTCCTTCTCCTATTGTCCGCATAGCCTTTTTGTCTTGATTGGGCAGCCCTCAAGTTTTCACGAATTATCTGGACTTGCTTTTCGGCTTCTTGCAACACATCCGGACCAAATACTTGAGTTTCTCCTGCCTCATTCCAGAATAAAGGTGTCATACACTTCCTCCAATAAAGCGCTTCACATGGTGACATTTTCAAGCTTGCTTGGTAACTATTGTTGTATGAAATTTCCGCGTATGGCAAGCTCTTATCCCAACTTTTCCCATGCTTTAAAGCACAAGATCTTAACATGTCCTCTCAAATTTGATTGGTCCTCTCGGTTTGTCCATCCGTTTGAGGATGATATGCTAAACTAAAACTCAACCTCGTTCCCAAAGCTTCATGCAATTTTTGCCAAAATCTGGAGGTAAATTGAGAACCTCTATCCGAGACTATCTTCTTCGGTACTCCGTGTCGACACACAATATGCTTCATATACAATTCTGCTAGCTTCGCGGTGGTATATGTGGTCTTGACAGGAATGAAGTGAGCTGATTTTGTCAATCGATCCGCGATTACCCAAATCGAGTCATATCCGGACTGTGTACGTGGTAATCCAACTATAAAGTCCATACCAATCTCTTCCCACTTCCACTCTGAAATCTTTAATGGCTGCAATAATCCAGCTGGCCTTTGGTGTTCTGCTTTAACTCGTTGGGACACATCACACAATGCAACATATTCGGCTATGTCCTTTTTCATGCTGGCCCACCAATAGCATGTATTAAAGTCTTTGTACATCTTGGTACACCCGGGATGAATTGAGTACGGCGAGTCATGTGCCTCCTTTAATATTGTCTCCCGAATATGTTTTACATTAGGCACAACGATTCTCTTTCCAAGCCATAAGGTACCATGTTCGTCTTCATCGAATCTGAATTCTCTCCCTTCGTCGATCCTTTCCTTGATTTCCTTGATCTCTTCATCCATGGTTTGTGCTTCTCGAATTTCTTGCTCCAAGGTTGAATTTAACTCCATTATTCCCATCTCATTCACGAATCCGAGGTTCAACCTTTCGAATTCCTTACATAGCTCAGATGGCAATTCTCGAACTGTGAGTTGATTACTTACTCCTTTCCAGCTCAAGGCATCGGCCACTACATTGGCCTTCCCTGGATGATAGTTGATCCCCAAATCATAATCTTTGATGAGCTCCAACCATCTTTGCTGCCTCAAATTAAGATCCGTCTGTGTGAAAATATACTTAAGACTCTTGTGATCCGTATAAATTTCACACCTATGTCCAAGAATATAGAGTCTCCAAATCTTCAATGCATGTACCACGGCTGCAAGTTCTAAATCATGTGTTGGGTAATTATGCTCATGTTTCTTCAATTGTCTTGACGCATAGGCGACAACTTGACCTTCTTGCATAAGCACGCATCCGAGTCCTTGTCTTGATGCGTCGTACAAATCCAAATTTCTTGCTCACGTCTAGTAATACCAGCACCAGTGCAGTTATAAATCTCTTCTTCACCTTCTCAATGTCGTCCTAGCAAGATAGAGTCCATTTGATAAGCTTTCCCCTTGTTAGTTACTCAGTCATGCGCTTCACTACGTTGGAGTAGTCCTTGATGATTGGTTACCTTTGACATTTATTGTGACGCATCAACTCCAATGCTGACTTCCTTATCACCCGTCGATTGCTTTGTCCTTGTGGCATATTGGACCACCCCATTATGCTTCCGTAGTCAATCCATTCCAAGCGTCATGTCCGATCCTTGTGAATCCAAAACAATGAGGTTGGCGGAGAAGTCTACCCCCCTTATTCTAAGGCTTACTTTTGGACATACTATATTTGTCCTCATCTCTCCTCCAGGAGACTTAACCAATAGAGTAAACTACATATGAGAGATAGGCAAACTATACTTGGCAACATACTTCGATGCAATGAATGAATGCGATGCTCCTGAGTCAAATAGCATAGTCGCGGGGTTGGAGTTGGCGAGAAACATACCAATGACCACGTCATCCGCTTGTTGAGCATCCTCCGTAGAGATATGGTTCACGTTGCCACGAGCAAAATTCTGTTGTCCAAGGCTTCCTTGTGGTTGTCCTCCATTGGGTCTTGGGTTTTTCCTCGGCGCATTGCTTCCTTGACCAAGGCCTGACTTAGGACATTGATGCGCAAAGTGTCCAGCTTCTCCACATGTATAACACTTCTTAACTCCACTAGAATTATTGGGACGAGCTTGGTTTTGAGCATTGGCTCCAGGAAAATCAGCACGAGGCGCATAAGGCATCGGAGGTGTAACACCCATTTTCGCATCATGCATTGCATACATGGTCATGCATTAAACACTAGTAGAATAAAAGAAAAATAATAAAACATATGCATATACAAATACGTGTGGCAAAGGAAGAAAAGAAACCAATAATTATAGCGTAAAACATATATTAGGGAATAAATATAAAATAATAATAATATATATAAAAAAGAAATATATATATATATATAAATAAATTATATATAATAAATAAATGTATACATATAAATAATAAATAAGTAGAAAAAAAATAATAAAAAAAATAATAAATAAAATATAAGTAATAAAATATATTATAATATATATATAAAAGAAAAAAAAAGGAAAAAAAAAACAAGGAGCCGCCCGGCGGCCAGGCCAGCGGCCAGCCGGCCGAGCCGGCCCCGCTCCGCACCGCGCCCCGATGCCGCGCGCGCGCGCGCTCGCCCCGGGGGCCCCACCGCCGCCTGCCCGCCCCCTGACGCGATGCCGCGCCGCCTGCGAGCGCGCAGCGCTGCGCCGGGCCCCGCCCCCTGACGCGCGCCGCCCGCCTGCCCGCCCGGCCGCGTGCCGCCCGAGGCGCGCCGGGCCCCGCCTCGCGCAGCCCGCCCGACCGACGCAACGCGCGCACGCGCCCGCAGCCGGCCCCACCGCGCGTGGAATCCCGCCTCCCCGATTCTCCCGCCCCGTCCCGCCTCCTCTCCCGCGCCGTAACGCCCCAAAATTTTTCCCGATACGAGTTCATCCCGTAACCGCTTCCGATTTTACCGGTGACGTACCCTAGCACCGCCCCTATAAATAGGACCCAGGCTTAGGCTTTTTCCCCACGAACCAGCAGCCGCAGCAGGGAGGGAAAAGCCGCCAGACCCAGCCGCCGTTTCCAGAGAAGAAAAGGCCGCCGGGAACAGAGAAAACAGAGGCGCCCAGGGAAGAAAAAAAAAGAGAAAAAGAAGGGGAAGAAGAGGGAGAAAAAGAGGAGGACACCGCCGTTCGCCGGAGATCGTCGCCGACACCGCGCCGCCATCGTCGTGCCGCTGAAGGACTGCTGCACTATCTATTTCGTCTACGCGTCGCATTTATTCCGCGACCGTCACGCCGTCAGATCTACGGTAGGGTTCGTTCCCGATGCGAATTTTTGCGACCGTATTGAATCTAGTAGGCGTAAATTAAATTTAGTTGCACCATAATTTTATTTTCAGCAGCATTAATCCGCCCTAAAATCCCCGTAAACCCTTATGAACACGTATGAACTAGTCGCATCTAATTAATAAATGACCGTAGTAAATTAATTATTAAATTGTGCATGCATACATGTCATTGCATGTTGATTATTTTGTGTGCATTATGTTGAATTGTATATGTTTTCTTGTATGTATGATCACGCGTAGAGGAACGTGCTCAAGAGGTTGCATACGAGGATTTCCAAACCCAAGACTTTGAAGCGCTTGAGCAACCCCATCCGCCGGAGCAAGGCAAGTGTCCTTGAAGCATATTGATCCTATTTAAAATTAAATGTTTTGTTTGCGAACTTGCATGCTTGTGTCAAATTGATGGGAATCCTATGGTAGGAAGTTTACTAGTTTTGTTTGACCACCCTTGTCACCTGGAATTATGGTAGAGAGTCGGGAAGGGTTTTTACCTTTTTGCTTCGCTTAATTAATTGGGATGGCAAACAACCTTACACATTTAATTATGCATCAATGATATTCTGGTTAGTGTGAACTGGTCAATACGATGGGTGATCTAAGCAAGCATGGTTATGTGGATTGGTTGGTCGTTATGGTGGTTTGCTTGCTTTAGATCTAAGGACCGGTTCATGCGAGAATATGCCAGGTCAACAGTGCCACCACAAGGCCAAGTATGGGTGCGGCGTAGCTGAATAATTAGGAGCGCTGCTAGTATTGTATGGACCATTGGATGGCGCGGGGAATGGGAGTCGAGGAGGACTGCCCTGGGATCCGCATGGCACACGAGGGGACCCGTGGGTGGGAGAATAGAGGTTCAAGCCTGCCGGTGAAACCTTAGTGGGCCCGTACATACTAGTAGTCCCTTTTGAAAGGCTATTTTGTGATCTCTTGGCCACACACCTACGGAAGTGTGAGATGGAACAATGGAGGTTTCTTAGTCATCGAAAGGTGATAAAATCACAAACATGTGGGTAAAGTGGTACAACCTCTGCAGAGTGTTAAAAACTATCATGATAGCCGTGCTCCCGGTTATGAGCGCCTGGATGACCTACATGATTAGAGTTGGAATTGGGATTTGGGATGGTTATGGTTTGGTAATGGTTATGAAATTGAGTTATGGTAATTGGACATGGATAATGGTAATGTTGGTAATAATTGGATATTGTTAATATGATGGGATTTATTTCACATAGACATAGTATAATGCTTTTCAAATGTTTTACTGTACTTTTCAGCACTTAGCCATTATTATTGTCGTCATTTGAATTAGCCACATGTCATACTTTCCACACTTGCTGAGTACGACATGTACTCACCCTTGCAATCCCCCCCCCAACAGCTACTGGAGACAATTGGGAGTACCCTGAGGATCACGTGGAGTACTAGGTTGCGTACCGCCGTCAATTGCCTGTGGATTGGAGTCGTGCTGTTTAGTTTATTTTCCGCTGCAATTATTTAGAGTTATATTATTCGTGAACTATTGGATTATTGTAATAAAGTACTTATTTATTAGTTAAGACGTGGTTAAATTCTGTTATTCATTTGTGAATCATTCGTGTATGTGTGTTGAACATCCTGGGCACACATATGCGTTACGCTTGGTTCATATTCGGAACCGGGTGTCACAAATTGGTATCAGAGCCGCGTTGACCGTAGGACGCAAGCCTAGGTAGAATGGACACTCTAGAGCACTTAGGAACACTCTTCTAATATGCTATTTTCGAAAATTTTTGCTGCTGTTTTGTTTCCTTTATTTTCGGCCGCAAAAAGTATTGATCGCTGCTGCGTTTTGATAAAAAATTTCAGAAGTGAGCAATATTAAGTGCTGCTGTTTTGCTGTATAAATTTTCGCGAAAACGGTGTGTTTTGCGGCTATTATGTGTGGGTAAAATTATTGTGTTGGTTGCTGTAATTTTTCTCTTTATTTTTCGTTCTTTTGGAACCGCTGCACCGCTTTTTGTCCGCCGTTTAACTGCTGAAATTTTCAGATTTGTTTTTCATTATTTTTCTAATGTATTCCTGTTTCTTGTAGATGGCCCGCACCAAGACAACCCCCCGTAAGTCGACCGGTGGACTCGTGCCCCCGCGTAGGTTGGCTAGTCGCTCTCCGGCCGTCGACCCCCGTCACCCCGTGGTGATCCGTTCTGACGGCAGAGCCGCAGGACAACTACGACACCGTCTCCGTGCCCTACTCCGTGAGGCTGGCTACCGCCACCACAGTCTCTCGCTCTCCTACCACACCACTGGAGTGCAGCGCCCCGGCAGGAAGGAGTGGAGCTGCAAAATTTATATCTACTACGGTGACGAGTTGGTGAAGACCCACAGCAGCCCTGCTTGGAGGAGCTCCCGCCGATCTGCAGAGCAGGATGCTAGCTGGGAAGCAGCCACTTTCTGGAGCCACGCCCGCCGTTTCCGTCTGGAGGACACGGTTCACGCCTTCGTCCCGCAGCGTCCTAGTGGCACTGCGCGCTTCGTCTCCAAGCACGTGGAGGGACCCCTGGACCTCCCGCAGTCTCGTCAGACTGTTGGCGACGTGACCCAGCTGAGTGCCCGACTGCAGAGGGCGCAGCAGGAGATCCAGGATGGACGCGACCTCGCCCAGCGCCACGAGGCGATAATCAGGAGGTATCGTCGGATCACCGACGAGGACCCGGACGACTACGCGTCCGACACCCCGATGTGGACCCCGGACTCTCCAGACCGTCGCAACGGTCAGCGTGAGTCATCCTCTGAGGAGTCCTCTGACGAGGAGACTTCCAGTGTGGCGTCTACCGCACCACCGCCGCCTGCTGCCTCACCACCCCAGGACCCACAGGACCCCGAGGACCCCGACGACGACGACGACGACGACGAGGACCCGGATGAGTTCCCGCTCGACGACGACTAGTCCTCGACCTATGCCACGACTCAAGGATAGGCACACCCCCATTAGTAAATAAGAGCGATGTAGATATACTTGTGTGGCCTTGAGTTGTATTACTTCTTTTAGGATCTTTGTAAATTCTGTTTGGTGCTTGTTTGAGTGCTTGTGTGCTTAGTAGAGAGTTGTGGGATGCTTCGGCAATTGTCCACATCCTCATAATATAGGTCTATATTAATAAAGGATTATTTAGTGTCACATACCTTGATGCATATAGTTGGGACGTTTCCTTCCAAATTCTAAATCCTTCTATCCCCACCTTTCTTTCGCCAACAGATGGTGAGAACTCGTAACCAGAGGGATGCCAACGATGAGGAGGAGCGCAATGAAGTACCTCAGAACAACCAGGGACATGCTCATGGAGCTATCAACATTGAACAACTATTAGCTATGCAGAACCAGCTCATGCAGACCATGATACAGACCATGGGACAGCTGCAAGCTGGCAACAACAATCAGCCCCATATGCCTCCACCGCCACCCCCGCCACATCACAACCGTTTGGAAGAGTTCATGAGGACCAGACCGCCTACCTTTGCACAAGCCACAGACCCAATGGAAGCTGATGATTGGCTGAAGTCCGTTGAGAAGAAACTTGCTATTGTCCAGTGCACTGACAGGGAGAAGGTTCTCTTTGCATCACATCAACTAGTTGGAGCAGCCGCTGACTGGTGGGAAGCTCTTTGCAACGCTCATGATAATCAGGAAACAATCACTTGGGCTGAGTTTAAACAGAGTTTCCGTTCCCACTATGTACCTGAAGGAGTTATGATACTGAGGAGACAAGACTTTGAAAACCTCAGGCAAGGAAGGATGAGTGTGAGTGAGTATCTCAATAAATTCACTCAATTATCAAGATATGCTCCAGAAGACATCAAAACTGATAGTAGGAAGCAGTATCTGTTTATGAGAGGTCTCAACAATGAAATTCAAGTCCAGTTGCTCAATACTGATTATCCAAACTTCCAAAACCTGGTTGACAAGGCTATTGTGGTTGAGAACAAGATTCGTGAGATGGAGCAGGACAACAAGAGGAAGATGTCACATCATGGACCGCAGCATGGAAGCAATGTTCGCCCCCGCTATGCACCACCTACTGCACCACAATACAACCCCTCTGCTCCTGCATACCGCACTGCTTATCCGCCCCGCCCAAATCAGCCACCGCAGCAACGCCCTGCCATGCAAGCGCCTCGCAATCCTGTGCCACCTGCGCCGCGTCCTAACATGGCGGCAAATGCTCAAAACTAGATGCGCCCAAACTTCCCCAATGCTATGGGTGGTAAGACATGCTATGCGTGTGGAGAACCCGGACACTTTGCGAGTCAATGCCCCAAGAGAAACAATGGACCTATGAACAATGCACCAAGGCCAAATCACCCGCAACCAAATGGAGGAGCACCACAAGGCAACCGTGGACAGCAGAATTTTGCTCGTGGCAATGTCAATCATATCTCTACTGAGGAAGCCCAACAAGCTGATGACGTCGTGATTGGTATGTTTCTCGCCAACTCCAACCCCGCGACTGTTTTATTTGATTCAGGAGCATCTCATTCATTCATCTCGTCAAAGTATGTTGCCAAGTACAATTTGCCTATATCTCATATGAAGCAAAATATGCTAGTAAGTTCTCCTGGCGGGGAGATGAGGACAAATATAGTATGTCCGAAAGTAAGCATTAAAATAAGGGGGGTAGACTTTCTCGCAAACCTCATAGTATTGGACTCCCAAGGAATAGACATAATACTTGGAATGGACTGGTTGAGCAAGTATAATGGAGTCATTCAATGCGCCGAGAGGATTGTGCAGTTGACAAGTGAACATGGTACACGCATTGAAGTTGAAGCAGCCCAACCTGCAAGAGGAAAAGCGATGCTGAATCACGTGGAAGAAGTGACATTGGAAAGCATTCCGATCGTTCGCGAGTACCCGGACGTGTTCCCAGATGAGTTGCCAGGTATGCCACCTGATCGTGACATAGAATTCGCCATTGAGTTGATACCCGGAACTGCACCTATAGCTAAGAGGCCGTATAGGATGCCTCCTAAGGAATTAGCAGAGCTCAAGAAGCAAATTCAAGAGCAGCTAGAGAAGGGTTTTATACGCCCAAGCTCATCCCCGTGGGGAGCCCCAGTGCTCTTCGTAGATAAGAAGGATGGAACCCAGAGGATGTGTGTGGACTATAGGGCTCTCAACGAAGTGACAATTAAGAACAAGTACTCACTGCCCCGTATAGAGGATTTGTTCGACCAAATGAATGGTGCATGTATCTTCTCCAAGATCGACTTGCGGTCAGGATACTTCCAAATGAAGATTAGACCATCAGACATACCCAAGACGGCATTTCGGACACGATATGGATCTTATGAGTACACCGTCATGTCATTTGGATTGACGAATGCGCCTGCGTACTTTATGTATCTTATGAATAAGGTCTTCATGGAGTATCTGGATAAGTTCGTTGTAGTGTTCATCGACGATATTATGATCTACTCGAAGGATGAGAAGGAACACGAGGAACACTTGAGGCTTACGCTGCAGAAATTGAGGGAGCATCAATTGTACGCCAAGTTCAGTAAATGTCAATTTTGGTTACGGGAAGTTTCTTTCCTAGGCCATATGATCTCTGGAGGAGGAGTATCAGTTGACCCAGGGAAGGTGAGAGATGTGCTTAAGTGGGAACCGCCACAGAATGTCAAGGAGATTCGGAGTTTCCTTGGAATGGCTGGATATTACCGCCGATTCATTAAGGATTTCTCCAAAATAGCCAAGCCTATGACCGAATTACTCATGAAAGGGAAGGCATTCCGATGGACTCAAGCTTGTCAGGACAGCTTTGAAGAGTTAAAGAAAAGATTGACAACCGCGCCAGTGTTAGTATTACCGGACGTGAGCAAGAGTTTTGATATATATTGTGATGCATCAAGACAAGGATTAGGATGTGTGCTCATGCAAGAAGGCCAAGTGGTAGCTTATGCATCGAGGCAACTAAAGAAACATGAGTTGAATTATCCTACACACGACCTTGAACTCGCAGCCGTGGTACACGCCTTGAAGATATGGAGACACTATGTTTTTGGTCACCGATGTGAGATTTATACGGACCACAAGAGTCTCAAGTACATATTTACGCAAACGGATCTGAACCTGAGGCAACGCCGATGGTTGGAGCTCATCAAGGATTATGACGTGGGAATCAACTATCACCCAGGGAAGGCCAACGTAGTGGCCGACGCCTTGAGCCGCAAAGGAGTAAGTCATCAACTCACAGTTCAAGAACTGCCACCCGAGTTATGTAAGGAGTTTGAACGGTTGAACCTTGGATTCATAAATGAGATGGAAACGATGGAAGTCAACCCAACATTAGAGCAGGAAATACGGGAAGGACAGACGAAGGACAAGGAAATACAAGAAATCAAGGAAAGGACCCAAGAAGGAAAGGAATTCAGATTTGATGAGGACGAACAAGGTACCTTATGGCTTGGAAAGAGGATTGTGGTACCTAATGTCAGGCACATTCGAGAAACAATATTGAAGGAGGCACATGACTCGCCTTACTCAATTCATCCTGGCTGTACGAAGATGTACAAGGACTTAAAGACATGTTATTGGTGGGCCAGCATGAAAAAGGACATAGCCGAATATGTTGCACTTTGTGATGTGTGCCAACGAGTTAAAGCTGAACATCAAAGGCCAGCCGGATTGTTACAACCATTGAAGATCCCGGAGTGGAAGTGGGAAGAGATTGGTATGGACTTTATAGTTGGATTACCGCGAACTCAGTCTGGCTATGATTCAGTATGGGTTATTGTGGATCGATTGACAAAATCAGCTCATTTCATCCCCGTCAAGACCACATATACCACCGCAAAGCTAGCAGAATTGTATATGGAGCATATTGTGTGCCGACATGGAGTTCCAAAGAAGATAGTCTCGGATAGAGGTTCTCAATTCACCTCTAGATTTTGGCAGAAATTGCATGAAGCAATGGGAACAAGGCTGAACTTTAGTTCGGCGTATCACCCTCAAACAGATGGACAAACCGAGAGGACCAACCAAATTTTGGAAGACATGTTAAGAGCATGTGCTTTAAAGCATAGGAAAAGTTGGGATAAAAGTTTGCCGTATGCTGAATTCTCGTACAACAATAGTTACCAAGCAAGTTTGAAAATGTCACCCTATGAAGCACTATACGGAAGGAAGTGTAGGACTCCCTTGTTTTGGAATGAAACCGGAGAGAATCAAGTGTTTGGTCCCGACGTGTTACAAGAAGCTGAAAGGCAAGTCCAAATAATACGGGAAAACCTAAAGGCTGCCCAGTCTCGACAGAAAGGTTATGCTGATAATAGGCGAAGGAGTCTGACTTTTGAAGTTGGAGATTTTGTATACCTCAAAGTGTCACCTATCAGAGGTCAGCGAAGGTTTAACGTCAAGGGAAAACTGGCACCACGTTACATCGGACCATTTAAGATTCTGGACAAGCGAGGAGAGGTAGCTTATCGACTTGAGCTGCCGACGTATCTCTCCGATGTACACGACGTATTTCACGTCTCTCAACTCAAGAAGTGTCTCAGGGTACCGGAAGAACAAGTGCCGATGGACGAGTTAGAACTTCAGGAGGATTTGTCTTATGTCGAGCAACCTATCAAAATTTTAGATATGAAAGAAAGAGTCACGAGAAATAAGAGGATCCGTTGGTGCAAAGTGCAATGGAAACACCATACCGAAGCCGAAGCTACATGGGAACGTGAAGAAGACCTGAAGGCAGAATTCCCTCATCTTTTCCCCACGCTATCGAATCTCGAGGGCGAGATTCACTTTAAGGGGGGTAGGTTTGTAACACCCATTTTCGCATCATGCATTGCATACATGGTCATGCATTAAACACTAGTAGAATAAAAGAAAAATAATAAAACATATGCATATACAAATACGTGTGGCAAAGGAAGAAAAGAAACCAATAATTATAGCGTAAAACATATATTAGGGAATAAATATAAAATAATAATAATATATATAAAAAAGAAATATATATATATATATATAAATTATATATAATAAATAAATGTATACATATAAATAATAAATAAGTAGAAAAAAAAATAATAAAAAAATAATAAATAAAATATAAGTAATAAAATATATTATAATATATATATAAAAGAAAAAAAAAGGAAAAAAAAAACAAGGAGCCGCCCGGCGGCCAGGCCAGCGGCCAGCCGGCCGAGCCGGCCCCTCTCCGCACCGCGCCCCGATGCCGCGCGCGCGCGCGCTCGCCCCGGGGGCCCCACCGCCGCCTGCCCGCCCCCTGACGCGATGCCGCGCCGCCTGCGAGCGCGCAGCGCTGCGCCGGGCCCCGCCCCCTGACGCGCGCCGCCCGCCTGCCCGCCCGGCCGCGTGCCGCCCGAGGCGCGCCGGGCCCCGCCTCGCGCAGCCCGCCCGACCGACGCAACGCGCGCACGCGCCCGCAGCCGGCCCCACCGCGCGTGGAATCCCGCCTCCCCGATTCTCCCGCCCCGTCCCGCCTCCTCTCCCGCGCCGTAACGCCCCAAAATTTTTCCCGATACGAGTTCATCCCGTAACCGCTTCCGATTTTACCGGTGACGTACCCTAGCACCGCCCCTATAAATAGGACCCAGGCTTAGGCTTTTTCCCCACGAACCAGCAGCCGCAGCAGGGAGGGAAAAGCCGCCAGACCCAGCCGCCGTTTCCAGAGAAGAAAAGGCCGCCGGGAACAGAGAAAACAGAGGCGCCCAGGGAAGAAAAAAAAAAAGAGAAAAAGAAGGGGAAGAAGAGGGAGAAAAAGAGGAGGACACCGCCGTTCGCCGGAGATCGTCGCCGACACCGCGCCGCCATCGTCGTGCCGCCGAAGGACTGCTGCACCATCTATTTCGTCTACGCGTCGCATTTATTCCGCGACCGTCACGCCGTCAGATCTACGGTAGGGTTCGTTCCCGATGCGAATTTTTGCGACCGTATTGAATCTAGTAGGCGTAAATTAAATTTAGTTGCACCATAATTTTATTTTCAGCAGCATTAATCCGCCCTAAAATCCCCGTAAACCCTTATGAACACGTATGAACTAGTCGCATCTAATTAATAAATGACCGTAGTAAATTAATTATTAAATTGTGCATGCATACATGTCATTGCATGTTGATTATTTTGTGTGCATTATGTTGAATTGTATATGTTTTCTTGTATGTATGATCACGCGTAGAGGAACGTGCTCAAGAGGTTGCATACGAGGATTTCCAAACCCAAGACTTTGAAGCGCTTGAGCAACCCCATCCGCCGGAGCAAGGCAAGTGTCCTTGAAGCATATTGATCCTATTTAAAATTAAATGTTTTGTTTGCGAACTTGCATGCTTGTGTCAAATTGATGGGAATCCTATGGTAGGAAGTTTACTAGTTTTGTTTGACCACCCTTGTCACCTGGAATTATGGTAGAGAGTCGGGAAGGGTTTTTACCTTTTTGCTTCGCTTAATTAATTGGGATGGCAAACAACCTTACACATTTAATTATGCATCAATGATATTCTGGTTAGTGTGAACTGGTCAATACGATGGGTGATCTAAGCAAGCATGGTTATGTGGATGGGTTGGTCGTTATGGTGGTTTGCTTGCTTTAGATCTAAGGACCGGTTCATGCGAGAATATGCCAGGTCAACAGTGCCACCACAAGGCCAAGTATGGGTGCGGCGTAGCTGAATAATTAGGAGCGCTGCTAGTATTGTATGGACCATTGGATGGCGCGGGGAATGGGAGTCGAGGAGGACTGCCCTGGGATCCGCATGGCACACGAGGGGACCCGTGGGTGGGAGAATAGAGGTTCAAGCCTGCCGGTGAAACCTTAGTGGGCCCGTACATACTAGTAGTCCCTTTTGAAAGGCTATTTTGTGATCTCTTGGCCACACACCTACGGAAGTGTGAGATGGCACAATGGAGGTTTCTTAGTCATCGAAAGGTGATAAAATCACAAACATGTGGGTAAAGTGGTACAACCTCTGCAGAGTGTTAAAAACTATCATGATAGCCGTGCTCCCGGTTATGAGCGCCTGGATGACCTACATGATTAGAGTTGGAATTGGGATTTGGGATGGTTATGGTTTGGTAATGGTTATGAAATTGAGTTATGGTAATTGGACATGGATAATGGTAATGTTGGTAATAATTGGATATTGTTAATATGATGGGATTTATTTCACATAGACATAGTACAATGCTTTTCAAATGTTTTACTGTACTTTTCAGCACTTAGCCATTATTATTGTCGTCATTTGAATTAGCCACATGTCATACTTTCCACACTTGCTGAGTACGACATGTACTCACCCTTGCAATCCCCCCCCAACAGCTACTGGAGACAATTGGGAGTACCCTGAGGATCACGTGGAGTACTAGGTTGCGTACCGCCGTCAATTGCCTGTGGATTGGAGTCGTGCTGTTTAGTTTATTTTCCGCTGCAATTATTTAGAGTTATATTATTCGTGAACTATTGGATTATTGTAATAAAGTACTTATTTATTAGTTAAGACGTGGTTAAATTCTGTTATTCATTTGTGAATCATTCGTGTATGTGTGTTGAACATCCTGGGCACACATATGCGTTACGCTTGGTTCATATTCGGAACCGGGTGTCACAGGAGGCCTAGGTGCTTGCATGACAGGGCGCTGCTGCTCAAACTGAGTTGGGCACGATGCACAACCATGGCGCTGAGCAGGAATAGAGGAGCTGTAATAGGGTGCATTGGGTGGTGCAAGGCGAGGGCGCATATTACTTCCTTGTTGTTGTCCTTGATATGGCGCCTTCCTCTTGATTTCTTGCTCCATCTCATGGATCTTGTTCTCAACTACAATTGCTTTGTCCACGAGCTTCTGAAAATTGGCATAATCGCAGTTGAGTAGTTGCACTTGGATCTCATTTTTCAAGCCTCTCATGAACAAATATAGCTTTCAGCTGTCCCAACTAACATCCTCAGGCGCATATCTCGAGAGTTGAGTGAACTTATTGAGATATTCACTCACGCTTGATTTTCCTTGTCTCAAGTTCTCAATTATTGCCTCTTCAAGATCATAACACCTTCCGGCACATAATGAGAACGGAAGTTCTCCATGAATTCCGCCCAAGTGATCCTCTCTTGATTCTCATGAGCATTGCAATAAGCATCCCACCAATCTGCAGCTGCTCCAACGAGTTGATGAGAAGCGAACAGGACCTTCTCCCGTCACTGCATTGGACAATGGCTAGCTTCTTCTCCACGGACTTGAGCCAATCATCCGCATCCATAGGGTCTGCGGCTTGAGCAAAGGTTGGCGGCCTAGTCCTCATAAACTCTCCCAATCGGTTATGAGGAGGTGGGGGTGGCGGTGGAGGCATGTGGGGCTGATTGTTGATATTGCCAGCCTGCAGCTGTCCCATAGTCTGTATCATGGTCTGCATGAGCTGGTTTTGCATAGCCAATAGCTGCTCAATGTTGATATCTCCATAAGCAAGTCGTTGCCCATTGTTGTTCTGAGGTACTCCATTGTTCTCCTCATCATCATTGCCATCCCTCTGGTTGCGAGTCCTCACCATCTGAAGAAAAGCAATAGGTAAGATTTAGAGAATGTCCCCAACTATATGCATCAAGGGATATGAAGCTAACCAACTAGCTATACTAGCCTAGGTGGACATGGCAATGCTAAAGCATCCCAAAATCCTCTATTAAGCACACAAGCAAACAATATATATAGCAAACAGCACACTAAGCAAAAACACATCGATTCGTGAGTGCTCCTATGTGATCTAAAGTGTCTATTCTATCTAGGCTGCGTCCTACAGTCAACCAGTGGCTCTGATACCAATCTGTGACGCCCGGTTCCAAAAACTGAACCAAGCTAACGCATATGTGTGCCCAGGATGTTCAACACACATACACGAGTGCAATCACAAAAGAGTATACAGAAAATTACCACAGAACAAGATTAATTATCAAATTTTATTACACAAACCATATTATCCTTGAATACAAGCTCTAATGAATATTAATGACAAGTTCAACTAATGCAGCGGAAATAAACTAATAAGCATCTAAGCAATTAAGAAAAAGGGATAGCGCAGCTCCATGCAACAACACAGGCAAAGTTGACGGTAGACATGGCCTAGAACTCCGCATTATCGCCACTAAACTCACAATCCTGACCTACAACTGTTAGGGGGGGGGGGGGGGTTGCAAGAGTGAGTACATGTCGTCCTCAGCAAGTATGGAAAGTATGACATGTGGCTGATTCAAATGACGACAATAATAATGGCAAAGTGCTGAAAAGTACAGTAAAACATTTGAAAAGCAATGTATCATATTTATGTGAAGTAAACCCATCATAAACCATGTAACCATAATAATACCAGTCCATAATTCACTATTACCAATAACCATAATCAATGTCATAAACCATAATTCCATCCATAACCATAACCATAATCATAACCATAACCATAACCATTACCAAACCATAACCATCCCAAATCCCAATTTCCCTCTAATCATGTAGGTCATCCAGGCGCTCAGAACCGGGAGCACAGTTGTCATGATAGTTTTAATACTCTACAGAGTTTTTACCACTTTACCCACATGTGTGTGATTTCATCACCCGTCGGCGACTAAAGAACCTCCCTTATGCCAATTACACTTCCTTTAGTGTATGGCCCAGAGATCACAAAATAGCCTTTACAAAGGGATTACTAGCCTATTTAGACCCCACTGATGTTTCACCGTTGGCGATGTCTCCCACTGAGCACATCTTCAACCAAGGGCCCCCTCTTGAGCCATTCGGATCCCAGGGTAGTCCCACCAATCCTCAACAAACACAATCCGACTACCCCATCCCCGAGCATCCACAATGGTCCAAACAACACTAGCAAAGCCCTAATTAATTAGCTACGCCGCACCCATACTTGGCCTCGTGGTGGCACTGTAGTCCTGGCCTATTCTCGCATGAACCGGTCCTTAGATCTAAAGCAAGCAAACCACCATAACATCCAAGCCATCCACATACCAGGCTTGCTTAGATCACCCATCGTATTGACCAGTTCACATTAACCAGAATATCATTGATGCATAATTGAATGTATAGTGTTGTTTGCCATCCCAATTAATTAAGCGAAGCAAAAAGGTAAAAACCCTTCCCGACTCTCTACCATATATTCCAGGTGACAAGGGTGGTTAAACAAAGCTAGTAAACTTCCTACCATAGGATTCCCATCAAATTGACACAAGCATGCAGTTTGCAAACAAAACATTTATTTAAAAATAGGATCAATATGCTTCAAGGACACTTGCCTTGCTCCGGCGGATAGGGTTGCTCAAGCGCTTCGAAGTCTTGATTCTGAAAATCCTTGTACACGGTCTCTTCAGCACTTCCCTCTACTCGTGATAACACATACAAGAAAATACATACAAATCAACACGATGCACACACATTAATCAACATGCGATGACATGCATGCATACAAAGTCTAATAATTAATTTACTATGGTCATTTATTAATTAGATGCAACTAGTTCATACGTGTTCATATGAGTTTACGGGGGTTTTAGCGGAGATTAATACTACTGAAAATAAATTCATGGTGCAACTACGGTTAAATTACGTCTATTAGATCTAATACGTCGCTAAAATTCACATTGGAAAAGCGAATCCTACCGTAGATGCGATGGCTTCGAAGATCGAGGGACGATGATGACGCGTAGACGAAGTAGATGCGCAACAGTCCTCCGGCAGCACGACGACGGCGACGACGATCTCCGGTGGACGACGACACCCTCCTCTTTTTATTCCTCTTTTTCCCTTCCTTTTCTTCCCTCTCTTTTCTTCCCAAGCGGCGCCTCTGGTTCCCCTTTTTTTTCTGTACCGGCGGTGTTTTCTGGCGGCTAGGGTTCTTGGGATCGGGCAAATACGAAGCCCCTACGGCTTTTATAGCCGGCGGCTAGGGTACACGTGCAGCTGGGTCAATGCGGAATCGGGAGCATCGCGCGGTTGGGCGGTGCGCGTGGGCGCACGATCGGGCGGGGTGGGCCACGGCGACTTGGCCGCTCGGCCAGGAGCGCGGGGGGGCGCAGCGCTGGGGTGCGGCACGTGGGCCGGTCGACGCGGGAGCCAGACGGGCATCGGTGCGGGGCAACGCGCGGGGGGCGCGCGCTGGAGGGCGGCGGGGTGGGACCAGGGGCGCTGCGCGGGGCGCGCGAGGCGCGGAGGTGCCCGCTAGCTGGGCCGGTTTGGCCTGGCCAGCGGCGGTGATTTTTTTTTCCTTTTCCTTTTTTTTCTTTTTTTATATATATATACTTTCTTTTTTATTATTATATTATTTATTTATTTTATTTATATTATTCATTTTATTTATTTTTTTATATATATTTATTATTATATATAATTTATTTATATATTTCTTTTTATATATTATTATTGTTATTTTTATACTTATTCCCTATTACAAGTTTTATGCTATTATTTTCCTTTTCTTCTTTTGCTACTCATATTTGTATATGTATATTTTATGTTTTATTATTTTTCTTTTATTCTATTAATATTTAATGCATGAACATGTATGCAATGCACGATGCGAAAATTGAGGGTGTTACATACACATTTGATGCACTTAATTACCCTTAATGAGCGAGTTACGGGCTTTGATAGCGCTGTTACTGGTAATAAGGGTCGTCCGATCGTGTGTCAATAACATAGTATTAATGACACTTAATCGGGTCTTGAAGTCCTTGATTCCCCTTTGAAGATCCGGATTCGTTGTGGATTCTACCGGAGGTTTGAGGCTGAAGATCCGACGATTGGACATGTGGCAGCTCTAGGGCATACTATGGGGAACAGATAGGTCCGGTGCCACCAGACACGTGTCAGTTCCGGAGCTTCCCTCGGTCTGGGGTTAGGTCCGGGGGTGCCTTTATGGTACATAGCCCGGAGCTTCCCCCTTGTGGGCGGTAGCTCCGGTTTGATGGTACACGTGGCGACCCTGGGACTAACTATGTTGGGGAAGCGGGTCCAATTATGTCTGACATGTGGGCCTTCGAAGGTCTTCAAATCAAGTAGATGACATTTCCTTGAGACCTTTGCAATCTCAAGGGGTATACGGTACTCAGGGTACTGACAATCTCCTTCCCATCAATGAAGCTCAAAGAAGTAATGTCTCTGGCAGGTAACTAGAAGTTGTGCAAGGACACCTCCACGGTCCATGAGTACGAAGAGGAAGAGGACCCAATGGGTGATTCACCCGGATGGACTCAATCTCTATCGTATGAGATCTAAGGTTCGTCTTGGAATGGATGGCTGGGTGCCACGTGGGAGCCATCCCTATCCACTTCGAGCTCTTGAAGCTTGTCTCCAACGTCCATGAGAGGACGTTGTTCCTTTTCGGCTATAAGTCATCATGACTATAGCCCAGAAATGACGGATCTCACTAGACGTATGGAAGATCTTGAAGTGAGGACGGGAGACATCTACAACACTTTCCAAGATCATGTCCAAAGTACCCAAAATTGGGAACAACACATGGACGCTCAGTTCACTAACTTCAACTCCACGCTACAACAACAAGCCGATCTCGCGTCATACTTCTGTCACCAAGGGTTCACCCTTATCATGGAGGTTATTGAAGAACAAGCTTGGGGGAGGACCCCCACTTGAGAGAAATTGTATCACATTGCATATTTATTTTTCATTCATCTACCATTCATCTTGCATATAAAAAACTTAAAATAAGTAGAGTAGATTTGCTTTCAAATAAAATAAAAGATGTGTGGTAAGAATGGTTTAGAATTCACATAGATGAAATGATGAATAGTTGCTCCGTTTTAATTTTCCTAAGTCCCTAGTTTACAACTTACCACTCTCCAAAATATTGCATTCATTGGCTAAAATTAACTTTGCCTTGATTTAGAAATTGTGTGTAGCAAAATCATAATCCAATTCTACGTTGTTGTGAGATATGATATAGTGATAGGGCTGCTATTCCTTGTTTGAAAGTGAAACTTAGATTTCCAGAGAAATTCTAAAAAGATTTAAGTTACTCTCATTTGATTGGAAATACCTACCAAAACCATATGATATGTTACACTAGTAGACCTTATGCGTATGCTATTTGTCTTCACGTGAGCTTAGTCAAACTAGTATAGACCTATGTGACAATACATTCATTTCTTTTTGAATTCAAGACTTCACTGGCACATGCTATACTTCTACACTAGAAGTAAGTAAAATTCTATCATACCATCATTCCACAATAAAAATATAAACTCCATACCATTCATGCTTAGTACTCTCTCCAAGTTTATTGTGTAAGAAGGGAGTAGAAGACATGGCTACAAGAAAAGAAAAAGAAAATGCACACTTACATCATAAGCATGAGAAAAGAGGGAGAGAGAGAGAGAGAGGAGAGAGAGATAGAAATAGAGAGAAGTAGCCATGTTTCATCCTTGCAAATAAGAGAGTCCAAACAAATAGGAGTCATCTCAAACTTCCACATCCACTTCCACTCCATCACACATGCACAAGTCTTGAATCAAATAGTTTTGAATTGATTTCTCTTAAGGCTTGCTTTTTTGACTAAGCAATATTATAGTTGCAAATATTCCTACTACATTCCCTACCAAGCTCCACATACAAGCCTTATTTAGTGGTAGGATGAGTATAGGCAAAATGCCTTCGTGAGGAAATATTTCCACTACACACAATGGAGTGATTGAGAGAATCAAATTGAGGTACCTGAAAGCTAAATTGAACTCTTTGAAATTTGAGTGGAACTTGATATCTAGGGTATGCTTGCTCCATTTGCTTTTCTATCTTTCAACCACCTATGAATAGGAGAAGGCATACGCCCCATGATAACTTAAGATGGATGAAGTACCATGCCAATTTTGCAATACTAGGTAGAGTATTTTACTGTGCACATGGTACTTTAAAAAAAATAGAACATAGTAGCAACTCCTGATCATCAACCTAAAGTCTGTACTTTGCTCGAGACGAGCAAAGGATAAGCTTGAGTGAGTTTGTTGACGGCTGTTATATATCAATTTCACCCGTCAATATAACTCAATTATGGGGAAGGAAATACCATTTCTTGCACACATCACATTTATATTTAACCTATTTCCACTTGTCCTTGGAGAAATGGTGCATGCATGCATTTATTGCAAGAAATGAGATAAAAGAGGGGGGAGCAATCCTATAAAATACCATCCAAGCCAATCAAGCATCAACATGTGGCATCACATGGATCAAATGGCCCACAAACAGAAGTATCGGAGGCTATCCAACGGTGTATCACTCATATTAGTCAATGGGACACACCGGGAAGTCACCCCGAGAAAGCTCAACGAAATTGGTCCACTTTTCTGTTCGGCCGATGTGGTGGTTTGGGCGCACCATAACGTGTGCAAAACTTGGTCAACTTCCACGTGTCGACTCCCTGTGGTGCCCTGATCATGATGAAGACTGATTCGTGCGCTTTTGCAAAGGTTTGCAACATGCTTATGCGAGCTACTCACATAAAGTGTTGTGGTTTCAAAACTAACGAGAGTCAAGTCGAGGACTTGTGCTCGGAAGTATTGGTTGTTTATTCGTTTGCAGGTGTCGCTTGAGTTCGAGATAAGGATGGTGACGGGATCCATTGAACTATTTATAAGGAGAATATGAGGTTCAACAACCATGTTTGGGAGGAATTGTGGTTGAGTTGATAGGGAGGTTGCGTAACTTGTTTGAAACAAGAACAATGCATATGAAGGTATCGTGGACATTGTTGGAAGATGTTTGCACGTCCGCAAGGAGTGCATGGACATGGCAACATGGTTCCAAGGCGTTATGAAGAGAGATAGACATGAATAATTGGTCGGAAAGGTCCAACCGGCTGGAATATGCCTCAGGTTGCGGTTGAGGTGGTTATGGTTCATTTATGGAAAGTTTCGAGTTTGTTTTGGTTAGATTTCATGTGGGTCATGAAGTTGAGTTGTTTTGGAAATTGGGATACATTCCTAAGGTGTTTGGAAGTCTGAAGATTGCTTCTATCTGCGTATAAAAGAGTCTTCACCAGTTATGGAAAGTTCCGGTGGAAACATAGTAGGATACTGTGACACCCGGTTCCGAATATGAACCAAGCATAACGCATATGTGTGCCCAGGAAGTTCATCACACATATACGGTTGCATCACAAACGATATACAGAATTTAACCATGTCTTAACTATTAAATAAGTACTTTATTACAATAATCCAATAGTTCACAAATGATAAAACTCTAAATAATGTAGCGGAAAATAAACTAAGAAGGACGACTCCATTCCACAGGCAATTGACGGCGGTACGCAACCTAGTACTCCGCGTGATCCTCAGGGTACTCCCAATTGTCTCCAGTAGCTGTTGGTGGGGGGGGATTGCAAGGGTGAGTACGTGTCGTACTCAGCAAGTGTGGAAATAGATGACATGTGGCTAAACAAATGATTGGAATAAACTGGCTAATTGCAGAAAAGTACATTTCATAAACATGTAAAAGCGGCCTATCATGTCTATGTGAATTTATTTCCCTTCATGACCCAAGTAATTATCATACCATAAATCCAACAGTTCTAATTTATCATCGCAATCCATTAATACCAACCAACCATAAAATTAATACCATATGCCAATTTCATAATATCTCATGTACCGACAATACTCAAGTGACAACCCAAAACCATACCAACCATCCCAAAATTCCAATTCCAATTCTAATCACGTAGGTCATCCAGGTGCTCTTAACCGGGAGCACGGCTATCATGATAGTTTTTAACACTCTGCAAAGGTTGTACGACTTTACCCACATGTTCGTGATTTCATCACCTTTCGGTGACTAAGAAGCCTCCATTATGCCGTCTCACACTTCCGTAGGTGTGTGGCCAAGAGATCACAAAATAGCCTTTCAAAAGGGACTACTAGTATGTACGGGCCCACTAAGGTTTCACCGGCAGGCCTGAATCTCCATTCTCCCACCCACGGGCCCCCTCGTGTGCCATGCGGATCCCAGGGCAGTGCTCCTCGACTCCCATTCCCCGCGCCATCCAATGGTCCATACAATACTAGCAGCGCTCCTAATTATTCAGCTACACCGCACCCATACTTGGCTTGTGGTGGCACTGTTGACCTGGCATATTCTCGCATGAACTGGTCCTTAGGTCTAAGGCAAGCAACCCACCATATCATCCAACCCATCCACAAAACCATGCTTGCTTAGATCTCCTAAATTCCAGGTTGCTAAATTAATCATAATCTTATTACCATCTGAAGTTGTCATAATTAAAGTTGTCAACCACATTATTTAAGTTACCCATAACCCATGTAGCGATGCGGTGCAAAAATAAAAATACCCATACCCGACTCATCGTGTATATCCCGTAGACAAGGGGTGGCAAACAACGCTAGTAAACTCCTACGTATGGGTTTCCCATCATATTGACACAAGCATGCAAGTTCGCAAATGAAACATTTAATAAAACGGGGTCAATATGATCAAGGACACTTGCCTTGCTCCGACAGATGGGGTTTCTCAAGCGCTTCAAAGTCTTGATTTTAGAAATCCTCGTATGCGGCCTCTTGAGCATGTTCCTCTATGTGTGATCATACATACAAGAAAATACATACAATTCAATATGATGCACACAAAATAATCAACATGCAATGACATGCATGCATGAACAATTCAATAATTAATTAACAATGGTTGTTTATTAATTAGATGCAACTAGTTCATACGTGTTCATATGAGTTTACGGGGGTTTTAGCGGGGATTAATGTTGCTGAAAATAAAAAGACGGTGCTACTACGATCAATTTACGTCTATTAGATTCAATATGTTCGCTAAAATTTGCATCGGAACGTGGCCTACCGTAGATGCGATGGCTTTGATGATCGCGGGATGGGGACGATGCGTAGGCGAAGTAGATGCGCAAGGTCCTGCGGCGGCACGACGAAGGCAACGCGATGGCGACGATGATCTCCGGCGGATGGTGGCGCCCTCTTTTTTTTTTCTTCCTCTTCCTCCTCTTTTCTTCCCTGGCGGCGCAGCCCTCTGGTCCCTCTTTTTTCTGTACCGGCGGCTAGGGCTTTCTTCTCTGGAAGGCGGCGGCGTTTTCCTGGGATCGGGAAAATACGATAACTTCCGTACGTTTATATAGGCTGGGCGCTAGGGCACGCAATCGGTGGTCTCCCGATCGCCCACGGAACGCACGGCCGACTCGGCCACAGTGCGAGGTCTGCGGGGCCAGCTAGCGCGCGCGGCGGCTCGGTCGGCATCGGGCGCGTCGGGTGCGGCCAGGGGTCGGGCATGGGGTGCGGCCAGGCGGTGGGGTCGCGCGCAGCGCGCGGTTCGGTCAGGTGCGCGGGAGTCTAGGCGGCGGGCGGTGCGGGGCCCAGGTGGCGGGGTCGCGGTGCGGGTCAACGCCAGGGCGAGCGGCGCGGGTAGGCCGGCTCGGCCAAGTGCCGGCTGGCACTGTTTGACCGGAAGGTTCTGGGGAGAAGCAAAGCTTCCCCGGAAACTTCCGGATGTTTCTGGAGACTTTTTTTCTTTACATAATCAAATATCAATATATATTATTATATGTGTATATTTTTTTATTCATTCCCTAATACATGTTTTATATTTTTATTTTCTTTTTCTCTATTAATGTTTAATGTATGAATATATATGCAATGCGATGCATGATGCAGAGAATTAGGGTGTTACAAACCTACCCCCCTTAAAGTGAATCTCGCCCTCGAGATTTGATAGCGTGGAGAAAAGATGAGGGAATTCTGCCTTCAAGTCTTCTTCACGTTCCCACGTAGCTTCGACTTCCGTATGGTGTTTCCATTGCACTTTGCACCAACGGATCCTCTTATTTCTCTTGACTCTTTCCTTTATGTCCAAGATGTTGATAGGTTGCTCGACATAGGACAAATCCTCTTGAAGTTCTAACTCGTCCATCGGCACTTGTTCTTCCGGTACCCTGAGACACTTCTTGAGTTGAGAGACGTGAAACACGTCGTGTACATCGGAGAGATACGTCGGCAGCTCAAGTCGATATGCCACTTCTCCTCGTCTTTCCAAAATCTTGTACGGTCCGATGTAACGTGGTGCCAGTTTTCCTTTGATGTTAAACCGTCGCTGACCTCTGATAGGTGACACTTTGAGGTATACAAAATCTCCAACTTCAAAAGTCAGACTCCTTCGCCTATTATCAGCATAACCTTTCTGTCGAGACTGGGCAGCCTTTAAGTTTTCCCGTATTATTTGGACTTGCCTTTCAGCATATTGTAACACATCGGGACCAAACACTTGATTCTCTCCGGTTTCATTCCAAAACAAGGGAGTCCTACACTTCCTTCCGTACAATGCTTCGTAGGGTGACATTTTCAGACTTGCTTGGTAGCTATTGTTGTACGAGAATTCAGCGTACGACAAACTTTTATCCCAACTTTTCCCATGCTTTAAAGCACAAGCTCTTAACATGTCTTCCAAAATTTGGTTGGTCCTCTCGGTTTGTCCATCTGTTTGAGGGTGATACGCCGAACTAAAGTTCAACCTTGTTCCCATTGCTGCATGCAATTTCTGCCAAAATCTGGAGGTAAACTGAGAACCTCTATTCGAGACTATCTTTTTCGGTACTCCGTGTCGACACACAATATGCTCCTTATACAATTCTGCTAGCTTCGCGGTGGTATATGTGGTCTTGACAGGGATGAAGTGAGCTGATTTTGTCAACCGATCCACAACAACCCATATTGAATCATAGCCAGACTGAGTTCGCGGTAATCCAACTATAAAGTCCATGCCAATCTCTTCCCACTTCCACTCCGGGATCTTTAACGGTTGTAACAATCCGGCTGGCCTTTGATGTTCAGCTTTAACTCGTCGGCACACATCACAAAGTGTAACATATTCGGCTATGTCCTTTTTCATGTTGGCCCACCAATAGCATGTCTTTAAGTCCTTGTACATCTTTGTACAGCCAGGATGAATTGAGTAAGGTGAGTCATGTGCCTCCTTCAATATTGTTTCCCGAATATGCCTGACATTAGGTACCACAATCCTCTTTCCAAGCCATAAGGTACCCTGTTCGTCCTCATCAAATCTGAATTCTCTTCCTTCTTGGGTCTTTTCCTTGATTTCCTGTATTTCCTTGTCCTTTGTCTGTCCTTCCCGTATTTCCTGCTCTAATGTTGGGTTGACTTCCATCATTCCATCTCATTTATGAATCCAAGGTTCAACCATTCAAATCCTTGCATAACTCGGATGGCAGCTCCCGGACTGTGAGTTGGTGGTTTATTCCTTTTCGGCTCAAAGCATCGGCCACTACATTGGCCTTCCCTGGGTCATAGTTGATCCCAACGTCATAATCCTTGATGAGATCCAACCATCGGCGTTGCCTCAGATTCAGATCCGTTTGCGTAAATATGTACTTGAGACTCTTGTGATCCGTATAAATCTCATATCGGTGACAAAAACATAGTGTCTCCATATCTTCAAGGCGTGTACCACGGCTGTGAGTTCAAGGTCGTGTGTAGGATAATTCAACTCATGTTTCTTTAGTTGCCTCGATGCATAAGCTACCACTTGGCCTTCTTGCATGAGCACACATCCTAATCCTTGTCTTGATGCATCACAATATATATCAAAACTCTTGCTCACGTCTGGTAATACTAACACCGACGCGGTTGTCAACCTTTTCTTTAACTCCTCAAAGCTATCCTGACAAGCTTGAGTCCATCGGAATGCCTTACCTTTCATGAGTAATTCAGTCATAGGCTTGGCTATTTTGGAGAAATCCTTGATGAATCGGCGGTAATATCCAGCCATTCCAAGGAAACTCCGAGTTTCCTTAACATTTTGTGGCGGTTCCCACTTAAGCACATCTCTCACCTTCCCTAGGTCAACTGATACTCCTCCTCCGGAAATAATATGGCCTAAGAAAGAAACTTCCCATAACCAGAATTGACATTTACTGAACTTGGCATACAATTGGTGTTCCCGCAGCTTCTGCAATGTAAGCTTCAAGTGTTCTTCATGTTCTTCCTTGCTTCTCGAGTATATCATAATGTCATCGATGAACACTACAACGAACTTATCCAGATATTCCATGAAGACCTTATTCATGAGATACATAAAGTACGTAGGCGCGTTCGTCAATACAAATGACATGACGGTGTACTCATAAGATCCATATCATGTCTGAAATGTTGTCTTGGGTATATCTGATGGTCTAATCTTCATTTGGAAGTATCCTGACCGCAAGTCGATCTTGGAGAAGATACAGGCACCCTTCATTTGGTTGAACAAATCCTCTATACGGGTCAGTGAGTACTTGTTCTTAATTGTCACTTCGTTGAGAGACCTATAGTCCACACACATCCTCTGGGTTCCATCCCTCTTATCTACGAAGAGCACTGGGGCTCCCCACGGGGATGAGCTTGGGCGTATAAAACCCTTCTCTAGCTGCTTTTGAATTTGATTCTTGAGCTCTGCTAATTCCTTAGGAGGCATCCTATACGGCCTCTTATCTATAGGTGCAGTTCCGGGTATCAACTCAATGGCGAATTCTATGTCACGATCAGGTGGCATACCTGGCAACTCATCTGGAAACACGTCCGGGTACTCGTGAACGATCGGAATGCTTTCCAATGTCACTCCTTCCACTTGATTGATCATTGCCTTCTCTCTTGTAGGTTGGGCTGCCTCAACTTCGATGCGTGTACCATGTTCACTTGTCAACTGCACAATCCTCTCGGCACATTGAATGACTCCATTATACTTGCTCAGCCAGTCCATTCCAAGTATTATGTCTATTCCTTGGGAGTCCAAGACTATGAGGTTTGCGAGAAAGTCTACCCCCTTATTTTAATGCTTACTTTCGGACATACTATATTTGTCCTCATCTCTCCGCCAGGAGAACTTACTAGCATAGTTTGCTTCATATGAGATATAGGCAAATTGTACTTGGCAACATACTTTGACGAGATGAATGAATGAGATGCTCCCGAATCAAATAAAACAGTCATGGGGTTGGAGTTGGCGAGAAACATACCAATCACGACGTCATTAGCTTGATGGGCTTCCTCAGTAGAGACATGATTCACATTGCCACGAGCAAAATTCTGCTGTCCACGGTTTCCTTGTGGTTCTCCTCCATTTGGTCGCGGGTAATTTGGCCTTGGTGCATTGTTCATAGGTCCATAGTTTCTTCTGGGGCATTGACTTGCAAAGTGCCCGGGCTCTCCACGCACATAGCATGTCTTACCGCCTGTAGCATTAGGGAAGTTTGGGCGCAGCTGGTTTTGAGCATTTGCCGCCATGTTAGGACGCGGCGCAGGTGGTACATGATAGCGAGGCGCTTGTATGGAGGGGCGTTGCTGCGGTGGCTGATTTGGGCAGGGCGGATAAGTAGCGCGGTATGCAGGAGCAGATGGGTTGTAGTGTGGTGCAGTAGGTGGCGCATAGCGAGGGCGAACATTGCTCCCTTGCTGCGGTCCATGATGTGGCATCTTCTTCTTGTTGTCTTGCTCCATCTCACGAATCTTGTTCTCAACCGCAATAGCCTTGTCAACCAGCTTTTGGAAGTTTGGATAATCATTATTGAGCAACTGGACTTGAATTTCATTGTTGAGACCCCTCATAAACCGATACTGCTTCCTACTATCAGTGTTGATGTCTTCTGACGCATATCATGATAATTGAGTGAATTTGTTGAGATACTCACTCATGCTCATCCTTCCTTGCCTGAGATTTTCAAAGTCTTGTCTTCTCAGTATCATAACTCCTTCAGGTACATAGTGGGTACGGAAACTCTGCTTAAACTCAGCCCAAGTGATTGCCTCCTGATTATCATGAGCGTTGAAAAGAGCTTCCCACCAGTCAGCGGCTGCTCCAACTAGTTGATGTGATGCAAAGAGAACCTTCTCCCTATCAGTGCACTGGACAATAGCAAGTTTCTTCTCAACGGACTTCAGCCAATCATCAGCTTCCATTGGGTTTGTGGCTTGTGCAAAGGTAGGCGGTCTGGTCCGCATGAACTCTCCCAAACGGTTGTGGTGTGGCTGGGGTGGTGGCGGTGGCGGTATATGAGGCAGATTGTTGTTGCCAGCTTGCAGCTGTCCCATTGTCTGTATCATGGTCTGCATGAGCTGGTTCTGCATAGCTAACAGTTGTTCAATATTGATAGCTCCATGAGCATGTCCCTGGTTGTTCTGAGGTACTTCATTACGCTCCTCCTCATCGTTGACATCCCTCTGGTTACGAGTTCTCACCATCTGTTGGCGAAAGAAGGGTGGAGACAGAAGGATTTAGAATTTGGAAAGAACGTCCCAACTATATGCATCAAGGTATGTGACACTAAATAACACTTTATTAATATAGACCTATATGAGGATGTGGACAAGTGTCGAAGCATCCCACAACTCTCTACTAAGAACACAAGCACTCAAACAAGCACCAAAAGAAATTGACAAAAATCATAAAAGAAGTAACACAACTCAAGGTCACACAAGTATGTCTACGTCGCTCTTATTTAACTAATGGGGTTGTGCCTATCCTTGAGTCGTGGCATAGGTCGAGGACTACTCGTCGTCAAGCGGGAACTCCTACGGGTCCTCATCGTCGTCGTCGTCGTCGTTGGGGTCCTCGGGGTCCTCGGGGTCCTGTGGTGGTGAGGCAGCAGGCGGCAGTGGTGCGGCAGACGCCACACTGGAAGGCTCCTCGTCAGAGGACTCCTCAGAAGACGACTCACGCTGGCCGTCGTGACGGTCTGGAGAGTCTGGGGTCCATGTCGAGGTGTCAGACGCATAGTCGTCCGGGTCCTCGTCGGTGATCCGACAATACCTCCTGATCACCACCTCATGGCGCTGGGCGAGGTCACGTCCATCCTGAATCTCCTGCTGCGCCCTCTGAAGTCGGGCACTGAGCTGGGCCACGTCGTCAACAGTCTGACGAGACTGTGGGAGGTCCAGGGGTCCCTCCACGTGCCTGGAGACAAAGCCCGCAGTGCCACTGGGACGCTGCGGAACGAAGGCGTGCACCGTGTCCTCCAGATGGAAACGGCGGGCGTGACTCCAAAAGGTGGCTGCTTCCCAGCTAGCATTCTGCTCCGCATATCGGCAGGAGCTCCTCCAAGCAGGATTGTTGTGGGTCTTCACCAACTCATCACCATAAAAGATGTAGATCTTGCAGCTCCACTCCTTTCTGCCTGGGCGCTGCACTCCAGTGGTGTGGTAGGAGAGCGAGAGGCTGTGGTGACGGTAGCCAGCCTCACGGAGTAGGGTCTGGAGACGAAGTCGCAGTCATCCTGCGGCCCTGCCGTCAGAACGGATCACCACAGGGTGACGGGGATCGATGGCTGGAGAGCGACTGGCCAACCTACGCGGGGGCACAAGTCCACCGGTCGACTTACGGGGGGTTGTCTTGGTACGGGCCATCTACAGAAAACGAGAATACATTAGGGGAAAGAATAACGGAATACAAATCTGAAAATTGCAGCAGCTAAAATGGCGGAAAAAGAGCGGTGCAGCGGTTCCAAAAGAACGAAAGGATAGAGAGAAAAATGCAGCAGCCAACACAATAATTTTACCCACACATAACAGCAGCAAAACACACTTTTTTCGCAAAAATTTAAGCAGCAAAAACAGCAGCACCTAATATTGCTCACTTCTGAAAATTTTTATCAAAAACGCAGCAGCGATCGATACTTTTTGCAGCTGAAAATAAGGGAACAGAACAGCAGCAAAAATTTTCGAAAATAGCAGATTAGAAGAGTGTTCCTAAGTGTTCTATTGTGTCCATTCTACCTAGGCTTGCGTCCTACGGTCAACGCGGTTCTGATACCAATTTGTGACACCCGGTTCCGAATATGAACCAAGCGTAACGCATATGTGTGCCCAGGAAGTTCATCACACATATACAGTTGCATCACAAACGATATACAGAATTTGACCACATCTTAACTATTAAATAAGTACTTTATTACAATAATCCAATAGTTCACAAATGATAAAACTCTAAATAATGCAGCGGAAAATAAACTAGTAGCACGACTCCATTCCACAGGCAATTGACGGCGGTACGCAACCTAGTACTCCGCGTGATCCTCAGGGTACTCCCAATTGTCTCCAGTAGCTGTTGGGGGGGGGGGGGGGGGTTGCAAGGGTGAGCACGTGTCGTACTCAACAAGTGTGGAAATAGATGACATGTGGCTAAACAAATGATTGGAATAAACTGGCTAATTGCAGAAAAGTACATTTCATAAACATGTAAAAGAGGCCTATCATGTCTATGTGAATTTATTTCCCTTCATGACCCAAGTAATTATCATAGCATAAATCCAACAATACTCATTTATCATCGCAATCCATTAATACCAGCCAACCATAAAATTAATATCATATGCCAATTTCATAATCTCTCATGTACCGACAATACTCAAGTGACAACCCAAAACCATACCAACCATCCCAAAATTCCAAGTCCCATTCTAATCATGTAGGTCATCCACGTGCTCTTAACCGGGAGCACGGCTATCATGATAGTTTTTAACACTCTGCAGAGGTTGTACCACTTTACCCACACGTTCGTGATTTCATCCCCTTTCGGTGACTAAGAAGCCTCCATTATGCCGTCTCACACTTCCGTAGGTGTGTGGCCAAGAGATCAAAAAATAGCCTTTCAAAAGGGACTACTAGTATGTACGGGCCCACTAAGGTTTCACCGGCAGGCCTGAATCTCCATTCTCCCACCCACGGGCCCCCTCGTGTGCCATGCGGATCCCAGGGCAGCCCTCCTCGACTCCCATTCCCCGCGCCATCTAATGGTCCATACAATACTAGCAGCGCTCCTAATTATTCAGCTACGCTGCACCCATACTTGGCCTTGTGGTGGCACTGTTGACATGGCATATTCTCGCATGAACCAGTCCATAGATGTAAGGCAAGCAACCCACCATATCATCCAACCCATCCACAAAACCATGCTTGCTTAGATCTCCTAAATTCCAGGTTGCTAAATTAATCATCATCTTATTACCATCCCAAGTTGTCGTAATTAAAGTTGTCAACCACATTATTTAAGTTACCCATAACCCATGTAGCGATGCGGTGCAAAAAGAAAAATACCCATACCCGACTCATCGTGTATATCCCAGCGACAAGGGGTGGCAAACAATGCTAGTAAACTCCTACGTATGGGTTTCCCATCATATTGACACAAGCATGCAAGTTCACAAACAAAACATTTAATAAAACGGGATCAATATGATCAAGGACACTTGCCTTGCTCCGACGGATGGGGTTGCTCAAGCGCTTCAAAGTCTTGATTTTGGAAATCCTCATATGCGGCCTCTTGAGCACGTTCCTCTACGCGTGATCATACATACAAGAAAATACATACAATTCAATATGATGCACACAAAATAATCAACATGCAATGACATGCATGCATGCACAATTCAATAATTAATTAACTATGGTTGTTTATTAATTAGATGCAACTAGTTCATATGTGTTCATATGAGTTTACCGGGGTTTTAGCGGGGATTAATGTTGCTGAAAATAAAAAGACGGTGCTACTACGATCAAACTACGTCTATTAGATTCTATATGTTCGCTAAAATTCGCATCGGAACGTGGCCTACCGTAGATGCGATGGCTTCGACGATCGCGGGATGGGGACGATGCGTAGGCGAAGGATGCGCAAGGTCCTCCGGCGGCACGACGACGGCGACGCGATGGCGACGACGATCTCCGGCGGACGGTGGTGCCCTCTTTTTTTTTCTTCCTCTTCCTCCTCTTTTCTTCCCTGGCGGCGCAGCCCTCTGGTCCCTCTTTTTTCTGTACCGGCTGCTAGGGCTTTCTTCTCTGGAAGGCGGCGGCGTTTTCCTGGGATCGGGAAAATACGATAACTTCCGTACATTTATATAGGCTGGGCGCTAGGGCACGCAATAGGTGGTCTCCCGATCGGCCACGGAAGGCACGGCCGACTCGGCCGCGGTGCGAGGTCCGCGGGGCCAGCTAGCGCGCGCGGCGGCTCGGTCGGCATCGGGCCCATCGGGTGCGGCCAGGGGTCGGGCGTGCGGTGCGGCCAGGCGGCGGGGTCGCGCGCTACGCGCGGTTCGGTCGGGTGCGCGGGAGTCCATGCGGCGGGCGGTGCGGGGCCCAGGCGGCGGGGTCGCGGTGCGGGTCAACGCCAGGGCGAGCGGCGCGGGTATGCCGGCTCGGCACTGTGCTGGCTGGCATTGTTTGCCCGGAAGGTTCCGGGGAGAAGCAAAGCTTCCCCGGAAACTTCCGGAAGTTTCTGAAGACTTTTTTTCTTTACATAATCAAATATTAATATATATTATTATATGTGTATATTTTTTTATTCATTCCCTAATACATGTTTTATATTTTTATTTTCTTTTTCTCTATTAATGTTTAATGCATGAATATATATGCAATGCGATGCATGATGCAAAGAATTAGGGTGCTACAGATACGAGTCCTAGTGTGGTTTGGGTTGGCCTCATGGTTGGTTATATGTGACACCCAGTTCCGAAAATGAACCAAGTGAATGCATATGTGTGCCCAGGATGTTGAACACACATACACGAGTGCATTCGCAAAAGGATATACCGATAATTACCACTGAACAAGATAAATTAACCTTTTTTATTACACAATTCATATATCCTCAATTACAAGCTATAATGAATACTAATGACAAGTTTGAACTAACGCAGCGGAAATAAACTAATAAGCAACTAAGAAAAAGGGATCGAGCAGCTCCAACACTCCACAGGCAAAGCTGACGAAAGACACGGCCTAGAACTATCATCGTAATACTCCCAATCCTCACCTGCAACTATTGGTGGGGGAATTGCAAGGGTGAGTACATGTCGTACTCAACAAGTGTGGAAAGTATGACATGTAGCTGATACAAACGACGAATATAATAATGGCTAAGTGTTAAAAGGTACATTAAAACAAGTAAAAAGCATTATACTATGTCTATGTGTGATAATCCCATCATATCCATCATATGGACATAACATGAAATCATATCCAATTATTGCTATCATCATCATTATCCATGTCCAGTTACCATAACTCAAATTCATATCCATAAACATAACCCATAAACCATCCATAAGCATCACCAAACCATAACCATCCCGAATCCCAAGTACCCTCTAATCATGGAAGTTGTCTAGGTGCTCTTTATCGGGAGCACAGCTATCATGATAGTTTTATTAGACTCTGTAGAGTTTGTACCACTTTACCCACGTGTTTGTGATTTCATCACCCATCGACGACTGAAGAACCTCCCTTACGCCAATTAAACTTCCTTTGGTGTATGGCCAAGAGATCAAAAAATAGTCTTTACAAAGGGATTACTAGCCTATTTAGACCCCACTGAGGTTTCACCGGGGGCGATGTCTTCTACAGAGCACATCTTCAACCAAGGGCCCCCTCTTGAGCCATTCGGATCCTAGGGTAGTCCCACCAACCATCAACAAACCCAGTCCGACTACCCCTTCCCCGAGCATCCTTAATGGTCCAAACAACAATAGCAAAACCCTAATTAATCAGCTATGCCGCACCCATACTTGGCTTCGTGGTGGCACTGTAGTCCTGGCTTATTCTCGCATGAACCGATCCTTAGATCTAAAGCAAGCAAACCACCATATCTACCAACCCATCCAAATACAAGGCTTGCTTAGATCACCCATTACCATATCATATTAACCAGTTCATATTAACCACAATCTCATTAATGCATAATTAAATGGTATAGTTATTTTCCCATCCCAATTAATTAAGCGAAGTAAAAAGGTAAATAGCCCCTCCCGACTCTCTACCATATATTCCAGGTGACAAGGATGGTAAAAGAAAGCTAGTAAACTTCCTATCATAGGATTCCCATCAAGTTGACACAAGCATGCAGTTTTGAAAACAAAACGTTTATTTCAAAACAGGATCAACATGTTCCAGGACACTTGCCATGCTCTTGGGGTTGGTTCGGGTCAAAGCCTTCAAACTCTTGGTGTTGGAGGTCCTCCGCAATGCTCTCTAGCGCAAATCCGTCTAAACCGCACTACGAACATACAAGACAAGAATTACAATCAATAGTTGCACATATATTACTCAATATGATATGACATGCATGATTAATGCAATTGTGAAGTAAAACTAGTTAATGGGTTACTATTAATGTTTACTAACTAGTTCTAATAGTTATTTACAAGTTTGGACAGGTTTGGAATTGATTTGAGCCAATTTAGAATTAATTCAACAGAAATTAACCAGGAAAATTGGGCTAATCCGCTAGGGACCGGACTAGTCCGCTCTTCGTGGAACTAGCAAACTAGGGTTTTCTAGATCGAGGTGAATTTGGGGAAAAAGGGTTGAATTCTTGTAAGAAAAAGGAAGTAGAAGGTATATCAGGTGTCTAAGACTCCAAAGAATCAAGGGTTTTGGAGGCAACACTTGGATCCTGACGATCTAGGGTTGATGAAAAACTTGATGGTGAATTTTTGACGAAGAACACGAAGTTGATGGAGATCTAGATCCTCTTTCCTTTCCTCCTCTTCTTTATCTTGCTCTAGATCTCCTTCTCCCTCCTTGGTGACGGCTATCCAGGAGCTAGGGTTTGGGTGAGGTGAAAAAGTGGGAAATAGATGTCAAGCCAATGGGTGGGGTTGTTTATATAGAGGTGGATGCTAGGGTTGGATGGATTTTGAGTTTGAGATGATTAGGGGTCGGTTCTAGGGTCCCACATGGGCTCTAAAAGAGTTAGGCAGGACATCCATATGCCCACTTAAGGTAAAACCCGAAAACAAATCCTGAAAGAAAAGATCAACTCGATGTCGCGATTTATCGGACAAGTCGACAAAAGGCCGGACTAGTCCGAAGTTAGTCAGAGAGATATCGGACAAGTCTGGACTATATCGTATAAGTCCAAACTTGGTCCGAGGAAAATCAGGCAAGTCTGGCCAAAACCGGACAAGTTGATTTTAGTCAAAGCAAAAACGGACAAGTCTGCTGGAACACCGGACAAGTGCGAACAAGTCCAGGGACTTAGCAAAATATCCAAGGAATTGGAATAGAGGACTAGTCCGCAGCAAAATGGACAAGTCCAATGGAAGTTAGAGTGATATCAGACTAGTCCGCACAAAAATCGGACTAGTCCGCACTTCCCAGAATTCTCTTCCCTCTTGGGTCCTTTCCTTGATTTCTTGGATTTCCATCATCCTTCGTTTGGCCCTCTTGAATTTCTTGCTCCAAAGTCAGATTTAGCTCCATCATCCCCATCTCACTCTCAAATCTGAGGTTCAACTATTCAAACTCCTTATATAACTCGGATGGCAACTCTCAAACCGTGAGTTGGTGACTTACTCCTTTCCTACTCAAGGCATCGGCCACTATGTTAGCCTTCCCTGGATGGTAATTGATTCCCACATCATAATCCTTGATGAGATCCAACCGTCTTCGTTGCATTAAATTCAGATCCGTTTGCGTGAAAATATACTTAAGACTCTTGTGATCCGTGTAAATTTTGCACCTATGTCTAAGGATGTAGTGTCTCCAAATATTCAATGCGTGTACCACGGCTGTGAGTTCCAAATCATGGGTTGGATAATTCTGCTCATGTTTCTTCAATTGTCTCGATGCATATGCAACCACTTGACCTTCTTGCATGAGCACACATCCAAGTCCTTGTATTGAAGCATCACAATAAATATCAAAACTCTTACTCACGTCCGGCAATATCAAAACTGGGTGTTAACCTTTTCTTCAACTCCTCAAAACAATCTTGACACGCTTGTGTCCATTGAAATATTTTCCCCTTCATTAGCAACTACGTCATTGGCTTGGCTATCTTGGAAAAGTCCTTGATGAACCGGCGGTAACATCCAGCCATCCCAAGAAAACTCCAGATCTCCTTTACATTCTGCGGGGGCTCCCATTTTATCACGTCCCTCACTTTTCCTGGGTCAACCAATACTCCACCTCCTGAGATGATATGACCCAAAAATGACACCTCCCTTAACCAAAACTAACACTTGTTGAACTTGGCATACAATTGATGCTCTCTCAACTTCTGCAACGTAAGCCTCAAGTGTTCTTCGTGTTCATTCTCATCCTTCGAGTAGATCATAATATCATCAATGAACACCACAACAAACTTATCCAAGTACTCCATGAAGACATTATTCACGAAGTACATAAAATAGGCAGGTGCATTTGTCAATCCAAAGGACATCACGGTGTACTCATAGGATCCATACCGTGTCCTGAAAGCTGTCTTGGGTATGTCCGACGGTATTATATTCATTTGAAAGTTTCGCGACCTCAAATCGATCTTGGAGAAAATACAAGCACCCTTCATTTGATCAAACAAGTTCTCTATACAGGGTAAGGTATACTTGTTCTTTATTGTCACCTCATTGAGAGCTCGGTAGTCTACACACATTCTTTGAGATCCATTCTTCTTGTCCACGAAAAGTACGGGCGCTCCCCAAGGTGAAGAGCTTGGGTGAATAAAACCGTTCCTAGTTGCTCTTGAATTTGCTTCTTTAGCTCCGCTAACTCCTTAGGAGGCATCCTATATGGCCTCTTGGGTATAGGTGAAGTTCCAGGTATTAACTCAATGACAAATTTTATGTTTCGGTCAGGTGGCATTCCTGGCAACTCATCCGAGAACATGTCCAAAAATTCACACACCACCGGAATCTCCTCAATTGCGGCACGGTCCATGTGATTCAGCTCCAATTGCTTCGGTGCGTATTGAGATGCTTCAAATTCTATTGTGATCCCTTCCTCATTAGTCAACTTCACCATCTTCGTGGCACACACAATGACTCCATTGTGCTTCCTCAACCAGTCCATACCAAGTATAACGTCCAATCCTTGAGAATCCAAGACAATGAGGTTGGCAGAGAAGTCTACCCCCTTATTCTAAGGCTTACTTTTGGACATACTATATTTGTCCCCATCTCTCCTCTAGGACACTTAACCAATAGAGTAAACTTCATATGAGAGATAGACAAACTATACTTGGCAACATACTTCGATGCAATGAATGAATGCGATGCTCCAGAATCAAATAACATAGTCGTCGGGTTGGATTTTGTGAGAAACATACCAATCACCACGTCATCCGCTTGTGGAGCTTCCTCCGTAGGGACATGGTTCATGTTGCCACGAGCAAAGTTCTGCTGTCCACGGTTCCCTTGCGACTGTCCTTCATTGGGTCTTGGGTTCTGTCTTGGCGCATTGCTTTCTTGGGTTCTTAGGACATTGATGTGCAATGTGTCCTGCTTCTCCACACGTATAGCACTTCTTAACTGCACCAGAATTATTGGGACGAGCTTGGTTCTAAACATATGCACCAAGAAAATTGGCACGAGGTGCAAAAGGCATTAGAGGCCTAGGTGATTGCATGACAGGGCGTTGCTACACCAACTGAGCTGGGCGCAATGCATATCCAGGGCGATGAGCAGGCGCAGAAGAGCTGTAATATGGCGCATTGGTGGTGCAAAGTGAGGGCACACATTACTTCCTTGTTGCTGTCCTTGATATGGCGCCTTCCTCTTGTTGTCTTGATCCATCTCACGGACCTTGTTCTCAACCACAATTGCTTTGTCCACAAGCTTCTGGAAGTTGGCATAATCACAGTTCAGCAATTGCACTTGGATCTCATTGTTCAAGCCTCTCATGAACAAATATTGCTTCGGCTGTCCCGACTCACATCCTGAGGCGCATAATTTGAGAGTTGAGTGAATTTACTTAGATATTCACCCACACTCGATCTTCCTTGCCTCAGGTTCTCAAATTCTTGCCTCTTCAAAATCATAACACCCTCCGACACATAATGAGAACGGAAGCTTTCCTTGAACAGCCCAAGTAATCCTCTCTTGATTCTCATGGGCGTTGCATAGCGAATCCTACCAATCGGCAGTTGCTCCAACAAGTTGATGAGATGCAAATAGCACCTTCTCCTGGTCACTACATTGGACAATAGCTAGCTTCTACTCCATTGACTTGAGTCAATCATCGGCATCCATAGGGTCAACAACTTGAGCAAAAGTCGGCGGCCTAGTCCTCATGAACTCTCCCAACCGGTTATGAGGAGGCGGGGGTGGCGGTGGAGGCATGTGAGGCTAATTGTTGTTGTTGCCAGCCTGCAGCTGTCCCGTAGTTTGTATCATGGTCTGCCTGAGCTTGTTTGAATAGCCAAAAGCTGCTCGAGGTTGATAGGTCCTTGGGCAGGTCCTTGTCCATTGTTGTTCTGAGGTGCTCCATTGTGCTCCTCCTCATCATTGCCATCCCTCTGGTTGTGAGTCCGCACCATATGAAGAAAAGCAAGAGATAATAATTTATAAAACGTCTCCAACTATATGCATCAAGGGATATGGAACTAAGCAACTAACTATACTAGCCTATGTGGACATGGCAATGCTAAAGCATCCCAAAATCCTCTACTAAGCACACAAGCAATCAATATATATAGCAACAACACATCAAGCAAAAAAAACACGTTTCATGGCTGCTCCTAAGTGCTCTAGAGTGTCCATTCTATCTAGGCCGCGTCCTATGGTCAACCTGTTGGCTCTGATACCAATTTGTGACACCCGGTTCAGAAAATGAACCAAGTGAACGCATATGTGTGCCCAGGATGTTCAACCACATACACGAGTGCATTCACAAAAGGATATACAGATAACTACCACATAACAAGATTAATTAACCATTTTTATTACATAATTCATAATATCCTTGATTACAAGCTCTAATGAATATTAATGACAAGTTTGAACTAATGCAGTGGAAATAAACTAATAAGCAACTAAGCAAAAGGGATAGCGCAGCTCCAACACTTCACAGGCAAAGCTAACGGCAGACACGGCCTAGAACTCCAAATTATCATCGTAATACTCCAAATCCTGACTTGCAACTGTTGGTGGGGGAATTGCAAGGGTGAGTACATGTCGTACTCAGCAAGTGTGGAAAGTATGACATCTAGCTGATACAAATGAGGAATATAATAATAGCTAAGTGTTGAAAGGTACATTAAAACTAGTAAAAAGCATTATACTATATCTATGTGAGACAATCCGATCATATCCATCATATTGACATAATATGAAATCATATCCAATTATTGCTATCATCATCATTATCCATGTCCAGTTATCATAACTCAAACTCATATCCATGAACATAAGCCATAAACCATCCATAACCATTACCAAACCATAACCATCCCGAATCCCAAGTACCCTCTAATCATGGAAGTTGTCCAGATGCTCTTAACCGGAAGAACAGCTATCATGATAGTTTTATTAGACTCTTTAGAGTTTTTACCACTTTACCCACGTGTTTGTGGTTTCATCACCCGTCGGCGGCTGAAGAACCTCCCTTACACAAATTACACTTCCTTCGGTGTATGGTCAAGAGATCACAAAATAGCCTTTACAAAGGGCTTACTAGCTTATTTAGACCCCACTGAGGTTTCACCGATGGCGAGGTCTCCTACAGAGCACATCTTCAACCAAGGACCCCCTCTTGAGCCATTCGGATCCCAGGGTAGTCCCACCAACCATCAACGAACCCAATCCGACTACCCCTTCCCCGAGCATTCTTAATGGTCCAAACAGTACTAGCAAAGCCCTAATTAATCATCTACGCCGCACCGATACTTGGCCTTGTTGTGGCACTGTAGTCCTGGCTTATTCTCGCATGAACCGGTCATTAGATCTACAGCAAGCAAACCACCATACCTACCAACCCATCCACATACCAGTCTTGCTTCGATCACCCATTACCATATCATATTAACCATTTCACATTAACCATAATCACATTAATACATAATTAAATGGTATAGTTATTTTCCCATGCCAATTAATTAAGCAAAGCAAAAAGGTAAAAAGCCCATCCCGACTCTCTACCCTATATTCCAGGTGACAAGGATGGTAAAACAAAGCTAGTAAACTTCCTATCATAGGATTCCCATCAAGTTGACATAAGCATGCAGTTTTGAAAACAAAACATTTATTTCAAAATAGGATCAATATGTTCAAGGACACTTGCCTTGCTCTTGGGATTGGTTCGGGTCAAAGCCTTCAAACTCTTGGTGCTGGAGGTCCTCCGCAATGCTCTCTAGCGCAAATCCATCTAAACCGCGCAACCAACGTAAAATACATAAATTATAATCAATAGATGCACATATATTGCTCAATATGACATGACATGCATGATTAATGCAATTGTGAAGTAAACCTAGTCAATGGGTTACTATTAATGTTCACTAACTAGTTCTAATAGTTATTTACAAGTTTGGACAGGTTTGGAATTGGTTCAAGTCAATTTAGAATTAATTCAACAAAAATTAACCAGGAAAATCGGACTAGTCTTCTAGGGACCAGACTAGTCCGCTCTTCGCGGAACTAGCGAACTAGGGTTTTCTAGATCGACGTGAATTTGGGGAAACGGGGTTCATTAACGTAAGTAAAAGGAAGTAGAAGGTATACCATGTGTCTAAGACTCCAATGAATCAAGGACTTTGAAGGCAACACTTGGATCTTGACGATCTAGGATTGATGAAGAACTTGATGGTGAATTGTTGACAAAAAACGCGAAGTTGATGGAGATATTGATCCTTTTTCAATTCCTCCTCTTCTTCTTCTTGCTCTAGATCTCCTTCGCCCTCCTTGGTGGTGGCTATCCACAAGCTATGGTTTGGGTGAGGTGAAAAAGTGACAAATAGATGTCAAGCCAAGGGGTGGGATTGTTTATATAGAGGTGGAGGCTAGGTTTGTATGGTTTTCGAGTTTGAGATGAGTAGGGGTCGGTTTTAGGGTCCCACACGGGCTCTAAAAGAGTTAGACACGACGTCCCTAGGCCCACTTAAGGTAAAACCCGAAAACAAGTCGTGAAACGAAAGATCTACTCGGAGTCGCGATTTATCGGACAAGTCAACAAAAGGCCGGACTAGTCCGAAGTTAGTCAGGGAGATATCGGACAAGTCTGGACTATATCGGACAAGTCCGAACTTGGCCAGAGAAAAATCATACAAGTCTGGCCAAAACCGGACAAGTCCGATTTTAGTCAAAGGAAAAACGGACAAGTCCGCTGGAAGACCGGACATGTCCGGACAAGTCTAGGGACTTAGAAAAATTTCCATGGAATTGGAATACCGGACTAGTCCGCACTGGGACGGACAAGTTCGAAAGTGTCCACAGAGAAAAACAGACTAGTCCGCAGCAAAACGGACAAGTCCGATGGAAGTCAGAGAGAAATCGGACTAGTACGCACCAAAATCGGACTAGTCCGCACTTCCCAGAATTCTTAAGTGTGGTTTTGCTATCAATTCATTTTTAACTTGTTCCTTTTTATGTGGATTAATGTTAAACATGTATATGAACTTATGCAATGCATGATGCATAAAAATGAGGGTGTTACACTATATAAGCAAGGGAGGCCAGAGCTCGTGGTACACGACTTTGGGGATGTTCCTTTTGTGGTTTGATCAATAAAATTCGTAGTTTAAAGTAACTTTTTTTCCTTGTTAGTCCGACTTATTTCAGACAAGTTTTCCTCGTTGAGTTTCTGCACAACACTACATTGCTTTGGTCGTTTTATCATAACTCGAATTTTACATATCCAATTGACGTGATTCTTTTTGGGTTGTCTTCAAAACTTGATTATATATCATCTGTCAAATTTTAAAGGTCATTAGATTTGTGATTTTGGATCTACATGAGTTTCATTGTAGTATTGCAGATCTGATTTTTCTCGGGTAGAACAGATTGACCATCATTCAATCTTTCGATTGTAACTTGAGTTTTTCTCAACGGTTTTTTGTGATTCTTGTTGTCGTGTCTTAATGATTTGATTCTCCACAATATATAATGGTTTTTCATGATTGGTCATGTTTAGATTAGTCGCACACACGATTTCTTAACAAATTGGTTTTCTACCGAGGGGTTTTTGTTACTTCCGCTAAAAAAGTTTTAAATTTACCATTCACCCCCTCTGGTAGCTTTTTACATGCTCTTCAATCCTACAATTGGTATCAGAGCCACAATGCTATAATCATTGAGATTTGCACATGTTTTAACTGATGGACATGGAGAAATACTCCATAAAACCTTGTGTGTTTAGTGGCAATGATTTTCAGGTTTGGAAGGCACGTATGGAGCTTTCATCCAGGCGCAAGGCTTTGCAACATGGGAAAAGGTGTACAAGCATTATGATGTTCCGTCAAACGATCAAGTTACGGCTACAAATATGATAGATGTCGACAACAACAAGGCTCGGAACTTGATCATACAAGGATTAACTCAAAGCGACTTTTATCGTGTTGCACATCTCTGAACTGCGTACGATGTGTGGAAAGCACTTTGTGACTACCACGACGTAAGGCAAGATATGTTCTAGAAAGAATATATTCGCTTTGAGATGCAACTAGGTGAGTCCATCGATGATCTCTTTCCTCGTTTTAATAAAATTCTTAGTAACTTGTGTAGCGTCAATGTTAATTTTTCAGATGTGGAGAATGCTAGGCAATTACTAAGTGCATTAGAACATGTCAATTTGGGAGTTGAAAGTTACATCTATTTGTGAATCTACAGTCATTAGTACACTTACTTTAGATGTTCTTTATTCTAAATTGAAAACTAATGAAATTGACATAATCTCACGTAAGAACCCCAACAAGTCTCTTCCATTTGTTTCTCAACATGACATGCCTAGCTCTATCCAATCTTCGTCATGTGGTACACTTGCTTTGCTATCCTCTCTAAAACTTGAATGGATTGAAGAATTTCCGGAGGAGGAGCTAGCACTTCTTTCTACTCGGTTCTCAAAAGCATTGCAAAATGTGAAAACTAGAAGGAGAGGGAGCGCTGTGCTCAACGATGCTTTGAATGTGGTAAGACAGGACATTTTTGTACAGATTGCCCTAATCTTTCATGTCCTACTTCTCGTGATGAAAAGCAAACAAGGACGAAGCACTCCCTGACAAACAACAACAATAAAAAGAAGGCTGAATTCCTCTAAATCATGCAATGATAAATCTGGTTTAGATTTTGATTCTCACGCTCATGCTAAGGCACATCCACCTAAACAGGCCGCAGTCAGTTTTTCATCAAAAAACATGCATGCCGCTCAACACCGAGGCTTATTTGGTTTGTCTGGTGGTGAACCACCTGCGTCATCGGAAACCTAGAGATGGAGTAAGAGGACAGGAATCAGAGCATACCTGTAAGGCTCTTCCCAAGAACCACCGGGGACAGACGACGTACAGGGGGTTAAGGCACATCGGCACACCCGTACCGTACGTGTACCCGACCAGCCATGTACTAGTAGTTTCCTTCGAACCTCCGACAAAAGAAAGCGGCATGCAAGTTTCATTCTGTATGGAGAATGTTTGGTGTGTATTCATCAGGGAACACAGATACACTTTATATAGGCTAGCTAGTGTAGTGTGAAACCAAAACAAAACCCTTTCGCACTACAAAGATTCAAAAGCTAGCGTTAATGACTAAACGTAGGCCTATGCAGTCAAACAATCATGTTAGACCGACGCAGTCAACAATGACTGTTACATGTCTGTGTTCTTATCCTTTCTACAGTCTGGTGGTGAACCGCCTGCGTCATCGGAAGCCTAGATGGAGTTGGAGGATAGGAGTCGGAGCATACATGCCTGGACCAGGATCGCCTGATGTAGCGACATTTTGCTGCATGCGTGCAGTAAAGGCTGCATCCACCATTTGTTTTGATCCGACGGTTGTACTTCCTAGCTATCCAACTAAGGGTTCCATTCAAATTGTTTGTTAAACTCTTGCCTGCTTGCTTCAGCATAAGAAAGAGTTTAGATGCATATAATGATGCATACTTCAAAAATTTAAATAAAACAAACTTCTATAACAAATTAACAGGATTGAAAACATATTAACTATCTTATGTGGCATGCCAATGTGGATGTCTAACTCAGAGTAAGGAAGATAGTGAAACGGTTTTTTGAAGTTGATGGACAAAATAATTGACCCATTTGAAATTTCAAGGACCAAACTTAGTTTTGATTGAAAGTTTGAGGATGAAGTTGATTATTGCCAGCTTGATGAGCTCAAGCTCGAAAAGTTCAAGTAAGCTCATTTGTTGTTGTCATTATGATATGTATGTATGATTAAATAAACTATATAACTCTATTAAAAATGCTATATGGGACACAATTTTTATATATGGTAGAAACAAACTCGCTCGAGTTCGACTCGTTGATGGCCCTACATGCAATTAAAGTTTTGGTGCAATCGTGTAATCAATGATTTTCATCTGTTGGATCTAGACATCCTACTGTTATTAAATCTTTACATTTAACCCCTTCCACCACCACCACCACCCCTCCACCTGGTGGAGGGGGTTAAATAAAAAGATTCAACGACCGTAATGTAGATCGGTCCAATTAGGACAAGTTTTGTAGTTCAAATATGAACTAAAAAACTTGTTCTAATGACAAGTAATGTAGGTAGGAGGTTGTAATGTTTTATGATAATGAACTCAATGTTGTTTGTCTGTTCCATCTATTATTTTGTTTTCTATCTGCTGTTTAGTGAACTATCTGTTCTACCTGTATTCTCTGTTAATGAACGACCCTCCACACCACCGGTGGCTTGTAAAGTTGCCTGCACAATACTTTAGCCGCTAGAGGTGCCAGGAGATCGCCCGCAGCGGGGCCTGCAAAGCGGTCTATAAAGTAGTAGTATACAATACTAACAGGTAGCGAGGACTTGAAAGAGAAGTGGAGACAATCAACAGAGAGAAAAGAAAAGAAAGGACGAGAAAAATATTAGAAAAAGATTGGTAGAACTCCAACATACCACTGGCCCTATGCCCCTATACGCATTGTAATCATTACCACTACTCCTATACGCGGCTAGAAGTGATTACCACTGCTTCAACGGAAGTGCTAAAGACACGAGAAGGAAGAATGGTATGTACTTGCTATCTTGTGCATCGTTAAAGGAGATGTTTTTTGATAAAAGGAGAAATTTTTAATTTGACACGCAGAGGGCCCAGCGTATGCAGGGAAAAATTATGCTTATAAAAAACCGCAGTTTGCATCCCTCTCGGTTGTCGCAACGGCTCGACATGTCCCATCGCTTTACTGGCAGTTTTTTAATTTGACACGGAAAGGGCCCATGGCTTTATCTATAAAACATCCGCCCCGTACAAGCCTCCTCCACATTCCGATCGATTTCGACCAGGCGAGCGGACAATGTCGAACGGAGCGTGCAGAAGCCTTGTACGACATATTTTTTCAACCAGATGTCTGACTACAATAGCGCGTGTTGCCTTATATTCTCGTTGCAACGAGCTCAACTTTCCGATGTGGGACAAACGTTCACAGCTTGTCAGAATCGCTCGCACGAATTCGTTACGGACACCGGCTATAGGAGTAGTGGTAATTATTACACCGCGTATAGGGGCATTGGGCCAGTGTTACATTGGGGCCAGTGGTATATAGATGGTGCCACGATTAGTGAACAACGATTGAAGACATGAGAAGGAAGAACGTGTGGCACGATCTGAGAACGGTATGCACTTGCTCTCTGGTGTGTCGTTAAAGAGGATGTTTTTCGATAAAATGAGAAATTTTTAATTTGACACGGAAAGGTCCCAGCGTATGCGAGGAAAAATTATGCTTAAAAAAAGCCGCAGTTTGCATCCTTCTCGGTTATCGCAACGACTCGCCTTCTCTCATCAGCTTCACTGGCAGTTTTTTAATTTGACGCAGAAATGGCCCAGGGTTTTATATACTCCCTCCTTATCATTTTAATTGACGTTTTAGAAAAAGATTTAAAGTAAAAATGACTTAGGTTTCCTGTCCTAACATCAATCAAAAAATCTAGAGGGAGTAAAAAACATCCGCCCCGTACATGCCTTATACACGTCCTGTTTGATTTCAACGGAGCCGTTTGATTTCAACCGGGCAAGCTCTGTTGAAATCAAACGTGGCGTGCAGGAGTCTTGTATGACATCTTTTTTCAATCGAATGTCTGACTATTTAGCGCGCGTTGCCTTATATTCTCGTTGCAACGAGCTCAACTTTCCGAGATGGGACAAATTATTCACAGCTTGTCAAAATCGCTCGCTCGAAAAGTTTGAGTAAGCTCATTTGTTGTTGTCATTATGATATGTACATATGATTAACTAAACTATATAACTCTTATAAAAATGTTCTATGGAACACAATTTTTATATATGGTAGAAAGAAACTCGCTCGAGTTCGACTCGTTGACAGCCCTACATGCAATTAAAGTTTTGGTGCAAACGTGTAATCAAAGATTTTCATCTGTTGGATCTATACATCCTACGGTTATTACATATTTTCATTAAACCCCTTCCAAGCTTCCACCCCCACCACCACCCCTCCACCTGGTGGAGGGGGTTAAATAAAAAGATTCAACGACCGTAATGTAGATCGATCCAATGGTTGAAGATGGTTGATTACACGATTGCACCAAACATCTTATTACATTCTAGTTCAACCCAACTTTAAAACAGGAAATCTTTTGACACTGATTAATCCAGTCGTGATGTTTTTCTCTTCTTGTTTTTGTGATGTTTTATTTTTCTTGTTTCGTGATGCTGATTTTCATGTTTTGTACTTCCTCCTTCCCATATTAGTACTTGTGATTAATAATTAGGACAAGTTTTGTAGATCAAATATGAACTAAAAAACTTGTTCTAATGACAAGTAATATAGGTAGGAGGCTGTAATGTTTTATGATAATGAACTCAATGTTGTTCGTCTGTTCCATCTATTATTTTGTTTTCTATCTGCTGTTTAGTGAAATATCTGTTCTATCTGTATTGTCTGTTAATGAAAGACCCTCCACACCGCCGGTGGCTTGTAAAGTTGCCTGTACGATACTTTAGCCGCTAGAGGTGCCAGGAGATCGCCCGCAGCGGGGCCTGAAAAGCGGTCTGTAAAGTAGTATACAGTACTAACAGGTAGCAACGACTGGAAAGAATAGTGGAGACAATCCACAGAGAGAAAAGTAAAGAAAAGAAAGGACGAGAAAAATGTTAGAAAATGATAGGTAGAACTCCAACGTACCACTAGCCCTATGCCCCTATACGCGGTGTAATCATTACCACTACTCCTATACGTGGCCCGAAGTTATTACCATTGATTTAAGGGAAGTGCTGCGGACTAGATGTGCTGATTATTTTATTTTGTGTTTATTGGGGATTATGTAACAGCTAGTTCTGTCGATTAGCGACGACTGGAATGAAAAGTGGAGATAATGAACAGAGAGAAGGGAGCACTGATTTCCTTTGTTCCAAACTACTGTATGGTTGAATGTATTCATTTCCGGAAGAATCCATTTCTTTAAACTGTCCCGTGAGTTTCCTTTGATGCAAACGGGACTAAACATAAGACGAGCGCGCATAGGGAAAACACAACAAGTGCAACATTCATTAGTGACGAGCGGGCATAGGGGAAACACATATACTACAAGTCTATTTTATATACTCCCTTTGTTATCTTTTAATTGGCGTTGGGAGAACTAGGGGTGCATCGAAACGGTAATGGAGGGAATATAACCGATAGAGTACAACGCCTGACGGTAGACCAGGTCATGCTCGTGCTTAATCCTATAGTTTTCTGCACATAAGATTGTCCACTCCTCCCACGTAGGCCTGCCGCAGCGGGCAATTCGCTAGTTCCCCCCCCCCCCCCTATTGAGCAGCCCCAAGCGTCATCATCAATGTTGGGCACCGCCACCGACTGCGCTTCTGGACGAGGCCTGCCCAGGAACCTCCAGATGACACCATCGATACTATTCATGGCTTCATGCCGACACTAGCAGCACTCCTTGTTGGTCCACTTCATGGCAACGGACCCGGCCGCATTGTAGCCGACGTGGGCCTCACCTTGACCTGCCGGATATACTCGAAGGCGTCGCGGGCCCGCGGTCGGTGTCATAGCAGAGCATGGCGAGGACATAGGACGGAACCATATGGCCGTTCGCAGCCGCCCGGGCACGGAACTGGGTGCCCGGCTACGCGCGACCGTGCAGGAAGACGTGGTCGAACCCGATGACGTAGCACGCATGAGGGTTGCCGACGATTGCCAGGCGCTCCACGAGGCGGTCGTAGCTCCAGTTAAACTTCCAGATGCTCTCCTGCTCCAGCGCCACGCGCCTTCCCACGGCGCGATCCCGGCATGTCGCGTGCATGGCCTTGCAGGTGGCGTGCAGACTAGAGAGGTCGTCCATGGGCTGCGGGGAGGTTGCGGCGACCCACCCCGCGATCAGGACGGCACTATCGTGCGGCAAGGGGAACTCCATGGGCTTCAAAGGGAACAATGAGGGCACGCGTGACGCGGACGAAGAGGAAGAGTACGCGCGGAGAAGAGGATGGCCTGTGTGTGTTGCGGAGAAGAGGATGGTGTGTCTTTATTAGTACGCACGGAGAAGACGATGAGATGCGTGCAGTGATGGTTATGGCTTCTAAAGTGCACTGTTTGGAATGCTACTTGCGAAACTCATATGAATGTCTTTCCCTTCCGGAGGATTCCATTCCTTTAAATTGTCCCGTGAGTTTCCATTGATGCAAACTGGGGTTACGGCTTCTAAAGTGCAGTTGTACGCTACTTTAGCCGCTGGAGTTGTCCACAGGTAGGAGATCTCCCGCAGTGGGGCCTGCAAAGCGGTCTGTAAAAAGTACTCCTCCCTCTGTCCCAACTCAACTCTATTTTTAGCTTTGGTCAAACTTACCTATGACCAATGATTTCTTGCCTGGTCCTTATCCTGATCATCAAGGTCCTCCGCCTGCTGCCCCAGATGACTTGGGGCAGAATGATCCTGTCGTCCAGAATGAAGTGTCGGATATGTTGTCCACGACGCAGGGTTATTCAACACAAGCAATTGGTAGCATATCCTAATCTTTCTCCTCATATATAGCATGTTAACTAATTTTTTGCCCCCAAATGATCTAGAAAAATTACTCCAGATTTGATGATGCCATAAATTAATCGCTGCTCAAAACAATGACGGTGCTCATCAAGCTCGCAAGCTCAACTTCATTCATCCTAAAACTAGCTAATTATTTCGGATGGCTTTACGTTAGGGGTGTGCATTCGGTCTACCCGATATTTTGGTTCGGGTATTTTGGTCTTTTTAAAAATTCGGTTTCTTGAAATCACTACCCGAATTGTTGTAATAATATTAGGTACCCGAACATTTTGGGTACCAAAATTCCAGTTCGGTCTTTGGTCCGATATATCCAAATTATACATTATATTCATGTCATGTTTGCAAAAATTTAATAGGATTGATAAATTTAATCCCATGAGGTAATTTATTATAAATTGACAAATGAAAAATAAAAAATAAACGTTTAAATCCAACTACTTCACACATCACAACTTGGAAATAAAATATCTAAATTTGAATTGTTCGTAGTTTAGCACGCATAATTTAACTTATTATTTGATGGACCGACTATTCGGTTATTTCAGTTACCCGAGAGTGGTACCCGAACCCGACAATTATTTTTCAGTTATTTATATTTGCTACCTGAAAAGTACCCGATACCCGATATTTCGGTCTTTTCGGTTCCGGTCTCGGTTTTTTCGGTTTCAATTTTTCTTTCTCGGTTTATTTGCCCACCCCTAATTTACGTAGTAGTAGCATATGGGATTTACATGTTTCTCCTCCATGTTTTTTTGCAAAACTATCAAGTGATATATCCTATGTGCATATTACATATGTAAAACTAATGTAAAATATAAAACTTTTTCAAAGGGGAGTCTTAGGTTTCGTCAAATCTATCTTTGAGATTTACGCAATTTTGATCTATTTTAACAATACAAGATATGTACTTTTAGATTCACCATGAAAATATTTCTATAATATACAATCTAGTACTACATGTTATTGAAGTTAATAAGTTCCATATAAATCATTGGTCAAAGGTAATTAGTTCGACCAAAACAGAAATAGAGTTGAGTTGGGGCGGAGGAAGTATTATACGTTGATATTTGCCGCATAAGGTTTGGTCCTTCAAGCCGTAGCCATTTGTACAGGCGGCTGATGCGACCGAGCGCACCGAGCTTACGTGCGCGCCAGTCACCGAGGCGCCTTAAACACGCGCAGTGCATGCGCATTTTTGAATTCAATTGGAACCGCTCCGCATCCCATCACCACTGCTGCGCGCGTCGAGAGACGAACAGCCAGGCAGGTTCAAATCCCCTGTAGTACTACAGGTGCAGTAGAGATGGCTAACATGAGGGCCCTACATGGTGTGGGACCCACATATCAGCCACCTCTAATGCACCTGCGGTACTGCAGAGGATGAGCATCCCAGCCAGGCTGCTACTACGCTATAAGATCACCCGGGCACGCCATCGTCTTCTCCACACAGCCACTCTTTTTCTCTTCCAAAAATCGCGCCAGGAACACCATGGCTGACAAGAAAACGCCGCTGCCAAGCCCGTCGAAGGACGCCAAGGGGAAGCATCCCCGACCAGACTCCCCCCCCCCCCCCCCCCCCCCCCCGGACAAGGAGTAGGCTCTCCAGAAGATGGTGCACGATGTATTTGACAATACATCGCTCTCCATGCATCGCCTTGGGCTTGGTCCCCTTACAGAGTATGCTGCAATGGGGAGCACAGGCCACTACGTCTTCGGCATGACGCACTTCACCAGTCGCCTCGACGTCCTTTGGGAGACGCTGGCGGACGAGCTCGGCATCGCTGGCCGCGATAACCTGGTGGCGGAGACGTCTAGGAAACTGGGCTTCCCGTCTCCGCCGCGGGAGGCGCCCCCGCCCAACCAGGAGCCCAAGGAGGAGGAGGAGAAGGAGAAGGAGAAGTTGGTGGAGCGAGGTGGAGGAGAAGTAGTTTTTTTCCCTGTTCTCAGTTGTGTTGTTTTTCTTTTCTTGTTTGTAGTTTATGTTTTTCTTTTTTCTTGTTTGTAATGTATCTCTTAAGGTAATGAGCTTTATATTTCTGTCATTGGTGCGCAAAAATAGTTCTAATGTTGCTGTTCTAATTCTACTAAGCTGGAGATCCAGAAAGTGACTATCACCTAGTTTATCTGACAGGACCAGCAGGGAGAAGCCCACTCTCTGTGTTGAAACCCAACATGGATCCAACATAATGAGCAATCAAACAGCAAAGCACGTAGTAAATCACAAAAATGGAACAACAGTTTTTGGAGTACGTGTCAACTTTAGCCCAGATTAGATGCTCGTGGGCGTCATTGCAAAACGGTGAAGAAAAAAAGACTTGATTCGGATGGCTTGCAAAAACAAACTAGAAGTCAGGGTCATCAAAATTTTTTGCCCGATTTGGATTGAGTCTATGTTATAGACTTCCATAATAATAAAATGTATCGAGTATTTTACTTTCACGAGTGTGTCATAAAGTGTACGCCGGCCACGTATCCTGATCCAACCGTACAACATCAAATAATGGAGGGTTAGAAGATTGGTGTAAAATAATACGAACTTATAAGAAAAAGGAGAAGAAGAAAAGGATGGTGCGTGTTTCGATACATGAACCGTGACACTTCTGACATCCATCTTCATTGGCCAGTTCCTGATTCCGCTGATCTCTCAAGCATGTATTCACACTAGCTACTCTCTAGTGACTGGACCAGGGTATCTCGTGGCCCATCCGACATACCCAGTGGGTGGGCTCCTGAGAAATGTTGTTGTTGTTGTACGTGGTGTTAGGTTGAGACCATGCAACTTGTGATCATAACGATAAGAATTAAAAATTATAAAGAGTATATACGATTCAAAAATCTTCATTACTCTCTTTAGTCCGGGCTCGGGCCCGTCAAATTCGGAAACTCCTCCACTCATATCGTAACTACATCAGTTATATATCCAGGCCCATTTCCAATTAAAATCCAAACTAAAGGTGTAGACAAAGGTTTTGCAAAAAAAGAGAAGTTGCACCGTGCCGCCGCAGACGGCAACCGTAGGGACGACAAGGAGAGAGACCCAATGGCAGGGACTGAGGTGTACAACGTGACATTCGAGGAAGACGTGATCACCACCACCGTGACGTCCTCCGTCAAGGCCATGGAGGACTGGCTCGACGAGGTCCTCTCCGTCTACCGTCGGGGCCTTCACAAGCTCGTCGTCGGGCTTGACGTCGAGTGGCGCCTCAGCTACTCCGCCGATCAGAACCCCGTCGCCGTTCTGCAGCTCTGCGTCGGCCGCCGCTGCCTCATCTTCCAGGTCATCCACACTGACAACTTCCTCAACGAGCTGGAAGATTTCCTCGGCGATTCCGACTACCGCTTCATCGGAGTCGGCATGGATGGTGATGCCGACAGACTTTGGAAGGACTGGCAGTTGAAGGTGGCCAAAACGATGGACCTGCCCGAGCTCGCGGTGGAGGAGATGGATCGCCCGAGCCTCCGCCGCACGGGGCTGAAGGACATCGCGAGCGCCGTGATGAGCGCCGACATCGAGAAGCCTTACAGGGTGAGGACGAGCAACTGGGACGCGTACAATCTCTCTGGCGAGCAGATCAGCTATGCGTGCATTGACGCCTTCGTCTCCTTCGAGGTCGGCCACACGCTGCCCTCCGGGGACTACTGATCTTACCATCGAGTTTGTGGATCGGTTGCCGTCAATCATCCCGGCATATGGAATTCGTAGGTGCATCGCTCAAGTTCTAGCTTTTCTGCTTGTGCGCCCAATCTCTCATAAAATTATTTTATTTGAGGAAACACTATATCTTGCTTTTAAAAACATGCATGTTATTTCACATGCATCGATGTCTTTAACATGCATGTTAGTTGTCCATGCATGCTACGCCCCAAACATGATCAACGAGCCTCAAACATGACGATCTCTCAACAGAAAAGAGAACACGTAACGTTAGCAAACGTGATCGAGGTCTTTCACATGGATGTTAGACGTACATATGCATTCTACGTCCCAAACATATATTCCAAGAATAGAATAATATTTCCTACCATGTATATATATATTTCTATATTTATCATATTCTCTACCATCATGCATGTGTGTATGCTCTCGACCAATACGGCACTTGTTTAACTACCACACTAATAAAGAATATTATCCTGTCATCAATAGAGATAACAAATTTGACACAAGGATGTTCCCTCGACGGTATGAGGATAGAATGTGGACTACCATCGTCTAATAAGCACACAGCTCTCACTACGTACGTATGTGGTTCATCAAAATAATCAATCGCATGCTGCCATTATGTATCGCTGTACTCGTCTTTTGAAGAAACAACAGGCGTAGGTGCTAGCCGCTACGTGTTCTGATTTTAGGAACAAATGAACACACTTGTGAAAACACGTACGCCACGTCCGATCCTCAACGTCATCCAATTAACATGTTCCTCAACAACGGTGCACAAAAATCCTCAACACGTGACCAAACATGCTTGATCGCGAGTCTCTTTCACATGCATTGTCCACCATCATCCATGATCACGACAATTATCAGTTCGATATGGTGATATGCCCACGCCAACCACACCATCATGTATACCGACTACATCTAGCAAGACGGAACAATCATCAAGTCAAGCTGCACCAGCTCATGTTTTCGATGGACCAATTACTCGTAGCCGAGCTAAACAGCTACAACAAGAGGTGCACGCGCTACTTTGTGAAATTCCATTTATTAATGATAATTATATACTTCCTAAATCGTACATGTTTCTATTACTCAGGTTCACCAAGGAGGATGACAAGGACACGCCAAGACTGAACCAGAGAGGAGAACTACGTCGAACCAGTTCGGCCTGGCAGAACTGTCATGAAGAAACAGTCATATCTCTTGATTCATAGAAGCTGTGAAGGTCCATGAGTACTTGTTGGAAAGGTGTTGAAGTCTACTTTCTAATGCCACTAAGTGCCGAGTGCTTTAGAGGTCCCAGCTTGGCAGCCGAGTGCTTTTGGTGCAGACTTTTCAGAAGATCAACAGTCAGCCTGATATCCAAGTTTCCGTGAGAAACTGTATCATTCTACAATATTTCGTGAAGCATGCTACACATTGTGTGAAAGGTTATCAAATTATCTTTCCAACGCATCTGGTCCCATGTCTTTTGGATGTACCTAGGTGGAGTTATGATTAAAACACTGAAGACCACTCAGAAGGCCAGAAGACATGCGGGAAATTGATGACCACTGCATGAATGATCAAGCCAGTTGGCCTTCCACCTTCCCACGTGGCTTTTTCAGTTCACTTGTATTTTTAGACTAGTGTTTGGTATAAATATCCCTCTTTTGTAAGCCAAGGGAACTCTTTGATGAATTAAGATTATTCCAGTGAAATTTGCAGCCGAGCTGCTTGAGTGTCTTACTCAACCCTTGTTCTTCCTTGTTCTTCTTGAACTTGTGGAGAGATCTCTCTGAGATCCACTAATTCGTGCTCTGCGGGTTCTAGTACGGCTGCCCCGTCTTGTGTGGATTAGCTCCGGTTGTGGTTCTCCGGTCGTTCGGAGATCGAGTCGAAGTCTTCGCGGTTTCGGTGTCTCTCTCCCTGTCGCTTGGTCGCATCAAACCTTGGTCAGGTATAAAGCTAGTTATCCGCGCTGTTTCTACAGCAAGTTATATTGTTCTTGAACCTCCTGTCGTGAAGATCGGGCCACCCTTCGCCGAACCAAATTCGGTGCATATCATGTGGTAATCAGAGCTATCATTGTCACGGTAGGTTCATTTTTTTATCAGCCACCCTCCCACCCTTTTTCAATCTGTTACAGTTTTCACCATCCACATATTCATCCCTTTGTTTATCTTTTACATATAATTGATTGTCCTATAGTCCAAAGCCTAAAAAAAAAAATATACCTATAGCCATTTTGACGGTACTGTTATCTTGTGTTTGTGTTCTTCCAGTTGCTCGTCACCACCGTTTACCTATATCTTTTGTAATCAGCACCCCTGTTAGTGTTATAAAAAAAAGAAAGAAAAAATACAGTAAAAAAAAGAGAGTACAAGTGAAAAGATTCTGAAGAATTTTGTGTTACAGTTGGATGTTAAAATTTTCGGTTTTCATATCCAAGTTGGTGGCAATCTTGATAGCAGCGAAAAAAAATTTATCTTTTTAGCACATCTTTTTTTCACTTGATTAGCAGTACCGTAGCCCGCCTTGTTCAGCCACCTATGTACAAGGACACTTTTCTTTCTACTAATGCCTTACCCTCTACCCTGCCGAGTACTCTTTTGAATGTCTTGCAGGAATATGAAGATGTCTTTCCGGACGAAGTACCACCAGGACTGCCACCTAAGAGAGGGATCGAGCATCAAATTGACTTGGTTCCTGGTGCGTCACTTCCAAACAGAGCTGCATACCGCACCAACCCAGAGGAGACAAAAGAAATTCAGCGACAAGTGGAGGAATTGATGAAAAAAGGGTATGTACAGGAAAGTCTTTCCCCTTGTGCTGTCCCTGTTCTTTTAGTGCCTAAGAAAGATGGGTCTTGGAGACTATGTGTGGATTGCCGTGCAATTAACAACATCACAGTAAGATATAGGCATCCCATTCCTCGCTTAGATGATATGCTTGATGAACTTAGTGGTGCTAATTTTTTCACTAAAATTGATTTAAGAAGTGGCTATCATCAGATTCGTATGAAAGAAGGAGATGAGTGGAAAACTGCCTTTAAAACAAAATTTCACATGATATGCACCGAATTTGGTTCGGCGAAGGGTGGCCCGATCTTCACGACAGGAGGTTCAAGAACAAGATAACTTGCTGTAGAAACAGCGCGGATAACTAGCTTTATACCTGACCAAGGTTGGATGCGACCAAGCGACGGGGAGAGAGACACCGAAACCGCGAAGACTTCGACTCGATCTCCGAACGACCGCAGAACCACAACCGGAGCTAATTCACACAAGACGGGGCAGCCGTACTGGAACCCGCAGAGCACGAATTAGTGGATCTCAGAGAGATCTCTCCACAAGTTCAAGAAGAACAAGGAAGAACAAGGGTTGAGTAAGACACTCAAGCAGCTCGGCTGCAAATTTCACTGGAATAATCTTAATTCATCCAAGGGTGGCCCGACTTTGAATTATTCAGTTTATGATAAAGAATTATATGCTCTCGTTCGGAGTTTGGAAACTTGGCAACACTACCTTTATTCTAAAGAATTTATAATACATTCAGACCATGAATCATTGAAACATATTAAGGGACAACTAAAACTGAATAAACGACATGCTAAGTGGAATGAATTTATTGAGTCCTTTCCTTATATTGTCAAATATAAGAAAGGTCAAGACAATATTGTAGCTGATGCTTTATCTCGACGTCATGCTTTGCTCACACAACTTGACGCTAAAATTCTCGGATTGGAAAGTATAAAGGAATTATATGCCACCGATTCGTACTTTGCTGAACCATATGCCAAGTGCCGTATTGGCAAAGGATGGGAAAAGTATCATGTGCATGATGGATTTTTATTTCGCACTAACAAACTTTGTATTCCAGATTGCTCTGTTCGACTTTTACTCGTGCAGGAATCTCATGCAGGTGGCCTTATGGGCCTTTTTGGAGCCAAGAAGACGGGGCAAGTGCTGTCCGACCATTTCTTTTGGCCAAAAAATGCGACGAGATGTAGAGAGACATGTTCTTTGCCGCGAAAACTGCCACAAAGCTAAGTCTCGTCTGAACCCTCATGGTTTATATACTCCCCTTCCTATTCCTAATGCACCTTGGGAGGATATTTCAGTGGATTTTGTTCTTGGGTTACCACGAACCAAAGGGGGAAGGGATTCAATTTTTGTCGTGGTTGATCGTTTCAGCAAAATGGCACATTTTATTCCTTGCCACAAGAGCGACGATGCTTCCCGTATTGCTGAATTATTTTTCAGGGAAATCGTGCGACTACATGGAATGCCACGTACCATTGTGTCGGATCGTGACACCAAGTTCTTGAGCTACTTTTGGAAGACATTGTGGGGCAAACTTGGGACAAAACTGTTGTTCTCCAAAACATGTCATCCGCAAACGGACGGCCAAACTGAAGTTGTGAATCGAACACTATCAATGTTGCTCCGAGCTGTCCTTAAGAAGAATCTGAAACTATGGGAAGAAAGCTTGCCACACGTTGAGTTTGCATACAATAGGGCAGTACACTCAACCACTAGATTTTGTCCATTTGAAATTGTATATGGATTCACACCCACTGCTCCCATAGATCTTTTGTCTCTACCCATGCAGGAACGTGTGAACTTCGATGCAAGAAAGCGAGCTGAATTTGTCAAGAACATTAATGATAGGGCTCGGCCCAATATTGAAAAGATGACCAAGAAGTATGAGAAGCACGCTAACAAGGGTCGCAGGAAGGTGTTGTTCGAACCAGGGGACTTGGTTTGGGTGCACCTTCGAAAGGATCATTTTCCAGATCTGTGCAAGAACAAGTTGCAACCCCGGGCTGATGGACCATTCAAAGTTCTGCGCAAGATCAACGACAACGCTTATGAGATCTGCCAAGTACTTATGGTGTAAGTACCAGTTTCAATGTGTTCGACCTCTCTCCATTCTTTGGATTGGAAGAGTCGAGGACGACTCTTTTTCAAGGGGGGGAGGATGATATGCCCACGCCGACCACACCATCAAGTATACCGACTACATCAAGCAAGACGAAACAATCATCAAGTCAAGCTGCACCAGCTCATGTTTTCGATGGACCAATTACTCGTAGCCGAGCGAAACAGCTACAACAAGATGTGCACGCGCTACTTTGTGAAATTCCATTTGTTAATGAGAATTATATACTTCCTAAATTGAACATGTTTCTATTACTCAGGTTCACCAAGGAGGATGACAAGGACACGCCAAGACTGAACCAGAGAGGAGAACTACGTCGAACCAGTTCGGCCTGGCAGAACTGTCATGAAGCAACGGTCATATCTCTTGATTCATAGAAGCTGTGAAGATCCATGAGTACTTGTTGGAAAGGTGTTGAAGTCAACTTTCTAATGCCACTAAGTGCCGAGTGCTTTAGAGGTCCCAGCTTGGCAGCCGAGTGCTTTTGGTGCAGACTGTTTAGAAGATCAACAGTCAGCCTGATATCCAAGTTTCCATGAGAAACTGTATCATTCTACAATATTTCGTGAAGCATGCTACACATTGTGTGAAAGGTTATCAAATTATATTTCCAACGCATCTGGTCCCATGTCTTTTGGATGTCCCTAGGTGGAGTTATGATTAAAACACTGAAGACCACTCAAAAGGCCAGAAGACATGCGGGAAATTGATGACCACTGCATGAATGATCAAGCCAGTTAGCCTTCCACCTTCCCACGTGGCTTTTTCAGTTCACTTGTATTTTTAGACTAGTTTTTGGTATAAATATCCCTCTTTTGTAAGCCAAGGGAACTCTTTGATGAATTAAGATTATTCCAGTGAAATTTGCAGCCGAGCTGCTTGAGTGTCTTACTCAACCCTTGTTCTTCCTTGTTCTTTTTGAACTTGTGGAGAGATCTCTCTGAGATCCACTAATTCGTGCTCTGCGGGTTCTAGTATGGCTGCCCCGTCTTGTGTGGATTAGCTCCGGTTGTGGTTCTGCGGTCGTTCGGAGATCGAGTCGAAGTCTTCGCGGTTTCGGTGTCTCTCTCCCCGTCGCTTGGTCGCATCCAACCTTGGTCAGGTATAAAGATAGTTATCCGCGCTGTTTCTACAGCAAGTTATCTTGTTCTTGAACCTCCTGTCGTGGAGATCGGGCCACCCTTCGCCGAACCAAATTCGGTGCATATCATATGGACTCTAGGTCGGCAACGGTCGGATCCTTAAAAAAGAAAGATATGGACTCTCAGTCGATTGCCACGAGCGTTCACGTGAATCTCCTCACCTTTGTGTTAAATTAAAAAACTAGCCGATGGGACGTGTTGAGCCGTTGCGATAACCGAGAGGAGGCGAACCGCGGTTTGCAGTAACTCTGACTGTCGATTCAAAAGCACAACTTTTGAAGCGTCTGATCATATCCACTCACGCACTTAGACGACGACCCGCTATAAAGGCACACCGTCCGCTTCTTCTCTGCCGCACCTCTCGATCGATTTTAGCCTCAAAACTTCTTCTCTTTATTCTTCGCCGCACCACCGTCAGCCACCTCTCTATCTTTGTTCGCACCTCCGACGCCGCACAAATGGGTAACCCCGCACTGAAGCGCTCCAGGTCATCGACGTCCTCCAAACCTCCTTCTCTCTTTCCGTCACCGCCAAGGTCGGTGGAACTGGAGGCAGCGCCCGCACCTCCTCCACTCCTGTCTCCGCCCACGGCGCCTGCACCTCTTCCGTCCGACTATGATGAGACTGTCTTCCTCGTCGAGGAAAGAATCGACAAACTTGACGGCAAGCTTAAGGAGGTCACCGACAGCCTGTTCACCGACGACGTGCAAGCAAAAGCACTCGACAAAATACATCTCACTCTTGTCGTCGACTGGGACTTGGTATCCTTCCCCACCACGCCAGCATGGACTCTGCCGGCTACTACATCTTCGAGTTAGGCTTTGTTGCCGCTCGTCTCGACTGCCTCTACGACACGATTCGTGAGTAGGCCGGGGTGGGGTTTCACGAGCAACTCGTGAAGGCTGTCAGCTGGAAGAAGTTAGATCTGGTGTTGGATTATGCTCCGCTGGCAGTTGCGGCTGAGGAAGAGGCGCCTCCGGCGGAGGCGGTGGCGGCGGTGGAGGTGGACAAGTCCTCCTGCGAGTAGAGTAGGATGAGTAGTAGTTTTTTCTTTTGTTTTCTATGTGTTTTTTTCTTGTTTGTAATATATGTGTTGTTTTTAAGTTAATGAAAAATCTCTTTTATTTTATGTGCATGAACAATGTGTCCTAAGTACATGCACTAACGAAAAACTCCACCTTTTTTCGAAGAACATCGTATATGGAAAATTAGCACATTAGTAATATTATAGTGTATCTAATAAATACTGTATTAAACACATTAGTAGGACATACGTAGTAGAATTATATTTCAAAAAATTATGAAAAAAAAGCTACACACCAATTAATTTTATTTCTTTTCTCTTTCCCAGCTGTCATGGTGCCCGCCCCACCACCCCCACCCACCGGCCTGGCCCTAGGCAGTAGCCCACAAATTTATCGCGACCCTGCCGCACAGCATCGCGCGTGCACCCCTGCCTCGCACGCCATCGAATCAAAACCGCATAATCGTGGGAGCGGGACACGCGGGATTTCCATCCTTCAGTGTCTAGACAACAAACCCAGCGCGAAGTGAAGGATCTCAGCCGGATTTCCATGGGACGGCGTGCGGGGCGGGGGCGCACGCGCGACGTTGTGCGGCAGGGACGCAGAAAATTTATTTCCGCTCGCCTAGGCCCAGAGCCGGGCCTGCCTTTAAGACCATCCGCAGTGGTTCACGGTAAAGCTTTAGGCTGTGTTTGGGAGCACAATTTTTCGATACTAAAGTTTTGGAAACCACAGTTTTTAAAATGACATGGCAATACCAAAGTATTTTAATAACACAATTTTGTAATACCACGATTTTGCAAAACATAGTACTGTTTGGTTGACAAACACCATTCTGTAAAAAATAACATAGTAATCTCAAATACCACGGTATTGCTAATTGCTCTAAAACTCCAAAAATACCGTGTTCCCAAACACCATTACTGGCCTGCGAATCAGATGGTCTTATCTCTTAACATTAATATTTTCTAGTAATATGATAATTAGTATACAAACAATTAATATTATGAAATTATCGACTTTGATGATTCAACAATCCAATCAAGTTTCATCCAACCTACCAACAAAAAATTGGATATTCCAGTCCATCCAACCAAATGTTAATTTGGATGATCCAAGACTTAAAGAAATGGATGATCTATCTCCAATCCAACTTCGACGTCAAACCAAACGCAATTGATGACTGAGCACTTTGTCGCATGTCACTAGAGTGTATGCACAAATAAAAAATACACGGCCTCAACACCGGGTTTAGGGTGCATCGTGGACTAACCACATGACCCGACCAAACACTCACGTAATTACCATACACCTGCAAGAGCAACCACCTGGCCGCATCCTACGCGTACGAACGGCAACGCCGACCAACTTATACTTTTTGTACTATGTACAAAGAATTTTCCTTGTCCATGAGCAAATAAACAAGCTCTTCTGATGCGGCTTTTGTAGTTAAAAAATGAACTACAACAAAGAGACAAGTTCATGGAGACGGGGGAGTACATATGATCATTGACGTCTCTCTCACATGCATGTTATAGTTGTCCATGCAAGGTACCCTACGCCCCAAACATATGATCAACAAGCCAAACTATATATATATATATATATATATATATAACATATTAGTTGTCACGCCCCAAACATGATCAACGAGCCTCAAACTATATATGACGATGTTTCAACAAAAATAGAGAAAACACGTAATAATGTTGTCATCAAACATGATCGTCGCGAGGTTTTCAAGTGCATATGTTACTTGTCCATGCATGCTTTCTACACCCCAAACATGATCAAGGAGTCTCAAATATTTCGATCTTTCAACAAAATTAGAAAACACCTAACGTCATCAAACATGCATGATCGAGGTCTTTTGCATGTCAAACTGAGAAAACATGAACGAGGGTTTGTGATATATATATATATATATATATATATATATATATATATATATATATATATATATATATATATATGTCACAAACCGATCGAAGTGTAAAGCATACTGGAACACTGTTTCGCAGTGTAATTTAGAGTACGTAGTGTAAAAGATGAAGGAGAATAGTGTATAGAGTATGCTTTAGAGTACGTTGGTGCGGATGGTCGACGAGGGCCCGCTATAAAGGCACACCCGTCCTCTTGCGTCTCTGCTGCACCACTCCATCTCCACCAATCGTAACCTCCAAACTTCTCTTCCTTCACTGCCGCACCATCGCCGACCACCTCTCGCTCTTTCTCCGCACCTCCGTCGCTGCACAAATGGGTAGCCCCGCACCGAAGCGCTCTAGGCCGTCGATGTCCTCCGAACCTTCTTCTTCTCCATTTCCATCGCAGCCAATGCCGGTGGAACTGGAGGTGGCGCCCACACCTCCTCCGTCCCCTTCTCCGCCCATGGTGCCCGCACCTCCTCATCCTGTTTTGGTTCAGGAGACTGTCCACCTCGTGGAACACCGCTTCGATGAACTCGATCGGCGCCCGAAGGAGGCCACCGAGCACCTTTCCGCCACCACCAGGAGAGCAAAAAATCTCTACAAATTGGCGCAGGATGTATTTTCCTATACATCTCGCTCGTGTGACCATCTGGGTCTTGGGAAACTTCCCATCTGCACCAGCATGGACACCGCCGGCCACTACTATTTCGGGTTAGGGTTTGTGGTCGGTCGTCTCAACGTCCTCTACGAGACGATCGGGGAGGTGGTTGGGGTGGAGGGCCGCCAGCATCTTCTGCGGACCGTCGCCGGAACCTTCGGACTCAATTGCCGGAGGAGGCGACAGCAGCGGCGGCAGTGGAGGAGGCGGCGGTGGCAGCAGCGGTGGAGGAGGAGGCGGCGGCGGCGGAGAAGGAGGTGGAGGAGATCTCCTCCGACTCCGAGTGGAGTAGTATTTGTAGTTTTTCTTTTTCTTGTTTTCTATGTGCTTTCGTAGTTCTTGTTTGTAATATATGTGTTGTTTCTAATTTTATGTAAAATGTCTTTTATGTTCATGAACAATGCGTCCTATGTGGTATCTAAAAACAACTCCTTTCTGAAAAAGTGGCGAGATAACTGTTGTTCAATGTCTAGCCAAGAATTTGTTGTGTTGCGACAAACGCTGACTCTTGGTTGAAACTCCATTGAGATCGTGGTTGAGGCTGCGTTTCTCCTCTTTTGTGTTCTTTCACTCAATTTTTTCATTTGTAGTCGACGCATGGGAAAATGTATTTTTAGTATGTAGTAGTATATACTACATATTATCATTTCATTGTGATTAATGTTACAAAATGCTGATTGTTTACCATCGTCCTTTCATGGACTTGGCTGTATTTGCATATCGTTTGCATTAGCACATATATATTTGGCGATTCATATTTTTTATATTTTTTTGGAATGTCCCACTATCTAGCAGATTACTGCTTTTAGATTTTGATTTCCATGCATGGCAACAAAGATGAATTAAGAAGTGAGCAAGTTGTCCTAAGACGAAGTCTACCCCTCTAGTTGCACACACCGTGTGCAGGAATCGACGCGACATGAGATGTAATTAATCACAATTGGATGCATGCACAAGGGCACGGCTTGCATCAAATTCTCCACTCCTGCAAAAATTTTATCGTTCTATTTGGCGCGCCACATTTGAGATTTTGACAATTCAATTTTCACTACCTGCGCCTCCAATTTCAGTCCCTCCTATTATTGTAACCCTATTTCAGCCACGATGAGTATAAATGGAAACACTGGCCTCCATTCCCGACACACCGCTGCCCCGCCCTTCCGGTGATCTCGCAGTACTCCAAATGTGTTGTCTCTCTGTCCTGTGTTCCATACTTGTATTCCTAACAAATTCCTGTGTTTTTATTTCCCACGGTTTTTACAATCTTTCCACCATGGATCTCGCAGTGACGCATCGAAGCTCTTGGTGGTGTTGACTCCTGGGTACAACGCCGGGCGACCAAGTTTGACGGGCTCTACCTAACCTCTTCGTCGCCGACACCTCCCTGCGACATCGCATCCCAGACTCCAGTTTTGTGCTAGGTAAACTACACGATCCATGTCGTCTTTTTATAGAGCTATATTAGCTTGGTTCTACACGATGCCTAGTTATGTTATACACGATCCATCCAGATATACGAAGATTAAATAAATTAATAAAGAAGAAATGTGGTCTTCTGTTTCACGAATTTAGTTATATATATGTATATATATATATATATATATATATATATATATATATATATATATATATATATACTACACCTATCCCTAAATAAATGTTGCTCCGATAGCTTATTACGGTAGTGTATTTCTAGTTCAATTCCTGGCCAGGAACGACAAATACTAAAAACCAGAGGTAGTAGTATGTAATTTCTGGATTTAGATGTAAATGACGCACGGGTTATCTGATCAACCACTACAAATGTTGTACTCTCATTCCTGTCTTACAAATTTGTATTCTTTAGATTTTTAGTTGCCATGGTTTCTACACTTTTTTCTTTCTTGTGGCTTTCTCGGATCGTACGTTTTTTTCTAATCTTTCTTTTCTAATTCCTCCGTTAGTAACAAACACCGCGGTTTATAGAAAGCACACCATCCAATCTAAAATTTACGTCGGTCATGTAATCTGTTGTTATCACTGTTATTTGGAATTACTACTTATAATGCTCTTTACATTAGGAACAAGATATCAAACGTGATGTCATCTACAAGCATTCATGGTGGCCAACAAGCACCTGGTATAACTATAAATGTGTTTACTGTAAAAATTTAACAAATTTATACAGCATTAAATTGTTTGCATGGTACGCAAAAAATATTTCAGCACATGATGTTATGGAACCCCGAGGTTCTTTACTCCCTGGTACTACGATGCATGAACCAACAGCAGGTATAGATATACAAACCAGAAATACTCCTTCTGCCCAGCATTATTTTACTTTTGGAGCTTAAAAAATGTCCCACTCCAACTCTATCCTCGGTAGTAGCTTCCAACTACCCATATCACATCACATTACTACCTGCCTCTCTACCGTGCCATATGTTTTGGCATAGCGTGTCAGTTTTTTGCTCCTTTGGCATTGAATTTGGAGCATTTTGAGTGACTACGTTCTGTCCTTTAGATGTATTGATGATGGGTGTATCATGGTCATTTGCATTCTTTCCTAGGCTCTACTAATTGTTTTAGCATGCCTTGCGATTCAAATTTCTTATTAGTACTTAGTCTTTATAGTTAACAGTTCATCAGCCTGTGTGATGGCGTGATTTTTTTATGCCTCCACGCTGTGCTCTCTCGCCGCCGGCCACTCCGTCCGGCACCGGCGCCCACGCCATGCTGCTGGTCACTTCGGTGTCCTCCCCGACGCGTCTCCCTTGCCCATCGCCACGTCCCATCCTTCGCGTTCCATGATTACCCCGCCGCCCGCAACTTCCTGGCCATTACTCGCCCTGCCACCAATCCTCCTCGGGAGTTTCGGCGAGATCGAACCCTTGCTTTGTTGAGTGTCGCAAGCTGGCACTATGCAGTACTGCACCTGCAGTAGCCGCCACTGACAAGTAGACCTGATGGCTCATGGGCCCACATGTCAGTGGCAGCTAATGCAGGTGCAGTACTGCGGAGGATTTCAATCCTGCAAGCTGCCTGCCTTATCTGTCTTGCATTCGCCACCTGCTACCGCTGGCGTTCATTACTTGCCCTGCAACTAATAATTCTCTTCGAGACGCGCTCCGGCTGATGTTAGTCAGACCAAACCGGCGAACCCTATCTTTGTCTAGTCTAGCGTTGCCAGATGCATGCCCCCTCACAGTCTTGCCTACTTCGCTCATGGACTAAAAATCCTTTGCAGTAATACGAGTGCATACCGCCACTGACATGTGTACCTGATGGCTCAATTTAGGGTATGAACAACAACAAAGAAGTCAATAATGTAAACCCCCCCCCCATCAAAATAGTTGTCGTTATGACAGTCCTAACTACTGTAGTAGTTCATTTTTAATTCATTTGTTTGCCTGATACGACAATTAATATAAACCAGGAGGGAGTACAACAGAACAAAATGGTGTTGGCACGACGCGGTCGTCCCACACTCGTATTTGCCGCACTCGTCCTGAAGATGGTATGAACATCAGACTTTTCTTCTTTTCACACTATTTGTACATGATACTAAACTTGTTCAGGTGGTAATTTGCTTTAATCATTTACCGTTTGAATCAATGTAAGAGAAGGAAGGAAGCTAGGAAGAAGTGTGGCTAAAGGACTTAAGGTTGCCAGAATACGCTATGCATCCCAAGTTAGTAGAATGGAGCATGTGAAGCTACCAATTCAGATCTTCGCTTGGTTAGGTGATGCGGTTGGAATTAATCAGCGGCACTTTGTCGATGATGTGGTTATGTTTACAAAAAGTCATGCATCCCTCAGCGGTGCAAGGAAGTGGGCAGAGGTTGGCCATAGTAACAAGAGAGAAATAGTACAAGACATTCTGGTTAGTGTTGTCACAACCCCAGACAAGTATTTTTTTCTTGCAATCTCCATCCTATACGTTTACAACAACTTGTTATAAAATGTACAAGATTCCTGGGACATGGAAGACACATCGGAGAGCGCAAGAAAAATTTTGAAAATTGCTGGTGAGCGCTATAAGGGGTGGCGCTCGACTTTGTATGCCAACTATAAGAGTTATTCTACTGATGAAGAACGTATACGAAACCAGCCTGCTGATGTAACGGCGCACGAGTGGTTGCACCTAATAGAATATTTTGGGTCTGAGCGATTCAAGGTCAGCTAACTTTTTAATAGCTTCGCATCATACAATAAATATTTCATTTACTTTCATTCGTGGAATTAATTCTTAAAATTATTGCAGTCAATAAGCAGGACCAATTCTCAAAATCGAAGCAGACAAAAGGCGTGTCACTTGCTTGGCTCCAAGTCCTACGCCCAACTTAGTTACGAGAAGGTATGAAAAATAAATCACACTTTTACTTTGCGCTGCAATCAATATGTATACCGACATGCTGAAGTTTACTTGTATTTTATGTAGCGAGACCCAGAGACCGAAGAAGAACCAGATGACATACAACTGTCGGAGGCAAGCCATTTGTTGGAGAACGGTAACTGGGCAAACAAGCTGGCAGAAACTGTACATGTGAGTAACACTTCAAACAATCCCCAATTATATAAATATTTACAAATTACCTATGATTTTCTTTTCGTATATAGATCCAGGCACTTGCCCAAGTGGACGACATGGAAGTTGAGCAGGGAGGCCCAATTCCAAATGAGGAGAGAAACCACATCTTCCAGCGTTGTTATAGATCCTCAATCGGTTGTGCAGTATCACAGGTTCGGGGGTGTGGTTATATGGCTAACCCAACCGGTCCCAAACGTGAACGTGTGTGTATCCAGATATCTGAACACCTCAACGACCAAGTTCAAAACTTAGAAGATAGAAATGCAGGCCTCAATGAAACGGTGCAGGAGTTGGAAGGAAGAAATGATAGCTTAAACACCAAGATGGACTGCATAAACCAGAAGAATGAAGAGTTAATCGTTCAAGTCCAGAACTTACAAGGTTAGATAGAAGCTGATCGTGAACACACAGCTAAGGAGATGCAGGACATGCGCGCCTCAATGGCTGAAATGCACAAAATGATGATGGCGACCACTCCACAGGAGGTCCACCAAAGGAACCGCCAAAAGCCACCTGCTCCAACAATTAGTCCCAGTCAGCTTAGGAAATCTGTTAGCATGCAAACACGTCGCTTTAGTAATCATTAGTGTTGTTATGCATGTTGTAATATCAATTGATGGATGTTTATTGTTAAACTCGTGATTCTGTTGCCACTAATTTTCAAACCTGTTGCATTCGGGTTCTACTGCCGCTAATTATAAAATGTGGCATTACGAATTTCTTGTCATGAATGATAGATTGTTTCAATAGGAAGCTATTGCCAATACGAATGATAAAACATGACAATAGAATGACAAAACGTTACAGTATAAACATTTGGCAACGACTCAAAAAACGTTGCATTAAAACACTATTGCCACAGATAAGAAATCATTGCAATACCAAACTATTCGCCACGGATGTGAAATCGTTGCGGTACCATACTAGTTCCAACAGATCTGAAATCATTGCAATACGGTACTATTCGCCATGTTTGTGGACTCATTGCAATACCCAGCTATTCGCAATGGATACGAAATCGTTGCAGTACCATACTAGTTCCAACGGATCTGAAATCGTTGCAATACGATACTATTCACAACATTTGTTGACTCGTTGCAATAACCTATTATTTGCCACGGACGTTAAACCGTCGCTTATCATACTATTTGCCACGACTATGACATCGTTGCAGTACCATACTATTTGCCACGAATGTGAAATCGTTGTAATACCGTGATATTCGTTGCAATATGGTAAATCGTCGCTACACCATAACTCGTTGCAATATGTTACTATTTGCCATGGCCCTGAAAATCGCTGCAATACTATAGTATTTGCCACGAATGTGAAAATGTTGCAATCACATACTATTACCACGAACGCGAAATCGTTGCAATACAATGCTATTCGTTGCAATATGTTAAACCGTCGCGATACGCTAAGCCGTTGCAATAACATACTATTTGCCACGAATGTGAAATCGTTACAATACCGTACTATTGCCACGCCTGTGAAATCATTGCAACCACATACAATTACCACTAATGTGAAATCATTGCAATACCATGCTATTTGTTGCAATAAGTTAAATCGTCGCAATACGCTAAATCGTTGTAACAACATACTATTTGCGACGAATATGAAATCGTTGCAATATCATGCTATTTGTCACGATTGCGAACCCGTTGCAATACCGTACAATTCGTTGCGATACGTTAAATCATCGCAATACATGAACACGTTGCAATAGCGTCCTATTTGCCACTGATGTAAAATCATTGCAATAACATACTATTCGCCACGGATGCTAAGGCATCGCAAATAACCTATCATCGCAGGAATTATTAAGACGATTCGTAAAAACTATCGCCACGCTCTTTTTTGTTGCAACAGCGACCTATCACGACGAAAAACAACCTATTGCGACGAATTTTTTTGTTGCGATAAATCGGAATCCTTGCAGTGAATGTTTAGGTTAGTCATTGTCTTAGGATGGCTTGTGCCTAGGCTCCTAAGGTATTTACATAAATGCTAGCATGGTGCTAGGATAGTTAAGTAGCGTTGAATGTCTTATAGACCCACGGATTGAAGAGGTAGGCAGTAGGTGGTGACAGGCCCATCTGTCCTCGTAATCCTCCACGTTCGGCTATGCCACAGGCTCTTTGCAGAAGTTGTCCTTGTATTGCTAGGGGTAAACCCGTGCCCGATGTGTTGAACAACTTAGAACATGAATTCACCACTGACATGTTCATTAGTATCTAATCTAGGCTATGTATATGTATACTACAAGTATTGTAGTAGCAACTCCCTGACTCTTAGCCTAATTCCTCTTTGACCCATTTATCCGTCTTAGAATAGAATGCTCTTTTGTGTGTCACACTTGCTCTACATATCTATTACCTATCCTCTCTAGAACCTTACCTAGACCAATCTACCCTTATCATTTGATAATTGCTATGCTTCCACATAGCCTTCCTTTGGGAATATATAAATGGCACCCTTTGGAATACTCTTAAAGGGGAAATGCTACATTGATAGTTTCCGTGCGCTTGAGAATTTTTATATGCGATATAAGAAACGTCAAAACCTCGTAAGAGGCTCAAGGTCTGCCACACAATCTTGGCTAACAACAACAGGGCGCCTGCGCCCCACCTTAATCCACCATTCACGATCAATCTGTTCTACCCGAGAAAAACCAGATTTGCAACACTGCAATGAAACTCGTGTAGATCGAAAACCACAAATCCAATGACTGTGAAATTTTTACATATAATATACAATCTAGTTGTGAATACTATCCAAAAAGAATCACGTCAATTGAATTTGTAAAACTCCACTTATGATAAAACCACCAAAGCAAGGTAGTGTTGTGCAGAAACTCGATAAGAAAAAGTTGTCTGAAACAAGTTGGACGAACAAGGCACAAAAGTTCCTTTAAACCACGAATTTAATTGATTAAACCACAATAGGAACATCCCCAAAGTCATGTACCATGAGCTCTGGCCTCCCTTGCTTATATAACCAACCATGAGGCCAAACCAAATCAAACTAGGACTTGTATCCTACTCAGTTTCTATCGAAACTTTCCATAATTGCTCAAGAATCTTCTATACGCAGATAGAAGTGATCTTAAGACTTCCAAACACCTTAGGAATGTATCCCACATTAATGCATTGCTTTTTGTCTGCCTCACCGATTGGGCTTCCAAGTCTACTTGAGCCTCTTGTTAGGGTAATCCGAGTAAAACCCGGTCGCCTCCAAATGTAAAGGCGATCGGAACCTAACACCAGATTTTGACTGGTAATTGAGGTAGGGGCTCGGAGCCCACGATTCATAAATCCCACTTGGTATGTTAGTGCAGATCCGAGACCTTAATGTGGCGCAGGTGGCTCGGTGCCGACCCTTTGGGAGGCTACTGCTAAATCGCTTAGCTGGGACTCGGTCTCACGCATTGGAGAAGTTCAAGACATCTGATACCTTAGGATGCGCATTCTATGGAGTCGTCTCTCAATCATCCGCCCCCTGCTATTGTTCGTCTCGCAATGTCTCAAAACCTCGGTGGGTTGACCTTCGAACACCGGACTTGGACGGACCCCGCTCGTGTTAGGTCCCCTGTGTTCTCGTTCGAACCAAGCAGGTTACGGCTGCGTGGTCAAAATGGCTTTCCTCAGGACCTCGATCACGGGGCATCGCTTGTGGGTGATGCACACCTTCAGGCAGGCGCAAGCTCCATGGAGTGAGGGAGTGGAACGAGTCATGGGCGTTTGCGGTCTTCGCTGGCATTCATTGCAGCGCAGCCTTCGAGGAGGTGGAAAGGTGCGTGGAAGGAATCCTCGGTCGCCGTGATCCTTTATTCGTGATGTTGGTTTTAGGGTGGTTTAATGTGCCACAGTCGCCGTTTCCATCCCTTCGACTTCCTCGGTGGGGCTATAAATAGCTCCGACCGGGGGCTTCATTTGCTCATTGCTTCCACCTATCTTTCGCCAACATAGAAAAATCCCCCCCTTACTCTGACTATATTCCTTATAGCGGAGTAGTTCCCTTGGCGATGAGACAATTGCGGTCGGGACTCCGTTCCCGGTCGTCTCGGACCACTGTCTTGGTCGGGGAGGCCCTAGCTGGAGGTGTGGAGAGAGGGAAGGAGTCAATTGGAAGTTCGAAACGCGCCGGAGCCCCTCGGGGTCTTGATGGTGGGAGGATTGGTTGGAGGCCCGCAATAGAGTTCGGCTCAATCTGGATGTAGGGTGTCGTCGATCTTGTACCAATCCTTCCCTCGTGTCATGGACGGGGATCGGGGAGTAGGCCATGGGGCCTTGGCATCCCAGCCCACCTTGGGTGGCCCTGCTGGGCCAATCGTGGTCGTTAGGGGGATCAGCTTGAAACGGATGCAGGGCGCCATCAAGCTTGTACTAATCCTTCCCTTGTGGTGCGCAAAGGGGTTGGGAAATAAGTTGGGTGTCATGGCATCCCGACCAACCTTGTCGGGCCTCATAGAACCGATCATCTCCATAGGTCAATCAATGGCCTTTCTTTCTCAAATGCGTCGAGCCCCCTGACGAAGAAGGAGACATCAGCCGCCCGAGATTTCCTACATTCCTTAGATTTGGAAGAAACGACGGCCAGGAAGCCGGGCTTGGTCACCGATAAAAAAGTTACAAGTGCGGTGACATACGAGAAGCTATAAGGACGACCAATCTCGGGGGTTGACGGGGCTTGGAGGTGTTGAAGTCGCTGACCTCAACGAGTAGCAACTATATAGTAATAACACTTTTCAGAGTATGACACATATTCCATCATGTATAGAGACAAAACAATATGTAACATGGGACCCTTTTAATGAAAAAATGCTTTCTCCCTTTATTGAATCTTTCATCAGATCGACCTTGTTCTGAACTGAGGCATTTGAGTTTTCATTACTCGCAGGTTGTAGGTTGTTGATATTTCCTACACACTACTAACAAATCATCCCTAGAAGTGGTGCCAGAAATGCTTGTTGATAGTTGTCGAATCACAGATATAAATCCGCAAGCGCACGAAATCTATTGATGTAGCATTTGCCCTTTTAGAGTATTCCCAAATGGTGTCATTTATATTCTCCCAAAGGAAGGCTAGGTGGAAGCAATGCAATCATCAAACTGGGAGGCTGGGTTGGTCTAGGTAGGGTTCTAGCAAGGATGGATAAAGGATAATAAGAGGTAGTGTGACACACACAATAGCATTCTATCTTAACGGCGTAAATGAGGTAAGGAGGGACTTGGCTAAGAGTTAGGTAGATATTCCTACTGTAATTCTAATATATATATACATAGCCGATGTTAGTTACTAATGATTATATCAATTATGAATTCTCATGCTAAGATAATTAACACATCGGTCACGGGTTTACCCCTAGCAGCACTAGGACAACTCCTGCCAAGAGCCCGTGACATAGCCAAACGTGGAGGATTACAAAGGATAGATACGAATTTCACCACCTACTACCTACCTCTTCAATCTACGGGTCTATGAGACATTCAACGCACCTCATCTGTCCTAACACCATGCTAGCATATTAAGTAATTTCCTTAAGAGCCTAGGCACAAGCCATCCTAAGGGAATGAACTAAATCATCATTGAACCAATGTTAATACATAGCATAAGTGATTCATATTAACACAATCATGTCATAGCTAATTAGACTATAGCGGGGGTTTGTAGTGTTTATGATAATATAATGAGAATGGTATAGCATAATCATAAATACTACTCCTACACCATATATGGAATCCACAATCAAATAAGAAACGCTTCATCCAAGTATTTGAACAATAGAACACAAAAAATAACATCTTTATTAAGAGCAAAGTCACAAATACAAATAGGAATATGAGAGCCATACCTTTCCCAATTAGGAATTGGGAAGAGACTACTTCTACTCCTCTCCTACTTGGAATATGGACAAGAGGCTCTCCTCTCTACAGCCTACACTACCTTAACCTATGGAGAATAGTGTATATAATGGATGAATACTCAAGTGGTGTGTGTATAAAGTGAGGGTAGGGGGTCCTATTTATAGGTGGAGAAGGGTCGGTTCACACCACCAAAAGCGCACAAATCAGTCACCACTAACTTCTTCAAGCCGGGAGGAGCCAACACGTGGCCATTGACCTAGTTTGGCGCTAGGACCAATTCGGCTGACTAGGGGGGTCGACCGACCTGGTCTCTACACCATTTCTCATGTGCTTTCTCTAGGTCGCTGACGGGTGGGTCCCATCCCTTGATATGGGTGCTACACCCTTTGATGGCCTCGAATACTTCTATTTGTGGGTCATTTGATCCATGTGGTGCCACATGTTGGTGGCTGATTGGCTGGGATGGTGTTTTATAGGATTGCTCCCCCTCTTTTACCTCATTTCCTGCAAGAACTTCCTGCATGCACTATTTCTCCAAGGACAAGTGGAAATAGGTTAAATAGAAAGGTGATGTGTGCAAGAAATCACAATTCCTTCACATAATTGAGTTATATTGATGGGTGAAATTGGTATATAACAACATTCAACATACTCCCCCAAGCCTATCCTTTGCTCGTCCCGAGCAAAGTCAAGACTTTAGGTTGATGATCAGGAGTTGCTACAGTGTTCTACTTTTCAAAAGTACCATGTGCACAAAAAATACTCTACCTAGTATGCGAAAATTGGTATGGTACTTCACCCATCTCAAGTCATTATGGGGCTTATGCCTTCTCCTATTCGAGGGTGGTTTAAAGATAGAATAGCAATGGAGCACACATACCCTAGAAATCAAGTTCCACTCAAATTTCGAAGAGATAAATTTATATTTTAAGTATCTCTATTTGATTCTCTCTGTCTCTCCTTTATGTGTAGTGGAAATATGTCCTCACCGGCTTGTATGTGGAGCTTGGTATGGAATATAGTAGGCATATTTGCAACACATAATATTGTTATGTCTAAAAAGCAAGCCTTAGGAGAAATCAATTCAAAACTGTTTGATTCAAGACTTGTGCATGTGTGATGGACTGGAGTGGATGTGGATATTGAGATGACTCCTTTTTGGGTAAAATCACTTATTTCACAGGGATGAAACATGGCAACTTTTCTTTTCTCTCCTTTTTTTTTCTCATGCTTATGATGTAATCATGCATTTTTTTTTCTTTTTTTTCCTTCTTGTAGCCATGCCTTCTACTCCCTTTTCATGTAATAAATTTTAAGAGAGTGCTAAGCATGAAGGATATGGAGTTTGTATTTTTATTATGGAATGGTGGTATGATGACATTTTGCTTACTTCTGGCGTAGAAGTATAGCATGTGCAAGTGAAGTCTTGAACTCAAAAAGTAATGAATGAAACTTGACATGGGTCTATACTAGTTTGACAAAGCTCAATGTGAAGACAAATAGCATATGCATAAGGTCTATAAATGTAATGTATCATATAGCTTTGGTAGGTATTGCCAATCAAATGAGGATAACTTAAATCTTTTTAGAATTTCTCCGGAAATCTATGTTTCACTTTAAAACTAGGAATAGCAGCCCTATCACTATATCATATCTCACAACAACTTAGAATGGATTAAGCTTTTCCTACCCACAATTTCCAAATCAAGGCAAAAGTAATTTTAGCCAATGAGAGCAATATGTTTGACAGTAGTAAGTTGTAAACTAGGGACATAGGAAAATTAAAATAGAGCAACTATTCATCATTTCATCTATGTGAATTCCAGGTCATTTTTACCGCACATCATTCATTTTATTTGAAAACAAATCTATACAACTTTAATTTTTTTATATATGCAAGGTGGATGATGGGTGAATGGAAAATAAATATTCAAGGGGTGTGATACAATTTACCTAAAGTAGGGGTCCTCCCCCAAGCTTGTTCTTCACTCACCTCCCTGATGAGGGTTGAACCCTTGATGACGGAAGTATGCTTTGAGATCGGCTAATTGTTGTAGCATGGAGTTGAAGTTGGTGAATTGAGCATCCATGTGTTGTTGCCAGTCTTGGATACCTTGGACATGCCCTTGAAGAGTGTTGTAGATGTCACCCGTTCTCACTTCAAGCTCTTCCATATGTCTCGTGAGATTCGTCATTCCCTGGCTATAGTCACGATGACTTCTAGCCAAAGTGGAACGACTTCCTCTCATGGACGTTAGAGGCAAGCTGCTAGAGCTTGAAGTGGATAGGGGTGGCTCCCATTTGTCACCTGGCCATCCATGCCAAGACGGAACTTCAGTCTCATACGATGGAGGTTAAGTCCAACCGGGTGCTTCACCCATTGGGTTCTCTTCCTCTTCTTACTCATGGATTGTGGAGGTTGTCGGAGGCATGGCCGCTCTCCTTATACGGCTTCTAGTTACCCTTCCAAAGACATTACTTCTTTGGGCTTCCTTGATGGGAAGAAGATCAATGGTTAGCTTCTGACATTTGTACAAATGATAATCTAGGTTAGGTAACTGAATTTCATTAACAAAGCCAAGATAATAAAATAACAAAGAGCCATATTGATCATGTTTAAGGGTATGTCCTTGCACTAAATAATCTTGATTAATCAATTCTCTTTCATTTTCAATATACTCAAGTGAAGAATATTCTTGTGCTCCTACCCTAGTAGCAATACAGGTAATCAATGAAGTGCATTCAATTGGCCCTGTTCTTGGAATGTAATCTAACTGTGTCATCATGGCAATAACTGGAGCAACTTTTATCTTTTTAATCACGACAAATAAAATTTTCAGCTCATCATCACGCACTACCCTTACGTCTCCTCTAGGGAACATAGTCATAGCCACTCGTCTATGCATGGAGCGTAAAGTAGGGTTGTGCAAGTGGCTATTCCAAGGTGCACTACACTAACCTCACTAGTTAAATCTTGCCAAAAAATTTGTTTTTTAAACTTAGGCAAAGAGTCTAAGTCTATCAAACAATGTTTATGGAAGCCTAGGATTTCACTTAATTCTTTCCATAGGATGTTGTATTCTTTTTGAAATGATCTAAAATAAATACCATTAAATCCTATTTTGAGTGTGCAAAGGAATTGCATGGAGAGAAGGCGTGAACCTCTCTCTTCTATGTGAGCAAATTTTACCATCCTAGTGCATGCCAAATGTAATAGAATTCGGAATCCATACCTATTTTTGAGATCAAATCTGGATTGTAAACTTTCGTATGAGAAAACTCACAATCTTGGAGGAGCTTGCGTGCTGATCTTCAACTTCACTTGTATGTCGAGGTCGTCGTCTTGAAGATGTTGATGCGGATTGCTCCTCTCACCCATGGGAGTCCCCTCACATACACTCCTCCTACGTGAACTTGGCGTAGCAACGGAAAAGGGACGTGCACTTGAGTCTCCACTATGGATTGAGCTTGCAACCTCCTTCCTCTTTCCAAACAACCTCTTCATTCCTTTCATGGCCCCAACAAGCAAGACCAGAACAAAGCAAAAAACTCGAAAGAGCTGATGTTAGCAAAGGCAAAACACATGACGAATTTTCCCTTGAAGAGCTTGAGAGCAAACTGCAAATGCGATTAAAAGCAAATCTTTTTGAGTTGGATTTTGAGCAAGAGTGACTTTTGGGAGGTATGAAATGGGGTGAAGTGTGAAGAGGAATGCTACTCACCGCCACCATTTATAGTGTACACTCCCCAACGGTCACAAGTGTATCAAATGTAATCATTGGCGGAGAGAGAGAGAGCCAAAATGGCCCTTTCCCCATGTGAGCCGAACAGGGGGGATGGCCGCACTGACAAGTGCCCCCCTGTTCTCCCTTTTGGCAGGTGGCTTCCCAACGGCTATGAAATTAGCACATTGGTGAATTACCACCTTTGCAGCTCACAAAAATTGTTTTTCGAATAAAAACTTTTTTTTTCAAAACCCAACAATTTTCTTTTTGTGAAAAATAAAGGAATAAAAATGATAGTTGAGAATAGAAGATTCTCAACTTGTTAAGGAAAACCAAACATGCAGTGGGGAAAATCAAACTAAATGGGGAAAAACCAAATGAAGAGAAAAGAAAAATCAAAGAAAAGGATAACTACCAATTTAACCTCTTGGCTAGGTCTCACCACCGTTCGATGAGATGGACATTCCGCCTTCTTCATTTCTTGACATACGAGCCCGGAGGGATGGGCTCGGATAGCTTGTCTTGCTTCTTCCAACATTCCTTCTTTGGCAGTTTGGTGGACTTGGGCCCTTGGGGAGGCACGGACTTCTCCGTCTTCTTGGGGTGTCGGCTGTGGGGACAAAATCCCGATCTCCAAGGATCTCATCGGTTGGTGTCGTGCGATGCGACACACAACAGTTTACAAGAAAAGAATGAGAATAAAATACAATACCACACCTTTATTTATAACACAGCGGAAGTTTTACAATACTAGGCGAATAGGAAAAGAAACTATACATCATAGCTACACTCTCAGCACTAGCTACGCAAAAGCAAAGTCATCCATGTCCTGGATACTTCGCACTAGCAACACCCAACTTACAGCGGCGTGCAGGGTTCCCACTTGGCTGTAAACCCTGGAGGGGGTGCAGCCTCGTCATCAAACCCGTCATCAGTCGTATAATCTGCAAAAACTTGTTAACTGCAAACGTGAGCATAAGGCTCAGCAAGACTAACTCGTCTCACTAGACATATGCAGGGGTGATTACTAAGCATGGGTAAGGAAAAGCATAAAGGACACACCTACAAGTGGATCCTTATAGTCATGTTTTAAGTAGCCCATGACATTCTTCAGACACGTCGCATCATAGACTCCACAATCAAACAAGAAACGATTTGTCGATGATATGACATGCCCAAAGCACACAATGCTATTATAGGTAAAGTATGGGGAAACTGTAAACTTTTAGTTGTGCTATCTCTAAGCCATACAAAGTTGCAAAACAATTATAATTCAATACATCGTATTCTCCTGACTTCTTCGGTATTTACTATGTCACGACACAGTGAACGAGTGGTAATCTATTACCGCGAGGGACGGTGATTGCAATCAGGACACACCCGAACAACACGACACATATGCACTTTCGGAAATGCCAGCGAGTACTTACAACAGTACCTATATAGCACTTCAGTACTAGTCATATATGGTCATCTTTCACCAAACACTAGAATGTCGAACCGATCAATTTGTCACAAGCAGGAGGTCCCTGCGTGGGGCGTACTCTGACGTGCCCACCAACTAATTTACACCTCGTTGCCCATAACCTACGCCTATAAAACGTAACAGTATGCCTCGACAAACCGGTATAAAGCTACGTCTGTTTGCTGTAGCCCATTCCTCGAGTATGTCACCGGTACAATTCAAGCTTGTCCAGCGGAGCCGCACATGAATCGGTCCTCGATTGACACAAGCAGGGCTACGCAAGTGAGACCACATCTCGCTACATCCTACCTGCTGCTCAGTCTCAATTTAATATTCATAAGCCATTTCTTGATTCAGTCCATCCGTGTCATAAAACCCAATCTCGCGAGTAGATTCCCACTACTCGACTTCTACCGTATTCCCATGAATATAAGCACGGCAGTTACTACACGAGTCTGTGAGCTATTCTAACCATTCCCTGGTTTCTTTAGTCATGCAAGTGGATGTCAAACACCTTAATGTAATGCACAAACATTTGAAGACGTAAGGTGAATGAAAACTCAAAGACACTGTAAGGAACTTAAATGCAAACCGGGGCTTGCCTGAATGTGAGTCCGAGTCTATGTTAGTTTCTGGCAGCTGGACTTCCAAAGCTTTCGGCTGCTCCTCGACTTCAGATACTACACGTTATGCATATACTATATATGAATGACTTTGAAAATAAATAATATGTTCAAGGTCACAAGCTAAAATCTTGTGAAACAACTAAGATTATGATCTTAATTGGCTTTAGAAATTTTATGGTAGATACTAGGGACTATAGTGGAGACTCTTGCAAAGAACAGGAGATGATCAAGGGAGTTTGTTGTCTCTAAATATTATGGTAAGTAATATCCTTCTCTGAATTTTGGTTGAAATTCTGGAGTTCTATCATGGCTACCAGTGGTTGTACCATGTAGAGGGGGTCTCACTGGTTCCAATATTTTTTTTTCACAATTTTCAAAACATGCTACCATGAGATATTGAATTTAGAAGTTTAGACAATTTTCTGTACAATTTTTAAATGAATCTTGGTATTTATATGTGCATAGAGAATACACAGGTGATCCGACCATGCAAATGAAGACTAATGACCCTGAATTTTTTACTGGAGTTCAAGGCTATTTAAATAAAGGTCAAAGAAAATTTTGGTAATTTTCCAAAGAACAGATTTATCGGAATTAATTCTCTAAATATTTTTCTTATGTCAATTATGGAGAAATTCCTATAGACTTTCATACAAATCCAAGTGTACCACTGGAAATTATTCTTCAAGCTGGTTCTAACAAAATTTATATTGGAATTTTTGGACAATTTTACTAGGAGTTATGGATTTTCCAAGTTGGGGCAAAATCTGGAATAAAATCCCAATTGGGAAATATTTGAATAAAGGGTTGGGCCCACATATTTAAAATAGGACAATCGGGTTGAAGCCGCACAGGGCCACAGATTCAACCCGCGTAGAGGCGATCCATGGCCGCTGCTGATCCAGGCGCGCCTTCCTCTCACTGACGACTAGGACCCACGGAGTCATCGTCTACCCCTTGCCGCGCGCGCGACCGCGGCGGTGCCTCGCCGGAGCTCTCACCGCCCGTCGATCCAAGGCACGGCTCCTCACACAACTCCCCGCCTAAACATATTTAGAGGCGCTGAGCACGCCGGTCGGGTCAGCGCACGCTGGCGATGGCTGGAAGGGTTTGCGCGACGGCGGCGGCGGCGATTAGGGTTTCGGTCAGATCGGCCGAGCCCCATGGTGGGCCAAACTGATTGGGAAGACCTCGGGAAGATTCATGGAAGCATGGGGGAGATGTCTAGTAGATGAAAATGGCGTGTAAAGGTCGGCAACATCAAGTTCACCGGTGAGCCGTCGGAGTTCTATAAAGGCGGCCACGAAAACTCGATTCCCGACCAAATTACTCGTTGGGATGCTCTGATTCTTGGTCTTCAGCTGCGTATGAAGGTCTAGTCCCTAATCCTTAACTGGATTGAAAAATGTTTGCATGTACAAACGGAATTAGACATGAAGCCTAGCATCATCGCTCAGACTAAGCCGAGAGGAAAAATGGAATCTCTACTTCGAGGGGGAATGAAACTGGATGGGGTTTTCACCTTGATCAAGAGGGTGTCCTGGCGCTCAGTTCGTCTATAGACGTCAAAGTGCGAGACGTCCTAGGCTTCAGGCACCACGGTGGACAGAGAGTGACGTCCTCCGCGGTCCAACGATGACGATGGCGGAACTTCAAAATAAAGGCCAAACATGGGACAATATGATAAACCAAAGGGTGAATATCGTAGAGCACAACCTTGGCTTCATGTTTGCTTTTTGCATCAAAGAGAAATAAGGCACGGAGGAGGCGCTCACCTGTGAGGAACGGAGAAGGCACTGCTCTGTTTCGCGGGAGAGGGGAAAAGTGAGCAGCGAAGCTATCCGCGTTGATGCCGTGAAGAAGGGACCAGGGGGGAGATAAGGAGGCCACGGGGGTGTCCTGAAGCTGGAAAGCAGCTCGCTGGAGCCTTTCATGCGTGCGGTGTCGAGCGGGGCGGCGTAGGAATTGCAGCGGCAGAGCACTCACGTAGATGGCTCTCTGACCGGCGGGTCCCACTGCCCCTTTAGCCTATCCCTTCTCTGCAAATTAAATTCTCTTACCAAACTTGATCCAAAAATCCTAGATCTTTGTGGAGAAGCCAAATCAAATGTGTAGAGTCAGAGTTTGAAATTAGAATTAAATTTTGGATAAGTTTCAATTGGAATTTAAATTCAAATATGAATTTGTATGAAATTGAATGGAGTCACTTAATTAAATAGCAAATGAGCTTAAAAAATTATGAAACCTCTTGGATAAATCAAGCAAGTCTTGCTGATGATCATGGTGTGTTCAAATAAGTTTGAACAGAATTCACACTTTGAACCTAATTATGGCTTGAATTTGCTAAGCGTCCCAAATAGAATAGCAATTTGAATTCACAATTCTTGAAACTTGGTAGGAAGGCTATTTGGAATATTATGAGGCCATGGAAAAATGTATAGCCTCAGATTTGAATGTTTTGACAGGACCTATATGTACAGTGCTATATTCAAAAAAATTTGAATTTATTTAGTACTGCATAGTGTTTGCCCTAGAAAAAATCCATTCAATAAAATCCAAAATTTGCAGGGAGAACACTTGAATTATCCTAGCATCATTGGTGAAGTCCAATCCCCATGTTATTAACATTTAACATGAGTAAAAGAATTATTTTTGATGAGATCAAGTTTGTGTGTATAACCATAATTGATCTTTACTATAGTTGAAAACAAACTGGTAATTGAACTTCATATTAAGGAAAAACTGGGATTTTACATTCCTCCCCCCTTAAAAGAATCTCGTCCCGAGATTACAAACGAAAGGATAGCTGAAAAAGGTCTAATGAACATATGCTGCTAACAAGTCTGGATAGTTCGTTCTAAGGTATTCCTCGCTTTCCCAATATGCTTCTTCAGCGGTGTGGTTGCTCCACAAGACCTTGTAGAAATGCATGGTGCATCTTCTTGTGGTGCGAGTCTTCTCATCGATTATCTGGGTTGGATGCTCAGAGTAAGTAAGATCTGGTTGGAGAGCTTCCAAATCCTCCATACGGACATCAGTTGGGGCCTTGAGACATTTCCGCAACTACGAAATGTGAAACTCATTGTGGACCCCTAAAAGCAACGCTGGTAGCTCTAGCCGATAGGCCACAGGTCCGCATTATTCAATTATTGCGAATGGCCCAATGAAGCGTGGAGCTAGCTTCCCTTTTACTCCGAAGTGATGAATCCCTTTCTTTGGGGATACACGAAGATAAACTCGATCCCCGACATCGAAGTGAAGGGGTCGACGCCGTTTGTCCGCATAGCTTTTCTAACGAGACTAAGCAGCCTTGAGGTTGGCTTGAATAACTCGTACTCATTCTTCGGCTTCCTTTACCATGTCGATACCATATATCACCCGTTCACCGGATTCACACCAGTTCAAGGGTGTGCGAAACTTCCGGCCATACAGAGCTTCATATGGTGCCATCTGGATGCTAGCCTGATAACCGTTGTTGTATGAAAACTCCGCCAATGGTAGGTGATCATCCCAATTCTTACCGTGGTGGATGGCACAGGCGCTAAGCATATCCTCTAGCACTTGGTTTACTCAATCCGTTTGACCATCAGTCTGAGGATGGTAAGCTGAGCTTTGAATCAACTTAGTACCCAACGATGCGTGGAGCTGCTACCAAAATCGAGCAACGAATACGGCTCCACGATCTGAGATAATGATGTGAGGTACTCCATGTAAGCACATGATTCTAGCAATATACAACTCTGCGTCCTTCGGTGCATGGTAGTTGACATTGACGGGTATAAAATGAGCCGACTTGGTCGATCGATCAACTATCAACCAAATGGAATCATTCTTACGGAATGTGAGAGGCAATCACACGATGAAGTCCATGCTAATGTCCTCCCATTTCTAGGCCGGTATGCTTAAAGGTTGTAGTTGTCCGGCTGTCTTTAGATGGTCGGCTTTCACCCGCCGACACGTATCACATTTAGATACGTACTTCGCTATCTCCCTCGTCATCCGAGTCCACCTAAATTTCTTCTTTAAGTCTTGGTACAATTTGTTACTTCCTGGATGAATAGAATACTGGGACAAATGAGCTTCATCCAATATCTTCTTCAAAAGTCCCACATTGCGTGGCACCACGATGTGGTCTTTGAACCAGACGGTACCATCATCGTCACATCGGAAACACTTCATCTCCCCCATCTCATTCTTCGGCGAATATGCGATATGCCCTTGTCTTTCTTCTGAGCCTCCACAATATCTTCCCTTATGGTAGGAATGACAGCTAGATTGTAGAGTGCCCCATATGGAACCAAGAAGAGACTTGGCTCATCTTCTTCTATCAAGGTTATAGAAATATTATTGACATGGGACTTGTGACTCAATGCATCTGCAACTACATTCGCCTTGTCAGGATGGTAGTGGATCTCAATCTCGTAGTCTTTGATCAATTCCAATCATCTTCGCTATCACATATTCAAGTCCTTTTGGGTGAAGATGTACTTCAAGCTTTTGTGATCGGTGTAAAGGTGCACTAGGTTGCCCAATAAATTGTGTCTCCACACCTTCAATGCAAGTACCACGGCAGCGAGCTCAAGATCATGAGTTGGATAATGCTGGTCGTGGTTCCGAAGCTGCCGTGATCCATAAGCGATCACCCTTCTGCCTTGCATTAATACACAACCCAAACCAATACCATATGCATCACAATAAACATCAAATGACTTGGTTGTGTTTGGTTGGGCTAATACTGGCGCTATTGTGAGGTGTTTCACTAATTCTTGACAACCTTCCTCACATTCCTTCGTCCATACATACTTCTTCCCTTTCTTCAGAAGTTTCGTCATTGGTTTAGCTATCTTGGAGAAACTTGGAATGAACCTCCGATAATATCATGCTAAACCGAGGAAGCTTCAAACTTCATGCACAGACTTTGGAGACTCCCATTTGAGTACTTGCTTAATCTTGCTTGGATCAACTGCAATCCCCTCGGCAGAGATGATGTCCCCTAGAAATGGCACTTGGCTGATCCAGAACTCACATTTGTTGAACTTGGCGTACATCTTGTGGTCTCGCAATCGTTGAAGCACGATGCGCAAATAATGTGCATGTTCTTCTTTGGATTTCGAATACATAAGTATGTCATCGATAAAGACCATGACAAACTTGTCCAATTCTTGCATGAACACCACATTCATGAGATACATGAAATGAGCTTGTGCATTGGCATGTTCGAAGGACATGACGAGGTGCTCATACAATCCATACCTCATCGAGAAGGTCGTCTCAGGTATATCATCGGGTCGAATCATGATCTGATGATATCCAGAGTGAAGATCCATCTTTGAAAATACACTAGCACCCACCAATTGATCGAACAGAATATCGATGCATGGTAGTGAATACTTATTCTTATCGTGATAGCATTGAGTGGACGATAGTCCACAAATAGTCTCAACGTTTTATCCTTATTCTCCAGGAATAATGCAGAACAACCCCAAGGTGATGAACTTGGATGAATGAAACCCTTGCCCGTAAGTTCCTTCAGTTGCTCTTTCAGTTCTGCAAGTTCCTTAGGTGCCATCTTATACGGCTTCCTCGAGATCAGCACTGTTCCCAGTACAAAATCAATCTTAAACTCAACATCTCTTTCTGGTGGCATACCAGGAAGATCTTCGGGAAATACATCCGGATACTCATAATCCACTGGAATGTCCTCAAGTTTATAGGCCTCGGTGTTGTAAGTAGTTGGAGTCACTTGGATATTACTCTCAAGAGTGAGATCTTGGGGAGCGTGGAGTGGAGAATTCAGATATATCCCCTGAGGAATGATGTCGATAATAGCACCATTGAGTTGCAACCATGCCATCCCTAATATGACATCTAACTTCTGATGTTCTAGTAATATAAGAGAGGTAGGGTATATGTTCCTACCAAGATCAAGAGGTACCCTATGAACCATCTCATTTGCTACTACTCTCCCACCCGGAGAACAAATCATATATGGGGTTTTTGTGGAAATGATAGTCAAATGATATTGAATGACATAAGACTTGCTAATAAAGTTGTGGGAAGAACCGGAGTCAAAGAGGATGACTTTGGGATGACCAAAGAGAGAGAACGTACCTGTGAGAATGGGTGCGCCTTCCGGAACCTCCTCGATGGCGAGGTGATGGACGTTGCCGATTCTGGTGGCTGGCTTCTTGGGCTGGTTGCGGGTCTGGTTTGCCCCCTGGTACGGTAACTGTCCTCCGCTCTGCGGGCAGTCCTTGGTGAAGTGCCCTGTACGACCACACGTGAAACACGTCTACGGGGTCTGACCGGCACAAAAGGGAGGACAGAATCCTGGTGCACATCGTGGAGGCGGAAGTGCATGCGGAATCATCACCTGCTGCTGCTGTGGACGAAAGCCGGCGTTGTTGAATGGGCGACCACAAAACATCGGTGGTCGCGATGGCGGCTGCCACCTCTGGCCGGATGGTGATCGATACACCATTCGGTACTTCTGAGGAGCACCCCCTTTGCTGCTCTGCGGAGCACTCCTTTTCGTCTTGTCAGAGAACAACTCCCTAGTAGCATCCTCCTGCACGATCGCGACGTTTACCATGTTGTTGAAGCTGCTGCTGTTGGACAAGGCAAGCTTGTCCTTCATTGTGGGGTTCAAACGCTGATAGAAGCATTAACGCTTCCGATCATCAGTACTCACTTGGTACTGAGCATACTGGGCCAAGTGGTTGAATGCCTTGGAGTACTTGTAAACACTCCTCCCTCCTTGCTTCAGCTCCAAGAACTCTTGAAGCTTCCTCCTCATAATACTGGGAGGTATATGATAGGCGCGAAACGCCTCCCGGAACTCCTCCCAGCTCACGACATAGTCGGCTGGTCATGCGGCAAGATAATTTGCCCACCACACACCAGCAGACCCCTGTAACTGTTGGGCCGCGAACAGGGTCTTCTGTTGTTCGGTCATACGCAGGAAATTGAAATTTCCTACGATGGAGCAGAGCCAGTTGTCTGTCACTAACGGTTCATCGGCCTCCATGAAGACTGGCGGGTGTGTTGACATGAAGTACGAGTATGAACTCAGAGAAGGCTGTTATGGACCCGCATCTGGTTGCCCCCCTTGACGCGACGAATGTTGAACCAAAGTCCACAGCAACTCGGTTTGCTCGTTGCGCGAGCCGAGCACTGCAGCGTGAACCTCCACTAGACTCCTCAGAAGTTCAGGAGGTGGTGGTGGTGGAACTTGTTGCTGCGGTGTCGCATCTGGCTCCTGGGTCGGAGATACGTCCTCACGACCACGACTTGAACCTCCCATTTCAGGGGTCGAACGCCTACGCACCATTCTGCATCCATATGATTTAAAATCAGCACATGTTTGCTTTTCCTTCATCCATTTCATATTACAGTAGTGCGAATATTGACAAGGGAATAAGTGCATAACATTCACATATATTGATAAAGTACAAACTTTATACAAGATATATTATCTTTGACCAACTACACAATAGTGAACTCCAAAATGACGGACTCCCACTATGGAAGTGCATCTCTACCATACTTGGTCCCCGTGAGATGTCATACACACCTTGTCATCTTATACATACCAACTACTATTTTTAATATGACACAAACATGGTCACAAAATAATCACGAGCAACTACTAAACTATACGTTGCCCCGTGATGGCAGGAGGGCTGCCCCATCCTACACTGATACGTCCTATTCGACGTACTTGAGTTCCTCAGGATCTCCTTCTTCCTCTTAATCATTCGAAGGCACTTGCTCACCCATATTCAGTGGTATATCACGGGCCGGTGGATACACCACTGGTTGGAATTGTGCTTCGGCCTCAATCACATTATCCTAAAGTTGTTCTGCTTCGTACTCCCAATTCTGAGCTTCCTCAATGGCTGTGTCTCATTTCTCGGTGACTACCAACAGCTGCTCCTGCTGTTGTTGCACGACCAGCTGACTCGCTTGCAGCTCACCATGAGCTTGCTGCAGTTCATTGCGAGTTTGCCGTTGTTCGGCATGAGCTTTCCGTAGTCTAGTGCGAGCGTGATGCAGCTGACTCTCGTACTTATTCAGCTGGTGATTTGTTGGAGCCAGGAACGAACGTAGGTTCTTATTGATATAATCAAGAGTATCTCCCCGTTCAGTCGCTTATCTCAAGGCTTCAATTTGCTCCTGAATAATTGCACCTTGAGCAAGAACCACCATATTGGATGCAGCAGCAAACGTTCCAAGTGTCGTCGAGGTTGTGACGCCATACGGTGTATAGGCTGCAACCATACGACGCTGCCACTCAAAGCCAGCCACACCACGGACTGGAAAAAGAGCAAATTGAGTCCCAGCCATGGCATCTTGATGAAGCTCGCAAAGATTCATAAGCGCTTTGCCCGCTGCGATTGTCCAAGTGTCCTCCAAATGAGCTCCCTCGATAGTGACCGAAAAAGGAGCCCATCCATAATGACGTGGACTAGCAGGTATGTCGACAAGGACGGTGCATGACAGACCTCCTCTGTCAACCGTTTCTTGACCCCAATAGCATGGCATTTCGATGAAGCCAAACTGTTGGAGCACCTCCCGCAACATGCTTGGGAAGCCCGGACGGCTAGCGCACGTGGAAAATACCCATCCGTCCCGCAATTGCATCATCACATCCGCCATCTATAAATAAATACTTGAATGGTTCAAATACTAAAATTCAAAAAACTGTGTTGACAACCAGATTATGGATGTGATAAATGAATTATGAAAGTGAATTCAAATTCAACTGACAAAGGAAACAACACACTAGAACCCATCACAGTTCTGTTCCAGCTGACCTTCCTGTATAAAATCAAGATTTTCATACAGGAAGCGTCAGAACCATATGTTGGGTTGAAAACAAAAGTTGTATTACACCTTACACTACAGGAATCCCGACGATTTGCGGCGGCCAGGACCGTCGCAAATAAGCTATTTGCGACGGCTTTCTTTATTTGCGACGGCTTTCGGCCGTCGCAAATATGGCGTCGCAAATAAGCTTATTTGCGACGGCCACCGTCGCAAATAAACTTATTTGCGACGGCTAGGAGAGGCCGTCGCAACTTATTGCTGCGGGCTGGTGGGCCCCGCGAACTTATTTGCGACGGCTGTGCCGTCGCAATTAAATCTTATTTGCGACGGCATAGCCGTTGCAATTAAGGGCCACTATTTGCGACGGCCGGGCCGTCGCAAATAAGTTCAGAGGACAGGGCCCACGTGTCCTCCTCCGGGACCCACGACTCTATTTGCGACGGCCAGGCCGTCGCAATTAATGCTTATTTGCGACGGCCTGGCCGTCGCAAATAACTGTGGCTTAATTGCGACGGCTTGTACACTTATTTGCGACGGTACTGTATAAAAAGCCGTCGCAAATAAGGTTTTTTATTTTTTTTAAAAAACAGAAAACTCTAACCGGCTCGATGGCTAGATTCACAACAAACACAATATACACAGCATACACAATATATACACAGCATACACAAAGATCATCACAATCACAAACTAAAATTCCGATACATCTCACATCGTCATCAACAAAGTAAATAAAAGGACTCACTCGCCCATCTAACCTCCGAAGCCACCTCCGAAGTCGAAGTCGTCGTCGTCGCGCCTCAATCCAGGCGGCGGTAGCGAAGGCGACGGCGTTTGTGCAGCCGTCGCGGATCCCTGCAATTAATAAAACTTAGAGTTAGAATATATGCATCAACATCTCTCTCCCTCCCTCTCCCTCTATCTCCATCTAGATCACCCTCTCTTCCTCTCTCTTTTCATTTCTCTCTTTGTCTCTCACTCTATCTTTCTTGCTCACTCTATCTCTCTATTTCTATCCTTTTCCCTCTATCTTCCTCCCTCTATCTCCATCTACATCTCCCTCCCTCTATCTTCCCCTCTCTCTATCTCCATCTACATCTTACTCTCTCTTCATTCCCATCCTACTCTATCTATCTTTCACTCTTTCTTCTGTCTCCCTTTCTTCTATCTCTTTCTTTCTTCTATCTCAATCATTTTCTTCTATCTAACTATCTCTCTCTTTCATCTATCTCAATCTTATTACGCTGGAGAAGAAGGATTACATAGAGACTTACCTGACCCGCTGAAGAAGGATCGCCTGGGAGGACCGGTGGTAGTACCGGTAGCTGGATTCCCAGACCCTGCGCCCGAGCGATGGCCTATCATTGCAAACATTAAATGCTACCTATTAGTAAGTCATTTAAGCTGAATTAATGAGAATTTTAATTTTTAGATTGTTACCTCCATTGCTTCCCGCATCTGCGCCAACGCTGCTGCCTGGGTTTGGATCGTGGCCTCCATCGCCCTCCTTTCCTCCTCATGTCGCCTTTCATTTTCTTCTACAGTTTCTCGGAGGGACTGCATCTCAATGTCCCTCTGCGACACGCGGCGACCTCCCGTACCCGAAGCCTGCGTGGAGCTGCCTCTCGCAGGTCTACCCGCCCTCGAGTCGACAACTCCGTCGAATATGGCGAGCCTATAAAAAAGAGAGTCAGTAATATGAAATTAAAATATCTTGAATACTTTGAATTGAAAACGATAAAATGACTTGCAGACTCACCTTCCGTGTGCTTTTCCACCACCGGTTGCATACGCGGCTTGAGGATAGATCGGTTGACGTTCCCAATCGAAATCCTCGCTGTGTATCTTCCTAGCCTCCTCCCCGTACTTAGCCTGCAAAACAATAAAATCGTGTAAGTTCAACAATCTATATAGTTATATTTAATATGAATGATTTCTAAACTTACCAAACGCTCGGCTGCAGCCTGACTGCACCCCGTCGGCTGAGAAGGGTCCCTGTGACCTCTCTTCCAAACCTCAGTAGGGGTGGGCGGCACTCCCGTCTCGCGCTCCTGTCAATACGTGTTAGTACGAACAATATATTATTAATATATAAACATAAGTTACACACACTTACCATGCATTTAGCTAAACGCAAGTGGTTATCTTGCCCGTGCCTGCTCTTCCCCTCCACCCCTCTGCAGTCTCGAGCCTTCTCAGACTTAGCTTTAAACTCGTCGCTAGCCCAGTAGCGACAAAGGGCCCGAAATGCATCGGTCCGACCCTGCAACCAACTCACATGGCCCTGCACATAGTTCGAAGTCGTTAAAAGTACCATCAAGGACATTATCAGAAAAAAATACTTACTACACTCCACGTACCTGCGCGTACTCCTCCTCCGTCAGGTGCCTCTCGCTCTCTTGTCGGAAGTGTAACATGTGCTGCTGGTTCGCCTTCAAGTGCTCATTAATGATTTGAACACGGGCGTTCGACAAAGCTTGTCGAAGCGCCTTGGCTGCGTTGAAGTGAAACACTCGCCTCGCATCCTCAAACATGCGACGGTCGTTCGGGTCCTCTAAAGTATATCTTGCCTGCGATAAAGAATATATTGAAGAGATGTTCACTAGAAGAGTTTAAGAGTTGTAACTTAGAAACTTTTTTAACATACTTACCATAAAATCGGCCCATACGGCCTCCTGAAGGTTGCCGTGCTCCTGGTGATGGACGCGTGCGTAGTCCTCCCACGAAAGAGCAGGCACCCCGTCGATGACCCCGGGATAGTGCAAACGCACTATAGACCCGAGGACACCGTTCACCGGTCTTTGGTGTTTCTCACCGGTGAAAGACAAGTCGTCCCAAGCCCTATAAGATATTTATTCATTCATTCATTACTTAAGTAATCAAAAGAAACTAAAATTGAAAACTATAATTTTTATTACCTGTCTCCGACTGGACGAATCACGGTCCTCTGTGAAGGGACCGCGGGAGGACTGACAAAGTGAGTCCTCCTCGTCCTCCGCGTCTGCTGGGGCGCCACATCAGGTGACCCAGACGGCTCCTCACCAGCCGAGTCAAAGGCCTCAGGAACAAACTCATCGTCAGCCGGGGGCTGGCTGGCCGAGGGCTGGCTCGCCGAGGGCTGACTCGCCGAGGGCTGCCTCGTCGAGGGCTGGCTGGCCGAGGGCTGCCTCGCCGAGGGCTGCCTCGCCGAGGGCTGGCTCACCGAAGGCGCCGCAGCCTCTGAGTCAGCCGGTGAGGACTACAACATTCAAATGATTCATAAGTAAGTTTAATGTGAATTTGAATTTAAAGAATTTGTCAAAAACGAGGGACATTTACCTGTGACGAAGCTCTAGAGCTGGTCTGAACGTGCCCCAGCAGCTGAGAGCGTCTGCTGCCAGTCGACGAGGCACCAACGAAAGCGTCCTCAGGTCTAGAGGGGTAGAACCCCCTCGTCGGCGGCACCTTCTTACCCTTCTTTGACGCCATCCTATTATAATTAGATAATTAGTAAATATGCAAATAAAATATATAAAATTCATGTTACTATCTTCAAGAAAACATTACTTGTAGTCACTTTCAAAATTCATCAACATCATTGTCATGTGCCTGTACCCTACTCCTTAAACCAGCCCAACGATCTTCCATCGTGGCCTGATCTAATTTTCGTTTTCGCGTATCATCTGCCTCTACATCTTCAACGTCTTCAACATCTCCAACTAATTGATCGAGTCCTGCACCAAGCTCGACGATAAAAGTGTCTGGCAACTCTTCTTCTTGGTACACTTCTTCAACGTCTTCGCTATCATGGTAACCATCATAAGGAGTATATAGCCGCTCACGAGGATTCACCTTATATACCACCCACCAAGCACTGAGCTTCGTGCATGGATAAGGTAGATAATACACTTGTTCAACTTGATGCGCAAGAACAAATGTATCGTAACCTCGTAGTCGGTCCTTATGTTTCACTTCCACCATTCCAAATTGGTTTTCTCGAGTTCCATGAGTACGATCAAACCAGTCACAGTCAAAGAAGACAACTCGAAGGGTCTTATTTCCGGTAAAAGTAAATTCAAGGATTTTGTTAATGATACCATAATAATCGGTTAAATTCCCTTGAGTGTCCATTGCTCTCGTCACAACACCGGAATTTGATGTTGCCGCAAGAGGACGATGAGCTTCAAAATGAGTTGTACGCAATCGGAAGCCATTTACGTCATATCGACCATAGCTTCTAACATTCACCAATCCATAAGATAGCTGCTGCAAATCTTCATGGACATTGTGAGTCCGACATTATGCTATCAACCTCTGTTATATCATCATCCTCATCCACTTCGGCTATGACTCGAGAATTAGTCTCGCCGTGAAAGGTCCACACTTCATAATGTGGAGTGAAACCGTTTCGACATAAGTGAAACGAAAGCTCCAATCTTCTCAAAAACTTGGTGTTCCGGCACTTTGTACATGGGCACCGCACCATATCTTCCATTGACAACGAAAATGCTCGATCCAAAAATTGATCTAACTTGATAAACCACTCATCGGAATGACCACCAGTTCTGCTCTTCCAGCCAGTATACATCCAACTGCGGTCATCACCCATGTTTGACTCTGCATTTTAACGAGAAAGAAATTGTCGTTAATGTATTGTTGTGTTATGTCACGGCCCTACAACCTAGGCAGATAGATCCTAAACCCACCCAAGAGTGACCGAGTGGAGTGTGCCCATGACGAGACGCGTGATCCGGATTCGAACGAAATTTCGGCAGCATAACCCCGCTGTTCTCCACTACACGCCCAAAAATGGTGCAGTAGAGAACAACAGGGTTACGCCACCGAAATCTCGTCCAAATCCGGACCCGCGTCTCGTCACAAGCCACGCCCCCTCGGTCACTCCGAGGCTGTCCAAAAAGGGACAATTCCGAACCTGCACGTCTCACATGCCAATGGCATGTGAGACGTGCCGATCCGAAACGGGTAATACATTGCTATAGGTTACGTTTCTCATTTTCATTTTCAGGTCATTTAAGAGAGAGGAAAGAACTAGAGAAAGAGTGAGAGGAAAGTTGGTCTTAGATGACAATTCCACATCCATTTCCACCGTCCACGCAATCGCGGGTCATTGACGTCCTTACCAACCCGTTCGCTTCCGTGTCGACTTGACGCATACGGTACCACTACAATGGTCTACACGGCACGATCACACTTATTACGTGTCGTGTCCTTCCGGGTTGGTCCGAGCCGACCTAAAACCCCTTTATTTATATATATTAAGTAGTCACTCAAGAACATTATATGAATGCACTAAAGTCCAAACATACACTAAACAGAATAGAAATTCAGAATGACAGACCAAGCTATAGATAAAAATATATAAAGCATATAAAGCATTTACAAAATCTAATTATGCATTTACTACAAAATCTGAATAAAAAACATATTAGCCACAATGGACAAGTGTGAAATCACAAGTGTAATACAAGAGAGCATATAAAGCATATTAGTCAATTATGCAAGACAAAAAACATATTAGCAAAAAAGATAGCCTAAAATCCAATCCATTTTTCAAGATGCTGTTCATCCTTACATTATGGCGTGGCCATCTTCTTTAGTCGGTAACTATGGGTTTGAATTGGTTTATTAGTGACCATTGAGGAACCTGGCACTTCTTGTCATATCCGTTTATTATTTCTGAACCTGTTTAATTTCTTGCTTATTGACTGCATCTATTTTCTGGGTCTTGTGGTGTGACATTGTTAGTGTCTCTTATGGTGTGTCCATAAGAACCTCCTCTGCTGAAGACAAAATGGACTTGTTTGTTTTGGGTCTTGAGGTGTGGCTTTGTTAGTCTCTTCCATTTAGTTCTGGGCATTGTTATTTATCATATCTTCCTTTCTTTAAATTCAGATGATAATGTGCTACTTAGTACCTGTGTGGAAGGTGTTGGTAGAATGTCTCTGTCCTACCTTTATAGTATATACAATGCGTTAGATCTTTTTGAAATACAAATAACCTCCGTTTGCAAATACTTGGTCTTTCAGCCCAATACATGCTCGTTGAGGTGTTTCTACTTTTCTAGTATCAAAATACCAAGATGCCTTTATAAAGTTATCAAAATGTTTCATTTGCGTAGGAAATGAGATATCTAACATGAATTAAATGGGAGACTACGTTCTGGAGGATACGAAGTTCCAAATATTTATGAACAGTAAAGTTGAGAAAAGTGTCCAAATATTTGAAAACAAAGGTTGGTAGTACATTGTGCATATGGTATGGAGAAAATAAAATGATTGGACATCTGTCTTTCTGGTATTGATGAAATTTGCACACCCATACATATGTACTTGTAATTCGTGAGGGATCCTATTTAAACTCAGGGACTAAAGTTCTTGTAATTCGTGAGGGATCCTATTTAAACTCAGTTATAATATAGAAAACACTTGGGACAAACAAAAATCCTTCTGATGGCTGGTACTCTTTTGTTAACTTGGTGAGAGCTCGATTGTATTTGGAGTTTATGTTATGGACCATCTGATGCCTAAGAATTGAGGTCACCATGTTCAAAAATGACACAATACATGACTGAATTTCTACAAAAAAAAGCAAATACGCAGGGGTTAGGGTTTACAGGGGGCGCTCACCTAGGAGGCGTTGGGGGCCGGGGGCGGCGGGGGCGCAACGGGGACGCGGAGCTCCGGGGCCGGCGAGGCCGGCGGCGGCGACGCCGGGGCGCGGCGGGACGGGGCGGCGGGGGGCGCGGCGGGCCGGGGCGGCGGGGGCGCGGCGGGCAGGGGCGGCGGGGGCGCGGCGGGCCGGGGCGGCGGGGGCGCGGCGAGCCGAGGCCAGGGGCGGCGACGCCGGGGCCGCGACGGACCTGGGGCGGTGAGCCGGGGCGGCGGCGGGGCGGCGACGGTGTGGCGGCGGCGGGGCGACGACGGCGGGCGCAGCGGATGGTGAGTGAACAAGTGAACGAGAATGAACTGTCGGGTCAGGATAAAGGCCCTTATTTGCGACGGCCCTCTAAATTGCGACGGCCAGACCATACGGCCGTCGCAATTAATGTTACTTGCGACGGCCTTTTTGGCAGCCGTCGCAAATAAACCTTTATTTGCGACAGCTACCTTATTTGCGACGGCACTAGGGTTGGCCGTCGCAAATAAGTTGTTATTTGCGACGGCTCTGTGGCTGACCGTCGCAAATAAGCAGTTATTTGCGACGGCCAGAGGCGTGCCGTCGCAATTTAATCTATTTTCGACGGCTGGCCGTCGCAAATAAATCTAGCCGTCGCAAATGATCGCTTTTCCTTTAGTGTTACAACCTTTCCAGATTGTACTCATACAGCTCCAGGGCAGCTAGGAAGTAGAATATATACAGGTTTAAAGTTGACCCAAATTTTATGGAAATTTTGACAGAACCTCCCCTGTATATGTGGTGAATTCCACAAGTTATACAGGTATATCATAACAATATATTGAGGTAATGATAAAATAAACATTGTATAACATCAATTTAACAATCCATAAGTAAAAGAGTTCAGCCTTGAAACATTGGTTATACAGGTATAGCGCGCAAATTCAAAACTATGCGCAAACTGTTTCAAGTTCTGGTCTGCCAGAACCAAGTTTGCGACAATGGGAATTAGACATCGTTACACCAAGATTCAGGCCATGAGTGCAACATGAAGTTGATAGAGGACTTCCTAAGATTTCCAGAAATGTATATATATGACCATGTCACTATTCTGGATCAAAAGTTATAACTATCCAAACTTAACAGATGAACTGACTGTTTTTCAACAGCAGCCCTGCAGTTCACTGTTTTGAACTCGAAATTTGAATTGCCTCAAATTCGAATCATGAACTATGAATAACAAATCTGTAGATATACTTCTACCCTTTCCATATATGTATCACAATGAGGCAGAAGATTTTTATACAGTGAGTTATGGCAAAAATACAGAGACTGGTACAATGGTAGGGTCATCTGGAGCAGTTTAAGCATACCCCGAATTTCAACAGATTATCAAGCTTTTATGCCCTGATGGTCAACAGAAAAGTTGTAGAGGTCTTCAATATATTTCCATCCATATAGCATACCCCTAATTTACTTTTCAACTAACAAAGATTACAACCTGGCAATGTTGAGCAAACTTCAGCCAGAAATCAAAAATCTTGGTTCTAACCCTTTGTTGAGTCGAAACTCATTTTGCGGAGTCCGAACCTACCAGCACCTGATAGTAAGACTTTTCAAAATGTAATGCAACCATTCTATCATGGGGGTGGTCAAGTATCAAAGTCGATACTAACAGTACTATGTGCCTCAAAAAAGAGAATTATAACCGGTATTTCCGGATACGTTTATAGGTGGCCCTAGTATCGTTCACTCGCAAACGTGTTCTACACGGGTCACTACCGTAGTTAGTGCTGCAGAAGACAAACAATCCCCTTTCACACCTCAAGGGCGGCACGGGGAAACACAACAGGCAGTCACAATAATAATATATATGAAAGTAATTGCATACGACTGTGGTGTGAGTCACCCTCGAACGATGTTATGTCTCGAGGTACGTGGCTGTACTACGTATGCACAGCAAAGACTCCCGCACGAACCGGCTTATACACGCTTGGGCATACGTGTTTCGCGTGCTCCCATAGAACATGAATAGTTCTAGAGACGCATACTATCGGGTTATTCACCACCTGACGGGGGCTCCCACTAACTTTGAAGCACGTTGGGGTACCGCGTGTCATAGGTTCTCAAAAACATGGAAAGTTTCAGAGACTCCTATTAACATCTCCGTGCCAAGCCACGAAAATACTTCCATGCTACCTCTCGCATGGTGAGCTAACCGCAATTGATCCGCTTACGGTGGCGTACCTTACCTCTTACGTGACGTCGGAGCGTCGTTATAGAATATAATAACACATAGTTAGTTTACCACCTTTATATCATATACTATTATTACTCCTTATACAAGCATATAGCTAATTCCTCACTCAATAATCCTAAGTTTTAAAAATATGCTATTTTTAAGCACACTGTTCCCAATGATGCTCTGATACCATGTCTGTGGGGACCACAATCCCGAACTCCGGGATCTCATTGGTTGGTGTCGTGCGATGCGACACCCAACAATATACAAGAAAAGAACGAGAATAAAATACAATACCACGCCTTTATTTATAACACAGCGGAAGTTTTACAGTACTAGGCGAACAGGAAAAGGAACTATACATCATAGCTACGATCTCAGCACTAGCTATGCAAAAGCATAGTCATCCATGCCCTGTATACTTTGCACTAGCAACACCCAACTTACGGCGGCGTGCAGGGTTCCCACATGGCTGTAAACCCTGGAGGAGGTGCAGCCTGCAAAAACTTGTTAACTACAAATGTGAGCATAAGGCTCAGCAAGACTAACCCGTCTCACTAGACATATGCAGGGGTGATTACTAAGCATGGGTAAGGAAAAGCATAAAGGACCCTCCTACAAGTGGATCCTTATAGTCATGTTTTAAGTAGTACATGACATTCTTCAGGCACGACACATCATAGACTCCACAATCAAACAAGAAACGCTTTACCGATGATATGACATGCCCAAAGCACACAATGCTATTACAGGTAAGGTATGAGGAAACTGTAAACTTTTAATTGTGCTATCTCTAAGACATACAAAGTTGCAAAACAATTATAATTCAATACATCGTATTCTCCTGACTTCTTCAATATTTACTACGTCACGACATAGTGAACAAGTGGTACTCTATTACCGCGAGGGACAGTGATTGCAATCAGGACACACCCGGACAACATGACACATACGCACTTTCAGAAATTCCAGCGAGTACTTACAACAGTACCAACAAAGTACTTCATCACAAGTCGTACATGGCCACCTTTCACCAAACACTAGAATGTTGAACCGTCTGTAAAATCCCACTTTTTCCTTTCATGTGAAGTTCAGCTACAGGTTGTTTATCAAACATAATGGAGGTCAATATAGTGGTGCACATGAGCTTGACCTCAATAAAAAGTTTTCTTTCTACTCATATTTAATTTTATTAACATGAGGATTGGACTTCACCCTAATTCTAGAACATTTTAATTAAACCTTTCTGCAAAGTTGGGAATTTAATTGATTGAAATGGCTAGGGCAAATTATATTGCAGCAATATAAAAATCAAAACAAATGTAATTTGATTATGTTGCTATGTATATCTGGCCCTAACAAAAAGATTCAAATCCAAGGCTCCAAATTTTTCCTTGGCCTCTTAAATATTTTAAATAGCTTCTAGGAAAATTTTCATGATTTTTGAAGCACGTCTTCCATTTAGTTGGACACGTACAGAGGGTGTATTTCTCATCGATCTCAAGTTTAGCTTTGCACTGAACCTTGCCCAAATCAAACCACAATTTTTTCTAAGATCTTTTATGCTTCAGTGAGCTTTGTTTCAAAGTTTGGTGATTTATGGACCTCAGTTACTATTTATTTCAATAAGGTTTATAAACAAGTTTGAATTCAAATTTGATTTTGAATTTGAAACAAACTATGTCCAAATTGAAATCTGATTGCAGATTTGGGTTCCTCATATTTTTCTTAGCCTGTCTGTAAATTTTGGGAATTTTGGGGTAGTGTTTGAGGTGGAATTTAGAGGAACAGAGAAGAGGGAGTAGTGGGGCCCGCATGTCAGCCAGGGAGACCGTTTAACTGCCCTGTTTTCTTTCTTCGCGCGACACCATGACGACTGCATGCCGCCAGCGTGCCGTTCGGCCGTCGGTCACCTCCAGCTGCCCTGCTCCTCCTTATCTACTGCGGTAAAGCCTATATATTCACCCCACCGTCCACCGAAGTCCCTCCTCGGTTCACTTTTCGCTCGCACCGCGCCATTTCTCACCGTCGCAACCACCTCAGTTCCGCCTGACACTGCTCAACCTCGCCGCCGATACAAGCCTCCCCGTCCTCTACAGTCTATAGGAAAAAGGTGCGTCATGATCTCGTGAAGCTTCTGGTTAAATTTGAACTCATATCGTGCATCCTAGCGTCCGTATTCTTTGAATTACCGAAGCACTTTTATAGCTTCGAAGCTAGTTTGTCAGTTTAATTCCGATTGTATGCACAATAATTCTTTGATCCAATTAGACGACATGATCTACGTATCCTAGCGCACCTTCCCTCCAAAAATCAGAAAGAACCATCAACTAATTAACGAGTTATCCAATTTTTCCCCATCCGCCATTGGAGGAGTTCGGTTCACCGTCGACCTTGGTGTTGCCGGCTATGGCACGAGCTCTAGACCCTCCTAAACTCTTTCCCATGCTTCCAAGATGCTTCCTGAGCTTTCAAATGAGAGTTTTCACTAGGAAATCGAAGGTCTCTACATAACTGAAACCCTAGCACCCGTGGCCACCGTCGGGAGTGGTTTTCCGGTCACCCATCGCTGTCGGGAGTTACTCCAACGTGTTCCCTGTGCGAAACTAGTGTGGAGTGGCGAGTACCGAGGCCTCCCGTGGGCCAGAAACCATCGCCGGCGAAAGCGCCGCCATGCGCCAGCGTGGGCGCCGCCGCCCGAGCCCGTTGCTAGATGTTGAAGAAGGCAGGGACGCGGGTCTCACCTGCCAGTGAGCGCAGCGCGGCCGGGATCAGCCTGTGGCCAGGGATCTTCTGTGGCCACGTGGAAATATTTATGGCCTCCGGTGTGGCTGACTCCTGGTTGGCTGATTTTAAATCTGGTGGGCCCAGGCGCCAGTTTTAAAAGCTAAAAATCCCAAATTGATGCAGAACCATTTCCATGCTTTAAAAATCAATATCTCTCTGTAGACTGCTCCATAAATATTCAAACAAATTTTGTTTGAAAGCCCTTGAGCTCTAGTTTCTGTTGGTACCATTTAGGTTCTCTGAAACTTACATTTAAAATCGGTAGAAAACAATTTTTCCATAAGCAAATACAATATTTCCAGGTGAACTTTCCACTCGAAAAATCGCCAAAATTCACATAAAATACACTGTCCTATTTTTGTTTACCATAAAAAGTTTGGGAGCCATTGCACCTTTATAACCCTCTGTATAGTTCAAATACCTTTTTTGGTCATTGAATTTTTAAAGATGTTTGCTTGCTTTATTATGTCCCAAATTTCGACTGAACCTTCCTTTAGTCATACACTAGTTCCTGTAGAAATCTTGGATTTAATTGACTTAATCTCCCGGTCCTAATTCAGTTGCAAACTGAATATTAATTGAAAAGCTAAAAATTCAATTATAAAATAATTCTAGGAATTTTTGCCAACTATGAAATTCAATAACTCCTTCACCAAGGCTTAGACATTTATGAAACCAATTTTGCTAGAACCAGGACAACCTCCTCTATCTTGATTATGAATTGGCAGCTATGTTCAAGCTACAGTTTCTTCTCTAAAATTCTTGGGAGTTTATTGCTTGCCATAATTTTAAAGACAACAAACTACTTTGATCATCTCTTGTTCTTTGCAAGAGCTTCTGTCATATTCCCTAGTATCTACCATCAAAGTTCCAGAACCATTTAGGTCATTATCATATAATGATCACCAAAGATTAGATTATGGTTTTAGTAGTAATTATTTTTCAAATTCACTCATATACATATTATATGCATATCATGTAGTGACCGAAGTCGAGGAGGAACCAGAGGCCTTGGAAGTACACCTGCCGGATACTAACACAGACTCGGACTTGCAACCTGGCAAGCCCTGGTTTGCATTTAAGTCGTTTATAAAGTTTCGCTTTATCACTATGTTGATTAGCATATGAATTGTGCATTACGTTAAGGATGCTTGAATACTCCAAATACATGACCCACAATCCCATTGGTTAATTGGGTAGGTTGCTAGCTCGACGTGTAGAACTGCTATGCTAATGTTGTAGGTGAACCGGTAGAAGTCGAGTAGTTGGAATCTACTCGCGAGATAGAAATTTGACACTCATCTACACTGGGTTAACATTTATAGAAAATAACTATTTAATCTAAACTTGAGACCGGTCCGAGATGGATAGGAAGCGGCAAGACGTGGTCTTGGTCACATAGCTCTGACTGGTCAGTTAAGGCCCGTCTGTATGTGGCCCCTTCGAACAAGCTTGACTTGTACCGGCGACATACTGGACATATGGACTCCAGTAAACTGATGTAACTTGATAACTGGGATGTCGAGGGCCATTAACTCACCATCGATAAGGGTGGGTTGAGGACAGTAAGGTGTAAATCAGTCGGCAGACACAAGAGGTGTTTCGTGCGGAGACCTTCTGTTCGCGGAGGTGAGACGGGTTCGCATTCGGGTTTCTTGTGAAAGGTGGCCATATACGACTAGTACTAAAGTGTTACGTAGGTACTGGTGTACTCGCTGACACTTCCGAACGTGCGTAAGTGTCGTGTTGTCCAGGTGTGTCCTGATTGCAATCATCGTCCCTCGCGGTAATAGAGTACCACTTGTTCACTACGCCGCGACGTAGTAAATACTAAAGAAGCCAGAAAAATATGTTGTATTGAATTATAATTGCTTTGCAACCTTGTATGACTTAGAGATAGTAAAATTAAAGTTTACAGTTTCCCCATACTTTAGCTACAATAGCGTTATGAGCTCTAGGCATGTCATATCATCGGCAAAGTGTTTCTTGTTTGATTGTGGAGTCTATGATGTGTCGTGCCTGGAGAATGTCATTTTCTACTTAAAATATGAATTTAAGGATCCACTTGTGGGCGAGTCGTTTATGCTTCACCTTACCTATGCTTAGTATTCACCCTTGCATATGTCTAGTGAGACGTGTCAATCTTGCTGAGCCTTATGCTCATGTTTGCAGTTAACGAGATTTTGCAGGTTATACGATTGCTGAAGGGTTTGATTATGAGGCTGCACCCCCTCCAGGGTGTACAGCCGAGTGGGAACCCTGCATGCCGCCGTGACTTGGGTGTTGCTAGTGCGAAGTATCCAGGACATGGATGACTTTGCTTTTGCATAGCTAGTGCTGAGAGCGTAGCTATGATATATATGTTTCTTTCCTTCTGCTAGTATTGTAAAACTTCGCTGTATGATAACTACAAGACTTCGTCTTGTATTTTATTCTCGTTTTGTTCTTGTATACTGTTGGGTGTCGCATCACACGACACCACCCAATGAGATCCTCGGATGTCGGGATTCTGGTCCCCACAGACATGGTATCAGAGCATCATTGGGAACAATGTACTTGAAAAGAACATATTTTAAAAAATTAGGATTTGAGTGAGGCATTAGCTATATGCCCTTATAAGGAATATTATTAGTATAAGATATAAAGGTGATAAATTAACTTATATGTTATTAATTCTGTAACGACGCCCCGACGTCAGGTAAGAGGTAAGGTACGCCACCGTAAGCGATCAATTGCGGTAAGCTCACCATGCGAGAGGTAGAATGGAAGTTTTCTGTGGCTTAGCACGGAAATGTTTTTTTTTGAGCAATAAAAACTGCAAGGGAGAACCTCGGCAGCTATGAAATAATATTAAAAAGTGAAATAGGGTTTAAGTTACAAAGGTACAACAGCACTTGACTAGGTGTTCCAGAGAGAGGAACATCCCTTACAAGCTCTGTAGCCACAGGAGCACACAATCCCTATCCTCAGGCTTAAAGAGACAAGTTTGAAGCCTTGTAGAAGCAATGAAGGATCTTTTCCAGGCATTTACAGTAGGGGGAGAGTTTCTAAAAATGAAGTTTTTATGAACAATCCAAATCTCCCAGGCCGCTATATAGAAGATTTCCATGAAGGCTCGACGACTCCAATTGTGCTTGGCTTTCTGGAGAGTGTCGAAGAAAGGGATGTCATGATCCCAATGAACCCCAAGGACGTTCCAACATGCCATGCTGAAGGAGCAGCTAAAGAAGAGATGGTAAGTGAGTTCCTCCACATTGTCAACACAGAGCATGCAGGTGTAGTCATTCCCATCAATGGCTATGTTCTTTCTCTTCAGGAGGTTGCGTGAGTTGAGTCGGTCCCGAAACATAAGCCACGTGAAGATCTTCATTTTCTTTACCACCCTCGAAGCCCAAATCCAACTAAAGGGTGCTGGTGGCTTGATGTGGTTGTAGCAGTTTTTGTAGATATTCTTGGAGCTGAATATCCTTACTCCTCCTGCCGGACTCCATACGTCTTGCGATGGGTCCCTGTGAGAAACCTCATCCAGCAGCGCTTCCAGGTTGACCAGTTCCAGCAGGGCTTCATCTGACATTGGTTGGAGGAAATGGCTGAGATGATCTGGCCTACTGAGAAATTGGGCCATAGAGATGCTGGGTTTTTTCGCGAAGGAGTGCAGGCGAGGCATGTCCCTTCTGAGCATGTGACCTTCCCACTGATCTTGCCAGAGCCGAATTGTGTCCTCTTTTCCTGCTTTGACTTCATAATTCTTGAGAAATGAGTCAGATAGTTTCACTACGTCCCTCCACCAGAAGGATCCTTTTCCTTTTGTGCCATGCGGTGGCTTACCATTGTTACTATAACGTTGATGGATAAGATGGACCCAGGGGATGTCATCTTTGTTATAGATTTTCCAGAGGAATTTCATGAGCAGAGCTTCATTCATTGTAGAGAGGTTTTTGAGACCTAGGTGTTGTCACTTGATGCCAGGCCACCAGGGGCCGGCCTTTGCAATTGATATCTCAGCCTCTCCACAAGCTTTGCTTCCTGGCTTTGTCAATTGCTTGAATGACTGGATTTCTCAGCTTAATAGTGCACATGGCATAAATAGGTATAGCGGATATGATGCTGTTAATGAGTGTGCATCAGCCAGCCATTGATAACCATGTTGGTGCTCTGGTTAGCGTCTTCTGTACTCGTGAGACGAGCCCTTCAAAGGCGTTTTCTTTTGGTATGTCAAGGGTCATAGGCAATCCCAAGTATGTAAATGGAAATGAGCCAATGGTGCAGCCTAGTGTTGCTGCAAGGATTGTGGTTTCCTCTTCATCAATGTTGATTGGCATTAGGCTTGATTTTCCCCAATTCACTTTTAGACCTGTGGCTCCCCCGAAAGATTGCAATAGGTTTTTCAAAAAGAAGAGCTCTCTCTGATTAGCCTTGAGAACTAGAATAGTGTCGTCTACATATTGGACCACCGGGAATTCCACATTTGTTCCTTGGTGCAGTTGCAATGTTAGAAGCCCCAGATCAACCGCTTTGTTGATTGAGATTTGCATGAGATCGGCTGACAATACAAATAGAAGGGGGGACAGTGGGTCCCCCTGCCGAACCCCTCTTCTACAATGGAACATCTTGCCTGGTACTCCATTGAGAAGCACTGAAGAAATTGCAGTTGATAGGATGTCTGCTACCCATTTGATCCACTGATCAGGAAAACCAAAAACTCGCAACATGTGTAATATGAAGTCATGTTCCACCTTGTCAAAGGCTTTTTCAAAGTCCAGTTTGAGTACTATGATACATGTGTTGGTTTTCTTACATTGGTAGAGGTACTCAAAGACCCATGCCATGCAGTCCTTGATGGTTCTTTTCTTGATGAAGCCATATTGATTTTTGTGGATGATGGTTGTGATGACTTCCTGCAATCGTACTGAGAGAATTTTGGTGATCAGTTTGGCAGTGGTGTTCAGCAGTGATATGGTTTTGTAGTCTGCAATCCTGTTGGGATTGTTGATCTTTTGGATGAGAGTGATTAAGAGCTATTCAGTGGCTGGATACTGATATCATTATTGAAGAAATCCAAGCAGAGCAGATATATATCTTCCTTAATGATGTGCCAACATGCTTGAAAGAATTTTGTGTTGAACCCATCTGGACCTGGAGCTTTATCGCTTGGCATCGTCTTGATTGTGGCGTCAACTTCCTCTCTGGTGACTGGGTTGCATAGGGTTTGTAAGTGTTGCCTGGGCAGAACCCATTGCTGAATTTGTGGCCATTTATGAGTCGGGTCAGATTGCCCTAACCTTTCATTGAATTCCTTCCAGAGGCAAAAGCTTTGTGCCCATGGTCCATCAGCTCTACTCCTTGGTCGTTCTGAATGACTGGGATGTTGTTTCTTCTATATCTTTCCGTTGTCGCGGCCAGGAAGAATTCTGTTGGCTCATCTCCAAGCATGGCCCATCGCTTTGTGTAGCGTTGTCTCCAGTAATCATTTTGTTGCTTGATAAGCTGAGCAAGTTGGTGTTTGATCATGTTTCTGAAGCTGCTTTCTTGCGGAAATGGTGTCCTTTGTTCTTCCATTGTGTCCATGATCAGAATAACTTCATTGCATAGCTTGATCAGTTTATTCAGGCCACCCAGTGTTCTGCTCCACTTGTTTAGCTTGTATCTCAGTCGCTTTTATTTAGCAGATACTCTCTTGGCACTTCCAACTGTGGCTAGGGGCTGATCCCACGTGTCTTTAACAATGGAGAAAAATTGGGGATGCCTGAGCCAGTAGTTCTCGAATCTGAAGCATTTTGCTTTGGGTATGGTAGTGCTGATTTGGGCCACTAGCGGAACGTGGTCTTATGTGTCCCTGGCTAGCGGCCGAAGTGTAGAGTTTAGGAATGATAGAGACCACTGCGCTGAAGTAATGCACCAATCTAGTTGTTCAAGCAGGGGGGACTGTTGCATGTTGCTCCAAGTGTATTTCCTTCCTTGAAAAGGGATTTCAATAAGTCCCAAGTGTAGGATGATACTATTGAAAGTCTGCATGTCACCTGCATTCGCTCCGGTGCGGTTACGGTCACTAGCGTGATGATAGAAGTTGAAATCCCCCAGTATCATCCATAACTCTTGTAGTTGCAAATCTAGATTCCATAACCACTCAATGAAATCTTGCCGGCGAGGACCTTGACAAGGTCCATAGACTGAGACCAGGTGCCAAATGACCCCATTCTGTCGAGATGTGAACCGCATGGAAATGGCGAAGTCCCTAATTTGTAGAGACTCCCCATGAAGCATATTGTCATTCCAGCCCACTAGGATACCTCCTGAGGCACCCTTGGATGGTGCAAATGCGAATTTGTTGAATCTTCTGGGCGCCACTCGCTTAAGGAAAGATATATCAATATGTTCTTTTTTAGTATCTTGAATACAGAAGATGTTATATTCATGAACCTCCTCTATTTTGGCTTTGACTACCAACTGTTTATCAGTACTGTTGAGACCACAGATGTTCCAGTTAAAAACATTCCAGTTACGGTTTAAATTGTGCGCCATAGATAACCATAGTAGGTAAAGGGGCAGACCGGGATGTAATCCCGACCAGAGGAGAGAGGTTGGGGCCCGTACAAACGCGACACAACGTACACCCAAGGCAGCATCCACTGGATGGCCGGCCCCCAAAGGCGAGAATGCAGAAACCAGAAACTGATCCAACAGCCAGCACATATCAGGTAATTAGGCCAGGCAGCAATGTAACAGGTCACAACCAAAATACTCCAGAAAGGAATAATTGACTTGGCCTTCGATTCAGGCCACCAACCGGTCCAAATGAGTAGGTGCTCACAACAGTTACTGTGCTTAATCAAAAACGTAGCAAAATAACAAGTGCTGATCATAACAACTATACCCATGTCCAGAACATCGACATCCCAAAAGACAGAATAACCAACAGTTTGAAGAACAACCAAATAGCTCCCAGTGTCCCCTGCGCCCTCCGCTTCCAGCAGATTGGGGTTGTTGGTCGACATCGTCATCCAGCTCCGGGAGGGACATCATCTGGCGCGCCACATCAAGGGGAACGCCGCACACTTTTACCGCCGTTGCCTGGGAAAAGATTGAGCAGAGGAGTATCAGCAGGTGTGCCAGCACTGGAATCGTCCTCCTGAGCAGGTGGGGGGGGGGGGTCGACCAGTGTCCTTGCCTGATCAGTTGCAGCCGCGGGCTCCTCATTAGCTTGCTAGATTCCGGTGTCCTGTTGGAGTAGGAGGGCCCTATTAGGTCGACCACTGCTTGCTTCAAAGACTTCACTGGTTGTTTACTATTCTTCCTGTCCGTTCCCGCTGTTGGCTCTGAGGTGATGTCCTTGATGACCACAGAGGATTGGCCTAGGCTCTGGTCCTTGCTCTGATGAGTGCTCTGCTGATCAGCGGTGTTGGTGAATGACATGGTGAGGACCTTACTAAACCCCCCGTGTCCATTGGGCTCACCGAACTGCATGTTCCACCGTGCAACACGGGAATGTTAATAGGAGTCTCTGAAGTTTCTATGTTTCTGAGAACCAATGACACACGGTACCCCAGCCTGCTTCAAAGTTATTGGGAGCCCCCGTCGGGTGGTGTATAACCTGATAGTATGCATCTCTAGAACCATTCATGTTCTATGGGAGCATGTGAAACATGTATGCCCGAGCGTGTATAAGACGGATCGTACGGGAGTCTTTGCTGTACAGACGTATTTACAGCCATGTACCTCGAGACATGACCTCGCTCGAGGGCGACTCACACCAGAGTCGTATGCATTTATTTTCATATGTATTATTGTGACTGCCTGTCGTGTTTCCCCGTACCGCCCTTGAGGTGTAACAGTGTGAAAGGGGTTTGTTTGTCTTTTGCAGCATTGACTACGGTAGAAGACCGTGTAGAAACTGTTTGCGAGAGAATGATGTAGGAACCACCTATAGACGTAACCGGATATACCGGATAGAATTTTCTTTGGTGAGGTACGTAGTACAATCAGTATCAAACATGATACTCGACCATCCCCAACAACAGGATGGATGCATAGTGTTTTGGAAAGTCCGAATATCAGATGCTGGTAGGTTTGGACTCCGAAAAAGGGACTCTGACTCGATAAGGTAGATAGAATCAAGATTCTTGATTTCTGGCAGAAGTTAGCTCGACTTCGCCAGGTTGTAATCTTGGTTATCTGATAGATAACATAAGGGTATCATATATGGATGGAAAGCTTCTGAATACCGCTACAACTTTTCTGTTGACCATCAGGGCAGAAAAGTTTGATAATCTGTTGAAATCTGGAGTATACTAAAACTGCTCCAGATGACCCTCCCATAGTAGAGTTCCAGTAATATTGCCATAACTCTCTGTAGGAACATCTTCTGCCTTATTGTGATACATTTCTGGAAATAGTAGAAGAAGATATACAAGTTTGATGTTTAGAGTTTTTCCTAATTCGAAATTGAGGCAAATCAACTTTGGAAATCAAAACAGTGAACTGCAGGACTGCTGATGCAAACCAGTCAGTTCAACTGTTTAGTTTGGATACTTATAACTTTTAATCCATAATAGTGACATAATCACATATATACATTTTTGGAAAGCTTAGGAAGTCTTCTATCAACTTTATTTTGCATTCATGATCTGAATCTGGGTACAGCTGTGTCTAATTCCATTTGTCGCAAACTTGATTCTGGCAGTCCAGAACTTGAAGCAGTTTGCACATGTTTGTGAATTCGCGCGCGATACCTGTGTAACAAACTTTTCGGGGGGTAACTCTTTTACGTATGGATTGTTAACTTGATGTTATACAAAGTTTATTTTGTCATTACCTCAAAATATTGTCATGATATCCCTGTATAAATTGTGGACATCACTACATATACAGGGGAGGTTCTGTCAAAATTTCCAGAAAATATGGGTCAACTTAAAACCTGTATAGATTCTATTTCCTAGATCACTGGTAGCTGTATGAGTACAATCTGGAAAGTTCGGAAAGTATACTACAACTTTTGTATTCAGACCAACACCTGGTTCTGACATTTCCTGTATGAAAAGTTTTAATTTATACAGGAAGGTTAGCTGGAACAGACTGTGATTACAACTCCAGTTTTAAATTTTCTTAAACTGTTGAGAGTTGGAAACCTTCTCATTGTTCCAGTATTCATTTATATAGATGACGGATGTAAGGATGCTACTACCGGATGAATGGGTATTTGCCACTTGCGCTAGCCATCCGGGCTTTCCAAGTTTGCTGCGGGAAGTGCTCCAACAGTTTGGCTTCATCGAGATGCCATGCTATTGGGGTAGAGAAACGATCGACAGAGGTCTTCGGTCGTGCACCATCTTGGTAGACATCCCGGCTAGTCCACGTCGATATGGATGGGCTCCTTTCTCGGTGACCATCGAGGGGACTCATTTAGAGGACACTTGGGCAATCGCAGCACGCGAAGCACTTATGAAGCTTTGTGAGCTTCATCAAGATGCCATGGCGGGGACTCAATTTGCCCTTATTCCAGTCCGTGGTATGGCAGGATTTGAATGGCAACGTCGTATGGTTGCTGCCTATACACCGCATGGCGACACAACCTCAACAACACTTGGGACATATGCAGTTGCTTACAATATGGTAGTTGCTACACAAGGCACCATTATTATGGAGCAAATCGTGGCCTTGCGGGAAGCGACGGAGCGGGGTGATACCTTTGATTATATCAACAGCGAATCACCGGCTATATAAGTGCGAGTGTCAACCGCATTCTGCTCGCATTAGACTACGGAAAGCTCGCACTAAACTGCAGCAAGCTCGTGGTGAGTTGCAAGCAAGTCAGTTGGAGGTGCAACAACAGCAAGAGCAGCTGTTAGTAGTCACTGAAGAGCGGGACACCGCCATTGAGACAGCTCAGAATTGGGAGTATGAGGCAGGACAACTGCAGGACAATGTAATTGAGGCCGAAGCACAATTGCAACCAGTGGTGTATCCACCGGCCTATAATATACCACTAATTATGGGTGAACAATTGCCTTCGAATGACGAAGAAGAAGAAGAAGAAGAAGAAGAAGAAGATCCCGAAGAACTCGAGTAAATCGAGTAGGACGTATTGAAGTGGGATGTGGCAACACTTCTGCCGACACGGGGCAACATATAGTTTAATAGTTGCTCGTGTGTTTCTTTTGTGACCATGTTTGTGTCATATTAAGAGTAGTAGTGGTTATGTCAAAGATGACAAGATGTGTACGACATCTCATGGGGACCAAGTATGGTAGAGATGTATTTCCATAGTGGGAGTCCATCATTTTGAAGTTTACTACTGTAAACTTGGTCACAAGATAATATATCTTGTATAAAGCTTGTACTTTATCAATATATGTTGATGTTGTATATTATCTAACGCTGTCTACCGCATTACTATTCATATGGAAGGATGAACTTGAGGCAATGAGACTTATGGTGTAAATCGCTGTATTGCAGCATGGTGCGTACACGTACAGCCCAGGATGTGGGAGGCTCAAGTGGGGGACAGGGGGATGACACCCCACCGCCGGGGCAGAACACGCCCTAGACGCAGCCACCTCCACCACCTCCACCTACACTTCCCAGAAGTCTCACGGAGGTTCTCGCAGCAGTGCTCGGCTCATGCGATGAGCAAACCGAGATGTTGCGGACCCTTGTACAACGTTCGTCTCGTCAAGGGGGACGACAAGCTGATGAACCACATCAGCCATATCCAAGTTCCTACTAGGATTTCACATCGACGCATCCGCCGGTCTTCAGGGAGGCCGACGAACCTTTGGAGGCGGACAAATGGATCCGCACCATTGAAGGGAAGTTCGGTTTACTCGAGATAACCGAACAACAGAAGACTCTGTTTGCAGCTCAACAACTGCAGGGTTCTGCTGGTGCGTGGTGGGCAAACTACCTCGCCGCACGCCCCGCAGGCAATGTCGTGAGTTGGGCAGAATTCCGGGAGGCATTCCGCGCCTACCATATCCCTCCCGAGATTATGAGGAGGAAACTTCAAGAATTCTTGGAGCTAAAGCAGGGAGGAAGGAGTGCTTACGAGTACTCCAATACCTTCAACCACTTGCCCCAGTATGCACAGGACCAAGTGAACACGGAAGACAGGAAGCGAGAGTGCTTCTACCGGGGTTTGAAGCCCAAGATGAAGGACAAGCTTGCCTTGTTCAACCGCGGAAGCTTCAACGATATTGTCAAAGCCGTGATCGTACAAGAGGATGCTACTCGAGAGCTGTCCTCAGACAAGAAGAAGAGGAGTGCTCCACAGGGCAGCGGAGGTGGTGCTCCTTAAAAGTACTGAATGGTGTATCGATCACCATCCAGCCAGAGGTGGCAACCGCCATCGCGACCATCGATGTTCAGTGGTCGCCAGTTCGGCAACACTGGTTTTCGACCACAGCAGCAGTAGGGGATGATCCCACATGCACTTCCACCTCCACCACGTGCACCAGGATTCCGTCCTCCCATTCGTACTGACCAAACCCCGTATACGTGTTTCACGTGTGGACGCACGGGGCACTTCGCCAAGGACTGCCCGCAGACTAGGCAGGGCGGAGGACAGTCATCGTACCAGGGTGCCAACCAACCCCGCAACCAGCCCAAGAAGCCAGTCCCCAGACTCGGCAACGTCCACCACCTCGCCATTGAGGACGTTCTGGAAGGCGCACCCGTACTCACGGGTACGTTCTCTATCTTTGATCATCCTGTAGTCATACTCTTTGACTCCGAAGCTTCCCACAATGTCATTAGCAAGTCTTTTGTCATTAAAAGTCAGTTGCCTATTATCTCCACAGAAACTCTGTATATGATTTGCACTCCAGCAGGGAAGACAGTAACAAATAAGACGGATCCTGGGATACCACTTAACCTAGATGGAACTATATATATCTTACTTCGCTTCTAATACTAGAGAATCCGAAGCCGGATGTCATCTTGGGAATGGCGTGGTTACAATACCATGGTGCTATTCTAGATCTCGTTCCTCGAAAAATTTATCTAAATTCTCCACTTCATCCTTCCCAAGTCCTTAATCTTGAGAGAATCGTTCTAGTGAACCCATCTACTCACAATACCGAGGTTATTGAACTTAAGGATATTCTAGTAGTATGTGAGTATCCGGACGTGTTTCCCAAAGATCTTCCTGGTATGCCACCAGAAAGAGATATAGAGTTCAAGATTGAGCTTGTACTGGGAACAGTATCGATCTCAAGGCAACCCTACAAGATGGCACCCATGGAACTTGCAGAACTGAAGGAGCAGTTAACGGAACTTGAGAAAAAGGTTTTCATTCGTCCAAGTTCATCACCATGGGGTTGTTCTGCATTGTTTGTGGAGAAGAAAGAGAAGACCTTGAGACTATGTGTGGACTATCGTCCACTCAATGCTGTCACTATCAAAAACAAGTATCCACTACCACGCATTGATATTCTTTGCGATCAACTAGTCGGTGCTAAAGTATTTTCGAAGATTGATCTTCGTTCTGGGTACCATCAGATTAGAATCCGGCCAGAAGATATAACAAAGACAACATTCTCGACGAGGTATGGACTGTATGAATACCTTGTTATGTCCTTCGGATTGACCAACGCACCCGCTCATTTCATGTATCTTATGAACTCAGTGTTCATGCTGGAATTGGACAAGTTTGTTGTGGTCTTCATTGACAACATCCTTGTATATTCGAAATCCAAAGAAGAACATGCTCAACACTTGCGTATCGTGCTTCAACGATTACGGGACCACTAGCTATATGCCAAGTTCAGCAAGTGTGAATTCTGGATCAGCCAAATGCCATTTTTAGGGCACATTATATCCGCAAAAGGGATTGGAGTTGTTCCAAGCAAGATAAAGCAAGTACTCAAATGAGAGTCTCCAAAGTCTGTACATGAATTTCGATGTTTCCTGGGTTTAGCTGGGTATTACCAGAGGTTCATTCCCAATTTATCCAAAATAGCTAAACCAATGTCAGAACTTTTGAAAAAGGGGAAGAAGTATGTATGGACAGAGGCATGTGAGGGAGGTTTCCAGGCATTGGTAAAACACCTCACAACAGCACCAGTATTAGCTCACCCGGTCGCGACCAAATCATTTGACGTGTATTGCGATGCATCAGGAATTGGTTTAGGTTGTGTGTTGATGCAGGACAGACGAGTGATCACTTATGGATCATGGCAACTTCGAAACCATGAGCAACACTATCCGACTCATGATCTAGAGCTCGCTGCTGTGGTACTAGCATTGAAGATGTGGAGACATTATCTACTGGGTAATTTAGTACATCTCTACACCGATCACAAGAGCCTGAAGTACATCTTCACCCAAAAGGACTTAAATATGCGACAACGTAGATGGTTCGAAATAATCAAGGATTATAAGATTGAGATCCGCTACCATCCATGCAAAGCGAATGTAGTCGCAGATGCTTTGAGCCGGAAGTCCCATGTCAACAATCTCTCCACCACATCAATGGGAGAAGAAGAACCGAGTCTCTACTTGGTTCCATATGGGGCACTCTACAACCTAGCTCTCATTCCTACTATCAGGGAGGGTAATATGGCAGCTCAGAAGCAGTTCAAAGGGATGTCGCACATTCGGCAAAGAATGGAGAAGGGGGAGATGAAATGTTTCCGACGTGACAATGAAGGTACCCTCTGGTTTAAAAACCGTATAGTGGTACCCCAGAACATGGAACTTCTGAATAAGATACTGGATGAAGCTCATTTATCCAAGTATTCCATTCATCCGGGAAGTAACAAAATGTACCAAGACTTAAGGAAGAAGTTTGGTGGACTCGGATGAAGAGAGAAGTAGCAAAATATGTACCCGAATGTGATACATGTCGGCGAGTTAAGGTCGACCATATGAAGGCAGCTGGACAGCTTCAACCTTTAAGCATACCGGCTTGGAAATGGGAGGATATCAGCATGGATTTCATTGTTGGGTTGCCTCCCACTTTCCATAAGCACGACTCAATTTGGGTGATCGTTGATCGGTTGACCAAATCAGCTCATTTCATATCGGTCAATGTCAAGTATGATGTAATGTGGTATGCAAAACTTTATACCTCCAGAATCTTGTGCCTACATGGAGTACCCTGCACTATAATTTTAGATCGTGGCTCTATTTTTGTTGCTCGCTTTTGAAAGCATCTCCACGATGCATTGGGTACCAAACTGATTCGAAGCTCGGCTTATCATCCTCAAACTGATGGACAAACCGAGCGGGTAAATCAAGTGCTAGAGGATATGCTTCATGCCGCCATGGTAGGAATAGGGATGATCATCTACCATTGGCAGAATTTTTGTACAACAACGGTTACCAGGCTAGCATCCAGATGGCGCCATATGAAGCTCTTTATGGCCGGAAGTGTCACACACCCTTGAACTAGTGCGAATCTGGTGAACGAGTGGTATATGGCATCGACTTGATAAATGAAGCCGAAGAGCAAGTACGTATTATTCAAGCAAATCTCAAAGACGCCCAGTCTCGTCAGAAGAGCTATGCGGACAAACGACGTAGACCTCTTCACTTCGAGGTTGGGGATGAAATTTATCTCCAGGTATCCCCAATGAAGGGAATTCACCGATTCAGAGTGAAAGGGAAGCTAGCTCCACGTTTGATTGGGCCATTCGCAATAATCAAAAGATGCGGACCTGTGGCATATCAATTGGAGTTACCACCGTTGCTGGCAGGGGTCCACAATGTGTTTCACATTTCTCAGTTGCGGAAATGTCTTAAAGCCCCAACGAATGTACGTATTGAGGATTTGGAGGCTCTCCAACTAGATCTTACTTATTCCGAGCATCCAACCCAGGTCGTTGATGAGAAGACTCGCACCACAAGGAACCGCACCTTGCGTTTCTACAAGGTCTTGTGGAGCAACCACAGTGCTGAAGAAGCCACGCGGTAAAGCGAGGAGTATCTTAAAACGAACTATCCGGACTTGTTAGCAGCACATGTTGAATAGATATTTATCTTTTGTGTTTCATTTGTAATCTCGGGAAAAGATTCTTTTAGGGGGGGGGGAATGTAAAATACCACTTTTTTCTTTCATGTGAAGTTCAGCTACAAGTTGTTTATCAAACATAATGGAGGTCAATATAGTGGTGCACATGAGCTTGACCTCACTAAAAAGTTTTCTTTCTACTCATGTTTAATTTTATTAACATGAGGATTGGACTTCACCCTAATCCTAGAACATTTTAATTAAACCTTTCTGCAAAGTTGGGAATTTAATTGATTGAAATGGCTAGGGCAAATTATATTGCAGCAATATAATAATCAAAACAAATGTAATTTGATTATGTTGCTATGTATATCTGGCCTTGACAAAAAGATTCAAATCCAAGGCTCCAAATTTTTCCTTGGCCTCTTAAATATTTTAAATAGCTTCTCGGAAAATTTTCATGATTTTTGAAGCACGTCTTCCATTTAGTTGGACACGTACAGATGGTGTATTTCGCGTCGCTCTCAAATTTAGCTTTGCACTGAACCTTGCCCAAATCAAACAACAATTTTTCCTAAGACCTTTTATGGTTTAGTGAGCTTTATTTCAAAATTTGGTTATTTATGGACCTCGGTTACTATTTATTTCAATAAGGTTTATAAACAAGTTTGAATTCAAATTTGAAACAAACTATGTCAAAATTGAAATCCGATTGCAGATTTGGGTTCCTCATATTTTTCTTATATTGTCTGTAAATTTTGGGAATTTTCGGGCAATGTTTGAGGTGGAATTTAGAGGAACAGAGAAGAGGGGGTAGTGGGGCCCGCATGTCAGCCAGGGAGACCGTTTAACAGCCCTGTTTTCTTTCTCCGTGCGACACCATGACGGCTGCATGCCGCCACCGCGCCGTTCGGCCATCGGTCGCCTCCAGCTGCCCTGCTCCTCCTTTTCTACTGCGGTAAAGGCTATATATTCACCCTACCGTCGACCGAAGTCCCTCCTCGGTTCACTTTTCGCTCGCGCCGCGCCATTTCTCGCCGCCGCGACCACCTCAGTTCCGTCCGACGACGCTCAGCCTCGCCGCCGATACAAGCCTCCCCGTCCTCTGCAGTCTATAGGAAAAAGGTGCGCCATGATCTCGTGTAGCTTCTGGTTAAATTTGAACTCATATCGTGCATTCTAGCATCTGTATTCCGTGAATCACCGAATCACTTTTATAGCTTCGAAGCTAGTTCGTCGGTTTAATTCCGATTGTATGCACAATAATTCTATGATCCAGTTAGACGACATGATCTATGTATCCTAGCGCACCTTTCCTCCAAAAATCAGAAAGAACCATCAACTAATTAACGAGTTATCCAATTTTTCCCCTTCCACCATTGGAGGAGCTCGGTTCACCGTCGACCTTGGTGTTGTCGGCTATGGCACGAGCTCTAGACCCTCCTAAACTCTCTCCCATGCTTCCAAGATGCTTCCGAGCTTTCAAATGAGAGTTTTCGCTAGGAAATCGAAGGTCTCGACATAACCGAAACCCTAGCACCCGCCGCCGCCGTCAAGAGTAGTTTTCCGGTCACCCATCGCCGTCGAGAGTTACTCCAGCGTGTTCCCCGCATGAAACTAGGGTGGGGCGGTGAGTACCGAGACCTCCCGTGGTCCGGAAACTATCACCGGCGAAAGCGCCGCCATGCGCCGGCGTGGGCGCCGCCGCCCGAGCCCGTGGCCAGAGGTTGAAGAAGGCAGGGACGCGGGTCCCACCTGCCAGTGAGCGCAGCGCGGCCGGGATCAGCCTGTGGCCAGGGATCTTCTATGGCCTCGTGGAAATATTTATGGCCTCCGGTGTGGCTGACTCCTGGTTGGATGATTTCAAATCTGGTGGGCCCAGGCGCCAGTTTTAAAAGCTAAAAATCCCAAATTGATGCAGAACCATTTTCAAGCTTTAAAAATCAATATCTCTCTGTAGACTGCTCCAAAAATATTCAAACAAATTTTGTTTGAAACCCCTTGGGCTCTAGTTTCTGTTAGTTCCAATTAGGTTCTGTGAAACCTATTTTTAAAATTGGTAGAAAACAATCTTTCCAAATGCATATACAATTTTCCCAGGTGAACTTTCTACTGGAAAATCACCAAAATTCACATAAAATACAATGTCCTATTCTTGTTCACCAGAAAAAAGATTGGGAGCCATTGCACCTTTATAATCCTCTGTATAGTTCAATTTCATTTTCCAGTCATTGAATTTTTACAGATGTTCGGTTGCTTTATTATGTCCCAAACTTGCACTGATCCTTCACTTAGTCATATACTAGTTCCTGTAAAAATCTTGGATTTAATTGACATAATCTCTTAGTCCTAATTCAGTTGCAAACTGAATATTAATTGAAAAGCTAAAAATTCAATTATAAAATAATTCCAGAAATTTTTGCCAACTTTGAAATTCAATAACTCCTTCACCAAGGCTTAGACCTTTATGAAACCAATTTTTCTAGAACCAAGACAACCTCATCTATCATGATTATCAACTGGCAGCTATGCTCAAGCTACAGTTTCTTCTCTAAAATTCTTGGGAGTTTATTGCTTGCCATAATTTTAGAGACAACAAACTACTTTGATCATCTCCTGTTCTTTGCAAGAGCTTCTATCATATTCCCTAGTATCTACCATAAAAATTCCAGAACCATTTAGGTCATTATCATATAATGATCACCAAAGATTAGATTATGGTTTCAGTAGTAATTATTTTTCAAATTCATTCATATACATATTATATGGATATCGTGTAGTGACCGTAGTCGAGGAGGAACCAGAGGCCTTGGAAGTACACCTGCCAGATACTAACACAGACTCGGACTTGGAACCAGGCAAGCCCCGGTTTGCATTTAAGTCGTTTATAAAGTTTTTCTTTATCACTATGTTGATTAGCAAATGAATTGTGCATTACGTTCAGGATGCTTGAATACTCCGAATGCATGACCCACAATCCCATTGGTTAATTGGGTAGGTTGCTAGCTCGACGTGTAGAACTGCTATGCTAATGTTGTAGGTGAACCGGTAGAAGTCGAGTAGTTGGAATCTACTCGTGAGATAGAAATTTGACACTCATCTACACTAGGTTAACATTTATAGAAAATAAGTGTTTAATCTAAACTTGAGACCGGTCAGAGATGGATAGGAAGCGGCAAGACGTCGTCTTGGTCGCATAGCTCTGACTGGTCAACTAAGGCCCGTCCGTATGCGGCCCCTTCGAACAAGATTTACTTGTACCGGCGACATACTGGACATATGGACTCCAGTAAACTGACGTAACTCGATAACTAGGATGTTGAAGCCCATTAGCTCACCATCGATAGGGGTGGGTTGAGGACAGTAAGGTGTAAATCGGTCGGCGGACACAAGAGGTCCGTGCGGAGACCTTTTGTTCGCGGATGTGAGACGGGTTCAGCGTTCAGGTTTCATGTGAAAGGTGGCCATATACGACTAGTACTGAAGTGTTACGTAGGTACTGGTGTACTTGCTGACACTTCCGAATGTGCGTATGTGTCGTGTTGTCCGGGTGTGTCCTGATTGCAATCACCGTCCCTCGCGGTAATAGAGTACAACTTGTTCACTGCGCCGTGACATAGTAAATACTAAAGAAGCTAGAAAAATATGTTGTATTGAATTATAATTGCTTTGCAACCTTGTATGACTTAGAGATAGTAAAATTAAAGTTTACAGTTTCCCCATACTTTAGCTGTAATAGCATTATGTGCTCTGGGCATGTCATATCATCAGCAAAGCGTTTCTTGTTTGATTGTGGAGTCTATGATGCGCCGTGCCTGGAGAATGTCATTTGCTACTTAGAATATGATTTTATGGATCCACTTGTAGGCGAGTCGTTTATGCTTCACCTTATCTATGCTTAGTATTCACCCTTGCCTATGTCTAGTGAGACGGGTCAGTCTTGCTGAACCTTATGCTCATGTTTGCAGTTAACGAGTTTTTGCAGGTTATACGATTGATGAAGGGTTTGATGATGAGGCTGCACCCACGCCAGGGTGTACAGCCGAGTGGGAACCCTGCACGCCGCCGTGACTTGGGTGTTGCTAGTGCGATGTATCCAGGGCATGGATGACTTTGCTTTTGCATAGCTAGTGCTAAGAGCGTAGCTATGATATATATGTTTCTTTCCTTCCACTAGTATTGTAAAACTTCCGCTGTATGATAACTAAAAGACTTCGTCTTGTATTTTATTCTTGTTCTGTTCTTGTATACTGTTGGGTGTCGCATCGCACGAGACCACCCAATGAGATCCTCGGATGTCGGGATTCTGGTCCCCACACTGTCGATCCATCACGAGCAGGAGGTCCCTACGTGGGGCGTACTCTGACGTGCTCATCAGCTGATTTACACCTCGCTGCCCTCAAACTATGCCTATAAAACGGAATGGTATGCCTCAACAAACCAGTATCAAGCTACGTTAGTGTGTTGGAGCCCATTTCTCCAGTATGTCACCAATACAATTCAAGTTTGTCCAGCAGGGCCGCACACGAATCGGTCCTCAATCGACACAAGCTGGGCTACGTACGTGAGACCACATCTCGCTGCATCCTACCCGCTGCTCAGTCTCAATTTTATATTCATAAGCCATTTCTTGATTCAATCCATCCGTGTGATGAAACCCTATCTCACGAGTAGATTCCCACTACTCGACTTCTACTGGATTCCTATGAATATAAGCACGATAGTTACTACACGAGTCTGTGAGCTATTCTAACCACTCCCTGGTTTCTTTAGTCATGCAAGTGGATGTCAAACACCTTAAACGTAATGCACAAACATCTGAAGACGTAAGGTGAATGAAAACTGCAAAGGCACTGTAAGGAACATAAATGCAAACCGCGGCTTGCTTGAATGCGAGTCCGAGTCTATGTTAGTTTCCGGCAGCTGGACTTCCAAAGCTTTCGGCTGCTCCTCGACTTCAGTTAGTACACGTTATGCATATACTATATATGAATGACTTTGATAATAAACAATATGTTCAAGGTCACAAGCTAAAATCTTGTGAAACAACTAAGATTATGATCTTAATTGGTTTTAGAACATTTGTGGTAGATACTAGGGACTATAGTGGAGAATCTTGCAAAGAACAGGAGATGATCAAGGGAGGTTGTTGTCTCTAAATATTATGGTAAGCAATAACCTTCTCTGAATTTTGGTTGAAATTCTGGGGGTCTATCATGGCTACCAGTGGTTGTACCATGTAGAAGGGGTCTCACTAGATCTAGGAAAATTTGTTTCACGATTTTATAAACATTATACTGTGAGATATTGAATTTAGAAGTTTGGACAATTTTCTGTACATTTTTACACGAATTTAGCTATTTATATGTGCATAGAGAATACACAGGTGATCACACCATGGAAATGAAGTCTAATGACCCTTAAAAGTTTACTGGAGTTCAAGGCTATTTAAATGAAGGTCATGGAAACTTTTGGTAATTTTCCAAAGAGCAGAACTATAGGAATTAATTCTATAAATATTTTTCTTCGGTGAATTAAGGAGAAATTCCTATAGACTGTCATAAAAATCCAAGTGTACCACTGAAAGTATTCTTCATGCTGGTTCTAACAAAATTTATTTGTGAATTTTTGGACAATTTTACTAGGAGTTATGTATTTTTCATGTTGGGGCAAAATCTGGAATAAAATTCCAATTGGAAAATATTTGAATAAAGGGTTGGGCCCACGTATTTGAAATGGGCCAATCGGTTGAAGTCGCACGGGGGCCACAGATTCAACCCACGTAGCCGCATGCGATCCATGGCCGCAGCTGATCCGGGCGTGCCTTCCTCTCACTAACGATTGGGCCCCACAGAGTCATCGTCTACCTCTCGCCGCGCGTGCGGCCGCGGCGGTGCCTCGCCGGAGCTCTCGCCGCCTGTCGATCCAAGGCACGGCTCCTCACCAAACTCACATCCAAAACCTATTTAGAGGCGCTGAGCACGGCAATGGGGTCAGCGCACGCCGGCGATGGTCGGAAGGGTTTGTGCGACGGCGGCGGCGGCGATTAGGGTTTCGGTCAGATCGGCCGTGCCCTACGGTGGGCCAAACTGATCGGGAAGACCTCGGGAAGCTTCATGGAAGCATGGGGGAGATGTCTAAGCGACAAAAATGGCGTGTAAAGGTCGGCAACGTCGATTTCACCGGTGAGCCGTCAGAGTTCTATAAAGGCGGCCACGAAAACTCAATTCCCGACCAAATTACTCGATGGGATGCTCTGATTCTTGGTCTTCGGCTGCGTATGGAGGTCTAGTCCATAATCCTTAACCAGATTGAAAACTCTTTGCACGTACAAATGGAATTAGACGCGAAGCCTAGCATCATCGCTCGGACTAAGCCGAGAGGAAAAATGGAATTTCTACTTCGAGGGGGAATGAAAGAGGATGGGGTTTTCACCTTGATCAAGAGGGTTTCCTGATGCACAGTTCGTCTGTAGACGTCGAAGCGCGAGACAGCCTAGGCTGCCAGCACCACGGTGGACAGAGTGTGACGTCCTCGGTGGTCATACGATGATGACGGCGGAACATCAAAATAAAGGCCAAACAAGAGACAATACGATGATCCAAAGGGTGAGGATGGTAGAGCACAGCCTTGGCTTCATGTTTGCTGTTTGCATCGAAGAGAAAGAAGGCACGGAGGAGGCGCTCACCGGTGAGGAACGGAGGCAGCGCTGCTCTGTTTCGCGGGAGAGGGGAAAAGTGAGCAGTGAAGCTATCCGCGTCGATGTCCTGAAGAAGGGAGCAGGGGGGAGATAAGGAGGCCGCGGGGGTGCCCTCAAGCTGGCAAGCAGCTCGCTAGAGCCTTGCATGCGTGCGGTGTCGAGCAGGGCGGTGTCCGAATTGCGGTGGCAGAGCACTCACGTAGATGGCTCTCTGACTTGTGGGTTTCACTACCCCTTGAGCCTATCCCTTCTCTGCAACTTAAATTCTCTTACCAAACTTGATCCAAAAATCCTAGATATTTGTGGAGAAGCCAAATGAAAAGTGCAGAGTCAGAATTCGAAATTAGATTTCAAATTTGGACAAGTTTCAATTGGAATTCAAATTCAAATTTGAATTTGAATGAAATTCAATGGAGTCACTGAATTAAATAGCAAATGAGCTTCAAAAATTATGAAACCTCTTGGATAAATCAAGCAAGTCATGCTGATGATGATGGTGTGTTCTAATTTTATGTTCAAATAAGTCTGAATAGAATTCACACTTTGAACCTAATTATGGCTTTAATTTTCTAAGCGTCCCAAATAAAATAGCAATTTGAATTCACAATTCTTGAAACTTGGTAGGAAGGCTATTTGGAATATTATGAGGCCATGGAAAAATGTATAGCCTCAGATTTGAATATTTTCACAGGGCCTATATGTACAGTGCTATATTCAAATAAATTTGAATTGATTTAGTACTGCATAGTGTCTACCCTAGCAAAAATTCATTCAATAAAATTCAAAATTTGCAGGGAGGTCACTTGAATTATTCTAGGGTCACTGGTGAAGTCCAATCCCCATGTTAATAACATTTAACATGAGTAAAAGAATTATTTTTGATGAGATCAAGTTCATGTGTGTAACCATAATTGATCTTTACTATAGTTGAAAACAAATTGGTAACTGAACTTCATATTAAGGAAAAACTGGGATTTTACATCGGCGTGGATGATAAGACGGGTTCTCTGCATAGATCAAATTCCTCATGAATGCAATGAGCGGGTCCACCTTTGGAGGTGTGATTTTGACCTCTTGAATGTGCTTAACATTCGGCCCATACTTGATACGAATCATGGAGCATTGCTCCAACTTTGGGCTAAAGTTAAACTTCTCCTTGCCATTGATATGAAAGTGGATTTCTCCAGCTCCCACATCTATGCGAGCCTTCGCGGTGCTAAGGAATGGTCGCCCAAGAATGAGCAGCTCATCCTTCTCGACCTCCATGTCGAGCACTACGAAATCTACGGGTATGAAGCAATTCCGGATTTTCACCAAGACATCTTCAGCGATACTCGTCAGATAACGGACTGAAAAAATCAGCTAGTTGAAGCTACAATGGTGTTGGAGTAAGCTCCGTGAAGTTCGGCTGGTCAAAACCACCTTGGGCATCACACTCACACTTGCTCCAAGGTCACAAAGGGCCTTTTCAAAGTGGTGAGCCCTATTGAGCATGATATCGTAGGACATCCAGGGTCCTTCTGCCAATTTCCTTCTTGTAGAGAAATCATATTGGCACTTTCCACGAGAGGTTCGAGCTGTCCTGGCATATTCCCATTCTCCATTGATGGAACCGCAGCTGCCAGTTGAGCCAACTGGGTCTCCAACATCTTGTTGAAGCTCAATTGATTCTTGAAGGCCGAGGATAGTCCTTCAATTTTGGCATTAATGCTCTCTAGGGTCTTGTCATTAGCCGACGACTTCTTGTATAGGGCATAATTGATCTTTAGCTGGCTAACGACAAGCTGTCTCAAGTTGGGTTGATTTCCATTATTGAGATTGTTGTTGTACCGTCTTTAAAGAAAAGGGTGTGGTTGGTACCACCCTTGACCTCCTGGACGATAGTCATTGTTGTTCCCATTGTTGGCTACGTATAGGGAATCCTCACGGGTTTCTGTGTAGTCATTGCCCAAACGGCTCATGTTGCCACAGACTTCACAAGTGGTGTGAGAGTCTAGGGCATATGCATTGCGACATACCTCACCATTTCCTTGTCCGTCAATCTTCTTCATAAGGAGGTCCAACTCAGCAGCGATCATGTCCACCTCCTTCAAGGTGTGCATGCCTCACTGGCGGGTATGGAGACGCTTATCGCTCCAACCCATGTTTGACACCATCTTCTCAATCAAATCTTTAGCTGTGGGCACCGTCAACGAGAAGAAGGCACCTCCAGCAGTAGCATCAACATGGTCATGGGCAGAAGGGATCAGCCCGTTGTAGATGTTTTGGATAATGAGCTAATAATCCATCCCATGGTGGGAACATGCTAGGATGTACTCCTGAAGCCTTTTCCAAGCTTCGGGAATAGACTCATTAGCGTCTTGCTGGAAGATGGAAATTATTCCACGTAGGGCATTGGTCTTGCCCAACATAAAGAACTTGGCGAGGAATGCTGTAGAACACTTCTCCCATGTGTTTATAGCACTTCGGTTTGCGTACAACCACTGTTTTTCCCTCCCAAGAAGAGAGAACGGAAACAACCTAAGACTGACAACATCAGGAGATACATCCTTGATCTTAAAAGTGCTACGAATCTCAAGGAAATGTTGCAGTTGAGCACTTGCATCCTTGTTAGCCTTCCCACAAAATGGGTTGGCTTGCACCGTAGGGATCATGCCAGTCTTGATTTCAAAGTTTACGTCTTCCATGTTAACAGTGGGCCCAACAGGCACATTGTTAGCATATGGAGCCGAAAACTCACGAAGGGTCTTCTGGGCCATTGGCATTTCAGTTGCTGGTCTAGTTGTGCTGGCTTGCTTTGCCGCTTGAAGCTTATGAGGAGTAACGAGACGAGGTCGATCTCTCAGAAGGGGTTCAGGATCTTCAACAAAGTTTTCCGGCAAGAGGAAACCAGACATACACTACCCTATTTTCACATAATATACAAAAACAAGAAGGGTTATCCTACTAAAACCTACCAGGGTCCTATCCTATTCACTCAGTCATGCAATACTTTGGCCGCCTTCACCGACAATAGCGCCAGAAATGCTTGTTGATATTTCCTACGCACTACTAACAAATCATCCCTAGCAGTGGTGCTAGAAATGTTTATTGATAGTTCTTAAATCACATATATAAATCCGTAAGTGCACATAATCTATTGATGTAGCATTTCCCCTTTTAGAGTATTGTGAAAGGGTGTCATTTATATTCTCCCAAAGGAAGGCTAGGTGGAAGCAAAGCAATCATCAAATGGAGAGGATAGGTTGGCCTAGGTAGGGTTCTAGCAAGGATGGATAAAGGATAATTGGAGGTAGTGTGACACACACAAGAGCATTCTATCCTAACGGGGTAAATGAGGTAAATAGGGACTAGTCTAAGAGTTAGGTAGATACTCCTACTGTGCTTCTAATATACATATACAAAGTCGAAGTTAGTTACTAATGATTATATCAATTATGAATTCTCATGCTAAGCGGATTAACATATCGAGCACGAGTTTACCCCTACCAACACTAGGACAAATCCCGCCAAGAACATGTTGCATAGCCGAACGTGGAGAATTACAAAGGACAGATAAGGCTGACACCACCTACTGCCTACCTCTTCAATCTGTGGGTCTATGAGACATACAATGCGACTCATCTATCCAGCACCATGCTAGCATATAAAGTAATTCCTTAAGACCCTAGGCACAACCATCCTATGGCAATGAACTAAATCATCATTGAACCAATGTTAATACAAAGCATAAGTGATTCATATTAATATAATCATGTCATAGCTAATTAGATTATAGTAGGGGTTTGTAGTGTTTATGATGATATAATGAGAATGGTAAAGCATAATCATAAATACTACTCCTACCACATATATGGAATCAACAATCAAACAAGAAATGCTTCATACAAGTATATGAACATTAGAAGACTAAATATAACATCTTTATTAAGAGCAAAGTCACAAATACAAATAGGAATATCAGAGCCATACCTTGACCAATTAGGAATTTGGTAGAGACTCCTTCTACTCCTCTCCTACATAGACTATGGACTAGAGGCTCTCCTCTCTACAACCTACACTCCTCTAAACCTATAGAGAATAGTGTATACAATGGATGAATCCTCAAGTGGTGTGTGTGTGAAGTGACAGTAGGGGGTCCTATTTATAGGTGGAGAAGGGTCGGTTCCCTCCACCAAAAGCGCGTGAATCAGTGTAACACCCTCAATTTCATGCATCATGCATTGCATAAGTTCATATACATTTTTGACATAAAGAAACATAAAAAGAAATAATTTAAATATGAATTTAACCTAAAACCGCACTTAAGAAATCTGGGAAGTGCGGACAAGTCCGATTTTGGTGCGGACTAGTCCGATTACTCTCTGACTTTGCTCGAACATGTCCGGTTTCATGCGGACTATTCCGGTTTTTGCCTCTATATAGTTTTGGACTTGTCCGGTCCATTGCGGACTAGTCCGGTATTCCAATTCCTTGGAAATTTTGCTAAGTCCCTTGACTTGTCCGGACTTGTCCGTTTTTCCTCTGACCAAGTTTGGACTTGTCCGATATAGTCCGGACTTGTCCGTTCTCGCCTCTGTCAATCTTCAGACCAGTCCGTCCTTCTGTGGACTTGTCCGACAAATCGCGATTCCGAGTTGATCTTCTGTCTCACGATTTGTTTTTGGGTTTTACCTTAAGTGGGCCTAAGTACGTCGTGTCTAACTATTTTTGGAGCCCATGTGGGACCCCAAACCGGCTTCCACCCACCCCAAACTCGAAATCCATCAAACCTTAACCTCCACCTGTATATAAAAAACCCCACCCCATGACATAACATCCTTTTGCCACAATTGAAGTCCACAAAAGCCTAGTTCGTGGAGGGCCACTATCAGGGGGGGAGAAGGAGATCCTTAGCAAGAAGAAGAAGAGGAGGAAATGAAATAGGATCAAGATCTCCATCATGTTTTTGTTCTTCATCAACAATTCACCTTTAGGTTCTTCATCAACCGAAGATCGCCAAGGTCCAAGTGTTGACTCCAAAACCCTTGATTCATTGGAGTTCTAAACAACTGATACACCATCTACTTCCTTTTTCTCACGTGATTTCAACCCCGTTGTTCCAATTTTATGTTGATGTAGAAAACCCTAGTTCGCTGTTTCTGCGAAGAGCGGACTAGTCCGGCCCTATAGCGGACGTCCAATTTTGCGACCTATTTCCTGCTGAATTAACTCTAAATCGTTTCGAATCAACTCCTAACCCGTGTATACTTGTTAACGACCATTGTAATTGATTAGTAAACATTATTAACAACTCATACAATTTTTACTTCATAATTGCATTAATCATGCATATCATGTCATATTGAGTAATATATGTGCACTTATTGATTGTGATTCTTGTCTTGTATGTTTATTGCGCGGTTTAGACGGATTTGCGCTAGAGAGTGCTGCGGAGGATCTCTAGCACCAAGATTTTGAAGTCTTTGACCCTAATCAAGCCCAAGAGCAAGGCAAGTGTCCTTGAACATATTGATCCTGTTTTAAAATAAATGTTTTGCTTGCAAAACTACATGCTTGTGTCAAATTCGATGGGAATCCTATGATAGGAAGTTTACTAGGTTTGTTTAACCACTCTTGTCAACTGGAATTCATGGTAGAGAGTCAGGAAAGGCTTTTACCTTTTTGCTTCGCTTAATTAATTGGAATGGGAAAACAACTATACTATTTAATTATGCATTAATGAGATTATGGTTAATATGAACTGGTCAATATGATATGGTAATGGGTGATCTAAGAAAGCATGGTATGTTGATTGGGTTGGATATATGGTGGTTCGCTTGCTTTAGATCTAAGGACCGGTTCATGCGAGAATAAGCCAGGACAACAATGCCACCACAAGGCCAAGTATGGGTGCGGCGAAGCTGATTAATTAGGGTATTGCTAGTATTGCATGGATCATTTGGCACACCGGGGAAGGGGAGTCGGATTGGGTTTGAATATGGTTGGCGGGACTCCGTTGGATCCGAATGGTACAAGAGGGGGCCCTTGGTTGAAGATGTGCTTAGTTGGAGACATCGCCACCAGTGAAAGCTCAGTGGATCCGTACATGCTAGTGATCCGTTTGTAAAGGCTATTTTTTGATCTCTTGGCCATACACCTATGGTAGTGTTTTGGCATAATGGAGGTTTTCTTTAGTCACCAACGGGTGATGAAATCACAAACACGTGGGTAAAGTGGTACAAAGTCTACAGAGTGTTAAAACTATCACGATAGTTGTGCTCCCGATTAAGCACCTAGACAACTTCCATGATTAGAGGGAAAACTTGGTATTGCGTTGATTATGGTTATAATGGATAATATGGTTTGTACAGGTTATGGGATGGTATTATGGTTTATGGCAATGGATATGGTTAATGGTAATGAGAAATCTGGATTATGCTTGATGGTGACGAAATACGGACTAGTATGATGATAACTACATGGATTATGATGGGTTTATTTCACTTACATGTAATATATTGCTTTTCAAATGTTTAATGTACTTTTCAGCACTTATCCTTTACTATATTCGTCATTTGAATCATCTACATGTCATACTTTCCACAATTGCTGAGTACGACATGTACTCACCCTTGCTATTCCCCCACCAACTGTTGCAGGTCAGGATCGGGAGTATAACGGTGATAATTCGGAGTTCTAGGCCGTGTCTGCCATCAACTTGCCTGCAGATTGTTTGGAGCTACGCTATACCCTTATGCTTATTTGCTTAGTTGCTTATTTAGTTTATTTCTGTTGCATTGGTTCAAACTTGTCATTTATAATTATTAGAGCTTGTATTCGAGGATATTCTGAATTCTGTAATAAAAGTGCTTAATTAATATTGTTATGTGGTAATTTTCTGTATATCCCTTTGTGAATGCACTCATGTATGTGTGTTGAACGTCCTGGGCACACATATGCGTTCACTTGGTGCATCTTCAGGACCGGGTCTCACAATCAGTCAGCACTAACTTCTTCAAGCCGGGAGAAGCCAACACATGGTGATTGATCGAGTTTGGCTCCAGGACCAAGTCGGTCGACTAGGGGGGTCGGCCGACCTGGTCTCTGCACCATTTCTCATATGCTTTCTCCAGGTTACTACTAGGTGGGTCCCATCCAATGATATGGGTGCTACACCGTTGAATGGCCTCGGATACCTCTGTTTGTGGGCCATTTGATCCATGTGGTGCCACATGTTTTGCGCTTGATTGGCTGGGATGGTATTTTATAGGATTGCTCCCCCTCTTTTAGCTCATTCCTACAATAGTTCCCTGCATACACTATTTCTCCAAGGACAAGTGGACATAGGTTAAATAGAAAGGTGATGCATGCAAGAAATGACATTCCTTCACATAATTGAGTTATATTGATGTGACACCCGGTTCCGAAAATGAACCAAGTGAACGCATATGTGTGCCCAGGACGTTCAACACACTTACATGAGTGCATTCACAAAAGAGTATACAGAAAATTACCACAGAACAAGATTAATTAACCAAATTTTATTACACAAACCATATTATCCTCGAATACAAGTTCTAGTGAATACTAATAACAAGTTCAACTAATGCAGCGGAAATAAACTAAATAAGAAAACTAAACAGCTAGCCAACATAAGCGATAGGGTATAGCGCAGCTCTATGCAACACCACAGGCAAAGCTGACGGTAGACACGGCCTAGAACTCTGCATTATCACCATTAAACTCCCAATCCTGACCTGCAACTGTTGGGGGGGGGGGGATTGCAAGAGTGAGTACATGTCGTACTCAGCAAGTGTGGAAAGTATGACATATAGCTGATCAAATGACAAATATAATAATGGTTGAGTGCTGAAAAGTACATTAAAACATTTGAAAAGCAATATATTACATGCATATGAAATAAACCCATCATAAGCCATGTAATTATCATAATACCAGTCCATATTCTGTATCCATCATCGTATACCAATATCCATATTCAATACCAGAATTCAATTCATAATGAGTCATAACCATTACCAAACCATAACCGTACAATAACCATACCATACCAAGTTTTCTCTAATCATGTGAGGGTCAAGGTTGCTCATAACCGGGAGCACGACTATCATGATAGTTTTAGACACACCCTACCGAGGTTGTACCACTTTACTCACGTGTTTGTGATTTTATCACCTTTCGATGACTATAGAATCTCAATTATGTCATCTCACACTTCTGTAGGTGTGTGGCCAAGAGATCACAAAATAGCCTTTACAAGGGGATTACTAGCCTATTTAGACCCCACTAAGGTTTCACCAGTGGCGATGTCTCCAACTGAGCACATCTTCCACCAAGGGCCCCCTCTGGAGCCATTCGGATCCCAAGGTAGTCCCACAAATCATCAACAAACCCAATCCGACTACCCCTTCCCCGAGCATCTTTAATGGTCCAAATAGCACTAGCAAAGCCCTAATTAATCAGCTACGCTGCACCCATACTTGGCCTCGTGATGGCACTGTAAATCCTGGATGGTCGCTCCATGAACCGGTCTTTAGATCTAAAGCAAGCAAAACCACCATACACGCAACCCATCCACATACCAGGCTTGTTTAGATCACCCATTACCATATCATATTAACCAGTTCATGTTAACCATAATCTCATCCATGCATAATTAAAGGTATAGTTGTTTTCCCATCCCAGTTGATTAAGCAAAGCAAAAAGGTAGAAATCCCATCCCGACTCTCTGCCATATACCCCAGGTGACAAGAGTGGTTAAAGAAAACTAGTAAACTTCCTATCATAGGATTCCCATCAAATTGACACAAGCATGCAGTTTTGCAAACAAAACATTTATTTTAGAAACAGGATCAATATGCTTCAAGGACACTTGCCTTGCTCTTGGGATTGATTAGGATCAAAGACTTCAAACTCTTGGTGTTGTAGATCCTCCGTGGCACTCTCTAGCGCAAATCCGTCTAATCCGCACAATAAACATACAAGACAAGAAAAACAATCAAAGAGTGCACAAATATTACTCAATATGACATGATATGCATGATTGATGCAAATGCAAGGTCGAACTTGTTAATAGATTGCTTTCAATGATCACTAACTAGTTCTAATAGATTTTAACAAGTTTATACAGGTTTGGATTTGATTATATCTACTTTTAGAATTAATTCAACAGAATTTAGTCAGCAAAATCGGACTAGTTTGTAGAAGGCCGGACTAGTCCGCACTTCACAGAACTAGCAAACTATGGTTTTCTAGATCGACGTGAATTTGGAGGTTAGGGGTTGAATTTACGTAGGGTAGAACTCCAATGAATCAAGGATCTTGGAGACAACACTTGGACCTTGATGATCTAGGGTTGGTGATGAACTTGATGATGAATTGGTGATGAAGAACGAAAGCTTGGTGGAGATCTTGATCCTCTTTCATTTCCTCCTCTTCTTCCTCTTGCTTGGGACCTCCTCCTCCATCCTTGATGGTGGCTCTCCACAAACTAGGGTTTGGGTGGGGTGGAAAAGTGGCAAATAGATGTCAAGCCAAGGGGTGGGGTTGTTTATATAGGAGTGGAGCCTAGGGTTAGATGGATTTCGAGTTTGAGAGGAGTAGAGGCTGGTCTAGAGTCCCTCATGGGCTCTAAAAGAGTTAGGCACGACGTCCCTAGGCCCACTTAACGTGAAACCCAAGAAACAAGTCATGAAACAAAAGATCAACTCGGACTGGCGAAATATCAGACAAGTTCGAAAAGGACCGGATTAGTCCGAAGTTAGTCAGAAAGAAATCGGACAAGTCTAGCCAAAAATCGGACAAGTCTGACTTTAGTTAGAGAGGAAAATGGACAAGTTCGCTGGAACACCGGACTCGTCCGGACAAGTCTAGGGACTTAGCAAATTTTCAAGGATTATTGGAACACCGGACTAGTCTGCATAAAATTAGACAAGTCTGAAAATGTCCAGAGGCAAAATTGGACTAGTTCGCAGCGAAAACGGACAAGTCTGATTTTAGTCAGAGAGAAATCGGACTAGTCCTCACCAAAATCGGACTAGTCCGCACTTTTCGGCATTTTAAGTGCGGTTTTGTTCCAAATCAATTTTAAACTCATTCCTGTTGCTGTGGATTAATGTTAAACATGTATATGAATGTATGTAGGGAATGATGCATGAAAATGAGGGTGTTACAAACTGTCGACTGTTGGAGTCGGCAGATCTCCTGACACTACTAAAGTGTTGAAGGAGTTTGTAGTTCGGTGTGGGCGCGCGGAGACTCAAGAAGGTGAATCACGATTGGACACGAGAGACACAGTGATTTACGTGGTTCGGGCCGCCTGAGAGTAATACCCTACTCCACGGATGTGTGGTGTTGTATTGGTTTATGTATGAAAGCTCACGTCAATGCGTGTGTGCCTGAGAGCGTTCGAGAGCCTTCTCCCCCCGTGTATCGTCGTTCTGTCCTTTTATAGTACAAGGACAAACCGTTACAAGTTAGCCTGGCCCGACATGTGGCCCCGGCGGTTACTAGTATTGATAGACGATTAATTGTTGTTAATAACCCTGTAACGGGCTCCGACAGTGCTGTTACAGGTGTTAAGATTGTCCGATTAAGTGTCATTAACATGGCATTAATCACAATTAATCGGGTCTTGAAGTCCGCGGCTATCCTTTGAAGATCCGGAGTCGTTACAATGTCTTCCGGAGGTTTGAGGCGGCCAGCTCCGACGTTTGGACACGTGGCAGCTCCGGAGCTTGCTTGTGGGAAGCGGGAAGCTCCGGGGTGGCCTGGCACGTGTCAGGTCCGGAGCTTCTCTCGGTCAGGGGTTAAGTCCGGAGGTGCCGTTTCGGTACCTAGCCCGGAGCTTCACCCTTGTGGGTAGTAGCTCCGGTCTGGCAGTACACGTGGCAACCTAGGGGTTAACCATGTTGGAGAAGCAGGTCCGGTTATGTCTGACAAGTGGGCCTCCGAGGGTCTTCAATTTGAGTAGACGTCCTTCCCTTGAGATCTTTGTAACCTCAGGGGGTGTATGGTTTTTAGGGTACCGACAGTGGCCCCGTGGACCTACCTCCGGGGAAAGTCACCGGGGTGAAGTCATTCCGTCGGAGGTGGTTCCATACTCGCGACTCTTGAACTGGGTCTTCAAGGGTCTTCGGAGGTGCCGTTGGCGGGGCTTTACGGTTAAATCCCGACGCGTGGCGCACCTCAAGAGGCAGATAAGATCTTTGACGTGCGGATCTCTCGCAATTGAAGGTTGCCGGTTCCCGATACGAAAACCGTATCGGTTCCGCGCGCCTTGTCAGGTCGCCGCCTTTGGGTTTCCCGCCTCGTGATGACAACTGTCCGCCTGGGTAAGAGCCTCGACTTGATCGTCAGGGTGGTCCCGGGCCCTCTTGTCATCGGCAGGGTTGAATTCTTGAGTAGTATCCTTGACTCCCCTGCAGTTTCCATCCAAGCGTTGCGAGGGCTTACTTAAGAAGGAAAGCGCACCATCGGGAGTTCTTTACGCTTCCCATCTGTTCTTGCGCTCAAACTCCCAACTCGTACTTTGCTCCTCTTCTCTTGCCTAGCTGTGCTGCGATGGAGTTGGGTCTGCGTGAGAGTCGCTTGAAGACTGACAGCGATCTGAAGAAGGTCCGGACCCTCATGGGGTGGTCTTCGGACTTCTTCAACCGCTCGGTCCGTGCCGGCGGAGAGCTCCCCTTTTCAAAGGAGCATGCTGGCGAGATGGTGTACTCTTCCTCGTACGCCATGGTGGGGCTGATCCCACCGTTTTCTTCTTTCTTCTTGATGCTGCTGGACTTCTATGGTCTGCAGCTGTACCACCTTGGCCCTCACTCCATTCTCCTTGTGTCCATCTTTGTCCACTTCTGCGAGATGTGGGTGAGCATCCCTCCCTGCATCGAGCTCTTCCGAACCTTCTTCACCGTCCACACCACCGGCCGAAGCAATGAGTATCTTGGCTTCTACTACTTCGTGAAGCGCAAGAAGTGCCCATTCAAGTACCTCCGGTCATTCCCTTCCGGGAAGTGGGATGACTGGAAGAAAGATTGGATGGTCGTCCGGTTGGAGGAGCATGAGCGGTTGGAGTTGCCAGACGGTCTGCCCGGCATTGACACATCGATATGGAGCGAAGTTCCGGTGCTGGCGGCAGCTTTCGACCCTGTCCTGACCAGGATCCGCCAATGTGTGGAGGGAGGATTGACTCCCCAGGCGGTGTTCTGCAACTTCCTGTCCAACAGGTGGGCGCCGCTGAAGAGGAGGGAGAAGCTCGCCTGGGCCCTCAACAGCGTGATGGACGAGGACCGGGTTGAGACCGGGTTGAAGTCCAGCATGGTGGGGAAGACCTTGGAGTCTCACCTCAAGAAATTCCAGCACGGCATCGATGTTGACGGAGATTACTTGACTCCGCCGCCGGCCTTCCTCCCTCTGAACGTGGAAGTTGAGTTCAGCAGGGAGCTCCGGCGGACGATGCCCACGCTTGACGACCTTGGTGCCGTCGAGAGAAGATCAACCACTCGGTTGGCGATCCCCGGGTTGTCCGAAGACGGCTCTGCCCCTGTCCCACAGCCAAGAGCTGAGGTCATCGGCAAGGGCAAGGAGCTGGCGGAGGAGCCGGAGAGCCGGAAGAGGAAGCTGCGACATGCTGACGGAAGGTCCATCGGGCCTGCCACTTCCCCCCTGGTTCCCCCTCCTCAGGAAGGAAGATCCTCCGCCGCCGTGGCGACTGTCCCCGTGGTGGGGTCCTTCCGGAACGTTACTGTTCCGGCGGTGGGATCCTCCCGGAGTGCGACTGTCCCCGTGGTGGATCCCTCCTGTGGTGCTATCTCCGGGCGCGCGACTCCGGCATCTGGAGCGGTGAGGGCCTCCAGGTCCAGGAGTTCCTCCCGATCAAGGAGAGATCTGACCCGGGAAACGCCCGCGGCTGTGGCAAGTCCTGGGAGTCCTCCCGGAGCTCCTACGCCGACCGTGGCCAGCCCGGATCGTCCGGGAAAGAGGTTCCGCGCAAGCTGGTGCGGGAGCCTCCCAAGGTAATTTTTCTTTTTTACCTCGATTAACTTTTTAATTGTAGCATCTGTTTGCTCAATTTCTTCGTTCTTCATCTGCAGCGTTCCCAAGAAGGGGAGTGAAGCTCCACCCTCAGCCACAGTGTCTGAGGCTGCGAGGGCTTCTGCTCCAGTCCCGGTGCCGCCCCAAGCGGAGGCTGCGACAGCTCCGGCGCCGGCTGTCGTGGTCATGGACCTCGACTCGTCTCCAAAAGTTCCCGTGGTAGCGCCGGACCACGGGAATGAAGATGCGCCAGCGGCACCCGTCCCGGAAGTGGAAGCTCTGGGTCCTGGTGATGCAGTAGTAGAAGCTCCGGCTGTTGAGTCGGAGGAAGTAGCAGTCCCGGCTTCGGAGCCGGAAAGTGCTGAAGCCCCGGCGATTGAGCCGGAGGTGGCTGAAGCCCCGGCATGCGAGCCGGAAGTCGAAGTAGTTCCGGCAGTTGAGCCGGTTACTTCCGAAGCTCCGGCCGCAGAGCCGGTGATTGTTGGAGCGCCGGCCGCAGAGCCGGCGGCTGAAGAGGCGAGGGAGCTTGAGCCTCCCTCAGAAGAGGTGTCCCGATCGGAGCCAGTAGCGGCTCCTGCTCCGGAGGCGACGACGTCGATGGTACCTGTGGCAGAGACAGAGTGCCTGAACGAAGTCGCCGGCCCCCAGCCTGAGGGGGCAAATGAAGACTTGGTGGCGGGACCTCCTTCGATGGCGACTGAAGCCGTCCCGGAGGAAGGCCCTAGCGCTTTGGAAGCTCGGGGTTCCACTCTTGTAGAGTGGGACCCAATTTTTGTATGTGAAGACCCGCTGGAACCAGCGGAAGAGATCCCAGCAGGTCGGGAGCCCATCTCGCTGTCGATGTCCATCGACAACGCCTGCTCCAGTCTACGTCAGGTCCAGCTGGCCTTCTTCCACGACAGCAAGGCTCTTGAAGAGGAGCGCCAAACCCTTAGGCGGTGGCGTAATCGGCTCCACTTCGAGACTAAGCTGGCGCAGTCGAGGATTGCGGATGACAAGGATTGGATGAAGCGGGAGAAGATCCGCCTGGAGCTCTGGGATAAGCTGCTGGACGAGAGGGAGAGCATGACTCACGCCCTCGATGCTCAATCCCGGGAGTTCCACGACCAAGCTAAGGCTGCTAACGACGCGGCCAATGCTCGGTTTGATCAGCTCGAGGCCATCAGCACCGCACTCATCAAGCGCCGAGAGGCACTTGAAGGGAGGGAAAGACGGCTCGAGGATGAGGAGCAAAAACTCCTGGAGCTACGGGATGACGTCTTGCGTCGGGAAGAAGAGCTCGCCGAGAAAACAGCTCTGGCGGACAAGGGCCTCGAGGAGCGCACTAAGAAATTGGAAGAGCGCTGCCTCGAGGAAGAGGAGAAGACCTGGGTGCGGGGGCAGGAACTCTACGAATACGAGTTTGCCCTTATCGCCCGGGAGAAGAAAGTGGAGGCTAGGGAGAAGGACCTGGTCGACCGCCGGAACAAGATCCACCTCCGGGAGGAGGAGCTCGGAAGACTTGAGAAGCGGGTTGCTGCGAAGATCCAGCAAAACGCCAAAGAAGTTGAGTGCCTCGCCCACGAGAATTCGGAGCTGACGGCGGCCCGGAGATCCCTGGAAGAGATGAAGAACTTGAGGAAGGCGGACTCCCTGCAGATTTGGGAGTTCCTGGGCAAGGCCGACGACGCGCTGACGCCGATGGGTTTCAGCCCCGTGCACCCGGATGATCCGGAGCCGGAGCCGGACCTTGCGTTGCAAGCGTTGAGCGCCGCAGGCAGCAAGCTCTCCAAGGTGGGCGACGTCATCGCGGACCAGCTGGAGGTCGAGGGGCAATCCCTGGCTAGGAACGTCACAGAATATGTGTTGACGTGCTACACCAGCCGGAACCCTCGATTTCCTCTGGACCCGGTGCTTGAAGGCCCCGTCGAAGGAGAAGGCGAAGCTACCCGAGCCCGCGTGTCGGAGGTCGCCCAGAAGGTCGCCGAGTTCTTCCATAGGGTCTAGGACCGTCTCTTTTAGCCTTTACTTGTATCTTCTCTTCTTCCTCAATTTTGTAATCCCTTGTCTCCAGATGTAATCTCCGGTCTTCAGATGAAATGAAATCCCCAATTTTTTGCTTGCGAATTTCATTTTTTGTCTTCAACTTCTTTATCTTCACTTGGCCCCCTGGTAGATGTGCACAATTTGATTGTGGACATGTACCAAAAGGATGTTGAGTTTTGTTGAAGACGAATTTGCTTCGAACTTGTGGAATTTAGGTCCGAATTTTTTGATAGTGAAGGTCCCCTGAAGTTGTCGGAGCTTAGAAGCTCCGGCACTGTCCATCGCTGGAGCTTAGGAGCTCCGGCAATAGCCTCTATCAACACGCTGAGCGTTGGTAGTTAATACTCCAAGGTGTCGGAGCTTAGCAGCTCCGGCAATGACCTTTGCCACACTTGGTTTGTTGGCAACAGACTCCAGTGACGGGGTCTTCTCACCATCTTTTAGTCAACGCCGACGGTTGACGCCCTGGTGGGAGTCGGAGCTTGGTTAGCTCCGGTTTTTCTCCATCAACGTAGGGTTCATTTTTCCTGCACACTTAAGCCAAGAAAAATAGTAAAATTCATTCCTTGTCTATAACTTCGTCGCGGCTTACGGTTCTCAAGAAAATTTTAAGTTGAACACGATTTTTAATACGACTGGATGAATTGTCTTTTCTTTTAGATCCAATTGTCCATGGACCCACCTTACTTTGGCCTGCCGGGATGTAGGTAGAGTGGAGTACTTAGGGTGCTTGACCAGGCTAAGTCGATAGCGCACTCCAGCCCTAGAATGGCTTGGCGGCTTTCAGGCGAGTTGGCCACAGACGATATTTAAATCCAAAAAATCTGACAATTCAACTCGAATCGTATGTAAACCGGTCAAACTAGAACTTCTTAAGAATTGCACGTTTCTGTTATAGACAAGAAAGAGAAAAATAAAAATGTCGAGCCTATGCAAAAATGAATGCACGTGGAGTCTATTTCACATGAAGATGTCTTTCATTATAGGTCCGGGGTACAGGGGAAACAAGTACACTCTTAGGGTACGGAACCAGGCTAAGTGTATTTGGTTTCTCGTTTGACCCAGGGTAGTTAGCCACACTTTTAGACCGGAGACTGTGTCAAGTGTTGCATGAGCTTTTCAAACCTTTCGGGAAAGGTCCGGCTGCTCTCCCGGAGGAACTACCCGACTCTGTACAATGACTCTATAACATACATTTCAAGTTACTTAAGACTCACCTCCGTGGAATTAAGTGTAGAACTTACGGAGGTGCTCGATGTTCCAAGGATTTGGGAGAGGTGTCCCATCCTCGGTAGCCAAGCGAATGCTTCCGGGACGGGATACTTTAATCACTCGAAAGGGCCCTTCCCAGCCGGGGGAGAGTTTGTTTTGCCCTTCTCTGGATAGTATTCTCCGTAGCACCAGATCGCCTTCCTCGAGCTGTTGGTTGTGTACATGCCGCTGGTGATAGCGCCGTAGAGCTTGGCGGTATCGGGCATTCCGAACAGCTGCTTGGCACCTTCCCTCCTCGAGGAGGTCTAGGTCTTCACGCCGGAGCTGGTCCTGCGCGGCTTCGTCGAAGGTCCGGACTCGGAGGGAACCCAAGGTGATTTCCGGAGGAAGGATCGCTTCAGCTCCGTACACCAGAAAGAAGGGTGTTTCTCCGGTTGCCCGACTTGGAGAAGTCCTGTTGGCCCATAGAGTGGGCGGAAGCTCTTCGATCCAATTGGCTCCGTGCTTTTTCAAGCGCTCATAAGTGCGTGTTTTGAGTCCTTTAAGGATCTCTGCATTTGCTCTCTCGGCTTGTCCATTGCTGGCAGGATGAGCTATGGAAGCGTAGCAAACTTGTATGCCGAGGTCTTTGCAATATCCTTGAAATGCGGAGCTTGTGAATTGAGTCCCATTATCAGTGATGATCTTATTTGGGACTCCGAATCTGCTCACGATGGATTGTAGAAAATTGATTGCAGATTGTTTGTTGATCGTCACAACGGGAGTTGCTTCCGGCCACTTGGTGAACTTGTCGATGGCGACGTACAGGAACTTGTAACCTCCGACGGCTCTTGGGAAGGGTCCCAAGATGTCCATCCCCCACACAGCGAAAGGCATGTGGGAGGTATCATTTGTAAGGACTGAGCAGGTGTATGAATTTGCTTTGCATGAAATTGGCATGCTTTGCATTTCTTCACCAGCTCAGTGGCATCCTGGAGCGCTGTAGGCCAGTAGAAACCGTGCCGAAAGGCTTTTCCGACCAGCGTGCGGGAAGATGCGTGGTTCCCACACTCGCCTCCATGGATTTCTGTGAGGAGCTCGCAGCCTTCTTCCCTTGTGATGCACCGCATTAGGATGCCGTTGGCACCGCGCCGGTAGAGATCCCCTTCTACCAACGTGTATCTTTTAGCCAATCTGACTACCCGGTCAGCGGATACATCATCGTCAGGAAGGATGTTGTCTTTCAAGTAGCTCCGGATCTCCGAGATCCATGCATCGGAACTGACTTGAGCATTTGAGTCTTGTGTGCTGGGTTGCTCGGAGCTTCCGGCAGCACCTACGACCCTTGATGGCTGCCATGGTAACAGGGCCATCGGGACCGTCAGCTTCGGGATGCTGATCTCGCCCCCTTCGTTCAGTTCGGCAGGCTGAACTGTGGGTTTTGACAACCTCTGGACAAAGGTTCCGTCAGGAGCCGGAGCTCCAGTTGACGCCTTGGTCGAGAGTTCTTCAGCTTCAGCATTGTGAGCACGCTGAACATGGTGAAGGTCTAGGACTTCGAAGTCCTTCTGAAGCCTCTGGACTTCAAGGAGGTAAGCAGCCAGCTGGAGATTATTGCAGGAGCATTCACCCTTCACCTGCTTGATGACGAGTTGTGAATCTCCTTTGACCAGCAATTGCTTGACACCGTATGATAGTGCCACCTTTAATCCATAGATGAGTGCTTCATACTCCGCCATGTTGTTGGTTGCCTTGAAGTCAAGGTGTACCATGTATTTCACCTTCTCCCCAGTTGGAGCGAGGAGAAGGATTCCAGCTCCGGCTCCCTGCTTCTGCATGGAACCGTCGAAGTAAAGGGTCCAGTGAGGCTTAGTGAAGGTTGGAACTTGAGGTTCCGTCTTCTGCTCGCTGGGGCCCCCAGGGTTTAATGGAGAGGGAGTCCATTCTGCCACGAAATCTGCCAACGCTTGACTCTTGATTGCTTGTCTCGGAATGAATTCAAGATCGAATTCAGCCAATTCCGCTGCCCACTTTGCAATATTCCCAGTTGAATTGGGATTATGCAGGATCGCTCGAAGTGGATATGAGGTCACCACCGAGACTTTGTGAGCTTGGAAATAGTGTTGAAGCTTCCTTGAGGCAATAAGAACTGCATAAAGCAGTTTATGCACCTCTAGGTATCGAGTCTTGGCATCATGTAACACTTCACTGATGAAGTATACCGGGCGTTGAATGGTCCGGACCCTCCCGGAGGGGTCCGGAGCTTCCTCTTCATTGATCCGGACCCTCTCGGAGGGGTCCAGACTCTTTTCGGGGACCTCCGGGTCCTGGGTGGAGGAACCCGGAGCTTCTTCAGAAATAACCTGGACCCTCTTAGAGGGGTCCGGGTCCTCTGAAGTGGCTTCTTGTGGGTTTGAGTCTGGGAGCTGGGACCCAGACCCGCTTTCAGGAACCTCCGGACCCTCCCGAAGGGGTCTGGATTCCTGAGTATTGGGTAGTTCCGGTCTCTCCGCAACCAGAACCATACTGACGACTTCGTCAGTAGCTGAAATGTAAAGCAACAAAGGCTCACCAGGGTTCGGAGCTACCAGGACTGGTAGGGTGGTGAGGAACTGTTTCAGCTCCTGGAATGCCTTCTCTGCTTCTTCAGACCATTGGAATGGTCCGAACTTCCTCAGTAACTTGAAGAAGGGAAGTGCTCTTTCCGCCAGTCTTGAAATGAACCGGCTGAGGGCTGCTAGACATCCAGTTAATTTTTGGACGTCTTTGATGCGGGTTGGTGGCCGCATGTCTTCAATGGCTTTTATCTTCGCCGGATTAGCCTCTATGCCCCGGTGACTTACCAGGAAACCAAGAAGCTTTCCGGAACTAACCCCGAAAACACACTTGTCTGGGTTTAGCTTCGTGCGGGTGGCCCGCAGCTTGTCGAAGACAGCCTGCAAGGTGTCCAAAAGGGACTCCTTGTTCTTGACTTTGACCACGATGTCATCGACGTACACTTCCACTATGTCTATGATGAGTTCTTCGAAAGTTTTGTACATAGCTCGTACAAAAGTGGAAGCTGCATTCTTGAGACCAAACGGCATGGCTGTGTAACAATACAATCCATCCACTGTGATGAATGAAGTATGCTCTTCATCCTCCCTAGACATCCTGATTTGATGATATCCAGAATATGCGTCTAGAAAACACAGTAACTCGCACCCGGAGGTGGAATCCACTATCTGATCTATTCTAGGTAGTGGGAATGGATCTTTTGGACATGCCTTATTCAGTGTGGTGTAGTCGATGCACATCCGAAGTTTCCCGACGGCCTTGGGCACAACGACTGGGTTCGCCAGCCATTTTGGATGGAAGACTTCTCGGATAAATCCGGCTTCGAGCAACTTCTTCACTTCTTGTCGGATGAAGTTCTGTCGCTCTACAGATTGCTTCCGAGGTTTCTGATGCACAGGCCGAGCATCGGGGTAAATCTTCAGATTGTGCTCAATCACTTCCCTGGGGATCCCAGGCATTTGTGACGGTTGCCAAGCAAATACGTCAACGTTAGCCCGGAGGAAAGTGATGAGCGCGAGTTCCTATTTGTCATTCAACCCACCCGATATGCGGGTGGTTTGAGTGACATCAGAACCAATTTGGACGACTTTGACGGGGATGTCAGTGTCGCCGCTTGGCTGCACACGGGGAGCAGAGGTTGAGCCTCGTTGCCGAATGCTCAGAGGTTTTGGAGCTTGCCCCTGTCTGGAGTCCTCCTCTTGCGCAGTGGTGAGTGCATGGAGCTCCTCCAGAGTAGTTACTCCGGCGGTGCGATCTCCACGAATCCGGAGAACGCCTGCTGGTGTTGGCATCTTCAACACCAAGTATCCATAATGAGCAGCTGCCATAAATTTGTATAGGGCAGGTCTAACCAAGATGGCGTTGAATGGTAAGTTGATCTGAGCGACGTCGAAGACCAACTTCTCGGTGCGGTACTTCTCCCGTGTCCCGAAGGTAACGGGGAGAATTATAGCTCCGAGTGGGGTAATGGCCCCCGGACCTACTCCGGAGAATGGTCGAGAGGGCTGAAGATCCGAAGGTCGAAGCTGAAGTTTGGTAAAAGCTTCAAAGCTTATAAGGTTCAGCCCCGAACCTCCATCCACCATAACATGATGGAGCTGGATATTGTTGATGGTGGGAGATACCATCAAGGGTAATTGGCCAGCTCCGACCATGCTTTGAGGACAGTACGAAGCATCAAAAGTGATGGGTGTGTCCATCCACTTTCGATGTGGCTCCGGTCTAGCTGTAGGAGCTACAGCAACCATATCCCGCTGCATAGTCTTGATGACACGACGAGAATTGATGTCCCATGATCCACCAAAGATGGTGTTCATGGTTTTTCGACGCTCGTTGTCGGAGACGTCAAAGTCATCGTCGACGGAGGTGTAGACGGCTTTCAGGACCTTTTTGGGGTCCTGAAACCCTAACTCCTCTTCAGCCGGAGCTTCGTCAACCTTCTGTTTTCCCTCCCTCTGTCGGAAAGGAGACCCTTCCCGGCGCTTGTTGTAGCGCTCGGCAAGGTTTTGGACCTCCCGGCAGTCTTCCAGCCTGTGGCTGCCCGTTTTGTGAATGGGGCACCACATTTTGGATTTGCCGCCGTCTTCGGAAGACGGTCGAGGTCGCTTCTCGGGGCGTGGCCCCCGGCCACCAGGAGTTGCAGTGGCTGCAACGTTGGATGTGCCGGCCGACGGCTTCTTCTTGCCGTTGGTCTTCTTTTTCTTCTTGCCACTCCCGGAGGTAGCGGCTTCTTCTTTGGAGGATTTTTGTGATCCTCCAAGGCTGGTTTGGAGTGCATTTCACGGCCCTCCGCAGCTCTGGCACATTTGTCTGCCAAGCTGAAGAGCTCCGTGACGCTGGTGATCTCTTTGATCGCCAGCTTCTCCAACATCTTCTTGTCTCGTACACCCTGTCTGAATGCCACAATGACAGAAGCGCTTGAGATAGAAGGGATTGTGTTACGTACCTGAGAGAACCTCTGGATGAATGACCGCAAAGATTCTCCCCCTTTTTGCACGACCGCAAAAAGGTCTAGTTCAGTGCCCGGTCGGGTGTATGAACTCCCGAAGTTGGCAGTGAACTGACGGCACAGCTCCTCCCAACTGTCGATAGAGTTGGGTGGAAGGCTCATAAACCAGGACCTGGCGGTCCCAGTTAAGGCCACTGGAAAGTAGTTGGCAATTACGGCCTCATTTCCTCCAGCTGCTAAGATTGCAGTGGAGTATATCTGCGGAAATTCTACGGGGTTGACAGTCCCGTCGAATTTTTCCGGCAAGTGTGGCCGGAACTTCTGTGGCCATCTAACCATGCGCAGGTGCATGGCTAGGGCGGAACAGCCTCCTCCTACTCCTTCGAGAGTAGAAAGGTCTTGAGCATCCCGTCTTTCTCGAGCTCGCTCGATATGGACACGACCATCCTGTTGGCGGTATCGGCGATCAAGCTCCGCCCGGAGGTCATGTGTCGAAAGCCGAGATACCGTATGGGTGCGTCGTGCCCCAGAGGGCAACGACGTCACTTGCTGTGACGCAGCTCGTCTTCGGTTGTTGGAGACATGCGGACCAAGTCTTCCAGACAACGTCCGCCGCTGCGACGGGGCTCTCCCTGAAGGAGGAGGACCCTGGTTGTTGAGGCGTTCGGCCGCTACTGCGACCAAATGCTCAACATCAGCCCTCCATTGCTCCATGGCATCTTGAGATGCATCCGGAGGTGGTGGTCGCTGGAGAAGAGCACGCGCTGCATGGAGCGCGTGTTCTGGGTTGTCATGACTTGCCGGCGCAGTATGTGACGCCGGCGCACCATCATGTTGCATGGCACGTTTTGCCGGAGAAGATGGTGGTGGTGGGAGTGTGACTCCCGCTGGTGCTGAGGCTCCTGCTGGTGGCTGCATGTTGGAGGGATTGCCCCCGACAGCCTGAGCAGCAGGTTGCCCATTGGATGATCCAGCCGCAGAATTCACCATTCTTGAAAATCTCAGGCGCCCCTACCTGGCGCGCCAACTGTCGATTGTTGGAGTCGGCAGATCTCCTGACACTACTAAAGTGTTGAAGGAGTTTGTAGTTCGGTGTGGGCGCGCAGAGACTCAAGAAGGTGAATCACGATTGGACACGAGAGACACAGTGGTTTACGTGGTTCGGGCCGCCTGAGCGTAATACCCTACTCCACGGATGTGTGGTGTTGTATTAGTTTATGTATGAAAGCTCACGTCAATGCGTGTGTGCCTGAGAGCGTTCGAGAGCCTTCTCCCCCCGTGTATCGTCGGTCTGTCCTTTTATAGTACAATGACAAACCGTTACAAGTTAGCCTGGCCCGACATGTGGCCCCGGCGGTTACTAGTATTGATACACGATTAATTGTTGTTAATAACCCTGTAACGGGCTCCGACAGTGCCGTTACAGGTGTTAAGATTGTCCGATTAAGTGTCATTAACATGGCATTAATGACAATTAATCGGGTCTTGAAGTCAGCGGCTATCCTTTGAAGATCCGGAGTCGTTACAATGTCTTCCGGAGGTTTGAGGCGGCCATCTCCGATGTTTGGACACGTGGCAGCTCTGGAGCTTGCTTGTGGGAAGCGGGAAGCTCCGGGGTGGCCTGGCACGTGTCAGGTCCGGAGCTTCTCTCGGTCAGGGGTTATGTCCGGAGGTGCCGTTTCGGTACCTAGCCCGGAGCTTCACCCTTGTGGGTAGTAGCTCCGGTCTGGCAGTACATGTGGCAACCTAGGGGTTAACCATGTTGGAGAAGCAGGTCCAGTTATGTCTGACAAGTTGGCCTCCGAGGGTCTTCAATTTGAGTAGACGTCCTTCCCTTGAGATCTTTGTAACCTCAGGGGGTGTATGGTTTTTAGGGTACCGACACAAACCTACCCCCCTTAAAATGAATATCGCCCTCGAGATTCTACGCGGAAGAGAAGAGATAGGGAAATTCCTTCTTGAGATCATCCTCCAATTCCCACGTTGCTTCTTTTTCTGTGTGGTGCTTCCATTGAACTTTACACCATCTAATAACCTTGTTCCTTGTGACTCTCTCCATGGTTTCCAAAATTTTGACCGGTTGCTCGGCATAAGTCAATTCTGCCTCTAATTCCAATCTTTCCATTGACACTTGCTCTTCCGGTACTCTCAAGCACTTCTTGAGCTGGGAAACATGACAGACATCATGGACATCCGAAAGATGAGCTGGCATCTCCAACTTATAGGCTACCTCTCCTCTTTTGTCCAAAATCTTGAATGGTCCAATATAGCGAGGTGCTAGCTTGCCTCTTATGTCAAACCTCTTATGACCCCTCATCGGTGACACCTTGAGGTAAACAAAATCTCCCACTTCGAAGGTTAATTTCCTTCTCCTATTGTCTCTGTAACCTTTTTGTCTTTATTGGGCAGCCCTCAAGTTTTCACAAATTATTTGGACTTGCTTTTCGGCTTCTTGCAACACATCCAGACCAAATACTTGAGTTTCTCCTGCCTCATTCCAGAATAAAGTTGTCCTACACTTCATTCCATAAAGCGCTTCATATGGTGACATTTTCAAGCTTGCTCGGTAACTTTTGTTGTATGAAAATTCTGCATATAGATTTTGTCCCAACTTCTCCCATGCTTTAAAGCACAAGCTCTTAACATGTCCTCTAAAATCTGATTGGTCCTCTCGGTTTGTCCATCCGTTTGAGGGTGATATGCTGAACTAAAATTCAACCTCGTTCCCAAAGCTTCATGTAATTTTTGCCAAAACCTGGAAGTGAATTGTGAACCTCTATCCGAGACTATCTTCTTCGGAACTCCATGCAAACATACTATTCTTCCCATATATAAATCCGCCAATCTCTCTCCATTATAGGTGGTCTTGACGGGAATAAAGTGGGCTGACTTAGTTAACCAATCCACAATTACCCAAATTGATTTGTAACCGGACTGAGTACGTGGTAAACCAACTATGAAGTCCATACCGATCTCTTCTCACTTCCATTCTGGAATCTTCAATGGTTGCAATAATTCAGCTGGCCTTTGATGTTCCGCCTTGACTCGTTGGCACACATCACACAATACTACGTATTCAGCTATGTCCCTTTTCATGCTATCCCACCAATAGCAAGTCTTCATGTCTTTGTACATCTTCGTACAACCGGGGTGAATCGAGTAAGGTGAGTCATGTGCCTCTTTTAATATTGTCTCCTGAATACGCTTCACATTAGGCATGACAATCCTTTTTCCCATCCATAAGGTACCATGTTCATCCTCATCGAATCTGAATTCTCTCCCCTCTTGGGTCCTTTTCTTGATTTCTTGAATTTCCTCATCCTTAGTTTGACCTTCCAAAATTTCTTGCTCCAATGTTGGGTTTAACTCCATCATCTCCATCTCATTTACAAATCCAAGGTTCAACCGTTCAAACTCCTTACATAACTCGGATGGTAACTCTCAAACTGTGAGTTGATGACTTACTCCTTTTCAACTCAAAGCATCAGCCACTATGTTGGCTTTTCCCGGATCATAGTTTATTCCCAAATCATAATCCTTGATGAGCTCCAACTATCTTCGTTGCCTTCAATTCAGATCCGTTTGTGTGAAAATATACTCCAAACTCTTATGATCCTTATAAATTTCACACCTATGTCCAAGGATATAGTGTCTCCAAATCTTCAATGCGTGTACCACGGCTGCGAGTTCCAAATCATGCGTTGGGTAAATCTGCTCATGTTTCTTCAGTTGTCTCGACGCATAGGCTACTACTTGACCTTCTTGCATAAGCACACATCCAAGTCCCTGTCTCGATGCGTCACGATAAATATCAAGACTCTTGCTCACATTCGGCAGTACCAAAACTGGGGTTGTTGTCAACCTCTTCTTCAACTCCTCAAAATTGTTTAGACAAGCTCGAGTCCATTGGAAAGCCTTTCCCTTCATTAGAAATTCCGTCATTGGCTTGGCTATCTTGGAGATGTCCTTGATGAATCGACGGTAATATCCAACCATTCCAAGAAAACTACTTATTTCCTTTACGTTTTGCGGGGGTTCCCATTTTAGCACATCCCTCACTCTTCCGAGGTCAACCAATACTCCTCGTCCTGAGATGATATGACCCAAAAATGACACTTCCCTTAACCAAAACTGACATTTGATGAACTTGGCATACAATCGGTGCTCCCTCAATTTCTGCAACGTAAGCCTCATGTGTTCTTCATGTTCCTTCTCATCCTTCGATTAGATCATAATATCATCATTAAACACCACAACAAACCTATCCAAGTACTCCATGAACACCTTATTCATGAGGTACATAAAGTACACAGGTGCATTGGTCAATCCAAAGGACATCACGGTGTACTCATAAGATCCATACCGCGTCCTAAAAGCTATATTGGGTATGTCCGATGGTCTAATCTTCATTTGAAAATATCCCGACCTCAAATCAATCTTAGAGAAGACAAAAGCACTGTTCATCTGATCAAACAAGTCTTCTATGTGTGACAAGGTGTACTTGTTCTTGATTGTTACCTCGTTGAGGGCTCGGTAATGTACGCACATCCTTCGGGATCCGTCCTTCTTGTCAACAAATAGAATGGGCGCTCCCTAAGGTGAAGAACTTGGGAGAATAAAACCTTTCTGTAGTTGCTCTTGAATCCGCTTCTTGAGGTCCGCTAATTCCATAGGAGGCATCCTACACGGCCTCTTAGCTATAGGTGCAGTTCCAGAATTAAATCAATAACAATCTCCATGTCTCGATCAGGTGGCATACCTGGCAACTCATCCGGAAAAGATCCAAAAATTCACACACCACCAGAATCTCCTCAATTGCGGCCTCGTCCATATGATTCAGCTCCAATTGCTTCGGTGCGGTTTGAGATGATTCAAATTCTACGGTGATCCCTTCTTCACTGGTCAACTTCACCGTCTTTGTGGAACACTCAATAACTCCATTGTGCTTCCTCAACCAGTCCATACCAAGTATAATGTCCAATCCCCGAGAATCCAAAACAATGAGGTTGGCGGAGAAGTCTACACCCCTTATTCTAAGGCTTACTTTTGGACATACTATATTTGTCCTCATCTCTCCTCCAGGAGACTTAACCAATAGAGTAAACTTCATATGAGAGATAGGCAAACTATACTTTGAAACATATTTCGATGCAATGAATGAGTGCGATGCTCCAGAATCAAACAACATAGTCGCGGGGTTGGAGTTGGCGAGAAACATACCAATGACCACGTCATCCGCTTGTTGATCATCCTCCGTAGAGACATGGTTCACGTTGCCACGAGAAAAATTTTGCCGTCCCCAGCTTCCTTGCGGTTGTCCTCCATTGGGTATTGGGTTTTGGATCGGCGCATTGCTTCCTTGACTAAGGCCCGACTTAGGACATTGATGCGCAAAATGTCCAACTTCTCCACAAGTATAGAACTTCTTTACTCCACCGGGATTATTGGGGTGACCTTGGTTCTAGACATTTGCACCAGAAAAATTAGCACGAGGTGCAAAAGGCATTGGAGGCCTAGGTGCTTGCATAATGGGGCGCTGCTGCACGAACTGAGTTGGGTGCGGTGCATATCCGGGGCGATGAGCAGGCGCAGAGGAGCAGAAATAAGGCGCATTAGTTGGTGCAAAGCGGGGGTGCACATTGCTTCCTTGTTGCTGTCCTTGATATGGCGCCTTCCTCTAGTTATCCTGTTCGATCTCATGAATCTTGTTCTCCACCATAATTGCTTTGTCCACAAGCTTCTGAAAGTTGGCGTAATCACAGTTGAGCAATTGCACTTGGATCTCATTGTTCAAGCCCCTCATGAATAAGTATTGCTTCCGGCTGTCCCGACTCACATCTTCAGGCGCATACCTTCAGAGTTGAGTGAATTTGTTGAGATATTCACCCACGTTTGATTTTCCATTCCTCAAGTTCTCAAATTCTTGCCTCTTCAAGATCATCACTCCTTCTGACACATAATGAGAACGAATCCTCTCCTTGAATTCCACCCAGGTGACCCTCTCCTGATTCTCATGAGCATTGCATAAGGAATCCCACCAATCCGCAGCTGCTCCAACTAGTTGATGAGAAGCAAATAGGACCTTCTTTTGGTCACTGTATTGGACTATAGCAAGCTTCTTCTCCACAGACTTGAGCCAATCATCAGCATCCATAGGGTCAGCGGCTTGAGCAAAGGTTGGCGGCCTAGTCCTCATAAACTCTCCCAATCGGTTATGAGGAGGTGGGGGTGGCGGTGGAGGCATGTGTGGTTGATTGTTGATGTTGCCAGTCTGCAGCTGTCCCATTGTTTGTATCATGGTCTGCATGAGCTAGTTTTGTATAGCAAATAGCTGCTCAATATTAATAGCTCCTTGAGTAGCTCCTTGTCCATTGTTGTTCTAAGGTGCTCCATGATTCTCCTCCTCATCATTGACATCCCTCTGGTTGCGAGTTCTCACCATCCGGAGAAAAGCAATAGGTAAGAATTAGAAAACGTCCCCAACTAAATGCATCAAGGGATGTGAAACTAGACAACTAACTAGCCTACGTGGACATGGCAATGCTAAAGCAGACAAGCAAACAATATATATAGCAAATAGCACTTTTAGCAAAAACACATCGATTCCTGAGTGCACCTATGTGATCTAAAGTGTCCATTCAATCTAGGCTGCGTCCTACGGTCAACCTGTGGCTCTGATACCAAATTGTGACACACGTTTCCGAAAATGAACCAAGTGAATGCATATGTGTGCCCAGGACGTTCAACACACATATACGAGTGCATTCACAAAAGAGTATACAGAAAAACCACAGAACAAGATTAATTAACCAAATTTTATTACACAAACCATATTATCCCTGAATAGAAGTTCTAATGATTACTAATAAAAATTTGAACTAATGCAGCGGAAATAAACTAAATAAGCAAACTAAACAGCTAGGCAGCATAAGCGATAGGGTATAACGCAGCTCCATGCAACACCACAGGCAAAGCTGACGGTAGACATGACCTCCGCATTATCACCATTAAACTCCCAATCCTGACCTGCAACAGTTGGGAGGATTGCAAGAGTGAATACACGTCGTACTCAACAAGTGTTGAAAGTATGACATGTAGCTGATTCAAATGATGAATATAATAATGGTTGAGTGCTGAAAAGTACATTAAAACACTTGAAAAGCAATATATTACATGTATATGAAATAAACCCATCATAAGCCATGTAGTTATCATAATACCAGTCCATATTCTGTATCCATCATCGTATACAAATATCCATATTCAATACCAGGATTCAATTCATAATGATCCAAAGCCATTACCAAACCATAACCATACAATAACCATACCATACCATGTTTTCTCTAATCATGTGAGGGTCCAGGTTGCTCATAACCGGGAGCACGACTATCATGATAGTTTTAGACACAGTCTGCAGAGGTTGTACTGCTTTACCCACTTGTTTGTGATTTTATCACCTTTCGATGACTATAGAATCTCAATTATGCCGCCTCACACTTCCGTAGGTGTGTGGCCAAGAGATCTCAAAATAGCCTTTACAAAGGGATTACTAGCCAATTTAGACCCCACTGAGGTTTCACCGGTGGCGATGTCTCCAACTGAGCACATCTTTAACCAAGGGCCCCCTCTTGAGCCATTCGGATCCCAGGGTAGTCCCCCTAATCATCAAGAAACCCAATCCGACTACCCCTTCCCCGAGCATTCTTAATGGTCCAAAGAGCACTGGCAAAGCCCTAATCAATCAGCTACGCCGCACCCATACATGGCCTCGTGGTGGCACTGTAAATCCTGGATGGTCGCTCCACGAACCGGTCCTTAGATCTAAAGCAAGCAAAACCACCATACATCCAACCCATCCAAATACCAAGCTTAATTAGATCACCCATTACCATATCATATTAACCAATTCATGTTAACCATAATCTCATCCATGCATAACTTAATTGAGTGGTATAGTTGTTTTCCCATCCCAGTTGATTAAGCGAAGCAAAAAAGGTATAAATCTCATCCCGACTCTCTACCATATATCCCACGTGACAAGGGTGGTTAATCAAAACTAATAAACTTCCTATCATAGGATTCCCATCAAATTGACACAAGCATGCAGTTTTGGAAACAAAACATTTATTTTAGAAACAGGATCAATATGCTTCAAGGACACTTGCCTTGCTCTTGTGATTGATTAGGATCAAAGACTTCAAACTCTTGGTGCTGTAGATCCTCTGCAGCTCTCTCTAGCGCGAATTTGTCTAATCCGCACAATAAACAAACAAGACAAGAAACACAATCAAAGAGTGCACAAGTATTACTCAATATGACAAGATATGCATGATTGATGCAATTGCAAGGTAGAAAATGTTAATAGATTTCTTTCAATACAGGTTTGGATTTGATTAGATCTACTTTTAGAATTAATTCAACAGAATTTAGTCAGCAAAATCAGACTAGTCTACAGAAGGCCGGACTAGTCCGCACTTCGCAGAACTAGCGAACTCAAGTTTTCTAGATCGATGTGAATTTGGAGGTTAGGGGTTGAATTTATGTAGGGAAAAGAAAAATAGAAGGTATACCAGGTGTTTAGAACTCCAATGAATCAATGATCTTGGAGATAATAGTTGGATCTTGATGATCTAGGGTTGGTGATGAACTTGATGATGAATTGGTGAGGAAGAACGAAAGCTTGGTGGAGATCTTGATCCTCTTTCGTTTCCTCGTCTTCTTCTTCTTGCTTGGGATCTCCTCCTCCCTCCTTAATGGTGGCTCTCCACGAACTAGGGTTTGGGTGCGGTGGAAAAGTGGCAAATAGATGTCAAGCCAAGGGGTGGGGTTGTTTATATAGAAGTGGAGGCTAGGGTTAGATGGATTTCGAGTTTGAGAGGAGTAGAGGCCGGTCTAGAGTCCCTCATGGGCTCCAAAAGATTTAGGCACGACGTACCTAGGCCCACTTAATGTGAAACCCAAGAAAAAAGTCATGAAACAAAAGATCAACTCAGAGTCGCGAAATATCGGACAAGTCCGAAAAGGACCGGACTAGTCCGAAGTTAGTCAGAAAGAAATCGGACAAGTCTGGCCAAAAATCGGACAAGTACGACTTTAGTTAGAGAGGAAAACGGAAAAGTCCGCTGGAACACCGAAATAGTCCGGACAAGTCTAGGGACTTAGCAAATTTTCAAGGATTATTGGAACACCGGACTAGTCCGCATAAAATCGGACAAGTTCGAAAATGTCCAGAGGCAAAATCAGACTAGTCCGCGGCAAAAACAGAAAAGTGAAAGTGCATCTAGGAATCCCATGTGGGTTTTGGAAGATTTATGACAAGCAAATGAGATCCTAACTACTTTGTTGAGATGAGCACATGTTTTAATGAGAAAATGAGCAAATAGCCAAAAAGAAAGGAGAATGAGGAGCAATGTAGAAAAGAGCTCAAGGAACAAGTGTAGTAGATCATTGTGTATGGAGTGTGTTAAGGAAACACACCCAAAGAACAGGACCAGACTAGTCCGACTCACCCCGGACATGTCTGATTTCTTTCTGCACAAGATCGGACCAGTTCGATATCACCACGGACTAGTCCGATATCTCTCTGACTAGAAACGAACTAGTCCTCCCCAGTGCGGACTAGTCCTCCAAACACCTCACAAGTTGCACAAAATCGGACAACTCTGGTATTAGCACGGACTAGTCCGGAAAACCCTCTAACCTAAATCGGACAAGTCCTCCAAGTACGGACTTGTCCCCAAATTTACTTAGGGTTTCACATATCCGGACAAGTCTGATGTTTATCAGACTAGTCCGAAGATTTCCAGAATCAAATTCGGACAAGTCCGCTTTCAGCCGGACTAGTCCGATATTTCGGGACACCTAGGGTTTGCTACACACAGCACACCGGACTAGTCCGGTGTCCACCACAGACTAGTCCAGTATTCCTAAACCCTAACGGTTACTTTTGGGAATCCCATATAAATAGGTGTACACGGCCCATCTTCCAATAACTCTCGACCCTCTGCGCCCTCACACCTCCCAAGAGCCTCAAAAACACATCTCTCCACAAAATCAGATGCAACAAAGATCAATCCCTTGAGGATACACTTTGGATCATTGGAGAGACACGATTCATCACTCATTGAGCTCTTGGTTTGTTTCCCTAACACACTCCTGTGGTTTTCATTGTGATCTTTCGAGTGTGTTCTTGGTGTAATCTTGGGGAGCCCTCAACTTGTGAGAAGGCCCCTTGAATTTGGTTATTTACCCTTTGTGATTAGTGAAGAGGATTGGCCTCTGTGGCGATCCGACGAGGGTAGGGTTGGAGAAGACCCGGTCCTTTTGTGGACTCCTCAATGTGGACGTAAGTTGCCTCTGTGGGAACCGAACCACGGGATAAAATCATTGTGTTCTTTCTTTGCACCCATTGTTCTTACATTTCATATATATATCTAGGGTTTCGATCAATCGTGCTCACTTTATGTTGAAACATTGAGTTTAAGATTAAATTATGATACACCCTAGTTCATAGTTGTGCAACACTTAAATTACAAGTATAATTCCGCTGCTTACATCCTAGGATCAAGTTAATCGATCAAATTTGATTAACCTAGTCGGTACACACTGGACTAGTCCGCACATGACCGGAGTAGTCCGATATCTAGAGATTTGATCTGGTTGTTAAGTGTTGCAGGTTCCGACAAAATTCAAAAGGTCCTATTCACCCCCCCTCTAGGCCACATTCAACAAGTATGATTTTAGTAAGAGGGAAATCGGACTAGTCCTCACCAAAATCGGACTAGTCCGCACTTTTCAACATTTGAAGTGCGGTTTTGTTCCAAATCAATTTTAAACTCATTCCTCTTGAGGTGGATTAATGTTAAACATGTATATGAATGTATGTAGGGTATGATGCATGAAAAATGAGGGTGTTACATTTGACGGGTGAAATTGGTATATAACAGCCATCAACACAGGTGAGGGGGCTCGGACCACTTTGAACGGGGAAAAATCATTTTTTTCATCAAAGGATACCGAGTCTCTAGTCGAGCCTGGTCGGACGATAGCGCCCAAGATCAAGGTTTTTGTCCGAGCTTGAGCTCAAAGTCAGAGCCTTTTATTCAACGGGAGTTGAAATTCTCTTATTTCTTTTGACGCTGGGGACCGGAGTACTTAGCTCGATCATTGCGGAGTAAAGTGTCGCACCGCATCCCGCATCAAGCGGCCAGCAGAGGTGAGGCCACACCTACCCAGGTAAGTCAAGCGCTCTATCTTTATCCTCGAGTGGTCGTCGCAGTGGGATCTTCCTTTGGTCTCTGGAGCATGCGAAGGGCCTGAGGAATTCGCCCTCTCGGGTTGAGGGTGGAAGGGGTCAGGGCTCCAACCCCTGCATCAAAGATGATGGGCTCTAAGGCCGATGAGCTTTCGTGTGTTTGTCATATTTTTCGGCATCAACTATCACGACCCTGCATGAGTCTCCTCTTTTGTCGTATCAGTGTTCGTGCCCCGTCCATGAGCTCTCGATGGCTTGAAGGGACTGGAATGGGGAGTTTACCTCGATGGACAAGTTCCCGAGCCCGATGAGCTGCCTAACGGGTGAACCTGGGTGAAACTCGATTCCCCTAAATTGTAGGGAGGGATGGAACCATGCATCCGGTTTCGACGTACCGCATGGTGGGGGTGTGATGCCCAGGTTTTTTTGGACCCTTGTTGACGTTTCTTAATGTCACAGATCATATCTCGAAAGAGATGAAGTCCGCAAGCACACGAAAACTGTCTTGTAGCATTTAACCCAAGAGTATTCCCAAGGGTATCATATTGATCCCAAAGGAAGGCAATGGAGTAATGTAAACACTACTCTTATGATCAAGCTATGGCATACTAATCAATTATCAAGACAGGGGTAAGATGATAATATATAGATAGTGTGACACACACCTAAGCAATCTATTCTAAAAGGTAGATGAGTCCTAATGGAGGTTAGACTAAGGATTGGGGAGGTGCTCCTACAATGCTTCTAATATACATATACATAGCCTAGGTTAGATACTAATGAGCATGTGAATGGTGAATCCTTATGCTATGTTGTTCAACATATCAGGCACGGGTTGACCCCTAGCAATACTAGGACGACTCCCGCCAAGAGCCTGTGGCATAGCCGAATGTGGAGGCTTACAAAGAAGAGATAGGGCTGTCACCACCTACTGCCTACCTCTTCAATCCGTGGGTCTACGAGACATCCAACGTTACGTAAATATTGTAGAACCATGCTAGCGTATTAATTAAATACCTTAAGAGTCATGACACAAGCCATCTTAAGGCAATGACTAACCTAAACATCGTTGAACCAATGTTGAGACATAGCATAAGTTATTCATATCAACATGATCATATAATAACTACTTAGACTATAGTTGGGTTTGTAGTGTTTATGGTGATATATTAAGAGTGATATGGCATAATCATAAAGACTACTGCTACCACATACATGGACTCCACAATCAAGCAAGAAACGCTTCATCCAAGTATATGAATAAAAGAAAACTAAAGATAATATCTTTATGATGCATAAAGTCACAAATATAAGAAAAGATACATGAGCCATACCTTTCCCAATTTGGAATTGGAACTAGAGGCTCTCCTCCCTACAGCCTAACTCCACTAAGGACTACAAGGACTAGTGTATACAATAGAATGATGCTCAAGTGGTGTGTGTTGAAGTGAGGGGTGAGGGGTCCTATTTACAGCTTGGAGAAAGGTCGGTTCCCGCCACCAAAAGCGTGCGAATAAGTCATCAATGACTTCTACAAGCCGGGAGGAGCCAACACATGGAAGTTGACCAGGTTTCGTGCCAGGAAGGGGTCGACTGTGACACCCGGTTCTGAAAAAGAACCTAGCATGATGCATATGTGTGTCCAGGATGTTTAACACACATACACAAGTGATTCACAAATGGTAAACTGATTAAACCATGTCTTGAATAATAACACACTAATAATAGTACCTTATTACAAGCGAAATAGTCTCGAATACAATCTCTAAATAACTGCAGCGGAAAAACTAAACACTAATGACTCCAAACTCCACAGGCAAGCTTGACGGCAAAACACACACCTAGAACTCCTCAAAGACCTCATGGTACTCTACCTGGTCACCTACGTCTGGATTGGGTGGGGGAATAGCAAGGGTGAGTACATGTCGTAGTCAGCAAGTGCGAGAAAGTATGACATGTAGCTTAAACAAGGCATGACGATAAATAATGGCTAATTGCATAAAGTACATTCAAAACAGTTGAAAATGCAACAATATCATCATTAAGTGTGGTCCTTCCCAAATAACTGGAATAACATAAATTTCAACTCAAATAACCGATTCCAGCAATAATAATAATACATAATCAGCTTATAACTACTCATTTATCTCAAATTAAACAATTCCATATACCAAAGCCAATTAATGAACCAATACCAACTCCCAATTTAATTACAGCCATTAAACCAAGTTAAAGGTCCATAACTCTAATCATGTGAGGGTGCAGGTTGCCCATGATCGGGAGCACGACTATCATGATAGTTTAGACACACTCTGCGGAGGTTGTACCACTTTACCCACAAGTTCGTGATTTCATCACCTTTCGATGTCTAAGGAATATCAATTATGTCGTCTCACACTTCCTTTGGTTTGTGGCCAAGAGATCACAAAATAGCCTTTACAAAGTGATTACTAGCATATTTAGACCCCCACTTATGTTTCACCGCTGGTGATGTCTCTAACTAAGCACATCCAACCAAGGGCCCCCTCTTGAGCCATTTGGATCCCAAGGTAGTCACAACAATCTCTACAAACCCAATCCGGCTACCCCTTCCCCGAGCATTCTTAATGGTCCAAATAGTACTAGCAAAACACTAATTAGTCAGCTAAGCTGCACTCATATTTGGCCTTGTGGTGGCACTGTAAATCTTGGATGGTCGCTCCATGAACCGGTCCTTAGATTTAAAGCAAGCAAAGCCAACAAAAATAGTCCAACCCATTCCACATAACTGACTTGCTTAGATTTCTAGGCACCATGTTGTTAAAGGGTCATCAATATCAATTCTCATCATTCAAATTTCCAGTAGGTCACAATTAAGCCATTTGATTGTTTCCCAAACCCAATCCAGCATTGCGAAGCAAAAAGTGTAAAATACCCTTCCAACTCTCTACATTGTGTTCAAGCGACAAGGGTAGTCATACAAAACTAGTAAACCCCTACAATTGGGTTTTCCCATCAATTTTGACACAAGCATGAAATTTTGTAAACAAAACCTTTAAAACAAGATCAATATGGTCAAGTTGTAGGACCGAAGAGCCCTTAAAAACTATATCAGCCATATCAATCAAAACGCACCAAAAACTTAGAGAACGAATACTAAGCAATCTTTCCAAACAATGTAAAGCAAGTTTGAAACATTTCATAGTAAAAGCAGGAACATTGTGATCAAGCTCCGAACCTTGCCAAAGCTAACCAGAGCTTACCAAAGCTAGTACAACCTAGCGCCAGAGCTTACCAAAGCTAGTACAACCTAGCGCCGGAGCTTACCAAAGCAAGTCGGACCCAGCGCTGGAGCTTACAAAAGCTAGCTGGACCTAGAGCCGGAGCTAACCAAAGCTAGTAAGACCTAGACAAAGAAGTCGGAACTAGCCAAAACAAGTCGCATCTTACGTCAGATCTTACTGGAGCTCGGACCTAGAGTCGGACCTTGCTAAAAAGGGTATTTTGGCAGAATTTCAGAACTTATATCATCAAAGCCAATGTATTTAGTACAAGCCAATGTATCCATCACACATAGGTCTCACACAAGGACACTTGTGTAAAAGCCCGCTTTTCGGGAGAACAAAAACGCACAAATGCGAACTTAAAAATTCTGAAAACGGACTTGGAAATCCAAACTCACGTGAACCACATGAGTTAATCAATGTTCACTTAAAATAGGGACTTGTTAAAATTTTACATACAGAACATGTTTGCTAATGTATATTGGAACTTAAGGTGTAAAATCCTTAATTTCCAAGTATTCACATTTTCAATGAAAAATTAAAGGAGAAAAGAAAACAAAATAGAGAGAAAGAAAAAGGAATTATTCCAACCCTAAAATGGGACATCGAAAAATATTCAAATCTCATGCTGTAAATTTTTCCATAACCTTCTAATATTCCAAATAGACTCTCCGTAAAGTTTCAAAATTTTTGAAGCACGTTTTCCATTTATTGGACACGTACTGAGAGTTTAATCAACATTAACGTCAAATTTAAACTTTGTGCTCAACCTTGTCCAAATCAACTCCAAATTTTTCCTGAGGTCCCTTATGGTTCAAAAAGGTTAACTTCAAAGTTTCAGGATTTTTGAACCTAATCTACTAATTATTTCCTTGAGTCAAGTATCACCACTTGAATTCAAATTCAAACCTGAGTTCAAATTCAACTTGCTCAGTTTTGAAATCTGATTCCACCATAGAATTTCTCACATTTTATTTAGTCATTTGGCCAAAGTTGAGTATTTTTGAAGCATGTTTGCTAGCCCTGATTGAAATTTGAAAGAGGAATAAGGGAGGTGGGTCCCACAAGTGGTATACACCTGTCAGGTCGGCAAGGCTTCCTCTTTCCTTCCCTGCCTCCACGCAGGCGCGTGCATGTGACACCGCAATGGCCACTGCGACATCGCACCGGTCCTTATCCCCAGCGTCGTGCCTCCTCCTGGTCCTACCCACGACACTCGGCCGCCTCCTCGCCTCCAGCTCGCGCCCCTCAGCGCCGTGCGCCGCTCGCCTTGCCTCCGGTCGCAGCGCCCCCGTACCGCGCGCCTCCATCGCCGTGCCCGACCGCCGCGTGTGCCCGTGCGCCGCGCCTTCTCCTCTCCCGGCTCTGCACGCCGCCGGCCGTCCACGGCGCCGCATCCCCCAGGCCCGCGCGCCTCCTCCTCGCCGGCCCTGCGTCCCGACGCCGCTCGCCCCCGGCGCTTCACTCCCAGCGGGCCCCTGCCTCTCCCGGCTCCTCCCTGCCGCCTGCAGCCCGCGCCCCTGGCCAACCTGCCGCTCGCCGGGCAGCGCCGAGCCGCCAAGCGCCTCGCCGCCTCCTCCGACGCGCAGCCACGACCGCCTCTCCATCTTCCTCTGGCCGTCACGACGTGCTGTTCGCGCCTAGCGCTACGCTCCTGAGCAACGGCGCCCCGACAACGTGCCCGCCTCTGCCCCTGCACGCCGGCCGCCGTCTCGGCTCCCAGCGGGCGTTGCTCGCCTCCTGGCCGCCATGGTATTATTCGGCCGTGCGCCGAGCCATGTACAAGCAGTACTGTGCGTGTGCCACATCGACGTCGTCGCCTTCAAACCACGTCACGCAACATTTTGATCATTTGTCGTGTCCTGGCAGTGAATCGAGTGAAGCATGTGATTCAGGTGGTGCAGGAACACGACAATGATACAACAGACAGCAGCAATTTGGCAAAGGTTAGTTGCACTTGAAGCGAGATTGATTAAGTCAAAACTGTGGTTAGGGTGTTCGATGAAATGCTCACAAGGAAAGAACCAACATCGTTGCTATTTAGAGCTGGTCTGTGATGCAGGGGTAGGATGATGTTGCGACCGACAAGCCTAAGTGCCAAGATGCTCTTTGAATGGTGATGAAGTAATCGAATCAAGTGCACACCCTAGTTGTTTGGCAAAATGCCTACAAAGTGAGCCTTGCACCGAAATATCTTGCTTGACGTCATCGATGTACGTTCGTCGTGATCGCTAAGGTTACTCATGTGTCGTCAAGTCGTACATCCAGTTTTCGCATTGGTATCATTCCTATAGGAGTCCCTAAGTTGACCTCTTTTGTCGTTTGTATCACGTCGGCCTGTCCGTGCGTGCTCGTGATGCTCCACCATGAGCCGCATCGACGTCGTTGACCACATGACATCATCGTGACCCTCCGAGCCATCATCGTGTCCTGGCATCGAGATGAAGAATGCTTGTGATGTGTGTGGTGCTAAAACACCAGCATGACTCGTTGTACAATGGTCGTTTAGCCAAATTAGGGTTTGGTCAAGGCGAGACTCGTCGAGTCCTAGGTGTAGTCAGGGTTCTCGATGAAATGCCAACTAGGTCAAACCTGGTGGGTCGCTGATCACTGATGACCTAGGGTAGAGGTATGCAAGCACGTTGCGACCAACAAGGAGAACTAGACCAAGGGGAACCTTGGATAAGAGTTCCTTGGTTGTGTCGAGGATGTTCCGTAGCCGATCACAGGATTTGTTAACTTGGTGTACCATTTCATCGACGACAGGTTCGTCGAATCGCTTATCAACAACCGAGTCGACATCACTAGCCTTAAGACTCACAAGGTGGTGTTTGAGATACCGCTCACCCCATTGACGAGTCCGGGTTGTTGTGGACATCGCTAAGACGATCTTCTCGAGATGGCAAAGCATGCCTTCACAGCAAGGTCTCGCATCGTGTTTAAGTCCCGAGAGCTTACCGAGCTCACCTGGACAAGCTTGCGGGAGACACTACATTAGTGTCGTCGTGTAAGCACCCGAACGATGCTTGCGACGTTAGTCGTAGCAACTGGTTTACCTAAAGGTCATTTGAACGTTGTCTTGGTACTCATGCTAGGTTAACAGTGCTTGTAATGACTTCTTAAGTCCAAGCCATGTTGATCTCAATTCAGTCCCAAGTGTCGTTAGGTTCCATCATGGTTCATCCTAAGTCAGGACCCTACGACAGCACTGCTCACTTAACTAGGTTTACTTATTTATGAGTTAAGTCAAGTTCATTGGTCGACTGCTAAATCGCAACCTTCGTCTTGTACACTCCACTCATAATCAAGCTTTCGATATCCCCCTTGATTCTTAGGTCATACTTACACTACCAGTCCAACACTTCGACACCATTCAGCTTTATCATCCTCGAGTGACATAGCATCGAGTGTTGAGTGCCAAGTGCAATGTGTGCTTACGTTGCACCTTTCAATTACAATCTCTATACTACTATGACCACCTTGAGTCATCCTTTTTTTATCCACACAACAGAGGCATGTCTGTTCCTCTTAGTCAATCTCGTCGTTCCTAAAGAGTACACAATCTTCTTAACTCTAGTGTTTCCTTATATTACTTACTTATATGCATATCATGTCGATAGGAAACGTGGTGGTAAGTGATCGACGAGGAGCTTCACTTGGAGGAGAAGGCCAAGGTGTTCCCACTGAAGTTCCATGACAGGTTCCCCGGAGGAAGACCAAGCCCTAACAATTGACTTTTATTCGAGTCGCAAACTAAGTCAAGCCCCGGTTTGCATTAAAGAGCTTTTTAAACTTTTCTAGTTTTATTCACTTACGTCTTCAGTTGATATTGTGCATTACGTATAAGGTGTTTGATACTCCACTTGCATGGCCAAAAATCCTAGGAATTGGTTGGAACGAGTTACAATTTGACCTGTAGTAACTGCCTTGCTAATGCATAGGAAATCCGGTAGAATTCGAGTAGTTGGAATCTACTCGCGAGAGATGTAGGACATATCTCACAGGATTGGTTAGATACAAAATGTCAGAATATAATGAAATGGAGACTGGGCAGGGAATGGATAGGAAGCGGCGAGAAGTGAGTCCCGGTCGCGTAGCCCTGCCTGTGTCGATTAAGGCCCGCTTCATGTGCAGCCCCACTGAACAAGCTTGACTTGTACTGACAACATAATGGACATATGGAATCCAATAAACTGATGTAACTTGATAACTGGGGTGTCGAGGCCCATTAACTCACCATCGATAGGGGTGGGCTGAGGACAGTAAGGTGTAAATCGGTCGGCGGACACATGAGGTGTTCCGTGCGGAGACCTTCTGTTCGCAGAGGTGAGACGGGCTCGGCGTTCGGGTTTCTTGTGAAAGGTGGCCATATACGCCTGGTACTAAAGTGTTATGTAGGTACGGGTGTGCTTGCTGACACTTCCGAACGACGTATGTGTCGTGTTGTATGGGTGTGTCCTGATTGCAATCACTGTCCCTCGCAGTAATAGAGTACCACTTGTTCACTGTGTCGTGATGTAGTAAATACTAAAGAAGTCAGAAAATCATATTGTATTGAATTATAATTACTTTGCAACCTTGTATGATTTAGAGATAGTATAATTAAAAGTTTACAATTTCCCCATACTTTAGCTGTAATAGCATTATGTGCCCTGAGCATGTCATATCATCGGTAAAGCATTTCTTGTTTGATTGTGGAGCCCATGATGTGTCGTGCTCAGAGAATGTCATTTTCTACTTAAAACTTGATTATAAGTATCCACTTGTAGGCGAGTCATTTATGCTTCACCTTACCTATGTTTAGTTCCCCTTGCATATGTCTAGTGAGACGGTTAAGTCTTGCCGAGCCTTATGCTCACGTTTGCGCTTTAACGATTTTCGCAGGTATTAGTTTTATTTCTGCTGTTCATATTATACATGAGACTCGAGGTGTCAAGATAAAATCTCATGTGAACCACGCCGCTGCTTAATGTTCTTCGTGTTGCTAGTGAGAATCATCCTAGGGTATGGACGCCTCCTCTCCTACTTAGTTAGGTGAGATTATGAGTATGTATTTTCCGCTGCGTGTGTACTTCTATTGTACACTCTTTTGTAAACTCTTCTTATTATAAAATGAAAACTTTATATGTTTTGGTATCCTTTTCATGTGTGCTGTTAGGTGCCGCATCGCATGGTACCACCCAATGAGATCCTCGGATGTGTGGACCCCGGTCCCCACAACTTGCCTTGCTCCTGAGATTGATTTTGTTCGAAGGCTTCAAAACTCTTGTTCTGCAGGTCCTTGAATCACTCTCTACGGCAACACCTTCTATTCCGAGCGACAAACTTGCAAAACACACATTAGAATCAAATAATGGTCATATAGTACCCAATATGCCATGATATGTATGATCAATGCAATTATGAGGTAAAACTTGTTAATGAGTTGCTATTAATGTTTACTAACTAGTTACAATAGTTTCTAACAAGCTTGTACAGGTTTGCAATCAATTTAGATCAAATTGGGTTCAATTCAGGAATTTTTCAGATTCAGACACCACACTAGTCCAGTTTCAGGAGCCGGACTAGTCTGCCCTAGACAGAACTGCAAATTAGGGTTTTCTTGATCTGCGAGAACTGGGGTTGAATTTGCATGAAAACTTGGTTGTAGGGGGTATACCACGTGTTTAGAGATCCAAAGATCAAGTTTTGGGTGAAACACTTGGATCTTGACGATTAGGGTCTGATGAATATGAGTTGATGAAGTTTTGGTGATGAAGATCATCAATTCGTTGAAAGTCGATGAAGATCGATCTTGATTTGTCCTTCTCCCTCTTCTCCTCATTCTCCTTGCTTCTGGACTTGATCTTGACGTCGGCAACATGGCAAAAGTAGCGGCAAGGTTTTTCAACTTAATGGAGAGGTCAGGGGGTATTGGGTTGTTTATATAAGGGTGGAGAGCTAGGGTTTTGAGGTGAATTCCAAGTAGAATTCGGTGGGGGGCATGTAGGGGGCGAGGTGGGATCCATATGGGCTCCTCTTTGGTTGTGCACGATGTTCTTGGCCCAAATTAGGCAACTACCCAAAAACAAACCATGGAGAAATAACAGAAACCAAATTGGTTTCCGAAGGCCGGACTAGTTTGCAGTAGGGACCGGACTAGCCCGTTTGGCAACAGAGTAAAAATCAGACACGTCCGACCGAACAAGTCCGAGGAACATCAGATGCTCAATCGACTAGTCCGCACATTGTGCCAGACAAGCACGGACTCTGAAGAATTGATTTTTTCTGAATAAAAATAGGAATACCGGACTAGTTTGGGGTTATGGCCGAACAAGTCTGCACTTCTGAAGAAAAATGAATTTCCTGAACAGAGGTTAGGGATACCGAACTAATCTAGTTTAGCCCTAAATTCATTTTAATCTTCTTCCCTTTCACTTGGCTTAATGTTAAACATGTATGAGGATGTATGCAATGCATTATGCATGAACATTAGGGTGTTACAATCCTACACCCCATAAAATGAATCTCTCCCTCGAGATTCGATGTGAAAAGAAAGAGATAGGGAATATCCTTCTTGAGATCATCTTCTCGCTCCCAAGTCGCTTCCTATTTTGTATGATGCTTCCATTGCACTTTGCACCATCGAATCACCTTGTTCCTCAAGACCCTCTCCTTGGTGTCCAAAATTTTGACAGGTTGCTCTGCATAGGTAAAATCTTTCTCAAGCTCAAATTCTTCCATCGGTACTTGCTCTTTTGGTACCGTAAAACACTTTTTGAGCTAAGAAACATAAAACACGTCATGAACATCCGAAAGATGTGCAGACATCTCTAGTTTATAGGCTACTTCTCCCCATTTGTCCAAAATCTTGAATGGTCCAATATAGCGAGGTGCCAACTTGCCTTTGACATTAAACCGCTTGTGACCTTGCATAGGTGATACTTTAAGATATACGAAGTCTCCTACCTCAAAAGATAAGCTTCTTTGTCTATTAGCCGCATAACCCTTTTGTCTTGATTTAGCAGCTCTCAAATTCTCGCGAATGGTCTCCACTTGCTTTTTGGCCTTTTGGATCACATCAGGTCCAAATACTTTAGTTTTCCTCATCTCATTCCAAAACAAGGGTGTTCTACACCTTCTCCCATACAATGCTTCATACGGCGACATTTTCAGGCTTGCTTGATAGTTGTTATTGTAGGAGAATTCAGCATATGGAAGACTTTTATCCCAGCTTCCTCCATACTTTAGTGCACAAGCTCTTAGCATGTCTTCCAAAATCTGATTTGTCCTCTCGGTTTGTCCATCCATTTGAGGTTGATATGCAAAACTTAAATGCAGTCGAGTTCCCATCGATTCGTTTAGCTTTTGCCAGAACCTCAAGGTAAAATGAGAACCTCTATCAGACACTATTTTCTTGCGCACTACGTGTAAACACACTATTCTTCCCATATACAGTTCTACCAACTTGGCTCCACTATAAGTAGTCTTGACAGGAATGAAATGCGTTGATTTCATCAACAGATCCACAATAACACATATTGAATCATATTCTGCTGAAGTGCGAGGCAAACCAACTATGAAATCCATACCAAACTCTTCCCACTTCCATTCTGGAATCTTCAATGGCTATAATAATCCTCCTGGCCTTTGATGTTCAGCTTTGACTCGTTGGCATACATCACATAGTGCAACATATTCTGCTATGTCCCTTTTCATGCCATCCCACCAGTAGCATGTCTTCAGCTCCTTGTACATCTTTGTACAACCAGGATGGATAGAGTAAAGCGAGTCATGTGCCTCCTTTAATATCAACTATCGGAGACGCTTCTCATTAGGCACAACAATCTGTTTTCCAACCCATAGAATACCATGATCATCCTCATCAAACTTGAATTCTCTCCCTTCTTGGGTCCTTTCCTTGATTTCCTGGATTTCCCTGTCCCTCGTTTGACCTTCTCAAATCTCTTGTTCCAGGGTTGGATTCACTTCCATTGCCCCCATCTCATTCATGAATCCAAGATTCAACCGTTCAAACTCCTTGCATAGTTCGGATGGCAATTCTTGAACAGTGAGCTAGTGGCTTGCTGCCTTTTGACTCAAGGCATCAGCCACTACATTGGCTTTCCCTAGATGATATTTGATTCCCATATCATAGTCCTTAAAGAGTTCAAACCATCTTCATTTCCTCAAATTCAGATTCGTTTGCGTGAATATGTACTTGAGACTCTTATGATCTGTATAGATCTCACATCTATGACCAAGAACATAATGTTTACAGATCTTCAATGCATGTACTACGGCTGCAAGTTTGAGATCGTGCGTAAGATAGCTTTGCTCATGTTTCTTCAACTACCTGGATGCATAAGCTACTACTCGGCCTTCTTGCATCAATACACGACCAAGTCCTTGCATTGAAGCATCACAATAGATGTCAAAACTCTTACTCACATCTGGCAATACCAACACAGGTGATGTGGTCAATCTCTTCTTTAGCTCCTCAAAACTATCCTGCCAAGCTTGAGTCCACTTGAAAGGCTTCTCCTTCATTAATTGTTTAGTCATGGGCTTCGCTATCTTGGAAAAGTCCTTGATGAACCGGTGGTAATATCCAGCCATTCCAAGAAAACTCCTGGTTTCCTCCACATTCTGTGGCGGTACCCACTTTAACACGTCTCTAACCTTTTCTGGGTCAACTGACACTCCTCCTCCTGAGATGACATGCCCTAGGAATGATATATCCCTCAACCAAAATTGGCACTTGTTGAACTAGTCATACAACTGGTGTTCTCGCAGTTTCTGCAATGCAGCCATAAATGCTCTTCGTGCTCCTCTTCACTCTTTGAGTAGATCATGATGTCATCAATGAACACTACCATGAATTTATCCAAATACTCCATGAAGACCTTATTTATGAGATACATGAAGTATGCAGGTGCATTAGTCAATCCAAAAGACATGATCGTGTACTCATATGACCCATACCGTGTCCTGAAAGCTATTTTGGGTATGTCCGACGGTCTAATCTGCATTTGGAAATATTAAGACCGAAGATCAATCTTAGGGAATATTCTGGCTCCCTTCATCTGGTCGAAAAGGTCCTCTATGCGGGGCAACGTGTACTTATTCTTGATTGTCACCTCATTGAGAGACCGGTAATCCACACAAATTCTCTGGGATCCATCCTTCTTATCTACGGAAAGCATTGGGGCTCCCCATGGCGACAAACTTGGGCGTATAAAACCCTTCTCTAAATGCTCTTGAATCTGCTTCTTGAGCTTTACTAATTTCTTAGGAGGCATCCTATATGGCCTCTTTGCCATAGGTGCACTTCTAGGTATTAAATCAATAACGAACTCGATGTCACAATCAGGTGGCATACCTAGCAATTCCTCAGGAAACACATCTGGGTACTCAAGAACAATCAGAGTTTCCTCCAAAGATACTCCTTCAGCATGATTTACCATTGGCTTCTCAGTTGTCGGCTGGACTGCCTTGAACTCTATATTGATTCCTTCCTCATTTGTCAATTGCACTATGCGAGTTGCACACTGAATTACTCGTTTATGCTTCCTTGCCAATCCATTCCGAGTATGATGTCCAAGCCTTGCGAATAGAGGACTATGAGGTTGGCAACGAATTCTTACCCACTAATAAGAATACTTACTTTTGGACATACTATATTTGTCCTCATCTACCCTGCAGGAGACTTAACCAACGGAGTATATTTCAGGTATGATATAGGCATTCTATGCTTTGCAACATACTTTGATGAGATGATTGAATGGGATCCTCTAGAGTCAAATAATATAGTAGAAGGGTTGGAGTTTGCGAGAAACATACCAATCACAACATCTCAGCTTGTTGGGCCTCTTCTGTATATACATGGTTCACTTTGCCACGAGCAAAATTCTGTGGTCCTCGGTTGCCTTGAGTTGCATCTCCAATTTCCCTAGGATTCCGCCTTGGAACATTGTTCATCTGTCCTTGACCTGACCTTGGGCATTGATTTGCAAAATGTCTCGTTTGACCACAAGCATAGCAAGTCTTTCCACCAGTGGCACCAGCAAAGTTAGAACGGGGCTGATTCTGAGCATAGGCAGGATGGTTTGGGTGTGGCGCAATCTGCATAGGTAAGCGAGGTGCTTGCATGGGCGGGTGTTGCTGCATTAGCTGTTGCAGTTGCGGTGGATAAGCATGGCGGTATGCAGTAGTAGACGGGTTGTAATATTGTGCAACAGGCAGTGCAAAGTGAGGATGCACATTACTTCCTTGCGGCTGTCCCTGATATGGATATCTCCTCTTGTAATCTATCTCCATCTCACGGATCTTTTTTCAACAGCAATGGCCTTGTCAACCAGCTTCTGGAAATTTGCATAGTCAGCATTGATCAATTGAACTTGGATTTCATTGTTGATACCCCTCATGAACAGATATTGCTTCCAGCTATCAGTGTTGATGTCCTCCAGAGCATATCGAGACAGCTGAGTGAATTTATTGAGGTAAATAGTGAGAGCGGAACTTCCCCTTAAATTCAGTTCAAGTGATTCCTTCTGGATTTTCATTAGCATTGCATAGAGATTCCCACTAGTCTGCAGCAACTCCAATCAACCGGTGTGAGGCAAAAAGAACCTTCTCTCTGACACCGCACCGGACAATAGCAAGTTTCTTCTCTACAGACTTCAGCCAATCATCATCTTCCATAGGATATGTGGCTTGGGCAAAGGTAGGCGGCCTGGTCCTCATGAACTCTCCAAAACGGTTGTGGTGTGGCAGGTGTGGTGGTGGTAGCGGCATGTGGGCCTGATTGTTGTTGCCACCTTGCAGCTGTCCCATAGTTTGAATTTTTGTCTGCATGAGCTGGTCCTGCATAGCCAATAGTTGCTCAAGGTTGATAGCTCCCTGGGCAGGTCCCTGATTGTTCTGAGGTGCTTCATTGCTCTCATCCTCACCATTGGCATTCTTCTGGTTATGAGTCCTCAACATTTGTTGGTGAAAGAATAGTAGATACGGAATAATTCAGAATTTGAAAAGAAATGCCCCATCTATATGCATCAAGGTATGCGTAACTAAACAACTCTTTTATTAACACTATAACCCTATTAGAGGATGTGGACAAGGATCCCACAACTCTCTACTACGTGCGGATGTGGAAAAAACGCTAGACGTCCCACAACTCGCACCAAGCACACAAGCACAAGCACACACCAAGAAAATTCAGCACACCACACTAAATTTGACTAAGACTGTCTAAATGCTTTTCTAACTTCTAGATAGGAGACCTAGACTTAATTGTGTGAACCGTGGCTGTCCTGGCCGTGAGGCGGTAAAGACAACGGCGGCGGCGAGGCATACTTGGGCGCATGCCAAGGTAAGTTGGTCTTCGATGTAGGCGCTGAAGAGGTTGTTATACCATTTACCTCCACGGTGGCACAGACTTCCTCTTGCTTCTCCATGGTAAAAAGCTTCTTACGAAGGTAACAAATCTCTTCCATAGCATTAGCATATCGATTTTCCAAATTCACCAATACTTCCTGAGATCTATCAATGGCACGAGAACCGATTTGAGCCCCATCTTCTGGCCTTAAGACTTCCCTTGCCCCCTTCTTGCGTTGCGGGTGTAGTGAAAAACTAGTAACTCCAACCTGCTCCCGATAGATGTGGCACAATCTAGTAAGTGCATCCCAAGCGACATCATCAATAGCTTACCCCCTGGTGCTTCTCCATGTGGATGCAATGTGTCGGGTGACCACCTCATCTTTGGCAAGAACAGTAACTTGAGCTATCCGTTCTTTGCATCCATGGCGAGGAATCCCCTTAACATAGTACTCTAGATGCATCTTGCATAGATCAAGGAACTCCTTCAATTGCTTAGCTGGAAATCCTCCATCAGTGTCGTCAGAATGGAATTCTTGGGCATCACGGTAAACTATGCATTTGTCCTCCTTTCTGGCTTCACTAGGCTGCGATGCACTCCTTTGAGAATCTGGTACTTCTTCATGGGCAACGGGTTCATCTTCATCCTCCTCATGTGCTTCACCTTTCTCTTCCTCACTATCATAGATTTCCACCATCTCAGGGTCTTCCTCCGTCGGGTCTGAGCGTTCATGCTCAACTTTCTTTGCGGGAAAACTCAGTTCTTCCTCCACTTGGGCTGGTTCCATCCTCGGCTCCTTGCAAAGCCTAAGCTTGCTTCCAAGGGGTCGCAAACGAGCTCTCTTGCGAGTTGTCATTTTGGTGTGAGCCATCTATAAAAAAACATGAGAATATTAAAGGAAAACACAAATATCAGTTCTGAAAATTGCAGCAGACATAAATTTAGATGAAAAGATGTGCATTTGCTCAAAAAGATGGAGAAATAGCAAAAATTGCAGCAGCAGCAAATAAAAGCACAGTTTTTCCCACTTTATATAGCTAGTGGAAGTCAAAATAGTGCAAAACACGCTAATCTTGAATAGGAAAGAAGTCCTAAGTGATTTTCGGTGTCCATTCTACCTAGGCATGCGTACTACAGTGAAACACGGCTTTGATACTAATTTGTGACACCTGTGCCAAGAATGTTTAACACATATACACAAGTGATTCACAAATGATAAACAGATTAAATCATGTCTCGAATAATAACACACTAATAATAGTACCTTATTACAGGCCAAATAGTCTCGAATACAATCTCTAAACAACTGCAGCAGGAAAACTAAACACTAATGACTCCAAACTCTACAGGCAAGCTTGACGGCAAAACACACGCCTAGAACTACTCAATGACCTCCTGGTACTCCACCTGGTCACCTGCGTCTGGATTTGGTTGGGGAATAGCAAGGGTGAGGACATGTCGTACTCAACAAGTGTGGGAAAGTATGACATGTAGCTTAAACAAAGCATGACGATAAACTATGGCTAATTGCATAAAAGTACGTTCAAAATAGTTGAAAATGCAATAATGTCAGCATTAAGGGTGGTCCTTTCCAAATAACCCAAATAACATCAATTTCAACTTAAATAACCGATCCCAACAATAATAATCTATAATCAGCTTATAACTGCTTATTTGTCTCAAGTTCATCAATTCCATATACCAAAACCAATTAATTAACCAGTACCAACTCCCAATTCAATTCCAGCCATTAAACCAAGCTAAAGGTCCATAACTCTAATCATGCAAGGGTCCAGGTTGCTCATGACTGGAGGCACGGCTATCATGATAGTTTAGACACACTCTACACAGGTTGTACCACTTTACCCACAAGTTCGTTATTTCATCACCTTTCGATGACTATGGAATCTCAATTATGCCGTCTCACACATCCTTTGGTGTGTGTCCAATAGATCGCAAAATAGCATTTGCAAAGTGATAATTAGCATATTTAGACCCTATTGAGGTTTCACCTGTGGTGATGTCTCCAACTGAGCACATCCAACCAAGTGCCCCCTCTAGATCCATTCGGATCCCAGGGTAGTCTCACCAATCTATACAAATCCAATGCGACTACACGTTTCCCGAGCATTCTTAATGTTCCAAATTGTTCTGGCAAAACACTAATTAGTCAGCTAAACTGCACCCATACTTGGCCCTGTGGTGGCACTATAAATCTTGGATGGTCGCTCCACGAACCAATCCTTGGATCTAAAGCAAGGAAAACCACGAAAAATAGTCCACCCATTCCACATAACCGACTTGCTTAGATCCCTAGGCACCATGTTGCTAAAGGGTCATTAATATCAATTCTCATCATTCATGTGTTCAATTGTTCACAATTAAGCCATTTGATTGTTTCCCGAACCCAATTGAGCATTGTGAAGCAAAAACTATAAAATATCCTTCCCAACTCTCTGCATTGTGTTCAAGTGACAAGGGTGGTCATACAAAACCGGTAAACTCCTACAATTGGGTTTTCCCATCAATTCCTACACAAGCATGAAATTTTGCAAACAAAACCTTTAAAACAAGATCAATATGATCAAGGATAGTTGCCTTTCTCCTGAGCTTGATTTGGTTCGAAGGCTTCAAAACCCTAGTTCTGCAGGTCCTCGAAAGCACTATCTACGGCAACACCTTCTATTCAGAGCCACAAACATGCAAAACACACATTACAATCAAATAATGCTCATATAGTACTCAACATGCTATGATATGCATGATTAATGCAATTGTGAGGTAAAACTTGTTAATGAGTTGCTATTAATGTTTACTAACTAGTTACAATAGTTTCTTACAAGTTTGGATAGATTTGGAATCAATTTAGATCAAATTTGGTTTTGTGGGTACCCTGTGTACCGGGTACCCCACGTTAGCGCAAGAAGTGCAAGAGAGTTCCACCTGTCAAAGTTGAAGGTCTCCTCAGGCCCCACATGTCACACTGCACTGGACCCGCATCCTTCATATGGGTAGCTTCGGGAGTAACACGTGTAATGTAAGTCCGGAGCTAAATTCCCAAAACAGGGAAGCTCTGAAGTAAACACATTTATAACGACCCTGGACCTAACCTCCAGTAGAAGGGAGCTCCGGTTCTGCCACGTGTATAGCGGTTCCGGAGCTACCTTCCCGCAAGGAGAAGCCCCGAAGCTGCCACGTGTGGAGCCTCTGGACCTACACCACCAACGAGTACACAGGCAAATCACCAACAACACGGACATTCAAGGAACAGTTAAAACGGCAATTACAAGACCTGATTATGTGTCATTAATGTTGTATTAATGACACACGACCAGAGCATTGTTAATAAGGGTAACACAGCCATTAAGGCACGTTATCACACTATTAACCACGCTTAATGCTTTTAGACAGTGAATTAGGCTTTTAAATACGCCAGGGCCACATGTCGGGCTAGGCAAATGATGTAACGGCCAGTCCTTGGACTATAAAAGGACTGAGCCGCACGATACAGAGGGATTGAATCTAACCCAAGAACCACCTATACTAGTGCTACTCAATACAACAACACAAACCCCGTGGAGTAGGGTATTACGATCAGGCGGCCCGAACCACATAAAATCTCCTGTGCCATCACCTTGTTCCTGATCTCTACGTGCCCAAACCAATACAAGAACCTCCGCGGGCTACAATCTAGTAGTACCGAGGGAAGTGTCATTCTCAAACTTCGACATTTGGTGCGCCAGGTAGGGGGCACCGAGATCTCAAGATGGTGAACTCCACTGCAGGACCCTTCAACGGCAACCATGAGCAGCCTGCTAGAGGCAATCCCTCTAACATGCAGCATCCAGCAGGAGCCGTTGTCTCGGCGGGCGTCATGCCACCACCACCACTATCTGCCCCAGCAAACAATGCTAGACAGCAGGATGGGTACTTGTGTTGGTCACAACATCGGCAAACAACAACCCCGAGAACGCGCTAATTGCTGCTCGAACTCTGTTGGAGCGCCCACGAGCGCTCAGAGTACCTCAGGGTGCGATGGAGCAGTGGCGCGCTGATGTACAGCATCTGGTTGAAGCTGCAGCCGATGCCATCAGCAACCAAGGTCCTCCCCCTTCGGGGCAGGCAACAGCTCAACGTAGGACCCTGTTCGGAAGACTTGGTCCTCACGTGTCACAGCACCAACGTCGTGCTACATCTCAATAGGTGACCTCGCTGCCTTTCGGGGCACGACGCACCCACACCATCACTAGGATTCCAACTCATGATCTGCAGTCGGAACTTGATCGACGTTACTGGTAGCAGGACGACCGCGTCCATATCGAGCGTGCTCGCGAAAGGCGAGAGGCTCGGGACAGCCCTACTCCTCAGGGAGTAGGGGGGGCTGTTGTGCCCTGGCTATGCACTTACTTATGGTCATATGGCCACAGAAGTTCTGGCCTCATTTGGTGGAGAAATTCGACGGGACAGTCAACCCCGCTGAGTTTCTCCAAATCTACTCCAGTGCTATACTTGCAGCAGGGGGCAATGAGGCCATGATGGCCAACTACTTCCAAGTGGCCTTAACCAGAACCGCTAGGTCCTGGTTTATGAGCCTCCCGCCTAACTCCATCAACAGTTGGGCGAAGCTATGCCAACAGTTCATAGCTAATTTCGGGAGTTCATAAACTCGACCTGGCACTGAACTGGACCTTTTTGTTGTCAAGCAAAAAATGGGAGAGTCACTGCGATCCTTCATCTAGCAATTCTCTCAGGTACGCAATACCATCCCACCCCTCTCGAGTGCCTCTGTTATTGTTGCATTCAGACAGGGCGTTTGGGACAAAAAGATGTTGGAGAAGCTGGCAATCAAAGAAGTCACCAGCGTCACGGAACTCTTTAGCCTAGCAGACAAATGTGCTAAAGTTGCAGAGGGACGTGAGATGCACTCCAAGCCAGCTCTGGAGGCCAACAAGAAGTCCTCCAAAGTTGAAGACACTACTTCCGACAGTGGCAAAAAGAAGAAGAAATCCAACGGCAAGAAAAAGCCTTCGGTCGGTGCACCTACTGTTGTGGCTACTCCAACTTCGGGTGGCCAGGGGCCACGTCCCGAGAAACGACCTCGACCATCGTCAAAAGATGGTGGCAGCTCCAAAGTATGGTGTCCGATCCTCAAGACGGACATGCACAATCTGGATGAATGTGGAGAGGTCCAAAACCATGTTGAGCGCTACAACAAGTGCCGATAAGAAGGTTATTTCCATCAACGGAAAGGAAAGCAAAAGGTCGACGAAGCTCCGGCTGAGGAAGAGTTAGGATTTTAGGACCCTAAGAAGGTTTTGAAGGCTGTTTACAACACCGTCGACGACAAATCTGATGTCTCTAACAACGAGCGTCGGAATACCTTGAACACCGTTTATGGAGGTTCTTGGGACATCACATCTCATCGCATCCTCAAGACAATGCGGTGGTATATGGTTGCTGCAGCTCCCACTGCTAGGTCAGAGCCTCATCGGAAATGGATGGACACTCCCATTATTTTCGATGCTTTGGACTGCCCTCGTAACATGATCGGAGCTGGCCAACTCCGGTTGATGGTGTCTCCGACCATTAACAATGTTCAAGTCCACCATGTAATAGTGGACGGAGGTGCAGGCCTGAACCTCATAAGATTTGAAGCCTTCGTCAAGCTTCGGCTCCGACATTCGGAACTTCGCCCCTCTCAACATTTTTTTTGGGGTAGGTCCCGGGGCCATTAGCCATCTCGACTCCATCACACTTCCGGTGACCTTCGGGACTAGGGAGAACTACAAAACCGAGAAGTTGGTCTTCGACATCACGTAGATCAGTCTGCCATTTCATGCCATTTTGGGCAGGCCTGCCCTGTACAGGTTCATCGCTGCCGCCCACTATGTCTACTTAGTGTTGAAGATGCCAACACCTACGGGTGTTCTTCGTATCCACGGAGAACGCACTGTAGGAATCACTACATTGGAGGAACTCCATGCGCTTGCTACAGCGCAGGAGGTAGCATCTGGTATGGAGCAAGCACTGAACCCACCGAGCATTCATCATCGAGGCTCTACCTCTGCACATTGTGTGCAACCAAGCAACGACACCGACGTTACCGTCAAAGTCATCCAAATTGGTTCTGATGCTGGTCAGACTACCCGTATATCAGGAGGTCTGAGCAACAAATAGGAAATCGCGCTCATCACTTTCCTCTGGGCGAATGTTGACGTGTTTGCCTGGCAACCATCACAAATGTGTGGTATCCTTGGGGAGGTTATTGAGCACAATCTGAAGATCTATCCCGATGCTCGGCATGTACACCAGAAGCCCCGAAAGCAATCAATTGAGCGGCAAAACTTCATCCGATAGGAGATCAAGAAGTTGCTCGAAGCTAAATTCATCCGAGAAGTGTTCCATCCAAAATGGCTGGCAAACCTAGTCGTGGTGCCCAAGGCTGGCGGGAAGTTTCGGATGTGTATCGACTACACCACCTTAAATTAGGCATGTCCAAAGGATCCATTTCCACTACCTAGGATAGATCAGATAGTTGACTCCACCTCTGGGTGCGAGCTATTGTGTGTCTTAGATGCATATTTTGGATATCATCAAATCCAAATGTCTAAGGAAGATGAAGAGCATACTGCCTTCATAACAGCTGATGGATTGTATTGTTATACTGACATGCCCTTTGGTCTAAAAAATGCAGCTTCAACATTTGTGCGAGCTATGTATAAAACATTTGGAGAGCTAATCAGAGACTTGGTGGAGGTGTACGTCGATGACATCGTCGTGAAGATCAAGAACAAGGAGTCACTCCTTGACAATTTACAAGCTGTCTTCGACAAGCTGCAAATCACGCGCACCAAGCTGAACCCGGAAAAATGTGTCTTCGGGGTTAGCCCCGAGAAGCTTTTAGGTTTCTTGGTGACTCACCGAGGAATTAAAGCTAATCCGACGAAGATCAAGGCTATAGAAGATATGTGGCCCCTTACCCGCGTCAAGGATTTCCATAAGTTAACTGGATGCTCAGCTGCGCTCAGCCGGTTCATCTTAAGACTGGCAGAACAGGCGCTACCCTTGTTCAAACTCTTGAGGAAGTCCGAACCATTTCATTGGTCTCAAGAAGCAGAAAAAGTGTTTCAAGAGCTGAAGCAGCTCCTCACCACACTACCAATCTTGGTAGCTCTGAATCATGGTGAACCTTTACTGCTTGACATTTCTACAACTACCAAAGTTTTCAGCATGGTCCTGGTCAGGGAAAGACCAGAGCCACATCTAGTTCAGGAGCCTAGACCCCTCCGGGAGGGTCTGGAGCTACCTGAAGGCGAGTCTGGATCCCAGCCCCCAGACAAGGATCTTCAAGACAAAGTGCTAGAAGATCAACCTTTCTCACCTGAGGGAGTTATAACGGCTGGTCATGAAGAGCCGAACCAATCCGACAAGGTCCTACTTGAACACGAAGAAGATCCGGACCCCTCCGGGAGGGTCTGAGAAGCTCAACAAGAAGGTCCAGACCCCTTTCAGAGGGTCCGGATCAATGGAGAAGAAGCTTTAGATCCCTCCGGGAGGGTCCGGACCGTCCAGCACTGTAACACCCTAATTTTCATGCATCATGCCCTACATACACTCATATACATGTTTAACATTAACCCACAATAAGAGGAACAAGTTTAAAATTGATTCGGAGCATTTAAAATTGATTTGGAACAAAACCGCACTTAAAATGCAGGAAAGTGCGGACTAGTCCGATTTTACTGAGGACTAGTCCGATTTCTCTCTGACTAAAAACAGACTTGTCCGTTTTTGCTGCGGACTAATCCGATTTTTGGCACTGGAAACTTTCATACTTGTCCAATTTGTGCGGACTAGTCCGATATTCCAAGAATCCTTGAAAATTTGCTAAGTCCTTGGACTTTTCCGGACTAGTCCGGTGTTCCAGCGGACTTGTCTGTTTTCTCTCTGTTTAAAGTCGGACTTGTCCGATCTTAGGCCAGACTTGTCCGATTTTCTCTCTGGACGACTTCGGACAAGTCCGGTCCTATCCGGACTTGTCTGATATTTCGTGACTCTGAGTTGATCTTTTGTTTTACGACTTGTTTCTTGGGTTTCATGTTAAGTGGGCCTAGGGACGTCGTGCTTAACTCTTTTAGAGCCACTGTGGGACTCTAAACCGGCCTCTACTCATCCCAAACTAAAAATCCATCTAACCCTAGCCTCCACCTCTATATAAACAACCCCACCGCTTGGATTGACATCTATTTGCCACTTTTCCACCCACCCAAACCCTAGTTCGTGGGGAGCCACCGCCAAGGAAGGAGGAGAAGATCCCAAGCAAGAAGAAGAAGAGGAGGAAACGAAAGAGGATCAAGATCTCCACCAAGTTTCGTTCTTCACCCCCAATTCATCCCCAAGTTCATCACCAACCCTAGATCATCAAGATCCAAGTGTTACCTCCAAGTTTCTTGACTCATTGGAGTTCTAAACACCTGGTATACCTTCTATTATCTTTTCCTTACGAGAATTCAACCCCTAATCTCCATGTTCACGTCGATCTAGAAAACCCTAATTTGCTGATCTCGTGGAGTGCGGACTTGTCCGGTCCCTAGCGGACTAGTCCGATCTTTCTGGTTAAGTTGTGTTGAATTAATTCTAAAATTTGATCTAATCAACTCTAAACCTGTATAAACATGTTAAAAGCTATTAGAACTAGTTAGTTATCATTAAAAGCAATCAATTAACAAGTTCTACCTTGCATTTTCATTAATCATGCATGTCATGTCATATTGAGTAATATTTGTGCACTCTTTGATTGTGTTTCTTGTCTTGTATGTTTATTGTGTGGATTAGACGGATTTGTGCTAGAAAGTGCCGCGGAGGATCTACAGCACCAAGAGTTTAAGGCTTTGACCCTAATCAACAGCAAGAGCAAGGCAAGTGTCCTTGAAGCATATTGATCCTGTTTTAAAATAAATTTTTTGTTTGCAAAATTGCATGCTTGTGTCAATTTGATGGGAATCCTATGATAGGAAGTTGACTAGCTTTGTTTAACCACCCTTGTCACTTGGAATACCTGGTAGAGAGTCAGGAAGGGTTTGTACCTTTTTGCTTAGCTTAATTAATTGGGATGGGAGAACAAAACTACACATTTAATTATGCATTAATGACATTCTGGTTAATGTGAACTGGTCAATGCGGTATGGTAATGGGTGATCTAAGCAAGCTTTGTATATGGATGGGTTGGATGTTATGGTGGTTTGCTTGCTTTAGATCTAAGGACCGATTCATGCGAAAATGGGCCAGTACTACAGTGCCACCACAAGGCCAAGTATGGGTGCGGCGTAGCTAATTAATTAGGGCCTTGCTAGTGCTGTTTGGACCATGGTGGATTCTCGGGGAAGGGGTAGTCGGATTGGGTTTGTTGATGATTGGTGGGACTACCCTGGGATCCAAATGGCTCAAGAGGGGGCACTTGGTTGAAGATGTGCTCTGCGGGAGACATCGCCACCGGTGAAACCTCAGTGGGGTCTAAATAGGCTAGTAATCCCTTTGTAAAGGCTATTTTGTGATCTCTTAGCCATACACCAAAGGAAGTGCAATTGGCATAAGAGAGGTTCCTTTAGTCGCCGACGGGTGATGAAATCACAAACACGTGGGTAAAGAGGTACAAACTCTACATAGTTAAATAAAACTATCATGAGAGCCGTGCTCCCGGTTATGAGCACCTGGACAACTTCCATGATTAGAGGGAACTCAGTATTGGGATGGTATTTGGGATGGTTAGGGTTTGGTAATGGTTATGGATGGTTATGGATTAAATTTCTGGTATTGAATATGGTTATTGGCAATAGTGAAATCTGGAATTATTGACGATGGTAATGAATTCAGACTGGTATTATGATATTACTTATGATTATGATGGGTTCGATTCATATAAATATAATATATTGCTTTCCAAATGTTTAAATGTACTTTTCAGCACTTAACCATTATTATTGTCGTCAATTGAATAAGCCACATGTCATACTTTCCACACTTGATGAGTCGACATGTACTCACTCTTGCAATCCCCCCCCCCCAATAGTTGCAGGTTAGGATTGGGAGTTTAATGGCGATAATGCGGAGTTCTAGGCCGTGTCTACCATCAGCATTGCCTGTGGTGTTTTTGGAGCTGCACTATCCCATATGCTTAGTTTGCTTAGTTGCTTAGTTAGATTATTTCCGCTGCATTAGTTGAACTTGTCATAAATTTTCATTAGAGTTTGTATTCGAGGATAATATGGTTTGTGTAATAAAATTTGGTTAATTAATCTTGTTCTGTGGTAATTTTCTGTATATCGTTTGTGATTGCACTCGTGTATGTGTGATGAACATCCTGGGCACACATATGCGTTAGCTTGGTTCATTTTCGCAACCGGGCATCACAGATTGGTCTCAGGATGACCGTAGGATGACCGTAGGATGCAGCCTAGATAGAATGGACACTTTAGAGCACATAGGAGCACTTAGGAATCGATGTTTTTTTGCTTGGAGTGTTGTTTGCTATATATATTGCTTGCTTGTGTGCTTAGTAGAGGATTTTGGTGTGCTTTAGCATTGCCACGTCCACCTAGCTAGCTGTTTAGTTTCATATCCCTTGATGCATATAGTTGGGGACGTTCTCTAATTCTTACCCATTGCTTTCCTTCAGATGGTGAGGACTCGCAACCAGAGGGATGGAAATGATGAGGAGGAGAACAATGGAGTGCCTCAGAACAACATCGAACAAGGATCTACTCAGGGAGCTATCAACATTGAGTAGCTATTGGCTATGCAAAACCAGCTCATGCAGACCATGATACAAACTATGGGACAGCTGCAGGCTGGCAATATTAACAATCAGCCCCACAAGCCTCCACCGCCACCCCCACCTCCTCATAACCGATTGGGAGAGTTTATGAGGACTAGGCCACCATCCTTTGCTCAAGATGCCGACCCTATGGATGCGGATGATTGGCTCAAGTCTGTGGAGACGAAACTTGCTATTGTCCAATGCAGTGACCGGGAGAAGGTGCTATTTGCTTCTCATCAACTCGTTGGAGCAGCTGCGGATTGGTGGGATGCTTATTGCAATGCTCATGAGAATTAGGAGAGGATTACCTGGGTGGAATTCAAGGAGAGCTTCCGTTCTCATTATGTGCCAGAGGGTGTTATGACCTTGAAGAGACAAGAATTTGAGAATTTAAGGCAAGGAGGATCAAGTGTGAGTGAATATCTCAATAAGTTCACTCAACTCTCAAGGTATGCGCCTGAGGATGTTAGTCGGGACAGCCGGAAGCAATACTTGTTCATGAGGGGCTTGAACAATGAGATCCAAGTGCAACTACTCAACTGCGATTATGCCAATTTTGAGAAGCTTGTGGACAAAGCAATTGTTGTTGAGAACAAGATTTGTGAGATGGAGCAAGACAATAAGAGAAATGCGCCATATCAAGGACAGCAACAAGGAAGTAATGTGCACCCTCGCTTTGCGCCACCCAATGCGCCTCATTTCAGCTCTTCTATTCCTGCTCAACGCCCTGGTTATGCACCACGCCCAACTCAGTTTGTGCAGCAGCGCCCGGTTATGCAAGCGCCTAGGCCTCCAATGCCTTATGCACCTCGTGCTAATTTTCCTGCTGCAAATGTTCAAAACCAAGCTCGTCCCAATAATTCTGGTGGAGTTAAGAAGTGTTATACTTGTGGAGAAGCTGGACACTTTGCGCATCAATGTCCTAAGTCAGGCCTTGGTCAAGGAAGCAATGCGCCGAGGCAAAACCCAAGACCCAATGGAGGAGCGCCACAAGGAAGCCATGGACAGCAGAATTTTGCTCGTGGCAACGTGAACCATGTCTCTACGGAGGATGCTCAACAAGCGGATGACGTGGTCATTGGTATGTTTCTCGCCAACTCCAACCCTGCGACTATGTTATTTGATTCTTGAGCATCGCATTCATTCATTGCATCGCAGTATGTTGCCAAGTATAGTTTGCCTATCTCTCATATGAAGTTTACTCTATTGGTTAAGTCTCCTGGAGGAGAGATGAGGACAAATATAGTATGTCCAAAAGTAAGCCTTAGAATAAGGGGGGTAGACTTCTCCGCCAACCTCATTGTTTTGGATTCTCAAGGATTGGATATTATACTTGGTATGGACTGGTTGAGGAAGCACAATGGAGTTATTGAGTGTGCCACAAAGACGGTGAAGTTGAACAACGAAGAAGGGATCACCGTAGAATTCGAAGCATCTCAAACCGCACCAAAACAATTGAAGCTGAACCATATGGACGGTGCTGCAATTGAGGAGATTCCGGTGGTGTGTAAATTTTTGGATGTTTTTCCGGACGAGTTGCCAGGTATGCCACCTGATCGAGACATTGAGTTTGTTATTGATTTAATACCTGGAACTGCACCTATAGCTAAGAGGCCGTATAGGCTGCCTCCTTTGGAATTAGCGGAGCTCAAGAAGCAAATTCAAAAGCAACTAGAGAAGGGTTTTGTTCGCCCTAGCTCTTCACCTTGGGGAGCGCCCGTGCTGTTCATGGACAAGATGGATGGATCCCAAAGGATGCCCATGGATTACCGAGCTCTCAACGAGGTAACAATAAAAAACAAGTACACCTTGCCACGCATAGAAGACTTGTTTGATCAGATGAAGGGTGCTTGTTTCTTCTCTAAGATTGCCTCGAGGTCGGGATACTTTCAAATGAAGATTAGACCATCGGACATACCCAAGACAACTTTTAGGACACGATATGGATCTTATGAGTACACTGTGATGTCTTTTGGATTGACAAATGCGCCTGCCTACTTTATGTACCTCATGAATAAGGTCTTCATGGAGTACTTGGATAAGTTCGTTGTTGTGTTTATTGATGACATTATGTTCTACTCGAAGGATGAGAAGGAACATGAGGAACACTTGAGGATTACATTGCAGAAATTGAGGGAGCATCAATTGTATGCCAAGCTCAACAAGTATCAGTTTTGGTTGAGAGAGGTGTCGTTTTTGGGTCATATAATTTCAGGAGGAGGAGTATCGGTTGACCCCGGAAAAGTGAGAGACGTGTTGAAGTGGGAACCGCCGCAAACTGTCAAGGAAATAAGAAGTTTTCTTGGGATGGCTGGATATTACTGTCGATTCATCAAGGACTTTTCCAAGATAGCCAAGCCAATGACGGAGTTGCTAATGAAGGGAAAGGCTTTCCAATGGACTCAAGCTTGTCAAAATAGTTTTGAGGAGTTGAAGAAGAGGCTATAACAACATTTTTTCTAGAGTTTTGGAATCACCACTCCAGGGCTCTCTTTCCTAAACTGAGCTTGCTGGCATGTGTCCGTCAAATACGAGTATTTGCACCTTGTCATGCAACTGCCATTTATTTTCCAACGTCATTGCTGCAGCTAAGCAGTGCCTCCACACACATGTATGGTCGACGCACATCCGCAAAGTAGTAATAATCAAATAACAGGATCGAATACTTAATTATTAGCTTAGAGATAATACTACAATAACCAAGTGTATTGTGGTTCCTCTAAAAAATAATAGAAACTTTTGTTATTAGATACTATAGTATTACATGTGTGGATGTTCCAAAAAATGTAGTTTCTAAATACTGTGGTTTTTCAAAACAGCAACAGCCAAAGAGGCCCTACATTAGTTTATCCCACGAAATTTGCAATAAGAAAAAGCTAACTAACCAACAAACACACCTGACGTATGAAGTACGGACAGAGAAAAAGAGTTACTGTAATGAGAGACACGATATAGATGGACCAGTTTGGGCGAGGTAAAAGGTGAGCATGAATCATGATGGTAGACCAGTTTACACCGTTTGATGCTTTTGCACGGTTTATTTGTAAACGAATTAGCGGAGTCCATGCAACTCTAACAGGGACATCAGAACTCACAAGAAAATGAGTCTGTTCTTTGTCCTGTGACACTAATTACCCCGTTCTTTGGCTTCAATCTCATACTCATGAGTCGTAACCATACATTCACCGAAAGGGCATCCTGATTCATAAACCAAAAAAATCAAGCCGTCCCTCTCGTCGGAGATCCCGATGCTGCGGAGTGCAGGATGGGGCTGGGCTGGAGGAGGAGTCACCCGGATTGGGCCGGGTTGATTGATACATAAAAAATGGATTGGGTTTGGGTTTAGTCCAGATCTTGGCCGGGTTGAGTCAGAGAATTAGATCCTAATTTGATACTAATTGTCATGCTTTGGTAAATATGTTTATTATGTAGGTTACTATAATTAATAATTTTTTTCTCTTGTTCTTTTGATTGCATGAGTGTTTAGAATTAATAATTTTTTTCTATTCTGTTTAGTGTATGTTTGGACTTTAGTGCATTCATATAATGTTCTTGAGTGACTACTTAATATATATAAATAAAGGGGTTTTAGGTCGGCTCGGACCAACCCGGAAGCGCACAACACGTAATAAGTGTGATCGTGCCGTGTAGACCATTGTAGTGGTACCGTATGCGTCAAGTCGACACGGAAGCGAACGGGTTGGTAAGGACGTCAATGACCCGCGATTGCGTGGACGGTGGAAATGGATGTGGAATTGTCATCTAAGACCAACTTTCCTCTCACTCTTTCTCTAGTTCTTTCCTCTCTCTTAAAGGACCTGAAAATGAACATGAGCAACGTAACCTATAGCAATTGATTACCCGTTTCGGATCGGCACGTCTCACATGCCATTGGCATGTGAGACGTGCAGGTTCGGAATTGTCCCTTTTTGGACAGCCTCGGAGTGACCGAGGGGGCGTGGCTTGTGACGAGACGCGGGTCCGGATTTGGACGAGATTTCGGTGGCGTAACCCTGTTGTTCTCTGCTGCACCATTTTCGGGCGTGCAGTGGAGAACAGCGGGGTTATGCTGCCGAAATTTCGTTCGAATCCGGATCACGCGTCTCGTCATGAGCACGCTCCGCTCGGTCACTCTTGGGTGGGTTTAGGATCTATCTGCCTAGGTTGTAGGGCCGTGACATAACACAACAATACATTAACGACAATTTCTTTCGCATTAAACTGCAGAGTCAAAAATGGGTGAAGACCGCAGTTGGATGTATACTGGCTGGAAGAGCAGAAATGGTGGTCACTCCGATGAGTGGTTTATCAAGTTAGATCAATTTTTGGATCGAGCATTTTCGTTGTCAACGGAAGATATGGTGCGGTGCCCATGTACAAAGTGCCGGAACACTAAGTTTTTGAGAAGATTGGAGCTTTCGTTTCACTTATGTCGAAACGGTTTCACTCCACAATATGAAGTGTGGACCTTCCACGGCGAGACTAATTCTCGAGTCATAGCCGAAGTGGATGAGGATGATGATATAACAGAGGTTGATAGGATGGATGAGATGTTAGAAGCTCTTGAAGTGGAGGATCCTCTTACAAATGAGGCAGAGAAGTTCTTCGAGGAGCTGAAGAAATCACAAGAGCCGTTGCATGAACACACGGATGTGACCGTACTTGCTTTCTTGACCAGATTTATGGCAATTAAGTCCAAGTACTTTTTTTCCATCAACTGCTACAATGATCTCATGAAATTGATCTGCGATATCCTTCCACGACCTCACAAAGCGCCACCAGATATGTATCAGTCAAAGATCAAGATATCTGGTCTCGGTATGAAGTATGAGAAAATTGATGTGTGCCCAGACAACTGCATGCTATTCTGGAAAGAGCACGCCAATGAGAAGATGTGCTTGAAATGTGGTAAATCGAGGTATGTCGAAGTTGTTAATGACGATGGCGATAATGTGATGACAGATGTCGCACATAAGCAGCTTCGTTACTTGCCTGTGACACCTCGGTTGAAGCGGATGTTTCTTTCAAAAAGAACCGCAAGACACATGAGATGGCACAAAGAAGGTAAACGTGAGAACAAAGAATTCTTGACGCATCCGTCCGACGGTGATGCATGGAAGGCGCTAGACCGTTTCGATCTAGACTTTTCTCGTGATGCGAGGAATGTTCGCATCGGATTAGCGACAGACGGATTTTCACCGTTCAGTACGAATGCCGCGCCATACTCTAAAAGATGTTTTTTCATGTTCAGCGAGTTCCACAGACAATATTGGCCACATAGGCATCAACCTACGGCCAAACAAGTAGAAGCGATGCGAAAGGAAGGAATAAATGGGGGACAGAGTTTTCTATCTTGGTTTCGAGAATATGTAATATTCTCTCGTCTTCTATGTATTATAAATTACTATTATTAAAGAAGTATTATATAATATTCTCTCGTCTTTTATAACAGTGTCGGACTCACAGTGTCCATGAAGATTTGCGGCAGCTATCTTATGGATTGGTGAATGTTAGAAGCTATGGTCGATATGACGTAAATGGCTTCCGATTCCGTACAACTCATTTTGAAGCTCATCGTCCTCTTGCGGCAACATCAAATTCCGGTGTTGTGACGAGAGCAATGGACACTCAAGGGAATTTAACCGATTATTATGGTATCATTAATAAAATCCTTGAATTTACTTTTACCGGAAATAAGACCCTTCGAGTTGTCTTCTTTGACTGTGACTGGTTTGATCGTACTCATGGAACTCGAGAAAAACAATTTGGAATGGTGGAAGTGAAACATAAGGACCGACTACGGGGTTACGATACATTTGTTCTTGCGCATCAAGTTGAACAAGTGTATTATCTACCTTATCCATGCACGAAGCTCAGTGCTTGGTGGGTGGTATATAAGGTGAATCCTCGTGAGCGGCTATATACTCCTGGGGATGATGGTTACCATGATAGCGAAGACGTTGAAGAAGTGTACCAAGAAGAAGAGTTGCCAGACACTTTTATCGTCGAGCTTGGTGCAGGACTCGATCAATTAGTTGGAGATGTTGAAGACGTTGAAGATGTAGAGGCAGATGATACACGAAAACGAAAATTAGAACAGGCCACGATGGAAGATCGTTGGGCTGGTTTAAGGAGTAGGGCACAGACACATGACAATGATGTTGATGAATTTTGAAAGTGACTACAAGTAATGTTTTCTTGAAGATAGTAACATGAATTTTATATATTTTATTTGCATATTTACTAATTATCTAATTACAATAGGATGGCGTCAAAGAAGGGTAAGAAGGTGCCGCCGACGAGGGGGTTCTACCCCTCTAGACCTGAGGACGCTTTCGTTGGTGCCTCGTCGACTGGCAGCAGACGCTCTCAGCTGCTGGGGCACGTTCAGACCAGCTCTAGAGCTTCGTCACAGGTAAATGTCACTCGTTTTTGACAAATTCTTTTAATTCAAATTCACATTAAACTTACTTATGAATCATTTGAATGTTGTAGTCCTCACCGGCTGACTCAGAGGCTGCGGCGCCTTCGGTGAGCCAGCCTTCGGCGAGGCAGCCCTCGGCCAGCCAGCACTCGGCGAGGCAGCCCTCGGCGAGTCAGCCCTCGGCCAGCCAGCTCCCGGCTGGCGATGACTTTGTTCCTGAGGCCTTTGACTCGGCTGGTGAGGAGCCGTCTGGGTCACCTGACGTGGCGCCCCAGCAGACGCGGAGGACGAGGAGGACTCACTTTGTCAGTCCTCCCGCGGTCCCTTCACAGAGGATCGTGATTCGTCCAGTCGGAGACAGGTAATAAAAATTATAGTTTTCAATTTTAGTTTCTTTTGATTACTTAAGTAATGAATGAATGAATAAATATCTTACAGGAGTTGGGACGACTTGTCTTTCACCGGTGAGAAACACCAGAGACCGGTGAACGGTGTCCTCGGGTCCATAGTGCGTTTGCACTATCCCGGGGTCATCGACGGAGTGCCTGCTCTTTCGTGGGAGGACTACGCACGTGTCCATCACCAGGAGCACGGCAACCTTCAGGAGGCCGTATGGGCCGATTTTATGGTAAGTATGTAAAAAAGTTTCTAAGTTACAACTATTAAACTCTTTTAGTGCACATCTCTTCAATATATTCTTTATCGCAGGCAAGATATATTTTAGAGGACCCGGACGACCATCGCATGTTTGAGGATGCGAGGCGAGTGTTTCACTTCAACGCTGCCAAGGCGCTTCGACAAGCTTTGTCGAACGCCCGTGTTCAAATTATTAATGAGCACTTGAAGGCGAACCAGCAGCACGTGTTACACTTCCGGCAGGAGAGCGAGAGGCACCTGACGGAGGAGGAGTACGCGCAGGTACGTGGAGTGTAGGAAGTATTTTTTTCTGATAATGTCCTCGATGGTACTTTTAACGACTTTCAACTATGTGCAGGGCCACGTGAGCTGGTTGCAGGGTCGGAACGATGCATTTCGGGCCCTTTGTCGCTACTGGGCTAGCGACGAGTTTAAAGCTAAGTCCGGGAAGGCTCGAGACTGCAGAGGGGTGGAGGGGAAGAGCAGGCACGGGCAAGATAACCACTTGCGTTTAGCTAAACGCATGGTAAGTGTGTGTAACTTATGTTTATATATTAATAATATATTGTTCGTACTAACATGTATTGACAGGAGCGCGAGACGGGGGTGCCGCCCACCCCTGCTGAGGTTTGGAAGAGAGGTCACAGGGACCCTTCTCAGCCGACGGGGTGCAGTCAGGCTGCAGCCGAGCGGTTGGTAAGTTTAGAAACCATTCATATTACATATAACTATATAGATTGTTGAACTTACACGATTTTATTGTTTTGCAGGCTAAGTACGGGGAGGAGGCTAGGAAGATACACGGCCAGGATTTCGATTGGGAACGTCAACCGATCGATCCTCAAGCCGCGTATGCAACCGGTGGTGGAAAAGCACACGGAAGGTGAGTTTGCAAGTCATTTTATCGTTTTCAATTCAAAGTATTCAAGATATTTTAATTTCATATTACTGACTCTCTTTTTTATAGGCTCGCCATATTCGACGGAGTTGTCGACTCGAGGGCGGGTAGACCTGCGAGAGGCAGCTCCACGCAGGCTTCGGGTACGGGAGGTCGCCGCTCGCAGAGGGACATTGAGATGCAGTCCCTCCGAGAAACTGTAGAAGAAAATGAAAGGCGACATGAGGAGGAAAGGAGGGCGATGGAGGCCACGATCCAAACCCAGGCAGCAGCGTTGGCGCAGATGCGGGAAGCAATGGAGGTAACAATCTAAAAATTAAAATTCTTATTAATTCAGCTTAAATGACTTACTAATAGGTAGCATTTAATGTTTGCAATGACAGGCCATCGCTCGGGCGCAGGGTCTGGGAATCCAGCTACCGGTACTACCACCGGTCCTCCCAGGCGATCCTTCTTCAGCGGGTCAGGTAAGTCTCTATGTAATCCTTCTTCTCCAGCGTAATAAGATTGAGATAGATGAAAGAGAGAGATAGTTAGATAGAAGAAAATGATTGAGATAGAAGAAAGAAAGAGATAGAAGAAAGGGAGACAGAAGAAAGAGTGAAAGATAGATAGAGTAGGATGGGAATGAAGAGAGAGTAAGATGTAGATGGAGATAGAGAGAGGGGAAGATAGAGGGAGGGAGATGTAGATGGAGATAGAGGGAGGAAGATAGAGGGAAAAGGATAGCAATAGAGAGATAGAGTGAGCAAGAAAGATAGAGTGAGAGACAAATAGAGAAATGAAAAGAGAGAGGAAGAGAGGGTGATCTAGATGAAGATAGAGGGAGAGGGAGGGAGAGAGATGTTGATGCATATATTCTAACTCTAAGTTTTATTAATTGCAGGGATCCGCGACGGCTGCACAAACGCCGTCGCCTTCGCTACCGCCGCCTGGATTGAGGCGCGACGACGACGACTTCGACTTCGGAGGTGGCTTCGGAGGTTAGATGGGCGAGTGAGCCCTTTTATTTACTTTGTTGATGACGATGTGACATGTATCGGAATTTGAGTTTGTGATTGTGATGATCTTTGTGTATATATTGTGTATGCTGTGTATATTGTGTTGTGAATCTGGCCATCGAGCCGGTTAGAGTTTTCTGTTTTTAAAAAAAAATAAAAAACCTTATTTGCGACGGCTTTTTATACAGTACCGTCGCAAATAAGGTACCTAGCCGTCGCAATTAAGCCACTGCTATTTGCGACGGCCTGGCCGTCGCAAGTAAGCTTTAATTGCGACGGCCTGGCCGTCGCAAATAGTGTCGTGGGCCCGGAAGAGGACACGTGGGCCCTGCCCTCTAAACTTTAATTGCGACGGCCCAGCCGTCGCAAATAACAGAACTTAATTGCGACGGCTCGGCCGTCGCAAATAAGCTTTAATTGCGACGGCACGGCCGTCGCAAATAAGGCCGCGGGTCCCACCAGCCCGCAGCAACAACTTGCGACGGCCTCACCTAGCCGTCGCAAATAAGTTTATTTGCGACGGTGGCCGTCGCAAATAAGCTTATTTGCGACGACATATTTGCGACAGCCGGAGGCCGTCGCAAATAAAGAAAGCCGTCGCAAATAGCTTATTTGCGACGGCATCTGGCTTATTTGCGACGGCTTCGGCCGTCGCAAATCGTCGGGATTCCTGTAGTGCTTGTCAAAATAGTTTTGAGGAGTTAAAGAAGAGGTTGACAACAGCCCCAGTTTTGGTACTGCCAGATGTGAGCAAGAGTTTTGATATTTATTGCGATGCATCGAGACAAGGGCTTGGATGTGTATTGATGCAAGAAGGTCAAGTGATCGCCTATGCATCAAGACAATTGAAGAAACATGAGCAGAATTACCCAACACATGATCTTGAACTTGCAGCCATGGTACATGCATTGAATATTTGGAGGCACTATATTCTTGGACATAGGTGTGAAATTTATACGGATCATAAAAGTTCGAAGTATATTTTCACACAAACGGATCTGAACATGAGGCAACGAAGATGGTTGGAGCTCATCAAAGATTATGATTTGGGGATCAACTATCATCCGGGAAAGGCCAATGTAGTGGCCGATGCTTTGAGTAGAAAGGGAGTAAGTCATCAACTCACAGTTCGAGAGTTACCATCCGAGTTATGTAAGGAGTTTGAAAGGTTGAACCTCGGATTTGTAAATGAGATGGGGATGATGGAGTTAAAACCAACATTGGAGCAAGAAATTAAAGAGGCACAAACCACAGATGAGGAGATCAAGGAAATCAAGGAAAGGACCGAGGAAGGGAGAGAATTCAGATTTGATGAAGACGAACATGGTACCTTATGGCATGGAAAGAGGATCGTTGTGCCTAATGTGAAGCATATTCGGGGGACGATATTAAAAGAGGCACATGACTCACCTTACTCGATTCACCCCGGTTGTACGAAGATGTACAAAGACTTAAAGACTAGCTATTGGTGGGATATCATGAAGAAGGACATAGCTGAATACGTAGCATTGTGTGATGTGTGCCAACGAGTCAAGGCGGAACATCAAAGGTCAGCCGGATTATTGCAGCCGTTGATGATTCCGGAATGGAAGTGGTAAGAAATTGGAATGGACTTCATAGTTGGGTTACCACGTACTCAGTCCGGGTATGACTCAATTTGGGTAATTGTGGATCGCTTAACCAAGTCAGCTCATTTTGTCCCTGTGAAGACCAAATGTACAGCTGCACAATTGGACGAAATATACATGAAGCATATTGTTGTTGACACGGAGTGCCGAAGAAGATAGTCTCAGATAGAGGTTCACAATTCACTTCCAGATTTTGGCGAAAATTGCATGAAGCTTTTGGAACGATGTTGAATTTTACTTCATCATATAATCCTCAAACGGATGGACAAACCGAGAGGACCAATCAGATTTTGGAGGACATGTTAAGAGCTTGTGCTTTAAAGCATGGGAAAAGTTGGGACAAAAGCTTGCCATACACGGAATTTTCATACAACAATAGTTACCAAGCAAGTTTGAAGATGTCACCATATCACTTTATGGGAGGAAGTGTAGGACACCTTTATTCTGGAATGAGGCAGGAGAAACTCAAGTATTTGGACCAGATGTGTTGCAAGAAGCCGAAAAGCAAGTCCAAATAATTCGTGAAAACTTGAGGGCTGCCCAATCAAGGCAAAAAGGCTATGCGGACAATAGGAGAAGGAAATTAGGCTTTGAAATAGGAGATTTTTTTTACCTCAAGGTGTCACCAATGAGAGGTCATAAGAGGTTTAACATAAGAGGCAAGCTCGCACCTCGTTATATTGGAGCATTCAAGATTTTGGACAAAAGAGGAGAAGTAGCGTATAAGTTGGAGATGCCAGCTCATCTCTCACACGTACATGATGTCTTTCACGTTTCCCAGCTCAAGAAGTGCATGAGAGTGCCGGAAGAACAAGTGCCAATGGAAGAATTGGAACTAGAGGAAGATTTGACTTATGCCGAACAACCGGTCAAAATCTTGGAAACTAAGGAGAGGGTCACAAGGAACAAGGTCATTAGATGGTGTAAAGTTCAATGGAAGCACCACACAGAAAAAGAAGCGACGTGGGAATTGGAGGATGATCTCAAGAAGGAATTTCCTTATCTTTTCTCTTCTGCGTCGAATCTCGAGGGCGAGATTCATTTTAAGGAGGGTAGGTTTGTAACACCCTAATTTTCATGCATCATGCCCTACATACACTCATATACATGTTTAACATTAACCCACAACAAGAGGAACAAGTTTAAAATTGATTCGGAGCATTTAAAATTGGTTTGGAACAAAACCGCACTTAAAACACAGGAAAGTGCGGACTAGTCTGATTTTACTGAGGACTAGTCCGATTTCTCCCTGTCTAAAAATGGACATGTCCGTTTTTGCTGCGGACTACTCCGATTTTTGGCACTGGAAACTTTCGGACTTGTCCGATTTTGTGCGGACTAGTCCGATATTCCAAGAATCCTTGAAAATTTGCTAAGTCCTTAGACTTTTTCGGACTAGTCCGGTGTTCCAGCGGACTTGTCCATTTTCCTCTCTGTTTAAAGTCGGACTTGTCTGATCTTAGGCCAGACTTGTCCAATTTTCTCTCTGGACGACTTCGAACTAGTCCGGTTCTGTCCGGACTTGTCCGATATTTCGTGGCTCCGAGTTGATCTTTTGTTTTACGACTTGTTTCTTGGTTTTCACATTAAATGGGCCTAGGGACGTCGTGCCTAACTCTTTTAGAGCCCATGTGGGACTCTAAACCGGCCTCTACTCATCCCAAACTCAAAATCCATCTAACCCTAGCCTCCACCTCTATATAAACAGCCCCACTGCTTGGATTGACATCTATTTGCCACTTTTCCACCCACCCAAACCCTAGTTCGTGGGGAGCCACCGCCAAGGAAGGAGGAGAAGATCCCAAGCAAGAAGAAGAAGAGGAGGAAATGAAAGAGTATCAAGATCTCCACCAAGTTTTGTTCTTCACCCCCAATTCATCCCCAAGTTCATCACCAACCCTAGATCATCAAGATCCAAGTGTTACCTCCAAGTTTCTTGACTCATTGGAGTTCTAAACACCTGGTATACCTTCTATTATCTTTTCCTTATAAGAATTCAACCCCTAATCTCCAAGTTCACGTCGATCTAGAAAACCCTAATTTGCTGATCTCGTGGAGTGCGGACTTGTCCGGTCCCTAGCAGACTAGTCTGATCTTTCTGGTTAAGTTGTGTTGAATTAATTCTAAAATATGATCTAATCAACTCCAAACCTGTATAAACTTGTTAAAAGCTATTAGAACTAGTTAGTTATCATTAAAAGCAATCAATTAACAAGTTATACCTTGCATTTTCATTAATAATGCATGTCATGTCATATTGAGTAATATTTGTGCACTCTTTGATTGTGTTTCTTGTCTTGTATGTTTATTGTGTGAATTAGAAGGATTTGCGCTAGAAAGTGCCGCAGCGGATCTACAGCACCAAGAGTTTGAAGGCTTTGACCCTAATCAACAGCAAGAGCAAGGCAAGTGTCCTTGAAGCATATTGATCCTGTTTTAAATAATGTTTTGTGTCAATTTGATGGGAATCCTATGATAGGAAGTTGACTAGCTTTGTTTAACCACCCTTGTCACCTGGAAAACCTGGTAGAGAGTCAGGAAGGGTTTTTACCTTTTTGCTTCGCTTAATTAATTGGGATGGGAGAACAACACTACACATTTAATTATGCATTAATGACATTCTGGTTAATGTGAACTGGTCAATGCGGTATGGTAATGGGTGATCTAAGCAATCTTGGTATATGGATGGGTTGGATGTTATGGTGGTTTGCTTGCTTTAGATCTATGGACCGGTTCATGCGAGAATAGGCCAGGACTACAGTGCCACCATGAGGCAAAGTATGGGTGCGGAGTAGCTGATTAATTAGGGCTTTGCTAGTGCTGTTTGGACCATTGTGGATGCTCGGGGAAGGGGTAGTCGGATTGGGTTTATTGATGATTGGTGGGACTACCCTGGGATCCGAATGGCTCAAGAGGGGTCCCTTGGTTGAAGATGTGCTCTGCGGGAGACATCACCACCGGTGAAACCTCAGTGGGGTCTAAATAGGCTAGTAATCCCTTTGTAAAGGCTATTTTGTGATCTCTTGGCCATACACCAAAGGAAGTGTAATTAGCATAAGAGAGGTTCCTTTAGTCGTCGACGGGTGATGAAATCACAAACATGTGGGTAAAGAGGTACAAACTCTGTAGAGTTAAATAAAACTATCATGATAGCCGTGCTCCCTGTTATGAGCACCTGGACAACTTCCATGATTAGATGGAACTCGGTATTGGGATGGTATTTCGGATGGTTATGGTTTGGTAATGGTTATGGATGGTTATGGATTAAATTTTTGGTATTGAATATGGTTATTGGCAATGGTGAAATCTGGAATTATTGACGATGGTAATGAATTCAGACTGGTATTATGATATTACTTATGATTATGATGGGTTCGATTCATATAAATATAATCTATTGCTTTTCAAATGTTTAAATGTACTTTTCAGCACTTAACCATTATTATTGTCGTCAATTGAATAAGCCACATGTCATACTTTCCACACTTGCTGAGTACGACATGTACTCACTCTTGCAATCCCCCCCCAACAGTTGCAGGTCAGGATTGGGAGTTTAATGGCGATAATGCGGAGTTCTAGGCCGTGTCTACCGTGAGCTTTGCCTGTGGTGTTTTTGGAGCTGCGCTATCCCTTATGCTTAGTTTGCTTAGTTGCTTAATTAGTTTTATTCCGCTGCATTAGTTGAACTTGTCATAAATTTTCATTAGAGGTTGTATTCGAGGATAATATGGTTTGTGTAATAAAATTTGGTTAATTAATCTTGTTCTGTGGTAATTTTCTGTATATCGTTTGTGATTGCACTCGTGTATGTGTGATGAACATCCTGGGCACACATATGCGTTAGCTTGGATCATTTTCGGAACCGGGTGCCACAAGCACCTAGTGCATTTCTTCATCGAAGTACTCCTTGACGCCAAGAAAAGATACATTGAGGTGCATAAGCTGCTTTATACAATTCTTATTGCCTCAAGGAAGCTTTGTCACTACTTCCAAGCCCACAAAATATCAGTGGTAACTTCTTTTCCACTGCGTGCTATTTTGCATAACCCTAACTCTACTGGGAACATTGCAAAGTGGGCAGCGGAGTTGGCTGAGTTCGACCTGAAATTCGTGTCACGACAAGCAATCAAAAGTCAAGCTTTGGCTGACTTCGTGGCAAAATGGACTTCCTCTCCATCAAACCCTGGGGGCCCCAGTGAGCATAAATCGGAACCCAAGGTTCCAATATTCACCGAGCCTCACTAGACTCTCTACTTTGATGGCTCCGTGCAGAAGCAGGGGGCAGGAGCTGGAATCCTTCTCCTTGTTCCGACTTGGGAGAAGGTCAAGTACATGGTTCACCTTGATTTCAAGGAGACCAACATTATGGCGGAGTATGAAGCTCTCATCTACGGACACAAGGTGACACTATACTATGGTCTTAAACAGCTATTGGTGAAGGGTGATTCACAGCTCATAATCAAACAAGTCAAAGGTGAATGCTGCTGTAACAATCCCCAACTAGCTACTTATCTTCTTGAAGTCCACAGGCTCCAGAAGGACTTCGAATTTCTGGATCTCCAACATGTTCAACATCTTCATAAAGCTGAACCTGAAAAACTCTCTACCAAGGCTTCAACCGGAGCTCTAGCACCTGATGGAATCTTCATCCGGAGGTTGTCAAGACCTACAGCTCAGCCCGCCGAACTGAGCGAAGAGGGCGAGACCAGCACCTCAAAGCTGGCGGTCCCAGTGGCCCTGTTACCATGGCATCCACCAAGGGTCGTAGGTGGTGTCGGAAGCTCCGAGCAACCCAGCACACAAGAATCAGAAGCTCAAGTTAGCTCCGATGCATGGATCTCGGAGATCCGGAGCTACATGAAAGACAACATCGCTCCTTAAGATGATGCATCCGCTGTCCGGATTGTCAGGTTGGCTAAAAGATACAAACTGGTAGAAGGGGATCTCGACCGATGTGGTACCAGTGGCGTCCTAATGCGGTGCATTACAAGGGAAGAAGGCCGTGAACTTCTCATGGAAATTCCATAGAGGCGAGTGTGGGAACCACGCATCTCCCCGCACGTTGGTTGGTAAAGCCTTCCGGAATGGCTTTTACTGGCCTACAACACTTCAGGATGCGGTTGAGCTAGTGAAAAAATGTGAAGCATGCTAATTCCATGCAAAATAGATTCATACATTGGCTCAATCAGTACAAATGATACCTCCTACATGGCCATTCGCTGTGTGGGGCATGGACATCTTGGGACCATTCCCAAAAGCCGTCGGAGGTTACAGGTTCCTGTATGTCGCCATCAACAAGTTCACCAAGTGGCCGGAAGCAACTCCAGTTTTCACAATTAACAAGCAATCAGCTATCAAATTCTTGAAGTCCATAATATGCAGATTTGGAGTTCCAAACAAAGTCATAAATGACAACATAACTCAATTTACAAGTGTTGCATTTGAAGAATATTGTGAAGACCTCGGCATTCAACTCAGCTACGCCTCAGTAGCTCATCCAGCAAGTAATGGCCAAGCCGAGAGAGCAAACGCAGAAATTCTAAAAGGACTTAAGACGCCCACATATGAGCGCCTAAAAAAGCATGGAGCCAACTAGATTGAAGAGTTCCGTCCACATTGTGGCCAAACAGAACAACACCTAATCGGTCAACCGGGGAGACACCCTTCTTCCTGGTGTATAGAGCTGAAGCAGTCCTTTCTCCAGGGATCACCATGGGGTCCCTCCGTGTCCGGACCTTCGACAAAGCCGCGCAGGACCAGCTCCGGCGGGAAGACCTTGACCTCATCTACGAGGGAAGATGCCAAGCAGCTGTTCAGGATGCACGCTATCGCCAAGCGCTCCGGCGCTATCATCGAAGGCACGTGCGTAACCAACAACTCGAGGAAGGCGACCTGGTGCTGCGGAAAATACTAACTCACAAAGGAATGAATAAACATTCCACCAACTGGGAAGGTCCCTTCCGAGTGATTTAAGTATCCCGGCCTGGTGCATTCGCTTGGCAACTGAGGATGGGACTCCGCTTCCTAATCCTTGGATCATTGAGCACCTCCATAAATTTATACTTAGAATCATGGAGGTGAGTCTGTAATTACACACAATGTACGTTATAGAGTCAATACACAGAGAAGGGTAGGTCCTCTGGGAGAACATCCAGACCCCTCTGGGAAGGTCCGAGAAGTTCAAGTAACACTTGATACAGTCACAACACTAAAGGTGTAACTACCTGCCAAGGGCTAGTACAAGATGTATAACACACTTAGCTTAGTCCTGCACCCTAAGTGCGCCCTTGTCTTCCCTATAATTCGGACCTATAATGAAAGACATTGTTGTGTGAAAACAGACTCCACGTGCATTCATCTTTGTACAAGGCTCAATATATCAAATTATTATTTTTATCCTTCTTGTTTATAATGAAATTGTGCAATTCTTTTTCAGTTTTTGTCCAAGTTATTCATATGTGTTAAATGTTTTATCGATGGTCTCTTTGGATCCTAACATTGATGCACTGTGTACTTGCCTGAACGCCAAGCCAACATAGGTCCGGAGTGTGCTATCGACTTAGCCTGGTCCTGCACCCTAAGTATGCCACTCTACCTACACCCTGTCAGGCCTAATTAGGGTGAGAACTAAGAAAAGCATACAGATCTGAGAAGACTACATCAATATGCTTGTTACGATATCAAGTTTCTTTGGATTTAAAACTGAAATAAGAACAATAAGTCACAAACGATTTATAGGCAAGAGGATGATTTTTATTATTTTCCTGTCTCTAATGTGCAGGAGAAACAGAAACTCGTAGTGAATGGTGGACGACGGCAGAGTTGCAAAGCTTCGACGACCTCCAAGGGGGCCCGCCGTGGACGTTTTATATGTTGACAGTAGGTGCCGTCGGAGCTACTAAGCTCCGACGACCCCAGGGTGCCCGCCATCCACATGACAAGTATCGGAATTAAAGACTTTGGACCTTATGCTCGAAGCATTCAAGAAATCAACATAGTGAAAAATCCTTTTGGTACATCTTCACACACAAATTGTGCACATCTACCAGGGGGCCAACAAGACAAAGCATAGTATGTCAAAGACAAAATTGAATTCATTTCAGAAACAGTGGATGGATTTCATTCATTTCAAGTACTGAATTACAAAATTGGGGTTACAACAAGGGGCAAAAGGAAAAATGTCCTAGCTACTGGAGGATCTAAGTCCTGTGGAAAAACGAAGCAACCTTCTCAGCAGCTTCTTGGACACTAGCTCTAGCGTCATCCTCTTCTTTAGCAATGATTCCTTCAAAGACCGGATCAAGAGAGAATTGGGGATCTCGGTTTTCGTAACACGCCAAGACATACTCGTTGATGTTCTTGGCCAAAAATTTACCCTCTGTCTCCAACTGTTCAGCGATGACATTACCCATCGTGTCGATTTTGCTGCCAGCAGAGCCAAGTGCCACCAGCGTCTGGTCCAAATCATGCGCTGAGTCCTCCGGGCATACTGGACTAAAACCACGAGGCACAAGGGCCCTGTCTGCACATCCAAGGAAGTCCCGTACCATCAGGGAATCGGTTGCCTTCACGCTCTGCAGCTCCTCTAGTGACCTCCAGGAGGCCGCTAGCTCCGAACTCTCCCAAGCAAGGCGTTCCACAACTTTGGCATGTTGCTGCATACTTTTAGCAACCTACTTCTCGCCGTTGGTTAGCTCTGTCTACCGGAGGTGGATGCGGTTCCGCCGTTCGGCCAGGTCCTTCTCCCTGCACCTCACCTTCCCTTCTGTGGCAGCAATATCACTCTCCCTCTTCGAGAGCTCTTGCCCCAGCTTCCAGTATTTTTCTTTCTCCTCCTCACTCCACAGATCCAACTTTTTGGTGCGATCTGCCAAATTCCGTTCACCCAAAGTCAATTTTTTGGTGACCTCCTCCTCTCTCTTCAAAATATCCTCCTGTTGCTCCAGGGGTCTTTCTTCCATTGCATCAAGATCCGCCCGACGCTTCTGGAGAATCTCATTCAGAGCAGTGAGGTTCTCGTGACGCTCTTCAGCAGCATCACTCCTCTCCTTAGAACGTTCGAGAATATCCTGAGAATTGGTGTCGAGGGATGTGATGGCAGGCTTCTTTCTCCTCCAGCAGCTTGCCGTAGTACTCCATCTGGGCGTTTCCCTCTTGACCCACTCATTCTGATCAGCAACCCTCGTCTGAGCAAGTCTGGTCTCAAAGTGCAGCCTATTGCGCCAACACCTCACGGTGTGGCGCTCCTCCTCAAGGACCTTGTTCTCATGATAGAAGGCGATCTGAACTTGTCGAAGGCTTGAGCATGCATTGTCTATGGACAACGCCAAGGGAATGGGCTCCAGACCCGCTAGGGTCAATTTCGTTGGCTCCAGGGGATTCTCCATAAGAAAAATAGGGTCCCACTCTACAAGTGAGGTACCCTCGGCTCCTACGGCACCGGGGCCACCCTCCGGAAGTTCTTCAGCTACAGCAGAGGAAGAACCCGCTAGGGGAACTCCTACCTCCGGGGCTGACACCAAAGGTCCTGCTGCAGTAAATTCAATCACTAGCTTTGCGGGTGAGGAACCTGCCTCCGCCTGTTCACGGAGTTCTACCACGGGCGTGGGCACCTCCAGAGCAGATATTTTCGGTGTGTTCGTTGGAGCTTCACCCGAAGCCATATCCATCACCGGCTCAGCTGTCGGTACATCAGCTACTTCCAGCTTAACCACCGGAGCTTCAACAACTTCTGGTCCAAGGACCAGAGCTTCAACTACCTCCGGTTCAACGACCGAAGCTTCAACCATCACCGACTCAGTCATTGGATCTTCAATTCCCTTCGGCTCAATGGGCGGATCTTCAATGACTTCTGGTTCAAGGGGCAGAGCTTCTAGCGCAACTGGCCCCGTAAGAACTTCTGGTGCGGGAATCGGAGCTTCGGTAACCTCCAGCTCAGACGCCGGAGCTTCCGACATCTCCAACTCCTACACGGGAGCTTCAATTTCTGGCGCTGTCTCCGAAGGTACATCTTCAACTTCTCCCCCGTGGCCTGGCGCTACCCCGGGAGCTTCTAGCATCTCTTCTGGATCCAAGACCACGATAGCTGGCGCCGGAGCTGCCGTGTCCTCAACCACCACTTGAGGGGGCTTGATAATTGGAGCCAGAGCATCAGCTTGCGCAGCCCTGGTCACTGTGATAGAGGCTGGAGCCTTAGACCCCGACTTTGACACCCTGCAGTCAAAAAATCGGAAGATTCAAAAAATGATAAAAACAAGAGTGGGAAATCAAGGTGAAAAAGCAAAGCTTACCTTGGGAAGCTACGGCCCCAATCGGCACGGAATTTCTTCGCCGGAGGCTCGGAGCCGGAGCTTGTCGTGATCAGCACAGAAGGAGCTCCAGAATGTTGCCCGGAGCCTGCCGTCGTCGTTGGTGATGCCCCAACCAAATTCTCTCTCACACGGGAAGAACCTCCGGACTTAGAGCCCCTCGCTGGTACCGGGACCGGAGTCGACTGTCCAGAACTAGCGCCTGTCAAGGACGCTTGCACCGGAGGAGGTGTAGCTGCAGAAGATTTTCCTCGTCGGGGAGAAGGGGCTGTTGTGGATGGAGCAGGCCTGACGGACCTCCCATCAGCATGCTTCAGCTTCCTCTTTTTCTAGAAGGTTCAGCTGGCTCTTTGCCCTTGCCCTTGCCGATGTCTTCAACACTCTAGCTTGGAGCAGGGGTGGCCACCTCCTCGGAAGCTCTGGGGATTACAACCCTGCAGGTTTGTCGTTGTTCTACCACGCCAATATCATATAGCACCGGAATCTTCCTCTGGAGCTCCCTGCTGATCTCTGGAATCATGTTCAAGGGCAGGAAAGTAGTCGGCAGAGCCAAGTCGTCGCCGTCGACTAGCCCATGCTGAAATTTCTTGAGATGAAGCTTCAAAGCTTCGTCATCCAAGTTGGACATCAGACCAGTTTCAATCCGGTTGTCATCCATCACACCGTTGAGAGCCCAGGCGAGCTTCTCCCTCTTCCTCAGAGGAGCCCACCTGTTCACTAAGAAATTCTCGAAGACAATCTGGGGTGTTGCTCCACCCTCCACGCATTCTCGGATCCTGGTCAGGACAGGCTTCAACGCATCCGACAACTTTGGAACTACGTTCCAGGCCTCTATGTCGACGTTGGGGAGTACTTGGGGCAGCTCCAACCTGTCGTGATCATCCACTGCAATAACGATCCAATATTTCTTCCAGTCGTCCCATTTGCCTGAGGGGAATGACTTCAAGTACTTGAAGGGGTAGTTCTTCCGCTTGACAAAGTAATAGAAGCCAACCAACTCTGTCCCCTGGCTGGTGGTATGAGCTGTGAAGAAGGTTCGGAACAATTCGACGTAGGGGGGCATGCCCACCCACATCTCGCAGAAGTGGATGAAGGTGGCCACGAGCAGAAGGGAGTGCGGGCCAAGGTGATGCAGTTGGAGGCCATAGAAGTCCAGCAGCATTAGAATGAAGCTCGAGAATGGTGGGTTAGTCTCACCATGGCGTACGCCAAAAAAATACACCATCTCCCTGCAGTGCTCCTTCTTGAAAGGGAGCTTGCCGGCACGGACTAGGTGTTTGAAGGAGTCACTGGACCATCCCTTGAAGGTCCGGAACTTCATCAGATTGTCTTTGCTCTGGATGCGGCTCTTGGGAAGACTCAACTCCATTACGACAAAGTGGAGCAAAGGAAGTGAAATCTAGGCGAAGTTCGGGGGGCTTTGAGCGCAAGTTTGATCGAAACCGTAAAGAGTCCTCAAACCGTGCATACTTTCCTTCTTGAGTAAGCCTCCGCGACGCTTGGATGGAAACCACAACAAGAGCAGTGTCACATTTCAAAAATCTACCCCGTCAATGACGAATGGGCCCACAGACACCCCAATGAAGAGGTCGAGGTTATTACCCCAAGTGAACCGCCGTCATGATGGGCGGCGGGAAACCCAAAGGCGGCACCCTGACAAGGCGCTCGAAACTGATACAATTTTTGTATTGGGAACTAGCGACCTTCAATTGTGTGAGATCCACACTCAAAAGATCTCATCTGCCACATTCATAACAAGCCACACAGCGATGGTTTAATCCCGGACCATTGCCTCAATGACACATCAAAAGACTTTTGAAGTCGAAGTGCGGGAACCGAGGATGGCCCCACCTCTGGTAGAATAACATAACCCAAAGGGTTTCTCCCAGAGGTGGGCTCGGCGGCCACTGTCGTTACCCTACGTACCGGGTACCCCATGGTACCGCAAGAAGTGCAAGAGAGTTTCACCTGTCAAAGTTGAAGGTCTCCTCAAGCCCCACATGTCACAATGCATTGGACCCGCATCCTTCATATGGGTAGCTCCAAGAGTGACATGTGTAATGTAAGTCTTGAGCTAAACTCCAAACACAGGGATGCTTCGCAGTCAACACGTGTATAACGACCCCGGACCTAACCCTCAGTAGAAGGGAGCTCCAGTGCTGCCACGTGTATAGCGGTTCTGGAGCTACCTCCCCGCAAGGAGAAGCTCCGAAGCTGCCACGTGTGGAGCCTCTGTACCTACACCACCAACGAGTACACAGGCGAATCTCAAACAGCATGAACAATCAAGGGACAGTTAAAGCGGCAGTTACAAGACCTGATTACGTTGCATTAATGTTGTATTAATGATAGATGATTAGAGCATTGTTAATAGGGGTAACGGAGCTATTAAGGCACGTTATCACACTATTAGCCACGCTTAATGCTCTTAGACAGTGAATTAGGCTATTAAATATGCCAGGGCCACATGTCGGGCCAAGCAAATGATGTAACGGTCAGTCCTTGGACTATAAAAGGACTGACCCACACGATACAGCGGGACTTAATCTGATCCAAGCGCCACCAACACTAGTGCTACTCAATACAACAACACAAACCCCGTGGAGTAGGGTATTACTCTCATGCGGCCCGAACCACATAAAATCTCCGATGTCATCATCTTGTTCCTGATCTCTGCGTGCCCAAACCAATACAAGAACCTCCGCGGGCTACAATCTAGTTGTACCAGGGGATGTTTCGTTCTCACACTTTAACAAGTTTGATTCAAGAATTTTTTAGATTCAGACACCGGACTAGTCCGATTTTATGTGCCGGTCTAGTCCGCCCTAGACAGAACTGCAAATTAGGGTTCTCTTGATCTGCGAGAATTGAGTTTGAATTTGCATGAAAACTTTGTTGTAGAGGGTATACCACGTGTTTGTAGATCCAAAGATCAAGGTTTGGGTGAAACACTTGGATTTTGACAATTAGGGTTTGATGAAGATGAGTTGATGAAGCTTTGGTGATGAAGATAGTCAATTCGTCAAAAAGTCGATGAAGATCGATCTTGATTGGTCCTTCTCCATCTTCTCTTCCTTCTCCTTGCTTCTGGAGTTGATCTTGACATCGGTAATAAGGCAAAAGTGGCAGAAAGGGTTTTCAAATTAATGGAGATGTGGAGGGCTATTGGGTTTGTTTATATAAAGGTGGAGACGTTGGGTTTTGAGGTTAATTCCAAGTAGAAATCGGTGGGGGATGCGTAGGCGCTGAGGTGGGATCCACTTGGGCTCCTGTAAGGTTGGGCACGAAGTTCTTTGGCCCAAATTAGGTAATTACCTAAAAACGAATCGTGGAGAAATTACAGAAACTGAGTTGGTTTCCGAAGGCCGGACTAGTCCGCAGTAGGGACCGGACTAGTCCGTAGTGCAACAGAGTAAAAATCGAACAAGTCCAGGGAACATCAGAGGCTCAACCGGACTAGTCCGTACATTGTGCCGGACAAGTGCGAACTCTGAAGAATTGAATTTTTCTGAATGAAAATGGGAACATCGGACTAGTACGGGTTATGGTCGGACAAGTCCACACTTCTGAAGAAAACTGAATTTCCTGTATAGGATAGGGATACCAGACTAGTCCGATTCAGAGGTCGGACAAGTCCGCACCCTCACAGATTGAAAATTTCAGTTTAGCCCTAAATTCATTTTAATCTTGTTCCATTTTACTTGTATTAATGTTAAACATGTATGAGGATGTATGCAATGCATTATGCATGAAAATGAGGGTGTTACATCGGTCGACCTGGTCCTGGCTTCAAAGGCATGTGCTTTCTTCAGGTGCCTTCCAGGTGCGTCCCATTGACTGATATAGGGTGTACACCATTGGATGGCCTCGGATAATTGTGTTTGTGAGCCATTTGATCCATGTGGTGCCACATGTCAACACTAGATTGGCCGGAATGATATTTTATAGGATCCATCCCCTTCACTTCAATTCTGCATAAGATACCTGCATGCACTAATTTCTCCAATGACAATTGGAAATAGGATAAATAGAAAGGTGATGTGTGCAAGAAATGATATTTCCTTCACAAAATTGAGTTATATTAACGGGTGAAATTGGTATATAACAGTCGTCAACAAACTTCCCCAAGCTTATCCTTTGCTCATACCGAGCAAAGTCAAGACTTTAGGTTGATGATCAGGAGTGTCTACAATGTTCTACTTTTCAAAAGTACCAGTGCATAACAAAATACTCTACCTAGTATTGTAAAAATTGGCATGGTACTTCACCCATCTTAAGTCATTATGGGGCTTATTCCATCTCCTATTCATGGGTGGTTGAAAGATAGAACAGCAAATGGAGCACACATACCCTAGAAATCAAGTTCCACTCAAATTCTGGTGAGTTCAACTTAGATTATAAGTACCTCATTTTAATTCTCTCAGTCTCTCCTTTATGTGTAGTGGAAACATGTCTCACCAAGGTATTTTGCCTAAATTCATCCTACCACAAAATAAGGCTTGTATGTGGGGTATGGTAGCGAATATAGTAGGCATATTTACAACACACACTATTGCTAAATCAAAAAAGCAAGCCTTAGGAGAAAACAATTCAAAACTATTTCATCCAAGACTTGTGCATGTGTGATAGAGTGGATGTGGTTGTGAATATTTGAGATGACTCCTTTTTATGTAGACTCTCTTATTTTGCAGGGATGAAACATGGCTACTCTTTTTTTATCATGATTATGATGTAAACATGCATTTTATTTTTCTTTTTGTTGTAGCCATGTCTTCTACTCCCTTTTTATGCAATAAACTCGGAGAGAGTACTCTTTTTATTGTGGAAGGATGGTATGATGGGATTTTGCTTACTTCTAGTGTAGAAATATAGCATGTGCAAGTGGAGTCTTGAATTCAAAATATAATGAATGAAATCTCACATAGGTCTATACTACTTTGACAAAGCTTAATGTGAAGACAAATAGCATATGCATAAGGTCTATCGATGTAATGTATCATATGGCTTTGGTGTAACACCCTCATTTTCATCCAACATGCATTGCATACATCCCTGTGACATGTATAACTTTAAGTAACACAAAAAGGAACAAAATTAAAATGAATTAGAACCAAAATAGTAATTAAAAACCTGTATCAGTGCGGACTTATCCAGATTGGACCCCGGACTAGTCTTATTTACTCTCTTTTGTTATTCGGACTCTTCCTCTAATTGCTATGGATTAGTCTAGAATTCGTCTCGGGTGTCCTCCGGACTTGTCTGGCCCCATACCGGACTTGTCCATTTTGCTTCCTAGAACCGATCGGTCTTGTTTGTACTTTCACTTGACCTGTCTGTTCAACCCTCTGTTCCATTCCGGTCATGTCCAGACTCCCTTCGAACTAGTCCGATGTGCCCGATTCGGATTCTGTCTTTCCTCCACGACTGGCTCTTGGGTAATTGCATTAATTGGGCCCAAGTACGTTGTGTCCTGCCCTTGTGGAGCCCAAGTTGGAACCCACCAAGGCCCCCACCGCCATCTACTCGAGTTCCAATCAAACCCTACCACCTCAACCTTATACACTACAGGAAACGCGATCATTTGCGATGGCCAGATTTATTTGCGACGGCCAGCCGTTGCAAACAGCTTAAATTGCGACGGCCCGCCTCTGGCCGTCGCAAATAACATGTCCGTCGCGAATAAGGCCTTATTTGCGACGGCTGTCGGTCCGGCCGTCGCAAATAAGTGCTTATTTGCGATGGCCAACCCTAGGGCCATCGCAATTTACGAAGCCGTCGTAAATAATGTCTTATTTGTGACAGCAGGTACAAGGCCGTCGCAAATAGGGTTTAATTGCGACGGCCCTAAGGTAAGGCCGTCGCAATTAAGACAGCCGTCGCAAATTAGGTCTAATATTGGGACCCTCCGGCCCTGACTCTTCATTCACGATTCCCTCTGTCGCTGCCGCCTGCCGCGCCCCCGTCGCCTTACCGCGCCCCCGCCGCGCCCCCGGCTCCGCCGCCGGCCCGCTGCGCCCCCCGCCGCCCCCGACCCCGCCGCCCCCGACCCCGCCGCGCCCCGACCCTGCCGCCCCTGACCCCGCCGCCCCCGACCCCGCCACGCCCCCGCCGCCCCCGACCCCGTCGCCTTGCCGCGCCCCCCGCCGCGCCCCCGGCTCCGCCGCCGGCCCGCCGCGCCCCCCGCCGCCCCCGACCCCGCCGCGCCCCGACCCCCGCCGCCCCCGACCCCGCCGCCGGCCCGCCCCCGCGCCACGACTACGCGCCTCCGCCCCTGCACCGCCGCCCCCGACCCCGCTGCCCCTACGCCGCCCCTGCGCTGCCCCCGACCCCACCGCCCCTGCGCTGCCTCTGCTGGCCCGCCCCCGGCCCCTGCGCCCCCGCAGCCGGCTCGCCCCCGGCCCCGCCGCCCCTGCGCCACCGCCGCCAGCAGGTAAGCCCCGGCCCCGTCCCTGCATTTTTGTAGAAATTCAGTCAAGTGTTGTGTCATTTTTGAACATGGTGACCTCATGGAAAAAATCATAGTGGTTATGTTTAGGTTTATTGAAGTAAATTGCTCTCATTTCAATTATGGTTATGTTTAGGTTTATTGAATTGCTCTCACTTGAATTATGGTTATGTTTAGGTTTATTGAATTGCTCTCATTTGAATTGAATTGCTCTCATTTGAATTATGGTTATGTTTAGGTTTATTGAATTGCTCTCATTTGAATTATGGTTATGTTTAGGTTTATTGAATTGCTCTCATTTGAATTGAATTGCTCTCATTTGAATTGAATTGCTTATGTTAGAATTGAGTTGATAAATTAATGAATTACAATGGATAATTTTAATGTTTAGGTTTATTTGAATTGCTTAGTTTTTTGAATTATGCTTAGGTTTATTTGAAGGGTCATTGAATTGCTTAATTTTGATTGCTTGAGTGTTCAAGTACTATATATACATAAATGGGTTTCGGGCCAGCTTGACAAGGCCCATTTAGTGGTAAGGTAAAGTATGTGTGTAGACGGGCACGAAGGCGAACGACGACGGTGAGGATGGCAAGCACCTGCGCGTGGATGGCGTACTCCGACGAAATTGTTTCATCTCTGATCTACGGCAGCTAACCCTAAAGCCGTCGTGGAATTGTCATCTAAGACCAACTTTCCTCTCACTCTTTCTCTAGTTATTTCCTCTCTCTTAAATGACCTGAAAATGAAATGAGCAACGTAACCTATAGCAATGTATTACCCGTTTCGGATCGGCACATCTCACATGCCATTGGCATGTGAGACGTGCAGGTTCGGATTTGTCCCTTTTTTGGACAGCCTCAGAGTGACCGAGGGGGCGTGGCTTGTGACGAGACGCGGGTCCGGATTTGGACGAGATTTCGGTGGCATAACCCTGTTGTTCTCTGCTGCACCATTTTCGGGCGTGCAGTGGAGAACAGCGGGGTTATGCTGCCAAAATTTCGTTCGAATCCGGATCACGCGTCTCGTCATGAGCACGCTCCGCTCGGTCACTCTTGGGTGGGTTTAGGATCTATCTGCCTAGGTTGTAGGGCCGTGACATAACACAACAATACATTAACGACAATTTCTTTCGCGTTAAACTGCAGAGTCAAACATGGGTGAAGACCGCAGTTGGATGTATACTGGCTGGAAGAGCAGAACTGGTGGTCACTCCGATGAGTGGTTTATCAAGTTAGATCAATTTTTGGATCAAGCATTTTCGTTGTCAACGGAATATATGGTGCGGTGCCCATGTACAAAATGCCAGAACACCAAGTTTTCGAGAAGATTGGAGCTTTCATTTCACTTATGTCGAAACAGTTTCACTCCACATTATGAAGTGTGGACCTTTCACGGCGAGACTAATTCTCAAGTCATAGCCGAAGTGGATGAGGATGATGATATAACAGAGGTTGATAGGATGGATGAGATGCTAGAAGCTCTTGAAGCGGAGGATCGTCTTACAAATGAGGCAGAGAAGTTCTTCGAGGAGCTGAAGAAATCACAAGAGCCGTTGCATGAACACACTGCCGTGACCGTACTTGCTTTATTGACCAGATTTATGGCAATTAAGTCCAAGTACTTTTTTTCCATCAACTGCTACAATGATCTCATGAAATTGATCTGCGATATCCTTCCACAACCTCACAAAGCGCCACCAGATATGTATCAGTCAAAGATCAAGATATCTGGTCTCGGTATGAAGTATGAGAAAATCGATGTGTGCACAGACAACTGCATGTTATTCTGTAAAGAGCACGCCAATGAGAAGATGTGCTTGAAATGTGGTAAATCGAGGTATGTCGAAGTTGTTAATGACGATGGCGATAATGTGATGACAGATGTCGCACATAAGCAGCTTCGTTACTTGCCTGTGACACCTCGGTTGAAGCGGATGTTTCTTTCAAAAAGAACCGCAAGACACATGAGATGGCACAAAGAAGGTAAACGTGAGAATAAAGAATTCTTGACGCATCCGTCTGACGATGATGCATGGAAGGCGCTAGATCATTTCGATCCAGACTTTTCTCGTGATGCGAGGAATGTTCGCATCGGATTAGCGACAGACGAATTCTCACCGTTCAGTACGAACGCCATGCCATACTCATTTTGGCCTGTCTTTGTCATTCCGTACAATCTGCCACCTGCTTTATGTACGAAGAACGAGTTCATGTTTCTCAGCCTCATTGTACCTGGACCTGATCATCCCGGGTCACGTCTCAACGTGATGTTAAAACCGCTGATCGAAGAATTGAAAGTCTTGTGGACAGGAGTCGAAGCGTACGACAGTTACAAGAAGCAGAAATTCAACCTTTGAGCTGCTTATTTGTGGTCCGTCCATGATTTGACGGCATACGGCATGTTTTCCGGATGGAGCACTCAAAGTCGTCTGACGTGTCCGATATGTGCTTCAGACACGGATTGCTTTCGACTAACTCATGGAGGCAAAATATCTTACTTCGATTGTCACACACGTTGGCTGCCCTCGAATCATATATTTAGGTAGCAGAGGCATGTCTTTCGAGAGAACACTGTTGTCACTAAAGGACCACCGAAGCGTCTCAATGGGTCAGAAATTTCTGATATGTTGGACAAACTAGTGCCTGATGAAGGTCGTCCTGGATATTTCGTAGGTTATGGAGAGGAACACAATTGGACTCAATATGTGGACTTTAGGAGCTACCATATGTGAAGTCATTGATTCTAATGCACAACATTGATGTCATGCATCAGGAGCATAATATGAGCGAAAGTATCATAAGCACTTGCATGGATATGCCTGGCAAAACGAAACACAATTATAAAGCTAGACTAGATTTGGCAGACATTTGTCACCGTCCAACTCTTGAAATCTCTGAAAGTGGTGGAAAGCCACGTGCTTCTTTCTGTCTTCGATCGAAAGAAAGGAAAGAAGTTATGAAATGGATGAAAACTTTGAAATTCCCAGATGGTTACGCAGCTAGCCTGAAACGAGCCGTAAATGTTAACACAGGAAACCTCACTGGGTTGAAGAGTCATGATTATCACATTATAATGGAAAGACTCCTACCTGTTATGTTCCGAGGCTATCTAGATGATGCGGTGTGGAAGGTTTTAGCCGAGCTCAGCTATTTCTATAGACAGCTTTGTGCTAAAGAAATCAAGATCGGGATGATGGATAAGTTAGAGAAGGAGATACCCATACTTTTATGTAAGATGGAAAAAAATTTTCCACCGGGTTTCTTCAATCCAATGCAACATCTGCTTATCCATCTTCCATTCGAAGCTAAAGTTGGCGGTCCTGTGCAATATAGGTGGATGTATCACAATGAAAGAGCACTATGATATCTGAAACCAATGGTTGGCAACAGGGCAAGGGTGGAAGGGTGCATCGCTGAAGCATATGCTCTTAAGGAAGTAGGATACTTTTCAAGTGTCTACTTTGCGGAAGAAAACAATATCAGTACTTCGGCGATGCGGTACAATGTGGACGAAACACCCCCTCTAAGCGACCTTTCCATTTTTCAAACGAGAGGCACCACCGTTGGTAGCTACACGATCTACGTGCTATCCGAACAGGAAAGGACTGTTGCTTTACTCTACATGTACGGAAATATAGAAGGCATGCAGGAATACTTTGAGTAAGTGTTTCTCCTATGTTTATGCTAATCGACATATTTTGCTACACATGTACTCTAAAAGATGTTTTTTCATGTTTAGCGAGTTCCACGGACAATATTGGCCACATAGGCATCAACCTACGGCCAAACAAGTAGAAACGATGTGAGAGGAAGGAATAAATGGGGGGCAGAGTTTTCTATCTTGGTTTCGAGAATATGTAATATTCTCTCATCTTATATGTATTATAAATTACTATTATTAATGAAGTATTATGTAATATTCTCTCGTCTTTTATAACAGTGTCAAACTCACAATGTCCATGAAGATTTGCGGCAGGTATCTTATGGATTGGTGAATGTTAGAAGCTATGGTCGATATGACGTAAATGGCTTCCGATTCCGTACAACTCATTTTGAAGATCATCGTCCTCTCGCGGCAACATCAAATTCCGGTGTTGTGACGAGAGCAATGGACACTCAAGGGAATTTAACCGATTATTATGGTATCATTAACAAAATCCTTGAATTTACTTTTACTGGAAATAAGACCCTTCGAGTTGTCTTCTTTGACTGTGACTGGTTTGATCGTACTCATGGAACTCGAGAAAACCAATTTGGAATGGTGGAAGTGAAACATAAGGACCGACTACGAGGTTACGATACATTTGTTCTTGCGCATCAAGTTGAACAAGTGTATTATCTACCTTATCCATGCACGAAGCTCAGTGCTTGGTGGGTGGTATATAAGGTGAATCCTCATGAGCGGCTATATACTCCTGGGGATGATGGTTACCATAATAGCGAAGACGTTGAAGAAGTGTACCAAGAAGAAGAGTTGCCAGACACTTTTATCATCGATCTTGGTGCAGGACTCGATCAATTAGTTGGATATGTTGAAGACATTGAAGATGTAGAGACAGATGATACGTGAAAAAAAAATTAGAACAAGCCACGATGGAAGATCGTTGGGCTGGTTTAAGGAGTAGGGCACAGACACATGACATTGATGTTGATGAATTTTGAAAGTGACTACAAGTAATGTTTTCTTGAAGATAGTAACATGAATTTTGTATATTTTATTTGCATATTTACTAATTATCTAATTACAACAGGATGGCGTCAAAGAAGGGTAAGAAGGTGCCGCCGACGAGGGGGTTCTACCCCTCTAGACCTGAGGACGCTTTCGTTGGTGCCTCGTCAACTGGCAGTAGACGCTCTCAGCTGCTGGGGCACGTTCAGACCAGCTCTAGAGCTTCGTCACAGGAAAATGTCACTTGTTTTTGACAAATTCTTTAAATTCAAATTCAAATTAAACTTACTTATGAATCATTTGAATGTTGTAGTCCTCATCGACTGACTCAGAGGCTGCGGCGCCTTCGGTGAGCCAGCCCTCAGCGAGGAAGCCCTCGGCGAGTCAGCCCTCGGCGAGCTAGCCCTCGGCCAGCCAGCCCCCGGCTGGCGATGAGTTTGTTCCTGAGGCCTTTGACTCGGCTGGTGAGGAGCCGTCTGGGTCACCTGACGTGGCGCCCCAGCAGACGCAGAGGACGAGGAGGACTCACTTTGTCAGTCCTCCCACGGTCCCTTCACAGAGTTCACAGAGGATCGTGATTCGTCCAGTCGGAGACAGGTAATAAAAATTATCGTGTTCAATTTTAGTTTCTTTTGATTACTTAAGTAATGAATGAATAAATATCTTACAGGGCATGGGACGACAAGTCTTTCACCGGTGAGAGATACCACAGACCGATGAACGGTGTCCTCGGGTCCATAGTGCGTTTGCACTATCCCGGGGTCATCGACGGGGTGCCTGCTCTTTCGCGGGAGGACTACGCACGCGTCCATCACCAGGAGCACGACAACCTTTAGGAGGCCGTATGGGCCGATTTTATGGTAAGTATGTTAAAAAAGTTTCTAAGTTTCAACTCTTAAACTCTTTTAGTGAATATCTCTTCAACCCCGTCGCCAGTTTGAGGATGCGAGGCGAGTGTTTCACTACAACGCTGCCAAGGCGCTTCGACAAGCTTTGTCGAACGCCCGTGTTCAAATTATTAATGAGCACTTGAAGGCGAACCAGCAGCACGTGCTACACTTCCGGCAAGAGAGCGAGAGGCACCTGACGGAGGAGGAGTACGCGCAGGTACATGGAGTGTAGTAAGTATTTTTTTGATAATTTCCTCGATGGTACTTTTAACGAGTTCCAACTATGTGCAGGGCCACGTGAGCTGGTTGCAGGGTCGAACCGATGCATTTTGGGCCCTTTGTCGCTACTGGGCTTGCGACGAGTTTAAAGCTAAGTATGAGAAGGCTCGAGACTGCAGAGGGGTGGAGGGGAAGAGCAGGCACGGGCAAGATAACCACTTGCGTTTAGCTAAACGCATGGTAAGTGTGTCTAACTTATGTTTATATATTAATAATATATTGTTCGTACTAACACGTATTGACAGGAGCACGAGACGGGGGTGCCGCCCACCCCTGCTGAGGTCTGGAAGAGAGGTCACAGGGACCCTTCTCAGCCGATGGGGTGCAGTCAGGCTGCAGCCGAGCGGTTGGTAAGTTTAGAAATCATTCATATTAAATATAACTATATAGATTGTTGAACTTACACGGTTTTCTTGTTTTGCATGCTAAGTACGGGGAGGAGGCTAGGAAGATACACGCGAGGATTTCGATTGGGAACGTCAATCGATCGATCCTCAAGCCGCGTATGCAACCGGTGGTGGAAAAGCACACGGAAGGTGAGTTTACAAGTCATTTTATCGTTTTCAATTCAAAGTATTCAATATATTTCAATTTCATATCACTGACTCTCTTTTTTATAGGCTCGCCATATTCGACGGGGTTGTCGACTCGAGGGCGGGGAGACCTGCGAGAGGCTGCTCCACGCAGGCTTCGGGCACGGAAGGTCACCGCGTATCGCAGAGGGACATTGAGATGCAGTCCCTCCGAGAAACTGTAGAAGAAAACGAAAGGCGACATGAGGAGGAAAGGAGGGAGGCGGAACGCCAAAGGATCGTGATGGAGGCCACGATCAAAACCCAGGCAGCAGCGTTGGCGCAGATGCGGGAAGCAATGGAGGTAACAAAATAAAAACTAAAATTCTCATTAATTCAGCGTAAATGACTTACTAATAGGTAGCATTTAATGTTTGCAATGACAGGCCATCGCTCGGGCGCAAGGTCTGGGAATCCAGCTACCGGTACTATCACCGGTCCTTAAAGGCGATCCTTCTTCAGCGGGTCAGGTAAGTTTCTATGTAATCCTTCTTCTATAGCGTAATAAGATTGAGATAGATGAAAGAGAGAGATAGTTAGATAGAAGAAAATGATTGAGATAGAAGAAAGATAGAGATAGAAGAAAGGGAGACAGGAGAAAGAGTGAAAAATAGATAGAGTAGGATGGGAATGAAGAGAGATAGTAAGATGTAGATGGAGATAGAGAGAGGGGAAGATAGAGGGAGGGAGATGTAGATGGAGATAGAGGGAGGAAGATAGAGGGAAAAGGATAGCAATAGAGAGATAGAGTGAGAAAGAAAGATAGAGTGAGAGACAAAGAGAGAAATGAAAAGAGAGGAAAAGAGACAAAGAGAGAAATGAAAAGAGAGGAAGAGAGGGGGATTTAGATGAAGATAGAGGGAGAGGAAGGGAGGGAGAGAGATGTTGATGCATTTATATTCTAACTCTAAGTTTCATTAATTGCAAGGATCTGCGACAGCTGCACAAACGCCGTCGCCGTCGCTACCGCCGCCTGGAATGAGAAGCGATGACGACTTGGACTTCGGAGGTGGCTCCGGAGGTGGCTACGGAGGTGGATATGGAGGTCAGACCGGCGAGTGAGCCCATGTTTGGTTTGTTGATGTTGATGCGATGTTTGTAAGATGTGTTTTGAAACTGTTGTGATGTGATGTGTTCTGTGAATCTGTTCTGTGAATATTGTCTGTTCTGTGAATCTGGCCATCGAGCCGGTTAGTGTTTTCTATTTTTTTAAAAAAATAAAAAACCTTATTTGCGACGGCTTTTTATATAGTACTGTCGCAAATAAGGTACCAAGCCGTCGCAATTAAGCCACTGCTATTTGCGACGGCCAAGCTGTTGCAAATAAGGTTTAATTGCGACGGCCCGGACGTCGCAAATAGTGGCGTGGGTCCCGGAGGAGGGCACGTGGGCCCTGCTCACTGAACTTATTTGCGACGGCTCGGCCGTTGCAAATAGGATCACTTAATTGCGACAGTCCGGCCGTCGCAAATAAGCTTTAATTGCGACGGCCGGGCCGTCGCAAATAATGTTGCGTGGCCCACCGGCCCGCGGCAATAACTTGCGACGGCCGCTCGTAGCCGTCGCAATTAAGCTTATTTGCGACAGTGGCTGTCGCAAATAAGTTTATTTGCGACGTCATAAGGCTTATTTGCGACGGTCGTGGCCGTCGCAAATCGTCGGGCTTCCTGTAGTGATATAAACACCCCACGACCCACCCTTTCATCTCTTTGCCACGTCAGGAGAAACCCTTAACCCTATTTCGTGAGTGCCACCATCAAGATGTTCCACCGTAGGGAGAAGAAGGAGGAGGAAGGAGAAGGATCAAGAAAGATCATCATCGTTGTTGCGATCTTCATCAACACTTCGTCAACTACATTTTTCCTCCACCAATTATTCATCTTCTTCGGATTTAGATGACAATACTCTCGAGTTCATCGAATCCTCAACCATTGGACCCTAAGATTCACGATAAATACCTTAGATCCATCTTTTCTACGTAAATTATGGTTCTATATTAACTCAAACTATACTCTAGTTGGAAATTTGCCAAAACCCTAGCCATAGTGGACATGTCTGTTCGAGTTCAGACTAGTCCGTTAAACTCTCTGGTCAAGAGCAGACATGTCCGGCCTACGATGCGGACTAGTCTGGTCCTCCAAATCTGGAAATCTCTGGAACTTCTTTAATATTATTCAAAATGACTTAAAACTTGTCCTAACATGTAAGACTTAATTGTAACTAGTTAGTAAGCAATGATACCAACCTAATAACATGCATCACCACATAATTGCATCAATCATGCATATCATGATATATTGAGTAATATATGAGCATTTATTAATTATATTGTTTGTTTTGTATGTTGTTGCGCGGGATAGGAGGTATCACTCTAGAGGGTGCTTTTGAGGACCTTGAGCACCAGAACTTCGAAGATTTTGACCAAAACCATTCTCAATAGCAAGGCAAGTGTCCTTCATCACTTTGATCCTATTTTTAAATGTTTTCTTTGCAAAACTGCATGCTTGGGTCGAATTGATAGGAAACCGATGATAGGTGTTTGACCATCCTTGTCGCTTGGATTATATTGTAGAGAGTCGGGAACGGCATTTTTACCTTTTTACTTCGCTCTAATTATTTGAGATGGAAAAACAACCAAGTGGCTTAACTATGAATTAATGTACTTATAGACGATGTGAATTGATGAAAGTGGTTAACTAGTAACATGGGATTGTGAGATATAAGCAAGCATTGTTTGTGGATAGGGTTGGAAGATATGGTGGTTCTAATTGCCTTAGATCTAAGGACCGGTTCGTGGAGCGACAACCCAGGTTTTACAATGCCATTACAGGGCCAAGTATGGGTTTGCAATAGTGGTGGGACTGCCCTGGGATCCGAAAGGCAGAAGAGGGGGACCTTGGTTGGATATGCTCAGTTGGAGGCATCACCACCGGTGAAACCTCAGTGGGTCTGAATATGTTGATAGTCCCTTTGTAAAGGCTATTTTGTGATTTCTTGGCCACACACCTATGGAAGTGTGTAATGTGACCGACGTGACATGGGCATGATGGAGTTTCCTTAGTCATCGAAAGGTGACTAATCACAAACTTGTGGGTAAAGTGGCACAACCTCTGCAGAGTGTTAAAAACTATCACGGTAGTCATGCTCCCGGTTATGAGCGACCTGGACCCTCACCCTTGCGTTCCCCCCACCAACAGTTTTAGGTGATGTTTGGGAGTTCCCTGAGGATAATGCGGAGTGTTAGGTGGTGTGCTGCCATTGACTTGCTTGTGGTTTTGCTCAGAGCCGCGCTATATTCCCTTTTCCTTAGTTTGATTAGTTTAGATTATTTCCGCTTCAGTATTATTGATAACGATCATTAGAGTTTGTAAACTGAGAATGTCTGAGTCTTGTTCTGGCAATTCTCTCGGTACAACCATTGGTAGATCGTGAAGTTCGTAGTTCGGTATTGGGCGCGTAGAGATTCAGAACACGATGGCAAATAGACACGAAGATTTACGTGGTTCGGGCCGCCTGAGCATAATACCCTACTCAACGGGGTGTGTAGTTGTTGTATTGAGCGTCTGAGCACAGAGCGTGTGCTAGAGCCTAGTGTGAGAGTGTCTAAGAGTACGAGTCGAGAGAGAGCCCCGTGTATTGCTCGACCAGTCCTTTTATAGTACAAGGACTGGTCTTTAAATCGCTAGCCTGACCCGACATGTGACCCTGGCGGTTACTGATGCTTAATACACAATTAACGAGGCTAATTACCCTTAATAGTGTGGTAACGGGCCTTGAAAGTGCCGTTACTGGTATTAAGGGCCCTCCGATCGTGTGTCATTAATATGGTATTAATGACACTTAATCATGTATTGATGTCTTTGATTGCCCTTGAAGGTCCGAGCCATTGGGGGTCCTCCTGTCTTGCTCGTTGAAGTTGAAGGTCCGGAGGCTGAACACATGGCAGCTCCGGAGCTTGATGTCTGGGTCGGGAAGGTCTGGTGCAGTTGTACACGTGTCAGGACCGGAGCTTCCCTCGGTCGGGGGTTAGGTCCGGAGGTGCCGCACTGGTATTTAGCCCGGAGCTTTCCCATGTGTGGGATGTAGCTCCGGTTGCAGTATACACATGGCAGCACCGGGACTAACAATAGATGGGAGGCAGGTTCGGTCCCGTATGATACGTGGGGCCTTTGCAGGTCTTCAACTCAGACAGGTGAAGTTCCTTTGGTCTTTTTGCAGTCCCAAAGGGTATACGGTACGCAGGCTACCGACAGTGGCCCCCTGGGCCCACCTTTGGGAGAGACCTTTTGGATGAAGTCGTTCTGCCGGAGGTGGGTCCATCCTTTGATTTTTGAGTCGTGTCTTCAAGGGTCTTCAGATGTACCATTGGCGGTAGTTTGCAGTTAAACTAACGCTGCGTGGCACATCCAGGATGCGGCGGGTGAGATCTGAGCGTGCGGATCTCACGCAATTGAAGGTCGCCGGTTCCCAATACGAAAACCGTATCGGTTCTGCGCGCCTTTTCAGGCCGCCACCCTCGGGCTTCTCGCCTTTCATGATGACAACCGTTCGCCTGGGGTAAGGACCTCGACTTGATCGTCGGGGTGGCCCCGTCCCCCTTGTCATTGGCAGGGTGAAGTTTTTGAATTGTGTTGTCGACTCCTCTGCAGTTTCCATCCAAGCGTTGTGGGGGCTTACTTAAGAAGGAAAGCGCGCACCATTTGGGGATTCTTTACGCCTTCATTCGAACTTGCGCTCAAATCCTCCAAACTCTAGCTCGCTTTTCCTCTCTCACCACGCTATGACGCGATGAAGTTGAGACTCCCCAAGAGCTGCCTTAAGACCAACAGCGATCTGAAGAAGGTACGGGCCCTCATGGGGTGGTCCAGTGACTCATTCAATCACCTAGTCCACGCCGGCAATGTTTCGTTCAAGAAGGAGCACGCCGGCGACATGGTGTACTTCTCCGCGTACGCCATGGTGGGACTGATCCCACCCTTCTCCACTTTTCTCTTGATGCTGTTAGACTTCTATGCTCTGCAGTTGTACCAGCTTGGCCCCCACTCCATTCTTCTGGTGTTGATCATTGTCCACTTCTGCGAGATGTGGGTGGGTATTCTCCCCTGCGTCGAGCTCTTCCGCACCTTCTTCACCATCCACACCACCGGGAAAAGTGACGAGTACCTTGGCTTCTATTATTTTGTGAAGCATAAGAAGTGCCCGTACAAGTACTTACGGTCATTCGCTTCTAGCAAGTGGGACGATTGAAAGAAGGATTCGATTGTCATCAGGGCGGAGGAGCATGAGAAGCTGGAGCTGCCCGAAGGCCTCCCAACATCGACATTGATGCTTGGAGCGAAGTTCTGGTGCTATCGGATGCCTTCAACCCTGCTCTGACCATGATCCGCCAATGTGTGGAGGGAGGGGTGACTCCCCAAGCAGTATTCTGCAACTTCCAGGTCAACAGGTGGGCTCCGCTGAAGAAGAGGGAGAAGCTTGCCTGGGCCCTCAGCAGCGTGATGGACGATGAATGGATCGAGACCGGTTTGAAGTCCAACATGGAAGGCGCAGCTTTTGAGTTTCACCTCAAGAAGTTCTAGCACGGCATCGACGTCGAGGGTGATGACTTGACTCTGCCGACGGCTTTCTCCCTTTGAACATGGAAGAGGGGTTCAGCAGGGAGCTCTGGCGCAAGATGCCGGTGATTGACGACCTCGGTGAAGTTGAGAGGCGTTCAACCACCGGGTTGGCGATCCCCGGAGCTTCCGAGGGTGGTCCCCCTTCTGCCCCGAGACAGAGAGTTAAAGTCGTGGGCAAGGGAAAAGAATTAGTTGAGCCCTCGAGCCGTAAGAGGAAGTTGAAGCACTCTGACGGGAGGTCCGTCAGACCTGCTCCTTCCACAGCAGCTCCTTCTCCCCGGAGGGGAAGGTCTTCAACGGCGGCAACCACTCCAACATCGGCATCTCCCCGGGGTGCTAGCTCCAGCTATGTGGCTCCGGTACTTGGGCCATCCGAGGGCTCTAGGTCTGAGGGTCCTTCTCAGTCGAGGGGGGCTTCCACCAAGGCGACGCCGCCGGCGGCAGCAAGCTCCGGGGAACCCTCCGGAGCTACCACGCCAGTGGCGACAGGGTCCGTCCCCGAGCGTCCGGGGAAGAGGTTCCGCGCTAGCTGGAGCGGAAGCCTTCCGAGGTAAATTTGGTTTTTTACCTCGGTTGGTTGTTTTTTGTTGTAACTGCGTTTTAAGTCCCTTCGTACTTCATCCACAAGGTACCCAAGAAATGGGTTGAAGCTCCTGTTCCTGCAACAGCAGCTGAGGCTGTGCAGGCGGAGGCTCCAGCTCCAATCCCAGCACCGCCCCAGGTGGTGACTGAGGTCGCGGCAGCCTCGGCGCCGGCTGTCGTGGTCCTAGACCTCGACTCATCCCTTGAAGCTCCGTGGTACCGCCAGACCACGGGAATGAAGATGTAACAGCGGCACCAGCTCTGGAGGTTGAATCTTCGGGTTCAGATGGTGAGATGATGGACGCTCTGGCCTCAGAGCCGGAGGTGGCTGTAGTCCCGGCCATCGGGCCAGACGTTGTTGAAGCCTCGGCAGTGGAGCCGATGGTTGACGAAGCCCCGGCGGTAGAGTCGGGTGTTGATGAAGCCCCAGTGGTAGAGCCGGTGGCTGATGAAGTTCTTGTGGTAGAGCCGGTCGTCGAAGAAGTTCTGGCGCCTGAGCTGGTTGCTGCAGAGGTGCCGGCGCCCGAGCCCATGATGGTCGAAGTGCAAGCGCCTGAGCCGACGGTGGAAGAGACGCCATCGTTGGAGCCGGATGTGGCTTCAACTCCGGCTGAACCTTCAACACCTGCCCCGGAGGTGGTGGTCCCGGAGGTGCCCGCGCCTGAGCCAGGGTGCGAAGATGAAGTTGCCGGCCCCCACCTGAGGGACCAGTTATTGATGACTCGGCGGCGGGACCTTCGGAGCCAACTCCGGAGGTCGAAACTTCTGTTGCAGGACCTTCCTTAGGGGCGGCCGAGGCTATCCCGGAGGGCGGCCCTAGCACTGTGGAAGCTCAGTGGACCGCTCTTGTAGAGTGGGACCCGATTTTTGTTATGGAGAACCCGCTGGAACCAGCGGAGAGGACCTCGGCTGGATCGGACCCAATCCCTCTATCGTTGTCTATTGATAACGCCTGCTCTAGTCTTCGTCAAGTGCAGCTGGCCTTCTACCACGACAGCAAAGCCCTCAAGGAGGATCACCAAACCATTAGGAGGTGGCGCAACCGGCTCCAATTCAAGACCAAGCTGGTGCAAACCAGGCTGGCTGACGACAGGGAGTGGGTGAAGAAGGAGAAGGCCCGAATGTAGTACTTGGGCCAGCTGCTGGACGAGAGGGAAAGCACGACTCGATCCCTTGACAACCAGTCCCGGGCCATATACGAACAGGCCGTAGCTACTAATAATGCAGCAAATGATTGCCAAGAGAAGCTCGACGCCATCCACGACAGTCTCGTCAAGCGCCGGGAGGCTCTTGAGGAGCGGGAGAGAAAGCTCGAAGATGAAGAGCAAAAACTCCTAGAGCTGCAGGATGACCTCGTGAAGAGGGAGGAGGAGCTCACTTAGAGGCTGACTCTGGGTGAGAAGAGTCTCGCTGAGTGTACCAAGAAGCTAGATGAGCGCTGCGAGAAAGAGGAGAAGAAGGCCTGGCAGCAAGGACAGGACCTCCACAAGAGGGAGGATGAAGTTGCTGCCAGGGAGAAGAAGGTGCGGGGCCAGGAGAAGGACCTGGTCGACTGCTGGAATAAGATCCACCTCTGGGAGGAGGAGCTCAGTAAGATCGAAAGGCAGGTTGCTGAAAAGATTCAGCAGAATGCCAAAGAGGTTGAGCGCCTTGCTCGGGAGAATTCAGAGATTGCGGCGACCAGAAGATCCTTGGAGGAGATGCGAGGCTCGAGGGCTGCGAAGTCCCAACAAGTTTGGGACTTCTTGGGCAAAGCCAACGATTCGCTGACGCCAATGGGTTTTAGTCTTGTGCGATTAGATGACCTAGAGCCGGAGCTGGACCACGCGTTGCAAGCGTTAAGCTCGGCGGGCAACAAGCTCACCAAGATGGGCGATGTCATCGCGGACCAGCTGGAAGCTGAAGGACAATCCCTGGCGAAGAACGTCGCAGAGTTTATGCTGACGTGCTACACAAGTCGGGACCCTCACTTCCCACTGGACCGGGTGCTTGAAGGCCCCATCGACGGAGAGGGGGAAGCCGCCAAAGCAAGCGTGTCGGAGGTTGCCCAGAAGGTTGCCTATTTCTTCCATAGGGTCTAGGATTCTCTCTTTGTAGCTCCCGCTTGTATTCTCTCTTTTTTTTCTCCAATTTTGTAATCTCTTGTCTCCAGATAAATGAAATCCAAGTTTTTTATGAATTTCATTTTTTGTCTTCAACACCTTTGTCCCACATGGCCCCCAGGTAGATGTACACAATTTGATTGTGAACATGTACCAAGAGGATGTAGCACTTCGTTGAAGACTTGCGCGCTTTGAACTTGTAGTTTGTAGGTCCAAAGTCGCCGATAGTAGGGGCCCCCTAAGGTTTTCGGAGCTTAGTAGCTTCGGAAGTGACCCTTGTCAACGCGTAGAGCATCGACGGTTAATCCTTTGGGTTGTCGGAGGTTGGTAGCTCTGGCAGTGACCACCGTCAACACGCGGTTTGTCGACAGCAGACCCCACTGGGGATTCTTCCCACCATTTTTTGTTCACGTTGATGGCTGGCCCACTGGCTTTACCGGAACTTAGTAGCTCCAGCGACGCTCGCTATCAATGTTTGAAACATCGACAACAAGCCACCTTAGGGGATGTCGGAGCTTTGGTAGCTCCGGCTTCATTCACCATCATCATGGGATCTTTATTTTTCCTGCACACTGAAGTCAAGAAAAATAGTAAAATCCATTTCCTATCTATAACTCAATTTCGACTTACTATTCCCGAGCAATCTTTAGGTTGAACGCAACTCTACATACACTCAAGTGCACTTGCTTGTTTCCTCCAGGTCCGATCGTTTCTGGACTCGCCATACTTCGGCCTGCTGGGGTGTAGGTAGAGTGGCGTACTTAGGGTGCAGGACTAGGCTAAGTCGATAGCACACTCCGGACCTAGATCGGCTTGGTGGCATTCAGACGAGTAGACCATTGACAATGTTTAGACCCGGAAGAATTGACAATGCGAATCAAATTATACATGAATTGGTTGAGCTAAAGTTGATTAAGAATTGCACAACTTCGTTATAGACAAGAAACAGAAAAATAAAAAATATTGAGCCTATACAAAATAAATGCACGTGGAATCTGTTTTCACACAATGATGTCTTTCATTATAGGTCCGGGGTACAGGGGAAACAAGTACACTCTTAGGGTACGAAACTAGGCTATGTGTGTTGTATTTCTCGTTTGACCCGAGGTAGCTAGCTACACTTTTAGTTCTAAGACTGTGACAAGTGTTGCCTGAACTATGCGGACCTTCCAAGGAAGGTCCGGCTGTTCTCTCGAAGGAGCTACCTGACTCTGTACAATGAATCTATAACATACATCACATGTAACTACAGACTCACCTTCGTGATATTAAGCATAGAACTTACGGAGGTTCTCAATGTTCCAAGGATTAGGGACCGGTGTCCCATCCTTGGTTGCCAAGCGAACGCATCCGGGATGAGATACTTTGATCACTCGGAAGGGTCCTTCCCAGCTGGGTGATAGTTTGTTTAAGCCTTCTCGAGTTTGTATTCTCCTTAGAACCAGATCGCCCTCCTCGAGCTGTCGGCTGTGAACATGCCGTCGGTGATAGCGCCGAAGAGCTTGGCGGTATCGGGCATTCCGAACAGCTGCTCGGCACCTTCCCTATTCGAGGAGGTCAAGGTCTTCACTCCGGAGCTGGTCCTGCGTGGCATCGTCGAAGGTCCGGACCCGGAGCGACCCCAAGGTGATTTCCGGAGGAAGGACTGCTTCAGCTCCGTACACCAGGAAGAAGGGTGTCTCTCCAGTTGACCGGTTTGGAGTTGTCCTGTTGGCGCACAGTGTGGGCGGAAGCTCTTCGATCTAGTTGGCTCCATGTTTTTTCAGGCGCTCATATGTGCGTGTCTTGAGTCCTTTTAGGATTTCTGCATTTGCTCTCTCAAAATGGCCATTTCTTGCCGGGTGAGCTACAGAAGCGTAGCTGACCTGAATGCTGAGGTCTTCGCAATATCCTTGGAGTGCAGATCTTGTGAACTGGGTCCCATTATCAGCTATGATCTTGTTTGGGACTCCAAATCTGCATACGATGGACTGCAAGAAGTTGATAGTTGATTGCTTGTTTATTGTCACAACTGGAGTTGCATACGGCCATTTGGTGAATTTGTCAATGGCAATTGTAAAAGCCCGCATTTGAGTAAAGCCAGAACACGAAAATGCGAACTTAAAAATTTTTGAAAGTGTACTTGGAAATCCAAACTCACATGAACCATATGAGTTAACCCATGTTCACTAAAAACAGGAACTTGTTAAAATGTTACCTATAGAACATAGTTGATAATGTATTTGGAACTTAAGGTGTAAAATCCTTAATTTCCAAGTATTCACATTTTCAATGAAAAATTTAAGGAGAAAAGAAAACAAAATGGAGAGAAAGAAAAAGGAATTATTCCAACCCTAAAATGGGACATCCAAAAATATTCAAATCTCATGCCGTAAATTTTTCCATGACCTTCTAATATTCCAAATAGACTCTCGGTAAAGTTTCAAAATTTTTGAAGCATGTTTCCCATTTGTTGGACACGTACTAAGAGTTTAATCAATGTCGACTTCAAATATAAACTTTGTGCTCAACCTTGTCCAAATCAACTCCAAATTTTTCCTGAGGTCCCTTATGGTTCAAAAAGGTTAACTTCAAAGTTTCAGGATTTTTGAACCTAATCTACTATTTATTAATTTGAGTCAAGTATCACCACTTGAATACAAATTCAAACCTGAGTTCAAATTCAACTTGCTCAGTCTTGAAATATGATTGCATCATAAAATTCTCCACATTTTATTTAGTCACTGGGCCAAAGTTGACTATTTTTGAAGCATGTTTGCTAGCCCTATTTGAATTTTTGAGAGAAGAGTGAGGGAGGTGGGTCCCACAGGTGGTCCCCACCAATCAGGTCGGCACCTCCTCCCCAGCCTCCACGCATCCGCATGCAGCGCCACAGTGATGTTTTCCCCAGTCCTTATCACCGCGCCATCTCCTCTGCTCCGCTCCTCCTTCCGGCTTGCCCCGCCCCCCACGGCACCTCGCCTCTCCCAGGCGCGCCGCTCGCGCCCAGCGTCGCTCGCGCCCAGGCCGCCGCCGCCCTAGCTACCCACGGCGAGGCTTCGCCCCGTGCCCTACCGCAGCGGCGAGCGCTCCCACGCCCGACCTCCCGGTCGCCGCGACGTCGCCCCCGCCAGCTCGCGCGTCCGCCAGGCCCGCGCGCCACCTGCCTTCACCACCTGCGCCACCGCCGACGCCGGCGCTCCACCTCCCCGCACCGCGCGCTAAGTCCGCCCCGCCGGCCGCCTCCTCACCTCCGGTGCCATCCCGGCACCGCACGACCCGCACGACGCCCGAAACCGCGCGCCGCCATCCCGCCGCTCCAGACCGCCGTCAGCCGTGCCCCCTTGCCACCGGTTCACGCGCCCCTTTCACTGGCTGCCTCCGGCCACAGGTCCGCGCCCCACTGGCTGCCCCTACACCGCTCCTCCGACACGCGGCCTCCTCGCTTGGCCGCATCCCTCCAACCCTAGCGTGACCTTCATGGAGTTCGCCGCCGTCCACCAAGCTAGCTCCTCCCCACGGCGACCCAGCTTGCCCCACCCTTGCTCAGTCCGGCGGCCACTGTCGACTCTCCACTGCTCGTCGAGCAGTGCACCTCCATGTTTGCGCCATTTGCTGACAATGCTCGTTCCGCTCGCTGTGTTTCGGCCCTCACCACTGTCCAGTACTCCCTAACCAGCGCCAACACCCAACCTCACCACCGCTGCATCACTGGCAAGTCCATGTGGCGCTTGTATTGCTTCGACGGCTGCTCCGGCCAACACCGTCACCTTGATCGTGTCGTCGCGGCGTATCGTGCCGTGGCTATGTCCTGGAAGCAAGGCGAGTAATGGGTGTGATGGAGGATATGCAGGAACACGTCGTTGACACACCGGCATCGACAACTGGTCCAAGGTTGGCTCTGATTTTGCAAGATTCATTGGATTAGTGACTGCAGACAAGGTGTTCGATGAATTGGTTACCAGGCAAAACTAAGTGTGTTGCCGTTCAATGCTGGTCTATGGATGCAGGTCTATTCTGGAGTGGCAATCGACAAGGACATGTGCCAAGGTGCTCTTGGAATGTTGATGAAGTAACCAAATCAAGTGCACACCCTAGTTGTTCGGCGAAATGCCTACAAGGTTAGCCTTGCACTGAAATACCTTGCTTGACGTCACCGACGTCCGTTAGTCGTGATCGCTAAGGTTACTCATGTGTCGCCAAGTCGTACGTCCAGTTTTCGCATTGATATCATTCCTATAGGAGTCCCTAAGTTGACCTCTTTTGTCGTTTGTATCACATCGGCCTGTCCGTGTGTGCTCGTGATGCTCCACCATGAGCCGCGTCGATGTCGTTGACCACATGACGTTGTCGTGACATTCCGAACCGTCATCGTGCCCTAGCATCGAGATGAAGGATGCCTGTAACGTACATGATGCTGGAACACAACGACGACACAACAGTCCACGGTCATTTAGCCAAATTATGGTTTAGTCAAGGCGAGACTCGTCGAGTCCTGGGTGTAGCCAGGGTGCTCGATGAAATGCCTTCTAGGTCAAACCAAGTGGTTCGGTGATCATCGATGACCTGGGGTAGAGGTATGCAAGAACGTTGCGACCAACAAGGAGAACTAGACCAAGGGGAACCTTGGATAAGAGTTCATTGATTGTGTCGAGGATGTTCCCTAACCGATCGCAGGATTAGTTAAGTTGGTGTACGATTTCATCGACGGCAGGTTCGTCGAGTCGCTTATCAACAACCGAGTCGACATCACTAGCCTTTAGACTCACAAGGTGGTGTTCGAGATTCTGCTCACCCCATTGACGAGTCCGGGTTGATGTAGACCTCGCTAAGACGATCTTCTCGAGATGGCAAAGCATGCCTTCACGGCAAGGTCTCACATCATGTTTAAGTCCCAAGAGCTTACCGAGCTCACCTGGACAAGCTTGCGGGAGACACTACATTAGTGTCGTCGTGTAAGCACTTGAACGATGCTCAAGAATCTTGCCGTAGAAACTACTTTACCAAAAAGTCATTTCAATGTTGTCTCAGTACTCACGTCAGGTTAACAAGGCTCGTTATGGCGTCTTAAGTCAAAAGAATGTTGACCTCACCTCACTCCCAAGTGTCACTAGGGTTTCACCCTGGTTCATCCTTATCAGAACCCTGCGACCACACTTGTCACGTAATTAGGTTTACTCTTTAATGAGTTTGTGTAACTTCATTGGTCGACTTCTAAGTCACAACCTCTTGTTGCACAGTTCACTCATGCATTAATGCTTTCAATGCTCCATCTTGATCGCCTAGTCTTCCTTACATCACACGGTCCAATAATGCTTCTTCACCATTCTACCTTATCACTCTTTGATCGGCATAGCTCCAAGTGTCGAGTGCTAAATTGCGATGTGTCATTACATTGCACCTTTCAGTGCTTATCTCGACACTACTATGCCACCTTGAGTCATCCTTTTTTTATCCACACAACAGGGGCATGTTTGTTCCTCTTAGTCAATCTCGTCGTTCCTAAAGAGTACACAATCTTCTTAACTCTAGTGTTTCCTTATATTTCTTACTTATATGCATATCATGTCGATAGGAAATGTGATGGTAGGTGATAGACGAGGAGCTTCACTTGGAGGAGAAGGCCAATGTGTTCCCACTAAAGTTCCATGGTAGGTTCTCCGGAGGAAGACCAAGCCCTAACAATTGACATTGTTATAGAGTCGCAAACAAGGCAAGCCCCTTGTTTGCATTTAAAAGCATTACAGAGTTTTTACAGTCTTTATCACCTTATGTCATAAGTTTGATGTGTGCATTACGTATAGTGTGATTGATACTCCACTTGCATGGCCAAAAATCCCAGGGATTGGTTGGAACAAGTTACAGTTTGACCTGTAGTAACTGCTTTGCTAATGCATAGGAAATCCGGTAGAAGTCGAGTAGTTGGAATATACTCGCGAGAGATGTAGGACATATCTCACAGGATTGGTTAGATAGAAAATGTATTAATATAATGGAATGGAGACCAGGCAGGGAATGGACAGGGAGCGGCGAGAATTGAGTCTCGGTCGCATAGCCCTGCCTGTGTCAATTAAGGCCCGCTTCGTGTGCGGCCCCTTTGAACAAGCTTGACTTGTACCGACGACATAATGGAGATATAGGATCCAGTAAACTGACGTAGCTTGGTCACTTGGGTGTCGAGGCATAACGTTCTGTTTTATAGGTGTGGGTTGAGGGCAGCAAGGTGTAAATCCGCTGGTGGTCACGTTAGAGTACGCCCCACGCAGGGACCTCCTGCTCGTGACGGATCGACCGGTTCGGCATTTGAGTGTCTCGCGAAAGGTTGCCATATACGACTAGTACTAAAGTGTTACGTAGGTACTGCGCGAAGTACTCGCTGGCATTTCCAAAAGTGCGTATGTGTCGTGCTGTCCGGGTGTGTCCTGATTGCAATCACTGTCCCTCGTAGTAATAGAGTACCACTTGTTCACTGTGTCATGACATAGTAAATACTAAAGAAGCCAGAAAAATCATATTGTATTGAATTATAATTGCTTTGCAACCTTGTATGGTTTAGAGATAGTATAATTAAAAGTTTACAGTTTCCCCATACTTTACCTGTAATAGCATTATGTGCTTTGGGCATGTCATATCATCGGCAAAGCGTTTCTTGTTTGATTGTGGAGTCCATGATGTGCCGCGCTTGAAGAATGTCATTTGCTACTTAAAACATGATTATAAGGATCCACTTGTAGGCGAGTCTTTTATGCCATTCCTTACCTATGCTTAGTATTCACCCTGCATATGTCTAGTGAGACGGGTTAGTCTTGCAGAGCCTTATGCTCATGTTTGCGCTTTAACGATTTTTGCAGGTATTAGTTTTATTTCTGCTGTTCAGGTTGTACATGAGACTCGAGGTGTCGAGATAAATCTCATGTGAACCACGCCGCTGCTGAATGTTCTTCATGTTGCTAGTGAGAAGCGTCCTAGGCATGGATGTCTTGTCTCTTGCTTAGTTAGGTCAGATTATGAGTATGTATTTTTCCGCTGCGTGTGTACCCCTGCGGTACACTCTTTTGTAAACTCTTCTTATTATGAAATGAAAACATTATATGTTTTGGTATCCTTTTCGTGTATGCTGTTAGGTGCCTCATCGCACGGCACCACCCAATGAGATTCTCGAAGGTGTGGACTCCGGTCCCCACAGCAACGTACAGGAACTTGTAACCTCTGACGGTTCTTGAGAAAGGTCCAAGGATATCCATCCCCCACACAGCGAAAGGCCACGTAGGAGGTGTCAAAATCGTGGCGCTCGGCAAGGTTCTAGACCTCTCGACAGTCTTCCAGGTTGTGGCTATTCGTCTTGTGTATTGGACACCACATCATGGAGCTGCCTCCGTCTTCAGATGACGGCCGAGGTCATTTTTCGAGGCGTGGCCCCCGGCCGCTCGAAGCTGCAGCAGCTGCAGCATTAGGCGTGTTGGCCGACAACTTTTTCTTGCCGTTGGACTTTTTCTTCTTCTTGCCACTCCCGGAGGTAGTGGCTTCACCCTTAGAGTACTTTTTGTTGTCTTCCAGAGGTGTATGGGAGTGCATTTCACGGCCCTCCGCAGCTTTGGTGCACTTGTCCGCCAAGCTGAAGAGTTCCGTGAAACTGGTGACTTCCTTGGCCGCCAGCTTCTCCAGCATCTTTTTGTCTCGTACGCCCTGTCTAAATGCCACAATGACAGAAGCGCTTGAGATAGAAGGTATAGTGTTTCGTACCTAGGAGAACCTCTGGATGACGATCGCAGGGACTCCCCCCCCTTCTGCTTGATAGCAAAAAGGTCTAGTTCGGTGCCTGGTCGGGTGTATGAACTCCCAAAATTGGCGGTGAACTGTTGGCACAGTTCTGCCCAACTATTCATGGAGTCGGGCGGAAGGCTCATGAACCAAGACCTTGCGGTCCCAGTCAAAGCCGCGGGGAAATAATTGGCCATCATGAACTCATTGCCTCCAGCCGCAAGGATTGCAGTGGAGTAGATTTGGAGAAACTCAGCGGGATTACAGTCCCGTCAAATTTCTTCGGAAGGTGAGGCCGAAACTTCTGCGGCCATCTGACCATGCATAGGTGCATGGCCAGGGCAGAACAACCTCCTCTTACTCCTTCGGGAGCAGGATTGTCCCGAGCCTCTCGCCTTTCGCGAGCTCGCTCGATATGGACGCGGCCATCCTGTTTACGTCGCTTGTTGAGACGAAGCTCGCCTCCTATGTTGGGAATCGTGTGGACCAAGTCTACCTGACACGGTCTGATGCTGCGATGGGGCCCGCCCCAAGGGGGGAGGACCTTGGTTGCTGATGCGATCGGTTGCTGCTGCAACCAGGTGTTCCACATCAGCCCTCCACTGCTCCATTGCACCCTGGGATGCTCCTGGAGGCTGTGGACGTTGGAGAAGAGCACGCGTGGCACGGAGCGCGTGTTAAGGGTTGTTGTTCACCGATGTCGTGACCGACGCAGACGCCTCATCTCGCTGTCCAACTTGATTCCCCGGTCCGGACGGAGGCGGCGGTGGCATGACTCCTGCTGGAGCCACAGCACCTGCTGGCTGCTGCATGTTGGAAGGATTGCCTCCAGCAGGTTGCACAGCAGGGTTGCCGTTTGACAATCCAGCAGCGGAGTTCACCATCCTTGAATCTCGGGCGCCCCTTCCTAGCGCGCCAACTGTCGGAGTCTTGTTCTGGCAATTCTCCTGGTACTACCATTGGTAGCCCGCGGAGTTCGTAGTTCGGTATTGGGCGCGCAGAGATTCTGAACACGATGGCAAATAGACACGAAGATTTACGTGGTTCGGGCCGCCTGAGCATAATACCCTACTCCACGGGGTGTGTAGTTGTTGTATTGAGCGTCTGAGCATTTGTGAGCGTGTCCCAGAGCCTAGTATGAGAGTGTCTCAGATTCCGAGTCGAGAGAGAGCCCTGTGTATCGCTCGACCAGTCCCTTTATAGTACTAGGACTGGTCTTTACATCGCTAGCCTAGCTCGACATGTGGCCCTGGCGGTTATTGATGCTTAATACACAATTAATGAGGCTAATTACTGTTAATAGTGTGGTAATGGGCCTTGACAGTGTTGTTACTGGTATTAAGGGCCCTCCGATCGTGTGTCATGAATATGGTATTAATGACACTTAATCGGGTCTTGAAGTCTTTGATTGACCCTTGAAGGTCCGAGCCGTTGGGGGTCCTCCTGTCTTGCTCGTTGAAGTTGAAGGTCCGGAGGCTGAACACATGGCAGCTCCGAAGCTTGCTGTCTGGGTCGAGAAGGTCCGATGCAGTTGTACACGTGTCAGGACCGGAGTTTCCCTCTGTAAGTGGTTAGGTCCAGAGGTGCCGCACTGGTATTTAGCCCGGAGCTTTCCCATGTGTGGGACGTAGCTCCGTTTGCAGTATACACGTGGCAGCACCAGGACTAACCATAGATGGGAGGCAGATCAGGTCCCGTATGACACATGGGGCCTTTGCAGGTCTTCAACTCAGACAGATGAAGTTCCTTTGGTCTTTTTGCAGTCCTAAAGGGTATACGGTACGCAGGGTACTGATAGAGAATTATTTGAATATTGTAATAAAAGTACTTATTTACTTGTTGTGTTGTGGTAATTTTTTGTATATCGTTTGTGATGCACTTGTGTATGTGTGTTGAACATCCTGGACACACATATCCGTCGCACTTGGTTCGTTTTCAAAACCGGGTGTCGCATTTGGTAGGTATTTCCAATCAAATGAGAGTAAATCAATTTTTTTAGGAATTACAAACCATTCGTACTACACATCTTTTATTTTATTTTGAAAGCAAATCTACTCTACTTACTTTTAAGTTTTTTATATGCAAGGCGGATGATGCGTGAATGGAAAATAAATATGCAAGGGGTGTGATACAACTTACCTCAAGTGGGGGTCCTTCACCAAGCTTGTTCTTGTTCAAGGTCCGTGATAGGGGCTGAAACCCTAACGAGGGATGTTGCCCATGAGGTTGGCCTAACCTTGTTGTAGCATGACTCTCGCATTGGTGTGGTCGAGGAGAGTGTTGTCGATGTTGCTCATCCACACTTCAAGGTTTTCATAGGTTGGATGTACCTTGTTATTCCTTGTCTAAGGTAGTGATAACCCTTCGCACAAAGACATGACGTGCATGCGTTGAGTGTGTTCCGTCATTCTTTGGCTAAGGTGTATAATACCTTCTTGCCATAAAGGAATAACTTGTACCCCTCATGCATTGGTGTGGTCCGTCATTCCTTGGCTAAGGTAATGATACCCATTAGCCACAAAGGAGTGATATGTACCTAACATATGTTGAGTATGATCCGTTATTCCTTGGCTAAGGTACGACATACCTATAACCACAAAGGGATGACGTGCACTCAACATGGGTTTAGTGTGATCCGTTGTTCCTTGGCTAAGGTATAAAATACCTTCTGGCCACATAGGAACAACTTTCACCCAATATACATTGGATGTGATCTTGTCATTCCTTGTTTAAGGTACATCATACCTGTCAGTACCCTATAGATGGGGTACCCTCACACACAGGCTGAAAGTACCTAAGTATGTCTAGTGGCGCCACTTGTCCAGAAGGCGTCGGACCCTAGCCTTCCTCAAGTACGAGATCCGGCACTACCACGTGGACCTCAAAGATGGGACCCAGCTCCTCCGGTGACACGGGCTCCCAAGCTGCGATGTGTTTGGCTTGACAGGCCCTCATACCACTATAGGAGTGGGCTCCGGTGCAACCACGTGGCTCGAAGCACGAGGCAGGGCACCTCCCACAGAGAAGGGCTCCGAAGCTGCCACCTGCCCCGTAGGGACCCGAGGCTGCCACGTGCCTCGAAGTACTGCTTGGCCTCCCCAGCAGTGGCCAGCCCCGAAGCTGCCACGTGTCCTGCAACTCTTCCTGAATGGTGGGGTGCGGGAGTTAAGGGATGGTGCACCCTGTCTAAATCAAGCATTGAAGACAGGCACCCACCTTTGTCGGATAACACGGAGCACGCCAGCGGTCAGGGACTGCTGCGCCCAATAACATCATAGTGAAGACGCCGCAGGCCTACCCCGCTCTACCAAGTGGGTAGCTTATGGCGAAAAGACAGACGGATGGGACGTCCCTTGACGTGATCAACGACTACGCATGGGACACTAGCGATTGAGGCGACAAGATGGCACGTCTTATGCCCACGGTCAGAGGAGGCTTATGCAAGACGCCTTAGATCTTTAGGATAAGATTGACCCGGGGCCACCTGTCGGGCCCCAGACCCCACTTGTAAGGCGTCCAACCATGTGTATAAAAGGACCGGACCACCACTGTTACAAAGGATCCCCAATCTAACACATCAACATGCTACACACTCGTACACACCAGCAATTCAACCTCACCGTGGAGTAGGGTATTACGCTCCAGTGGTCTGAGCCACGTAAAACCACTGTCCCACCACTCTCATACGCACAATCTCTCCATTGAGGACTAAGCCCTGCCGATCAAAAACCTCTGCGGGTTGCACCCATAGCAGCTCCGGGG